>OZ017797.1:15848562-18348562 GCA_963969395.1 Pseudoscleropodium purum
AGTGTTTCTTTGAATCACTCTAAAAAGTCAACAAATAGGCTTGAATCATGGTTAGAAAAATTAACTTTTGTAGGTTCTTTATCCTTGACTGGCAATTGGACTTCAAGTGCCCAAATAGGAATTTGGGTAGATTCCTTCAAATTTAATTTTGAATTGATCTTTTGAAATTTTGACATGAAATGTGAACTTGTATTGCTTTCGCAATAATTACTTTTTTCCCTTATGGGATACTCATATAAAAAAATTCAAGTAAGGTGGATAGTCTTGGGAACATATGCTAAACTTTTCTTCTAATTTTAAAATTTCATAAGTATGTAATAATATGCAAAGAATGTATAAAAGGGTATAAACAAATTGACCTTGTATATTGAAAATATCTTTGTCTAAAAAGAATCAAAGTTTGTTGATCATATTGAGCAAGGTCAATTTTATTTTTCTAGCACTACAATCTTACAATCTATGCAATCAAAGTTTTGAAAAAATTTCTATACATTCCTATAGTAATCTAGTGCTATCTTGTATGGTAGCATCTAAACATCTATATTAATTTTTCACATTGACACTATAAAATGGCAATAGAAAATGACAATTGTTGTTCCAAACAAACTTTCATTTTTTAAGGATTAAAATTTGATTGAGGTGGAAGAGTCAAAAATTGACAATTGATTGCAAGGCGATTTGTTATATGCTAGCATTTGCCTAAGTTACAAAATTGTTTTAGTAGAAGCCTAAATTACTCACAGAAAGACCTTCACTCATTTCTAACTAATGTTGATAGGTCATTCTAAACTTGGTATACAATTTTTTAAGTGAATTTAACTAAATATAACACACCAATAAGTCCACTAGGATTCTTGAATATTTCTTTCTTGAGGTGAAGAGGATCAAAACCAAGTGTGTATATTATTGTCATTGAGTTTTCTTTAGAAGAGATGTTATTTGTTGGTTCTAGAAGGGTTCTTTTTTAATTTGAAGATAGCTAGAAAATTAAAGGAAGAATGTTCTACCAAAGAATGAGATAGCTTAACTTTTGTGGCTCACACAATGATTGATATTGTTATCAAAGTTTGTAATTCTAAACTTGAGCCATTTGCATGATTTTTTGCCTTTCTTGCCCATGATTTGTCATAGCCTCTTCAATTTCTTTTGTCTCTTAGCTTGTTTCTAATTGAATTTATTTTGATCATTCAAAGTCCAAATCCCAATATTGTTATGTCTATTTAAATATTTTTGTATACACTTCCAAAGGTACTGCACTCAAGTGCTAATTCCAAATCAATCATTAAAAAAGTGTTTTAATTTACCAATCCAATTTGCTAGTGTGCTATGAATCCTATCAAACTATCCCTCCTTTAACTTTCATAGACAAAAAAATCATTTGCAATTTTTTTTCAAAATCTTACTTCATTTGGGCATTGTTTCTTGTAACACTACAATAAAAAAGCGATAACAAATGGATGAAATTGCCAAATCCTATCCTATAAATAAATAAAATGCTAGATCTTCCAATATTTGGATGGAAGTGATTAATAATAAATATTTATGTGGATGAACATACATATGAATGATTTCATCCATTTTTCCTTACCTACATTCTAAAGTGCAAATCACTCTACCAAATAGGGCTTTTTGTAGCGGGTTGAAATAGTACTAGATTGCAACATAAAAAAATAATTTGGCTAATGAATGGTGACTAACCATGAAGTTTTTCGCCAAAGGACTTCAAATTTTCTAAAAACTCTTGGAGGAAACTATCAAATTGTGGATGAAATTGTGAATTATGGATATGTAATATGTACTAGTATGATCTTCTCTATCCAATATGTGGATGAATGTTGAGATTTTAAGTACCACTATAACATTTTACATCGCCTCTTTAGCACTTAAAAAAATGGGAAATCGAAAAAAAAATTAATTTTAATTTAGTTTAGAAAATCCTTCCCGGGAGTATAAACTAAAAATTGGCTTGTCCCATGCATAGGATTCCAAAGAGTCATAGAGCTCACCCCTTGCTGTATGAGTCACCTTCTCCAACTATGGCAACCTCATCAGGATGAAATCATGAATGAGAAAAGGTAGGCCCTAGTATGTAGGTCTGTCTCTCTAAAATCATTCCTCATGCTTCAATATTCAATATAAATATTTAGTCAATATCATTAATCATTCAATATTGACCTCAGAAGGTCACTAATATACTTCACTATTGGCCCACTATGATGACTAAGGTAGTCACCAATATACTTCAATTATTGGACCAATAGGTGCATTTGTTATTTCTGCAATTAATAGTGAAAGTCATCTATTAAACCTTTTAGGTCCCCAACATCCATGTAGGGTTTTAAATTGCACTCATTTATTGCTTCGATACATATAGAGCCTAGGAATACTCAATGCAAAATGATGAACTAAGTTAGTATGCCTAGTGTTGTTGCCACAACCAGGGATATGTCATTTGTTTCATTTTTTAAATTATTTGTAGCACAAATGCTTAATATCATGCGTGATATTAATTTTTTACCTTATGTTTATTTTAAAATTTAAAATTTATAACAAATGGCGAGCCATTGCATTAAAAAAAATACCAAAAAAATAGCCAAGTGGCAAGGCTAGACAAATAAAGAGAAAAGAGCACAAACAAAATAAAACAAACAAACTCAAAAGAAATAGCAAAGAGGAGGGCTCCTAGTAGTCAAACTAATGGAATCTCCTTCTCTACTAGCTAACAAATTAGTGCAAAGCCAAGTATTATTGAATTGGCTCCAAATCTTCTCATAGCTATGAGGCTACATCCTAGCTAATTGTTGGGTCTTCAAAAGGGCAGCCCGCCTAGAGTCAATGGGAGCCTCCCAAAGTGAATTTTGAATGAAGGGAAGAGGCCATCTAACGTAGATAAAGACCATCTAGTTACGAGCAATCTAGCAATGCCAAAGTGTTGTACCTTTGATGAGAGACCAAAGTGTTTTGATTTGTCTAAATTTCCAAGGAAGTGCTGAGCCAAAAACATAGTGAATTGCGGTCAATCTTTTGTGGGGACTTATCACTAGAGAAGAGCCTAATAAATGATGTCCAATGGACTGGACATAGTCCCAAATGGCTTGAGATTTCAAACAAGAGAAGAAGCGATGTAAAGGAGTTTCAATCTTATAGTAAAACAATACATGCAAGAAGCATCCATCCTTGGGACAATTTGAAAATTCACCACTATGGGCTCATGCCAGACTAACTAGGTGAACACAACTTTTTTTGAAGGTCAAGCTCGAATTCAAATATCTTTCCACGCGGGTATGAAGGAGTCTTGGAATTATGTTTCTTTTTCAAAAGTTGCATGGCATTTGAAAATAATATGCTAAACAAATTTTTAAAAAAAGAGTAGCTTTTCTAGAACATCCTTAGAATAGGCAAAAATCTATTTTGTATATTCTTGTACGATCAAGTCCTAAATTATGATAGAGCTAAGCACCACTTATTTAGATCATGTCATTTTTTAGCTTCTTTTAAATGAGAGGTATTGAACAAGTCCAAGATGTATATGCCAAGTGCAATGCATAAAGCCATTCTTAACATTCAAAACATCAATAAAATCCTTCTTTTTATGCTAAAATTACCAAGTACTAAAGAATCTCATTTTTCTTTCATTATGAGTATAAGAGGACTTAAGTATAACTCATGATCAAGTAGTATAGAATTTTTTTAAGAAATTTTGAAACACTCCAAGAGACTATGAACCTCATTTGTGCCCATCCCCAAAGCCACACAATCCAATGCGAAAGATAGTGAGATGCAACATGTAAGGTAAACTACCTCATTACAAGTAGAATGGGAGCAAACTCATTGTGAATAAAATTGTAATGGTGGTATACATTCATGTTCTAAAATGTACACCACCATTACAATTTAGTCAACAATTGACTTGCTCTATCTATATTAGGGTAGTTTATTTTATCTTCAGTCCACAAGCATGTTATTGCTTTCTCTAGGAAATCAAATCCATTTAACAACAATATTCACACATACTACAATTTTTGGCTATTTCTATAAACTTGAATGCTTGCAGTAGATCATGAAGTCACTATGATGTTGACTATGATTTCCAGTAAGAATAATAGAATTAGCATAAAAATGGTCAAAGCAAGCAAGCAATCCAAACCAAATAACTATAGGAGGAGGCTTGAAAGCACTTAGGCTTTAAGAACACCCCTTAGAAAAGTCTTTGAAATTGTGCAAAGTGTTGTTCATGTGTCCAAATTTTTTTGTGTTGATAATCAGTGGACCTATATAGGTTACTTTAGATGAATTGTCAGGTGACAAATGTAACTGTTGTGAGTACTCTATGCTCATGAAAGAATCTTAAAAAGCTTAAGCAAAATGTGAGGTGCATTTATTAGAATGCAATACTTTTTATTTTACAATTGAGAGTGAAAATCAAGTGAACTATTTCAAAACAGTTTTGTACCATTTAATACTACCTAATTATCACTTTAAGGTGTCAGTTGCTCTATTCATTGATGTATTCTAATTCATCACTAATGCACTCTATGAACATAAACAACGTCCCATTGTGAGTGCTTTGATCTCCATCCTCGAGATTGAATATATACAATCAAGTTCTACGTTAAATCAAATTCTATAGGTGAGTTGGTTTGTACTAACAAGCTACCTTCCAAGCAATGGAGCTTTTTACTAAATCTTATTGATAATCGTAACTTGAATAATTGAAGGGAAAAGAAGTTTTTTGGAAAATATAAATTAATTAACTGTGCGATTTGAAGATAAGGGGTCTTTTGGGGAAAAAGATGTATCTAAGCAAAGTTAAAGAGTTTTTCACGCTCTTTCCAAAGTGCTAAAAAACTTGAAATTCTACAATGATTCCTAAAAGATTTGTAAGGATGAAAATTGACCATTCTTTCTAATCAAAATTTCATCCATTACTTTCTAATGTTCTAGCTCTCAGAATTGTGTTCAGATTTTTGGGTAATTTTTTATTTTTATTTTTCTAGCTAAGTTGGAAATTTGGAATATTTTTGATAACTTAAACTATGGTTCAATTATTTTCTAATTTCCTCTACTTCAATATTTCATTCCACTTAAAATTATTCAATGAACCTTCGAATTTTGAAATGAAGGTGATTTTGGAATCTTGAAATTATATCCTAGGGATTTTGCACTAACCTTGATCCAAAATATTCCTTAAAGATTCTTTGATTGAAAGCTAATTTTTATTCTTTGATATGACTTTTAAATGCTTTGTTTGATTCTACTTCTACTCTTGACATTACTTATGTTTTCTTTTTAGGATCTAATTTTTACCTTGGATAAAGTCAGTTCACTACTTCAAATGTTGAAGAAGAATTGAAACTTTTTAGCAAATTTTTACCATTACCCGGTTTTATAAAAATTTACCTTAATATCTCTTTCTTCTCCACGTTGAAAATAATTTAACTTCTCAATTATCTTTTAATTTCAACCTTAGTAATTTTCTATCGTTTGACTTCTACATTAATAAATTTATTAACCAAATTTTGACCTTAGATAATTGTCCAAAATTCAATTACTAAATCCTTGTCACTTTTTATTGATAATGGTTAAATTGAGTTTATTAAGGTAATTAATTTTCTACTGGATAAGTTAAAGCATAAATTACCCTTAGAAGTCAAGGTAAAGGTTATTTACGAGAATGTTTTGACCATTGACCGGTTTACCAAAACTTCAAGTAATTCTTTTTTATCGTTGCAACTTCAAAATTTACTTATGCTTTTGACCTTCTTTTTACTTTTGCTTCTACTTCCGAAATTTAACTCTAATTTAGATTCTAAGATGTTCTCAAAATATTCCTTGGATGAATATCCGTTTTTTCATCCTCTTCTAGACTAACTTCATTCGCTCACCAATTCTTTAATTTTTATCGGATTTTTATGTTTAATATCTTTTCGGAAAGCTATGGGAATTTCCTATGGGTTTCTTAACTCTTATTATACTTTCAAATTACTCTTAACAGTCTGATCCTAATTCTACCTACGATCCTAGTTGCTAAATAAATTTGGAACTAAATGGAATTTAAAACACAATTAGTGAATTGGGATTAAGCACTCACCTTGACATCATAGTTTTCTTCTCCCATAGCTTGCACATCCATCTCTATCACATGCTTGTGTACTCCCTCCATTTTCCAAATTTTTCTTGTATTTTATTTTATTTTTCAATTTTTGGTATTTGTTTATGTTTTTCCTCTAAGTAATTTCCACTCTCCTCGTTGATCGTTCCAAGTTGATTTTCTTGAACTTCTTCCACCTTCTTTCCAAGTCCTTTTTTTTTCTTAGGTCCCTATTTTTATAAGCCTAATTTCCAAAGATCTAGTCTAAAAGTATCACTAAACTATTTTGAAGTCAAATTGATTCCAACCAAGCTATCCTAACTTTTCTTTAATTTAGCTAATCTCTAGAAACTCCATTAAGTCAAATGTTTCTTTATTTGATTTTTTATGGATTGACTTTGAATCCCACACTAAGCTATGCAAGAAAGTCAATCTATTGTTTTTGTTGAATTTTCTACTACTAGTGACAACTTCTCCTTCTCTCAAACTACTTAAGGACCTTTTAACCTATCTACTTTGATTGTATTCGTATTTGTTGTGAAAACTTGTGAGTGAGATGGCTTGATTTGAATTCAATTTACAATGAATCCTAGTAGCTAGGTGTAGTTAGAGCTCTGCAAGGGGAGAGCACGTTCTAGAGTCACCTAATCTGGTCAAAGTTGGTTGACCTGTCCTCTAATCTGGTTTACAATTCAATTGAAATGAGTTGATTGGGCTTACTATTGAGGTTCCTTCTAGTTCCTTGTTGGATTTAGATTCTTTGTTTGTAATTGATTCCTTTAGGTCTCTCTTTACTCACTCTTACCGTGATTTAGGGTCATTTTAATAAATCTAAATTTTGGTTTCATTTATTGTATCCTTACTGGCTATTTTCTTCCTCCCCTACTCTGATCTGATTTTTCCTTACATTCCTTTTAAGAAATTCAAATGTTTCGTTTTGTAATTAGTTTCTTACTGGCCATCTCTCATCTTCCTACTCATTCTATTCAGGTCTCTCTTTTGATTTCTTTAAAATAACTCCAATCTCTTGTTTGGTCAACTAGTTTCTTACTGGCTATCTCTCACTTCTTTCATTCACTCTAGGTTGATTTTGGTTTTAATTTTCAATCCAAACACTAAAATTTCAATTCCAACGGCTAATTAAACTAGTTTTTATGAAATTCTTGTTGATCTTAATCCTTCCCTTGTTACCTTCTTTCATTCAAGTACGATGAAACAAATAAAAAAAAATAAAAATGTTTAGGGGCCCTAAGGCATCATCCCAATTTGATGTGTATGAGGCAAGTTATTTGGTTACCATGTGAATTTTGAGTGGCATGTCAACCAATGGAGGTCTACCATAAGTAGTCAATCATATACACGCAGTCGGGGTATAGTCAGCCGTATTTGGTACAGTCCTTAGCTCTTTGCCCACTGTCGGCAATATGGTAGCTTTTCTCCAGCTTCGGCTAGATTACTGGTTTGGTTTTGGCTTTCTACAACTTCCAAAAAAAATAGGTCGTTGCTTGCCTTTGGGTTCCCTTTAGAGGCCCTTTAATCAAAACTAAATTGAAATTTTTAAGGAGAAGGGTTATTTCCCACTATTCGAAACCAAAAACACAACAAGACCTTTTAGTGATTAGAAAAAGTTAATTGGAAGAGCAAAGCTCCGTTGTATCGGAGGGTTTAACCTCAAATTCTTGCAAGGACCAACACAAAAGGACTTTTTAGTATCTTTGGGAGTTTTGCTTAGGAGTGAAGCTTCGCCATATAAGAGAGATTAACCTCAAATTCTAGAACACTTTTTCAAGAGTTCTATTATAGCAGACATATGAGAATTTGGTTCCAACCCAAATTTCTCCAAATATAAACTTCACACACACTTTGGGCCACAAATTCTCCACCAAATCTTCGGGGGATGTTCTTAAGTGTTGGAAATCCCATACAAAAGCTTAATAAGAACCAAGTTAGTGGACAACACTCTTAAAAAGACTCAAGAAAGCAAATCCAAAGGTTGAAGCTAACAACATCACCAGAATTTGGCTTGAATGGTCCTTGGAGTTAGTACTTAGAAATCTCTAGCAAAAATAATTCCTACACAAAGTTAGCAAATGGTTCAAAGAGATCCCAATGTCCTTTGAATGACACTCAAACACAAGGGAGATAGGGAAACAAGGAGATCAAAGTCTCCAACAAACTCAAATAAGTCTTGACAAATTGCCAAAGAAACACAACACTTGGCCTCGTGGTAGCCTAACGAAATGCAAATGAGAGAATGGGGTGCAAAGGGAGTCGGTGGGAGCCTTTTTATACGTTTCCAAGGCCTCTTACTTACCTCCTTTTACTCTAAAACTACCTAAATAAACCAAAAATCACTAAATTCACTAATTACTATGCCTAATTCTACCCTACTGCTGATCCTTCCATAACTTTTGAAGGAAACCTCCAAATGAGAAATAGACTACACCGTTGGCTTTAGAAGACCTCAAGTAGTCTTAGGACCCCATGTCCCCCATTATCCCAGTCAAAACTATTCACAAAAGATAGCATTTTCCATCTTGGTGAAAAAGATGAAAAACCCAACTTCTGGAGTTTATAGTTTTTGCTAATTTTGACTAGTCAAGGTTGTCCACAAGGTCCAAAAATGTAAGAAAAGAATCCAAGATAACTCAATTTGGACTTCATATGCTTGTGGTTTGGTGGTCAAATTGAAAAATGTTCTGAAATTTCGTTAAAATTTGTTGGCGCCACCGATTTGGGTAGTTGCTGTTGTTAGAATGTTGCAAAACTTGATTAGGCTCTTATTTAGACTTAAACACCTTATTCTAATTTTTAGTGGTATTTTACCATCACTAAATGAATTATTACAAATTTTCCATCCTTGGCAATTTTGGTTGATTTTCCATGGAGTCATGTTCTGTAATTTGAAAAATTACGAAACTTTTTGAGTAACCTTTAGGAAGTCCCCACATCCTTCGTGAAAAGTTTCAAGTCAAACTTGCACTTTCACAAAAAGAAACAAATTTACTTCTTTGGATTTTAATTCCTCCGGGGAGGAAACATTCCCGTACATGGAATCTTGGCAGCCTGGCTTCACCGTTACACTCCTGGCATGTTTTTACATTAAAAACACCTTTCTACTTGTAATGACCGCCTTAATAAAGTAAATGTGAATTTTACCTAAAAGGTCACTTGTAAGAGCTAATTTCCAACTCTAGCATTTAAAATACAATATCAACCAACATTTTGTAGTGAACTTCTATGATTCTAGGAAAATTGAATTAATCTTAGCTTACTAATTTTAGCCAATATTGTTGCATACACTTTGTCTGGTAACAATCTTCTGTGGAATCCACACTAAGTGTTTTTCCTATGTTTTGCTCCAAATTGGAACTACTCACAATCCCTTATTTGGCATTCAAATATTCATTTAGGCTCTTTAAAGTAACAAAATGAATCACTTATGGCACTCTTAGGGCTTTTGAAAGATTAATTCATATGAGTAGGGATTTCCTCCAAGTATATTTTAAATCCACGTTTTAGGTTCTTTGGGCCATAATTACCCATAAAAATGAGCAAAAAGCGAAAAAAGAAGATCCTAAGACCAAGGTGACATTCACAGGGCTCACATCCATCACCCTATTACTTTCAAAAATCGCCATAAATTCATTTTCAAGGCGAAAAATTATGATTAAAATATGATTACCAATGTCTCTTATTTCTCTTGCTATAAAAAATAAAATATATACCAAAATTTCTCATGAACGAAATTCACCAAACATGGTTGATTTTGCTTAGATGAACCATTCCTGAGCTTCTTAGGCTAGTGCAAAATCCAAAGGCAAATTATTATTGTTTTACAATAGTGAGCTTCATCACTTTACTAAACAAAACTCAGTGAGACCTCAACAAGCAACTGAGTCACTAAAAAAATTCTACAAAACTATCTAAGTAAGATAAAAGTACTTATTTAAGATATTTTAAGCATTTTGGACTAGATGATGTAAAAAAGTCAAGGGGAACTGAGTTTAGGGTGTGTGCAAAAATAAGGTTGTAGAAGAATGCCAAAAGAAACAAAAAAATTTCTCCAAAAATGAATATTTTATTGAATATAAAAGTGGATTTTGCACCAGATCCATTCCAATTTTACAAACTCACCTATTGTAGTTAGCTTTGACACTTCTCCCTAGGCCAACAAGGAAGAGAGATGAGTGGACAAGAAGGTACAAACCAAGAATCTTTTTCAATGATCATTGCATTTAGTTGTTGTCTACAATAGGTTAGCCTACAAAGCAACTATAGGTAGCTTTTCCAAAATAGGTACTTCTACCTTATTGGCTGATAAAATTGAAATGCAATATAAAAGCATCCTTAGTCCTCAACACTATAGTAGTTTGCTCTAAATGTGCCCATGTTCTAAAAGCAATCATTACACAAAGATACATTTTCTTTCTTCAAATGTACTAGTAGTGTACATTTCAAGAGGTGGTTGCTTTTAGTGACCATGGCATTTCAACTTCAAAAATTTGTAACTAATTCCACAAAGGTCCAAAAAATATGAAACAACTTGGGTTAGATGCCTTTTCCATTTTTTTTCCTATGGATATATATTGAAAATTGTTTCAAGGAGTTTAGCTTCCTCCAAAGGCAATCAACTTTTAAATGGTCACTTTATGAGTAGACTACCTTATATGGCAATTCAACGATAATTCTAACTTTTGATTGATGGTGTATAATTAGAACTTGAAATTTGTATCATTGGAAGCTTATCTAGAAGCACTTTGAGTATGGACAAGAAAATTCAAATTTAGACATTGGACAAACACTTCAAAAGCAAGGTAAAAGTCAGAAATTATAGAAGTCTTGACAAATCATGGTTACCAAAACAAAATTTGGCCATTGACACTTCACATTGTCCAAAAAAATAACAAATTAATGAGAGGACGTGGTTCATAAGAGCAAATACCTAATTGGTATTTGTCTACATACATCATATTAATTTTCTTTTTTCTTTTATAGGAGCAACTTGAAGTTGAAAAAGTTGAAAATAATTATAGACACTTACACTTGACTATGGAATTTTGGGAAAAGTAAAAGTGATTTTTTAAAAAATAAGCGAAAAGTTAAAATGTCAATGCTTTTAAAGCATTCTTTTCACCAATGATTTGATGGTTCTCTACAACCAATTTTCTAATTTTTGATAAAATTAAAACTTGAAAATTTGATATTTTTCACTTGGTTGGTTGAAACACTATAAAGACTCTTTTGGGCACATACACTTGTTGAGGGCTCTTTGACAATACCAATTCTTTAGTTGGCATGATAGTCACCAAGATCCTAAAATCATCACAAATATACACACATTTAAACAATCATGTGTTTTAGTAGTACATATGCAATGTAGAAAGTAATTCCATATATTAAGGTAACAATATGCATATGTGACACTTTTTCTAGTCCCACTACCTCAAACTAAGGTCAAATAAAGAGAAATGCAACTCTCAAGTAGTTTTGTAATTTTTTGATATTTTAATAATATTTTACAAAATTTCAAAGTTATGAACATGGGGGGTCTTATACTTGAAACAAGACTCACTTGAATGAACACTCTTAAAGCACAAAATGTCTTAATTTTCATTGAATGCTTCAAAAAACTGTCCATGTCTCATTGCAGTTGCTTTTGATAGTTGTTGTGGTTTTGAGTCATAAGAATGTTCATTCAAGGCCATTTTTTAAGGGGTCAAAGAACAAAAAGTGTTGCAATTAGATGCTTCTACCTTATAAGTGTTTGGTCTTAAAGAGAAAGAGAATGAACTCCAATCCTTATGTGGGTTGGCATAATTATGTAGAGAGTCTATTCATCTAATGTCTAATTTTAATATTGAAAAATTACAAATGCAATTTATATGTTAGGTAGGTTCAATATGAATGATTGATTCTATTCTATAATATTTTATTTATAATATTGCAAAAAAGTACATGATCTAACATTGAAATGTATTATAATGTATTGAAGTTGTATTGTTTAGTATTGCACCAATATTTAAGGAAAAGCCTTACACTATCCATTCAAAATATGGCTCCCCCTTGGTTTGCATTAGTTGCCTCCCTCTCGTCTCAAAAAATTTATAGGTCATTGATTTGTTTTAAGAAAAAATGCTTATCCTCGAAATTGCCATTGATTTCTCAAAAAATCACAAGCCATTGATTTTGTATGTTAACATTGAAATGTATTATAATGTATTGAAGTTGTATTGTTTAGTATTGCACCAATATTTAAGGAAAAGCCTTACACTATCCATTCAAAATATGGCTCCCCCTTGGTTTGCATTAGTTGCCTCCCTCCCGTCTCAAAAAATTTATAGGTCATTGATTTGTTTTAAGAAAAAATGCTTATCCTCGAAATTGCCATTGATTTCTCAAAAAATCACAAGCCATTGATCTTGTGAGATTTAATTTGAGATGTTCAAATATGAAATACGAAATGAATACTGAATATGTACACAATACTCGATATGGATACAAATATGGGATGAATATTGAATATGGGTATTGGATACAAATACAATATTGGATATGGATACCGGATGAACACTAGATACGGGTATTGGGTACGGATATGGGAAGAATTATCCCATATTAATTGTCACTATGTTGGTTCTTGAAAATTATAAGAGAAAGGAGGGGGAGGGTTTGCAATGAACATTTTAAAATCTTCAAATTCCAAAAATGAGCACAAAAATGGAGTCACTTTTGGGTGGATAGTGGGTACCTCTCCTCACTAAGCACTTAAAAGATGCCTCTATGTACATTTAAGGAAAAGCCTTACACAATCTCTTCAAAACATAATTCAACAATGGAATTTGGGTGTGATTTGAGAGTATGTTGGAGAACAATGCAGTTTGGTTCATATTTAAATATACATCAAATCCTCAAGGAATTGACATTAAGATTTTAAACGATATATGAACATAAATGTCCTCAAGAAAGAAAAGTTTTTTTATTTCATCCATCTAATTGTCTATAGATTTTTGTACTATCTCTCTTATATTTGTATATAATAGGTTTTAGAATTTCATTTGAAAATATTATACAGTTTAACTTTTAAAGGTTTTGACTATGTTTTCATAAAAACAGTTCAAAACTATGTGATTTTTAGTACAAGTACCAATTTTTTTTTAAAAGTGTTTTTGGATACATGTATCTTTAGGATCTTATAATACTCTGGTTTGAGAAGATGTGGAAAAAATCTCAAAAATTTCTACTGTGTAGATTGCAAAATATTAGCGTTTGAATTAACAAAAATCCTTTTTTGGGCCTTGCAAAAAATCGTGTAGTTGCACTTCACAAGCTCATGTTTGTATGAAAAAATGTCCAAAATGGTAGTGCTTCTTTAGATTCATTCTTAAGGCAAGTTAACTACATGCTTGAAAAAATTCAAATCATTGGGAATTGTACAATGTTCTTGTAGGAAAAAATAGTAAGTAGGTAGTAGTAGAAAATGATTCAAAATACTAAATTATTAAGAATTTAAATATGGAATCGGAAAATGCCAATTCCAATGGTCAACATGTTGTAACAAACAATCTACATCCTAAGGTTTAATTTTTTCCAAAAATATTGAAAATTGGATAAGATAAAGGATTTTAAAGTTTATTTTTAGAATAAGAAATCCATAACTGTTTGCAAACCAAAAAATCCTCGTAATTTTTGAATCATTGATCAAAATGGAGTGATTTAAGTTTTCAATGTATACACAACTCTAAAAAACCAATTTCAAATTTTTGTTTTTGAAAAAAGTTTTTTTTTTTTTATCTGCCCAAATTGTTGAGTTACAAAAAAAGTAACATATTTGGCTATAACTTTTGACTCATATTTCCAAATGTCATGACATTTAGTGCATGTAAAAGATATTCTTCATCTCCACCTTCTCTTTAAATTTGGGCCCAAAATATGAAAATCTTTAGTCACATGCACCTGCCAAAAATTTCTATATAATCAAAAAATGCAATTTGGTCCTTTAGGGGTTAATATTTGAATTGTGATGCATTCTTATTTATATCCTATCATGATCATTAATTAAATTTAGACCCAAAAGTATTTGGTCAATGTTTTTTTTATCAAATACCTTCAAATTTATAATATACTATACAACCACAAAGGGGTTTCAAGTAATTCAATGGTTTATTACTTGAACGCCAAAGTGGACATTTTGTGTCCAATGGATGACATGAATCATACTGTATAGGACACAAGTGCAATTATTCATCTTCAAAATTTGCTTTGGAAAGGGAAGATCTTTTATAGTAGTTTGACTTGCAATGACTACTTTTGTAATTTTGGAGGCTAGTGATTCACATGATAATAGAAAAGGATGATTTTGAAGGTCCCCCCTTTGACGTTTAAGGGGTGATTGGTACAAAGCAATGGCTCTTGAGTGCACTGCCACATCTCACAAGGTGCCTTGCCACTTCTTTGATGCTGTGGTCAAATGGAGTGCAATTGGTGGCAATGCTCTATTACTCTAAACATGTCCTAACTAAGCTTATACAACAACAGCATAATATCATGCCCATTCAAATGCACTGCTGAGGGAGCATCCAACGTCTGCAGAACAATGGTACATATCAGTTGCTAAACCATAGTCAAATGTCGGCTCGGTTAGGAAGGAGGAAAACACCATGATGGAAGTCCCTTGACAAAAAGGGTAATAAGACATGCACGACAAACAAAAGTCGAAACAGGACTGCTACGACGCCATGGGCGGCATTTTCGTAAAGCTACAAAAGACTGCTAAAAATGCCCCAACTTCAAATTTAACACTAAAATTCAGCACTCCCATTATGATTTCCCTCTACCTCCGAAACTCCCTTTAGTGGCACTCCCTCTAAATTTAGCGCTCCCTCTAAATTTAGCTTAACCCCTTTTCCAGCGCCACTAATTGGAACTGGAACTGGAAAACAGTAGACCTACAGTAGTAGCTTCCACTATGCCCCACCCTTGAGAAAATTGCCGGTCTCCTTCCTCGGAGTCCAAGTTTCCCCGCGCACACCACCCCTCCGTCAAGCTTTACCTCACCCCCCCATTCCTGTGTGATGCTCTGTTTCTATGCTGAGCTCCCGTCGCTCGTCAGGTACGGTAGTCGCTGCCATTTGACAAAGTGGGTTGATTTGGCGGCACTGGATACACTTGCTTTGGATTTGGATCCTCACCTTCGCCATACTTAGTGTGCCGAAACTTTCGGGATTTTTCGAGTTGTGCTTTTCTGGGCGGACTCAAGTGTTTGTTGTCAGGGCTTAGCTTGTTGCGGGATGGCGGGATAGGGATTGGAGTTTCGGACTTCTGGGGTCTTTCGGGTCTTTCGGCGTCGAGTTTGCGTTGGGTTTGAGATTCTTCCTTTGTGAGTCTGATGTACTTGCTGCTTCGGTGTAGGCGTTTCCGATAGCGATGTGACGATCGGTCTCCTGGGTTTGAATAATCTTGTTTCGAAGAGGGTTTGGAGTTTTTTGAGGTCTGTGTTTGACATTGTTCATGTGGCGTTGAATGGGAGTGTGGTCAGTTAGTGAGACTAATAGGTGGTGGGTTTGTTTCTGGAGATTGATTAGTTTAGTAGCGCAAGAGAAGTAAGGGTTAGGATTAGGATTAGGATTGTGCGTTTGAGGAGAAGAACGTGTTTGGTTTAGCTTCTTTGTTTTTTTAGAGTTTCGTGCCGTTTTGTTTTCGTCACACCTTCGCGTTCCTTTAAAGAGTTTGTTCTCGTTTCTTCAGGCGTGGTTAGTTCGGCAATCGCGTTGTAGGATTTTTATTTTATGTGTTTTGACTTCGTACTCGTTGGTTGCGTTGGCGCAGATTGTGAAGGAGAGTAATTGCCTGTATGAGATGTTTCTGATGGAGTCTCAAGGCTTATGAGATGTTTTTCAAGGACATCACGTCGCTATCGCAGTGTACCGACTAGTTGTGGATGCAACTTCTGTCTGGATTTTTGTTATCCTGCTGCTAGGTATGTATACCCGACATAACATCATGTAAGCTATGCACATGGAGATGGGTATCTTTGGTAACCAGTTTGGTTGAGACAGGTGTAGCTGCGGGTCGCTAGTTGCTTAAGGTTAAGAGTTGGATAGAGTGGAATAGTCTCTGGATACTGTGGGGACGTATTGATTTATATAATAATGTTACGAATTTGACACTTTAGTTCGTCAACAGCGTGTATCATTACAAATGTTCAGACCAGTGCGAGGGGAAGCCTTTTGTGTATGTCATGTGTCAAGTCAGGTTTCCAGTGTCACGGGAGTTAAAAGTATTTTGTGTGAGGCATGTATCGTGTCATGTGTCTAATGTCATTGTCACGTATCTAGTGTCAATGCGATGGGTTTAGTGTGACGTGTCTAAAGTAGGCGTACCCCGAACCCCTTTTCTAAGATTTGTAAGATTTCTAGGTTGACATGTTATACATTTGTAGATAGGGGATGCAATTGGAAAGGGTCTGTCATAGGCATCCATTCCTGAGTGTCACGCGTAGCTATCCTAGGATTTCAGCTTAGAGAATATGTGGAATTTGACGTAAGTGTTGCAAAGTTAAGAAATGGCTTACGTTGGGTTTCGTTAGAAATTTGTCCTTTGGCCGCCGAGAGAGCCGGACCAGTGGAAGTGTCGCTTTTGGGCGGTGCATACCGTAGACATTTTCATTATGTATTTCACGCGATGTTCTTTTCTCTTGGAACTCAGCCATTTGAGAAATAATCGGGTGTGCTTTCTGGTAAATTTGAACTTCACTGCAAATAGACGGAAACAGACTGCCTAAAGCTGTGATTTTCACATCCTTATGCATTTCTGCTAGTTGATAAATGCCATTTTGCTTTGGCGCTTTTCTCATGAAGGTGGTCTCAATTTTGTTATACTGAAATTGCGAAATTTTCCATTATTCGGTCTTATTCAATTGCTGTTCCGTTGATTTAGATTGGACTTAACTTAGTGCTTTTTTTTTTATGTGAACAAAGAGAATCAGTGACTTCTTACAATACTGATTAGAAATTTCGATTGATACAGATGGATGTCTGACAGTACGTGACTATATGGCGACAGAAACGTCATCAAGTGCGCTCTCAGGGAAATATTGAGATAATTCTTGGTCACGCCCTAATCGACTCCAGTGGAGGCATGTTACAAATTGGGACTGAATGGGTAACAGTTGTGTAGGAGCGGCTGGGTATTTTCAAGGCTTCACCAGTGCAATTGCGCTGGGTGGGCGTGGTAGCACTAGATCCACAGAAACATCACCTGGTGTATCGAAAGCAGATAATAATCGATGCAGGGCTGAGGGGGAATCCCCTGAGGCTCAACGGAAACCACCACGCCCGAATTACATCCCTGCTGTAGAAGCGCCTGATTCTCAGCAATTCAAGGAGGTGATTGAGGCCATGAAGAAGGGGAGAGAGATGAAACCTGTCCCCGGGCAGAGCTTAACGTACTCCGTGCTACAGCGGAGGACTGAGAACTTAAGGGACTTGTACGTTTTGGGAAAGAAGCTGGGACAAGGCCAATTTGGCACCACGTACTTGTGCATTGAGAAGTCCTCAAACAGGGAGTATGCATGCAAGTCTATTGCGAAAAAGAAGCTCATTTCCAAGGAGGATGTGGATGACGTGCGTCGTGAACTGCAAATTATGCATCACCTTTCGGGGCACCCTAACATTGTCATGATTAAAGGGGCATATGAAGATTCTACTTCAGTGCATTTGGTGATGGAACTTTGCGCTGGTGGTGAGCTGTTTGACCGCATTATTCAAAGAGGGCACTACTCGGAAGCCAAAGCTGCAGTGCTTACTCGCACTATCGTGGGTGTGGTTGAGACTTGCCATTCCCTTGGGGTGATGCACAGGGATTTGAAGCCGGAGAATTTCCTGTTTTCTAGTTCAAAGGAGGATGCGGCTTTGAAAACTACTGATTTTGGGTTATCGATGTTTTTCAAGCCCGGAGAAGTTTTCAAAGATGTGGTTGGGAGCCCATACTACGTTGCCCCTGAAGTGTTGAGGAAAAATTATGGCCCTGAAGCTGATGTTTGGAGTGCTGGAGTGATTCTATACATCCTCCTTAGTGGTGTTCCTCCATTTTGGGCAGAAACTGAGCAAGGTATTTTTGAGCAGGTTTTGAAATCAGAGCTTGATTTTGCCTCAGATCCATGGCCTAAAATCTCTGATAGTGCCAAGGACCTGATTCGCAAAATGCTCAACCCTCAAGTTTCGAAGAGGTTGAAGGCTCATCAAGTGTTGGCACATCCTTGGATCTGTGAAGATGGAGTTGCACCTGACAGACCTATCGATTCAGCAGTGCAGTCTCGGCTCAAGCACTTTTCAGCAATGAACAAGCTGAAGAAAATTGCCATCCGGGTCATAGCTGAGTCTTTGTCAGAGGAGGAAATTGCAGGTCTGAAGGAGATGTTCAAGATGATGGACACTGACAACTCAGGATCTATTAGTTATGAGGAGCTGAAGGCTGGCCTAACTAAGGTAGGTTCAAATCTCAAAGAAGAGGATGTTCGACATCTCATGGAGGCTGCCGATGTCGACGGTAATGGAACAATCGACTATGGAGAGTTTCTTGCTGCCACTCTCCATCTGAACAAGGTTGAACGAGATGAGAACATGTTTGCTGCTTTTTCTTACTTGGACAAGGATAATAGTGGCTATCTGACGATTGATGAACTTCAACATGCCTTGAAAGAGTTCAACATGGGAGACATATCTGTGGATGAGTTGCTTCAGGAAATTGATCAAAACAATGATGGGAAGATTGACTACATCGAGTTCGTTGCGATGATGCGTAAGGGAAACCAGGGTGGTGCTGGCCGCTCATCGTTACGGCACAGCCAAGGCTTGAGCTTGAATGATGTTTTGATGATTGGATAGGCTTTACATCGAGGGAAGAGCGAATTCAGCTGCATGTAGTCACCTCAATATAGCTGTGATAATATCTGAATGCCAGTTGTTTCTACTCAGGGTTCCTGTGTGCCCGGCACAAGGAGTAGCTTTTTTTTGTGTATATCACATTTCAATGCAGAGTTGAACATTCTCTGCTAAGAAGCAGTATTTTTCAAACATGCACCGTCGCATAGTCTATGTGTAACTGCAACTAGGACACGTCTCTTTCTTCACAGTTTAGGCTGCTACAGAGATAGAGCATTCGCTACCTCTATAAATAGTATACACTACCTCTGTAGAACTACTATCCACAAGTGCTCGTAATATTTCATCACTATGTAAATCAATTCTATGCATGAATGCAAATGAACGTGTGCCCTTGAATATAATGATTAAAAAAGATTTTAGCCACAAAGCTTTACTTTTCATGAGCTTGATCGTCGTGCACTGCTTTCACACAAATCCTCTACACAGAATCTACTTACTTCTACCAGCTATGCTTACATGAAGGTTACAAAGCGAAAGCTAATGGTATGAGCCGGTATTGGATGTAGGAGCTTTTCCTGAATGATTGTCAAATTATGTTTTTAACTGCACCACGATTACAAGAGTGGTCAAGGATGATCTTCGACAATTCAGAACGGACTACCGAACTTTGGCAGACCTTACCCTGTCCTGCACAACTTGAAATCCTCGAGATACTCGCTTGGAGAAGTCCAACTGAGACTGGAGAACCTTCTGGACATATTTGGACTCCGCTTTCAATTTCTCAATAAACATCTGCTTCTCCCGAGTCTGTTGTTGGTTGTGCGATGTCGTCTCATAATGATGGTGAGCGGAGAACCCTCTAGATGCTACAAGGCTAATGTTTCCCTGTGACGGTACCGCAACTGTAAATGCCATGCCACCACTCGCAGCTGTGCCAGTCGCCGGGGAAATCAAGGCATCTCTGCATTACACAAAATTTATGTAAGAATCACAACTTAGGCGAATAAAAATGGTTCACGAAAGGGTACGGTTCGGTCGTCCAAAAAATACTGGGTCCATATTGAAACCAGATGGCACATGGAAGTGTTAAAAAATGATCCAATCGTTTTGCAATTCGTGACCATAGCAGGCTTTACCATCACAAATGGGGTTCTCTTATGAAATCTGATGTACATGGGGGATAATAAATTTGAAAAGTAACACTCGTCAAGTTGATCTTCCGAGATCCCTCCCTGTTTAAGTGTCAACCAAGGTGAAAGTTGAGACGAACATGCAAATCTAGACTTGAAGGCATGAATATTCGCCATTTCACTTTTTATCAAGCAAGGGTCATTCAAAGTCTGGTAAAGATCCCTGACTAAATGCAGCATACCGGTAAGCCCAACAGGCTTCTTGGATTTTCCGTCCCTGAGGTGAGGCGGGGTCAAAACCGGGTCCATACTGTCCAGACGCTCTCTCCAAAATGGATGGCGGAGGCGCGTCTGTGTGCAAATTGACCTGAGTCATTTAGTGAATGTCTCATTAGAATACCAATACGAGAGAAAGATACGGCAAATTACTTCTCAGTTGGGCAAGGCAAGGAGCAGCATCAAATAGGAAAAGTCATGAAAAGTACACATATTCGCGATACAAGCATAAAAGAAAACTGAGTCATCATCACAATTTGTAGATCCTATTAAAAACCTATCCAACTACCACATGCTGGCAGGGAGTTTGGAATCAGAAATACTTGCAAACTAAAAACAACCCTAGGTTCTTTTTACCCAAAGAAAGCTCATACGAGACAGTTATAACCAAGGATTAAAAATTACCACAACAGTGCCATGTTTGGGATGCAACAGCTGACTCAAAGATGTCAAAAAAGGTCCATTTCTTCTCCACAGTTTAGTGGGAACAACATCTTCACCATCGAAAGCGTCCACAAAAACTAGATCATAATACTGACGTTTTGAACGCTCCTTAGTGGATTCCCTCCGCCCCAAAGCTTCAACAAAAGCCTCTCCATCAGCCTCATACACTGTCAGCCTATTTAAACTTTCCCATAAAACCTCCCGAGTTACTTCATCCTCTTTCCCTGCGTCTGCATGTCCTCTCACACCTCCATTTGAAAATAAGTGATCTTCCATTCCATGTTTTGGTGCTTGCGAAGAATCATGATACGAAGTTTCTGATTGCAAACGACGTATTTTACAAGGGGGATATCCCATGGTCTCGACAGCTGCCTCTATGACAGCGCCATCGATCTCGACCACATCCAATGTTGCACCTGATTAAGAAGCAGCATCTATTATATTAAGAACGCAGTGTCACGAGCGCTCCTGTGATTCGTCATGCGCATTTTTCCCGTCTCTTACCCTGTCCCTATATATAGGTTTGGCTAGTATGATGTTATGTGCAGACACTATAATACCAGGCTAAAGTCCCAAATTGAAAATCGTCCTCAAGAAAAATAATAAACTTGAATATCACAATTCCGCTGCTATAGCATACATCACACACTAGTATAAAATCCTCCATCTCACTCGGTATTGTAAGAAAACTTAGCCGCTTTAATCCCTATCAAATTGTAACAGCATTTAAGGCAGTTTCTAAAATAACTCAGCCAATTGTAACGTGACTAGGTTATTCTAAAAAAACTGTGAGGGTGGGTTTTCTACCAGTTTCAGGCGCCCAAGAAAAACCACTGGAGTGAGGACATGGACCAACGGAGTGCTCACGAAAACCTTTCTTCCTCACATTTGAAATAGGGACACACGTACCAGGCAAGTTGTGGGCTAGAAAAAGTGGTAGGCTCCCTCCTCCAAGTCCGATGCATAGGATTCGCATATCCCTTGCTCTGTGAGTCACCTGCTCCAAACTATAGCCACCTAGGCTCATAGTTGTGAGTCCCACAGATAACATACTTTTCACATCTGCAATCACACAGCATGAAACTGCGTAAAAACGTATGTAGTTTCAAAGATGCGCTTAAGGCCAAGCATGGGTAATTGCTTTAATCCCTAAATGCCTAACCCTGTTGATAAGTGCCAGACCTAAGGTGAAGAAGTAAACTAGAATCAGACTATACAAGCGATTGAAGAACTTGATGCATTTGTCAATCAGAGCATCTCCTTTATAAGGTACAAAGAGAACACAAGTGATTGCCATGATCTAGAGGTGCACTTTCACGACAATAACAAAAAATGGGTCCTGGACACAAAGGACTCACATTCGAAAGCAATGCAGTTTGGTTGTTGAACCAGGAAGACTTCCGAAGGGTATCTGTCATTGCTTACAACCATGACTTTGGCTACGCTTTGTCGGGTTATAGCATTGAAACGAAGCACCCGCCATTCGTATCCGAGGACCTTGAACTGCCCATGACAGTGATTAGCCCTCCCCAACTGGCTCTGCCTCTGTTGCAACTCCCGCTCTGTCGCTGTCCACTCTTCTGGTCTCTTTTACAATGCTCGCAATTCACAGGTACAACGGTCGAATAAATTTCAAGCGTACTGAGTTTACACGACAGAAGCAGTCATAATATTCTTGAAAGGAGCTGTGAAGACCTTGGGCCAACTGCTAAATCAAGAAGTATCAGCATATCCAAGATGCTCTAATCTTCTAACATATTCTTTCTTTGCATGAATCCTCTAATATCCTGAGTTCAAGAATGAAAAATTCGGTGCTCAGTCAACTATTCTAGTCAAGTGTAGATACTGACAACTATCAAGCAGCTATAGTGAAAAGTGGGTGGGCAATAGTGCTCTAGACGTTACGCATATCATTCTTGAGCAATTGTTTGAAGTAACCCTTCTCCAATTTAGATGGAACACACACACACACACACACACACACAAAAAAAAAGAAAAAAGAAAAAAGAAAAGACACAAAAGTTTGACATTCACTATAGACAGCATGCATGGTGCTCAGCGACTGGCATGAATTCTTTATCTAAGGTGTTCATGCTACTCAAAAAGATCTAGATTCATTTTGCAAGGGTGCTAAAGCGAGCTCCTCAAGAAGGCTATGCAGCATAGTGCAGCAACAACGATTGATCATCTCTTGCACTTTCTGGTTGATACGATAATCCTATGTAGATTGCACTTGAAAGTCCAAAAAAAGCTTAATCCCTAGAGTGTCAGCAGATTCTCCAAATCATCAAGATGTTATGGGCAAAATTTGTGATATATACAGGGATATGCGCTGCAGTCTCTAGGAAAGAGTATCAAAGGCTCAAATACAGTTGCTAAAACGATGTCAAACTTTGGACAGAAAGAGAATGGAAATCCCCGGAGAAAAAGGGTAAGGTATGGTCAACAAACCGGAGTAGAGGCAGGATGCGCAGTGACTGCTATGACGCCATTGCCCATGGTCGATTGGGACTCAAAAACTGTGTCGCCAGTATTGCGGCCCCAGCCTCCACCTTGCGTGCCCCACCACTCCGGAGAAAATTGCCAGTCGCCTTCCTCCGAGTGTCTGCCAAGCCAGGCTTCGGTGCGCATACCCCTCTTCACCTCATTCCTCCAAGGCACTGGCTCAACAGAGGTACCTGAGGTGGTCGTCCCTCTACAAAGTCAAGACTACGAAGTATTCATCACCATTTGTCCAGATCTCACATACTCAAACACGTTCATGCTATCACATGCACATGATCCAGGCATGGTCTAACCCTTTAGAGACCAACGATTCATGGTTTTAAATGACCAATTCGATTAATTACATTGTGAAACTTATGATTCAGACGAGGCCAAAGTTTATATCACCAGAATCAGCAAAGAACATTGCATCAGCTGATCAAAAGATAAGTAAAATAGGACAAAAGAAAGTTCCTTAAATATTCCAAATAAAAATGAGGCCAAGACTATTCGTGATCTTGGTTCGTAAGGGACTAGACATTTCAATGAAGTGGTTCGGTTACCTTGGGTTGAATATGCCTTCGGAGAGACCGTGCCCTAATACATGGTCGTTCCAGTATTCCCACACACAAGGGTCCACCGCCTTACCGGCGAGGCGACCATTCATGGGTATGCAAAGACCATGGATGACGTGCGCGGGTCTTTCTCTATGTTTGGCAATGGAGAGAATGCCTGATTATACCAGACTTCCATAAAAACAAGCAATTATCAAAACCAAAAGAAAAGCCGAATCAAGCCACATCCATGACCACAATCAGCGCACAAAGAATTTGACAATCTACGGAAACTTCTCACAATTTTTTTCACCTGGAAAGAAAGGATAGAGCGATGAGCGTCCTAAGCGAACGTTGGAGCTCTTCTTTGCCGTCTCTACAGCAGTGCATGCAAATGGTTTGCCATCTCCAGGCCTCAGCCCCTCAAAGTTCGAAAGCCTTGGAGACAACCATGGCAAAACGTGCTTCTTCACGTTGAGCCACAAATGCGGTTTCTTCCCAGGTATTCTCTTCATGGAGATTTTATACGATTGCAGCATCATGACCTGCGTAGTCTCCATCGCCATGACACCCACCACCTGCTAAAAGTTTTTACAACATGGCTTGCCTCACATCTTCGCATCCCCCGTGAACAGATTCTCTGTCTTGCAACATTTCACCTTCCTTGCACAAAAAGAAATTCAGAGCGGCGGGACACTTCGGGTGCATGTAACTAAAGGTTTATCGCCCAAATACTGTCCAACTCAAACAAACAAGTAGCGCATATTTGTGGGATATCCAAGTGTGTCAATCTTCATCGGCAAACCTTGACAGAAACTCAGCTGCAGGTACATGGTAAACAATGACATCTCTCTCATCTAAGAATGAAAACTCTTATAACTATGTCGTATGCCAGAACTCAGAAACCTACAAGCAAATCAAGTAAATGCATTAGACCTAACCAAAACTGAACCCAAAAATTAAAGAATGACAAAGTCACGAAACTAATCACTATCAGAACCCAGAAGAACCGAATCAGGATAGTTACTTACACTTTGCAAACCCTCTACAACAATCCGTGATCCCTCTCCAGCGGCTCCTCACAAAGAATCAAAGAAAGGAACCACGATGCTAAACCCTAATTACTGGCTACGATCCCAGCACTCCAACCCAATCAATAAATTTGAAAAAATGCGCCGAACTGGATACAGCCTCCCCATCTGCCCACAACTGCTAACAGAAACCGCCCGTGACTGGGCTTGAACTCTTTCCGGAACAGTGAACGCCCAGGGTTCTCCAAAATACAGTGAATGGGCGCATGACCAACGCTCAGCGGCATCTGAGCCACTGCACTTTGGATTTGGTTATTGTTGCGACCAATATGGATTTGAGCCATTAGAATGATCTCTTCCTGCCGGGGGCTTGTTGGAGGTTGTGGCAATGGCAGCTCCGGTGGCTGCCAGGTCGATCTCTGCCATCTCCGCGTGTTCTCGCATCTCTATCGTTTCTAGGTCACGGGATATCTCCAATTCGTACCTGAATCGAGGACTATGGAAAGGACGGTGCTATCTTCGTTTGCAAAGGGCTTTTGTGTCGCAAGGGAAGGCTGCGAAATTCGAGATCGCTGCTCAGCTCGGAACGACAGTTCATGAAGGGTACGTATGCACACCGAACTTCTTATCTCTTCACTTCGTTTTTACAGTTTCTCTGAATCCTAAATCACTGATTTCTAAAGCCTAAATTGTTGAAACTTAAACCCTAAACCCTGAAGCACTGATTTTTACTCTTCCTCCATATCCTAAGACACTGATTTCTAAAGCCTAAATCGCTGAAGCTTAAACCCTAAACCCTGAAGCACTGATTTGTACTCTTCCTTTAAATCCTGAAGCATTGATTCCCAAGGCCTCGATCGTTGGACTTTAAATCCTAAACTGATTTCTAATCCTGCAATATTTGGGAAACCAAAAGTAGGGGTTGGTGCTTTGCTTATTAGTCGGGGTCAATTTGTGCTGCAAGATTTCACCGCTCCTTTCCAAATTTGGGCCTGTGCGATCCCTTCCTCATAATCTTGAAATGTATAGAGTTTTCAAGTCTCAAACCGAATTACTCCGGCACCCCCTAGTATGCCTTAGATGTTTTATTTTGGACTGTGCTACTTATACATTTGCTATTAGGTGTTACACCTTGCGATTTGAAGATTTATCATCAAATTGGGGCAGTATGCAATTCTTCTTTCCTCAAAGTGCTAGCCCCTTCATAGAGTTTGGAATGCGATTCTAAATTTGCCTTCTTCTGCAGGCCAGCCCTGACACTCCTTATTGTGGTTGTTTATCCTCGTATGATGTTGGGTTATAAACAAATGGCAGGATCATCACCTACGACCGGTTGATGCCGTGTCCGAATCACAGTTGGCCACCTCGTGTGGAGCATTTGCTGATCGAGAGAAATGGAAACATCGTTGACATCATTTGTGAAGAACTTTCTCTCCCTCCTTTGTAAGCTCTGTCACATTGGAACGTCCTCTGACTTGTCAGTTTCTGATAAGCGCACCTGTAAATTGGAGGTACTCTAAAGATGTCTTATCTGTGAAATTTGAATGTGCAGTGGACTAACCTAGAAAAGACTAGGATTCATGGTTTTAAATTGACCAATTCAAATGATCATATTGTAATTCAAATGTGGATAAATTTGATAACACCAGAATCAGTGAAGAACTTTGCATGTGTTGCCCAATAAAGAAATAAAATTGGACAAGAGAAAGCCCCCGTATATCTACTGCAAACTGCTTTGAAAATCGAGCACACTTTGGATTTCTTGATCTTTAGAGATTAACTTGAGCCTCGATTGCAACAGAATGCTGGTGCGGCAGACGAAGCTATAACCAAAGTGGGAAGCAGCATTTTTTTGCATGTTTTCCATCCTTTAATATCTCATCGCAGTGCAATAATCTCTAATAAGTTCCAAATGTAGATATGTGGCAGATCTTATTAGGTTTGGAGCTGTCTTTTACGCCCTTGAATGCCCGACGCCACCACCTTCTGCTTCGCCCGAACAACTAGAGCTATACAATAGAGTGCTGAAGCTTCGAGCCTCCAGGAAGAAAGAGCGACTGTCGTTGAAAGGAAAGACGTTGAAGGAGGCCCAGAAATGTCTTAGAATTGCAAGTCCAAGCGAATGCATCGAATCAGGGACTTACTTGAGAGTGCATGTGCATCCCAAGCGCTCTCCTAGGTATTTTATGGGCCTAGCATGAATTTCAGTGCTCTTGCCTCTCGGTTTTTCCTATTCAATTCTGTGAATGTTTAATTTTGTCATCGACTGGTTTTGAATGTAGAATTTCTGTTTCGATTTGATAATCTTCCTCCTGCAACATCCTACTCGTATCTTAAGAAGTTTCTGAGGAGAAAGTGTTAGTTTCTTTTGTGCCGAAGGTATATTATAAATGTTGAAGTCCCTTACTGTCGAAAAGATACCGCTTCATTATCTTTAGGAGTTGAAATGAATAATTTTAAAATGCTTTGAGGAAGGTAGCAAATATTCTAAGTAGAAAAAAGAAGCCGTGATATGAATTTGACTACACCCCGAGTTTTTTATGTATCTTGCTCCCTTCATTCACTGAATAAATTTTGTAATTGCACATTTATGATGCAGGGTATATGAGATTGACTGGGAATCAAGGATAATTGCTGAGACAGATGCTTTTGTGGTTGTGGATAAGCCTGCTGGTATCTCTGTAAGTTAGTTGTTGACTAATATGCTCGTTTGATCCCAATAGACAGAGATTTCATGGTCTTAATATGACCAATTTGATTGATCATATTGTGAACAATATGAATATAGATGGAGTTGATTTTATATCGCCAGCATCTTTGAAGAGCATTGCATGTGTTATTCCAAAAATAAATACGATTGAACGAAAGAGAATGCTCATATTAACCGCTCAAAAGTGCTAAGAAAACTGTGTCGCTCAGTGGTTAAGTAAAGTGCTACTACCATGTCTCTTTCAGCCGCTAAATGTGGCGGCCCTTAATGTGCCGATATCAAGTCCCTCTGTCTTGTCAGATGTAACCAAGGCGTTGACTGATATTGTTGCTAACCTGTTATTAATTCAGATTCTTGGTTTAGCAAACTGGTATCTAGTTAGGCTTCGTTGCCCTGAAATTTACTTATATTCTCATCACGCAGTGTCACTTGTGGGTAGGTCGGAGGAACAGTGGATAACCTGGAGGAGATGTGTGCTACCCATGTCAGCCGAGTCTTAAAGCTTAAGAAGCCACTCATTCTGACTCACCAAATTGATACATGTACTGAAGGATGGTTAGTGTTCTCCTTCTTTTGGATGCACATATCTGCTGACTGGACTAGTGACCTCTCTGAACCAATCTGATACTTAGCTCTCCCTCTACGACTTGGATTGTAATTCTTTCATGGAGACTTCTGCATTCATGTTTATCGAAAGCAAATGTGGAGTTGACATTGGACACATCTTCGGACTAATTTTCATAGGTTTTACAAAGATGTATTATGCCTCTATATGAAAGTATTGTCCAACTACTGAGACACATGAGGTTGTGGGCTTCTGGTGCAGCATTGTTTTTGCAAAGACAAGGGCATTTTCGTCCCACTTCCACATGCTTCTACGGGTTAGCATCTAACCGAAGGACCAAGGGTTCATGGTTTAGAAGTGACCAATTTGATGGGTCATGTTGTGAAACAAATAATTCAGATGGGACTAAATTTTATATCACCAGAATCTATGAAGAAAATTGCATGCCTTGGTCAATAAATAAATAAAATTGTAGAAAAAAAAGTCCCCGTATGACCTACTCGAAGCTGCCTAAAGAATCATGAATCAATGTGGGCCTCTGATCCTTTAGGTGGGTAGTTCCTGGATTAACGAGTTGTGACCATCTTTGCTTGAAAAATTCGGTTTTGAAGTAATAGTAAGAATGGTGGTTGCTCTTCTCCTCTAGGAAGGCATTTCCTATACTAATTTTACCAAATCCTTGGGCCAGGAAAGGAGTCACGTCTTGAGGTCTTGCCATGGCCTTAATATTTAAGTCGATTTATGCCTTTCTGAATTCATCTAAAGAAAAATGTGTTTTATCTTCTGGATGTGTTATCAGGAGAGGAAAGTAAAGAAGGAGTACACAGCTTTAGCATCTGCACCTGTTGATCCTGGACATCACATTCACTACATGCGACCAGACCGTTATGCTCCCCGACTAATTAGTAATTGTAAGCAGGGTTTATTCTGGATGCAAAGAACTTTATAACAGGGTTTGTGTTAAATTAGACTTTTTGAAGGACTTTTAGACAACACTTTTAAAGAGAATTCTCCCTTTGACTCGTGGAGAAGTCCACATGGTTTCATTGATCATACAGAGGTGTCCCTATGATACATGAAGAGACCTCGATATGATCACTGCGACCGGAAGGAGACCTCTTGAATCACAGGATAGATTTGATAAAAAAATTTGTTTGAAGTTTCTTGATGCGAGGATTCTTAAAGTTTACAATTCCCTATCTGCACTTGCTTTGGTGTTTCAACTTCGTTTTACAACATTCTGTGTTCTAGTCACGTTTATGTTGCATCAAGTGACTCTGACAATATTCTTTATCCCATTGCTCAGACCAACATCCAGACTGGTCCAACTGCGAGTTGAAGATTTTAGGTTGTAAGCAGGTGAAGTGGCCCAGTGCTTTAGTAGAAACACAGTATCGTGTCGCTCAGTGTGGCTGGGAATCACGAGAACACGCTTACGAGTGCTCAGTGCGTCTTTTGACTGGACGGACACATCAGGTAATGTTTCCTCTGTGCTTGCAGTCCATGATTATACATAAATCAAGGTTTTCAGTTGGATTGTTTCAGGAACGTGTTGGCAGCATTATAATGAGAATCTCCCTTGGACCATTGGGAGACCTCCCCATGAGTCAATGGGAAAGACTTCTTTATGATGTCTAAAAGTTCCTGAAATAGTCTGATTCTACTAAAAACCTTGTTACAAGTCCGGTTCTTCCCCTTGAAAGCGCTTCACTAATTTTCTTGTGCATATTGGAGTGGAAATTAAGTGTAGAGTAACTACACCTAATTTACAACTCTCACTCAAGAGTAACCCCTGGAGGTTCTTGCCTAAATTGTACATAACCCGAACATGAATGCCTAGAATTGATTTTGGATACACCTATAATCAGCACTTTGGAGATTCAAAGTGTACTGATATGGTGTTCAAAAATTACATACTAAGATTTGCAAGAATTCTCTAACTTCCAATGGTTAACAAGACCCAGAACAAATTAAGGCAGTCTAATCGTAATATGCATACTCAAATGCTTCTTTAGGTTTTTAGGTGCTCATTAGGTCTATTCCATGTCCTGAGATTTTCTGGGCTTGTTTATAATTCTCTCTTGTTTCTTCTCTGCAGATACGTGCTCAATTCGCTGCTTTAGATGCACCGTTAGTGGGCGACTCGGTGTACATGCCTGGTGCTGTTGCGCGCAGGCAGGCTGCGGAGGTTGATCCCTTCCTTAATTCAAGCAGCATCCAAGATGAGGAGTCTTTGGAAAGTGTGATAGAGAATTGGCGAGACCAACATGGGTTAGAGCCTGAATGTGCACTCGGCCTCCAAGCTTCTGTAGTTTCATGGGAAGGCGAAAAACAAGTCTTCAGAGCAGGAAGGCCATGGTGGCGATCATAATAATAGACAAAGTACGGTTACACGCAACCCAACCACTGGTCCTATGAATCTTTCTCATGCGTGTAGCTTATTCGTGTTGAGCTTACGTTAGGTGAGTGTGGGTACGAAAGATGTTTGTTGTGACTTAAAATTGAATCCCAGTTTTGGGGATTTTTTGCAGTAACTTAGTTGCTCCGCTCCACAGAAGCCTGGCCTCCTGGTCTACGGCTTCATTCAGGCCTATTGAGAGGCCTATTGAGAGGGTGAACAAATTCTTGCCTTTAGTTTGTGCTTGTAGATTGGAAGGTCTTGCAGTAATTCCACGGCGTTGTGAAACGAAGTATGGGATCGTTAAGCATTGGCCGGACAACTGCATATAGAAAATTTGCATGATTCTATGCCAGAATTGCCCGATTGGAAATTTATCATGCCATGACATGATATCCAAAATGCTTGGCACCATGTTTGGCTTGGCTTGATGCTTAACCCTTAGCACCTAGCTCGTGTTTGCTAAATTCCAAACCCTTCTCAATTCATTCCAACCAAATTATCACCTAAAAAGAGATCCACATAAATTGATTGTATCAATTAGTAGTGGAGGCATACCCGAAGTTGTAGGAAAAGGGATATGTCCTTTAATTGTATCATTGAAAAGATTATAATAGTCAAATAAGGAAATCTTTCAATTTTGAGAGGCCATATTTGAGATTTTGGGGCACTTAGGGTTCATATATTAGGATGCCTTTGAAAGAGGGCCTTCCACTATACAAAATCTCCAAAAATAAAATATTCTATGTTCCATGGCAATTAGAATTTGCATTAAGCATTGATTGGTTTAAGCCTTTTGTTAAGATCATATCCTTACTTTATATAATTTTTTTATTTGTGGTGCCATCAAATTTGTCATGCTTGGTGAAATATCCAAAGTTTTGTTTATCTTTTGTTCCTACTTGGGCATTTGGGTAGAATTTTAAAAATAATTATGGCAACCAATAGACTACAATTTTTGAAGTGGAATCATATTACTCAAATAGATACAAGTTCAATCAAAATACATGGAAGATCATATTACAATTGAATTGCTCAAATAGAATAAGATGAAAATATCCTTGTTGTAATATCTCTATAAGAAGAGATAACTAAAGAAGCAAGCGACAAAAAACTTGTCCAAGTATAGTTTATAGAAAAAAACTTGGCAAAAAAAGCTTAGCTTCAAAAATGAAAAAATCCAAAGAAAGTGAACTTTAAGATTATCAAAAATTCCAAAAATAAAGTTACTTAAAAGTCAAAATAAGCCCCAAGTTGCTAAAGATGTCTGTTATCATGTTCTTCATGTCCCCAATACTCGGAACTATGTTAATGATTTGGCAATTGTGATTTTTTTTATCAAGTGCCTAATTTTTCATTTGCTTCATTCGAGTTCTCTTTGCCTCCCTAAAACATGCAATATCCTTTAATTCTCCATCACTTTGCAAAAGTTGTTGACACCAACCACACTACACACAAGCCTATACAACAACTCATTAGTGCAATTCAAGTTAGTAGATGATTTTCACAAGAGCACACCATTGTTAGATACCCAGTAAGGCAACCACAACATCTACAACCTACAAATAAGCAAACAAACTCATTAGAATTGCATATCAAACAATTAAAACCTACCAAACCATAACCAACCAGTATACACTATAATCAAACCAAACACCAAGCAAACCTTCAATTCAACTTGTCCAATAACTTCATCTATATGTTAAATGTCTAAAAAACAAGTAGCCTCTCTAGAGATGATCTATTGCATAGCTCTATTAGAAATATTTTGATCTTTATGGAAGTACTTTTCTTAAGATTTGGCATTTTGGTAACCAATGACAAACATCCCCTTATTTTTTGGAATAAATGCCTCTTCGATTTTTTTGATTCAAGGGGACTTATCATTTTTATTTATAATTGTCATGTCTTTGAATACCATATGAAAACAATGTATTTTTGGACATTAGAAATTTGACATTCGGATGTCACTACCAACATTTTGAAACATCAACATGGACATCCAAAAAAAAGTGTCTCTAGGAGATGTGCCAAAAACATCAAAAATCCAGCCATACATTCGTATATTTTGCTCCAGACATCCAAGAAAACATGGGTCAATGGGATCTTCTAAGCTTGCCATGTGGCTGCCATTTAGATGCCATGCAAATGCAAGCAGCCACATAGGATTTTTTTCATCCATGATGTGGCATCTAACGTAGGAATGAAAAAAGAAGTGACATAGAAGACTAAAAGGCTAACGTGGCATGCCACATCAACATAGTTTTTTTTGTATGGGTATTTTCTTATTGATTCTTGGGACATCAACATAGACATCCAAATGTCTTTCAAGATGTCATTTGAGATATCAATATAGATGTCCAAATGTTTCCGAAGACATCTTAGAAGATATCAACTTTGACACTAGATGCTTTTTGAGACATTAACTTCAATGTTCACATGTTTTGCAACATCACAATAGATGTACTATGTACACTTCCTAAAACGTTCAATATAACACATGTGAACAAAATGATGTCACTTTTGATGTCTATGTATTAAGCAAAACAAAACACTATCCAACATGATGTCTATAAAAACAATCACATGTTTTACATAATGTGCATGTCATGATGTCCAATGCAAACATAATGTCCCATACAACATGTCACATAATATACATCATACAAAAAATATCATACACAATACACTATACAAAGTATATAGTACACCGTACAAAATACATTATTATTGACAATTATATCACATTGCATCATATATTACTCAATGAAATACTAAAATGTTGAGAAGATGAGATATTTATACAAGCGGGGTGGTAGGAGGTATGACAAAGAATATGGGATTTGTAAAACGCAAGAATTAATATAATGTTCAATTTCAAATTGCATTTAGGTATAGAAGACTGACTTTTTTTTACAAAAATTTAAACTAAAAAGAGTTGGGATAACAAACAAACTTCAAAGTCCAAAAATCCGTTTGAGATTTTAGCCCTTACATCAAAAGTTATGGACAAATTTTCAAAGAGCAGTTGGAAATGACATTTTTTTAACATTCCCATTAAATTTTGTTCAATCTCATTGTATATGTCGTACATGAAATATGTTATATAAAAATGGTAATCTTGAAGTAGATTAAATATTGATTGAATCTATTTGTTTCTATTATAATAGCATTTTTAGAAACATCATAGTTGCTTGGCAACATTATAGAGGACACATATTTCCTTATCATATCGCCATATAAAATGTTCCAATAGACATGTTGGTGTTGTTCATGACATTCACACTAAGACTTTTGTACTAATGAAGTCATATGCTATATAATATCAATAGTGAAAGAAGTTGAGCATTTTGGATTAGGCCCAACATAGCCTTCTATAGTGTCGTGTGACGTTGAGAATTATAAAATGTGAATGTCTTCCAAGAATTTTTTCTTTTCAGTAATGTAAGACCAAACATCATAAATAGACTACCTTTGATAAATGTCAGAACATCAAGAACAAGTCAATGTCAAGGTGAACATCTTCACTTTATAAAAATTGTGGCTATTTTGTATGCAATGGTTTACAACTAAGCACTAAAAAATCTCTCATGGTGCATCATATATGGAATATATCCTATCTTGGATTCAACTCTAGGAAGAACGTGAAGCTTTTTGACAACAATCATAGCGCATGCATCACAAAGTAGCATGCAATATCCATTGGAATTATGTGATTTTCCTCCTTTTTTGGAGTGGTTGATGTTAACATTGAAAGAAGCAAAGTATTCCACACATCTAGTAGAAGACAATATCATGTCCTACGCACAACCTCCACACCGGAATGCAAGTACATTGCATCATTAGATGTACAGTCACGATATGCACTTGTCTATCTGCAACTGTGAAGGTAGTCTTATTATGTATAATTCAAGTGTAGTGGCAAACTTCACCCACCAACTTCATTGGTTGGTAATGAAAGAGAGACCAATGGAAGACACTCAAGAGTACATTGGATACATTGAAGAAATCTTGGTTTTAGATTACTAAAACTAGTACATGACCATATTGTTGTACAATTGGATAAGAGAGACACATGATGTTTGATATCCCAACATTCAACGAGATAAGTATGGCTTTAGCTTGGCAAACTTGTTCAATCAGAGGACAAAGATTAGCTCCTTTAAAATCACTTGCTTTAGCAAATAAAAGTCTACAAGGATGTCAACAACATGTAGAGTGTTGTCAAAGTCCACGTCACTTCAACGACATACATTGTCTTTTAGAAATTTTTTAGGAGATAGAGGTTGCAGCATTTGATGTTGTCCATAATATGCAATATACAACATTAGCGTCTGTTTAGTGTTCCCAGCATGGTATGCAAGTGGAAATTACTTAAGTAACTAAAGCTTTCTCTTGTCTACAACTATTAGATTTGTGTAGAGAAGACTTTGTATCTCATTTTTCTTCTATACCAAATGCACACACTACCTTCTAAAAATATATTGTCCTTTGTCCATTGAAAGTATCATATAGCAATAATGGTTTGTTTTTTCCATTAGAGAATATGCAATGGCATGTACTCTATTTGAAGAAAGACAATGATAATACATGTGTAAGATTTCTTCTATAGGATGCCAAGCATAGTGCACACTCCAACCCTTGCAATGGACCCACGAGTGAATCAAAGGAGGGTAGGAATTTGTGTCATACATTGTTGGTCATGAAAAGATTTGTGTAGCATGTCCATGTTGAAGTCTTCCCTATCTATAACTATCATGTCATGCACAAAAAATAGCATGATGTTGAAGTTTGCAATCTTTTATGAACACTAAGATGATTCAAATACTGTCTCCAAAAGCATCTAACATTGTGCACAAATGTCTTGTACAACATGACTACGTCTAATTGCATGTTTGACAGAGCATCTACACGTCTATGTTAATGTCTAGGAAGACATTCCAAAGTCCCTAATGATGTCTACAAAAACATCCTAACGTCTAAACTCATGTCATGGATTTCTTCATATAGCACTTGAAGCCCTGACCCGCCATGTTGACATGTCTTGTCACCTCAACATTATTCCAAACCACATCAACCAATTAGGATTCAAAATGCTAGCTTTCAAGCCAAGTCATCGTTTTTTCATTGAAGCCTGCCCTTTTCAATTGCTTGCCATCCTTTTTCTTAACCTTAGGTAGGTATTTATAATAGCCTACAATAATTTCCACCAAATTACCAACAATGAAAATGGGTCAACAAAGTTGACATGACAATTGGTGCTTTCTCATTGAAGTGGACATGCACATGTCTACTTTGGTGTTACTAGAAATTGTCTTAGTAGTGGCCACACCACCTTTATTTTATTGTCATTTCGCAATGCAAAGAAGACATTGACAAAAATCTACACTTTTTCCTAAATATCATCTCTAACATAAGGACATTCATACAGACAAGTCATGCTGTGCTTTGGACATTCAATGTTTTGCTCTGGAGACCACAAAAAGCACAAATTTCTTATAGTGCAAACTAGGAATAGTCCTGGCATTTGGCAAGAGACCTATTGATGTCACTTAATAGATACCTATCAATAGCCCCTCTAGTATACTACTCCTTATCCACAAATTTACTTAGGATGTGGGAGTGGTAATCATTGGGTGAGCAAGATCCTTGGAATAAAAACAAGCCAATACTTGACCATTGTTTAATAAGTCACTATCACATCTAAATCATAGCAATGCATAGGTTTCAATAAACTATTTGCTCAACATTGCTTGACATCAATCTTCTAGTTTTTACAAAGGCGAAGGAAAAATCTGAATATAAAATAGAAATAGAATCACACTAATAAAAGCTTAGACATTCTTGCACATAATGGGTGCAACATTGCACTTGGCTTGTTACCCCAAAATAGATAATTTCAAATATAGGTGTATGTGGATTATTATATACATTGTTTATTTTTTTCTATGAAAATTGTTTGGTGAATGTTTGTCATAATATTTGACACTTGATAATTACTTTAATTAAACCTTGTACACTTTTCACTCTCGACCACTTTCCAAGCATATTAATCTATGCTTGCTTTTCAAGTACATTAGAATGCCTACAACTACAAGGTCTAAAGCACACTTAATAATAGAACTTTTCTCTACAATAGTTTGCTCTAAATGTGCCCATGCTCTAAAAGTGATCATGACATAGAGGTACATTTTTCTTTCTTCAATGTACCAATAGTGTACATTTTAAGAGGTGGTTGCTTTTAATGACCTATGTGTTTCAACTTCAAAAATTCATAACTAATTCCATGAGCTAAGGTCCAAAAAATATGAAACAACTTGGATTAGATGCCAATTCCATTATTTTTCATATGTAAATTTACAAAAAATTGTTTCAAGGAGTTTAGTCTCCCCTAAAAAACAATCAGCTCTGAAATAGTCACTTTAAGAGTAGACTACTTGAAAATAGATCCATCTACATTATCAATGTTTTATAGTACTATAGTAGGTCCTAAAATGGAGCGGACATTAAGAATTGACCCTACAAGAGGTCCCAAAACATTAAATATGGTTGATAGAATGGACCACATTTTTTAAGGTAGATTAGAATGAATGCAAGTGTGTAATTTGGGGACCCTGCGTAGTGCTTTATTCCTACTATTTTGTTTCATTCCTCATTTAGAAATGTGTACTTCAATTGTAAATACAAAATTTGAAATGGCAGTAAAAAATGACCAATAAATTTAAATAATAGTAGGCCCTACAATCAATGAAGAAAGGATGTGAATTCAAATTCATTAGCATGCACTTAAGAGATTCATTACACAAATAACTGCATCCAATTACATGCCATACACAAAAAAAAATTTAAACATAGAAGCACCATTTTCTAATCAATGGCCATCAATTTCTAAAACTTCATTGCACATAATAATTCTAAAGAAAAAAATTATATTCCATACTTTAAAAAATCTTATTCTATTACATGATTGTTTCTTCAAAAGAAGGATTTATACTTCTAAATAGCAACATGAACAAGTACAATTGATTGTAGTTGCAAGGATCAAAATTGAAGATGACATCTTTAGACATTGAATGTAGAAATTTAGGTACACTATAAAGGAAACTCATAGAGAGATCCTATAGCAAGATGACAAAGAGTAGCAATGGAAATGAAAGAAGTGATAGTAAAGTCTGTCCTTGGCCGAGGCGATGGAAATGGGATAGCAACCAGAGCAACTACAATGAAGAAGATGATAGTTATTGTGAGAATGTGGAGATCTTCTATTGTTTGATACATGAAGAAAATCGGTGGGATCTTAATAATGTAGAGGATGATAATGCCGTGGATGACTCTAAACTGCCGGTTCTTAGTGTGGGTCTATGATCAAAGCAATCAATAGAAAAACTATCCTAAGCCGCAACTCCAACATCTATCAGGGCAAACTAAAGGACTCATTGTTGCACCACATCCTACCCTAGCAACATCTAGCTTTCTACGAGCATCACACCCAACAATGGAGAAAGAGGCATTGATGTTCAGGAGAATGAGCTGCCAACAGAGCACTTGTGTACAAGACAAACAACATGTGATGTTAGCAAAGGTCATGGTAGCATCAGATTATGGACATGACAGTGGCTAGATTGAGTTGACAAAACCTTCTACTAGTCGCCAAAATCAAATTCACTGTCCCAATAGTCTTGTTCATGAGTAGACAATAAAGAAGTCAAGTTTTCAATGGCCTATAGTGGAATGAGCGTTGGACATGCATTGGATGAGTCACAACAACAACAATTAAGTAAAGAAGCTTGGCCCAATGCCAATAGTTGGTGTACCAGAAAAGAAGAGCAATTCATAACTTCCTTTGATGTGGGTAAAACCTACCAAAGTCCTGAAAAATAGAAGTTTAATAAACTTGCAATACTACCATTACAACGAAGAAAAAAACTAAATGTTAATTGGACTATTGTACAACTTAATAGTACAATTATTGATATCGATGAAGGAATGACTATTAGAATAGTAGCTAGAAATAATGACATTCTTTATTCTAGTTTGCAAAGTCATGTATATGGCACAACAATTTAGAGAAGAAGAGGAAAAATGGGAGTGTTGACCAATATAGAAGAAAAGGAATTGGTACAATATATCATTCAAATGCAAGACTTGGGTTTTCCTCTTACCATAGGACAATTACATGAAAAAATAGGAATACTCATTGAAACAAGAGTGATCCCATTTACTGATGGAGATCCAAACGTTGGATGGATAAAATGCTTCAAGAGGAGGCACCTAGAGTTATTTATGAGGAAACCACAAGTATTGAAGTAGAAGAGGGTTCAAAATTTATGTCTACAAACTATTGCTACTTTTTATAACAATCTCACCAAGTTGTACAATATTAATAAGTATGAAACACATCAAGTTTGCAATTGCAACAAAAGTGGAGTTCAAGCTAGAAAAGTTGGAGATGGCTTTGTTATAGATAAAAGAGCTTCAAAAAATATCCATCATGCTACCCTTGACATTAGAGAATAGCTATCTATCTTGTCTTGCATCAATGCAAGAAGTGAGTCTCTCTCTAATTTCTACATCTTTAAAGGCAAGAAAAAATCTAGATTTTTTTTTAATTAAGACAAGAGAAGTAGGTGCAATGTTGACGAAGCAAAAGAGATCTTGGATGACATATGAATTATTTTGATTTTGGTTACATCACTTTCTTTTTCAATTACAAAAATGCATGGTATTTCCCCATCCAATAGCACTATTAGAAAATTCATGACCAAAACAACAGAATTTCAATTCAAATCTGTTAAATGATTCAGTCATTTTAGAGGTGTTGTTTTGGACAAATAAAAAAAAATTAATTTAATTTAAAATTAAATTTTTCTTTTAAACTTAAAATTTTTTTTAGGTGGTGCCTGTTTAAAATAATTTTTTTTTTTGCCTGGGCTGGTGGGCAGCCACCTAGGCAACCCACCATGTAGGTGGGTGCCTCCAAGGGGATTCAAACTTTGGACCTCATGTTTGGAGGTCCAAGGTTCCCACCACTAAACCACCTAAATACTTCAGTGACCACATAAGAACTAGAATTTTATATGTTTAGTTTTTTCATTGTTTTTTCATGTGTTTTGTATTTCCAGCAGACTTTATAGGTCATTTAGTCATAGTAGAATACATTTTTTCAAAAAACTTGGAACTAAGAAAAGTTGTAAATTCAAACTAACTTTCACTTACAAAAATCTTTTTGTGATTTTGAGTCTCCAATAAAAAGTTATGGACAAAAATCAGAGAGGATGTTTGAAAATGTCAAAATAAATGTTCCTAACTACCCTCTCTAATTTTTATCTATAACTTTTGATTGGAGGATATAAGTCACAAACGTATTTTTGGAGGTGAAAGGAAGCTTGAATTTACAACTTTCCTCAGTTCTAAGTTTTTTTTAAATATTTTATTCTACTATGCGAGAATAGACTCCAAAGTCTGCTGAATTAAAAAAAGACTAAATTTTACATGATTAATTTTTTTTCAATCATTATACTTAGATTCTCAAATATTCCAAAAAGATTTCAAGAAGATTCTTAAAAGATTCTTAAAAGATTCTTAAAAGATTCCAAATTCAACAAAAACTTGTTGATTTGGTCATTGCACTATCCAAATCAACAGAAAGAATTTGCCATTTTGTTGATTTTCATAAAAAGTTACAAAATGGTCATTCTATTGTTCCAAATAACATAAATCAATTGAATTTTTGTTGTTTTAGTTGTGCATTTCTAGTAGTGTAGGCATTTTCTCATATTGGATGAGCATACCTCTAAGCTCTCATTTCACTTTAGAAGTTATTAAGTTGGCAATGCAAAAAGGTTTAGATATGTTGATTTTTCCATCTCATACTTTGCATGCTCTTCAGCCATTGGATGTATTTTATTTCAAATCATTCAAATTGTCGTTTTGAACATACCAAAACAAATGGATGCTTGATCGTAAAAGAAAACTTCATTTAAAAGAAAACCTTGCTCAATAGGTGTCACATTCCTTTAGAAGGGCTCTAATCATCTCTAACATCACAAAGGGATTCCAAACTACTAGAATATTTCCTCTCAATCCAAAGGCAATGGACTTGAAGATAGAACCCAATCAAGCATACTATAGGATTGTATAGTTGAAGAAACAAAATTTCAAAATGGACTTAGACAAGAAGAAGAAACAAAAAAGTACCAACCAGAGGATTAGAAAATACACAAACCTTTTGATGAAATGCTATGTGATCTACCAAATTGCAAGTAGTACTATGTACAAGTAGATGGTGAAGATGAAGACCCTAATAGACATGTAGAAGGGCAAGACAACTTTAGCAATGACGGTAAATCAGATGAAGAAGACGAAGAGGGAGACAATAGGTAGTTCAATAAGTTTCTAGAAATCCCCACGATATTGTTACCGACCAGGTCAAAGGGCTGCATGGAGCGACAAATCAACTACTACAAGTCCATGGTTCAATAGCTAGTTTGAGCAAGTGCTGGATAGTCCTATCAAATATTACACGGTTATGTCCTGCAAACTCTTGATCATTACAATCCTTGACATATGTAAAAGTTTTCTTGCATGATTCTTTCAAAATGTTTTTGTATCTTTCTAAAATGTGGTTTTTAGCCAACCAAGATGTTGAAAGCCCAACAATGTTTGTTTGTGCAATTTCTTGTGTATATTGTACTCATAGCAAAAGAACATGTTGAAGATCTTGAACAATTGGCTAAAAAGGGACATGCTACTATAGAAGAACGAGAGAGGAGAATATCAGTCAAAGAAGCAAGTAAAGAACTGAAAGCCCAACAAAGAGAAAAAAACTCAGAGCCAAGTAAGAAAGGGTAGTCTTGGCAGCCTTCAAAAAGAAGTGTACTCAACTATGGAGTGTCAAAAATATTAGAGTGCTTGGAAATAAACTACATGTTGCCATCCAAGTAAATGCACCCATGAGAGGATTTAGAGTACTATATTGTGGCATCATTCCACAAGTATACAAAGAGAATAAGAGAATTGCTATAGAAAGGAAACATGGCCAAAGAAATAGGGAGGATGTGAGTAGCTTACCACCTTTGGGAAAGTGCGGCCATAGTTTCTAAACTTTGTTGGACACACTACTGTGGCTACAAGATTCTTCATCAACATTCCAAGACCTCCTCAACAATATGCAATTACCTTTCTTTGACATCCAAGCAACAAGATTTGTGGCATTGAACATAAGTATGAATTATTGTAGAAGTGGGCAGTGATATGAAATGACGAAAACAAGAGAAGGCATTAGCCTGTCTTACCTATGGAATTGGTATATTTTGGCCTCATCTTCTAGTTCATAAATAGTACATATTTGTAACCAAGACAAGGAAGGCATTGTTAGTAGAAACAACTGAATGGCAATTGGGAGCACATATAGGAAGACGAAGCTAGAAAGACAAACAATAATTCAACTAAGGAAAAATTTGGCATTCAAGAAGGGGAAAAGTGGACAACAAGGGCAAACCTTAGAAGTGTACAACGGAGTAATGGATAAAAAGGTTGGAATCCAAGGAACAAAAGAAGCTCATGAGGGCTCATTGGCACTAGTGGCAACGAAGCAGGAAGACCAATGCAAAAGACCTCAAAACCCTAACAACAACAACGTCAAATCAAGAGCAACAAGCATGGCTAATTGAAAGCATTAGAGGATTTTAGGGGGCAGGGAGGACCATTTCAAGGCTGTTCCCATCATTATTCCCCCAGTAGCCAAGAAACAACCATTGTCAAATTCTTTTGTTTTGTTTTGAAAAAAATTTAAATGAAAAAAAAAAATAGAAATTAAAAAAAAAATCTTAAATTTTTTTAATGATGTGGCAATTGTTGTGCCACATCAAGCAACATGTGTAGCAAATTCTTAAGGTTTGAAAACCTCAGAGAACTTGCAACCCTCAAATGTAGTTGAAGATCTTCTAATACAAGAAGTAGAACAAATCGGGAACATGCTAGTGGGAACAAAAGCAAGGTTGGGAAATTTGTAGAAGCGGCTATTACAATGAAGAATTCCCAACACATCATTTGATCTCAACAAGGATTTAGCAACTATTTATTTTCTAAGGTGTTGCACCCTCTTACACTACAAAACTTGAATTTCGATAAAACAAAAGGAGCATCAAATTGAAGGCCTATGCACTTTTGGAAGAAAATATTACATTCATTAGAGGGACAACAAGAGATTTGTGACTTAGAGGAGGGATTAGTTGGCTGCAACAACTCTTCCGGAACCACTTTTTCTGAATTTGTAAATACTTGTCAGGAATAAGTAAGTACTAATTAAGTAAAGTAGATGCAATTCTTGGATCACTAGTAGGCATCCAATGGTTTCCTTGCCTACAAATTCATGACCTACAAACACTTTTTTGTTTTCTAGCACGCATTACAATTGTCACTAATGTAGTTGTACATTAGCAAGGTACTTCATTCTGATGCGCCATTTCAGATACACTACATTGTCGCATTTTGGAGCTTCTAGAGACATAATGATGAACATATTTATGTATTTCACAACTGCTCTAGTCTTTTCAAAGGCACATCTGTATTCATTACTATTGGGCTCTATGATTGTAAATAGTGCCCTATTCACTTCTAACTTTGAAAATTTATATCTAATAGGTTTGAGATGACCCTAAACTACCAAATTATGGCGGAAAGGTATTCAAACCAAATGGTGTGGTTGCAAGTTCAATACCTAGCAATGACAAGTAGTTTATGTGACGTGAAAGTAGCCTTTCTTCTTGATGGGAACCCTTGTAGTGTGTTGTTCAACACATTTGTATCAATGTAGCCCTTACAGGCCATATATTTCAAAAATAAAATAAAATTTGTATCTAATTCATTTTAAGTCAGAAAATTATGATTTCAATTGCCATGTTTTTCTTTTCCATTTCTCAGGCTACAAAAGAAAATAGAATTTATTCAGCTCACTAGTTCTGCTACAGCTCTGATTTTCTCCTTAGATGCTCGCTTTCAGAGCCTCCTACCTTACTCCACAAGAGCCGGTTTGACCAGTCAGTTGGAGTTGCTCTCAGGGGCATCGTTTGGGGGAATGTTTTAGTACATTCTCGTGACTGAGATCCTCTAGTCATCCATCCATAATATACTTACTACTTACTGACAGTAACCCTTTCACATTGCATCCATCATTCATCTACCTATCATCCACTGAGAGTATTTTCGTACAAGCCAAGCTGCAACCACGCCGTGCACGCCTTCAGAACCAATGTGGGCCAGGTGCACGAAGAATCGGAAGTGGTTCTTAACAATTCCGTCAGAAATTTGTTGAGAGAAGGACATTCACAGCACCTGCTTACGACTGCGATTGACGTTCCCCATTTTCCATTCAAAGGAATGGCACGAAGAGGCTGCATGTGCGGCATCTGCGAGAGCTTCAACTTGCCCTCTGTCTGCACTTCCTGCATCAATCACCGGTACAGGACCACGATCACAGCTTCTAATCATCCGCACCACCATTTCTGCAACTCAGTTGCTCTCGTTCCTGAGATGGGTTTACCAGAACTTGACTTCAATTCGTCGGATGAGGGAGGGATGCAGGTTGTTAGAGCGGTACAAATTGGTCAAGAATTTGACACAGGACCGGGATGTGCTGCGACGACGCTTGGATGAGGAAATCATTGCTAAGGTGTGGTGAAATTCACGGCGGTCATAAATTTCTTGAAGAGAGTGAGAGAGAGTTAAAATGCTATTTGGGGGAATTTGGGGTGCATTTGGTTTTGAATTTTTGAGGGAGGAATTTGCTGATGGTGTTTCGGTGAGTTGGGGCAGCGAGAAGCCGAGATACAGCAGCACTGGCGTGTGGAGCACGCTGAGCGGAAGGCACAGCTCAAAGAGCGTCTGCGGCAATGCAAGGACGAGCTTCTTCAAGGTAATGTTTGATTGCTACTCCGCGGTTTTGGAATTTTGAATCAACTAAATTAGTCTCTGGGATTCAACAGAGAGGAAGAATCTTTGTAGGGTGGAGATTGGAGACATTGCGTCGTGACGCTATTGACACCGAAGGAGTGAAGCTTAGTTAAATGTGTCTTTTACGGTTTTTCCTTAAGATACGCTTTCTCTCTGTAATTTGCCAAAGAATTTAGGGTTTTTGATGTTTTGTGGTTTACGTCTTCCATGCCCACTATGAAGGTCATCATCACATTATGGAATTTTTTTCGATTGATCTTAGTTGTTTCGAAACCTTGATTGTTTGACCCCTAATGGACCATGGTTTGAAAATCACCAATTCAATTGACCATAAATGTGAATAGTCAGTATTGTAGGTGGGGCTAATTTTGAATCAGTAGAAACATTGCGTGTGTTTGTCGGAAAATAAATAAAATTTGAGAAGAAGGACGTCTTCCTATGACGACCTACTCAAAACTGCTTAAAATAATCTGGAAGCTCAATTTGGGACGCTTGGTCCATTAAGGTGTAATGTCAAGAATCAAGTATACCCCAGTCAAGATGAAACTCTCCTGATCCATGTCCAGGAGTATGGACTGATGGTGCTCACTTGTTCAGGGAAAACGAAACGTGAACACGTGCAACATGATTTAGACGCACAAGTTCGGTTCCATTCTGCTGCTTCTGCTCAGGTGCATTACTTTCAGACGCGTTGTGTAATCTCTGCTCTCAAAGTGCTACAACAGCATGGACTATCACATCAATCAGAATGCTAAGATTTTTGTGGACAACAAAGCCTTCGGTTCCTTTTCTTGCGATTTTAAGATCTGTGGTGTACAAAATGTAATTGGTGTTGCAGGTTGCAACAAAGAGATTGGAACTGCTGGCACATTTCTATCCCGACTTAATTCGTGCGCAGTCCCTGGTTCACGTGAGTATTCCATTTCTAGGAATCTCTTGACCGGTCTACTCTGTCTTGTATTGATTCCAGAATTGTAAATATTGTGGAGACCCCACGAGCTATATCATATTGCAAGATTTTGCGATGAGTGACGTAACCTGTATATGTGTAAATTGGTGTTTCTGTTCCTGTACTTGGCAGACAGCAGTGGCATCTGATTTGCATCAGAAGCGAAGAGTGGTCATCAGACAACTCTGCAAGATTTTACCTCTTCGTCGAAGCTCTGTGAGTAATTCTTTGTTTGCACCACAGAATTGCTGTGGTAAATTATGATGACTGGCTTCATAGGCACGAAAAACTTCAAACTAAGACAAAATTTTAACCCCATATGTTCACGAGGTTTTCAGTTGTGGAGGTGCTCCGTTGTCTTGTTGTTCAAATGAGTCGATCATGTCTGGCAGTTTGTCTGGCATTTTTCGTGCTGCTTTGGACAGATCTTTAGTTGAAGACTTGTCTCAGAAGACGTATTTTAAAACAGATGAGAACTCTCTCCTCTAGCCTGAACTCAGCGCAACGGATGTGGTCTATCTTCATGGATACAGATGACACTTGAAGAGCGGCAGAAGTGGGAAGGAAGCATTAATAGGCCACATTCTGTTCGAATTTGTGGTGCGCGCTTACCTCTTGGAGATGATCCTCTGTCCGTACCACATTCGGAACTGGCGGCATCATTGGGGTAAGTCAGGGCTCAATACCCAGTTAGAGTATTCCAGGCGTGATTTGTGCTTTCTGTAGAATTAAGGTTTTTTCTGAAAATTCAGTGTTCCGTTCAAAACATGTTGGATTTTTGGTTTTCACTTTTCATGACATGTGAGTTACCTACTTGTTTTAGATGCAGATATTTCAATGAGAGTTTTATGCAAGAAACTCACGCCTTGACTTTATTGTCTTGTATTGGGCAGGTATATGGTCCAACTCGTCAGCAAGGCAGCACGTTATCTGTCTGCGCCTCTCTTACATAGCTCTGGCTTTGCGGTGAGTCGCTCTGCGATTCAATTTGCTTAGTAAACAAATTATGACTTTGTTTGTGATGCTCTTTGTATGGAATTATGAACTGGAAGTTGATGGCACTTTTTGATTTGAATTTCCTTGTGAAAAATGCTGAATTTAGATCATGATGCAGGCCTCTTCATCACGTGTGTGGCAAAGGGCCTCGTATTTTGACTCAAAGCCAGGTTCTCGAAGGTAAACTTGCTACGGAGACTTCACAATTTGTCTTGCAGGCATTGCCTCGGCTGCCTTCTAATTATGCACTTACATGAAGATACGTTCTGTTGCTGGGCTTCATATTCGCTATGTTGATTATGCGAAACACAGGCATCAGGCCTTCAGAATTAATCTATATTGTTCCGTCAGTAATTTGTGAATTTTAGTTTTCTCAAGAAATTCAGTATGCTGTTTGTACTGAAGTGTTTCTCTCCTGGTGTTAGTGAGGAATTTCCACTGTTTCTTCCTCGCCAAGGAGGACGCAGATCCTCGAGTGATAACGTCAATGAGCTGAGCAAGAGTGTCGGTACCATGTTGGGCTTTTCATCCATGGAGAGCCTGCGTATTGATTCTGTAGAAAGCACAGCCAGTCTCGTCAATTATGGAACTTCAAGTGGGACACGAGAATCATATCCAGATGTTCAGAAAGGTATCAAACTTCTGCGGAGGAGTGTGGGATGTTTATGTGCATACAGTTTTGGACAGCTCGGTGTCTCTGTTCCTTCCGACATGTCCACCCTTGATGCATTCGCTGAACTTCTCATTATTCTCTCATCGAAAGAGGCACGATCAAGGTTAGTTCTTCTTTCTGAGTTTTATAGGTCATATCAGTCGTCGCACAAATTCTACCATTGGCTGGGTGTTTAGTGCTCCAGTGGAAGTCATGTTTGCCAAGTCATGGAAATTATCAGTATGTGAAATTATCAATGTGCAATTGGATGACACCCCCTCAACTTGCAATTTAGATAAGTGCTCTAAAGGTAGTGATGAAAAACCTGCTACTAAACGAGTCATTCTTTCAAGTAATACCACGCATATATAATAGACTTTTGTTTTGAGTTTTGTAATTACTACTTTGTGTTTATCCTGTTTTAAAGCTTTGGCCGCCATGAGGTTGTGAGGCTGCTGACGAACTGGTGCTGATCCATGGCAATCGTTCAGGTCTAGCAGAGGTATCCAACAGCCTAACGGCAGATTCGGTCTCTCAGAAGGTCCTTTCGCGAGCATGGGAAGCAGTCTGCGAAATCTGTCGGATGGAAATCGGTTCTCTCCAGGATCCCTGGTAATAAATGCTTCCAATCGCCTTACTTGATCATCCCTCCTAGTATGCGTTCCACACCTATGTTTTTTGGTATCTACTTGTCTCTAAAAAGGTAGGGACCCCATGTGCATGGCGTCCGTGGGTTGAAATGACACCCATTTACAATGAAAGTGTTATTCAAACTCGTAGATGCAATCCTCCTGGTTCGAGGATAGTCTGGACTCGTGATTGGGACCCTACTATTTCAAGCTTCAACAATTCACACAGGTATACAAATAATTCACATCCAAAATCCTCTTGAAAATTCTATTCCAAAATTTCAACTCAAAATACCTGAAAGCCACGAGAATGAGTTCCCTACCTTAACATTATAACCTTTTTAGCTGGAGTATCTAGCTTCCTGCGTCGAAGGGGATGGGACCGACCATTTGTAGCATCTGGAAGCTCTTTGGTCTGCCCTCAGAGGAATGGAATGTATAAATGTGGCTTACCATTATTCTACCATAATGGTGGGACATGTGAATGGTGGCCTCTAAGTTTCGATTTGTGCAGGGCCAGAGAGCGAACAAAGGCAAGGTAACAAGCTGGAATGACTTCTACGATGTCAGTACAGAGTCGGAGCTCATGGAGGCCACACCCAACTCGTCCGATAGCTCTGTGGACGGTTGGGATCTTGTGGAGCATCCCAGTTTGCCTCCACCTTCTCACTCTGAGGATGTAGAGCACTGGGCTCGGGCGATGATTATTGATGCCACCAAGTGACGACGGTGTTGCCTACTCTTTAGATCAGCCATATAATCATCCTTGTGACTGTCTGCTTTGTACATAACCCTACACGAGGCCTTTAATGTCCAGTGTTTGTCGTGTTTAATTAGCTCCGACTTATGACCAGGCTTTGCATCGTGTAGAACTACATTCGATTTTTACATTTGTACTTAGGATGACCCATCTACTTGTCCCGACTATGTAGTCCATGGACCCTGTACAATGATTTGATTGGAGGAACTTAACCCTCTCTATTAATTGACTAATTGACTAATTGACACACTCCTTGCGAAAATTCTTTGGTGTTGGACCAAATTGCATCCTAGCTACACTTGTTGGATGCAACGTTGTCGCACTCCTCTACTTTTAACTCAATTGGTTTCTGAAAATTCTCATGTCCTGGTTAACTGAGGAGACAAATGCCTTGTGGCAATGACTGGCAGCAATGTGGCAGTTGGATTTCACATGTGCTGGAACAAAAAGGCTTCATTTTCTCAAGGACATGTTGCATGTGCTAACCGCTCCAAAAGATTTCCATGCACCCAGGCAAGAGAATGTAAGCTCAGTTTGCAGCGAAGTGCCAGTAGCTGTGTCGTAATGTCTACTGACTTGATAAATGCACCTGGCACACTCGAGAGTCTCACACATGTACTTGGTTTGCAGCTGCAAATTTTATTGATGCAAATACTCTAGTTGAACAGGTTCACTAGCTTCTTCAACAACTAACCTTGAACCCATTCCAATTTTATTTTATTTTTATTAGCATGATGTTTTGGATTCCACTCCAGTGGAGTGCATCTTCTCCACTACTGAAAAATGCAATCGGAGGGAGATCCGTCTCTCACTAATTTCTTTGCAGATTCTCCGGAGCCATACTCAGAGCCGAATTACATTACGTAATCCAAGAGCATGTACACTGCGGAAGCTTGATCTGGGAATATATAAAACGATATATATCTGCACGTTTTCATTCCTTCACATTCTCCGCAAGCTACAAATTCAATCCCACCTGCGCTCAGAAAGCACTACTTCAAAACTCAGACAACCATCTGCGCTGCACAAAGTTCACCATGAAAACTTATAAACTTGAGCAAGCCAAAACTAGAAGAAAGTCTGTTATCATTTGGCCCTCACTAAAGGCTCTTACTCAGTTCATTGACTTCACTATACATAACTTTGATTTTAAATTCAGACATGACCCGAAAACAAATACCTTCCTAGCAAGCACGAACTCTAAATCTAAAGAAATGTATGTCTTTTGTGACACATGAATGCTCAACGACGGTACTTGGAATGTAAATGGAACCCAGGGACCAAATTTGCAAGGCATCCTGCAAATGTAAATCGCTGCATTTCAGTCTCATACCTGAAAGCGAACCCTGCGAATTGTGGAGAGATGCACTTATCAGTATGGTGGAGATGGACTGTGCGAATACGGAGGTGAAAGACTGGGAGAATATGGCGGAGATGGACTGGGCGAATAAGGAGGGGATGAATAAACAGGAGACAACGGAGTATTATCGTAAGGGGGAGGGTACGCTTTTGGAGGAGCACACCACTTGAATTTCGCCTGCCCCTTCGTGATCTGCTGACTGCCTCTCAGGTGATGGCCTTCCACATCTTGCGCTTGCACACAAAATGCAAAAGCCAAGCTGCACAGCAGCACCATGTGCACTAGCCCTCTCATCATCTTCCCCATTCAGTCTGCCTCAGAACCTGGAGAGGATTCTAGAGAATACACACAATGTGAGAAGAGAGCTTCCCTGGGCTGCAGAAATAGGAACTGCATTATTTTGGAGTTTTTACTATGTAAAGACAGAATTCAAACCTCTCTAGCTTGGGTTGTCCTTGGGCACCCCCACCTGATGGGGATGCGGCACCAACTCATCAAGTAACAAGATATCAAAATGTGTCAGATGCAGGAAAGCCTGGAGAGCAATTTGAATGGCAACCATCACCGACAGGTGGTCATATTATTTGGAGACTTTCAAGGGAGAAAGCAAGAGCTGATTTGGTAATGGCGCGGCAATTTGTGATGCTGAGCTTATGTTTAAGTGCAGAACTCCAGAAGATTTTGGAGCTGATTTAGAAGTGACCCTCACCTGGAATAACTTGGCATACAGACATGAGAGAACATAAGCTGGAGGATAAGACAAATATTGCATTGGTCACTTGGAAAGTGAATTGTAAGGTCGTAGTTTAAGGGTTCATGTTCTACCCAGGTGCGCAAAATGCACATGATTATCAATGAAATTTTGAATCATATATGTATCATTTATAATGACAATCAGTAGTGTTGCACGTAAAAATGGCGTGAAAAAATTTCAAGAGGAAAAAGAAGCGGTTTAGAATTCTTTTCACACTCGTCAAACTTCTTATCATCACATTTGTTTGCAACGTCCTGTGACAAATAGTGAGCTTTGAATTCGGTTGGCCTTCCCTATGGTCTGGTGAGAGCAGACGGTGTGAATTAAAGAGGTCTGGGTGTACTGGTGACTGATATATTATTGGAGGCCATTTAAGCTACACACAAGTCAGATCGTGACCATCTCAATGCTGCGACCAAGAATCGTGAGCCTCAGAGTAAAGACTGTCATTTTAAAGAGCTGCTTTGGCAATTCTCGCCCACCCCACTTGGGGCATGATGTGTTGGAGGATTATATGTGCATCACTTTACTCAAACAACCAGGAAATGACAAGTTCATCATTGTGATCAGCAGTCAAACAATTATCCTATGAGAGGATGAATACCTGCATTTCCTAATTTCTACAGGAATACTAGCTAACAAGAAAAGGACTCGAACCACGTCGCGCATAGTTCCATTTGGCGAACCTTCTTCAGATAGTTTTGTAGGAAGCTTTAGTCCTCTTCCCTCAACGTTAAACCCAATCAGAGATTCTTCTCATAAAAGAACTATCTCCAGTTGACGCCCCCGCCCCCACTATCAAGTTGAATCTCAAAATGAGAGTTAAGAGATAACGAAACTGATCTGGAAAGAAGGATTTGGAATTGGTCACAAAGCAAGAACATGTGACAGATGTCACAAGACAAAAACCTGTAACATTACATGATGTAGGGTAATCCATTCAAACAAGGCACGAGTCTTGAACTGGAAAAAATCGTAAGCAGGGCCGAACATCAGCAAATCAGTCCCAATGCAAATTAATGGCTAACCTTACATTGTACAGTACATTATGTACACACTGCATGTCGAAACACAGAGAAGTGCAAGAGTTTTCATATTCTACACGGGCATCGAATGCATCAGGGGATTCATTCAACGGATGTGTGCGGTGCCGTAGGTGCGGGCGTGATCCTCCGCCAAGCGTTGAATCCTCGTGCGTCTTTCGACGGAGGAGAGGTGCATCAGATTCTTCGGAGCCCCCAGCAGGCGGGGCGAGTCGGCGAAGTTGAAGTTCCTGGACTTCCTGGCGCTGCAGTGGTGCTTCCCTGCATCGAAGGCCAGAGCCGCCTCCTTCTCCGTGTTGTACGACCCCAGCCACACTTTCTCCAGCGTCCCTCCGATCCGGATCTCTGACACCCACTTCCCGTTGCGTTGCCGAATGCCTTTGTACCGAGGGCCGGGACCTATTCGCCTGGGAGTGCTCACAGTCGTTTGACCCTGCAACACACGAAAATTCGTAATTAGTGGCTTAGGTTTTAGGTTTTAGGGATTAGGACCCTAAACTCTTTCTTGGCTCTGGAGCTCAGGAGAGGAAACTACAACAACAGTCCCCTCTACAGGAGCTGCAACAACTTAGAATATATATATATATATATATATATATATATATATATATATATATATTGATGTAAATGCATGGTTTCCTTACCGATGGGGTTCTCTGCAATCTCCGAATCCTGACCAGGCCCGAGATTCTTCGAAAAGCAGAAACAATGCTCAAAATGACCCGCCAGCCTGCACCCGCTTGCTCGACGCCCTCAACGCCATCAATTTCCAAGAATTGCCGTAACAGCATGAGCTGATGCCACTGCGCCGGTTGCAGCGCTGCTACAGACGACTCTCCAGTGTCCATCATCTCCGTCGTCTCCACTCTGCTCAGTTGAGAAGCAGAAGCAGCACTGGAATCCTCTGGGAGTTCCATCCGCGCATCGACATACTCTTCCTTACACCCAAATTCAGCATAAACAGGCACGGCCGGAGTTGTTTCCCAGTATGGTAAATCCCTCTGTAGATCCATTTCAGCTGCGGCTGGTGGCCATGGTTGTTGCTGACTGTCCATGTCGAAACCATCTAATGTAAGAGACGCTTCAGGCTGTTCATGTGAAGATACACTACTTCCCCTTTGCGCATGATCCAGCATTGCTCCTTCACCACCTTGGAGCAGCATCTCCGTAAAAGTTTGACCAAATGCATAATTTTGAGGCTCGGAATCGTCCATGGCATCGTAGAACTGGAAGTCGGGATGATTTAGTGGAGCAGATTCCTTGTCATGCTGATGACTGCCCGTCACAGAGTGCATCGATGAATCCGGGGGGTCGGGGTCAGTTAAAATTCGATCCCAGAAGAACTTCTCCCTGATTTTGTTCTTCAACCGCATCAAGACGTTCATCGCCCCCCATCGGCAATATGGCGGTGCAGTTTCTGCCATATCTGATTTATAACCCTAACTCGGTACTCTGTTGCAAGAACACCACACAAGCTTCAATCATCAGTCGAAGGTTTGCACTGCCTAACCTATCTGCCATGCTTGCTCTACGAAAACAAGTATCCTCCTGTAAACACGATTTACCGACAGAATAACAATTCTTAATTTACAAATGCTTCAGGCTTCTACAGACTTGAAACTCGGTTACGTCTAAGATAAACCCAGAGCTGCAACTACACAGAAGTCCTTCGCCTGAATGTAATCTCACAGGTGTGCCAAGACTCGAGTAAACTCTGCTTCTGCTTCTGCTTTCTTTTGGGGGGAGTTTCACATGGGCCACAACATGCGCTCTCCATTTTACCGACAAAGCCATTGAATCCAAGAAACAGAGCAAAACCATGGCGACGACAAATATTCGTTTAAAATTATTACGTACCAGAGCGCGGCTTATCCTCGTCTGTAATTCTCCGAATACACCTAGTTTGCAGCTCGATCTCAACCCCAACAAGACCACCACACCTTCAACACAGTCACAATCACCAGAAACAGGATATTTTTCCAAATCCTGACAACCCCACTTTAACCTGTCCTCTGCAAAGCCGTCGTCACCATCCCAGTCGCATGCTCTATTCAAAATCCCCGGCGCCTCGACCTTCTCCGCGACGCACTGTAGCCATAATACCCTCCCCTCTTTGTAGGCCAAATCACCATTCAACCAGACAACCCCTCCACTTGAACCTTCACATAGCTTTGAAAACCGGAAATCCTACATGAGCCCGTTCACTAAATGCGTCTTCTTACGCAGGTGATCGATCACTGCATGAGATTTGTGCGACTCATGTTCATAATTGCTGTCTGTGTATCTAGTACTGTACATGAAATCTGTCTGTAATGGTAATCCTGCAAGGAAAGCGTCCGGCTTGAGAGCTTGGGTTGCAAGTGGTGATCACTGACATATGGTACGCGGCAGGAGGGCTTTGAGAAGAGCTCCCGGCAAAAAATTCGGTGGGGCGCCGGGCGCCGGAGCGCGTCTTGCGAGTCTGTCTGTAAATTTCTATAGACTAGTGGAAATAAGTTTTTTAAGTTATGTACTGATGAACTTAGGATGTCATTGCTATCACAAGTACTACTGCACTCATAAGGATTTGACTTTTTAGTTTGCTTTGTCACTTGGCTGAAATAAAAAAATAAGTAGAATTTCAAGGAGATTACATACTTGAGATTTGACTCTTTGAGACTGTTTTGGAGAATTATGTTTGACTTTTGATGGAAATATTTGAAAAACACATTTGACTTTTGACGCTACAGCTGGGAATTACGTTTGGCATTTACAAAATTACTAAATTGGTGAGGCACAATACGACTGTCGTTGTAAAATTTGTGTGTCACTTCAAGAAGAAAGTCGTGGAATTTTTTACGATACAGAGTGGTACAGCCTTGAGTCCCTTCCTTACATTAAATTTTATTTTTTTCTTCCTCCCTTACATTCAATTTTTTGTTTTCTTCTTTCATTCCAAAATGGATGTCTTGGGTGTTTGATTTGATTTTCCAATGTTACATTGATTTGTTTACTTCAATTAACCTTCTTATAATACACAATATGGCATATTTTCACATATGTATTACTTCATATATTATATATGTTCTACATTAGTTTAGTAGGACGTGCATAATATAACATTCATGTATATATAAATGGTAATAGAATTTTGAAACACATAATTCATAAAGTTAATAGTGTAAAAGCAAGTGGTTGTCAAATTCTAAGAGAAATCAATCCTAGATCTTCCAAGCAATCTTATTTGAAGCCATCTCACCATTGTAGGTATACAAGGTCCAATATGATTCATTTCAATAGAAGATTTTCAAGGGTCTAGGAGGGCTGTGAGTTCCCTAACATTTATTAACTCTACAAACTTGTCAAAACTTACTACCTGATGTCATAGAACAATTGCCACGTCATTTAAAAAAAATTAAAATTAATTTTGTTTTCAATTTTGTTTTTTATTTTAAGAAATTTAAAAAAAAAAATTGTTTTTCAAAATTTTATTTTTTGACAACGTGGCATTCTTTTTACTGCGAAGGGAACTACTAGAAGCACCAATTTGAAATGGCCCTCTCGGACCCCCAAAAATCTTTTAATGATTAGTTCCTTTTTATTTTTCAAGAGTAATTGGAATTTCAAAAACCCTCTATGCAAATATTCTAAAATTCAAAAGCTGCAAGTATGTTTCATTTCAAAATCTAACTTTCTCAATCCAAAATAATGAGCCTCCAAATACAACTTTAATAAATGAATAATAGAAAAGTCTTAGAATGTCACCATGGTTAGGAAATTTACATTCTAAATCATATCAAAAAAGAATATTGTGAAAATAACTTATATTCAATTTGCAATTCTTTAAATTAGAAAAGAATTTTGATTCTTTTTTGTCTTATATTTTTTCAATACATATTGGTGAGTGCAATATTAGATTCAACCATTTAAATATGATTCATAGGACAAATTTACAACTTTTGTTTTAGGGTCATTACTAATTTATTTTTTCTAAACTATACTTTAAAACACATCTTCATATTTTAAAAATTCAGACTAAGTATTCAAGGTCCTTTAGGGACTAAGAAAGAATTGCAAATCAATTCTTGTTTTGTATTTTTTTTTAAATGAACATTTCAATTAAATAGCTCCTCATTTCTATCTATTATTCTAATTTAAAAAATGGTCAATGAATTGTTGTAGAAAACTCATTGATGGTCCAATGGTTTGCAATTTGAGGCTCATGCAATTTGTTCATGCAATGAGATGCATCAAGAAAAGGTAAAATATAAAACATTGATATGAAAAAATAGAGGCAAAAAAGACAAAGTTATGATCAAGCATCCATAATCAAACTTGTCTAAATATCAATACCTAAAATATGAATAAAAATGATAACAACCTCCTCCTTCACCCTACATTCAAAAAAAGTAATCAAAATACCCAAAAGTATCTCCTTCCTAGCTAAATTCTTTTATCTGTACTCTCCTAAACACTTCTTTCATTCATTTAGTAGTAATATCATAAGTACTATCCTTCTTCTAATTAGCCCACAAGAAAGTGCCATCGTTATTCAAATTTAAACTTAGACTTTGCATTATCATTTGCAAAAAGAAAAGAGTGAACAAAATTTGTCATGATACAATCATGTACAATACAAACCAAAAGAAGAGAAAACCAATCAATCTTGCTACTTATGATACACACCATATGATGAGTGTCTTCCCACAATAGCACTCTCTCCCTATGTCCATGTGACATAGTTAGTAAAACTATCCTAAATAGACTCTTCACGGTCGTCTTTTAGACCCAGACTATTTGTAATCTTTGCATGCCTGTAAAAGCTAAGTAAAAGCTAAGTAAGGAGCCCACTACAATCAGTAGCAACTTTGCGGTTGCTAGTTCTAGAAAAACCCACCGGCGGGCATGCCGCTAACGCTGGTGTTGCCGCTGATGGAGTTGGTGTTGATGGTTGCCGTCGAGGACGCTCGTGGCGACTTGGGCGACTGGTTGCGCCGTCCCTTGTGCGCCTCGCAACGCTTGCGCTCCGGCCGCGGCGGGTCAGGACACACAGTCCCGTCGTCGAGGCGCAACCCGCAGATCTGTCGTCGCGACGGCGACATGGGCGGCGTACCAAACGGCGACTCGAGCTGCGCCTCCTCCAGCGTCGTGGCCAGAATGCTGCTGTACCTGGCGCTGCTGCGCTTGGGCGTCGCTCCTTCCGGGCTCCCGCTTATCACCGCCGCTGTGGGTGCGTCCCATTCTCGGCTCCTCGCCATGCGAATCTCGGAAGTGCGTAACCACGAGGTGAAGGACAAGTTGCTGTGGCGCTTCGGCTCGGGTGAAGCTCGATTTGGCGCGGAGGGCGCGGGCGAAAGTAGGTACGGGAAGCAGGAGCTTGACGGCCGCGGCTCGGGGCCGGGCAAAATGGGCGACTCCGCGCCGTCGGGGAGGTGGCTACTGTCATGGGCGGGGCTGAGTTGGTTGGTGTGCGCGACGCGACCTGATTTGCCTTGGGATTGTTTTCGTTGATCTTTGTGGAGATGGCATCGTTTGCCGCCTTTCACGGGGAGCGCGTTGCAAGGGAAGCCGTTGTCGAGAATCGCGCTGCAACGGTCGAGGGGGATGTCGAGCTTGGTAAACTCGCTGTTCTTGCACTGCGGACTGGTGCGGAAAAGGGGGAAGAAGTCGCCGACGCGACTGCGGTCGGTCCGGCTACTGCTGGAGCGGAGGTTACCTTCTTTTGCTCCGGGTTTGCGAGCCGAGATGGGAACGCCCACGCGGGCGCGATGGAAGAAGAACCACGTCCGCGTCGAGCTTGCCCCGAAGCAACCGTAACTGGAGTCGTTGGAACCCAAAGCGCCCCCCATGACGATCTTGGCGAGAATATCCGGCGATCGTTGGCGGAAATTCCCACCTCGTTTCCATGCGTAGTCGAAAATCTCTACTAGATCGGCCTCCGAGCGCTCCGCTTCAGCCTTACTGTCCGTCTGCACTTCATCCAAGTATTCATGAACAAAATGGCTCGATAAATCTTACCGAAAACTTTCAAACCCATGACAAGGACTTCTACTCCACAGATGTCAGTCAAGCATTCCACAACAAGGGCTGCGTTATTAGGACTCCATAACCACTTTCCTCTATGCAGTTTCAATTCCAACTCTTAGTTTCTTCGGTTTCAAACTCCCACTTGGAATCATCGTCTTCATTTGGTACACACTACTATAGGTAACTGAAAGCTAGAGAACCGATGTGGAACCTGTACTACTTTCCACAACCAGGCTATAGATTTGAGTTACCTAGTGCATTTCAACCCCTATACTCCAAAAAGACAGACTCACAATTACACTGAAATGGAGCCCCATGAGGGCCTGTGTCTCCTTCAAGGGTTAATATACACTTTCGATGAAATTGAAGCTTCTGCACATCACAGACCCTAAACTAAACCCCAACCGAAATCTTGGCTCACCGCAGCCCACCGAAACGCGATGGAGGATCCGAGGGCGAAAACCTCGGAGAAGAGACGAGGACCTCGCGGTGAAAGGCTTCCCATTTGATTGAAAGAAGAGTTGGTTTTCGACTGATTGGAAGTTGAGGGTGCAGCGGCCTCGTCGTTCGCGTCCATGCTTGCATTGCTTGTGGGTCTGCTGCCCGCAGTGCTCGGAACCCTCTCAATGCTCAAGGTCCTCTCATGATCCCTCGTCAAGCTCGTCGACCGTTCTCCGTTGAGCAAATCTGCCTTCCATCCGTCGGCTCTGTCGTTTTTCACAGCAAACAATCTTGTCGATCTGCACGAGATCCATACACATTAACAGACCTAAAATCGGTCTCTCAATCACTCATTCACTCAATCACTCAATACATCAATACATCAATGCCTACCAGTCCAAATTCTTTCTTCGTGAGAGGAGAAAATCACGTCCATAGTGGGATTCAGAGTAGCCACTTCCACCGTTGGAGGTTCTCATGGTGGTAAACCGCTTGCCATGTGCCTAACCCACATTCTTCAACGAAGTGGGGTACAGTTTTCAACTCATCTACATGAGGTTCATCTTCCTAGTTAAATTCGTGGAAAAAAAATTTTAACTGGAAATTGTGAGCACCCAGAACTTTTGCTCCTCTTAAAGGTCCTCTCATTCCAACATTGGAAGCACACGACCTTGCATATGATTTGATGCGAAGCTACCTAAACCTAAAAAAATGAATAATCGGAGGGATCGAGGAAACCTGAGGTACCTGACGCCTTCCAGATGAGCGCCGGTCTGACCGTAGCGCAGCAAACGTTGGTGCACGTTATCGGAGCAGCCGAGGTAGACGACCACGACGTCTTGCGGTTTGAGGACATCGTGGCCGCGTTGCGTTGGAAGCCACACCGGGGGTGTCACGCCCAGCTCGTAAAGCCCGGACCCCACGTAGTTGCTGGGCAGGTTGCTGATCCGGAAGCGGTCCGGAATCTTGCCGGAGGCGTGCTCCTTCCAGTCTGAGGGACCAACAAGAACCTAAACGCAAACATACAATGAAATCACGACTCAGTCGCCCATTCTTGTCAATGGAGAACACGCAAAGCATTCCCTGCAGAAATTTTACTTGTAAAAATCGATTCCGAGACCACAAATTCACCCTTCCAATGAGGAGACACAGCCGTCATCTAAACTTGTCCCAAGATAGTGTAATCAAACAGAGGGATTACTATTACTGTTATATTTCTCAATGTACATTGATTGCACATTCTAGGTTGAGGCGCTTATGAATTTCGACTCTGATTTTAACTTAACGAATTGTACAAGCATTCAACTATTTTGGAATGAGTGCTGTGCTTAGAAGAGGCTCAATGTATGTGTTATGGGGACGATGTATCAGAAGTGTACATTTCAAGGCGTGGTTGTCCCTACGCAGCACTCGTCCCATCCTTATTTTGATTCAAAGTGCGTTGTCCTCTGCCATATCTAATGTTTCCACAAAAAATCACTCAACATAATATCAGGCTGCAGCCCTTCAATAGACAGTTATAGAGTGTCCTACCTTGCATTAGAGAAGCATAGTTACATTCTTGCCATCACCTCAGTTAACAGAGAAGTTAGTAGAATGGTTCAAATTCCTAGTCTCGGAACCAAAGTTTTCTTTGTAACCCACATACTTAATCCCTGTTTCCACAATTAGATTCTTTTAGGATTAAGCTTCAGGAGTAACCCTAAAGTCCCAGCATATTGCAAAAGAGCTGGATCTACGGATTGATGCAACCCTGGATTATAAGATCTACAAGACTACTTCATTCAGGTGAAATTAACACTCGCATACTCTTCTCAAAACCGGGCACTGTGGCTCTAGCTACGACACTAACCCAACGAGATTGCAACTGAAAATTTGGATTTTCAATTCGGGTTTCAAAGATTGGGGTTTCGACTGCTAAATTCAAAATTAACGTTTCGACCTGAAGAAAGGTTTTCAAGCAGCACGTAAATTATTGCCCTAGGCAGAACCAACCAAGCAACCCTTGCACATCGCCAATGCCAGACCACAGCGAGAAAGTGCGAAGATGAACTTGGAAGCTAACACCAAGGGAGACCCAGAAGATTCGTACCTTCCATTCAGAGAAGCAGTCGTCGTGCTTCACATGAGCATGATCCTCACGCTTCAAGCGCAGTGGTTTCTTCACCAGCCCAGCCGCGGCATCTCCGGTGGCAGCCACTGGAAACGACAGCGGCACAGGCTGCGGCTTGTCCGACGCCACACCAACGCCCCGGCCGCTGCCGCTGCCACCCCCAGCTGGCGACATATTATCGCTTATTCCCTCTCGGAACGCCTCCGAGATCCTTCACCTTGACGACGACGACGACGACGACACCCCGCGTAAGAACAATCCGTGATGCAACCAAGACAGATTTCAAGGCAACACTCGCTTACTTACTTCGGTACATAGATTCTCAAACGCACCTGGACGACCAGTCCAATTCAAATTTGGGGCCCGACCAAACCTGCAAACGGGGACCAGCTGGATCATCTGCATTGAATCATCTCGAGAGAGAGAGAGAATATCGTCACGACAACGCACATGCTCACAGAGAATGACTTCCCAACTGCCTCCCGAATCACCCCATTCTGTCAGAACAAGGGCACAGGACAACAACTAATTGGCTACCTCCTCTTGCAACCCCGGTCGTGAATACGAATTCTTGGAATTCCTGGTCCCATTTCAAATGATTGCCGCCATATAGTACGAGTATGGAATATCTACAGTGACGCCGCTTCCAGCCCACAAGACTCTAAACTGGAACTGGAACTGGCGTTACATTCGGACGTCCTTGCAAGAATCCCCCAATTGGGGTTCGTCTCCACAAAAAACATTCTCAGTTCCTTGCCCGCTTTCGATGAACCTGGCTAGCTAGTAAGGTAGTGCACCTGTATTAGCGTATCTACGAGCACTAGAGCTGTCGAGTGCTATCTTGCATGTGGGGAGTCGTGCAGCGACGCCGGGGCCATTTTCCTCGTTCTTGCAACCTGTTTGGCTGATCTCTCCTGTCCACAATTCTCACCCGAGCTCGGGGGCCCCAACCGTAAGTTTCGGCCTATTCTGGCTTCCCCCGGGTTACCAGCTAAAGCAGGTCGCCAAAAATACGCCTTTCCACCCAGATACCTACACTCTGCGAGACGGTGCAGGGCAATTTGAAGCGAATAGCAATTTCCGTTCTATGACAAGCATGGGAAACTTTGGAAGGTTGTAAATTTCACCTCTAGAAATGAGCTGACTATTCCACCATCAGTCCTGGCACTCCAGTAAAACCTTCGCTGGCTGTCAGGCACTCAGGCGTTGGCTTGAACAAGGGTGGCATGCCGACAAAACTGCAGAGCTGAGCAACTGTGTGCAGTCTAGGACTAGCATTCTAGGCTTATCCTCCACTCATGGTAGCGGCATACGCCAACACCACGTCATTGATGGTGGACAGACCTCTCCGTTCGCCCCTGGCCTCAGTTAGGGTAGTCACACCTTCTTCACTGCTCGCGGATTGTGCAGCGAATGTGCACAGGACGGCTCCCGATTGGCTCCCAGCTGCTGCTCCGCCTCTGAATATACTGTTTCTGCAAAGTTTTCGCCGCGCTCATTATTCTGCTCTGGAGTTGCATATTGAGTTGCATATTGAGTCTTGCGAAAATTTCTTCACTCTTACTTGGCGCGTTTGTGCCTTCATCGTCTGGAACTTACTGCCTCCGCATTTTGCAGCTTCATCCTGCAAATCCTATTGATCGTAATTTTCTAATTCTCAACTCTCCTCCTCAAGACAGTAGAAAAGCGGGGGGTCACACCGTCTTCATAATTTGAGGCACCTAATTGATTCCAAGTTTCTTTACTGAGCTCCTCATTCTTCAACAAAATTTTGTCTTTGGAAAAGGTGTGACTATCCTTAGTGTGTCTTTTTTGGTTTTCAGATCAATGGTTATGTGGCCTTTCTTTCAAGAAGGTTGTGAGTTTTCTGGCTCCTTCATTTTTGGAATTGAAGTAGGCCCACTTTGAGTATGCAATCTTGATTATGTAATTTTTGTAGGCAATTTTTGAATACACTAACTCTACCCAATAGATGAAACAAGGTTTATGAGAGGCAATCGATTCTTGATCACCTCCCATTCTCTCAAGGTAGGCTACTCTCTTTCCGTGCAAAGGAAATGAGCAATGATTACTTATGGTGTAGTTCTTAGGGGAGTCTTGGCATAACATGAATGGCTACAAGATTCTCAATATTGCAACCAACCTTTGGTAGATTTTCCAACTAGCCCTTGGTTAGAAATAGGAAGGTTTGTATGACTAGTATTGGTCGAGCAGAATCTTCAACCAAAAATTTCACAACAATTATGTTTTGAGAAATAAAAATCTGAAAAATGATGGGAACCTTTCAAACTCTATTTCTGCACATAAGAAAATTTCATCACTAGAGAACCTGCCTTGTAGATACTTGTAATTGCTTAAGTGGTTAGAAATGGGTTGCCTCCCCCATGAAACATTGTTGTAGCCGTGTGCAAGACCATGATTACAGTTTCACATTTTTCAACACCTTAAGTTACCCACTTTTTCTTTTCTGCAGGCTTGAAGCTGTCCACTTTTTTGTGAGGCAACAGTGAGGGCATTAACTGAGTGCCCAACAAAACAAACAAACCGCCCGCACTGCTCCTGCTCCTGCACTGCACTGCCGTATGCTTGCAACTGAACTTTTTTTTTTTTGTCTTGAAACACATGGACTTGCAACTGAACTTTCAGAGCCTCCACACCTGCTTTTGTTTTCATTCCAGGCTGCAGTTTTTTGTAATTTTGTTGCCATTCGCATGCAGCAGTCACTGGAAAGACTGCTGCATGGAAGAATTAATTGGATCTAAGTTATAAGTGTGGTGGTGCCCGAGTCAATCTCGAGAGGCGTGAACTGACGCCGTCCGTGGGAAAAACCCAACTACACCCCCAGTGCACCTGCACGCACCTGCTGCAGTGCTGCTGGAATCACTGTTCACGAAACGTACTCAACCCTGAGTGGCTTTGAACAGTTTTTATATGGTAATTCTAACTTCTGGATTGGCACGAAAAGCCGGCTGCATTGCATTACAACAAGAATACAAGATTGCAGCGTGAGGTTCTGTCTGAGACGATTTGTCACGGGCTCCAGGCAACATGCCAATAACATTATTCAATTTTGGCTTTACTGCTGTTAAGTTAACTTGAATCGAATCCCGTAGCAGCGTCGCCGTGGTGGTAAGTTTTGTCGTGCGTGCTTCAAGCCTGGGTTGCCGTGCAGTCACATGCGTGAAGGCATCTTCAATGCAAACTAGTGTGCCATGTGCCGTGCCATGTGACGTTGCCACAGTACAGTAAAATAAAACTAAAAGTAATTTTAAATTTTTTTTAATTCAATGAAATTTTAAACTTCGAGAACTTTCACATTGTTGATGCAAATGCCACGGAACAAAGCATGTGCACCCCTTCCTCTCAAAGGGCTTTCCAAGAGTACCAAGAATGTGACCAAAGGATGCACAATTCCAAAGATCTCACCATGACAAATATAACAAGAACAAACAATCTTATTTAAGGTTTGGATGGGAAGTGGTTCATATGAATATAGAATTCTTCATTCACATGGAGTTGAAAAAAAGGATTACACCATTACTAAAAAGCACATCAAAATAAAAAATAGAGTAGAGATAAAAATATGAAGATTTGGAAACCAAGTGATTGCCAAATAATATTAAATAGTATTAGAGAATGAGAAGAAATGACCAATTAGCAAGGGGGGGGGGGGGGGGCATGTGGTTATTCTAAAGATCTAGTGAGACAATCCTAACTTCTAAAATTACTTAGGTCAAATATTAGAAAAAAAATACTAGCGAAATTGCCAACAAACAACACCCTCTAAAACTAAGTTTGTACATCAAAATTCATCTCTTCTTTAGAATTTGTAATTGTAGGATCTCATTATTGACTAGTACAAGGATTGTGCCTAAAACAATTTTTTAGAGGGATGTGAAAGCAATGTGTGTGTGAGATATGACCAAGCAAAGAACAAAACAATGTTTTTTTGTAATTGCCCTAGATTTTGACAATGTGTCTTTGCCAAAATTTCAAGTCCTATAACTCAAATCCTACTTTGCAAAAAGATCTAAAGACTTCATATTTGAGTAGATCCTCAAGTCAGGAAGAAGTCCACAAATGTTCAAATAATATTCTGCCTTACTTCTCCAAATTGGAGGTTAAAACAAAACATAATTTTTTATCTAACCTTTGGATCTTTGTAAAAATTAGACTCCCTTTGAGGTCATTTGATTTTTCCAATCTCAAAAAAGAATTGAAAGAAAAAAATGGATACTTGATTTTGGATGTTCCAAATATACCAAAACCATTTTAGATTTAAATGATCTTTTGAATTAGGAGTGAATACGTAAAAGATCCATGGACTAGAAATTGACAAAACTCACAAAACTATCAAAAATGTGCACTATCTAAAAACATGCTATTATCATAATCAAATTTTATTCATTTTTTAGAATTTTTAGCTTTAGGATCTTACTTTTGACCAATATAAGAGTCTCATTGAAATTTTAGATTTTTAGGAAAATTCATGTGTGAAAACAAAGCCTACAAAGTGAAGCAAAATGTTTTTTTTTCACAACTACCTAAACAATGTGGCTTCATTGGGCTTTTAATGTGCATAATTAAAATTTTGTTTGCAAGGAAGATTTAGGGACTTCATGTTTGAGTTGAACCTTGTGTTAGAAAGAAGTATGCAAATTTTCAAAGCAAAATGATGTTGCACTCCACCTATCCAAGTTGGGGCCTATCTCCCTCTCTCCAAATGCATAACTTTTCTTTCAATTGTTGGACCTTTATAAAAAAAATTACATTCCTTGAAGTAAGTTTGTTAACCTACTCCCTCCCCAACAAATACGAGGAAAACTAAATGAATTTGATACCTTATATTAAATGCCCAAATTTCTCAATATCCATGTGGGCTAACCCTTGCAAGGAGCTTAAAAGTTTGGAACAAGATTTTTCCACAACCAAATCTTAAACCATATCCATTTTGGAATTTGTGAAATTCCATGTCATTTTCTCATCCAATTTGAGCTTTATGTTAATCTTCATTTATGAGGTCTAATATAAAGTAAAACTTGGTCCACCCCCTCTTCTCCTCCAATCACTTTCCATCAAAAATTATGGCCATGGCACTTGATCACAATTGTAGTATAAAGCCCCCTGCCAAGTTTTTTAGCACTGGCTCCTTTAACACTGAGAAAAATGATTTCAGAGAAAATGAATGAAACTACCAAAGCCTTAAAATCAGAGTAATATTAGCTACTTGTCATAGATACTTTTGTGGATGAATGTACAGTACATTTGATGTGAATGATTCAATCCATTATTTCCTTGACTTAAGTTACTTGCATACATTCCAGGGAGGGTGCAAGTCACTCTAAGAAAAACAAAGAAATCAAACAAAAAATTGGCTGCCTGGAAGCCTGGAAAGCTGGAGTTCACCTGGAAACCAATAACCATCAATGCCGCTATCAAAGCACACCATCACTCAGCCTGTCTAGTCTAGTATACTTTTATGATCCTATGACATTCATGGAAATCAATGCATTGCCATGTTTCTGTTTCTGTTTTTTTTGAAACAAATGAAACGGGATTTCATTGCAAATAAAGAGTACAGGACCAGCGTTCACTGAACTGGCTAAATTTTGCTCCATTGCTACTAAAAAATTTCAGTAGCTAAAAGTATAGAGGAAGAAATCCTCAAAAAAAAAAAGATTTTAGCCAAGAATGCAATAACTAATAGAATTTGGTAGCCAATTTGTTACTTCCTCCACATTGGAATTAGCATCTATATAGTCAGTTTTGGATTACAGTACTCCCAATCATCCTTTATAACTTCCAAATCCTTTCTTTTCTATTATTTTTTTAATGCCACTCACTCTCAAGGTAGCCAAAGTTGATGCTTGTTTGTCTTAGAGGTAGCATATTGCACTAAATTTCATAAACTAGTTCTGGGATCTGGGATCACTATACAGTACCGCCAGCCACAAGTGGCCTGGCCATTGCCATCAGTTTCCCAGTTCAAACTTCGAAGGGAATCTTGTACCGAGACCTGAATTGCCCGAAGTTAGTGCTGACACTAACTTCACTTACTGACAGTGCACAAAGCTCTGAACTCAGGACCTATAAGCTTAAACTTAAACTTACAGGTTTAGTAGGGCTTGGAAGGTCTAACTAGTTTTTTTAATTTAAATATTTTTGAAACAAGCGAAACTAGATTTCATTGCCAACAAGGGCAAATTCAATCAGTTATTGATCTTACAAGTCCGCCAGACAGACCCAAGTGGCCTGGCGGGGGGGGGACCAGACAACCAACGCAACAGAAAGACTAGCATATCCTAAGTTCCTAACCTCACTTATTTTTGAAATGAGACATGATTCCCTGTTCAGTTCAGTGAGCCTCGAATGAATCGAAGTTCCTCGAACTCTGTTAACTTAGATTTGGCCACATTGAAAGCAGCTGGTTTGGACTTTGGACGGCTTTGCAGCGGCGAAGCTGAGAAGTCAGGGGAAAGACTGAACCGACGTCGCCCAGTGCAACGCAGGCAACGCAGGCAACGCGACGTGCTGCAGCGCCGCGCCAACGGAACAGACAGACGGAGGAGCCAGGGCCGCACAGGGGGAGTTTGGTGACTTGTAATTATTGCTCACTCATTCTCCTGATAAAATAATAACTTACAACAAATGGGTTGCGCAGCTGAAAAGGCTTGTGAGATAAAGGTAGAGTGGATGCTCTCAAAGCGACCACTTAACACCGTAAGGACCGGCTGGTCTCCGCAAAAAGTCATCATTTTCTAATACCATGGGAATCAATTGCTTAAAAAAAATGGAAAAGTATTCACTGGAAGTCAAACTATTGTAGAAGATGCTCCTTTTTCACAACAAAATTCCAAAGATGAATAGTTGCACTTTTGTTCTATCCAGGAGAATTCTCTATAATTCATTGGACACTTAGTGTTTGCCGCAACATTCTAGGCTTAAGAGTGGATGGCCTTTTCCAAGGGAAGCTCAACTTCTTGAAATAATTTTCAGTATACTTTTTGTAGGAAGGGAAATGGAATTGGCATCAAACCCAAGTTGTTTCATTGATGTTTTGGACATTGCAATAGTGTGACAAGACCAAGTTCCTACCACATCATTTGAAATTTTTTTTTTTTATTAAATTAAAAAAAATTCAATTTTTTTTTTCATTTGAAGGATTTATTTATCTTTAAATTAATTTATTTTCATGACACCTGGTTGTTTTTTTATTGCCAAAGGAACAAGAAGGGGAACAAGCTTGAAGTGGTCCTCCCTTGCCTTCAAATTTCATCTAATGATATGAATATCTTTGGGTCAAATCCAATAGGGGCACATGTTCTTTAGAATTGTGTGCTTGTCTCACAACTCAAACCCAAGTGGAATTATAATTTTCCAATTAAAATTGTAATTTTTGTGAATTTATGAAGTAATTTGACCTAAAACTATAGAACCATTCATAGAATGGACTTAAGAACATCATATAAATAATCCATAAATGCTCTCCCGTGTATCCCATGGTACTTAAATATTCACCATTAAAGGATTGACATTTTACACCTTGGAATTGATGTAGTGATTATGTCACAAAATGAAAAGACTTCAATGATTTTATTGGATGGGATTGGGACCAAAAGAAAGATGTAAGAATTAAACAAGGAATAGAAATGGATTGGTCTACCTCAATGTCAAGTTCTAACAATTTATCACCAATAATCATATCTATACTTTTCACAAATTTTAGGATGTAGAAAGAAGGGCAATATTATAAGATTCAATATTAATAACTCTTTTCTAATTATCCAATGGAATGGTGACATATTTGCCTCCAAAACTTGTTTGGGCAAGGCATGCAAAATTGAATAGTGAATAGTAATTTGAGTTTGTAATCTAAATGCGGTGCTTGGCAAGACATATTCATTGTAGAAATGGATTGAATAGGTTGAAATATTTCAAATAAATGCAAAAAACATTTTTGTCTATGATTTTTTCAAAGTCAAGTTTGAGGGGCTTGACTTGTCATTTATGGGTTAAATATGCACTCTTAAAAAGATGTTGCCTCTAAGAATGATATTCAATAAAAAAGTTATTAAATTTCAAGACTAATAGTTGCATTTTTTTTTCAATAATAACTTAGAAAGCCATCTATCAAACATCTTTGGTAATCATCATCATTTTAGAATTAAAGTATGTAGAAACATCTATTACCATTCATTTAAGCTAATGTGCTTAGTTGGAGAAAATTACAATTAGGTGTTATTTTTGTCCTATAAACAAATAGAATTCATTATTATTCAAAAATAAATAAACAAATTTAAAAAGCTTTTGTATTTCAAGACTTGAAGAAACTTCAAAGTATTCAATACAACGATGTCAACAACGCTAGTATGTGACTATAGAAATGCAAGCCTATAAGCCTTAAGCATATGTATAAGTGTATACATGTAGTATAGTTTTTTTCTATGACAAAACCAAGGCAATTCCAAAAAGGTTCGTTTAAGGGGAAAGCTCAAATTAGCTTAGTGTTTTAATTAACTAATGTCACTTTGTATGTAAATCTCTCTTTCTTTTAATTTCAAACATATTATTTATTACCACAAGTTATGTTAGTAGGGGATGGGAGAAATGGCTTATCTCTATTTCCCTCACACTAGTAGTCCATCAATTAGCAATTTCTAGATTTTATCCCACTATGTCTGTAAATCTATCTTCTCAAACAAAATCAAAGTAAATAAACGGAAATCAATAGTCAAATTCAATTGTCATTTTTCAATAGTCACAAAATTAGTATTCAAATTCAATTGTCATTTTTCAATAGTCATTTTTACACATACAAGAAAGAAGAACATTTAAGTTTAAAATTATATAACGACAATGTAGAGTGCATAGAAAGGAATGTATCACAATCTATGGAAGTTCAAAATTGAAAATATACGTGCACTAACTTGACTTTAAATGGAAATACAAAAACTACACACAAAGTATAACAACCAATTTCATAACTTCTAACTTTAAGTTTCAAAGTTCAAAGCTAGAGAAGTCTCATGTGGAATACTACTACTATAACATAATAGTTTCTAAATTGCCAAAATCTATAATTGGTTGAGGTAAGGATTCTATCCATAACAAAAGTTCTCACTCTTCTCTGCAATTTCAACCACATAGAAAATATTAAGCACTAATATACTTTAGCAATTGGCAAAATCAATAGTTGCATATTCAATGTGATCTTTTCAATAGTCAATTTAGTAGCGTGGCTATTCAATGATCAATTTTTCAATAATCTTTAATGTGTAGAAACAAGTTAACATAGCAATAATCGTTAAATCAATAGTCTTTTATAACCGGCTCAAATATATATTTAAAATTGTTCTTCATTAACTCATACAGTCTAAGTCTACTAGTCCCGAAGGACCAATAGATTCCTTCACTTCATCTTCACATGTTGAAATTCTATATTTGTATCAACTTATATGTAATAATTAATTTCTTATTCTTACAACCTCTCGGCAATCATGCTTCAATTAATTTAATTCCCTTCACACTTTTAATTTATTATGTAATTAATTTACCTTACAATTTCTCTCGGAGTTGACAAATTATATATAAAATTAAACTCTCAAAATTATTACACAATGCTCCGCGGTTATTCTCTCTAATAAAAATAGAATCTATATGTGTTCTAAATTGCTCACAATTAATCCCTCGGCAACAAATGTTAAGAATCAATTATTATTAAGGAATTGGCCAACCGGCTCTTTCTTTAATTTCCAAAATACTTATAATAACTTAATTAAAAATAACTCTTAAATTGCTTCTATAACAAAGTACAATTTAATTCTCCGCTTTAAGTAATTATTTGTGTCACATAATTTTATCAATAAAAACTACAAGGAATTACAATGAATGATCTCACACTTTATCTCTTTAAAAATAACCAATTAGTACTTTAAACAATTGCAAAATTTCTCATTACACTCTAAAGTATTAGTCAATAATTATCTCTCCAATTCTCTCAGCAATAATAAAGATTATTTTAAATTAATTCCTCTCAATTAACTCTCAACAATAAGGCTTCAATTCAATTAAATTGTATTATCCCTCACAAATAACACTCAAAGTATGACAAGTGATAACACAAAATTATCCTCCATAAAGATTAATAAATTCCAATTACTCTCCAATCTTCACTTAGAATTATAAAATTATCAATCACACTTAATAAATTAACACACACGATTGCCCTCACGGCAAAGATATTAAAATTCACATAAAAATACTTAGCCTAAACTCAAGCTATGAACACTCAAGAAATATGCAATAAATTCACACAATGACACAAGAAAAATAATGAATGCAAGAGAGAGCAAAACAAGGAAAAAAAACACTTATATAAAAATCAAGATTTGAAATGACATGAGAGATAACCTCCCAACTACAACTACCTTAACTAATTTTAATTTCATTCATTCAAAATAAAAAAATAAAAAAATTCATTCATTTCCATTCATTTTAAATTATCCCTTTAAAATTTAACCGCATTCACACAATAATTGCAAAAATAAACAAAATATAAAGTTAAAAGTCTCACAATACACTACAACTATTGAAGGTGCTTTTAGTATAAATACCTATAATATAGGTATTTATAACATAGGTACACCATAATCATGAGAGGTTTCTATAATATATACAATTATAATATAGGTGTATAGAGTTCCATGCTTGTGTACTCATGCTCCTAGGTGTCACGGATATATAAAGACTATGGAAGTTTTCAAGAACATTCCCCTTAGTGGAAGCAATTTAAGTGATTTCTAAGCCTGTGGAAGTTTCTCAAGTAAGTTCTAAACTTGTGGAAGCTCTAGAAGCTAGTAGAAGCTTTTCAAGTACCTTCCAAGGGTGAAGAAGAAGCTTAGGATCCTTTAGTATAAATAGGAGTTGAGACTGAGAGGCTCTTTAGTCTTGACAAATCATTCTAATGTCTAATTCATAGTTCTAAACCTTAGCTCTTGATTTGAAGCCTTATACTTGGTACTTTTGTTTTCTTGAATACATCTTGTATTTCCGGTGAGTATAGTCTTGTATCTTTGTCAAGATTCTTATCAAAACTATTCTTGTTCTTATTCTACGTCTATCCTTGACATTTTGTCAAGACTGCCTTCAACATCATTAGAGCTTCATTGTTTTCAAATAGAAAGTAGACTGCTCCTCTATTTGGAGGTTGTAAAGTGTTTTAGAAGTTGTGGATTACCTACAGTTTCTAAATTGATGTTGTTTATTACTAAATTCTTTATCTTCGTAAATCTTCTCACTAGGCTTTTAGTATAGAAAATTTATGAACATGAATAGACCACCTATTCAAGAGTTCAATTCCAACCTTGATATTTGTATCATTAGTAAGTCAAAGCAAAAACTTAGAGAAGTGATTGTCCACTGATTTAATGCAGCTACGTTTGAAGTACTTTTGTCTCTACCTACACTCTTTATCATCCTAGTCCTCTGAAATTGCATAGTATTTATATACGCGTATTATTAGATCATTACTTCTTTTTTGTTCAATGGGAGAAGTAAACGAAACTAGTATGAACAACTCAAAGTTAGATGCCATCATAATTGTCATAACAGTCGTGAGTATCAATAGTGAATGTATGTTCAAGCAAATTGAAAAGTTGAATTCAAAACTTTGTCGTTTAGAAGCAAAACTACAACAACCAATGGAGTAAGTTCATGGCTTCATGTGTCACTAATGCAAACCAATTCTCCATCAAGTTCAATGTTGCTAGCTACAAGTTCACCTTTTAGTGACAACAAAGAACCTAGAATTAGTCTTTTGGAGAAGTTCGATGGCACACACTCCAAGTTTCAAGAGTTTGTCAATTAAATTCGACTTATTACGTTGTTGCAACCACAACAATACCCAATAGATGCAACTTATGTTGGATTGGTAGGGACCTTGCTATCAAGACAAGCACTCTCTTGGTTTACACCACTTTTCGAGAACCTTCCAATCCTCAACAACCATTAGATGTTTTTTGGGGGGTCTAGAAGGCCGTCTAGGCCTATTCTTGATGCTATTCCTTGAGCAATTTAGGAACAGCCGTTGTCAAATAAAATTTAATTTTAAAATACAAAGAAATGTCGAAGTTTTTCTTAAAATTACAAAAAAGTAACGTAGCATTTACTGTACCATGTCACGCAACTGTTGTGAGGCGGTACGCAGAGTTTGGGAACCCAATTGAGTGTAGTGGAACTCATAGCCCTCTCGGGGGTTAAAATCTCATCTAAAGTTTGAAACATTTCTAGCAACATTTGAATAAGCTTTTAGTGAGCATATTTTACAACAATAAAGATTCAAAGCTTGTGATAAGGATGGCCCTCGGCATCAATATATGCTTCAAACTTCTGTCAATTAGCATGCGATATCAATTGAAGTAAACAAACCTTGGTAAGCCAATTTTCTTTAGGCTAACGTGATAAAGTAAAGGTTTTGCTATTATCCTTGCTAGATCCATTGACACTCAATGAATCAATCAAGTGTGATAATTGTCTATTTGAGCAACAACAAAAAAGACGTGTATGGACTACACCACAAATATATATCAATTACTTTAGTGCTTCTTTGACAATCGTTTCAAGTAAACAATCCAAAGTATAAGATATACAAATCGATGCAGTTTGGTTTAAACCTCTAATTGAACAAGAAAAGAGATGTCAATGTGAGAAAGGACTATGTTTCTTTTGTAGAGAACACAAACACAAGATCAATGATTGCCTAAAGAAATGATAATGTATGTCAGAAATTCAAAGGGCAAATATTCATCAAGAAAACGACAATGTCCAGCCATAGTAGGGACCGGACGGCTCGATTCTACATTATTATTAGCAACTCTAGGTCCTATATTATCTACAAATCCTACACCTTGTTTTGTTATACCATTGTGTTTAAGACCCAAGAAAATTAGAATCCATGCTTTAATAGATTCAGAAGCCTCAACATGTTTTATAGATGAATCCTTTGCTAGATTATGTAGACTAAATCCCATTGATCCAAAAGACAACAACGATATATGTTGAGGTTATTGATGGACGACCACTATCTTTTGGAAATGTTACCCACAAAATAATTCTTTTATAGACAACAACAAAAGAATATAGTAGTCACGTAGTCTACAATATTATCCGTTCTCTTTCTAGCTTTATTAGTTTATAACTCTCTTGTCTTGAAAAGTACGCCCCCCATATTGATTGGTCAAACTACAGCATTACCTTTCTTCTTAGTGAATCTTCTATAGTAAAGCCTTTTGCAAAACCTTGGAAAAACTCGTTGCCAAAAATTTCAAAAACTCTTATTTATTGGAGCTCGGCATTCATGCATGTTGCTAAGAGTAGTGCTATATTTGTAGCCTATGCAACCTCAAAGACTAGCAAAACTACCAACACAATATGCTTCCGGAGCAATACAAAGATTATTGAGATGTTTTTGAGAAGAATGCAAATATATTGCCTCAACATTGACTATACACTATAAGAAAACCTTGTTTTAAGTGACTAATTGGCATCAAAAGGAACGGATTTTAGGTGACATTCAAGGTGACATTGAAAAAAATAACCTATGTTTTTATGTCAACAATGATGTCCATTGATGCTATATTCGACATCATTGTTGACATAAACATGTTTTTTTTTTCAATGTCACCTAAAATCTGTTCCTTTTGACATCAATAAACTTGGGTTTCTTATAGTGATATGATTGCGCCATCAATCTTGAAAAAGGTTCACAACCAACTTTAGAGCCCATCTACAATCCATCTCAAGATGAGCTTGTTGTGTTAAATATTATATCAATGAAAACTTGGCAAAAAAATTCATTTGCCATTCAAAATTTCTTGTCAGTCCTCCTATTCTTTTTGTAAAGAAAAATGATGGATCCTTATATATGTGTATTGACCTATCGGGGCCTCAACAAAGTAATAGTGAAGAACTAATATCCATTACCACTAATTGCTGAATTTTTTTGACTAATTTGGACAAACAAAGATTTATACCAAGGTTGATCTAAAAGGAGTATACAATTTGGTATGTATCAAAGAAGGCGATGAACGGAAGATTGCTTTGGGGACAAGGTATGGTCGTTTTGAATACAATGCCATGCTTTTTGGACTTACAAATGTGTTAGCCACCTTTCAACACTTGATGAACAACATATTTTGAGAATTCTTAGACATCTTTGTCGTTTGTTATCTGGATGACATTCTTCTATACTCAAAGGATGTAAAGTAGCATGAAAAACATGTAAGATTAGTCCTTGAGAAGCTTCAAAGTGTTGGTTTATATGCAAAGTTGAAAAAATGCACTTTTTACACATCTCAAGTGGAATTTCTTAGCTATATCATCTCAAGTGATGGGATATCAATGGGCTCAGAACAAATTCAAGCTATTTTAGATTGGGCAACACCAACAACAATATGCGATGTTCAATGTTTTTTGGCTTTGCAAACTTTTATCGGATGTTTCCAAATTGCTACTCCTTTTACTTGATTCACTTACAAGGATAAATTGAATTGGAGCCATGAGGCAAAAAAGACTTTCCAAATATTAAAAAAAGTCTTCACTACAATTCCAATATTGATCCATCTCAACTTTTTGAAACCTTTTTTAATAGAGACATATGCCTCAGACTTTGCCTTAGGAGCACTACTATTGCAACCAAGAGGAGGTGGAAAACTCCACCTTGATGCCTTCCATTCAAGGAAATTCAACGTTGTATAAATCAATTATGAAATCCATAATAATAAATTGCTTTTTATTGTGAATTCTTTCTAAGAATGGTATCATCTACTTGAAGGCATTGTCCACTAGATGATAGTCTATATTAATCACAAGAATCTTGAATATTTCATGTCTACACGTGTCTTAAATCATCGCCAATCTCATCGAAATATGTCTTTGTCCAGGTTTGACTTTGGCATCATACATCAACTCAAAAAACAACAAGGTTTGTCGAATGTTTTATTTGGACAATTTGATCTTGTTTCCAGGGAAAGAGAAACAACATATGATCAACAATAGATGACACTTGTGAAACCTAAATGGTTTTGCTTACAAGTGGCTCATCTCTTAATTCCAACAAATTCTAGTTTTTGGAACAAAGTTGAAACAACCTTAGGCATAGACCCTCTTGTGATTGACATTAAACAACGCTTTAGCAATGGCACTAAAGATTATGGTAAATTCAAGATTGAAGACAAGCTTCTATTCTTTGAAGAATGCTTATATATTCTTGATGGGCCATTGCGACTTCAAATCTTGCAAGCTTGCCACCACCTTCAAGTTGTTGGGCATTTTGGGTTCAACAAGACTTTGGAGCTCATTTCTTGTGATTTCTGGTGGTTGCAAATGTGGAAGACCATTAAAGAATTTATGCTTTTTTGTGATATATGTTCTTGTTCAAAGAATCCCCAACATTATCCATACGAATTGTTACAACTATTGTCAATTTTAAAGCAACCATGGTCATTTATTTCTATGAATTTTATTATTTTGCGACCTTCAGCCAAATTTGATACTATTTGTGTGATAGTAGATTGATTTTAAAATGGTACATTTTGTTCCATGTAAAAAGACAATTATAAGTGAGGAGATAGCCAAATTCTTCATCAACAATATCTATTGCTACCATGGACTACCTGAAGACATTGTGCGTAACCGTGGACCTTAGTTTATCTTCAAATGTTGGCAATTTCCATTTGAAATTTTACAAGTAAAAATCAAGCTTTCATCAGCATTTCATCCTTAAATAAATGGACAAAACAAACAAGTAAATCAAGTTTTGAAGCAATATTTGCAGTGTACTATAAACTACCAACAAGATGACTAGAAGTCTTTGATGCCACTAGTGGAATTCGCATACAATAATAGTGTAAATGTGTCAACCCAAGAGACCATTTACATCAATTATGGATACCATCCAAAGCTTGATATGCTACCAACTTGGAGAGGGGAGAACTCTACAACAAAGAATTTTGCAATACATCTAAAAGAGTTGCATGCAACAATGAAAAAACATCTTAAGAAGCTCAAGTTACTATAAGGAATTTGCTAATGTGAGAAGAAAGGAACAACCAAAATTTTGAGTAGGTGATAAGGTGTGGCTACTATGATACAATATCAAGACTTCTCAATTATGCAATAAACTTGACTATTGAAGGATTGGACCATTTTGTATTAAAAAACAAATTAATGCTATTGCATATTGATTAGAATTACCAACATCTATGAAGGTACATCCTATGTTTCACACTTCATTCTTGGAGATCTATAGAAAATCCAACTTCACTAGAAGAATTCAAGATCCACACCTTTACATAGAGATAAATGACTACCAAGTGTATGAAATCAAGAATATTCTTGATTTAAGGATTTGATAAGGCCAAGTGAAATATTTTGTTCATTGGCGTGGATATCCAACTAGTGAGCATACGTGGGAACTAACTTTGAACTTAACTAACGCACCTTTGAAGATCCAAGAATTCCATCAATATCAATCAAGAAAACCAAAAGCTACTGGAACAAATTCCTTGAAGGATTTTAACGCTAGAGAGGGAGGTGATGTCACAGATACACAAAGACTACGAAAGTTTTTGAAGAAGCATTCTTCTTAGCAAAAGTAGCTCAAGTGATTTCCAAGCTTGTGGGAGTCTTTTGAATAAGTTTTAAGCTTGTAGAAGCTCTTGGGAGCTAGTGAAGGCTTCTTGGAGCCAATGGAAGCTTCTAGAAGCTCATAGAAACTTCTCAAGTACCTTCCTAGAGTAACAAAAAAATTTAGGATCCTCTAGTCACTATAGGAAAACCTTGTTTTAGGTGACGGATTGGCATTAAAACAAACAGAATTTAGGTGACATATGAGGTGATATTGAAAAAACAAACCATGTTTTAATGCAACAATGATATCCATTGATATTATATTGGACATCATTCTTGACATAAAAATATGTTTTTTTTTCCGATGTCACCTATAATCCGTTCTTTTTTACATCAAAAAACTTTGGTTTTTTTATAGTGAATATAAATAGGAGTTGAGACTAAGAGGCTCCTTAGTCTCAACAATTCATTCTAATGTCTAGTTCATAATTCTAAACCTTAGTTCTCAATTTGAAGCCTTATACTTTGTACTTTTGTTCTCTAGAATATATCTTGCATTTTCGGTGAGTATAGTCTTGTATCTTTGTCAAGATTCTTGTCAAAAACATTCTCATTGTTGTTCTAAATCTATCCTTGAAATTAGGCTCACATAATAGCAACCCTCTCCTCATGGTCATCAGTGACCTCAATACTAATATTCAAAAAAATGATAAAATTTTCCAATGGGGAAACTACATACAAGTTCAAATTGTGATTCAAAATCCAATTTAGATTGATTGATGCATCTCATGAAGACAAAATTAATGATATCAAAAATTTCAAATATAATTGAGTATTAGAGAAGTTTTATGATGATTCTATGAAAATCAAACTCTTTAATATGAGGTTGTAGTTTTAGAGTTGATTGTATCATAGAAGTAGAAGTAAAAGAATCATATAGTCCTAAGAATACAACTTAGAAGTAAGTCTAGTTTTTTGTTTTTTTTAACTTTTATGAACTTTTTATTTTGTGGGTAGATATGGTATTTTGTAGAAATGGTTAACTTATATTATTAGCATTTTGTTTCAACTTTTACAATTTAAAAATATTACACTTAGTTTTAATTCATGACAGACTAAAATGTTGCAATTTTTGAAATTACAATTTTTTTAATAAATGAAACATAGGAAAATGGCTATTTTTTAACAAAAGTTGTAAAATATGATCAATGTTGTACCTAATGGTCAAATAAAAAATAGTAATAAAAAGTTAGTAAGTATGATCCAGTATATGCTAAAAATAGAAAAATTCATTTTTCTTATATAATTCCATAATTTGTAGAAAGATAATATTCCAAAATTTTTGGCATTTTTTCAAGAAACTTTTTTGCCTATCTTAATCACCAAATATATTCAACTAATATTAGTAGAATTAGATCTATTATTAATTTCAAAAAATTACCAAATTTTTTTAATCATAAATTGAAAATTCCTTCTAAATTGATTGTAGAGCAAATATTCATAATTTTCATCATAAATTTTTTAGAAGTATCACAATATTAAATTCTAATTATGGTAATTTTAAAAGATAATTATATTCCTCATTTATCCAATTGGTTTTTGAAGGGCCATTTTTTGAGTTAGAAAAATTGATTTTTAAGTTTAATATATTTAAATTCTACAAATTATTGAAGGTTTGCAAAGAATGCTACTTTTTGAAAAGCTATATGGTACAAACATTATAGAGTTGACACAAGAACCTACAAACTTTTTAATGAATGGAGAAATCAAGACTGTTTGTGTATGGGACATTTTTGTCTTCAACCATTATTTAGTTTTGAATGATTGATCCTTAAAAATTTTAACTACTTGTTACAACATCCTTTTAGAATAGAATTTAGAATTTGGCTTCTTCTTTTGGCAAGCTCTAACATCTCTTTTTGTATACACTTGCATGCCCAATGAACTCTTTGATACTGGGTACTAAAAACAACCTTGTCATAACATTTTCATTCTGAATAACATTCTTCTTTTCACTCTTAAGTTATCACTTTCTACCTTTGTATACTTTGAATACAAATTTTGTCACATATGTAGATCCAAAACAATATAAATGTAAATATGCTTTGCTTTGCTTCTTCTATTGGGAAATAAACACCTCTAATAATGAATTTTGTTAAATTTTTTGAATTAAAATCCAAGGTTTGTTGGTTGTTTAAAAAGAAAGGTATTTAGAGATTAGTGAAGTTAGTGATCATGGTTGTTGTAAACTAGTTGGTATGGTTGGCCATCATATTGGGAATCTGGTCTAACCATAGGATCAAAGTACCCTTTTTCATTTGTAGCACTTATGTTTACAAGGAGATTATTTTGGTTTTTTATATAGTAAAATACCACAATTTACTATATCTTCTACCATCAATTTAACACTAAACTAGCAAACGACACAATGTAGAAAAGACACTACCATCTCTACATTTAGAAACTAGTGAATGACAATGAAGTAAATAGAAAATGTAGTATTTGATAAAAAAAAAATGGCTACAAGGTCCAGGTTCGAACCTTGGACCTCATCCTTGGGGCCTAAGGCTCATCACCACTACACCATGCTCTAACTCCTATGATTACTCTTGAAATGTTTATCAATTTATTTAGTAATTCATAAAATGTAGTAATTGATGTAGTAACTGATAAAATGATTGATAAAATGATTGATAAAATGTAGTAATTAATGTAGTAATTGATAAAATGTAGTAATTTTATTGGTAAATAGTAAAAGTGTGTTGTTTACCATGTTATACAATAAATTCATTGAAATTTGCATAAGTGGTGTTATCCATGATTTTATAATGTTGATATTGTTGATAACACCACTTATCAAATGTTTATGTTTATAATGTTGATAACACCACTTATCAAATGGAAACCGTCCTTACGTCTGGCCACGGAAGCGATTGCTCTCTGCATGCGTGCTTCGTTCAAGGATCGGATGCTACGATTAGCGCAGACAGCCCATTCACCAAGCACTGACCCATTACCGGGCACTAACTGTTCAGTTCTGAGAATTTGCAGCTGAAGAGCAATGTGCTTGATCACTGGTATCCTTCCTCTATATAAGCTATATATTCTCTGCTTCCACAGTCACGAAACATTGCAGAGCTTTGCAACCCATCCACCCGAGCAACTCTAGGATTTAGTGAGCGGTTTTATGTGGGAATGTATCATGCTGGGTGGAATGCATTCAACGTTGACGATGTTCCGTTCTCACAGGGAATTTGCAATACACTCAACCCCGGCCCTCTCTAGCGAATAACGCTGCTTCGGAGACAAATGATCGATCTCCTTGCAGATGTTTTCACTACATGGATCCTCACAATATTCAGAGAAACTGCATTGACAAAGTGTGTCATTAGAGACGGTTGAGTGTGCTGTAATCGGGTGATCTGATGGAACGTGAACATTTGCTGTGTGCGCACTACAGTGTCTGTGACAGCACTTGCAAGTGAAGAGTGGAGCTACTGCTGAGACAAAAACCCAACTGTCTTATTAAGTGTGGTTGGGGACCAGGACAGACCCAAACCCAGACCAGAAATTTGGCGACTGTCACAGCCCTAATGGTTGTAATTCCTACTGTCTACTACTGTACACGTGAGGATTGCAACACTGATCTAAACACAGGGTGGATCCTCACAGTGCCCTAGCCAGCCTCATGACAAAATATAATCTTGAACTGGTGATTAATTCCATCCATTAGGGACTAAATCACGCTCACAAGAACCTGATGAATTAGTTCCTCATCCTTGGTGTTCACAAGCAGCGACAGCTCACGAGATACAGAGCCAATACAAAATCCTGCTTGTGAACTTGGGGTTGAGGGTTTAAGGCCTAGCTGCTCGAAAATGAAACCGCTCCATTTTTACCATGGATGCGGATTCCGAAGTTTTGCCGTTATAGGCACGCATTAGGGTTTCCTCCGCTTTGTTTCTTCACCCTAAGCCACCATTTTTCAATTTCGATCAACACGATCAGCAATGTCGCATCTCACCAACACATAATTTTGATAGAAAGCTCATCAATGCAATCACAATTGTACAACATTGATCAAAGAATTGGAATCCGGTGCTGGCAGAGGTGTTTAAGGACCTTGCACTCAATCTCGTATTGCTACCGTTTCATGGTCAATGTTCGCAGTTGCAGCTTCGTCGCAAAGAAACTCTGGTGAGTCCAAAATGACTCTGTTGTACGTTCATTATAACCTGATTACAATCTTTTCCCTTTTCTTTCAGTCTCTGTGGCAGCCCTTGTAGCTTTTCTTGCCATGGCAGCTTCCTTGATTTGCCTTCGCTTGTCATTGACTCTGTTCTCTTTTACGAGCATGCATGTTTCGTATCCTAGTATCCAAACGTCCTGCTGCGTCTTCCTTTTTCGTTTCCTCTCCTGTTTAAGCTTAGCCCTCATTTTCTTCCCCTCGTCGTAGAGGCTGGTAGCCCGGCTCTTGGCCTTGGTGACCACTTTCTTATGCCCGTAAGACTTATCTGTGCATTGTTTAGATAGTTTCTCTATTTCTCTGATGCTTAAAGTAATTCCCTGCAAATGTCCTATTGTGAGTCTAGGGTTTCTACATGTGCAATCAATACTTGTGTACCGTAAGCATGTGGCTGTAAATCTTAATGATGAAATTATTATGTTTTAAGGTGCCACAGAGTTAAGTTGGCCACTGGAAACATGCCATGCAGCACTTACAAATTTAGGCGTTACTGGTTTGAATTAAATCATCGACAAAACTGACAACCACAGAAGGTATCCAATCTTCTTGGTCAGGACTCACGAGTGCATGCGCTGTACAAGAAACAATTGAGTGTACAATCAGCAAACGCAATTGGAGTAAGGCACTATCAACACGAAGTGAGAATACTCTGCCTTTAATTTCTCCTTTTTTTTGGATAGTGATTGCTGAAGATCCGTTACAAATTTGTCCCTAAGATGCAAGAACTTCCTATTCTGTTTTGTCAATGTTTGGAGCACATCCTTAGCATTCCGGACCTCTTTTTGGAGTCTCCAAACATCGCCCGCAGTCATGTTTCTTTGCATTGTAGCCTACTGCAAATACCGATGGTGTATGTCAGGACCAAGCTCAGCATTTTCTCAGTATTAGAACGAATGCCTGGTGTAGACCTATCGGCCCTTGAACATACAGTATGCCAGGTCTTGCCCAATAAATTTTGTGACAAAGTTAAGGTGCTGACTCTTATGTTGGCTTACTCGTGTAAGAGAGACTTGGTATCTATACTTGAAATTTTGGATTTTCTCTTGATATTTCGTGATTTCATCTTCCAGATTCGAAATTTTCATCCGCATGCCTGTAGATAGAATTTTTTGTGAAGACCAACGTGATGTTCTTCAACGGAGGCTACTGGTAGCATCCAGACTTGCATCTTGTGCAATCCAAAAGTCTAAAGTTGTCAGGGGTTAAGGTGGAACGCACAAATCTGCAATTTTGGAAAGTAAGCGGCCTTCACCTCCTGTTCTTGGCGCATTAGATCCATCTATACTTTCTATTACTCCCACCTTTTTCCTCCAATTGGCTGCAAGATTGGGTGTTTCTTCCAACATGATGGTTAGAGTTGTGAGAGACCTTCAAATCGATGTACGCACATGAAGTAAACGGTCATTATATAAGGAGGTGAATCATGCAGCTATGCCTCACATGTTTTCACAATGAATTTTAGTGTGAATTGCACACATACACTCACACTAATTGATTTATGTTACGGTTTCTGAAGTTTACAAAAGAAGGAAATTACTTACGCTCTTCTCGAAGACTGAAGAGGCAAGTTTTGTGAAGCTGGAGGTGATAAGTCTGGTCAGCCACTGCCGTCTTCAAACTTTCTAGCTCTGTTATTAAGCTTTCTTTATCTGTGTTCTTATAAACCACAAGCTTGCGCGCTTTCACCTCGGGAACTGGTGCTCTTGCATTCGCAGCACATAATGTAACTTGCATCAAATGTTTTGTAGCTGGGTTTGAACCGCCAATACACTCTGAATCAAAGGGCATAAAGTTTTGTAACTTGCATCAATTGGCGGGTTGCCATCTCGACTTGCACTCTTATTGAATGTTATAACGTGAATTTTCAAAGGGACATCATCATTTCCCCTGAATATCAGCTAAGATCAAATGGTTAAGTTGATACAATATACAGAACTAACGCTTTTGACGCTTCGGAAGTATAGAAATCTATATCTTGGTAGGTACCTTCGAAATCCAAAAAAATCTATCACTAATATCAAGCTTCTGGAGCGAGCAGGAGGTTTCTAGTTAAGGAAATCTCTGTGTCGGGCTCTGCTTAATATTAGTGAACCAGAATTAGCAATGGAGGTTTACTTTGTGCTCCAGTCTAAAGTTGTCAGGGGTTAAGGTGGAACTTCCGAACTTACTTGAGGTCGGCCTGTCTCCATCTGCTGAAGCTGGCCTTTTCGTTTCCTTCACCATCTTTCCAAGTCACGTATACTCTGCAGGATTTTAATGCTGAAAGAGCTTCTTGTGATACTGTTGTTCTGTTGAAGTTACAATATCCTCAGGTGTGCATATAATGCACAAATCACCACACAAAGAAACGCACGACCTAATAACCTACCGCCGTAATTCGAAACAACCGTTTTCTTAGATGAATGGAGAAAATTGTGTGGAGAATTTTTTCAGAAATGTCGGAGTCTTAGCAAGCAGATTGAAGAACGAAAGTGTAACTTACTCCTGTTGTTTGTGAAATAAACCAGCAGTATCTCGTATCAAAACTTGATCCTCAGCCAGGTGGCACTAAAGCGAACAATCATCTCAAGCTGACAAAATGTAAGCTGGACTAGTTGAGGACATTAGAAGTGGGATTCAGGCACAGCTTATTCGGATTATTGGAGGTCTACTTGATGTTGCCTCTCCATGCCAGTGTGGTGAACCTTTCTTCCTCTTCGATCAGGAAACTTGAAAACCCTAGCTAACGAGGTGGGTTCCTTGAATCAACTGTTGAGTTCGGTCTTCTTTTCACTAATTGAACTCTTTTGTAAGCTCGTCAAGCGATTGTCCTCCATTTGACCCCTTCGAGGTTTTACATATTGATTATCAGCACTGAGGTAGGTGGGCAATTGGTTCACAGGAGAGCAAATAATAAGTGATTAATGTCACCTGACCACTGGTACAAAAAACCACTATGAAGTCAAGTTGCACTGAAGTATGAGGCACAAGGGAATAAGCTCATTGCTGCCATCGGTAAACAATTGAACTCCATATTTTCCCACGATAATCTTGCCATATTGCTGCAATTATTTTTCATCCTCACAAAATCACTTGTTGCAATTATTTGCAGAAAATCCTCATCCGAACAAAAGCATTGCGTGGGACTTTCTGAAGAGGATCATGCAAAGTTGCAGGTCATGAGCCTAGGCTGAGCAAAAGCTTTCTGCCTTGCGTATGTCTACTCAAATCCAGAGACACCGTAGGAGGCGAAAAGTTGCTTACCTTTGAGCAAAGAAAACCCTTGACGATTCACTTAAGGCACATTACATTACAGTTTTATTCCTTTTAAATTTATTTCTGTTAAGGATCACCAATTCAATGTCGTCTTGAATTCAAGCTTGCCCTGAATTTCTTTCAATGATGAGCTTCTACATAATTGTTTCCATTATGCCATTTCGCTCCTCTACAGGTCCACTAGAAATATGCTAGCTCTCTACTCCTATGTGAGCCTTCATTAAAAAAACTATTCCCCACTTCCCTTCGTGTATATGAGGATCAAAATTCCTGAAGCTCAAAAAATTGCAATAACATGGTGCTTGAATCAGTAATACGATGGTGGATTACTAGAGACAATTGGAATTCCGATCGGGTTTTCTTCTGGTGAGTAACAAATTCCACATAAAGCTATGACGGTCGTTTGACGTACAATACACTTTCGTGCTCCAATGCACACACTATTTCCTGCAAAAATCACCATCCCAAGTCAGACATAAACCATCAGTCAAGTAGCTGGAAAAATCAGCATACGATGGATATACTTCTGAACCAGCCTAGATTTTGAATTATACACCATAAGCTCTACAAGTTGGAAGGTAAGAATACTCACAGAGCCAAATTCCAAGTCTACATCAAAGCTATTTATAGCACACGCCTCCACAGCCAGCTCCGTAGCCACTCCTGAAATACGAATGTGATTCCGTCAACTATTAATTGTTGGATACGTCTGTAATAAACTTATTCACTTTGTGTTCAATTGAACTAATAAAATACAGTCAAGCACACTATCAAATGTATCAATGAATTCCAAATTCATAAACCTTCAAGTGTGTTCAGCCTAACAAATAACGACCCTGATAATCAGAAGTCCAACTGTCAAATCATGTTGATCCAGCCAGTTGCTCAAGCTTTAAAGCAAAAAACTCCCTCCCGTCACAAAAAAGCACAAAAATTATCACGAGAGTACACACCAGCCTCAATAATTGCGAGAATGCCATCCTCGGAGCAAATCAAGACCGGAGGGACTTTTGCTGACTCTCCCTGGCCCCCACCTTGCAGTGCTGGATCCAATTTCACGTCCCAGACTTCACCTTCTGCAATTGGCGAGCCACCCTTCAACCCCCTTCCTGCAAGAGTGAGAAGCTCATTTTGTCGTCTCAGATCCCAAGCCAGGACTGCTCCCCCTGATGCTCCAACCTTCAAAAAGATGCCTTGCATTCAGTGTCATGTTGATTGATCTAGCCGATAAGTTAGAGCGTCTAATTGTGTACAACAAAATGAACTATCCTAACAACAAGTGATCAAGTAGATAGCTAGAATTTCGAAAAAAACTAATAATGGAGTCGGTTACAAATCCTTTCAGTAAGACGACATGAAATATGGTAGGGGACACTAGAACAATTCGGACCTGATGCCGTCGCCTACAACTGATCCATGCTACCAACAGCAACTCATCTATTCGTAAACTTGGCAGACCTTCAATTACAAAGGGATGTAAGCGTGGCTTAGCTTAATGTCTATAGTCACTAAGCTTCATATGGGAATGGGGTTGTCTACTGTCACTTGTATTGGTCTACAACCTCCCACTTTGAAATTGCACAGGAAATTCATACACGGTGATAAAAAAAAATCGATCACAATAGGTTTGGCTCTCGCATCCAGCTCTATACTGAATATCACACCCCTGCATATGTTAAATGCTTATACAGTATCCAACTACCTTACATTCAAACAGAGTTGCAATACCTTACCACGGAAAGATGTTTGCGTGAAGGGTGGACATCAACGGCGTGGATGCTGCCAACTCCATCTGCGCCAGCCCTGTTGCTTCCTGTCAGTTCTAAAGAGCAATAAAGGATCCCCAGAGTATCAAAACACTCCTAAAAATCAAGAGGCCCAATGACGACTCAGTACGAGGCAGTTACTGCTACCAACATGGATTGCCCATTTCCAAAAGCATCGTGTCTACTCGCAGCTGTTCTTACCATTTAGCAGGGGACTGAGCAACAGCTCCGCCTGGCCGGCGGTTATCCCACCATTGGATTCCTGCTCCATGACCTGCTAGAACAAATTCAGTAGGTGACGCCCAGCACACCGCTGAGTATGACAGCACACCATGATTGTCATGTAAGCAATCGCCCTGCAGCCCTGACTGCCCAGCCTGCACAACAATGTCCACCATCAAACGTATACACCATGCAGCAAAGTCATTACATGTCAAGAATAACCATACAATTAACAATCGATCAATTGTCTTACTTGCACCAAATTGATTTTGCCATCGCTGCCCACAGTGACGCATTGTAAAGTATCTTTTTGGATATCCAAAGCCGATGGAACAAACTTATGCAGGTTCTCTAATACCAAAGGTGGAGAATCCATGGAAGGATTCATAGCATCAATAAGAAAGACCGACAAAGAGCCGGTCTCTGAAGCTAGAGCAAGAGCAATTTTGGACTGATTTGATGAGGTTTTCATTGCCGTTGTGCGGGCCATCAAATCCCAGGAAGCTTGAGTCTCCATCCATGGTGCTTGGCCTTCTTGATCAGGGTCCTGAAGGAGAGCAATTTCTAGAGTAGACAGACCTGCTTGCATCAAATTACACCGTCACTTCTAGTATTTCAGGCAAGACAAAACACAATTTTGAAGATTAGAAAATTCTACTCTTGAATCAGGGACCAGAGCTTAGGTTTGCAAAAGAAAATGCGCTTAAGTAAGGGACACACAAACTCGCAATCGTTTGTTCAACTTGTCGATATCCCCATAAGAAGCAATTTTAAGTCATCTACCGATAAAGCTTTCAACTTCATAACTTTGCACGCGGTACCCAATTAAAGCATGGACTCGTGCATTCAAATCCTCCCTTCATTCGCCAATAAGAACAAGTAAACATTTCACCAGCAAAATAATGAAGAGAACTACGCTCAAAAACAAAAGTAGCGATCATAAGTGTCCCGACCTTAGTCCTCACGACCGAATTACGAACTCCGTAACAAAATTTAAAATAGGAACGCCCGCAACAACGCATAATATTCCCTTACATCCTTAAACCCTAAACCCTAAACCCGTGTTGTCAAGAATGCCACATGAGAAAAACTTCCAGAGACTAAGTTCGATGCGATGGCGACGCGATAAACTGCCAGCAAGAGCAGCTATAGCAAACTCGCCAAATTGCGAACCAAACCCTAAAACCCAAACCCCTCCGATGAATTCCCTACCCTAATTTAAACTAATACCATTCGAAGAAGACGTAAACATGTAAACCAGAAGAAAGATGGAATGCACGCAGGTATTGCAATAAGAAGTAAAAATAGCATGATCCTAATGCATGATCCTGGGGCATCATCACCCCTGCACCATTTTGAATGAAAGAAGAAATCGTGGGAGAGAGAGTGCGTGAAGGGCGCGCTCCTGACCTGTATCGGCATCCCAGAGAGAGAGCGCAAGCGTGGAGGGCATGGGAAGCCAACGCAGGGCGTCGACATACTGTCCCTGCGGAATCCTGTGCACCTCCATCGTCGCTCTACCTCTGCAATTCACCTACAATCTCGAGCTCCACTTGCTTTGTCAACCAGCACTCTCGCTTCTTCATACCGTTCACCGACGTCGGGCCATTCTCCCCTACATAATGCGCTTACGTCGCACTTAATTATCTGAGTTGGCCTTGTGGCCTCGATGATCTGGCACAAGGTGCTGAGTAGCGGTGTCATTGAAAGAGTTTCCAATGTGGGATTCGAATGTGTCACATAGAATTTACCTTCCTAACCCCTTGGGAACTGAATCCTTTCTTGAATTTTTGCATACTTTTGCTTGTAGCTTTAGAAATATATATTATTTACATCTAATTCATTATACAAAAAATTTAAGAAAAAGTCACACATTGGTTTCATTTGGATGAATGAGAAGTTTTGTGGAAAAAAAGCCCTTGTAACTTCTATGTTCATCATTTAAATTTTTGAGGTCGGAGTGCAAAGTAGTTAATCCTAAAAGGATTGGTTGGTAATCATGAATCCAAGTCATGGAAATATCCTGTGGCCATGTCATTACATGCAAATGCTTGAAGTACATGACTGATTTAGGCTCTATAGTTTGATAAGGTAGTAATGATTCATTCTGAATCAAAAAAGAGGAGATTGATCATGTAAACATAGCAATTACAGGTCCCATGTGATGTGATGAATTGGCAAGTGACTCCTAGTAGAGACACAATTAGTAGATGAAGAGAGATGATGGAAAGATTTTTATCACTATGTTTAGGAAAAAAACAACACCAACATAGTAGTATTGATATGGAATCATCAAAAATGGAACAACAAGCTTACTTTAGTAGGATTGAATTTTGCATTGATAGGTAAAATCCAAATATACATTGACTTTTTCTAAACAAACATATACTTTGTATACTAAAAAAATTGAAGATAAAACTTTTGTCTTCAATAGAACTTTTCCCTATAAATGTGTCGAAGCATCGAAGTCATCAATCATTAACTATTTGAATTGAAGAATCCCTAAGACAACTACATGGTGAATAATGACTTGCCCTTTCCCTTCAATGGGCAATGATGATGATGATCAACTTTTCTAATGGTAATAGTCATGACTACAATAGACTACTGAAAACTTGCCATATTCACAAGCATGTCTTCAAAGTTGTGAAGCAAGTATTGGACTTCAGCATTGTTTGCTTCTACAACTCTTCTTCCTACCTTCTCATAAAAGAAGATGCCTTCAACTACCATAAGTATTGTTGTTGTGTTACAAATAGAGTTTGTACAGCCAAAAGGCATGCCCAAACCATCAACAATGAGGCACAACAATTGCACTTGTCACCTACTTGTATTCCACACAAACTATTTTATAAACCTAGTTGTAGTTGCAAGTCGTCATTTTACATCATGTGAATGATATAGACTACCTATTTACATGGAATAATATAGCTTCATATCTTTTTATGACATCAAGTCAAATGCAAAAAATGACTATAGTATACCAAAAGAAAACATGTCTTCATAAATATGAAAAGTCTATGTCACTATTCCTACCACACACTATTTACATCCAATAATTACTCTAGTAATAAGAGATTTCATACATATAAGCCCTAATGTATCAACCAGGGCACTTGTATGGACACTTCCTTTGGCACGCCCTACAAAGCTTCAATTTTGCTTTATTTATGGGATATGGCCCATGAGTTGCAAGCACTATAGGTGAAAGGAAAAGTAGCAATATGTAAGGTTGTATGAGTTTTACATCTCTAATAGGAACAAACTAAATACTAGAAGGAAATTTTACTAATTTGGTGTCAATGTTCCATTTAGTTTTGAAATATTTGATTATTCTCATCTTTTGTCAAAGTACAGTTATCAAGAGTTAGATTATGTGCCAATAAGATCATACCGGAGTATTATTTAACGAGTAGTAACATGCAAAAATTTAGTTTTTCATGGATTTTATATTAGTAGCCAACCCATTTCTGATCACCACTCTATTTTGGTTATATAGGCTATTCTCTTTCCGATCAAGTGAAGAAAAGTACATGATTAATTATGGCATAGTTCCTGATATAGTTGCGGTGTATTATGATTGGCTACAAGGCTCTCAATATTGCAATGAGCCCGTGGTTGGTAATAGGAAGACCTATATGACCAGTATGGGTCGAACATAATCTTCAACTAAAAAAATTCATAGTAATTCTATTTTGAGAAACAAAATTCCAAAAAATTATGGAATCCTTCCAAACTCTATTTTTGTACACGGGAAAATTTCCCCACTCAATTCTTGAGTGCTCCAGATACGTGTAATTGCTTAAGTGATTGGAAATGGGTCAACAGTGAATACAGAAAACTAAGATTCTCGTGGGCCAAATGACTCTGGAATTCTTCTAGTAGGCAGCAACGAATGCTCTTGTCTTGCAGGCTTGTAAAACGGCACAAGGAAGATAGGCTGATAGAAGTGATTGACCCCAACAAGGCTTCATGTGAGCGAAGGTGAAGAAATGGAGGTGCGACGAATCCTGGAGACTGACGTCTGTCGTGTGTGTCAACAAATCCCCAGAGAAGCGGCCCACCATTTTCCAGACGAGAGATGGGCGCGCTTGTAGATTGAAATCAGTGACAGACGATCTCTCTTTCAAAATGTACATTTCGATTTCTTAAGAATTGCAGAAATGCAGTATAATTATAATTTGAACATGATTGTAGCAGCCAGAAAAATGTATAGATTAGACTCCGGATACTATAATTGTAACATGGATCACGCTTCGGTCTGTCTGTTAGTGTCTCGAACCACTCAAGAGTTTGTTGGACGCTGTGACGACAAATGAATGGCCATTTTGTGTTTTCCTACTTGGATGTGGAGATGCTGAGTTGGTTCTAATCGTTGAATGACGGTAGTCCGAAGTGCTTTCAGTAGGGGTGTTCAAAGCTTACCATTTTTGCTGTGAGATTTCACTCTTTCTTTCCAAATTTGGGCTTGAACTATTCTGAGTCCAAAAGCTTTGTCTCCAAAATAATTGCCTCGTGTGTAGAGTTTTAAGTCTAGGAACAATCTCGCCTCTATTTCTGGAACCCAAATGCTCGCATTCCTTAGAAGAAATTTGACAGGAGTTGAAAAGATTTGACCTGCGTTTGCCACCAAGAGGATTGCTTGCGGGAATGGAAACTTTAGCTGTAGCTCTGAGGAATATAAACTACGCATGCTACGTCTGCAGCCACGAGTGATATCCTTACAAAAAAGAGAAATCTGTATTATTGAACCAGTACTGTGATCGAATTGACTCAGAAATTAACTCGATCTGCGGCCGGACTCAGTTCTCTTTGTCAAGTGTGCAAGCATGGATTGTGTGTGAGCTAGTTTATGAATTGATTGTTTCCAAGAATTGACAGTTTATGAGGCCAGATTCTGAAGATAAAGTTCTTGCCCTGGATTCTGTGTATTCACAACCACAATGCCGGTCTATTATATTTATGGTAGCCGACCCATTTTCGATCACTTAAGCAATTCCGCATATCTAGAGCATAGGTTTCTTGAGTGCAAGAATTTTTCCCATGTATAGAAATAGTGTTAAGAAGGATTCCATATTTTTTTCAGAATTTTATTACTACAAATTTTTTAGTTGAAGATTTTATTCAACCTAATCTTGTCATGTAGGCCTTTCTATTTCCAACCATAGGTTGGTTTTAAAATAAATAAAGACTACAACCAATCTTAATGTGCCATGACTGCGTTGTAAATTGTGCCATAATTAATCTCATACTTTTTTCCTGCTAATTGGAAAGAGTGTAGCCTATATGATGGGAATGGATCCATGGTTGAAAATGGGTCGGCTACCATAACATTTAGTGTCAATCACAATAAACAAAGATAGTGTAACATGAAATACAAAGTAACTGAAAGAAAGGACAGGCTTGTAACTACTTTTTTAAAACTTCAAGCTCCTCTCTCTCCATGCTCCCCCACATTTTGCAACTATTGAAGAACGGAAATTTGTTTTGTATTTATTTTTCAGAGATGTGATCACACATCTTCTATAAGTGGTAAATTTTTTTGATATTTTTGGGAAGGTTTGGAATTACTGTGAATTTTTGAAAAAATAGTGAAAAAAATCATATCAAATAAAAATTAAAAAAATATGAAAATTTCTCCATGGGTATAAATTATTGTATTAAATACTATGGTGCAAAAACTTTTACCATGTTCATTTTGAAATTAGAAAATCAGCACTTCATGGTATAAGTCCAAAGTTCAAATTGTAATAAAATGTTCAAATTTAGGAATTTGAATTTAAAAAAAAAAATTGGAATAGAAACTAGCCTTCATAAACTTTGTTGCAACAGTTGGTCCCTAGTTTAGAAAAGATTGTTTTTATGGTTTAAAATTTCAGATCCAAAGAATAGAGTACAATTTGCCAAAATACACTATAGTACACATTGATCCATATAATTTTGGGAATCAACATTTCCTAAAGATATTACTATCATCATCCACTGAGTTTTGGGTGCCCACACGTACCCACCACGCTTCCCAATGAGTCCAAAAAAATTTGGATGAAAAATAGTTGTTATCCATTCCCTGCAGAGCTTAAATTTCCATTCATCAATCGGACCATTATGGACCACGTCATCCTTACAAGGTTAAACACAAACACTATTTATCTAGAAGATAGCTCACAGCGAATTTACAAACACCTGGTAGTCAGTATGCTTGAACTAACGACAGTCGAAAAGTAGAATAAGGAACACAATAATTGTCCATGAAATTGTAGATTTTTTGGTACCTTTCTTTTACCCCTTTCACCACCTTTCCAGCAATCGAATGAAATTGCTGAGAAAATTTTGCTTCATTTATTTATTTTTCATCAAGCGTTACGTTTCATTGCGTGTTGTATTTCAAAAGACTAAATCACACTCCGAACAGGATCACGATGTTTCACATTATAGCACTGGAAACAATTATTAAAAACCACGCATGCTATAACCCTCCCACAAACATATATTTTTCAGCTCTAGCATGCCTTGTCTTACAATTAAGGAATCCAATCTTCTCTGCTACATACTTTAACATGGATTCAAGGTTTTAAAATAACCAATTTAATTGATTACATTGTAAAAAATATAATTCAGATGGAACCAAATTTTTGTATAATTCATCAGAATCAGTACAGAGCATGACACTGCATGTGTTGGAAAAACAAAGCAAAAAAAGCACGAGGGCAGCTTTTTAGTCCTATTGGTCCATTAGGGGTTAAATAGTCGGCAGAGAATCTCACAAGTCAGAGGCGAGACCGAGAGTACGTAGGAATACTGTAAGCAACTGCGAAGGTGTGATCTGTGCAGATTCTACCTTCCATGATAAGTCTCCAGAGCTCCGGGTCTTTCGATCTCGAAGACCTCAATCAGCAGCAGCAGCAGCAGCATGATTCATGAATAAATATCAGCTTCGACATCTGCACAGGTGAACAGGTCTACAGGGAAGCTGCATCAATGGAAGCTGTCCAGCATCGCCAATAAACCCGGATGTTGTGAAGATCACCGTTGAAAACTTTTTGAGACCATTGACAAGAACGTTGACTCATATCAATAGATGGCATTGACATTCCCTTCCAGCCTTTCAGCAGGGGCGCTGCTCGCATGCCCAGACCGGACCGGATCTTGAACTGGGCCCAGGTGGTTCGGATGAAGCAATTGCCAACTTCACTTCGATTATAAAGCTCAAATCTCTCCCTTTCTCAACCATCAACCATCCTAGATTTTAAGATTTGCAACCCCACTCCCCTTCCCATCAACTATTATTTATCTAAAAGTATTCTCCACTTATCTCCTTGTCTCACCTATTCCAAGACTTGTCTCCATGGTTCGCCTCATTCATTAGTTGTCACATGCCATTTAATTTCAAACATTAGGAGAAAAGTGGATATTTTATTTGAAGAACCTGTGCAAATCCGGAAGCATGATGTTGCATGGACCATGGACCTCACAGCATGGTGCCTGGAGCTCCACCTCCGGTCCGGTCCAAGCATGCATCCAGCCTTTCAGCCGCACAGTCCAGGCACGTTCGCGAGCCCACAGATTCGGTATTCAAACACGGCGGCAAGGAGAAGAAAGGTCCCTGGAAAGCAATGTCAACATGGGAAGAGCAGGGAAAGGCTCCAGGTTTCACCATCAAAGGAAGTGAAACTGGCAGACCTGTCGATCAGCTTGCTGCACCGTGACGCTGGCATGGCCCGCACAACCTGCATAAGATCGCCGAGGGCGGTGAGCCAAGTAATGCTGTGCGTTCACCTGCCGGAATCGTGGTAGTTGCACTACTGTACTGATTGCACGAGTCTCTTGATTGCAGTGATAGAATCAAGCAACTTGACAATAGACAGGGCTGTCAGTTGTGTCAATGTGTCCGTGAGGATACTCATAGGAGATACTCATAGGTAGACGAGACTATAGTGAAACCACAGATTACCTTACGAAGGCAACATATTAGAGACTTTGCAGAGATCTTGCTGTTCTTACCTCAATTAGACTCTGTAGGGATCACACATTGCAGTAAATTATTATACAATGGACAGAGGTATGAACAACAGCAACAACGTTTCTGTGAAAACCCTCATCCTAGGCAGTGTAGTCGAGATAGTGGAATTTGAAATTTCTGCCTAGATTTCGATTATTTTCACAATTTCGAAATCCATCCGCAGCTATAGATAATCTTTCACAGTGGAGTCCAGGTGAATTTAGCTAATAGAGAATACGATGGACAGGGGTATGAGCTACAGCTACGTATCTGTGAAAACACTTATCCTAAGCAATGTAGAATTGTTCGAAACGTCAGCAGAGATTTCGAATTTCACATCCATCCACCGTCATTGATGATCTTTCACTGCAGAATTCAGTGTAGAAAATACAATTATGGATAGAGGCATAAACACAAATGTTTCCGTGACAGTACTTCTAGGAAACGCAGAGAACTAACAGAGGACGCGAATGCCCAGCTATCTAATAGGATCTGCATCCCAATGGACAGGGGTATGAACAACAGCGTGTCCGTGAAAGTACTTATCCTAGGAAACGCAGAGATTTAAACAGAGGATTCGAATGCACAACTAGCCTTTCTTGCACAATTCGACTAGGATCTGCAGCCATGGACAGGGGTATGAGCAACAATGTGTCTGTGAAGATACTTGTCCTAGGAAATGCAGAGGTGAAGTGCAGATTAGAGCTCTCAGTACACACAATTGGTACATACAAATTGGAAAACTGAGAGCGAACTCAAACCATGGCGACAGGGAACCACTTGGGGAAATTTCACCACCAAATTGTAAGCGCAGCCTCGACAACACCAAGTGATTTGAGACGAGTCCTTGGCGTTGACCTTAACGCATCCCAACGGGATGTCAAATCGGCATACAGACGACTGGCGCTGGAGCTTCACCCTGATGTCTGCAAATCGAGCCGAGCAAATCCGATTTCTGGAGATCAATAGGGCGTACGAGTCGTTGATGCATCTCATGGGGTCGAGTGTTCAAACTCCAAGGAGAGAAGCTCTTCCAGATTTCTACGAAAATTCAAGAAAGTACTCGTACTATCCGACGCAGCGATCGTCAGAAGAAGATGACCCTTGGGCCGATTTCTTGCAGAGTCTGGTGAAGCCGGATCAGTCCACTGAAAATTCGACTCGAGCTTCGTCATCTGCACCTCTTGAAGGAAACCGGTAGCTGCAGAGAACTTCATTCCAGCAATAGCAAATTTTAGGGTATTTTTGATAGACTCTACCATTCGAGCCATACTCATAATTAGGTTAATAAAAAGAGCACATTCAGCTTAAGATATGTGCAAAGTCCCGAAAAGATTTTGAACTATGTTAAATAAAAAAGAAAGTTCTAACTGCGCTTGCATTGTTTGTGCCAATACTGAAATGTTGGTAGCCCGATGAATCCACTGGAAATGCAACCCGAGTGCCGACATCTCTTGAAAGAAACTGGTAACTACAGCTTCATTTCGCCAACGGCAAATTTTAGGATGTTGGTGGAAGACTCCACTATTCGAGAATCATACTAATAGTTAGGTGATGTACTGCATGAAAAAACACATCCAGCTCATTGTGCACAGTAGTTCCTGAAATAATTTCGAGTTACGATACATAAATAAAATCGAGTTCATTCGAACTGGGATCAGAGGTTTATACTGCAAATCCTAAAACCCTAATTTACTAGGAATTGAACCCGAGCTTGGACTCTTCATCTCTAGAGTATTTACAGTTTCTTTCCGGCATAAAGAATTTTTACGTGTACTTATCGTTCATAGACTCCAATGCAAGTCACAGACAATAGTTAAAAGTCCCCTATTGCATTAACAAGCACATCCAGTTCAATGTGCAGAAGGAATCCCCAAAACAATTTGAGACTTCGTTACATAAATGAAGACGAGTTCAACCTGAAATCTTCTGAAGATCTCTCCTATGAGAATGGGCCAAAACCTTAAAAACCCTAAACTCTAAAACCTGTAATTCTCTGAAACTGGCTAGTGCTTCAATAGAGTCGGTCTTGAAGCTATTTACATCCACAAAAATGGATGAAATTTGCAATATATGGATGAAAATTTATTTATTTATCCAAAAGAGTGGACATTCATCTAAAATAGATTTGGATGAAAAAGGAGAATCTTTCATCAAATATTTCCTATAAAAATTTTGTATTATAGGATTTTAGCAAAAATTCATTCTAAGAAAAAATCATGTGGTTTAAATCATAATCTTGAAGAATGATCATATATGAATCTTGTGGCATTCCATTGCATCTCATGATTATATTTCTTGTCATTTATTCTTTGAAATCCTTGACCCTTGAATGTTTGAATATTGGATATAATAGGATGGCAAAATAGTACATCACAAAACTTACAATTTAAAAGATAATGCACATTTGAAAATCCTAAGAAACAATGTAAAGCATTTTTATTAACATGAAAAATATTGCGTTTTTTTCATACAATATCTAATTATAGATAAATATAAGTGCTTTTTTTTTCATTATGTAGAAAATGCCAAGCCAACTTAATTCTATTAATTTTCAAAAATATTAATATTATATAATTTAATGAAACTTTTTATGTAGATGAAAACAAAATTCAACAAAAATGAAATGGACAAATATGTCTCTTAAGATGTTTTTTTAAACATTTAGAAGTAAAAGTTGCATATTGTCCATTTTTATATTTTGGCTTTAACTTGTAATTATTGATTTGGCTACAAAAGCAATTCATCCTCACTCTTTGAAAATGTACTTTTTATACGTTTAGGAATAAGAATTCTAAAAAGCACCATAATTTTGGACATTTTTTCATAGAAAAGTGAACTTGTGAAGTATAGGTACCTTGTTTTTTGTAGGGCCCAAAAAATGATTTTTGTGAATCAAAATGTTAATATCTACCAATCCGCAAAATGGAATTTTCTGAAATTTTTTTCACTTCATTTCTTGTCTAACCATTCTACTATAAGATCCTACATCCACATGATGGAATTCTCTAAATTTTTTTTCACTTTTTGTCTAACCATTTTCACTTCTTCTCTAACCATTCTACTACAAGATCCTACATCCATATGATGGAATTCTCTAAATTTTTTTTCACTTCTTATCTAACCATTTTCACTTCTTCTCTAACCATTCTACTACAAGATCCTACAATTACGTGTGTCAAAAAAATTTTTTTTTTTCAAAAAAATTGGTACTTGTCTTAGAAATGGCAATTTTGGAGGGTTTTCCACTAAAACATAGTCAAAGAACTTAAGGGATTAATAAAATTTGATATGACAGGTATTGGCATTTTAGGATGCAACTATTTTCAAATTCTACATGGTGACTGGTATTGTCTTTCATGACTAAGGTACGGTTAGTGACTTATTTCTGTGAAAGATTTTTGATGATGGATATTTTCAGGGTATTTTGAGCAAGTTATATTCCCAAAACAATTCCCTCTAAGTGTAGTTTCAACATTCAACCTAATCTCTACAAAAATGAACTTACCACAAGATCAACTACACACAAGAACAGAACAGAAGAAAGAAATCCTGAAAACCAATTGCTTCTGCAATACTAAATCCTAATCAAATTTCAAAAAGATGAAGGTGTATCAATAACACGTCATCACCCTGATGTAGAGTACAAACGGCAACAATCACCTCAAATAAGAAGCAGACAATATCCAAACACTAAGTAGACAATAGACCCCAAAGATGTGTAAACAAAAACAAAAAACTCTTATGCTACTTGAAAAAAATAAGAACGGGAACGTGCTTCTCTAGGGACACACGTGCACCACTGCTCATTCAAAAAACAAAACTGAACAGTAAGACTGCTAAAAATTCTCAATAACTTATCACAACCATAAAATTATGAATCCAAGACAAGAAAGTGAAATGTCAGTGGCAAGTTAGTGAACAATCTGCTCCCAAGAATATTCCATATTTCAGTGAGGAGTCATGGTACGCCTGAAGAAGAAAAATTCTGAGGGTTACCGATTAGAGACCACTTCAATGCAGTCCAAAGCATTTCTAAAATCTGGTCAGAGAAGAAAATGATCAGGTCTCACTGGAAAACAGATAAAGACGATACTAGTATCACCATAGTTTCGTGACTAAATTCTGTGACTGAATTTCTACCCAAAGGTACTACAGACTAAACCTCGAAATCTTCATAGAAGTCTCACGGTAATAAACGGTAATATAGAAGCGAACCGGTGACGATAAATCATCCAGAAAGTCGTCAAAAAAAATACACTGGCCTTCGCCAATATACGGTGAACAGCTCCGGAACTCAGACAGAACCGTTGCTCACAGGAGTAGCTTCATTAGGGCCATTGACAATGCCATTCGCAAGAGCCTTCACACCGGTTTCCCCAATGGGCAGATTTCTATGAGTATATTTCACACCACGGTCTCCATTTACAAGCTGACCATTTCCCCTGAGCAACCTGCAAGAAGCGAGATCTTAGCAAATCGGAAAAAAAAATGCAATTAAAACAACTAAGCTCAAATTGACTGTATATTTGTTCAGAGTACACACACAGCAAATCGGGAAAATACTGCAATTAAAAAAATTGCTCGAATTGATTGTATATTTGTCAAGGGTACACCCACTTGCCAACGAGTGCACTTTCTATGTGCATTAGTGTAAATGGGGAGTAAGGGACCATGCACAACCATAATACAGTAGATGAATTTCTGCAAAGAACTTCTGTAAGCTGCAGCTTTCATTGAATATGGTATACAAATGTCACTATGGTGAAAGTGACTTCAACCCAAGAGCACTATGAAATTGTTGCCCACTAAAAGAATTTTCAAACATCATTAATGCCATAGCCCCTCTTTAAAGCAATAGCCTCTAATCCTAAGGCTATTACCTAGTGGAAGTTCTATTGAATAGAATACAAGTTTACATTGTAATTCACCAAACTACAATGACTCCCCAAAATAGTGGGCCACCATATTAATCACTCTCATAAATTGAGAAATTGGGATTATGAAGTGAAATTTGGACATGTACAAAAAGGATCCTTCATGTGTAATTTCACTTTTACAAGGGAGGCAACCCATTCTTAACCACTTAAGCAATCTTTAGAGGATAAATTTTCTCATAATTTAGTGGAAGATGTGAATTTTTTAGTGGAAGATGGACTTTCTTCCATAATGGTGATATAGACCTTCCTCTTTCCAACCAAAGGAAAGGTCATATTTAATTGCTCATTCTTTTGCATGGAAAGATAATAGCCTTATCTACATTGCCAAAATGGGGTTGACAATCAAGAATGGGTTGCCTCTTGCTCATTCTTTTGTAAGGAAAGAGAATGAATAGTCTACATTGCCTGAATAGGATTGACAATTAGGAATGGGTTGCCTCCTATAGAACTAGTATAAATGGACTATATTTAAACCTATTATTAATTGAATGAAAATTTTAAACAAAAATAATATTTTTATGATGAAGAATGTAAATTTTGTTCTAATTTTGAAGTTTTATTGATTAAAAGTTTATTGATTGTAAATCTTCTAACATCATCTCAACTTCTTGTAATATGTTGCAAGGTGTCTCATTTCTTTTTATAGGAAGAAAGTAAATATTACCTAGAATCACATGTTGACATCCTTCCAATGAAAAGAAATGACACATTTTGCAAAATGTTACAAGAAGTTGAGGTGATGTTATAAGATTTTTAATCAATAAAATTCTAAACAATAAGAAATCAAAATTGCACCAAAATCTACATGCTTATAAAAAGAATAACTTCTTACAAAAGCATTATTTTTATGTAAAAATTTCATTCACATAATAATAGGTTAAAAAATAGTCTATTCTAAGTGAAATTATGTATAAATGTAAAATCCCTTTTGTATAGCATGTTCAAATTTCACTTCATAATTCTTTATTTGGTGGCCTGCTACTTTGGGAGTCATTGTATGGCTGCCGGTCTGGGGAACCATGTTGTATGGATATCCAAAAAGCCATTGAAAGGCGGATATCTCAGTTCCCTCCTCTTGGAGTCATACAGGATAAGTCTAGATAGTTGAGCTATTGTATCATCAACATTCATTCACGCAGGTTTGTAAGCTGAAGTTACTCTTCTGCAAGTCCGGAGTGCTGTAACATCATGACTGACAAACTAATGAATGACTGCCAGGAAGTTAAAACTATAAGCTCAGTCTTAGTAATAGCGTACCATCTGGTAGTGAGAAGACCTTCGACCCCTACAGGACCACGTGCGTGGATCCTGCCAGTGCTTATTCCAACCTGCAACCCACAAAAAGCTACAGTTAGTTCCCTTCCAGAAAATATACTAAAAAAGGGTGAGATCACTCTAGAAACATTATTGGTGGTGTAGTGCCTACAGCATAGTGCATGTACTCTTTAAAAAGGAAAGCTAAACTAGTAAAGTAAGAAGTGAAAATGTCTACTGGAATCGAAAAGAGTGCTCATGTCAGTAATGGAGGAAAAGATTCTAAAGATGATTCTACAATCAAGCTAAAAGAGAAGTCCAGTAAAAAGCTGAATATTGCAAGTTCTCCATTAGAAATAACTTAAGGTACCTCAGCACCGAGTCCAAAGCGAGCACCATCAGAAAAGCGGGTGCTACAATTATGAAACACAGCAGCACTGCACACCAGAACGTGAGAGGGTCAGGGGTTTCGGAAATATGAAGTACTTGGAAATCACAATTTAGGACATTTGTGGTCAGTCAAGAATGACATCAATTAATCGAAGTTCGTGATTTTTGTGATGATTATGAGCCATTACCTATCCACATCACGAAGAAAAATATCTGCAGTTGACTGATCTTCCGTCACTATGCAATCTGTGTGGGCGCTGCAGACAACCACATATTCACGTGAATTTCAGAAGCAATAGATATTCTCCATAACCTAGAAATCAGGGAACCTGACGGGAGACTATTATTACAAATCCAGGATTCCTAAGATCAATACCTTCCATGCTCATGAATATGATCAATAGCTGCCTGGACATCCTTCACAACTTCAACAGTGCAAGACAATGCGCTGTATTCAATGTGGAAGCTAGTAGCTCTTGGGAGTTTCAACAATTCTGACGCTCTTGCCCCTCCGTACAAGGTGACACCTGCAATGCAACCAGGAAGGCAATGTGAAAATAGCAGTGAAGTACTTGCGTGAATGAACATCTCAACTAAAGTGAATCATTGAGATCAGTGGAGGTCAATAGGGTATATAGACTGTAAAGGTTCTAAAATCTTCGACTGAAAATGGCTGCTACAGCTAACAAAGCTATTTGGTCATGACCATCAAAAAAAAAAAAAAGGTGGTTACTAACCAGCACTTTGTAAAGCAAAAGTAAGCATTTCCAAACCACCAGTTCCAACCAAATCTTCGTGAACAAGTAACGTCTCCTGCAAAGACAAACAACACACAGCACTATTAGTATATCGCAAAATCTCTTAAATCAAAAAAGGTATGCCACCCACAATAGTAATAATGTTAAAGAATCTCCACCATGCAGTGGTTGACAAGTCTAATAGTAGCCAGTTCAAACTTACCAGGGCGTTGCACGCTGCAGGGTAGTCTACTTTCGAGTCGAGCACAATCCTTTTAGCTTTGTCTAGATCAACAGACTTGTCAACAAAGACATGGCACACTCCATCTGCACAGTAAGGATTGATTAGGGACCCTGGCAACTTAGACATAGAACACTCCACCTGCACCAGCTTGGAAGACATGTCTGCAGGAGACAAAACACGACAGGATACAAAAAGGTACAAAAGAAGGTCTATAGGGATATAGACCTAAATCTTGTCAATCACTAGTTTAAATGAACTGGAGGTATCAAAATACTGATGTGTCCAGTAAAGAGAAACACAGCTCTGAATGAAGGAGAAAAGATTTACAAAATCGATGGAAAAGAAGTATTGATCTTTGCTCCTCATGCAACAAATAAGAACATGAATAATAGTAATTCTTCACTTAACTAAAGCTTTTCAAAACAATACTCAGTTCAATAGGGTAAAGGACTGCTGACCTGCATGACCAAGCACAGGAATTTTGGTCGATGCTTGTATTTCTGCAACTAGCTTGTTGCTCCCACGGGGTATGACAAGATCAATGACATCATCAAGCTGTTCTCAAACATGTAGCAGAATTCACTTTGAGTGAGCCAGCTGTGTAAACAACAAAAATTCTACAAATCTGGAAGAGCAGGACCAGAGTTTGGCCCAGGTGATCTACAACCAAAAGGTCCAAAAGAAACAGAAGTTCACAGACTTTCAGCAGGAAACCAACATTGACCTCAACTAAATGCCAAACATACAACTTGTTATGATCACAGCATCAAATCTTCACTTGGTCAGTGCAGCACAGGGTAGGTGTACCTTTAGAAGGTCTGGAATTTCGTCCCTGGAAGTGACCAAACCGATAAGATTTGGACCAACAACCTCCGGCAATGCTTCTGTGATCACCTGCAAAGGTTGAAACAAGTGATTAATCTTCAAAATAAAGTGTGCTAAAGAATAGTAAAATCAATTAGGAAATTTAGTCCCCAACAGCAATTACAGACCTTAGAAACTAGCTACAAAAAGCATAATACCTTGTGTAGGATGGCATTCGATCGGGCTGCTTCCTTTCCACCCTTCAACAACAGTCCGTTTCCACTGCGAATTGCCAGAGATGCTATCTGATCCACAAGCAGCACTTCAGTCATGTTCTCTACAGCTGCGTGATTATTAGCTGAATCCTCTTCATGAAAAGAGTCCAAGTACAGCATACTACAGATAACAAGCCACTTGATAAGAACACAGATCAACACCAAATGTAACCTTACAGTAAAGAAAACAGCATGCAAGGTTCAGATATACCTGAACTAGAGCATCAGGGCGAGACTCGAACACAACTAAGACAACTCCTAGAGGACAAGAAGTCTTCTCTAGTATCAATCCTTCAGCGACCTGATTTTCAAGACATTTGAAATGAGGGATAAAGTAGTGCAAAATTATAGCATCCTTGACATGCACGCAATCGTCATAGTCTGATATCTACATCTCAATTCTCAATATTTGGATTCTCAGAATTCTAGTTGTTTAAAGATTAAAAAATTTAAATAATGATGAGATAACAATGATTATTCCTAAATGTACAACTTGAGTTTAACCCTGAGTTAAATCTGATTGTTCTTGAGCAGCAAATGACTGACAGGTCTTCAGAAATTGAGTTGGTTCCAGATGTTTTGCTTCACCGTGCTAAAGATGTTACCAAATTAATTTTTCTTCGAGCACGCTTACCTCAGTGCGCTTCAACACTTCCCCAACAGGCTCCTTCATGTCTGCCAGAGTCTTGAGAGAGCTGGCCAGTGCTGCAATCTGTGAATAAGAGTAACAACGAGTAAACATAGATATTACATCGGCTACAATCCATTCTTTGATGTCAAAGCAAAAATTGTGAAGTACATAATGTCTAATTGCAGTGGAGATAGAAAAAGCGTTCCAGAAATCCGATAGTAATAAGTAATAGCAATCGTTAACATCAAATGCCCGAATTCAATAGAATCTTACCTTACCAGGCTTGATAGTGAGCCGATCAATCAAAGATCTAGAGATCCCACTCGTTTGTGCAAGCTCCACATCTGCGTTGTTCTCAACCTTAATCTTAGCTTCATTTGCAAGCAAGGCATCTGCTACCACGTGTAATATTGAATATCGCTCCTCAGATGTGAGACTCTGTTCACTCCATCCACCACAGCAACAGGTAAATTTCACATGAAACTTGGTACTGTAACCTTTAGATACTAGAATATCCTCTGATCTATTTCAAAACGAACCTAATAAACTACGTCCACAATGAAAAGGATGATGAGTATGACACATGTGTATATCATGGTTACTGGAAGAAGGGTTTTCATTACAAGTTAAGAAACAAAGGACTTTGCAAACATGCCATGCTCTCTTTCATTGATAGGGTGAACCTCATGACAATTCTAAGGTACATCATACTGGCTACCCTTGACTGGATTTGTAACATTGTCAAGGGGTTACAGACGGGGAGGTAAAAAGAGATGGGCAAACCTGCAAGCGGCGACTTGCATCCCTAGCAGCAACAGCCATATCCCTAGCACCAGTTGCTTTCTGATCAACCCAACGATGAGCATCCTTGTGGAAGAGAGTCCCAATGTGGTCTCCTCGCATAACCCGCTGCAAACCATCTGCAGCACACCCACTTCCCTCCAAAGGCGACCAATTATCAGCTGTGAATTGGCAAGACCTGAAAGTGAACCATAAGAATTGCTTACATCGCCAAAAAGTAATGGTGGATGGAGAAAAGCAGACCTGGAGATAACAACAGGAATTCCGGCTGAAGCAGCTTGCCAAGCAGCATAGACCTTGGCAGTCATGCCTCCTCTACCCACCCTGGATTTTGCACCAAACGTGACCATATCGTCGTGCTTTTCCTTCAAGTATGTGTGAATCAATTGCGACTTCGGTTCACTTGGAGGACCCGTGTAGAGCCCTTCCACATCACTCAAAAGAATCAGGAGGTCTGCTTGAATCTCCAGCGCCAAGAGCGCAGCCAAACTATCGTTGTCCCAGAAAATTCCAGTTGCATCCTGTTTGCAAGACAGTGCGCGCATGAAAACATAATAGACGTGTGGAAAAGCACATTGCGTATGCAATTTGCAAGGCTGATATCTCTTGCCTCAAGAAAATTAGAAACAAAAGGAAAGAGTAGAAGACACTTGAGGGAAGAGCTTACAAGCAAAGGAAGGAGATTAAATGAATGTTAAAAAAAATATATGAAAAATAATCGCATACGGCCATATGAGCAATGAAAACACATGGCAACGCTGGCAACTAAAACAACATGGCCACAAGGAATTGGGAATTGCCTGGTACGGACTCCGTCGAGTGGAGACGGCATCATTCTCGTTAAAGATTGGAACCACTCGCAATGCTAGTAAAGAATTCACGGTCTCGGACAGCTGTTGCCGAAACTCTGGGTCTTTGAAGTCATTGTCTGTTACAAGAAGTTGAGACGATGCTACATCTAGCTGCAGAAACACAACCATAAAGTCAAAGTCCAGATAAGGCAACGGAGCTCCACATCTAATGATGTCTCTCTTAAGGACAAGGAATCGTCTTCAATTAACAAAGCTACAAAATCTGAATGCCCTTAGAAAAAGTTCTTCCCTGCTGAGCCAATTTTCGTTGCAGTCCTGGCAGCGTTGGCAGCACAGAGAAGGAAACACAAGCAATTCGTACCTGGCTAAACAAGCTATCGTAAAGAGCCATGAGTCCACTCTGCCCGACTGCTGCACATGCTTTCCCATCCAAATCCCGCTCCGGCTTCTGCAAATCTAATAAACTGGAACATTTTACATCAGTCAGAAGACTCGCCAAAATAAAACAACCTTCCTGTGCGCTCTATCCGCGTTCTCCACAAGCTCACCTGCTATTCATCATGCGCTGATGCCGCAGCTTCTGTCTACCGACGCCTACCGCACCCGACGTGACAAAAATGACCTCCTTCCCGTCAGACATGAGCTCCTTCACCTGCTCACAGATGGCGCCCAAGCGACCCAACGCCAAGCGGCCATCATTGCGCGTCACAACTGCTGTGCCCACCTGCACCAACTCCCTCCAATTCAATCCCCAAATTGCATACAAAAAAGCTTCGATGATTCAAATCGAATCTACAAATGCACGGTTCACACTAAATGCAAACTCTCCCAAATGCTGGACAGTGCCAATAAGACTGGATTGCAAGCAATGCACCTTGATAACCACCCTTTTGGCGTCCTTAATGAAAGCGCGAGAGGGATCCATGGCGCCTCCGCCTGAGCCCCTCAGCCTGTGAACTTTTCTATAAGTCTGTATAACTCAAAGAAGTACAACTTCAATCAATCAAATTAAATTTGAAAGGATCATCAATTGCATATCAAACTGCAGATGCACTGAAGCAGACATGCTATCAATGAAAGATTCTAGAATGTTTTGTATTCTATATTTCTTTGTACTTCATTCTCAGCAATAAGATGAAACGTTGAAGGATAGGAAACTTAAGAGAACAATTTGACACGGACGACGATACTTATCGTACAGAGCATACCAGCTTGGGACTCGGGAGGAATCTCAACAGTTGGTTGTGACGCTAGAGCTCCTGGAGCTGCAATATCCACATCTTTCTGTTATTCAAGTACAAGTTTGATACAGTTTACTATGAAAGAATTACAAAAGAGGATACGAAAACCACTGACCTATTCCTGGATTCTCTCGACTCTGTTCCAGGTTTTGTTCAGATTGAAGTACAAAATGTGCATTTCTTATACATGATACACACAACTAGGTGGCTTAAGACTTTTGACTTTGACAATGCATGAAACATTCTACAAATGTGGACATTTTTTGGTGTCCTCCTTAATTTTGAACTGCAAGCCTTCTTCTCCCGTCACCTTCAAATTTCAGTAGAAGCTAATACATAGATCAAACTTGATTCAGTTGCTTGGATGAGCAATTGCATGACTGGAATTCCGGACGGATACAGCATCCTCCAACTTACACTGGACGATGCCTGCGGTCTTATACAACGTCCGTTAGAATCACACTTTCCCTGCTTCCCGCTTTAAAGGGAAAGGAAGTACATGTCAACTGAAGCAATAGAACATGTCGAAATTTGAAGGCTTACCAAAGAATTTTTCAACAATATCGAACAGAAAAACCTAACACTGGAAACGACAATTTCATAAATTCGGCGACATTCCAAGTAGCAATTTGAACTCACGATTCTGTTCCAGGTTTCCAAGCCGTTGTATACAAGAATTCAGTTCTTCCGCGCTTCGTCCCGCGTTGATCGTCTCGACTACCGTCAAACCCTGCAGAGGCAATAACGACTGCAAAAGTAGGATAAGTTCCAGCCCATTCGAAGCATTGAGATTGCTAACACAAAACACAAATGCAAACAGGGTTCGACCGAAATGCAATTGTTCACTTACCTTGTCCGTGGAAGCAGTGACCGTCACGACTATCGCCCATCAGTCCATCACCTGTACACGCAGAACCCTCAACCCTGATGTGTGGACAGCTGAGATCGTTTGTGAAGGCGGGGATCAACGGCGACTATGTTTCTTCTTTTACGGGCCCAGTCAGGAGAAGGTGACGCTCCCCTGACGGGGGAACGTCTCGTCCTTCCGTCGCCTGTCGATGAATGCAATTATTTCGTCTTCTAAGAGCATCCCCACTCCAGCTTCCCTATCTGTATCCCTATACATCTTTTTCCATCCGTGTTGCTTGCAGTAGGGAACCCCACTCGCACTGGGCATTCCCTAAAATTCCCACTTTCTGTATAATATTAACCTCGAAGTTACTGATCACTCTGGAGTGCAGAGCTAGGGTTTCACTGAACTGAGCTGTCAGGATAAATGGACGCCAATTTTTTCTATTTTCAGAATACAGGTTACCAGTACCCTCTTCCCCAAACGCGAGCCAGTTTACAGGATTGGGACCCCCTCTCCCCAAAATTTTACGGATACAACACTCCAGTGGAGGGGTCCCTTCCCTATCCGGATGAAATACATCCGGATAGGGATACAGCAACCCCCGAGTGGGGATGCTCTAAGGTCAGCCTTTTTCTCTATCCCACAATGTACTAATGGAATGGACATTTAGGAGGCCAATTAAGTTATTAGGGTTGTCCTTGATGCTCACACGGTTGGACTGGGATGCTATTTTATTCCTTACTAGCAATTATTGGATGTGAGGGTTGGATACATTTTCAGGATTAAATGTATCTAAAGTAAACTACCCCATTCCAAACCAAATGGAAGCAAGCCCATTGTGGACAGGCTTGCTTCCATTTGGTCTGGAACAGGGTAAGGTAGAACCACATATATTCAATTAGGCTTGTGTACCCAACCTGTAGTGTGCAACCAAGGTTGGAACAGATACCAACCAAAGCTTGAAATGTGTGTTTTCTTCCTTTTCAAGATTGGGACTAATAAGGTCATGACACATGTTCCAAATCAGTGAGCGGGAATGTAATTCTTGAATGATCGGAATTGCAAGATTCTAAACTCCAACCATCAATTCTGCCTACTTTTTGCCTTCCAAAAATTATAGTTATTTCAATTCTGATAATAAAATTACAAAAAAAATGGAATCCCCATATTCTTTATCTCACTACAAATGAAAAATATGCATCCCTTCATACTCCTCATTGTGTGTCATTAATTGCTTAAATGATTGGCTATAGGTGACTCTACCTTAGTTTACCTTAATGTATACTCATATGATACATTTAACCCTAAAAATGTAAAGAAATAAGAATTATTAGATTCATAATAGAAGAAGGCTTACTAGATTTGAATTAGAAGTTGTTACTATTCATAATCACGATGAGATTTTGCTTCACAATGGATCTGCTTAACCTATAAATGTTGTTTTATGCCAATGAATGACAAAGAATCTCTTATCTAGGATAGAAATGCAACTATTCATCTTAGAAATTTTGTATGAAATGGAGACATCTTTTACAATAGTTTGACTACCAATGAATGTTTTTGGATTTTTATAAATCCAACAATTCACATGGTACCAAAACAAATGATTTTCACAATAACTAACTCATCTTTTGAAGGTCAAATGTATTGTAAGTCTAGCTCTTTGTAAATGCAATATGTTTTTGTTGTTCTTCTATCTAATAGTACATCTACTCTTCATTCTTTAGGTCAAGATGAATTTTCTAAAGAAGTACTATATATGATTTAATACTAGCAAGGTCCAACTACACTCCATAGTGCAAAAGTCACTAATAATTTTTTTCCTATTGGATAGTTTTAATATCTATTGAGGGTCTTGTTATTGAAACAATTGTTTTTTAATCAAGAACTTTAAAGTGTTCAAAGATCAAGGCTCAATATAGAGGTCTTTTGATTTAGTAGTTACAATGCAAACTTAGCAAGAAGCTCTCTTAGATATGCAATGCAAAGACAAATTCTTTGTTTAGAATGTAATAGCATCTTGGTCCAAAGAGTTTTTTCAAGAAATGATATGGTCAATCTTTCTTATTTCTAATTATCTTTATTCTCTAGAATAAGATATTATTTATATAAAAAGTTCTACCCTAACTTCATGAAGGACAAAGATATTATTTATATAAAAAATTCTAACCTTACTTCATGAAGAACAATAATGTGAACATTCATCCTAATTTCCCTTGACCTTGACACTTTTTTATGTTGTGCAAGGTGCATTACCTAACATTATCTCTTCATTGATTGTAGCAACATGGTTTTTATTTTGAACAATCCCCTTTCTAGGAGGACCATTGGAAATACAAATTTTGCATAGCAATGTGTATTGAACCTTTTCAACTAATAATATGCAAGTTTATTCTCTTGTTTTTAATTGACATTTTTATTTTAAGTATGGTTATTGCAATTAAATAAGCCTTCACATTTAAAAGAATTATTTTTCTCACAAAGTTAGATCCACCTCAACATATAAATGAGCAAATGCTCAAAAAATACACTACTAAAACCTAACTCAAGGCAATTCAACAAAGAAGCTTGAGGAAAATTAAAATCAATCAAGAAAGAGGATAATTCACCCAAATTGTCTCAAGTGGTAAGGTAAGTGTGCCATTGACCATGCACTACCTGAAACTAGATATGCACCACATAGTCACTGCACATAACCAAGCTTCAAACAACTAAGTGGTGCAACGCAAATTTGCACCATCACATAGTCACTGCACACTATGCGATGAAGGGCCGTAAGTTCTTTTTAAGAATATTTTAGCCTTGTTACTTTCAATTTTGAATGAAATTTGCAAGAAGAAATCATTTTGCATATTTTTTTGGAAGTGAATCTTAACATGGCATTGAATAATCATGCCAAGTTTCAAAGCTTGAAAGTTCCTATTGTATTATAGAGAAGGATTTCAATTTCACATGTGCATCATGCCAAGATTCAAAGCTTGAAAGTTCCTATTGTATTGTAGAGAAGGATTTCAATTTCACATGTGCAGTGATTGGTACATCTACCATAGATAATAGAGAACAATACCATATATTTTTTGATTCAATAAACAAGCACACTTCTCAAATTCTTTCCTTATTGTGGATATTGCAAATTGATAGCATTAAGGGTGTTATTTTTGTTGTGAAGGAATTTTTTTGAGAGGTTAAATCCATGACAAGAAAAATAAGGCTTAAAGAAGGCCCCAAACTCTAGACTAATAATAATGTCACTGCTACACCAAAAAAACAAAGAAAAATAAAAAAACAGCAATCCTAATTTTGGCTAGTAGGGATTGCAATTAATTTTTAAATAATAAAAAAAATGATTTTTTTGGAAATTAAAAAAAAAATTCTACAAGTGACATCACTCCTATTCTAATTTTGCAACCTTCTTCAATGCCCATTTTCCATATAATGCTATTTGGAATATTTTCCTAATTGTCACTATATAGCCAATATGATTCATATTGTAGTGTTGCCCAAAACTTCAATTTCCAATTGAAATTGTTGTACATCATTTTGTGTGAGCAAATTGTTATGGAATATTAGTTGTAAATTTGAACATTAGTTCAAAACTCATTATGATCTTGTAAATTTCAAATGATTCTTATGTTAAAGTTTTCAAGTAAAATTTTGGTCTTATACTAGTACAGTCTTCTCTCTTACCAACCTAGCAACTTAAATCCCTATGAGAACGACAACCATTTTAGATAGTGTAAAGACATTTTACATGGCAAGCTTGTGTCTTCCTTCAAGTCTACAAAAGCTAAGTAAGTAAGTATCATTGAGCATACCAAGTAAAATATCAAACTACCATTTTTCAGCATTATATTTTTTTTTAAGTCAACTTGCTATCACTCTAGCCTTATAAGCACAAAGAAGAGGAGGACATGGTAGATCCTCAAATTGTTTTTTCAATTTGAGTTTGGCATCATTCCTCTTCTATTTAGATCTACTGAGAAATTCACAAAGATAGGGATGCAAGTCAATTCTCATAGGGGTTTCACTTAAAATTTTTTAGCAAACAATGTGTGACATAATTGTTAAAGAATGTGTACATATTAGTGTAGACAATGTATAGTCAGCCTTAGGAGTAGCATTAGATACTTAGTTGGTGTTAAAGTCCATGGGTATTGCTCGTAGTCAAAGGCAGCCCAATGTAGTTAGTTATCCCATGTGGTTTGTGGATAACTAGGAAAGGTTTCTAGCTTATGTTGAGCCCACTCATGTGGCTTTGTATCTTCTACCATCTAAATAAAGCCTTTCTCCCATACAATACTTTGCAATCTCAATAGGTTATGGGCCCATACACTTGGAGTTGCGCTTGAGGGAGAAGTTCATATCATTTGGAGGAGATCTTGGAGATTGGAGGAGCAATCAACGTTTTTTGTCTCTCTTTCACCTACAAACCATATGGTGTGAGTTATTTTGGACTTTTGTTGGTTGGTTTGTGAGGTTTGGAGTGCATTTTGGATGAAAGATTGCTTATGGTAGTAATCGCACCTTGTAAGGGCTGGTTGCATGCTCCTAGTTTGAGTTTGTGCTTAGAAGAGTACATTGAGAGCCCATTGAAGGTTGATTATGTACTTTAGAGTTTGGATGATCCAACTAGGGTTGTTGGAGGCCATTGTTGCCTTGAAGTGTTGATTGTGAGTAGTAGCCTCCATTTAGGGCTGATTGGAAATCTTGAGTCCCTTAGACTGTGGAGTACCCTATTTGTAAGGAGCATACTGAGTGTGCTTGCTGATTTGGGATAGCACTAGCCCATGACATCCATATCTTGGATTTGAGCTTTATTAGGATCTGAGTTGGTGTGGAGAGAAGTGTTTGGTCGTTCTTGGGTTAGTAGGATCTTAGGAGGTCCTTGTAAAGGCTAATTGGTGCCATTTTAGCCCCATTGGTTGCCAAAGGATTGTTTGGAGGCTGAATTGAGTTTGTCAACTCCAAGAGACACTTTGGAGGCTGCCAACAAGTGGAAGCTGCTTCACCATGGCATCAAGTGGAGGAGATGGCGTGCGTATCATTGACAAGTTTGATGGGGAGAACTTTGGCATGTGGAAGTTCAAGATGGAGATGATCCTTGCGGAGAAGGATTTGTAGGACGTGGTGGATGGGAGTGAGGAGCCTCCAAGTGAAGATGCAGATCCAAAGACCAAGAAGGCACGGTAGAGGAAGGAGAAGAAGGCCTTTGCTCTCATTGCCATCAACCTTGTGGACTGCCAAATTGCACACATTCAACATTGCAAGGGACTAGCCCCAAGCATGGACTACGCTTTGCAACATCCATGAAACCAAAAGCCTCTCCAACATCCTCTTCTTCGGTGCAAATTCTTTACTAGCAAAATGCAAGAGGAGGACGATTTGTTGGATCACGTGAACAAGGTCAAGGCTCTTGCGGATGAATTGGCTCGTTTGGAGGCACCCGTGACGGAGGAAGATGTGGTGATGACCTTGTTGGCAAGTTTGCCACCGTCTTATGAGTTCTTCATTACTGCATTGGAGACGAGGCCCACCAAGGAGATGACCATGGAGTTTGTGACCACACGCTTGATGCATGAGGTGACCAGGCACAAGGAGAATGAGGCCCAAGGGGAGGGATCAGCGCTTGTCTCAAGACATGGCAAAGGAGGCAACACCAAGGCGTTCAAGGAGACAAGGATGTGCTTCAAGTGTGGCAAATCAGGCCACATTGCTAGGCATTGCAAGAGCAGCCAAGGTAAAGACAAGGAGAGTACACACCAAGCTTCCAAAGAGGAGGACAAGGAAGATTTTGCCTTTGCAGCCCATGGAGGAGGGGAGAAGGCCAACATGTTCACTTGGATTGTGGACTCGGGGGCCACGCAACATATGACCAGCCACCGAGATGCCTTCCACACGTATCAACCCATTTCGGGGAAGAAGATTTATTTGGGAGACAATAGCATGGTGGAGGCCCTTGGCATGGAGGAGATCCTTATGGAGGTGCAAGTGAAGGGGTAGACGAGGAGGATCCAAATCCAAGAGGTGTTCCATGTCCCCAAGTTGCATGCCAACTTGCTTTTGGTGAGCAAATTGTCTTTGGGAGGTTTGAAAGTGCATTTCAACATGGTGGTGTGTGTTGTGAGGGCACCAAGTGGAGTTTTGATTGCATCAGCCCCTTGTGAGGGCAACTTGTACTACCTCCTTTTCACCAAGGTGAATGGCACTTTCATGGCTTGTGTTGCCTAAGGATCAGCTCATGAAGACCTTGTGGAGCTTTGGTATAGGAAGCTTGGGCACTTGAATGTGAAGAGCATGAAGAGCCTCCAACACATGGTGAAGGGCCTGAACCTCTCTTCATGCAAGCATGATTGGAGTTCTATGGTGTGCAAGGGGTGCATTGAGGGCAAACAAGCAAGGCAACCCTTCCCCAAGGATGGGGCAACGCTCGCCACCAAGCCATTGGAGCTTGTGCATTCGGATGTGTGCGGACCGATGAAGACCACGTCCATAGGAGGAGCAAGGTATTTTGTGACCTTCATTGATGATTTCTCTCGCAAGATTTGGGTGTATATGTTGAAGTGCAAGAGTGAGGTATTTGGGCGTTTTGAAACTTGGAAGGCCCTCATAGAGGTACAATCGGATTGCAAGGTGAAGGTACTACGGTCAAATAATGGAGGAGAGTATGTATCCAAGGCCTTTGAGGCATACTTGAAGGCCCATGGCATTGAGCACCATACTTCCGCACCTTACACTCCTCAACAAAATGGCGTAGCGGAGCGTGCCAACCGCACCATTGTGGAGATGGAAAGGGCCATGATTTATGGCCAAGGTCTCAAGCTTGAGCTTTGGGGGGAAGCAGTGTCCAATGCGGTTTATACGAGGAACCGGTGCCCCACCCAAGCGTTGACAAACAAGACACCGCAAGAAGCTTGGAGTGGGACAAGGCCCCACGTGTCTCACATGCGCACTTTTGGGTGCATTGCCTATGCATTGGTTCCAAGTGCCAAGAGGACCAAGTTGGATCCCAAGGGCATCAAGTGCCTTTTCCTTGGTTATTGTGAGGGAACTAAGGCTTATAGGCTGATGAATGTGGAGACCAAGGCCATCATCAAGTGCCAAGATGTGACCTTCTTAGAGGATGGAGGAGCTAATCCCAAGCTTTGGAGATGAGCCCAAGTGGGAGAAGTGGAGGACCAGTCCAAAAGATGGGCACAACTCCAAGAGTGCACATAGAAGATGAAGACGAGGGTGAAGAGCAAGGAGCGAAAGATGATGACTTTGTAGAGCCCAAGAAGAAGGTGGCCTCACCCCAAATGAAGAGATCAGCGGCGCCTTCTCCAAGCACTTCACCAAGGGAACAAGAGCATGACCAGCCCTTAGAGGAGCAAGATCAGCACATGGAGGAGCCTCGTTATCCAACAAGGACTCGCAAGCCCCTTGGAGATTGGTGGATGAATTACATTCTTCCTCTACAATAAGAAGAACAAGCCAATGTGGCTTTCCTTGGAGATCCATCCATGCTTGGAGAGGTGTTGCGTTTTGAAGATGCAAGCAAGTGGGAGGTGGCCATGCAAGAGGAGTACAAGGCCCTCATTGACAAAGGGACATGGGAACTTGCAACCCTCCCTCCGAAGAGATCAAGTGTCAATTGTAAGTGGGTTTTCTCCACCAAAAGGGATGCTTTGGGTCACATTGTGAGGTACAAGGCAAGGTTGGTTGCTAGGGGGTTTTCCCAAGTGGAAGGGGAGGACTTCAATGAGACCTTTGCCCCCATTGCCAAGTTTAGTACCATTCGGTGCATTGTGACTCTTGGGGCAGCCATGGACTTGGAGATGCACCAAATGGATGTGAAGACGGCTTTTCTCAACCCCAAGTTGGAGGAGGTCATCTACATGGATCAGCCCCAAGGTTTTGTGCAAGAAGGCCAAGAGTATCTCAAGTGCAAGTTGAAGAAGGCACTCCCCAAGTTGAAGCAATCGGGGAGAGCATGGTATCAAGATACTAATGGCATGTTTGTGAGGAAGGGGTTCCGAAGAGGCGACGCTGATCACTCTTTGTACACCTTGCAAAGTCGTGAACATTTGGTGATTGTGATCCTCTACGTGGATGATCTGATCTTCCTTGCAAGTAGCATGCCCAAGATGCTTAAAGTGAAGGCGATGCTCAAGAAGGAGTACGAGATGACCGATCTTGGAGAGTTGAAGTATTGCCTTGGAGTGGAGTTCAAGAGGGATAGGGCTGCCCACACCGTCACTATGAGCCAACGCAAGTACCTTGAAGAGATTCTCAAGCGGTTCAACATGGAGGAGTGCAAAGACATAGGTACACCATTTGACACGCATGTGAAGTTGCCCAAGCTCACCGATGAAGAATTCGAGGAGGTGAGGGCTGAAATGCAAGGTGTGCCTTACAAGGCAGCGGTGGGTTGTTTGATGTATGCCATGGTGGCCACGAGGCCTGATTTGGCATTCCCGGTGAGTGTTATGAGCCAACACATGTCCAAATATGGCCCAAATCATTGGGCAGCGGTGAAGAGGGTGATGAGATACTTTTAAGGCACACTTGGATTGGAGTTGCAACTTGGAGGTGCCTAAGTGTCTTTGCACGGGTTTTGTGATGCAAATTGGGCAAGTGATGAGGCGGATAGGAGATCCACCTCTGGTTACGTGTTTATACTTGGGAGGGGTGCCATTTCATGGAATTCCAAGAAGCAGCCCACCATAGCTCTTTCTACAATAAAGGCCGAGTACATGGCCATGAGCCAAGCCACGAAGGAGGCCATTTGGCTAAGGCAAGTCTTGGCTGATGTTGGACTTGCGCAAGAGGGGAGTACACCCATCTGGTGTGACAACCAAGGGGCCATTGCTTTGGCAAAGAATCCCACCCATCACTCTCAGACGAAGTACATTGATGTGCGACACCATTTCATTTGTAAACGAGTGGAGGATGAAGTGATTGAGCTCAAGTATGTGCCTACCCAAGCTATGGTTGCTGATGTGCTGACCAAGGCCCTTGGGAAGCCACAACACCAAAGCTTTATTGAGAAGATGGGGCTTCGAGCCTTTGCCCACTCTTAAAGTGGGAGTATTAAAGATTGTGTACATATTAGTATAGACGATGTACAGTCAGCCTTAGGAGTAGCATTAGACACTTAGTTAGTGTTAGAGTCGATGGGTATTGCTCGTAGTCAAAGGCAGCTCAATGTAGTTAATTATCCCACGTGGTTTGTGGATAACTAGGAAAGGCTTCTAGCTTATGTTGAGCCCACTCATGTGGCTTTGTATCTTCTACCATCTAAGTAAAGCCTTTCTCCCATACAATACTTTGCAATCTCAATAATAATATAGGGAGGTATTAATTCACAAGTGATTGATGTCTAAAACTTGAAATTAATTCAGAGGTAATATACGATATATTAAATTATATGCCATCAATTATAAATAAGATGCATATGTCAATAATACTTTATATTTATAAAAAATTCTTTGATAGGGTCCTAAATATGGATCCTAGGAATTTCTTGTCATGAAGTTCAATTCATGGAACTATTGAGCGACTTGCATGGATGGAAAAATGTTGTTACTAGTCCATTTGGATGGACAAATTCATTTCCTATATCTGTTGGTCATGATATAAGTGGTTAGGGTTTTGGATGCACACTAAACATTCATACACAACATTTCATTGTGTATCTAGTTAGTTCAAGGTTTATTCTCCTTTCCATTTCTTTTTACTTGAGGTAGTTTACAATTTTTTTCTTTTCCTATTTGTTTTGGCTCAAGGTACTTTAAGGGGTTTTTTCCTTCCCATTTTTTTGGGCTCAAGGTAGTTTAAGGTTTATTTTCCCTCTTTTTTTCTACCTTCAAGGTTATTTTTCCTTCCCATTTTTTTGGGCTCAAAGTAGTTTAAGGTTTATTTTCCCTCCTTTTTTTTTGCCTTCAAGGTTATTTTTCCTTCACATTATTTTAGGCTGAAGGTAGTTTACGATAGTTTTTCTTCCCTTTTTTTTTGGCTGAAGTTAGGTGAAGGGTTTTTTCCTTGCCATTTTTTTAGTAGCATAAGGTAGTTTATGGATTTTGGGCTTCCCAATTTTTTCTATATCATTTGTTTTTGTCTCTAATCTTGGTTATTGCCTTTAGTAATTTACTTTTTTTATTTTTTATAATGAAGTAAGGATATTAAAAATATCCCTCCTTGCAAATTCAATAATGGTACAGGGGCCTAAAATACTATGAACTCCAAAATTAGGAAATAATAGGGACCATTTAATTGGTCTTAAATATCTAAATATCCCTCCCAAAAAACTCTAGCTACACGTGATATCCAAACATCCACATAGAATGACCCCCCCTTGTGTCAATTCTACTTTGCTTCATAGAGCTTTTGGAAAATAATCCTTTTTCATGTGAAAGAGAAAGAACTTAGCATTATGGTATTAATAGTGGGCCTAAATGCAATTTTTGTATTCTTTATTGGTTGAAGTGCTTCTTTGCAAAAAGCAATTTGTGGTAATTGTCAAAAAAAATTTATAATTTCTCAAAAATTTTCAATTTTTAGATTGATTTTGAAAATTCATAATAAATGAAAATCATAAAATTTTGAGAATTATACTATATTTGGGGGAGAAGTTTTGCAATTTTTGTCATCTTAAATTGTCTTCAAGAAGACTCAAAACTATCCACTATAGATTACATTATTGTATAGCCATATTGCACCATGTGTAATGTTGATAGTATTTCTCAATGATGAGTTTTTAACCCCTAAATGCCCAATTGACTATATTATTGTCGTAGTCCAATTGAAAGTAATTTTTATAGGCAAATTTTATTTCCCAAATCTTCATCATTTTCAATGCATGTATGATTAATTTGTCTTGGAATTTTTTCCTTATTTCAAATTGTAATTAATACAAAAAAATTAGAAATACAATTTCAACCAATCAATCAATATTTTTCAAACTTTCACCATATCAATAATTTCTAATTCTTCACAATCTTGTCTTTTCATGCAAACATCTAAGAGATTTTTATTTATTGTATAATTGTCTAGTGTGATATTGAGTGAGGTGGGTTTGTTAAGTAGGTATTTAAAAGAAGATTTTGTAGCTAGAGGTTGATTATTTTCAAGTTTTCTTTTATATAGTAAACATATGTTGAATGTTAGATGACAATATTATTGATGTTATTTAATGTGACTTTTTATAGAAGATAACAATAGTTTAAATGTTGTATGCAAGGTTTGTTAGTGATAGTATATGTGTTTCTTTGAGCATTAGACTTAACAACTATTAGTAGTTATATTGACCACCCAAAATATTTTGTATTTGTAATTGGAATCTTTTGTTCTGTTGGATTAATTGACATGAAAATAATTTATAAGAATAGAATTGTATAAACTATATCACATGTTTCAAGAATGGAATAGTTGGAGGATGATTTTGATATGGTATATTTTGTGCACATAATATGTTTGGGCATAATTTTGCATTAAAATTACAATTTATGATGAATCAATGCATATGTATAGAAGTAATCACCTAGGTATTGTTTGTTTAGAAGGATTACTTTCAAATGGACCAACATTCATGAGGATGAGGCATTTCAAATTGGTATAAAAAATGAGAAGTTTACAAATTCCTTATACCACTTTATTGTGTCTTTGGATGTATAGAGGTTTAATTTGGGAAAAAGTATATTGAAGTAGTTTTAGGCCTCAAAACACCACAAAACCTTTAGGGTTAAACCAAAAATAAGATTTATCAAGTTCAATTTGTACTCCATTTTTTAAATTTGAAAAATTCTATAACCCTTAAAGGATGAAGGATTGACCTTAGAAATCATCCCTTTTCATTACCGTGTGAATCATTCATTTAAAATATTGCAAAAGTATTCATTGGAAGTCAAACTATTGTAAAAGACCTCCCTTTTTTACAATAAGATTCCAAGGATGAATAGTTGAACTTCTATCCTACTAGAAGAATTCCTTGTCATCCATTAGATATTGAACATCCTTGTTGAATTCAACATTTAAGGTATAAACTCATTGAATTATTGCAATTCTAAGTTCTATCTTGAAGATCTTAGAAAATGAAAGAATCCAAACGTCCAAAAATAGGCCATCATTTTTGCATAACAAAGAATTAAAAAAATTTAAAGATAAAACAAGGGTTTTAAAATCATATGACATCTGGTTATTCAAATATCCTAAGTGTATTTTTGAAAATTTCCTATTAAACATGTCCTCTAAAAGACACATTCCATGCTTCTAGCTAGTTTTTCCAAATACAAAAGATTACCACCCAAATATACCAAAGTACACCATTGCTAAGTCTCCAAAGTACTCAAACAAAGCAACTATTATGTAATTATTCCAATAATCACATGGTTTTGGACACATCAAGTTCATAAATTTTGAAACTTTCAAAAACAGTATGCACCATTGCTTAATCTCTCCTGATGGATAGAGATAATGAAATGCAACAAAGCTTGCATGAAATTAAAAAATCTCTTTTCTTTTAACAAAGTTGAAAGGTTAACAAAAGAAATCAGTAGTTCTGTTGTCTCCTACAAAGACCCCTATTTCTAACAACTCACTTCTCATACAATTGGCTTGATAGATTAGCAAAGGAGTAAGCATAACTTGATCTATTGATGAAATGGAGTTCTCTACTGTCACTTTCAGTGGTCTAAAACCTCCCGCTTGAAATTGCATAAGAAATTCATAACCAAATTGATTTGATCTCAACAGATGTACTCAAGGATCTCTCCACAGCTCCAAACATCTCCCAAAAAATCTATATAAGTTCCTACATATGTTGACACGCTTTAAGTGGTGCAAATAGTATCCTCTACCTTATGTTCAACGTGGGGGTGCGTACATGTTCCATTGCCTACCACGAGTTTGCGCTGCAGGATGTATGCAGGTGGGCATGAAGCTGATACGATAGCAGAGCAAATGCACACGGAAATTTCTTCTTCAAAATGACCCAGCATTGGAGCGGTCGCTAACAACAACAATTTAATTTCAAATCTTTCCCCACAAGGAAATCTAGGTCTACAAGGTGATTGATAACTAGAGCACATTTTCACCTATAGCAATTCTAATGCTATCTCTCTTTCCACAGACAACAAATGAGCAGAAGTAAGAGACTACCTTTCCACAAGACCTAATTTTTGGGGATATTCTTGCCAACAATCTTCGCGGGTGTTATCCTGAGTAAGTTGCCCGGCTTCCCTGGAACAGCCCCTCTAATCAAAAGAGCACGAAGCTCCGTATCCACCTTCACAATCTCCAGCTTCCGAATCTTGGTCCTGCCACCTCCCACTTGCCCCGGCATCTTCTTTCCCGGGTACACGCGTCCAGGTGTTGTTCCAGCTCCAATGGATCCCAGTTGCCTCTTTGATTTGGAACCGTGAGTCATCTGCCCTCTCGCGAAGTTCCATCTCTTAATACCACCTGCACATTGCAATTAAAATCTTACCGACGAATGCACAAACCACACTTGCCAAACCAAGGGCTTAAGGGAGGGATACCATTTGAGAGAAAGTCCCTGTCACGGGGTTGCACAGTCATCCATTTAAAATGCCAAGTGTAATTCCAACGTATGACTTGTAAGAAACGTAGATTCTCTCATAGTCAAGAAAATGCTTCCATGTCGATGCAATTCCTCTCGTGACCTTCAAAAAATCACTCAAAACAACTAGGTTTCAACCCTAGGGTTTCAAAATTGGAGGATACAATTCGAAGCCAGAAGAAAGAAAGACCGTCACGACATTGCCGTGAATTATAAAACTCCATGGCAACCATGCCTTGCCTCAAGAATGCGAACCCGGATAACTGTGAATGCATTCACTGAACGGCAGAATTCGATGAAGAATTGGAGAAAGGGAGGGAGAGATGATGCAATTGACTAACCCTGGAAACCCTTTCCAATGCTGTTTCCCACGACGTCAATCAAGTCGCCTTCCTTGAAGATTTCCTCAAGCTCCAGCCTCTGGTTCGGTTCATACCCTTCCGCCGACACCACCCGAAACTCCTGCAAATGGCGCATAGGGATGGCGCCCACCTTACTGAGGTGCCCGAGCTCGGGTTTCGTCAGCTTGCGGTCGCGCACCCTTCGGTACCCGACTTGCACGGCAGTGTAACTATCAGTGGCGTCCGTCTTCACCTGCGTGACAATGTTACCTTCGTGGAATCCCACCACAGTGCAGGGCACTGCTTTCCCATCCGAAGTGAATACGGTCATCATGCCCATCTTGGTGCCCATCATGCCCACGCCTGCTTCCAGAGGCCCCATCGTCACAACCCCTCGGGAAGACGATGAGGAAGACGACGCAGTCACGCATTGCGAAGCGACGCGAGCGTGGAGGGAGGTGTCGGAAAGCGCGGTGGCCTTGAGGCCATGGAAAGAAGGCAATGCGACGAGTGAAGTTGAGCTCGGTTGCTGGGCCTTGTGCTGGAGCGACAGGGTCGTGAAACTCGCAGAGACAGCGGAAATGGACGCCGCGGCCGCCATGGGGAAGGTCGCGAGGCCACAGAGGGGAAGGAATGGGATTCCTTGGAGCTCGAATTGGAGCTACAATGCAGCAGAGGCGCGGAGAAACATCGTTGTTGTCGAGGAAAGGGAGCCTGCCTGTGGATAGGATAGTGCGTTGTGAGCGCTCAGCGTTTCTGGATTGGGAACGTGAGCAGAGGAAATACCGTCCTGGTATGTACTAGCGTCTCCACCGTTAAAAGGAAACTGGATCACCATCCTTAAGTAAACCTACTTAACCCCTAAATGCCCAAGGCCTGTTTTAAGCTTCTTGGAATTTGCTCCAAATTGAACAAAATGCCAACATTTTGATAAGTTGTATCAATTTTTTTAAATTTTAACTGTACAAATTCAAAATAGACATGTCAGAGATCTCATAGGAAAAGAAAATACAACAATATCACTTATGGAGTGAAAGATTATGATGTTTGATTATATGGGTGTTAAAATTGCAAAAGTGATGTAAAGTCTTTCAATCCTCTTTACACAAGTCAAATCTAAGAAGTTGGTGACCAAAAATATCTGAGGTTAAAGGGCCTGACATGTATAACCCCAATCAATTTATGATTTTTTAAAATCTACTCTATAATTTTATTAAATAAATTTTGAATGTGATTTTTTTTCTCTAAGATCTATTGTATTTGAGGCTCATTTTCAAGAGTTCTCAAAACTAAAAGAAGTCAAGATTGCAATTGGTACCCTTGCACAAAATCTTGAATAAAAAAATCTTTATCCTTTATTTTCAAGATGAGATTTTTGATGCTAAAATTAGACTTCAAGAAGAATTTTTCAAAAATATAAAAAATAGCAACTTTTTTAGATTTTATTTAACTTCAAAGTTTAGCAAACACTAGACTTTGGTGCCTTAGACATTTAGGAATGAAGGACCCTATTTCTAGGTCATTGTGAGAATGCACCTTCTAGGGCAAGCCCTTGCCAACAAGCAAGGTGCGTTCTTTGGTGTTGACAACAATTTTCATACATAAGGTAACTTAGGAAGTTTTAAAAGCACATAGGCTCTAAAAGTGTCCACATCCTCAAATGTACACTATCTGTACATGTTGCTTTTTCATAGCCTTAAGCAATGTGTAGACAATGTACATTTCAGGAGGTGGATGCTTTTAGGGCCATATGTCATTTCAACTTCAAATTTTCAAAACTAATTCCACAAAGCTTCAAAAAATATGAAACAACTTGGGTTAGATGCTAATTCCACTTGTCTTTCAAGCAAAATTTATTGATAAATATTTCAAAAAGTTTTACCTCCCCCAAATCAGTTGTAGATCTTAAATGGTCAATTAATGGACCTCCTACCTTAATCAATGCATTGGAATAACATTCCCAATTTTAATTGGCAAATTTTGTTAGGCCCTATTGAGTCTAAAAACCAATTTAATTGCAAAATAGCCTGAATCATTCAAACCTAATTTAACCATAAATAATTAAATCATTCAAGGTTGAAATTAGTCTAGGAGTGTAGTAATTGGGAAAGTTATGCTTTTAAAGAGTAAAATTGACTTGACTCCTATTTGAGGTTCAATTGGCACACATATGAGCTTGCTTATTTCAAGTTCCACATTTATTCTACTTTCATAGTCACTTTATATTAGAGTTCAATTGTTGGCCCAATTTCAAAACCATCAAAATCAATTTAGATTGTTAAATGGAGCCATCAATTAGACCTAAAGGTTTTATATTCAAAGCTAGATTAATTTTTTTTTTACATCAAATTTTTGCTTATGTATAAATATTTTAGCACCAAAAAAATTGGCCCCTAAGTGCTATAATTTGGGTGGCCATGTATCCTTGATTCAATATTTCAACTTGAATCTAATTTGAGTCGATCCTATATTTGAAATTGGAATTGGACTTAGATCCTAATATAAAGTCACCTTCAACCTCTTTGGCTAGCTTTTTTAGTGCATCCATATATCAATACATCAAATTTAAATGAATTGATCTAAAAGGTAACAAAATGACAAATTTACATTACGACACTTTTAGCTTGTTTGATGACTTCTCTCAATTACTTCCTCTACATTTGGTATATTGTGCCTCCTTTGAATCAAGGATGGAATTGGCCATCAAGGTTGACAAGATTTAGGTAGTTGAACCATTCCTAGTAGATGCTTTTGATTCTTGCTAATCTTCCACATTGGAGTTAACCTTCTTCTCTTTCCTTTGAATACTCTTAATCTCTATTTAAGTTCTAATAAATAATACTATAAGGTGCTCATACTTTATAAGTTACAATATATTAGTGAACTACACGTCTTCTTCTTTTCTTGTCAAAATTGCAACCTTCCTCTCATAAATCATTATCTAAAGAATTGAGAGAACGTGGATTATGGACATTGATTTCAAGGTTACTTTCACCAATCGTTAGCTACAAAATGGAATAGCTTCTTGCAATAATTATTTGCTTTGAACTAAAGGGAAGGAAGAGGCTTTGCAATGATATAAAGCACTTTAGAGAAATGCACAGTTCATTTTCTAGGGGGATTATTTTCCGTAATTCCTTGCAAGTGAGAGAAACTGCTGTAACCAAGGATTCTAGGGGATTCATTTGCCCTAATAAATGACCAGCACAACATTCATGTTTACATTTCCTATCGTTGGTTTACATTGGACAATCCCCTTCTCATGGGAATTTATGACAGAAAATGACCCTCTTCATTGAGCTCTCCTTGCTCATCGAACTATTTTTTATTTTTTATTTTTCCATAAATCCCTCTTCAGCGGGGATTGCCCTCTAAGTTTGAGTAAGCTTGGCCTATCTTATTGGAAAGCGAGCCTGTGCTACAAGATGGCCTCTTTTCGCTTAACAATTCCAAGATGAGGTGATGAAGAGGCCACCAAGGAATGTGGTTTCTTCTCAGAGGATGATTGCAGGGAGTGTGTGTATGTCGACTCTCAGTTTATGTAGCACCGGTATGCCACCATGCCGCCACTGCACTCCTTTTCTCAGGAAAATAGTTCCGAGCAAATTGAGTACCACAGTCGGACTTGCAGGAGATATGGAGCATTCGAAAGTTGTCTTCCTTCTACGGATTGCTGGTAAATTCCATATTCTCAATTCTCCTCACTCTAGTACTGTGTTTGATCGTGTGTTTGGAGGAAGAATGAATCACAAGATATACTTGATTGAATCTTTACCAGTGCGATTTGACTGACTCCTGGCTTGCAAAGCTCAAGCATTTAATTGCAAAGAAAAGGATGATTCAGATCGTGCAGGGGGGTACGTACTATGGGTGCAACCGGAAGCATAGTCGAGCTCACCATATCCTGCGCACCTGCCGGTCCACTGCTAATTCAAACATCAAAGAGATGTGCTCCGTCTGAGTTTAAGGTTTAATATTTCTATTAGGTTCGCTACCTGCACTGTCGCTGCAAATGAGATCTGATTCGCTGCAATTGATGTTGTACTCGGAATCGTTAGAGCTTGAATTAGGGTTTATGGGTATCTTGCACATATATGAAGGTGTATATATTTAGCCCTGGAGAACCAAAGAAGCCTAAATTGGACCTTGTTTTAAAAAAAAGTTTTGAGTAGGTCACATGGGGAACTTTTTAATCCAATTTTATTTACTTTTTCGACCAGCAATATTCTTCGGTTGATTTCGATGATGGAAAATTCGGCCCAGTGAATTAAATTTTTCCTAATATTATCATCTAAATCGGTCCTTTCAAATCGTGAGTCCTTGGTTCTTTAGGGGTTATAGGTATTTAGGGTTTAGGAGAGAGAGACAGATACAGGTATGAATCTGTTCATGTCCTGGTCTTGACCTGGACATGGCAACGGTTAGAGTGCCCTGCATCCTTGCCAAAGGTCAATCCACGTTCGTAACCCTAATGGGAGCCAGTTTTCATCTCCGCCTACTTCATGTGAAACAGGTCACAGGACTCTTGTGATGATGAGTCTCTGGAAGTCCCCATTTGTGGTAGAAGTGGGGTATGATTCGTTTGTTGTGAATATTTTCTTAAGAAGTTGATACTACCATGGAATTTGGGTGCAGTGAGATATTTGCCAATGTCATACTGCCAATGGGGATGACAAAACAGATACTTGTATTCCTCCCATTGTTATGAATTAGGGGAACAATTTGAGAGGTATGGAGAGGCATGCCTTTGCATCCATGTGGCCTCATGCGTCCACCATAAATACAATCACAAGGTACGTAGCGTTTTCGCCAAAGTCCTGTGCAATTTGAAGCTTGAAGAAATCATGTCCTGAATTGGAATGCATAATTTTATTGCATGAAGGCAAGATAGATTTCGATAGAATGGTTTGCTATGTTATGTGATCTCAGTTTTAATGGTGAGGCTGACATTGCGTTTGCTTGGCTTGACAGCTCTATTGCAGATCAAATTGAGAGCAATACATGTCCGATTTGTTTTGAGCTTATGAAGTCACCAGACTTTTCGCCCATTCTGCTTTCCCCTTGCGGCCATACATTCTGCGCTATGGTACTTCTACGTTCATCAGACTATGATTTAGTATTGTAGCCGCTATTCCATGTAGATGTTAGCTTTTATGATGGACCATGAGTTAGAAATAGTAATACATGTTTACAAGTACATCTGAATGTATGGAATCGGTGGAGGTGAGACTCTTGAGGAAAGTTAAGTGGCTCATTACCATGTCATTTGGCTTCAATCTGACCCCAAACTGGACTTGAATGAGATGCTACAAAATGTTTATAGCAGAATCTGATGCTCAACCAAATCCCTGGTTTAGTTGTGAGGGGTGAATACTTTGCAGAGTCATAGAATATTGTGTTGAGTTTCGTCAGTTTCTTTTGCTCCTTCTTAGCTTCTCCTAACTGGAATCGGTGATTATTCATAGCATTGTCTTATTTGTGCGATCACTTACTTGCGCAGTGTGTGTCAAGGCATATGTCAATCCACGTGAAGAAAGCTCGTTTTGGGGGACCTGTTGGGCCAGCACCGTGCCCTTATTGCAGGCAAAAGATATTGTCACAAACCTTGAACTTATCACTCCAGAATGTGATTACCAACATTCTCTCGTTGCAACAAACGCTAGAGAAAGCAGATGTAGACAAAGTTGGATTCTGTAATGGGTTTCTTCAGGCTCAGACACGCTGCCACATTCTGGAAAGCGAGCTCCATGAGTCCACACAATTGAAAGAGGTAAAATATGCTATTCCTTCTACCTTTGAGCTCAACGCCAGGATGTAAACTCTATACCCAGTTTATAGTCTTGAATTTAGAAATTTGTGCACCTTGCCCTCAAAGCAGAAACCTCGTGTCCTGCAGCTTATACTGGTTGAATTTGCATTCGGCCAGGGAGACTCCCCCTTGTGAATTGAATATGTGTGGGTTCCCTACTTGTGGAAAGGAAGCCTTGCAACGGAGGTGCACCCACCTCTACTGGCGAATCCTGGAATTCTAAAGACGGGCTATTGTTATTCCCCAGTGCTCTGATTGTGCCAACACCTCTATGAAGACGTGTTGGAGACCTGTGTCTCTAAGGACGTAAGGGACGGGGTTTGCCAAAAATCAACATTGTAGCTGCTACATTCCTGTTCTATCAGTCCTTGTATGCTGCGTGTTTCTTTTTCGTTCACAACTGAGACCTCGCCATTACCTCATGCAGATAATGGACAAAGAGATCGCCGAAACTGAAGACGTCCTAGTTCAGCTTCGAGACAAGGAAGGGGAATTAGACGAAAGGATTCGAAAGGTAACACTTGCGTAACACCTTTATAACGAGCTCTCTTATTGCAGCTTTCCTCCTGTTCAATCGAGTAGAGCTCCTCGCTGTGATTGCGCACTCCCCTTCACGTTGATAAAATGGAGAATATGAGGGATTTTGGACCCCGAGTAGTTTTCCCTCCTTAGAAGTTCATGTGCAAAATGGTGCCAAGTTGTACATATGCCTGACCTTCGCAATTGAATTCCGTGATATGTAACAGTGGTGCAATTGTTCAAGTGAAAAGACATCACTACCGAGTGAAAAATGACATTGTTAAAAGAAACTGGTTGAGAGAAATAGTGGCACTACTAAGATGAATAGTGAGAAAACAATATTGGGAATGTCTTGTTGGGGTCCATTTCAAGCAAATTACTCCTCTAATGTCTTGATGTGGAGAATGTGCAAATATGCTCAACTGGAAGAACACGAATCCCATGTCTGTGCTAGGTTAGCTTGGAGTATCAAAAGGTGCTGACGGAGTTGATGGATACTCAAAATAAGAGCACTTCTCTGAAGCGTTCCCGGGATGATTTGGTGGCCAAATTGAGCCTTATTCAAGCTTCTTTGTTTGCTCTTGAGCAGGTATAATCCAGATACTCCAGTGAGCAATTGCGATCTTTGCTAGTAGAGATAATCAATATCAGAGCTTTTCAGTAAAACTTAACTCTTTCAGGGACTTAAGATGACATCATGAAGAAACTTCTCCGTAATTCATGAGGTCTCCCTTTGGTTATTGTGATCATTGGAGGCCTTCCTATGTATTATGGGAGGCTTCCTATATCTCTTTAAGGAGGCACCCTCCTTCCTGCGTCCATGAGGCACAGCTAGTCAAACTACCCCCAACAGGTTCGTCATTCACGATGGTCCTTGAACCAGAGTTATGATTATTATTTTGATGAGAGACCTCTCATTAATCATGGGGAAGATTTTTATTACAATGTTGTCTAAAAGTTCCTGACACAGTCTAATTTTACTAAAATCATCTTTCAAATCATTGGTCGATCATGTCAGTGGTGTCCTGTTGTGTTACCACAAGATGGAAATTACACCACTGACACCAGGAACATACAAGTAGTTAAATGTGTTAATTCAATTCCTCCAAGTTTTGAAACAAATAGGTTTGGTCTCACGAAGGTGCGGGTTTCTATCGATGCAATGAAACGTGAACTATTTAGTCCCCTTTGCATGATGTTTGAAAGCAGTTGGGGTATGTTTTAGCTTTAGATTTGGAGATTACCTCTCATGGCTCGTTGTTGTAAAATCAAATAGGTGAAGCCTCACCTGCAAAGAGCTAACGGTGGTAGTACCCGTGCCCCTATGTAAGAGGTTCATGGATTCTCTAGCATATGCAGGGTTGAATGGGACAATGTGGCCGAATTGATTTTTAATAACGCAGACGTATATACTTCATACCCAATGTCAGGAGCGTGACAAATTTAAAGTGCTTTCTCAAGACGTCTACCTGCCCAGTGAATCTGAAGTGCGGTAAGCTTAATCTTCCTCAAACCAGACTTGTTGCTTTGAAGAAATGGAACATAGCAGTGTTTCAAGACTTGCATTGAAGAAACCAATTATTATTGATGGCAGCTTTCCAATGTTCCATGCTAGCATATGGTCACTTTAAAACTTCCATCTACCAGATCAGTAGTAAGTTAGCATGATTTGCCTTTTTCCAATGATAGCGATGAGAAAATTGTAACTGGCACAGTGAGACCTGTCCATCTTTGGCACCCCAAATATGCATCAAAAGTGGGCTGACAATGACCAAAGACTGAAAATTTAAAAGATGTAATTCCGTGTTATTTTGTGTAGATGATTTTGCACAAGATTGAGAATTTTCTTCTTTGGGCAACAAGATAACATTATTCAACCCGGCTGATTGTTCTTGAGGGCAATAGGAAAGTGAGATAGTATATTCTCAAAATTCAATGAACTGTTTTTTTTAGTTTTTTTTAGTTATGAAAATTAGAGGAGCTGTGTTTTTTAGTTTTTTTAGACTAAGTTGGAAGGAGAGTAGGAAATTGGCAGTTGTTTGAATGGTGACTTGGTACATGTCCTATCCAAAAAATCACCTACAAGTGTAAATAACTCCCATAAATAACTCCCAAAGACATTCCTTGGGGTGCTTTCCTAATTCATGCTAAATGGATCTTATTACTCTAACTTCCTAGACTAGTTGATGAAAAATGACACCTTTGCAACCACTTTTATTTATTTATTTTTATTTATTTTTATCAATTTTCTTTATATTCATAGTAAATGAAGTTGTCTTGGAATATGTGTATTGTACAAAGAAATTTCTATTTACCTAAATTTTTCAACAAGGAAATCTATACAATGTGTACATTTATTGAAATGTTAAAATTTTATTATTATGGGAATGTAATGATTAAATCTTTAGTCATTTTGAGTCAAATAATGCATCATAAAAGTTTATCTAATGACAAAAAAGGCCACTTCTTCAAAATATAAATAGAATATTTTGATGAATTATCAAAGAAAATTAGTAGAAGATATATTTTATAGTACAATTAGCTATTGTCTAGTATTGATCTCCTAGGTCATTAGGAATTAAAGTTTGGAAACCATTTATACAACTTAAAAGAGTAAATAATCTACATTAGCACCAAAAAACAACAAGACTAGTCTTTCTATTTTACACAATGAATAGTTGTATGTTTTTGCTTTGACCACCAATAATGTATCCATTTTTTTAGGCAATAACAAATTGATTAAAATACATGTGAAATTTTTCCTTATTTACTATTCTTTTGCAACTTTTTTCTTTAATCTAACAAGTGTAAGTGCAATGATTGAAGGGCACCACAATGGTCCATACCCCCATACATTACATCTATTTTATACGCTTTGATGAGATTATAGAGGATGTAATATTAGAGAAAGTGATGTAAAAGAGGTATAGGTGTTCGTTTCACACTAAGAGATCAGAGCATGTGATATTAGAGAAGTTAATATAGTGGAGGTCTTCGTGCACAAGGAGTTCGCTGGACTTGAGTGTTATTGTGCAAGCATGGGCTGTGCACCTGCAGCTCTCGCAAGAGAGCACCCTCGTCCCCTCGTCCCCTCGTCGTGTAGATCTTGAAGCATTCTTGCGCGAGTCTTGCAGCAATGAAATTCTCAGCGTATCCCGTGGTGGACTTGACAGTGGCCGGCGAGACGTTGCACTTCGAGCAAGACAATGGCTCTATGTACGTCGGTACCTCCGTGTGGCCTTCTTCCCTCGTTCTCGTGAAATGGGCGGAGCACGTCTTGGATCGCAACTTGCCCTCCGTGTGTCCGTCCCTCGCTTTCGCTGGGAAGAAAGGGGTGGACTTGGGCACGGGGGTCGGAGTGGCCGGATTAGGGTTAGCTCTCCTGGGCTTGAATTGCACGCTCACGGACATCGCCCCTGTCATGCCCGCTCTCAAGCGCAATTTTAAGAAGAACGTGGGGAGTACGACGCTGGCGTCGGCAGGGAAGGCGGGGGTGAAAGCCGGGAAGGCGAAAGTGGCGCAGTTGTATTGGGGGAATGCGAAACAGATAGAAGCGCTGAAACCTCCGTTGGATTATGTGATTGCGGGCGATGTGGTCTACTTGGAGAATATTGTGCAGCCGCTGCTGGAGACCATGAGTGCGCTCGCCGGGCCGGAGACGGTGATTATTCTTGGGTACCAGATCCGGCAGCTGGAAGCGCATGAGCTCTTTTGGAGGATGTGTCCCGAGTATTTTACGGTGGTGAAGGTTCCGAGGGAGGAGTTGCATCCCGAGTATTGTTGGCCGGAGAACGAGGTGTATGTCCTTAAGAAGAAATGAGCCTTTCGCGGTTTCATGGTTTTTAGGGTTTAGGGTTTAGGAAAATCGATTCGGTCCGGGAATTCGGAGTGATATATGGCGGTCCCAAGCTATGGACATGGCTATATGACGCCAGTGACTTTCTGATTCCCCCCAGTTTTTGAGAGCTCGGACCTGCAAGAGAGAAACACTGATTCATGATTTAGGGTTTATTGTGTACCCTAATTCAACCTGGAATTTGGAGTGATTTTTTGCGTTCATTGGCAATTGACATGGCTGTAAGCTATATTATGCTGTTGACTGTTTTATCTCCAGACTTAGAAGCTTTGGCCTCAAGAAAGGAACATCCATTCGTGTCTTTCCGAGGTAGTACTTTGAAAGAACGGCTCAAAGTGTGTATTATAGATGTAGGGTGAGATGCGCAACAGAATTCAGTGTGAGCAAGCTGGATTCTGGGCCGGTAACATCTGCCGAACTAGTAACGTTTATTGTAGAAGTAGCGTATTCTAGAGTTTTGAGTCAACTTCCGTTCCCTCAGACGTCGGGAAGAGTGAAGGATACGAATGGTGTTCGAGGTGGAAGCCATTACCTGCACGAGCTTGCTTTAACAGAGCCTGCAGAGTATGATAGAGCGTAACCAGACACACATATTGTGAAATAGTTGTAGGCTTTTGCATGACCTCAGTTCTCATGCATTTAGAATGTCAAGCCAGCTTCACACTGCTGGATTTGTAACTGAAATTGAAAGGTAGCCAAGTTAACTTAGTCCTAAATCATCTGAATAAGCATCCGAGTTTGGTTTGTAGTATAAAATTGTCTTTCTTTGTTGTTGAATCCTGTTGGTTTGTATTTTTGGACTCCTTATGAATAAACTAGTGTACCTGAACATTGAGTTCCAAGGCTTTCAGAATGTTAACATCTTGGGTAAGAATTTATATGGGGCGGTTTTTAACAAAGTTGAAAGTACTACTCTCCTACCGAAATACTCGGATGCATCACAAGTCAGCTACTCTCTCCGGAAGCACTAGCCTTGGGGACTAATGTACACTCTTTGTGCATTGATTTGACCTTTAAAGGATTGAACTTGAGCAACATCTGTTTCATTAGAGCTTGATGCTACAATAGCCTTTCTGATGAATTCATTGAAAAATGATCCATTCCTTATCACCATTTTGACAATATAGGTTGCTCTATTTTTGTGCAAGTAGAGAAGAGTAAATGATCAATTTTGGTGCACATATAGCGCATTATGATTGGCTACATGACTGTCAATTTTTGCAACCAATCCATAGTTGGAAATAGGATGACCTACATGACTAGTATGGGACAAACACAATCTTCACCTAGAAAATTCATGGTAATTTTGTTTTCGGAAATGTAACTGTGAAAAACTATGGGATCCTTCTTAAATCTAAGTTATATCTGTAACCTCCTAGAAGAAATTTTCGCACTCAACATACCTGCACTCTGCACTCCAGATATGCTCAATTGCTTAAGTGGTCAGAAATGGGTCGGCTATCTTACTATTCCAACTGTTCCGAATTTCCGATTGCCAATGAATGAAGATCCCTCTGACACCCACGAATCGCCAAGTGCAGCAGATATTTTCTAACGAAACGATGTTCTAACTCATCGTACACATTGATCACTGATCATTCGGGATTGATCAATCCCGAATACCCTCTGAGGGCCTGCCTGCGTGACCCGATAGCCCTCTTCCATTTCCGCTTTCCGATTCTCAAATTACCGTACTGTGATTGCAGCAGTCCACTACAGTTGCTACAGAGTACATGATCCTATAACTTAGTAGGCAACTCTTTGTGAATGAGAGTGTATCGAGAGTGGGTTTCACATTTTTGAACTGAATTCTTCTTCTGGTGTAGAGTTTTGAGTTCAACTAACTTATCGAAGTGGGAAACCCACTAATTTTGCGAGGTTTGTAGCTCTCATGGGGGAAGAGACAGAGCATGACAGCACTCTGGACAGCACTCTTTACTTGAAAGAAGACAAGCTCAAGGGACGGAAACCGGAGAACCTTCACACGAGCTTCATCAAGCCTTCCAGCGCAACTCCCATTGCGAAAGAATGGCTGCCTTTGGGTCACTTGGACTTCCTGTGGATGGCATACTACACTCCCCTGCTGTGCACCTTCACCGTGGACCAAGTTCGCAAATTCGGCACGGCCTCTGCCGTTGTACAGCACTTGAAAGACTCCCTGGCGGAGACGCTGGTGTTCTTCTACCCCCTGGCTGGAAGAGTGGTGACCCTCGATGGACCTCGTCGGATTCACTGCAACGACGCTGGAGCTGTGTTCACGGAAGCGAGCGTGGATTTGAATATTGAGAATCTCGGGACGGAGGACTTTCAGCCTGTGCCGTTGTTGTCAGGACTCGCTGCTGCGGGGCTTGAGAACTACCCTGTTTTGCCTGAGATTGCCACTGGCCTTCCAGCTCTCATTATCCAGGTAACCCTTCAAGGTTTCATGATGTTGGCATTTCTTTAGTACAAGCAAGCTGCCACTAGCCAGGTAACATTTCAGAATCCATGATGTGACATTTCTTCATTCAATGCAAGGCGTTTATGGTTGCTTGGAGCTTAAAGACTTAAACCCTAATTTCTATTCTGCAATTTCTCTCCCATTGTTTGCAACATCAATGTCGAGTGGATGACTGAGAGCGTTGTTGTTGTAGTTAACGCACTTCAAATGTGGGGGTATCACTTTAGCAGCCAATTGGTCCCACGCAGTAGGTGATGGACGGTCCGGTTTCCACTTCATGAAATCTTGGTCCGAGATTGCACGAGGACTACCAGTTTCACTCCTGCCAGATCACCGACGAGAGCTTATGAAGCCACGAGATCCTCTTGTCCCGGCCGACATCGCCATCGGAGTAGCCTTTTCACCAGGTGCTCGCATTGCCGCGTCTCAGCAGTCAAACCTCACCTCCATAACAACTCCACCGGAAGCTAAACCGAATTCCAACGCCAAACCGAAGCCAAAGCAAATCACCACGCAGATAGTAGAGTTCACAAAGGACGAGATTACGCACCTTCAAAACCGTAACCCTAATCTCACAAGAGCCGACTGCCTCTCGACTCATCTGTGGCGCACCATAGTCCGGGCTCGAAAGCTCCCCAGCGATGCACGGGTGCGGCTGTGGGTGATGATCGAAGGCCGGAAGAAGTGCTCCTTGCCAGACGGCTTCTTCGGCAATGTCACGGGCATGACGCCCACCATTACAACCGTGAATGAACTTCTCAATAAGCCCAGTGGAGCCACCGCGAACTTGGTTCATGATGCGATTGCTTCTGTGTCAGGAGAGTGGTTCCATGGCATGGTGGATTATTTTGCGTCGGTAAAAGAAGGGGAGAGCTTGTTTGCGCCAAAGCCGTTGGGTCTGGGTTCGGAATGCGGGGTTTCGTACCTCGTGCGGTTCCCGTTTTACGAGCTGGACTTCGGGTTTGGACTTCCGGGGCTCTCGACGAGGAACACCATGGGTGCGTGGGATGGGCTGGTGTTCATGGTGCCGAGCTCTCGTGGCGAAGGGCACATGGTGGCGATGGCGAACATGGAGCCGTCTACTGCGAGGGACTTCGCCGATATGGCGCATGACCTTTGGGATTAATGTCGAAGAACTGGGTGGTTTTGGGGTGGGATTGAGGTTAAATTGATATTGGTTAGGCCGTTGGATCATATCAGTCTAGTGATCTGGCGCAAACAATGTTCGCAATGTTTAGTACAAGGTAAAGGGTTATATTACGTGTTGCTAATCCTCTGTTTCCGAAGACCCTAGTTTTGATTTGGCAATCACTACTTGTGCCACACTTGCTTTCTCAATCCTCACATGAATTAACGTACCATTCTGTGGCCTTGCAGTTTTGCACTTTCATTCAGTTGCCACAAAACATGGGAACTCAAAAGATATGCGCTGTGGTCAAGTGACCAGGACATATATACTATGCAAGTCCCCTGTGCTCTCACTAACCCCTGGAGACTCATTTACACGGAGTTAGTGGAAGTGTACGCGATTTGTTTTGCTTGTGCAGACGCTCACATACTCTTTTTCATTTACAGTGGACAACCCGTTTTGCTCACAATGTAAATAAATGAAGACCCAACAACATTGTCACTCACGGTTTTGCTTCTCAGTTGAAGCAAGTTCGCTCACGCTTCTACTCGCACCTACATTCAAGGCAATAAGAGTAAGGCTTGTATTAGCAAAGAATTTGCTCACTTATACCGCATGGAAACAGCGCTTCAATCAGATTGAGATCAAGGGGGAAATGTGGATTGATTTTAAAACACAAATAGGGGCAATGACATAATCTTCTTGTGGAATGTCAAATCCAAGTTTTGAAGCAATTGTTTCACTCTTTGGGGCTAATTAAGAAGAAGAATGCTCAAATGTGAGTTTTTTCATCAGTCAAAATGTAATCGTGGCATTGTATTCTTGGACGGCCCTATCAAAAGTTATCGAGTCCATAAGTGACATCTTTGAGGGCTTTGCTTATATCAATGGATCAGAGCTATGGGGAGTACAAGTTGAATGAGCTTTATTGGAGTGCAGAATTGGAGGACTATTTTGCAACCTCTTTCTCTCTTAGATCTTGAAAGTGTGTTTGATCCAACTTTCAGATAGATAGATTGTGCTCAATTGCTTTGCAATAGTTGTATATGGTTATTCATCTTTGAGGTAATTGTACCAAAAATTGTCCCCATAAGAATTTGAGTGTGGTTTGTATTATTACATAACATTCTTAACCCTTCCTTGGAAAGCCCTTGTAACACTATAGAGAACCCAAGTATCACGGAAAGAATGAAAGAAGGTGTTTGAGGATCACACAATGAGTAATTTCTTTATGCCAACCTTTATTCTTGGGGTTATTATAGTAATTTGAGACTCAATGGATCATTGATGTGAAGTGTTATGTAAATTATCTAATGTTTTATTTGGTTTTGTTAGGAGTCAAAAAGGAAATTCTAGGGTCTCTTCTCATGCATTCTTTGAACTCCATATGAATAAACTAAAATTTCCAGAGACCTAAACACTGAGGTGTACACAAAATTGACCCTAGGCGCTTATGAATAAAAGCTGTACATACATTCTTTGAACTCCATATGAATAAACTAAAATTTCCAAAGACCTAAACACTAAGGCATACACAAAATTGACCCTAGGCGCTTATGAATAAAAGCTGTACATTTTAGACAAGAATTTTAGCTGTACATTTTAGGGGTGCAACTACCTTAAGAGTCGTTGCATATACATTCCTTTCATTTGGAAGTTCATTCCGGGGTTGTCATTTCTTGTGGAGATTGAAGCCTGGAGCTCAAATGTGCGTTCCTTTGGTAAAAAGAACGTAAAGTACAGTACAGTAATTGCTGCTTGGTTTCCATCCATCGCTGGGTGTTTTGACTTAGCATACTTATGGCTGGCTTCCAAGTCTCATCTAGAGTCTAGACCTGTTTCCGGCTATGGACGTGCTCCTTCAAGATGTACACATGCTAGAAACTGAACTATACATTTAGTTTGTGGAAACGTTTGTGCGGTAAATCCCTGATATGTATGATTACTATCGGTGATAGAACAGGAAGAGTAACAGCTTCAGAACGTAGATGAGAGTGAATGAGGAGTCTACTGGGCTACCCCCGGTGCCTCCTACAGGAAGCAAGCTTTACAACACGAACATTTCCATATCCCAATGTCATTGATCTGTATCTGAGAGAGTGCTGAATTAAATTGCAGGTACCATGGCAATTACTGTAAGGGCATTCTGTCAAGCATTCTCAGCCTGTTCAGGATTTAGCTTCTAACAGGCTGCGAGTGCAAGGCCTGGCGTGGGCTTGTACTGTACTTCAAGGTAAGGCGGCTCTGTGTGGATACGAGAGGAATGTTTTGTTGCCTAGTGTGGGGATTAAATAAGTGAATGTATAGATTCAGAACGTGGTTTGAACTTCCTTTCTGCGGTGGTAGTAGAGTGTTCAATTCGTTTACAAATCTCGTTGATCTTATATATTTCGCATGCAGTTACTTTAAATCCGGGATCCATTTCCAAGATTGATTGGTCCCATGTTGGGGTCGGGTCACGAGCAGGAAAGTCGATCTCGTGGTCTTCACCAAAACAAATTAACGCGGTCTTCAAGGTTCACCGCACCTTGGCAACATTGGGAAGGAACTTCTTCCCATTGCATGCATGCGAGAGTCCAGTATGATCGTTCACATTCTTCTGTGACTTGTTACTCACTACTCCAATCGATCTGCTCTAGTGCTCTTGTTCTTCTTCTCATTTCAATTATATTCCTTTGGATATTCAGTCAGTCAGTCAGTGCACATGGGAATACGTACTGAATGAAGTAGGCCTTGCTTTGGGTGCAGGGGCAGTACAAGAAGATCAGCGACCACTTTCGATAAGCTCAGAAGCTTGGCGACGCGCAGGCCCAATTCCTCCTTGAAAGGCTAACTTCTCACTGCACCAGTGAGGCAGTGCGTGCCCTTGCAATGATTTATTAATAATAATAATAATAATACATTGGGCTGATGCAAGCAATTGCTATTTCATTTTAATCGACTGTCAGGAATATTGACATTAACCAGTGAAGGACCGACCAGTGGTCTCAGAACCCTTTTGTTGAAATTCACAGAGAAGCTATTACCGTGTGAAAGGGAAGATTCTCCCCAGGCCACTTGCGGCTGGGTGTGTTGTAATTTATCCTTGCAGTAAAGGGTCACCTTTATTTGTGTCAAAAAAAAAAAGGAAAGATTTTATTGCAATACTAATTTTTTAGGGGTAAAAAAGCGTAGATAAATGACTCCATTTCTTTTTCCACTATAGATAGAATTTAGGAGTTCTATTGAGCTACTTTGAGTGTTTAGGGGTCATTGAAAATACTAATTGATAAGATGTAAAGTGAAACATTGGCAATTTTATGGCAATTAAAAGAGCTCTATACGGTGGAGGTTTTTAGTGTGACATGTTGTGCAATTAAGGGATTCCTTTTAAGAAATCATTGCACATTACTAACAAGGGAGTTGAACCCTTCTTGCTAGAAGTAAGACTACTCAACACAGTGTTAGTGTTTTGCACATCAAACAAACAAGCTACATTAGAACAAGAGTTTAGAAATTAAAAATAATAACAAGAACTCCAAGCCACAACAATAGATAGGCAGCTCGACATCGCACTACAACATCTTGAAATTACGCCAAAAAAGCATCTCCAAGTCGTAGTAGACTACTCAAAATTGCAGCACTCTCCAAAATTGCCCCCCATCCAACATAAGTTTATAGTTAAGGTGAACATGAGCGGTTGAACTTGCAAACCTCATGAAAACTAAGGATATAAAAAGATTGCCAAAGATATTGAAGGGAAGATACTAATTTGGACTTTTTACTTCACAAATTTCCCTTGCCCAAGGTTGCTAGTGTGCGAGCCTGCAAGCATGTGAGCTTGTGAGTGGGAATTTTTTTATTCCAAAAAATGAATGAAGTACCTATGACTATAGGTGCATGTAATTTTTATTTTTCAAAAATGTCTGTTCATTTCAAAAAAATTTAAGTCACTTACATATTTTTTTAACAAATTGTCATGGCAATAAGCACTTGCATTTAATTTTAATCCCTAAAATCCCATTGTCCTTTGAAAGGACAAAATAGATTTTGATTTAGTCTCCTACAATTTCAAGATTTGTCATAATTTTCTGAATTTTGTTAGTGAAGATTAAAAAACACATTAGTTTTAAGAAAATATAATTTTTTATTTCAATTGGAGTCCGGAAGCAAAAGTTATGGCAAAAGAAACCCTTGTTTAAGTATGTTGGTTTTTTAAATCAACTTAAGCAAAACTTGAAGGAAATTAGTATTTTTTTTTTTATAGATTATAGTTTTATGTATTTGGGAAGCTTTGCTATTTTCCATTTGGATTGCTTTAGGATTTGGAGCAACCTATTTGTACTTAATAATTTTTAAATTGAATGAAAACTAAATGCATTTTTTCTTTTTTTTTTAGAGACATTCGACTCAATTCTTTATCATATAAAATAAAAGATTCAAAATTAGTAGAGCTATAATTATAAAGTGTGAAAGATCAAAACAAAATATTATAGTTGAAGAAGGTGCCAAAAGATTTATTTCCTTCCCTTTAAATGCAAATATGTTGAAAAATCTACATAGTCAAAGTTAGACAAATTTCTTCCACAAATTATTACACTAGTTTATTACAAGATCATCAATTAAACATGCCTAAAACAAATTGAATTGTTTTGGGTTTAGGGGTATAGAAATGGCATTTTGTAGTGGCTTAGGATGGAAAAAAGGCCTTGGGCCTTAGCAATCAATTTTACTTTGATTCTTTACAAATTTTGGAATGTAAAAATGCAAGAAGAAGAAATAAAACACAAAAATCCAGCGATAATATAAATCAACACATAATAGTTTCGCTCATAAGATATGTACATTTCATGAGCCTAAGTTGTTGTAGATTCAATTGTAGAATCCGCAGTAATAGAAGAATTTGAAGTTTCTCTACCCTCAAATGCTGAACCATCTATAAAATCCAAAACATTCAAAGAATATGTAGTTTTTCTATATTTTAGCTTAGAACAACTGAACTTTGCAAACACCAATGCTATCTACTCGACGTACATTGGAAGATTGAAAGACTTTTCTGGACTCAAGACAAGACTTTGTTTCATCTTGGATACAAGTCTATGCATTAGTCCTTTATACATACAAATACAAGTGAAACCAAGTTAGGCTTATAGAATACAAAAAATATCATGCAGAAAAGGAATTCTAAATGATGAAAATTTACTTACTAGGTCTATTCTTCCAAACAAACTTCTAAGGCACCACATTTATGGCATCTAGATCTTGTGAGGCCACCGCTAGAAGAGGCAGTTGTATGATTTCAAATTGATGATAGTATGTGTACAAAGAGGATTGAAAGAATGGAAATTGATACTTGTGCTTTGGAGAGGAAGAATTGAACTCAATGAAGCACATCATGTACGTAACTATCATCATCAATAATAGAGAAAGCGAGGATGATAGAAGTAGTTGGTTTCTTATTTACAATTATTAGTTGTACAAAATAGTGACTAATTATCATGCCACCATCAAAGGCCACTTATAGTGCTTTCATTTAGAACAACATTAAATGCAAATACCGTAGTACCTCTTCAATTTCAGCACTCTCTACCAAATATTTAATAAAATTTGACTTTTTAATTTTGGCAAAAAAAATTAATTACTGCAATTTTCATCATCCTAGATACTAGGGCTTTTATTTTTGGCAAAATTTCACATGTTAGAAATCTAACCTCTGGATTCATCCCTCCAAAAACTGACCTCTAGAATAAGGCCAACAAAGGGGACACTAGTCCAAAAAAAAGCCCTACTAGATATTGATTTAATAAAGAATTCGACATGTAGTTCCAATAAGCAATTCATCAACATGAGCAAAGTTTTTGAAGACAAGATCTTTGTACAAATTGTGTGATAAGAGGTAAAGCAACCCATGTAGGATATGTAAATAGTTAGGATTAGTAAGAGCTCAACTGCTCATAGTGAAGTCAACAATGCATGTCGAATAGAAGATGGGCCTCCATCTTATACACTTTTAGAACATAGAAATGGGGATAACTAGAATGATGACACTTTCTTGGCAAACAATAATAAATACAATATAAGTTACCAGAAAATAGACAATATTGTAGTTTACAGTGACATTCAAGCAAGTACTATTGGAGGAAGCCATGACGCTTTTTCTTCTTCTAATTGTAGTGGACATTTAATAAAGTCACGGCAAGCACAATATAGTCAGAAGAGGTGAACCCCTTATACATATAAAGTTGAAAGTTATACAAGTGTTCCGCTTTTTGCCATGAATTTTCCTTCATTTTTTTGTATTACACCATTCTATAGTTCATATATTTATTGTTTGTGACAGCTATGTACAATCAAAATAATTGTAGGCTTTCTCTTCATCAATCCCATATGCACTTTGGTTCCAAAGTGATTTGCCTCTGTACATTTGTATTTCTTATGACAAAAAGGCAATTGGTCTACATGTTGTAAAAATTTAAGTCTTTTTCTTTGAATTAGTATAGTTAATGACAAAAAAACAATTGGCTTGCTTATTATTTTCAACTTATTCAGATGAATTGTATAGTTTCATTTTTTTGCTATAAAAGCAATAGGCTTGCATGTTTTCCACCACGTTTCTGAAAATATAATGATCCTATAATGTTAAAAAAAAAGTCGTCAATCTTTCTATTCTGGTCTCCTTTTACCTTTCTATTATTTCTTTCTCTAAAAGAGCTTGCTTTTACTTCTACATTCTCTTGCTTGTCCTATATGTAAATTCTCATGAAAAATGCGAGTGCCAAATGCTTTTATAAGTGCAAATGTTATTTTTTTTAAATTTGTAGAATCATTTTTATAGTTAAACTATACAAATATCTATTTTTGTAGGTACACATTCTCATGCATTCATTGCATATTTTTAGCAAAAAAACTAAAAGAACTATGAAATAAAAAATCAAACAAATCTTGTCTTTCAAAGCCTATAAGCCAGGTATTAAAGATATATCATTTTAAACTTTCTTAATACCAATAGTGCCTCCTTTTTTAGTATGGATTTCTATCAAAAATGTTTGATAAATTTTTGCAATTTTCCTAACTTTTTATCCTCTTTTATTCATGGCACTGTGAAAAATAATTACAAATCTTAATAATTTCTCTACAGGTGCTTATGTAATACAACAAGATCAATGTCATTAGAATCTAAAATAATTTTTTTTACATTTTATCCTTAAAAAATTTGTGTATATCAACCATGAACTTATTATAGTGTAAGACAACATGTTAAAAGATATATAGCCCTCATTCATTTCACTATATTTATAAAAATGATAAAAAAACAATTTGCTGAATTTAAAAAGCTGACAACAACTCTTAATGGTTTAAAATGTGGTATAAGTGCAATTCATCGAAACAATGCAAAACAAAGTGTTGAAATGTATGTATTAGATTGGAAGCCAAGTATACCAAATTTCTTCTCCTTCTTAATCAATGACTAGCAAGATTCCATTTCAGTTATTGTTCTTTGTATGAATAGATGTTGTATATATAGAATACTGAAATTATTACACAATTGTCATAATCATTCTCTTGTAAATTTCAAGTATACATGGTGGTCTTAGTTTTGGGAGATATGTTTCAAACTTGAAGATGCCAAAACACACTCTAAATATTGAATAGTGGAAATATGTTCACAATTTGGTGTCATGATTTTCTTCCTTATATAATGCCAAATTCAATGCCTTGACTCCAATTCTCTTTCAAAATACAAAACTGAAGTGGCGGATGTGGAGGTTCCCACTCTTGTATAGTTGAAATTTGATGTCTCAAGAAGACCAACAAAGCTTTTGCAATAAGTTTACATATACATTGTTTGATTTTTGTAACCATTTCCACATGGACCAAGATTACAACTTCTATATATATGGTTTGTGGGCTTCTATTCACAATGACTATGGTAAGTTGGCTTCAAAAAATAATGGCTTTTAATATGAAAAAAAAACAGCTCTAATTTAAAAGCTACAAAATGTTTGTAGATTTTAATACCTATGATGGAGTGATGGAGTGATGGAGGTCTTCTAGTAAAGAAAGATTGACTTCCACTATACAATTTTATATATTTTCTGCTTCAGCTTTACAAGGATTGGAACATTTATTGAAGTGAACGAAAGACTTGTACATTAGTTCAAGAAGTTGTACTACATGGTGGCTATGACTAGAATTAATTCAGCTAGTAGATTGCAAAGTATACAACAAATTATAGATTTCAAGATGAATTTTTTAAAGTAGAAAAGTGCATTACTTTGACTTTAGAGGTGTTTATTTTCTTACAATGACCAATGTAGGAGGCGTTCTATTTATTATAGAAAGTTTTCACAGAAGAATTTCTTCTTATTCTCCTTTTGTAGTGCACGGTATTAAAGATTTTGTTTGTCATAGTATTTTGTGCTTGTCTCTCTACTAAGAAAAAGTTTTTTTTACCCATTTATGTATTATCTATCGTTGTCTTGAAAAGTGCATAGTTTCTATGAATTATGAATGATGTAATGATTGCATGTATTATACATCTTCATGTTTTTTATAATTAAATTCACCTTGTTTTGTAAGGCTTCATATTCAACAATATCCAAATCAATAGAAAATACACAACAAAAGTTGAAGTTGAAGAATTCACATTTGTTTGTGACATTTAACAATTTTTGACTAACATTGCTCTAAACAACATAAATTCGTTGATTTTTATTGTTCTGGTCACCATTATCTATTACTATAGAAAGACTTTTGAAAAGATTTTAAAGATGTTTCAAAAAGCCTTTTAAAAGGTTTTTAAGGATGTGTTTAAAAGAGATATGGTCCTAGATATTAAGGGTCTATAAAAGGTAGTTCTTAAACCTCTAAATTTTTTTTAAGCTCATTCAGCCACTAAAAGTTAGCAAATTGTAAAAATTAAAAATTAAAAATCTAAATGATAGAGGTTTATCTCTTTGGGGTATTTTTGACTAGCCTAAGTCATTAGGAAGGTGCTTTAGAATAGATAAATATCACACTTGAGCTTGCATCATACTTTGTACACTCTTGAGGTGTTGGTCAACTTTTCAATTATTTTCTAATTTGACTAGATTTGGAGAATGATGCCTATTTGAGGATTTGCCAATGTTAAAATGCCTTTAAATTTTTGAAAGTAGATTCTTAATACAAAGCACTCTAGTTGATTTTTTGGTGAGATTATACTCCAACTTAGATCATTACTAAAAAAAATTCAACGTTGGTTTAAGTTATTGATTGTTTGAAAGAAAATCTTTTATAAGTCAGAAAATTTTATAAATTTTTGTAGAACCTCCCATAAAAAATTCTATAAAAAAATATGAAGGTTCATATCTTTATTCTACGTATTTAAAGCAAGATAGTTAAATTTTGTTCCCTTTTTTAATTAATGGTGTCTAAAAAATCTTTTAAATGGAAAAGAATCTTAACAAACCAATTGCATTGTTGAATTCTTGGCATAATTTCAATTTTAGAATTCTTTTTTTTTTATTGTAAACATCCTTTTCTTTTATGTCATGAGTTTTTAAATCTATAGTTTAATTAGTAAAGTTTTTGTTTTTTCTCATAAAATTTTGAAATTTGAAATCTATCTACTAAAAATGACTTAGGAATCCCACAACAATGGTAACACCTCTTGTTTTTGTTTTGTTTTTCTATATTATTTAAGAGTAAATTTTATGTTTTTAACTTATATAAAAATAAACTAAAAGTAACAAATAACTTATAAATTTAAAGTTTAATTCAATTTGAATAGTGGTTAGTTTGGAAGGTAATATTCTAGTTGTTGAACTATAATTTTAGAAACTATCCTTCAATTTCACTCTCTAAATAGATTTCTTCTCTTTTTATAAAGCATTGATGAGAGGACTTCCACCAAGAACTTGTATGTTAATCTCACCTTTAGTCTTAAGATAGTGGAAGAAGTTGGAGTTGATACAAAGTCGTAGAAGAAGAAATAGATATTCATTACAACTCTAAGTCTTCAAAAGATTATCAAGACAAATAATGCTAATTGTTGTACTATTACTTCCACCTACAAGATAAATTATAGTCATGATTGAAATGCAACTGTTACAAAAGAACAATGAATACAATGGAAAATAGGTTTATTACAAAAAGAAAGACATGGTTTGAAGGCAAGCATGAAATCATAGGCTTTCAATTCCCTTCACCAAAGAAAATGACATGTACATGTCACCAATCAGTTCTTCTATAAAAAAAAATTTATAAAAAATAAAATGAAATTGAAAGAAACCTTCATCATACAAGTCAAAAAAATTGTAGTACTTCATAGTTCTGTTGTCACTTGTCACTCCCTTTCAAGTACCCTCACTACCTCTTTAATACCATAGTTAAGAGGGTGTTAAGAATTTTAAATGATGCTCTTCTATTGACATTTAATAAATGCACGAGTTAATATAGTCTTCAATGATTCCACATGATTAAGATTCTATTGCATACTAAATAAAGATAGATTTGGTAAGAAATTTAATTAATCATATTCTATTACAATTTATAGTAGTAATGAAATACATTTTATATGTGACGATTGTAGAACAACAAGGTTACAAAATGACCATCCCAATCACAACATTAAAATAATCATGTTTTTTTAATATTAGAGCTCAACAAAACATACCTTAAAACCTTTGTCCAATAGTCAAAATTGGCATGCAAATATATGAGCGCTTATTTACCCACTTATGGTAAATGAGCAAACACAACCAGGTTCTGGATTTTTCTATGCTATGGGTGTTCTAACATCTATCTATTGTGCCTTTTAAGCAATGAACTCTTTTAAAATTCCTACTACTATGATTTTAGAAAGTTTTCTACTTCCTCATTTCTTACTATAGATGTCCAATTATTAGTTTTAGAGTTTTTAATCGGCTTTTTATAGATTCTAGGGTTTTAAACTTTATAATAATTTGGAAACATCCAAAAAATTCTATATACCTAAAATAACCAAAACCAAATCTTCGTTGTGATTTTGAAAACAACTAAATTCTATAAATTTTTTAAAACCAACAAAATCAAAGCTTCAACGTGTTTTTGATACGTACAACAATTTAAATAATTTTTCAAGTTCCCAAAATCAAAGCTTAACTATTCAAAATGGAACAAGGGAAAATATGGACAATAAAACGTTGTTAATACAAAACAAAGCTATACACATGTGTTAGTACAAGGTCAAAACAACTAGAAATGAAGCCACAAATTAGTATACATGTGTTAATACTAGAAATCATTCAAGCAAACACTAGAGGTCTTCTCTAAGGGGCATCGCTAGTCATAAGGGAAAGAAACTCTCTAGGACTAGTACAATATTAGTACAAAATGTCCAATTCCAAGGAAATTCACCACAAAAGAATTCCCACTTAAAATGAAAGAAGTTACAATCACAAACTAAAGACCTCACAAAACGGCATTGCCAAGGTACAATGGAAGGGTCTTGGATTAGTATACAAAGCAACATCACAAAAATTTAACACCTACAAATGACAAATATTAATTGTTTCCTCAAATCAACGTTAAAGGGAACCTAATGTCTTTTAAAGAAAACTACAAAAATAAACAACAATGCCCTCAAACAAAAGAGATTGGCAACATGGCCAAAATTGGCCAAAATCCAAATTAATAAACTCAATAATGTAATAAAGGTTTTAACTTGAACTAGAAAGGATTCAAAGCTTCACCCTCGGAACTTCATCGTAGTATGAAAAAAATTGAAAATTGGTCTTAAAACTTTAGAGAGTTGGTGCCAATCCAACTTCTCTTAATGACACGACACTTAATATATGGACCTTGAGAGTTTTGGTTCCAACCCAAAATCTCTCTAAATGATACAAAATAGAGGTGGTTGAAGGAAAGCTAAGAGCCTTTATATACTCTCTCAAAGCTTGGAGTGCCCTCCAAATTAAGCTTTATCCCCCCAAGTAACCTTATCATCTACAATTTTCATCCTAATCTTTAAAATTTTGACTTTTTACGCTAGACTTAATTTCTAAATTTTGGAGAAATGCTCCAAATTCCAAATGGATTGCTTTAATGGCTTCAAAAGGCCGTTTTTAATCTTCTTTCAATCTAAAAAAAAACAAATCTTAGCAGTGACTAGAGATTCAAAACAGAATAAAAATCCAAATTTTGGAGTTTTCACCATCAATCAAAAGTAACTAACCTAAGCTTCTAAGTAAATTTGAGGGAGTCAGAAAAGATCCTAGATTTGTTTAATTCCAATGTCGTGAGCTTCCGATACGTTAATCAATTCCACATTTGATCTTTAAATTTGTTGGTTTCGGAGGATGTTGCTAATTTTGATACCTCCTGCTATTGAAATGTCACGAAACTTGTTGAAGTGCTTTATAAACATAATAGAAGCTATACTGATTTTTAGTGAGATTTTACTACACCTATGATAATTTCTACAAATTTACCATACTAGATTTTGGCGGTTTCATGCTCGAAAAAAAATCTAGGAAAATTAGAAAAATCGAGACTTTTAAGGGAACCTCTCATGGAGTTCCCAAAAGATGTGTAAGTTTACATTCTTAGTACATGTAGAAAAGGAGTACAAATCCCGCTACCTTTTTTAACTTTCAATGAACATGAAATCTTCTACAAAAAGGAGAATCTTGGCAAAGTGATTACACCATTGGACTTCTCGTATGACTCCCATTTCAAATCACCATACTTATGTTGTAGATGCCCTTCGTTGCTTTAATTTGAGTTTCTCCACTTGCAAGCTAACAATTAGGATTTCTACTATTTCGTCAATGAAATGGAGAAACTAAAACTTATTACGAAAATCTATCTTAAGATTCTTACAAAATTCCTTTAAACCAACTTTTATCCAATTTGTATCTTATTGCACGAATAGGTGGAGATAATTGGACAATTTCTACTAATACGCTTACTATGTACAAAAAGTGGGTTTCTATCCTATTTACATACGAGCTTGGGTTGTATTATGGCAAAACTAGGTTTAAAGTGACCAAGGATTGTATTAACACGTGCAACACAGGTTCTAGTTTAACACACATTTTAGGTCTTTTAATACCAAAAACTACACTTAAAACGTATAGGACATCTTTAAATCTTGAACCTCAGGTGACAAAATCGAAACTCACAAAATATAGAATCAACATTAGCTACGAAATCCATTATACTTTGCACAACACAACGGAATTTGATTTAAACACATCAAAACTTAAGAAACCAAGTTCTTATATTCTAGTCTTATTAGAATTACATATGCTGAAACTTCCATTTCACTCTAACTTTGCTTTAAAATGACTTTTCTGAACATCAATAAGAATGAATTTGCTACAGGCCACAAAAAAATGTAGAAAAGAATCTCTTCCAGAATTAGTTTTTTTTTTTTTAATCCATACCAAAAAATTGCAGTTTCATGTTCTACACACACACTAGTTGTGAATATTTATTTACTCACCCTTAGTAAATAAAAAGCACAACCAGGTTCTATAAGTTTTGGTTAAATTTACCCTAAAAGTGTCTAATGTTAGTTCATTATGCCTTCTAAACAATGAATCTTTTTCTAACCCTTAAATATGTCTACTTTGCAAATTAATCAAGAACTTAACAACAATCTATACTAATTATCCCTAACCTCTGCATTTATCTATAGTACAGTGATTTTAGAGTAAAATTGAAGATATTTTAAAATTTAGACTCTTAAAATGAATGAAAAAAACATGCCATTTCTAAAAATGTAAAATACGATTGAATCAGACATTTCTAAAAAAAGTTATAGGTGGATGAAGTTTCCCCCTTAGACGGTCAAAAGAACTTCATCTACTCTTTTCTCTTAGTTTCCTAATTCAATTTAGTGTGAAATTTGACCGATGATATTCAAAAGTTTGTTTCTCCTTATAACTCAAGTTTAGTCCCGGTTGGACACTTTTTTTACAGTATCATCTAAATTGAGTTCAATTTTTCATCCTTTTATAACTCTTTTATATTTTAGTCTTTTCTTTAGTATAAGGTGTCTATGGATTTTAGTTAATTTAATCTATAACATTATGGTTCTAAATTCTTGTTCTAAATTCTTCTTTCAAACTTTAATTTATGACTTCTTAATTTCTTAGCTCTTGAGACAACTTTTGTAAATTTATTAGATTTAGCAATTTCATACGTTCTTGTAGATACTAATATTAACTTCTTAGATTGGTATTACACTTAGAAATTGAACCTTTTTACAAAGAGTTATTCATGGATGAAATTTGACCATTAATTGTATTATCAAACTTCATCCACAGTTTTCTCCTAATGTACAATTCAAAACTCACTTTTCTTTTCACTTTCAAATTCTTCGTCATGTATTCTATCCAACTTTCTTACTCTAACTGGATTTCATTCACATTTGACTCCAATCTTCATCCATTTATATCTTTCTCAATTTTTGTCTATTTTTAAAGTGTGATATGTTTTCGAAAAACTCTAAAGAAGATCTATAAGCTTCTGGATCTAAAATTTGGAAAGAAACTCTTTTCAATGCTCTGACTTTGATTTGCAAGTTGTCTTGATGGTTTTAAATGACTAACTTTAGAAATACATGGAAGTTAAAGAAATTGGATATTTATTTGATAATTTGGTTCTTCTTGAACATTGTTGAAGAGATTATTGACTGACTCTCTCTTTTTTTGTCATCATAAGAGTCTTGAAGAAATTATGCTCAAGGCTTAAACTTAAGGTTTTAATACAAATTGGAAAATTCTCTATACTTCTAACTTCTCCCTTTTTTTTCTTTTCCTTCCCTCCTCCTTTTCTTTTCTTTCTATTCTATACTACCTCCATTATTGTATTCAGAGGTAGACCTTGGAAATTTTATATAATAATTGATTCAAGTCTTCAAACAATAATTGACTTTTGATATCCTATGAGTCAATTATTATCCTATCCAAATTTTAATGGCTTCAAGTGTGTTTTAAAGATTTCTTCTAATCCTATCAACTTCTAATCCTCCCTTCTCTATTTTGTATATCAATTCCAAACTTCATTTCCTTCTTGATTCTACCATTCAATTTTTGAGTATTTGAACTTTATTTCTTCCTATTGTAGTTAAAAAAAAGAATGGTGAGTTTAGAAGTTGCTACTTTCTACACTCTGATGCTAATTGATATTTCTATTTTCTAATTTCTTCTCATTACTAATTTCTTCTCCCTAATTCTACTTCTATATATTCTTGCTCTCAGTTTGACTTTTGATAGATTAATATTTTACATTTTTTTATATATTTTTCTTCTTGAGGCTAAAATCAACTTTCTAAATTAATAAGGTACTCGCTAATTGGACCTTCCTAATAGAAGTTATGTGTGGATAAAGTTTAATCACTAATCATTGTTTAAAAACTTCATCCACTCACTATTTTTAGATGATAATTTCAAATCCACTTTTGATTACAAATTTAAATTCTAGTTTTTTACTACCTCCTAATCCTATTTTTTCATTCTATTTGGTTGAATTTAACACTTCTTCATCCAACTTAAGTGCTAAACATCATCCACCCACTCATTTCAAGTTGAATTCTTTCATATCTTATATTTTTGAAAACCTCTCACCCTCTACTTTCTGATTCTAGACTCAATTGAATATTGTCACCTCCTCTCTTTACTCTTGGCCACGGCTTTGAATAAACACTAACACAAAGAAATGACCAATTTGGCCAAATTTTTACTAACAAAGTCAAATGGCTTAATAACGTAGAAATGATACAAGAGGGGGATTCAAAGCTTTGCCTTACTTATGAATAACTTCTAAATTCTATCAGCTTCTATAACATCTAAGTTCAAAGTTTCGCCTTGTTTTTAAACATGGAGAAATTTTAAATAAATTTTACCAACGCTCCATTGCTTAGGGAAAGATGGAAGCCAAATAACAATACAACGAGGCTAAAAACAACAAATAAGTGTTAATTTATAAAACAAAATCACAAATTAGTGTACAACTTGACAATTTAGTAGAAGCACATAAGGGACCAATCATGATTAGTACAAACACAAAACTACAGCATGTATTAGTATAAAATGTTAGTACAACTAGAGATACAAAAATGGGTTGGTACAAGTGGATTAACACACAATTTATTCAAAAGGAAGCACTAGAGACCCCACTAAATAGCATCCCCAAGATAAAAAGGGGATTTTATCTAGGGTTAGTACAATGACTTAAAATTCAATAAAAATCCAATTAAAATTAGTACAAGACTTAAAACAAGTGCAACTAAAGGCAACCTTTAAAGGGACTTTACTGTTCTTGAAAAAGAGCTTCAAAAACAACAACAATGGAGCTTGAAATGCTCCCAAAGCAACCATTCAAAGAATTTAGCTCAAAAATGGCCAAAATCTAGGTTAATGGACCAAAATATAAAACACATGCAAAAAATTGGCTGCAAGGAATAACAAAAGGTGGATTGAGAGTAGAATGGATGCCTTTAAATATTTTATCAAGTACACCTCCCTTCTCTCTTTTCCTACTTAGTAATCTTATCAACTAAAATTTTCATCTTAGTCTACAAGTTCATCTTAGTCTATAAGTTTTAACTTTCTATCTAGGACATCAACTTTAATTATTGGAGAAAAGCTCCAAATCATAAATGGATTGCACCATTGGCTTTAAAAGGCTATTTTTTTTATTTAGATAGTCTTATACCCTCTACTCCAAAATCTCAAAGAATTCTAGCAATGACTAGAAATTCCAAAAGGGTTAAAAAATCAAATTTTAGAGTTTACCTATTCTACCAAAACTAACTAGCATAGGCTCTTAAATAGGTCCAAGAAGGTAAGAAAAGACCCCATGTTTACTTTATTCCGAGATTATGTGATCTTGATACATTAGTCAACTCCATAAATATTTTTCAATTTTGCCAGTTTGGAAAGATGTTTGCTAGTTTGGAAAGATGTTTGCTAGTTTGAAAAGATGTTTGCCAATTTGGGAAGATGTTTGCTAATTTTGGTACTTCTCGCTATTAGAATGTCACAAAACTTGTTAGAATGCTTTATTAGCATAAAAAAAACTATAATAATATTTATTGAGATTTTATTGCATCTGCAAAATTAGCAATTTCTACGAATTTTCCATACTATATTCTGGCAGTTGACCATATAGAGGAATATCTTCTGACTATTAGAAAATTTCAAAAAAATTTGGAAAATTTTTCATGGAATTTTCCAAAAAACATGCAAGTTCATATTCTTACCTTGCACATGTCAGAATGGAAGACAAAATTTTGTTATTTCCTTCAACTTCCAATAAATAAAGAATCTTTTACATTAAAAAAAATCTTCGCAAAGCAATTGCACCATTAGACTCTTGGCTCAACTCTCACTTCAAATCACCATACTTAGGTTGTAGATGACCTTTGTTGCTCCATTTTGAGTTTCTCCACCTACAAGCTAAGAATTGGGATTTCTACTATTTTGTCAATGGAATGTAAAAACTAAAATCTATTTTTAGAAATCTACCTTAGGGTTCTTACATATTTGCTTTGGACCAAATTAGCCAATTTGTGTCTCATTACACAATAGGTTTAGAGAATTGGGCAATTTTTACTAACATGCTTATTATTTACAATATGTGGGTTTCTACCCTATTTATACATAGAATTTAGATGCTACTAGGGAAAATTAGGCTTACTAGGACCAAAGGCTATATTGGTATGTGCAATATATATTTTGATTTAACACTCTATTTAGGTCTTTTATACATAAAACCACACTTAAAATTATAAGAAATCCGAAAAAATAAATCATGAATCTTAAATGACAAAATCGGAATTTACAGAATCCTCTAGCTTACTTAGATTTTGTGTTGTGGTACTTATCCTAAAGGCCATTCTACTATATTCGGCAAGACCATTTGAGAGATACTCTAATCTTTCATCTTATTTAAAAGTCTATTTTTCAATAAGAATTCAATTGTTGTGAAATTTTCTATAGGTTGTAGGATATTTGTCCAACACTTGTGACTGTTTTTTTGTATGTGGAGTGTCAGTATTAATCCATTCAAACTTAGCCCTTGTCCATTTAATTTAATAATTTTCTTATTTTTCAAAGTACAACAAAGCTTTGAATTTTTAGGTGTCAAAATTTAATAGTTTTCTACATGATACCTATGCTTTGAATTGAAAAGAATTGTGGTCAAAAGTTGTATTTTATGTTTTATTTGGCAAATACATATTGAATATGCATTTAGAAAAGATCTATTGCTTGAAAGGCACAATAGATATCACCTAGGCACCCAATAGCGTAAATTTCATGCAAAAATCTAGGACCTAGTTGTGTACCTTTGAATACTAAAGGTGGATATTAAAATACTCATAATATGCAATTGAAGTGATAAAAATTCCAAACCGCTTTTATTAACCCCTAAAGGACCAAATTGCATTTTAGAGCAACATAGCAATTTTTGGCAAATAATTGTAAATGGAAATTTTATTTTTTCTTTGAAAATTTCATACAATATGCAATTGAGGAGTAGCTTTAAGGCATAAAAATTTCGTAATTTTTTTACTACATGATTAAAAAAATTATTGTATAATATGTAGGATTTTCTTCTATCCAATTAGCTCTATAAAATCACTTTTAAAAAAAGAAAAAAATTGAAATTGGTTTTGAAGATTTATATATGCTTGAAAAGCTTTCAATCATTCCATAATATTTATGAGATGAAATTTACGAGGAGTTTTTGTTTGCAGGTAGCTATGGAATCTGTATTCTAAAATAAACTTTGAAGTCCTTTATTTGACTAAATTTCTAATATTTTTTGAAAAAACGAAAATCATAAAATGAAAATTTTTAATTATAAAATTACAACCATTGGGATTGGCATTTTTCAATTCCATAACTAAACTATTAACAAAATACTATTTCAAATCACTTTCTACTTCTTTCTATTTTCTATCTTTTTAAAGCATGAATATGAAGAAAAAAATTGCAATTTTTTATATGTATTTCCAATTTATTTTTTCAATTTATTATGGAGAATTGCAAATTGTAGGATCTACACTTTTGGGGGTTAAATGTTTGAAAGATGAAATCTAACCATTTGGTGAAGTGTTGAAAATACTTCTTTTTGAAACTCAAGCATCATGATCTTGCAATGCGTAAGGCTTTTTATTCTTAAATTTTATTACGGTGTATTCTAACAATTTAACTAAATGATCCTATGGTTAAATTTGTTAAATAAATATAGATGTAGATTTTAGCCTTGCTTTGGAAACTAGTATTTTGAAGCAATTTTGGGTCTCTAAACATGAAAGAACTTTAGGGGTTAAATAGACAAATGAATTGAATTGAGAGTCCAAGAAAAAAGTTTCAAAAGAAAAAAGAAATTTTCAAACTTAGGTAGAAGTAGGTACAATATACACAAAAAATAAACCTTTCATAGTTCCTACATTGAATTGAAATACACTAATCCCAACATAGTATTTTGCTCTTATAAGCAAAGTTTTAAGCTATGAAAACAAAATTCTTGAAATTTTTTAAATTTGAGCTCAAACAAGGATTCAATTTAAATTATTATTCTAAAAAGATGTTCTAATTATTATGAAAAAATATGCTCTATAGTTTTCTCATCATTTATGTAAATGGAACAAACCAAACCTTCTTATAGACAAACATATAATCTATTAAAAAAAATTATTTCAAGTTCATTAGGATTTGTTTTGCCTCATGACAAGTTCTACTATTTTATAAATTAGGTGGTATAATTTTGTTCTATTATTAGCAAAATAGTCTTACTTTTTATTATGAAAAAAATTTGAAAAACATGTCCCACAATTTGTGATCACAAGAATGTGTGTGAACTATAAAGTATCATGGCCTGCAATGGGACATTTGGAACTTTAAGTGTTCATGTGCTTTATTTAATTTGTAAGTGCAATATGAAATACAAGTAGAAATGAAATAAAATAGTATTTACTATTTCTACCAATAACATCAAGTTATAATCCTAATTTCTTAATCTATGGCAATTTTTGGTGATTCCAACAAAGACTTGTTCATTTCATTGCATATTGATGCCTTTTTTTGTAGTATTGCAAGCTTTGGGATTTCTTTTATAAAATATAGATAATTGTTATAGCACTAAAAATGATATATCACCAAAATTTAAGATTTAAAAAAAATTGTACGAAAAGTCGTTCACAAAATAGATTGATAAAACATTTTAAGAAAATAGACTCTTCGATGTTTAAATTATAAGAAATTGGTAAAATCATTCAAAGAATAAAAACAAAAATTTTCTAATCTTCAAAATTTTATGGAGATAAGATTCTACTAGGAACATGATAGAAAAGTGTTTTCAAGCATCTAAAAATTTGTATGCAAGGGAATCTTCTTTATACCCATGTTGACAATTTAAAATTTTCTATTTTTATTTGTTCTTTGCATTGTAGATATATGCCCATGATATAAATATATTCCTAGAAGTTCACCTTTGTAATGATAATTTTGGGTGTTCAAAAGTCTATCAAAGCATGAAAATTCAAAGTGTGACAAATTAGCATATTGCTTTTGAAATACTAAATAATTCTTTAATAATCTTCAAAAATATTTGCTACAAAAAAGAGGTTTTTTTTTATATTCATTTTTAAATTTTAGATTCATCAACCCCATACTTCAAAAATTATGGTAGAAGACATGATTGATGCACAATGATGGAGGTCCAAATAGTCCCAATGTTTCTTGAAATCACCTTTCTCTCGACATCTATTTCATGATTACTAGATATCAACTAAAGTACCAATTCAATGGATATTTAAAATGTTCAAGTCTATTTCTAAAAGAAAAAAATTAGTTTGAAATTAGAAGACCAAAATTTTAAAAAACTTTAACCACTTAGTACCTGAAATTGATTCTAAAGTACAACAATTACACTTTTGCTTTGTATATTGTCTTATATATTTTAAAGAAAATATCAAAAATATCTTTATATATATTATTATATTTTATATACAAATATATAATGTTTTGTTATTATGATTTTATTTTTCTTCAACATGGCATGTAATATAGACATTTAGAATTCTTTCTTGACAAGAATATAGAATTAGAAATCAAATAGTTTCATGGACAACCTATTATAGAAACGTGCAAAAAAATAGAGATGACATTCCCTTGAATACAAGTGGTTCAAATGGCTCTTCATCTCCACCATCTAAGACACCAAAATCTTCATCTTCTTCATCTCCTTCTATAGCTCAAATGACAATGTAGGAAAGTACTAAAAGTCTTTCTACAACAATGGAAGATATTGCATTTAATGTGCCTCTGCTACTTTCTCCTCCAAGAAGAAGTTCAAACTTAGAATTCCATATTGAAGAAGTAGCTATGCCAACAAGAATTAGAATTTAGATATTAGAATTCCTCTTCACCTTCATATGAACTTAATGTGCATCTATGAATTGAGATTGAAGTTCTAGGTTTGCAAATAGACTTAGATGCCACAAATGTATTTATTGTTGTCCTAAACAAAAAAAATTAAATAATTTTAAAGTAAAAACTTGAAGATCAATATAAAAATCTACTTGATGGAGATTAGAAAATTAGTCACTACTATGGTTCATTATTACATTGTCTTGTTGTACTTAGAATTGATGAATGTATTTACATTCTAGTTCCACCTTTTGGAGATTAAATCATGTCAAAGTAAGAAATTAGAAATTTAAAGTAGGATTTTATATTGGTCATAATCAAACACTAAAATAAGTCTTAAATATAAAATTGGGGGGAATAATTACAACATTTAGTTCCCTTAATTGGTCTACAATAGCTGGACAACGAATACATCACATTTTCCCAAACATTAGAAGATTTTCATTTGCTTTGGAGGGCTACAAGTTCCTTAAGGTTTTCAAACCCTAAGAACTTGCTGCATCTGCTATTTGATGTAGCATAGTGACTACCACGTCATTTAAAAAAATTAAAAATAAAATAAAAATTTAAGCTTTTTTTTCATTTTAAAAATTTACAAAAAAAATTTATTAAAATTTTAAAAATATGAAAATAGCCATTCCCTAGTTGCAGAGGAAACAACAATGGGAATGGCCCTAAAACAGCCCTCTTGGCCCCCCCAAAATCCTCTAATGTAAGCATTTACTTTTGAAGATTCTTAGCTTTTTCCAAAGTTAAAGTGGGATGCTCATAATTTGGTTACACATGTAAGAACCTCGTAGACAAAATATATTTGTTAGAGGATCTAACAATTGTCTTTGACATGGAAAAATAAATGAAGAGTATCCTTTTTGTCTGCTATCTATTTATTTTACATCTAGGTTATGGAGTTGATTTCAAGTCATGATAGTTAATTTTTTATTTTGTACAAGCTACTACAAATATTAAAAACATTGTGTTTCACTAATTTGAGTTTTTTTTCCTCAAAAAAAATTTATTTTGACTTTTTTTTCTTTAGATAAAAATAAACAAGTTAAAGCTTCCAAACTTTTCCATCTCCACTATCCTAGAAATTTATGAAAATATTCTAAAATAATCAATGTATTGAAGTTTGAAGGTGAAGATTTAAAATCAAGTTTCTAAATAATATAGCTCAAGTAGATTAAATCTATTTGTATTGCTATTAGTATGGTAAATTAGAAATTGAAATGTAGTAGTAAAGATTATTTTATATTCATTACCTTAATCTAAATTGATCACATAAAAATTTAATAAAATAGAAAATAATCAAAATTTTACAAATTTTCAATTTGAATCATTTCAGATTCAAAAATTAAAAATTAAAATGTATGGCCTTCAAATATAAGTTTTCTAAATGCATGTATTTATCAATTTTAAATTTACAAATTAAGAAGATTCACAAATTAAAAATTCCCCAATCTGTAGATTTTGAGATTTTAAAATTTGAAGATTTTAAATCTTAAATATTTTAAAAATTCATAAGTGTAAGATTATAATTTTCAACAAACCAGCAATAGAACGACAATGGAATAACAATGTCAATTTAGGAATTTAGGAATTTACAAATACAGAAACTACAAGTTGTTGTATATTTCTATTTTTTTTTTTCAAAATTGAAAAATTGAAAAGTAGGCAGATTTTAAAATTTTCACCTTTCAAACAATTGGATGCCAAGGGTAGTAGTATGAAGAACAATAAATCCTTTGTATTATAATTACATTAATCTCTAAAATCCCAAGGTCATTTTCTTTTAAAACCACTCAAAACTCCCATTTCAATGCAAACAAACAGAAATTTAAACCATTGTTTTTTTGCATATCTAATTGTAGGATATTGAATTAGACTTGTATGAGAATATTTTGAAGAAAGTTTAGAAAGTTTAGAAAGTTTAACCATATCAATCACAAGATATATATGCAATGAAAGTATAGAAAACAAGTTTTTTGCTCCTAGTTTGTTTGGATTATAAGGCTTTGAATCCTTTTAACTTCAAATTTTTGTACTACAGACACTAAAAGAAAAACATATTTGTCACAACCAACTTCAATGCAACTATGTGTTCTGTACAACTATCCTACAACTGTAGTCCTTTGTATTTACACCAAATTTGACATGAACAAAGTTATATGTTATTGTAGTCGTAAAGTAATTACAAAGTAGTCACAAGGTGAAGTTTAGAATTACAGGGATGTATCAGAAGAATTGATGTGACATATTCTACATCCAATATTCCTTACAATTGTCAATGTGGACAACTTTATGTTTTGTAGAGTTTGGTGAGTCAAACTATAGTTGCATAGAATCTAAACTCACTTAAAAGCAACTAGAATGCAACTAGAGTTCAACTAGAAAACAATTACAATTGTCCCATATCAATTGTCAAGAGTACCATTAGGTTGGACAAATAAGAATTGTAAGTTATAGTATTCTTGTGTAATGAATTCTAATTATGAAATTTTAATAATTCTACATTTTGTAGACTTCTACAATTTGTGGATTTTTGTAGTTCATAGAAATCATCAAATTTTTAAAGTCTAAGAAATTTTAGAACTTGTGAAATTGTAAAGTCGTGTAAGTTGGTGAAATCTATTTAATATCAATATGTGGATTTGATAATCTAAAAAAGAAGCTAGATATCTACAAATCATTGAGAATAAAACTTCGAAATCTACAAATCATAGACAAGTCATAAAAAAATTGCAAACAAGTTGCAAATCGGTTGCAAATAAATTGTACATGAATTGCAAATAAGCTGCACTTAAGCAAGTTCCACATTAGCAACCACATCAAAAGGGCTCATTGATGAACTTCTACATAGAATATCGAATGAGATCAAACTTGCAATTATTTTGCAACTTATACAACTTGTTCACTGCAACTGCAGTCTTTAAATTATCACCCAGTTGCAAACACCCCTTGCAACTACAAAACCAATTGTAAATTGTAGTTGCTAAATCCTTCATTTCCTTTGAGTGAGATTAGGAATTTTAAATAAATTAATTCTATTGAAGAATTGAATTGAGAGTTTCAATTTTTTTTTAATTTGTAATTTTCATTCTTTAAAAATTTGTTAAGTTGAAGTAAGTATGAGATAGAAGAAAAAATTGAATATTAACAGCTTTAAGATGGAGTTCAAACACACTAATCCTAATTTTGAGATTATTCTAAACACCCAACCCAACCATAAGCAACTTTTTTCTTGAAAAATTATTAAAATTAAGTTCATAACTAGATTCAATATATTATTTTTTCAAAAATTTGCTAAGATTGCCTACAAAACAAAAACCTTTATAACTTTTACATTACATATCCAATGACGGAATGATTCAAATTTTTCCTTATAAAAAAAATATAATCTATGAGAAATTTTTTAATTAAAAAATTATTTCAATTTTTTTTTGTTAACTGCCTTGGTTTATATGAGCCCAATAGTTGTCACCTGGGCCTTAGGATCACTTTCTTTTTTACTTTAGCTCATTCTTTATAGCATTTTTGGGTCTAAAAGGCCTAAAAAATGTATTAACATCGTATTGGTAGAAGTTCCTACATTTACGGTTTGTTATTTCCCAAAAGTCCAGTAGTGCTCTAAGCACTTCCTTTTACCATTTCCAGTGTTTAAATAGGTGTCTAGTACGTTGATTAGGAGTTTGAGATAGAGGTGAGCCTTGGTAGACAAAGTCATAGAAGATACTTATTTTAGATGATTACCAGATTTACACAAATCCATTGATTCACGAGGATGCACACCGAAGATTAAAGAAAGGTGTTTTTAGCATAAAAACATGCCAAGAGCTCAACAACAAAGTTAGTTTGTGAAGATTTCCTCAAATGGAAATGATTCCTCCCTAGAGGAATTAAACACAAGAAGTAAAGAATTTGGACCTCTCCACATTTGATGCAAGTAAAAATGTAAACTTGAAATTATCATTTGAAAGCTTCCTAGAGGATGCCTAAATTTTTTTGTAATTTTTTGGATTGCAGAAGATGACTATATAGGAAGTCAACCACATGTACCAGCAACTAGAAATTCATGGAAATTATTCAGGTAGTAGTAAAATTCCACTAAAAATTAGGGTAGTATTTTTTAGCTAAAATAAGCATCCAACCAAATTTCAAGACATTCCAATACTAACAAGTGCCATAATTGACTATGGCACTCGATTTTAACAATTTTAAAAAACATTCAACAGGTTGACCGGCATACCAAGTACATATAGTGTCCAAATGGAGTAACTTGGACTCTTTTCTTACTATTTTGGATCTTCCAAAAAACCTATGCTAGTCAAAACCTTGAGAAAAGGCAAACTCCAATATTTGAATTTTCTACCTTTTCACTAGCTTGCAATTCATTGGCTTTTGCTTGCGCAATAGTTTGGAAAGTAGGGGATATAGGGTCCAATAAGCTAATTTGGACCTTCTAAAGACCATGGTACAATCAATTTTGCATTTGGAGCATTTATCCAAAAGTTAAAATGATCACAACAATAATGTAAAATTTGATTTAACGTTAATTTGGATTTATGTAGGAGTAGATGTAGATAATTTGTGAGGGTTTGGGGGCCTTGGAAGAGTATAAAAGGCCTCCACACCAACTATCTCTCTCTCTTTGCACCCATTTCTTGTTTTTTTTGGCCACAACGTGGCTATGTTGTTGGAATTTTGACAATTTGCCAAAAAACTTATTTGAATTGCAATTTAGAGTCATTTTGCTCCTTGATTTCTCTACCATCTTTTTTGTTTGAGCCCATTTCAAAGGATGTTGGGGTCCCTTTGAAGAGTCCTTGTGTTTGGAATTGTTTTTGAAGTAATTTGATTGTTTTGGGGTATTTTTTGTATTAACACCAAGGATATTCAAGTTGAATTCTGGCAATGCCGTTAGCTTGAATACCTTGGAGCTTGCCTTATTGCGTTTCAAGTGTCCTCATTTACTAACTTTGTTCCCATTTGAGCTCTTGTGCAGGATTTCCAACCATTGGTATGTGAATATTCCCCTAAAGCCTTGAATTTGGAATATGTGGTCTAAAAAAGTATTGTTTGAAGTCAATTGGGGAGATCTTGGGTTGGATCTAGGACTCTCAAACATCCCCGTATAACGGAATTCTTACAAAAGTATTCCAAAATTTGAGGTTAACCTCTCTAATACGGCAAAGCTTTCACCCTTAGAGTTATTCTTTTAAGTTTGTATCACCTTCCAAAAAACGAGTGAAACCCCGGGGACGGCGAAGCTTCACTCTCCCTTGAAATTTCTTTATTTGTATTAAGTTAAAAAGTGGCATCCAGGGGAGCCAATTATTTCTCATTTATACTATCTTATATGGAAATAAGTTAGAAGAGAAAAAGAGCCAGAATTGATCCCGTGATTGATTTAATTTTATCCAAAGCAAACTAGGAAGGTAGTATGTCAAAATCCATCACAAGAGTCCTCTTTTGCTAATTTTTAAGAAGTGAGAAGGTGAGAAGACCAAAATCAGCACACTCAAGGTTGGTGGACAACCCCCAAAATTGGAGTTTGAAGGAAGGGAGGGTCACAAACCAACAAGGGAGGAACGAGAGCATTGAGGAGCCAACAAAATCTGAAATCAACCAATTGAAGTCTCAATCAACTAACTGAAAGTCACCCCCAAATTGATTTGGTTTGTTAAGTAATTAATCACCATCTATCCCCTTGCTTTGTACTTTGGTCTTGCAAGCTCACTATCTGGTTCTCCCAAAAACTTGATCTTTGACCTGTCTACAACCTAGTTCCAACATCCTACAACAACACAAGTGAACTCAAAGTTTGGAAAGAAGATTAGTATAGGATTAAGGCCAAGTTGCTTTCACAAACAAAGGTACACCATACATTAGGAATAGTTTGACTTTGGTGACCATAATTAATATTTGATTAGAAGACATAAAGAAAAGACGAAAACATGAAATATTAGACTTAGGAATATTCTACAAATTAGTTATTAGATAGAAGAAGTCAAACAAGCTTTGTCTTGAAATCTTGTTTGATTCCAAGCAAATTACCCAAGAACTAGCATTAGATTTGATAGGATTTTATTCCCAAAATATATCTACAAAGAAAAAGAGAGCATTAGAAAGAAAAGGAAGGGAGAATCAATTGAAGGATGGAAATTAGGACGTATTCCAAGTGTCATAGGAGCGCACCATACAACATTGTAACACTAAAAATTCAACATGGAGGTTGATAGAGCGTACAACGAAAGGCGAATTATCATCAACATGGATGAAATCACCAAAACCATAGAATGTGAGGTTAGTCATTGAAACTTTTATCCCAATTCTCTTGAATTTTCATTAAAAACATTAGAATAGGAATTAGTGCTTAGATCAAAGTTTGAAAATAGAATAAAAACAAAAAATCTAAAAATACTAAGATAGGCCTAGAAGTAGTTAGAAAATTATCATAGTCATAAAAAATCATTTACCTCCCAATGTAGTTAGAATTTATCCAAAAATTACCATAGATGAAAAATAGTGGTAAAATTGGATGAAAAGTTTAAAATTCATTAAAAAGAATCTTGAAAAGAATCTAACATCTACAGAAAAAATAAAAGTCAAAAAAATAAAAGATAAAATAATTTACAATTTCAAAGGTAAAAATTGAAAGGTGGATTTTGATTAATCAATTGACAATCAAAATTTACCATTTAATCATTTTTTACTATGAAAGTAAAAGTAAGAAGGTTTTTTACCTTGATAGAAAGGTAAAATTGGACCCTCAAAGATAAATTACTTAGTCATAGAAGTTGGGTAAAAAACAAAATTTCAAGTAATAATAAAATTGTTAGACGTTCTTACCACTTAAGTCAAAATATACTTAAAGAAAAATTTAAAGTTAAAATCTCAAAGGGAATATTTTTGGGATTCCAAAACCACCTTAACTTCACAAATTGGTCAAAAAATAGAAATGCTAGAGTAGGATGAAGTTTTAAGCCAAATTAGAGTAGAATTGGATGAAAGTCAACTAGAATTAATTAACTCAATCCAAATTCATAATTTAGGTAGTAATCTAAAAATAGAAAATAAACCAAAAATCAAAAGTGAATTTCAATAGTTAGATTGCTAGAAATTGACAAATGAAGTTTAAAAAGGTAGTTTTAGTATCAAACTTCATCCATGAATATCTCCTAGAGAATTAGGTCAAATTGGGATTTCTTTATCATTTTAGAAAGGAAAAATTTAGACCTACAATTTAGGCTACTTAATCTTTCCGCTTGACTAACCCCATTGTCTCTTAGTTTTGGTCGTCGTAGCCAAAACTGGCCTTTTTTACTAACTCTTTGAATTTGGTTAACAATTACTTTAGGAAAGTATAGGTAGAAAAAAAAAAAAAAGATCTTTTGCTTGGAAGAAGTAATTAGATTATACATTAGATACCCATTAGGATTTTACTACGACAAAGCAACTAGAACGTGGTTGTGTATACTTTATTTCAAGGGTGGGAATAAAGTGCCCATAGTTTACTTTGGGCTTATTATGGCATAATTTTGCTCCTCAAAACTAATTGAAATAAAAAATTATATTCCCACAAATGCTAATTAATTTTTCTATCTTGAGAAAAAAAAATATAAAAAACCTTTCTAAAAATTGAGATTATAGAAACTTGCTCAAATCTTTAAGAGTCATGGCTTCAAGAGATTCTCGGGACTTAAAGGGTTTACCCTTATATTCTATAAGCATTAGTTGTTAGTATAACCTTGTTAGTTCAATTATATTAATGCAATAAATTGCATCTTTTAAGCTCATTGTCATTGTGATAAACTATCACAATAAGCTCAGAAAAAAATTTGAACTAAATTTATTTCAACCATCTCTCAGCTCAATTTAAATTGATTTAAATTAAATTAATTTTATTACCACCCCCTCTTCCCTCCCCCCTCCCTCATTTTCAAGTGGCATTTGTGTGCCATTCAATATGGGATATATCAAGTGTATTTTAAGTTCATAGCCATAGCTGTAGTCGTATTTCAATACGTATCCATATTCCAATATGATATTCGTATTTTAGTACCATATTATATTTGTATTCAAATATGTAGTTGTAGTCATATTTCAGTATGTATCCATATATCAATGTTGTATTCATATCTCAGAATTTTTGGAGATCTATGGCATCAAAGGGGGTGGAGATTTTTTTTAATTACAAATCAATGGCTCTTGTTTTTTCCAGAGGAGGAGGTGTTAAGTAATTGCAAATGTGTTGTATTCATCTCTTTTTGCCTCATTGTCATTATGTAACCTTGATGCTTCTTTACACACCTCAACCCTAAGCAATTTTTCTCTTTGTCTCTAGGTTGTAGGCTTTTATTGTGTGTTGAAGTGAGGACATAAAAACAATTCTATGATATAGCTATAAAGTAGTTTTATTCAAAGAATTTTATATTTTTATCTTTGCAATATGTTCTTAATAAAAAATTTGTCACCTTTATTTATAAAATCATGGTAATTAAAATTTTTAACAAAGAAATGAAGAAATTCAATGTCATATATGAGACAAGCAATTTCCGTCTTTGAAATATGAAACAACAAAGTGTCACTCATAAAAAGAAACTAAATGGAGGATAGAAAGTGGAGGATGTTTATTTAATCCCCAAAGTTCCTAAACTATATTTTCACTGAAAACACTTCAAAATTGCCATTTTTTGTACAAGTACCGAATTTTTGAAGAATTTTTTTGACACATAGAATTATAGGATCTTATATTATTTTGGCTTGAAAACATGTGAAAAAAAATTCACAATTTTCCACGACGTGGATTGCAAGATATAAGTATTCAAATTAGTAAAATCATTGTTTTGGCCATACAAAAAACAGGACACCTGCATTTCAAAAGCTTACTTTTCTACAAATTAATGTCCAAAATGGTGGTACTTCTTTGGATTCTTTTTTCTACACAAGTTGTCCATGTACTTGAAAAATTTATACAACATATAAGAAAAAAAGAGTAACTAGAAAGAAATAGAAAATGATTCAAAATAGTAAATTTTTAAGAATTTAATTATGGAATTGAAAAATGCCAATCCCAATGGTTGCAATGTTGTAATAAACAATCTACATTCTATGATTTTGTTTTTTTTCCAAAAATATTGAAAATTGAGTAAGATATAGGACTTCAAAGTTTATTTTAGAGTAGAAAATCCATAACTACCCGCAAACTAAAACTCCTAAAAACTTTTGATTCATTGATCAAAATAAAATGATTCAAAACTTTCCATGTATATATAACTCTAGAAAACTAATTAAAAATTTTTGTCTTAGAAAAAATGTGTTTTATTCTGATTTGACTCGACTACCCATTTACAAAAAGAACGAACATATTAGGCCATAAATTTTGACTCATGTTTCCAAATTTCATGAAATTTAGTGCATATGAGAGACATTACTTGTCTCCATTTTCTATGATAATTTAGGCAAAAAATATAGAAATTTCTAGTCACATGTACATGCCCAAAATTGCTATGTAGCCAAAAAATGCATGCTAGTCTTTTAGGGGTTAAAGAAAAATGATCCAAATTGTGACACCTTTCTAAAGTTAGCCCCTAAATATTTCTTGCTTGAAATATACTCCTACTATTTATGAGACTTTAAGGTCAATTTTTGAATTACCATTGTACAATAGTTTGAAAATTTCTAGATTATTCATTCAAAGATCTATAAATGCATAAGATAGTCTAAAATACACCTTTGTATCCCAACAAGATTCAAACAAATATTGGGCAATTTAATAATAAAAACAATATTCATTTATTTATTTAGATGCATTGAGATCTAGTGACTGTTAACACTAGAGAGGCTCTATTAAGTTAGTTATGAGTGGCAATTTCCACTAAACTTTTACTTTCTTAAAAATCAAAGTGAGCTTCAAGAAGTGCACAAGAAATTAAGTCCTCATATTAAAAAAAAAAAGGATTCAAGAATAGCATTGCAATGACCTTCAATGTGGGATTATTGTTGTAAAGACTAAATAAACTATGATACTATAAATAAAGGTGTAACATGAGCAACTTATTGCTAGGTAGGAGGTCCATAAAGCACCCATATGAAGGGCTAATAATTAATTTGGGGAGGTTAGACTTCTTGAAAAAAAATTTCAATAATTTTTTTGGAAAAACAAATCTAAAGCTTCATAGAATTAATTATTGATATTCAGAAGTTGAGATATACCAATCACCAAAAGTGTCCACCTTTTGAAATGTACACTGTTTGTATATTGCTAGTGAAATAATAAAGCCAAATGTACCTTTGCGTTAAAAGACACTTTTTGAGCCCAAGTGCTTATGGACCTTCTACCACAATGAAGTGTTTTTTGTGTGTGAGAGGTGAAGAGTTTTGCTTTGATTCTAAACCAAAGCTGACCCAAACTTCAATCAACCTTATTCCAAAAGTACATCAAGATGCCTTGCTCTTTGAAACTTCTCAAAGGAAAATCCATTGTATTTGGAAATAAGTATTTTGAAGTAATTTGGGCCCCTAAACGTCAAAAAAGCTTTCAAGGTTAACAATTTTGTTTTTCCTTCTCTCTTGTATATGCTTTTACTTATCAATTTTTATAAAGAATGACAATCAAATTTGTTTGTTTGTTTTAATTTTTTTTCCTTAAACTTCCAATTCAATTCTTCATCATATAACTTTTCTATTTTAAAATATGTAGCAAATTTTTTTTTAAACTATGAATATTCAAGGTTTTATATTGAAGTCACAAAAGGTGCATCAAAATCCATTTTCTACACTTTAAATACAAAAATCTTGCAATCTACGAGTTCAAAGTTTCTAAAATTACTTCCACACATCCTTTTACTTGTTCAATGCAAGATTTTATAGAAGAATATGCAAAAAACATACAATTATTAAAGTTATTTGATCTTTGCAATTGAAATGATAACAATTTTGAGTGTTTTTTGGTTTTAAAAAGGCTTGGGAATGTAAAGGTTAGGGATTGTGATGTGTACTAGAATGATTAGAAAAACAATAACTAAACAAATGAACACAATATTAGTAGATTTTCAAACCAATTAGATCATAATATAAATATAAAAAGTTAAAAATGAATGTTAACAATCAATTCTCTTGGTTTAAAATGTATTAGGTTTAAGTTTATAATGTTATTTTATAACTCTATTTTTGTCTCTATCAATATACATTAAAATTAAAATCAAAATAATGATGTAACTAAATTTAATTCAATAACTTATATACTGCATAAAGTCATAAACATCTTAATATCCAAAATAGTGATATAACCATGCAAGTTGTATAATACATAAACTTCAAATAAATTTTGAAATGGCCTATAGTATACCTAGTGCAATTGAATGGTTTAGTGAATTTGATTAATCATGTTTGAATTTCAATTATGCATACGTTATAGGCACAAATTCCTTTCTAAATGATAATACACTAAGAAGCATTAATTTTTTCTGAAAATATTTGAGGACAAAACCTTTCTTTCTCAATGGTAAAATTGCTACAAAAATTGGAGGTAATATTGCTCTTTAAAGAAACAATAAATCTGTATTCAGACACATTTTGGATATGAGTTACATCTATATATGTAATTGTGAATGCAAACAACAAATGAAGATAGCATTTTGCATTGCCCAAAAGAAAAGAAAACAAATAAATGAATTAAAACCTCAACTTCCATGTAACTCTTGAGCTTACACATGTGCCTCCATTCAAATCACTCTGACTTCAATGTCCAATGGTGGAAGACAATGTTCGAGGAGATCTGCCAGCTAGTTCATTATTAGTGGATGGAATTGGGAAATAAACCCGTTTGCAATTTGAAAACATTGGAAAAAACTTGGTGAAAAATTTATACAATTCCTATATTTAGAATAAAAAGTAGAGAAAGAAACCAGACTTGGTTATTGGAAAAATAGTTCAATATGGGTATTGCAGCAAACTAGCTGGTAAGGAGTAGAGTCTATTGTAGTGCAACAAGCTTAATGTGGAGGTCGAGCCAAAGATGATTTTTTTTTTTAAAAAGACCCCTATTTTGTGCCATATTAATTTTATTGTTGTCACTTCCCCTAGCTAATTTAAAGCCTGAGTCTTGAATTTTGCAAGGCAAACAAAAGGTTCTTATATTTTCCCCAGTATAAAACATAGAAACAACATGTTCCATTAAATGAGATTTTAGCCCCTGAGAGGACTGCGAATTCCCCTGCACTCAGCTAGGTTCCCACTACCCCACAACAGTTGTGTGACATGGCACAGCAACTGCCATGTCACTTTTTCATTTTTTTAATCATTTTTTTTGTTAAATTCAGATTTTTTTTTTTTTAACAATGGCAGTTCCCAAACTGCTCAGGAAACAGGCCCAGACAGCCCTCCAGACCCCCCCCCAAAAAAAATCTAATCCATGTGTTTTCTCCAAGGTAAAACACAGGGGGCAAAACCATCTCCGCAATAGGCTTGTTGAACTATTATACTGTAACATAGAGTCGACCCTGGTAAGGTAAAACTCCCCCAAATATCCCTAAACCCCTGCCGTGGTGGTAGAGCCTCTTTTCCACCGACCCTAATCTCGAGCCTACCTTTCTTCCAAGCCTGTCCCAGAAGTACGTGCAGTCCAACGGGAAGCTGACGTGTGCCGAAGGACATCACAGGTAGGCCTGCACCCTTTCCGTGTGACGTCACAGGGCACTCAGTCCCTGCCGAAGCAAAACCCTCCCTTGTGTACGAGTGCCAGTGTTTTGTCAGGGAGGATATTCTGGGTGTCAACTTGGCCAGTACAATTCATCTACGGAGTAACTTGTTTTGGGAACAAACCAAAGGAAATGGAATTTCCACACACATGTGGTGTAAGTTAAACTTATTCTCTTTCTACAACTTAATTAGCTCTTAAATGCCAACATCAACATCAATGGATGACATGACATGAAATTCTTGTAATAAGTTAGGACAGAAGTTCAACTCCGGTAAGCTTATTCATCTTTGAAATTTTATTATGAAAAGTGCAAGTCTTTTATAGTAGTTTGAGACTTTCTACAAATGCTTTTGTAATACTTTAAGCCAACGATTCACACTGTTTGTCCTTTGTAAGGGTTAAGCTTAAGCTTTATATGTTTGTGTGAGGGACTTGATTTCACACTATGGCAGGCATACGACTGTGTGTTTGACAGAGTCTTTTGTTCAGTGTCATTCGTCTTTTTCATAAGGTTTTTTCATAAGGTGGTACTCACATGTCTTGCTGTCCCTTTGATGGAGAGATATTAATTCCACTCATACATGGATTCCATGCACAGATAGACATCAATCTTGGTTCTGCAATCTGCACGATGGCAGTAGATTCAGGCCCTGGGTGGGGGGGGAGGGAGGGAGGGGGGGAGGCCTGAAAGATGGTAACTTAGTACAGAGTATTAGTTAAAATAGTCTCTCTCTCTCACAGCTGATTAACCCCCTCAAGGATTTCAAAGATTTTGGAAGGAACCAATGAGAAGCTTTGGGGTTCAATTAATTTTCAAAACAAAGGGGTGAAGGATTTGAAATTTTTCAAAAGAATAGGAGAGATGAAAGGTTTTTAAAACAACAATTGGAATCTAAACCTTTGAATTTTTTGTATTAATAAAAATAGGATCTAACACTAGCTATTGATTAACATACACCTCCAAAGTTCACCACAACAAGTTCATAATTGCTAAGACTTCCACGTCAGTTGAAGTCTACAAACTTGTAACCCTCAATAGACAAACCTATGACCATTTTTTCAAAATTCATTTTCAAGGGCTTGTGAATGTGATTTTTTGTAATTATTTGTGAGAAATGTAATTACATGTCTTTTGTTAGTCATAAATTTTTTTGTTTATTTGTAAAAATTTAAAATTATCATGAATTTTTGAATAAAAAAGGTAAACAGTTTGTATCAAATGCATTTGATGCTCAAAATTTTTGAAAATTTCTCCACATGTTTTACAATATAGTGTAGACCATCATTGTGCAAATTTTTGTATTGTGTCGATCTAAAGTTGAAACACCATCACTCCATGGTTATAGATCTAAAATTCAAATTGATATATAAGTCCAATGATGACCTTTAGATTGATTTAGCCAATTTTCGGAGTGACTTTTGAGGTTTCTATATTGACTAATATAAGGTTTAGTTCAAATGTAACTATAGTGTTGATTTGAAGCCACAACTAAAAATATGTTGGAATGAAGCAAGATGAAAATGATGGGATTTTGAAGCTTCAATGAAAATAATGGAATTTTGAAGTTACACAATTTAAATTGAAGCCTATAAAAAAATTGTGCTTTCAATTGAGAGAGTTGAAAGTTTTTGAAGTTCAATTAATTTTTAAAACAAAGGCTACAAGAATTTGGAATTTAAAGAGAAAAAAATATGAGAGTTGAAAGGCTCCACTTTGTAAATATGAAGTTGGATCTATTGGTATTGAGGGAATTGAAAAGTCTTTTGAGGAACCCAATGGGAACCTTTGGAGGTTCAATTACAAAAAAAAATTGGATTGGAATTTGGATTCACTCATAAATATGAGAGTTGAAAAGGTCCATTTTGCAACCATAGGGTCCTAATCTTTAGGGGTTTTGTATTAGCAAGTATGTAGTTCAACATTGTTTATTAATCAACTTAACCCCTAAAGGACCATTGTCCCTTCAGGGGACAAATGGGATTTCAGCCAGGTACCTATGGGCTGAAATTATTTTCTGATTTTTTAAAACTTTTCTTGAAGATAAAAAAAATTAATAAGCTTTGTGGGAATATAACTTTTTTTCAATTGATGCCCGGGAACAAAAGTTATGGCCAAATAAATTCAAAACAGGGGATCAGGGGCAGCAAAAAAAAAAATTAATTAAAATTTTAAAATTAATTTTTTTTCCTCATAGATTATATTTTTTTTGTATACGGGAAGCTTTGATTCATTACATTTGGATTTTTTATGAGAAAGTTATGGACAATCTTGTTTTTTGGGCAATTAAAGCATCTTCTTGAAAAAATAATTTGTAGGATTCATTTTTGAATGCAATTTTTACATTTTTTACAAAAGAAAAGTTCCACATGATTTATCTTATTTGCTGAAACAATCTCACCATCGAGATTAGTGCATTTAAATTCCATTTTAAAGATATTAGTAATTTAGATTTTCCTTCTATTTCATACCTACTTCTACTTAACAATTTTTTAAAGAATAAAACTTAAGTTTTTTTGAATTATTTTTTTTTCTAAACCCTCAACTCAATTCTGTACCATAAAGATTTAAAGCTCAAAACTTGAAAGTGCAAAAAATTTAAGTTAAAAATGTTCAAAGTCAAAAAATCTAGTCCCACAATGTGCTGAAAAACTTGTTTTTTCTACTTTAAACGCAGATATCTTGCAATCTATGCGGTCAAAAATTCTGAAATTTTTTCCACACATTTTCATTTTAGTAAGGTGTAAGATCCTACGGTTAGACATGGGAAATTTCTTAAATTTTTTTTACTTTTTGCTATACAAATAACAATTTTGAGTGTTTTTTGGCAGAAAAAAGGCCATGGTCCTTTAGGGGTTAAACTTCTCAATTCCATAGTAACAAGTTCACATTTGCCAAGACTTCCTCAAACTTATAACACTCAAAAGACAAGCCTATTACAAACTTCATTTTATAGATACCTATTAATGTGACTTTTTGGATTTATTTTTTGAAGATATAAGTGCATGTCTTCTAATAGTTGTAAAAATTCCACATATTTATGGAAAAATTTGGAATTTATCATTAATTTCTAAATAAAAAGAAAAAGAAATTCATATCAAATGCAATTTATACTCAAAAAATCTGAAAATCTTTCTGTAGGTTATATTATATTATAGAACATCATGGTTTATAGGATTTTTTTATTGCATCATTTTAAAAATAAAAAAATCAACGCTCTTATTTTTGCAAATTCATTATTCCAAATTGTTGGTCATTAACAATATTTTAAGAAAAATTCTATATTATAAGTATAATTATAAATGAATGACTAACGAATGTCAATGAAAAATTAATTACTGATAAGAATCTAATGCGTTTCAAGCTTCAATATCTATGGAAAACTTTCCATCCCTAGAGACTCCTGACCCAAAAATGGAGCCATGAAGCCTTCAACCAAGCTTCCATTGTAGTATAAAGAGTTGCAAAGCCCTAGTTTATATATATAAATAAATTTGGGATTGAAATCATGATAGCTCATCAACTCTCAAAGGTCAAAATTATACTTTCATTAAAATATTGCAATTGTAGGTGAAGGGACACACAAATTATAAGCAACAATTATAGTCATGGTTGCACTCATCTAACTTCATTTCATTACTTTAGTTGTGTAGCATTATGATTTTGCAACCGTGTCATAGTTTCATTTCATCATTTTAGACATTTGGTCTCATGATTCCATAGCCAAGTTGTGGCTTCATTTGATTGTTTTAGGCGTTTGGCCTCATGACTCCATAGCCAAGTTGTGTCCAAGTGATTCTTCACACTTAGTACACCTTATGTTTGTTAATATAAAAATATATACCATCAAATATTGGCTAAAGGTCCAAGTTTTTGTAGGATTTTTTGTTGCTTGTGCTTGATCATTTTGTACTTGGGAGGGGAGTGATTTTTTCTACTAAGCACTAATTTAAATAGAGAGAGAGAGAGAGAATTCTTTCATTTTGGAAAAAAGTTCAAAAAATTATAGTTATATTTGTCATTATAGGGATGTAGTCAAAATCTCTTAAAACCTTTTGATATCTAGAACTTTGGACCTATGGAGTTAATTGCCTTTTACAAACAGGAAGAACAATAATCTGGGTCCCAAATATTAGCAAGTTTGGAGCCCATTCTTTTAAGGTGCCCTATTGGGCTTCAAAAAGCTGGTTTGAGTGACAACTAGACTATATACTTTTGTAAAAAGGGAGACTCTATACTAACAAATTAATTTGGGGAGGAAGGGAAGGAAAGAGAGATTGAGATTCTATATATGGATTAAAAGGAATAGATAGAAAGAAGGTTAGAGACCACGAGTTTGAGCTTAGTATGTGTTTTGAAATAGGTCATATAGATTAGGGATTGTTTGTTTGCTTTTGAGTATTTTTTTGTAGAGTAGGATGCATGTGGCATATTGGGTGGCCTTATTGTTAATAGTAGAGAAGGTATTTTTTATAGCAAGGATAGAAATTTGAATTTGTTGGTGGAATGATTAGGTTTTAATTTCTGAAGGACAAGATTTCTATTTCTAGCAACATAGTAATTTTGGGCAAGTACTTGTGACTAGAAATTTCTATAATTTAGGCTAAAATTTTAATAGAAGGTGTAGAAGAGAAACATATTTTGTAAGCACTAAATTTCATGACATTTGGAAATATGAATCAAAAGTTATTGCATAATATGTTGTTTCTTTCTCAAGTTGAGTAGTCTGGGCAAATTAGAAAAAATCATTTTTCTTAAAAACAAAAATTTGAAATTGGTTTTCTAGATTTTAATATATGTGGAAAGCTTTGAATTATTTCATTTTGATCAATGAATCAAAAGTTATGAGGAGTTTTAGTTTGTAGGTAGTTGTGGATTTTCTACTCTAAAATAAACTTTGAAGTTCATAATCTTACTCAATTTCCAATATTTAAAAAATAAAATAAAATCATAGGATGAAGATCTTTTATTACAATATTATAAACAATTGGATTGAAATTTTTCAATTCCATAATCAAATTCTTAACAATTTAGTTTTTTGAATCATACTCTACTTTTTCCTACTTAGTATTTTTTTCCTATATGTTGTACAATTCCAAATGATTTGAAATTTTTTAGCATGTAACCAACTTGTCTAAGACAAAGAATCCAAAGAAGCACCACCATTTTGGACATTTATTTATTTATTTCATATGCCATCTAGATTCCAAGGAGAATCTAAATGTGTAGCATGAGAATTCAATAAATTGAATGTCATATTATTGTAAAGGAGTTGTTGGAGGGTCATAGTGGAAGGGTGTTGTTCATTGCTAGACACAAAAAGTTAGGGTATAAGTGTGCATCACAAGTACATTATATTAGATTGAGGCATTGACAAGGGTATAATCAAAGAAGGTTTGTTTATTCTAGCAGGTGTCTTTGAAGATTTGGGCTTGATGAGTACAAAACATTGTGATGTAGTATATAATAGTAGTAGTTTATATATTTCTTGAACTGCTTTGTTATGTCTTTGGATGTGTAGTGCTTTGATGTTGGGGTGGATGAAACATAATAGTAATTAAGCGTTTCCATGTGTCAATTTTTTGTATGTTACATAATGTGCAAAGTGGTGATGAATGTTGAATTTTCCTAGAATAAAGGAAGACTATCTATTCCCAACTAGGGACCTATACCCAACCTATAGGGTGTAGTTGTTTCCTACCAAGGCTGAAACAAATTTTGAACCAAAGCTTGGAATGTTTGTTTTTTCTCCTTCTCAAGAGTGGAATCAATAAGGTCATGACACATGTCCAAAAGTATTGAGCAAGAAAATAGAAAGTAATGAGCAAGAAAGTAATTTGTGAATGATCAAATTTGGAAGAGTCTAGGCATTGGCTATGAGTCTTGAATACTTTTTGGCTTTCAAAATTCATCATAATTTTAGTTCAAGGAATAAAATTATTGAAAAATTTGCAATTTCCTTAATTTCTATCTTTTTACTAAGCAAAAAATATACATTGCCTTATACGACTATAGAACATGCATGGAATTGCTTAAGTAATTGGCTTCAGCTACAGTCCGTGTTTGTAGGTTTCTTCCATGTATTGACTATATCAAAATTTGAAGAAATGTGTGATTTGGGCATTTGAGATGGAAGGAATGGTCCAAAATGTATTTGATAAGGAATTATCAAAATTTAGATTATCTATCTATTTTCCGATGCTTGGGAATTGTTAGAGCAATAATGCATTTAAAGGAAATTTTAGTTTATGCAAGTAAGAGTGGAGAAAGTGAATTGGTCCTTTATATGGTGTCCTCTAAGGTGAGGGCCAATCATCTTTGTGAAGAAAGTAGGGAGTAGGATGCACATGTTCATAGTCATGATCTAGTAAATAATGTTCTTTTAGATCACTTTGCATTGGCAAGGTTGTTGACTCTATTGTTTTTTTGTAAATTATTTAGTGCAGACATGTACTTTGTATATTGTTAATGGAAATATGCAAGATTGTAGTCTTTGAATAATAGAATAAAGTTTAGATTTCTTTAGGTGGTTTGTATGAATAGTTGGATGTTCAAGATATGTATTGATAAGGTAGATGGAATTGAAGCTATTTGGAAATATTTGTATAGATTGAAAGGATTTTGGGTTAGATGTGTTGGGTACGTGGATTTGGTGTATGTGATGGAGTTGATGTCCAAGTAGGCTAGTGTATGTATTTGAAAATTCCATTTTAGGGAGTAGAATGTTATCAGATTCATTCTTATTAAAGGTGATGGTAATATTGGTAGATTGGGAGTTGTGTATTGATGCTAATTGGGCCCAATGTAAAATTTGGCTTATGTCTTTTGAGGCATGTGTATGTGTGGTGGTAAGCAAGTTTGTTACTTTACCATTAGTGAAAGTAAGCACAGAACCAAAGATTTTGTTTCTATTGTAGGGGAGTAAAATGTAAGGAGAAATAGGAGTGTTTTATTTAGAAGTAAGAAATAATGTGTTGGAGTAGTTGATCAAAGAAGAATTATTGATGATTGAAAATAGGATTGTCTTTTAACTTTGATCTTATATTTGTATTCTTGAGATAGCCATATGAATTTGGTTTGAAATGTTTGTGTGGGTGATTCTATTGGGATTTAATGTTGTGTCTAATAGTGTATGTATTGGTTCTATAACCATACAAGTCTAATTTTGGTAATAGAGATTAGGAATTGACCTAGTTTTTTTAGTTTGTAAGATTTGGGCCACCATCATTATCTCACACGATAGTGATGGAGTGATTAGTAACCCCTTAGGAGCTCCCAACTTTTTAGTGTGAATTCTTTAAAAGATTTGATTTTTTAGTTCTTCCATGTTAGAAAATATTATAACTACTTTAGGTGAGTGAGATGAGTATTATGTATTCAAATTTTGTTAGTTTTGAAGTAGTCTATAGACTGTTTTGGGTCATGATGCATTGAACACTTCAAAAAATGATAGAAAATTCATACTTTGTTGGAAAATATAATTTCAATTGCTCTTGTTGTTTCTTAAACTTGTCTTTATGAAGGAAAAAATTGAAAATTTACATTAACACCATGAGTACAAACTCCTGATTTTGGTTGTCATGGGCTGTTTTACCTTATATAGGCAAACCTATTTCCAAGAAGCCCCAAACTAAAAACTTGTCTCAGCAATCTCATTGGGTGTCAATGTGTTACTCGTCACGCACAACAATGAAGACCTTGGGCGCCATCATATTCCCCTCATTCACAAATCAAAATAGGTCACCCTATCTTGTGCAAATGGGTCTCTGGTCCGAAACAGGTCGTATTGGTGGTATTGACCTTAGGTCCTCTAAGGGTTAAAAAAAGGCTATCCCCAACGCTAGATGTAAAATATCAAACCTGCACAATAACAGAGTGGAGTAGTACTTCCTTTGTACTCCATAGCATATCACTTTGTATCCCATGTGTAACTTACAGTACACAACTGTGTAAGTTATGTCATGAGTAGATTTGCATGGTTTGGGATTATTAATATATTAAGACATTTTGCATGCAAGGAGCCCGGCCCAGCCCAGCCCAGCCAGTCCTCATGTTGCTTGCAGACACTAAATAAAACTACGTTAGATGACTGGCGCGATCATTCTGATTTCTGCAGCAAGTACACCTGAAGTTGTTAACCATTGCACCCAATGGGCAAGCCAAGGGCATTTCATTAGTCCATTGCGGCGTATGGCATTCACCACGGACACCTCGGGCTACTCCTACAGGGACTGCAGCCAGTGTAAGAGCTACCTTTGTCTTGCATTTCCAATTTTTGAAAAAAAAAAAACAGCTGCTCAACTGACAACAGATGGACGGAGGTGTTTTGAGGGGTGCACACATGGAATAATCTGAATCGCAAAGAAAAGAAAAAGAAAATATAAAACCCAACCAGACACAGAGACCAATCAATTACATCAGGGCTGCGCGGCAGGCAGGCAGGCAAAGGGGAGGACACAGGCCTACATGGACTGAAAGTTAGGGCTAAAAGTTAACCCCTCATCGCCCAAGGGGACGAAAAGTGTCCTCACAGAGTTTCAAGTCAAATTCAAAGTGTTGTAACTTTTGCATCTGGCGTCCAAATTCAATAAAACGTGTTGGAAAAGTTGCGCTCTCTCTTCTAGTTTATATGGTAAAATTTTCAGATCAATACAAGCTGTATTGATTTCTTGAAAGTTAGTCAAAGTTCACAAGTTCAATTTGAGTCCACCAAACTGCATTTGATGGCTGAAACTTCAGGGGGGTTGAATCTCCTTCATCCAATGTTTGTTTTCAATAAAATTTGTTGGGTTTTGTTCCCCTTGAAGTCTAGTTATTGTGGTAAATTTTTCATGTAAATCTAAGTTGTTTTGAATGTTTGGGAGCAATTCGAAGTTCAAAATCCAACATTTTTGAATTACAGCGAACTTCAGTGGCTTGTTTCTTCTCCATACAATGTCTGTTTCCAATAAAAAGTTTTTGGGAAAAGTTGTGCATATTAGTCTAGTTTGTGTGGCTAAAATTTCATATCAATCCAAGAAGTTATGAGGGGTTGAGAAGCATTTTAGTAGAAGGAGGTTTAGCCTTAGATTTGTTTTCTGCAACTTTTCTTGCCTAGTTTTTGACATTTGCAAGCCATTTTGCAAACACATTGAGTCAATTAATTGATATTTTTTCTCAAATGTGTTTGTATGTTGGTTTTGAATAACTTTATAGTTTTAAATTTTTTTCATTTGAGTAAGTTTAGAAATTGAATTTCACCTCCAAGTGTGTTGCTAGGAAAATTTCAACATCTTTTTTCAACACAACATTATAGTCTTTCAATCTACACGGTCAAATGACTCCAAATTTGATTTACATCATCTACAACATGTTCACTACAAGATTGTACGGTTAAGATCTTTATAACTTAGTGACATTTACATCTACATTGTTTCAAAAGCACTGATGTTTTGATGTTTTGGAACCCCAAACGACCTTGGGCGGTGAGGGGTCAAGGAACCGAGACAATGATGAACCTTCACCAAATCAACAACGCAAGGTGTTTGGTCCCATACTACCAGCGGTAGTGGCTCCCATTTTTGCTGTTCCGGAATGGACTAGATGAGCATGGAGAGGGTAGATGGTGGACTTAAGTTCCTTGAACTGGGATCATTATAGTGCTGAATTGTACAGTTTTGCTGTGGATATGGAGAACTGAAGGAAGGAAGGATTGTTTTCATTGATTCTTTTGGTTATGGAACTTTCTTTGGACCAACGAGAAACCAAACACTGGGACTTTGGGAGCATTTATTTATCTATTTATTTACATTTGACACAAGTCAGATTGGTAGCATTTTTTTCCAGGGCCTGGCTTCAGTTGAGTGGCCCCCTGGTGTGTGGGACTGTGGGTTTCGGCTTGTCAGTTCCTGTGAGAAATAAACTTCCTTTGTGAACCCACCACCCTAATAAAGCTGTGAGGATTTGTGGGCTCTGTCAACATGTCAGTTAGCACTGGCATCAAGTGAGCAGTCTCAATTTCACTTCAAACATGTAAGGTGGGGTACTGCAACTGAAAGACACAACGTACATTGCCTGCGGCCTGGGTGGGGGGGATGGCCTTCCTCAGCCAGAGCATGTTTTTGTAAGGAAAGCTTATCAGCAGACAGCTGTTTCTGGCCCCTTGATCTTTTGGCTCCATTGGATAAGCAAGCTTCAACACTGGTCATGAACTTCCCCTGGTCAACACCATGCATGTTTATTTTTTTTTGGGGTGTGTGTGTGGTAGACATAAGCTGAACTTAAGTATTTTACCATACCATTTCCCACTTGTCCAATGATCAATGGTACGGAGCCAGTACTAACTTCATGGGAGGGTCTGTCAATATGTTAAGTTAAGTTAACCCAGATTTGGAATCTGGGGAGCCCCGATTCCCTTACCATGTTCGAAGGAAGGGAAGGGAAGGGAAGGGAAGGGAAGGGAAGGGGAATCCAGTTGGTTCTTGGAGGGGGTGGGGGTCCGGGGGCCCTGGTGGACGGAGCCTATCCTAGGGTGAGGCACGTGAAGAGATTTCCAGTACCGCACAGGTGGATCCCCATGATGGGGCAGCACAGAGTCCCAGGGAGAGCAGCAGAGACAGCCGGGAGTAGCCTTTCTGGATGCTGTGCCAGGCTGAGTCCCCAGTCGTTCATTCTCTGGCTCAAACTGCCTGGGTCTCATCATCAGTGGTTTCATGATCAAGTATCAGGAAACAGAAGACTACCAGCCTTATTATAGGTCTGTTGGTAGGACTCCCTGGTGACTTTGGAACTCAGGGCCGGTTTAGACTACGGTCAAGAAGTCTTGGCCAAGACATGACTATTTGAAGCAACCGGTGGAATGTTGGACAAGATGAAAAAATGATAAAATAACATGTGAAGAAGTCTTGATCGGTTGTAGTCTAAACACCATGCGGAGAACTCTTGTGGCCAACTTCATTAATTGAAGTCCACCGGTGAACTTCACCTCCAAGAAAATTGAAGGCGGTCAAGAAACTCCAATGTTCTCTAAATTCTTCTTGAAACAATTTATACTTTTGGGTGAGTTTTTTCTTGTTGTGTGCTATTTTGTATGACTTTTTATTTTTTTCAAGTGGTTTTGGTGAATCTCTAAATTTGTATGCATTGATAATAGTCAATTGAATTTAAAAAAAATAAATGGGCATTGTTGAATTAGGATAATCTTTGATGTTTTTTATGTCCTTACAAGGTTTAATTTCAACAAAATTTATTGGAAAAGGTGCATATTCATATCTTGCTTTTTTGTTTCAAAATTTATTAATAGGGAGTGAAATTTGAATGATTCGTTTATATTTGGGTACAAGGAGATTTAGTGGAAGGGGAGGTCAAGATAACCTTAGGGTCTGTCAACTTTGGCGTCTTGTATCTTGGTCATGCAAGGTCCAAATGTTATGAGACTTGTGTTGAAAGTTGAGAAATTTTGTCTAGTTTTTGTGGTATAAATTTCATAGACAATGAGCAAAAATCGAGTGACTGATTGGGGTTTGAGTACAAAGAGGTTCACTGGAAAAAGACTTCATGTTTTAAAAACGTAGTCATAGTAATCAAACCCCAATCAGTCACTCAATTTTTGCTCAATGTCTATGAAATTTATACCACAAAAACTAGACAAAATTTTGCAACTTCTGACACAAGTCTCATAACATTTGGACCTTGCATCACTAAGATACAAGACGCCGAAGTTGACAGACCCTAAGGTTACTTTCACCTCCCCTCTCACTAAACCTCTTTGTACTCAAACACCAATCAGTCACTCGGTTTTTGCTCAATGTCTATGAAATTTATACCACAAACACTAGACAAAATTGCGCAACTTTCAACACAAGTCTCATAGCATTTGGACCTTGCATGACCAAGATACAAGACGCCGAAATTGACAGACCCTAAGGTTACTTTCACCTCCCCTCTCACTAAACCTCTTTGTACTCAAACACCAATCGGTCACTCGGTTTTTGCTCAATGTCTATGAAATTTATAACACTAAAACTAGACAACATTGCTCAACTTTCAACACAAGTTTCATAACATTTGGACCTTGCATGACTAAGATACAAGACGCCGAAGTTGGCAGTTGTTCAAAACACCTAATTTCTTTCAAACACCAAACTAACTAGGAATGTGCACAAGTTTTTGAACTCACCAAGATCACTTTGGAGACTTGAGGATTTGTGAAGAGCTATGTTGATCGAGTGAGAGGATTTGTTTGAAATACTTGAATTTGTAACAAGAGGAGAGTTGCAACGGCATTGCGATTCGTACGGGGAAAACAATATTTTATTGAAAGTAGCTCTTGACCAGAAGCCCAGTTTCTTGTCCGGGGGGTTGAGGCCGGACAAGAAACTTGGCCTCCGGTCAAGAACTCTTACAAAAAGTGTTGCCACCTAGGATGCCATGTCATTTTTTCATCCATACTTCAAGTTCTCCACCGGACAAGAGTTGGCCAAGTGTAAACCCACTCCGGTCAAGAACAAGATTTGCTCCAATCATATTGCTCCATTTTCCTAGAATTCTTGACTGGTGCACTTCTTGACCATAGTCTAAACCGGCCCTCAGAATGGAGAAGCTCCAATGGGGTTGCATTTACCCCTGGGAAAAACAGTGAGGAGGAACTTTGGATTTGCCAGGCATGAAATCTTTTGCAAGTTTTGAATTCATATTTGCAATTAGAGGCCCCTCATCAGCTACACGAGAGGTGTAGAAATTGCAAGATGCTACTGTGCAGGCACCCGTAACCAATCATTTAACCCCTAAAGGATCAACCTGTTGAATACCATATAGCAACCTAGCGATTTCGGGCACGGTGCTGTGATTGTTGATTAGCACATATTTAGCCCAAACTTTGATAGAAGGTGCATAGCATATTTATTTATCATGTGAGCAAAATTTAATGATATTTGAGTACAATAGTCAAAAGTTATGACTTGAAATGTTGTTTTTTGTGAAAGGGCAATTTGGATAGATTAAAAAAAAAATCTCTTTTTTCATAAACAAAAATTTGAAATTGGTTTCCTAAAATTATATATATGCAGAAAGCTTTGAATCATTTCATTTTGATCAATGGGTCAAAAGTTACGAGGATTTTTTGTTTGTGGGTAGTTATAGATTCTCAGCTCTAAAATAATTTTGAAGTCCTTTATCTTACTCAATTTTCACTATCTTTGGGAAAAAAATCATAGGATGCATACATTGTTTATTACGACATTGCAATCATTGGGATTGGCATTTTTCAATTCCATAATTAAATTCTTAACAATATAGAAATTTGAATCATTTTCTACTATTGTCTACTTACTATTTTTTCCTATATGTTGTACAATTCCAAATGATTTGAAAATTTTCAAGCATATGGCCAACTTATCTAGAAAGAAGAATTCAAACAAGCACGACCATTTTGGACATTTTTTCATAGAAAAATGAGCTTGTGAAGTGCAGTTGCCCTAGATTTTGTAGGGCCAAAAAACAATTTATGTGGATTAAAATGCTAGTGTCTACCAATCCACATGGTTGAATCCTCTCAATTTTTTCCCACATATTCTCAAACCATTCTACTACAAGATCCTACAATTACATGTGTCAAAAAAGGTTTAAAAAAATTGGTACTTATCCTAGAAATGACAGTTTTGTGACATTTTCAGGTAAAACATAGTCAAAGAACTTAAAGGATTAAGCAATTTGGGAATAGATTTTGTATAGTATGAGCCAATGGATATTTTTTTTCCATGTAGAAAGATAGGAAACATGTAGATTGCTAAATTTGTAGAAATTTATTTTGAAAATTGAAATTATAGTGCATTTTAGGAAGCCAAAGAACTCTTGACCCAGTGTCTAAAGTCTTCTAATTCCAATCATTCAAGCCAATACTTTCTTGTTAGCTACTTTAGGTGTTGTATCATAACTTTATTAGTCCCAACCTTGAAAAGGACAAAAAAAACAAAGTTTGAAGTTTGAAATTTGGCAGATCTGGCCTAAGGTTGGAAATAGCACACCTTCTAAGTAGGATACTAGGTGTAGTTGGTTATTGGTGCCTCTATCTTAAACCCATCCTACAAAGTGGATTATGCAAGGTGAATTTTGTGTTCTGCAAGATAAATGTATAAAAAAACTCCCTATTTTATGTTGTGTTAATTCTATGTTCTTCACCCCTCCTAGCTAATTTGGGATCTCTGATTGCCAGTGTGAATTCAAAATTCCAACTCTTACCAAGAACTACCATCCAATCACCTTACTTTTTCATTTTACAAGTTGTTTGCAGAAATTTTGGCACTTTGTTTGCAGACTATACTTCCAGAAATTGTAAAGCCAAACCAAATTGGATTTGTTCAAGGAAGGTGCATTCTTGATAATGTTTTTGGCACAAGAAGCTGTGCACTATGTAAAAGAGTCAGGTCAAGATCTTACCCTGTTGCTGTTGGATTTTGAGAAGACACATGATAGCATTTCCTAGCCTTTTCTGGAAGCTGTTTTGAAAAAAAAAGGGTTTTGTCAGGATTCTATAAAGGGAGTTATGGCTCTTTTTAAAAATACCTCCTCTTCAGTTTTAGTAAATGGAGAGGTAGGCATGGAATTTGATCTATTACAATCAGTAAGGCAAGGTTGCCTACTGGCCCTGTTCTTGTTCATTTTGACCTAGAATGCATTGGAATTCACGCTTGTTGACGAGAGATATGGTATTAAAGGTCTTAGACTCCCATAAGTTGAGTTTCTAAATGCTTATTTTGTGGACATTGGCATCCTATATCTCAAAGGCAAAGTGCTCAGTCTAAACAATGTTTTGGAATACTAACAACATTTTACTTAGCGAGAAGCTCTAAAATCAATTGGGCATCAATTAATCCCAAAACTATAATATGGGAGGAAGAAATGGGGCTAAAATGGATATCTGAAGGGTAAGGAGTGAGAGACCTAGAACTACTCATAGGATTTCACCTACCATCAGAGTCCAACACAATCTTATTCATTACATCTCTTAGAAAGAAATTGGGATACTAGGCAACCAAAACAATTTCATTGGTAGGATGGATTCCCATATGCAATCAAGCTTTACTAGCAACATGCCGATAATGGCGGCATGTTGTAGCATTTTACTAAAAATTGTGATCTCATTAGGAGTCTCATGAAAACATATGGATGGATGATCAAGGACGAAGGAGGATGTGTGGTGAGGGTTCAAGGGAATGCTTGCATTTTGCCTCTTTTGGAAAAGGAAATGAAACTTATTGACCTACAAATCCAAACCCAAGCCCTATTAGTAAAGATGGTGGTCGAGGGACTCTCTCCTAGCAATGAACCTTGAAAATTCTATTGAGACACGAGATATATTCAAGGAGAATCTAAATGGTAGGAGTCACCTAATTGGCTCTTCTATAGGAAAGTGGTAAAGAGAAACAATCACTCAACATTCATAGATGCATGCCTCAAAGCATTTATATATAGGAGCAAGAGACAGCTTGACACTAATAGATCCCTAAGAGTCACATGACATTTTGATGAAACCACTCTTTGGTAATTTATTGATTCTAAAAGATGTAAATATCCCTTTGGATATGGGAGAGAATCATGGATTATACATATGGGCTAGTGGAGGTATTGAGAGAATTATAAATGTGTGGAGGATTGGCTTTCTTCAAGACAAATTCAAGTTCTTCTACCAAAGAAGGGAGCAATCATAGAAAAAGGAAGGAATAGAAGGCTCAAATTGATATCTCATATCCTTTGGGATTCGAGGAGTAGAGAAAGAACCTAGAATGAAGGTGAGTGACTTTTTGACCCATGAACAAATCATTTCTACTACATGACTCATCCAAAACTTCTAGAGGTTCCAATCCCTTGTTTCTTCTAGAATAAAGAAATTGGAATTTTATCATAAATAAGAGTAGCCAACCTTCCACTAACAAGAATTAAAACAACTAGAGTAGTCCTATGGAATGCTAAAGCTCGATCTTTCTTAGAATGCAACTACAAAAGGCCCCCAAATCCTCTAACATGATATGAGTCTTCAATAGCCAGGTGATAGAGGATCTCACAAGGGATCTAGGAGAATGGAGATAGATAAAATAGGATGTATAAAAGAGGTGCTATTCTATTCCTACACATCAAACAAATGTTTTAAGCACAATCTAGCAGAAGTGGGAGTAATGTCTTCAAGGGTCAAACTTCTTAAGGATAAACACTATTCTGACCATCAAATGAAGGAAGTGTTTCAAATCATATAGCATAATTCAAGACCAACGAAGCAAGCAACTTTTTATGGACATTACTCAATAAGGGAGTTGTCACAAGGGAATGGCTTAGCTGGAGAGTTCCTAGAGCATTCACAAAATGTTTGACTTATTCCCATCCCATGGAAACTATTCAACACTTATTCCAGGAGTTGCCCTCACACCTGGGAGTTATAGGAGAGAGTCAATCGCCTTGTAGACATAGTCCAAGCTCCAAGACTTCAAAACTTGGGACAACTACTACTTGGCAACATAGAAGTTCATTGTACTGGCAACATAGAGAAATTTGTTTTCAAAAAACAAGCATGGGACGTTCTTAAATGTTTTTTTTAATTTGGTTTGTTTGGATGCAAAGATGCAGTAAGAGATTTGCAGATGAAACAATTAATAGGGAGAGAGTATTTGCCTCCACCTAGAATGCAACACTCCATGTGGATGTTGCTATCTGGTGCCACATTCAGAGTGACATCAAAGATCGAGAGTTTCTTGATAGTATTGAGGGAGCTTTCTATATTGAATGGACCCCTCTTTTCGTACCAACAGAAACAGATGGTGGAACAACACTATTCCTCGTGACTTCCGTGACTCGTATCTATAAGGTTTTTTAACGTGAAGGGGACACGTGCCCCCCACCCACACCACTTAGCATTTTTGGCTTTCATAGCATGTGCCCAATAAAAAATTCTTGCAATTCTTTATGAGGTAAATTCATTCTGCATGTCCCCAAATTCATGGGATGGATTTAGTGTCGTGCCTAGCAAATAGATTAATCAAGCACAAAATAGGGCATTTTTTTTTTGACATTGCATGACGAACCCATGCATGCAACTCGTTGCATAACGCTAGGCCAATGGAGACCCCCCTGCATGGATTATGGGTGTCTTTAGGAGCAGTGGTTGGCTTGACTGCTGGTTGGGACTTGGGAGGGAGAAGCAAAACAGCCAATGGAGGACTGACCCGTCATGGGAGAGCTGAGCAGCAGTCCCAGCCTCATTGGACCTGAACCATGCAATTTGGAAACTCATCCACATGTAGGTGCCAGGTAGGTTTGGGGATGGAATATAAGGGCCAAATAGACACATGGGAATAGTAGTGCCGTACCCAGCTATAGGGGTTGGAAAAGAAAAGAAAAGAAAAAAGTGGAATACTTTTGGAAAATTATTTAGTCTCATTGGGGAAGTTGGAAAACAAATTGAAAGTAACGGTGCAAATTTTGGAAATGTTAGATAATGTGCCAAATAGGAAAATAGAAGGCATGGAATGTCAAAAGTGGGATAGTTTATTTTGATTTATCATTAAATATCATGTCTCATATTTTTGTTTGGTGATATGTTTAGAGGGGGGGGGAGGGGGGGAGGGGGGGAAGGTGTCACTTTCTTATAGTGAAGTTCATTGTTCATCATCTATCCTCGAAGATGGATTTAAAGCAAGGTGGAAGCTCAAAACAAAGTAATTGTATTCATGATGTACAAAACTTCAAACCTCATTTAAAGTTTGCAAATCTATTATTCTTTTTAGAAAATCGAGATGATCAAGTTAACTTTTATCTCCCAAAATTTGTTTGTGATTTGGAGTTTATAGTAAAAAACTTTGAAGGTCTATAAAGCAATTGTAAAAAACAAACAATTATTGCATTATTCTAACTTGACTATAAACATTCGAGTTCTTTCATTTCTTAATTTACGTATCTCGTATGGATTGTTGTACACCTCCTACCTCACCACTTCTATAAAGCACTTGGCTTCTCTTCACAAATCAAACAATAAGTGGCTTGTAAATGGACATACATATATGTAGGATACAAATGGACAAGGTGGCTACAAACAAAGAGCTTGAAATTTTGGAAAAAAATAAAATATAAGAAATTTTATTAATTCTAAAAGTGTTTGCAAAACCACTTTTTATTTTTATTTTTATCTACTTTAATTAATTATTTGGCATGAAATGCTAAGCCTAATAGTTGGGTATAATTAGTCATAGCACTAAAAATAGAATGATTAAATTATACTATAGTTATGGAATAGGTTTGGTAAAAAATGATTCTAAAAATAGATTTCAAAATTTGAAGGATAAATTTTTTTTCCACAAAGTATTTTGACTGTGAATCTTTTTACATCCAACAAATATCAATACTTATTTTCTATAAGAAAAATTAAATATTTAAAAGAGATGTGCCTATCATGTCCTTTAATTCGAATATAGAGTTGAACATGCTAAAGGGGTAATATTTGAGCCAAATAGTAGGTTCTTCAAAAATGTTTTTAGAATTAAGAGTTGAAATTGAAGGGGAGATTTTTTCCAAGGAAAAGAAAGAATTTAAACGATTATTGAAAGTGATGAAATCAAAATTTCTAGATATAATAATTTTTCATTAAGAAATGAATTTTTTTAGGGTTTGGGGGGTCACTGTTTCATTTAGAAAGAAACAATTTCTAATGGTTAGATTGCAAACAACCATGCCTTGTTGTGATTCTAGTAAAATTCAAATTGCATTAGAATGAAAATGCTTTTTAGAATAAGTATTGAAAAAGACACCACATAAATGAATATTTTTGCATGATTTTTCAATAACTCTATTGTAACCAATTTTTATCTTTTCATACACATATATAGTGTGAAATGTACATCACAAGAAAAACATTGCCTACCATGAGTTGCCCAAAGTCAAGTCCAAAGTAGACTCTTCTACCTATTATGTCAACTTGAAGTATTATATTTGGATAGTAAGTTTGGCACTTTGGTGCTCAATGTTTAATTAAAGTTTAAAAATAAGCTTCAACACCTCAAATTATAATTTTTAAAATCTACCAAAAAAAAATTTTAATTCAAATATTAGGCAGGTACATTATAATGTTTTCATCTCACACAAATGAATTTTTTGGAATTCATCTATTTAGGAGAAATGAAAGTTAGCTTGATTTTCGAACTTTTCTTAGTTTAAAGTTTTTCTGAAAAAAGTTATTCTATCATGCCAAAATGAGGTTTGAAATTCTACTTTGAATACAATTCCTACATTTTGACAATGAATGGTCATTCAAGCTCTCATCTTCAAATTATCCCATATCCTTTGAAGATTCATGACGAACAATGAATTTCATTATACGAACAACCTCTCCACGACTCCACTATTCATTGTCACGAAATGTAATGAAGCAATTCCTTTGTTTTGCCACCAAAATTTTTGTAGATGGTAGGTGGTCAAATGACAGGGTGGTATTTGACTCAATGAATTGATGACAAATTTTTGACAAACCAATTTCACACTTATTGGTACGTTTGACTACCATGTTCCAGAATTAGCAAAAAAAAATAATTGACGTTTTTAAAATTTTTTTTAAAATCATTTAAGCTGAACCTGATCAGGTATCCCTGCTTCCTCCCCAAGTTCCTCCAGTTGCTAAGTTTATTATCATGATTTGCTTTGGCAAAGTTCAGCTGCAGCAGCGTTGCATCAGATCATGAGAGCATTCCTTGACTGCCTTTGGTTGTTCTTCTTCTTCTCACCAACCTATGCACCAGCAACTACTGCTAAGTTAACTTTACGTCGGTGAGGCAACAACAAAACGACACACTGGTTGTTGTTTGTGCTGAGAACTGAAACAAACATGAACTGAAAAATAATATGCATCACCAACTGAAAATCGCAGGGATGGTCTCATTCTAATTGTCTCCTTTTGCTTGGACTTGCTCTGCACGTAAGGTATCTGCAGAGTGGGTTTCTTCACAGGGTAAATTTTTGCATGTATAGAAATAGGCAGCGGAAGGTTGGCATAATTTTCCACTTTTTTTTTCTACAACACAGAATTACTATGAATTTTTTAGTTGAAGATGGTGCTCCTCCCATACTAGTGATACAGACCTTCCTCTTCCTGACCAAGGGCTGGTTGCAAAATCCACCAAGGGTTGGTTGCAGTATTGAGTCTTTTCAGCCAATCATAAAACTACATCAGGAACTATGCGATAATTAATCACTACTCATACCTTCTACACAGAAAGAAAACAACCTATATTGCTAAAATGGGGCATCAATTAGGAATGAGTTAGTTCCCGTACAATATAATGGAACAACGAAGGAACCCCAAAGTGACTTCCACTAACTTAACTCTTTGCTAAAATGACAATGCCTATTGTGGCTTAACCCCTAATGGACCAAGCTTTGTTTACATTGGCAATACAATGATTTTGGGCAGCTCATTATAAATGAAATTTTAATTTAATTTTAAAAAAATCATACAGCATGGGGACAAGGTTTCTTTATTAAGGCTTAACAATTTTCATAACTTTTGACTGCATGTTTAAAAAGTTATTGTATGATATGTAGTTTTTATCCTACATTGGATAATTTGAGTAAATTAAAAATAAAAACATTTTTAACCTTGAAATGCTTGGGCCTATGGCCACTAGTTTCACACGGAATTGTCCTCACTTAGTTTGTTGCCACTTTGTATGTAGATGTGTATGAAAAATTTTATTTTTATTTTTTAGAGATGAAGCTACATGTTTTCTATACTTCATGAAAATTTTTCTTTTTATGCAAATTTTTGAAGAAAAAGTGAAGAAAAAATCATATCAAATAAAAAATTATCTCAAAAAATCTGAAAATTTCACTATGTGTGTACATTATAGAGAAAAACATCATGGGTGTAAATTCAGTTTCCGTGTCATTATATAATTCTCATTTAATTCTCATTAAAAATACAGTTGAAGTTCAAATTACAATAAAATATTCAATTTTACGAATTTTTCCAAAATTCGAATTGGAGTAGAAACTAGAGTAGAAGACCTTCATTTCATTAGGTGGACTCAAACTCAAAAAAAGTCATTTTCAAGGAGAAATTTCAGATTTACTCAATTTCCCAAAATACACTAAAATGGCAAATTTTGCCATCCTTATTTTTTCATTACTTCTCAATTATATGGAAATAAACATCAAATAGACCCAAAACTCCATTGGACACTCTTTGTAACTCAACATACAAGGTCATTAAAAAAAAGAATGGATGAAAAATCTAGTGTTGAGGTCTTCTTATGACCACCTGAAATCATCCAAAAGCCACGAAATGGCTCCCTAGGCATTCCAAGGTTTAAGAAACAAAAATTTAAAATTGGTTTCTAGATTTATATACATGTGGAAAGCTTTTAGTCATTCCATTTTGATTAATGAGATAAAAGTTATGAGGAGTTTTAGTTTGTAAGTAGTCAAGGATTCTCTACTCTAAAATAAACTTTGAAGTCCTTTATTTAACTTAATTTTAAACATTTTTTGAAAAAAATAAAATCATAGTATGTAGATTGTTTATTACAAAATACAACCATTGGAATTGGCATTTTTCAATCCCATAACAAAAAATTTAACAATTTAGTATTTAAAATCATTCTCTACTTTTTTTTTACTTAGTATTTTTTCCTATATATTGTATAATTCCAAATGATCTCAAATTTTTAAACATGGATCCAACTTGCCTTGAATAATGAATTCAAAGAAGCACCACCATTTAAGACATTTTTTTATACAAATATGGCCTTGTGAAGTGCAGTTGCCATGTTTTTTTTATAGGGCCCCAAAGGATTTTTGTCAATTTAGATGCTAATATCTTGCAATCCACACAATGAAAATTTCTGAAATTTTTCCACATCTTATCAAATGAGCGTACTACAAGATCCTATGGTTATATGTGTCCAAAAATGTTGTTGTTCTAAAATTTCATACTTATACTAGAAATGGTAGTTTTGGAGCGTTTTTGGTGAAAACATTATCAATGGATTGTACGGGTTAAGATGGCATTTTAGAGTTGAATATGGATATGCCTACAAGAAGCACTTCGATAACTCATTTGGTAGCTCTTATTGTGTATTACTTTTGGGTACAAATGGAAAACAATGGCATTAAAGAGAGCAACAAAAGTACAACTGAATAGAGAGAGGAGGGACAAGTAACCACTCTCAACAAGGCATGGCAAAACTAAGTTAACCCCTAATTGTCCGAGGTACCAAAATCTGGTGTTTGCAAAACTTTTGTAATATGATCATCATACATGCTGTACTAAAATTGTTTGGAAATCCCTAAGTTCAATTTTTTGAGTACTAATGGATTCTAATTAAAGTGGGGTATCCCAAGAACACCACTTTTTTCCTATTTTTCCTAGTTTCTTTTATTAGACTTGTCAAATTCTCATTGATTTTTTTCTTGGGAATTGAAAGAAGGTTTCAATTCACCAATGAACACGACACTTGGATACCATATGCAAAAGTTATCAAGGTTCAAAGTTTTTTTGGTAGATGTTCTGAAATTATTTCTTCAACTTACATACATATTGATTTTGGAGATGTACTCATAGTGATGATGATGATGATTTAGGGAGGGTGCAATTTTGGATGTACTGTCCTACCTTACATTGAGGTTTTGGTTATCCTTGAACAATGATTACCTTACAAGGGAAGTTGTCCTATATATGTAACAAACAACAATTGTTCAAGATGTCAGAATAACTACAATTTTATGACAAAGTTGTTTGTCTCCCTACACCTCTCCTAAAACCCCTAATCTACTACAATGTCAATATCAATATTCCATCAATGATCAAGCATGAAAGTTTGGATATCAACCACAACATACCTCTAAGCATGATCATTGGAATCTTATGTATGAATCTAAGTCAATTCAGGTTTCTTGCACTATTAAGGCATCTTATTATGACGACAATATATAGAAATATTTTGTAATGGATTTGAAACATTAATTTTTATATGCTTATGTTAATTAGTACTTAAAAATATAGGTTGTAAGAAAAAAAATTCTTGAGAAAAATACTTGTAGTCAATCCACAATTAACTTTAGAAGTATCTTTTCAATTTTCTCATGGTTGTCATAGTGGACGGACGTCCGGTTCGCCCGTCTGTTAGAAGTCCCGCCCGTCCGATACAGTCAACACATAGTTGACTTTCTGATAATGGAAAAATAGGCCACATGGATGCCATGTAGATTAAGGAACATGCTGGGCGCAGACGAGATCGTCAGGGCGCATTCCGAGGTGACGTGTCATTCCGCAAAATTGCACAAGTTACAAAATTAAAGCCGTCCGGACCGTCTGTCTGTCCGGTCTGGTTTGCCCGTCCGTTCGTCCCGTCCGATGACCCTAACTCGCCCGTTATGACAACCATGAATTTTCTATGTCAATCATATATGGATTGGAGTGTTCTTGAACTATCACAAGCATATGGAAATTGTACAAAATGCTTTGTACTTTTGTAATACTAAATATGTTGTGCCCTTTACTTCATTTCTAATGTGTCTACACCTTCTAAGAAACTAGAATGTTTTGTTTTCAATATATATTGTTAAATAGTACTTTAAGCAAAAGTAGATCCAATAGAAGTGATGTGATCAATGCACAATGTTTTCTAATTTCTACTTGAGAGTCATCATATTATTCAATTATTCTTCTAATTTGCATTTACAACATTTTATTGATCTTTACACATTTTAGATAGTTGGTATATTCCTAGTTTTTGAGGAGTTCCAAGTATGTTTATTTAAGATTCTACACCAAATGTTATTAATTTAGCTAAAGATTTTCTAAAGGTATGGTTACATCTAAATTTATCTTCTATTTTTTGAATGATTTATAACTACATAACGTTTTGACCATTCACACCTATGTTCTTTAGTGATTGTTGAGTCTAGTTGGTATCTAGCAAGGCAAGGTCATAAAAATAATTGTAAAGGATAAGAACGTTTTCTTTTTGAGAGATCTAATAAGAGCATTTTCACTAGTTCGTGCAAAAAGGGATGCTCTAGACTTTGAATGTCACGTGTCAAGGGAGAAGAAAGTCATGTCTTATTACTGGGTCTCTACCGGCACCTCCAAAAAAGATCAAATGATTTAGGAACTCATGCTCACCAGTGCACATGATTAATGAGTTGGGCATTTGTCACTAATCCAATATGTTGTTTTTTCATGAAATTTCCTTTTGAAGCTTTTTGACCCAACCCAAACTCCTTGTTTATGAGAGTCCATCGTGCTACTACGGTGCCTACCTCTCCTACCCACCTAGATCCAAACCCGAAGGACGATAATAATCTGCGTTTTGCAAGTTTACCATGGTGCAAGCCAAAACTTGAAGGCACTATAGGTTCAAGTGTGGCTACTTAGATTATAACATTAAAAAATAACACGTGCTACAACTAGTGGGCCCCTTGCAACTTCTTAGGTATTCCAAACCATTTGCTAGGATAGTATGACTTGTCCTAATGGAGATGTTCTAACAACAATTATATATATACCCCTTGAAGGTGCTGTTATGTAAGAGCGTGTGACAATCTTTGTTGTAAAGCACCCCTATTGTTGTTTGAGAACCTACAAATAGTCATCAACTTTGCATTTACTCTCACTATACAAAGAATTCTCCAACCTTTACAACATTGATAAATTGATAAATTTGTGAAAATGAGTTTGTAATGCAAATTTGTGAGAGCCATTTGTAAAGGAACTTGGGAGCAACAAATTTTTGATGGAGAAGGAAATGAATTTGGATTGCAATGTAATACAACGTGTGGATTTCCTATTGATTCAAACATGCTAAGATTAATTTATTAATTTTGGGTAGTACACAAGTACTCAACACCAAAATTATTGTTAATCTCGCAAAGAATTCCTCCTTAGGTTTGAATGACACTCAATTTAAGATGATCCTAATTATGCCAAACCAATGCCAAACCAACTCATAACAAATGTTTCTATAAAACTTGCACCTTCCCATCTTTTATAGAGGTATTATGATTTTATAACCATTGCTAGCAAAAGCCATGTAAGAATAAGCCTTCATTTAGGTAGTAGGTACAAAAACAATTCAACTTTTGAAGCTTCTTCTAATAAGAGGGGCATACTAGTTCTATAATGTATCAATAGTAAGTATTTCAAGGTGAAGACAATATAATTAGAAACTTATATCATTCCAAGTTCAAAATAAATCATTAATTCTACAAAAGTCCAAAAAATTATTAATAAAATTGTGTCCACTATGACTTGCAATTCTTTTTGAAAGAAAATTTATTGAAAAGAATAGGAAGTATATTGGTATATACAAAATGCTTGACATTTATTGCAAAGCTAGATGAGCTCAACGTTTTTTAATGCACAATTTTTTTTGTCAATTGACTACAATGAAAAAAAACATTGGTTATTTTTTGTATAGAAAACTTTCATTTCTTTTCAATCAAAATAGCCAAATTACTATTGTATATTTAAGACTAATAGCCAAATTTTTCTTAAATATCACCTAATTTTGATACTGATATCACCAAGCATCATCCAAGTATTAAAGAAATAGTTGGCAACTTTTCCAAAATGATAAAACAAAAACAAAAATCCACTAGATCATCTCTTTGAAAGACACTTTTTAGCACCTCCTACCTTATTGCAAACTTGATTCCTAATTATTTGGAGTAGTACCACAACCAAACAACAGGAGAAATGGAGTAGGTAATTGATATGCAACCCCTAGTTATGGAAAATAATTTTGGGTTGCATATCAATTATCGGATATAATCATCAAAAAAATCATCATTTTACAATAAAAACTAATTGACTCTAGGACCAAACAACCTAGTCTTTAAGTAAACATAAAGATGGTTTGCCAAAAATTGTAAACTTTCAAAGTCAATCAATTAAATCTAACTATAAATGTCTCTACACAATCCACCATTATATTTACGACATAGTGTAGGAAATAGTAAATTGGTATTTTTGTAAATGTAGTAGCTGGAGAGGTTGTATTTATAATGAAATTCATTGTCATGAATCCTCAAAAGATATGGGACAATTTGAATATGAAAACTAAGTATGAATGGTTAAACTCTTACTAATCTTAATTTACATATCTCACATAGATTGTTTTACCTCCTACCACCCACTTCTATAAAGAACTTGTCTTATATACTTGCTTCACTCAAAGAAGTAAAATTCTAATTATATTAAGTGTTTAACCTAGCTTCAGACTTTTATTGACTTTAGAATCACTTCAACAAAGTTCAATACCCACTACAAGTTTTGGTAGATACTAGTAAGGCTATAGGAAGGGGGATAAAAAATAACTACAATACACATTGGGCCTACAAATTGACATGCTATTTTGCAACCTGCCTTGGTGGTTATTCATGACGATAAAGAAGCCCCAAATTAAACCTGCCTCTTTGGTTCCAATAACTAACTCTCATGTGTACATAAATATGTTGCATGATGATTATGGATCCTTTTTCCAAAAGAGAAGAAAACGAGCACAAATTTTTTTTGCATTGTTGTGTATTAGGGAGCTGATCCATTTTCAACCATTTAAGCAATTACAAGGTATGTGGAGTGTGGATTTTCTGTGTGCAAATTTATTTTATAATATAGAAATAGAGTTTCAAAGTATAATATAATTTTCCAATATTTTTTACTCAAAACAGAATTATCATAAGTTTTTTAGCTAAACTATATTGTACAACTTGTACTAGTCATTAAAGACTATTTTGTTTCCAACCACGGGTTGATTGCAAAATCAACCAAAGGTTGCTTACAATATTGAGAGCTTGAAAATTAATGATAATGCCCCCCAAAACTACTTTGAAAATTGTACTACAATTTCACAAAAAGAGATCACTCTATAGGTTGGAAATGGGGGGTGATAAAAAATGGGTGAGTTTCCATAAGGTAGGAAGCTATAATTGCGCTCCTCTCCTTGCAACCGCCCCATAGCTAGTTGTAAAATGGATGGAGGTGATCTTTAAATGGACCACTATTGTTGTTGAATGAATCAAGATAATTTTATATATCTTATTCCAAAAACTAATCATTTCCTCAAATCGCTTTAGAAGCTGTAAGGAGATGAGACCTATGGTCACAAATAGGTATCTACTACAGAAATCTTTGAAAATTCATAACTAATTCGAAAATGCTTCAAAAAATATGAAACCACTTGTGTTACGTTTGGCATCCATTTTTCTTTTTCTTAAAAATAAGCTAAAAATATTTATATTCATGAAAACCTATGAAAAAGGCAGATCAGCCTTTAGAGGGTCGCTTCTTGAGCCTCCTACCTTATGAGTTAAGCTTAAGCCCCAACTTAATGTCATTGAAGGTGTGAGTTAAAGAGGCCATTGAGGATGGCTCAAACTTCCATGGCACATTCATTTGAAGAAAAAGTCACACGATTAAGTTAGACCAGATTGGTTCAAATGTATAGAGGAGAATATTACGATGCTCTTCAACAAGCCCATGATCATCAGGCCATGGGGAGGGAGTGAAATTCCAAAGTGCAAAAGGGTAAGGTACCTCCAATTCTTTTTTGATTGGCACCCAAAAGAAGTTTTAACCAAATGATTATGGAATTCAAGGGAACCTAGTTTTCCATCAAATTCTAATTGACAAGAATTTTGGCTCTTCCTTCCCAGGGCCACTTTTGTACTTGTGACCAGCTCTGATTGTCTGCATGTGTCTACTTGTCAGTGTTTCATCCATGGACAGGATAATTCATTCATAATCACATGATATGTATCCATGAGGGCAACAATTATATGAGTTTTCATCTAGGGATAGAGCTAGTTATACTTTGTAACTCACTTGGTGCCTATTGGTGGCTTGAAGGTGGCCTAGTCTATCAAAAGCAATATGCTCAAGGCGTGAACCTCCCTCAAAAAAAAAATGTAACCCACTCTAATTATTTTCATCTACTTGCTCACTATAACATCTATGAGCATGATAGTTTGATCATAACCACACCATATTCATTCATGAAGACAACAATTACATAAGTTTTCATTTGAATTGGTTATGCCTTGCAAGCCACTCACTGCCTCCTCAAAACTCAAGGGTAACCTCGTCCATATTGCACGAAATTTTTTCTGAAGAATAGTGTCCAATTGTTGTTTGCATGTCATTGAAGTGAATTTAGAGGGGTGTCATTAGAGTAAATCTTTTTGTTAAAATTGGAAAATTTTCACCAAAAAAGGAAAAATTGAAATTGGATAAGTTTGGAACAAAATCAATTCCTACATTAGGAAGGAGGATATGCATGTCTTTTGTTAGATTTTTCACAAGGGCACTAAAATAATATTCTTTGTAGGGCCTTCTACTCCCTCTTCTTCTAAAAATTTGGAAAAAAAAAAAGGTATCTCTACCTTGATACATTGGGGGATGTCAAAGTATATATAGATGGATCAAGGATTGAGAATTTTTTTACCTCCATTGTCATTGGAGACCACCATGCATGTCAAGGAGTCCAAAGGACCCTCCCTCCAAATGAAGGTTAAGTGTATTATGGCTTTACACTAATGTAGAGGGTCTATAAAGGATTCATTTATTAGATGATTGCATTCTTGGAGATGAAAAAAATTTAATTTTTTTTAATAATTTTTTATTGAAAAGTAAATAGAACTAGTATCTAATCCAAATTGTTTCATATGTTATGGATCTTTGTGGAATTAGTTATAAATTTTGGAAGTTGAAGTAGTATAGGGCTTGAAAAGCATTCTATTCACCCTTAGTATATTCAAAATTATAGTATGTACCTCTATACCTATGTATTAGAGGATGTTCTTAGAACTTGGATGCTTTTAATACCTAGCTCCTACCTTACATCCCAAGTTTTAATTTTACAAGTCTTAGTTCAAGGCCAAAATTCCAACTTCTTTAGATTGAAATACAATAGTATATGGAGACACTTAGTGTCTTTTTTGAGCTTATTGTGACAAACTGTCACAATGAGCTCAAAATTTGTTCCTTTTAATTTCTTTAATTTATCCCCACCCCCACACATAATTAGTTCAGAAATAATTTAAATTAAATTTTTTTCAGTAAATCCTCCTTCCCCTCCCCCTCTTTGTAATTCTGAAAGTCAAGTTGCTTGCCAATGAATATAGGATATATGTTTTTCAAGTATGTATCTTGATACATATCTCAGCACATATATATTTGTATCCATACTACACACATATTTTCTATATTGCAATACCACATATGTATCCATATCGAAGTATCTATATTTGTATCGAATTGTCCATATCCGTATTATAGTACCGTATCCATATTTCTCATTTTTTTGGAGATCAACAGTTAGGAGGAAGGTTCGTAATTATTTTTAAATCAATGATTCTCTTTTTTCTACACAACTAGGGGCTAGTTAAATAATTGGTCAATTTGATACATCTCTTTTTGGTTCATTGTAGAAGGTGAATAAAAACTATCGCATAAGGGACTTGGAGTTGTATAGTTAAAAAGGCCAAAGTCTTGATTCTAAAAGTAATTTCAATCAAACCACTACCTAACCACAATAACAATTCAACCATGGTGAGCCCTTTGCAACCTAATAAACTTTGTGATGATTTAGTCATTGAATTGTTCCCTCCATATTCAAGAGCCAAATGTTCTCTTTTTCATATGTGACATTTAGATGGTTACACATACTTGGTCAAAATTGCTTTGTAGCCAAAAAAAATGCATGCTAGTCCTTCAATGGTTAAAGTTTTGGGGATCTTTCCTTACACTTGCACTCTTCATTCTCTTATTGTGGACCGATATATGCTTGACTAGCTTGTGTGAGTAAGATTTGGAATTTCTTCAATTAACAAAGATTTGATGGAGAATTTATTATGCTCTTTTGTATGAATGATTACATATTTGATGTTGAATTCTGACACTCAATCTATTGTATAGCATGATTTGTATTTATACTACACTGCAATATCCAAAATCATGTAAAATATAAGTTGGATGCTATTGAAAATTTAATATTTTTGAACCAAATCTTAGTCCACCACATCCACCACCTATTGTTGATGATTTTACATCTTTCACTTCCATTAATTTACTTGTAGTTTTTGTTTTGTACTTGTTATTTGCCAATGGTAGTTACAATTTGTATAGAATTCTTATAACTAATGTAATTTCCATTGATGGATAGTAGGCTTCAAATGTATTTGAATTCCATTGAATGTAAATATTATGTTAATTATACAATATTAATTTTTAAGATTTCATAATTCTTCAAGCGCAAACATGATCCAAAATGAATTTAACTCTTAAAGGACTAGCCTGATATTTTGAGCAACATAGTGAATTTGGGCAAGTACTTGTGACTAGAAATTTCCATATTTTAGGCTAAGATTTTAATAGAAGGTGTGAATGAGGAATATCTTTCATGTGCACTAAATTTCATGACATTTGGAAATAAGAGTCAAAAGTTATTGTATAATATGTTGTTTTATTCCCTAGGCAGGCAATCTAGGCACATTAGGAAAATCACTTTTTTTGAAAACCAAAAAACTTGAATTTTTTGTAGATTTATTTGTAGGTGGAAAGCTTTGAATCATTCCATTTTGATCAATGAGTCAAAAATTATGAGGACTTTAGTTTGCAGGTAGTTATAGATTTTCTATTCTAAAATAAATTTTGAAGTTCTTTATTTAACTCAATTTTCAATATTATTCAAAATAGAATAAAATCATATGATGTAGATTTTTTATTAGAACATTATAACAATCAAGATTGGCATTTTTCAATTCCATAATTAAATTTATCAATTTAGTATTTTGAATCATTCTCTATTTTTTCTACTTACTATTTTTTTCCTATATGTTATGCAATTCCAAATTAATTTGAAATTTTTTCAGCATATAGCCATCTTGTTTAAGAAATCAAATTCAAAGAAGCACTACCATTTTGGACTATTTTTTTTATTTTTTTATTTTTTTTATAGAAAACTGAGCCTGTAAAGTGCAACCACTTGGTTTTTTATAAGGCCATAAAAATGAATTCAGTGAATTTGAATGCTTATATCTTGTAATCCACGTGGTGGAAATTTCTAAGATCTTTACCATATGTTTTCAAGTCAGAATACTACAAGATTCCATGGTTACATATTAAAATAAAATTTGAAAAATTTGAAACTTGTACTAGAAATGGCAGTTTTTGAGCGTTTGGGGGAAAAACACAGAGGAACTTAAGGGTTTAAGTCTCTTGAGATTTCTTTTTGTTTTCTTTAATATCAACTAAATTTTAATAGAATTTGAAATGATAAATAATAGAATAGATTACCTACATTACCCCCATTTATTTATTTCTGAAAAAGTAAACAAATAAATTTAAAATTAGAAAGATTTGTTTTTTCCTTGTTTCTTTTTGGAAAAAATAATTTTCCATATTTTTTGACATGTACCCTAACCAAGTATGGAAGTCACAGAAGATTTCCCAAGGAAAGGAGAGGCAGTTGTGTCTGTTTTTGTTTTATTTTTCAAAATCTCCAAAGTATCTAGTTTCCAAAACACATTCATTAACCCCTGAAGGACTAAGGGAACACAATGTGTCCTCTTCAAATTTTCAATGGCAAATTCCCAATAGAGTGAAACAAATCTCAATATATTGTAAACCAGAAACTTGTAGAGTAACAAGTTGACATACTTGTTCCATTTCTTGATTTTCAAAATTTCAATGTAGGAAGTATTTAAAAATTTATTTTGGAAATGTAGTCTAATAGAAAAAGGGAGCAAACATAATTTGTTTACAATGAAAGAAATAGTAGGGATGGAAAAAAAACATTTTCTTGGACAATTCTAATCTTTACTTTGCACAAAAGAACTAGGTCTGAAAAAAAAATACAAATTTGTATTTTTAGAAATTTTAGAAATACAAAATTCAATCTAGTGTGATTAAGAAAATAAAAATAATTAGAATGATTCCAAATTTTTCATGGATGTTCCAAACAATATGCTAATGATATCTATTATTAAATTTTTTTAAATGATGCACATATAAATTTTTTAAATTTTTGTAGGATCCAATTTGGTCAGATTGTAAAATTTGACTTTCTACTCCTTTTGTTTGAAAATGTCTACAAATTTGGGAGAGTTTTTTATTTCTCAAATTTTTAAATAAAAAAATACTACATTTGCCTTAGATTCTATTATAATTATTTTAGAGGGCATAAAAGCATTATTCATCTTCTTATCATTTTTCTTCTCCAAAAGTTGCATTTTTTGCCTAAAGAGTTGATCACCCAAAATTGTTGTAATCTAAAAATCCAACTGTCAATATTTTCCACAATTAATTCCATGAATACTAGACAAAACATTCTTCACTTTTATATAGTTAAAATTAAAAATTTCAAGCACATCCATGTGCAAAAAAATATCAAAGTGGGGCAACTTGTTGAAAACCTCCTTTGTGAAAACGTTGTTAGGCCTTGGGGGGGTAACTCCTAAACAAACCCGCGGCCATTTTTTGGTCAATGAATGACAAAGAATCTTGTTGTGTAGGACATAAGTACAACTGTTCATCCTCAAAAACTTATGGGAAAAGGAAAAGTCTTCTATAGTAGCTTGACTTCCAACTAATGCTTTTTTTTATTTTTTTAATCCAAAAATGCATACATGATCAAAATTGATGATTTCCATGGAGACTAGCTCGATGTTCGAGAGTTAATTCCTTAATGCCCAAACTGCATTTTTTGGCAACATAGCAATTCTAGGAAGCTCACTACAAATAAAGTTTTTCTTTTTTTTCTTTGAAATTTGAACATGACATGTGCCCAAAGAGTAGCTTTAAGGCCCAACAATTTTCATAACTTTTGACTAGATGTTTAAGAAGTCATTTTAGGATATGTATTTTTATTACTTGTTAGGTAGCTCGGGCAACAAAAAGAACTTCTTTAAAAATCACTTTTTGAAGAAGCTTTCCAAATTTGAAATTAGTTCTCTAGATTTATATACACTTTGAAAGCTTTGAATGATTCAAAGCTTTCTAGTTAGCGGGTAGTTATGGATTCCCTACTCTAAAATAAACTTTGGAATCCTATATTTAACTCAATTTTTAATATTTTTTGAAAAATAAAATCATAAGGTGTAGATTGTTTATTACAACATTAAAACCATTGGGATTGGCATTTTTCAATTCCGTAATTAAATTGTTAACAATTTAGTATATTGAATTATTTTCTACTTCTTTCTACTTACTATTTTTTTCCTACATATTGTACAATTCCATATGATCTAAAATTTTTCAAGCATGCAGCCAACTTGACTTGAAGAATGAATTCAAAGAATAACCACAATTTTGGACATTTTTTCATATAAATAGAGCCTTATGAAGCACAACTATCTAGATTTTTACAAGTCCAAAAAAAGGATTTTTGTCACTTCAAATGCTAATATCTTGCAATGTATACTATAGAAATTTCTGAAATTTTTTGCACATCTTTTCAAAGTAGCATGCTAGAAGATCCTGCAATTAATTGTGTCTAAATTTTATTTTCCTAGAATTTAGTACTTGTACTAGAAATGATAGTTTTGGAGCGGTTTTGGTGAAATATAGTCAAATTTATTTAGGGGATAATTTGATTTGAGAAAAACATTTGGAAAAAGAGATTTCTATACATAAATTTTTGGTAATACATTAATGTTAATCATAAAGTGCATGCAATGCAAGATGAAGAGTCAGAGTTTAAAAAAATGTGAGACAAAACTCCTTGGAGCACCAAAACTAGGGTCTAATGGAATTCTCTTGCACTATTTATAATTAATCCTTCTTATGACACTATTGTTACAACAATGGATGCTTGCCTTTACAATTAACCTAATAGTTGTTGTATTACACTAATACTAGTATGTTATGTGTTGTTGTGACAACAATGAATATGCCATATGTGATTGTTGAAGAAGTGATTGCTCATCCCTTATTAAATTTATTTTCATACCCATTTTAAAATTCTTCAAATAGGGAAAATTATCTATAGTATTGATGTTTAATATCACATGCATTTGCATTATCTTTGAAGAATCATCTTATATACAAATAACAAAAAATACACACCTTGGCCTAGAGTTTTCTGATAGTACCAATGGTGCTTCTATTGATATGGTAATTGTAGGATCTCAATTGCCATAACAAACAAAACAAAGTAAAAGTAAAAGTACAGTATTAGTGCTATGTTGAAATTGCCAAAGACTTTGATAGGCTCAATGGCACAATCACTCTTTGCAACTAATTTTTCTAATTTTCCAATCCTATAAACACTCCAAAATTCCATATATTTTGCCATGTCAATCAAAATGACATAAAACCTATGTTGTGTACCTTCTTCACCAAGTGTTTTCTATTAGTATTAAGTGCATCCTACTTGGCCCCATATTTGCCAGGAAACCAAAATCTTCATAAACAAACAATTGTCTATTTTGATAGTATACACTTGTATGCCTTGTGCCATTGGTGCAACTATTAGTATGTCAAATGTAATTGCCACGAAAAGTCATGGTCAATCCCTTCAAAAATCTCATTTTATGTCTATTTTTTAATTCTTTAAATCATTTGTAGCATTGATATTTAATATCATGTGTAATATCAATTTTTGCATCATCTTTAAAAAATTGGTGAGTATTCAAAAATAATATGTTGAAAAAATTTAAGAAGAAAAAGTATAAGTAAAAATAAAAATGGTCAAGACTAAGTCAAAATAAAACAAAAATGAAAACAAACTTGTTCAATGTTGTAGTGAATTAAATATTCTATAGTTCATCAACCTATAGGTTCAATGATTAGATGGCTCTCTGCAACTAATTTTATAATTCCTAATTTTTTAGATTTTGGTACTATAAAAAATTCAAAATTCCATACCTCTTGCCCCATTAGTCAAAATACAACCAAACATGCTTTGTACACACATACTCCTTGAGGGTTTTCTATCAACACCAGGTATGTCCATTTTGGCATGATGGACTAGGAGATCTTGATGGATGTCACAAAATAAACAAACTATCTGATTTAATAGTATAAAATAGAAGGTTCCACATTTCATTTTACTCTTAGAATCCCCCCCCCTAAAATCTTTACTACTCCCATTACTAAATCCAATATGCAACAAATGAACAAGTGATACATATATCTATTCTCCTACATGACCAAAGTAAATGATCTTTTTCTAGATTTGTGGATCTTTTTTCTTTCCTACTTCTTTGAGGTAGACCAAATAGAATTGTAAAGGACAATGGCATCTTAAATCTCACAACCATTGATTCTGTCTTTTTAATTCCTAAAATATTATGGTGTTCTTAGGCCAAGAATTGCTTCAAAATACATGTATCCAAAGCAAGGCTAAAACCTTCATCTATATCTATTCTTTAACTTCAAAAAGACTAAAGAGCTCATTTTGGATTTTTTGAAAATTTGAGTAGGCTCTATTGACTTCATAATTTGGAAGTCTAGTATAAAACATATTGGAATGGATGCTAATTATCCTAATTTGTGCAAAGCTTTCTTTAAGGTCATTTTCATAAATATTGCAAAAGTTATATGTTTTTTAGAATTTCAATGTTAAAAAATGATAGTAAAGAATATATTGTGGAAAATGATTAAATAATTTTTTAGATTTTATAGATTAATACCTACTTATAAACATTTAAACCATTCAATTTTCAATAATGAGGTGAAAGTTATCAAGAGTTCTATTTTGTGGGCAATGAAGGCAAAAAAACATGTACGAAGTTATGTTAATTTTCAAATAAAAACAAAAATAAAGGTATCAAATGTTTACTTGAACATTCTCACCATTGGCACTAATAATTCTCAATTTTTTTGTAGAAAGCATTAGTAGTTTAGTTTTTTCTTTCATTTGATATCACCAACTTCCATTTTATAATTTTTTGATAGATGAATATGAATTTTTTTTATTAGATTTCTTACATATATTTTCAATAAATTTTCCAACATATGGACTTGCATATGGACTAAAATGCACAAGTTGTAGGACATATGTGTTTTTTTCTAAAAATGTTGAAATACAAAACTTCACCTTTAGGAAGGGCTAGAAAAAACTACTTTTTGAAGTTTAGGCACATTGAACTTACAATTGGTGGGGATATTTACTCTAAAATTTTGGGAGGATTTATTTGAACAAGTTAACCTAAAGATGCTATAGTTAGATTTGTTAAAAAATTAATATTGATGGAGATTTTAGCTTTGCTTTGGGGATAAATATTTTGAAGTAGATTTGGGCCTCTAAATGTGAGAGAACTATAGGTTCCTTTAATTATTTATTTCAAATACATCCTCTAAAAAATTTAGAATAATAATCCCTACCCTTCTAAGTTCAATGCATCTAAATTCAAAAAGTAGTTTTTAGTTCTAGCGCTTCTTCAAGAAAAAGTTCTATCTTTCAACATTTTAAGAAAAAAACACATTTGTTCAAAACTTCTGCAACTTAGCTAATATATTGAAAAATAGATTGAATATGCATGAAATAATTTATCCAATTTTTTTCATATTCACCTTTAAAAAAATTATAAAGTAGAAGGTGATACTTGATGAAAGAAAAAATTGAATTGCTAATAACTTTGACAACAAATTGAGAATTCTCATTCCAAATGGTGAGAATGTTCTAGTAAGCAATATGCATCCTATTGTTTTTTTTATTTGAAAAATTTGAAAATTGAATTATAAAAACAACTTTAAATATTTTTTCTACCTTTTTTGCCTACAAAATAAAACACCTCATAACTTTCACTTCATTATTTACAATTGCACAATTCAAATGTTTTTGAATAGTTATCAATTTTTTTTAATTTAATTAATTTAATTAATAATAATTAATAATATATTTTTTGTTGCTTGGTTTGACATTGAAAATGAAAAAAACTTATAACTTCTACAATATTTATTTGAGTGCCTTGAAACAAAGCTTCACATGCAGATCAAGACAATTTACATCCATTATAAATCTTATGCAAAAATTCCTAGTCATAAAGCTAGTCGTGCTTGCTAAAATTGTCAAAAAAAACAAAATGCGCTCTTAGTCCTTTTAGGAGTTAATTGATCTTGGAATTTATATTGGAAGATTAGAAATGAATGCATAGAACTACTGACAACCCCTTTTCTTCCCCCATTGTCCTTGTGGCTATGGTCTTTCTTAGATTATACAAAGGATACTTACAATATCATTTATCTAAAATTCCAAACTTTTCATGACCACATCCAAGAAAATAGAATTAATATCAATAATTTCTAGTTGTTCTATGTTCACCTAAAGTGCTTCAAGGCTCACATAAGCTTGCATTTCTAAGCTCACATGCTAGCATTGTTGGTGCCCCAACTATACATCATATCCTAAAATCTATCATAGGGATAATTCTAAACAACTACAAATGTTTAATGTAGCTAGAAAAGTGAAAAAAACTTGTTCATTATTTTGTGGCTAGATACCTTTGTATTTTTTTACTTTGTTGATGCTCATATGTCCCTTTAGATTTACAAAATTTGAATCATCTATTTGTAAATAATAATCTTTTTATTTCTTTTTATTTAAGGTGGAGAATTCAAAGTTAGAGTTTTCTCTGCAATAAATACTAGGGTGAGATGTAGAATTGGAAGTTAAAGTGTAGGTTTATTCTTTGTGATATTTTTGCAATGCATATAAGGTAACTACATCTAATTTTGATTCCATTTAAAAATTGACCACTTTAGGTTTGTACTTAAAATGTATAACCTTTGGGAATTCATGGTTTATTCATATAGTAGCCAAAAAATACATGTTAGAAAATTTCAAAGTCTCTTTTTAATCTATAACAAAATCCAACAAACTTTGAGACAATTTATTAATAGAAACCATTTTTCAAATGCTTATTTAGATGATTTAGATGTAGTAATTTTAACAAAAATAAATTGAAAGCAAGAATGGACAATTGTTACACAAGTTAATTCATTTAGTGTGTAAGCTTGAATAGTGTGAGCTCTTAGTGCTCTAATTTGAATAATATTGGATGAATTTGATGGAGTTAATGAAAATCTTGGGATGTAATTCAGGTGAAAATTATATTCATGTACACAAAAATGGATGAAAATTGGATATGCATTACTATATTAGAGTGTCTTATAAATTTGCATATTTTCAAGTATAATTTCTACAATAGTCTGGGTTAGTATTATTACTTTGAGATGTGTTAATTGAATTAACTTGTGTAATACAATTAAGGATCCATTGAATAATTTGAAAATCAAAGATCTCATTATAAAATTACAGTATTCTATTCTTATCAGCCATTCATGTAGGGGAAGGGAAGGAGAGGGATTTTTTTCCACATGTATGGGAATAGACATAAAATCTTTTTCCTACTTAAAACCAAAGTTCTGTGGGGATAAAAAAAATTCAATACCCTCAATATACTTGTATCAAAAAATATAAATTGCAAATATTTCAATTACTAGTTATATTAGTTTTTTTTTCAAACTAGATTTTGACTTCTAAGGCCACAAATCCCATTTTCTTACTCATGTTTTGAAAAACGTCCTTGTTTGCTACTAATGTAAAAAGAAAGGCAGGTTTCTTTTAGTGCTGTGAAGGAAAATGAATCCTCTTGTTTCATTGTGTTAGATTCTTGTTGGATAAATTCAAATTTTGAAACCCCATATCTATATACCTTATTCGATACCATTACTTAAATCCTCTATACATGTCAATACCTTAATACCTACCCAACATTGCTTTAATCCCTAAAAGACAATTGTCTATTAAACAAACAAATGAAAATCCAAATAAATTCTTAAAAAGTCAATTTTGGACAAATATTTTTGAAATTTGGACACAAGTTGCGTACAATGAATACCTTCTTGTGGAAAAAAAACTTCAATTGGATGCCCATAGGAGAATTTGTAATGCCCAAAATATGCAACATTGAATACACAAAATTCAATGAACATGTTCAAAGGAAAAAAACAATATGAAATTGAATCTTTAGATCTTTTGTAAAGGTCTTGGTTTAGATCTTGCTTGGGGTCTTCCTAGGATGAAAGGGACTTTCAACAAGTAAGGGGGTTTCCACAAGTAAGGGGGTTTCCACAAGTAAGAGGGGTGGGGTTTAGAGAGGGGGTAGAGGTTCTTAAAGGGATGGAGCCTTTGATAGGGAGACTTGAAGAGTTGGCCTATTTGTATTGCTATATCAAAAATAGGAAGTTGTTGCAAGTCACATAAATAATTGTTGTGAATAGCTAGGAGTTGCAATTCAAAAACAAATGAAATTTCAAAGCAATTCCAAATTTATTTGCTCTATTTTATCACATTGGATTCTAATCACATTGGAGACATGATGTACTTGGCAATTGACACAACATAGAAGCCATGAATTTTTTTCAAACATGTTGTCAATCACAATTGCAAGTTCACACAACCAAGAAGAAAAATTATAAGTGTAAGTTGTCTTTTCGCAACTCAAATTAAAAGCAATAATCAATAGGTAGTACAAAGTGAAGGCAAACATTGCAATTTGTCATAACTATACATACTTTAAATTACAAATTCAATGCAAATAAACAATATTTATAAGCATAAATTAGTTTGATGGAATATAGGTGCTCTTACTCTTAAAATCTTCACTTCAATTGTATTGTTGGTGAGAAGATAATACACCTTCAATACACTCTTTTATCACTATTTTAAAGCAAAATTCCAAAAAAGCAAAATTGTGTACCTAAATAGAAGGGGAAAGGGGTAAGTTCATCTTTGATATTTTAATTCTTGCATTTCAAATTTTTTGTTGCAATATTTCTTTCTATTTTTCAACATTTTTTCTACTCTATCCACTCATATTTCTACTTTTTTTTAATTCACAATCTACTAACTATTTAGACCCCCCTAAATAGAGTTTATAATTGCAAACAAGGGATGTTATCACTAGCACTACAATGACACCAATAATAGAGTCAATTTCACCAACTGTCATCACTTCCCTACATCCCCTACTTTAACAACAAAGTCCATTCCAATCCCAAGATGTGATCACAAACATTATTACATCTCTCACATAAATGATTAGAAACTACAATCCCAACTTCTTAGGTAGCCAAAAAGGTAAAGGAAAGGAAAATGAGCCTATTTGCAAAGATTTCTTTGAAGACAATTTGCATGATTTTGATAATGTAGGAGATGAAAGAAAAATGTTGAAGATTTATGGTGTCTTCTTGAGTGCATATTTGACAACTACTTTTTGAAAGCAAAATTTAAAAAGTAAGAGAAGAGGAGAGGCATATTTGATCTTGGAGAAAACCTTAAAGTGCTGTAAGTTGATGGGTTGGTGCAAGAAGTAGTATACAAGAGGATGTAGGAGGGAGGTAAAGCTCCAACACTAAGGGGTGATAAAAAAAAAGACAAAGCTTAATGGGCAAGAAAGAAGGTGGTGGGGTGGTAGGTAGTAGGTTGAGAGATTGAGGTTTAAAACTCTATGGAGAAAGTGGAGGGCAAAGTGGGATTGATGGTGGAGCAGAATGAGGGAGGGCAAATGACTTTTTTCATGGCAATAATATTATGAGGGTAAATGTAAGCAATGTTGGTACACTAGGAAAAAAAAATATGTTGAATGACTTTATAGATTATACAGAAGACTATAAGGATAGATATATTATTCTTATAATGAAAGAACCTCTATGAAAATGTTGGAATAGAGTGACCATCTATATCCTCATGTGGGAACTCAAGAGTGACAATTCATTGGTAGATTAGAAAAGTAGTGATGAAGATGATGATCACATGTGGAGAATTTGATGGTATTGATAGGACCTCAATAGCATCAAACATCTATATGAAGATGGTGTATAGAGTACAAATCATGTATTGCATCATTGCAAGAAACACTTGGCACTTTTTGTAGTGTTTTTGTAGTAGAGTACTATAAGTACTTTGTAGAAGAACATCCGAATCGTTGATTGAAAAAATTGACAACTAATAGTACTATTGGACTTTTTACAAATACTAAAACAATATTATAGAAAAAAAGACAGATTGTCATAGAAAATAGAAATAATGAGGTGTAAATTACTAATAAATAAATAAACCATGAAAAAAATAAACAAAAAAAAATTCATTTGAGAGGATTTGATGGTGATCAAATTTCACCAAAAAAAAATTCACAATATATTCAATGTTCAAAATTGCTTGTGCAGAGGATTCCTATTTGCATGGACCTAGAGGACATAAAATAATATATTAATAGATGTCCTTTGATAATTATATGTCCACTTAGTATGTAAATATACCACCAAAATTTCAACCCTTAATCATTCAATTTCAATAATCCAAACTTAGTGAAAACCCCTAAATTTCAAAGTGTGACAAATTAACAAAATTAAGTTTTAAATATAAAATATTTTTTGAAATTTTTGAAAAATAAAGGATCTAATTACCACCAGATTAAACATCTTCCATAAAAATTTCAAGTTCTTAAGACTTAAAATTCAAAAGTTATACTAAAAGACAACAACATCACTCCAATTGTATTGCAAAATAGGACCAGTGTTTCTTGCAATGACCCTATTGTACAATTCTAAGTCCTTTGATTTTATAGAAATAATAGGTTCCAATTTTTTTTGAATCACATATCAACAATACTTAGATTATTTAAAAATTTCTAGCCTTCCCATATATCATAAAAGCTATTGTATCATAGACCAATTGGTATATTGTGGATATTAGTTGGGGTAGAAAATGCATGGAGGTCAAGGATTGGAAAGACTTGATAGTGCTTGGCTTGTTCAAAGGCCTTTTTAGTTGTACTTTTATACATGGATACAAGTAGATAATCTACTCACAAGTTGTATTAGAATAAGATATGGCATGTATTTCATTGTCCAGCTATCTAGAACATCATGACTAGAGAGAGATTTGAAGTCTTGACAAGATGCTTAGACATTACCAATCCTTAAACTTACGTGCAAGACAAAAATTTACCAAGTTATGACAAAATGGGGCAAGTTCAGTGGTTGCTAAATGCTATTAAAGACTCATGCAACGGGGCTTAACATTTGAAAAAACATGCAACAAGGATGAGATGATAATAAGGTACAAAGGCTCATATAATCCTTTATCGCAATATATGCCTAAGAAACCTCAAAAATGGAATATAAAAGTTTGAATTGGTGTTTAGCATATTGTAATCCCAAAGTTTGATTTGAATTTTGAAATTTATTGTAGAAAATCCATAGTAGTAGGAGTACCTACAACTCATGAATCAACATTAGAGTACAATCTAGTGTTGAATTTATTAGTAGGTCACAATAGAGAGATCCACACGTGTCATAATAATGAATAATTATTCCACTTCTATTGGATTATTCAAGATTTTATCAAAGAGAGGCATTTATGCTAAGGGAATTCTATACACAAATCAATATTGATATTAAAGAACATATAATCTTTTGCTTATAGTGCTTAGAAGACATTGGAATGGTGAATGCATGACTCAAGAACCATGAGTTGTGTTATTTGGAAGGATAAGGGACTAGTGCTTTTGCTTTCTATGCATACTCTTCCTATTCAATTTCCAGTGAGATTTTCCATCGTCACTATATGTCAAAGGAATGGTACAACAAAGAAGAGGATCTAAACCTCTTCCATCCACTTAGAATATACAACTCACATGGTGTGGATGTTGTAGACCAATTGTGCACTTCATATTGCTCTCAAAACCAACCCCACAAATGGTGGCACCATTCTTTTTGGTTCTATTGAATATAATAGTAGTGAACATGTTTGTCATTTATGTTGATGAGTATAGAAACAATGAAGAGTGAAAAAGACCAATGATGCATCTCCAATTCTTTATAGAATTATATATGTAAAACCCTTATACATAATTGGAGAGTATGGAATTGTGAGGAACCAAGAGGTTGTAATGCATATTATTCTTATGAACCTCTTTGTTGAATATAGAGTGAGGTAGAGGTTACAAGTGCTTAATTCTACCCAATTTAAATATTTTTTCTATTTCCTAGAAATCCTAGTCCTCAAACCCATTCCAAACTCCAATACTTACCCCTCCAAAACCCAAATCCAAACCCTAATCCTAACCAACCCCAAATTTAACCAACCCCCTATTTGTAATTTCAGATTTGTAATCCCATATGCAACAATATGAGATATTATTATATTGTTGTATTTGTCCTATGTATTTATATTTATATCCATATCTATTTTCTATATATATACTGTATTCATATTCAATATTTGTACCATGTTCATATTCGTATCCGTACTCTAAATCAATAGCTTGGATCTTTGATCATCCACAGGGTTTCTTTCTAGATCCAATGGCCATCTTTCAATGGTGTTAAAATTTCATGAAAAAGAAAATTGGACGATATCAAGGTTATTTATATTTTTTTGAATGTACATAAGATGGCCAAGAATTTTTAGGGAAGGGGGGTGGTTGTTTGACAAGTGTGTCGCATATTTTTAAAAGATAGTTCCTGAATCTTTTAAGCTCATTGTCATTGTGACAAACTATTACAATGAGCTCAATTTAAAAGAAAATTAAATTAATGGTTTCGTTGACTCCCCCCTACAATTTAGTGACCCCTCCACCCAATCACCCTACATCCAATTAGCCTGTACTTCCTATTTGTATTTTTGCTAGGCTGAAGGGGAGCCATTTGATATAGGTTATCTTCTTGTACATATTCATACCCAAAATTGGTATACATACTAATATTTTCAATCTATATATTGTATCTTTATTTTGTATATGTGTATATATCTTGTATCAAAGCATTGGATGGCCAAGATTGTTTTCGATCATCAATGAATGTTTTTTTAAGATCAACAACATCAAAGAAGGATGGAAATTTTTTCGTGAGAGAAATCCAATGGCTAAGGTATTTTGGCAGTTCCAGATGAGTGGGAGAAAAGACAAAATGCATCTTTTTGTTACATCAAATGTTATTTCTTAACGTCAAATTTGAAAAGGAATTGTGTGGTTTGAAATGATGGTATGACAAGACCTCACATTTTGTTGAAATTGCAATAGAAAAAATATGCGCACTCATAGGGGATGTTTCAAAAGATATCATGACAATCTTTAACCATGAAAAGAAGAAAATATTAATTCTTCATATTCAACATTTTTCAAAATAGAGTTAATTGACATTTGTAGTGAAATATGGATTATTTTTTCAACTAATCATTTTTTAAAATCTTTAAAATCTACAAGTATGGTGATTCTTGTTGATGCATGGGACTAATACATACATTTTTTTTATTGAACATGATGGCATTTAGGAATAAGAAAGTCAATCTTCCTTTCTACTTTGCTTAAATGTTCATGAAAGAGACTTAAAGACAATGGATAGACTTGGCAAAGGTTGAATTAGCATAAGTTTTAGGATTTTTTTTCTAAAAAAATCCTAACTATTAAAGCCATGGGAATATATCATTTCATCATTTAGATTTGTAAGAAAAAATTTCATGACTATGCAAGAAACTTCTAAAAATTGGCTTGTATGTAGTTTTCTTTGATACCTTGACCAATTTTGTGTGAGTGAACTTAACACTATATATTTATACATAATAAAAATTATTTTTTTGTATAGAGTATAAATATTTAGCCAAAGGGGCTTGAAGTTTGTTGTCCCTATTAGGGAGGGCCCAAACAACCTTTTTCAAAAGTTCAAATTTTATAATCTATCAATCTACACTATCAAATAGGCTAATTTTTTTTTCTATACATTCCTTACTAGTTTAATATACTTTTATTTGGTTGGACGTGAAAAAAAAATGTTTCAATTTTTTATTTTGGACCATGCATAAAAAATTGGCAATTTAAGTTAGATTTTTCTTCTTCTAAAACAACCTTTATCTTTTAAAAAACCTAAACCCCTAAAATGCCCAAGGCACCAAATTTTGTTATTGACAATACTTTGAAGCTAAATAAAACCTAATCAAATAGCTATTTTTAGTAGTTTATATTTTTGAAAATTATTTTTGAAGTCTAATTTTAGTAAAATAAATCAAATTTAAAAAATGATTAATTATGATTTTTCTATTTAAGATTTTGTGCAAGGATGTCCATTGCAATTTTGACTTCCTGTAGTGTTGAAAGCTCTTGGAAATGAATCTCAAATACACTAAATCTTGGAGAAAAATTCATATTAGAAATTCATTTGAAAAAATTGTAGAAGAGATTTAAGATTTTGAAGAGCCATAAATTGATTGGAGTTATGCACATTATATCCTTTAATCCTTAAACAATAGATTGATGATTGTAGAAATCATCCATCTTGATATTGTGTATACACTTGGTATAAAAGTGTAAGGAGAAGTCGAATTAGTATAGAAGATTAGAAGATTTCTCCTTTTTATACCAAATTTGGAAGAAGAATAGTTGCATTTTTGTCCTACACTGAAAGATTCTTTATCATTCATTGAACACAAAATGTCCGTAGCGTCATTTACAAGTTAACTTCTTATTTTTTTTATGACCAAAATTTTAGATTTGACATGTGAAAAGAAGATTGAAAGACTTCCAATCACTTTTACAATTTGAACACCCTCGTGATCATACATTATAATCTTTTAGTCGGTAAGTGATATTGTTGTGTTTTTTTTCCAATGTCATCTCCTACATATCCTGTTTGAATTTGTATGGCTACATTCCAAAACAAATTGATACAACTTATCAAAATATTGGCTTTATCTTCAATTTACGAAGCTCAAAAAAAACCTTGAACATTTAGGACTTTAGGGGTTCAACCCTTGGTTCATTAGAAGAGTTTTGGGGGGTCCAGAAGCCTGTTTCGGGCCTGTTCCCTGCAGATGTTCCCCCGCAGCGAGGGGAACGGCCCGCTGTCAGAATTTTTTTTTTCATAAAAAAAAAAAAAAAAAAAAAAAATCTCCAAATGAAAATTTTTTTTTTTTTTTTTTTTTAATTTTTGGTCAATGACGTGGCAGGGTCTCAGCCACGTCTGCTGTACCGAACCTGTTTCCTGCGTTCACAGGCTGTGATAACTCGCAGGCATCCAGAGGCCCCGAAAATCTTCTAATGTGGTATTCCGAGACCGGCTGAACTCCCTCAATCGGGGTCTCTTGCCATTTCCAAATATGAATTCCAAATTTCCAAGTTCCATCATCCGTGGTAAATAAATAATTTGTTCCTGCATTCTCCCCACGTCACCCAGGTGCAAATTAGGAGCGGATATATACTGCTTCTGCCCTCCCCAAGATTCCCAGAAGACTCGCCGGACTCGTCGAAGAGACTCGGGAGTCCCATATTGTGCGGCTGCGGATTCGCCTGCCCACCCAGGAAGGCAGGGATTCCAGGGGACTGATCTGAGCAGAGTGCACGGCTGCAGAAGAGAACTGCTGCAATCTTTGTGAGGTCCAGGCAGGCAGGGATTCAGGGAGGGAGGCAGGCAAGCAGGCAGCCAAGTTTGGGGTGCAGGACAAACAGACAGACATCATCATCTTAGAAAACACAGGGTGTATCAATCTTCGGAGCCAAATGACAAATGAAAGCCGCTAGTACCGGTAGTCGTAGTCGTAGGCCACATTTTTCTCCTCCCGTAGGCGTCAGTCATCAGTCATCGTCGCATGGATTCAACATATCTCGTTGCTGGTTCTTGCAACAGGACTGATTCCCATATTCCACCGGAATTCCTTTTTGTACGCTTCGATACGCCAAAACACTTGGCCCCCACCCCACACCACCCCACACCACCCTACCATACCATACCAACCTCGGTATCTGGGGACACCACCCACCCACATACGTACATGCTACTCCACCCCAAACATACACCTACACTCGCCCGCAAGCAGCGGAAGAGAGACTGCAAAAAAGAGAAGAAGAAGAAGAAGAAGAAGAAGAGCAGAAAAAAACCCTGAAAAATTCTCGGCGTAGCGGTCAAGCCCGGACCGAGGAGTGTGCCACTTTGCAGTATAAATATTTTATGGCACACGCGCTCTCCGGCAATTCTTCTCAACCAGCGAGACTTGCATGTATGCTTCACCACGCTAGCTCAGGACTCTCTGCAATTGGCAAACGTACAAGTCATGTGTGGGGTGGCCGTGGAGGAAACCTTGACTGATCACGTCTTCGGCTGCAACGAGCTTCCGCTTGTGTGAACCACTTCGGTCTCCGGACCCCCCTTCAGCAGGTGAGTCGGTACTGAATGATGGATCATTGATGCACACACACTCACATCTCACACTCACACTCACACTCATACTTGACGTGTATGCGCTTGTGCCTGGAATTCATGGAAGCGAGCTTAGCCTGTGGTTGTCGGATCGAAGGTCGCACCTCTGGAGCGAGGACGTAGTCGTGGTTGTGGTTTGTGGTTATTTTCAACGTTTTTATTTTATTTAAAGATTTTTTGGCTGGCTTGCAGTGCATTGTGTAGGATTTTATGTTTGAATCCAATCTGTGTTGAGGTGGGGGCGATATGCATGAAGAAGACGAAGAATGAGGTAGATTGAATTGCTGTGAGAGAGCTGCTGTTGTGGTGGTTAATTTGTAGGGGCTGTAACTGAAAGCAACGGGCGATGCATGCATGGGTTGACGGGTTTGGGGTTTACGAGATTATATATTTTATGGAATTCGGTGGTAGCCCGGCTGTGGGCTGTCCTTCGGTTCTTGTGTATGGTTGGGAATCCCTGGGGTCGTTGCTGCTGGTGCCGGTGTTGATGCTCAGTACGTCCTTGGGCCTTAAGTTGTTGCTGGAATTTCTGGTAACGAAGGTTTGACTTGATGCCGATACTGTTGAAATAATTGGAGGACCACTCGCACGCATTGCATGGCCACGATAGTATGTCGTTTGAAGCGAGGTGTCGAGCTTTGGGCACTTGATTGAGACGTTCACGTGGAGCAGCCCAGTAATACAGCCTGGGACGTCATCTTCACGCTCCCCAAACTTCTGCACTCACTATCACAGCGCAACGATCCCCTTACTTTTTTGCTTCTTCTTCTTCTCCTTCTTCTAGCTGCTTGCACAGGCTTGCACAGGCTTCTACAGGCAGGCGGTAACATCCATGGGGTGCAATCAATGATTCTGACCGTCGCAATTAAGCTTTGAAGCCACGATTTGTCCATGTTTGGAAACTGTTTATTAATCAGTCGTGTGGTCTCAATTGCGTTGCAGATCAAATCAGCGCGCGGTGGATGGATTTGAAACCGCGAGCCGCCTGAGCAGGAAAAAGAGCGACTGTGCACGCAAGACGGCGACTGCGAGTGAGCTTCGCCAGCGGAGAAACCAAAGTAAGCACGCGGACTACGGACTACGGAGGCAGAACAGACAGATAGACAGACACGGTGACGAAGATGGTGAAAGGCGAGAGCAATGGCGTGCACGTCATCAACGGAACCTTGCACCAGTCTTCATCTGCTGCAGCCAAGCCCACCCTCACTGTCACTCGCACTCCAAGTCCTCCTCCTTCCACGGTTGAGGAGCCCAGAAAGAGGTGCTTATGGTTTGAGGAGGAGCTCGAACAGGACCTGCGTTGGGTGTTCGGCGTCTCCAAGTAATGAACTCACTCACGCTCCTCAGCTTGCTTCATTAACCAACAACCCCCCATGCCACTTACTTCATTTCCTCTGGCTCTTTATTAACTTGTCCTTGCCCGGATCGGAGACTTGTTGGACAGCTAGAGGTCGGCTTTGGTCCCCGTCGTTTTGCCCTTAACGTAGATGTCTTTCTGGTCATAAACTTAGACAAGGGGAGACACGGCAATCAAGAAAGAATGGACTGGGCCAGAATTAATTGTGGTATAACTGTCTGGGTCCCCGCTTCAGAGGTCCATCAGCATTCGCTTGGCAAAATCTCCATGGTGAGATGGACAATTATTTTCTGGGCGGCGTGTGGCCCACCCGCTTCCGAGCAGGAAAGAGAAGCGATGGAGCCCCGCGGTCTCTAGAAATTGCTCCGCGATCATGTCTTATGTTTTAATATGGCACCTGCTTTTCTTAGAATCGCTAGTTGTGTGGAAATTGCAGAAGCGGCGCGGGTTGTTTGTTCTCGTTAATTAGCATTTGGGCACCTCTAGCTGACTTCCTAAATTACTTTGGACCCTCCGTGATTTCGTCCCTTGAGAGTTTAGGGACGCCGAGTTTTGGCAGTGGCGTGCAAGCTCCACTCGCTGAGGAGCTCGGCTCGCTTTGGCCCTCAGGATTTTTGCATGCTCCAAGTCTTGAAGAGAGGGAGGCTAGTTTTGTAGTTAGTGGTAATATAATTAGATATGTGGGAACTTTCTATGGCGATCGACTGCTAGATTATCAGAGTTCCTTAGAGGAATCTAAAATGAAATGCTACCGTACCATGGATCGATCATTTTGTGTTTTGTGATAGTTGCTGAGTTGTAGTGCCGGCCATTGCTTGCAGGATCCTTCACACTGGAGTGAGTAAGTTCCAGGACATCGAGCTGGTGGAAAGTGGACCTTTCGGCAAGGTCGGTCTATCTGTGAACTGCAAACCGAATCTATAACAGATTATTTGCCACTCTCATGTGAGAGAGATCGAGTCAATGGCTTGAATTGGAGGAGCTCGTTAGAGCGAGTCCATATAATGCATATATATAATTTGACAGTGGTTTAGTGACATACGTGTGCAGGTCTTGATCTTGGACGGCAAGCTTCAGAGTGCCGAAGCGGATGAATTCGTGTACCATGAGTCCATCGTTCACCCTGCTCTGCTGTATCACTCCAAGTAAGCCTCCAGTTTCGATCGGTACACTCTAGCTCCAGGCTCGGTACAGTCAGACTTGCAAGTAATAATCTGCAACATTGAATCATGCTGTCACGTGACTCACGTGACATGAAAAAAGGACGAGTAGTACGTATTTATCTGAATTTGTCATTTTTTTGTCAGATCTGTACAAAACGGTTTGCACCACTTAAGTCTGTCGGTTTGAACCACAGTTTAAGCAGGGTCTTGCAACCCGGGGTACAGCAGAAACTAACAGTACGGGTCTCTAAGATTGAGCACATGCTCGTTTCTTATAAGAGCGAGCTAGCGAGCCTTTTAAAATTGTGTGTGTGTGTGATTATGCGCTCTCCATGTGCATTATCCTTCATTTTTATTACTCCATATTATTTTTTATTTTGTGGTGTGTGGTGGTGTTTCCAGCCCAAAGAATGTGTTCATTATGGGAGGTGGCGAGGGGTCCACTGCACGGGAGGCTCTCAGACACCGAAGTGTGGAGGAGGTTGTCATGTGTGACATTGACGAGGTGAGCTTCCAGAGTTACGTTCCAATTGTGAGCACTGCTCCAAGTTTAATTATGGAATGCAATTTATCTAGATAAGGAATTAGTTATCATACCTTTAATTTGTACTTAAGTGAAGTTTCATACAGCATTCGAATGAGTTGTAATGGCCGGTGCCTGTCTTCAGGAAGTTGTCGATTTCTGCAGGAAGCATCTCACTGTCAATGCTGAAGCTTTCCGCAGTGACAGGCTGGAGCTTGTTATCAACTGCGCCAGGTGTGTGCATGCACGCTAGACAAGTTGGCCTCCATCCCAACTTGAATTGGCTTGTGCATTTGGGATCGGTGGTCCCAAATGTGATTTTCTTTCTTTCTTACCTCAAGCTGCTAACTAAATGTTTCTGCTAAAAATTCAAACCCAAGTTACTCAACACTGGTATTTCCTTTTTCTTTTGTAGCTTTAGAATTGTTGGTAGAAGTTCTGCTAAAGTTAACCACGTAAATTTTGAAAACTGTTTGGGATAGACGTTGAGGTTGCAATCTCTATATATATTGTACTTACGGTGGATGGGGTTGAATGTAATAATGCTGCAGGGCAGAGCTGGAAAAGAGAACGGAGCAGTTTGATGTCATTATTGGAGACTTAGCAGACCCGGTGGTAGGAGGTCCTTGTCATCAGTTGTACACTAAGTCCTTCTACGAAAACATATTGAAGCCCAGATTGAAAGAGGGTGGTATCCTGGTCACCCAAGTAAGACACGTACTCTCACAAGCTCATTAATTCATGACTTGCTGACATTATTGATTGATCCATGCATTAACCACGTACCTTGATCCATCCAAATCTACGGAACTATTCAGTATAGTTTCATGTAATCGTACTCATTTAACGGCGAGCGCATGGCTAATTGGCTGATCACACTGCAGGGAGGACCTGCTGGGATCTTATCACATGTCGAAGTCTACTCTTCCATCTACAACACATTGAGAGAAACATTTAAACGTAAGTTCAGCGCCCCAACTTACAGTTAGTTTTTCTTGTGAGCTCATTTTTCCTTGATATGTTCTTCATTTGAATGGATCGAATCGTATTGCCAGTGATGTTATGCTTTCCATTCTGTTCTATTAGAGTTTGACATCAATCGATTTGTGACTCCAATAGTCCAAATTCGTTCCATTTGCGTCATTAGGATCGACCTTCGCCAGAGTTGTGGCATTCAAGTTCTAAAAACTAGGCCTGTTGCATATCTGAGGTTCGGACGGGTGCCTGGAAGAGTGCGGCTACCTTTTGCGATGAATTTGATGTTCTATCAAACTAGTGGACCCTCTCTGATGATTGTGGGTAACATGGCTGCTTGCAGATGTAGTGCCCTATGCAGCCCATGTGCCATCTTACGCTGACACTTGGGGATGGATTATGGTGAGTCGCTACTACACTAGTCTACTCCATTTTCTGACTTCATTATTGTGAAAGCTCGGGCCTGAAAATCGTTTTAGTTGTAGGCTTGTGGCCGTGGTCATGCATGGATGAGGGAGTGAGAAATAAGTGCCTCCGGCTCTTCAGTGGAACTAGGGTACACTTAAAGAGTCTTTCATTGAAAATCTGAAATCAAAGTTCATCAGACTGTGAGAGCAAGTCAAGAACTAACTGAGCGTATTAACTAGATGGCGAATTTCATGAAAATGGCAAATGAAATCTGCCACTTTCAGAACGGTTGGTCGGTTGGTCTGAACATCTAGGACCGGTGTAGATGTAAAACCGCCAAAGTTCTAAAATGCCGCCATTTTAATGAAATTTGGCATCTAGTTTTATAGAAGGGTCTCTTTGCAAGAGCATGGACCGGGTTATCTTGTGTCAGCGGTCTGTCAGTGGTAGCGAACATTAGTTTAAATCCCATCCCTTGAATTGTGAGTGAGGATTTTCCATCTGATGAATCGATGATGAGTTGTCTCATACGGTAGACTTAGACTGTTCCTCTGCATTAACCGACTAAAGTGTTCTCTTCATTCTTTTGTGTAATTCAGGCATCTGACACGCCTCTCTCACCAATCAGCCCTGAGGAGATTGATAGTCGAATAAATCAACGTATCGACGGCGAACTCAAGTTCTTGGATGGGCAAACCCTGTCTGCGTGCATCGCCCTCAACAAGCATGTTCGCAAGAGGTACAAATGAATACATATTTACGTACGTACATATCTGAATAATCTGATGCTCCCAACCTGAGTGTTTCCGGAGCATCGGAACCAATCAAAGCTTTTTCTTTCAAATCCAGACTGAGGCTCTGTAATGAAGTAAGCATATAGGTTTTAAGAAAAAAAAGAGAGAAAAAAAGAGGGAAAAAAAAAAGAAAAAAAAAAGAGGAAAAGAGGAAAAGAAAAAGTGTGTGTGTGTGCCTGAGGTTGGAGATGGTGGGTTTGTTTGAGTCTATAGCATAGCAGCAGAGCGCCATGTGTACACGGAGGAGACGGCTCGGTTCATCCATGGACATGGTACTGCAGTGAAGAATTGATTATATTAAGCTTATGTTTTTACCCTTCTGATACTAGTAGCGAAATTAAAAAGAAGTCCTGATTTCAGGGGTCTGGATGAAATAGTTTATTTAAACCAAGTTTTGCTCATCCCCCACTGCTTATTTACCACTTGACTCGTCCTTCGCTGACAACTTAGTTTCAACTTTTAAGGACACCAGTTGGGTGATTCTCAAAGTAGAATATCCCCCACTTTAGAGGGTCAGTTGTTGTTTGCCCTCCTGTCAAAAAAGACTTCAACAGTTCAAATAGGCTGCGTTCAACTAAGATAAAAGAGAGGTTCATACAAATATTACATTGTCAAAGTCACCACCAGAGACTCCTACAATGGTTGACAGTCACTTGTTTTGCCAAAGTGATGACTGTTGTAAAAATATGAAGCAATATCGCCATAACATGCTCAGCTTGTTCTATTTGATAAAAACTTTCTGTCACTTCAAGAAAGTCATACCTAAAGTGAATGAGTTGGTCTTTATTTGGAGTTGGAAATTGGCATGACTCTCCTATGGAATGTCAATTGTTGCATAATTATTAGTCCTTGGTTCATTATAGTTTTAAAGTATATATAACAATAAAAGTCCTTTAGCTATGGGTGGAGATGGCTAGCAACAATAGATTCCAATCTAAGGTGGTGGGTTTTCTTTTCACATGGGTTCCTTTTATTTTAAGTAGGCCTAATATAGACTTGATTTTGATTAAATGTACCTCACAAATAAATATAAAAGTAATGATTATATATAATATGATATTTCGGAGTTTAAGTGTCAAAAACTTTAAGAATTTGTATAATTGTATTTTTAGTCTTGTAGAATTTTTGTGAGGATGGAACAAAACATATAAAAGATGTGGTCTCTTAAACAATAGAAAACATATTTAGTAGTTGAAAGTCATGGACCTGGTCATGAAGTTATCCTAACTATGTGGTCAAACTTTAAAATCTTTCACTTTATGGTTCATTTTTTGAATAAATTGAAATCATTGTGAAATTCTGATCGAAAAGTGGAGAAAATTCATATCAAATACAAAATAAACTTAAAGATTTATAATATTTCACCATAGGTACAAATTCTAGTGTAGAAAATCATGGTCCAAATGAAATTTTGTGTCATTGTATGATTAGAAACTCACTAGACTATGTCCATAAGTCCAAATGGCAATGAAATATTCAATTTCAAGAATTTTTTAAAGTTTCAAATTAGACTTAATAAGTTCCATTTCATTAGTTGGATTTGAATTCAAGAAAGATCATTTTAAAGGCTAAATTCATACCAAGAACTAAGGGGGTAGGAATTGCCAAACATACACTAAAATCATGTCTATTATGATTTATAGATTTAACATCTTCTTTTGTAGAATGAAAGCTAAATATTGAACATCTTTAAAATTTTGAGAACTATGTTTTGGGACAGGCCTAGCTCTTCTTGAAAGGATGCCAAAACTTGTTTTTCCAATTCTAGAATCCCAATCATCCCATATTGAAGGGCTTTTCACCACCAAGTGTTGCATAGACATTCACAAGGAAGTATTAGATGATTTTCATCTACATTTCAATCAATATTTCATCTGCATTTGTTCCTTGCTTCTTTTAGGATTCATGTCAATCCCTCATATTTAGTCCAAGTCCATTCTTGGTATGCATCAACAAGAACAATCACACTTCCCTTCATAACAAGAACTTATTTCGTTGTTATGTAAAATAGGCATTTTCTTCACATGGTCATTTATTTTTCCTCTATATAAATGAAGAGTTCAAACATTCATTTTCCTAGAGAAAAACAAAGAGTAACACTAATTGTTGTATTGTGAATAAAGAGTCCATAGGGAGTAATTCTACAGACTATGCTAGGTTGACCCAGGAAGCAAGCACCTCTCATTGATAACAAGTTCCTGGTCACTTCCAGATTTCTCCTTCCATTCAACCAAGTTATATCTGCATTTGTTTTGACTCTGTACACGCTGTTCATGGCTTTACACTCTTCAACATGGAAGAGTAATCACAAGCAGAAAATGATTTCAAATCAATCTATCTTGACATCTTGAAACCTTCTTGAATGATATTGTTTAACAACACATCATTCTGCAGAAATGAGAAACATATCACAGGAGATCAACAAAATTCAGGCTATATTCGATTTATCATAGAAGTCTCGAAATGTTGCCCTTCATTTGGTCCCTCTTTCATTTCTTCTCCAAAATTGAATTGGATTCAAGTTGTCTGTTATTTCTTTTGGAATGAAAGTCAATTTTATAACACGAGGTGCAAAATAGCCTTTGACCCCTCGTCACAAGAGGTTGAGTGTGAGACCAAAACCTCGATCTAGGGGGAAAACAACACAATGTAATTATACAAAATTCTATTTTGCCTTGTCATTCGAAATGCAATCTAGAATAAGTTGTCATTCCAAACAAAAAGGATGACATTTCATCACTCACAGGATAACTCTATTATATAGACCCAAATCTGGCAAGCCACAACACTGGCTACAGTGCATTGTATTTTTCATGAGTACTAGTAAAAGGATTCATATGGTTAAGCATAATCTCACACAAGTAGGAAAGGCGGATCAGGGCACTGGCCTGAGCACGGACGAGAATTGCACATCTTTGGTGAGTCGTCGACTTGAGAGAAAGCCTCAGAAAAACCCTGGAGATCCATTAATCTAGAAATAGATCGCATGTAATGTCTCAATGATCCAGAACACCATTAGCATGGCAAAAGATCAAAATTGATACCAATAATTTCAAAGTCTCATACGCTGGTTGCTCTGAGGAACCGCTGAAGCTGTTTTGATAAAAAAAATCAACCACAGAATTGAATATAATAATAAACTAATAGGTAACTAACCGAGAAAGATATCTATGAAGAAGACAATACCTCCTTCCAGTAATAGAACCAAACCCACATACATACTGCGCCTCATCATCATTTATCTAATATTTCACACCTGCTGCAGGAAAATTTCTAGTCTTCTAATTGCACGCATGGTGTAAGAGAAGCTCTTCGTCTTTGCTATTGAACTAGAGTACTGACGGAATTGCAGATAAATAAAAAAAGAAACAGCAGGCGGCAGGCGGCAGGCGGCATAAATCTCATGCTACTTATATGTGCCCTAAGTACATATGAAAAATTACAAAACTAATAGCATGAGATACACCTCTGGCTGCAAGAAGTGGCCAGTTATGTACCTCGCTTCGAGATGTCCAGCTCTAGCTGCGGGACACTGCTGTTCAAACAATATCAGCAGCCATAATATCTCATAAGATCCGAGAAACAATGACTGAGCCCCCACAGTACACAATGTACACTAATCCTCGTCTCATTCTGCAAGAGCCTCAAGCCTCGTTCTTCAAGCGTTTTATCAATGCATCAATGAGCTTTTTCTTCGCAAGAACTCTTGTTCCACGACCTCCTCCAAACATCTTCTCTGGTAGATCCTTAAACTTCTCACCAATGAGAATGATATTTTTGGGGTCAAGCGCATTGTAATTCCTCTCCCGTATGACTGGATTCAGGTAAAGGTCGGGCTGCGTAGCCGTGAAAAGGTTGACCGTCTGACGAGCCTCTGCTAGAAATGACTTCAAGGGCAGAGCTCCTGGAACCCTATCGTGAACACTAGTCTGATACTTATCATCCGCAAATGCTTCCAGCATTCTCAAATCTGTGTCAATGCCCATAATTGCGTAAATATTAAACCTTTTCACGTCCTCACTCAATATCGTTTCAAGGATGCGTCGAGAGATGTGCTCAAGTACGCCACTGATCACTTTATAGAACGCAGTTGGTGGCAGGATTTCCTGGGATGTATCCGCTATTGTTTGCAGGTAGATATAGACATCATTCAAATAGTCGTTGGCAACTTGCGGCTGCTCGTCAGGAGTCCAGTTGATATTCATAGTCAGATTCATGAACTCGTCTACTTTTGACTTCACCAACTTGATCATAGTGTCGTGTGCAACAGCTTGCGAGTTCCGGAGAGTGGCCTGAGCAGCCAAAGCTCCATGAGGACCCTCTACAAGCCGAGTAGGAATGCCACACAGCTTTGCAGCATGTTGTGCAAAGTAGTCACACGCAGTCTCCAGTACTGTCATGTTGGCAGCAATCTGCATAGCATGCGATACTCCTAGTGTGGGACTTCGAACCAGCCTGAGCAATGCCTCATTCAGTACTGTGACCAAAAGCTTATCCAAGTACCTTTTCACAAGGTCGTAGTAATCAATGTGACCACCGTACGCAAGGAAACTCACGGAATCTTCGATGAAAGATCTCACAGTTCGACAGCAATCAGGTACTGTGGCTGAGAAGGGAGCAATATACGGGAATGTGGGCATCACATCCATACTTTGAAGGTGGAAAGCAAGCACATTCATGTTGTACTCGTACTCCTTCCTCATCATCATCTGTTCGTAATTGTCGTTTGCAAGATCATCATTTATACGGTGCCGGCAGTCTGTTAGAAGAAGCTCATGGTATTTGTCTCTCATCGTGTCCAGAACCTCCAGCAATGGTCCAACCTACAGAAAAGAACATGGGTATTAAGATTATGTACTCAACAAAGATACTAAGGAAGAAGATTGCCACTACGACCAGATATCGAACCCACAGTACCTGATAACCATGTCTTCGCAAGGTAGCCCCCAGCAAACTGACATAATCCTTCACCAAAAGAAGATGATTCGCATCCTGCATTCTTGAAAATTGATCTTCCATGACTACAGTCACTTTACTAATAGCTGACTCCCACAGCTGTTCTGTTCTCGCACTAGTCATTAGACCTCCTGCAGATCTCAACACGCGGTCCTCAACAATAAAGAACCCAGCTAGCTGAGCGAAGTACGACTGATGCGACTCCAAAAATGACTGAGTGGTTGATATTTGTAGATCCGAGTTCAGCTGTAGCTGCCTGTTCTTAAAGTAATACTCCCTAAACTGGTCTTGCATGCCCAGGCATGTATTGATGTGGTATGCCCTGTAGACCGGGGTGAGGTCAAATTTCAGCTGAGAATCGTCTTCGTCCAAATCTTCCATTTCCAGCATGTATACCAGCTCTTTGGATCCCGAGCGACTTTGCTCTTCTGCCTGCCGCTGCCGTCTTCGAAGCTCTTCCTCCCTTTGTCTAGCTGATGACGCTTGTCCAATTGAGAGTTGCCCTATTTCACGAGAAGCACTTCGGATATGGACAAGCCAATCGTTAAATTCCTTGTTCACCTTTCTTTCAATATGTGCTCTACAGACAGGAATCTGTCGTTCCAGAAGCAGCCGCAGAGCCCGAGCAGGTAGCACAGGCATAAAATCCCGCTCCATGATGTCCAAGGCCTTGAGTGCCGGATAGTAGCTGTCGTTCATGACGTGCTCGTTCACCCTCATACAAAGGTCCACCACGGCAGTGCACGTTTTGAGTGAATCGATCGCCTGCATCAGATTTTTCTTCGTGCCATGAGACTGTATCAGAGCATCCAGCATCCGCAAGAGAGTATCCCCGACCTCCTGCAGCTGCTTGTTTTCCTCCGCAAGACCCGATTTGAGCTCATCCGCATCGACAAGCACATACCTCAATTCGTCGACTGCTCGAATAAACTCCGTGTAATGCAGCTTACACAGATCCTCAATTTCAACCTCCTTCTTTTTCACGAAGCCCTTGAGCTGGTGAACCAGCGTCTCCGGCTTGCCAATCTCAAATGCAGATCGGATAAAAGGACCTAGGTCTTCTCCGTTGCTTATGGCTGACGCTAATGCCGAGTCGTCCACTCCCAAGGCTCCCCCATCCCCATTCTCTATGGCCCCCGCTCTCTTTGCCTTACTCATCGCAGCAGCTAGATCCTGCAAAACCTAAACAAACGACACTCACGACGTCAGCCAGGAAAGAGTTTCAACTCTCAACTTCGACGGACACCACTATCATCACTAGGGTTCGTCCACTGCATCCCCATCCACAGGCAACATCTTCGTTCTGCCCCTTCTACAGCAGTTCGACATATCGCACAACGAGCATTCCCAGACTCAGTAATCCAACACACGAACTGGGCCGACGGAGCTACCCGGACCACCAAATCTAGCGCAGAGCTTCCAAACCCTAGAACTTCCAAACCATCACGAATTCGCAATCCAATACCCAAATAAACAAGGATAGGTTCTACAGATCCGCATCGAACTCACATGCGCATTACCGATCGCTCAAGCTCCCCCGACGCTCCTGTGCTTCATCATCCGATTAGCACGCCCATCCCCGCAACACACAACACAGACTCAAAAGCTTCGCAAAAGCTTCACAAAAGCTTCACATGACTCCGCCGTCGTCCTCGACCATCCCTGCTGCCCGAGTGGGGCACTGCCCGGCAGGGAGAGTCGGGCAGTGAGTATTTCCCCCTTAGATGCTGTTATTTTATTCTACGTATTTTATTCTACACTAGTATGCCCTTCGCTATTGCCACAATCATTAGAATATCATTTGGAATTGTCACAAATTAAAGTGATGGACAATCCCTTCTTAAATCTTCTTTCATATCCATTTTTTAAATTCTTTAAATAGTTTGCAGCACTAATGTTTAATATCATGTGTGATATCAATTTTTGCATTATGATTGCATTATTGCATTATGTTTTAAAATATTATTATTATAATTTGGCATACAAGAATAATATGCCAAGAATATTTAAGAATAAATGGTAAAGGAAAAAGAAAAAGAAAAAGATGAAAGTGAAAGTGAAAGGAAAGTAAAAAATAAAAAATAAAGTATCAATGCAATGTCACAACAACCGAAATATTCTATAGCTCATTCCCCTACGAGCTTGATGGCCCAATGGCTCTTTGCCACCACTTTTCTAATTTTTGTTTAATTTTCTAATTTTTGACATGATAAATACAATGTCTTCCGTCCTCTCTATCAAAATGCAATGATATTGAATTTGTGCACATACCTCACCTAAGGGCTTATTGTTGACACTAAACTTGCCCTTGTTAGCTTGGCAATTTAAGAGAGCCCAACATACATTACAAACAAAAAAATCAAATGGCTATCTTAATAGTGTAGATGTCCGATCTTGAATTGTTTCATTAAGGACACAAAGATACAAGTTATTATTTACACATGGACAAAAATTAGGGGACATACAATGATCAAAAGCAAATCACATTGAGCCCCCTTTGATTGCTTGAGAAACCATCATAATACAAATCAAATAGTTTGAATGTAAGACAAGTGTGTAAGATACCCATGATGACTTTTAAGGTAGAGACACATTATAGAGGTTTGAGCATATCCACAATAGGATTAATTAAGAAAAATTTGCTCCTATAGATTACATCTCCATTGAAAATTGCATATCCACAAGGAATATAATCACAAACACCATTTGAAAGCCACATTATTGTTCACATGATGATTTTTTTCATTTTCATTGGGGGTTTCATTGTATCATATCATGATTATGAAAAATATCTTATTTCTTGTTATATAGGCAAATTGCTATGTAGTTTTTTTTTCAATTATAAGATATAAAATGAGAGTTATAGGTTTAGTGGAGGTCATCAAGTGATATGTAGCTTGTAATCTACAAATAATCACCACCATATGCACATATATGCATGTTGCAAAACATTGCATTGACAGCTCCTTCCATGCATTCCAAAAGTACGTCTCATTTAGTTGTCATGTTCTTTCATCATCATATTGTTCTTTCATTACAAGGAAATTGAGCCTTGCATTGAGTTGCTTTCCAATGTTGCAATGCATAGATGACATAGAGCAGTGCTAATTACACGTACAATTACAAATAAGTTCATGACATAGCATTCATCACTTCGACATGATGAATTGAACATCACAAAAATTAGCCTTGCAAAATCATTCATCGACTCTTGAATGACATGGTGCATGTAAAAATTGATATGGTCAATTCATGGCTCCTTGGAGATTTAGTTCTCTTTTTAATCCTTAAGTGCCTAGCTCATGTTTACTAAAATTCAGACCCTTCTCAATTCATTCCAATCAAACTATGATCTAAAAAGAGGTCCACATAAACTAACTGTACTAATGGGTAGTGGAGACAAGTCCAAAGCTAGAGGAAAAGGGACACGTCCTTTAACCGTACTATTGAAAAGATAATAGTAGTCAAACAACAAAATCTTTCAATTTGGAGAGGCCATTTTTGAGGTGTTGGGGCACTTAGGGGTTAATAGTGACAACTAACACTTGTTTATATCATTAGGGGCCCTTTACTCTATGACTAAAGGTAAGAGGCTCTAGATTTCCACCAAGATTTCAAAAAATTAAGAGTTTGGCCTCTCAATCCTTCATACTAGAAGGTACAATCCAAGTCCATCAAGATTCGTATTTCTTTTCTTTAATTTTTTCCAAAATTCATATCTTTACATGAGCTCTAAAATCTTGATTGAAAATATCCTATTTTTTATTTTTTATTTCACCATTTGGGTTTGAACCTACTTCCCTTTAATAACCAATTCCAACTTCTTATTCTATTTATATTCTTTGATAGAAGTCAAACAAATGGTATAGATTTGGATTTTGGGCTTTCCCTTTAGAGGCTTCCCACTATGGCTATCCAAATCAAGAGGTTGTGGGAGTTCATTGCCAACGGTTTGAACTTTAAGCTTGGCTTTTGGAGGCTTCACACTATGGCCAACCAAAGGTTGTAATTCCTATTTTTATTGTCCATTAAAAGCCCATTTCTTTGGACTCTCACCATAGGCTTGGCCACTCATTCCTACTACCTCTCTAATTGGACGGCCATAGTATAAATTGCCCCTTAGATACAACCCATGAGTAGTTCTCTTTGATATCCAAAAAATCAACACCTTGGTAATCTTATCAAAAAGAACCATCCACCTTAAGTCTAGTTTACATTGCCATGGAACGTCCAGTACCACTAGACAAGATATCAAGCATTTTCATTGGTCATAGATTTGATCCCCTAGATTGAGCATTCACACCAAATAAACAACCACTTGAAGTTAATGCCATGTCATCATCTACTCTTGCCAAAACTCAAGATGAAGGTATACTTGTAGTGAACAAGTTTGGAATTACATTGTGAAGTGATCCTAGATTTTGTCTAGTGGACAAAACAAGTTTGTTCAAGAAAAGAGGAATTGTGAAGGAGCTTCACAAGTATAATTCCACTAGAAGTTCGTTTTTTTAGTGTGAAACCATACATTGAATAGACAAAATCCATGATAACATGGCAATTTCCCTCTACACCAAGGTAGATAATCCAATGGACAAAGGATTTTGTCCACTAACATTGAATGTCCTGGTTTGAACTAGGCTCTTAGTTCATGTCCTTCGACATCACAAAATCACCCAAAGAAGAGTGATGTGGGTAATACAATACACTATAAGAAAACCTTGTTTTAGGTGATGGATTGGCATCAAAAGGAACAAATTTTAAGTGACATCCAAGGTGATATTGAAAAAAGCAACCCATGTTTTAATGTCAACAATGATGTCCATTGAAAATTGGCCCGACCTAGAGGTGTAAAGCAACCCTTATATTGTTGAGATTTCAAGGATGATAGAGGTTGTGTTTTATGTTGCTTTCAATTATAAAGCAATATTGAAGATCTTGAAGAAATTTTTGGTTTATTTTATATCAAAGCCAACACAGTTGCATTGTCATGGCATTTCAAAGCATTGGATGTTAAGATACAATATTTGGATTTGGATTTTAGTCAATATTAGTGTTTGTGTCTATAATTTGAGTTATAGAAAAGTCATTTAATCCTTGAAAAATGCAGCCCCCTATGACTACAGTAGTCATCAAAATGCTTTAATTATTGAACCAATTGGTGCATTTTTTGTTTCTACAATGAACAATCAAGTCATCTATTGGACATTTTTTGGCCTTAGTGTCATTTAAGGGTTAAAAGTACCTCATGTTGGTACTCTATGTGCTTTGTATTTAAATTTGAAATTTGGATTGGTTCCCTCTACTTGCCTCCTATCATTTGTAATATTCTCTCCAATGTTTTTTTGCAGGGGATTTATCAATCAAAAACTATACAACTTTCTTGAAACAATATTAATCAATAGATTCTTCTATTTTTAATACTAGAAATCACTCAATTACTACATAATGTAGGGACAATATTACAATATTATAGATGAATGTACATACTTTTGGATGAATATGTGCATTTTCATCCATGTTTTGTATGCTTCATTCATATTAATGGATGAAAATAGTTTTTCTACTCTACTAGAGATCACTTCTTGCGTTGACTAGAAAAAATGAAAAAGAACATTGACTAGCTCTCCCTCCATTTGGCCTAGGAATTATGGGCACGGGATTCCACCCCTAGTCGTCTTTCTCCTCCAAATTTGATGTCCTTTGTATACCCTGGTGTATCTAGGATGCAAGATGTACATAGTTATTGTATCCAACAATAAGGAGAGCTATTATGGGAGCTAAGCCATTCTTAATCATCTCCATATTTTTGTAGTGTAGAGTGCTTTCTTTTTAATCAATAGTAATAATTTATGGCGCAATTCCTGGTGCAATTGTTAAGATTGACTAAAAGTCTCTGGATATTGCAACCAACCCTTAGTTGGAAATAAAAAAACCTATATGACTAGTATGGGATGAACATAATCTTCAACTAGAATATCCATGGTAATTATGTTTTGATAAATAAAATTGTGAAAAAATATAGTATCCTTCTAAAGTCTATTTTTATACACACAAAATTTTTTCCTTTCAATACACTTGCACTCCACATATGCTCAATTGCTTAAATATTTAGAAATGGTTTGGCTCCCCTGGATGGAAATTTAGTCAAATGGAGGTCATTGTGGAATTTTTATATTTAGTAAGATAGGAGGTCCATTAACCCCTCATTGCCCAAGACCATTTTGGGTTCCAAAACATCAGTGCTTTTGAAGCGATGTAGATGTAAATGTCACTAAGTTATAAAGATCTTAACTATATAATGTTGTAGTGAACATGTTGTAGATAATTTGAATGAAATTTGGAGTCATTTGATTGTATAGATTGAAAGATTATAATGTTTTAATGTTGAAAAAAGATGCTGAAATTTTCCTAGCAACACACTTGGAGGTGAAATTTGATTTCTAAACTTACTCAAATGAAAAAACTTGAAACTATAAAGTGATTCAAAACCAGCATGCAAACACATTGAAGAAGAAAAATATCATAAAATTGATTCAATGTGTTTGCAAAAGGCTTGCAAATGTCAAAAAATAGGCAAGAAAAGTTGTAGAAAACACATCTAAGGTTGAACCTCCTTCTACTAAAATGCTTCTCAATCCCTCATAACTTCTTGGATTGATATGAAATTTTAGCCACACAAACTAGACTAGCATGCACAACTTTTCTAAATTTTTTTTTATTGGAAACGGACATTGTATAGAGAAGAAAGAAGCTGCCGAAGTTCATTATAACCCAAAAATGTCAAGATTTTGAAATTCGAATTGCTCCCAAACATTCAAATCAATTTGGATTTACATGAAAATTTTATCATAATAACTAGACTTTAAGGAGAACACAAACCAACAAATTTTGTTGAAAACGAATGTTGGATGAAGGAGATACAACCCCCTGATGTTTCAGCCATCAAATGCAGTTTGGTGGACTCAAATTGAACTTGTGAACTTCGACTAACTTTCAAGAAATTGATATAGCTTGTATTGATCTGAAAATTTTTACTACATAAACTAGACAAGAGAACACAACTTTTCGAATAAGTTTTATTGAATTTAAATAACGGATGCAAAAGTTACAACACTTTGAATTTGACTTGAAACTCTATGAGGCCACATTTCGGCTAGTGGGGCAGTAAAGGGTTAAGACACCCATTTAATAGTTGGAAATTAATTTGGAGACATGAGACTTCTGGAAATATTTATCAATAAGTTTTTTTGAAAGACAAATGCAATTGGCATCTCTAACCCAAGTTGTTTTTAAATTTTTTGAAGCTTTTTGTGGAATTAGTTATAAATTTTTGAAGTTAGAACATAGTGGTCACTAAAAGTAACCACCTCCTAAACTATACACTATTTGTACATTGTTTGTACATTGTTGGTGCAAAAAATAAAATAAAATATATATACAAATAATGTACATTTCAGGAAGTGAATGCTTTATGGACCTCCTACTTTAGGAACATCTTATTCAATCGTTGTACCCAGTTCGGTACATTTTGAAATATTTGTGGTAAGTCACTGTTTTCCATTTGCTGTAATTGGTTGATACCAGCCAATATCCATCGTGTGGTGTATACCCTGTCGCATGGTTTCGTACCAGGGAGTAGAAGGGCTCATAATGAGTCCCAATCAGTCCACTTACTCATGTTAATTTCCTTTGCTTTGTGGAAAGGCAAGGCTATCGTAATTGGAAGGACTCTTTGGTGGCAAGACTGTTCCAATTTCTGATATTTTTGAAACAAATGGAAATCCATTGCAAAACGATGACTGTTCCCACTTTGGCGCCTGCAATCAAATGGACATCAATTTGGGGCCTCATTCATATTTGATTGAGCCAACATCACCAACCTCCTTTGGTTCAATCAGTGTTTCTTTTTCCAGTGATCTGTTGTCAAATTGTGCCAAATTTTATTGCCCAGCACTAAGCCTATAGAAAAAAAATGGCAGTAAAAGAGCCAAAAATTGCCAGAGAACTTCAAACAAATAAAAAATCTTGGATGAAATCACCTAATTGTAGATGAAAATATAATTATGGATATATAATATACACTAACGTCATATTTTCTATCCAATTTGTGGATGAATGTTGAAATTTAGAGCACAACTATAACATTTAGTGTTGCCTTTTTGACACTTTGTAAAAAAAAAAAAAAAAAAAAACCTTGGATTCAATATTTACAATGGTGGCTTGCACAAAATTGAAAGCTGGGGGAGCACATGCATAACAAATCACATGATTGCTCATTAGACTCTAGGTTTTCATCATGGATGTTACTTAGATGAAACAATTGGATAATATTTCTCCAAGATGAAAACATGATAGACTTTGTCACAAGGGTCGTGGCATTGCGTACTTTGACCCCTATTGATCCAAAGGGGGTATACTTTCAAAATGTCAAAATGGGCCAATTGAAATAGCCAAGAACTTGAGCAATTTTTTTGCTCATTTTTCTTGAGATTGGAAAGAATACTATCATAGGATCTTGAATTTCACATAAAGAGTTGGCACCTCGAGAAAATTGAGATTATTTGGCCATACGGTTTAGGAGATATTGAAGTTTAAAGTTTTGTTTGTGTCAATGGGAATATAAGGCAATGCACTTTGAAAGAGCATATTTTGAATTGATGCTTTTCTTGTGCTTAGTGAAAAATAAGAGAATTAAAAATGTACATGCACTAGTAGAAAAATACAGTGACCAAATCAACAAAACTCAACACAAAAATGTTGATTTTTTTTGTTGATTTGGATACTTTTGAAAACAAAAGTGTTGATTTTTTAACAAAAAATTGTTAATTTTTTTGTTCATTTGGTCACAATTTTCAAAAGAATTAAAATTATTTTTTTTCCACAATTGAATAACCAATCCAAAGATGCAGCATGGCAATGCCACATATACAATTTAAAACATCCACATGGTGTTGCCAAGTGGCACCCGCCGTGTAGATGGCCCCAAATGCCACATGACAATACCAAAGTGGCAAATGCTACCACCAAGGTTTCAACCTTGGACCTCATGGATGAAGTTCAAAGTTCAAACCATTGCACCACTTATAATTTCATATAATTACAAGTGATGCAAAAATTTATTTATGTACTTTTTTGAATTTTTTCGTATGATCACTTCAAGTTAGCAAACTTTGGGGGCAATTTTCACCTTGTAAACAAATTTTTTTTTTTAAAACTTTGGACTAACAAAAGTTGAAAAATTGAGCTATCTCTTGCCTCCAACAATATGTTTGAGATTTTAATCTTCCAATCAAAAGTTATGGACAAAATTCAAATAAAGTGCTTAAAAATGTAAAAAAAGAATGTTCATTTCCACCCCTCTCTAAATTTTGTCCATAACTTTTGATTGGAAGATTGAAATCTCAAACATATTATTAGAGGTGAAAAATAGCTTAATTTTCCAACTTTTGTTAGTTCAAAGTTTTTTGAAAAAAGTTCATTTACGAGACCAAAATCACCTCAAAAGTCTATTGACTATAATAGATACCAAATTGTGTAGTTATTTTATTCTTAAATTTACATTGTATATTGAAGATTCTAAAAGATTCCAAAAGATTTCAAAAGATTTCAAAAAAATTAACAAATTTTTGTTGATGTGGTAATTGCACTATCCAAATCAACAAAAAATGAGATTATGTTGTTAATTAGGACACAATTAACAAAAATTTGTGAAAGCGGATGTTACAATATCCAAATTAACAAAAAATTGTTGATGTTTTGTTAATTTGGGCACTATCTTTCTATTAATGATGTAAAATTTCACATCATTCCAAGCATTATTCAATCCATTACAATGCATTGTGGTCACTATAATGAGAGTAGTGTTTGTAAGAAAAAAGAATGGGGCAATTGTTTTCTCCTTGAACTCCTTAGATCTATCTTTTTCAAGGTGGATCTAACCTTTTTGAGGTGAGAAAAAATCACATCAATTGACTTTTTAGTCCAAGTCCAAACCAAAAAAAACAATTGAGAATTGCCTTGCGGAATTTTTCAAAGTTAATTAGTGTAGTGTGGCTACAACACACATTCCAAAACCAAAATGTTTGTTGCCATTACATGATAATGAAATTAGAAACATGATTGTTTTAGGTTGGTTGGCATTATATCCACTGATACTTTGCACTCATAGTAACCTAATCTTAGAAATAATTAAATGTTCAAATAGAATAATGTAAAGGATTTAAACCCTATAAGGAAGGTTGAGTCTTCCTATTTTTTAATCAACCTTTGGAGGTTATTTTTTGTACATGTGAACAAATTCTCAATTGTGGGAAAAAAATTATCTTTATATGATTGATTTTTAAAAACTTGACATAATATGTTTACCATAACTTTTCTTCATCCTTGATATGAATGTATCCTTTGGAATAACATTCCAAATTTCTTTTAATGTTAGGCAATTCATCATACTAGAAGACCATTGTATGGAAAACCCTTTTAATTTTAATATAATATAAATGGCCTTGTATATAGATTGTATTGCCAAAATAGAACCCTTGCTTGAAAGATACATATGCATAGATGTCTAAGGTTCACTTTACATGGAGAAGAGAGACAAGAAGTGAGAGACAGAGTGGGTGCAAGGAATGGGAGTAGAAGATAAAAGACAAACTTTTTATTTTCTTGTCTTTTCATTTTAGAGGTCCTAATTATATATTTTTTGATATTGTCTATCCAATTTTGTACAAAAATCTCTAGAAGTCATTTTAGGTTGCTAGAAAATAAATGCAAGCGAGGTAGGATTTTTATTTTTCCATCCCAATTTTCTTATATGGTCTCTTGTATTGTAGCTCTATGTGACCATGGTGAGATTTACAACCAATCCTTTGGTGTCCCTCAAATACAATTTGTATTACTTATAGTGTGAAAGAACCACTAGATATAGTTTTTTGATCAATTAACATATGTTTTGAAGGATGGAATAGAGTGGAGTGGGGTTAAGTGAAGAAAAAGTGGGTATTGGTGGGTTGACAATATATTGAGGTGGAGTGGGTGAAAGTTAGCTAGGGTTGAGCTTAAAGAAGGTAGGGCAAGGAAGGATTTGGGTGGAGTAAGGTACAAGAGAGTTGTGGTGTAATGAAGGAGGGTAGTGGTGGGGAGTAGGGAGTGGAGAGGCTTATAACATTATTAACCTTCACTACAATGGGCCTTTTGCCCCTTCTAACATGTTAGGTAGCTCTTTAAGACTAACAAGTTATTATGTTGTCACATCTTAAATTCAAACAATCCTTCATGTATTCAAGAAGAGATTCCTCTCTTTATGCTTCTAGGAGGGTTGTTTAAAGTATATTTTACAATGTTATGCTTGTATGGGGTGGAGGAGGGCCAACAAAGTAGAAGTGGAGTGAGGAATTTTTGGGTGGGGTGATGGTAGAGTGGAGGGAGGGAGGCTTAGAGTGGGTAGGATTGGAGTAGATTGAGGGGAAGGGGTCACTTTGTATAGTGCAACACATTCAAAATATATATATTTTTTATTGAAGGTTATTTTTTTATTTTTATAATTTAACATATTCTCTCTCTATATATTATTTCCTATTGATACCAATATATAATCCATTCAATAATTACAAAATGTATAAAAAATGCTAATTCCATCCAAATTTTGTTATAAATTTTATTTTATTGCATCTATTATTTTTGTAACACGTTAATTTTAGAGTGATCTACATAGAAGGTATATAAAAAAGTGTATAATACACAATATGAATGCATGTACCAACATTATGTTTCAAGATTTAGCCAACAATAGATGCAAAACAAACTACAAAATTGATTAAGAATATTCAATCTTGTGATTTAGGATGTTTTATTCAACATTGCAACCTAATTTAAGTTCACCTTCACATTCTCTACTTCAAACAAGCATAAGTCATATTTTTGAAATCCATGATCAATGAATGTAGCATAAGATTGCTTCATATACTCCTCACAATACATATTCAAAACCCTCCTCATAGCTCATACAAGTTTAAAGAAGATTATAAGCAAATGCCCATTACAAATTTTAGAATTGGTGCAATCATTTAGTAGTTTTATCCAATAATATTATATGAAAAAAAAATATTGCCATCCAAATCCTCATGTGCCAACAACTTCTATATATTAAAAAAAGTAGACCATTCATTACCATTCTAGTTTCCAAAAAAACAATTTCTATTTTTTCTATTTTACTAAATCTTGTTATACTTATGCCCATGTACAAAGACAAATTACTTTTAATTATGTCTACTTAATTTTTAAAATTTGAAGTTTGGGATTAATAATATCTAACTTTATCTCAAATCTTTTTATTTGATTTTTGTCAATATTCTTTTGAAAGAATTGAAGGAAGGGATGGTTGGGCTATGGTAGGGTGAGTGAGGTGAATAGGGTTGGATGAAAAGGGGGCTAAAATGGATCAAAGAAGGTTTAAATGGGATGTATGAGGGATAGTTGGAGTAGAGCAAGGTGAGATATGTTTGAAGTGGAGTGAATGAGGGGTAGATTAGAATTTGAGCGTTGGAAAGAGATGAAAGAAGGCCATGGTGGGATTTGAGTGTTGTAGAATGAAGGATGATGTGATGATGGGTTATAATACCATTTTTTGGCCCTTTGTAATGTAGAGAGTTTGTTTTCATAGTATTTTAGTTTCTAGAGAGTTGATAGGGTCACAACATCAAAGGCTCTTTAGGGAGCATGTGTTTTGAACTCAAATGATTCATGATGGACATCAAACTTTGAAGCTTGCCAAACTTTGTGTTCAAGTTTGTAAACCATTGCATTTTATAGAGCAATTTAAATTGAACTTTTACATGGTTGTAGTGTATAGGAGTTGAAATGTTGGATTTGATCTTCTTGATATGTCGTAATGTCGTTTGATGTTCTTTTGACCTTTTGATGTTGTATGTTGCAAATGTGGGTCTTCTTCTTGTCATGCCTTGAAGTGATGCTATGTTGACCTACTTGGTTCCCACTTGTGAGCAATGGCACTCTTGATATATAGTCATCCCAAACTATGTCTAAAGCGACACTTCTTCCACATTTCCACTCATTGTCATTGTTGTCAATTGTTTCCATTCTTGTTTCTACATCAAAGTTTGTGAAAAATTGTTTGTTCATGATGTCCATCATTACTTGCATTTTGAAACTTAGGTTTAGAAAAGCACATATGATTCCATTAAGTTTTCTCACTATTCGACTTATACCATCCTAGTTACAATACCATTAACACCTAAAAATTAAAAATTTATTAGATCCTCAGCGCCTAACTGATCTAAAAAGTACTACTACCATACATATTATAGGAATTCAAAAGAAATCTTTGAAAAAACTGCCTCCCCACATACCAAAATGCACCAATCAGAAGAAGACTGGCCAAACACGTTTCAAGAGTTTCTTTGACCGATTACAAGCTTCCAAAACAAACTTCCTCTCTTTCGTGCAAACACTAGACTACCGTAAGCTTAACTAAGATCACGAGATTGAGACTGATGAAGGGGCTGAACTTCAGTTACCGATGAAGAAAATTTGATATTCTCCAAATGGGTTCCTTGCCGTGCAGAGCAGCTCCTCAAGGTTAAGGTACGTTACCTGACCTTGCCTTACCTCAGCTTAATGACTTACTGTAAAAGCCAAAGCAGTACGTCAGCAGTAGCTGAACTCGGGCAGCAGCCGCCGTAGTTGCAGCAGCAGCAGCAGCATCTGCAAGCAGCATCCTCGGGACTCGTGGAGCTTCTGCGAAGCAACAGCTTGCAGATCACAGCAGCATGGACTCCAATCTGCTGCTGAAAGCATCGGATGCTTGTTGATCTTGTTCTTATTGTTGCTGTTGTTGCTGTTGCTATTGATTGATCTGAAAACCACTTGCAGCAGACAGACAGACAGACAGACAGACAGGTACCAGCGCGCCTCGGATGGTACTCCGTCTGTGATTCCTGCGGTGGGTTTTTGCGAGGTTTAATAAGAGATTAGGGGTGACAAGAAACCTGGATCTACGTTAGTCCAGGCAGTAATTTGGGCAAAACCCTAAGCAGGGGATTGCGTTTGCGTTGCGAGGACCATGGCGTCGAGCTTGGAGGCGGTGGCGTCGTTGCTGGGCGTGTCCGTGCCTGTCACGCGCTTCCTGTTCTGTTTCGTGGGCTCGATTCCCGTCAGCGCTGCTGCCAGAGTTCTGCCTGCGGGCCCTATTCGGAATTTGTACGCCGCGGCCACGGGGATGGTGTTGTCGTATTACTCCTTTGGTCCCGCAGCCAATCTGTACTTCATTCTACCGATGGTGGTCGGGTATGGGAGCATGATGCTGGCGAGACGGCATTGCGGACTCATCACGTTCGTGGTCGCCTTCGGCTTTCTCCTCTCGTGGTAAGGAACTGTCGGTGTGGGTTCGGTATTACAGTTTCACGGAGGATTAGGCAAGTGTACATTGACTGTACACTTTGCTCTTTGGAATTTGGTTTCACCTGGGATTGGATTTCTTCACCTTGTTCTTAATCTCTGAATTTGCTACAGTAGTACTGATCCGTCGTGGTCTTTTCGTTTTAGATTTAGAGTTGCGGGAGTTTTGAAGAAGACTTTGATTTGTTTGATTTGGAGTCGATTGTAAATATAGTGGTTGCTTCCATATGTAGAGAGGTTGCTGAGTGCCAATAGTGGTTGCTTCCATAAATTTAGAGTAGTGGAAGTTAATCAGTTAGGACACTTTTAGGAGTGTATGTACATGTGGCTATAGGGGAACGAAGAATTTACACCCTACAGTTTTGAAGGATTGAACTATGTCTTGAAAGTTATTAACTATTAGCTTTGAAAGTGGTCTTTTAGCTTGGGCTTTAGGGGCTAAATCTGAAAGTTCTGTTGGTGAGTAAGTGGAGAAATGCCTGTTGATTTTAAGGGTTTACTTAAACCCTAGAAGCCTAGAGACCGTGCGAAAGAAGCCCGAGAGAGAGAGATGATTGCAGCACGACTGAGGAAGACGTTGGTTTTGCAGCCATGTATTGATGATGAGCGGCGATGCCTGGAAGAATGGAGGCATCGATACGACTGGTAAAACCTCACTTCTCTGGTCTCTTTTGCTTTTTGTTAGCTTGCATTTACTCGAAACGCTGGCAACGTCATAAATGGGTTTCTGAAAAAGCATTCTTCCTCTGACGGTTGCAGCTCTTGATGAGTACAGTGACCCTGTGTTTACGTTGATCTTGTTCTTTGTGATTGGTCAAAAATTGTGTACGCTTGCCAGGGCCTTGAATTGGGCACCTGAGCTACTTTGTTATCCATGATCTAGACAGGAGTCTACCCGGTGGGTTATGTCAGGACAGGTAAGTCATGTGAGTTGGTACTTTGATCATGCATAATTATGCAAAATTGAATGGATGTCAACGTCCTGCAGTTCTTAGAGTGATCTTTACAGTCATTCGAAGTAAAGGTGCTGACCTTGTTTGAGTAGGCGTGAATCTAAAGAATAATGCTGTGAAATAGGTTTTGGCAAGCCTTTTGGGGTCGGTTCAATCTGAAGTAGTGTTTAATTTAAGGGTAACTCTCGTCTGTGCTAGTTCATCATGGCTTCTACGAAATTGTTCGGGAGAACCGCTCTATCGTACGAAGCAACTGGTGCTTTTGTGTAATATATTTAGGATGTTGTTAGTGTCTCCGTAGTATGCGAGTGAAGGCATGGCACTTATGTTCTGATGGCTGTTAATTTTATTCGATTGACTTCTTAAGACTTGTGTATGTGAAATTTCTCCGTTTATTGACTGATGTATTGATGTATTATTCCAGGTGCACTGATGGTGTTAACTTTGAAGGTGATATCAGCATCTATGAGTTATCAGGATGGACTGATAAAGAAGGAGGAGAGTTTGAGGGTCTCTCAGAAGAAGAACCGGCTCATGAACCTCCCATCGCTCGTACAGTATTTAGGTTACTGTCTCAATTGCGGCACTCACTTGGCAGGGCCTGTTTATGAGATCAAGGACTACATAGACTGGACGGAAGACAAAGGGGTACTGCTTACCTTTCGCAACTTCCTCTATTGTTTTTGTTTTCGCTGCTGTTTCAGTGCATATCTAGTGGGTAATCACACAGCATATCACATGATTTCTCCGCACTCTCGTCGACACTAATTTTTATGTCTCTGAGACTTTCACATGTCTAAAGGGTTTCTCCAGTTCCTTCTTGTGCATTTTGCGCGTCTGTATGTTTCTACATGACATTTTCCTTGGTAGTCTATGATCAGAAAGTTTACGAATTGCACTTTGATTCTGAATCATGAGTGAAAATCTGTCTTGCAGCTCTGGAGTCGTGATTCTGCAAGGCCACTCCCATCTCCTTTCGGTGCAGCCTTGAGAGCTCTCTTACAAGCTCTGTTATGCTTGGGTGTTTATATGTACTTGATTCCTCGCGTCCCACTTTCGAAGTTTGACTCGTTGGAGTACGAAAAGTGGGGTTTTTGGTATCGGCTTGGATACATGTTCTTGAGTGGATTTACTGCACGGTGGAAGTACTACTTCATCTGGTCCATTTCCGAGGTTGCTGTTATTATATCAGGCCTTGGTTTCAGTGGATGGACAACTGCCGACAATAAGGAGGATATCAAAGCGACTTGGACTCGAGCTGAAAATGTGAACATTTTGAAGGTGGAATTTGCTAAAAGCGGAGTGGAGATACCCAAGTACTGGAACATTTCGACTGGCACATGGCTCCGTCATTGTATGTTCTCTCCTCAAGCCCTGATAGTGATCAAGTCAGGAATATTCCCATCTGTGTGTCATTTGAAACAACAGACGATAAGGTGGCTTGCTAGATTACTCTGAGAAAGATGATGATGTGTACACTGTAGCATAAAATCAGTTATAAGTGTGATTGTGTGCCAAATTGGACCTTAATCAAACTCGACTTCTTGTTGCAGATGTCTATGAGAGATTGCCCAAAGGATTTTCTGGATTTCCGCAGCTTCTGATCACACAGCTCGTTAGTGCCGTGTGGCATGTATGTCACCTGACCTCGGTCTCGCTTATGTTTCTTTAAAATTCGTACTAAGCATTTAAACTAGCTCCTTGTCTTTTATGAAGTGCATTTTGTAAGAGTTTTTTATCTGTTTCTGTTCCTGGACTAACGGTATCTTATGGAAAGGTTATCATCGACTTCGTCTCACTTATATGTGCGTGCGAAATATGAGCGTAGAGAGGAAAATGATGCAAAAGAATTGTTTGCTACTTGAAAAGCTGTACTCACATACATTTATTGCTCTAATGTTCAAGGAGATTGATTTACTTGTTGGTATTGTATCAGGGATTGTATGCTGGATACCTGGTGTACTTCTTCCATAGTGCTCTTATGATCTTTGGTTCAAGAGGTAAGAGTTTCTTCCGAGTTGCGCTTACGGGATCAGAAATCATGCACGTTTAGTTCAATGCTTTTTTGTGTGTCCATGCTGGAGAAAAAGGAGGTTCTTACTACTGAAGTTCATTTCAAACCATTTTCTACTGGATCGCTTGATGGAGGAATGAACCAAGCTTTTATTAATTTGCAAAAGTTTTGTCTGTCCAGTGATTTTCAAGTGGCAATCATCTCTTCCTGAGAAGGCCATATGGGCCCGCAGACTTGGACACCTTATCAACGGTCTTTTTGGCTCACTTATCAACAATTACGGTTGTATTGGTTTCTTGGTACGTTCAAGCGTTTCTTTCGCCTCAGATTCTTCCATGCAAATCATTAACAGAACTTTGTTTCTCCAGTGCCCCTTCAACTTCACTGAAATCAATCTTTCTAAAGTATATTCTATGTTTTTTCAACTTTTAAGTACTCCATATCGAATATGCTTAACATGTTCTTATTACTCCTGGAACAGCTGCTGAGTTATCATGAGACGCTGCAAGCATTCCGCAGTGTATACTATGTGGGTACAATTGTACCTGTTGCAATCATATTATTTGGACTCGTTGTGAAGCCTCCGCGAAATGCAATAAAAAGCAAGAAGGTACAGTGAACTCCTTCTGTAGGACGGTTAGATAGCATCTGGGCATCGAGTTCATTTGTACGTCAGCATGAATTTTGGCCGCTGCCTTTTAGCAGCCCGGCATTTAGAACAAACTGTGATATTTGGGCAGAGGTGAAAGTCTTCTTAGTGTGCTGTGCAAAACAACTTGATTTTGGATGAACTTGAGTTTTTGGAATCTTCATCGCTAGTTTTCACTACCTTATCCCTTTCCTCTTTTAAACCTTTCTTCAATTATTCATGCATTGATCGAAGGCCTATCTTGTATTGTTTGAGATCAGTTTTAAAATACTATTCACAATAGTAAAATAGCTAGAGGGTAGACTTGGACAAAACACTTCAACGTTTCATTTGAAGCTGACACGACACAATACAGTAAAACCTCTGTAATAGCACTCCAGTGCCTCGGGATGAATGGCCTTCGAAATGTTTTACTCAACATGTGGGAGTTGTCCAATTAATTGTCTACTCAACATTAGCTTAGAGATTCTTGGGATTGTGCTCAGTTCTGAAGTGCCTTTGTTTGTTTGCCACCATTGGGGTTTGGAATGGGCATTTACAATTGCCCAAAATCACCACAAGTTCTCAAGAGCAATTAATGGGAGTTAAAAGAGTTCTAAGTCTTTGGGTTAGAAAGGCATGTGTTTAATCTCTAAATGCTAAAGCCTTTTCAAGTATGTTTTGACTATGAAGAAAGAGTATTGGTATAAATTTCAAATAATTTCAAATCAATACTTGCATGTTTAAATTTAATGGTGAAAATCATGGTAACACATTATTTTTTCCATTGGGACCATTTTAAAAGCAAATGAATTGAAGTATAAGTTTTTAAATCTCAATTCAAGTGAAAATGGCAAACTTTGTTCAAAGTTGAAAAATGAAGTAAAATTAGCAAGCTTTTTTCTTCTACTATTGTACACATATAACTTTGAAGACCTTTCAAATATCAAATGTTTACCTTTTTCATTGAAAAATCAAAGTTTTCAATAGTTAACCTTCAAAATTGTTTGAAATTTTTTTTAAATGGTCAAAAGAATTTCATTGCCCACACCAAAATGACCTTGAAATTTCAAATCAACCACATATGGTTGGTTGGGCCTTTAGTGGTTATTGGATCTTTTGTGGTAAGGTTTTTAATATTGTCAACTTTGAATATTTACTAAGTACTTTTGAAGTGTTGAAAAATTATACATATTTGGATTGGTTTTCTTTATATGATGTATATAAATATAAATATATTTTGGTTTGTACATGTTATACATAGATGGATATATTTTTCTCTATATATTTTCACATGATTATGGATTCCTTTATGTCGGGTACAAATATAATCATAGTTTAAAATCTAAAGTTTTTTTGAAAGCAAACCTTCTCTACTTGACAACACTCAAGTGCTTTGTGAAAGTCTCTTTGCAATTGCATTGAAACCAATATTGAGGATATTCTCCATCTAGTAAATACATTGAGATGTAAGATAGAAAATGATATTTTAGCTCCAATAGTAGTTGTGGACTCCCTAAGAATGTCATAGGGCAAGCATCCTCATACACTAGAAGAAAAATGTGTCTGCCACAATCGACTGCAATGTAACTATATGTCCTATACAATTGTCTTGCAACTGTAGCCCTCTATATTTGCACCAAAGTTGATGTGAATAAAGTTTTATGTTATTGTAGTTGCAAAGTAGTTGCAGGGTGAAGTTTCAAATTACAAGGATGTATGAGAAGAATTAATGTGAGGTATTCTACATCTAATATTTGTTACAATTGTTGATGTGGACAACTTTTTGTTCTGTAGAGTCTAATGAGTCAAACTATAGTTGCATAGAATCTAAATTCAACTGCAATTCAACTAGAATTCAACTCAAAAGCAATTAGAATGCAACTAGAAAGGAACTAGACTACAACTCGAAAGCAACTAGACTACAACTAGAGTTAAACTAAAAAACAATTACAATTGTCCCACATCAATTGTCAAGAGTACCATTAGGTTGAACTTATAAGAATTGTAAGTTATAGCATTCTTATGTAATGAATTCTAATATTTCTATATTTTGTAGAATTGTACAAGTTGTAGATTTTTACAGTCTATAGAAATCACCAAGTTTTTAAAGTCTTAAATTTTTTTGAACTTGTGGAAATTGTAAAGTTTTTGTAAATTGGTGAAATCTATTTAATTTCAATATTTGGATTTGATAATTTAAAAAAGAAGCTAGATCTGAAATTTTGATATCTACAAATCATTGAGATTGAAACTTCAAAATCTACAATTCTACAAATTATAGACAAGTTGTAAATGAGTTGCAAATTAGTTGTAAACAAGTTGCACTTAAGCAAGTTCCACATCACCAACCACATCAGAAGAGTTCATCAATGAAGTCCTTGGCATGTTGTCGAATGAAAAAGAAACTTGCGACTACAGTACAACTGATACGACTTGTCCACTGCAACTATGAGTTCCAAATTATCACCTAGTTGCAAACATCCAGTGCAATTGTAAAACTAGTTGCATACTGTAGTCACAAAACTCCTCTTTTTCTTGTAGTGTTATTAGTACCCTCATCCACAATGTAAAGAGTATGTAGTTGTTGCAAAGTAGTAGTGCACACAATGAAAGAGTTCGACCATATAATTAATATGAAAACAAGTTGCATGCAAGGTTGGATACAAAGCTTTTCTATTTGGTCACTCAATCTTTACATGTATAAAAAATTTGTGGATCATTACACCCTTGTCAAATTTTCTCCCGATTGCTAGCAAATACAAGCTCCATACATGAGTCATTTGAATTTGAAATGTATTTCGTGTCAATTTTTTGTGGAAGCAATCCAACACATTCTGAAGAGCACCAAAATTGTTAACGACAAACACTAGATGAAAATGAGGGGTTTTGCAAACTACAAAGAACAATTGATTTTTTAATTGCATAGGACATTTGCAACTAGTGCTAATTTGGATAACTATAGTTGTAGTGGACAAGTTGCATGTGGAATTTGTACTCACAAAAGACGAAGGTGTTGTTTCCATCCTATAGCCTACTTAGAACTTCATTCACAAACTCTTCTAATGTGGTTGCTTATGTGGTATTTGCTAACACATGAGGTTAGTTATTCAATCGATGAGTTGTACGACATGTTTGCGACTCATTTGGAACTTCATTGCAACTTTTCTATAACTTGTAGATTTGTAAATTTGTAAATTCTAATTTCAATTATTTTGGATTTCAGAACTTTAGATCTACTCGTTTTAGATTTCAAAATTCAAAATATAGATATTTAATAGATTTTTTTTATTTAGGAAACTTTACAATTTCAAAGGTTTTAAATATTTCTAGATTTCTATAGATTGTAGAAATATACATACTATAGAAATATGCAAATTGTACAAATCTACACACTAAAGAATTCTTAGAATTCTAATAATAAAATTCATTACACAAGAGTATAACAACTTCTAAGTCTTATATAAGAATAGCATTCCTAACAATTGATATAGGATAATTGATATAAAACAATCAAAAAACAACTTTCAAAACAATTAGGAAATGACTAGGAAATATTTAGGAAACAACTAGAAATCAACTAAGAAACAATTAGGAACAATTATCCTCATTTTACAATTTTAATCTTCTTCTAGTCATTTTTTGTCATTGTAGATTGACATGATGGATTCCACAAAGTATAGACCTCTCTACATCCACAATTGTAATGACTATTGGATGGAGAATAACTCACATTCATTCTAAATTTGAACTCTATAACAACTCTCAAAATACTATACTTCATTCTAAGACTACTTTGTGAATAAAACAATGTTTAGCACTTCATTCTACAACCACTTTGCAACTAAAACAATGTACTAATGATGTTAAATAATGACGTAAAACAATGATGTAAGATTTGGTGCAATTAGAGAGGGCTATAGTCATAGGACAATTGTAAAAGACATTGAGTCGCATTTTAACCAATTGTGTTGAACATTTTCTTGTAGTGAAAGTGAATGACCTTGAACAAATACAATGGGTAATTTATAGTTGCCTTTAGTAGATTTTTGAAGCAACTACAAAATCACAATCTCATCTTCATTTGTGATTTTGTGGCTTCTTGTGATGGCACCAAAAGCATCACTCTAAGCAAAGTGTAAGGGGCTTGGAGTAGTGTAACTATTTAATGATTGGAGGTGTTGTAAAGTAGTAACATCTAAAATTGTTCTAATATTTTAGAATGTTTTCTATTATTTAATGATAATTTTTTATTTATTTTTGATCTTATCATTAGACAAAAAGAGATTCTAAATATTCTTAGATGCATTTTTTCGATATCAAATGAATAAAGTATGAATTTTCAAATGCTATATCTAATTTATACTACTATTTATGAGAACCACCAAAATATTTTCTACTATATCTAAATCTAGTTACCACACCAATTTCCCATTACAAAACATAAATAACTATTACAAAAACTTGGAATATATACACTTCAACATCAAAATTCCTATAGTGTAAATTCTAAAACATTTTGGAGAATATTTGCAAATTCATGAAATTTATCTAAGAAAATCCACCGATTTTTATTTGTTTAAAAATTAAAAAAATTGAAATATGACATGCTTGATTGACAATGCATAAGAATGCACAAAAAATGCCAATTGGATTCTTCATTATGCAAAATTCTTTGAATGGTAATTGAGGCAATCTGCATCTTAATTGCACACGATTGTACAGTAATCACTGATAAAGTCAATATGCTATTGGTTCTTACTCAAACTTTTTTGATATATGTGATTTGATTTGATTTGTTTGATTTAAAACCCTGATTAAAAAGTATTACACAAGGCACAAAGGCAGTAGGCAGAAAAGTAACAAAGAAATAATTGCACTGGAATGCGTAGAACTATAGATGAATTCATATAACAAGAAATACAAGTAGTTCAACATAAGCAAATCATGGTAGACTAGGTAGATTAGGCTAAGTCCAGTGCCATAATCTGAACTGGGATTATCACCAAATGTGGGGTTGACAACCTGCAAGAAATGAGAAGCGGAAAGAATTACGTCTCCTTCTTGACGATGTGGTTGCCTCCAGTGGCCACCTTGTACAGGTAGAATAAAGCCATGATTCCGCTGCAAAAAGTAACCCAGAAGTAGAATTCAGCACCACTGTTGCAAGACCTTAGCAATGCATAGTACAGTAGTTTTTTTTAATGATAGTATAATTGCTTATCAATATAACATTCTTGACAGAAGCTACAATCACCTTGGACCAAACTGCTAATTTAAGGAAGAATGACCGTATCCAAGATCATTCAGTTCCCTGATATCTTCTTTCTTGGGCACATATCTTCTCACATCTTGAATTTTAAAATGAAAGAGTTGATACTCAGCGAACTATACTTAGTGCAGCTACAGTGAAAAGGACCAACATTGCTCCAGAATATTATGAACATACAAAACCCAAATGAAAATAATAATCTTTAACTTCTGACTGCAATATTCGAGAATCATTCCAAGCTCAAAACGAGGTAAGCAAACAGCAGTACCTCAATGCAGCCACCATCCCGGCAGGCATCACTTTGCCCGTGGCCATGAACCGTTGCCCCATGATCCAAGTGAGAGCCAGAGATACAGCTGCACAAAATCCATAAAGGATCAAAAACCTCAAACTAAATGAGAACTCTGTGAGAGCTCAAATTTCACAAACAGCCTAGCACTGGAGCAAGAAGTTAGAATTGAAGTACAGGTGCTGTTACCAACGAATGCCTCACATTCAAAAACCAAAGAATTGCCCCAAGATGTTCAAATAACACTAGTTTGACTATTTATAACAATTCGAAAGTATCACAAACTTATGACATAATCTAGAGTGGTTCGCATGTTGAGTAACAAAGATCACATATAAATTAGCACTAGCGGGTATCAGAGCTGGCCCGCATAAAAAAGTCAATTTCACAAGCACTGGTCTAGTATGAGTAGGCTAGTACTTCGCAGAAAGTCGAATTGTGCTGTACTGAATTTGGTAACAAAGTTGCAAATTGTGGATCAGGAATGCTTCGCCGCTTGTGCAGTTCAGTATGTGCCATTTTCCACGACAGAAATACGGACTGATTTACTTAGTACATGTTCCACAATTATACATTGACCGTTTCTCAATCAAAATCTATGTGACTTAGTCATACTGTTCTTGCATTATCAGCAAAATACTTCTCAGCTTAGGAATCCTGTACGATGCGGAGATGTTCAATAAAATTATTCTCCGATACACAAGTCTAGGAATACTAGCACTTGCCCTAATCTCACCACTAAATTACACAGATTGACTACACGAGGAACCAATAAATTAGGGTTACTCCGCTACAGTAAAGCTTCCTAATTCCAACACCTACCTAAGTGCAACCCTCAAAATCTTGCACGATGAGCTCACATTAATTTCGACAATGTACAACTTCAACATTGAGCCAATTTTAGGTCATATATCAATGAAACTTTCAACCCTTATAGCTTTTGCATGTTGAAATCCTCTTCAGGTTGCTAACAAGAAAATTTCAAATTCTGACGATTCTGATACTAACAATACCTTTACTCAGCGCTTAAAAGTGATGGCCTAACTAAAATAGGGACGCCGATCGCAAAACAAATGCATCCAACAGCGCTCGATCTAGAGGTGCAACAGGAAGAGTGATGGGGTTACCTGTTTCCAGGACGAGAGCCACAGCGGACTTGGAGTTCTTGAGATACGCCTGATGGCTGACATAGCCAGCCAAGAGGAGCAGCAAGCCACTGCCAGCCCCGCCCAGCAACGACGTCGTGCTCCCCTTCTTCAGAAAGCCGATCAAGCCCCCGAGCAGCACCACGAACCCATAAGGGTATGTAAAGCAAAAATCATGCATCTTTGCTGCAACAACAACAGCAACAAGAGGAGATCCTTCGCAAATGGAATTCTTCTTCGCGTTGGGACCGATTTAAAATGCTACAAATCGACTGAAATACTAACAATCTGGCGGAATTGAGAGTTGGAGATGAACGCAAGGAAGTGGAACCCGACATTGTTGACTATGGTGCCGGGCTACTTTAGCTTAGACGTGGCCGCAATCGCCGTGGAACAGGGGTTCTGGAAGAGTTGCGGTCAAAGGAAAGAGATTTTGGTAGATTGATGCAGCGAAGTTCGTGGATTCGTTTCATGTTTAGATATTGTGCATATGGGTTCCGAAGTTTGACTGGGGAACACGAGCCTATCGTCACGGACAATAGCGTACGCAGACCTCTTTCATGTCTCCCTCTCTAATATCACATCCTCTCAACCAAACTTAACGCCAAAACAGAACGGATGTACCTAGTTTCAAATTATAAATTATGTCTCTCTTATGTCACTGAAGGTCACAAAATATTGTGATATATGAGCATCCACACCCTTGGACGCTATACTACAGCATAATGGCTTTTGATGAGCCTTAAGCATACACATAGTTAGGGCCTCCCACAATGGCGGTGCCACAAAGGAGAGCAATTTGGGGTTTGGCGTGTGTTGCTCAAGACCACAACTTCTATATTCTTCTCATCCCCCACAACACTATAGAATTGGGATATAACAATAGGGAGATGCACAAGGCCTAAGACTGAAGGCTACCACCTTATCAAAGTTGCTGCCATTGTGAGGGCCAAGTGGGGGGCAATACCTTGAAACCTATGTAGAAGGACATTTGTAGCCCATATTGAGACATGTATGAGCCCCTCCATTTGCTAGTGCACTTTCCAAATTTTGAAGTGGCTGGCCATCCTTTTTGCTTTGGCATACCTACTATGGACCATTGTTGCAACCTTGGCCTACCTACTCACTACATCTAGGCCCCTTGGCGTGTTGCTATGGAAGTGTTTTTAGGGTAGTAGAGTGGTATACCTTTCAATGCACAAATTGGAGAGCAAATGAAGGAGAGACAAGCAAATTCTATAAAAGAACAAGCTTATAGCAAATTTGTTATATTGCACACCATTGTAGTGGGGAAAGGTGAGAGGTATATCTTCCATTGTCAAACTTGGCCTTACATGGGCCCTCCACAACTCTTTGGTAGCATCTAATATTACACCTAAAGGTATAGATGCTCCAAATACATTTCCACCTTTTTACAAAGTTTTGGGCACAACTAGCTAATCTTAAGATAAAAGTCACTAAAAAATTGCTTAATTAGACTTGTGCTCCACCTTTTCACATCAAAATTGCACTCAAAAAGAAATAAGCAAACCACAATCTTCTAGCTATATTTTTGAGATTGACTCTATTTAGTTCATTTCATTGCAAAACTCTAGGCTTCATGCATGAGGACAATTGAACTAAATCACAAATATTAGAGTCCAAGCAAAAGATCCAAATCTTAGTGCAAGAAAAATATAGACTGGGATTGGAAAAATGGTGCAAGGAACTTCAAATTTGAGGTGGATAGCTTTTCTTGACCCAATGGTAGGTATGGTTGAACAAGACCAATCATTACAAGTGTTGACCTAGCTTGGTTCAATGCGCAAGAGTAATCATTAGAGGATTTCTGGACTCAGGGAGGGACACTTCAAGTAGGTGCATCAAGAACTACTTTCCTCTGCAGTTTCAGGGAACAGGTGTTCCTAATAAAAAAAATTTAAAAACAAAAACAAAAACTCTTGAAATGCAAAAAGAATTTTTTTTTTTGGACGTGGATGTCACCATGCCATGTTAGCGAGTTGTGGCAGCCACTTGCGGGGCTGTTCCCACAATGTGGCAACCCATAGCCCTCCTGAGGGTGAAAAAATCCTCTAATGGATAGAATCACCATGGTAGAGTAGCCAATTTTCATAGCCGAAGTGGAATGGAAGGCCAATCCAACCTATGTCCCTCTACTCTACCCTTAACCTCTATTGTGTCCCTCTATTGTACCCCTACATTCTACTATATCCCTAGCCTCTACTATGTCCCTATAGTTAAGTGCAGCATGCTAGAAAAGTACAATTGCAATTTGACAAGCCTTCACAAATTAAGAATATTCTAAATCCAAAGAAAGAATCTTAAAATATTTTATTTGTTGTTGCAAATGTAAGATGCAACTAGTGAACTTTAGCACTATAATCCATGTTTTAGACGTGCTTAAAAAATGCCATGGCTCTATAAAGCAAGTAGAAACTTGGTTAGTAATTATCTAAGGAGTTTGTAGGCCAGTTTTTAACTTGTATGATTCTAAGCCTAAGTATTTGTTCATGTCATCTTTACATAAAAAAAACATATTTATTAATAAACAATTAAATACATAATACTATGTGTTATCTTTCAATGTGGAACATTACCATTGATTTTGTAATGAATTAACATTCTTTTTCATATAGCTATAAGTGAAAATAAATTGCTGATACAACAAGAAATAAAGAAATCTATTTAATTACTTAAAGACAAGGGGTGGTGAAGATGTATTACAAAATGCAATCTAGAATAATAAATTAATGATGAATCTTAAAAAAATAGTTATAAAATATGATCCATGGACCATATCCATATGATTAAAACAACTAGTACACAAACCAATAGTTTTCAATAAAATTTAAAGCCAACAATTGAAAATTTCTTCCAAAATTGATTGTAGATGGAATATTTTTATCTTTACAAGAGTTTTTTCAAAGTTAAAAATGCTAAGTAGTAAATATAGTAATTTTTGAATATTTTTATTTTATACTTTGATTCAAGTCATTTTTGAAGAATCATTTTGTGAACTTTAAAGGTTATTTTTTGAAGTCAAATTTAGTGATATTATTTGAATTATAGAATATTTGTAAAGCAAGGTCTTTAGAATCTATATTGTAAAAATGTTAAAGAACTAACAAAAGAACTTTGAAAAATTCAATGGATGGAAAATGCATTTTTGTGTGCTTGAAAAGTATTTGCATTCATCCATTGTTTGAAATTTGAATGTTTGGTCCTTAGAACCAATAATGAAGGTTAGAATGAAAAATAGCATTCATTTATTAAATTTTTTAAAATTTTTTTAATTCCTAAAGGACTTGCCAATTGTTTTTGGTTATATAGATATTTTGGGCAAGTACATGTGGGTGGAGATTGGACTTATTTAGGCCCAAATTTTGTCACTAGGTGTGGATGAGAAATATCTTCCAAGAAATTTAAATTTTATTCCATTTGAATATATGATTGAAAAATTATGATAGAATATGTTGTTTGTTTCTCAACTAAGGCAATAGGGGTAGAAAAAGTTACACTACACTCAAAATTTTCAAAAAGTGCCTACAATGTGAGGGCAATTGAGAAGGCACGGTATCCCTACATGTGATGGCTAGGTCTAAAATTGGGTTTTGGGCTAACATGCTACAACTGAAGTAAATGCAGCACTACCACATTTAGGGAATGCAATTTAGGTAGTTGGACTAGTTGAAGGTAGATGATATGGACAATATAAGTGCCCATTCTAAAACCAAATTCATACTCACAAAAATAGAAGGCAATATTGGACCAGTCATCTATATTTTTTTGAGCAATGATGAAATGGCAAGGTAGATCAAGATTCTATAGCAATTATACACATATCTTCAATGTATAGTACCTTTTTCTTCAAAAATTTGTAATTCATTATAATGTTTCTAGATCACTACAAAGTTTTTTATTTTACTAACACAACTTACCAAATATTTTTCCTTTACAAGAAATCAAATGTACTCTATTGTTGGCACAAGGAAGCAACATTTTTAATGAAATTCAAGGCGGCCATAAACATGATAGCAACAATCATATGGAATTCAAAACTTGAGAAATTCAAGGCAACCACCATTTCAATAATGCAGTGAAGAACCATGAGTTTCAACAGCTCTTCTAAAATCCATAACTACAAGCATTTTTTTTTCCTAATCACAACTACACAAAAGCTAGAAGTCTAAAATATTAAAGAGTATAACAAAGTTTGAATTCAAGAGACATGGATGGCCATCACAAAGTTTAGACCCTACAGTTTGTCAACAATTATCATGTGGTTATCATTGTTTCATGGGTACACATGTTAATTACAATTTATTGCATCATTACAATGCATTACTTTGCATTGTTACAATGCAATTGCAAGTAATGCATTGTAACAATGCAATAACAATGCAAAGTAATGCATCATAATGATGCAATAAATTATAATTATTGTGCAAATCCATGAAACAATGATAACCACATGATAATTGTTGATGAACTGTAGGGTCTAAACTTTGTAATGAATGGGTCAAGTTTGGTAAAGAGTGAGTGAACTACTATTATAGAATTTAGCAATTTGGAAAAGAATAGTTCAACACCTAGTTTTCACAGTTGTAACCTTTACATTGAATCTAAGAAGTTAGGATCTTTGAAAGATATCACTACTGAATTACAACAAGTAGTAGTTTTGGGAGGTGGCGTAGTAGAATCGCAGCAAATAGCGATTCTAAGAAGTGATGTTTTTGAATTGTAGCAAGTAGTAGTTTTGGGAGGTGGTGCAATTGAATCACATCAAGTAGTGATTCTAAGAGGTGGTGTTGCTGAATTGCAATAGGTAGCGGTTCCAGAAGGTGGCGCAGTTGAATTGCAGTAGGCAAAAATTCTAGAAGGCGACACAACTGAATGACAACAGGGAAGGATATTGGGAGGTGGCGGAATGAAGTAACTATTCCAATTTCAACCTCTACACCTTCTACAAGAAGAGCTATGATTGTTAAAGATTGTGAAGGAGATAATGCACTCCAAGTTGTAAGAGTTGTGGTGCTACTCAACATTGATCACTTGAGATCTCTACCTATTCATAAAGGAACTTCAAAGTAGTCACGCAATCCAATAGCAACGAACTATTAATATCATTTCTACAGGCACGCAGCTCAAGAAAGACAACAATTTAACATTGATGTTCATTGCTTCATCAAGGACAATGGGTGGTGAGATCAACCTTCAACATCTAGCATATTAAGCAAAAAAAAGAAATGCCGTGTCTTCCACGATTCCTAAAGGAAAAATGGATAAGCGATTTATCTTCTTATACCATTACCCTCATTGCAGCTTGTAGTAGTTTCATAAATGATTGGCATAATAATTATCTAGAATTTGTAGTTTGGTCTACAAGTCGCTTACCTATGATCATAGCAACTCACATCATATGATACCTCTTCAAGCTAGAGTGCTCGAACTCATGCGAATAAGCCTACAACAAATGCAATAAAATTCTCCATCTAATCATAATAACTTGGTAAGAGGTCCATTGTAGACTAACTACCAAAGTAAATAGAATATCATAGTTGATGGAAGCAATTAGCTAATCATCTTGCTCATACAAAAACAGGTGTAGAAAATTAACATTGGAAAAATCATGGAAGAGGAAGGGCATTACATGAGCTAGTTATTTCTTTGGTCTATAGTAAGCAAGTGCTACTCCCAAACAGTTGCCTCATGTATCATCAATGTTGCTTAAAACCTTGTTGTGGTCATATGCGAGTATTCAATACAAAAACTTAAGTTGATACTAGCAACTAATTGCAATCGCAATTTGGTAACTAGGTGGTTGGGTTACAAACTACACAATTTGGCTTGCGCAAAACAACACCTGACAATCAGATAAATGTTCCAGAGGTTTAGGTATACTTTATCTAAGCATCATGACAAATATATAACATCCTATGGTGTACTTCATACAATACATATTAGAAAGATTGACATTCCATAAAAAAAAGACATTTTAGGCAGGATAAGACTTTAAACCTAGTTTAGAATTAGTTGAGGTGATTTGCAAAGTACAAGAAGCATTGTCTTGGTAGTTGCTTTGGTTCTTGGCTCTTGAGGATTAGGTGCACAATAAATAAGCTGAAAAAAAACCACAACATCTTTTCACCAAGTTCAAAATCGGTTGATATTTCATAAATTCAAGCAATGTGAAGACATAGAGTAGCTTTGGTGTTGAGCACACTATAAGAAACTTATGTTTTAGATCATGGATTTTAGGTGACATTCAATGTAATAATCCATGTTTTTATGTCAACAATAATGTTTGCCATAACATCTTAACATTATGGCAGATGTTATTGTTGACATAAAAACATAGATTGCTACTTTTTTATAGTGGCAACAAGTTTTGCATCAACATACTACGTAAAAAAGAAAAATTAGTGAGGTTCACACATAAGCCACAACTCAGATACTTGGTCAATCTCTCTAAATTCACTAATCTAGAATCTAAATGCATCAACCACCTACTCACAAGCTTCAGAGATCAAGAGTTGATGCATCAATACAACGTAAAAATCAACAGAATAGTAACCACAGTGTTGCTTTCCTAATAAAAACTACTCACATTCCAAGCAAGTCATCAATGTTGAGGAGAGTTGCAATGAAGAGGGAGCCAATGCATATCTAAAGTACCATCTTAAATTCTAAAGTCTTTGAACTTTGCAGGCAACATTTTCAACCCAATTCTTTCAAAAACGAGTTTGACTTGGTAATGACAAATCAATTATTTCCATGTACTAGGATACCATTAGCAAGGGCCATATCCTCTACTTCACTTATGAACAAATCCTCTCTCACCAAATTTTCACAAACAACTACAACAATAGCCCCAATGAACTTGATAATCCCAACGATCTCAATAGAGAGGCACGAAGTGAAGTTAGTAACTGTCGATGCAGCAATACGTCAAACCTCATTTAGAGTCCAATACTCTAAGTGTCACCAATACTAAAAAAACTATGTCTAAGTTAACAGATTTTTCTAGACATCTAATGTCACAAGCCATATTTTTATGTCAACAATTACGTCCATCGTAACATCTTCATGTTACAGTGGACGTAATTGTTGACATAAAAATATGGCTTGTGACATTAGATGTCTAGAAAAATCTGCCAACTTAAACATGCAAAAATCCAAAAAAACACAAGCTGCTTCTAGTACAATAGAAGAAGTTTTGTAGGGCTTGAGCATACAAAACAATTTGAGAATAAAATAGCAAAAATGAAAATTGGCAAACCAGAAGAATAATTTAATGAATACCAAAGAGTGATCTACTTTGTGATGGGTAGCAATCTAGCTACAAATAATTGTTTTTTGATTCTAATGGGGATGATTCAAATAACTCAGACATTGGCGTTCAAGATTGTTACTAGCTGCAAGAGATTAGACACTCAGTCATATTATTGCAATGCTCAAGATCAACATTTTACAAATAGAAGGAGGGTTCAATAAAACATGCCCAAAATACATTGGGTGGCAATGCTAACTAGGCTAGAAAGCGATGACCATTATAGAGGTGGGGAAGAGGGCTCCTATAGTCACATAGTGCCTAACAACATGCAAAAGAGTCTAGCAAGCCTCCTAACAACATAGGCAAGTATGCAATGATTGTCAACCATGTGACACAATACAACCAAGTAGCTACTCTACCAACCTCCCCCCCTTTGAGCAGGTACAACTCAGTTCTAATTTCAACCGAGTTTCTACATTTCTAAATGTAGAACCATTGGCTAGAAATAGATTCAAGTCCCCTTTCTTGCCTCATTTAAAAAACCACATCCATTTGTTTGAAGATAATAAGGGTTTAGATTTTTTGGATGAAGGATACAATGTAGATGTAGACATGCTAGGGAGTGAAAATGACAATTTTGATAGGGAAAACAAATTAACCTATGATGGAGGGCATAGTAGTGATGATGGAGATCTCAGTAACTTTAATGGTGTGAAACATATTTTCAAAGAATCAACATGGGCACAACAAAATTTTACGCATTTCCCGAAACGGCTTATATTTGTTGGCACATCTCACCTTAATAGAGTTTTTCGTAGGATACCAACATTCATAGCATTATTTTCTTTGTTTGGGCCAAATAGTCTTTTATGAAAAACTATGGTTGAAACTAACCGCTATACAACGACATAGGACAAGTACGGAATACTACCAAGAGGACCAATGTGGGAGCCTTTGAGAGTGGGGGCATTAAAAGCATTTTTGATGGTGTACATGTTCTTAGGATTGAAGAGACACACCAATATGAAAACATATTGGGCCCTAAAAGGCTCCGTCTTCCATTGTCCCCAAATCTCTCAAATTTTTACTCGTGCTAAATTCAAGCAATCACAAGATGTCTTCATATTACTAATCCAGCTAGTTATATAAGAGAGAACTACTAGGCTATGACAAAATGGACCAAGTTCATTGGCTAGTAAACTATCTAAGAGATAGTTTCGAACGTAATTGAACACTAGGAAAATACCTCACTATAGACAAGATGATGATTAAATACAAAAGGTCCTATGGTCCTACTAGACAATACATAGCTAAAAAATCCTATAAATTAGGCATCAAGGTGTTGTGCCTAGTAGACTCAACGTCAAAGTATGTATACAATTTTGATATATATTGTGGAGCAAATCCTAATGCAAATTTCAATGATGCAACACTAATAGTCTATGGAGACTAGAGAGCCTTGATTAGTCCACAATGTGATCATGGAATTAGTAAAAGACCTTAGAGAAAAGGGTCATTTTCTTGTTACAGATAATTTTTTTTCTAGCATAGGCTCCTATATAGAATTTGTTTATTTGTTTATTTGTTTGTTTGTTTAGACTTCAATATCTAGCTTATGTCAAGTAAAAAGACAGATTTAGAGAAGTCTTTTTAAGTTCTTGGTTCTATAGCAAACCTTTGAAGTAAAATATGACCAAATTATAGCCTTTTTGATTAAAAAAAGAACCATAAACCAAATACAAGAAAAAGTTGGTGACATATCAAATATTTGGTGCACCTAATTTGTACAAACCACCCTCAACCCAAAGTCATACCTCAAGATTAATAAATCTACTCACAAGATATGGCTTAATAAGAATAATGAGATAAATCTCCAATTTCTAAGGCTAGCTTAACGTATTAAAAAAGTAGCTGGAATTAATGGTGATAGATTTTGACATTAATTGTGCCTCATAGAGCGTGGTTAGCTTGCCATCTTCCATGTGAAGCTTGAACTTTAAGCGGGAACTATATTTCAAACAAGACAAACTTAGTAGCTGTTTGATGTGCATCATGCTTGTCTTATTGCTTGCCAAAGCACTTGACTCTTAGTAGGATTACTTGTTATTAGTGTATTGTTCAATGCAGCTCCCTATTAGTGAAGTGATTGTTACAATTAGTTACTTGCTATTGTAACTTGGTTACTACAACTAGTATATTCTATTAATGACAGTTCTCTATTGGTAGCTATTATAACTAGATATTAGAAAATTTGGTGTTGTTGTTGTAGTTAATCTAGATTCTTTATAAAATTAGAGCATTATTGGTCTTTAAGTTCAATCTTATGAAATGCTAATTACTTTGTTTGTTAAGATTATTCTTGTTTTGCTTATATTGATAATTTTTCTTGTAAAAGCAATAACGTGTATTAGTGGATTGAAGACACCTGTTGTACTTCACTAACATTACATTGATTTATTTTGTTCATGGAATGGACACAAGTGAGGTCTACAAACTCTTGAGAAATCCAAATTACTTTGGTAAGATTTCATTCTACTCCAATAGTCACAATTCTTTGTATAAAAGGAGAGATTTACTTACAAAATACTATGCTTAGGTGGTACTAAAGCTAAGCTACAATGTTATTTTGATTATATAAGTTTGGTATGATGCAAAAAAAGATGGTCTTTGGGGTCATTGCAAGAAACATTGGGTGTTTTCCGTAGTGTTTTTTTCAAAACTGCGCTTTTGTTGCAAAGTACTATGAGCACTACATAGTAGAACATCTCAACCATTGGTTAAAAGAATCGACATTGAATAGTATTGTTGAACTATTTGCAAGTACTAAAAATAGTACTATGGGAAAAAAAGACAATTTGTCACAAAAATAGAAACAATGAGGTAAAATTAATAATAAATAGAAAATCATGAATTAAAAAAACTAAATATTGGCTGTTTGATCAAGAGGACTTGATGGTGATCAAAATTCACCAAAAAAAATAAAGTTGACACCATTTTTAATGTTCAAAAGTGCTTGTGCAAGGAAGCCCTATTTGCATGGGCCTAAAGGACATAAGATAATATATTTTTTGTAGCCCCTTAGTAGGCATCTACCCACCTAATATGGAAATAGACCACAAAAATTTCAACCCTAAATCATTCAATTTGGGAACTCCAAACATAGTGAAAACCCTTGAATCTCAAAGTGTGACAAATTAACAAAATTGAATTTTAAATATGAAATTATTATTTTTAATTTCTAAAAAAATAAAGATTTGATTACCATCAAGTTAGATATTTCCAATAAAAATTTCAAGTTCTTAGGACTTGGGATTTAAAATTTATAGTGAAAGACAACAATGTCACTCCAATTGTGATGGAAAATAGGGCTAGTGTTTCTTGCAATGACTCTTTTAACTGAACTTACTATGTGAGGTAAAATATTTGTTTGAACTTCATTGATTTAGGTATATGGACTGAGTGAGGAATGTGACTCCTAGATGGACTACTATCTATTCAACCTTGATCTAACATGACTAAAGTAGTTTTGTGCCTTGAAGTATCAAAGATGTTGTAGAAATGCTTTGTTTATTTGTGACTCCAAAGGAGTTTGAAACCTAGTCTCCAACTCCAAAATGAGGAGTCTTTTATTACCTATTCCTCTTTCTTCAATGTACTCCTTACATTATTTGCTTCATATTTCTTGTTTATTGATATAGGCATGAACTCATATTAGTTGAGCTTCATGAACTTTGAAATATATTCATTTGATTTTAATCATCTAATTTTTTTTTCAATGCCAATAGCGGTGGCGGAAGCACTAGCACAAATACAACAGACAACAACATTGTAGAAGCACTACATCAAGTGATGGACCCTTAATTTTTCAAAGTGAAACCTTAATTTGAAGAGTTCCCTTTCTTTCAAACAACCCAAATTCAATCTAGCTCCTCTACTCTTCAAGTTTTAGAATTTTCATCATCAAAAAAACTCTAGTTGTACAAGAGAAGTTGGTCAAGGTCTCTACTTTTTTGTTTTGTTTTTTAATTTTATTTCTTATAAAGAAAATACGAAATTCCCAAAGTTAGTCCATGTTATAGTTTTTGGTCAATGTTGTCATAATATTCCATTTTTTTTCCTATGTGTTATACTATTCCAAAAGATCTAAAATTTTTCAAGCATGTAGCCAACTTGACTTGAAAAATGATTATAAAGAAGCACCACCATTTTAGACATTTTTTCATACAAATGTGATTTCTTGAAGTGCAACTTCTTGATTTTTTTTAGGGCTAAAAAAATATTTTTTTCTCAATTCAAACACTAATATCTTCCAATTCATGTAGTGGAAATTTTTGAATTTTTTCCACATTCTCTCATACTAACCTATTTGCTAGATCCTATTGTTAGATAGTAAAGAAAAAAAATTTCACAAATTTTGTGAATGTAGTACAAATGACAATTTTGGAGCATTTTTGGTATAAAAATAATCAAGAAACTTTAGTTATTAAAAGATGATACACATAATATTGTGTAATTGGATATTAATCCATATAAGCTTTTAATTGTAGTAGTTAATTGGAATTTTTGAATCTTTTGAATTTTATAAATTAGAATAGAAACAAAACTTGCTAGGCTTCATTTTCTTAGTATGAATCAAATGTATCTAAAATGGGGATTTTGAAAATTATAATCAAATTTGACTAAGATGCATCCACTTTGGGAATGCAAAGACCTAAAAGGAGGTAAGGATTAATTCATGCTAAGTGCACTTCCATTTAATAAATATTTATTTAGCTAATGGTGAAAAGCCACCAGCTATGGGACAAGAATCTCTATCCTTATAGTATTCAAGTAAAGTTTTACTCACAATTCCTCACATAGGTACAAACACTTAACCCCTAAAGTCCCAAGGCCATTTTTTTTTGTCAAAAACCACTCAAAACTGCCCCTACTACTGTGTTTATCAAAATTTTCAACAAAATGTTTTTATTTGAAATCCAACTATAGGATCTTGTACTCAACTTATAGAAGAAGAAGTGGTAAATTTTTTTGACATTTGACCACACGGATTGAAAGATATAAGCATTTGAAGTCATTTTTTATTTATTTTTTTGACTGTGCCTAACAATTTCAGCTGTCTTTGACCATTGATTGTGGAAACAATTTCCACTATGGGTGCCTAAATTTAAAAATATAACATATTCTAAATCATGTTAGAAATGTATCCAGAAAATTTCAAGTCAAAAAATGACATGGAACACATCCAAAAAAATATTGTAATGCAACAATGTCCAAAAGTTCACAATGCCTCACATAATTTTTCGAGCAAGTTTTCCACCACATAAATTTAAAACTCAAAAATCCACTTGGTGGAGTGAAAGATATAGTATGCTTTTGCAATCTCCAGAAAAGAAATTTGAAAAAAAACAAAAACTCTATTATCTATGGAATTTAGAAGCACTATGTGAATTAATAATGGAATATGGCTTTGGGCATGGCATGGAAAAAGGGTTGAGGTGTGTTCCCGATATGTTCCCAATCTGTTCTAATCATTGGGAGCTTTGAATTACTTAGAAATTCCAATGGAGAACTATAACTATCTAAAACTACGAGCCCTTCATCATGGAACCCGTTGCCCTACTTTTAGGCTCTCCTTGTGCCCCATGTTGTTGTCTTGCCATCGTCAAGGTAGATTCCCTTGTCTGCAGTTGTCCCCTGAATTGAAATTTTCACAAAAATACTCATAACTTTTAAACTATAAGTCAAAATTCTATGAAATTTATATGCACGCAAAGCTTGTGAGAAACTACACTCAAAAAAAGTTTGAAAAAATCATGACAAATATTAAGATTGAATGAGCTTACCCAAAAACCCAAGTGTCCCCCAAGGGGACTTTAGGGATTTTAGGGGTTAAAGGTGACAGTTCTTTTAGTTCAACTATCTTTGTGGTTGACACCAAAAATTGATGAGATTATAAGTAAACTCTAGAGAAATTCTATCCAAGTAGTTTTATAAATTTTCCAACACTCTAATAATATTTTACAAATTTTCAAAGTTTAGAACATAGAATGGGCTATGCACAATACTAAACTGACCTTGAATGGACACCCTTGAAGCATAAAATGTCTCATCTCTCATTGGACCACTAGGAGAAGCCCATATTTTTTTTATGTTTCAAGCATATGAGCATGTTTTGAAAAACATAAGATCAAAGATGTGGTAGTAGTCATGGGAGGCTGAATTTAGTTGGATGTTTTCTAAGAATGTATGTATATCACATATATAACAAGTTCATGTTTTTTGCAACAAGATTGTTTGGTAAGACATTGAAGAAAACAAATGTGTTTTTTTTTAATGTCCAAAAAAAGACAAATCTACCACGTTGGCAATGAGGATTTGTTTCACTATGGGTGATTTATAGAAAATTATTGTGGGGTCAAGTCAAATGTTGTTTCATATATTGTGGAAAGCAAAAAAGACAAACAACTCCTTCCTACCTTTCCAAAATCCAAAAAGACTTACGTAAATGGATGCAAAACTGGAGGTTCTTCAACATTTCTATAATTACTTCCAATATAATACAAAAAGAATAAATAAGAGCTAAAGAACATCTAATGTATTGGACCTTATTTTTTCTCCATTGATATGTGTTTTTTTGGTCCCTTATATATATGAAGGAAAATTCTTCAAAATTCATGCTCATTTGTTGCATATTCCTTTTCCAACTACAATTTTAATTGAATTTGATAATCATTGTACATACCTATATTTTAAATGTCTTTTTAAATAACAAGTAAAATTCATAAAATGGTCATAAGTTAGTTTTTCATTTCACAGTGCACATTTTCAAATTTTACATGTGACAATATATATGAATGACAAAATAATAGTAGAAAACATACCTAATATTGTATAGTCTTTCATGATTAGACATTGTAATTAATGAGTACTTGAATGCAATTCATGACATATCTTTGGAGGAGCATACATATTTCATTGTTTTGTACATGTGCATGTGCATTCAACAAATGATTGCTTTGAAGGTGTTATATGTTAAACTATTTGGAAGGCTCTCATGAAAGGTTGACATTTGTTAGGTTATCATTCAATAATGCGATATTGAGTTCAAGATTGCAATGAAAGTTATCTTCAATTGTGAGTAATATGTCATCATTGAAGTGAAGAATGTGTATTAAGCCCTAATGTTCCAATTGTCCCCTTCAAAGAGAAAATAAATTTTTGGTTCACTACTACAATCTCAATATTCATCAAAATAATTTCAAACTTTTTGTGAATATAGAATAACACAATAGCTTTCCTAAAATTTTATTTTATTTCAATTGGTGCATAGGATCTAAAGTTATGGGACAAAAGGTTCTTTTTTAAGACGTGGTTGGTAGAAATCTTCTCACCCTAAATTAATTTTAAAATAATTTTTTTTCATATATTGTAATTTTGTTTATATGGGAAGCTTTGATTAATTGCATTTGGATTTATTATGTGAAAGTGAATTAAGCATCTTTTTAGAATCTTAATTTATAGGGTGCATTTTTCAATGTAGTTTCCACAATTTTAAAAGAAAAATTGTTTAAGAAGGTTAAGTTGGCTTGCTAAAATAATCTCACCACTGAAATTTTAGTGCTTCAATTTCATCTTAGAGCTATTAATAGTTTAGTTTTCTTTTAAATCTTAGACCTACTTCTACTTAACAAGTTTTTTTTAAATGAAAATGATTTTTCTTTTTATATTTTTTTTGTAGACTTTGAACTCAATACTTCAACACAATGTTTGTTAAATTTAAAGTCTATAGGGAAAAAAATTCATGGCAATCAACATCATCTATAGGGAAATAAATGGCAGTCAAGATCATCTAATATTGCAAGCTATTATTTAAGCAATCTTTGCTTTCCAACTTTGAATGTTAATATCTTCAAATTTGTATGGTCAAACTTTATGGAATTTTGAACACATGATTTAAGACAAGTGAAGTGCAAGATCCTATGGTTTGATTTTTTTTAAATGTTTTCAAATTTTCTTGGATGAATGTAGTTGAACTTTCAATATTGAGCCATTCTTGATTAAAAAAAAATTGGCCTTGGGACTTTAGAACATGTATATTTGCATTATGGAAAGTATTAGTTTTCTTTTTTTTCTTAGTAATTAGTATTAGAATATAATGACTTCTAGAATTTTTTTTTATTTTAAATATTTTTATAGTAAATCATTTAGAAGATAGAGTCCATATGTGAAAATGTAGGTTTAGAGGAATTCAACTATAAAAATTATACACAATAGAATAGTGATGGAAAATGAAAGGAAAAAATATACTAAATATTGCTTCAAAAAAAGTAGTCTTAAAATTCATAATTGCTTAAGGAGGAAATCTATGTCCTAAATTCAGAGATGCTCATTTTGAACCATTTGCATGTTTGATAAATAAAAATTATATTCCGCACATGCACCAAGGTGCAACAATTTGATAATGTAAAGAAGCTAGAAGCTTTGCTATTATTTGAGAATACTTTTTGTATGTTTTTTTTGCATAATTATTATTTATATCTTCTTCCAAACATACAACAAAGAAAATTGGAAACAAAACAATAATTTTGTACTTGCTTCTTTTGTATATTGCACTTATTTCATTTTCTATTGAGGGCTTTAAAATAATTGAATTGTGAATAGACTAGAAGACATTGCACTTTTCATATTATAAACATGTTCAATATTTTTAGTGCAAATTCTTCTTTGCATGTTTAGAAACAATTTTGCTATTATCTTGAAATTCTATTAGGCAACTCTTCTCCTATGAATTGAAATTCTATTCAATTTCATTATTTCATTAATAAAAAATTATCTTGACAATGTAATAAAATAATAGTATTGTAAAAGTAGATATTCACCTTCTACTGTTACGTCTATAACATATAAATCCAAAATGCAAAGGCATCACAATTTGGTGTTGACAAAACTTTAAAGCAAAAGAAACCCTAAAGAACTCACTATTTTAATTAGTTTTTTTTAAGTGTGATATCTTTTTGAGTTCTTGAATTGTAGCTTCAACATTGAACATTTGATTTTCATGATGAATGATTAGAATTTTTCAATTCAGCATTTTGTGCAAGGAAAATCTTCATTCTCTATTGTTGAGGGCTCTTTTAAATTAGTATGATGTGCAATATATCTTACAAGGAAAATCACAATAGATATTGGATTTCACAAGATATATAATACATTTAAAAAAACTGAGAAAATTCTTAAAGCTTCCAATTTTTGTTGGGACCAACATTTAGGATTTGACTTGGGACAAGAAGAATGATATAAAGACTACAAATGACTTGTATACATTAGCAAGGATTTAAGATTTGACTATAGGTAAATTTTTAGATATTCTTAGAGGCTAAAGTAAAACAGTGACCACATGTGAAAGGCAACCATATGGCAATTTTTTTTTTCCAAAAAGGGCATTTACCTTGGCATTTGAGTAACATGGCACCCAAAGAGGATGAAGTGGCATGCCACATCAACATGCTTTGATGCCATCTTGGAATTTTAACATTGTCATAGTAGACATTAGCTGTGGTATCTAGAGTTTTTTTGTGATGTCAATTGAGATGTCTTCTATAAGGTCTAGATGTTTTTGGCAATGTCAACTAAGACTTCCTATGTGATGTTTGGGTGTTTTTTACGAGACAGCATCATGTTCATCAAAATACTCATATTTGAAATTCTATTCTTAATTTTAAAAAATTTACATTTTAGATGTCCCATATAATTTGTCTTCCTTCCTACCACCCCTCTTGTACAAATAACTTGCCTTTTTATGTCAAAATACTTGCAATAAGGCTTTTCAAGCAATTCAATATTGTTGCCAATATGGTGAACTATGTACATTGTACAATGTATGACATATTTTGTATGATGTACAATGTATGATAGATTGTGTATAATGTATTGTGTGTGATGTATAATATATTCTATGTGGTGTATGGCATAGTATGTATGATGTATAATATATTGTGTATGGTGTATGTTTAAGCTAACATCTAGTTGATGTCTCAAGAAACATTTCAAAAAATGTCTAGATGTCAAAATTGATGTTGCTAAAAACAATATTCAAATTCTTATGGATGTCTAAATTGATGTCACTAAAAACATTATGAAATTTTTCAAATTGCATGAAGTCAATTACAATGTCAACTACTACTTCATCTTTGGATCAGATGAAAAAAAATTCTATGTAGCATCGCTTGCTTGTGTGGCGCTTATATACCTACCACATGGCGCACTTTAGGCACTTTTTTTTAATTATGTTTGTTGTGACATTTCTCTAAAAACATGACATGTTTTTTCAGATTTTCTTGTGTTTTTATCGTGTCGATCTTGATGGATTTTTTTACACATCTACAATACATATGCCTAATGTTTCACTAAACATTTGCACACATTACTATACATGTCCAAAAAAACATGATCTCTTTCTAGTGGACACTTCAAAAAGCTCTTCACTTCTCATTGATTGATTTTGAAGATTAAAATCATTGTGAAGGTTATAAATCATCAAAATATTAATTCAATTTTTCTTTTTAGTTGTTGAAAAATAGGTGTTATAATTATTTGTGCCTTTTTTAACACATGTTAATGTGAAGCCTCCTCCCTTTTGGTCTAAAGTAAAAAAATATTTGAATTGGATAGGAAGCAAATGAAAAATAATGGTTTAGAACGTCATGCTAATTTTGCTTATTACAAATGTCCATCTAGGATTTATTGCGAGGGAGTGATTGAAGTCAAAGATTTCTTTAAAATTCTTCAATCAAGATATAAGAAGATATACAATGATGTGTGTGGGAGGCTCTTAGATAAACTCACCTAACTTGTTTCTTACTTCAAAAAATAGTTTTTGATTGTAGATGAATTTCCATTAATTTTTAACGCATTATTATAGCATTGTTGACATTTGTTTGGAGGGGTCCCTTTATTTTTCCTAGCATGGTGAGCAATCCCCCTTTTTAATTGAATATTTTAATACAAATGAGCCACATTACAATAAAAGTGGATGAAATCATCTCAAGAAAAATACTCCCTCCATCTCAAAATGATCTTCTAGTTGGACAAAATGTCTATGGCCATAGCTGCTAAAACAATGTTATTGCAACCCGTTTCGTGTTATAAGTAGAGTTTAGTGCATTCTTATTGCCTTGAAATTTTGATTTTCAAAGCCCTTTTCAAAATGTAGTTTGAAGCTTATTGCAATAAAATTAAAGGAAACTAAAAGATCATTTTGAGAATGAAGGAGTATAAGACCTAACAAATTTTGAATGAAATTTATTATTTGTGGTTGGCATGAAAGATGGAATGATAGATGAATGTATAACAAGGACGATTGTTTTGGCCATCCAACTAAACATTTTAGGATATGTGCTACTCTTCCAACTAAATAACCAAAAGAAACACTTCCACGAGGTGTTTGAAAAATCTTTTAAAGACTAGAAGTTTATGATGAGGTAGTCTATTCTTGAAGAGACCATTTAAGCTAGTGTCTTTTGGGGGCCTTATAAGGCCCCAATGCCTAAAAGAAAATTAGGTTGCACCAAGCCTACAAGAAAAATTTGAAGAAAAATTTGAAGAAAAATTTGATGATAATGCCAAATTGTTTCAATTTAAAATAAAATTGGATGAAATTACCAATTTTAAATGAAACTCATTCAAAAATGTGGATGAAAAGATAGTTCTATCCAAAATATAGATGAATACTAAAATATCTGGCTACATCATTTTCTCATGTGTTACCACTTCAGCATTTCTCCCAAAACCCAAATCCCCCCAATTTAAGCGTAAATAACTCATCATCATCAACAATAGGTATTTCAAGCAATATGTCAATCATTTCTATACAGGAGTCACATTTCAAGCATGGTCAGTTTGGGAGCAGACTTCCTTACTGCTAATAATGAATTGCAGGTGGGCACTAGCTAACAGCCACTTCAACAGCCATTTTCAACGAGAGAATTTCACTGAATATGGGATAATATGATACACTCCTGGGATATGAATGTTTGAAATACTGTTACAAGTAAAAATTGTTTTGCTTGCATCTAAGATAGCAGAGGCTCCCCTTCTACACCAATGTTGCAACTAGCTATAACTAAAGCTATATGCACATATGTATAATTATCCAGAAGCTTGCTAGCGTGACGCCAGGCCACTACTCTCCATCGATGATCCATTCGTTGGAGTGACTTGCTTTTTTTCTTTTTCCCTAGAAAAGAATGAAATTTACAGTTGAACATTGACAGCGTACGTGTTTTATAATACGACTTCCGATCTGATCCATCACTGTAAGCATATTGATGAGAGCTGGGATGGAATTAATTAAGCCAGAAAGAAAGACGTACGTAGTTCAGAGAGCCAGCTTGGGAGAGCAATAAAAGGACTGTGATCTTTTGAATACTTGTACATTGTCAATACGCTTGGGCATCTTCAAGGATTGATCGTGGAGCAGATGGTTTCCCAGTTTGTCAGTGACAATGTTGTGCGTGTTGTCAGGCAGCTTCCATTCCGTGACGTCCAGGCCGTTGACATGATTGGGTTGCGAGAGGAGCCCCTGCTTGTGTGTGGCCTCTCCTTTGGCTATGGCGAGTTGTCGGTGATGTTGGCTGCCGAAGACGTGCACACTGAGCTTTTTCCGCTCGGCGCCGTTGCGTCTGATCTTTTGGTTGAAGAATGTCATGAGATCTTCCTTCTTCAACGCTTTCAATGCTTTCCCCTGAAATTGTACAGTACAGTCAGGGAAGGTCATCAACAAGTATAATTAGATAGGATCTCCGTTCTCATAGTACTTTGATTCTCATAATCCATTAACCACCAGAGAAATTCAAAAAGTTCGTGAATGCAGAATACATCTAGTGACTGGCAAGAGCAGCTATAGCCAGGTTACTGGGAATAGTCTGGTGGCGAGACTATCACTGTTCCAGTAATGTTAACCTGCATGCTCTTGCAAATTACTTAGTCAATAGTCATGGCGTAGCAAAAGGTGAAACCAATTAGGATAACTGGTTGTAGGATAACTCTGTGTTGCAACGGATAACTTAGGATGCAAAGATATGGGCAGCTCACCTCAATGTCTCTTCTGTCAAATTGCAAGGATCCGTCGTTGATTTCTCTCCAATAGAAGTCACTCTCTTCCCATAAATTTTTGTACTTTTCCATCTTGAAATCCATTAAAATATTCACATGGTTCTACACAACCACATTGAGTTTAGTAACAAGAACTTTGAACCTTCACGTGTGGAGAGCAAGTACTACAACGAGCAAACATCAATAGGCAGACAATGAAAGAAACGTCATATACTCGGCTTAGATATATTTCCAAAAGACATGTTAGTTACCTTGAACTCCTCATCTGACATCCTCTGGAGTTCCCTCTCAAACTGCAGAAAAAATGCTTCTGTCCTTTGATCAAGTTGCGTCGGATCCTGGGAAGGGCGAGAAAACAAAAGTGTTCAATCTAGTTAATTAAAAACGTGATCAAGGGAGAAATCTCATTTTTAACGTAAAAGGCCGCAGTTGAAGCTCTTGTAAACTAGCTCACCTTTATTGTTGACTGGATGGTGATCTGAACTCCCCGAATGTTCTCATAATGTCTAAAGTTCCAGGGAAAACATTTGAAATTGTAAGAAAAAACCTAGTATAAATACTGAAGACTTCACTAATTCACAACATTTTTAACCCATGTAGATGGGTTGTCCTTGATGAACAATGTAGTTGAGATAAGTGTAGCTTGTTAGTTTTCTTTTGCTTCAGTGAAAGAGTCTAACAATCGTAAATTATTCTGTCTCTAGACACTTACTGTGCGGAATGCCTTGACTTGCTAAATTAATAATGCAATATTCATCAAACAAGTCGAACTTGAAATTTGATCTTTACAAGACTATGCCATTATTGCGACTTTCTAGTTAGTCCAGCCTAGTGTCTACATATAAGAACATAGCGCACATAAGAATAAGTGGGCAGCCATTTTCAAATTCAAACTTGCAGGCAATAAAAAAATTTACTTCTCATAAAGGTCAACGAAGTAGCCAAGTTGCTCCACGGTTCGAAGTTGGTTGAAATGTTGCTCTTTGGCCGTCGAAGTAAAAAGTTCAAGCAACACATTTGACCTTGAGCAGTCCCTTTCAGCCTGCAGGATTTCATCATCAGTGCAAGAGCAGCGAGCAATTTATGTGCCTTTAATTGTTAATAGGATTGCAATTTAATTGTCAATAAAAATTCGGTTAACTTTTGCATCATATTTTATCCAATAACGTGGTAACGATTATGGAGGTTTGATTATGAACCTGAAAAAAGATGCCAACGGCGGAATTTTCATCATCTGGGTTGAATCCAGCAGTGGGATATAACCATTCTGAGCCAGCCTCCAAGCACATGATCCTCCTCTCAGGCAATTGTGACAAAGAGGGAGCTCGAATGTGGACCAGCGACCCCACTGAGAGCGTGTCTTCAACATGTTCCAAGAGGGAGACGGCCTCAATTTTTGTCACATTACCTGCAGATTAAATACAGATGAATTCATGCGATGTTCACGGCAACCGGAAATCAGAATGAGAAGGCACCACCCCAAATTGACTCACACAAACACAGTCACGCACTGTAGACTACAACATGAAAGAAATATCAATAGAAGCTTGTGACAACCTCAAAAGCAGATAAGACCCTAAACCCTAAAAACCTATAACCCTATAACCTAAAAACCTAAAAACTTTAAACCGTACACATGCAAGGGAATACCTCAACAAAAAACCTTTAGTATTGTCTATCAAACTTTCAGGGCAGGTGGCATCTATCTGTGTGAGAAATGAGATGAACCTCCGATGAGAGCCTCAACAAACATTCGAGAGAGAAGGCGAGGAAAGAATGCAGTGAAAGCCTGGGCGTCAATTGACGGCAGAACCTCCAAGCACTCAGTTAAGTGCCATGTTCCATGCGAGAGGATGTGATTAATTTCGTAATGAGCCTGCCCGTGCGGTTGCATAAATCGCATATTTGTGTAATTCTTCGCTACTTTTTCCTGTTGGCAAGTCATGACAAACCAGAAATTTATAAGCACAAAATAAGCAAGAAGTCATAAGAGGCCACTGGTTCTTTTTGCTGTGCAAACATTCATTCGTGGGCACTTAAATTATTTGCCTTCCTCCTTTACAAACTTCAACATTGAATCCACAGCTAGTGCTTCTATCAAGCGAATTAAAGCTCGAGGGCGTAATCATCTCTCCTTCCCCTTGCTTTTCTAATATGTACTCTTCGGTGTTGTGCAAATCTCACTTGATAAGAAATCAATTTATTATGCTTCATATGCACTATTCGTTTTTCAAGATTCACTTGATGCACTAAAACGAAACACGTTCATAGAAGCAAATTATTGACTGGATCTTACTTTCACGAAAGCGAACCGATCCTCCTTCATTTGAAAATTCACTATTTTCTCCACAATCTTCTCCGTCAAAGACATCAACTTGTCATGATAGCCTTCAACCACAACCTGGACATCACGCATACATTCTGGTGAACAAAAAACTGAAGAAGTTGGAGGATTCAGAATAAGAGTCTCGCTTTGAATATGCAGCACATTTTAATTTAATTTCTATATACAATTTACGCATTTAGGCACATATAGCACTTTTGTTGCAGCAAAGTCATCATATGGACTAGCCAGGGGATCGATGTACCTCCAGTCCATCTTTACTGGCGGAAACACTGTAATATAGCCCAGCTTGACCAGTATAATAAGCTGCAAACATGAGCAACAATGCATGACACTATCAACCCAAATGCACATGTAGCAACCAAGCCTTGAATTGATGTGAAAACAAATAAAATTGAACTTTATGTGAGAGAAGGCATGAATACAGTTGCATTCCACGTACCATACTCTGTCATTTCATCAGCCAGGAGCCAGGTGAAGATGTAAGTGAGAATCGTGGCCTCCGGCGAGTTATTTGATTCAGGGCAATTAAAACTTAAGTAAACGTAAGCCTTGGGAGTTTTGATTTCCATTCCACTCTTGAACCATAGCTTCGACAGACTCGTCTTCCGTATCATGACTGGATGTCCTTTCTGTCCAGTTAAGAACTAATTAACACATATATAGAAAGAAATAGTCAGACCTGTTGAACTAGGACTTTTGATTAAAGACCTAGGCTTCATTCAAATGTACAATAAGGGAGAGGATACTAATAAAAAAACGTAGGGGACCTGATCCCATCTCCTACTGACTGACCAACCTGTTACCAACAGCAGCTCCACTCTTCCAATCAACAATTGGTTGGGCTTCAATTAGCAAGTTGCTCGGGTGTACGCATTACTTGGCTAAATGTCTATTGGCACTCATCTTTAAATGCAAATAGGGCTATCTACTGTCACTTGCAATTGGAGTGGTCTGCAGTTAACCTCCTACTTTGAAATTGCGTATTAAGAAATAGCATATCAGACATTGATAGTAATAGCCATTTCATTCAACAGCTCTGGATCTTGTACCCAAAAATCACACACTGCTACACATTGTTCGAACGGTTAACTTGACGCAAACAGTGCAATCTAAACCCTAATCCTAAACCTTAAAACCTTAAACCCTAAAAAAACCCTGAAGAGAAGCCCAGAATGACATCAAAGAAAAATCCTCACCTCTAGTTCTGGATCTTTAATGCTGAAATCAGTGGGCAGAAACAGATTGGGTGAAGGCAAGAATAGCCTCTCGTCTATTGCCGTCTCCGCCCATCGCTGAAAACACAGAGACAACAATAAAATCAACAGATTGTTCACAATCACAAGCAGAATCGATGTATAGCATGATCTCTTTTACATCGCATTAACTCCTAAAGCTAGCACCCAGACAAGGATTCATGGTTTTCAGAATGATGACCAATTCGATTGATCATATCGTGAAAGATATTTCTGATAGGACCAAATTTTATATTCTCAGAATCAGTGAAGAAAATGGCATGTTTTGGTCAGAAACATAATCAAATTGGACAAAGTAAAGTTTCCGTATAATCTACACAAAATTGCTACAAAAACATGAGATTTTTTGATCCTTAAGCGGGGGTACACACCTTGACAGACAGGTCGTCAATCCTGTCGACGCTGTACGGGGTGGTGTACCAAGGCTCAGCATCTGTTGCTTCCATCTCGTATGTCTTGGAAGAGCAGAAAATTCTGTTACCCTGAAAGGATGTTGTTAAAAACATACCGAAAAATAGTTACACATAGTTATCTATACCGTGATTTAGGGTTTAGGGTCTAGCGGAAAAAGGAAGGTATTCAGCACTAATAATTCTTTTGGAAACAATTCAATTTATTTACATGTTGATCTGGTGTCAGACCTGACTTGCTGAGGCTGCAACTGATTTGCAAGCGCAGAGATTGTCTCCATGTCGAAGTCTGAAAACAATGCGTCCGTAGCCAGCCAGTCTTGAACTGGGTAGTTCTGTATCAATGGACACTAGTGAAGAACCCTACTGAACCAAGGGGTAATGGATTGAAAATGAGTACTTCACCAATGTGGGCTCTAAGTAATGGCCTTCAAGGGCTTTAAGTTAAGTTACCTGCATGGAGTCTGAGAGTCCAATAACATACTCCATGGGATCTGTCTTATCTTTGAAATGGAACCACGTTGCATTCATGGCTCGTTTCTGAAGCAAGCGACATAGCCAGGAATTAGAGCAAAGAAAAAGGGATCGACATTCTCACAAATCCGTGGAGGAAAAAAGTAAAGTACGAGAGTTATATGGAAAATTCAGGGAGTACCTCTTCGAAAATCCAGGCCACCACTCCTTGCACTTGCAATAGCCGAATGTACTGAAACAAAAAGTCGAGGACTTCGGGCACATGTTCTGCAGAACGCCAGCCGACTCTGAATGAGCTCCTGGAGCGAGCTAGCGCTTGGTCAAATTATGCGAGCTGATGGAATTGAAGAATGGTCACCACATACCTTGACCTGCATTGGTAAGCTCCATGTAGATGCTGAAGAAAGCGAAATCTAGAGTTCCATCTTCACTTGCTGAGAGACTGTTGGCCCAGCCTGCATTATAGTCATGGCATATAGATCAGAAGCCAAATTAGCAGTAACTTAAAAGTTTTATTAGAGAGAAAAATAGTGCTTATTGAAACACATGCTCCTGGCTCAGTGCAGGTTTGCTTTCCCTTTCCGACATTGCCAACACTAGGTCTTGGATGTTGGACATGATTGATGTCTAGTACATTTGACGTGATTACCCATTTTTAATTTTTAGTTTTTAAAACAACCATAAATCAGTCATGTCCAACACCATTCCATTGAACCAGAAGCAGAGCCTTGGTGGGAGAATGTTTTTTGGAAATTACCCAATTTTTTAAGGAGGGCAATGAGGGATCCTTCAGCTTCACTCTCCAGAAAGTGCTGGACATAAGGAGATGCGCCCTTCTTGTAGTTCCGAATACTTGACGTCACTGGCCACGTGACCGCCAACACATTTTGATCTTGCACTGGGACGCTCTTCACCATGATCTGTAATTAGAAATACTTAACCAATCAAACACTGAATGAATAATTTTTTTTCTTCTGGCTGACGCGCATACCGTTCCTTCCCATTCAACAACCAACAGGCTTACATGTACTCAACCTCAAAAACTTGCAAGAGGAGGTACATTGAGGGCGTAGAAATAGTGTCACCTGTAAAATTGGTGTCTATACAACAAGGTTTTAAGAAAAATAATTAGTACAATACAGTAATAATTCAGCCTGCACTAACTTAAAATAGTGCGACTCTGGTAAATTAGTGCCACGCCACACGCACTAATAGGAGAACTCAGTGCAGCAAGCCAAGTGCAAGAACATGGTGTATGTCCAGTTCTCACCTTCAAGTGCTCTGGAAAACATGGTTGACTCGGAAATCTGGGTATTTCAATACTGTTGTTTTTCAGACTAGAGAATTTTTCCCGTACCATAGTCTCAAGCTTACTCACGGACTCTGCAAACCAAATAGGATCACTCGTTAAATTCATAAGATGAACTTTAGGAGATGAACTTCCATTAGAAGAAATTTCATAGGATTCATTCGGACCCAATTCTTTCATTTTCAAAACTTCGCCTTTCCTGAAGTCAGAACTAGTGGTTAAATTGCATGATAAATTCCACTCAACAACCAAAACATATACCTTGCTGGCACAGGCTTTGAGCTTGCGGTAAGTGAATGCTGACACATGGGTTATCAACGTCTAGAAAACTGAAGAATTTTTTCTAATAGAGCTGAAAGTTTAAGAGAACAGAAAAAAGGGTAGGTCTTACCTTTGCCATAAACGGTGAGAGCCATCAGTCCAGCAGAGTAATATTTGTCGTAGAAGCAGAGCAACTCTTCCCGGACATCTATGCCTCTTGCATTTGGTCTTGTGTGGAGTGTAATCTTGTTACCTGCGACCATGAAATCATTCATTTGAAGTGAAACTCAGAAGTTTTCAACTCATTCGGAGCTTCCAGGGTTGCTTGGAATACAAACTTTTGGAACACCTAAAAGCTTTTAGCAGTTACTTGAATCACAATTAAATTACCTGTTTCGTACTTGTGATAAGGATGATCTTTGGCACTGAAATGCTTCTGTAGCTGCAAAATCAGATCAGATGGAATTTCAGGCTCCTGATGTAATAAGCTAAATGCAGACAAGCTTAGGCTGTAACTTGACAAGAAACTGTTTTGGACCATTTCCATAGCTAGAAAAATGGTTATTGACCGGCTGACTGGCTTCAATAGAGAAATTATTAGTGCTTGACAAGTTCATTTTTTGACATAAATTTGTTCATTGTACACAAAGAGTATGAGTTCAGCAATGCATGAGCTTGTACTAACCTGACAAAGCCGCCAAGAATCAGATAAGAGGTTCTTACTGTTCTCTGAAAAGAATCAATATCCATAGGCCTACGCATCAGTACACTGATAGCCAGGTGAGTCTGCCAAATTTATTGCTTTTGCAACTTGCCAAAATTTTTTGGAGTCTCAAAGTAATGGGAACTGACATGGTATTTATTTTCTCAACTGCCAAACTTTAAATAGAAGCCGTATACTAAGAGCATGCGCTTGGGTTAACACGACAAGTTACAACATACCTGAGTCAACAGCATGAATCTCCCTGGAGGTCGCTTCCTGGGACAGCAATGGGGAAATAAAGAACTGCGCGAACCTACACTCACAAAATCACACCACAAAGCTCAGCTGAAGTGAAAACTAGTGGACCTTGAACAACAACGCTTCCATACGCAAGCATGTCAAGACTTAGGAATGCCCAAAATGGAACCAATTCACAAAGGCCAGAACTCGAAAATTGAGACGGACCTGTCCAATGCTTCCTCCAAATGACTGGCATTGACATCAAAATGAAAATTTGTGTGTTCATGTCCGGTGTAAGCATTTCCATAGCCTCCATGCTGAAGCCACCCACATGGAGCCAGGAACCAAAATATCGTGAGACAGAAAAAACTCTCCAGATGTGTAGTACTAATTGACTCTACTCGCTTTTAATATTACTTCCCTGACTAAAGTTATTAGAAACATGTCCATGTTATAGTCGACCTCCTTTTCAAGGGTAGCACTTGCTATCTGTGTCGATGTGGTGTGGTTAGTAGAAGTAAGCATCAAAGTCCTCAGTTTCAATAGTCTTTGGGCCAGAATCAAGCCAATTATCTTTAACAAAATTGACGATTCACTAGTATAATGCTCGAAAAACTGCAATTTGTTCCAGAGTTATGTTCCAGGCCGAACTTCCTGAAAGTGCCATTCTAGGGGAATTTCTCCAATTTAACGAAATTGAGGCCCAGAGTTACTCTCCGTTCTCGGTTGCAAATTATAAGGCTTCACATTTGATCAGTCAATGACATTTTTGGGGGTTGCAACTCACTGTACGAAAATCCAAACACCAGCAGTACTTGTTAGACAATCAGTGGACTTCATGTAGGATGAAGATCATTCAATTGCCATAAAATAATACCTCGCTGAGGAACTTTTTGTACATCCCCTCGTTGGGATACTTCTCGCTTGCATAAAACAGCATATGCTCTGCATTCAAAAGAAAGTTGAATTAATCCACATTGTGATATAACTATCCCGATAATTTGTGCTCTACATAAATCCACTACTAGAAATTGGAGGCTTTAGCAACGTTTAAGCAACGTAAGAATCATTATTTCAATAAAAAAATGAAAAATTTTGAACCGGTACTTCAGTAAACACGCAACAATTTTCAGCAAACATGTTCAGAAACATTGTTCACGTTGCAAAGTTGAATGTCAATTGTGAAATCATTTTTTTGTTTTCAAACGTTCAAATTAAACGCTGCTACAAACGTTGGTATATGGGGTGATTCTAGTAATGCAAACATAATGTTATGTTACAAGCTGACAGTGCACTGCACCTTTGAGAAAGACGGAGGACAAGGCTGGGCATACATACGCGAAGTACTGAAAGGATGTACTCATACCCACGATTTGCTTAGTTTAGGGTATTAGAGCATTAATCAATCTACCGGTACTCAGCGCAAGTATAGAGCAGAGAGAGAAGGAATAACCGAGGTCTAAGAGTCTGTTAGCTAGAGTAGTTCTACTATCTACACCACAAGGACAGAAATAGCAAATTTGTGCTAACCTTCTCGGAGCCTCTTTTCGGAGGTAGACTCTACGACACAGACTCGTATCTCGTACCCAGACGCGCAGAGCACAGAGAGACTACCCTCGTTACTCTTACAGGATTATCAAAAGTTTCCCAGAGGACTTTGCACTTGGAACAGAAGCTAGTAATGACGGGGCAAAAGCCTCAAACTGGAAAAATCAGTGGCCCAAATTTTCCCTGTTGGTAAACTGAAATCTGGGATCGACTGGCAATTGATTGGGAACCAGAGATCATCTCCCTGTGCAGAAACCAATGCCATATAGGATAGCAGACTTTAATTCCCCACAATGATTTTCCTTGAGAAAGAGACTCGGAGCTAATAAATAATTTACAAGTGTCTGCTGCACCGATCTCCTAGCAGTAGAAAAAATCTGTACCTGACTACTCGTATCCAAACAGTGAGATTTGTATCATATAATTACAGTATCCTGGTGAGTTGATATATTCACCAAAAGGCAGGTCGGCAGTCAAGTACAAGTAATCAATGAACCAATTTGGCATGTTTCTAAAGGGACGAGAGTCGTTGGCATGCAGTCATATATTATTACCTAGGAAGTGAGCCAAGCCCTGTAAACCGTCTGGGTCACTGAATGATCCCACATGAACATCCATTGCTGCAGCTGCCTGCAATTGAGCGAGCCACAATCAACTCAGATAGACCGTCATTAGTGAACAACTCGGGTGGATTCGTTGGTTAGAACAAAGACATGATACATTTGCTCTAGTGTATGTGCACCCAGAATCGCCACTGGAAATGAAATCAATGCAGTCTTTACGTTTCAGGTGGCGATTCTGGGTGCACAAACCTTAGCATAATTAACAAGGCAAGAAATGCAGAAATCAGACCCTTCGACACAATTGAAATTAATCTCCTTTCAATAGTCCAATAGTTCAATAATCTCCTACTCAGATAATTAAGATTTCGGTGAGACGGGAATTGGATTGAAGTGCATTTTTAGACTCGTTCAGCACACGGAGAGAGATGAAATTGAAAGATGTTTGAACTTCGGTATCATCTAATTAAACTTGCTCACCGACACAACCTCTCTCACTCAGTCAACCCCGAAACGTCTGCTACCTGGCCTATCTGATTCTGTTTTATTAGCTCTACACGAAAGCAATCCGAGAATGAACAGGGGCTGCCGAGGGAGATGAGAAAAGTGAATGCTGATTACAGATTAGCAGTACTCCAAACTAATTTATTACCTTGTCTGTGTCTGGGTCACTGACGAGGAGAACCTGGAGACCGTTCGAAAGAAGCACCCTCTTGTATACTCTATCGTCATTGCGAGGCTTCACAATTGTAGTCTCCCCGCCTCCACTCACCATGTCTCTCTCCTTCCCACTATAATCAGACCCACCAATTCGGAAACCACGTTCCTAAGCACATGCACTCAGCTGACTGCTGACAGTAATTCAAATCCTTGCAAGTTTGAAAATTAAGCTAGTTGTGAACAGTTTGTGAACATTTCTAGTCATCGCAACAAGTACAAAGACCGGGAACCTGCTCAGATTGCCGAAAATCCTACACACGTGAAGCTAAAATGGCTGTAGACAGTAATTTAAATCCTCGCAAGTATGGTAAGGTGGTTGTGAAAGCTTGCGAACAGTTTGGACATTTCAAGACATTGCAACAAGTACTAAAATCGGGAACTTGCTCAGATTGCCGAAAATCCTACACACATGAAGCTGAAATGACCCACTTGGCGAAAGTTCCCAAACATGAATGGCATGGACAAGGCTGCAAGCTAGTACGGCTAGTGAGGAACAGGGGGAGCTGCTTGATAACTGATCAACCCTCTCTTACGCTTCAAATGATCCCCAAGTTATTGTGGTCCGAAAACTTGCTTTCGGACAACAATCATGCAAATTCAAAGCTGAAAAGACTGACTGTCTTCAAGTGCTGTAAAGACATAGTCCAGACTAGCCCCTTCCCCACTGCCTGTTGCCTGTCACAGAGAAAGTGAGGTGCGTGGACATGAAGCAAAAGGTGGATGGAAGGCATGACAGCTCCATACCAAGTCCCCGCCAATCTGGAGCTTCCAGGACACGTCTCTTGATTATGTTGACATTTCACATCCTTCAACCAGGCAGGCGACGTACTTGATAATTGAGGCTCACATGCAGCTAAGGCTGCTAACTTGGCTTGGCTTGGCTTGGAGAATGAGCTAGCTAGAAAGGTTCAAGTTCTAAACAAAAATCTTAGGTTCAGAAATCTTGTTATCCCTCGTACAGTCACCTGGAAAAGTCTGAAACTAGAGGTACCACCCACAAGGTGGGCTTGTCCTGTACACAATCATTCTCCTGGATAGCTGTCGAGCTGGCTCCAGATCTGCATACAATAAACAACTAGACTCTAGTACGTCTATCCGCTTTCGAATTGCAGCGAGGATCCTGAGGTACACAAAGAGATATGAGACCAGCTAAAGTATATAGTTAGGACACTGCAAGTGACTAATCCGCGACCTCTTCCTTGCTGCACCACTGCAGGACCTTGCTTGCTGTGGACTGCATGAACAAAAGCTAGATTCTAAAGCAAGCACACCCAAATTGCAGCTCTGGAAGAAATGTTTATTTTCAAGTCCACAGCTAGCTGACTATACAATTGAATTGATTGACACTGCGAGCTAATTAAGCTAGCAAGCATGCACCTTGAATTGCATGGCATAGCAAGTGAACTCAGCAGCTAGAGTTTCCAAGTGTGCTAAGTTCGTGTGTAGAACAGATCCGATACCAGCTAGTACTCCCTGCAGGGAGGTTCATATACATGTCCTGCTTTGCCCCGTGACACTCTGAGTAGGAATCAATAAACTAGCTAGACACAGAAGGTAACGTTCGACTTGAATGGCCGGCCTAGGACTGCGTGCAGGCCTAGGACCTCTTTGCAGGGGAAAAGTTTAAAGGCTGCAATTGGTAACATGAGGAGTTATCACAAGAGCAGCTAGCTTTAGCTAAGCTTAGCTTCACTCCATTCGTCCGGCCATTCGTAGCCGTAAGGGGAGAATCGATCAGAGCAGCTTTTCAAACCCTTTTTTCTGTGCAGGCAAGCAGGCCGCATTCATGGGAGCCGTCTGGAGGAGGCCCTGAGCCGGGACTTGGGGGACACATGATGCATGGCATACATGATCCCCGGCTCTTTAGTTGACAACGGAGGGTGTGCCGCAACCAGCTCCTGTTCGGATTTGATCGCAATCCATCCAACCTACTTAGCTAGCCTGGTCTGAATTGAATACATATTGATGGTTCAATTCTTCCCAATTGATGGTTTACCAATTCAGTCCAGGCAATGTGTTGATAATGTGACCGTGCCCACGCTAATTAACTAGACTCCACGACTAAGTAAGTGTTACCTCGAGTTGGCCCATCTCGATGCGCTCTGCCCATGCCCATGGTACGAGCCAGAGAATCCTTCCGGCCTTCTTAACTTAGCGGAAGCTCTTGAATGGTCTTCAATTTTGCTTCGCAGTTGGATGGCTTGGTGATGATGATGGAGTCCAAAGGGACTCAGTTCTCGAGGCTCCGTACCGGCGGAGCTTTCCGAGATGGAAGGAATCGAAAAGCCCCGGCCATGGACTCTGGGTTCCGTCCCTGCGGATTTGAAGGGGAGCAGTAACTGCGTCTCTTGATGAGAACTATGAGGATAGTATTACTTCGCATTATCCCTGACTTTTCTTCTGCTTTTGTGGATAACTTAGTTTCACCGGCTTAGGTTAACTGAACTTAGAGCATCCTCAGGCATGACCGGAAACAGAGACAGTACCGGAATTTTCAAGTGACTGAAAAAAAAATAGACCCAATGCAACAAAGCCGGCAATCCAAACCTCAAATGAACTTTTTTGCATTATGAAAAAGAAAAGAAAAGGAGAGGAAAAGATTCTACATTAAAAAAAAAGGCTTTTCATGCAAAAAAGGGAAGGTTCAATTTATTGGCACACACAACAATGCTTGAAAAAGTATGACAATTATGAATCTTTGTATAGTGAGTCAAGTTGTGGACTCTTCATATTTCGCCAACTTGACAAGATCTGGAAATTGAAGGAGAATGGCAACCACAAGCTAGGGAATAACAATCAACCAATATTGAAAGCATTGGAGAGTGTTTTTTTAGAGTTGCTTATTCATTATACCATTATCGTCTTGAAAGGCGGGTAGATGTTCTTACCTACTATGGTCATGGTCCTTATCAAGAATATTAATCCTTAAAAGACATTGCATGTCCAAGGGCCATTTTGAAAATCAACGTTATTTTTCACATAGCTCTCAATTTTAAATGGTTTAAAGCTTCGTTAAGAAAATGTAGCTCAAACTATTTGCTTTTTATTTCATTTTTCTTGTTTCATAATGGTTTTAAATTGTAGTTTTTATAACATTTTGAAGGTAGCATATTGAAAGAACAAAATACAAATTGCATTGCAGCAAGTTCTATTCTAGTTTACACTAGTTTTGATCCTATACATTTTGAACTAAAATGGGTGTTTTTTCCTATTGTCACCCATTCACAATAAACTAGTTAACTATTAGTTTTCTACAATCAATGTACTACAGTAGTGAAAACACATTTGAAATATCCAAAGGATTTTAGACCCATTTTGTAGAATTGATTGGGCCATTCATAACCTCAAAAGCTTCTACATTGGTTATTTCAAACATGGATTTTGAACTAGTGTTGATTTAAATCCATTTATAAAAACTACAAGATCAAGGAATGTAGACCTAGAGCTTTTGAGGGTTTGAAGCAAAATAAATTATTTCATGCCAAAAGAATCTACTATTCGAAAGATCTTTATTGTTGGAAGTTTCCCTTTTTTACTTTTTCTATAGAAATTGATTCAAAATCTTGTACAAAAATATTGAAGGATTGAATGAACAAGATAATCAAGTCACTAAAGAATGGACAAAAATTCCTTTTGAATATACTTGGATGTATGTAACTCGTTTTATATTGCTCTAGCAATAAGTATTTGAAAATATTTACCATCTAGCCAATAGATATTTCCTTGGCTTTCTTAGAAGTAAAGGTAGAACTATCTTAACCTTTTAGTGACCAATTGACCACTTTTTGGTCAAATTTTGGATTCTTTGTCTTTTACTGCCCTCAATATAGGGTATTTGAAAAAACTCAAAGGGTAACGCAAATAGAGCTTCAACATGCGCTCCAACACAAATTCCGTTTCCAAGAATTTTGCACAATATCAAGGTAGTTGTGCTTGTCCAAAGACAAGATGGCTAACCTAAGTCATACCTTCTAAGTCACATATATATTCAACAACTCATAAGATTCTATTTGAAATTGATGCTTAAGAACAATAGAAACGTTGCGTAGCAATCCTATGAATTGTGGAGGCATGGTTCAAAAGTTGTGGGCAATAATATATTATTGTGCTCCAGTTGAAGGCTACTTCATTGCATCGCACTGTGAATATCACTTCCAACAAATTGCACTGTCGAATTATGTTCACTTTTTGTTTTTTTCATGAACAAAGCCTACAATATCAATTCCTATTGTTTGATCTAGGATTACTTCCTTGGAATAGTGATGAAATTTCCCTTTTCTAAATTTGTATTCAAAAACTTTGCTCACCCTCTAAATCAACCACGGTCACTAAAGGGTTAAACCACTCATTAAAGCTAATTAGCATAGATTATGTTCCATGTATTTTTGTGTGCACAATACTTATATCTTATTAAACTCTTTTCTCCATCTAAATCTTGTTACTTGTTTTGCTTTGAATCTTCATTGAATTGATTATTGATCATTTGTTCTTGATAGTAAAGGTAAACTTGCATAAAAACAAATTTCTTACAAAAAGATCCAATTGATTTTCCACAATGTAATACCACCATCATCTTTAAAAGGAAATACTTTAAAAAAATCTCCCCACTTTCTAAAAATAATCTAATGAAAAAAACTAGCCTCTTGCATTGTTGCACAACCACATAGAAGTTGAGAAGCCCCTTTCTTTACATGAGGCTGAAGGTCATAAGACTAATGAAAAAAAGATGTATATATAAACAAAAAAAAACTGTAAAATACAAAAAAACTTTGGTAACCATTTAGCAAAAGATTAAATATTTTCATACAAAGTTCTTTTTGCCTCTATATCTTAATTTTTTAATTAAAAATTTGGATGGCAAACTCTTACTACGTAGTACATGGTCTAAGATTTTAAAATAAAAATAAAATCTCTTCCTTTGAATCTATGTTTGAGATGGTGTAGCTAAGAAAATTATAAATTAAAACTCTAGCACATGGTTTCTTACCACTCTACAAACATGTGTAGGAGTGTCATCCTTCCTACCATCTTTTTTTAAGATCCTTTTTTGTCTTCCATCCTCTAAGCATGCAAATGGTCAAGCCATACACATGAGGAAAAGAAGAGTGAAGTAGATAGAGAAATTAAAAAATATAAGAACTTGGGTAAGTTAGTCCTTAGGAAGGTTGGAGAATGGTTTTTGAGGGGTTGGATTTTATGTGATTTTGAAGGGATAAGCAATGGTTGTGCTAGGGTTGTAGAAAGGATGTAAAAGTTATTTGAAATCCATAAAACTCATTTTCAATGTAAAAAATTAGATTAAAATGAATAATTAGTTATCAAATCTAATGGATTGATGATTTATTTATCCAATCAACATGTCACAATGGAATTCTTCAAATGCTCTAGCCATGTAAAGAACTACTTTAGCACATCCAATTTACAAAGATGTAGATGATGTTATCTTACATATCTTATTCTACCTGTGGAAGTGAAGAATGGTACCTTTGCCATCCATACCTCAAATGATCATGTGAAAGGTGTAAATTCATTGAGGATGAATTCAATAGTAATTTTGGTTCAATAAATTTAAAATTTCTAAATTTCTAAATATAGACTATGAGTTGCAAATCTATGTTTTTTTTTATCAAAGACTTACATAGGTAGTGATGAATTCAAGTGTAATAAATTAAAATCCTCAAATTAAAAACAATATTAAATTTTCGTTTTCCAACTGACACCATGATACACGTTTTAAATCATAAAGCAATTAGAACCAATGTCCGGGAAGAACTAGCAATTAGTTCATTGTTAGCTGGTGCCTTTGGAAAAATAACTGGTTGGAGTGTGAAAATGGAGGATGGAAAACAAAACAAAACATTGGTAGGACTGGCAACCTACCGGTGTGCAAAAATAAATGGGGGCTATTTAACCGCTACTTCTATGAAATTGTCAAATCTTAGCTGCTTACAATTTAAAATTCAAGGCTAATACTTGGGTTACTAGAGGTGGGTATCTTCTTGGATAAGGTGGACACTACTTCTTAAACTGACTTTCAAGATATATACAAAGATTGAGACTTTGTCATTAGAAGATTTTTGGGGCCTCTCGATGCCTGCAAGTTATCACAGCCTACGAACGTAGGAAATAGGTTCGGCACAACGGTCTGACGTAGCCAAGACCTTGCCACGTCATTGACCCAAATTTTTTTCTTTTTTATGAAAAAAAAAATTCTGACAGTGGGCCATTCCCCTCGCTGCGGAGAACAGCTGCGGGGGAACAAGCCAAAATAAGCTTCTAGACCCCCCCAAAATTGTCTAATGCTAGTATTTGAATCTTTCTTATTGTAGAGGTGGCTTGGTGGTAGAGTAAGAATATTACATAGTTTTTGGAGTAATCATGAAGGAGTTGTCAAGTTTTTTGTAGGAGCTAAATTTCTTGAAAATGAAGATTTTCATTGATTCTTTGTGGTATTACAAATTGATATTTATTTGTGCCTATCACTTAGAATTGTCATAGTTATCTAGTTGTATTTAGGGTTGTTCGGTACCATTACTAGTTGCTTGCTTACCACACTACAATCAATGATGATGTTTGAGGGTTGATATCAAAGTTGGATTTTGACACCGTGACAAATAACATCAATGATATGCAAGTTTTACAAGTAATTTGTGCAAAACTTGCATATCAATATTCAAGCTATATTGAATCAAGTTATTGCATCAATCAAGAAATCTTGTTCATTGACATTAAGTTGCAAATACTTTGATCAATGAAGAATTGATAAATTTGAGACATGTGAGAATAATATATATACTTAAATGACAATTGCAATAGATTTGAACCTAATTGCCATGAAAAATAGAATATTTCCAACTTACATGGAGGATGTATTGCAACCTTTATAAATTTGAAGTTGAAGGAAATTGGCCGGTGAGAATTTGATACTAGAGGAAATAAACTGGAAGATTTTGATAAGGAGAAGATGCAACCGATGCCTCTTAGAATAAAAACCGGTCCCTTTATAAAGAGGAGGAAAATTACGGGGGCAACTCAAAAAACTTCTCGAATGTTGGTTAGAACAATCAACCATTTGGGAGACAACTAACCCATCAGTATGCATTCATGTACTTCAGCATTTTCCTTCATAATATTATCTTTAATTAATAAACTTTATCCACAATTTAATTGATCTTCTATTCATTAGAAACAATTTTGACAATCTCATCCAAATTTTTGCTTAAGGGGACAAAATGGATTTTAGGTAGGCTCCTTATAGTCTCAATTTTCTTCATGATTTTTTCAAACTTTTTCTTAAGATAGAAAAGCACATTTGACTTTAAAGGAATATAATTTTTATTTCAATTGATGCTTGGAAGCAAAAGTTATGCCATTTTGAGCATAATTTTCATATCATTAGGCAGCAAAAGAAATCTACAAAAACTTCAAATAAAAATTTTGATTTTTTTTTTTCATATACCAAATTTTTGTCTATATAGCTTTTATTCATTCTATTTGGATTAGTGATGTGAAAGTTATGGAGCATCTTGTTTTTCAGGCAATGAGAAAATAACTTATTGGATTTGTTTTTTAACTCAATTTTCACATTTTTCCAAAAAAATCCACAAGGCGTATTTTGTTTGTTAGAGCAATTTCACTATAGAGATTGATGTATTTCAATTCCATTTCAAGGATATTAATAATTTAGTTTTTCCTTCTATCTTATGCTTGCTTCTACTTAAAAGAAAAATTTAAGAATGAAAATTAAATGTCTTTTATTATAATTTTTTTTCAAAACTCTAAACTAAATTTTTCATGATAATTTAAGAAAAAAATCAAACTCCATAGTGAAAAAATTAAGTTAAGAAGGTTCAAAGCCAAATAATCTAGTGAACCAAAGTACAAAAAAAACTTGCATTAGAAGATTTTTAGCAACTACAAAGGGTTGCGAGTTCCCCACTTCCCCTAGCTACCAACGTTGGGGAACAACCTCACAGTTGTAGCCTAATGTAGCATGGCGATTACCACGTCACCAAAATCTTTTTCTAAATATAAAAAAAAAATTCGGCTTTTTTCCATTCTAAAATTTTTAATTTTTTTTTTCCAAAAAATCAAAACTGATAGTAGGAACATCGAGAACAGGGTCAAATGAACAAGCCTAAAACAACTCTCCCGACCTCCTAGAAATCCTCTAATGTTTTCTTCACTTTAAACATAGATATCTTGCAATCTATGTTGCCAAAGTTATTGAAATTTCTTTGACACAATCTTCCACTATTCTAGTGCAAAATCCAATGGTTGGATATGGGGTGAAAAAAATGATTTTCACAATTTTTTTTGTTTTTTTTGCAATAGAAATGGCAATTTTGAATACTATTTTTTTGGACAAAGAAAAGGTTGTGGTCCTTTATAGGTTAATTTTATTGATATAGGGCAATCATCGAGGTAGAGGGAATTTAAAATAATAATAATAATTACTATTATAATATATATATATACTCACAAGGTGGGCTAAGCCCAACAAAGAATGCCTAGATTTTAGTTTAGTTTTTTTCAAAATTCACAACAAGGAATGTTTGCCCATTTTTTTCCAAAATTCAAGACAACAAGGAGATTGCATGACATAAATGCATGTCTAAAATGGATGAAATATGTGATCAATGAATGGAAAATCCGTAACTAGTGATTACACAAATTTCACACTCCAAGAGGAGATTATGGGAATTTATTTGTTTACAAAATGAACCGGACATTTCTTGGCAAGGGGTTAGGTGTAATAAGAGTATGATAACATCTCCAAGATACAAAGTTCTATAAAGTTGGAGAAGTTGGTGAGGGAATAATGATCCAATAAAGAGCCATTTTTCGTGAAGAAAGTGTGGCACTTTTTTTGATGTGGTAAGCATAGAGAATGGAAACTGTGTAGAATGTTTAATCCTTGAAATAATTTTGATGAAATCATCGAATGGGCAATGAATACAACCACACAGGAGGAAAACTAAGGAGTAGAAAGTTGAGAATTGAAAGAAGTTGGAAAATGAAGTGTTGTTTCTTCATCTGTGGAGGAGAAGAAACAACAAACTTCAAGGTCGAAGAATGGGAGGTCTATACCACCCTGAATGCCAATCACAAAGCATTGCGTCTCAATTCTGAGAGAAGTGAATTGTGTTTGAAGAAGTTGAATGTGACTATAGTAGAGGGCTTGAGAATAATTCTGACATTAAGTTGCGCCCCAACTAAAGTATGAAACAATGCAAAAGGTGCCATAAATCAAATTAATTATTTAGGGTTACAAATAGAGGTTCTAAGTGCATGCTTTTAGAATGTGAAGGAGTTGGCAAGGGTTCCCCCAAAGTATGTTTTTTGCTCATATTTGAGTACTTCATGACCAGAAGCTAAAACTTAATTTCAGTTAATGAAACAAACTAATGACTAATGTTTATTAACAATAGGCACATGCACTATAAGAGAATGGTATACAAATTGACAAATATGTAACACAAGTTTGTCTGAAATGACAAGGGTTGTCAATTTGTACTTTTTTCATATTCTTTGTCAATTGTTTTGTCATATGTTCATTTTGAATTCCAAAAGTTTCATTTAAGTTTTTAATATGTGAACAATGTTTAAATTATCACAAATATATGAAATTCTATACCAAGAATAAATTTGATTACAAGAATAAAGACATCATCATTACACCTTGGTGATAGAAGAGAGGTGATTTTGTTGATGCAAGAGAGGAGAAGACAAGATCTTTATACAAATGAAGTGGTACGTAGTAGAGGGTTGAACAAACCATATGGGACATGTGAATTAAGATTATGAATGGTTCACATAGCCCATATGGTTTATTTAGCCCTCTACTACGTCCTCCATTGATATAAACATCTTAGATTCTCCTGTCCTTTATCACCCAAGTACCCTCTCTTCAATCATCAAGTTGTGAAATACTTACATTTTATCTTGCAATTAATTAAATTTTGAAATATAATTTTACAGTTCTATCTATGTGGTAGTTTCAACCAGAATATTTTTTTGGCATGCCATGTGGTGGTCATTCATTGAGCAAAATTTAAAATGAATTATTATATATTTTTTATATCTATGGAAGACACAATTAACAGAATTTTTGTTAACAAAACAATAAGAATTGACAGAAATTTTGTTTGAATAGACAAGACATTTATACAATTTTGTTAGTTGCATATCCGAATCATCACATCCGAATTGACACCATAATTGACAAAATTGTGTCATTTTCTTGTTTGTTTGAACATAATTTCTCTTGTAGTGATGACACATCCCCATGTCGTGATTTGGACATTAAGTGAACAATTTTAGCATTGACATAAATGTTGGCAGCATCTTATTTCTCGTTTTTTGTACTCACTTGCTCTACTGAAAGACCCATCTCATTTTATTATTGTTATAGCCTATGAGCATGTATAGAGCCCTAGGCAATTGCCACTTCTAAAATTTGTATTAAATTCATCTTGGCTCCAATAATTACAAAGAAAATCTGAATTGGACCATTCCTCTCTTGTCTTCTTACGAAAATATTGTGAAAATTTTTTTGAATCACCAAATTTTTGCACAGATGCAGTTTTTCCCTGAGATGAACTGTTTTCAAGCCTTCCACCTTACCCCTAATATTAGTCAATACAAAGGCAAAATCAGGGAAGAAATCAGGTACAGATATTTGGCAAGACTGAATTTCTCCAGAAGTTCCCTCAACACAGATTGAAAGTTACAGGGATTAATTAGGATGAGAATCTTCGTATAACCTGCCAGCAACAGACTGAGGTGTCATGTCGGTGCTTCACTTTGATTCTAGTTTTTCCTGGTATCAACTTGGTTAAACTTACGTTGACTTGCGTTTGATCTTTCTCAGCAAAGCCCATTTGCACTCGCCCTGCTCACTTTCTAAGGTACTGGCTTCGTCACTCTTTGCTTCAATCTTCAAGCCAAGCCCGTACTATATTGCAACTTTTGCAACGAAATGCTCGTATGGTTGCCTCAAAAACTAGCAACTTTTGCAATTGCCAATACTACTTGGTATGCCTCCCAAAAAATCTTCATCATCAATTGAACTCATTACATTAATTTAATAGTGCGCTCGGTGTTCCCCAAAGTTTATATTAATGGTATTATATTGTAGCATTTGTCATACATTGAAAATTCAAACAAGTGGAAGTGTGGAAGTTAGTACAAGGAGGAATGGGAATTGAGAAGTTGACGTATCCAAGAAGATATAAAAGGGTTCAAGACAAACTACAAGTTTGACCTTGGAATGCCAAGCACAACCAATTGCACATCCTTGTAACAAATGAAAGCTAGCCTAGACAATGTAAAATCAATGAGTTTCTTTTGATTTTTTATGCTGAACTTTTGTTAGTATTATAATTATCCACATAATTTAATCAAGATCTAATCATATTAATATTAATGTAAGTGAAGGACAAGAGCAACATATTTCTTGCTAATTATTTAAATTATTCAAACAAAATAAGGTTCAATAAATTTCTAAAACAAAACATTCTTAAATATCCTTTTTCTTCTATAGAAAAAATATTTGAAAAATATATCTTTCAATAAAACTGACATTTGTTGTTTCTAAAATTATTTTTTGCCAAACTTGCCCTACATGTGCACTAGTTATTTTTCATTTAATATGATATATATATTTTTTAAATACATGTTTTTGTGTTTTTTAGAACTTTTGACTTCTTGTCCTTACAACTTTATTTTGACATTGAAGATGGAGTTTTTTTTCTTCTCTTAGATAAACTATGAAGCTCTTGTTGCTTCATAATGCACATGGACATTTCTCCTCGTCATTACTAATTCTAAAACTAGAGTTGTATTCATCTCTTCTTCATGTGATACAAATCTCACTTCACAAAGTGAACTACCCTAAATTGAAGTTCTATAATTAAAAAAAAGGGAGTTACAAAAGTGGTATAATCAAGTGAGGGTTGCCATAGGTCTACTTACCTTACTAAATAACCATAGATTGGGTTATAAACTTGTTGCAAAACACATTAATAAGTTTTAGTATTGATCATTTGTTTCCTCCATCACTTCAAACTACAATGAACAATAGAATACAAGTCACTAGTAATAAATCCAACTTTACCAATTCTCATTGTACATATGTTATCTATTATACAAAGTACATATCATCACAAAATTTTGTCACATTTTCAATCCCATAGATGGCCTTATTCTCATCCATTCTAAACTTTTCTATTTGTAAAGGGGACATTTTCTTCCATTTGCAAAGAGATTGTTCTAAAAATTTTGCTAAACAATGTATGAATTCAATATAATTTTCAACTATACTTAATCTAGAAATGATGTAGTGGCCAATTTTTTGGATTGATGAATGATAGAGAATCTTGTTGTATATGACAGAAGTGCAACTATTCATCCTTCAAATTTTGAGGCAAAAGGGAAGGTCTTCTATAGTAGCTTGACTTCGAATGAGTACTTTTGCAATATTCTAAGCCAGTGATTTACATAGTAATGGAAAAGGATGTAAAGGGATGATTTCTAAGGTCATTCCTTTGTTGTTTAAGGATTGAACCCCTATTATTAGTCCTATTGTCCCCTTAGGGAACAAAATGGATTTTGGATAGACTCCTAGGGTCTCAATATTTGTCATGATTTTTTGAAACTTTTGGTAAATATAGAAAAATATATTAGTTTTTGGATATATCATTTTTATTTTAATTGATGCCTAGCATCAAAAGTTATATTATAAAAAGTCCAAATTTTAGTTCAATGTGCAAAAAAAAAACCCACAAAAACTTTTCAAAACTTTTTGTTTCTCATACATTATATTTTTATCTATTCAAAGCTTCCCTTTAAAATTGTTTTAAAAAAACTTCAGGTTTTTTTTGCTCTTTGCAATAGAAATGGCGGATTTTGTGGATTTTGATGAAAAAAAGGCCTTGAGACTTTAGGAATTATGCTTAAAATACAGTGAATTTTCAAAAAAATTGTGGTGGAAGTGCAATACGAGTAGGCTAAATAAATTGTCTTAATTTTTATCATTCAATCTTTTCATCCATAATGTCACCTAAAACAAGTAAACTTCATCCAGATATTGGCAAATCTTATACTGCACTTTTAGTAGTACTCCGTAGTTCTTAAGTAGAGGTGATTTTCAGGTGATTCCATCCACCTTTTTTTTTCTCTCTTTTTTTCTTCTAGTGTCAGTAATGCGAGGCAGCTCGGAAATCAAGTAAGATTTTGGCGATTGTTCGCCAACCAACCAAAACTTCACTGAGAAACGTCCTTGCAGATCAGTATCATACTGTACTCAACACTAGCGGTGTACCTAAGAATCAAGACCGGAACCCCGCATGCCTTGTCTCCAAATTGTCCCTCAGCACACACTTGTTTTGATTTCACTGCAATAAAATCCGTTACTTTAATTGATTCAGCCAATCCTGCTGGTGGGATAGGAACTGGAAAAGGTCATCTCTTCCTCAGACCGGTAATTGTTTCAATAAATCCATTCAATAATTAATAATTAAGTTCCTCACAGTTCCCAAACAAACCAGAAATAAGGGAAATGTGCGTGGCAAACTTCAGACATCAGACTGACATCAGACTGACAGGTCCGCACTTCGATAAGTTGAAAGGACTCTGCAGTTTCCACCATCTAAAGGATTGCATAAGGATTGCATAGTAAGGTTGACACAGAAGAGCCAAATTGCCAGATTTGATATAAAAATTCATAAAATTTTAGTTAGACTTCCCCATCGAAAATTCAACAGCGGTCGTCATATAGAAATGTTACCTATCTTTAAGCCGACCAAAGCCTTGGAGCCTCCCAAATTTAGAGGCGGCTGGACTCCCATCCAGAGACAGCAAAACATGACTCGTGCCTCAATTGGCTACCTCCATGGTCCATTCATTTCCAGGAAAGATGGTTGCAAGGAATTCACCTTATTCCACAGACAGACAGTGCCGTGGTAAGTGAGGGTGGTGAACACTTTCGTTTCCACTTTCCAGCTCGAATTAATAAGAAAAGCCCCTCTTCCGGGCTGAGGGCAGAGCACGCATGTAAGCTAGAAATTTCATTGTGTCCATGGCCGATGGTTCGTAATAAGCTGTAAATATCAACAAGCTATAAGCACCGCAATTGTTGTACGTATTTGTCACTCGTATGTGCATCCCGAAGCTCCAGTGGACGTATAAGCGAACATATAAGATCATTATTTTTCTTGCATCGATCTTATCCAAGGCGTGTAATGCATCAATATGTGTCGGAAGCGGGCTCTAGTCAAACCTGGGGCCGGGTCCTTGACTCCTACAAGCTAGTGGTGATCGTTATATATATTTATTTACAACGCTCGATATGGCACAGTATTACACAGAGTTCGAGATTGACAGTCGCGACTAAACCAAGTAACCAACTGAATGCTGGACTTGGACTGAATCAGTTGTTACGGTTTCCACTTCTGATTGGCGTAATAGTAGGTTGGTTTCACTTGTGGGTCCTCCACTTGTAGGTCAGTTTCAGCTTGCATGTCCAGACTTGAGAATATATACCTTACTGACCGCTTTTCCTCAACCGTTAGAGTGAGGAAGCATCCATTGCATGATGGGACCATCTGAAGCTAAGGCTGAGCGCAAAACGGACTGGCCGACCATGCCAGTTCGGTAACTGATTCTGTTGAAGATGTATGGCCAGAGGTTAATTTGAAGCTAGTTATTTGAACTGAAACTTCAAAACACATGCATGGCCGATACAGTTCGAACTGGGGTCTTTCTTACAGATGTCAATTAGGTCATGGAGTTCGAACTCGAGAATCAAGCCAAAGGTACACTAAGATCTTACAAACAGAGATGCAACAAGTTGGTCTCTTTAACGGCCAGTCCGGCTGGATTGCTTCTGCATGTGTCCCTTGCATGAAGGCCCAACCATGCAATCTTTGAGACCAACTCAGGTGGGGTTCACAAGGTAAATAAAGGGACAGCTAGCTAGCAATCGACTTGTTTTACTTAAGAAAAATTTGCATTGGTTTTCATACTACCTAACCAGCAGTACATTCTAACTTTGTGAGCGACGAGCTGACCACATTTGAGCTTGCCCCATGCATCTCGATCTTTTGGTGACCCTTCGTCATGACCATGGGAAATATATACGAAGAGGGATGTTCAAATGTGCTCACCCGGCAGACCTAAATAAAAGCAATAGTTCTCATTGGATTCTCTAAAATGGCTTCAAACCATAAAGTGGTTCAATTGGCGAAAGGACATTGAGCGCTTGCTATCACGGACTTGCCATCCTACCTTGACAAGCCCACTATATTTTGGTAAGACCGTTATTTCTGAAGGGTGGACCGAGCTTGTGGCCGAGCTCTAAGTTCGCAGTAAGTTCTCTTGTGCCGAATGAACAAGCGTTTCTAAGCTTCTCTAATCCAAGATCATTCCAGTTTAAATTCAATCACTGCACTAGTCCAAGATTCCAATTTAGAACTGGTGAACTCCTGAACCCTAAACCCTAAACCACGTATATATAACCACGTATAAGGTGTTTGCATCAAGTTTGTTCCTAGCCTCTTGATTGTAAGAACAGAAGATACCTCTCAACTACCTGACAGTTCCAGAGCATATGCATACCTGGCCCTAGCATGGAAGTTAATTTCCAACAAGTTTTACAAACTGAAGAGACAGTAGCTTGATTGTAAGCTTCCATTACACGTATGGATTCACCAGAAGCCCACATTTCGAGTTCGGGCAGATCAGAAGCAGACTGGACCTTGTCTCCCTCCTGGCCCGAATCCCCAGATACCGGTTGGCTGTTACGAAAACAGAACTCCCTTCAGTTCATGCATGGCTTCATCAGTGCCTATTGATTGATGAAATTAAATATAGACTAGCTTTCCGTTTGTCAAAGCTGGTTATGGCTCCACAAGTCCCCATATGCAAGCTCAGTCCAACCACTGGTTGCAGTCTCCAAGATGGCTTTAGGTTTGTCCGTATCGACTCCTGCGCTGCCTCGCTTTTTTCTCTGCTTGTCCAGCTATCCTCCTAGAATTATTGGTCAAATCGATTTTTTAATAGGCTTGCAGAGGTGTCACTTTGATCTTGGTCGCTCTTTGGAACCTTCAAAGGCCTGGCTAGATTCTTTCCCTCCTGAGCAGCCATCCCAGCTTTTTAATTTCGGCCACTACAAAATTGTCAAAATCAAATTCGAAATGAACAGCAAAATCAACTTCCAATGACAGTTACCAGGGATTCATTACACTGGATGTACGTCTACTGAGAGCACTGATATCATTCTGTGATACCAAGTGAAAACTCAGTGTTGCTAGCACTGGCAGCGCATATTCTACCTTTCCACTTTATTTTTCTTCCCAGATTTGTGTGATCAAACTCCTCTCTGCAAGAGACAAACGGATTGCAGTTTTCAAAACAACTGAAGACCCACGTGCATCAATACAATATTGTAACACTCCTTAATGTTGTTCAACTAGTTCTATTACGGATTTTGCTGTAGTAGACATTGGCACATGGCACGCATTTGAGGTTTTCAAACCTTGATTAAGTCTTCACTAAGGGGAAGATTTGTCTTCCTACGTTTTAAGAGTACAAGGGTTGCCATAACTTAATAACCACTATTATCTTTACTACCTTACGTATTGGAGTACCTAGTAAAGTAAGTCAAAAATTCATCTGTGATCCATCTCATCCTGCTTTGACCTTTTTACCTACAAATATGCGTAAAAGTACATTTGCAATCACGAGATAAAAAGAGTCGAGTGAGATTATCACTGGTTGCTTTTAGAGAAAAGGATTACTTTCCACCCACAGATTGATGGTCAAATCCCGAAAAAGGGTTGAAATATCGATAACCCACTAGAATCTAGCTGAGCACAGAGATGTGTAAAGCAAGTGAAACCAAGGATTGTGTGAGATTAATGAATGATTGGGCTGGGTAATTAACTAGAAACCTGTGCCCACCCCAGCTAGCCTGAATTGTGCATTACGCAACCTCAAAGCAATGAAGCTTGGCATTCAAAGTAAAGCAAACAACGGGAATTCGGGCGGCTTTGTCAAAGCCCTAAAGTCGGCTGCGAATTAGCCAACACTGACAGGAAGATAATAATCAAACTTGCAAGAATTGAAGCCCCCAAACAGGGAGCCATTCCAGGTCAGAGACTGCGGCGTCGACATGGCTAACCCCTGACCGTGCCTCTTGCATCCATTCCCAGCCAATTAATGAAGTGACCTACACAATTATCGGTCTAGTTAAGTTGCGATGTCTAGCTAGTCTCAGCGAGCGCATTGCAAGATTGGCGGAGATCACTATCTGTAGACCGAATATACGATTAATAATTTGTTAGAATGACGTGTTTCAGAAAGCCAAATTTGCGATTATCAAGGGGTAACTAGCTAGGACTTGTCTAGATCTAAGGTTTCAGTCGCTCAGTCCAGCAATTGAAACTGTGCCAATTTCACTGAATTCCGCAATTTGGAAGTTGACCAGCATGTCTAGAACCTTCCAATGCAGGTGTACATGCAGACACAACTATGCAGGCTCGATCACTAGCTAGCTAGCTAGCAGGGTAGCTCTCCCTTCGATTTCTTGCTCTCGATTAATTGAAGGAGTCAAGCGAAGCTGGTTCTAGTGATCAGTTTGATCGAAAGGTCGGTGCCTGTACGTCGATGATTGGAATAATAAACAATTAATAAAGAAGTAAGCAAGGCGGCTTGGATCTGAACATTCTTCTTGCGCACAGGAAAAGTAAATGCCCAATGGCGAAAAGCGAGCTAGACGTGTATGGGAAAACACACCTAGGATGCCCTGTGTACGTGGTAACAGGCCGGTTTAGGATTTCAGGGACAAATCTCGGGAAAATTCTACATATCTAGGTCCTGTTAATTCGAACATTCAAATTCCCTGAGGTCCGACTTTCCCCACTTCCCCTACTAGGTTGAGCAAATTAAACTAGTGTTGCAAATCGATCTCCTGTGATCGATATCATATCGATCAGGGGAAGGGGTGATCGATTTTCACAAACGGGTGACGGGGTCTGAAATCGATCGACGTGAGCTAGCTAACGTTTATGGACTCTGATGACTGCCATTGAATATACTGGAATATATCTTAGAAGACTGGTGCAAGCTAGTGCTCATTCAAAGGCTGGGAGGGGAAAGAGAAAAAGTCTGCCGCCTGCAGTTGCTTGTGTTGGGAGGAGGAATCTTTCATCGAATGTACACCCCAGCCGCAGACTGAGTCCTGGCAGACAAGTTAACCTGGTGTCGGTAGGTAGCTGACTTCGGGAAAAGGCCGGTGACGACCAGCCGCCGCGTGCAGACATTAACCCTTCCAAGTTCAGTTCCTGTTTGGTCAAACTTCATTAGTTTTCTACATGAAAACACACCTTTCTCAGTGTACAATTTGAAATATCTCTTCTGTTAGTTCTGTTCTGTAGTACTCTGTATTATTTATCAAAAAATTTACCTTCAGTTTTTTCATCACTAAAAAACATTAAAATGAAATTTATATGACTTTATAAAAGAAATTTCTTTGAAGAAATTTTAGTAATTACAAAAATATTTAAAGTAGTATGAAATTTTTAGCAAAATTGATGATGGTAGTGGCAAACATCATGTCATCATGGTATAATTGGTGTTTTCCTTGAGTTCACACCAAGAACAAACATGTTTTTTGTTAGACAAGTTCAAACTAAGTGATATCTTTTAAGCTCTAAAAATACTACCTTCAAAGTGTCACAAAAATTATAATTTTAAATCATTTTGAAAAAATAGATGTGAAAAGAAAAAAAATGTTTGGAGCTACATTTTCTTAGCTAAGCTTGAAACCATTTTAAATCAAGAACTATGTAAAAATTAAGGTTGAATTTCAAAATGCGTCTTGGGCTTGCAATGTCTTTTAACCACTAATGATTTAAGGAGAATGTACTTTCAAAATAGGCTAAAACTACCAAGTACTTGAGCAAATGTTTTGCTCATTTTTTATTGAGATAATTTTCAATGTTAACATATTAAGATCTTAAAGTTCACATTGAAAGCAAGCACCTCAAATAAATTTAGATGATTTCAGAACACAATTTAGGAAATATATAAGTTTTAAGTTTTATTTTGGTCAATGGAAATACAAGATAGCATATTTTGAAGGAGTATATCTTTGTGAGAATACTTGAAAATGATGCATTTCATCTTTAGTAAGAGATAAGATTGTTGAAAAGGTACATGTAAAATTTCACAACATTCTAACTATTTTTCAATTTATGGTGGAGCTTGCAATGCACAATGTAAATGGTCATTGAAATGAGAGTATTGTTTGTAAGATAAACAAGAATAAGGACACTTGTCTTCTCCTTGAGCTCCTTAGACCTACTTTTTTGACATGGATTTGACCTTTTGAAGTGGACAAGATCAAATTGATTGGCTGACTTTTTAATCTAAGCCTAAACCAAACCCAAATAAATGAGCTATAAACTGTAGTAATTAAATTTTGAAAAATTCCACAAGGCAAAGTTTAACTTTGAATTTGATGAAACTACCACCATTGAATTTATAGCATAGTCTATTTTCTAGAAATTATTTTTATTTTAAAAATTAGTAACTCAAAAAGAAGGACAACTACTAGAAAATGGTTGCTTAGGTCATTAGACGTTAAATCATACCTTTGTATAACTTGGTATTTTTCTTATGTATTGCTATAAATCAAAATTTGAACTTCAATTCTTTTATATTAAAAACATTAAATTGAAACTTATAGTTTTATACAATTCTTAGAAGTAATTTATTTGTAAGAAATCATATTAATTTTTTTAAATGATTAAAATAGTATGAAGTTTTAAGAAAAATTGTAGATAATAAGATAAACATCATGGCATAATTGGTGTTTTCTTGGAGCTCACACTAAGAGAAATTTGTTTAACAAGTTCAAAGGTGGTGCATTTCAAGTTTTCAAGATGCTACCGTCAAAATGTCACAAAAATTATAATTTTAATAGTTTTAGAAAAAAATATAAAGAACTAAAAATAGATTATTAGAGCTACATTTTTTAAGTGAAGCTATGAGACATTAAAAATCAAGAACTATGTAAAATTGAGGTTTGGCCTTGAAACTAAGCCCCTTAGGTGCGAGTGTTTGTCCTCTCAAAGCATCTTTAGGTAGTTGCAAGAAAGACCTCTCATTTATTTGTAGCATTTGGCATTCTAGGGCTGATTTTTTGGAAAAGACTTTATAATTAGAAAAACAATTCTTAAAAAATATAAAAATGTATTTAGAGTATGCATCTTTAAAAGAAAGGTACCTCATAAAGGAAAAGTGTAAAAAAATTCTCTAACTAGAAGAACTAGAAAAGTGCAAAATATCATGAAAATAGATGTTTTGAAATTTTAATTTGTAAAAAATAGAAAAATAAGTTAAAAAACAACTAAAAACTAACAATTTGGGAGAACTATATGATGAAGGGATTTCACCAAAAGAACAATCTTATTACCATTTTTATTGTTCAAAAAGACATACACAAGGGGCCCCTATTTGCACACATGTGGATGACAAAAAATAGTGTTTTTTTAGATGCCCCTTTGTAGTCTGCCTACCTAGTGTGGGAATAGACCACAAAATTTTTAGTTTTGAATCATTTAAAAAGGGTACACCATAGTTTCAAAAAACCCTAAGTTGCAAAATGTGACAAATTAGCTAAATTGGAATTTAATTATAAAAAGTTTTATTTTTAATTCTGAAAAATATTTTTGTCTTACAACCAAGTTAGTCATCTTCAATAAAAATTTCAACTACATTGGTTTGATTCTCCAAAAGTTATGGTTGGTTTAAACTCCATAATTCCATTTGTGATGCAAAATAGTACAAATCTTTCTTGCAACTACCCCTTGTTCTGAAACTGGCTACTAATATAGAAGTACATTTTACTTTCTTCAATGTACCAAAAGTGTGCATTTCATGAGTTGGTTTCTTTCAGTAATTACTTCATTTCAACTTCAAAAATTCGGAACTAATTCTATGAAGATCCAAAAAATATGAAATGACTTGGGTTAATAGATGCCAATCAGTCCATTTTTCTTCCTAGGAAATTGTTTCAAGGACTTCCAAATTGGCTTCCCCCCAAATGCAATCAGCTCTTGGAAGGTCGCTTTAAGCAGACTACCTGAAAGAGTCACCGAAACTGCCTTCAGTTGCACACAGTTTTCCAAAGGCAAAACAAATTAAATTAGCAAACTGCAGTGGGAAAACGTCATCACTTGCATAACCTTCGACACCGTCAGTTACTTCACCGACGTCATCATCCAACATTTCTTACGGGTCTTTCTCTCCTTGGACCGGCTCGGCCGGGCCGCCGGGGTCACTCCGGCATTGACAGAATCAATTCAACAGAGAAATTATGGGCAGCGTTTATTTTCTGGCGAAGTTTTGCCAACAACTGACTTGCCTTTGCTTTGAAATCGGCGACTCCTCTAAGTTAGGCTCGAAAAAAAGAGGGAACAAGAGGATGGAGTTGTCAATGTTATTAAAATTAGGTGAGGCACATTCAGGCGTTTTCAGAGGACCTTTTTATTAGCAGAATCTGTCTCAAGTGTCTATTCTGCCTCAAGGGCCAATTTTGCTTTATATTACATACGTTATATATGCAACCACAAATGTGCCTTTACCCAATTTTAATGCTTGAGAAAGGGTTGGTCATGGTTGATTCAACCTACTGCGCAGTCATAGGGCTTGCCACATGACCGCTTACAAGGCAGAATTGACCATGGCCAACCTTTTCTCTAGAACAATATTTGCAACAAATTTTACATGAAGATTTGCATGAATTTTACTAATTCTAAATATTGTTATGGATGAAAGTATAAAAGTGATATAAGTCATGGATGGATGCATAGAAATGAATGTTTTTTTTTTCACCTACCTACATTGAGGGCAGTATTTTCTTTATGCATGATTTTTTGACAATTGACTACAATCCATTGCAAACACGTTGGCTCTTTTTTGTAAAGGAATTATTTATTTTGGGGTGAAAAAAGCTAGATTACTAATGGAATTCAACACAAATTGCCAAATTATCACCTTGGGTATCACCTCATTTAGATATAGGAATCACATGAGTATAACCCAAGTATCACATGAGTATCACCCAAGTGTCACATGAGTATTGAAGAAACAGCTGACTTCTTCACCAAAATGATAGAAAAAAAAAAATACACTACCTGATTGACAGTGCTTGTCGAGCAACCAACTAAAACTCCAAAAAGAACACTGATTATGTGCGTGGCTGTTGGAAATGGGGAGACACTTGATTAACTTACAGGGTCACAGCGGCTACGCCTTCGCTGGGCCCTGACCTACCTACTGGTTGTTTGAACCTCTGGCTGTGGCTCCGCCTGTTTCTGTTCGATTTTCAATTTGTGAAAATGGACACTTGTTGCACAGTTAGTTAATTTTGAGTTCTCAGATAGAATAATGGAAGAAAAACTCAAACAACCCCACCGACTTCTCAAACTGCAGGTGTGAACTGTGATCGAAGGGGAAGATGATGACAGTGTAACTTAGACGGAGTCAAAGTTAAGAGGCTTGGCGGAACGGCACGAAGCTGGCTGCATGCTGAGTGAAAATGATCTGCACAGTACAGTACATGCAATACAGCAGATGTTTGGTAACGTGGCTTCGTGACTGATCGAGCGGTGTCGCGGTGACATGATGTTTCACGTGCCCTCCCGGACTCCGTCACCTCATGTCAAGAGCTACAACAGGATACACGTTTCACAGGGGACTGACTGCTTTAGCTAGCAGAGCAGTAAGTCAGTACTCTTCCAACTTCAGAGCAGACAATCTCTTTTGTTTTGCCGTTGTTAGTGTACTCGAGAGCCGGCAGCTACCTGCCACGCACAGGACGCTGCCTGCTCTCAAGCGTTCAAAGCAAGACATGGCAGGCAAAATCAGTACCTCGATGGCAGAATCGCCACTTCACTCTCTCATTGCAGATTTTGCACTCTAACGAGAATGTGGAAAAGACAGAATAGGCTTTTCTTGCTTTTAACTAACCTCGTAATGTTGGAGCAGACACTAACTGAGTGTGCAATGGATGATATAGAATCTTTCTGTGAGATCAGTAGAAGTGCATTGAATGATGCTCATCCTTGGAATTTTGTGTAGGAAGGGGAGGTCTTGCACAATAGTTTGACCTCCAATGAGTATTTGTTCTTGGGTTTGTTTGTGCAAGTGATGCACATGGTATCCTAAAAGGATCAGATTTCTGTGGTCACCAACCTAATGTTCTAGGGTTATTGAAGTAGGTTACTATAAAACCAATGATGATCCAATTTTGTCAAAATCTAGGAGGGCATGACACTGTGGAATGTCAATCCAAGATTGTTGACTATTCTAAGACATTTCAACAATAAGATCTCTTAGACAATCTTCTAAAGGAATTTCTACAATAGGGTTATAGAGATAGTCACACCTTCTCCAAAGATGAAATTTTGGTGAAGAATGAAAAGCTCAAGAGAGAAACTTATAGCCAATTAGGAGCGTAAAACCATAAAGAAGGTGTGACATCCTTTTTTTGTTGTCTAGAAAAGGAGTGTGGAAAATTAGAAAACTATATTGGATAGAGAATACAAGATGAAGCCACAGAAGGTGCAAGTAGTGCAGAACGCATGGTCAAGGCAAAAATGAGGCAAACAAGAGTTCAAAGGAATATACATAAATGAAGAAATTTTCTTCACACTCAATATATACCTCTAGAAGCAAAATAATGAACAGAGAGAAAACTTTGCAAAAACAATATATTCTATAGTGGTGAAGCAATGAAAAGTTTCCACATGCACATTCACTTGAGAATGCATGAATAGTGAGGAAAGTATAACTACCTTTAATGAATGCATTCAATTCATTTTGATGAAATTAGGTCAAAATTGGTTTCACAACCACCTATCTAAGAACGACTTGCACTTTTGAATGCACGTATGTAATGGAGAATTGGATAAATTCATCCATGTCTATACATTCATGTTCAAAATCGTCTAATATCGTCCATTTTCATCCAAATTTTGGTGAATCTAAATTTTTTGGGGGGAAGAATTTGATAATTTTGTTTGTTTTTCATCCATTTTTCTTGGGTATATAGTAGCTAGTGCCAAAATGAAGTAAGGTTCTTTCAAAAATTTACCAAAATTTTGAGGGCTAATTTAGAGGTTAGAGCACTTTGCTTCACATATTATTAATGAAATAGATATCAAAACTCTTGAATTGATGCTTTTCTTTGAATTCTATTATGCTCTAGGGTTTTAAGTAGATATAAGAGAGTAAAAAAAGACCTAATTTGAGCCCTATTCCAACTTTATATGCTCTTGGTATGTTGGTCAACTTCACCTTCATCTTCAAATTTTTCAGTCTTGAGATAATTTTGCCAGTTTGGGGTTTTTTCACTTTTGAAATGTCTTCAAACTTGTTGGAGCATATTATTTGCATAAAAAAATTTATTCTAATTTTTAATGAGATTTTATCACATTGGGTAATTTTCAAGAATTTTCCATTAAGAAATTTGGTAGTTGACTGTCTGGAAGAATATCTTCTAACTATTAAAAAAATTCCAAATTTTTTTGTAGAATGAACCTCCTATAGAATTCTACAAAAGATGTACAAGTTTGTATTCTTACTTTGAGCATTGGATGAAAGAGAATCAAATCCTAGTATCTCTTTTGATTTCTTGTGAAAGGAAAATCTTTCATATTTAGGGGATTTTTAACAATCTAACTTCACCTCAGAACTCCTAACATGATTCCACCTTAAACCACCATATTTATGTCATAGATGCTCTCTTTTGGTTCATCTTGAGTTTTTTTTAACCTGTAAGCTAACAATTGAGGTTTCTAGTACTATTTTGTTGATACAATGGGGAAATTGAAACCTCTCTAGGATTGACTTAGGGTTCTCACATATGTTCCTTCAGACCAATTTAGCCATGTTCTATCACATACAAGGCGAGTTTAGCCAATTCAAGAAAATTCTACTAAAGAATGAGTCCTCTCTTCTTAAAGTGAAGAATGGATATGAAGTTCCTCCATTCTCCATTTGGGATTATCACACCTTCAAGAATGAAACTTTTATAAAAAATGAGAAGGTATGAAGTGAAAAGAGGAGTCAATTAAGAGTCTTTCTCCACAAAGAAAGTGTGACACCCCTTATTGTGTCATGTGGAAAATGAGATTTACTTGTGATTCACGATCGGCAATGATAAAATAGCGCCATTCACATGATCAGACATAAAAAACTGTCTCCTCTCAACCTAAAAAAACAAACCGCAATGTGGTGTTGCTCGGCAATGAAGCTCCGGAAACCCAAGCTCTTTCCACCCCTTTGACTAATCAATTAGCTCCGACTGATTGCGCAATAACTGATCAAATCACTGGAAGCAAGCAAGTAAGCTCGCTCCGGCTGGTTGCAATTGCGAACCGAGGGTTGTTACAATGGTGCATGCTAGTAGCCATGTCCACCATAGCAGCACAACGATTGAATGTGGACACAGTCTCTGAAGACCCTAAATTAATCTCTCAATTGCCGCTCTGTTCCCTAGATCATCGTTGGAAACCAAACGATGTTGACAACCCCATTTGAATTAATTAATTAATTTGTTCCAGATCATGTTAAAACCTCAGGAACTCTCTACACATTGCCACATTGTGCAAATCCACTTGAAAAAAACGGCACAATAAAAAACATCGTGTATACAAAGACTTCGGTACTAAAGCGAGAAAACAAGAAATTTCAGAGCTGTGGATGCTTCAACAGAGTAGCGAAACGCCTGAATTCTCCCAGACGCAATCATGGCCCAAATCTTACGCTTTTCGAATAAGCACCAAGAAAAGCAAGAGAGCGAAATCCCGAAGAGCGTACTTATCGTGAAAGAGTGCCGGAAAACGGTTTCAGAGACACAAATGAGTCGCGATCATGGCGACGCAATGCAATTCGCGAAAGTGGAAACGATTCACCGCCGAAATCATCCAAAAAAATCGAAGACCCAGTAGCAAGAACCAACCCCTAGCTCATCTTGATCAAAATCACGGATCCTACTACCTTCAGTAAAGCGCAGCTATGCACGCAGCCGCTACCAGCGCAAATGATAAAACTTTCCAGCGACCGGGCTCTCCAGCGGCAACGAGAGGGAAATCGGCAGGCAGAGTAAAAGCGAAATAAAAATTTTGCACGCAAAAACTTCTTCACGCCCATTCTTCAGAGAGTGCCACATCCTCAGAAGATTGAGAAATGGGAAGAAGGTGTGACAACTCCATTTCGCTCCATTCTCAAAAGGGGTGTAACACCTCTTTTCACTCCATAACTTCTCATTCTTCATAGAAGTTTCATTCTTGAAGGTGTGACAACTCCTAATATCTAAAATTAATATATCTACAAAGGAAATGACTCTGGAATGTCGTGCCATTCTTTTGAATGGCACGACATTCGATACATGCTCACAGAAAAATGTAATATATCACAACCGCAATACAACCGCAATAAGTGCTCAACTTACGCCAATCAATCACATTCTTCAAAAGAAAATGCCCTAATTAGAATCAAGTATGTAAATATTATTGTCGATCCAAAACACTCTGGTACAACAATCAGTCAAATTCTTCAAAAGAAGATGCCCTGGTAACACTCAGGTATTGACGATCCAAAACACTCCGGTACACAAACTATTCACCGACCATTATTCCACTTCTGCGTACTACTACATCCTACTCTTCTCGGGTGAAAAGACCAGACATAGATATCTGTAAACCTTAGCTTGAAATCAGGATGTAATACATTCTAGATATGAAGAGGTAACGGTGCTGGAACTCCACGAGAGTATTCTTTGATGAGCCCAGTGCCATGGACATGTCGGCTCTGGGAGTGTCGATGACGAAGAGGTAACTCGGACGGAACTTTATTCTTCAGTGCACTGGGTCGAGAACCATGTCCAGTTCCAGACTTCTCCCCAACACGCTTATCTCGATGACGTGGGCTGGAGGCAGTGGATACAGCAGTTTTTCCGTTTCGCCGAAGGGGCTTGCTCTGTGACGATGTCTTGCCTCGTTGATGGGTGTGATGGCTTGTATTGCCCAAGGCAGCTCTAGCAACACTGTCCACTGATGCGTCTCTTGCAGAAACAGCCTTCATCGCCTGCTTGTTGAGGTATACGACATGTGGAGCGATTCCAATGATCAACTTTCGCAGTGGCTCCTCGCCCAGGTTGCTGTGCAATGGATTTCCCAAAAGGTTGATTGCCTGGAGAGAATTGTAATTGGCGGCTAGCTGTCCAATAGATTTCCCTGATGCAAGCTTGTTGAAACTCATATCGATGAAGCTAAGTTTCAGTAGTCGATGCAGCCCTTCCACCTCACTTAACTTGTTCCCAGCCAAGTGCAGTTCTCTCAAAGAAGTACAATTAGCCAAACCTGTAAAAATCATCGCCATTTAGGGTATGGTTATACTCTAGAATGGCAGAGAAACGCAGTTATCTGAAAACTAACCATATTTATGATAATCACCAAATTTGCACACTATCCCGCAAAACTATATGTTCTGTAACACTCACCATGTCCGATTCTCAGAATCCGATTATGCGACAAGTTCAGCACACGCAATCGCGAAAGTTCACGGAACCCCTCGATAACAACAATCTTGTTCCGAGACAAATCCAGGATATGTAAGCTTTTTGGAAGACACCCAGGCACAATGCGTACTGCATCATGCAAACAAAAGAATTAGCACACGCTGATTGAGGTAACTCACTCAATTTTGAATTCAGATATCACACTGATATTCAAAGTACAAGATTCACTTGGAAGTTGAAACCAGTCATAACATCGCCCAGAAAAATACGTAGACGTAACCTTAATGGCAATTGGCAAATAGTACTCCGTATTAACGACATCAAAATTCAGAATAATAATAGTAATATTAAATATAATAGCAACAACAATAAAAAATGACACGATGTATAGATGAGTACTCACCAATGGCATTTGCTGAGAGGTTGAGGGTCTTCAAATTGCTGTGCACTCCAAGAGGCGGAACAAGCCTTAAGCCCACACCAGAGAAATGGGCAACTGTTGACAGTGGATTCACTGACCGGGCAATGAAGCTCGCCATCTCACTTTCCGCATCTGGAAATTGATCCCCCGGGTGGTTTCTACGGTCAGGGAGAGCACTCCCATCTGCTTGAATCGGATCAGGTCGGGAAGCTCTTGCCCGAAAAAATGAAGCTGCTGGTGCCGAAGGTTCTGTATCCGAATAAGCTATAGTTTCAGATTCATCATCTGCTGTGAGAGAAAATGGATCAATATTGCTAATCCACTCTTCAACCCTTCTCAAATCAGGTCGTTCTGACACAGACACTTTCGGGTCCTTCTCGCTGTCGTCATGGGCCGATGGCGGATGTAAGTTCAGAGATTCGAAATAAGACCCCTCGACTTGTGTAACTTCATTAGTGACAGCAACCATATACGGGACATCAATTCCATCATCGTCCTCGCCAATTCTAGGACACGGTCCGCTACGAACACTCGCAGGTTGACAAGCATCACTCTTAGAGTAGGACGCTTCAACTTCCACCTTCGGGGAACCACTGTAGTAATCGACATCAGAGGAATAGCCAGTAGCGCCAGAGATCAGTAATCTATCAGACCTGCTAAGAGAAGAGCTGGTTATTAAACCGTTGCCCTCGGGATAGATATTACGGTGTGAGATAAGAAACATCTTCCACCACGGCTTCTGCTTCAGCGCTGAGGGATCTTTGTCAGGGTACGTCAAATTTAAGTAAAGCTCTTTAGCATCCCTGAGATCGACTTCTGAATGTGGACTCTCCACTACACTCTTTGGTAACTGAATAGAAAAATCACGCCTGCTAACATTCAGATACGATGGACTTCCTTGAGAAATTGGTACGAGGCCTTGGTCAGTAGTTTGACCCGGATCTTGCTGAGAAACAAGGCCCAGGTCATAAAGACCACCTTCGCTGCGAGCCTTTTTGAGGGTATGATCGACATGCTGAGGTTGCATGTGGGACTGGCCATCCTCCACGTCCTCATCGGAATGGCCCAAACATGAGTTATCATCGTGATAAACACCTGGGTCACTGACGTAGTCTCCAATGGCATCCTCCTCAAAGGAATGACTTGCAGCAATATCAGACCCGTGAGCCATGTTGGAATGGAATTCGTAATATGTTGCAGTTCCATTGTCCGCGCTAAATCCTGAGCGTTGTTCATCTGGAGAGTGCTCACCACTACCCGACCCCTCGGACTGATGCCCAATCTGAATAATACAAGAGTCTGCAGTTTCTGCATTTGAACACATTGATGTCAATAATAAGCACATCAGATGCTCTGGATAATATTGAATATCCAACAACAAATAGCCAATAGCCAAAAGTAGGAGATGGAAGAACCCAATGGGAACAAGTGATTTGTTACACAAGTGCAACAACAGTTAAAAAGGACCTCCATTACGTCCATGTCAAAATAGGTCAAGAGAAAGGAATTTCGCACATACTTTCAAACTCTTCATCTTCATCACCCTCGTAAGCGACTTCTGCAACCTCGGTCCGAGTGCTGACAGCCTTTCCAAGCCAATTCGCCTCGTCATTCTTTGTTACACTCACACCCATTGTGTCAAATTCAAACAATTCAGGGTGGCTTTGTTTGGGAACTTCTGCACAAGCAGGACCATTTTGCTCTGTCCAGTTGGATATATCTTCATACTTAGCCCATTCTGCAATCGAAGGAACAGAAAGTAGCTTCTTTGAGATGCTTCCAGTTAACATCATAGATTTCTCATTGTCAGTTGTCAAATCCAAAACTGCAAAGGAATTATCGTTCTTTGCCATGGAGCCTTTCTGAGAGCTCTCAGAGAGAATGTCGCTGTCTTTCGATAAAAGTGCCTTCTGCGATAACTCCCAAACACTGCCACTCTCCAAACACTCTGCTGGAGTGATAACCTGTTCCAAGGAAGCAAGTTGTTAAAAATGATGTTACAATTCACAAGCCTATTCCCAAACCTTAAATTCATGAAGGATTAAGAAGTCACTGCAAAACCCTTACATAAAAAATCATATCAGAACTGTGCAGCATTAAGAACAAAATACCTTCAGTTTTCCCTTGCGAGTAAACATTGATGTCAGACAGGTGATCTTGCCCATGATTCCTCTAGCCGCAAAGCTCACAGTAAAACGCGAAGCAGATAACCAGCTTCCTCAATCCCTCCACACAAACCGTTTCCCCACCGAAAAAAACCCTAAACCAGAAGCCAATCTCTCCAAATTCCATCAAGATACAAGTGCACATGTGCACAGCAGGTAGCTACCCGGCAAAATTGAAGTAAACAGCCCTGAAATGATATAGCTGCTGGCTATCTTGCACAGGTTATAATTGTTTTCTGTTTTCTATTGTTCGCTTTTAAAAAAATTTAATACTCCCTGAAAGAGAAATAGTTGAACGAAACTACAATATAACTGCCGGGAACAAGATCCAAACTGTCCAGTTGACAGACGGGGAGGAGGTCAAATCCTGACCCCAGTCGAGCTGTCTACATCGATATCAATCAAAAGGTCGCGCCTGAAGCCACATTAGCCGTAATCCAATGCCAATCCCTGCACCATGCGACAAGCCCTCCAGACCTGCGAGTTTATAGCTTTCTGATGTCCAGCAAGGGCTGGGCAAACGCCAAGGCCCCACACCTGCCCACCGGTGCGAGACGGGTAAATGATGGAGTATGCCAGAGTGAACCCTCAGTATCACAAATTATTTAATAAATGTCCTCCAAACCCCTTCAATAGCGTACCCTGCGAAATCACACAAACTCGCAATCAGAACACGGTATTCAGGGGACACCGCCTCTCATCTTTACACATACGCAGGAAATAGCTTACTTAACATTCGAATACAGTGAAAATGGCCTCTGTCATGCTGCAAACCAGATGACAGAGAAGGCAGCGAAACATCGGTGGTCGCAACTTCAATTACAGACGAACTACTTTAAAAAAAACTTGCAATTTTGGTGAGCCCTCAAGTATTCCTCAGAAGTAAATATCGCAATTCATTAAGCTGAACGATCACATTCCAGCAAAGCGCAGGAATCCAAGTAACGAATTCCTGGTAGAACGAAACTTCCATCTTCATGCAAAAGAGATCGCCAAGGGCGCAACCTATCCAAACTAAGCAAATCCAATATCACGATCTGATTGGCAAAGACAATACTCCGAATATCACATAACACGACATCGGACGAATCCGACCAGAGGACGAAGCCACAGCCGACACCTTCCCAACAACATCACGTCAGCAACCAACACATGTCACGAAAAAAAACCAGGAAATTCAAAACACACTCTGCCCGAACGAACCTCGAAAAAAACGCAGCGACACCGACAAAAAGAAAACTCACAACACGCGCCACAACGCCCGAAGCTCACCCCAACCAGAGATCTCGACGTCCACGTCCACTGCGATCAAGTCCACAAAGCAACCTACCGAGACTCAACCAAACCAGCACTTCCACGCGATCCACACAACATCCACAAACCCCAGGCCGCCAACATCATCCCGCCGCAGGCACGCCTCACCACCGCAAACGCAAACAACGATCAAGCCGAGAGTGAATTAATGAATACCTCCGACATCTGCCAAGCACCCGAAGCAAACGATCTTGCTGTGACTTCGACAAAGCGCCCGCGAGAGGCTCGCCTTTATGAGGAGGAGATGGAGAGGCGATAAGCATGCGGAGGAGAAGGTGACAAGACGGGAGGGGAGAACAAGTTGCGGCCAGCACAACAGTTGCAGCCTGATTCGCAGTAGGGCTAGGGTTGCGAGGGACCACACGAAGGAGGAACGAAATGCACGCACCGCCGCTGTTGTGGCCTTCTCCTCCGCCACAGGCCGCACCAGCCATGGCACCCATGCGCCCACCAGCACAGCATGGCTCCCTGTCCACGGAAATGACGACGGCCACGGCCGCGGATGCGCGTCCGCGGCTTCCACGGGGACGCGGTCGTCGGTAGGTTCTGGAATCGGGATGAATGTTGTTGCTTTAAAAGGTGACCTGTACGAATACTTAAGTAGGGATGGTTAGGGGTTGGAGGGATTAAGGTATGTGCACACCTGGGCCTAGCCAGCGTTCTTTGCAACAATGCTAAGGTGAAGGCACCAATTACCAACCACACCCAGTACCCAACAAATAGGGTGAGCAATTTCCAACCTTAGCCGGTTCTCAAGCTTGAAATTTGATTTTTTCTGTCCTTCCGAAGGTGAGAACTAGTAAGGCCATGCCACATTAGTTGAAGTAATGAGCAAGAGAGTACTCTCTTGTATGATCAGAAGCGGAAGACTCTAGACATTGCTTATGGGTCAGAAGTTCTTTTGACTCCTGAAATGCACTATAATTTCAATTTTCTGAATAAAATCTGAAAATTTAGCAATCCTCATATTTCTTATTGTCCTACATGGGGAAAAATATACACCAACTCATACTACACAAAATCTGCTCCCAAATTGCTGATCTAATCGGTTATTGGTGCTTCTACCTTATACTAGTTTTTTTTGACATGTTTAGATCATCATTCATTTGTATCCACCGAATCTATGTGGCTGCAAAGCTCACTACTTTTACAAGTACTATTACCTAGGTTGTTTTTTTCATTTTTTACAAAGTGGAAAAGTAGCAACACTAAATGTTATAGTGGTGCTCTAAATTTCAACATTCATTTTCATATTGGATAGAAAATATGACGTTAGTGCATATTATATATCCATAATTATATTTTCATCCACAATTAGGCGATTTCATCCATGGTTTCTTTTTGTTTGAAGTTTTCTGGCAATTTTTGGCTCTCTCACTACCATTTTTTTCTATGGGCTTGGTGTTGAGCAAAAAAACTTGGTGCAATTTGACGACAAATTGCCGGGGAAAAAAATACTGCTATTACCAGAAGAAAACTTTTAAACTATTCATTGCTCTCTGAAATTGCATATGGTTGTTAAAAAAGTTACAATCTTCCAATTCTATGGATTCTTATGCATTGGCAATGCTTTTCCTTTTCGCAAGGCAATATGAGCAATTACACAACAATTTCAAAGAGATTTATATGACCTACCTCTCTTGCTTTACAAGCCATTGACTATTAGACTACATTGATGAGAAGACAATTCCTTTATATACATATGGGCTAGTAAGAAGTAGAAGAAATAACGTGGGATATGTGAACTCAAATTGTAGGAGTTCAATTGCTCATAGTTAAGTCAAAAACAAAAATTGGGTTGAAAGTAAAATTTTAGACCTCATTTAGGCATAATAGAATAATTTTTTTAAGAAAATTTGAACAATAAAAAGTTGATAAATCAAATTAAAATTCAACTCCAAAAATATGTTTAATCCCTAAAATTTCATGACTATTTATTCACCAAAAACGCTCCAAAACTGCCATTTCTACTACAACAACTAAATTTTTGAAAAAAAACAATTTTTAGGCTGAAATTGCATATTTTAGGCTGAAATTTTAATAGAAGGTGTAGACGAGGAATATTTTTCATATGCAACAAATTTTTTGGTCATAATGCCTTGCTCAAAATTTTTATATAGCCAAAAAACTCAATCTGGTCCTTCAAGGTTATTGTTTCAAGTCTTCAATAAAAAATTATAGACAAATTTCAGAGAGGTGTTGGAAGGGATATTTTCTTTGACATTTTCAAACACCCTCTCCAACTTTCGTCTATAACTTTTTATTTAAGACTTAAAATATCTAATGGATTTTTGGAGATGAATTTTAACTTGATTCAACAGCTTTTTTGAGTTAAAAGTTTTTTGAAGAAAGTCATTCTACTATGCCTAAATGAGGTCTTAAATTCTACTTCAAGTATAATCCTTAGGTTTTGACAATAAGCCTTTAAATTCTCATCTTCAAATTATCCCATAGCCTTTGAGGATTCATAATGGACAATGGATTTCATTATAAAAATTATGTCTCCATCCTTCATTCCTTCAAATATCAATGAAGTTCCATTCTAATTTGCCATCAAAACATTTTCTTAATGGGAGATGGTCAAATAACATTGGTAACAAAGTTCATTCTTTGTTCTTCATGATTTGTAGATAAAGACTCTAAGAAGAAAAAGCAATGTTTGTGAAGACTATTGAATATCATGCCCTAGGTTTGAATGATTGACAATTTCATATGACTATAACTATGCCAACCCACCTTTGAACATATACTTGCACCTTTTTGCTTTTGGCAAAGGTGTTACAATTTTATAGTCATTGTTACCAAACTCTAAGTGTGCTCATACCTTTATGATTCATTAATTTCATTTACAAGGGGTGTAACCAAAGAAATGACTAAGATGTTAAAAAATTATATTTAAAAAAAATTTACAATGATGCTAGCGTGTGAGTATAGAGACATGAGCCTATGCGCTTTAAACCTAGTTGTAGATATATACCTACAACTAGTTGAAGGTGATTATAAAATATGCACCTATAACATAACTACCTATAATATAGGCACTTGTAATTATAGAAGGTGTTTATAATATTAACTCCTAGGTTAATGGGCTCATAGATTCTAAACTCATATGCTAGCACTCCTCCAAAGAACTAAAATGCATTTTTTTGACAACATGGTGTTTTTAGTCATTCATTCCATTTTAATTAATGAGATGAAAGTTATGAGGAGTTTTAATTCACACACTATTATAGAATCTCTATTCAAAAATAAATTTTGAAGTCTCTTATTTAATTCAATTTTCAGTATTTTTTGGAAAAAATAAAATCATAGGATGAAGATTTTTTATCACAATTATTGGAATTGGTATTTTTCAATTCGATAACTTAATTTGTAAAAATTTAATATTTTAAATCATTCTCAATTTCTTTTTACTTACAATTTTTTTCAAGCATGAATGTGAAATATTTCTTGTTGAAATTTTTTAAAGAATATGCTGTATAGATGTTCCCAACTTATTTCTTCAACATATTATAGAGAATTGCAAGTTGTAGGATCTACACATTTTGAATATAAAGTTTAAAAGATAAAATCTAACCATTTGGAAAGAGTTGAAAATATCTATGTAAAATATCTTTTATTTTTTATTACAGATAAAATTTTATATAAGAAATAATCAATGAAAGTCATGTATACATTATTTGCATAATGTTTCTAATTTTAAAGCATCTCCTAAATTACTTTACACAATTTTAATTAATTATTTAATTTGATATGTTTATCCAAACTACAAGGTATGATCTTTGGAATAGCATGAAGATAGTGTAGACCTCATCACACTGATTTTATCTAATACATTGTGTACTACTATTATATTAGTGCACATGTTACTCACAAAGTTATAGAATTCCAAAATTATTGCGAGTTAGTCTTATTATTATAGGGCACAATATTTGACTTATATTTAATAGTAAATATCTCTAAACTAAAGACAACTCTAAGTTTATTGGACTAGTAGTATATAGAAGGGAGAGGAGAAGGAAGATGACATTTTTTTGGTTTTCTTGCCTAACTTTTTGTCTACATGAATTAGCCCTTAACTCCTAAATGCCAGAGGCACCAAATTTTGGTCTTGACAATACTTTGAAGTTAAATAAAACCAAACTAAGTTGCTATTTAGTAGTTTATATTTTTGAAAAATTCTTTTTGAAGTTTCTTTTTTTACATCAAAAATTTGATTTTGAAAATGAATGATAATGATTTTCCTATTTAAAATTTTCTACAAAGGTGTCCATTGCAATCTTGACTTTTTGGAATTTTGAAAGCTCTTGGATATAAGCCTCAAATACACCAGGTCTTGGAGAAAAATTCAGATTACAAATTCATTTAAAAAAAATTGTAGAATAGATTTTCACAAGTAGTAATTTAATTGGAGTTAAGCATGTTGTGACCTATAACCTCATTTTTTTTATGACCAATTTTTGAGATTTGACATGTGAAAAGAGGATTGAAAGACTTCAAATGAGTCTCATAGTTTTAACATTGTCATGATCAAACATTATAATCTTTCAATCTATAAGTGATATTGTTGTGTATTCTTTTCTAATGCGATCTTTAACATATTTAGTTTGAATTTGTATGGGCAATCTCAAAGCCACTATATGTGACATTTATCAAACTTTTCAATGCAAAAACTACAAATTTGAATTGTTATTCAAAACCCAAGATTTAGATTGACAAATGCATCTTTAGAAGACCAAGAGAATGATACATAGAAAATTCTCATGTAGTTGAGAACTAGAGAAGTTTTCCCAAAAATTCTCTGAAAATCAAGTGCCTCAAATTCTCATTTATAGTTTAAGATACTTTTGGGGATTGGCACTCCACTCCGCTTATATACAAAAATCTTTTGTAATCATTTGATTCTAGTGACCAAGTAAGAATTTCTTTTCATTCATGAGAAACCACATGTGATTTCTTTTCATCCAATGTTGCTTGCATAGCAAGGAATGTAAGTTAACCAATCCTTCCTTGGCCCTACAGATCTCTCTGCCGTGCACTCATCTCATGTGGTCCTAATTCTGGAATCTCCAGTCTATTTCGTCAACGAAAAGAACTAGATGAAAAATTCCAATGCCTCCAGGTTATCATCCATACACTCGGGTATCAATAGAAAGCTCGAGCTCCCTATCTCTCTCCTTTTCCTTCTGAATCAGGACTCAGGGTTTAGGGTTTAGCGCAGCTGCCAGGAGCACGCTCCAGTGCTCTCTGCCTTCGGCTTGCACCAGATTTTTATTCGGACCATCACCATTTCACGTCACGCATTTGTCATTCGTGAATTCCTGCGTTCGTGCTGTCTCATCGACGTCGATCCTGGGATTGGCACATTTTGGAGGTCGACGCTTGAGTGGTAGCAGCTGAAGAGATGGCGGGCTCCTCTTCTGAAACCGAAGAGCCGCAGCTACCGCCTCACTTGGAACTTCAGCGCACACGCGTCGTGTGCGCCCCTGATGCTCCGTCTTATGTGAGTTTTTGTTTTCTTCAGGCGAATTTTGGACTTCTTCGATAACCTCGAGTGCAAGGATTTGTGCCCTTCGAGTGAATTGACATTTCCATTTTCGTAATAGAGATGCGACAGGGAAACAAGGTCACCGAATTACTGAATAAATGTTCCGATTTCTATCACAGCAAAAAATTTGAAGGTTTTAAAATGTTTGTCAATCTTTGTAAGTGCGTTTACAATTTTAGAACAGCCTTCGGGGACAAAATCGGGGAAAAATGAAGTCTAAGGCAATCCAAAACGCATTTATCAATTGGAAGAAAACGGTAGATTCTGTGTATCGGTAACGCCGAACGATACAGTTATTGAGAGACAGAATAAAAAATATGCAATTCCTTGAAATGATGGTGACTTTCACAGGCAATGATTAGTCAGCTTTATGCAAGTATTTCATTCAAAGTCAAACCTCTCTTGTGGGTAGATTGTTTCTTGAGACCTAATTGTATGATTCTCACAGCATTCCTCGTTCTGATGGCAAATTAGAAGATTCTTCTATCTACCCACGGTTAGGGTTTGCGAGTAACAATTGAGAGTACAGGCCATTAAGAAGGTGTCCACTGCACTAGAAATGTATGTGGTGGATGCGGTGGACAGTTCCAAACATATTTTTTAAACTCTCCGCATTCCATCTTTGAGTTATGACACTAATCTGTCTGTTCCCCTTAATAATCGACGATACTTATTTAAGGTTTCTCCTTGAACAGACAGAATCGGTGCAGTACTCTGGGGCATACATGGCGTATGGAGTGGACAACAGCTTACGGCTAGAGGATTTTTGTAAGAATCTTCGTGTGGATATTGTTTCCTTGAACGAAGAGGATATTGAGTTTGACTTAGTTGGGATCGATGCTGCAATTGCTAATGCATTTCGAAGAATACTTATCGCTGAGGTACTACCATTTTCTGGTTTGAAGTTTTGCAGTCTACTAGATAAGTTAATGCGTGAGTCTGACTTGTTGTTGGCAAGCACTACTAAGGTGTTGGAGAAGGATATATAAATCAGGATTACTTGTGTCAGTATCTATTTGCAGTCAGGGTTGAAATCGGTCAATTTCTGATCTAGATTCGGTACTTTTGTGATATCGGAGTCTGTTAATCGAGAGTCTAACAACGGTGGTGGATGTGGAGAGATAAGTTGAGTTAGACTTCTGCTTGTGAATTTGCAGGTCCCTACGATGGCGATAGAGAAGGTCTATATTGCAAATAACACATCTGTTATCCAAGATGAAGTCCTTGCCCACCGGCTTGGGTTGCTACCCATCAAAGCGGACCCACGGCTTTTTGATTACAAGAGTGGTAATTGTCGTGACTCTCATTATGTCTATTTGAGCATGTTGTCTTTCGAAGGTCTTTCTGGGAAGTTCATGACATGATGTACTGACATGTTTTACTTGAATATTTTTAGAGGAGGAAAATGCCAACGAGAAAAACACAATAGTTTTCAAGCTCGATGTGGTATGCACTCGAAAACAGGAGCGAGTCATTAATGGTTCAGGTTAGCCCTCTGAACCGATTCTTAAAACCGTTCATATTCTGACTTTAATCCTTCCTACTACCACGATCAATACAAGGCAGATGACAGTCTTCAGCAGTGTCGCTGTAGTGCTTCCAAATTCTTCTTTAATTGTGCATATCTCATGCATTCTAGGAAGTTATTAGATGTGCATATGAGGAATTCGATGTTGGTCGGAATTTTGAAGTATATCTGCGTTTCATTATGTTGCAGTGAAGTCGGATCAGATGAAATGGCTCCCTGAAGGTAGTGAAATGCCTTTTAACACCAAGACAAAATTTACGTCTTTTGGGTCAAGTCAAGCAAATTTGTCTGGAATAACTTCGGAGGGCATCGCTTGTCAGTACCCTGATATTATCGTGGCAAAACTTAGGCCAGGTCAGGTATGAACCGGTTTTCCATACTTCCATAACATTTTTACATCGTAATGCTACTCTTTAGGATCATACGAGGAGCTTCACGGTGGTGCCAGCGGTGCAGGGTGAGCAGATGTGATAATGGATATTGTATGTTGTGTTTCTTTATTTAGCAATTAGCAATTCGTAAATCTCTTCACTGAAATATAGCTAAGAGTTTTCGTGTGAGTGGTGCTGTATGCAATTGAGCAGGAGTATGTAGAGTGTTCCTTTCGATCTCACTAAGCTGGATTCAGTAGAAGTGTTCTCTTGGTGTTTACCGGATGGTTTGTTTTGGTATACAGGCTATAGAGCTTGAAGCGCATGCAATGAAAGGTATCGGTAAGACTCATGCAAAGTGGTCACCTGTTGCAACTGCCCGGTACAGGATGCTTCCAGAGGTAGTCCGTCGGACTCTTACTGCCTTCGCACAATCACTCACTCACTCTAGTTTTCGCCTTGATCACTTCCATGTCCTGCTCCTTGTTATTCTACATGTTGTAGTGTTTGTTCCTATTATTTGATGTTTTTTCTGACTTAGTATTTTGACCATACAGGTAAATCTGATGGAAGATGTACAAGGAAATCTTGCTGAGGAACTCGTTAAAAAATGTCCTGTTGGTGTTTTTGATATTGAAGATGTAGGCTCAGGTACTGCAATTGATTGTTACCATCTTTTTCTTTGTGACGCTATGATCTGCCCTCGTTCATTTTGGTGTTTATTTCAAGTGCTAAGGTAGCATTTTAGAACACTTTAATCAATCTTTCTATGTGGTTTGTCCTTTGTCTTTTGCAGTTAAGAAGGCGAAGGTGGTAAGGGCAAGGAACTGCACGCTGTGTCGAGAATGTATAAGGGGAGATGGTTGGGACAAGCGGGTGCAGCTGACTCGAGTGAAAGGCCATTTCATATGTAAGTTACTTTCTGAGAATTGAAAATTGGATTAACAATGCCTGGACGTGTGTTTTCAATCGCTGAATTTGATGATAACTATGTGCATTGGTTGCTACTCTAGTCTTCTTTCTCTCTTTACACGTGTCAGTTTGGGCTTTAAGGTACCTTCCCATACAGTTTGTCTACCCCATGTTCAAGTTTATGTTTACTAGCTTGAAGTTCTGACGAACACTTTCGGTGGGGAATATGTGTTCCGAGGCTTGTGAGCAATTATGGGTTATGATTTTTGGTGGAAATATGCTCTTCAAAGAACTTAATCTGAATCCTTGTCGCTTACTTGAAAACTTGATAGCGACGTGGCAGTGCTTATGACAGTGGACAGTCTCATAACTTGTCATTTGTGTGTACTGTGCTTGCAGTTACCATTGAGTCCACTGGAGCTTTACGACCTGAGGTTCTTTTCACAGAGGCAATCAAAATTTTAAATGAAAAATGTCAGAGAATTCTTGCAGAAATTTCGTAGGAGTGGCGTTGATTCCCACAAATCACATTTTTGGATCAGACCCCCTGATTTCAGTCTGGAAGTGATCGAGGGTAGAGAAATTACAGTTCTCCTATGTTGAAGTTTGCCTGATCCCATATGCACTGGGATTTGGAAGATTAGGAGTAATTGTATAGCGAGACACTCAATTGGAATGAACTGGAGGTCTACAGCTTAGGGGATCTCAAATTATTGATACGTGCTATATTCTCCTTACTAGTAAAGCTACAGGAGCATTCTACTAGTAATGTTTGCGTCATAATCTTCTCAGACAAATTCATGATTTAGGAGTGAAAGCAGAGAATCCATCTGCGATACAAGTGCTATCCAATCAAGTGTCTTGAAAGAATTGAATGCTTGTACTGTACATTCTATAAGTCAGAAAATCTTCTTGTGGGAAACCTTATGTTTGCAATGCATCTCGTCTACAACCCCTTGAAACTGTAAGAGGAATCTCTTTGATCACAGGACATGCTCTAACAGTTTATGATAGGCTAGGCCCGTAGTTGGGACCCTTCTATTTTACATCAAATATCAACAAATCATAATTTATGTAAATACTATTCAAATATTGATAATATATATTTTAGTGTGTCAGCACACATTAATATTTGATGACACTATATGGCATGTCATCCTATGATTGTGTGACATTTTTGAAATGTAGCATAGAAACTGCATTTTGACAACAAAGTGCAGAATTTGATTTGAATGTAAGTCCATTTAAAACACTATAATTTACACCTTGCAAAGACAATCCCCCCTCCTAGTGTCTAGGTAGAATGGGCCCATTCTCCTTAATTCTCCAGAGTTTGGGATATAGGGCAAAATGTAAATTAAAGTGAATATCTAAAATTCCACGACTGCCATTTCTAACCGTAAGATTTTGTAGTATGATGACTTGAAAACATGTGGTAAAAATTTCAGAAAATTACACCTTGTGGGTCATAAGATATAAGCATTCAAATTCACCAAAACCATTTTTTCAACCCTGCGAAAAACCGGGCAGCTGCACTTCACAAGCTCAGTTTTCTATGGAAAAATGACCAAAATGGTGGTACTTCTTTGGATTCTTTTTCCTAGACTAGTTGGCCAAATGCTTGAATATTTTTAGATCATTTGGAATAGTACAACATATAGAAAGAAAATAGTAAGTAGGTAGTAGTAGAGAATGATTCAAAATACTAAATTATTAAGAATTGAAATATGGAATTGAAAAATGTCAATCCCAATGGTTGAAATGTTGTAATAAAAAATTTATATCTTAGTATTTTATTTTTTTTCAGAAATATTGAAAATTGGATAAGATAAAGGATTTCAAAGTTTATTTTAGAGTAGGAAGTTCATAACTGCCTGCAAACAAAAAATCCTCATAACTTTTGACTTGTTGATCAAAATGGAATGATTAAAAGCTTTCTTTGTATATAGATGTCTAGAAAACCAATTTCAAATTTTGATTTTTGAAAAAATGATTATTTCTAATCTGCCCAAACTACTTAGTTACGGAAAAAAAGTAACATATTAGACTATAACTTTTGACTCATGTTTCCAAATGTCATGAAATTTGTTGCATATGAAAGATATTCTTTGTCCACACCTTCTGCTAAAATTTCAGCCTAAGATATGCAAATTTCTGGTTACAATGGCCTACACAAATTTTCTGAATAGCCAAAAATGCAGTCCAGTCCTTTAGGGGTTAAACTTCATAGGAACATTAGAAGATTTTTGGGGCCTTTGGATGCTTGTGAGTTACTACAGCCTACGGACGCAGGAAATAGATTTGGCGCAGCGGTCTGACGTGGCTGAGCCCTTGCCATGTCATTGACCAAATTTTTATATTTTATATTTTTCTAATATTTTTTTTTTGCATTTGGAGACTGAATTTTTCTTTTCTTTTATTATGAAAAAAAATTCTGATAGTGGGCCATTCTTCTCGCTGTAGGGGAATAGGCCCGAAACAGGCTTCTAGACCCCCCAAAACTCTTCTAATGATGCATCCAAACTGTTAAGATATGTAGTGTGAACGCTCACCATAATGGTGAGTGACACGTGGCTTAGGGAATCATTCTTGTCCAATGGGAGAAGGGAACTATTCATTGTCTCTCTCCCTTCTCCCCTTGTATATACCACCAACTTATTATGAAGACACTTAGTTCTTTGAGTATACTTTGGTGTTGTTTATTGCTTTGTGATTTTGTTTCATTTATTATATTCAACACGTTATCAGCACGCTCTTAGACGTTCGTCTTAAATTTCCTACTTCCGATTTGTTTTTGTTTTTGTTTCTGGGTGTTGTTTTTGTTTTTGTTTTGTTACCCTCCACCCCGCACTCTCCTCACCTTCTGCCTGCTACCATCTCCAGCTCACCTAGCCAAGCTCCCCCCCCCTCCCCCTCCCGGCCTGGTCCTGCCTCTTCCAGCCAGCACCCCTCTCTAGTTCACCCCGGCTCCCTTTCTGCTCCCTGCCGGTCATTCCGCAACCCCTGCTCTCTCCCTGACTTCCCTGTGCTTCTGCACGGCTACTCCCCGAGCTCCTACCAGCTCCCTCCCGCTAGGCAGTTCCCTTCCCTTCAAGCTCCATCTTCGTTGCCCTTCTGTTTTTTCAATTTTTTTTTTCTCCTTCCCTTCTTGTTTGTTCACTCCTTCTTCATTCTGTACGCATCCTTTGGCCTTCTTTCTTCACTTCTAGTTTTTCTCTTCACACCTTGAGTTTTCGAAGTTTTCTCTTCAAACCTTTGCTTCCAACTATTTTAATTTTAATTTTAATTTTCTCTTTATTTTAATTGACTTTTCATTTCTAATTTTATATTTTCATAAAATATATTTTATTTTTATTTTTATTTTTATCTTTATCTTTATCTTATATCTTTATCTTTATCTTTTACTTTTATCTTACTTTTTACTTTACCTTTACTTTTACCTTTTACTTTATCTTTATTTCATCCTTTTATTTATTTTATTTTATTTTTCTTTATCCTCAACTTCATCTTTTTCTTTATCTTTTATTTCATTTCAAACCCTAATTTTCTATTCAAACCTATTTTTTTTTAAACCCTAATTTCTTCCCGAAGCTATATTTTTCTTCCTTCTTCTACATCATGACTACTTCGACTTCCTCAGTTGCTACTTCTACCACTATTCCAGTATCCGCTACTGTTATTGAGGCACCGCGACTTCAGCCGCTTTTATTTCCACAGTTGGCAGCGGATGGGAGCAACTATTTATTATGGGCGAAAACTGCGAAAGCGTATGTATTTGCAGAGAATTTATCGGACTCTATTTCATTTGATACAGATACTACTGTAAGTGCTTCCGTTTCTCCCGCTACTTCCTGGAAGACTTTATTGCTGCTTCGTTGTCACATTGTTCCCTCGTTGCAGCATCAATATTTAGAAATAGATAAACCTGATGAGCTTTGGAAAAAGCTCAAAGCTCGTTTTGATCACCAAAAGACCATCTTCTTACCTAGAGCTTTACATGATTGGATACATTTACGAGTGTTGGATTTTCCAACATTTGTTGCTTTCAATAATGAGTTGTACCGCATAGTGTCACAACTACGGTTGTGTGGTCAGACCATCACCGAGGCAGAAATGATTGAGAAAACTCTTTCAACATTTCCACCCGTTTCTGCTATACTTGCTCAGCAGTACAGAAACATGAAATTTGATAATCACTCAGATCTCATGTCTCTATTACTTCTTGCTGAAAAGCAAAATGAGATCCTCTTGCGCAATGCAGAGGCCCGTCCTACTGGAACTACGGTTCCAGAGTCCCATGTTGTCAAGGTTTTCAATGTAAAACCTAAAGGACAAAAATATCGTCCTAAACCTCGTCCTAAACAGTCCGGTAGCTATAGTCGTGACAACCGTAATACCCAGAAGAAGAATACCACTTCTTCTACAACAAACCATGGTAAGCGTCCATCAGAGACGCGTTCTTGCCACAAATGTGGTCGAGTTGGCCATCTAGCCAATGTTTGCCGGACGGCGGACTATTTTGTTAAGCTGTTCCAGGAGAACAAGAAGCTTAGAACTGAAGCTCGAGAATCTCACACCATGGATGCGTCTATGGATCCCTTTGGGACTGAAGATCCAGAAGCATTTGTCACTGAAGACACCTCCACTGGTGAGTCTTCTGATGCACTTCTGGACTCTGCAACTACACACAGTATCTTGCGAGATAAGAATTTTTTTGATGAAAATAATCTTTCAACTTGGCAAACCAGACATTTAATGACTATGGCTGGATCAAATGTGTTTCGTTTCTAGGAGGGATCTGCAAAGGTGGTATTGCCTGAGGGCACCACCATTACATGCATGCGTGCTATGTATTCTCCCTCTGCGCCTCGGAGCCTGATCAGCTATCGAGATGTGCGCACCAACGGTCTACACCTCTCGACTAGAACTATAGATAGGCGTGAGGCTCTAGTTTTTGTACAAAATAATAAAATCGTGGAAACAGCCTTTGCTGCGGCAAGTGGCTTGTATCGGATTCCAATCCGACCACGTACTGTATCTAGCTTTGCTTTATCTTCTAAAGATAATAAAACTTCTCTTTGGCATGGAAGATTGGGCCATCCAGGATCAACCTTATTTCGTAAAATTATTCCATGTATTGCTGGCCATAACTTACAGCCAACAGATGTCAATTCTATGACAATATGTCATGCGTGTGTACAAGGCAAATTTATTGCCAGACCATTTTCATGGAAGCTTCCCCATGAATTGCCACCAATGTTATCTAGACTACAAGGCGATATTTGTGGACCAATATCACCTATGTCTGGCCCATTTCGATACTTTTTGGTTCTAGCTGATGCATCAGGCAGGCAATCACATGTTTCTTTACTATCAACAAGAAACTTGGCCTTTGCCAATTTACTTTCTATGCTCATCCGCTTCAAGGCTCATTTTCCTGATTATCCAATCAAAACATTACAAATGGATAATGCCCAAGAGTTCCGTTCAAAATCTTTTGAAGATTACTGCACTGCCACAGGAATTGAGTTAACCTATTCTGTTCCATTTGAACATGCTCAAAATGGATTAGCTGAATCTTTTATCAAACGGATCCAGCTCATCACGAGACCACTACTTCTTCATGCGAGTTTGCCTCCATTTATGTGGGGACATGCAGTTCTCCATGCTGCAACATTGATTAGACTTCGTCCTTCATCTGTGGATATTGCGTCTTCACAAGAACTATTGTCGGGCCGCGTTCCTAACGTATCTCATCTACGAGTATTTGGTTGTCGGGTATGGGTTCCGGTCCCGGAACCTCAACGCCATACTATTGGTGCTCATCGACAGGAAGGTATTTATGTTGGATTCGACTCTTCCAGTATTATTCGATATATTACTCCATCAACTGGTACGCTCCTCCGTGCTCGTTTTGCTAATTGTCGGTTTGAAGAAGACGTTTTTCCATCTTTGAAAGGAGGAGCATCTACTCCAAAGACTTCTGTTGGTCTTACATTTCAAGCTTCTCAAACATTTACATCAAATCCTGACCTAAGAACGTCTTTGGCTGAAACTGAAGTTTCAAAAATTTTGCATTTACAAAAGATTGCCGATCAAACACCTGATGGTTTCACTAATGCACCACGGATTACTAAAAATCCTTTGAATGAAGCTCGTAATCTACCTGCTCGAGTTTCTCTTCCAGATCCTATCACTTCAACTCCCCAATCATTGGGCAAACGAACTCGAGGACCGGACAAGCAGCCACGCAAACGTAAAGCTTTTACAGATGATATTCATCCTTCTATGCCTACAACAACCACAACCAATTTTACGGGTTCACTTACAAATGACCGCCCATCTACTTCTCAAGGCAATGTTCTTGCTCATAAGCAAGAAAAGTCCAAGTTGAACACAGAATTATCTGTGATTTATTGCACTACAGGAGATGTATGGGATAGAACAAAAACTGATATCGATGACTCATTTATTTGCATGATTGCAGAAAATCTTTCTTGCGAGAAAGATGATCCTGAACCACGTACTATTGAAGAGGCGATGCGTCGATCTGATTGGCCAAAGTGGAAAGCTGCTATTGAGGAGGAGTATGCTTCTTTGAAGAAAAGACAGGTCTTTGGACCTATTGAGGAGAACCTAACTTCTCGACCTCTTGGGTACAAACTGGTATTTGTACGCAAACGTAATGACAAAGGTCATATTATTCGTTATAAAGTTCGTTTGGTTGCTCAAGGTTTTACACAGAAATTTGGCGTCGACTATGATATCACATATTCGCCTGTTATGGATTCCATTACTTTTAGATATCTTCTTGGAATGACTGTTCATGTCCTTCTTGAGATGCAACTTATGGATGTCGTAACAGCTTATTTATATGGTTCTTTAAATGCCAATATTTATATGAAAGTGCCGCTTGGTCTTGAAACTACAAATTCAACTCCACTTGCTCCAGGCAAACATCGTGGCATTAAATTACAACGCGCATTATATGGCCTAAAACAATCTGGCCGTATGTGGTATCAACGACTACAACAATTTCTTATCGAGCATCACTTTATAAATGATGCATTACTTCCATGTCTCTTTATTAAAAGAGATAAATCTGGATTTGTGATTATTGCTGTCTACGTTGACGACTTGAATCTTGTGGGCACCAACTCTGCCTGTATTGCGGCTACTCAACTTCTTGTTTGTGAATTTGAGATGAAGTTACTTGGCAAAACCACATTTTGCATTGGTTTACAAGTTCTTCACTTAAAAGATGGCAGTATTTTTCTTTCACAAACAACTTATATCAATCGGATCCTAAAAAGATTCAACATGATCGATGCCCATCCATTATCTACACCCATGGTTGGTCGCAGTGTTAAAGATGATGACCCTTATCGTCCTTGCGAGGAGGAGGAGGAGACATTGAGTGAACAATATCCATACCTTGCAGCGGTCGGAGCACTTTTATATTTGGCTACATCTACAAGACCTGATATTTCATTTGCAGTTAGTGTCCTTGCAAGACATAGCTCTCGGCCCACACTACGACATTGGAATGGCATCAAACATCTTTTCCGCTATTTGAAAGGAACTGAAGATTTGGGACTACATTATAGCCGATCAGTGGATCCAAAATTAGTTGGTTATGCTTATGCTGGATATAGATCTGATCCTGCAACATCCAAATCCCAAACGGGTTATGTATTCTTACGACATGGAGCTGCAATATCTTGGAAATCGGTAAAGCAGACAATTACTGCAACATCATCCAATCATGCAGAGATTGTTGCTTTGCACGAAGCATCTCAAGAATGCATTTGGCTAAGATCAATTGACAGATTTATTCAAACAAATTGTGGATTACCACATGATGATTCTCCAACTATCTTATATGAAGACAATAGCGCTTGTGTTGCACAAATGCAAGTGGGTTTTGTTAAGGGTGACCGAACAAAACATATTGACCCAAAGTATTTCAGTTTTACTCATGACTTGATTACAAATAAAGCACTTGAAATCAAGAAAGTTACATCAGCAGATAACCTTGCTGATCTCTTCACCAAAGCTCTTCCATTATGTGTTCATCGCCGACTTATTCACGGCATTGGCATGCGGCGACTTAATGTTTTAGAACAAGAAATCCAATAGATTTCTATTATGAAATTTATTGATCCTTTTTATATCCTTCCATGGATTTTTCCCACTGGGTTTTACTATGAGAATGGATTGATAAAGGAGTTGTACTCTTTTTCCTTCATTTGTGGTTTTATCCTTGAATATAACCAAGGTTTTCCCAGATAAGGTTTTAATGAGGCAACAACCGTAAAATCTTACGGGAATTTTCGAATAAGAAAAAGGTGGGGTCGTGGTGAGAACCACGGTTTGGGGTTGAATGCTGGAGCTTGTTAACCATCTTGGGGTGTACAGCATCTTGTCACATTACAGCTCAGGGGTGGGATAGCGGGTCGACTGTTATTCCTGCCTCACTAGCATGCCAAGCCGTAAGTCTCTCGAACCAGTCAACGCAGCCGACAAGGATCGAACCGCGGACCAGTCGGTTGACCACCGACGTATGAAACCAGCCGACCAAATCCACGACTTGGCGACAGGGATTGGTTTTTATTTGATTTTATAGCCTTCATTGATTAGTACTTATTAAAATTTTATTTTACCATTATTATGTTGAGCGAGGAGGAGTGTTAAGATATGTAGTGTGAACGCTCACCATAATGGTGAGTGACACGTGGCTTAGGGAATCATTCTTATCCAATGGGAGAAGGGAACTATTCATTGTCTCTCTCCCTTCTCCCCTTGTATATACCACCAACTTATTATGAAGACACTTAGTTCTTTGAGTATACTTTGGTGTTGTTTATTGCTTTGTGATTTTGTTTCGTTTATTATATTCAACACAAACTAATAGTTGTTTACAAATTATATTTCTAGAAATAGAATGAGAAATGACATGCATGAAAAATATTGTGAGTTGGAAAATATAAAAGTCAACTCAAAGCAATTGACCAAATTTCCTGAAAGGACCATTCCATGCCAAAGTATTTTTGAAGCAAGACTTTGAGGTTTGAGAGTTAAAATGTAACATACTATCAATTTTATAATCATTTAAAACTCCAATACATTTTTATTTATTTTTGACAAAAAGGTGAACCATTGCATTAAGAAGGGGCCAGAAAAAATAGCCAAATTGGACAGTTGGACAAATGAAGAGAATAGAGCAACAAGAAAAAAAGAAAAAAACAACAAGAGTTAGAAAAATAAGGAGAGATCTCCCTTGTTCCATTTAATCAAAACACCATCCACACTACCAAGAACAAAAAATTGAAGCCAAATTCTACCAAATTTGGACCAAAGTCTGATTGATTGTTGGAGACGATGACAAATAGTCTTTTAGAAGTGCAATATATTTGGAATGCAAGATGATGTTCCAAAGTGCTATGTGACTATATCAATAACAGACTATATTAATTGTAACTAAAGTAGAAACTTGAACAAGACATAGATACATGTTTATACTAGATTGAATAATAATAGTTGTATATTAGAAAAAAAAGAGATAACAATAGATACAACTAATCAAAAATGAATGAGTGAATAGCAAACAAGGTGGATGAATAGAAGTATTTGTTGACAATACTCCCCTACACCAAGATAACCCTATCAACAAAAAACCATATACAAAACGCACATAATGCTATAAAAACATTGTAATGTTCATCATTCAATCCTTGAATCATTTGACTTTCACGCAAGAGTGTCATTTTTCAAGTATATTGATGTTAGATGTGATCTTGTTGTTTCTTGCTTTGGTTCTTCCTCAACATGTCTTCAACTGAGGTCTTGATGTCTTGATATCACTTTTTGGAGGATATTGTCATTGTAATCACCAGGTGATAGAATCTCGATCAACAAGTGAATCAAATAATCAAGGTAGTGGAGTATATTGTCATTAGATTATGGACTCCAAGTTGACAAGTGTTCTAGAGAATCACGGTAGTGATGGTGTATCTACATAGGTTCCTATTGTTCAAAAATTCTATGCCATAAGATGGGGACTTAATCTTGGTCTTTACTATAGGTGTCTTGAGTGTGAGAAAGAGGTAAGAGGTTTTAGTAATTCTACGTATTGTAGTTTTCAATCCCAAGTAGCAAATGTTGAACAATACCTTTGTTGCATTTAGTAGTCCTGTAAAGAACTAAGGCTAAGAATATTCATCTCATCTTTTAGTTTCAAGGACCTCTATTTTCCAAGTGGTTCTGTAAGAATATTAGCAACTTGATCACATATTTGAATATATATAACATCTCTATTGTACTAGCAATAACATTATCTATAATGAAATGAAGCCATAATTCTATATGCTTCAATTGTTCATGATACATTGGATTCTTAGTAGCTTTGAATGTGCTAAAATTGTCACAAAATAGTTTAATAGGATTTAGCAAAAGTCCTAAATTTTTTTGAAACAAGACACTAATACACACTCATATTAGATTGAATAATGACCACTATGTATTAGAGAAGGAGGAGATAACAATTTATATAACTAATCTAGAATGAATGAGTGAACAATAGATGAGGTAGATGGACAAAAGTATCTGCCGCCAACAAACACTATACGAATGAACTGTAGTGACCATCTATCTTGGACAAAGACCAAGTGATTCAAAGACCAGGTGATTGCGTGCTAATATCCAAATACTGTGAGTGGCATCAAGTCTTGCATGAGGATTTATAATAATGCCCGTTTTTTTAATGTCAAACCATGACATTAGAATTGAAGCATTCAAACATGTGCTCTCTCATATCTACCAAGCCTAGTTGGTGTCTATTGTGGCAAGGAGAAAAAAGTGGCTCACAACACACATAAGAACAATTCCTTCATAAGAAACTTGGCAAGAATTACAATAATTACAATCCTTCAAATATGAAGATTTGTAATGAGTAATGGCGGTTTTATGTATTTTGCTATGAAGGTGCCGTTATGTAGGAGTGATGTCAAATGTTTGCATGGAGCAATTTCACTTGAGATCCTACAATTCATATGACTTGTCAAATACATATTTCTTAGTAGTCTACAATAGAATTAATGACTTTTTCTTGAAGAGAACCACCTGAAATCAATAGTAATTGATGAACTAGATCTGTTTTAATGATTCACTCTAATTTTATATTAGTAGTCCATGGATTTACTTTTGTTAGTTGTTTTGCAAATTTCAAAGTGCATTTGGTGTATATATGAATTATATTGTGAGAGCAATGCAAGAAGAAAGAAGGGTATAAAAAAATTATATTGCATAGTCAATAGGATTTTATAGTAATGGGCAAGATCTACGTAAGCAATGATGGACATATGAGCTAGGTCATGTTGCTATAGAAATTATAAGGGTCAATTTGTTGATTTTGAGTTGCATACAAAAAACACAACATATAGATTGTTGCAATTCTTCTAGAGTACAACATCCCATATGTGAACAATAAAAACCTTAAGATGTCCTTCATATTGTCAAACCAATATTAAAAAAGTCATTTACATAATAACCACACTTTTCTATCTTTGGTGGAGGTCTTATATTTTCTAATAACCAAAGTGTAGAAAATCCAAGTGAAATGATACCCTTAAGCAATTATTTATATGTTGCCATATTAATATCTCATTTGGCAACTGTCATAGTTAGATTTATTTTGGTCAAAAAACCCACTGTGAATTGAATGAAACATCTATGGGGATAGTTTATCTAGATTAAACTTCATGGATCTAAATGCCTACAGTTAGGACCATTATTTAGTCCCCATGCCATTTAATGAACCTTTTATCAATCATGATAAACAGGAAGATTGAAATGAAGACAACATGGCAAGAAAAAATTTACCATTCATCAAAAAAGCAATGGATTTTGATCTTTCTTAGTCAAATTGATTAGAATCTTGCCACTCCTAATTGGAGTGACAACTTATCTTATACTTAGTATGTGCCTAGTGAATGTGGCACAAGCTAGGGGCCATAAATGCAAGTAGGAAACAATTCCAATTTTATATAAATTTGATGGCAATTATTGGCATTGGAAGCCAAGGACATATGAGTACATCTTACATGACTTTTTATACTCTTCATATGAACAGACATTTAGATCTAAGATGGATTATCTCAATTTTTCAACCAACTCTAATTAGAAACATATTTTATTTAGGGCATTTTGATCCTTTATCACTATGCCTTTAGAAGAAAATTATCTTTAATGATTGAAAATCTACCCTCAAGATAATTTGATAAGACAATTTCAAACTAATTCCAATAATTGTTTTTTACTCGGGAGGAGTGTATTTGGATCGATTATGTTATCCATATTTCCTTGGTAGATGCAAAGGAATGACAAGCACGAGTTTTGAATATCCAACGGATTATGGATAGATAGCCAAGTCACAATCAATGCATGATTTTCAATAATTAACTAGGGCTTTGCATTGTTACTTACAACCATCTATGATTATATTGCAAGGAAGAGTTATCTATTTTTTAAACTTTATTTATCAAAAAAAGAAATTTTATCAATGCTAACAAAGAAAGAGTAACAATACAAATACAATAACACATCTAATTTTTATTTATTTTCTACCACTATTGTTGTTCAAAGTTTTATATTTTAATCTAGATAAATGCTTTCTGATGTACATATCATTTAAGGAATTATTGTACAATAAAAAAGTCCTTCTAGACCTAGCTAGCAGCACTAGGGGACAAAAAAAGACAAGTGTTTCTTGAAATCACCCATAATTAGAGTGTTTTTATAATTATTGTTCTTAATTACTATACAATAATTCTATTTTATATATGATATATAGTTTTGTAGGCCAAAACCAAAAAGATTAAATATTAGTATATCTATTGATGAACCCTATTTCCTAAGCTTTGAATCACAAGTTACCTTTTATGATCGAATTATTGTTCAATTCAAACACTTTTAAATTGTAGTCACAAAGTATAAAACTTAAGAAATTTCTTTGAAGAGCTTTGACTCTTAGAAATTAATCTCATCGAATTCACTCAAATACCATTAAAGCCCATCAAATTTCTTGATAACATTAAATTGTATGATATGATCAGATACCATTGAATCAAAAGTCCATCAAATTGCATGATAATATTGAATTGCATGACATGAAAGGTTCTCATCCAATCCAATTATATACCACTGATTCAAAAGCCCATCAAATTGCGTGACAACATTGAATTGCATGATATGAAAGGCTTCCATCCAATCCAATCATATACCATTGATTTACAAATCCATTGGATTGTGTGATAACATTGAATTGGATGATATGATCCAATCCCATTGGATCTGCAAATACCATTGATTCATAAGCCTATCAAGATTGTGTAATAACATTGAATTGTATGATATGATCGGATTCCATTGGATCCGGTCAAATACCATTGATTTAGAAGCCCATCAAATTGTGAGATAACATTGAATTGTATGATATGATCAGATCCCATTGGATCCATTCAAATACCATCGATTTAGAAGCCCATTAGATTGTAAGATAACATTGAATTGTATGATATGATTAGATCCTTGATTGGATCCCATTGGATCTATAGATACCATTGATTCATAAGCCCTTTAGATTGTGTAATAACATTGAATTGTATGATATGATCGAATCCCATTGGATCCATAGGTACCATTGATTCATAAACCCATTAGATTGTATGATAATATTGAATTGGATGATATGATCGGATTCCATTGGATCCGTAGGTACCATTGATTCATAAGCCCATTACATTGTGTGATAATATTGAATTAGATGATACGATTGGATCCCATTGGATCCGGTCAGATACCATCACTAGAAGAAAACAATGTTTTTTGGAATCTTTTTAGCAAACAGGCATGTTTATAAGAACATAAGCAAGAAAATCCAGTGGTTGCCTAGGAAGCAAGAATTTATGAGGATGTTAGTATGAACATGTGGATGTCAAATGCGAAACAAGTGAATGTTCTATATGACGCCTATGTTGAATGTAATGTCGTTGTGAACATCAACACATTTTTGGAAATGTCCTTAGGAATACAAGATCACCACGTCAACAATTGAAGCCCTTTTCACAGAGGAGTTTCTTTGGGAAAGTTATTTAGGGGTCAAGTTAGCAACTGACTCCCTACAGTAAATCCAGTAGAAAGGCAGGTCCTTGTTGTCCTTTGGAAAAAACATTAGCATGAATGTGCATAAAAGTTTTGTATTCCACATTCTTGCATGATGAAGTTCTACATAGTGACCTCAAGTGAGGGAAAAAAGTGAAATACTTTAGGAAGCGCTGGAACTTGGAGTTAAAAGAGTCTCAAGGAGAAAGGGCAATTGAAGAACAATAATTTCTTTTAGGAATTTTGTTGAATAATATATACTATTAATAGAATGACATCATAGTTTCCCCTCTTGAGAAGTCTATGCATTTTTAAATGGTCAAACTTATTCTCTTAGTTCATTTTAGTCTTTACAAAATTGCTCAAACAATTGTCTGGTATTGTGACTACTTTGATCTTTGAATACAATATTACTTTGAGAAATTGCAATTTCTTTCATGGGAATTTCTCATTCTTGTTACTTTGCTTATAGAAAATGTACATAAATGTCTAAAAATAGCATAGACAATCCAAATTATTTTTAAAAAAATAATTCAAAAATAGTAGTTTGAAGTGGTTGTGTGAATGCCACATCAAATTTCAAGATTTTGTAATTCTGTATTTTGATTGATGGCATTTGTTTTTTCAATTCAAATTTTTTTCAATTATGTAATCAAACTCTCATGTGCTAATCAAGCCTTACAATTTGTTGGCCGATTTTTGTTTTCATGATTATTCATTCAAGCTTCTCCCTATGATTTGTGCTCAAAGAAGGTATCTAAAATATCAACACATTGCCTTGTTTTGGCAGTTTTAAAGGAATCTTAGCATCATATTTGGCTATTGAAAAAACAAAAAATAGCCTATTTGGATTTTTAAATGTGATCTTCTCTTCCTTAATTAACAACACAAAAAAAAAAAAAAATTTATTTTTTATTTTTTTGGTCTTTAATCTCTAAAGATCCACACATATTAAAAACAGATGTCTTATAGTCAACCTTGATTGCAACTTTCCAAAAAATTACTTTTGAAATTTGATTTAAATTTTTCTTAAACAAATATTGACAAGTTTTGTTTTTTCTTTATTTTAAAACTCTGAAAATTGTCAAAAATTGATGGGATTATTGCAATAAAAAGCTCCATGTGTTTGTATCTGAAAAGCACAATATTGTACGTTTTTCATTTGTATATTATTTTTTTAAATTTATTTAAGATATAAGTTATAAAATTATATTTTTCATTCTATTCTGTGCTTATGATAAAAATTATAGAATATTCTAATATATATACTCTAATTGATATAAATAGATTTTCACCTATAGCTTTTAAAAATTACCATAATTTCATTTTTCCATCCAAATTATTGAAAAAATCAACTGAAATAAAAAAGTGAAATTTTATACTAGTAAAAAATATCAAAATTTTATACATCTATTAAATAAAAAGATAAATTTATAGTAGAATTTGACTTCAAGGATTTTTTAGTGATTGTTTTGGTTATAAAAAATAAAACTTAACCAATTGAAATTTTTTTACACTAATTGTACAAATTTTTACACCATTTCTACTTGTACCATTTTTTTGCTCAAGGAAACAATGGGACGTCAAGGGGTAATTTTTGGTGAATTTGAATTTCTCTTGTTCATTTTATTTTATTTTTGGATTTTTGAAAAGTAACTTATTTGTCAATCCTAACAAACCGGTATGGTATAAAGGCACCTTTTCAAATTAGAAAAGAAGCTTTTAACATTATACAAGCAACATATATAAAACACCCTTTTATATTATGAAAATTATATTTCACATATGCACTAGGGTGCAACAATTTGATACTGTAAAGAAGCTAGAAGCTTAGCTGTTTTTTGAGGATGTTTTTGAATGTTTTTTTTAGTATAATTATTGTTCATATCTTCTTCCAAACAACAAAGAAAATTAGAAACAAAGCAATGATTCTACACTCACTTCTGTTGTATGTTGCACTTATTTCATTTTCTATTGAGGGCTTTAAAATAATTGGATTGCAAATAGATTGAAAGATGTTGCACTTTTCATATCATAGCCATGTTCAATATTTTAGCGCAAATTCTTCTTTGCATGTTTAGAAACAATTTTGTTATCATCTTGAAATTCTATGAGGCAATTTTTCTCCTATAAATGAAAATTCTATCCAATTTCATTATTTCATTAATAAAAAATTATCTTTAAAATGTAGATGAAATAATGGTATTGTAAAAGTAGATATTCACTTTCTGCTATTACATCTATGACATGTAAATCCAAAATGCAAAGGCACCATCTTTTGATATTGACTAAACTTTAAAGTAAAAGAAATCCTAAAATACTCACTATTTTAATTAGTTATTTCTAAGAGTGACGTCTTCTTTAAGTGTAGCTTCAACATTGAACATTTGATTTTTGTAATGAATGATTATGATTTTTCTATTCAACATTTTGTGCAAAGGTGTCCATTTCAAATCCTCATTTTCTATTGTTGAGGGCTCTTTTAAACCAGCGTGATGTGAAATACATCTTGCAAGAAAAATCACAAAAGATCTTTGATTTTATAAGATATATAATACATTTAAAGAAATTTAGAGAATTCTTAAAGCTTACATTTTTTGTTGGGACCAACATTTTGAATTTTACTTGGGACAAGAAGAATGATAAAAAGACTACAAATGACTTGCACACATTAGCAAAGGCTTCAAATTCGACTCCAAGTAAATTTCTAGAAAATCTTGGGGGCTAAGGTAAAACGGTGATCATATGTGAAAAAATAGGTGAAAACAAACCACATGGCATTTTTCTCCAAAAAAGGTCACTTGCATTGACATTTGAGTAATATGGTAGTCAAAGAGCATGAAGCGGCATGCCATGTTACCATGCTTTATTGCCATTTTAGAATTCTAACATTGCCATAGTAGATGTCAACTAAGATGTCTTCTATTGCAGATAGATGTTTTTTGTGATGTCAATAAAGACATCCACTGTGACATTTAGATGTTTTTTGCGATGTCAATTAAGACACCTTCTGTAACGTTTGAATGTTTTTTGCGACACAACATTGTATTCATCATAATACTTAAATCTGAAATTCTATTTTTATTTATATTAAAAAATTACATTTTAGATGTCCCATATGGTTTGTCTTCCCTCCAACCACCCCTTTTGCATAAATAACTTGCTTTCTTGTGTTAAAATATTGATAATAAGGCTTTTCAAGTCATTCAATATTATTACCAATATGGTGTACAATGTATTCAATATATTGTATAATGTATGGTATATGTCTTAGTTAATATCAAAATTGATGTCTCAAAAAACATCTATAGGTCAAAATTGATGTTGCTAAAAAGAATATTCAAATTTTTATGGATGTCTAAATTGATGTCACTTAAAATAGTATGAAAATTTTCAAAAACATGATTTCAACTATCACCTCATCTTCCAATTAAGTGAAAAATCCTACGTAGCATTACCTTCTTGTATAGTGATTATGTGGTTGCCACATGGCACATTTTGGTTACTTTTAAAAATCGTGTTTGTTGTAATGTTTTTCTAAAAATATAGCATATTTTTTCAGATTTCCTCATGTTTTTTCCATGTCAATCTGATAGATTTTTCTAAACATTTGCAATATATATGTGTGATGTTTTAGAAAACATGTAGACACGTTTTAGCACTTGTCCAAAAAAACACGAATTTCTTCTAGTGCATCGATTTAGAAGCCCATCAGATTGTGTGATAACATTGAATTGTATGATATGATTGGATCTCATTGGATCCGTAGGTACCATTGATTTTTAAGCCCATTGGATTGTGTGATAATACTAAATTGCATAATATAATTGAATCCCATCGGATTTGGGTAGATACCATTGATTCAAAAGTCCATTGAATTGCATTATATGATTAGATTCCATTAATCTAATTAGATACCATTTAAGTCGATTGATTTGCATTGAATTGAGTTTGATAATATGAAATGCCATTAAATTTTAATAGAAATTGATATGCAATGGATCACACACAATAACATGAAATTGTGTTACAATATTAGATTGCATCATATAATCATCCTTGTCTAATTACATCAAATCCCATTAAATTTTTGTAGAAAACTCGCAAATTGTCTTTGATGCTATTAAAAGCTTCTAACTAATTTGGTTGCTAGAAACTCTTCAATACAAGCCCTCTACTTTGAATCTAATTTCTTTTAAATGTTATAGAGAAGCAAGTTGCAAACTCTTCACATGTTGCCAAAGTACCACCTTAAAGGGTCAAAATATAGAATCCACTATTAATTATGTTGGGGAGTCATTAATCCCTTTTAAAATTAGACCACATGACTATTCTAATACTAGGCTCTTTTAATTGCTACGTAGCCAATGCTCTAAGATCACACCACTTAAAAGCACTTCACCACTTTTGTAATGGGAGCCAAATGGCCATTCATAAGTGTTTGCATTACTATTGATTATTTGAGTATTGACGCATCTCTTTTTGTTAACTGACGCTATTTCAAACTTCTTTTGTTCCATTAAGTCTATGATTGATTATAGTGGCCTACATCAAATTATTTAAAAAATTTATAATATACATTATGAGCAAAATAGATTTTTGATTATGCTTGTGACTTGCAACACCTTTTGCTATAATTTGTTAATCATAGAGTAATGTCCACACAAAAGGCACTGACTAGCTTTTTCTATTTAAGGCACTCACAAGTCTACTAATTTTCAAGAATTTCAGCAAACTAGGCCAATAATTTAAATTGAATATATCATATTTCCAACTTTTATGAAATTACTTACTCCTACTAGTTGCATTTAGTAAGGTAGAAGGTTCAGAAAGTGCTCATTTAAGGGCAAAAAGACCTCTATGCAAAAATAGGTGAATCCAAAGATTTTTACTTTTTTGTGGAAGAAAGAGAAATGAGGAACACAACAGTGGAAATTTTAATTTTTTGACTTGGAACGAATAAGATATGATTTTTCAAAGTGAAAGCTGTTTAGGGCCCTATTAAATAATGCTCATAGGTGCAATTGTAATCAATCAAAGCATGTCATTGAATAAAGCCAAGTGAGTTTAAGAACAATCCTAAGCATGCCTTGATTCAATGTACCTTTCCATTCAATTCAAATGTGATTGTAAACCAAAATATATTGCACACCCATAAACACCCTAGGGTTTCTACACATAGTTTTAAGTCCAATTCAAAGTGTTGTAACTTTTCCATCTAATGTTTGAATTCAATTATACTTGTTGGAAAATTTGCACACTCTTCTAGTTTGTGTGGTAGAATTTTCAAATCAATACAAGATATATTGATATTTTTGTAAGCCAATTAAAGTTCACAAGTTCAATTTGAGTCCACCAAATTGCATCTAATGGCTGAAACTTTGGAGGCTTTTATCTCCTTCATCCAAGGTTTGTTTTCAATAAAATTTGTTGTGTTATGTTCTTATTTCAATCTAGTTATTGTCGTAAAATTTTCATTGTTTTGAGTATTTGGGAGCAATTCAAAGTTTAAAATCCCGACATTTTTGGATTACAATAAACTTTGTGGTTTCTTTCTTCTTCAAACAATGTCCACTTTCAAAAAATGTTTTTGGAAAAGTTGCACATATTAGTCTAGTTTGTGTGGTTAAAATTTCACATCAATTCAAAAAGTTATGAGTGATTGAGAAGAATTTTAGTAGAAGGAGGTTTAATTTTAGATGTGTTTTTAGCAATTTTTCTTGCTATTTTTTGACATTTCAAAGCCATTTTACAAACCTTGTCAAGTTCATGTCTTCATCATGAGTAAAATCACACATAATGGTGAACCATGTCACCTTCTCAATAGCCTAAAATCACACACATGGAATAGTGGTTTCTCACCACATAAAGTCATTTTCATTTCTACATCTCAGGTGCACTGTTTTGGGGCACTTTTGTAGGGGTGATTCTTAACCCCTAAAGGACCAAGGTGCGTTTTTTGGCAACATAACTTTTTTAGGCAGGTTCATGTGAGCAGAGATTTCCATAGTTTTGGCCCAAATTTTAATAGAAGATGTGAATGAGGAATATCTTCAATATGCACTAAATTTTAAGACATTTAGAAATATGAGTCAAAAGTTATGGCCTAATATGTAGTTTGTTTCTCAACTCAAATACTCGAGCCAGATTTGAAAAAATAACCTTTTTCAAAAACAAAAATTTGAAGTTAATTTTTTAGATATATGTATACATAGAAAACTTTGAATCATTCCATTTTGATCAATGAGTCAAAAGTTATGAAGTGTTTTAGTTTGAAGGCGGTTATGGATTTTCTATTCCAAAATAAACTTTGAAGTTCTTTATGAAACTCAATTTTCAATTTTTTTGAAAAAAAAAAAAAAATATTAGATGAAGATTTTTATTTACAGCATTACAACAATTGGAAATGGAATTTTGTAATTTCATAACTAAATTATCAACAATTTAGTATTTTGATTCATTCTCTACTTCTTTCTACTTACTATTTTTTTCCTATATGTTATACAAATCGAAATGATTTGAAATTTTTCAAGCATATAGCCAACTTGCCTTAAAGAATAAATCAAAAGAGTTGCTACTATTTTGAACAATTTTTCATACAAATTTGACCTTGTGAAGTGCAACTGCTCAATTTTTTGTAGGACCAAAAAAGGTTGTTTGTCAATTCAAACGCTAATATCTTGCAATTTACATAGTGAAAATTTTTGAAATTTTTCCACATCTTCAAAAATGATCATAATACAAGATCCTACGGTTGGATGTGTCCATAAATGTTAAATTTTTTTTTTTCTTACTTGTTCTAAAAATGGAAGTTTTGGAGCGTTTTTGGTGAAAATTTAGTCAAGGAACTTTAGGGGTTAATGCCGGAACTGTTTGAGCCTCCTCCTATGATTGCAAAATCAACTTCATCCTCAAGCTGGGTTGCTTTGGATGTTGTGTCGTGTCAATCCAGCTCCTGCCCTTGAAGGTCGTATGCTTAAAAAAGAAAAAGAAAACCCAACTTCATCGTATTCTCAAGTTTCGAACAAATCATACTTTGGTGATCAACCATTCTGAGTTGCCCACCAAAAGAGACAACCCTCTCCCGAGCCTTTCACACTCCATCTTCCGAAATAGTGAGTATTTACTCTGACTACTACTGTGCAAAACTCAATGCCAGAGAATTAATATTTCATCAAGTGAAGGTCTAGCTGACCCATTTCCAAGGAGATTTGACGAACTTGCTACGGCAATTGAAAGTAAATATGGAGGTGCACAGCAATCCGTCCGGGTCCACCGATCGATACGAGTATATATAATTATGGATATTCCACCGAAAACATTGCTGGTATCGCGCCCCTGACATTGATTCGCTTACCGAATCACGACTTCTAGATATGTTGGATCATTGGGTTAGCTAGAATAGGAATCGTGGCTGACTGGCGGAGATTGGATCTTTCGCCAGGCGCTTCAGTTGTCTGCATGCTAGCTAGCTAGAGCAACAGATCTATACCAGTCCTAGTTTTTGGCACTCATGGCCGCGTTCCGTTGAGTATTCTGGGATTCGAATCGTCACATTTAGTTAAAACGGCGGACATTCCAAGAGATTGGCACTTTACTAGCGCACGGAATCTTAGAGCTATACCAATTGCAACTGGCATGGTCTTTAATTTTCGACTCTAAAACCACGGCAATTCAAAGTAAATAATATACGTTCTTGTCGTTCTGTAGAAGTTGTGTCCCTGCCAGGCCACTTGTATCTGGCAGGTTTTGCAATTTTTTTTCTTTTGCAATGGAATTCTGTTTCATTTATCTTAAGAAAAAAAGGAAATAATATGCGACGACAGGTCAGCTGTCCCAACAAATAATAATCATGAGTCCGCCAGAAGATCGTTGACTGATGACTTCGCAATGAAATCGATTCCCAGCCGGCCTGGAGATCGATCCGGATGGTCGCCCGGACTCTTCGGAAATCATCCTCCAATTCCCCAAAGGCCGACAGACGTGCCAATGTCAGAGGACGGTGTCCCTTGCTTGCTGCATTAGCTAGTAATTCAATACACCTTCGGTCCTTTAATTACTCCTCTCTAGAATGTAATGTTATCCCAGGATGGCGGGATGTGCTTGTGCGCAAGCTAGCACCGTACGTACCTGACAGCCGATAGATACTTTCTTCCCAAGCTCTAGCAAGCCGAAGATTTCCAAAATCTTATCTCCATCGTTTGCGGTTCGAGAAATTGACCTTTGCAGCTGTCAAGCTTGACTGCCATGATCGAGGAAGACAAGGGAGGCCGGCCATGTCACAGTGTGAATTCGAACGAGCTGCTGTCGATCGTGTATATATATAGACCTCCAATTCGTCCCATTGATTATTTGCGCACATTCTTGAGACTGTCTCACGTCTGAGAAATACTTGAGAGGACAATCTTGCAACGTTACCTAGCTAAGGCACCTGCTTGCGCGAGTTTCGCAGGTGACCGGAGCAAGTAATTGCAGCGGCAGTCCTCTCAAGTGTTTCCTGGATGTTGGACAGTCTCTTCCTATTCCAAAGATCGACCGAAAGCTTGCCCTATCAGTAGCATGGGCTAAAGAGCAACAACCGAAGCAGGCTTGCTCCTTTAGCTACACTGGCATGATTAAAGTCTGCTCGATCTTAACTGCCTAGGAACATAAATATAATTATCTGGTAGCTTACATTGAAGGCTTACGATTCCTTTGGAAGTACCTAACCTAGAATACATTTATCAGACAGACAGACAGACATACGGGGGCTTTGATTTGCAGGTTACCGTTTGCATCTCACCGCCGACGCCCTGTTTCTGAAGAATTCTGAAGATTAGCTAGCTAGCGGCCCCTATTAGCTTCTGTATTGTCCTACTCTTTCAATGTATGTCCACTACCATTTTGCTCTTTCATTTTCTTCTTTCTTTTAATATGGTCATGTAGCGTGATTTTACCAAACGACTACAGTTGTAATTTGCTTGAGACAGTTAGATTTTCATACTTGAGAGGGCATTTCGAGTGCAATTTTGGAAGTCATTTAGGTACCTAATGTCCTGATTAAGTACAATCATTCAATCATTTCAATTCTGAACAGAAAGATATTTGCTGTGGGTCTGTACACAAGTTAGCAAGGATCATGATTGTGTTTGCTTTCTAAATTCTCTCGTTAGAAGAGAAGAGAAGTGGCCTGCTGGCCAATGTCCATTCTACCGTAAACCCCCAAAACTGATGTGGAGCCCTAATAGTCTTGAAATTGCAAACCATTATTTAACAATGGTAGTAGTGTGTTTCAGTGTTTGCCGTTTGATCCTCTGAGGTTCATGCAAAAAATACTAATTTATTTTGTACAGGAGATGATTAGGACCATTGCAATTGGTGTTATACTTCTAATTTTGGTGCTTTGTCTAATGTACTCCTTGACTGCACACCATAATGTTGATGTACGTTTTCTAAATTAATTATCTTTTTGTTCAACTTTCAAAGTTGGCACTCTCATACAAGGTAGGAGGTGTAGAAACTGCCCATCTAAGAGCATATTGGCTTAGGATCTCTTCTATGGGGTCAAAGCGTTTTCTTCAAGGAAAGAAGAGAGGGAGACACATCCATCACAATTTGATTTGTAATATTTAGACTTAAACTAAATTAGATATGATTTGTTTTAAATCACAAGAAGTAGGGTGCTATTGAAGGTCATAGGTAGTGCCATTAAATGTCAAGTAGTTGTCCATCAATGGTGCAATTGTGCAAATGGAATCCCAAAATGAAAGTGTGCAAACCTTAAACTTGAACACATGGTGCATGCGATTGCTTAGGATGGCACGAAGTATCCCATGACTCAGAACTCCCCATTATTTACATGAAAGTTTTGTCTACTTCCAAATCAAACATAGTCCCCAACCACTCATGAAATTGTACAACAGTAAATCTCAATTGGCACTAATTCATCTCTGGAATATTTTGCACTCCTATACTGCATTCCTATTGTACCATTTCATAGTTCAGTAGTAGGGCAGAAATGGACAGCCTACGCATTCCTATACTGCATTCCTATGAAAATTCCTATGACAACTCATTACTAGACTTGATTCCATGTCTCGGTGCCTTCGTAAACAAGTCCTCATCCGCCACACCCGAGCAAATTTCTTTCATCACAGTTCTCTGTTGCCTTGCGGAGCTCTTTACACGAGAACACATGTGGTCCTGTGGAATAAGCCAATGCTTTAGGAACTGGTGATGGCGTTGCAAATGAAAAGATGAACCAGAGAATCACCGTTCCAACTATAACGTACCCTCGTTCTCAACTTCAAATAGTGAAGCATCAATTGGAATTTGGACTCTGATGTTCCGCTGCTGATCGAAGAACCTCCAGGACAAGATCTCATGCTCTTCAATATGGTTGACATCTGAGCTTCCCCAGTGAGATCGTGACTGAGGGATAAGTCATCTCCGCGCAGCTTTGGAAATTGGTAATTGGAAATGAGCTGCAGACTGGGGCTCGACGGCAGGGCTTGGGATTTGATCCGATTGCCATCGATCCTGAATTCCAGTGTCTGTGATGTGCGAGAGAAATCAATCCAAGCAGTGAAAATGCCGGTGGAAATTCTCCCATTGGTATACATGCATAATACGAGCAATGTTGTGCAACATTTCCACAGAAGTTTGTGCACGTGTGTGCGGTTCGACATCAGCTTCATAGTCAAGGTTTTTGACAACCCTGATGAAGTTGTTGCTTGGCGCCTTGTTGCGATTCGGATCATAATCTGTGTCAATAATGAAATGAAACCAAAGCCGGGGTATGTAACCTTTACAGCGGTTTGATTTAGAGACGACTTGTGTGCACCGAGCTCTCCGAATTGGGAGACCATATTGTGCAGGGAAGCGATGGGTAATTAAGTTACTGACATTCAAGGGCAAAGGCGATGGCACTCCCATCCAAGAGCTTCTTATTACTCTTAAGGCAAGGTATCCCAAGGCAAGGCGTGCGCTGTGAATGCAAAGGAGAAAGAGTTGCTGAAGGAAGCCCACTCTCCCAGTTGCTACATTTTGAATGCGGACCGCTTCCCCATAAGTTATGAACAACTGGAAGCAAAGCATCCTGGCGGCCTTCGGAACCCCGCCAACCCTCCGCGGAGGGTCCTGTGAACCCTTTTGCAATCGGAATGGAAATAAGCATGAGTCCCCCATATCTACGAAACTTTCATCAGATCAACGTCATACTGTATTCAGATACCACTACGGAATGAAAAATCTACGCTTTTCGAACCCGATCTACGTATCCTCGCCTGGTGACTGCACACGGACAAATGCATCAGGATTGCTGTGCCTCCAAATCTACGAACTCTGTGTCGGACCAACCTAAAAGTATCATGTTGGAATTCAACTGTTTTCCGCTGATATTGGGACGCTCAGTCTATGTATCCTTTTGATACTTCTCTGCAAGAGGAAGGTGTTTTCAAGGTGGACCCCCCAAAATGTGTCACACTAATGCTAAACCGTCATCTTCACAGTGTGTACATCTCCCAAATCAATTATGTCTCTATGTGAAAGAAATTGTTTTAGAACCAAACTTTGTTTCTTTATAACTTTTACATAGAGTATCCAAATGTCACGTTCTTTACTGCATTGAAACCTCCTTTCTAGTGCCAACATGAAAATATGAAAATTTGACCTATCTAATAATAATAACTAAGCACAAAAGCAAAAGGTGGTGAATTGAGGGCTACCTACTTTGCTCGTCATGAGTGGAAAGGTGAGCACAAGCAAGTGAAATGTATTTCTTACCATTACAAGCTTCCAACCTCTAAACGTCAAGGATAAGCATAAGAGTCAAATGAACATCTTGAGCACAAAGGCGAGTGGAAATGAATCTAATAGATTTCTTATTGATACAAGTTTCTTACTCTTTAAGAAAGGTACGGATGGATGAGCGAGGTGGAAGCAAGGATGAGTTGAAGGGCCTAAATTTAGTATATGTCCTATAGTAACTTTAGGCCCTTCAATTTATCACCTTGGCTCAAAAAGAAAATTGTAGGTTGGAAACTTAAGATGCTTAATATAGAAATTTAAGACCACTAGTATGATAAAATTTGTTTCATGACATAGTTCATGTGATGGCTTAACCATGTGAAATTGTTGTGGACTTAAAAAGGTCCAATAGATGATGTCATTGTCAACTATAGAAACAAAGAATTTATCTATGGGTCCAATAATTGGAATATTTTGGTGACTGTCTTGGTCATAAGGATTGCATCCTTCTAGAGTTAATTTGATTTGATATGCTAATGTTGTAGTTGATTTGCTTTGAATTATTAATTTCTATGTAGTCAAAATAGAATGTTTATTTCAAATTGGTTAAAAAAACCAGTAAATGCTTTGAAAAAACAATTAGAGTTTACTAACATGTCAAACACAAAAATTATACCATTCAAAAAAATTCAAGTCATTTCATAGGTTTTAAAAAAACACAAAACAAAACAGAACTATAGGGTCATGGTATGATTGGCCTCACATTCTAACTAAATACTAGAAAATTTTACAGTGTACTTTCAAGAGAGTTCTATCTATAAACCCTAAAAGGAATGGCCTATGATAAATTTTTCAAACTTCAAAGTTCCTCTCTTTGTAAGTTCCCATTTGGCATTTAATCCCTAAAGTTCTTTGACTATGTTTTCACCAAGAATGCTCTAAACCTGCCATTTCTAGTATAGATACCAAATTCTAGAAAAAAATAAATTTGGAACAAATGTAATTGTAGGATCTTGGAGTATGCTAGTTTGAAAATATAAAGAATTTAAAAAAAAAATTTACTATATAGATTGCAATATATTAGCATTTAAATTGATATAAATCCTTTTTTGATCCTACAAAAAACAGAGCAATTGTACTTCATAATGTCACATTTGTATTAAAAAAATGTCCAAAATGGTAGTGCTTTTTTGGATTCATTCTTTAAAGCAAGTTGGCTGTATGCTTGAAAAAATTCAAATCATTTAGAATTGCACCCTATAGTTGGAAAAAATAATTAATAGAAAGAAATAGGGATTGATTCAAAATACTAAATTGTTAAGAATTAAGTTATAGAATTGAAAAATGCCAATTCTGATTGTTGCAATGTTGTAATCAATAATCTACATCCTATGATTTCTTTTCAAGAATGTTGAAAATTCAATTAAATAATGGGCTTCAAAGTTTATTTTAGAGTAGAGAATCCATAATTACCAACAAACTAAAATTCCTTATAACTTTCATCTTATTAATCAAAATGGAATAATTCAAGGCTTTCCGCATATATATAAATCTAAAAAACTAGTTTCAAATTTTTGTTCATGAAAAAAGTGATTTGTCTTCATTTGTTTGGATTGCTTTTCTGAGGAAAAAACTACACATCATCCAATAATTTTTTACCATATAGTCAAAAGTTATGAAAAATGTTGTGTCTTAAGAAAACCTCATTCCTATATTTTGAGAAAATTTTAAACAAAAAAAATAAAAATTCCATTTGTAGTGAGCTATCCAAAATTGCTATAATGCCAAAAAAACCACAACTTGGTCCTTTAGGGATTATATATGAATGAAAATTTCCATATTATTTATAACAAAAATCATTAAAAACAATTCTAGCAATGTTATATTGGTTTTGGACTTCTTTGTTATTATAAGATAAGGTCACTTCAAGTAGTATTTTTTGCAACACATAATCACGATTCGAAGACTAGCTAACAAATTCTTTTCTAAAGACCCTTCTATAGACTATCTTCTTGTTAAATTTCTATCTTCTCTCAAGTGCAAATGGAGACATGCAAGTTGTCTTCCCACAATACTAAGTGCTTGACAATAGCATTACATTTGAAATGTTGCATATGTTCCCTTACATCGCTCCCAAATCATCACTGGAAGAGGTTCTACTATACATTCTTCCAATCCACAACATCTTGTGGCATATCATAATTCAAGATGTGGCAACTTTTGCTTTTATCTTTACAAAAGATTTATTATTTACCTCAATTTCAACAAATACATCATACTAAAATTAAAAAGAAAGAAGAAGTCAAGCATTGGTATGGGTTGGTTGAATGAAAAGTTCTATGATCAATAAACAACAAACAAGGAATGAAGTCACATGGATATGAGCACCTCCGGTCAGCAATGGTCGAGTTTAAATTAATGTAACGAGCCTCTTAGGGAGGTGGTTTTGCTCCATGTTTTATCCTTGGAGAAAACATAAAAATCCTTTTATTTGCTTTGCAAAATTCTTCTTACAAATTTTGAGTTCATATTTGCAATCAGAGGCCCCAAATTAATCAGTGCAGGTGTTAATAATACAATTTATACAATTATACAGCACAAAATAGGGGGTCTTTTTTTTTTACATTCACCCTTGGCTGGACCTCCGCAAGAGGCTCGTTGCACTAATTTAGACTCGATCGTCGGCAACCCCCGGTCGGTACCAATAGATTCAAACGCCAGAGAGCCGTTGCAACGAAATTCCTCCGCTCTCAACAGCTCAGTTTTCCCACAGCTGTTTCCCATGTTTCTGCTATCGCCGGAGTACCATTCTACGGCACCATCGCCAAAGTTTCAGCAGCTGTTCTCTAGGCGGTTCTATTAGAGCTCTGAATTCCCGTGATAAAATTTCATCAACAGTGTCGTATGCGCCTGTCGTGGGTCTGAAGTAGATTTTTCTTTCTGCAGCTGGCATTTCTGCATTCGAAGGGAGAGGGGGATTAATCAGGGCGGCGTTTGAAGGGAGGGAGTTGGCGTGGGGAGCGGGACGAGGATCGTGTAGTCGAGAATGTCGATGGACAGCTACGAGAAGCTCGAGAAGGTCGGCGAGGGGACGTACGGGAAGGTGTACAAGGCGCGCGACAAGCGCACTGGGCAGCTGGTGGCGCTCAAGAAGACGCGACTGGAAATGGAGGAAGAGGGCGTGCCTTCCACGGCGCTGCGCGAAGTGTCGCTGCTGCAGATGCTCTCGCACAGCATGTACATTGTCAGGTAGCTGCAAGTCCGCCGAGACTGATTAATTATTGATTGATTTATCAATTCATGGGTTGGCCAGGGTTGACGTCTTCGTATCGCTCTGCAGTTGCAACTTCAGGGTTGGATGGATCCTCTGTTGCATGTTTCGGACATGTCCTGAAAACTTCGTAATTCATAAACCGTTCAAGTAGTTTGAGACGTGTTTGATAATTCATAAACCGGGCTGTAGTGCAGGATTGTTGGAGAGTTAGGGCTCTGTACGCTTGCATTGGTGATCGGTTTTGTTTTGGATCAAGCCAACGGAAGTTCGAAATTATGAGCACTTTCTCAGTGCAAGTGGCTTAGTGAAATACGCTGTTGACGTATGCAACCGTGTTTGTAAGTACTGGAAATGAATGCCGCTTCGGGCCCGAGAGTTATGCCTCAGGATGTGGGCTGAGTATCTCGCTTTTTCGTAACGTCATTTTCGAAGCATTGGTGCAATTCCCTTCAAAATGGTGCCGTTGAATCCTCAAGGAAATATAAGTGTTTAGGGACTGACTCGGGACGGGAATGGCGGTGCACAATGTTGAGGAGGAATTGCAGTTTGCCTATGTATCGGCACATCAAGCTATTGATCCATTTCGAAATGGCGCATGGATGTTTTAGGCACTTGACTGATGCAGAGATTGTTTTATTATATTTATGTTCAGGCTGTTGTGCGTGGAGCACGTGGAGAAGAACGACAAACCGATGCTGTACTTGGTTTTCGAGTACATGGACACTGATCTGAAGAAGTATATCGACTTGCATGGTCGTGGCGCGAGTGGGAAGCCTCTTGCCCCGAAATTGGTGCAGGTACGGTGTCGTCCCGATTACTCTGCTGGTCGGTTTTGTGTTCTAGAATATGTCAACGCTTAGTACTCACCCTGACAACGTACAAATCAGTAAGAGTTAGCAGAATGAGAGTTAGCAGGATCAACTAAGTTTAACTCCTGCATGTGTTGTGATGTGGTGCAGAGTTTCATGTTTCAGCTGTGCACAGGGCTGGCGCACTGCCACGGCCATGGAGTGATGCACAGGTAAATTTTGAACCTTGTGGCTCTCCCCAAAAACACAAGGGTTGGCCTCAGAATCTGGAGCATGTGTACCAGCCTTGAATTTTTTATCCCGCCTTACTTTAGAAGCCAGAACCTTAAACAATCACCGCATTTCATCGTGTAGTATGTTTGTATATTGATTCCTTCATACTCCCATGATTGACCTTGCTCGCATGTCTTCGTAGATGCTTCAGGCTTTCGATTCCTTGTTGGATTAAGGTCGTGTGAGGACTACCACTCAGGTTCATTTGACGGGGCACACCAGGTTCAGAGAGATTACATGATTTTAGGAAAATGTTCCATAATACTGACTTCATATTGGGCTTGCTATCGTTACAGAGATCTGAAGCCGCAGAACTTGTTGGTGGATGAGCAGACTCGTCGTCTGAAGATCGCAGACCTGGGGCTGGGTCGGGCTTTCACGGTTCCAATGAAGAGCTACACGCACGAGGTAACTCGAAGGCCGATTCCCTCGGCCCGAATTGATCTCTTGAACGTCGTACAATGCCGTTAGTTTCACATCATGCCCGCAGGAGCGTTTCCGTGCTTGTCATGCTGATTTGATTAGACTGGTGTTGACTGATGTCAGATCGTGACTCTGTGGTACCGCGCTCCTGAAGTGCTTCTGGGGGCGACGCACTACTCCCTTCCAGTGGACATCTGGTCGGTCGGTTGCATCTTCGGTGAGCCTCGCCAATTTGTATCCCTGACTTGTGGGATTCTTGCAACAATAGCAAATAGCATAATTAGTGTAATTTGAGGCTATATCAGCTGATTCTAATGGTCTTCACGTGAATGCTGTGCAGCTGAGCTTGTTCGGAAGACACCGCTGTTCACGGGCAATTCTGAGCTTCAACAGCTTCTCCACATCTTCAGGTTGGACGTGATTTAGAGAACGAAAAGCATTCCAGCTCTTCAGTTGTACGGTCAATGCGTTTGTTGCATGTGTGCTAGTTTAGAAATTGGATGGGCAGCCGAAAGGAGAGTGCTCATGCAGTTCCTGATCTGACAGTGGGCTGGTTGTGGAACAATTTGTAGGCTACTGGGCACGCCAAACGAGACAACATGGCCGGGGGTGAGCCAACACCGCGATTGGCACGAGTTCCCGCAGTGGAGACCGCAGGATCTGTCCCTGGCGATTCCTGGGCTTAGTGCTGTTGGGGTGGATCTTCTGGCTGTAAGTTCTCACATGGTAGATGCATCAGCAGTTGAAATAAATTATTTGTTCCTTTGGCAATATTTCTTAAATGATGGTATGAGAAGCTTAATTGGTTTGAGGAGCTGGCACTTATAGAAACTCGATTGTGCAGAAAATGTTGGAGTTTGAGCCTTCAAAGAGGATTTCTGCCAAATCAGCATTGAACCACGCCTACTTCAACGATGTTGACAAGACATCGACGTAATGAATTGACGTAATATTGTGTTCACAGTTTGGTGCAAAATTTATGTATGAAGCAGACGTTGGCCAATCATGCTGATTGGGAATCGACTTCGATGTAGAATTGAGGATAGGGCCAGGCAGTGAAGGCACCCTAGTATTCTGTGGCAGATGGGGTGCTTCGACTTTGGACAAGCGTTAGTTGCCTGGGACACCTAGTTCAGTTCGAACATTGAAATTCTTGGTTTGTTACTCACAAACCCTGTTTTTGATCTGGTATTTTCATCATGGTCATTTGAGAAAAGTGGCATAACCTGTCGTGCAGGTTTAGATGCATCGTGATGTTCATGGCAATTTCGTTATTTTGGCAAATTTCAGTGTCATGTTGAAGTGCTGGGATCTAAATTAAGTGTTCCATTGAAATGTTCATTCGAATGAAATGAAATGTTCAATTTTTGTCCCCTTGACCTTGGATGTGATTTTTTGTTCATAACTCTTTATGAAACTTGAAAAAAATGTACTTGCAGTTTAAAGAACTTAAAAATTCAAAAAATTATCATGTCAAGAGAACTTCATTTCAAATCCATTCCAACAAGTTATACTCAAACAAGGGAAGCCTTAGAGAATCACCTACAAAATCAATATTGAATGTTTGAAATTTATTCCTAAGTCAAAAATTAGGGAGATGTTTATAATTAAGGAGTTAGAATTAGGATGTAACCAAACTGTTAGTACACTCGCTCAAAACTTGACCTGCTAAATGAATCCAAAGGAGCACCATTATTTGGGACATTTTTTCATACAAATATGACATAAAATGCAACTGTCTGATTTTTTACATGGCAAGGAAAAAGATTTTTATCAATTCAAATGCTAATATCTTGCAATCTACATGGTGAAAATTTCTTTAAAAATTTTGACATTTTCTCAAACTAGCATACTACAAGATCCTATATTTACATGTGTCTAAAAATGTTTTGTTTTTCTAAGATTTGCTACTTGCACTAGAAATGGCAAATTCCGAGTATTTTGGTGAAGACATAGTAAAAAACCTTTAGGGATTAAACCAACAATGAAAAATTCCTAGAATTTATCTAGATTGCGGAAAAATGTCACTAAAAATTAGAATATCTTGTTCTATACTAATAACAAACCTTGACAAGTTTCAAAGCATTTCGATATCAATAAATACTCGAACTGTAGCTATTGCAAATATAGGCAAAATTTAAATAATTTGATGTGTTGACCAGCTTACTAGAAGCTTGCTACATCCAAAAACATTGAAAAAGGAGTCTTTTTTACTCACACAAGGCCTTTATAAACTTTAGTTAAATCAAAATATTTAGAAAGTTCAAATTCCATCATTTGAGATTTTTACAATTCATTATTTGGGCAATTTGCGACTTTTATAAATCCAAATGATGTAAAAAAGAAGATTAAGCTACATATTAGATTAGTTGAAGCCTTTTAGAATTTCTACTAAGTAAGAGAAGGGGGTACCTTTGGAAAAAGTATGTAAAGGCATTCTTCTTCCTCTCAAGCCTTCATTTTTTTGTTATTGTTGAATTAATTAGGTTAATTTCTTAATGGATTCTAGTCTTTTGACCAAACTTGCTAAATTGGTATTTTTAAAGCAATATTTTTCTCAATTGTTGTATTTGAAGTATACTTGAAAAATATTGAAGTGCCTTCTCTATTGTGGTTGTGTGATTGTTGTTTTGCACTAATTTAAAAAATAGGCAACCTCCTTGTACATTGACAATGCTGCTAATGGGGGCCTTTTAGTGTCTTATTTGATATTTTATATATATCCTTGGAGGGAATCCCTTCTTGAAAATTCCCCTAGAAATTCTAGAGTGTGTGCTTTTAACAATTGTAATTTAAATTGACTTATATATTGAGTCAACTTGTATTCTAACTAATACAAAAGAATTCTTGTCAAAATCATCCTAGCATTTTTTTGGCTTCCAAAATCATAGCAATGCTTTGGCTTGTTATTCCCCTAAGAATTAGTTTAGTTTATTTTAGGCTCTAAGACAACAAAGCTTTGGCTTGTATATCCTAGATTGTTTTGAAACATTCCAACCTTTCTAAAATTGCAAGGATAATATTCAAGCTCAATTTGAAGTTTAGAAGAGCTAATCAACCTAGTTGAATTTTAGACATTTAGAGCCCAAGCCACTCAAATTGAATTTGAGACATCTAAAACCTAAGCATTCTAATTGAATTTCAAACATCTAAAGGTTAGACCCCCAATTGAATTTTAGACAACTAATGTAGGAGGTTCTCAAAGTAGTTAGGCTCTAAAATTGCCCACCTCTTCAAATGTACACTTTTTGTACAAGTTGTTTTTTGTTGTACCAAAAATGTACAAATACTATACATTTGAGGAGGTGAACAATTTCAAATCCCTATGCAATTTCAACTTCTAAATTCTTTGGCTTCAATCCTTAAATGGGCACTTTATGGACCTCCTACTTTAGAACTTAAGCATCCTAAAAACGAAAGTTTAGAATTCCAAAGCCCAATCATCCCAATTGAATTTTGGACATACAACATCCAAGCCTTTAGCCTTAGATGAATTTTAGACATACAAAATCCAAACACTTAGATGAAACTCCCCAATCAACTGAGGCTCCTTCAACAATTAGATTTATTTAGTCCTAGCCCCCTTAGCTGAAATCCAAGAGTTGAAAACTAGGATTGGCATAAGGAGCCTAGGCAAGTTGATAGATGTAATTTGTCCACAATGAGATAGGGATGTGGGAAATTTAACAAGAAGTTAGCAACAATGTTAGAATGTGAGTGGGGAACGATGAGTGATGAGCGTTTAAACTTGGATGCTCACTAGACTTTTTACTAAAAATGGACATGTCAAAGTCATAAATAAATAGTGATGTCTAATAAAAAATAATAATGTCAAAATTATCAAAATAAAAAATAATAAAAAATAAAATTCTTAAAAAATCAATTTATTGCTATAAAAAAGTTAATTTACAATAGTTATTTAGCATTCAAATGTTGTATGTAGGGCCAAAAATGATAACCTTGGCATCTCCCACAACATAAAAGGTACTACCATAGAAATGATGTGCAAATGAATTTCATCTATATCATCCATTTATTTTTGGAATAATTGAAAAATAATTCCAAATACTTTGAGAATCAATGAATAGAAAAAAGTGATTTTTTAAAGTAGTAGACGGCTTATCATTTGAAGAAAGAACATTTCTTGATGCTAATAGCCCCTCCCTCTATTAATTTTGGGAATTATTTGAATTCTAATTTCAAATTTCAAAATTTCAAAATTATTTTTTTATTTTTTTGATAAAAATTATTCAAAATTTTATTTTTAGAAAATTTCAATTTTTTCCAATTTTTTTTAATTAGAAAATGGCTCCTCAAATCCAAAGAGCAATTTCTTACTGTTAGAGATACCTTCCTTCTACTAATTTAAAAAATATTTGAACTACGATTTAATTTTTTTTTCAAATCTTTATCAATATAAACTATCCTAAGAAAAATAAAATTATTCAACTTACATCTCCTCAAAATCCAAGGAGTCTTCTTTGGGCTTTGAAAAGCCTTCCATTGTTTCTAAGGGACATTTACAAAGAACTTAAGGCCTTTAAATAACCCTCCAAAATTAAAGTACAGTCCTTTTGTCACCAAAAAATGACTTTTTGAATTTGAACTTTTGAAGAGATTTTTCTTGATACCAAAGAAGGGCTTTTGGAATTTGAATAGCCCTAATGAAAAAAATATTAATTATTTTTGAAAAATTAAAAATTAAAAATATTTTTAAATTAATTGATTTTAATAGAAATTTAAATTTTCTCCCTAAAAAGATAGCAATAAGAAATCGCTTTTGAAATTTGAGGAGCTGTTTATTGAATTTTTTTGAAATAATTTCTTTTTGAGGAAAATAATTCTGAATTTTTTCATTTTAAATGCATTTTAAATAACCTCCCAAATTATTAAAGAAAAGGTCCTTTGGCAATCTCTCTACCTTTGATTTAAGGTACTTGGACACCAATCTTTATTTAAATATCTTAGATTTTAATCCCATTTAATAAACATCCATCATTCAATGCAATGAACAAGGGATGTATTTCATCAAAATATAGTCAATTATAAAAAATTTATCCAAATCCATTCATCTTCTTAAGACTCATCTATAGCCATAAGTGTTTATCCTACATGCACCATGGATTTAAGATGAAAAGTTTTAAACTTTTCACAAGATTTTCTAAAAACAGTCACTCACTATAAGAAACCATTGTTTTTAGTGACATTAGTAGAAAATATGGCATGTTTTTTCAGACAGAAGTGCTTATGAGCGTTTAAGGCAATTTGGAGTAGATTTGGTGAGATGTTCAAAAAAACAAGTGCATGTTGATGGTGAAACAAGCAGACATTAGTATGGCTTTTGTTGTTTTTTATAGCATCTGCAGAAATATCGTGTACCCTGTTTTAGGAGGCATCTCGAAAATATGGTCAGGCATGTTTTCTGGGCCATTGTTGAAAACAAGAGAATGGCATGTTGACAATAGGTTCTTTTTACATTGTGGATATATTTTATGAAATTTCAGTAGGTTGAAGTTTAAGCTTTATGAATTCTTTAAAAATGCATACAAATGTTGTTGCTTAGAATGATGTTACCACAACAAAATGGATTCAATTGATAGAAGCCCATCGTTCCTTTGAGGAACAACGTAGATTTCAAGTAGGTATACAAATTCTTAGATTGAATCATGACATTGTTGAACTATTTTAGGAGATACTATAGAAACTAGTTGTGTTAATTGGAAAAAAATCTATTTATAAATGGTGTCTTAGAACAATAGTTCTACCTTGGAAAGCTTAGAACTTGGAAGACTAGGTCCAAAAGAAATTTTAGAAATAACATTTGTTCTTCTTTAAAAAAAATTCTAATAAAATTTGTTTTTTCTATGTGAAAGGCTTAGATTAATTTCATTCATATAGGTGTATGATGTGAAAGTGTTTAACTATTTTATTTTCTAAGCAATTTTATAACCTTTTCCAAGAAATTACTTGTAGCATACCTCCATGAGTGCAATGTGAACAATTCATTTTCATGAAAATTCTCATATGCTTCAGTTACTAAGCTTTTTAAAACATTTTCGGTTATTCTTTTATGATGTTTAATAAATGACAATTAACAAGTTTTTAAAAAAAATGGGAAAAAGTAACCATGACCAATCATTTTTTAATTGACATTCTTCAAGCTCACGATAGAGTCTTTATTTAATTTGGTCTGAAATGTAACTAAGCCCCTAAATGATTTTGACTAAGTTTTCATCACAGTCACTATAAATTAGAATTGCCATTTCTAGTGCAAGTACCAAATTCTTGAAAAAAAATTATGGTGACACATGTAATTGTAGAATCTTGTTGTGGGTTGGTCAAAAGAGATGTGCAAAACAATTCTGAATTTCCTATCGTGTAAATTGCAAGATTTTTGCATTAGAATTGACCAAAATGATTCTTCAGGCCTTGCAAAATAATGAAGCAACTCATTACTTTAGTAGGTCACATCTGTATGAAAAAATGTCGAAAATGGTGGTCATTGTTTCAATTCATTATTATAGGCAAGTTACTAGATGCTTTAATAATTTCAAATAATTTCAAATAATTGTTGAACATATAGGGATAAAACAGTAAGTAGAAAGAACTTGAGAATGAATTTTATTTGTAGAAATTTTATTTGTAGAAATTTGTTTCTAGAACAAAAAAATGCCTATCCCTATGGTCATAATGTAATAAAAAATGTGAACCTCAAGTTTTTATTTTTTTCCTAAAATATTTAATTTTGAATTTTATGAAGTATTTCTAAGTTAGTTAGGGTAGTCTACATTTAATAACAATAAGTTCACTCTTGCAAACTAGAAGCCCTCATAACTATTGAGTCATTGACTTGAATGGAATGATATAGAACTTTTGTAGCATATGTAAATCTAGAAAACCAATTTCATATTTTGACTTCCTCCAAAAATGAAATTTTTCTTTTTGCCCAAATCAGCGACTGAGCAATAAAAGTATATTTCATATAGCAACTTTTGAACCATGTTGCAAAGAGTATTGGAAATTGGTGGACCTTAAAGGGATTACTTCGGCACATATTTTGTTAAAATTTTAAAGGAAATACATTAATATTCCATTTGTAGTTTATTGCAGCCAAAAGCTTTGTTGCCAAAAAATAATGTTTGGGCATTTAGGGGGTTCTAACAATAGCAAGGTCGTTGCATTGGTATATAGTAATTTTTGTACACCAAGGTTGCATTCCTTTCACATTTTTGGCTTCATTTTTAACAATGTCAAGAATTGAATAGAGTACTTTTATGCTAGAATGAATGAAATATAAGAACATCATTCTAGATTGCAGACATGCTAAAATTCATTTCCTACAACAATTGTTCCTTATTCTTACAATTGGAAAGAAAATTGCAATGCACTTTCACAGACAAATTGTTTTCAATAGAAAGAAATCCATCATGTATACATTTACAATTTGTATACCAAGCAAGAATGCATTTTACATGTTCTAGAGCATGTCCACATTGATGTTTGTGAGTACATGTAGTGCTTTGTAATGACGTACTATACAACAAATAAAATGTAGGAACAAATTTTTTTTCGTTCTACATATCATGTTCAGAAAAAATTTGTTATTATCATGTTCTATTTTCCTCTTTTATTTCTCAACATCAAGAAGAGTGTCTTAGAAGCTATGAATACCATTTTCCATTAACCTCCCGTAAAAGAAGGGAACAATGATTTCCGTGATTTTTACATCATCTATTCGTACATATTTAGTAAAGGTATGTTCTAGTAGTCTTGTACTGCACTACCCTACACTGTTGTGCTTCTTAAGGCATTCATGTATGTGGTGCCTTCAGATCTACTTGGTCTTTCATATTCCATGTCTTGTATGTCGGGTTCCAAGCCAACAAAGTCTACATCACGTTCCATGTTTGTTACTCCAAGATTAGGTTGTTCTTGTGCTATTTGTGTATGTTTATCCCTCACATCCGTTCGGCACACCACCTTCCAACCGTATCTATACAAATTGTCTGAAAAAAACACTTGTTGACAATGTAATAGAAATGTAAAAGAGTTGGCATGCACTTGGCCATCCATGTGGTTGAAGTTAGCCCCACTAAAACCATACTTATCCCTTTCTATATTTGTATACTAAACATCACGTTGTCCTGATGGAAATTCTTTTATCATGTAAATATATCTACTGAGCTTTGTGTGTTTGAGTTTCAATAAACAAAGAGTTGAGATAAAAAGGAGTTGGTCGTGGTGAGAACTACGGTTTGAGGCAATAGAGCGCCCGTTACCATACGGGTGTTGCACTATCTTGTCACAAGCACAACTCAGGGAGGGTAGGTAGCGGATTGGCTGGTCCAATTTCCTGCCTCACTAGTTTGCCAAGCCGTAGGCCACCCAAGCCGCTCGATGGGTCTAATTGGATTCGAACCCGGACCGGTGGGCAGTCAAAGACCACTGCTTCTCCAGCCAACCAAGTCCGTGACTTGGTGACTGGAGAATGATTTTCAACGCTTTTATGCTCATGAGGGCACGTTGCTACTCTATAGTGATATTTTTATTAGGTTTGTTCATTTAATTTTACTTATCTAGTTGATTGGAAGGCTCATGTGTTTTTACCTTTCCATTAAATAAAATTGCTAAGGAATTAGGTGGATTTGGAAAATATGAAAGGGGAAAGAAAGGGGCATCTTTGGTAGGGCTAGAAAAGAGAGAAGTATGGGCTGATGTGCCCCACCTCCTTGCCTTAGAAAGGGTCGAAAAGTAGTTTGGGAGATTCTTTAGTGTGTGTGGAGGTGTATGTATGTGGGAATGAATAGTGAAATTTTGGTGTGAAAGAAATCTGAAACTTCAAAGAGTGATATCTCCCATTGTATGAGGCTTTTTTGCAATAAAATTTGGTGAAATTGTTTCTTGTGAAATTGCCTTTCCAAAATGAGTTTGCAAGTTTGATTTGGAATTAGGATGAAAAAGTTATGAGCGTTTGAATTTGAGGAGTTTTAGTGCTTTTCATGAAGAAAGGCTGAGACTTCGTCAAGCCATAGCTGACGTTCAGTCCATTAATTTGCAAAGAGACTTTGGGAGTGTGTTCATCTTAGTCCTAACTTTTCAAAGAGTCATTAAACTCAAGATTTGGAGCTTGGAAAAAGAAATTATGGAGGTGTGAAGATTTGGAGGTTGGCTGCCACTTGTGAAGAGCAAGGCCGAAACTTTGGAGGGCCATAACCTTCTGTAAGTATAAAGATTTCTTTTGAAAATTTTATAATTGTTAGTTTGTTTATTTATCTCTCTAAATAGATATCACACGAGCTATTTGGAGTTTTATTGAAGAAGTTATAGAGTGTAGAAGTTTAGAGGTTGAGTGGGTCCTCAAAATAGGAGATTGAGACTTTGTTGGGATGTAACTTATGGACAGAGTTTTAGTTTTTAGTGAAATTTTCACATGTTGTATCCGGATGTGTTATCTTTCCAAATTGCTATCACACTTGTGTTTAGGGTTTGTAGATCAAAAGTTATAGAAGTTTGAAGAGGCAGTGGTTGGTTGGCAAAGAGGAGAAGAGCCGCCACTTTGTTTGCCTATAACTTTTGGATAGTAATTTAGAATGAAGTGAAATTTGGAGAGATGTTAGATTATTGGATTAGCTTTTCAAAATTCTATTTCACTTAGCATTTAGAGTTGTGAGCCATCTATGGCACTAGATAAAAGGTCGCAGCTACTTTAGGGTTTTCTGCTTTGAAGACTTCTCATTGTTTTTATTAAAACATGAAGACTTGAAGATTGAAGACTTGAAGAGGAATGTTTTGGGTTTTTTTTATATGTATGTGTGGGATGTGACTTTGTTATCCTAGCCTAATTTTGAGGCTCGTTGTCTTTTATTTCCTTTTGCTTTGTAAACCTTGTTGCGGGCGGTCTGGGTAAAACCAAGACTCAATTCCATTTATTGTCGTGGTAACGAAGTGGGGTTAATGGCCCACATGGTCAAGACTTGTTTGTTCTCACGGTCTGGAGTTTTGGCCAGCAGACCATGAATTTGAGGTTTAGGATCCCATCATTCGGATGATAGCTCGTGTCTATTGTCCCGTTTTACCTGTCCCATATCCCGTGGTTTCTTATCCCTTCCCTGACCCTTATACCTATCTAGAGCCCACACAGGGTAGGCCAACGACACCGTTTGAATATTGAAGATTGAAGATTAAAGAGGACACCGAGTATACAACATACAGTTGCAGCCAAATACCCCGTGTGTTCCCAAAGCACGTTCCTCTCTACACGACAACGTAAGTCCCTCACCCAATCACATAGTAACATTGTCGTGCAATGGTTTAAATTGTCTAATTCTAGAATCTCTTCTATATAGCCTACATAGTCATCAGTTCTTTCAATGGGCCTCCCATTCCTTATCCCCCATTGAAATTGGCGTGTGAAAAAAGCTACTACACATGAATCCTGAATAATAAGTCCACTCTTTGCACTACAATGCAAAGGTGTATGCCATATGAGTACATCTGTCGATGTGAAGTAGCGTACCATTCAGGCGGTTGTACGTAGTGTCTAATATCATCTTCCAGTTCCTCATCAGCTTCTTCTGCATTTCTAACTTGTGTTTGAAACTAGTCAGCAAAAGCTGGTAGATTGTTCAAATCAATAGGTAACCTTGTCCCCCTTGAAGAGTGATGTCGACGACATTCTTGACAAAACGCCTCTTGTTTTTCCCACTTTTGACCTCTTGCAACTATGTATTTTCTACAGTACATTTTCATTGAAATGTTTTAGTAACTTTCTCAAAACTTCAATCCTACAATGATGCAAATGATATATAGCATTTTGCACATACTACAACTTCAAAAACAAAGTCTCCGTAGATCACATTTTTCTTAGTACTTATGATATATTTGACGTTTGCTATGACATATACATTGCATTTGACATTTTCTTACTTTTGTCCACTATTTTGCAAACCATTTTCTTGGATTGTTATGTACGTGCCTTTATATTGAAATTAGCAAGTGTAACATGGATTATTGAATGAAGATCATTTTAAAAAACTGAATGCTCTTTCTTTTGGTATGTAGAAACTTACTCTCACCATTGTTGCAAACAGATTGTATTGTCCAACACAAATGCATGCGCATATGTGTGAACTTCATCAGACATTTTGCGCTTCCTCTATTTTTGTGGTCGTAGTACCTCATCATTCATGGTTGCATCTTCCATTGGATCCCACACTCGTTGGGTGCTCCCTCGATATTGTTTCATGTACTTAGTGCAAAATCCAAATGTATCCTCCGTTCGGTAACCTTCAGCAATGCTCCCTTCTGGATGTGCATATGTCTGAACATAATCCTTCAACGTCTTCATATACCTCTCAATTGGATACATCCAACAATAATGTATCAGACCACATATGAATAATTGTTGAATCAAATGGACTGGGAGATGAGTCATGACATTGCGAAAGGTTAGTGGAAAATCCTTCTCCAACATGCATGTTGCCATTATGACATTCTGCATCATATCATCATGGTCAGACAAACATATTTCTTTTTCACACAAATTTTCAAAAACCCTTGAAATTTTTATAATGGCAATACATACATTCTCGTCCACTACATATCATATTGCCATTGGAAGTATCTACAAATAAACAAATGTCCTTCAAATACTAAAAAAAGAGTATTGGAATTCTACATGATATAGTTGCCAACTATAAATATTCATTCATATATCAATTTTTACTTTGCTTCTATACAATCATTATGTGCACAATCATTGTTGTAGATTATAAAAAAATCTCCTATGTTAGGTATGTGCCAAAATGTCCTTCACTCTATCATATCTAATATGGCTATGATGGACACAATAATGTCATATGCTTAGGCCACGAATCACTATGTGCCTTGAAATGTTCTTCTATGTTCTTTCCAGCTCATTCAAATGGACTTCAATGGTTATTAGGAGAACTTCACAAAGCTCAACACATTTTTTTAGCTACATACCTATTGCATGAGAACATGATATGATGATAATCATGTGTTTTCATGTACTGTAGATTGCCATCCTTCAAGCACTTGTAAATGGATCCCACATAGTTTGAAGGGGTTTGAATATTAGACACTATTTGAACTACCTCTTGGTGCTCGTCTGGCTTTAGAATATATGGTGCATGCAACATGTAATGCTCATCTTGTTGACGTCGACTTGGTTGCAACCAAAGTCCTTCTCGAATTCCTAGATCTTATACATCTTGTTGACTGCCTAGACTTTCATTCATTCCCAATAGGGTCTTCAATATATTTTCACATAAATTTTTCTTGTAGTGCATAGGATCTAGAAGGTGTTGTTCTTTCAAATGCTGTCATAAGAAAAATATGAATTTGGTTCAAATCCATTGATTTCTTACAATAAGGTCTTTGACATCCTCATTCGGTGCCTTCAACTGAAGAACAACTACATTACTACAATGCTACATTCTTATGTGAAGAACTACCTTTCTAAAATGTACATCCAATTATACATGCATAGAAACACATCCTGTATGTCATATTCCTAGGTTTCAATTTGTAAGTACTACACTTCCCTTGAGTATGCATTCACAGATAAAAAAAAATGCCCACTTGCTCACCATGACATTCTTCTATTGAAGATTGATTATACACATATCATTCCTACCACTATATTGTTTCTGTAGCAGTTGCCAATTTACAAACATTGTATATAGAAGTGAGTTACAACTCACCTTCCAATAATCAAGTTTGTCAAGAGAATTCAATTGTTTCACACCCGTGATGTGCATGGGATCATCCTTCATATTTCTTTGCCACCCAAATCCAAATAAGACTGATGCCATACTACATATCAAATGACATCTAATCCTGACATAACTAGTAGAGGTCCTCTATGCTCTACAAGTCCATTAAATGTTTGGTTCCGCCAATAAAGATGTTGAAAACCTAAATAATGACGCATGCCACCATAAACTATTTTGGAGCCTCGACTTTGGTGATCTGTAAAAAGATCATTTGTTTTGCCATGCGTACATCCGTCTCAAGACCACAACTTGGACATCCCTTGTAATCCTTACAACATAAGCTTGAGATAAGTCCATATGTCGGATAAACTGAAATAGTCCACATCAATAACCCACAGAGTAGAAAACGTCGACTTCCTTCTTCTTTTGAAAAATGTTGAGCAGAAAATCAGAAATGATAGCCCACAATTAATGAAGTTCTTTCAATAACAGACATAAGAACACATCTATGTTCTTTGTTGTCGGAGAGTGCTTTCCCGAAATTAGAATGCACAAGGATATAAAAAACTTCTTCGTCATGAACCATGGCTCAAAATTGTAAATCAACATTAATATGGGTGATGTTGACCAATTCATGTTACTCAATTTAAATGGATTCACACCATCCAAAGCTAAGGCAAATCACATGTTCCGATGCTCTTCATTGAAATTCCCAAATGCTACATTTGTGTTAATGTGCTTCCAAGCTGGACTATCCACCATTGATCTCATAATGCCGTCGTTACTAATATGCATTGTATATCTTGTCAACATGCCAACTATCTCAATGGACCTCCACATTCGCTTCAGACAAGGTATAAGTGGAAAATGTTGAATTACCTTTGTTGGAATACCATTTGTGCCATCTACCCAACGTGACTTACAACACTTGGGACAACTTATGAACTGCTCATACTCATCTTCAAAAAGTATATAGCTGTCTGGACAAGTGTGGATGTTGTTGTAGTTCAATCACAACCTATGAATGCTCTTCTATGCTTCATAATGTGTATGTGGTAATTTGTTGTTTGACGGAAGTATGTCTTTAGACAAAAATCAAAGCAACTTGTCTATGAACCTATTGCTGACACGTAACACTATGCACATGTTCTTAAGGATTATTGTGGTAGACACTATATTGGTCTTAGATGCAGTATAGAGGGGTGTTATGGCTTGGTTGTACAACTCTTCTAATCCATCCAAATTGTCACAATGGAGTTCCTCATTCTTTGACACGTCAAGGGTTGCTATTGCCTCTCTATACAACACATTGCCACGGTACAAGGCTTCCATTACTTGCTTGTGAACCTCATCGAATTCATCCAATGGGGACTCATCATTCATTCCAACACCGTCATCATGTATGTGGCAGTCAACACCATTGCCATCATTGTTCATAACATCTATGTCCATAGGATCTACATCAATAACGTCATTGTCATAAGCTACATCTTCCATCCAAATTCTTGAAGGGAAATACCCTTCCAAAGGGTCTCCACCAATCATTGACTTCCTCAAATATGGATCTCGTCCCACCAATGCATGGTGAGCGCATATGACATTGATCCACTTTCATTGGCCTCTACGACAATCTTTGCAAGGACATCGATATGCTTCAATGTCTTTTTCTATGGCAACACATAATTCCATTTGTAGAATTAGATCACCAACAAGTATGTGTCACAATGCACGTCCATCACTGCTAAAACAAATTCGTGCACCTTGTTGTTCTTTGCTTGCATTCATGTGGACAAATTCAGTCATTTTGATTGATGAAAGCTATATATGCATTGCATATGAAGAAACTTAGTGTTTTGCTCCTGCATATATAAAAACAAATTCAACAATGAACTAAATACTTGTGGTAGAGTTCGAGTTGTTCACTTCCAACATAGCAGTCAATTTTTCAAAAGACAATGAATATTTTGTCCATGATGATTACTACTAAACATTGACATTCTTTTGCATAATGCCATTGTCATTGTAAGCTTCCATGATTCTTTCCTTAATATGTCTTCACATTTTTCAACTTTGCATGTGATTTTACAGAAGATGTTGTCATATTTACATCTGAATACCTGAACAATGGAAAGCAATTATAGAACTAACGTGTTAATTTATTCTGTAATGCAGATTGAATGGGTCTCCAAAGTTGTTGACAAGGAGAATGTAGTTTTTCATTCATAATTAAAGAAGTAGCTCTCTATTGCATATCCTAAATATATCACAATTTTTATAGAGCAAATGAGTCACTATGAAATTCATGATGAAAGTTTAGAGATTGAAGAGAAGCTTTGAATGTTGGTAACTTCAACAATGAACACTTCTTTAAAAATCAAATGGCTTGAAATGTGAACAAGTCTCCTACTTTTTGTAAAGCTTTCAAATTTCCTAAAGCAAAATTCAATGATATTGACTTTTCTAAGTGACTTCATAAAACTAAATGATTGGTGGGCTCAAGTGAGTACTTGTTTATTTTTATTATTTAAATAATAATATTTTTTGAACTTTTTTATTCAATTGTTACATTATTCTAATTTAAATTTTGTATATGGTAGTTGGCTATTGAGACAAAAAAGCCTTTTGATGTTGTGGTTGATTTAGTATTTATTAACTATCTTGTAGATGGTATGGATCCTTTGCCTACTATTTTTTATTATGTGCATATTGTTGTGGGATATTACATTCTTTCATAAATCACGAGCTTTGAATCACATTCTATCCCTAAACTTTATAAAATTCCACAAAGTGGAGTTTAACTTGGAATTAAATCAAACTACTACCATTGAAATTAATTATATGTATATGTAATTTTTTAGAAATTATTATTATTTTTAGAAAAATTAAAATTAAAAAAAAGACAATTAAAAAAAAAAGACTAATGAAAAAAATGATTGTTTAGGTCATTCAAGGTTAGTAAATTTATTTAGTCTATAACATATGACTACTATATTTATTTTAAATATTCATTATCTAAGATATTTTTGTTTTTATTTTCAAATATAGTAATAAAAATAAAATAAAATAGGTGGACCATTTTCATCCTTCAAATTTATATAAAGATCTATAAATACTACATTTATCACTTAATCATTCAAAAACATTATTTATGATTTAGTGTTTATAATGTTTAGAGCCTTTGCTTATCGCCATATTATATTTAGCCTTTACGACCCATACTTGTTGGTCCTTCTATTTTAGACTTCATAAATATCATTTCTATGATATTGTTATGATGTATCCCAATTTTATATTTAAGAACTTTGTAGTGAGACATCTTAAATCATTACATTTATTTTTTTATCATATACTTGCTTACAAACTCTATCTATTTTGACTATATTTCAATTTTTGAAAATACATTTGTTCAATTTTTTGGTACAAAATTGCATATTAGCATATTCATTTGTTGTTCATTATGACTGCAAATCCTTATTTTTAATTCCACGATCATAGGTTCTTAATGAATATACAAACTCTAAATGGAACAAAAAAATGTAGGCTCATAGGCTCATGCTTACAAGCTCACATACTAGCATCCCTAAATGACCAGGTAACCCTCTAAATCACCTAAACCATATGAGTGAAACAAGTAGGGCTTAGGCTTGTAGTGGAGTGCCATATAGGATAAACATCAAGGAATAATTGTATTTCTAACTAGGTTTTTGTGGTTTTATTAACTTTGGAACGCTCTGACATTCAGAATTTGGACAACAAACAGAGTTGACCAACCTAGTAGATAGAGAAAGATGAAATTTCATTCCTAATTTTTTTTTAGAGTTCAAAGATGAGTTCTTGCATTTGTCATTGATTATTGTAAGTGATTTAGTTAGAAAATTAGAAGAGAAAAATAATTACCACGGAGAGTCTTTAGTTGTGCACAAAATTTGGGTATGCCCAAGTTGATGGAAGAACTGAAATGATGTTTTTCACTCCCAATCTTCACACAGGGGTAGTATGCTTTGGGCATTCTTTTATGCTTTTGGTTTGTTGAAAAAAATTAGTAAAACTGATTAGAATAAAGTAGATGAAAATAGTGAAGATTGTCTAGGAGACTGTGAACAATAATGAAAACCTCCAATGGAATGGCAAGTGTCGCAAATACAAAAAATCATATTATTCTAATAGAGTAGCTGAAATGGTAGTTCAGTAGTTCAAGCTTCAGATGGCAAGCACAATCAAAATCTATAGATAAAGACGCTTCAAGCTTTATTAGAAACAACTTGATTCTTTGAGAAAGTAATTTTTTGTGGACAATGCCATTATGACATGCATATTATAATAATTTTTATTACTTAATTCCATACAACAGTCAATGTGGGTAAGCACCTGAAGCGCCCACTTTTTTGTCATTGGGCACTATGTACTACAAGTGGTCTGCTTACTACAAATGAAACTTCTTTTTTTATTCCAAGACATTAGGTTTGTAAGCTTTGCTTTTTCAATTAGCTTGCAATATACTATTAGAGAAATTCATGGTGTTCTTCTTGTCATCCTCTACACACTGCTATTTTTCACAAAATTTGTTGAGCATCCTTATATGTATATTAACGTGATTTGTGGAGAAAGCAGGATCTAACCATGAAGGTCAATGCCCTCTTCTTCCCATTCTATACTCTTGATCTTGACATGAAATACCCTAAACTGCAATCAAACTTCACTTATTGACAATTTCATTGCTAAATTTACAAATCCTATGGTTACTTTAAGCATGCTCAATTGCAATAGCCTAAAATTGCTCTTGCAAAGTCTTGCACTCCTCAAGCCTCTTCCCACTCCTCTAATAAATTTGGTCGTTCCAAGGTTAAAAAAGAAATAGGATTGCCCGACCATTTTTCCAACAATGGCAACCAAAGTCACTATAGGTAGAAGTGTCTCCAAATAGTGTAGGGAAGCTATTACCCTAGAATTACATCCCAGGATTACATAGAATGGAGTAAGTCTAGGACCGAAGGAATTTGTGAAGTACTAGCTGTTGTAGCTAATTAACACAGCAAGTATGGGTCACCATCCTCGGCTTTGAGACATCATCTAACAGTCTGTGGAGAACGAAAGAAAGTTTCCCGAAGAGATCGGCCGGCCTTCCGGAATCTCCAAAGGAACTATTTCAAATTTTAGCGAAAGTCAGTCAACAATCCTGTTGATTATCTTCTGACTGGTAGAATCTAGTCAATAGATTGTTAATAGATAGTACAGATAGGCAATCCTGGCCCATGAATGTCGATCGAGGACCGATCGAGGGGATTTAATTTACATTTGCAAATAGTGTAAGTAAGACAAATACTATACTTTCAATACTGCTAAAAGGAATTGACGATTGAATGAACTATATAGCATAATATAGCAGTTTCAAATTCCTCACAATAATTTAGTTAATGGTTGCAAAATAGCTTACAAATTGTAGGCTCTTAATTTTTAAGTAAAAAAATACCAATAATCAACACCTAGATAATACTTCATAATATTAAGTGCACCCTATTTACTACTTATATCCAGATTGAATAATCAAAACCATGTTGAATTAATATCCAAAACTTCAAAGAAATAAAAGTCATAGACTCAAAGCATAGCATAGCATGGTAAATGTGAGAAGCACAATCCATTATACAAAAACAAGTGAAGGCAGCGAATTAAAAAATCTCTTGAACAATACAATTTTAATCTGATTTTAAGTGAATAATGTAAGCTTACAATCAACTCAATTGAACTAAGCCTATATAACTTTCCCTTACACTTAGTAGTCCATCCTCTACTAGCTAGCTTACGAGAAATATAATGATCATTCTGACTTTCGCAAGCTCAAGTGAAGACTTGTCCATCCTACCTAGCTAGATTCATGTTGATTAGTCTAGTGATAGTGAAAATGCTAAATTTTTGTTGAGAAAATGCTTCCGATCAATCATTCAAGCATTGGAACTCTGAAATAACTACTTAAGAGGTTGTCCAAAATTCAAGAAACACATGAGAAGGTTGTTGCAATTTGCAATTGCCTGAGTCGTTCTAAAAACAATCATTCAGGTGCTAGAGCTAACGTTACATGATCGACTATCTTCTTAAGTATTTCTTAGATGAGGGCCGATCTCAAGGATGTGCATATTAACTACCTTTGTAAAGAAGGACTACAACCCTTATGCTTATATACAACTGTAGCTCGGTCGGTCAATGACATGACCTCCCTTTTCTCATGGCAGCCAAGCTTGACAACTGACAAAATGTTATGGCGGACATTATTGTTGACATAAAAACATAAGTTGTTACATTGGATGTCACCTAAAATCCGTCACTAAAAACACATGTTTCTTATAGTACAGAACTACAGACAAGTGGCCTTGAGGCGGACAACAGTGATATTACCAGAACTCTATTAGACCTTGAAGACCCGCTTGTGGAAGAGGTTTGACACTATAACCCATTTTTTGAACCAGCCATCAAGGGAGACATTACTAGGGCATGTAACAATGTAGCATGCAAGCCCTTGAGGTGGAAGATAGAGATATAGGTAGAGTTTCCTATAATCTTGAAAATCCACCTAGCGTAAAAAGGTTTGTCACTTTAGCCCATTTTTCAAACTAATTACAAAGGGAGACATGACTAGGGCATGTAGCAATGCAGCATGCAAGCCCTTGAAGTGGAGGATAGAGATAATTATGAGTAAAGTTATTTTTTGTCTTGAAAATCCACCTAGTGTGGAAAAGTTTCAATACTTTAGCTGATTTTTGAAATTGGTTACGAAGAGATATATCGCTAGGGCATGTAGCAACAGGGTTGACAGGACGGTCGGACGTCCGGGACATCCGGACGTGGACGTTGTGTCCGTAGCGTCCGCTAACATTCGCGGTCTCGGCGAACGCATCGTCCGCCAGGACCGCCCCATCCGCCCTGTCCGCCCTGTCCGCCCCTTCCACCTATCCCCCCGTCCGCCCTGTCCGCTTCGACCGCCCTGTTTCCCCCGACCGCAAAAATATATTTCATATTTTAGCTTTTACATAAATAGTGATATACAACTCTATTGAATCGCAATTGCAATATAAGAAAAATCAAAATCAAAATGACTTCACTCTCAATCTCTCATTGGTGAAAACAATCAAAACAAAAAACCCAAAATGGGTTTTCTAAGCCGCCCCGCCTGTCCGCCTTCCGATGATGGGAGGGACGCTGCGTCCGCTGGTGTCTGTGAGGACGGACGTCTGGGTTATGGACGCTATTTTGGGGCGGACGTACTGATTTGTCAACCCTATGTAGCAAGGCAACATGCAAACCCTTGAAGTAGAAGACAAGAATATTGGTAGAGTTTTTTAATCTTGAAAATCCACCTAGCATAGAAAAAGGTTTGATACTTTAGCCCATTTTCCAAACTAATTACCAAAAGACACATAACTAGATCATGTAGCAATGGAGCATGCAAGTCCTTGAAGTGGAGGATAGGAATATGGGTAGAATTTTTTTTACCTTGAAAATCTACCTAGTATGGAACTCGTTCGACACTTTATATAATCTATATTGAATTAAATTTATTTGAGGACTTTTTAATTGCTCTACACTCTGATTTTAATGGAAATTAAACTTACCAATGAATAAATTTAGTATTTGTCAACCTCAAATGGCTAGAAGAAAAAATCAATTTCTTGGCATTTAAATGGATTATACTATTTTAGGACAGTTCCATTCTCTTAAAATAATAAATATAGTGTTTATTGTATTTTGATGAAACATAGTCATAAAAATTGCATGGATTTACATTAGGGTCATTGTAAGAAACACTGCCTTGTTTTCATGTCACAATCAAAGTGACTTTTTGATCATTCGCTATAATTTTTGAATTTTAAACATAATCCCAAAAGTAAAAATCTATTTCTAATTAACTTGATTTTAATCATTTTTTTAAATTAAAAAAAATTATTTTATATTTAAATGTCAATTTTGTTAACATGTCACATTTTTAGGTTAGAATTTCTTAATACTAAATACCAATTCAAATTAATGATTTTTGGTTGAATTTTGTGTGGTATATTCCTATAGTAGGTAGACATGTCCCTACCGGAGGGCATCTAAAAAAACATTATTTTATGCCCTCCATGTATGAACAAAGAGACCTTCTTGCGCACACATTTGTAAATATTAGAAATGGTTTTGACCTCATTTTAAAAATCAAATCTCATCACTATAAAGTCTTTTCCAAATAAAAAACTTTAGTTTTGTTGAAAATTGATTTTCCTATTTTCTACAAATTGAAATGTTCAAATTATATTTTCTAGGACAGATTTTTCGGACATAGAATTATGGTGAGGATAATGCATAGTTGAACACTTTAATTTGTAAAAATTTGAAAAATAAATTTTCAACCATAAAAATCCCTAGAAATTTGGGAAGACTTCTTGGTAATGAGAGATGACTAAAAAAATTAGGTCAAAACCATTTCTAATGTTTACAAGTGCACGCATAAGGAAGGCCTCTTTGCATGAACATGGAGGATGTAAAATAATGTTTTTTTATGCCCTTTGGTAGGGACATGTCTACCTATTATAGGAATATACCACATAAATTTCAACCAAAAATCATTAATTTGAATTGATATTTAGTATAAAAAAAACTAAATCCAAAAACATGACTACTTAACAAAAATGATTTATTTTAATTTTAAAAAATAAGAGGTTTGATTACAATCAAAATGTCTAGAATTTCTATTTTGTGGGCATTGGGTTTATAATTCAAAAGATACAGTGTTGGACACAAATTTTTTTTTCAACATGCTACCAAAATGGTCCATGTTTCTTGCAACAACCCTTTAATGCAAGATCTTTTCACTTAAAAATAAGCTAATTGATTTCTTATTCTACATAATTGAATTAAATACTTGATTGCTGCCATACATTGCAAGACTCAATTAATCCCTAAATGCCTTAACTGCATTTTTTGGCAACATAGCAATCTTGGACAGCTCACTACAAATGATTTTTTTTTCCCTTTTTTTTGAAATTTTAATACATGTGCCCAAGGAGTAGCTTTAAGCTCAACAATTTTCATAACTTTTGACTACATGGTTAAAAGTTATTGTATGATATGTGCTTTTCATTACTTGGCAAGTAGCCCGAGCAACAAACAAAAACCTTCTCTAAAAATCACTTTCTTGAGAAATAAAGATTTGAAATTGGTTCTCTAAATTTATATATACTTGGAAAGCTTTGAATCATTCCATTTTGATCAATGAGTCAAAAGTTATGAAGAGTTTTAGTTTGTAGGAGTGTGTGGGTCATTATTGAATCTCCACTCTAAGACAAACTTTGAAGTTCTTTATTTAACTTAATTTTCAATATTTTTGAAAAAAAATAAAAACATTAGGTATAGATTATTTATTACAACATTACAACGGTTGGAATTGTCATTTTTCAATTCTATAGATAAATTGTTAACAATTTAGTATTTTGAATCATTTTCTACTTCTTTCTAATTACCATTTTTTTCCTATATGTTGTACAATTCCAAATGATCTAAAATTTTTCAAATGTGTAGCCAACTTGACTTGAAGAATAAATTCAAAAATTAACCACCATTTTAGAATTTTTTTTTCAATATAAATGTGACTTCAATCACTTCATGAAGTACAACTACCCGATTTTTTGCAAGACCAAAAATAAGAAATTTGTCACTTCAAATGCTAATATTTTGCAATCTACACGGTAGAAATTTTTGAAACTTTTTGCACATCTTTTCAAACTAGTATAACACAAGATCTTGTGGTTACATGTGTCCAAAAATGTTTTAGTTTTCCTAAAATTTGATACTTATACTAAAAATGGCAAGCTTGGAGTGGTTTTGGTGAAAATATAGTCAAAATCATTTAACAATTAAAGTATGAAAGTGCTCCAAATAGAATACAAGGAACAAATTGCAATTAATCTTTTCAATTACAATTTCAAGAAGAAGATTGAAAATCATCTAGTGGCATACAAATAGTGGGCTATATTATAGCAACAATGATCTCAACGCCATTGTTGAGAGAATGGCCACGTAACCCTATGAATCATCTAAACTATATGAGTGAAATAAATAGGATTTAGGCTTGTAGTGGAGCACCATATAGGGTGAACATCAAAGAATAATCCTATTTCTAACTAGATTTTTGTAGTTTTATTAAGAAAAAATTTAATATTGATTAACCATTCTCCCAATAATGGCAACCAAGGTCACTTTAGCTACAGGTGTCCTCAAACAGTGTAGGGAAGCTAGTAAGACGAATACTATACTTTCAATACCCTTGAAAGGAATTGAATTGAATGAACTGCATAACATAATAGAGCAATTTCGAATTCTCCACAGCAATTTAGTTCATGGCTGACTGGTAGAATAGCTTACAATTGGCAGGCTCTTAATCTTAAGTAAAAAGATACCAATAATCTACTCCTAGATAATACTTCATAACGTTATATGCATCCTATTTACTACATATAATTATACAAATTCAATAATCAAAACCATGTTGAATTAATACCCAAAACTTCAAAGAAATGAAAGTGAGAGACTCATAGCAGAGCACAGCATAGTAATTGTGAGAAGCACAATCCATTATATATAAACAAGTGAAGGCAGCTAATTAACAAACCTCTTGAACAATACAATATCAGTCTGGTTTTAAGTGAACAAGGTAAGCTTACAACAATGGATCAAAAGAGCAGTGACACTTCACGCAATCAACTCAATTGAACCAAGCCTAAAACTTTCCCTTACGCTTAGTACTCCACCCTTTGCTAGCTAGCTTACGAGAAAAACAATGATCTGACTTTCACAGGTTCGAGTGAAGACCTGTCCGTCCTACCCAGAATCATGTCGATCAGTCCATTGACGGTGGAAACGCTACATTTCCGTGGAGAAAATGCTTCCGATTAGTCATTCAAGCACCGGAACTCTGAAACAACTAATGAAGAGGCTGTCCAAAATCCAAGAAACACATGAGAGGGCTGTTGCAATCTGCAATTGCCTGAGTCACTCTGATAACAATCATTCAGGTGCCACAGCTGACGTTACATGAGCGACTGTCCTCTCAAGTATTTCTCAGATGTGGGCTAGTCTCTAGGATGTGCACATTAACTAACTTTCTGAAGAAGGACTGCAACCCTTAAGCTTTTATACATCTGCAGGTCGGTCGGTCGGTGGAATGACGTCCCTATCCTCATGGCAGCCAAGCTTGACAGCTGGGAAGTTAGAGGGGAAACCCAGCGGCCCCCCGAGCCGCAAAGGAGGTAGATTAGATTTTGCAAATCTTCAGCTACCGCTATGTACGTACGTATCGATCGGCTGTCAGGTCCTTTGCGCACAAGTGAGCTGCACATACCGGGATTACATAGAATGGAGTAAGTCTAGGACCGAAGGAATTCGTGAAGTACTAGCTGTTGTAGCTAATTAACACAGCAAGTATCTCCGAGACACCGTCTAACGGTCTGTGGAGAACGAAAGAAAGTTTCCCGAAGAGACCGGCCGGCCTTCCGGAATCTCCAAAGGAACTATTTCAATTCTTCGCGAAAGTCAGTCAACAATCCTGTTGATTCTCTTCTGACTGGCGGAATCCAGTCAATAGATTGTTAATAGGTAGAACAGACAGGCAATCCCGGCCCATGAATGTCGATCGAGGACCGATCGAGGGGATTTAACTTACATTTGCAATCCGTGAGCGCATAGCTAGTCAAACAAATCTTCGGGCAGTTTGTTGATTATCCGAAGCGCGGTTTCGCGGATCTGGTTAGAGATTACAAATCCATAAATATCTGTCGTGTCTTGTACTGTATATTGTGTCCTGTCAAAGGAATGTTCTATTAGTCAATAATAGTTGAAATGGCCTGTTTAATTAAGAGTCGAAAATCGATCTTAACGTAGACTTGTGAGGTTCGACAGTTCAACGACGATTCGAATGCTAGAACAATTCAACAACCCATACAATAGATCTCGGTCGTACATAAACCAGGAAGCGAATCAATGTCAGTCACGATTCCAGCAATGTTTCGGTGATCAAGTTTGCGGTGGACTCTACTACATCCCTACTGCGCCTCTATACCATACCTAGCTGTCGTATCCTCCTCCGCAGCTATTTATACTAGCCAATCAAATCTCCTTATATTGCAATGCCTCACAACTTCTCATGATGACATTCCTGTTCGTTGCAGATTTTCTGTGATTTCCCCTCTTTTGAGGGTTGACCCATGGTGGGGAATCGTGGGTCAAAGGCTGCCTGGGTGATGCATCACTTTGTTGCATGTATGCTGTCGTCTTCCTTTCTTCCGCTCGGCCGGTTCCTGATGATTGGTGGAGGGGTAAATGGGGACAAGATTGAGCTAGGAAGAGTCACAATTGTGCCCCTGTCATCCTTAACTTGCAGAGTCCACTACCGCAGCTACATCACTCGAAGAATGCGGTGCGCATGCACGGCGGTCGAAGAATGAGGAAACGAAGTACACGGGTCGTCAGCCCTCGAAGTAACTTTTGATCTGCTTCATTATTACGTACTTTGCTAGATTTACAAACCTACAGTACTCCTTATCCTTGATTGTAGAGAATTTCAACCTAATCGAGTGACACGACGTTCAGACATTCTACTGTAGCTAGGTAGTCTGGGAGCTACTGTTGGAGCCAGCAGAAGCCAGCCACCGTCAATGCAGTGGCTCTCTCACTGCAGTACTGTTGAAGGAAAGGGCCGTGGGGCACAGAATGACACCTCTGAATTGACACCACGTGCTTGTCATTCTTAGGGTGTCAAATTATTTCATAGTTGAGTCACGAGGTTTCATTCACATTTCAAAGAGTAGTAAATCTGTGTCAGTAGATAACCTTTTAATTATCGTCACAGTTTTTTTAAATCACTGCAAAGTTAGCCCAACTGGAGCTTGCTTGTGACGTCCAAGGGGTTAAGTAATTAACAAGCCAGGCAAGAGTGAGAGATGGCGTCATTCCAACTTAGCCCAATAAGTTCCAAGTTGTTGAGAAGGGTTTTTTAAATGTATGTGGCAGCCATTACGTAATTGACACTCTAGGAATGACTACTTTAGTGGCGTTATTTGAGAGGGGTCGGTCCACTCTTGGGACCTCCATCTCTAATAGTGAAGGAATATACAACAAAGTCAGAAGCAAAAAGCCGTCCTACATTTATTGACTAACTCGCAATTGTGGTTGTATATTTCAAGGCGTTTTTTGAACTTCACCAATCATTTATCCTTTTGTTCCCCATATTCAACTGATATTTCACGAGTCTGCTACAATTACTATCTTCACTTAATACTATAATTTTTTGAAATTTTGATCAAAATTTACTTCTACTCCAGTAACTCTTGCAAATTCCAATCAGATTTTTCTTGGTCACTTTTTGATAGTTTCAAAAAATACTAACCGGTGATTCTTCCTGTAGCAACAGCTGCATGCCGTTTTGCAACTAGCTAGCTACCTTCAGCACAATTAGGGCAGTCAAAAGGCCCAGATAATCTTCGTGCTTTTCGGCTGAATGGCAAGAGAGGGGAGGTTCACACGGGGACAACAAGCGCAACACCGACCAGAACTGAACTGCCTGGCGAAGAACACGAGAACGAGGAAAGAATGATCCAAGTGGATGTGTTGCAATGACAACGCAAGCTTTGAACGGTTGAATAATTTGAGCTGTTTTAGTATCAAATTCTCTGACTTGTGCCTTTCTGTGTTTAAGTTTTCAGAATTCCGCATGCAATGTTGACATCTTAACGATATAATACACAAGGTATGGCCGTGGATGCAGGTTGCCAAACTACAAAGCCAAAAAAAGAGTGAAGTACATTGAGAGCGTAAGTACTCAACGTGCATTGAGGCCATTCGAAGTCCAGATGCTGGTGCGAACGCTGCCACCTGCAAGCACTTCATCAATCAAATGACTGGTTCCGTCTGTGGTACCAATGCATCGAAATTAATCAAACTGCCAAGAATTATTCGCTGTGTTGATCAAGTGATTCCCATTGAAATGATGGGGAAAATTTTAGACCAGCGCCGAAGGGATTTTCCATTACACTGACAATTTTTACTTAGAATGGGAAAGCTCGTACATGGTACTAAAGTCAAATCTGTATATGAACTGGTTACCGAAGGAAAAACCGCTCGTGCATGTCAAATTGGTGGGATTCGATGACTTCGGGTTACGGGCACAGTTGTAAATTTTAACAGTTACCAGTTTTTAAAGTCTTAAGGGATCATGATAGTCGCAATTTCTCGCGTCCAGTCACGTCAATGTAACGAAATTACCGATATTGGGCACTCTAAACACAGCAAATTTCTTTGAAGTTGTCTACTGGTTCAGGTTTGTACCGTCTGGTTTTCTCGATGTGTAGGCTATTACTCCAGAATGAGTACAGATCAATGAGATTTTCCCCACAGTTCAGACAAGTTTTTAATAGCCGAGTACATGTTCTTGTTTCTAGAACAGGTAGGTTCAGCGATTTGTTTGCCTAAGGATTTCTGACCCTAGTTCCTATACCAAAGTGCGGTTTTGCTGCAGCTTCGCAAAAAGGGTGCAGGAATCCTGGGCATGTCAGGTTTCATATCTGTCAAGTTTTAGGAGGAATCTAAGAGTGACGTATACCCCGGATATCTGTTCTTATGATCGACATACAATATGAGCTTCGGATCCATTCAGGGAATATAAAAACAGAAGCAAGCGAGGCACAATATGCTCTAGTAAGATGCTTCATTTAATCCTTAACCATATTTTTTCTGCAACCAATACAACGCTCTACGCAAGTCTGTCGTGGGTCCGTCGATCACTCAAGGGAGTAAGTGAATAATGAAAAGTTCATTAGGACGCTGGAAGGCAGATACATACAACTTGCTTCAGATGAACTTGAAAAACATGAGAAAATACTATTAATAACGGGGTATAAAACTCGATCAGACCAGCATTGTCACCAAATATACACGAGAAAATTCAGAGAAGTTCTGACCGTATGACACCGACAGACTGCAGAAACTGCAAAAGGTCTCCGTTGTCTCGGACCGTCAGATACTCTTATCCGAATTCCGCATCTTACAATTTACATCCCAGCAAGAAGGGTGCTTTCCTCTCTCCTAACAACAATGCCATTGTCAATCACCAATCAGCATGATTGGCCTTCTAATGCTTCTACCATCAATCCTTATACTGAACAGTATCCTGAATAGCTCGATCTATTAGATTGCAGACGTATCAACATCATTGAAGTACGGGTGGTTCAATGCGGATTTGGCTGAAATCCTTTTTGATGGCTCAAACACCATCATTTTCTGTAAAATCATGTCGGCTATATCAGAGTGTGCTCACGAAAACTTAACTACAGCCACAACCAGTGCTAGGCTGATCGCATAACTACAAATCAAAAGCAATGACGGAAGAATTTTAAAACTGAATCGAAAATCGAAAACCATATCAATTGAGCTGATGCATCTAGCAAGAGAATACTTACAGCCAGAAGGTCCAGCCCATCGGCATTAAGCCCAGGAACCGCGAGAGATAGATCCTGAGGTCTCCACTGTGGGAACTCGTGCCAATCGCGGTGTTCGCTTACCCCCGGCCATATCGTCTCGTTCGGTGTGCCCAGAAGTCTACACATGGTACCAAACCAGCCCACTGTCACGACAGAAACTGCATGGACACTCTCCTCCCAGAGTCCCAGCTACACATCCGATGACGTCACAATTACGGCGGTCTGAATCCCGCCAATGAAGTGAAATTGAAGTCGGCGCACAGACAAAAAACAAGCTGACCATACAACCAAAGCGCATGATTCGTCATAGTTTCAAAATCACATCCAACCTGAAAATGTGAAGAAGTTGTTGAAGCTCAGAATTGCCCGTGAACAGCGGCGTCTTGCGAACAAGCTCAGCTGAACAATAATCACGTAAAGACCATTAGAATCACTTGAAATCAACTGAATTTGCACTTCTTATGGCTATTAGCTAATGCTAAACATCTCCCGCATGCTTGACATAAAAAATTTCGAGCTCACCGAATATGCAACCAACCGACCAGATATCCACTGGAAGGGAGTAGTGCGTCGCTCCCAGAAGCACTTCAGGAGCGCGGTACCACAGAGTCACAATCTGACACCAGTCAACACCATTTCAAATCAAATCAGCACTAAAGGACTGCACACGCACGGACCCGCTTAACTCCATCCTAAGGGCATGCAAGATGTAAAATTCATGGCATCTTACAACGTTCAAGAGATCAATTCGGGCGGAGGGAATCGGCCTTCGAGTTACCTCGTGCGTGTAGCTCTTCATGGGAACCGTGAAAGCCCGACCCAGACCCAGGTCTGCGATCTTCAAACGACGAGTCTGCTTATCCACCAACAAGTTCTGCGGCTTCAGATCTCTGAAACGATTACAAGCCCAATCTGAAGTCAGTGTTGTGGAATACTCTCCCAAATCATGTAACTCTCTCTGAACCTGGTGTACCCCCTCAGATGAACCTGAATGGTACGTAGAACTCATACGCTCAGCAAGGAATCGAAAGCCTGAGGCGACTAGGAAGACAAGCGAGCAAGGCCAATTATGAGAGTATGAAGAGATCAATATACAAAATCATTGCATTATGAAATGCAGTGATTGTTGACGGTTCTCACTTCTAAAGTAACGCGAAAAACAAATTCAAGGCTGGTACACGTGCTCCAGATTCAAAGACCAACCCTTGTGTTTTGGCGGAAACTTAAGTCACAAAATTCAAACTCTACAGACGTACCTGTGCATCACTCCATGGCCGTGGCAGTGCGCCAGCCCTGTGCACAGCTGATACATGAAACTCTGCACCACATCACAACACATACAGGAATTAAACAAGTTCATCCTGCTAATTCTCATTCTACTAACTCTTACATATAAATTTATCAAAGACGATTACTGAGCGTGGACATATTCTACAACACAAATCAGCCAGAAGATGAAGCGGGAAGCCACCTTACCTGCACCAATTTCGGGGCAAGAGGCTTCCCGCTCGGGCCACGACCATGTAAGTCGATATAGTTCTTCAGATCAGTGTCCATATACTCGAAAACCAAGTACAACATCGGTTTGTCGTTTTTCTCCACATGCTCCACGCATAACAGTCTGGACACCAAAATATAAGAACACGATATCAACATCAGCCAAGTGCATACAACGATAATTCCCTTAAATTGACGCAATATTATTCCATGAAAAAGGTCGCCCTCAAGCAATGAAGGAAATTCAATGATTTTAGGGAGTCAGGAGGGGGATAGGGGTGGAAATCCTAAATTATTGGTAAGTTGTGATGAAGCACAATCAGTCTACATATTAATTTTTGTACAGATATCGGCTCAGAAAAGTAATGTAAACGTCAAAATGGCGCATGGAATGCCATCAATTTAACAGAATTGTCGTTCATAGTTAGAGCGAGATATTAAGCCCCCATACGTCTCATAGCTCTAGGATCGAAGCGGCTTACAAACACAACCTTCATACTTCTACAGCAAATTTCCATCCTGGCCACTTGCACTTAGGAAGTGCTTATAATTCCGGACAACCGTTGCCTTCATTAAAAACACAACCGATCACCAATGCAAGCGTACAGAACCCTAATTTTCCAACAATCCTGAATTACAGTCCTACACGTCTCAAACTGCTTGCACGGTTTTGAATTACAAAGTAAGTAGAACATGTCCGAAACATAGAACAGGGGATCCATCCAACCCTGCCGTTGTAACTGCAGAGCGATACGAAGACATCATCCCTGGCCAACCCATGAATTGATAAATCAATCAATAACTAATCAGTCTCGGCGGACTTGCAGCTACCTGACAATGTACATGCTGTGCGAGAGCATCTGCAGCAGCGACACTTCGCGCAGCGCCGTGGAAGGCACGCCCTCTTCCTCCATTTCCAGTCGCGTCTTCTTGAGCGCCACCAGCTGCCCTGTGCGCTTGTCGCGCGCCTTGTACACCTTCCCGTACGTCCCCTCGCCGACCTTCTCGAGCTTCTCGTAGCTGTCCATCGACATTCTCGAATACACGATCCTCGTCCCGCTCCTCACGCCAGCTCCCTCCCTTCAAATCTCGTCCTAAATCAATCTCATTCTCCCCTTCCAATGCAAGGCCAGCTGCAGATCGAATGCTTGGTGTCACAAGGGCGAATGCTTGTTCAATTCAATCTTTACAACGGGATCATACGAAATTATTGATGGCAAATCTCAAGATAATATTGAATCTCTAGTCGAACATTCTCATATTCAGCTCCTGACGCATTGGCAATCGGCAATGGTGGCGTGGATTGGGACCCCGACGATTGCCGAAACTCAAGAAGCAGAGGACGTCGTTATAACGGCTCTCTGGAGTTTGAATTTGTGCGAACGATCGAGGGTCGCCGACTGCATTCGTTGCACTTTGTCATTCTTTTTAATTTCATTATTACTACTCAACATTGTGGGTGCTTGGCATGTGCACTGTTTAAAAAGTGTATCTAAAATGGTCATCTTACCCACCAAAAGTAATCACAATATTTCTTAACATGCCCACAACATGAAGGCCTAAACAAGTCATTTCTTGTGATAAATTTCACACTTAGAAGGTAGAAGTTCCTAATATAATCACTAACTAGTGTGCCCTATGCCGTTGCCACGGTCAAGGAAAAAGAAAAAATAATTTTCTAATTTTTTTAATTCATAAAAACTTCAAACTTCAACAACTTTCATGCCTTAGGTTGGAATGCCACGAAACCAAGCCCATGCACCCCTCCTCGTAGAAGACTTTCCAATGATACCAAACACACAAATGGGAGACATACAATTTGGGAGATCTCAATATAACAAACAAAACAAAACATCCTAATTTAATAGAATGATTAATATTAACAAATCTCAAGTGAATTGTATTTTTGTCTTCTTTTAAAGATTCACAAATTAGCAATGCATAGTATATGAAATCCTAGCCAAGTTTTCTTTGCTCTATCTTACTTTCATTTCCCCCCCTTCTTTGCACTTACTTTTATATGCAAGATTCCTTAACTCCTAAAGATCATTAGGGTAATTTAGATTTTCAAAAAATGTGATTTATATTATTGAATGAAATTTAGAATAATAATGTTGTGATGATTTTTAATTACTAAGAGTACTAGCATCTAGTAGGTGGATGATGAATGTTTCAAAAATATATTGTTGGAATTGTATGAAACACATGAAGTATATCAAAGTATTAGTTGGGAAAGAAATTTTTATCCATATTTTTCAATAATGTGACTAGCGTAGTCACTTAATTATCCATTATTTTAGGGCAAATTTTTGAATTTATTCATATGAAGTTGAAATTTTTTTTAAACTTACAAATATGCAAATTTAAGTCTAATTTTTTTATCTCGGAATAATTTACTTTGCCTCAAAAGTTCCCACTAGTACAATCAACATTACTCACAATGAACATTACTTAATACAATTTTCATACCATTTTCAATAAAAACATGTTGTATTCAAACAATACATTTGTCTGGAAAAAATGGTAGGATCTAACATAATTCCAATTTAAATTTAACATTATGTTGGCACTCTCAAGTTAATTGTAAACAACATATATGATTGACATGCCACTTAGATAATGCATTATATACATGTTACTTACAATTTTTGACATGATAATGTCATAGATAAGCAGTGACCTTTACAACTATTGACATAGACATAGTTTTTTTCATGGTACATATGTATTGCATTAAGAATGTTTTTGTTGCAATCCTTGTTGAATAGTTGTTAATATTAACATAAACATATTACTAATCTAATATTAGATGATTCTATCATTCTTAACATGTTCAATTTTAATTCACACTCCAACTAATGTTTGTAAAATTAATAGAAGGCAAGTAATTTATATAATTAGAAATAGGAAGTATGAAAATTTATATTGGATATTTCAAACTCAACAATCAAGAACACAAGAAAAACTTCAAATTTCATTCAAGCATAGTAAATAATTTTTTTTTCAAAATTTGTTTAATTATGAAAGTGTGAGAATTGAAATTAAATTTCAACTCCAAGAATTTGTTTGTGATTTGTATTCTTTGCTCAATAGTTAGAATGAGTGTATGAAAATATACCTCCGTACCTCTCTTTGTCGAAAACTTTTAAGTAGAAAATTAAAATCACAAGCAAAGTTTTAAAGTTGAAAATGAACATTTTGAATTTTTTTTTTTAAAACTTGAACTTCTATGATCTCAATTACTATATATTTAATATGAAAGCTTGTTTTTTCACATCTTAGTAAATTATTTAATAACTTTTCTATGCTTACAATGCACACTCCTCAAGACACTATTCCCATTGTAGTCAACATATTCATGTTATTTGCAAGACTATAATGATAGAGTTTTGTTTGGCACACATTTGGAATAAGAAATAAGTCCAAAACCAATATGACACTATAAAATTATTTTCAATGATTTTTAATACAAACAAAAATATGCTATCTTTTATTGGTTTGGCATAGAATCAAAGTAACACAATTTCTTACAATTTAAAACTTGCATTTATACTAGTGAAGAAACTTATGATCTACCATGAATGATAAAATTTGGAATCAAATACAATAAATTAGTTGAGAGAAGTTAGGATATAAAAATTAACTAGACCCAAAATAAGGCCCTTGTTTTTATACTTATCTCCAAGAGGTGGAAGAATTTCTTTTTAAATTCCTTCCTTCAATAAGTTTTCCTCCATGAGACTTGGAATGCATTGGGATAAATCTAAAGCAAAATTGTTCTCATACTCTTCATCAATCCAAACGTGTCTACTAGTAAGTGTAAGCAATCGAAGGCTTGTTTACACATTGAAAGCGAAGTGATTTTTTTTTTTTTTTCTATTTGCTTGTACACTCCTTCTCATTTGCAATAAACCACGAGTCAACCATAACCAAGCGGTAGTTGCTAAAATACTATGATTATTGGACCAATAGCCGTGTATTCTTTGTTTTTATAGTTAACAATGAAGTCATTCATCATACTTTTAATGCCTACAACAACCTTACATGGTTAAGCTATCAAACGAACTACATCATAAAATAAACTCCACTATGCTAGTAGTCTTAAATTTCTTTGAGCATCCTAAATTTCCAACTAGTGAGCTTACATTTGAGTGAAAGTGATAAATTGAAGGGCCTAAAGTTGCTATAGGACACATGTGAGAGCATCCCAAGTTCTTTACCCTTGATCACCCTTCTTCCACCTCATTCATCCGTCCTCATCCTTCCTAAAAGGTGGGAAGCTTGTAATTACAAAAAGAAATAAGATATATATTAGAGCATCCCCAATAGCACACCAACAGACCCCGCCAACGGTACTTGGCGGGCCCGCGGTGCCACCACCCGCCCCAATGGCCGCGCCATCTCCCTCGCCAGTCTGCCGCGACCTTGCAAAGGAGCCCCGCTCTCGCCAAATTTCCTCAGCTTGACGGGAGACATTTTCCCACGCTACCTGCAAGTCAACCTCCAGCATGGCAACTCCTGAGGTGGGAAGGGGGAAGAAGGGGAAGAACTTTACAGCTGATGAAGAGAGATGCTTGTGCAGGAGTTTTTTGGCTATTTCGCAGGATCCTGTGTGTGGCAATGGGCAACGCAATACGGCGTTTTGGGAGCGCATCACCACACACTTCAATCGCAGCAAACCCAGATTTGCTCCAACACGTCCTGCTAGGTCTCTTGAGACTAAGTGGAGCCACATCAAACATGATGTTGCGAAATTTGTAGGTGTGTACAAACAGGTCACAGATTCAAGGGAGTTTGGGGTTTCTGTAGAGGATGTGTTGGAGAGAGCTTTGGAATTTTACAAGGACCGCCATCCCAAGCAGCACACATTTTTGTTTTTGCACTGTTGGCACATTTTGAAGGAGGTGCCGCGGTGGTGGCAATTTGCCTTGGACGTGCAGCGGCGAGCAGTGGGGGAAGGGTCTCCGGGAGCAGGCATGGCGCAAGGAAGGGCGGCAGCAGCCCTTGCGGCGGAAGGTGGCGACCCAAGCAGTGGGAGCGGCGAGCCTACCGAGGCAGTGCCCTCCGAAGAGGAGACCGTCATCTTGACTTCGAGGGAGAAGACCCCCTCCCGCCCCTGTCAACTGCAGGGCAACAAGGCTGCGAAGGCGGATCTTGCCGAGAAGGGGAGGAGAGAGTCCATTCTGAAATCCACAGCACGTGCTACCGAACAGATGGCCACTGCGAACATGAGGAAAGCTGAAGCCATGGCTGATCACGCAGCTATGTCACTCTTCCGGATGCCCATGGAAGATTTGGACGAGGACGCGCGGGAGTATTTTCTACTGCGGAGGAAAGAAGAACTCGAAAGAATCAAGAGGAGAATGGAGTAGGAGAAGAGATAAGCTGAGAAAGAGAAACTGGAGCATGACAAGCTGTTGCAGGAGCGGGCTGCGGAGAAGCTCGCAAGGGAGAGGACTGCGGAGGGCAACCCTAGAAAACGTCAACGGCTGCAGGCCACCACCCCCGCAGCCGCTGCTACGGACTCGCAGACTCCGCCCACAACCATGCCGGCAACCACCGAGCCTGCCCCCATCAAGTCGTCTCTCAGCCCGCAGAATTCCCCCGTCGACGACCTCGCAGATGCGTCACACCTGCTATCTGTTTTGTTTTTTTGTACATTGCCACTTCATTTGCACCCTCACCGCAACTCTCATTCACGGTGGTCTTTTCGTTTTTGTTTCAGAACATTGAGTCCCTCACTCTGCTCTCATCCTCACTCTGCTTGAACTGCTCTCTCTCTCTCCCATGTTTTTTTATTTCTTTCATTTCGGTTCTCTCACACTCTCACCCTGCTCTCATCTTCTCTCTCGTTTTTTTTTATACCATTCTTTTCCCACTGTTTTGTCCCTGTTACCAGCACCTTTCCCGACCCATCTCCCTACTTTGACTGTTTTTGCTGCTTTGATTTAATTTGCACACTCTCTCGGTTTTAATGGAAGTGCTGTTTCTGCAGATGACTCACAGGCTGATGATTGGGAAGACTCACAGTTAATTCCCGACACTCAACAAGTCCCTACACCAACAACCTCCACATAAGGATTTGTGGACAGTAGACACATACAATTTGCACAACCCCCTCCCATGTACCCCGTAGGAAACCCATTTGGCTTTGATGGTCATCACTCTCCCATTGGGGATGGCCAAATGTATGGCTTCAGAAATTTTGGCCAAGGCTTGAACTTGAATGCAAGGTTTTTTCCACAATAAAGAGATACATTTCATCTTCCTAAATTGAGTCTCCTTCTTTCTCCTCTAAGTGTCCACAAATGATCTATCAAATCATTTCTCAATGCAAAGTGAGTCTCAATGTTCTCAACTTGCCTAGTGCCATCCTGTAAATCCCGAAATGTGAATGGGAGAGGAGTGCTATGGGAAGGTCCTCCCAAATCTGCAAATGGCTCAAGGTGGAGTTCCTTCTCATCCTCCCAAATCATGTTGTGCATAATAATGCAAGCCATCATGATGTTCTCAATAACCCCCATATCCCACTGCCGACAGGGATTCTTGATAATTTCCCACCTTGCTTGCAACACTCCAAAGGCACGCTCCACATCCTTCCGTGCACCTTCTTGGCATTTTGCAAAATGCTCCTTCATCTCACCCTGTGGCTCATGAATTGGCTGCACAAAGCATGCCCATGATGGATAAATGCCATCTGTGAGGAAGTAGTATCTAGGGTAAACATTGCCGTTTACCTCGAAACTGATGTCGTGGCCAGCACCCCGCAAAAGGTTTAAAAGAAACGGAGAATTGTCCAAGACATTGATGTCGTTGTTGCCCCCCGGCAAACCAAAATAAGCATGCCATATCCATAAGCTCTGGTCCGCCACAACTTCCAAGATAATGCTCCTATTCTTGTCCTTATCTTGGAATTGACCCTGCCAAGCTACAGAGCAATTCTTCCAAGTCCACTGCATACAATCCAGACTTCCAAACATCCCTGGGAATCCACGCTTCTCATTGATAGCCATCTGCTTCTCTATATGAAACCGTGTAGGCTGCCTCAAATAAACAGACTCAAAGCAACCCCTCACTGCAACTACAAACCGAGTCAAGCACTCTTGGGCTGTAGACTCTCCTAATTTGCAGTACTCATCACATGCATTTGCTGCCACTCCGTATGCCAACATACGGAGAGCAGCAGTGCATTTCTGCAAAGAGGATAAACCCAGACGCTTCGTACAATCCGCACGCTGTGTAAACCATGGATCAAAACTAACAACAGCATCGTCGATCCTTCTGAAAAGTTCCTTCCACATCCTATACCGTCTCCTGAACTTCCTTGGTCCATATGTAGGATAGTCACAAAAATAATCCTTCAAAAAAAGATTGTGACATACCTCTCTATCACGCCAAACGTATTCCCTTCCAGGAACACTACCTCCCGTCTTGGGCTTGATAGATGGCTCACCCAAGAGTTCACTAGAAACAACATCAACCATCTGCAAGAATAGGTCATTCTCAAGCTCATCCTCCATGTCCTCTTCAAACCCTATATCAAACCCAAGTGCCCTCTCTTGCTCATCCTCCCATGACTCCATGGCTCTCACAAATTTAAAAACACAAGCAAATCCCAATTCACAGCCCCCTCTCAGCTCAGTCTCCAGTAATCGCAGCAAGTCCCTGTTCACAGACCGCAGGAGCTCCAACGGCACCCTCAGCTGAAAAGAGCCCAAAACGCAGAGAACCCCCGCTCAAGGGCCCGCCAGCCACCTAGGCATGCCCCCCAACGCCACATCACCCACCCCCCAAGCCACATCACCCGCCAAGGAGAGATGCCGTGATCCATACCGAGCCTCGATTGGGGCGGTATTGCAAAAATTGGCCGCGCCATTTCAGAGGGAGCCCGCCAGTCTGGCTTGGAGCGTCCCCATAGCGTCCCACTATTGGGGATGCTCTTAGTTTTGCTTCTACTCACCCTTGTACTCAAGATGTGTAAATAACCCTTGAAAACACCTTCCTTCTGCAGACAATATAAGAAGAATACATAGATTGAGCATTCAATATCTTAAAAACGGTCGAATTCCACCATAATTTCACGCTGATCTAATACAGAGTTGGTAGATTTGAAGGCACAGTAAGCCATGTGCAGTCACCAGATGAGGATGTGTAGATTGTGTTTGAAAAGTGTAGATTTTTCACTCAGTGGTTGAATCTAAACATAGTCCGATGAAGATCTGATGAAAGTTTTGTAGATGTGGAGGGACTCATGCGCATTTTCCATTCCAATTGCAAATGGTTCACTGGACCCGGCCGTGGGTCAATTGGTAGGGCCCCAAAACGCATGTGCGTGAGTTCATAAGGAAAGGAATCATCCTACCTAAGAGCATCTTCAATGGAACACTCTAAACAACTCTCTAAATATATTATTCTGTATTATCTTTTGCTTGGTCTAAATTAGAACTCGTGATTATTATCGTTGAATGTGCATAAAAAAAACTTGTTAAAAAGACATTTTGGATTTGAAAGTTGGACAACTGAAATAGAGCCCATTCAAAAGCAAGCTAGAAGAAAAAAAATATTGAAAGTATATAAAACTTTTTAAAAAAAAAATCATGCTTAAAGAGAGAAAATCCATGGAAATGGCATGGAAAATTTCCAAAAAATACATGCCATTTCTATAAATTTTCTTTCTTAAGCATGATTTGTCATGGCATTTTGGACTTTGTCTCTTAGTTTGCTTTCAATAGGCTCTATTTTAGTTGTCTAACTTTCAAATCCAAATTATATTGTGTTTAATTAACTTGTAAGGTTTTTTCATCTTTGGAGGCCCATAACTACTCCAAAATACTTGTCCCCAAAGTTAACTTGTTCAAGTATATCATACCAAAATGTCCCCATTAATTCATTGCAAGTTCAATGTGCCTAAACTTCAAAGTGTTTTTTTTAGCCCTTCCACAAGGTGAACTTTTTGTCTTTCAACATTTTTACGAAAAACCTCAATCCTATGTCCTACAAATTGTGCATTTCAATCAAAATATTAGAAAATAGGTTGAGAATATATTGAAAAATTCTAAAGAAAAATACTTTCACATTCAATTTTTAAAAATAAAGTAGAAAGTGGTACAAAATAAAATAAAAAACTAAACCATTACGGCAATGACTATTATAAGAAATTGAGAATGCTAATTACAATAACCAAAGTGTCCTAGTATACACTCCAAGTCTTTTCTTATCTTTTTTATTTGAAAAATTCTTAAATTGAGGGAAAAAAGCAACTTTGTATGTTTTTCTACCTTGATTGCATGCAAAATGAAACTCTTCATAACTTTCACTTTTGGGGGGAATTGAATGGTTCAAATGTTTTTGAATAGATATCACTCTATACCTTTCAACAAATTCATTAGTCTTTTTCAAAAAATATTTTTTGTTGCCCAGTTTGACTTTGAAATTTATTAAATTTTAATTTTTTGCATTATATACCAACATGACATGAAACAAAGCTTCACAATTTGATTAGGTTGATTAGTATCTATTCTAAAAATTTTAATGCAAATATTCCAAATTATGAAGTTGACCAAGCTTGTCCAAGATCTTAGAATTTGAAAATCTTAAATGGGCTTTTTGGTCCTTTAAAGAGGATTTTGATGCACTTCCAATGATAGTCATTACAAGTTTTAATTCTATAGTCACCAAAGAAAAGATAGTGATGTCTTTAGTGAGTTGTTTAGTGTGTTCTTTTGAAGATGCCATAATCGTGACCACTTCCTAAGAACAACCCTTACATATTCTTGCCTAAAATATATTTTTCCAAACTAATATGACATTGACGAATTTGTTCTCTATGAATTTTAATGTAAAGAAGAAATATGATATCTTTTATGGATTTAGCATACTAGAAGTAATATAGTTTCTTACAATTTAGAACCTTGCATTTGTATTAGAGAATAAACTTATTATCTAAAGTGGATGATAAAATTGGAAAATTTGAAATTCTTTTTGGATTAAAAGACTCCATATTAACCAAGAGAAGTTAGAAAATAAAAATTAACTAGACAAAAAATAAGGTCCATGTTCTAACACTTATTTCCAAGGGGTGGAAGAAAATTTTTAAAGTCCCTTCATATAATAAGTTTTCCTCCATAGAATGCATTGAAGTGGACCTAAAGCAAATTTTTTGTCTTGTACTCTTTGTCAATCCAAATGGAGCTCCCAAGAAGAAAGTGCAAGCAATCAAATGCAAAATGATTTGATTTGTTTTTAACACATTAAAGCAAAGTGATTTCTTTTATCTTTGCTAATTACTTGTACACTCCTTTCTGTTTGTAATGGATAATATTTTTTGCTTCCGATCTAGTGACTTTGAATGTAAGTGATGATATTGTAGAATAACCTAAATTATTTTATACTACCACTGCAAAATGATTGAGCAAGCATGCACTTGAGAATTTAAATTAGGGTTTCACTATTCTACTAAATAATATAACACAAATAATTGGAAAAACATTATTAGATTTTCATAATTAATCTCTTCTTTGTATTAAAAATAAAACAATATAATTTTTATTTTTTTTGTTATAAAATTTAATGACATCTTTTATTGATTCTTATTAAACCAAGCATTTACATAGTAGAAATCTGATGGTCAAAACCAATTTTTTGCTTGAGGATGACTTCCACAAACATCATGTCTACTTAAAAACATAAAAGTCAACAAATCTAGTATGAGCATTGCATTTCAAATCTTAAAAAGTCTAATACAAGTGCAAAGTATAGCATATTTACCTATCAAAACATTGGAAACAAAAATTCAACTTTATAAGAAGAATGGCTTAGACAAACCTTTCTTATAATGTATGCTTTTATTTGAAAAATTTATGATTTTTGAAGATGGTTTGCATTTATAAACATATGTGGAATGCATGGCATCTAAAATACTATGCAATTTTTAATTCATTTTCAAAAATACTTTTTACAAGAATATTTTTATAAATCATTATGGCCAAATTGACTATGAAACATGGGCTTGATTTTTTCCAAAGAACTTGACAAGTTGAAGGTAAAATGTGAGAATATCTTTCATTATAAAATTCATAGAGGAAAAAAAAATTAAAGAATAAAATAAAAAATAGTACTTGGCACATTACATACACTTAGAATCATTAATCCCTAAAGTTCTTTGACTATGTTTTCACCAAAAACTCTCCAAAACTGTCATTTTTAGGACACATACCAAAAAAAATTAAAAAATTTTAAACACATTCAACCATAGGATCTTGTATGATGATAATTTGAGAAGATGTGGAAAAAATTTCAGAAATTTCCACCGTGTAGATTGCAAGATATTAGTGTTTCAATTGACAAAAAGCCTTTTTTGGGCCCTACAAAAAAATGGGCAGTTGCACTTCACAAGGTCACATTTGTATGAAAAAATGCCCCACATGGTTGCAACTCTTTGGATCAATTCTTCAAAGCAATTTGGCTACATGCTTGAAAATTTTGGAATTGTACAACATATAGGAAAAAAATAGTAGAAGTAGCAAAAAGAAGTAGAAAATGAACCAAAACACTAGATTATTAATAATTTAGCTATGGAATTGAAAAACTCCAATTCCAATGGTTGTAATGTTGTAATAAACAATCTTCACCTAATATTTTTTATTTTTTTTCAAAAATATTGAAAATTGAGTTCAATAAAGAACTTCAAAGTTTATTTTGGAGTAGAGAATCCATAATTGCCTACAAACTGAAACACCTCATAACTTTTGACTCATTGATCAAAATGGAATGACTCAAAGCTTTCTACATATATAGAAATTTAGAAATTTCATTTCAAATTTTTATTTTTGAAAAAAGTGATTTTTTCAGATTTGCTCGGATTGTCCGAGTTGAGAAACAAACTACATATTAGGCCATAACTTTTGACTCATATTCCAAATGTCTTGAAATTTGTGCACATGAAAGATATTCCTTGTTCATACCTTCTATTAAAATTTGGGCCAAAAATATGGAAATCTCCACTCACATGCACATGCCCAAGAAAGTTATGTTGCCAAAATACACACTTTGGTCCTTCAGGGTTAATTCTTTAAAGTCTGGTCAACTATATTCTGTTAGATTTGGAAGTATTTTCTTCCATGCCAATGAATGGAAAATATATTTGGTTTACGTACCCAAAGAATGGATGTGGAGAATTTTGTTTGGCTTCTTAAATGGGACAAAAATGAATCATACTAAGCTAGCATGTAAAATCTGTGTCTATTTATCTACTGAAATGGGAGCTACAAGTTGTATTGGAGACTAAAATAAACACAATAAATGAAGAAAGCACACATTACTAGCAATGACCAAGCTTTGAAGAGCAATCTCTTTGGAAACCGTGACACTTTGTAGCTTACTTGAGCTAAATTTCTAAAACTAGAAGAATCTAGCTCTACCCTAGAATTGACAACAAACATTAAAAGGCAATAATGTTAGCAAAAGAATAATTTCACAATAAAAATAATTTAGGCTTTGCTAATCATTAATCTTTAATGTTAATATTTTTATATTATTTTATTTATGTACTTTCAATCTTGAAAAGATAGTGAGGCAAAAAAATGGTTTATAGATGACATTCATAATTACAATAATAATGAAGAATGCACTTATTGGTTCAAAAATCAAATCAGTTTCCATTAGAACCTTACATTTTTCTTATACTAATTTCATTGATTATATTGTAAGATAACGAATAATTTAGAAAAGTCCAAATTTTATATACAACAATCAATGAAGAACATTGTTTGTATTCATTGTAACCTAAATAAAAATCAAACCTAAAAAACCTTTACACAACCTAATCAAATATACTAAAAAAAAAATGTATCATATAAACACTTATTTTGAGATGGAGGGAGTACGACTTACAATAACTAACAAATCTGAATATAAATCTAAAATGGTTCCATTGGAACAACTCTACCATAAGCATCAATGTACAAAGTCCCAAAGTAGATATATGGAAGTTATAGTGTGCAATATGCAACACATTACCACGGAAGTTTGAAGAAAAAAATAGTTGTGATTTGAAAGAAGATTAATTTAAAAGTTATCTATGTTTAAAACTTAATGTTATTCACCATGACTTGGAATTACTTTATCTTTTGTCACTTTTTTCTTATGATTTCACAAAAACTTTCTTGTGCCTTAGCATATTGGTATACATCATTTTAGATTGTTGAACAAATTAAAGAAAATTGACATTTAGATAAATGAAAATATCAATAATTTGAAAAATATGCAAATAATATTGCTTCTCACAATATTTGCTTTGCTTTTTGGAATTGAGAGCATAGAATAACATTAGTCATTATAGAGAGAGTATAAGTTGCAATATAGACCATTGTTATATCTTAATGCCCTTGCAATTGAAATATTTGTTGAAATGAACAATGCGTTCAATTTTATATTTTATAATCATATAATGAATTTTTAGTTTCAGTTTTTCTTAATAAAGACTATAGTTCATGATGCAAAAAATTGATCCAACAAATCAAAAATAAATAAATTATTATTGTCCGTTTCATAAAAAAACCGAAAATTGCAAAATAAATATTATTGGAAAATCCAAGATATTATATTAAAACATGCTATGTGAGGTTCCATGTCTTTCTCAAAAAACTTTTGACAATACAACTTTTGATCACAGCAACTAATTAATGAAGGAAATGTTGAGGTGATAGTATTATACACATGGCATATAGCCATTGAATAAAAATCATTTCCAATTCCCTACATTGAAACACTCAGTCTTTGAATTCACTTCCCCCTCAATTGTTTTTTTTGTGCAACAAATCTTAAATTATATTAAAAAAATATAAAACTTTTACATTTAATCCTAAATCCTTATCTCTTCAACATTTTTTTCTTTAAGCTCATGATTCCTTGTCTTTCTTTGTCTCCTTCATATTGCTAAAATTCTCTTAAATGGATAAATTTGAATTCATTCTCTAAACTAAATTAATTTGACTTTACTCTCTCAAACAAATTTAATTTAATTCATTCTTTGAAATGAATTTATTTTAATTCGTTCTTTAAAATAAACTTATTTGAATTCATTCTCTAAAATGAATTTATTTTAATTCATTCTCTAAAATGAATTTATTTTAATTCATTCTCTAAAATGAATTATTTGAATTCATTTTCTAAAATGAATTGTACAAAATTTTGATTAAATCCTTCAATAAATTTAGATTCAATTATTTTTCTATAACCAATTACATTTTAAAAGTCAATCACAATGTATAATTCATAAATCCATGAAATTAATTAATTTGAACATTTGATTTACATATTACATCTTTATATGGAGAAGCATAAGTGAAGTCCCATTGTCACTACCACATACATCTGTTACATGACCAAATCACACCGTTGTTGAATTTTGAAGAAGAATTATTGTTCTCTTATTGAATTGCACAGCTTGAGCAACTTCAATGACAATTTTTTTTTCTTATCTCACATTGCACGACAACAGAGGGTGGTCTATTGTTTTTAATCTCATGCGATAGCTATTAGTTTTTCACTTGGGGGGAAAGAAATTGCTTGGCGATTCCCATGAGATAGTCTATACTTTGTGTCAAAAAATTTAAAAGATTCATTTTAAATTTGACTTTGTAGAAAATTAATAGAATTTTTTATTAGTCATTCAACAACCACTAAGTCTAACTTTTAGTGATTAAATAGTTTGACTATACTACTAATAAACATAAATAATTGAAGGAACATTTTAAAATTTACAAAATCTCTAAAAAACAAATATGAAAAGTTTCAATTATATTTAAATCCAAAATGAGAGCATACCAACATTGAAATTTTGAAGTTTGAAAATGTGATTATAGACCTGTCTTTTCACGATTCATAGATGGAATTCTCTTGGCAATGAACAAGTAAAATTGTCCAACACAATATAATTAGAATGTAAAGCCAATCATGTCATGACCCCATTTGTATGTTTTTTTTGCTTGTTTTTAAGCGAAATAATTTTTTTTTTAAAACAAACAAATGTATGTGTTCTAAAATGTTATGCACTTTAATTTTTTTTCAAAGCATTTGCTGTTGTTTTAACCAATATATAGTAATTGATCTTTCAAACTAGTCAAATCAACTGGAATAATAGCATATCAAATCAAGTTAGTTTAGGCAAGGTTTAGTTTCCTCAACCAAGGTAGTCACCCAAATACTTCAATTATTGCACCAATAGGTTCATTCTTTGTTTGTATAGTTAACAATGAAGTCATCCATTAGATTTTTTAAGTCTAGAATAACTTTACATGGTTACACCATCAAATAAACTTTTGAGGTAATAATAGTTACAATCATAAAGTAAACTCCACTATGCTAGTGATCTTGAACTTTTATAAGTGTCTTAAGTTTTCAACTAGTAAGCTTATGCTTTAGTCAAGGTGATAAATTGAAGGGCCTAAAATTACTAAGGAACAGATAATACAATATATCAAGCTCTTTACCCTTCTTCACCCTTGCTTCCACCTCACTCGTTTGTTCTCACCCTTGTGTGAAGATGTATATACAACTCTTGTGCTCAATCTAGCTCAAAGGTTGGAAGCTTGTAATAGTAAGAAATACATTGGACTTGCTTTTGCTACACTTTTTGTTTGTGATGTATAAGGAGGGCAATTCAAACCACTAATTTTTGCTTCTATTTGTAATTCCTATTTTTAGATTGGTCAAATTTTCATATTTTCTTGTTTGCACTTGAAAGGAGATTCCAATGCACAAAAGAACGTAACATTTAGATACCACATGCAAAAGTTATGAAGAAAAAAAAATTAAAGTTTGGTTATAAAGCAGTTTCTTCTACATAGGTAAATAATTGCTTTTCGAGATGTACACAAAGTGAAAATGGTAGTTTCGGAGCACATTTGGGGTGTCCACCTTAACATAAATGACCCTTGAAAACACCTTCCTTTTGCAGCCAGAATCAGAAGAATACGTAGATCGAGCGTTCCATTATTAGGAAAACAGTTGAATTCCATCACGATACTTTCAAGTTGATCCTCTCAGACTTGGTAGATTTGGAGGCACAGCAAGCCTGATGTGTCCGCGTGCAGTCACCAGGCGAGGGTGCGTAGATCGGGTTTGAGAACCGTAGATTTTGTGTTCAATAGTCGAATATGAACAGAGTCTGACGTTGATCCGATGAATGTTTCGTAGATGTCGAGGGACGCATCTGCATTTCCACAACCATGGCAAAGGCCGCTACAGTGAACCTTCGCGCGTGCAGAGGTTCACTGTAGCGGCTGCCTGGCTGGCTGCCTTACTACCCAAAACACATTTCTTTGGTAAGGAAAGGAGCCATCCCATCTAAGATTGATAGAAAAAACATAACTTTTTATTTCTTTGGAAATTTAATCATGTAAACGTGAAGTAGACTATATCTACAAGAATAAGTGGAAAACATTTCAAAATTTTTGCAAGATTATGGAGTTTGAAGTTAAAGTAATACTACCTTTGTTTCTGAAAAAGACCCATGTTTCCTTTGTAAAATGCAAAGGAACACATGGTTGGGTTTTTTTTCCCAGAAATAGAGGGATTAGTTTTTTTGTTTTTGTTTTTGTTTTTCTTCTATCCTACCTAAAACGGTCAATAAACTTTAATTCTTTTTAAAGTGAGAATTTTGCACCAATTATGGTATTATTTGGTTATAATTGCATATTTACAAAATTAGTAGTGCTAGTATGTGAACTTAAGAATGCGAGCTTGTGAGCTTAAGAATGCGAGCTTGTGAGCATTGAGTTTACAATATAGATACTTATAATATAGGTACCACATGTTATAGAAGGTGTGTGTATCATAAACACCTATAATATGGGTATTTGTAATTATATACCCTATAATCACCCCTATAATCATTGATTGTTTCTATAGTATATACATCTATAATATAGGGGTGTAGTATTTTAGGCTCATGGGCTCACACACCTATGCTCACATAATAGCAACCCTCTCTACCAAATTTCAAAGGTTGAAGAGGAATTTTGAACATGCTATGAGAAATTGCATGTCTTTATCAAAAAATTTGGACAATATAACTTTTGATCTAGGCACCTAATCAAAAGAAATAAAACTATATTTATGATAAGGTGGCACATATTTGTACCTTTTGTCAAAATTTTAAAAAGATTTGTTCAAATTTGTGGGAATTGATCAAATTTTCAATTGGTCATTCAATAACCACTGTCTTGATCTTTTAGTTGTTAAATAGTTTGACTATATTTTTAACAAAACTTAAATGATTGGTATGTGGAATACTTTAGAATTTTCCAAATCTATAAAAACTAAATAATTACACAAAAATTCATTCATATTTATATGCAAAATGGAAACTTGCAAAGAGAGAAACTTTGAAGTTTGAAAAAGTGAACATGGTCTTGTCTTTTTAGGGTTCATAGATGGAACTCTCATAGAAGTTAATTGTGTTCAAAGCATCTATACGTGGGTTTTTTAACCAGAATGAAATAGCCAATCTATTTTTATTATATAGTAATTGATATATCAAAGCCAACGTCAATAATAGCATATCTAATGAAGTTAACTATGGACCAATTATTGGACTAGTTGGAACATTTTTTGTTTCTATAGTTAACAATGAAGTCATCCATTGAAACTTTTAGGCCTGCAACATCTTTACATAGTTAAGTAATCAAGCAAATTATGTTATAAAATAAACTCTACTATATTCCTAGTGATCCTAAGTTTCTATGAGCATCTTAAGTTTCTAACTAGTTGAATCAAGGTGGTAAATTGAAGGGCTTCAAGTTAGTACTGGACACATCACAAAGCATACTAAGCCGTCCTACATTGTTGTCACTTACCTTTGCTCACCCTTGCTTCCACCTCACTCATCCATTCTCACCCTTCTGAAAAGGTTGGAAGCTTATAGTTGTAAGAAATCCATTTGATTTGCTTTCACTCATGATGTGTAAACATAGGGGGGGGGGGGGGGGGGGGGGGAAGGGGGAATTGCTAATTTGCTACCAAATCTTGGAATGGTATCACTCAATTTTGGACGAATGTACAACATTTTTTATGAATAAATGAATTTCATCCATAGATTGCAAGTTTCACCTATTTCCATGGATGTAAATAGCTTCATCCTTCAAACACATTTGTGTGAGCTAGTAAGATGTAATCCTAGGCACTTGAAAACATCACCTTTGATACTATCCAACAAATTTATTATTCTTTTTAAAATTATGCTTGTTGTTCCCAATTTGACATTGAAATTGAAATTAAAAAAAACTAGTTTTTGCAATATTTATCAAAATTAATGACATAAATCAAAGCTTTTACCATTAGAGTAGGATGATTAGCATCCATCCTAAAAATTTCATGCAAAAATTCCAAATTTGAAAGTTCACAAAGCTTGCCTAAGTTCTCAAAATAAACAAAGTGGGTTCTTTAGTCCTTTGATGTGCTTCCAATAATAGTAATCAAAATTTCTAATTTTACACCAAGCAAAAGATAATAATATCTTTAGTGAGTTGTTTATGAGTGTTCCATTGAAGATGCCCTAATTGTGAACACTTCTTAAAATTGACCCTTTCATATTCTTACCTAAAATGTATTTTTCCAAAACCAATATGACATTCATGCCATTGTTTTCAATGATTTTTGTTATAAATAAGAAAAATGTTATCTTTTGTGGGTTTCAAATAGAAATAAAATAATTTCTTGCAATTTAAAACTTGCATTTATAGTAGTGAAGAAAGGTAATATGTAGTATAGATGATAAAATTGGAAAATTGGAATTCTTTTTTGGAATCAAAGACTCCAAATTAGCTAAGAAAATTTAGGAAATAAAACTTAATTAGCAACAAAATAAGGCACACATTTTTACACTTATACCCAAGATGTGGAAGATTTTGAAAAAATATATATTCCTTCCTTCAATAAGTTTTTACCTAAAGATTTTCAATGTACCTGGGTGGTTTCAAAGCACAAATTGTTGTTTCGTACTCTTTGTCACTTGAGCATGGTTGTTGATAAGCAATTGTAAGCAATTGAAGGTTTGTTTATAAAGTGAAAGTAAAGTGATTTATTTCACTTTCAATATTTGCTTGCACACTCTTTTTTGTTTGCTATGGACAACTTGTTAGCGCTCTTACTCATAGTCTAGTAAATTCCCCAAAATTGTATGACATCTTTTGGGTACATAGTCTAATAAGTTTGAAAGTAAGTGATGGTATTGTATAGTAACCAAATTTATTTTGTACTACCATTGCAAAATGATAGAGTAAGCATACATTTGTGAATTTAAATGGTTCCACTATTCTACTCAATAATAAAACACAAATAATTGAAGGAACATAATAGAATTTAAATGCTTTAACTTCTTTGTATAATAAAAAAATATAGTAATTTGAAATTAATTTTATCAAGAAATATAAAATTATATTTTTGTTATAAAATTGAATGGTATTTTTTTATCGATTCTTAATGAATCAAGCATATACATAGTAGAGGCTTTATGATCAAAACCAATTCTTATACAATTGACATGTCCAATTAAAAATATACAAGGCCATCAAATTTCATATGAATATTTCATTCCATGTCTTAAAAATTCTAATATGATTATAAAGTAGAGCATGTTTACCTATCAAAACATCCAAAAGTAAAATTCAGCTTCATAAGAAGAATGAATCATACAAACCTTCATTGTCATTGTGATGTATACTTTTTAAGATGGTTTGAATTTATAAACATATGTGGAATTTATTGCATCTAAAATACTATGCAAATTTTACTTCATTATTTATCAAAAATATATATTTTTAAATCATTATGGCCAAATTGAGAGTGAGACATACACTTCATTTTTTTCAAAGAACTTGATGAGTTAAAGGTTAAATGTGACAGTACCTTTCATTGTTAAATTCATAGAACACAATGTCATAAAACATTCAATTCTAGAAGGACAGAGTTTGAATGTAAGAATAAAATAAGAAATAGTACTTAACACACGATTATGTATTTAGAATCTTTAACAATCAAGTTATGGGCAATCCCAAATAAATGTAATTATTAAAACTTTGTAATGTTAGTATGGATATTAGCAAAAGAATAATTTTCCAAAAATAATAACTTAGGCTTTGCAAATTTCTAATCTTTAGTAATATAATTTTGTATAGTAGTCCTAAAAAGATAGTAAGGGTAAAAAGTGGTTGATAGATGACTTTCAAGATTACTATAAAAATAAAAAACTGCACTTATTGGTTCAAAAATCAAATCATTTTTGGTAAAGTGCCTTAGAGATACATTTACTCTTATCAACTTTAATTAGTAAAATGTAATATTGTTATTTTAAGAATAAATGATACTCTTTTTGTCCTAAAATAAATGCCTAAATTAGAACCTCATATTTTTCTTATACCAATTTGATTGATTCTAATGTAAAATAATGAATAATTTAAAAGGGTCCAAATTTTATATCACAACAATCAATGAAGAACATTTTTACTCTTTTGTGTTCATTGCAACCTAAATAAAAGTTAGACCCCCCAAAGCCCCCACACAACCTAATAAAAAATACTCAAAATATGAATTTGTAGTGTTAGCACTTACTTTGAGATAGAGAGAATATGACTTATGTTAGAAAATCAAAATATCCAAATATCAAATTATTAGCATGAATTATACAACTTCGAACCATTTGTTGAGACCATTAGAAACATTGATATCGATATTATATCATCTTTGTCAAGGAGGTAAATTCAAGGGTTCAAAATCATTATGGAACACATGACAGAGTATGCCAAGCCCTTGCATTCTTGCTATTCACCTTTTTTCACCCCTTTTTGTCTCTTTTTTCACTTCAAAGTAGAAGTAACTTTGTTCTCTATTGCTTACCCTTACTCAAGGCTTGTAGAAGCATGAACAAAGTCATTTGTTTATTTTATTTTATTGGAAATCCAATATAATTTTGATGTAGGCACCTTATCAAAGAGGTTTTCTTGCATTATACATGGGTTTTTTTTCACAATTGCATACCTACCAAATTTCAAAAATAGAAGAGGAATTTCAAATATGTTGCATGAAGTTGCATGTATTTCTCAAAAAACTTTGGACAATATAACTTTTGATCTAGGCACCTTATCAATGAAAAAAAATCAAATTTTCAATGAAGTAGTCCTTGTCTGCACATTATCTACACAAAATTTCAAAAAGATTCATTCAAATTTGACTTTGTAGAAATTAATTGAATTTTTAATTAGTCATTCAACAACCACTTGGTCTAACTCTTAGGGTTAACCCCTAAAGGACCAAACTGCGTTTTTTGGCAATATAAAAATTTTGGACAGGTATGTAAGATTAGAGATTTTCATGTTTTTTGCCCAAATTTTAATGGAAGATATGGACAAAGAATATCTTTCATGTGCAATGAATTTCAAGACATTTGGAAATATGAATCAAAAGTTATGGCCTAATATGTAGTTTGATTTTTAGCTTGGATAGTCTAGGCAGATAAGAGAAAATCATTTTTTTCAGAAATCCAAATTTGAAATTGGTTCTATAAATTCATATATACATAGAAAGCTTTGAATCATTCTATTTTGATCAATAAGTAAACTTTTATGAGGTGTTTTAGTTTGTAGGCAATTATAAATTATATACTCCAAAATAAACTTTGAAGTTTTTATTGAACTCAATTTTCAATAGCTTTGGAAAAAAATAAAACAATTCAGTGAAGATTGTTTATTACAATGTTACAACCATTGGGATTGTCATTTTTCAATTCCATAAGTAAATTTTTATCAATTTAGTATTTTGAATCATTCTCTACATCTTCTTACTTATCATTTTTTTCCAGCATATGTTGTATAATTTTAAATGATATAAAATTTTTTAAGCATGTATCCAACATTCCTTGAAGAATGAATCCATAAAAGCACCACTATTTTGAACATTTTTTCATACAAATGTGACCTTGTGAAGTACATTTGCCTAGTTTTTTGCAGGGACAAAAAAATAATTTTTTGTCACTTCAAATGCTATTATTATGCAATCTGCATGGTGGAAATTTTTGAAACTTTTTCTACATCTTTTCAAACTAGTGCACTACAAGACCCTATGGTTACATGTATTGAATAATTTTTTTTTCTAAAATTTGAAACTTGTACAAGAAATAGTAGTTTTGGAGCATTTTTGGTGAAAATATAGTCAAAGAACTTTAGGAGTTAAATAGTTTGACTATACTACTATCAAAAATAAATAATTAAAAGAGCATTTTATAATTCATAAAATCTCTTAAAAATAGAAATGAAAATTTTCATTCATATTTAAATGCAAAATGGGAGCTTACAAACAAAAGAATTTTGAAGTTGAAAAAAATAGTTATAGACCTATCCTTTCAGGATTCATACTAAGATGGACCTTTCTTGGCAGTAAACAATAAAATTATCGAGCATGATATAATTAGAACATAAAGCCAATCATGCCATGACCCCCATTTCTCTATTTATTGCTTGTTTTCTAAGGGAAAGAAATGATTTGAAAATACAAGCAAACATACAATTGTAACGTATTGGTGTTTTGAAATGTTGTGTACTAACTCTAATTGTTTTTTCAAAGCTTTTATTGGTTTTTTTACCAATGCATTTGATATAGCAATAGATATTTCAAAGCAGTCAAGTCAACTGGAACAATAGCAAATCAAATCAAGTTAATCTTGTTAATCTCAGAAGGATATAGTGCCGATGGAGGTAGTTGATTACCGCAATACTCTGATTATTGGACCAATAGGTGCATTCTTTGTTTGTATAGTTAACTATGAATCATCCATCGGACTTGTTAAGTCTAGAACAATCTTACATGGCTAAGCCATCAAGTAAACTATTTACAGTCATAAAATAAACTCCATGACTAGTTGTTAATGGTCTTGAACTTCTATGAGTGTCCTAAGTTTCCAACTAGTAAGCTTACACTTGACTCAAGGTGATAAATTGAAGGCCCAAAGTTATTACAGGACATAACACATGTGAAGCTTCTTCATGATCCTTGCTTCCACCTTACACATCTGTTCTTATTCTTCCTAAAAGGTAGGAAGCGGGTAATAGCAAAAAATATATTAGATTTGCTTCCACTCACCCTGAACTTGCTGAAAATGTGTATACAACTCTTGCGCTCACCCTTGCTTACTCCTTGAGAGCCTAGCTCCGTCATGTTTACTAAAATTTAGACTTTTAACAATTCATTCCAATTAAAGTATCACCTACAATGAGATTCATGTAAATTAACCGTACCAATTGGTAATGGGGAAAAGCCCAGAGGTACAGGGAAAAGGACATGTCTTTGGTCTATACATTAAAAAGATTATAATAATAAAACAAGGAAATCTTTTAATTTGGAGAGGCCATATTTGAAGCACTAGGGTTCTTAAGAGTTAAAGGTTGGAAGCTTGTAATAGTAGGAAATACATTTGCCTTGCTTTTGTTCACCCTTCGACTCATGGTGTGTAAGGTGAGCACCTCCAAAACAATTTCTTCCACATACTAGATACATGATTGTTTTTGGAGATGTACACAAAGTGAAGATGGTGGTTCAAGCCCAAGGGCACATTGGGGGTGCCCACCATGATGACGTAAATGACCCTTGAAAACAAGTTCCTTTTGCAACGGGTATCAGACAAATACGTAGATTGAGTGTTTCCATTATCAGAAAAACAGTTGAATTCCATCGTAATGTCACGTTGATCCGACTCAGAGTCGGTAGATTCGGAGGCACAGCAAGCCTGATGCATCAGTCTGCAGTCACAAGGCGAGGATGCGTAGATCGGGTTTGAAAAGCGTAGATTTTGTATTCTATACTGGTATCTGAATACAGTATAACGTAGATATGATGAATTTTTCGTAGATGTCGAGGGACGCATCCACGTTTCAACTCCGCACAAGACCCCTCCGGGCGTGGAGGGTCGTAGTGGCTGCCTGGTTGCCTTGCTACCCTAAATTGGTGTAAGGAAAGGAGTCATCCCACCTAACCCCTAAATGCCCAAGGCTAGGTTTGAGCTTCTTGGAATTTGCTCTAAATTGAACAAAATTAATTTTTAAATTGATAAGTTGTATCAATTTAAAAAAAATTATAAATGTACAATTTCAAACTAGACATGTTAGAGATCTCTTAGAAAAAGAAAATACAACAATATCACTTATGGAGTGACCATGAGGGTGTTAAAACTGCAAAAGTGATGTAAAGTCTTTCAATCCTCTTTTTACAAGTCAAATCTAAAAATCTGGTGACCAAAAAATTATGAGGTTAAAGGGCCTAACATGTATGAACCCAATCAATTTATGACTTCTTAAAATCTACTTTGGCTATAGTTTTTTTTAAATGAATTTTGAATGTGATTTTTCTACAAGATCTAGTGTATTTGAGGCTCATTTCCAAGAGCTCTCAACACTATGGGAAGTCAAGATTGCAATGGGAACCCTTGTACAAAATCTTGAATAAAAAAATCACTATGATTTATTTTCAAGATCAGATTTTTGATGCTAAAACTTGATTTTAAGAAGAAATTTTCAAAAATATAAACTACTCAAAATAGCAACTTGATTAGGTTTTATTTAACCTCAAAGTTTTGCAAACAACGGATTTTGGTGCCTCGGGCATTTAGGGGCTAAGATATATAGAAAAAAATAAGCTTTTATTATTTTTGAAATTAAACCGTGCAAACTTAAAGTAGACTTTATCTATACGAATAAGTGGAAAACATTTTTAAAACTTTGACTATGTAGATTGCAAGATTATGGAGCTTGAAGTTAAAGAAATTGTTTTAGTTTGTTTTTTCTCACTCTGCCTTGTAGGGTCTACAAACTATGTCTTTTTAGAGTGAGAGTTTTGCACCACACATGGCATTATTTTCTTACAATTGCATATCTACCCAATCATTATAGAGGTTGAATAGGAATTTAGTACATGCTACGTGAAGTTGCATGTCTTTCTTGAAAAACTCTGGACAATGAATATAACTTTTGATCAAGGCACCCAATCAAAGAAAATAAAACTATATTTACAATAAGGCAACACATATCTACACCTTGTGTTAAAATTTATAAAAGATTCGTGAAAATTTGACTTTGTAGGAATCTAATCAAATTTTTGATTCATTGTTCAACAACCACTTGATCTTTTAGGAGTCAAATAGTTGACTATATTACTAATAAAACATTAAAAAATGGTGGAGTACAAAATCTCTAAAAATGAAATACAAAAAAATTTATACACATTAAAATGAAAAATGGGAATTTTTGTTTGAACAAATGGAAATTTATTCCAAAGCAACCAAAATAAAAACTTAAAAAGAGAGGAGTTCTAAAGTTTGAAAAAGTGGTCATAATCTTGTCCTTTCAAGGTTCATAGATGAACACTCTTGGAAGCTAATTGTAAAATTTTCCAACATCATATAGTTAGAAGCCAATCATTTCATGGCTCCATTTTTCTATTTTTTGTTTTTAAAGAAATGATTTGAAAAGAAAATGATACTAATAACCAATGTAATAAAATGCTAGTAAATTGGTACTCTAGTTGTTTTCTTCAAAGGATCTACCGTGTTTTTCTTGAACCAATTTTGAAATAATCAATCTATTTTTTACTATATAGTAATTGATATTTCAAAGCCAATGGCAACAATAGCATATTAAATCAAATTAATTGTGGATTGCTTATTGGCCCAATAGATGTATACTTTTTTCTACAATTAACATTGAAGTCATTCACCTCCTCAAATGTACACTATTTGTACATGTTTCTTTTTCATAGCCTTTAGCAATGTACAAACAATGTACATTTGAGGAGGTGGTCGATTTTAGAGCCCTATGCCATGTCTACTTCAAAATTTCGTAACTAATTCCATAAAGCTCCAAAACAAATGAAATGACTTGGAATAAATGCCAATTCCACTTGTCTTTCTAGAAAAATGTACTGAAAAATATTTCTAGAAATTTAACCTCCCCAAATTTTGCTTTCATTCTTAAATGGTTGATTTATGGACCTCCTACCTTGTATGACTCTTGTATTCACCCTCATTTGAAGGTTGTAGAAGCTTGTAATAATAAGAAATCTATTTGATTTGCTTCCATTCATGATGTGTAAAAACTTCACAATTAGGGCAAATTTACACTAGGATTCTAATCCAAGAAATTCAAATCAAGCAATCCTATTGGTTAAGAGTTAGAAATTAGACCCAAATTGTTTACACTAGGATTTGGTCTGAAATTCATTGAAATGACATGGCGCCCATATGGCACAAATTGGGAGGGAAATTTTTGGACCCAAACTTGGTCTCAAGGGCTTCAAAAGAGAGCACCAATTTTGTAGAACCAATTTCCTATTGTGGGTCCAATTTGCATTAACTGCAATTTTTGGCTTGAACAAGGTTGAGAGTTATTATTGCTGAAAATTAATAAATTTAATAAATATATAAAATTTTATTAGTAATAGTAATTAATATGAAATTTGACATGGACCTGGTGTGGCAGTCTTCTAGCCACATATTATGTATTGCATATTTTTTTTTAAATACCAAATTGGAATTTAGATTGGAAATTAATTTTTAATTAATTTTAAAATAATATTATATTATTTTTATATTATTTTTAAAGTTTTGAAAACTTTTAACACTATTTTTATTTTCTTAAAATTAAAAATATTTTATATGTTTTTGACAAACACCAAATTGGACCCAAATGATTTACACGTGGGTCTAAATCCAATTTCCCACAAATTTTGTTAATGAGCTACTTGGGTCCAATTAGGAGTTTCTTGAGTTCAAAATGGGGATTTTCTAGACCCATGAACAAAACTCTTGGTCTTGGACCGTAATGTAAATCCGCCTTTACATGTGCATGTGTAATACTCACAGCGAGGATTCGTAGATCGGGTTTGAAAAGCGTAGATTTTGTATTCCATACTTGAACCTGAACACAACCCATGAGGATCTGAGGAAATTTTGGTAGATGTGAAGGGACGCATCAGTGAGGAGTATATTAATCCCAGGGCAGGCACCTAAGAACATCAATCCAACAAATTTATTAGTCTTTTAAAAATAAAAAAATTTGTTCTGAGTTTGATATTGAAATTGAAATTACAAAATAATTCTAATTTTTGCAATAGTTATCAAACTTAATGACATGAATCAAAGCTTTCACAATTAGATTGAGGAGGATGATTAGCATCTATCCTAAAATTTTCATGCAAAAATTCCAAATTTTATAGTTGACAGAGCTTGCGTGAGTTCTCGAAAAATCCAAAGTGTGTTCTTTCGTCTTTTAAAGAGAATTTTGATGGGCTTCCAATGATTGCAATCCAAAGTTCTAATTTTACACCAAGAAAAAGATAGTAATATCTTTAGTGAGTTGTTTAGTGTGTTCCATTGAAGATGCCCTAATTGTAACCACTTCCTAAAGTCAACCCTTACATATTCTTGGCTAAAATGTAGTGCTCCAAAACCAAGACAACATGAATGCAATTCATATTCAAAACCCATAAAAGATAACATTTTTCTTGTTTATAACAAAAATCGTCAAAAATAATACATCCGTATTTATTTAGCTAAGAAAAGTTAGGAAGTGAAAATTAACCGGCAACAAAATAAAGTACACATTTTTATGTTTTTCTCCTAGAGGTGGAATATAAAAAAGAACATCTCTTCCTCCAAAACCTTTTCCTCTTTAAGACTTGCAATGTATTTGTGTGGTTTTGAAGCAAAATTGTTCCTTTGTACTCTTCATCAACATGGTTGATGGTAAGTAGGTGTAAGCAATTGGAGGTTTATTTATAAAGTGAAAACAAAGTGATTGGTTTTACTTTCAATATTTGCTTGCAAATTCCTTTTTGTTTGTAATGAACAAGTTACCTTTCTTGCTCTCACTTTAGTGACTATGAAGGTAAATGATGATATTATATAGTAACCTAAGTAGATATAGTTAGAACATGAAGTGAATCATGCAACAATCCCATTTAATATCTATTTTTCATTTGATTTTGAAATGAAACAAAATGACTTGAAAACAACAAAACAAAAACTAGTTTAATGTATGCATTTTGAATTGTCAATATACTATCTTTTTTTTTTTCAAAGCATTTATTGCTTTTTTGGAACCAATATATTTTGACTATATAGTAATTGATATTTTAAGGCTAGTCAAGTCAACTACAAAAATAGTATATCAGATCAAGTTAATCCTAGAAAGATGCAGTTCCCTATAATCAAAGTAGTCACTAAAAAAATTTGATTAAGCTTAGTTGTTGGACCTATAGGTGTATTCTTTGGTTTTATAGTTAACAATGAAGTCATCCATGAAATTGTTTTCAAGTCTACAATGTCCTTACATGGTTAGGCCATCAAACAAACTATGTCATAGAATAAACTCAAATATGTTAGTAGTCTTGAACTTCTATGATCATCCTAAGTTCTAACCACTAAGCTTAAGCTTGAGTCAAGGTGATAATTGAGGGGCCTAAAGTTGTTACATGACACATGGTAGAACATGTTGAGCTCCTACATTGTTGTTGCTCAAACATTCACCCTTGGTTCCACCTTGCTCATTTGTCCTCACCCTTCTTAACCCCTAATTGCCTGATATGGTCGATCTGAAATTTCAGGCTCATTTTGGAATGGGCAATTAATTTTGTATGACTACTTTAAAAAAATTGGGTTAGTTTTTAGGGTTAACTATTGAAACCTTTCATTTTTCATTGAAAAGTTGAACATTTGATATTCGAGAGGTCCTTAAAGCCATGTATGTCCATTAGTGCTAGTGTAAAGCTTGCTAATTTTACTTCAATTTCCCAACTTTGCCAATTTCACTTGATTTGAGATCTTAAAACATGTACTTATTCATTTGATTTGAAAATGGTCCCAATGGAAAGAGCTTAGTGTTTTCATGATTTTCGCCATTGAAAATTTAAATATGCAAGTGCTGATTTGGAGTTATTTGTGATTTATAGCTATAAAAAAATTTGCATTACAACAATTGCAAGGTGGATTGTGTAGTGAATTTGATAGGTTTCCATGTGAAATTAAGTTTTTAGAAAGTGGATTTTAGTGTGCTAACTCAATTTGTGGTTGTTCATGTCACCTCCAATTCCAAAAAACTTTTATATACAAATTTTTGAAACATTGTGGAGAAAGGCAACATACTAAAAATAGAAAACATACATTTCTCTTGTTATAATCTCACAAGTCCTATGCAATTTTTCACTCAAAATTGGTGGACTCACTAATAAGCAAGCTCTTTAAACATCCATACAGTTAAATTTTGAAAAAAATATAATTTGCTTCATTGGGGATAACTATAAGCCCATGTTTTTTTTTCATAGTCAAAACGCACTTGAAAAGGCTTGGGCATTTAGGAGTTAACAAATAAGAAGTTTGTAATAGTAAAAAATCTTGTTCCACTTGCTTCCATTTACCCTTATGCTGATGTGTATACAACTCTTGTGCTCACCTTTGTTCAAAAGTTGGAAGCTTGTAATAGTAAGAAATATATTTGACTTGCTATTTGTATAAAGTGGGTACTCCAAAAACTACCACTTTTTGCTTATGTGTCTAGTTACTATTAACAAACTCAACAAATTTTTTATATTTTCTTGTTGGCACTCGTTGGCACTTGAAAGGAGGTTTCAATGCACAAAAGAACATGACATTTGGATACTGTATGCAAAAGTTAGGGAGGACCAAAATTTGGTTCAAAAACAGTTTCTTCCACATACTTAGGTACATAATTGATTTTGAAGATGTACATAGAATAAAGGTGTTGGATTAGGTCAGTGGCACATTTGGGGGTGACCACCTTAACATAAATGACCCTTGAAAACACCTTTTTGCAACACAGTATCAAAGGAATACATAGATTGAGTGTTTTCAGTATCAAGAAAACAGTTAAATTCCACCTTAATTTCACGCTGATCTGATTCAAAATTTGTAGATTTGAAGGTACAGAAAGTCTGATGCACCCACGTGCAGTCGCCAGGCGAGAATGCGTAGATCGGGTCTTAGAAGCGTAGATTTTGTATTTATTAGTTGAATCGAATCACAGTCTGACGTTGATCCGATGAATGTTCCGTAGATGTTGAGGGACTCATGCGCATTTCCACAACGCATTCTCCACACAAAGGCTGGAGAAGACTCAGTGCACTTTCCGTAAGAGCACTTTGGTGCTTGAAGTCCTCCGAGCATCTGCAGTGTGCTCTTGGTAAGGTAGTCTGTTAAAGCGACCTCTTAAGAGCTGATTGCATTTTGGGGGAGCTGAACTCCTTAAAATTATTTTTGCAGGAAATTTTGTTGAGAAGAAAAATAGAATTGGCATTTAACGCAAGTTGTTTCATATTTTTTGGACCTTCTTGGAATTAGTTACAAATTTTTTGAAGCAGGCAATCTAAACGTCAAATGGATTATTTTTGCATTATAAAAAGAAAGAAAGAAAATAATCTACATTAGAAAAAAGATTTTTGCATTGAAACAAGGGAAGGTTGAATGGATTGGCATGCCTAACAATACGGAAAAGGGTTCATAAATTTTCTAAATCCAAGGATTGCATACCAAGACCATGGAAATGACAACCCCCACAATGGTTGCATTGAAGCACAATTTTCCTTACAAAAGACTTTTGGCTTAACCCCTAAATTCCCATTGTCCCCTCAAGGGACAAATGAGATTTTGGGCAAGTTCCTGTGGTTTCAATTTTTGGTGAATTGTTTTGAAACTTTCCCATAAGATAGAAAAACTGATTATCTACGTGGGAATATAATGTTTATTTCATTCGGTGCCCGGGAGCAAAAGTTATACCACAAAAAGCTTGAAATTGAACTTGGCGGGCAGCACAAAAAATATTGCAAAAAATCAAAATCAAAATAATAATTTTTTTCCCTGAAATATTTTCTTTTTGTCTATATGTGAAGCTTTGATTCATTCTATTTGGACTAATAATGAGGAAGTTAAAGACAATTTTGTTTTTCGGGCAATTTCAACATCTTTTTGAAAAAATAACTTGTGGGTTCATTTCTGAATGCAATTTTCACAATTTCTCACAATTTTTTTTGAGAATGTTGAGTTCAATTGCTAAAACAATCTCACCATTGGGATTATTGTCTTTCAATCCTATCTTGGAGTTATTAACGATTTAGTTTTTTTCTAATCTTGGACCTACTTCTACTTAGCATTTTTTTAAAGAATGAAAATCGAGATTTTTTTTTTTTTCTTTTTTAATTTTCTTTCCTAGACTTGCAACTCAATTTTTCAACATAAAAAACTTTTAAATTCAAAGACTGTAGTGCAAAAAAAATTCACAATTGGTGTTCAAAGTCGTCTAAAATTGCAAGCCAGTGTTCAAAAAAACTTTCTTTTTCAACTTTGAATGCTAATATCTTCCAATCTATATATTCAAACTTCATGAAATTTTTACCATATGAGATAAGACAAGTAAAGTATAAGATCTTAAGGTTAGATTATTAAAAAATTACATTTTTTGTATTCTTGGATGAACGTAGCAAAAACGACAATTTTAAGTGTTTTTTGACAAAACAATGGCCTTGGGAATTTAGGGGTTAATGTGATACCAATGTTGTTGCAGTGTTGCACATTGTAGATGCTCTCACCAAATGGTTGATGGTGGGCATTTTTTGGAATCTTATTGAAATCATAAATTTTTTGAAATATAAGGTGGACCAACCCATTACCATCCTGATTAGCGATCTAAATATCCTAGGGACAACTTCAAAAGGGGTGAATATTTTTTATAGGTGTGTGCTTGTTTCGCAAATTAGACCCAAGTGGAATTATAATTTTTCAATTAAATTGTAATTTTTGTGAATTGTTGAAGTAGTTTATCCTAAAATTAAAAAACTACCCATGAGTGAAGTCATAAATGTCATATATATCAACAACCTATAACTTCCATAGATTGTATCTATTAGCACTTGGATAATTACCAATCAATGATAGACATGTTATCCAAGTTGGAATTAATCAACAAATTTTGTCAAAAAAGTAAATGGATTTAGATGAGTCTTATGATGGTAATAGGAAGATGGCAATTATGGATTGGTCTACCTTAATATATATATATATATATATATATATATATATATATATATTTTTTTTTTTTTGTATTTTGTAGCATTTCATGATACTATTGATCTTCTTGTTTTGAGGGTTCTTATTTGTGATGAACGACCTCTCAAAAGATTTTTTTAATCATTTTTCTTTAAGCACCAAAAAGAAGACAAAGTAAATCTAAGTTGTTTCATATTTTTTGAGCCTTTGTAGAATTAGTTATGAATCAAAGTGAAGATCAATCATTCTTTTTTTAACACATTTTTCAATACATTTTCCAATACTCTTGTTGATAGAAGAACTTTTCAACTTTTAATTATTAAAAAGAAAAATTGACATTGTTTTGGACAAGTTCAATGTTGAAATGTTTTGAATTTGATGACATAGAAGGTTTCTTACAATAGTGTATAGATAGTGGAAGTTGGCAAGAAACTTGTTGCATTTTGAAAGAAAAGTATGCAAAACCAAAAAGAATTTCGTAGGATTAGAAATTAATTAGTGCCTTCAAAATTTGAAGATATTTTATTTGATGCCTTTGAACACTTGACAAATTTCAATTGCCCTAGGATAATATTCACTAGCTAGTATCTAGTATAGGCGAGGTTCATACCTATGTATGAGCCCTAGAGGAGAAGATTTCAAACTTGGGGGCTCAACAACTTGGGGCAATTTTAAGGAATTTGGATGATAGGATTAAGTGAATATTAAGAATGCTTGTGCAATTCTATGGCTTTCATTTGCAACTTCTAAAATGCATTCACTACAAGAGAAAGGGGTGTTTAAATAAGTTCTTAAGTGTAGTCTTAGATTCAAGATTATAAGTAATGACCTTTAAAGAGATATTCATAAAAAATTTACTAGAAATACATGTGTTTTTAGGAAGATTTTGCTAAAAATCTCCTTTAAGGTCATTTCTTATAATCTTGTGTCTTGGACTATACTTAAAAACTCGCTTAAGACACCCCTTTCTCTTGGAAAGATTCAATGAATGTTATGATAGTCTATCCAAGCCCTTGTAGAAAATCTTGCCTAGAATCTCAACTTGAACCTCTAACTCCTTGGAAATCAAACTAAGAGGCTAAAGGATATACATACAATATTCTCCATTGATTTTTGTGATATGAATGTGGCCTAAATTTAATTATAATTTTCAATTTATAACAAGTTAAATTAGTCATTTACAAATAATGGATCCTTTTTTTTAGAGTTAGATAAAGTTGGTTGTGCATTGTGTCCTAATGTCTATAAGCAATTACGTTATAAGCATTTCATTTATATCCCAATCTTGAGTAGTCCTTGTAGGTAATGCAAGAAGAACCATTTGAAAAAGACCAAGTGAAAACTTTGATTCCTAAACTCTCTTGATCTCTCTTGATCTAAACTCCATCTTGGATGAGTAGGGAGGATCCTTGGCCTTCAAATGGTGAAGGGTTATGCTAAGTTCAATTCTTAAGGCAAGGATGCAATATAAATCAGTTCGGAATTATGCGTAATATAAAAAAATTATATTACAGGAATTTAGCAATTTTGTTAGTGCTGATGTGCCGATTTCAATTTGGAAGAATTGGCTCATGAGAAATTGATATTATTGGAAACAAACTATTATTTTTTTTGTGATGGAGACCACTGGGGAAAAAAATCCGGTTTATTTTTGTGGAAGGAGGAAATTAGTTGGCTAGAAGAATTCCAGAAATTTGTTTGATCCTATAAGGAGGGTTTGGTCTTCGAAAAAAATCATCATTTTCTAATATTGTGGGAATTAATTGCTTAAAAAATTAAAAAAGTATTCATTGAAAGTGAAACTACTGTAGAAGATGTTCCCTTTTCACAACAAAACTTTGAGGATGAATAGTTGCACTTTTGTCCTATATAGGAGAATAGTTTATGTCATCCATCGGTCACTTAAGTGTCCCTGGTAGTGTTACAGGGTTAACACTGCTTCCCCGCTTGGTAAATCTCAGGGCAAGGGACCCCAGGGACCCACGTGTAACTTACGTGGCAGGGGCACTGTTGACAGTACACTTATCCGACACTCAATTGGTAGATTTGGAGTCAGAATTCCGTGTGCAGTCACAGGTAGGGATGCGTAGATCTTGTTTGAAAATTGTAGATTTTGTGTTCAGGAGTGGAATCTAAACACCGTCCGACGTTGATCTGATGAACGTTCCGTAGATGTGGAGGGACGCATCCGCATTTTCATTCCGATTACAAGCGGTTTCACAGGACCCTCGGAAGGTCAGCTGGGCTTGGGTTCACACTGAGGTCACTCCTTTGGCTCTGTTGTGTTGGGCAGTCCAGTTGGCGAGTTTCACAAATTCACAAATTCAAATTTCATTTGAAATTCTTTATAGGAGCTTTGCCTCTTGGTTCGATGTATTGGTGCTTTTATCAATGGAAATTGTCCATTTGTTTCAAAAAAGAAAAATGCCCAAATTTGATCACAAAAGAAATCCTTTTTTTGTACCTCTCTAGTGATGAAATAGTGTCGAAAAGTGTGTTATACCTAGTTTATATATATATATACATACATATACATACTAGAAATAATGTCCAAAGAATTGTCAAAATCAGATTAAAAAATAGGTTCTCAAAAAATGTCTCTAAAAGCAACAAAGTACAAAATAATCTTCTTAAAGCCTAATTGGGCTGCTTTAACTACTGTCCAATGAACTTTTTGTAAGCCTTGGTGTTTGAAGTCTTCACCCAATGGTTGATGATGGACATTTTGGGTATCAATACCTTAAGATAGGCTATTTGATTTGTTTTGTTTGTTACAATGAAATCTCCTAGACCATGTGTTCCCCTATTGTGTATTTGGTATCATTGGAAAGCTCTCAATGAGGGGTGTATGGGCTTTGTTTCATGATGTTTTGACTTATGGTGTGAAATTTATTGAATTTCTAAATTTTTCTAAATTAAAAAAATTAAAAAATTACACTTATTTTTATTTTGACTATAGCAATGGCATGGGAAACACTAGTTTTACTAAAAAAATTTATAGGTGTGTTTGTAGCATTTAATGACACCATTGACCTTGTTCAATTGCAAGACCCTTTTTGTAGTGAATGATCTCTCAAAACATTTCTGAAGAATTTTTTCCTTCAATGCCAAGAAAAAGACAGATTAAAATCCTAGTCATTTCATTTTTTTGAACCTATCTAGAACTAATTATGAATGAAAGTGAAAATCATTCATTTTTTTTTGACACTTTTTCAACATTTTTTCCAATACCCTTATCAATAGAAGAACTTTTCAACTTTTAATTATTGAAAAATTAATTTGACATTGCTTTGGACACTTGACAAATTTTAGGACACTTAAAAAATTTGAGGATATTTAACCCACCTCCTTTGAACACTTGGCAAATTTCAGTTGACTTGGGATAATATTTCATTGGCTTATACTTGGACAAATTGAGGTTCATTCCTAGGTATCAACCTAGCAAGACAAGATACTAGACTAGGGAGTCACTCAACAACTTGGGGCAATTTTAAGGAATTTCGGTAATATAATTAAGTACATATTGAGAATGCTTGTACAATTCCATGGCTTTGATTTGTGACTTCTATAATGCATTCAATTCATATTGTCATAGTTTGTCCAAGGCTATTGCAAAAATCCTACTTAGAATCTTAACTTGAACCTTTGGGCCCCCCAAAACCAAACCAAGAGGTTGAAGGATACACACACAATATTCTCCATTGATTCCGGTGATATGAATATGGCCTCAATTGAATTATAGTTTTCAAATTATGATGAGTTAAATTGGTCATTTTCAAATAACAAATTATTTTTCCTTTAATTGTGCATTATATCAATTTTTAGAATGTAAATGTGAAAACAATATTTCCTATCTTCCTACATAAGAAAAATATCCACCAATTCATACTATGTAGCATCTGTTCCCAAATTGCTTAAATGATTGGTTATTGGTGCCTCCATCTTATCAAGGTAAGGTAGGCAAATCCATACTTCGTCCCTTTAAGAATTTGTGCCTCATGTACCAGTGGTGCACATTTGCTTTCTAGAATGTACTCCATTGATACATGGGAGACGGAATTAGGTACGAGTGGGAATGGGTGCGTCTCCCTTAGAGGAGCTCCAAAAGAACAGATCCCAGGGATCCACGTGTCCGTGGCAGGGGCACGTGTTGTCCACTGCCCTTACTCAGAGTTGGTAGATTTGGAGGCACAGCAAGCCAGACGTCCTGTATCCCGGTGTGCAGTCATCAGGCGAGGATGCGTAGATCGGGTTAGAAAAGCGTAGATTTTTCATTCTGTAGTGGAATCTGAATACAGTCTGATGTTGATCTGATGAAAGTTTCGTAGATATGGGTGGACTCATGCGCATTTCCATTCAGATTGCGAAAAGGCTTCACAGGACCCTCCGGGGCCGCGGAGGGTTGGCCTGCCTGAAACTCTTGGTAAGGAGTAATCCCACCCAAGAGCATCTTCAATGGAACAACTCTCTAAGTATATAGCTTGGTGTAAAATTAGGATTGTGAATATTATCGTTGGAAGTCTTTCGGGTGGATAGTATTGTGTTTTGAGTTTCATTGAGATTTAAATTTAAGATTTCAAAATTTTAATATTTTCATTCTCCCCTCTCCCTCTTGTAATTTCTAGAAACCAACTTATTGACAATCGATATGGGACAATTCATCTTGTATCCATATCTAGTATTGTATTTATATCTGATATTGTATCCATATTTGATATCATATTCAATATTTAGTATATATTTGTATACGATACTGTATCCATATCCAATATTCATTTTGACGGCTCATATTAAATCTCACAAGATCAACGACTTGTGATTTTTTGTGGAAATCAACGGCAATTTCAAGGTTAATCATTTAAAAAAAAAATCAACAACCTGTAAATTTTTTGAGAGAGGAGACCAACTAATACAAACCAAGAGGTGGTGCCTTTCTTTTTAGTAGATAGTGCATCACATCACAAAACTATACATGTAGATACAATAAAATTTGGATTTGAAAGTTTAATTAACAACTGAAAAACAACTCATTGAAAGCAAGCTAGAAGATTAAAAAAATAAATCAAAGTGTCATGACAAGTCATCCTTAAGAGAGAAAATCCATAGAAATGGCATGGCAAATTTACAAAAAAATGACAAGCCATTTCTACGGATTTTCTTTATTAACCCTGTAAATACCCCCAAGGCTTTTGGGGGGCTTCTTGAAATTTGTTTTAAATTGAACAAAATGCTAACATTTTACTAAGTTCTAACATTTTACATTAATTTTAAGAAGTTGTAACAATAGAAATTCAAACTAGATATTGTATGCGAAAGATCACATGGTAAAAGAAATACAACAATATCACTAATTGATTGAAAGATTATAATGTTTGATCATGAGAGTGTTAAAATTTTGAAAGCTAAGTGATTTGAAGGCTTTCAATCCTCTCTTTACAAATTAAATCTACAAAATTAGTTTGCAAAAGAATACAAGGTTAAAGAGCATAACACGAATACAATAACTCTAATCAATTTATGACTTCTCAAAATCTACTTAATAATTTTTTTAAATGAAGCTCTAAAGTGATTTTTTCTCCAAAATATAAGGTAGGGGGGGCATGAAATGACATGGATTCTAAAATGGCCCACCTCTTCAAATGTACTCATTTTGTACATGTTGTTTTTTCTTAGCTTTCACCAATGTACAAATCCTGTACATTTTAGGGGTTGAGCCATTTAGAACCCTATGCCTTTTCAACTTCAAAATTTTATAATTAAATCCACAAAGCTCCACAAAAATATGAAACGACTTGAGTTACATAGAAATTCCACTTGTCTTTCAAGGAAAATTTACTGAAAAATATTTCAAGATGTTTCGCTTCCCCAAAATTCACTTCCACCTCTTAGATGGTCCATTTTAGGACCTCCTACCTTAGTGAATTTGAGGCTCATTTTCACAAGTCATTAGCACTAGAAAATCAAGATTTGCAATGGATGTCCTTGCACAAAATCATGAATAAAAAAATCATATTCATTGATTTTCAAAAATAGATTTTTGATGCTAAAATTAGACTTCAAAAAGAATTTTTCAAAAATATGAAATACTAAAAGTAGAAACTTGTTCAAGTTTTGTTTAACTTCAAAGTATTATTAACACTAGAATTTGGTGCCTTAGACAATTAGGAATTAAACATGATTTGATATGACACTTAAAATTTTTTTTGGCTTTTCACTTGTGTTCAATGGGTTCTATTTCCATTGTCCAACTTTCAAATCCAAAGTTTATCGAATCCATAAACTTTTTTCATGTTCACATGCAAAAAAAATTGCTTCAAAATACTTATCTCTTAAGCATGGCTAAGATCTTCATCAATAATTGTTTTTCAAGAAAATCTAACCATAGGATCCTTTGGTTAACTTGTTCAAGTACATCATCCCAATTTTTTTGCTGGATATTCCACAAATTGGAAGTTCAATCTGACTAAATTTCAAGATGTTTTGTGAGCCTTCCAAAACATGAAGTTTTGTCTTTCAACATTTCGTCAAGTTCAAGAGCAGATGCACTTCGAAAGTAACCGACACACTCAAATGCTTAAAAAGTAGTCTAGTGTTGTGTTATACATGCTCCTCATACAAAAATCTTTTCATAGAATGCATATAGCCCATATGCTACTCCATGAATTATCCTGAATCGCTACTTATGATGGAAAATCCCATCCTCATTGTTGTAAAATGCTACCAAAGCCTGGCTTTCATTCAACCGTGCTTCACCTTCAGTCCAAAGCCATTCGTGAACAAGTTAATGGTTCCCCTGCAGCAGCAGCAGTGAACTGCGGTTGCGTTACCGATCTGGTGGTGCAACATTGCTACAGTCGGTTCCCAGAGTCTATGACAACAAATGATTAGCTACCCTAATACTAGCTCTGAGAGAGAGTCATTGTCAGCTTAATGTTCATAGCCGCTAGTTCAGCAGCAAGATACCTGAACACAAACGGCATGGCCACTGTCTCGATACCTTTACTACTGTTGCACACCCGGCAAATCTTCTTCCCCGCTTGTTGAAATCCCAGACCCAGGGACCCCAGAGACCCGCGTGTACTTGGCAGGGGCACTGTTGACAGTAGGCTTCCACAAAAGCCACAAACATTGGCAGTGTGATAATCGGAGCACGCATGCAAACGGTCGTGTAACAGATACGCTGCACCATGCGCAAGCAGCGAGTCACGCTCCATTTCTCCAAATCGAATACCTCCTCCAACCTTGCGGCCCTTCACAGGCTGCCTCGTCACAGGGTTCACGGGACCCATGGATCGTACCTAAACAAGATCGAAGGCATGAGCAGACTTGAGACGGAGGTAGAGGATACTAAAACCGTTTGGTACCTGATTCTGTTTCCTTCACTGACGGCTGTTACAAACAGCGACTCATCTCTTTTCAATAAACGCCGTTAGCTCTCAACTAGCAAGCAGGGTGTAAGGACTAGCAAGCTGTTGTGCTTATGAATCTCTCCATAGCTCGATACCTCTCCCCTAAACCGCAATCAAACATGGGTTGAAATGCATTTAGTGACGCAAGAAGTAACCACTAGCTTGCTATCAAATCCTTGCATAAAATGAAGTCTGTACCTGGTACTTATCAGACACCATGTGCCGAAGCCGTTGGTAGTAAACTACGCCGAAGTAAATTTCGCAAACAAACTCTGTGCCCAGGACACCACTGTACATGACTTCAGTCCCATGGTAGTTAAAGCCATGTGCATTCATTTGCTTTCCGAACAAATCCGCACTGCCGTCGTTCCCTCCTGCCTTGGCAAAATCTTTTCCATCACCTCCTTCCGGACTGCACTTCTTAAATGGAGTTGAATTCACAAACCTACCATCCAGAGCACCAGCCTGCAATTCCACAAGGCAACATCACTTCCTTGTCAAGACCACTGTCCTTGGTAAGTGTGAAGATATTCGCTTGAAATTATTCTAAAACATGGGATCAACTTGTTAGAAATAAATCTATACACAAACCATAGCAAAGTTATCAACGAGTATTAATTCAAGGCCTAAGCCATGACTCAATAATAGTCATGATTTTTCATGGGCGGAATCCAAGTCATACGCAAAAAGAATATAACAAAAATTTCAGGAGAGAAAGCATGAATTGAACTTTAAAAAGTGGGATACAGAAATAAATATCAGGTTTACCTTAGCAGCCATTGACTCAAGAAGCATGCCAATTGTCATACGCGAAGGGAAGGCGTGTGGGTTAATTATGATGTCTGGGCGCATCCCTGTCACAGCAGAGAAAGGCATATCCACATCCGGCCAAAGTTGTGAGCACACTCCTTTCTGTCCATGCCTACTACTGAACTTGTCTCCTATTTGTGGATATCGTGGATGCCGAGTGCGAATTGTCACCTGCCATTGTGATACACTAAGTCATATATTGGCCACGAAATGTAGAAAGAAAATATAAATAACAACCAATTAACAATGTCCTTTGACAAGCTTCTGAAAGCGATGTAAGGTAACTAGACACCCACCTTCTGGAGAGGATCTTTACTGCCTGTACTGACGGCAGCCACATAATCCACGATAGCAGCTTCAGAACCTTTCAGTTTCGATACCTTTGTCATTCCTGTCATCTTGTTTAAAACACTGCAATAGGGATCTCCTTCACTCAAACTCTGCACATCACATTCTTGAATCAGAATGAAGGACAAAAACATCCGAAAAAGAACAGACTTCGAACGAGGTATAAGAGTACAATACCTGTCCTATGTAAGGAAGACCATCAGTATCGATGAAGTTTGCTGATTTATCCGCCTGTTCCTTAAACCTTGCCATGGCACCGGACCTTGCGAAGACATTTGTGATGCCATCTCCTCGCTGTCGAAGCTCCGTCAAATCGATTGTCTCCGACTGCACCCAAGCAAAAAGATCGTCATCCCCAACATAGGAGAATCCCCTGATGATAGACAAATGCAACAACCTGGACAGAACTTGCTCATACAATTCAAGTACCTTGTACACTTGACCATAATGTAAACCACGCTCCACAGACGATTTGTTCAATATCATAGCATCCTCCATATCAAACCTGGTCAATAATTCCAAAAATGAGACAAGTTCCCACACAGAAAATGTGGTTTTAACTTACAATCGCAGAAAATGAAACACATTGGTACGAACATAGGAACAAAAATTTCACCCATTTAGAAGCCTTACACTCATGGGACCTCAATCCTTACCCTGTGTAAGCAAGAACAGCAACAATGGCATTGGTACCAGTTGGAAATTGATTCATGTGGTACTTGCTCCATGCACCTGTCTGTGCGATTGGCATTTGTGGTGTCTGCAAGAAAACATAGTATTTCCGTCTCAACCATAGATCCTAACCAAAAATTGTTGTGCACTCCAAGTGCAGCGGAGACATACAAAGTAGAACTGGACAACTAAAGAACATCTTCAGCCGGCACAAAAACCTGGTCTACAAGTGCTAACGAATAACCCTATGCATAAGAACATAGAATCAAGCGTACACAGATGAACCCATTGTCATACCTGAATACGATACATCTTATTATCTGCCCGACATTGCAGAGCTTGAGCAGGGAACCCCATTGTCTGTTTTCCCATCTGCAAGAAACCATCCTCCACGTCAACAAGGCACACTTCAAAGTGCACTTAAATAAGAATACGTAGCCGAAATTTGAAACCACTACACACAAAATCAATCAAGAGCAGTCATAAATGCTTGTTTCCGTCTCCAAAGAGGAAGAACAGTCATTGCAGCTCGGGTCCCAGAAATTACCTGACACTGATACATATTACGGGGGCTCTGATTGTGGTCAGACCACGGTGTAAGACTTGCAACAACACTCAGAAAGGCCGTGGCATTCATCTCTTCATGCGTTGGCTTAGGGCCAGAAGGTTCACTACCACCTGGACATTTGATTTCCATATAAGCCTGCAGAAAGTCCAGCTCCTCAGAAACATATCATCAATCATTATGTTCATAGTAGTAAGAGAGGGACTAAGAAGGAGATACACAAGCTTCTCTAATCGCCAGAAAAAACTCTAACTGTGCAACAGAAAGACACTGCAACCATAGTACACGTAAAACAAAGAAGAAAGCGGGAAAGTAGGTCACTGACCTGCTCAAGGGGCCCTATGAGCTCCACGCTACCATCGCCAAACATCTGCTTCACACTTCGTACAAAACGGGATGGTGTGGTGGCGAGATACAAACCGGGGTATGACCCTGCCGATGTGCATGGAATATAGGCTATCTCCATGTCTGCTGGAACCTGAAAATTTGATCCCACTTCAGTTTTCTTTCCTACACGTGAGGTCAGTCTAAAAGTAAGATTCAGGATGACAGCATTGCCAACCTCATACCTCAGATCCATCCACAACTTTAAGTTGTCGAAGATGATCAACAACGGAAGGGATGGCTATAGTCGATACATGGCCAAGCACACAGCCATCCAGCAGCACTGTCAAATATTCTGGCGGAGACATATTTGACAGTTTCGGAATCACTGGAACCAGCCCCAAATTCACCAGTATCTTGGTAACTGCCTTGCGGATTTGAAAAGGATCCTTTTTATTCCCCTGTGCGTCCAAATCTGAAGATATACCTGCGAAAAAAATGTTCGGTTTAGAAAGAATGTCGATGGGCTTATCGCAATACTGTAAGAAACAAAGAAATTTGTCCAAAAGTGACAAAGTCGTCATCACTTATTCCTGACTTTTTCTACTATTCACTCTACTTGAAAATTACTCAAACAAATACAGAGATAACTGCAAGACGAGGATGACCACAAGAAAACGAATACTTACGACAAGCGGCTGTAAGATGGTTGAGTAGACCACATGGTGAACCATCAGGTGTGTGGACAGGACACATGAATCCCCATGACCTGCATCAAGGTAGTGTAAGCTTAAGTCACTTCAACAAGTAAGAAAAACTAGAGAACAAAAGAGTTATGGGGAACCACTGCAAACTGCCTCAAAATTTAATAACCTCAAATCAGTAAAGCAAGCACAAGAACAACGAGACAAGTCTTTCACTGTAGATAACTACTAAGATAACATACAGAAGAGACGACTTACTCAGGGAGTAGTTTGCGAACTGTGGTGGTTCGAAGCGTCGTAAAAAAGGCACCTCTATGTACTGAACGAAAGTGAGAAAGGTATCGGAGGAAGTTCAGTTTCTCTGCAACGAGGGTAAAACCCCCAACCTATAGACACACGCAACATCCAAACAATCAGGTCACGCAGCATTACAATAAAAATGAAATCTTTGCCATGCTCCTGCCATCTGATGACTAGTAAAACAATCCAGATCAGCACAACACACCTGATTAAGATCCAGTCCTGATTGGCTGACAAGATTGCCAGTGTTGAGAAGATATTCCACCTTCTTACTTAAATCGGAAGGTGGCACCTTCTCGAATACCTTCTGCACATGTTTAACTGTAACGAACATGAGTCCTACTTAAAACAAAATTGTTGACTCTCCAGAAGACAGAAAAGTGGACAGAGTTTGTGACATACGTTGCAGGTCACTCTCAGCAGGTTTTTCCTTCATCTCTTTCAGAAGTTGTCCCTGAACTCTCAACAACCAATCCTGGATTCGATCCTGCAGTCCAGTCACACCCGCAATCAGTCCTGTTTTTATAGCTTCTTTAATTTTACTTCGAAGCATTTAACAAACGCTGTTTCATATGATATGATGCTAGAACCAAAAATTTGAGATCATTTAAAAGTACAGATAACAGCACCATTAAGGAAATTCCTGAACAAGATGGATGACTGAAACAGTGATCCTGCCATGGGATAACCAAATGAGAGCTCCTTGATGAGCAAACAAAAAATCCGAGTGATAAATTCATAACGCACCTTGATCACTATATTCAAAAGATGACCGGGCAGTAAAATTTCGTGATTTTGCAATGCATCAGCATTGTCTGGAGCTGCCATTCCGTCTACCAACGCGAAGAGCTTCTGAAGCATAAACCTGCATACAAGATACTCTATATGAACAATAGCGACAGAAGAGAAGGCTCTCTTTACAGGCACGAAAAACATTTGGTCGAGTAATCAAATTCATATACTTGAAATGGAGCAAGAAAAAATTAGGAAGCAGATAGAGCCTAGCTTGAATGAACAAGATATTTACACGTCAGTGATTCTGAATCCAAAACAGACAGGTAAGAGCAAGTACACAAGCAAATTGAATTTATCTCGCGGATTTTCCAGATGGCAGAGTATATAATCCGCAAGAACCTGTTCACCCACCTGCATAATTCAGAAAGTTGAACAAAGTTAAAAAACCCTAAACCCTAAACCCTAAACATGTAGATAAGCAATTGGTTTCTTAGGTACCTAACGTCATCAGAACTTTGCATATTCCAAATCACCATGAAGATACAACTTGAAAACAGACACATCCCAATCTTTTAGAAATGCAAATTTTCGCTAATAGGCAGAAACTTGATTCTATCCATGAAAGTCGATCCCTGAAAGTAGTTCCATCAACTTAGAAGATCGGATAAAATGGTCAAAATCAATACCGAAGCTGCCTGTTGATGCCTATCTTCTAGACCCATGACTGGCCGAAAGCGATTGCCTGCATAAATCCACTTGCACGCTGGTTAGCTGAGAAGATGGATAAGATTTACATTTATAGTCAGCAACCACAGATGAAATTCAATGGCATACAAGACACACTCAAATGACAGGATGCAGCAGTACTTATGTAAAGAAAACTGGAGGAAACTCACCAAGGAATTGAAGGCAGTCAAAACGAGTAAAAAGTGAGAGTTGCCTGACTTCTTCCAATATAATTTTTGCCCTTTGACTCACGAATTGTGAACCAACTGCACCTTTCGTATCTTTAGATTCACTTTGAATGGCCGTCAGCTGTTCATAAATCTCAAATTCATTTGCCTCAATCAAAGCCTGCATTGCAGATACAAGATATCAGTGCCTAATAATACCAAACAGATAGATCACATCATACGACTAAACTCATAGAACATTTAACGAAGAGGAAAGCTGAACCTTTAGGATGATCCCAACGGGAATAAGAAATTCCTGGCGCCGAACCCTGTCAGTAACAAAACGCCAGCGTCGTAAGGAGATAATTTCTTGTTATTAGGCAACATATAAGCATACAATGCAAGCTGATGCTGGCGATCCCTAATCCAACATTCAGTGGCTATTCAGAATTGAACCCCTGATCACCGTGCGTGACGACGTACTACGTGATAAACAATTCCATGAGAGAATCGAGAGTGGCTTACGAGAATCCAAGTGACGCACTCCCATACTGCATGTAGTACATCCTCATTGTGACCGCAGACTGATCCGGCCTCACACACCTGCCGACACGTATGACCATACAGAGTTTGGCAATCATCCTCATATTTGCAGCATAATATCATCACATAAAAACTTCAAAAAATGGAGTAGCAACACTCATATCATAAGAAAAAACTGAAAAGTTCTTTAAGAACACAAGAAAGATGGCCTGAGCATGCTTGCACAAGTCAGCATGATCACGCTTTGAACAACTAAATAGCGTTGCGTGCTCTTTCATGAACTCATGACAAACACACCAAATACTCAACAATATTCACTGCACCTGATCATAACGCCCTTGTCAGAATAATTGGGGCCACGGTTCTTATATGAGCTTCGCTTAACTCCAACCACCTGTCAGAACCAAGCAAACATAGAAAATGAACAAGTAACGCTCAGAATAGAGACATACATTATAGTCAAGGCTGTTACAATGCAGTCCAGATTTTTAATCGGAGGCTAATGCTATATTCAAGCAGAACAATTCAGAAGTTGCAAGTCGTAAGCATACATAGTTGCGCTTCGGCATGATAAGAAGTCGGATGATCCGTTCGTTCCCGTTGCAGATAAAATACCTGTCAGTAAAAATTGAAATAACATGACTCAGCATTACCTATCATTTCTAGCCACTCAAGGTCATTTTTTCCAAAGACACTGAGGACGAATCAGACAACATCAACGGGTTCCTGAGGTAGATGGCTATAGCATGGACTAATACATTCAATGAAAACTGAACAGGAGACCACGGATACTCCTAAAAACCACAGAAATATATGAAAAAAAAAAAAAATCACGAATACAGAAGACTACACAGCTCGAAAACATGAATTTCCTCGCCAGATTTGTTAACGGAATATCAACCAACAATTAAATGACGATCGAGTAGAGCAACTAACCCTCCCATCTCCGTAGCCTCCTCTTTAGCAGCAACCATTTGCCGCTGATCAAATCCACGAAGATGACAAACACTAGACTGGGTAATGCCATGCCACAAGACATCACAAATGATTTCAATGACTTTCAGTTGACTTAGCTTAAAACACGATCGCAAGAGGCACGAATATTGGAACATGGGAAGGGCATCTAATATGAAGAAATTCTGTCCCGATAGAGCCACCTACTGGCACACATACTCTCTGCAATTACAACTCCAATTTAATTGTAGACCACAAGGGAAGGTCACAACTGCAAGAATATACCCAGAGTATACAACGAGCCCACGCTGTAACAGGGATTAAATCCGCACCTTCACCATTACAGGCATCTTGCCATAAGAGACATTGTGCCGGATAACAACACCGTTATTCCATTGCATGCATACATCTGCTGTAAATATACCCCGGTAGGTCAACCCAGCAAGTCGACACTGCAGATAAGACCAATGATAGCAAATGAGAGCAACATCTCTTTGGTTTCTATTTCAATAACAGCTAGTGCCAACAGAGCTCTACCGAACCTTGTTCAAATGAAACTGAGCAAATTATACAAGGCGTGAATTGACAAGAAGTTAGTAGTGAAAAAATGCACTCTAAGGGCAAATGTCTATTACCAGTGCCTAGACATGGAAAGCCGTGAATGGCATCGACTGGAAGAGCAAGACTCAACTGATCAGGAAGGAATTAAGAACGTCTTACTTCGGATGGTAAGAGGCGCTGATCCAATGCTTGACTACCAAGGTCCTTCATAGGCGGGCTTACATTAGGCTTCTCAACCCACAGTGCGGACAGTCAAGGTTTCCAATTCATTAACAAATTCATTAAAATTAACGAAAGGTTTTAAAGGCAGACCTCCATACGGCAGTTCAGGGGTCTTAAAATGCAGTAGTTAACAAATTCAAAAACCTCGCTTATAGGTTTTAAAGTAGCCAAAAACAACCGTTGAATTAACGATAAGAAGGCGGGGAATAGAACGACGAAATTCGAAAATCAAAATGACGCTTCTGAAGCGCATTCCTCGGCAACGCCCTAATTGGTGGTTCAAACCCTCTGAGCTGGGCATATAATTAACTTCAAAACCCGTGGCATCAAAAACATTACCAAAAATTCATAATTGACTGTTGATCACTCAATCTTCAATAATTGTGCAACCAAATGCGGTGAATTCAATCATAAGCTGACGATGTTCACCAAACGAAAAACATTTAAAGCACAGAGAAAGGATATGTCGCAAGGTTGTCCCTGAAACGGGATGCTTCAATTCCACGGGCTGCAAACGCCGCATCGCCTCTTCCAAACCTCGCTCCACAAAGTAATCGTACGATTCCACGTGAGGTTTAGTCAAATCATACAAGCTGCTCAAATCCAGCTCGTCGTTCTTCCGGCCACTGTAGAACGTGCCAAATCTTGGTGTGGAAGCCATGCTGCTGTCGATCGCTCCTGAGCCTCCACCGCTCTCGCAACGCCCCACCATGACCACGCCCTTACATTCCTAAGCTCATTCACTCTTTCTCTCTGTTATGCAAAAATCAGACACTGTAAATTTGGCCGAAGCATACCGAAATCGCAGCAATCACTTGAGCTGTCGCATCACAGATTTTAGTACACTTCCGGAGCCCAGCCATCCGCGGCCACCGCTCCGAAAGCTCACCTCCTTAAACCCTAAACCCTAGACCTGGTTATTCCACGCACCCGAAATCCCGATTGCTGACCCCTCCACGTAGGCTGCCAGCGGAGCTATTCTCTGCATTCAGTCAGCCCAAGACACTCCTACGTGAAGGTCAGATTTGGCATAAATTAATTCATTTTTGTAAAAAAAGTTGCCACGTGTCATCTTGTGAATGGTGTGAGGTGACGTAGACCCTGAAAATCTGACATGGAAATTCAATTTCAGCACTTGAATGTTGAATTAAACCTTCACTTATGGTAGGAGGTCTATAAAGGGCTTAGGCTCTAAAAAGTGCCCACTTCTTGAAACATAGACTATTTGTACATGTTGCTTTTCCATTGTACCAGAAATTTATGAATAGTGTACATTTTAGGTGGATGTTTTTAGTGACCACTGCATTTCAACTTCAAGAATTCATAACTAATTCTACAAAGCATTAAAAAAATACGAAACAATTTGGATTAGATGCCAATACTATAAGTCGCTTAGAAAAATTTTATTCACAAATATTTCAAGTAGTTTAGCCTCACAATTAATTTTTAGCTCTTGAATGGATGCTTTATGGACCTCCTACCTTAGACTTGAATCCAACTTCATTCTTTATTTGACAAAATGAATTTGAAGGAACCATGTTAGAAATTAACCCTTGAAGGACATTTCATTTTTAGACATGGTCAAGCTTCATTAGTTTTCTATATTGACATACATTTTCAATTTTGATATTTTTCTTACTACATGTAGTAATATATATAATTTATCTTCATTTTTATAATTAAGATTTCTCCATAAAAATCATAATATCTACAAAATGCTTAAAGTAGCATGAAATGTTTAAGAAATAGAGCTAATAGTGATATATAAAATGGTAAAATTGGTATACTCCTTGAATTCACACTAAGAGAAATTTAATCATTAGAAGGAATTTCAAGCCAACGAAGGGCTGTTTCAAACTTGTTCCCATGGTATAAAAGATCACAGCTTTGTTAAAATTTCTTTTAAAATTAAATTTTCTAAAATACAAAAAAAAATTGAAGTTTTTTTTTTCCAAAAATAACGTGGCACTATCTCAACGACGTTGGACTACGTAGCTAGCAACTTTCCAAGTGGTTGAGATAGTTTTTAGAGCTAGAGAACTTATACTCTTCCCAAGGCCTCGAATCTCATCTAATCACAAAAGTTCAAAAGTAGTGTATTTTAAGCTTTTCAAGATGCTACCTTCAAAGTATCCTTAAAACTACAATTTTAAAAGTTTTGAAAAAAACTTGAAAAGTAATAAAATGTAAATTATTGGAGCTATATTTCATTAGTTAAATTTAAAACATTTAAAATCAAGAACTATGTAAAAATTGAGGTTTAACTTTGAAAATGCCCCTTGGATTTAGCATTGAAAAGGTCAAGAATAGTCTCCTTCCTTTAAGTCAAGAATTTCGTGCCTTAATTATAGGAATATTGAGTGAGTGGTAAATATATTATTTTGGAATTTGTATATAGCCCATTTTTTATAGTTCAACATTTGCATTATTAATTTATTTGTTTTCCAACGTCTTCTCTAAGTAATTTCCAAAAAATTCAACTTTTGCCTTTTTGTTTAATTTTTGCCAACCTTGTTTGTCAAATATGATATGTGATTTTGCTTTGACCACCAATAATGTATCTTCTTTTTATTCAAAAGAATGAATTGACCCAAATATGTGTAGAATGTTTTTTGAACTACCATTCTTTTGTTAATTCTTTTTATAAATTTTCTAAATAGGACTCTACATTTTTAATGTCAACAAATTGAAGGAGTTTAAATTTGAAAATGTTGGAATGCAAAAAGAATTCTCACAAGGCATTGGAAGTCAATTAGAAATCTAACTCATCCTATATACTAGAAGTATCAAAGTTTACCCACAAAGCACTCAAACCAAAGATAATAAGGTCATTTTTTAAACATCATAATAAACTATGATAATTCTTCCAAAATATTAGTATCAAAAATAATATCTATGATTCATATAGAGTATTGCCATTCTTCTTACCATTTGCTCCCTTTGTCCCACAAATAACCTCCAAAAAGCTTCTCCACGAAGAATTAACTATAATTTTAGTCTTTGTGCTAGTGATACATGCATTTAAAAACCAATAATCCATCCTTCAGATCTATGCAAAAGCTTCAACTTATGTGCCATCATCTAGGCACCAAAATCCATATAGAAAAGTATCATCTTTTAGCATAATTTATAAATGGTGCTAGCTCCATCATTCTTGAATGATTTAAAGGTTGGTGGCAACGATGAGATTCTATAAATATGTGCCCCAACCTAAATATCCACAACAAAGAAACCTAGACCATTTTATGAACAAATCTTCATAGCGCCTAAGTGGTCACCAAATACATTGTCAATACAACTATTTCAAGAAACATCACAAGTACAAGGTGCTTCATATGAAGAAGGCCAAGATTTTTAAAGTAGGAGGTTAATGCTCCTTGATCGCTTGACTTGCCCTATGAAGTTGCCTAATCCAGCCAAAACTTACTCAACAATAAAAATTAGGAAACAAAGCTTTTTAGTGGGACAAGAATTTTGCCTAATTTGGAGTTTTTAGTGGAATAGAGGGAGTATATATTACATGATTTTCATTGAAGCTTCTTCAATGAATATAAATTGCATGAAGTGCATTTTTCCAAAACAATCTTAAGCCTTGTGTGGTTGAGCATTTAACCCATAAATGCCCAACCAATCATATATGGTCAATTTGAAATTTCAAGCTCATTTTGGTAGGAGCAATTAAATTTGTTTAACCATTTTAAATTTTTTCTGGGAGTTTTTAAACTACTAAAAGCTTTTATTTTTCACCGAAAAAAGGTACATATTTGATTGTTGAGAAGTCTCTAAAGTCATATATGTCTAGTAGTGGAAGAGTAAAGCTTGCTATTTTTACTTCATTTTCCAACTTTGAATAAAGTTTGCCAATTTCACTTGATTTGAGATCTAAAAACTTGGACTTAACTATCCGTTTCCTTTGAAAATGGTCCCAAAGGAAAGAGTAAAGTGTTTTCATAATTTTCTCCATTGAAAATTTAAACAACCAAATGCTGATTTGGAGTTCTTTGTGATTTATACTTAAAAAAATTGCATATCAAGGTGGATTGTGAAATAAGTTTAATAGCTTTTTACATGATATTATGTTTTTTAAAAGTGCATTTTAATGTGCTAATACAATTTGTAGTTGTTTATGTCACCTCCAATCCCAAAAAACTTTTTGTGCAAATTTCTGAAACATTGTTGGAAGGGGCAACATACTAAAAATAGAAATTTTAAATTTTCTTGTTATAATCTCACAACTCATAATTTTGCAAATTTTGCATTCAAAATTGGTGTGTACGTATACTAATAAGCAAGCTTTTTAAACATCCATACAGTTAGATTTTGGAAAGAAACAATTTGCTCCATTGGGGATAACTATGAACCCATTTTCTTTTTTCATAATTAAAACACATTTGAAAAGGCTTGGGCAATTAGGAGTTGAGAGTTAAATGGTTAGCTTCTTGTTGCATCATATTTGAGCATTGAGAGGGCATATAAGAAAGTGGGTAAAATTCAAAGTAGTTGTGTGGCTTCAAAGTTATTGAGCTTGAAAGACTTTTGGTAGACAAAATAATTGAGGCTTCAATATATAATGGCTTTTGTCATCTTGCTTCACAAAATAACATTATGGCTATTCCAAAATTTAATGATGTGTTATAATAGGGAGAGTCATAGTATTTTCAATGAGGTTAAGGAGTGCTTCACACATGGGCTGATCAAGTCAAAAGGCCATGGGAGTTCATGGCCAAACTTTGGGCTAGAGTCCAAAGAAATGGGCAATAAATGGGTAATAAATGGGCAATTTGACGGACTCTTGACCAAAGTTTGGTTCACCACTTTGTGGTGACCCAAACTTTGGTCAAGAGTCCATTGTGAAGCCATTGCCACGTAGGACCTTAGGCTTCCATGTAGGCACTTTGGAGGGCAACGGACTTTGGATTGTGCCGCCTTGTGTGAAGGGTCGAGAGGCCAAAGTCAGGGTTTTCTAAAATTTGATTGGTGGAGGCCGATGGACTCTCAACCTTGGGCCCACGTGTGAAGCGGCCCTAAGTAAGTTGGAGGAAGTTGTAGCCACCACTTTGGGCACATACAAATTTCTTCAACAAGTTTGTTGAAGAATTTATAGTTTTATAGTTATCCTCCTTTTATTATTTGGCTTTAAAGTAATTGAGATTATAATATTTCATCATAACTATAGTGATTTTAAAAGATTTAAAAAAAATTCATTTTTGAATTATCATTTTTTTAACTTTGAAGTTCCCCTTTCTATGTGCTCTTATTCTACAATTATATATGAATGAGATGATATTTATTTATTTTTCAGAGATGAAATTACATGTCTATTATAAATCATGAAAATTTGAAGATTGTGGATTTTGAATAAAATGTAAAAATATTCATATCAAATATTAAATATAAATTCTAGAAATCTCTACATAGGTATATACTATATTGTAGAACATCATGGTGTACCATGGAGTGCCAATTTTCTAATTTTAGGATGACCATGATTTTTTCTAATTAGAAAGTTGGTACTCCATGGTTTTTGACCCAAAGTTCAAATTGTAATGAAGTGTTGAATTGTTGAATATTTTAGAATTTCAAATTGTTGTAGAGACTAGACTTAATAAGTTATGTTTCATTAATTGGTATCAAATTGAAAAAAAATCATTCTCATAGCTTAAATTTAGATTTGAAGAAAAGAACACAAATCACCAAATACACTACATTTAATCCATAATTTGCCATTTTCTTATATAAGAAGTCAAAACATCATTCTTTGAAATTATGTTCAATCAACTCTATTATACAAAAATTGGATGAAAAAACATTTTTTCCATCTTTGAGGCTCATTGAAATCACCCAAAGGACCCAAATGTCTTCTTATGCATTTCATGATTAATCCCTCATGAAGTTTAAAACATTTGCCTTTTTGGTGTAGAATGTAAATTAAAAATTTGACAATTCATATAGTTGAAAAAGCACTAGATCTTGGATTGATTTGAATTTCTTTCGTAAATTTAAAATGTATCAATGTTATATACTATGGAAAAAATTTTGGACATTTTTGTACAATTTTTAGAAATTGTTCAAGTCATGTAATAAGAAAAATGGAACAATTATGCATATATTGTTACTTTATTAAGCACAAATCATGGAAGGAAGGTCATAATGACTTACCAATTTTTGTTGTTGTATAGAGGCATGTATTGTAAGGGTGAGTGTGCATTAGATTTTGTAAAAAACATCACTTAAAAATGTAAGTCATTTATACAACATTAGGTTTGAAAACACTATACATTTGATTTATACAAGCTTGCATTGTGTTGATCATTGTGTATAGCAATAAGCTTAGTGACCTTGCCGTACTTAAAGGTGACCTTTATTCCCCAATATTGGCATCATTCCCTTTGACTTGCACTCCTTTTCTAAAAAAATACATGTATTCATTATGATATATAAAAGAATGATGAGTGGATTTAGAAATGGAATTGTTTTCCAAACAACAAAATATAAATTATCTTTAGGCATTAAGATTAAAAAATGTTAAAAACAAGACAATAAGTTCCTGAAATATGATCATGGAGGTCAATTGAAGAACCTTTGGGTCTCTTAAAAATGACAAATCGATAATAATTATAAAAAAATCATAATTTCTAATTCACATTTCTAATTGTATTGAATACTTTTGAGATAAAACTTTCCCTAATTACTTAATGTTAGGGATACTTTTGAATAATTTCATAATTGAAGTAATTATTCAATACAACATGAATATTGAGTACTTTCAACACTAACTTGTGTTTTTGGAAAAAGCAATTACAACTTGTTTAGAATATAGACATCTATTGAAGACTACTAGAAACAAGGGATCTAACCAATAGAAATTAAACTATGTATGTTAGTTTAGTAAATTCATAAATTGACTTTTTTTAATTCAATAAAGCAACAAAAGGTTTTCAAGTATTACAATCCTTTCTTCAATTGCTAACATGGAAGCTGATGTGTTTCATTCTATCTATGAGGATCAACCTTTGCTATTTGAGTAGCATTAGAAGATTATTAGGGGCAAGGGACAACCATTTCAAGCCTATTCTCCTTGCTATTTCCTTGGCAATAAAAGAAGATTGTGGCGCTATCAGAATTCTTTTAGAATTAGAATTAAATTTTTTCTAAGTTGAAAAAATTTTTAATTTTCAAAATGACGTGCTAGAGTCTTGACCATATTAGACAGTTACAGTATCATTGTAGCTGTATAGTTTCCTCATTCCTACAGCTTGATAACTTGCAGGCTTCTTTAGCCCCCAACTTTCATTTAATGGGATGGTGATGACTATAAAGGCAAATGAAAAAGATATTTTGATGATTTAGTGCATATAAAGATAAGTTAGAAAAAGCTTATATAAGCATAATCCACATGGTGGACTTTGATTAAAAAATCTAAATCTATAATGTCCATAATTATCTTTTCTCTTCTTTAATGAGACTAGATTATAGAACAAGGGTTTGAAGTCTCTTCTTTATGTTTCAACAAAATATTGTAGATTTTGGCTTAATGGTCTAGTAGAATTTGAAGGTCTTAATGAAAGGTTTTTTGGGATTTTCCTTCTTTCCTTCTCCACTCCCCCCTTGTTTTTGTTTTTGTTTTAATGTTTTGAACAATGCGATTTTGATGCTTTTGATTCAATGTTTCAACAAAGTTTTGGGATTATTGATTCAATGTTCACTTTCCTTTCCTATGATCACACACTAGGGTTTTGTCATTAGTGGTTCAATGTCATACTTCAATTTTGTAATAATTGCCTTAGTAGCACAATTTTGTAAAATGTATTGGTAGATTGTTGTTACTAACTTTTTTGTTTTCATTCTCCATTTCACTTTCTCTTTAATATGTACTTATTTTTTTAGATTTGATTCAATGTTTTAGTTGAATTTTGTGGATTTTGTTAGTTTTGCTAGCTAAAGCCTTTTATAATTTCTTCTCTATCAATCACATTTATTTTGCATATGTGCATAATGCAAGGACAACACAATATATAGATATTAATCTATTGATATATCCAAACGTGGTTGTGAAAAATGAAGTAGATATGCAATTTTTGACAAAATTTATTTGTATAATAATTTCACTACAAGAGAAAGGGGTGATTTAAGTGAGTTTTTAAGTATAGTCTTAGACACAAGATTTAAAGTAATCACCGTTAAGGAGATTTTCAGCAAAAATTTACTAGAAATACATATGTTTCTACTAAAATTTTGCTAAAAATCTCCTCAAAGGTCATTACTTTAAATCTTATGTCTACGACTATACTTAAAGACTCACTTAAAACACCCCTTTCTTTTGTAGTGTTTTGAATATACACATTGAATTTTTGCATTGTATTTGTTGCAATATATTAATTGTTCCACCTTCTCCAATACATTGTACTGTACATATGTATACAATATCTACCACCATTTCAACTTGAACCTTATGTTGATTTTAAACTAACACTTTTGAGCTACATTCGAGGTTGCATTTTTTCTTGTATTTGTATTTTCAACAACCCTATGTTATTTAGGTTGGAAATTTGACATAGAAATTTGTCTCTCACTCATCTCAATTTTCCAAGTTAGTTAACTATTGTTTTTGCTTTGTTGCATTATTTAGCATCATTTTAGCTTTCCTAGTAAGAATTTGATGATTTAACTAGGAACTTAAAACTTTATTGATTTAGGATTTGTAGATTTAGAATTACATAATTAGATTTAAAGATTTAAGAATTTAGATCTTCATAGATTTAATGCCTCACAAATTTAGGAATTTATATAGAATTTATATAGAATTTAAATACACTATAGATATATATTTCTTTGTAGAATGGAAATTCTTCATTGGCTCGAAATATTCTATAGATTTATAATTCTTTAGATGTACAAATTTTTAGACAATTATAAAGATGCGAACACACAATTATACATTTACAATCTTTCAATTCAAGAAAAAGGGGTGTTTTAAGTGAGTTTTAAATCCCTAAAGGACCAGAGGTATTTGAAGATGGTTCATGCTTTCTTGACTAACTTTTGTAACAAGCATAATTCCTCATTTGTGTAGAATAATTTTGATGATTGCCACCATTGAAATGAAAAAAGACTTATGTAGCTTTCTTTTGGAAAAAAAATCAACAAAATCACACAATTTTTGAGAAAATGCCACTGTTGATAAGATTGATGAAAGATGTTTGGTTACTTTGTACATCCCTTGAAATAATAATGTTGAAATTGCAATGCTCAAAAGTGCTTCAAAGACTCTGATTTTTTTTCCATGGATACATATCATCATGATCTTGATGATAATTTTTTTTAAATAATTTTGAGGTGTAGGAAAAAAGATATGAAGATGTGAAATGATAGTGTAGAGCATCTTTTCCATTCTCAAAAAATTCACCAAAAGCTGCATACTTGATCATTTTTTGATTGGATTGTACCAATGGACTAAGTGGGAAAAATCATCTAGGATCTCTTTGTTGTTCAAAAGTTGTTAGTAAAGTTAGCATATTGAATTTTCTACAAATGTAGTTCCAAAAACCACATGATGTTTTTATGGTTCTTTAGGGATTAAGTATAGTCCTAAACATAAAATTATAAGTAATGACCTTGAAGAAGATTTTTAGCAAAATTTTACTAGAAACATATGTATTGAAAATCTCTTCAACCCCTCATTGCCCAAAGGGACCAAAAGTGTCCTCACAAAATTTCAAGTCAAATTCAAAATATTGTAACTTTTACATATGATGTCCAAATTCAATAAAACTTGGTGGAAAATATGCACTTTCTCTTCTAATTTGTGTGGTAAGATTAATAGATTGATCCAAGATGAATTGATTAATTTGAAGCCAATCAAAGTTCATAGGTTCAATTTGAGTCTACCAAATTGCATTTGATGGCTGAAACTATTGGGGGTTGTATCTGAAATTTTACAAGCATTGAGCTAAATTGTCTAGGAAAATAATCCAAAGAAGCACTGCTATTTCGGACATTTTTTCATAGAAAAGAGGGCTTGTGAAGAGCAACTTCCCTATTTTTTGCAAGCCCCAAAAAATGATTTTAGTGAATTTGAATGCTTATATCTTGCAATCCACATTGTGAAAATTTCTGAAATTTTTATTGCATGTTTTTAAGTCAACATACTACAAGATCTTATGGTTACTTATGTCAAAAAAAATTTCAAATATTTTATATTTATACTAAAAATGGCAATTTTTGAATGTTTTTGGTGAAAATATAGTCATGAAACTTAGGGGTTAAAGTACTGACTTGGATTATACCAGTATGGAACTTTTATTACAAAAGTAATTTTAGAGTTGTGACTTAATTAATTTTCTGTTGAAGGGAACCATGATGGTCATCATGTGCGAACAACCGAACCATCGAGAATGCGAACCGAAGACGCCAAGACTGGCACGGAGCCCTTCCTTTTCCTTTTTCTTCAAAAGACATCTTTCGCTTCTCAGTTGGAAAGAAACTGCAGCTGCCTCCATCTTCTTCCTCTTGTTGTTTTGCTGGTGCATTCCATTGTTTGTCAGTTGTCCCAGCGTCCATCATTGCCAACTCTGAGCTATCATCGCCGAAGCGCCTTCTGCAACGGCCGGGTTAGTTAACATTCATCATCCATTTCCCACCGCCTTCTCCACCAATTGCTATTGAGACCAAACGAGTAGGAACATCATCTGTGTCGTTAATTTTCGGAGATCGAAGAGAGCATTGGAACGGGCCCGTGTGGCAGTTCACATTGGTTGTCGAGAGTTTCTTGTGGATCTTTGGAGAATTATTGAAGAAAATTTTGAGATTTTTCTGTTATTATTATAGCTTTTTCGAGTGGAGAGAAGGTTCAGTGCACATTTTCGAAGTCGGAGGCTGTGCTTTGTTGTATTTGTCTACGAAAGGTGGACGGAGTGTTTCTGTAGGGTTCACTATTGTGCGATCGAAAGTATGGGAGATCAAGCAGCCATGACAGTGGCTGCCCCAGCGGAAGGGGATGTGGCCATGACGGAAGCTGCTCCTGTATTGGAGATTGTGAAAGACGTGACTGCTGAGCATGAGAGCGTCGGGTATGGCAATGGTAATGCTGTACCTCGTCTGGACGGTCAAGTGCGGCCATCTGTTGAAGACGTGGTCGTTGAGGACTTGATTGTTGAAGACGTTATTGGTAAGTGTGTACGTTCTCTTGCAGAAAATTACGCAGGATTCACCTTCTGTCGAGGCTGTGAGAAATTCGCATGCGTTAATTGAATCTGAAGGATTAAGTCTGTAATTTTAGGATTAGCAAAAGGCATATGCCTGGATGTGTGAAGTGGCTAAGCTCATGTAATCATGAAAATGTTCATGCGAATCGATGTCATGTTTGAAATCTCGGGCTTCGCTTGAACGGCCTGTTCATGTAAAGACCAAAAAGTTCAGGCGAATAACTATCATGCTTATAATTTCGGACTCCGCTTGAACAACCTCATTTGCAATTAAGACTTTGGAAATTAATAGGAAATTAGGAGGCCTATACTGGATCTTCAAAGTCACCGACTCTGCAACTGCCATTTCATTTTCGCTTACAGATTCTTTATGAGGATCTTACGTTGATTTTTCGTTTCTTTATCAGCATCTACTATTCAATTAACTGCAAATGTGCTGTCGGGAAAATCTACTTTTGTCAGGCGATCCCTGAGAGGAAATGAACTACAAATTGACACTGACTCTCTGCTTTCCGCCATTCTCTAATTACAGCTCCAACCAGCGAAGAGGAACGCCTATGGGGTTTGGTGAAGGATAATGCAGCAGACTTCAGTGCATGGACGGAACTTATCCAAGAAACAGAGAAGTCGGTGAGTCCCTTGATGAATTCTTTGTTCTAAGTGCATTCGTCTTGCTTGTCTACATAGAATTGTTCTGAGGTAAAATCAACTCTCAATGAGGAATTAACCTTCTTTATCAGTGACATTTCGGTTTGGAATTTGAGATAAACGCATGGACTCGACTCGCTTGTAAAGAAACATTATACTTTGCTCATGCCTAATGATCATATCTTCGTTTCTTTATCATTTGATCCCATGTTGTTTGAAACATAGAGGCAGTCCAGCTGCTTACAAATGCTCGTTCATCGTCATGCCTGTTCGATGCTGTGATTTTAAATAATATCTAGTCCTCTGCAGCTACCTCAGTTTCTACATGTTCTTGGTTTTGCTCTTTGCAGGGAAACATCGGTAAGATTGAAAAAGTTTATGATGCGTTTCTTGGAGAATTTCCGCTCTGTTATGGTTACTGGAAGAAGTACACTGACCACGAAGCAAAGCTGGGATCTCCTGAGAAGATAGTGGACGTCTATGAGCGAGCTGTGAAAGCTGTGACATACTCTGTGGACATCTGGATGCACTACAGCGCACATGCGATGGAGAAGTTCGACAATTCCGAGATGACCAGAAGGTGTGTTGAATTTTCTTATTTTTACTCGAGTCTGGATGTATTAGTTTTTGTCTGGAAGAAAGACAATGGCCATCCTTGATTTGGATGTCTTGTCGATTTCATCTATTAGTACATGAATAATTGATGTGTGTGTCTTTCTGACCTGTGTCTGGTCTTGCTGCAGCTTTTCATCCTGCCCTTAATTTGCTGTCTCTGCAAAGAGATGGTCTGATGTTGGCGGAGCCCTCAGTTTCCACTTCGTAGGATCTCGTAACTGAAACCGTACGCTTTTGATATAAAATCAAATATATTAGGTTCTAAGCAGCCGTGTGGTTTGTTTTTTTGTCACTCCATTCTTCTTTTTGGTATCATCAAATAGACATAAGGCAAGTGTTTGTGCTTTCATGTCAATTCATGTTTACGCATCTCAACTTAACACTGGTTGAGGTACCGCGCGATGTGTGCGTGCTCTACTGAATTTTACGTCTAAATGCTGCTGTGGAAGATTACGGGTCCAGTTTGAGGGCAAAGAGAGGCACCCTGATCGCCGCTACATGGTCGGACATAGTGTGGTCTGGCAGGAAGGTAAATGCAGAGCATCTGAGCTTCTATTTGGAAGTCTGAAAAGCAAGTTACAATGAAAGTTCTTCCTTACAACTCTGTCCTTATCCTCCTCTGATGGAGACAAAGCAAAGTAAGTCATAGATTGAAAGGGGTTCGGGGTCTCTCCATCCAGGTCCTTTCATGCTTCGTTGTTGCTATGGCTGACAGGATCTTAGAGCGAGGAGTGTCTTTTGTGGGGACTGATTATCTTTCGCACCTCCTGTGGGACAAATTTATCGAGTTTGAATACTCACAATTGGAGTGGAGTCGCCTGGCACAGATCTACACTCGTATTCTTCAGATTCCCCTCCAACATCTTGATCGATATAATACCAGGTCTGACATCCTGATAGACCTCAACTTTTTAATCAGCAGGACCTCACCCTCGCGGGATGCTTTTGATGCCTACTAATTACTAGCAAGGCTTGCGGATGCTGTCAACCCCCATTGTGAATCTAGAAAGAAAACTTCTGTATCCCTGCTTGAAGTCTTGCGTGGTTAAAATATAACGAGGATGTCACCCTCTAATTGTTGGTCTCCAGGTTATTTGTGTTGAGTTATCTGATTGCTTGATCCTTTTGTCAAAATGTTGCAACAGTTTCAAGCAGATTGCACATAGTCGACCTTTGTCAGATTTGAGGACAGCTGAGGAGACTGCTGCCGCAGTCGCAGCTGAAGCAAAACCAGCTGAGTCCCAGGGAGATGTTCCTCTCCCTGATGCTGAAGTTTCTGCACCATCTGAAGCCCCAGATGGGGCTGCTAACCCTGACAAAGAAGTGGAATCCGGTGATAGCAAGGAACTAGAAGAGTATCTGGCAGTACGAGAGAACTATTACAAGACTGCGAAGGAGTGGGATTCAAAGATCAGAGATTTTGAGATAGCCATACGGAGGCCCTATTTCCACGTCAAACCATTAGATGAGGCTCAACTTGCAAACTGGCATCGGTATTTGGATTTTATTGAAAAGGAAGGAAGTCTCGACAAGGTGAGAGTTTTGGATGTAATGTGCCACAAGAAAGCCTTGCTTTGAAATCGTGTAGTTGGAAGCTATCGTTTGTTTTGTGATTATTTGGAGGTTTGTAGCAATGTTTCATTTGCTTAAACGGTGTGAATGTATTGTGCAGACTGTAAAATTGTACGAAAGGTGTCTCATTGCATGTGCAAATTATCCCGATTATTGGATCCGCTTTGTTCTGCGCATGGACATCGAAGGAAAAACGGAGTTGGCTTTGAATGGCCTTCTGCGCGCAACAGACATTTTCGTAAAGGTTTGGGACTTTTGTATTCTAATTCCTTATGCATCTCCGTTTGATGAATTTTATAGTATGAGGAACTAAATGCTAAATGTTCTTGATGCTGATTTATGTACCTTTTGACTGAACTACATGGTTTTTTTTTATAAACAGCGGCGTCCCGAAATTCACCTTTTTGCAGCAAGGTTCAGAGAGCAGCATGGTGATGTGGATGGTGCTCGAGTTGCTTACGAAATCTTGAGAAATGAGTTGGTCCCAGGGCTCCTCGAAGTCTTTGTCAAACAAGCCAATTTTGAGCACCGTCAGGTATCAAACAATTGGCGTTTTAAAGTACAGAAACTATAAGATAATAGAATCTCGATTGACAGGTTGTACAGATATCACGATTACCATTCATTGTGCCTTGTTGGACTTCGGCACATTATTAGTTTTCTTAAATTAGCTAGTATTTGTATCTTGTAGTCGCTAAATGATGCGATTCTGCGCAGGGAAATGCAGAAGCAGCCTGTTCTGTCTTTGATGCTGCTCTTCAGTCTGAAAAACTAAAAGAGGATTGTCGAGCTCTAGCAGTAGTGTACATTCAATATTCCCGCTTCCTCGATCAGGTAAGTAATTTGCGAAATTGCAGAATTGTGCTTTGCTTGCGTGTTTGTGCGTCTAATGGGAAGTCTGGTCAAGGTTTCTTTCACATTTTTTCAGCAGTTCTGTGTCTTGACCAGCTAGTTAAGTGGTCTGCCTTGCAGGTTTTGAATAGTGAGGGCAAGGTGCGGGAAGTATTTTCGACAGCTTTGGACCATTTGCCAACCTCTAAAATTTTGTGGGAGGTATGGGTTGTCATCGTGGAAGCTGAAATTTTTTAATTTTAAAGCTTATCATTTATTTATCTCGAAGTGATAGTCATTTTATCAACGTGATTTTATCTTTCCGCGTGACTGGCGTTTTAATAGAGCCTCTGGGTTGCTTGATTTTGATTTCTGTCTTGTAGTGAGATACCTTTTTAATTTGATGGAAGCCTCCTTCAACATTCACATGTCACTACCTCGGTAGCAGACTCAACCGTGCCTAATAATTACAGTTGGCTAAGTATTTGTTTGATTAAATACGAATATAATTCCAGAGCAATTTTTCATAGGAAGCTAAGGGACAAACAGGTTGAATTGATATAGGTTTGATTTTCCTGAACTAATGGGCAGCCGCCGGAGTGGAATGATGACTTAATAAGTTGTATCTATCTTTTAACGTGTCTGTAGTAACATATATGGAAGGAATAACTGAACCGACCAATGTGGAATGTCACCAGGCAGCTATATACTTCGAGGCAACACATACTGGACCAGATCATGTTAAGCGTGTTGACGCTCTGGTAGAGCAAGCCTCGATCCCACTTAGGCCCGATGGTTCTCCCGGTTTACTTTTTGCTGAGCGTGAAGAAATTTCCTGCGTTCATCTTGAGGTAGGATTGTTAATCTGCTATTTGGGCTCTTGTGCATGAAAGCATGTACTGTAATTCTGTTAGTATTATTCCGCATGAGCATTGAAGAACTTTCCAACTAACAATGTGAAAGAGTATTACTCCGCATGAACGATTCTTCTAAAGGAGATATCTTGGTGATTTTGTACATGAGTAGTTTTTGTTTGAAAATATTTTCTCTCTTGATCCTTTTTAGTACGGCGCCTTTGTGAATGTTTAGTTCAGAGTTGCCCTACTCCTTGGATCGAAGGCCGCGTGCCTGAAAATTAGAACGTAAGCAAATTGAAGATGTTATCTTTTGAAACCAGTTGTAAATCAGAGGCCATTCACTCAGCTGGCGGTCTTTTTTGATAATTTTTTTGTAGATTTCGATATGCAAGTCAGTGCCCCGTGGGTTGTTGGGAGTCCAGCTAGTGAGCTAGGTGACTGGTGAGTTCTCCCTCTTGCAGAAAGAGGGAGTTCTGCACCATACACCGTCTATTTTCATATCTTGCATGGAGATTATATATTCTACGACGGTCCTTTGTGTGCCTGCTTAGGCGAAACTGGAATTTTCTCGGCAGTTTTATTTTGAGTCTGAATCTGTGTCTTCCACATTGTTTCCGGTAAATTCCGCAGTTTGTCGATCTTCTTGGAGATTTTGAGGCGATCAGGAAAGCTGAGGCGCGACATAGGCATCTCTTCCCATCGCGGAAGAGTACTCTGGATTCTAAGAAGAGACCATCTGCAGAAGTTGCTGGGCAAGACCGTGCCAAAATTCTTAAGCCGTATGTAGTTACCACTGTGACACCTGCTTCAGTGATAAGTAACGGGCAGGTGCAATGGGCTACTGCGTATGCTCCAGCAACTGGCTATGTGCAGTCACAATCCCAAGGATGGCAGCAAGCAGCTCAACAACCAACTCCACAAGTGCAGCCCCAGCAATGGACTCAAAGTTATGGAACCTACGGCGGTTATACGACATATGCTCCACAACCACAAGCATCTGTTCCTCAACAACAGACCGTATACGCTAGCTATGCTCAAGCATATGCACCTCAGGTGAAGTGCAGTCCTGCCTTCGGAGATTCTACTCAGATGCCTTGAATTTGTTTATGTAGACAGCGCGATAATCGTCAGACAATGGTTACACGAACCTACCTGGTAAATAAATGATGGAATTGATCGGGTGGAGCTCAGGAGGGTAGTAACGATGGTTTGGGCCATAATTTCTTGCATTTTGCAAGTGTACTTGCACATCTGTGCGTATCCTCTTCACGCATTAGTGGATTGGTGGATTGGTGGATTGGTGGAAGGGAGGGTCTCGAACTGGGACGAAACGATCCTCCTGCATCCGCATAAGTTATTTCTACACTAAGTCCTCTTTATCTGCATTCTTTTTACGTATTTGCTAATGATTGGTTGCATTTGTTGCAGGAGGTAATCCAAACATACACAACAGTGCAGCCAGCAGCTAGTTACGTTCAGGAAGCTGTGTACCGTGCACCTGTTCCTTCACCAACAGCTCAGCCAGCCGGTGCCACCGTTTACTATGGGAGCTACTACTGAGAAGAACGAAGTCTTGGTACGCTAGTGAATCGAACTTGAAGTTCTGTATTCATTTATGAATCGTAATCTAAAAATACTTACCCTTTATCAAGGAGCATAGTTAAATTTATTTAGTCGTCGATTTGTAAAACGGTTGCTCCAAATCAGCTTATGGAAAGATATCACCCTGTTATCTCTAATTGACTTTGTTGCGAATGATTGCACTGTGTTTCATAGCTACAATTGCATGTTGGGAAATTCCCAACATGGAAAGGTTGGCACAATTTTTGAACTACAGATATGGTACTGGGATTTTCACATGTGAGTTGAACTCTTTGAGCTGAGAAGCGTGAAACTCACTAATGTCAAATCTTGATAGAATGCAATAATTCTGTTTCAAAGTGAGCTTCACATTAATAATTATAATAAAAAACTGAAAACTGAAAACGATGTTAGATTATGGTGAAATGAAACAGCTTGTGAGGTCAGTTGTTTTGGTAATTATTTTGATAAAATAACTGAATACTACCTCCGTCCTGAAATGATTGGCTACTTTGAATGCCTTTTGTAAGGTTGTTTTGAGTAACTCAAAATAAACTTCCTTGTGGCTAATCTTATTTAGGTTGTAATGCAATGTTCTTCATTGATTCTAGTGATTACAATTAGGAACCTTTCTTAGTCATGTTTTTCATAATATGATCAATGAAATTGACTCAAAAAAAGACCAACAAAATTGTGGACATTCATTTTGGGATGGAGGGAGTACTTCAGTTGTCACATTGATGCACCTCATGTAAGCTCTGAATTCTCAAGGCTCCATATTTGGGTGTCTGACCAAACTTAGATTTTAAATAAAATCATCAAATATTATTATTTTTAATATTTTATTTTTCAATTGAATTTCCTAAAAGTCTATTTTAAGCATCAAAAATCCAATTTTTAAAAAAAAAATATGTATATGATTTTTCTGTGTATTTATCGCATATCTTGATTTTCTAGTGTTAAGGGTTTTTAGAAATGAGCCTCAAACATTGGATCATGGAGAAAAAATCACATTGGAAATTTATTTTAAGAAATTGTAGATTGTGTAGATTTTGAGAAGTTAGCATTGAATTGGTTATTGTTTTGCATGTTGTATATTTTGATTTTCTAAATTATTTCAAGTTTTGTGGATTTAATTTGTTGCCTACCCTCACTTATTTTGGGCTTATTGTGGCAAAACTTTTGCTCCCAAGAATTGATTGAAATAAAAATTAAATTTTCAAAAAGCAAATAATTTTCATATCTTAAAAAAAATTCAAAAATTCTTGCCAAAAATTGAGATCATAGGTATTTACCCAAAACTTTAAGACTCTTCTAAAGGGATCCTTGAGACTTTAGGAAATGAAGAAAACTTAAAGAAATTCAAAATAGACCTTCCAATAGGTTTTTAGGGATTAAAATATTTTATAACATTCTTGATCATGAAGGTTGAGGTGATCTTTTTATGGGGTGTCTTTTATGTAGTGGCACCAAGGTGGAAGTACCTAAAAGAACTTTCTCAAAAAATGAATTTCAACAATTCATAAGATATTCTTTTATATTTTGAACATAAATTTTTTCCCTAAAATTTATGATTTTCAATTGCCAATGTATTAATATTAGTTTCATGTGTTGATTCCTCATTGAAATATGAAGAATTCCATAAGTAGATTGTAATAGGCACTTCCATATAATAAATGAAAATAGTTTTAGAAAGGGATTTAACCACTAAAAAACCAAGTTACATTTTTTGGCAACATAGAAATTTTAGGCAAGTGTGTGTGATTGAAGATTCCTATATTTTTCATCCAAATTTTAATTGAAGGTGTAGACAAAAAATATTCTTCATGTATACTAAATTTTAGGACATTTGGAAATATGAGTAAAAAATTATGGCCTAATATGTAGTTTTAGGGACAATATAGGTAGATTTGAAAAAAATCATTTTTTTCAAAAATCTAGATTTAAAATTGGTTTCTTAAATCTTTATATATGTAGAAAGCTTTGAATCAATTCATTAGTTTGTGAGCAATTATGGATTCTCTACTCCAAAATAAAGCTTGAAGTCTTTTATTGAACTCAATTTTTTAATTTTTTGGGGAAAAAAAAAAAAAAATACTAGGTGAAGATTGTTTATTATAACATTACAACCATTGGGATTGTAATTCTTCAATTCCATACCTAAATTCTAAACAATTTAGTATTTTGAATCATTTTCTACATTTTTCTACTTCCTATTTTTTTCCTATATATTGCACAATTTCAAATGATCTAAAATTCTTCAAGCATGTAGCCATCATCCCTTGAGAAATGAATCCGAAAAAGTACCACCATTTTGAAAAAAATTTCATACAAATGTGATCTTATAAAGTGCAGCTACTTGGTTTTTTTTGTAGGGACCAAAAGATGATTTTTGTCACTTTAAATGCTAATATCTTGCAATCTACACGGTGGAGATTTCTGAAATTTTTTCCATATCTTTTCAAACTAGTAGACTAGAAGATCCTACGATTGCATATGTCCAAAAATGTTTCTTTTCTAAAATATGAAACTTGTACAAGAAATGGTAGTTTTGGAGTGTTCTTGGCAAAAACATAGTCAAGGAACTTTAGGAATTAAGGAAAAGATCAATTCAAGAGTGTCAACAATTTCAATAAATTTCAATATTAATAGTTCAAAATTATTCAACATTGTTTTAAGCCATAAAGGAACCTATATTAATTTTGGACAATGGACATGCTTTCTAAAGAGCATATTTTCCATCCTATCAAAATCAAAATTGGATATTATTGTTCAATTGTTATTATTTTTGAATTGTATTAATGAAATCTTGATTAGTAGTATTGTCTCTATAGTCTTTTGTAACTTTTAAAGCAAATCTTAATATGAAAAGATACTTATAACTTTAAAATTTTTGAAATTTCATAACTAGCAAGTTAATCACTAAATGCCTAAGGGTTATGACCAAAAAAATGTCTTATAAATAAGTCATAAAATGTATAAATTTCATAAATTTTAAAAATTTGCATCAAAATGAACAATGTTAATCTTTAAATGTCCAATACACCATATTTTGGTGTTGATAAAACTTTGAGGTTGAATAAAATCTTACCCAATTACTATTTAACTACCTTTTTTTTAATGTAAAAGCCCTTCAAAGACTATTTTAAGCATAAAAAATTCTAAAAAAATGTATATAATTATGATATTCAAGTTTTTGTGCAAGGATTTGTTGGAAATCCTCATTTCCAAGTGTTAAAGGCTTTTTTAAATGAGCCTTATATACAATGGCTCTAATAAATATTTATATACTTCAAGACATGTTGTAACACAAGTAACATTTATATAAAATGATTTTTTTTTCAATAATTAATTATTTTTAAGAGTTTAAGAGTTTAATCAAATTTTTTAGTGATTTTTTTATACAAGTAATTTTTTCAAGATTCTTTAATAAGAAGAATGAGAATACTTTTGGGAATTTATTGGTAAAAATTTCACAAATTTTGAATTTTTATTGAATGAAGTATTGTTGACTAAAATATGATTCCAAATATTTACATTTCTTATAATTCACTCAAAAAATCTCTAAAAAAAATTTAAAAAATAATACATACATGTGTCTTTATATGTACTTTTTTTAAGTGATCTTTATTTATACTTTTGGATAATCTTTGGAGAAAAATTATAAAAATCATAAATATTTAGAGTCATATTTTAGTTAGTAATATTTCACTCAATAAAATTTTAAAATTTGTGAAATTTTTACTTGAATTAAAAAAAATCTTATTACACCTATTAAAGAATTTTGAAAAGAATTACTTGTATTATAAATTTTTTCCTCTAATAAATTTTCTTAAATTCTATAAAATTAAAAAATTATTAAAACAATTAAAAATTGATTTTATGCAAGTATGTTATTTGTACTAGAACATATCTATATTTGTTGAAAATCTCTAATTATTCAAGTAGCTATGGCAAATTTTATAAGTGTAAGAAACAATTTGAGAGCTATTGTATACTAAAGCTTTAAAAAATTTACATTAGAATTTCATTAAGAAAATTGTGCAATAGATTTTGAAAAGCTATAAATTGATTGTGATTATACATGTTATGTCATTTAACTTCATATTCCTTTTAACTTCATATTCCCTATACTTTACAATAGGGAGAAGGCAATGATTATTTTAGGTTATATACTTAGAATTGTGTTATAAACATATTTTAGGCTTGTTTCAGTTTTGCAATATCATTTTAGATATTGTGCATGTTATAGGCTTTAGGCATTTCTAGATTTGTTTTGACTTTCTAGGTTTTTATTTGCTTCAATTTTCTTTGAATTTATTGCATGCTATCAAGTATTGCATGGTGTTCTATAGTTGATGGGATTTATGTGCAACATTGTGTTGTTCACCTTTTTTTATCTAAATTTCATGTTTCTAGGTCATGTATTGTGTTTTTGTCTTTACTCTTTGTATTTGACTTTTTTTACTATGTTTTTTTACTATGTTTTTTGGGCATGAATATGGATGTGACTTGTGTATTATATCAATTTTCAGTAATAGTATCAACTTTCCCATACCCATCTAGTATGAATTTTGTGATATGATGATAAAAAATAATATTGTAACAATAATATTTTTTTGAAGTACCATGGTTGATAATAATTCAACCTTAGAGGTTTCAATTTTTCATTAATTGAAGTGCATTTTACAATATCTTATGCATCAACTAAATGAAGAAGTAATAATTTTTTGTACTGGTACATGATGTTTAATTTGAATCCCCAAGTAGTGGTTCTAAATGCATTTGTTTGCAATTTCATGAAGTCTATTTGAACTATGGAAGTGGAAGTATAAGAAGAGCAACAATTTATTTTGCCATTCTAAGTATTTGAATGTACATATGAGGTTCTAGATTGGAATAAGAGCATGAAAATTTTAGCTTTTTGCACAACTTGGAGCTTTGATAATATGTGCTCATTATTTCAATGCAATTAATTGTTTTAGTATTCATTGCTTTAAAATTCCCATAGTTTCTTCATGTGCTATCTTTAATCAATGCATGGAATGATTTAAACTTACAATGTTTAGTAATCTTTGTTGTTTCAATATCTAGCTTCATGTGAGCTTCAATTTGAAGCTACTTAATTGTCTTATTTAGATTATGTCAATTCAAAGAATTTTGCAAGTGTCAAGGCTATGAATCTAGTATGAAATTAGTCTACTTGTGAGAGCTAGTGATTACTAAAGTTGAAAGATAGGAATACTTGCAAAGTAACTATGGATAGTCTATTATTGAGCAAAGAATTTATGTTAATTGATGATGACCTATTGCATGGTTATGAAGATGACTTGATTGCAAGTGATTTCATTTGAAAAATTCCAACTACAAAAATCAATATTGATGCACATATATTCTTCCATCCGTGATCTTGTCATCAACTTAGTTGAAGAAAGAGATATATTGTAGCAATCACTTTCTACTTTATTGCTTGAGAACCAAAGGAAGTGGAGCCTTTTCCACCAAAATAATTTCACGTGGGCATCCTACAAACCTATAGATGAAGACTAAATTGGAGTGTACATCAATTCATTGAAGCTACAACTGATGCAAAGCATTGTTTGTCATCTAATCTTGACAATTTCCAACTCACATTTTAGTAAGGCTATACAATTCAATACACCTCCATTCATGGGTTATCTTTTTTGGTAAGAAAATGCCCTATCAATAGAGTGATATTAAACAACAATTGTTTCTAATGAATCTAGTGTTACTCATTGTAAATGGATATATTCCTTTGGTGATGTGTGACAATTCAAGGCAACTTAGGCTCGTAGATCAATTTTCTGTTAAGAAGGTCCTTGATGAGAGTTCACATTCCACATATGCTTTCAAAAACCATAGAGTTATATGTCTGACCTTCTATATCTATATGTGCCATTGCAAGCATTAAATTTGATTTATGAATGTTAAAAACAAGGTATTATACATTTGTATTCATTGTAAACTACATTGATAGTACATAAATGCCTTGTCATATTTGTGTGGAACTTTTCAAGACTCCCAATACCTCTAAAGCTATATTTACTGAGATTGCCATTCTTCTTATAAAACAATTCTATTTATTAGACAAGGTAATTGCATGCATCATAGATGAAGGGAATAACTATCAATTGTCCATAGTAGCAGGTTGTTCTTTGATGAATGTCATACCATATGCAAGAATGTACTAGGAACATGTCATGAGTAAAATTTGTTAGCTTACTACTATAGAAGAGAAGGTATGCCAACAAATGAAAGAAGTGTTTATCAAAGGCATTCAAGTGACTTTGCAAGAAAACAATCACTTAGACTAGAAATTTGGAATGGGACACATTGAATGGAAAAAGCTTAATTCTTGATGGGCTTCCTCCTTGATTTTTGAAAACACCTACAAAAATAAGATTTGCTTCTAAAAATATGTATTCACTTAACTTTTTTTTTTTCTATTTTTATTTTGAATATTTTCATATGCCTTGGGACTTTTCAGAGAAACTTTCAAGTGATTCACTTAGTGTCCTTAAGGAATATTTTGAATATAATGAAATCAAGTAATTAATCATGTTATTGCAAATGGAAAAAATCACTATTAACCAAATATTATTTAAATTGTAATATTCCAAAAGTATTCAATTGTATTCTTGAAACATGATTGGAATAGACATAGAAGTGTGAATTGATGGTTTTAATACTCTTTCAAGGATTCTATTGAATGTAAGAGTTAATACAAGTAATAGACAATGTACTTTTTAAATTGGAAGAGAACATTACCATATTGGTGATTTTCATTAATTAACTATATTTCAATCAAGTTTGTCTCAAAGATTCATTGAAACATTGAATTGATCAAGTGAGTCTCATCGATCAATGAAAATTATGTGCTCAACAAGATCATTTTGTTCCAAAAGATTTTTTAGTATCCAATTGCAATTAGTAACATTTGTAACCAATGACAAAGCTTACAATTACAAGCTCCAATCTCAGGAAGTCTAACATGAACAGTCGCCAAGGTAGTAACCAAAACACTTAATCTAGTTGTCTAGCACTATGTGTTGAATTTGTCTTAATTTTAGGTGACAAGTTTGATTTTTTTAAACAGATTTTAGGTGATGTCCAATGCAACAAACCCATGTTTTTATGTCAACAAAATATTCAAAATAATATTAATGTTGACAAAAAAATATGAGTTTGTTGCACTAAACATCACCTAGAATTTGTTTAAGAAAATTAAGACTCGTCACCTAAAACATAGATTTCTTATAATGGTTGCTTTTTGATGTGTTGGTGGTTGTGATGATAATTTCAATGAAATTAAAGTGCAAAAATAACAATTGTGCAATGATATCATCAAATTTGTTGTGCAGCAACTCAACTAGTGAATTGGAGATTTTATACTTATATATATATATATATATATATATATATATATATATATATATATATATATATATATATATATATATATATATATATGACTAGCATAGCTAGAAAGGTGCTTGAATCCTATTTGGAATTTGGAAAAAAATTCTATAGAAGCAAAATTCACAAGATACTGGCACTTATATTGAACTCTTGATATAAGGGCTTGCAATGTTCACATGCGTATGTTGGTGGATTAGTTGCTTAGAAACATGTGCAAGAATGCAATTGTGAAGTGATTATTCCATTTCTCATGAAGATGAAGGCACAATTGATTCTAATTGTCTTTGTTGAGCATCTTGAAATTGTCAAAAATGGCCAAGATTCATTATATGAAGCAGTAGCTTCTTTTGAAGAGACCACACAAATTGCTCTTATATAAGACTATTAACTTTGTTTTGGGGGCTTGTAGTACATGTCAATGAAGCTTCACAACCTTTGTCATAGTAGAAGACAAAAAAATCTAATTTTTCAACAATTAGATGTTTTGCAAGGGAAATGTCGGCAATCTCTAGTTCTTACATTGAATTGAGTGCATCTTTATTTAGGCAAGGATCTTAACAACTTTTTGTTGAAATCATATGAGTGTAACCAATTTGAATTTCTTCATTATGATTTATAAAAATTGGCTAAGCCCAATGCACGTGTTGGAAGCTAGTCTTTTGCAAACAACAAACTCTAAGAGTTCTTCTCAACAAAGATTGAGCTCCTCAATGACAATGAAGAAGAAATTGAAGAAGTTGGAATTTTTGAACTTTCAAAGTAGCATTTACTTTTTCTTCTCTAATTCCATAGCCATTTTTGTTTTTAGGCTACTTTTTATTGACACTTGCTACCCATTTTCTATTTGTAAACAATATTATAGACAATGTCATCTATTTTATTCATTTTATTTTCTTTGATCATAAAATGATACCATTGTGCATATTAAATTTCTATGCATATCCTAGAGGTCCACCCTTATATATATTGGTGAAGATACTGAATATAGAATACCAATTTTTTGTCTCTTGAAATAATTTTCAATAATTTTCAAATCCAATACCCTGTAGGAACTCCAAACCAATACTTGAAACCAATACTTGACTAGTATGTTGCAAGTTTTTTTAGGTGATTTGTCATCAATTTGCACCAAAATAATGAACCTTGCACCAAGCCCTTGGAACAAAATCATACTTAAAGGGTAGAAAATCACTAAAAAACTTCAAATAAAAAAAATCTTACATAAAATTGCAAGATGGTGGATGAAAGTAGAATCATGAATATTTGAAATGTGCTAACGTGATATTTTCTATCCATTATGTGGATGAATGTTGTAATTTAAATCACCACTATACATTTTGTATTGCCACTATGGCATTTTGAAAAAAGAATCCGTGGTATGTTGCAAACTCGACCCACGCCCAACACTGGTACAGACTCTAGATTCAAGGAAGAAAAAAACAGATGAAAATCATCCATTATTCCTCCCTTGACTATACTATAGCCGAAACGCTTAAAATGAGAGTGGACTTTCTCTTCGTTTCACAGCCAATGAGTCGAACGCTTAGTTAAGCCCTAAAAATGCAATTCCACTGACACCCTCCCCAAATCTTGACCTAAAACCCTAAACCCTCTCCGACCCTCTGCTTTCCATTCTCTTTGAAGTTTGCGTTGGCAAAGCTCGGACGCGCGCTGCAACACTCTGGTTTCCGTTCTCTTTGGAGTTTGCATTTGCAAGGCTCGGACGCGCGCTGCGACACTCTGCTTTCCCAACTCTTTGGTGTTTGGATTTGCAAGGCCCGGACGCGCGCGCATTGTGCCTTGTGGTGTGTGTCGAAAATTGTGTAATCATGAGGCCTCCATTGACGAGAGGAGGGGGAGGCTTCCGAGGTGGAAGAGGCGATGGCGGAGGTCGTGGAGGCGGCCGTGGCTTCGGAGGAGGGCGCGGAGGCGGCCGAGGCGGTGACAGAGGAGGCTTCGGAGGAGGACGCGGGGCAAGCCGAGGCCGAGGAGGCGATAGAGGCGGACGAGGAGGTCGCGGAGGTGGCCGAGGCGGAGGCCGAGGCGGCGGCATGAAGGGAGGCGCCAAGGTGATCATCGAGCCTCATCGACACGAGGGCGTGTTCGTCGCCAAGGCGAAGGAAGACGCACTGGTGACGAAGAATCTGGTGCCCGGGGAGAGCGTGTACGGCGAGAAGCGCATTTCGGTGGAAAACGAGGACGGGACGAAGACAGAGTACCGTGTGTGGAACCCGTTCAGGTCGAAGCTTGCGGCGGCCATCTTGGGCGGCGTGGACAACATCTGGATTAAGCCGGGCGCTCACGTTCTGTACCTTGGAGCTGCTTCTGGCACGACGGTTTCTCATGTTTCCGATTTGGTTGGTCCTTCTGGCATTGTTTACGCCGTGGAATTTTCTCACCGCAGTGGTCGCGACCTTGTGAACATGGCGAAGAAGAGGACGAACGTGATCCCGATCATCGAGGACGCGCGGCATCCGATGAAGTACCGTATGTTGGTGGGTATGGTGGACGTGATTTTCGCTGATGTGGCTCAGCCTGACCAGGCTCGTATTGTTGCTATCAATGCTCACAATTTTTTGAAGAACGGTGGTCACTTCGTGATTTCCATCAAGGCGAACTGCATCGACTCGACTGTTCCTGCTGAAGCTGTGTTCGCGTCTGAGGTGAAGAAGCTTCAGAAGGAGCAGTTCAAGCCGGCTGAGCAAGTGACTTTGGAGCCTTTCGAGCGCGACCATGCTTGTGTGGTTGGCAGTTACCGTGCTCCTAAGAAAGCGAAGCCGGCCGCTGGATCGTAGTTTATAGTTTTGTAGTTTTTTTTTTGATAAATTAGGTTTTAGAGTAGCCCTGATTCACGATTTTGCAATGGAACCTGAATTTTGACTTCTCGAAGTAGAGAATGACCAGTTGGAAAATCTGTAGAATTGTGAGAATGCGCCGATTTCCCGTGGACTTGAGGCGCTTGACAGTTTGCACCATGCGGTTCGCTGAAATCAGCGTGTAGGTTAACCTTTAACTCCCACTCTGTATTTGGGGTCTTGGACCTCGTCTTGGGAATCTTTTGTTCGTGACTGAATTGTGAAAATCTGATGATTCCACCTCAAAATTGGATCAGGGACGTTGGAGAACAATTGGGATGATATGATCCTTTTGCAGTGACCCAAGATTAGCACCCCCGATTTCAACTCTGTTCCTAAAAGTAACTCGTCTTTCCTAATATACAGTCTCTGATTATGAGATCGTAGTGTCATGTTTTGTTTAGTTAGTGTTTGAGCAGAGAGTGATTATAACAGATGAATATGCTTGATTCGGGCCTCCACATTATTTGGGTAGTATTTCTGGCTCACCGATTGAGTAAGTTTCAGCTCTAGTGGAATGTGTTCACATTGATGCGGAGGTAATTTTCATAATTTCATGCGGGCTTGGATTTGGTAACACCCTTGAAGCCGCAACTAATGTGTGGGTTCACCGTGTCGTTTTGGAGCAAACCATCTACCTCTTGTTGTTTGACATTCCACTGAAGCCTATTCTATTTTTCGAAGCTCCTTCCATTTTCAAAGCAACAGGTTTGTCAAGGACTAGAGAAAGACCGTGATTGTTCTCGGTCAAGCTTCACAACAGCAATTTACTGCTAGAAATCTTATATGTATGAATCGGATATAACCTGCTTTTGCCCTCTTCCTTTGCCGTTGTCTATCAACGTGGGGCTCTACATCAAATACTGTAGAGGCTCAAATGCAACACAAGGCGCAGTGATTCCTATCGGGGTGATTGGGAAGCGCATGGCGCTCAACAATGAGAATTGAGAAACATTTCCTTCCAGTTATTTTGTCAATTGGCAAAGGATCATTCAATACCTTATCCCTGTAAAGATGGGCTGGTCTCCAAAGAAATCATCATTTTCTAATACCATGGGAATCGATTGCTTAAAAAATAGAAAAATATTCATTGGAAGTCAAACTCTTGTAAAAGATGTTCCCTTCTCACAACAAAACTCCAAGGATGAATAGTTACACTTCTGTCCTATACAAGAGAATTCTTTGTCATCAGACACATAGTGTTTGCGGCAGCATTACAAGGTTTACTCTAGACTGCCCAAGAGGACAAAAAGTGTCCTCACATAGTTTTAAGTCCAATTGAAAGTGCTGTAACTTTTGCATCTAATGTCCAAATTCAATAAAACTTGTTGGAAAAGTTGCGCTTTGTCCACTAGTTTGTGTGGTTAAATTTTTAGATAAATCCAAGATAAATCAAGTTTCTGAAAGCCAATCGAAGTTCAGAAGTTGAATTTGAGTTCATCAAACTGCATTTGACAACTGCCATTTTGAAGGCTTGTATCTACTTCATCAAATGTTTGTTTTCAATAAAATTTGTTGAGTTATGTTTCCCTTTTAATCTAGTTATTATGGTAAAAAATTTATGTAAGTCCAAGATTTTTTGAATGTTTGGGGCAATTCAAAGTTCAAAATTTAGACATTTTTGGGTCAGAGTGAACTTTGGCAGCTAGTTTCTTCTCCATACAATGTCGTTTCCAATGGGTTTTTTTGGTAAAGTTGCGCATACTAGTCTAGATTATGTGTCTAAAATTTCACATCAACACAAGAAGTTATGAGTGACTGAAAAGCATTTTAGTAGAAGGAGGTTTAGGCTCATATGTGTTTTTGGTAACTTTTCTTGCTATTTTTTGACAATTTCAAAGCCATTTTGGAAACACATTGAGTCAATTGAATGATATTTTTTTTCACCAATGTGTTGTATGTTGGATTTGAATGCCTTTATAGTTTTAAAATTTTTCATTTGAGTAGGTTTAGAAATCGAATTTCACCTCCAAATGAGTTGCTAGGAAAATTTCAGCATCTATTTCCAACATTAAAACATTATAATCTTGCAATCCATGTAGTCAAATGACTCCAAATTTGACTTATGTTATCTAGAACATGTTCACTACAATACTATATGGTTGAGATTTCTATAACTTAGTGACATTTAGATTTATAGCACTTCAAAAGCAATGATGTTTTTGAACCCAAAACGACCTTGAGCATTCTAGGGTTAAGATAGGTTTTTCTGTTTTGTTTATTATGTTGAGATCTCCTATACCATGAATCCTCCGATCATATTGTGATCTATGGTGTGAAAATTACTGAATTTCACAGTTTTTATGAATTAGAAAATTAGAAAATTACTTTTATTTTCATTGTGACCATTGCAACGGCATGGGATAAACTAGTTGACATTGGAATTGCCAAGTTCATCCTTACCGTTGTCTTAGGAGCATTGTTTGTTAATCCAAACACATAAAAGGATTGAAATGACATTTTTTGTCTTTTGGATGATTTTGAAAGGCATATGTTTGTTATTCCAAACACCTCAAAGGAATGAAATGATGTTTTGTGTCCTTAGGATGATTTCAAAAGGCCTATAGAAGGAAAGAAATATTTTTTTGTCTAAATTTTGTAGGGGAGTTGCTTGAATGCATTTTTAGTGAATGAAATTGAATATCCTCTCATTTAGGTATATTTTAACTTTCAAACACAAAAAGATGTTCAATTCATGAATCACTACACTAATAGAATGGTGGTCTTTGGGCACCAAGGAATAGTGTCTCATCTTGGTGTCCAAGGTCGACACTAGCACCAAGCAAGTGCTAATATAGGCCTTGGACATTATACTTTGGCAGGGTTGACAAATTAGTACGTCCGCCCCAAAATAGCGTCCGGACGTCCGTCCTCACGGACGCCAACGGACGCAGTGTCCCTCCCGCCGTTAGAAGGTGGACGGGCGGGGGGGCGGCTTAGAAAACCCGTTTTAGGTTTTTTGTTTTGATTGTTTTCACCAATGAGAGATTGAGAGTGAAGTCAATTTGATTTTGATTTTTCTTATACTGCAATTGCGATTCAATAGAGTTGTATATCACTATTTATGTAAAAGCTAAAACAGGGCGGTCGAAGCGGATGGGGCGGACGGGGCGGTCCCGGCGGACGTTGTGTCTGCCAGGACCGCGAATGTTAGCAGACGCTGCGGACATAGCGTCCGCGTCCGGACGTCCCGGACGTCTGACCATCCTGTCAACCCTGTACTTTGGTGTTACTCCTTCATACTTAAAGATCAAATTCACATCAAAAGCAAGGAGCTTGAAATTGCCAAAAACACATTACATGGCACTAGTAGAAAGGTTGAACTATACAAATGATCTATTTTGAATTTAGATCCAATTAATGAAATGAATTCAATGAAGTGTAGTTTCCATTTTGATTTTAAAATTTTATTGCAATTTGAACTTTAGGCCTATAACCCAAAGTCTTGATTTTTGAAAAACTAAAAGACATAATAAATGTTTTTACTCCATGATAGTATATACTATTATATACAAAAATGAAGAATATTTTAGAACTTCGAACATATGTTGTAATGAAAATGAATTTTTTTAATTTTTCCTTACATAATTTAAGATAATTTTAAATTCTCACAAAAAACCTAAAATTATATGATTAAAAAAACATGTGTTTTCATCTTTTAAAAATAAGTATACAAATTTCAAGCATAATTAGTCATAAAATGAAAACTCATAGAGTGGAAAGATTTTGATGTTGAAATTCATAGTTAGAGGCTTGTCTTTTTAAGGTTGACCCCTAAAGTTTCTTGAAGCACTCCTACAGTTTTCACCAAAAGCACTCCAAAATTGGCATTTCTAGTATAAGTACTAAATTTTAGAAAAAAAAACATTTTAAATACATGTAATCATAGGCACTTGTACTACACCTATATGAGAAAATGTCAAGAAAATTTAAGAAATTTTCACTCCGTGGATTACAAGATATTAGCATTTGAATAGACAAAAGTCTTTTTTTGGTACTACAAAAAACAAGGTAGCTGTACTTTACAAGGTCACAAGGCCACATTTGTATGAAAAAATGTCTAAAATGATGGTGCTTCTTTAAAGTCATTCTTCAAACTAAGTTGGCTACATACTTGAAAATTTTTAGATCATTTGAAATTGTATAATATATAGGAAAAATGGTAAGTAGAAAGAAATAGAGAATAATTCAAAATACTAAATCGTTAAGAATTTGTTTATTAAATTAGAAAATGTCAATCCCAATGGTTGTAATGTTGTAATAAACAATTTACATCCTATGGTTTTTATTTTTTTCAAAAAATATTGAAAATTGAGTTAAATAAAGGACTTCAAAGTTTATTTTACAGTAAAGAATCCATAATTGCCTGCAAACTAAAACTCCTCATAACTTTCACCTCATTATCAAAATGGAATGATTCAAACCTTTCTATGTAAATAGTTAAATCTAGAGAACCAATTTCAAAATTTTATTTTTGTAGAATAGTGTTTTTTCAATGTGTCTAGATTGCCCAACCAAGAAAAAAAAACTACATATTACATCAGAACATTTTAACCATTTAGTCAAAAGTTATTGAAATTATCAAAACTCAAGGAAAAAACCTTGTCTCCATATTGTGTGAAAATTTCAAAGAAAAAAAATAAAAATTCCATTTGTAGTGAGTTGCCAAAAATTGCTATTATGCCAAAAAAATGCAACTTGGTCCTTTAGGGATTAAGTGCTTGAGCACTTCTTGTCCTAAATATCTCCAAATATTATAGATTCATACTTATGTAAAATCTCATATTATTCCCCACATGTAAAAAGCACATAGTTGTCTTTTGAAATCTATGGTTTATCACCCTTTAGCAAGCATCTACATAGGTTGGATATTTCATAAAGAGCAATGGTATGAACAAGTATATATGCCACTTTGATCTTACATACATCAATCCATTGTAATACATAAATTTTCATAACACTAGTAGATGTCAATCAATGTTTGAGTATTTTACCTAATTTACCTTTGACTTAAAGGCCTTAACTTGTTTTGATATTGTCAAATGTTATTTTTGAGGTCTATTAGATTATAGAGAAAAAATAGTCTCTATCATGTATTATGTCAATATGCTAATTATAGAAAATAGTATTTTGTAGAGTTGCCAATTTTAGAAAATCTGCTTATTTGTTGTAGCAAACAAAACCTAAAGATAGGTCTAATCAACAATTTTACTCTTTCCACCAAAAATTGCCAAAATTCAAGGTTTTGACATATATTTAGCAATGCTAATATAAAAAAAAAGATACTAGGCTCTATTTCAAAGGCGTGGTGAATGAAATGAAATGATCATTTATTGGTTCCAAAGTTACCTAAGGGATTGTAAACTTTAAAAACTTGCACATTGAAAATAAATAATTAATGAATGTAATAAAATCCTATCTAAAAGAAAAGAGGCATTGCATCAATGAAAGTAACTCATGTAAGAAAGTTTGAATAGACCATTGGATTATATTTATCTTGCATGTAGATTATATTTAAACTCCTCTTAACCCCTATAAGAACTTGGGATGGTTTAGAGGAAGGAGAATGTAAATTTGGAATTTTTGAAGCAAATCAATTAGTTGGCAAGCTATGATTTTGAACATAAAATCTTTAATTAAAATTTTCTTTTTAATGTTTTAACCTTGGCATGAACTAATTTAGCACTTTGCAAAAAAAATCATAAAGCATCAATTAACTAAACTAGTAACATAATTAAAAATATAGACAAATACAATTTTTACAGCATGCTTGAATAAACTTCATCCTATTCATTCTAATAATATGTTCTTAAAGACATTCATAATCCAAAAACTAAACATCAATTGACTCATAGATTAAACCTACAAGCGTATAATTGAAGATAGGATTACCTTGAACCAAGCAAATTTTTCAAACAATTGTTGACATGTGTTAGTAAACTCTCATTTTTTCATCAAATAAAGACAAATTATAGCTAAAGTTTCATGAAATCCAAGAATGATCATTATTTGAGTATAATATGCAAAAGTTATAAAAAAAAAACCTTGAATTGGTGAATTTTCTAAGATTGTGCCCTATTTTGTATGTCCACATTTTGAACATTGCATAGAAATCATGTAATTATTCTTGGAATATTCAAGGCTCGCTTCTTGAAAATGTTTGGAATTGAGTAATTCTAGTTAGTACTCCAATTTTGCAGTATCGTTGGTATGAATATACCATGAAATAATCACAAGCCACATTTTACTCACTAAGAGCAACTTCCAATTAGTATGCCACAATAGCCTACTTTGGGTTTTTGAGACAAAAAGTGAGTAACAAATGCTTGACTCCACCAAATTTTTTACTATGGCATGATAAAACTTGCAATTTTTTTAGAACATTAAATTTCACCAGAACACTTTTTTTCTCCACAAATAGACCATAGGGTTAGCAATGATGGAGATTTTTTTACTATGGCCCACTAAGGGCCTTGGAAGACAAATAACTTCCAAGTGCCCCAACCCCACTAACGTTCCTTTGTGCGTGCGGTTCGTTCCCGGCATTGAGAACGGGAGTGGATCGATTGCCCAATCCAGAACGGCGAGAGTGCACATTACACGATCCTATCCTCACCCATTCTCCCCAATGCGAGGTTTCTCCTAAACCGCTCTGCATTGTCGCTGGAATTTCAGCTCCACGAGACTCAGGAGTGTAGTTGAATTCCACATCGATAACCTTGCCGCCCTGAGAACCTCTTCGCCATGGCGACCGCCGCGTCGATTTCCGCAGTCGCTGCAAGCTTCACGACCCTGTCGTTACAGAATTCCGCCGTGAAGGCGACCTCAGCTGGTGTAGCGTTGCCGGCATTCCACGGACTGAAGGCGACTACTGGAGCTTCCTCTCCCGTCTCGGATTTCACCGCCCGCGTCACCTCCCAGAGGGTTGCGGCTTCGTCTGCTGGCCGAGGGGTGGTGACCATGACCGCGGACGTCGCCACCAAGTTCGTGACGAAAAAGTCTGAAGAGACTTTCACTGCTGCCAAGGTAAGCCGCTGAAATTTTTATTTATTTTTCCTTTACAGAGATTTCGTGGAAACGTATGCAGTTTGCCACATTTTTGTTGTTTTCACGACTTTCGATATTTTTCATATTTCTCCCCATTGTGTGTGTGTGTAGGGGAATAGTTTTTATTGTGTGTGTGTGTGTGGTGGTGGTTAATAGGGGTACTCCTCGTTGGTAGCAAGTGCGCTTTGATGGCGTACTTCGAGGTTGAAAGTTTTGTTGTTAGGGAAGCTCAAATTTAATTGAGTATAATCCTGCGGTGATTGCAAGGGTTAAGAGGAAAATTCTGGCATAAAAAGAGCGAACCTGATTTTGAATTGGGTTTTGTCGTTGCTCGTCTCTTCCTATTTATTACTGCTTAGTAGCCGCCCGCGACATCAGCCCTCATTCTTTCTGTAGTGCTTTTTCTGAATTTTGAAAGGGTTTTAGCAATGTCGGGTTAGCTGTTTTCTGCTCAATAGAGATATTATTTTGATGAAGGTCAAAATTGACGTGTTTTTGGTATTCTACACGTTTTGATTAGGCGAACCTGCTTTGGAGATGGTTTTGGATTTGAGCTATTTGCTTACATTAATTTTGTCTTCATCGGACAGGAATTGATGCCTGGAGGTGTGAACTCTCCCGTGAGAGCTTTCAAATCCGTAGGGGGCCAACCTATTATCTTTGACCGAGTGAAGGGCTGCAAGGCCTGGGATGTGGACGGCAACGAGTACGTTGATTATGTTGGCTCCTGGGGTCCAGCCATTATCGGTGCTTGCGACGATGAGGTAAGATATACTCTAGCGTATTTCTGCAAGATAGTTTTAGGGTGTACGAAAAACATTGTGAAACAGATGTGTGTTTCTGCACTCAAGCGTCTCCACTGACTCACTCTGGAATAACACATTCCCTGTAACGATATCCTCAGAATCCTTCATGTTATATACCCATCTAATGGGACAACTTTAACATGTCGTTTTGTGAATATGCATGAGATTGCTAATAGAAGCCCATTTGTCCCCCCTCCCAAGGCAGTATTTATTGAGAGGGTTGAGTTTACATCGCCAAATATTTTCTTGAGAGCTTTGGTACTGTTCTTTAGGTGAATGAAGAACTCATCAAAACGTTGAGGAAGGGAACCAGCTTCGGAGCTCCCTGTGTATTAGAGAATGAGTTGGCTCAGATGGTGATTGATGCGGTTCCGAGCATCGAGATGGTTCGGTTCGTGAACTCAGGAACCGAAGCCTGTATGGGCATGCTCCGCCTAGCTCGTGCTTACACCGATCGCGAGAAGATTCTCAAATTTGAGGGGTGTTACCATGGACATGCGGATTCCTTCTTGGTGAAGGCAGGCAGTGGTGTGGCAACTCTGGGACTTCCAGATTCTCCTGGAGTCCCCGCTTCCTCTACGGCTTCCACATTGACGGCTCCTTACAACGACCTTGAGGCTGTCAAGGAAATCTTTGCCGCAAACAAGGGTCAGATTGCAGCCTGTGTGTTGGAGCCTGTCGTTGGGAACTCTGGCTTCATCGTCCCTCACAAAGAGTTTTTGGAAGGACTTAGGGAGATCACCGCACAAGATGGAACGATGCTGGTGTTCGATGAGGTTATGACTGGGTTCCGTATCGCTTACGGAGGTGCCCAGCAGTATTTCGGTATTACCCCTGATATTACTACTCTAGGGAAGATCATTGGAGGAGGACTGCCTGTGGGTGCGTACGGAGGGAAGCGGGAGGTCATGGAGATGGTTGCACCAGCTGGGCCCATGTATCAGGCCGGTACCTTGAGTGGCAATCCTCTCGCAATGACCGCTGGAATCCACACCCTGCGAAGGTTGAAGCAGGACGGTTCTTACGAGCACTTGGACAGGGTCACTGGGAAGCTTATCAACGGCATTCTCCAGGCTGCACGGGATGCTGGCCACGAGGTTTGCGGTGGCCATATCAGTGGAATGTTCGGGTTCTTTTTCTGTGCCGGCCCGGTTAACAATTTTGAAGATGCCAAAAAGAGTGACACAGCTAAATTTGCCAAATTCCATAGGTAAAAGCTTTTCGTCCTTGTTTGAATTTCTTAGAAACATTCTGAATGTGCATTCATGTTCTGTTTTCTTGCGTTGGATTCATGCTCACAAAGCTCTGTTTGTTATGCACAGGGGCATGCTCGAAAGAGGCGTTTATCTTGCTCCTTCCCAATATGAAGCTGGCTTTACCAGCTTGGCGCACTCAGACGCGGATATCGAATTCACCATTGCTGCTGCTAAGAATGTCCTCAAGTCTATGTAAGAGATGGTTTGTTCACTGCATCTGCTTTGCACTCCGTTCTTTGAGAATCGCAATATTTTTTCCGGAAGAGACATCGAGGTAGAAGGTATTCCCGAGCTTGTAGCTATTTAGGTTGAAAGCTTACCTATGAATAGAAGTATAGCGAAGGACTGACTTAGGTCCTTGTGCACGCATCCTCCGTGTATCTGAGTGCCTTGGTCTATGGTCGTTTCTTGGAAACAGCTTCCTTCTCAATTCTCAAAGAGCTGGAGGCCTGTATAGGTTTCGAACTGTACACGGGGATCAAGGAATGAATTTGCCCTTGTCTGTCAATCAGCACGGAAATTCCCCCTCTTTTTTGTACTATCAGTTTTTGTCATGGCCCTGAAGTACAATTCTGAAACCTAAGAGGATCCCCAACAATTCTTCCCCATCCCTATGTGAATGAAGAGTAAATATGGGGATAATGAATGAGAGTCCCCACCAATTCCCCCCTGTAACTTGAACATTTCACCAAATTAAATGTAATGACTTTCATTATTACTAGTTTGGCCAGAACATATCACCGTTGTGATTGCCACCATAGTTAGGGCCTGAGCAGCTTGAGCACATCAGAGGTGAAAAATTGATTCAGCTGAAAACATGCAACTAAATTTACGAAGAAAACTTATGTGGAAACCTAGCCCAGACTCAATCGGAGTGCACGATTCAAATCGTAACACTTAATTTCATAAATATTCGAGACATAAAATCCTACAAATTTTCCAATTTCGACCATCGCTGTCAATGCTAGAAAAACAAACTGATAATTTCCATTCACTATTATAGAACTCGAATCATTAATAAACCAACACCCACAAAGCACATCCTAATATGTTACTAAAGGTACAACATGAAATCTCAGAGTACGTGATCAAGAATTGAGAAAGGCAACTCCTTCAGGATGTCATAAAACATACAGTACTTGTCAGGTGTAAATGGACAGGTAGGCTCCAAATTCAGGTTCCATTGCAAAATCGTGAATCAGGGCTACTCTAAAACCTAATTTATCAAAAAAAAAACTACAAAACTATAAACTACGATCCAGCGGCCGGCTTCGCTTTCTTAGGAGCACGGTAACTGCCAACCACACAAGCATGGTCGCGCTCGAAAGGCTCCAAAGTCACTTGCTCAGCCGGCTTGAACTGCTCCTTCTGAAGCTTCTTCACCTCAGACGCGAACACAGCTTCAGCAGGAACAGTCGAGTCGATGCAGTTCGCCTTGATGGAAATCACGAAGTGACCACCGTTCTTCAAAAAATTGTGAGCATTGATAGCAACAATACGAGCCTGGTCAGGCTGAGCCACATCAGCGAAAATCACGTCCACCATACCCACCAACATACGGTACTTCATCGGATGCCGCGCGTCCTCGATGATCGGGATCACGTTCGTCCTCTTCTTCGCCATGTTCACAAGGTCGCGACCACTGCGGTGAGAAAATTCCACGGCGTAAACAATGCCAGAAGGACCAACCAAATCGGAAACATGAGAAACCGTCGTGCCAGAAGCAGCTCCAAGGTACAGAACGTGAGCGCCCGGCTTAATCCAGATGTTGTCCACGCCGCCCAAGATGGCCGCCGCAAGCTTCGACCTGAACGGGTTCCACACACGGTACTCTGTCTTCGTCCCGTCCTCGTTTTCCACCGAAATGCGCTTCTCGCCGTACACGCTCTCCCCGGGCACCAGATTCTTCGTCACCAGTGCGTCTTCCTTCGCCTTGGCGACGAACACGCCCTCGTGTCGATGAGGCTCGATGATCACCTTGGCGCCTCCCTTCATGCCGCCGCCTCGGCCTCCGCCTCGGCCACCTCCGCGACCTCCTCGTCCGCCTCTATCGCCTCCTCGGCCTCGGCTTGCCCCGCGTCCTCCTCCGAAGCCTCCTCTGTCACCGCCTCGGCCGCCTCCGCGCCCTCCTCCGAAGCCACGGCCGCCTCCACGACCTCCGCCATCGCCTCTTCCACCTCGGAAGCCTCCCCCTCCTCTCGTCAATGGAGGCCTCATGATTACACAATTTTCGACACACACCACAAGGCACAATGCGCGCGCGTCCGGGCCTTGCAAATCCAAACACCAAAGAGAGTGGAAAACAGAGACTTCGGGACTAGGTGAGTGCAGGTTCAGGGTTTAGGGTTTTACGTCAGGATTTGTGGCAGGCGGGAGAGAAGGCTAGCGCAGCCAAATTAGGGTTTGGGGTTTTTACGTACACCCGCCTTCAGATGCCTTTCAATTTACATTTGTGCGATATTATCGAATTTTTCTATTCTTGCAACTTTGGCATTCTAGTATCAAAAGGTTTTCTTGCTTCTTAAAAAATCTTAAGAATTTGAAGTAAAAGAATGCTGACATCTTAACCCTAGAAGGAACATCTTAAAAGTTGCAAATGTTTTGAGTCCAATCAATGACTTTAAGGATTAAGGTAGAAACAAAGAATGTATATATTCATTTAGAAATTAGATCCTTTTTTATTGACTACCTTGGTAATAGGCCTTGTGTTTTTAAAGTTAAGAGGAAGCACCAGGGACAGACATCAATGTGTGAACAAAAGAACTACCCCCAACATGCTCTTCATTTATGATATTATTGAATTAACACTATTATTATCTTTTTAGAGTTTAGTGGCACAAAAAGAGAATACATCATATAGGAGTTGAAAACAAGTACTTAGGTCACAATACAAGGGGCTTGTAGGTTTTAAGTTTTCACAATGTAATAAATAATGTAATGGCTCCAAACACCCTAATAGTGACCTTCATTTTTCATCAAATAGTTATAGAATAGGAAACTAGAAAATTTGCAAAATCTTGCAACTTTTAGTTTGAATTTTTGGAAAATCAAAACTTGGACCTTAAAATAACAAATTGTATGCATTGTCATTACATCTTTACTACTTTAATGAGAAATTAGATAGTTTGAATGCAATTTCCAACTTGTAAAGAATTTTGTTAGTAAATATCATATTAACTTGACAAAAAGCTTTCACCTAAATAATTAATTATTTATTCACCATAATAAAAAATAAAACTCATTACTATAAAAATCCTAATTGTTTTAAATTTTTTATTACAATATCTTAAAATTCAGTGTCATATAATCATTAGCTCTAGTTATTGTATATATAGACCAAAGTAATCATTCTTGTGTTGCCATGTTGATTAATTAAAAGTAATTGTGCATTCTTTTGAAGATAGCATGTTTTTGAATAGTTGAAATCTTTCAATTCATTAGTGGTTGGTCTAATTGCTTCAAAAAAATTGAATTGTTTTATTCTAGCTCCAAATTAAAGTACATATAAAATTAGTTCCAAATACAATCAAAGATTGTCAAGTCATGAACAAAACATGTTTTTTATAGACTAAGTTTGTGTGGATATAATTTGTGAGGCTTGGAAACTCGATCCTTGATTAACTTTGGCCTTTGCCCCTCTTTTTTAGGTGACATTCTTTTCTATCTATTTTATAGCTCTAATTTATTTGAAAAAAAATTTCAAAGTGTCATAGGCTTACAATTCTTTATCTCAACAAGAATTGAATTTTTTTAGATATTCTTTTAAAGAACTGAATTCCCAAAATGTTCAAGGCTATTTTTGAGCTTTTCCAAGTTTACTTAAAACTATACCCAAATTTAAGTTCTTGATAAGTTATATCAATTTATTTAAACTATAGCTTACAATCTTAAACTAGAGGTGTCATGGATCATTCTTCAAACAAAAACACAATAATATTATAGATGGATTGAATGATTATAATGTATGATCACAAAGGGGTTAAAGACTTGAAAGTGATTTAAAGTCTTTTATCCTCTTTACAAAAGTAAAATCTAAAATTGTGATCTTAAAAAAAATATGAAGTTAAAGAACATAACATGATTGTATTGAATAACTATAATCAATTTACTACTTCTCAAAACCCATTCAAAATTTTTTCTATAAGAATTTTTAATATAATCCTCCCTCCTTGAAGATCCAATGCTTTTGAGGCTCATCTCTTAGTGCCAGTGAAATCAAGATTTGTGAAGTACACCCTCGAACAAAATGTGGCTTACAAAATTCATGATCAATAATTTTTTTCAAAAATTGGTTCATCAATGCTAAAAGTTGAATTTAAAAGGATATTCAACAATATGAAAATGGTAAAGATAGGACTTTGGCTAGACTTTTATTTACCTGTAAAGTTTTGTCCTCACCAAAGTTGGGGCTAAAGACGTTTAGGAACTCACGTTTCGGTCTGGTTCCCAAATCTCTGTTCACCGTTCGTTCCCGAATTCTGAACCAATCGGGGCCGTCCATTCGCGATCGATGGCTGCCAGTGGTCGATCCCGTCCCCCTCCCCCAGTGCCAAAACCTTGAGCGCTTTCAGTTGGCATCGCAGTGTTTTACGTTGAGCTCATCTGACATCTCCCCATTCCCAGATTCCTTTCTGCAGTTGTTGCGATTTTGCCCTTCTGGGTTGTTTCGATTTTGGTTGACGGAGGTCTTCCGATTCAAAGAATTTTCCTTTAGAGTCTCTGCGTTGTGTGTGTTTGTGTGTGTGTTCCGTTTCTTCACAACTACAACACGTTGAGTGGATATGATCGTGCATTCTAAATGGAAACTTTAGCTGGGCCGAACCGATTTCTCGAAAGCAGCACTCCCTTCCAATGTCGGTACACGACGAGATGGAATGCTTCGCTGCAGAATCGGATGCTCAGAACTCAGCCATCTTTGAATCTTTCTCCTCGCCGGCATTTTCAACAGAAGTCATTCAAGTTACAGGTATTAAAATTCTCTCAGGAACTCCTTTGCTTTGTTAATGGTGGCCCTGATTGTTTGTAAGCATCGCCCATTTGTAATGGGAGTACATGAAAGACGGGTGTTGGTGGTGATGCAGGTGACATGTGAGAAGGCGGCGTCTGTGTTAACTCCTCCACTGAAGCAGCTTACGTTGTCCGAGCCAAAAGTAGCGCATAACTTTGTGAAAGCCTTTGCGCCGGCTACTGTTGCCAACTTGGGACCGGGATTTGACTTTCTTGGATGCGCCGTGGATGGATTGGGCGATTTCGTTACTGCTGAGGTACTCACGTAGGTTTGATTTTCGAGTGTTCTTATCATTCCTGCTCAATTCTCGCAGAATTTCTAGGCAATAAGGTGGAGGATGCTATCTGCGTCCCTTTAAGCTTGTGGGAGGGTGATTTTTAGGAGAGCACGATAGAGCTGTTTAGAGATCTTTTGGTTTAGGAGCCACATTTGTTGAGATCAAATTCTTATCACTATGTATGGATTTCTTATGCGATCATTCACGGTGGGAGGTTGTAGACCACTTTCAAATTTAGCCAAGTAATGCTCACACACAACTTGCCAATTGAAGCCCATCCAAGTGTATGGATAGAGGAGTTTGTGTTGGTAACAGGGCTCAGTCAACAGGAGATGGAATTAGGTCCCTAACGGTTTTAGTATCCTCTACCATATGTTTGTTGTGCTTTTCCAGTTATCTGAAGATTGACTTGCGCGCGGACTATGTGAGGTTGTGCAAGACCTAATGGAAGAAAGTGTAGAGAGACTATTTCTTACAATTCTCGAACTGAGCGTGGAATTCGTTTTGTGTTGAACTGGCTCAGGTGAGTGAAGCAGTGCCCGCAGGAGAAATCCAAATTGAGGCCATTACCGGCGACAACGGGCGATTGTCGCTTGTGCCTGGAGATAACTGTGCTGGAATTGCAGGGAAGGCTACCCTAAAGTTGTTGGGAGTGAAGTCTGTAGGTATCATTCTAAATCTTCACAAGGGATTGCCTCTCGGAAGTGGGCTTGGCTCCAGTGCAGCTAGTGCTGCGGCAGCTGCCGCTGCGGTGAGATTTCTGCCCCTAAGGACCAAGAAGCTTTCATGTTTTTCTTAGCAATTTTGAGTAGATCATGCAGGGACGTTTTTTTCTTCCAGTTTTATCAATTTTATTGACCAGCACGTGCAATGTTCTTGACTGATTCTGGCCATGTAAACTTTATCCCTCTCAAATATATTGGTTCTAGAACCATGAAACCTCACCGTTTTAGGGGTTATAGGAATGTGAACGGTTTGTTCAGGTAGTCACGTAGTGCTTCCTTGTTGCTGACGCGAGTTTGTGTGATCTGGGTTGCAGGTGAACGGATTGTTCGGAAGTCCCTTAAGCAAGGCAGAGCTTGTGCAAGCAGGCTTGGAATCGGAGGCTACCGTGAGTGGTTACCATGCTGACAATATTGCTCCTTCACTCATGGGTGGGTTTGTTTTAGTGCGAAGCTACAGTCCCCTCGATCTCATACCACTGGCCTTCCCTAGCGAAAAGGATCTGTACTTCGTTCTTGTAATACCAGACTTCGAAGCACCTACGAAGGCAATGCGGGCAGCCTTGCCAACAGATGTAAGTTTCTTCCTTTGACCTCATTGACGTTAGTATATTTCCTATAGATCTACACTCTAATTGCACTGCCTTGGGGGACACTGAGCTTCTAATTGCACTGGCATATGGGTGTTATCCAATTATGAGAGATTCTTGGGATATACAGGCAATGTGCAATTAAAGAGTGCTGTTACAGAGAGGGTTGAGTGTATGTACAGTAAGTTCAAACCTGCTTAACTTTGTGCAAAGGATGACGCTCTCACTCTTCATTCATACGTGCACTTTGATTTTAGCATGAAGATAAGCAAATGGTTTGAATGGCATCAGACCTTACTGTACTGTTGTTTTTACTAAACTCAATGGTGACGTTTCATACACAGATATCCATGAAAAAGCATATTGCCAATTGTAGTCAGGCGTCTGCATTGGTGACAGCCATTTTACAGGGCAAACCCCATCTTCTTGGAGCTGCTCTTTGTAAGTTGAATTATTCCCACATTGAGATCCCTCCTAAGTGCCTAAGCTAAAAATAGAAAGTCCAATCTGTAGCTATTAGTATCTTCCAGAACATGCTTCTATTGCTCAAAATGTAGGGTATGATTGTTCCTTCTATTGGTGCATCTTGTTATCTTGACGCTGCTTAAATGATTATTTCAACCCCTAAAGAAGTGGAAGCAGCCACTTTGGGCCATTTGATTTCTGAGGGGTCAACTGAAAAGGCTGCGTATCAGTGCATTAAAATTTCAGGATTCCACTATTGATCTCGTTCAAAGGTATCTTGATAAACAAGTCGTAGTTTCACATGATAATTCTTGTGTTCCTGCCACTGCAGCGTCAGATTCTATCGTCGAGCCTCAAAGGGCTCCTCTCATCCCAGGGATGAAACAGGTCATTGCAGCATCGGAGAATGCACATGCATATGGGTGCACAATTAGCGGGGCAGGGCCAACAGCTGTTGCCATCACAGACTCGGAGGAGAAAGGAAAAGCAATTGGTGCAGCCATGGTGAAAGCCTTCCAAGTGCATGGGGGTCTTAAGGCCGAGTCACACGTAAACAGGCTAGACAGGGAAGGTGCCAGAATCGTCGAATATAAATGATGATGGACGTGTATTGGGAATAAGAATCTGGATTCAAGTTCACGGGGATTCCTGACAGAGCGCTGTCCTGATATGATTTCTAGAAACCTAGTCATCTTGTTGAGAGCTGAATTGTGAGGCGCTCTGAATAATGCATAGCTTTGCAGTTTCCACCTTGTTCTTCTAGCTAATGTGTGCTTCAATTGGAAATATGAGCTGAAGGTTTATAACATTCATGAGAAGCTGCCTTAACTCCCTTGCAAAATGAATTTAGATTCTGTTTATAGAGTGTTTTGAGTTTGAGATCGAAAGCGTTGTCAATATCTGCATTTTCTCATTCAAATTAGTCATGTACTCAATCGTGCCCAACAGAGTTTCTGAATTTAAGAACTTGAGATTGTGAATAGTGGGGAGAGTGCAACTTCTTCTCTGTTATTGAATGTTAGTTTATAACATGGCAAATAAAGCGGACCTACTTGTCGAGATTTTGCACGTGTGAGGGCAGCCTCAATGCGACCGTTTCCCACGCACTGAAACAGTAACTACACGGTTGGTCTTACAGACGTGTACAAAATGAGGACCCAGTGCGACTTGCAACCACTTCGTGATTCTTGAGGGCCCGGCAGAACTGGCCTCCCACTCGCCATTTTTTTTCTTTCGTAAACTTCGACAGGGAGAAATTTTTCTCATATGGCCGGACTCAAATCTTATTGAATTCCTCAGCACACAATCCAAACTGGGGCTTTTGTGTAACATTCTAAGGAAGAAACCAATTTGCGAAGCGTTTCTAACGTTTTATCCCCTCAGATTGGGCGAAGAATTAGCCCCAAATGGATGGATGAAGAATAATCACCTAGATGAAAACAACATTCCCTCTCTGATTTATTACTTAGGGCATGTTCTGATTGTGCAGGTCCGACTTAGGAGTGCATTTGGATCCACATTCTACAGGCCATCCTTCTAATCGCACACTCTCTAACTGCACATTTGCCAAACATTATACCCATCTGATTGGCCAACTTTTACATGTCCGATTTGTGACAGGACTATAGGAGATTTTTCTTTCCCGCAGCGGTGCAATTAGAGAGTTAGCGAGTTGACGACATTCGTCGATGACGACGGAGTTTCGTCGAACGAACTACTTCTTTCGTTCTTCCTCGATTACCGACAGCAAAATTTCTCCGACGCACCTTCGACGGACGACGACGAGCGTTCCTTGATCTTGCGAGTCGGCCATCTTGGGAACCGGCCATCTCTCTCGCAGCGACTGACTCTTGACGCCATCGCAGCACGCCTGCCTCTGCCACGCTCGGTGGCCCTCGCGTCGGATCTGCTTCGGAATGCAGCTCTTCTGTCGTTGCCAACAGCGATTGCGTCGCCTGTGAGTTCAACGCGATTTCTTTCACCTTTGGGATCTCTTTGGATTCAGTTTGATCCAGTTCAATCCATTTTAGGGTGGAATGTTTCGTGAAGCACTTGTTATGAGGGTTTAAGTTTAATGCGATAAAGGGTTTGTTTGCGGACGTTTTGATTAGCTGCTATAGAGTTGAGTGAGGGCGAGAATTCCCAAGGTTGGATTGAGAACGATTCGGAATTTGATGAATCTGCAGATCGAAGGAAATCAAGCAATCAGCAGCTTGAAAAATTTCTTAGAGTGTTTCTTTGGCAGATCGTGCTCCTCATAAAAATAGATGGGTCTGATCTGGGAGAAACTAAGAAACTAATTCTAGTTTAGATTGATTGGAATATCAAGATTAATGTCACGAACGTAGTGTTTTCGTGATTTTGAATATGCTGACCTGTCTCTCATGTAGACTCTGGAGGCAATGACGTTGGGCTTATCGAGGTTTTGTTTCTAGATGATTTTTTTCCAGCCAAGAACTTGCGCGGAAATTCTTAAACGTCTTGTCGGAAATTGCAAGATATGCTAGAAACTGTAAAGTATTTTCCTTTGTTGTTATTACCTGAGAATGTCCAGGGCTGTGGAAGTCTCTTGAAGTCACTGCTCAGTATTTTTGATATCAAAGGAAAATATGATTTGTAGGCCATATCGTGTTGTTCCATTTGTACTCTGAAAGTATGACGATCAACTCTTTGTGCAATGGCTACAGATTTATACCTATCGTACTCTCTTTCTTGGATATTGCAGGATCTAGAGCCCTTTCACCAGAAGACCTGGCACCATCTCTAGTTCTTCTGAGACACTCTCCAATTTTGGGGTTTGGGGATTTTCCAACCGGTCATCAAACCATCACTTAACCATGGCGTGCGATTCGAGCTTTCAATAGAGTTGTCTAATTTCTAGTCGCGGGTTCTAGACAGATTCATTTTAGACGACAATTTTCTCGACAATTTTAGACGATTCTTAACTAGCCGGGTCAGAAATGGGTCAAGCTGACTTAGATCGGTTGGTCGCTTCCACCAAGCAGCTAATTTCTGCAAGGCAGGCGCTCTGTGAAAGCTTAAACAAGACACGGGAGCTGGGATTGGCGTTAAGTAAGTCGGACACTAAATTGAGAAGTATCAGTGGAAGGCTGCTGCCCATTCAAGAAGCTATGGGTCCACTTCTGAATCGGACGGAGTCAGCTCGGCTTTTTGCTGGCCAGATTGAGGGAGCCTTGGCCCCTGCGAAAGTAGTGTTGAAAAAATTCGATGACTTACGAGTGCTAGAAGTGACACTAATGCGGGAGCCCAAGGACAACCTTGAGGCCTATCTGGTCGCTGTCCAGAGCCTTGATGAGTGCATCAGCTTCCTTGAGCAAAATTCTGGAAGCTCCACAAAACTCTTGCAAGATGCTGCTGAAGCTGTAGTGCGAAAGGATGCAGTCGGAAAAGATCGCGGGCGAAGACTGGCTGAATCTATTTCTCTATTGAAATCCCATCGCGCAGGTCTGTACCTTCTACCCACATTTCTTTCACTGCTGAGGGACGCTATATTTGTAGTCCTGGTATTGTATTCCGTGTGAAGAATTTGAGGATTGAAGTTAAATATGATCTGTGATCTGATTCTAGTTGTCCAATCAACACAGGTGATCTGAATGCAAGTTTGGATAGTGGGCTGCTGGGTATTGCACTGGAGAAACTAGCCAAGGAATTCAAGCGCATAATGGTTCAGCACACATTACCTTTGACACTTCCTGATCGCCTGGACCCGGAAGAGACAAAGGACATGACTGAGCAGATTATGTTACCACCTGCAGTTCTGAAACGCTTGCAGGCAATTATGCAAAACCTAGCTACAAACGGAGGTCTTGAGAAATGTGTTGAGTCTTACCGGGAGATTCGGAGTACTCGGGCTTTCGTCAGCCTTCAGGTATTTCAGTCCATGAGCTTGGTTTTAATTCTAGTGGATTCTCTCTTTCAATAAATCATTTCAAGCACGACTTTGAGATGCGTAGTTATTATTTGCACGTGTCTTACAACATTCCATGCTGATGCATCTTGCAGGGGCTGAAGCTAGACTACTTGAAGACCTGCAGCCCGGAGTCTCTTGAGAAAATCGACTGGGATATTCTTCAAACCATGATAGGGAAATGGTCCGAGCACATTGAGGTAGCCGTGAAGGTTTTGTATGCCAGTGAAAAGCGACTCTGTGAGCAAGTATTGGGGAAAGTGGCTAGAGGTGCCTACGTCGACGAATGCCTCTACAAGGTGGCGAGAATTGGGATGGGTCAGTTCATAAGTTTTGGAGAGGGTATTGCTCGCAGTCATCGAGCCCCTGAAAAGCTATTCAAACTGCTTGACATGTATTACTCATTGGACAAATGCATGTCAACAGTAAATTACCTATTTGATGGTGAATGCTGTCGTGAGCTCCGATCGCAAGTGCGAGAGCTACAAAAAATGGTAAGGCATCGGTTCTTGCCTTGAACAAATTGCGTATATGTGGTGTTGGTATTTAACCAATATCCTAGTGTTTTCTATGAAGAGACGCGTTCGGATGTTAACTTCCAGGAACTTGATGTTTTCTGCTGAGCTGCTGCCGAATCCCTGTTTCTTCTGACATGCTTAGTGGGTAACCATTGTCACAGGTAGTAGCGCAAGCCTGCCGCACGTTTTGGGAGTTCAAGCAATGGGTTGTTGAGCAGAACGAAGGGTCGATGGCACCCGATGGCAGTGTGACCAAACTCAGCAGCTACGTGGTCAATTATCTCAAATATCTGGTCAGTGAGTTTTACAATCCAATCATGGACAAAGTGTTGAAGATTGAGCAGAGTTGGAGAGGCCAAGGCCGGGTAGAGGAGAGTGGACTGGCGAATGGAGTTCTTCTCTTTATTCAAGCGCTTGAGCGGCAGATTGAAGAACGGTCCAATGAGTATTCCGACCCTGCATTGCGACACATATTTTTAATGAACAATTTATGGTATATGAGGACGCGTTCTAAGAAGTGTGAGCTTGGACCATTGCTCGGCGAGCAGTGGTTATCTGAACAGCGTCGGAAGGTATGCACCCTTTCTCTTTCGCCTTTTGTTGCTTGTGAGAGTTCGCTGTTCATTTGCAGAGTACTTTTTCCAATGTGAATGTTCATGCCAGTATCACACCACTCCATGGGACATAATCTCGACCTCCAACAGTATTATTTCATACGTTTATCCAAGCTCGTCTCTCCCGAGCTAATTTCTTCTTCCAGTAAGCTGCGTTTGTGAGCTGGTTTCTGAGGACCCAACTCTGCAGGTAGAAGAACATGCATTGGCATACGAGCATGAGGTCTGGGGTGCAGTGCTGAAGTGCCTCAGTAAGGAAGGAACCAACGCACAGGGGGGGAGGAATGGTGTCCGTGATCTTGTCGTGAAGCGCTTACGTGACTTCACTGTTACTTTCGACAATGCTTGCCAAAGACATCAGAGATGGATCATCGCCGAGGAAGATCTGAGAGAAGGGACCAAAGACGCTGTCCTGCAGGCAGTAGTCCCTGCTTATAGAAAATTTCTCTTCAGCTTCGAGCATGTCTTGGAGACTGGAGCTGGTTCCAAGAATTACTACAAGTATACGCCTGAAAACATCGAGCATATGATATCTGAGTTGCTCAATGGAAGGCTTGAATTAACCCGTTCTGGGTCAAATCAAGCTGCGCATGGTGCGCAGGGGAGACAAGGCCATAAGCCTTACGCAGAACCACACAGGTGAGGTCAGTTTGTTCTTCCTCTCTGTTTGCGGATCTGAAATTTCAACTATCAAATCTGGCGTCTATGAAGGTCATCCCCAGGGCCTGTCGTCACTGCCTGATTGGCTCCATGCAAGTAAGTCCCTACCCTTCCCAGCACGTTCTGGCTGGCTGAATTATGCTTCACCTGCGAAATGGGATTCTGCGAATATTCTCAGCCTTATCGTCCCTTCCCTTGCCATAGTGCTCCTCATGCTGCTGCTTTGTTTCCTCATGGTGCTCGGGATGCAGTTCCTATTTTGGGAGTAGCATGATGAGGAGCTCCATATTCGGTTCCGACTGAGTTGTAGGGCTTGTTGTTGGGTGCATTTTTTAAATAATTGGTTAGATAGTTCTCTTCCTTGAGATCCTGTGTCGAGGAATGCCATTCATGGTAACTCTGGCATTTTCAATAAGGTAGTGTAATAACGAGTAGAGAGAGATGCAAAATTGCAAACCTGGGTTGTGGTTTGTTAGTAGTGTTGTCGACAAAAGTCGACCTGCCAAGTGTTTATTCTGACTGTGATTTGAAGAAAATAAAAAAATGCTCAGTCATCTTTGAAGTACATTTACCCTTCACATGACACCCAAGTTCCCATGTGGGTATTCTGTTTTATTCCACCAATGATTCAGGAGTTCAACACCTCGCTACCTGTGGACGTTGGTGTGGATCTTGATCAAATGATTAAATGGATTCTTGATTCGCTTTAGTTCTATACTTCAATGGCAAGTAGGTAGCTCATAGAACACTATGTGGTTGTAAAGTCTGATAGATGTCAGTTGTTTGGGTATGTGCAATGCAACACATTCATTACATTATGAAGCAATAGATTTTTTTTTTTTTTTGTATATTGTGGGGGTGCACTCTATTGCAAGGGTATCATTTGAATTTTGCTTGCCAACTTTTAATCCTCAACACTCTAGAGACCATATTTTAAATGATGAACAAAGTTTTTTGGGTGATGTTTTTTTCAAATTATTTCTCATTCCTGCTCTAGTCTCAAACAATTAAAGAGTGGCCTAACTACCAACCAAGTAATTTTCATTATCTCTGGCCAAAAAAAAGAGTATATCTATATATCTATAGATATAGATATAGATATCTGTGTGTGTGTGTATGTATGTATGTATGTGTCCAAACTTTATCCAATAAACCTAGCCATAAGATAAAGGTACATAGACATGAAAGTGTAAATATGCAACTAAATTATTGTTATGTAATTGATGAAGGCTTGGCAAAGTAATATGTATCTAGACTTTATCCAATCAATCTAATCATAAGATGAAAATATGTAGATGTAAAAGTTTAAGTAAGCAACTAAATTGTTGTCACAACATTGATTGAAGTCCCACATAGCAATCTATATCTAAACTTTATTTAATGAAGCTAGCTAGAAGATATACAAACATGAAAGTTTGATTGTGTAGCTAATTGTTATGTCATTAATGTAAGCTTCAATAAGTATTTGGTCAACCTTTTGTAATGCTTGTATTTTGTCTAACCTACAAGGACATGTACTTATCTTTAGCTAATATACCTTTGCTTTATTTTCAAGAACTTAATATTGAAAAAATATTTGACTTTTGACCCATGTAGGGAACCTTATTATATTTGGTTTAAGTCAATAATGATATGTCATATCTAGATAAGTTGTAATAGTCCAAAATCTTGGCAACTTGAAAAATAGTTATTCTAATAGACATATTTGTTCTATTTAAGTGCTATAATAAAATGTCAAATTGTGATGCATTACTAGCAATTGGCTTATTCCACACTCTCGTTCTCGCTGTCGTCAAATTCTCTTCATACCATCAACATGCGGGAGAGGAAATTGAAGGCATCTGCTCGGTTAGGTTAAAATCTTGTCACAAGGAGAGCTATCACTTGCAACTCTTGATTTGATTTTAAACTATATGCTTCACCAGAAGACTTGAAGTAAAACGAATTAAACCCAAGTAATACTATTTACTATTTGCAAACGATTCCAAGCAATAACAAAGAGCTATCCACTGAGTACACGTCTTGTACTGAGATTAAAAAAATTCCGGAAGGTGTCTCAAAGAGTTACCTCTCTTTTCACCAATCAACTCCATGCTTGAGGAAAGTTACAGCTTGCACCCAGTTCCTGCGAACAAGAATTGGGGAATCCTCTTTCTGAAACAAGAGTCTCACATCTATTGTTTCATGCCATTGAGCACTCCTACATTTTCATGACCTAAGAAGAAAATGAAATACTATGACTGTCCCAATTGGGGATACTGCATGTCAAGAAATGTCATTTCAGAGGTCCCTGCACCAAAGGGACTCCTCACGCATCATTTGAATAATTTTAATCTCTCATATATTACACAAAGTCTATACAACTAATGATCATAATTCAGACATTTTCAGGCCAGAATTCTCTGTAAAAGGCAGCAGCGAGGGCATGTTCTCGTTCACGTTCAGCTTTCGCAAGGGCTTTCCTGGCCTTTTTTGATAAGACTTTTTCTTTTTCAACATCATCTGTTTCCTGCACATAAAATGCATGAAAAAACACCATATATTAGCACAAGTCCAAAACCTGTACTCTGAAACAAAATTTCTTATGAAAAGCATTGATGCTTAACGAGTATGAACAAGAGTTGAACTGATAGAATACTTACTCTGAGAGCCTTTCTCCGATTTCTTCGCTCTTCAGAACTAACTATCATTTTACTTTTGATCTTCAAATCCGCGCCAATTCCTCGTCTGTCCTGTTTTAGCTGGGTCTCTACTGGGTTCAACCTACCCTGCATGTGCACAATCCATTTCAGTGATAAAAGCTACCACAACCATGTTCAGATATACAATGCACCTAAGAAACTAAAGGAATAACTTTTACAACAAGTTTGATTCAAATAACCGGCCCCTCTAAGAAGCATCTGCACGCAATAAAAGAAATAGATATGATGATCCTCTTACGACCTTTTGATAATCTTTATCGTGCTCAAATATTCATGGAACATATATTTAAAAAGGAGCAAGGTAGTAGAAGGCCAGTGGTAGGATGACAGTCATCGTACCTGCTCTGCAGAACCAAGTCCTGTGCCTTCCTTCCACCCAGATTTCTTAAGCAACTGCATACAAAATTTATCACAACGATCAGTATTTACTGCGAAACACTGGAAAAATGCAAAATCAAGCTAGCATATATCAATCAATAGTGATATAGATAATCTCTTAAACGTGACAATGAATTGATCTACGTTAGATTACTCCCCTAAGTGTTACCATTTAAAATTCGGCTGCTGCACCAACAAACAGCCTCCCGTATGACAGTGAAATTCCACTACCCTCGAGTGAACCCATAAGGAGCCAAGATTTCATGGTTTTAAGTTGACCAATTTGATTAATCATATAGTGAAAATAGAATTCAGTCAGGGTCAAATCTTAAATCACAGAATCGTTGAAAAACATAGCATGTGCTGGTCAAAAAATAAATAAGACTGAGCAAAAGAAAACCCTCATATAACCCACTTGAATGTGCCAAAAAAACATCAGGACCAATCTAGGACTCTCGGTCCTGTAGGGGTTAATCTAGCCTTCAGGGCTTTCAATCCACGATCCATCAAACCTTGGTGATTCATATTACGACAAAAGGGAGGGACTTAGTAGAGCTGACATAACATTCTTAAACTTCACGACAGGGGACATGGATGACAGCTTCTTTTACTGCTTCTTTTACTGCTTCTTTCACTGTAGACAATCGTGAATACAACTTTGCCAATGAATTGTGGACCACTGTAACATAACCTATTCTTGTTACAGTGACACTGTAGAAGAACCCCATGCTCCCTACTCAAGAGTATTATGGATATGGGAACGCACCTGAAAACCAATATTTGATTCAGACAAATTGGCTGAAGGGAAAGAACCGGATGGCACTCGGTGATTTCCATCGTTTCCATCGCTGCGATTTGAGAAATCCGAACTCCATGATGAATTTCCACCTGAAGAAGGTACTCTTAACCGGACGTTTGAAGGCAAACCCACGAGATCGCCATAGAAGGAAGTCGACTCTTCCGCGGTGAACGCAGCAGCACCCTGCGCCGTATTCACGTTTCCTTTCCTCTTCCTTGAAACAGTCCCTTCCTCACCTCCTCTCACAAAAGTTGTTGCCCTATAATTGTCCCGCACAGATGCAGACATCGTACAGCAGCGTTGAGCTATCTACTTCTCAGCAGCCGACCGTTTCTGCACAACCAATGCCAAAGATCACAATCTGGTCATAATAACTAACGTACTGCCCTAGAAAAACTCCGCAAAGCAATAATCACTAGCATGGCCGATCCAAAAATTGCCATACGGGAAACCTCCACTTGAATTCATCAAATTCCAAACTACAGTGTAATCAAAACAAGCGAAAACGTTATAGCTTACTGCGATACCGATCAGATACAAGTGCAACGAGCTCTGCCACCAAAACCCCAAAATATTAATGCAAAAAATTTAAACCAAAACGCCCTTCTGCGATTCCGTCCTGCCACTAGTTCACCGCTAAACCCTAATTCTAATGCAAAACACGTAATCTCAGAGTTCCACAGCAATCCTACGGCGCATTCCTCACAGTCCAGACACACGTACGAACTGATCCGGTAAACCCTAAATTCTCTTACAATCCATTCCTTACCTCCAAGTCTTCAATTGATCTATACAAATCCTCCAGGAAACCGATGGTTACAAGCATGAGTTCAACATCGCAACACGATCAAAGAAAAACAAGAAAAGGAGAAAGGAACAAACCTAATTCACGATTTCTGACAAGCTCGCCTTCCTCTTCAGCTCCGCTCTGGCTTGGCAACAAAGACTTAAGAAGAAACCCTCGCTGCAGTGTGGAATACTCAAACCTCTCTAATTGCACTTCCTCTCAGGAAATCCAATGTCGGTGGTGATAATATGGAGGATCGGGAATATAGTACCAGTGGGCCATAGAGGGGAAGTGGAAAACTCCCTTTATAGCCCATTGGGAAAGCAAAAGTTTACCAAACCAAAAATCAATCGTCCTTATTTATAACTTTAAGCAATTGAACTTTCTTTTTTATTTAAAATGTGTTTAATCATATTATTCAAAGTGATTGGGAGCATTTATTGCTGTTGTTCAAATAGAATAAAAATGATGATTTGTATTTTTTATTTTATTTTTAAATCACCTTAAAATTAATTGTATACGTAAATCATGATCAAAGTCAACTATACTATTAAGGTTACCATAAAAATTAGACATTGTTAGTATAAAATTGCCTTAGTAATCACCAATTCAATATATTTGAAATCTAAATCTCACTAAGATTTTATATACTATAAAAGACTCAAATGTAATATGTAATAAATGATGTGTTTTGAATACGTCAAACATTTATAGTTGATGTCATCTCTATATCCATACCAATAAAAGTCTAGGAGCCTAAAAGTCAAGGCACATATAATATGAGAACCTATATTATCAGACACTTATCATAGTTATAGGGTACCTATATTATAGGTGTCTATGTTATGAATACCTATGTTATAGGCACCTTCTATGGTTATAAGATACCTATGTTTTAGATATATATATTATAGATACCTTCAATGTTTGTAGGTAACCTATTTACACTTAGGCTAAAGGCTCATAAGCTCTTATTTTTAGGTTCATATACTAGCATCGTTGCCAATAAAAATAAAACTTGAGTTGAATCTAAATTTAAAGATAAATTGAATTACTTGTAGATGTTAGACATTTTTCCTTCACAGTACAAGTCTTCTATAGAACTATAAAAATTATTGTTTAACACGTATTTCAATAATATTTATAGTACTTTTTAGCTTAGTTTTTTCTTTATTGCTTTTGAAAATCATTTTTTCTATTTTTCAAAAATGTATTCAAATTTGGGGCTTAGAGATCCTAGTTAATCTCTAAAGCACCAAGTAGTTGTCAAATGACTAATTGAAAATTTTTGGTAGGTTCCTACAAAGTTAATTTTGAATGAATCATTTTGATTTTTGATATACAAAGTGTAAATATGTAATCCCCATGCAAAAATATGATTTCTTAAAGTAGATTCTTTGATCAAAAGTTATATTGCCTAGAGTTTTTCACAAATGGCAAGTAACTTTAGGATAGATGTATGAAATTCTTCCTCTACCTTTAAAATTTGGCAAGTATGTAATTTATATGATATAAGATGCAATTGTAAAGAAACACATGTATGGTGCAAAATTCTTACTCTAAAAATAACTAAAGTCAACTAATCCTATTGGAAAGGGTTGAAAAAATTAAAAAATCTCTTTTAACTTCAAACACTATAATCTTTCAATCCATGCAATCAAAGTTTTGAAAAAAATTCTACACATTCCCATGGTAGTTTAGTTCCAATTTGCATGGTTGAACTTTAGAAAAAACTTTTTTGTTTCATTTTTCTCATTGACCTAAAAAGTGGCAATTTTTATCAACTTGTGCTTAAAATAATAAAATGTGCTTTCATCCTTTGGGGGCTAAAATGCATAGATCCACTTGCAAATTATGGCTAAATAATGGAAGGAAGAACTTTTATTCAAATTAGAAACTAGTTTGCATTATTTCTTTCAAACTAATTTTTTTTTTAAATCATACATGAAATGCCCAAAATATTGGCTATTTTTTCATCTTTATTTTTTTATTCACCTATTTTTAATTAATCACATATTTAAAAATCATAATTAAAAATATATAAAGAACTTATAACAATTGTAGAAAACATTTGAAGATACAAAAGAAAATCTATAGTACAAGACTTTGCAACAATTTCAAAGTGATAACAAATAAGATAATAAAACAATAGTCAATTATAGATAGGAAGAAAAGCTATGATAATTGAAATTTTAAGATTGTCAAAAGTAAAAGTGCCCAACCATAAAAGTAATATTTCCTCTAATGGATCTTTACACTAATGACCAAAAGCTATCAATAGACAAAACTTTTGGTGCATTGTAAGTAGAGGAGAAAATGGAGCTTGGTCAAAGCTCACTTTACAATAGGCTTCATAAAAAATATCCCTAAAAATAAAATTTCAAATTTGACTATTTGAATAATTTCTATTAATGATGCATAAAGTAATGTCTTTCAATGAAAATCTCTAAAAATTTGTAAGAGAAATATATCATAATACATCTTATTTTTGTTTAAAATCTCAAGAATCATCAGGGATTAAATTAAATTTTAACATTTATAATTGATTCCTACAATTATGATTCTATAAGTATGTGTAGCCTAAGCACAATCATTTAGTTTGATGGAAGAAAGAAAAGCCCTCATCACAAAAAATGGAAAAGGCAATTACTACTTGTTTTGAAATCATTGTCATGGTAAGAAACAATAGCTTTCTAAAAAATCCATACATAAAAAATTGGTAGGGTACACATGTCATTAAACCATCAATGGTTACACTTTTCTAAATTTTTTGAAAGGGGTACACAAATCACTTTAATGTTGGTTTAGAAAATGAGATGAATGCTTGTAACTAACAATCTCCACCCCCCCCCCCCCCCCCCATTATATAGAATTGTCAATTTAATATGGCACTAATGTGACACTAGTAGTGCCACGTCAGATTCCAAACTTTAAAAAATAAAAAATAAAAAATAAAATTTTTTCCTCTATAATTATACCACAAGGTGCCAAACTTAGAACCTTGTTGAGGCCTAGAATTTATCCTAATGATTTTGACATATGTATTCTATATTTGTATTCTTTATCCCATAGCATCGATGGCCAAGACCATTTTCTCACGGTGGCAATTGATGACATTGAAGAGGGGTGGGAGTTTTTTGTAACTAAATCAACAATTTGGGATTTTTCCAAAATGGAGAGGGGTGGAGAAATTGAAACAAAAAGACATGTCATTTGCGTCTTTTTGCTTCATTGTCATTGTCATTGTAGGAAGTGTTGCCCTTGAAGTAAGGGCTACTTTTACACTTAAGAGATGGGCCAATTTGCTTTATCAAAGGCCAAAAATCTTCACTTGTAATTGGACAAAATGCTCAAATCAATCCTAATCCTTTTATACCTAGAGGCCAAGTCGATTTGATGGAATGAATTTTTTATTTAGAAAAAGACATGATTTGACATGGCTCAAGCTTGTTGAATTAGGTGCATCAAAAATGGAAGGCCAATTCTTGGCTTTAGGGCTAAGGTTAGATTTCAATTTCAAAAACTTTGAAAAAAAAATATTGTTTTTCAACAAATCATATTTGTTGGATTTTGTGCAATTGGCCTCAAGGAGAAGTGCCCTGATCTCAAGGTGTAAAGCAACCCTAAATATTCTAGCCGTTTTCTCTATTCTTTCAAGGTTTAATTGAATCAGCCTGACTTCTTGGTTTTAAGGCCTTTACATATGAGAAAATTGACCCCATTATAATCTTATTCTAATGAGTTGTTGAGGACAGTCTTCACTTCTAAAGGGGCAGAAATTTTGTGCAATTGGCCTCAAGGAAAATTGGCTTGGCCTCTAAGTGTAAAACCAGCGGCCCTAAATGACTAAAAAATTATAAAAAATTATAAAAAACTATAAAAATTAAAAGTGTACTCCGTAAAGATTTATGCAGGCTTGACTGTTGTTACGCAGGCCGCCACAGTAAATGCACTTTTCCGTGGAGACGAGACCTTCAGAAACCCCAGAAGCTCCCAAATCGAGGACGCGTTCTATTGAAGTTCCCAATGGCCCGAACAAAACCCTAAGCAAAAAGGCGGGGAAGAGGGGCAGCGAGAGCGGTGATGCATGAAGAATCCCTTGTTGTTGCTCCAGATTGCTCCCGCGCCATTGCCATCTCCGCATTGCGCCGTATCTCGTCGTCTCTCTGCTCCCCTAAATCCCATTCCGCTCTTTCCAAGCTCCTGGTCGATCTTTCCAGTACGACTTTTGGTACTCACCCGTGGCTTTTCCATCCCGAAGCTTTTGAACTTATACTTTTTTCACTTTTTTTCTTCGAAGGATATCTTTGGCGCAGCCGAGAGTGTTCTAGATTACAGGAAGTTGATGGTGCAGGTGTTTTGTACCCGTTTGTACCCTTTGTGTGTGTGGCATTTTAACGGGTGATTGAGAGGCGGTGGTGTGGTGGTGATTGGTAATGCGAGTTGCGGAATGAGGTTACCGTTTCCGGTGGCAGGTTAGTCACTTTACTCTAAGCATTGTTTCCACTTCCTCTGCTGAATTCTAAGGGACTGTCACTTTCTGATTGTACAGGAAAGAAAATTGATTTAATTCACTCTAGCTTCTAGTATTGTTCTCGAGTGTAAACCTTAATAACTTGGCGAATTTTTAATCGCGGAGAAACGATTTTACAATTAGGCAAGAGGTGTTCCGGAATTTTTCTTGGTTCTTCTCCTGTCTTTCACTGCCAGAGTGTTGCCAGGGTTTCTCTTCTTTTGAGGGTTTAAGTCTCATCGACGTAGTAAATGTCTTCGTAATAGTCCTAGAAGATGTTTGTGTCAATGTGCACTCATTGTGCTGGCTCCGTTCTGGTTTGTGTTGTTGTTTCCCCTTGTAGCCTATTCCCATTCTGTGCGCACATTGTGGTAATGTAAGTTTCAGAGATGCTTGGCATTTCTATGAAATTGTAAGTGACACGGAAACAAAATAATGAGATGCTTTGAGGAATATTTACCAAGGCTCGATTGATAGCTTTGATGATTACTTTGAAATATTAAGTGCCGTAGACATTCTACACAACTGATTGAAACTAGGTTATTTAGTGTCGAGACCATGGAACATAAACTTGTAGCGGGGTATTATTAGATGTTTTGCTTTCCTTGAAATTCCAGCTTAATTTTCTCCGAGGGACCATTTAGGACTGAATTCCTGACATCCACTGCTTGGATTGAAGGGTATTGGAATTATTTAAAAATTGCAGTCTTGAGATTCTAGCGATAATTACAAGTAATCACGGGAGTTATATTTGAGAAATGATCTACCTCCTGAATTTTATAACTAGATGTCGACTCTAAATGATTTAAACAGAGAGAAATTGATGAGTATGCTCTACATGTTTCGATTATGCAAGCAGGGGATTGTCTTGATTGTTTTGATTTCTGGATTAAGTCTTCAATCAACTGTTAGGTTGCTACATAAATTTTTGAATCCTTCTTTTCAAATAAACTACTGTTTCAGGTCTATGAAAGCAAATACGCTTGGAAGTATCTGAATTTAGAGATGGAATCAACACCATCCAGTGGAGCTTTTACTGGAGCAACATTAGCTGAGAAGCTAAACAAGCTTAATGCTTCGCAACAAAGCATTGAAAGTATCCTTGCGCGTCCCTTGGACTTATTTTGACATTGGTTATTTATGTCGTTTTGATCTTGGATTCGCGTATTCATATACTTACTGGGTTGGCCGCTATTTTGTGTGCGCATTTTTTTGGAATCCTTGACTGAGTTCAGCTCTCTCACACTGGTGCATATTCCACCGAAAAAAAGCGAAGGAGATTGTTGACACCTGGGCTTCTAAATTTCATGGCGCTCCAACGGAGCAGCGTGTACCTTTCTTATATTTGGCTAATGACATTCTGCAGAACAGCCGGCGAAAAGGTCCCGAGTTTGTGAATGCATTTTGGACTGTGTTGTCTGCCGTTCTTAGAGACGTTCTTGATTCTGGAGACGATTCAGTTCGTAATTCAGCCAACCGCTTGGTACGTAGAACAGCTATGCTTTAAATGCGTTCTTTGGCAACGGGTCTTAGGCCTGGAATGTTGATTGGGAGGGTGTGTTATTCAATCTTGCTCTGTGTTTGCGCTGAAGGTAAAAATTTGGGAGGAGAGGCGCGTTTTTGGTTCTCGTGGTCAGAATCTCCGTGAAGAGTTGCTTGGAAAGCGACTCCAGTCACCGAAGCAGGAGGTCAAGCAGACTTCTTCACGAAGTAATCAGGTTCGACTCTTGTTCATGAACAGAATGTTATTTTTCCCAGATATTTAACTCTGTATGTTCTTGAAGTTGGTGAAAGTTCACTTGGACTTTGAATCACATCGACTTTGCTGGGTTAAAGGTTTTTGAAGGGACCTTGCTCGAACGTGTGGCAAAGTCATATCAAGCAGCCCAAGAGAAAGCTGTTGATGAATATGGAGCCCTCTCAAAGTGCAGTGCGGCTTTGTCTTTGGTTGTGAGCTTAGAAAAAGAAGCTGAAAATGGAGCTGCTAATGGTATTTGGACATATCGATACTCTTCAACATTGAATCACGTTTTTCCAGTTTCTTATCTTGGACAGTGATTATCTCTTTTTGAGGTCCCGTTTGTTAATCGGTGGACAATGATTGTAATTTACATACCCTCTTGCCTGATGATTTACTCTCTCATGAGACTTACCCAGTCGTGAGATTACGGATGTACTATTCAGTGCCTGGGGCCTGATAATGTCGTTCTATCCGCCAGGCATGGACACCTCTTGGTTACCACGCAATCAATTGCTAAAACGGGTTTATTTCCATTTCTATGAAACTTTACATTGGCTCCGAGACTAACTGATTGCTACATGTTCTGATAATTGGTGAGCAGGCGATATGCATACGTCAGTGTCTGACGAGTTGCTGGAACAAGAGCTAGTTATGCGGCAGTGTATAGAACAGCTTGAATCGTGTGAGAAGAGCCATGCTATGCTCTGTTCTGATATGAAAGATGCTCTTCTTGAACAGGTACCAGCTGGATTCTGGCAACTGCCCATACGTTTATGTTACTGTTTTCTTTTCCATTTTCTTACATGCATTGTAACCACGCATTTATGAAATGTCCATGTGAAAAATATCTGTTCCTGACTAGCTGCTTTGTAGCCTGTCATTACTAATATATATCTAGAGTAGAAAGGGGCAGTTAGAGGTACTTGTCTAGCATTTCTGCGTAGATGACAATTTATGCTTATTTGTTTTCCGGCAGTCATAACATTATCTAGCTATGGCAGCAAGGTGTCTTTGGGGTTCATGCAGAGAGAAGTGGCTTGTTCACTCGTTTGTTGAATTTGCAATCTCAGGCAATTGTAGAATATCCTGTCTCTTATCTTCTTCTTTTTAATTAAGGGAGCCAAAAACCTTGTTGAACAGTGCTATGTTAGTGTATTAACTACAGTACGTACTTGGCACAGGAAAACAAGTTGGAGCAGTTGCGGGCACAACTTCAGGTTTCTTTCTGATCACTCTTCAATTTATGGCCCGATGCAGTGCCTCGCATGTTATTGCTGTTTAGATCTGTTTCTTCTGTGGCAGATCTTAGGACAAATTAATTCAGTACGTCCTGTGACGCTGATAGTCTTTATTAGTTTTAATTGTTGTTTGTTGCATGGGTTTACAGACAGCACAATCTCAGCTACAACAGGCTAGGGATGTGCAGCAACGCTTGGCTTCTGGAGCTTTGAATCATACCAGCGACTATTCAACTGGTGTTCCATCAACTGATAGGTTTGACGAGGAATCAGAATCTCAAGAGCATAGCAATCAGGCACCAGTAAATATGGATAGTGAGACCCATATATCAAGTGTATCAGCATCCGCAAGTAATCTCACTGGTACCGAACGGTCATTGGAACCAATGGAATCTAGTCAACCACCGACACGCACGCCTACGTCAACTCTAAGCACTGCTGCTGAGATTGCAGCCAAGTTATCGGCTAGCGCGTCTTCCGCCGCCATGCTAACATCAGTCTTATCATCATTGGCAGCAGAGGAAGCAAGCAATGGTATGCAAACGTCTAATTTTGGTATAGAGGGAGCGCAGAAGAGGCCAAGGATAGATAACCATGCCGAGCAGACACCAACAACGGCACCTGTTCCGTATCAGCTGCCTCCACACTTGTCTCAGTTTCTTGGTAGCACGATGTTCCCTCCAGGATATGCGTACCAGACCCCGATGCCTCCCCCGCCTCCTATGCAAAGTCACATGATGATGACTCAAAATCCAATGGGTCCACCTCCTCCTCCGATGCCTCCAGGTTGCAACCCCTTGTATCAATTTCAGCAGTCACCCTCCCCATACTACAGTCCACCCCCTCTCCCTGCTCCGCCTGCTCCTGCCCCTAGACAGTGATTTTAGTGTTCAAAATGACCTTGCGTTGTACTTGGATTTGAACGGAATGTAACATTGATGTGTTTCTGGTGGATTTAGTGAGGACTTCACACTTTTTATTCATGCCTAGATCCTCTTTACTTAACCCGTGAAGTCACGAAGGCCTTTTTTTTATCACCAAAAACTGCTCAAAACTGTCATTTCTAGTGCAATGAGCACAAACTTTAAAAGAGTAGTTTTGGGGCCATATCTAACTCTATCTTGCAACAGACTAGTATGAGAATGGGGGAGAAATTTCAGAAACTTTGATCACATAGATTGCAAGATTTTTTTGTGTACAAAGTGAAGAATACACAGTTTTTTGGCACCATTGTAAACTAGTTCTTGTGATTTCTCTTGTTGCACCTTGTCAATTATTTCGACTTAGGAGGACATAACTTTTGCTCAAGGGCATTGATTGAAACAAAAATCATATTTTCAAAAAGACTATCCTTTTTTCTATCTTGAAAAAGAGTTTCAAAAAATTGTGCCAAAAATTTATACAATCAAAAGAGCTTTCTTAAATTGTCAAGTGTCTCTTGAGGTGATATTTGGAACTTTAGGGGTTAAGTTAAAGCACATGTTCTTGTGAATCTTTCTTGAGTATGATTTAATGCCACATTTTCTATTTTCTTTCTTTTCAAATTTTTTGAGGTGAATCAAGTAATGTTCTCTACCTTTGAACCTAAACCTTCACACTAGATTTTTGTTTTGGATCTAGTTTTGAATTGGAGAATATGAAATGGGCTTACAATTATCAATATGAAAATATAGTAAATAGTGCAATGTAATAAACAAGTTTAGTTGAAATAATCTAAAGAAATGTTAGTTGTTGCTTACATTTTACAATGTTGAATTCTTTGGCTCTAAATTGAAGGAGAGAAGGCTTTGTATGGACAACAATTATGTATACATTGAATTGGATCATGAAGAAGTTTTTGTAGACCTTATTCAAGAGCAAACCAACATTACACATAACATAGCTATTTGTTTTTGAAAATACTAAATTATAAAAAAATTTAGGTACATTAAAATTTCAACTATCCAATTTCAAACTTGTATTTTTAAAATCTATTTTGAAATGTAGTGAAACATCATTGTAGTGAGACAATACTAGTATTATTTATAAACAATAGGTGGGAGTAGATGTAATTCAAATATATATGATGAAGAATATGCTTTTAATATTACTAAAATATATAATCATTTAGCATATATTTTGGACATTGTATAAATAAACTATGAAATTTCAAAATATTAATTATAAGTGTTTTTCCAAAAATAATTGACCTTGAAGTTTGACCCACATTCAAGATTGATTACATCTCATGCAAGAATATGCTAGGATCCTTTTAGATAAGAATCTCAATTTGGTGTGTTTACTACATTTATTTCAATAGGAGAAGTTTACATCACCATCAACCAATATCGTATTGTAGGAACAATAAGACCTCTCTTGTCATCATAACATTAGAGAATATTTGGAAGGATATGGCCTAGTAGATCAAAATTTGGCGGTACTAAGGAAACTATGCCTCAAAAAAAATGTTGACAACAATATGGAAAGTTTGCATCAACATCACTAGGAAAAGTTTATGCAAACTCTATGTAAAGTGATTGTGGGATATAATGACACTCCACTAAGTTGTTGGACTTGACCATAAGAAACACGGACCAATGATTAAAGAAAATCATAATCACTTTTCCATTGTCTTTTTGTAAACTCAAGGGAGGCCATATCAAGAGCTATATATGTTTATTTTTAAATTCAATAGTGCAAGTCATACAATTGGTCAAATAAATAAAGAGAAACCTATGATTGTAAAATTTATGGTATTAAGGTTTCCAAGTTAACTTTTCAATCATAGAGAATGGTATGAGCCATGCTTTGATGTAAATCTAATATAAATTTCATAAATACAATAGTTTCAATTTGATTGTAAAATGTCTATTATTTATCCTTGGACCACTTTCTATATTCAGTATTTATATCACATTCAAAATTCAAGATTTTATAATATGATATTATTGTTATAAAAGCTTACAATTAAATTGCTAAAGAGTTTTTGTTTTCAAAATCATCTTATTATATAATACATTATATGTATTAATTCTATACAAATTTCATAATAAATAGGAATTCAAATTTATAGTATTGTAATTTTTAAAAACAATTATACAAGTATGTGTTTTACTAGGTAGCTAACATCTACCAAATTTGGTAATCTATTCAATTTTTATTTTACAACAATTTCCTATTGATTGCACTTGTTGTCATAATTACATGGCATTAAAAAGTATGTAATATTATTATATATTTATAATTTTCAAAAGATGTTCCCACTATTGGATATGATTTCTTTATTCCATTGATAAATTGTAATATCTTCCCTTGCCTAGACATAGAAGTGGTTTATTTTGGACTTTAGAGATAGATAACAATTCTCATATCCTCCATCTTCTACAAGTCAAGAAATGGCCAGTAAAGGAGAAAATCAATGTTGTGTGTTGGTAGTAGCTTCTTTGGTACATATTAGTACCAAATATTTATTTGCAATGGAAAACAAAAGGTTGGATACTTAAACAAGAATCTTTCTTATTTTCAACTTTGATATGAATGTCTATCTATATGCCTCACATAACTACTTGATGAGCTAGAAGAGAGGAGACCATTGAGAGTAGTATGGTCATTTGGTCACCTTAGAAATTGAGAAAAAAAATTTATTCACAAATAAAAAAATTGGAAGAGAAGGCATGAACTCCTAACGTTTCAAGAACCTTTTTTAGAAACCCCTCCTCTACTAAAAATAGTCAATTTTATTGCAAAAATAAAAAATAAAAAAATTTGCATATCTAATCTTAAGATCTTGCACAAGACTAGTATAAGAATGTGTAGAGGAAATTTTAGAAACTTTGACTATGTAGATTGCAAGATATTTGTGTTTGAAGTGAAGAAAACAAGGTTTTTTGTACCTTATGTGACTAGATTATTAGACTTTGAATCTTCTTGGCTTAAAATTTTTGCACTATAGACATGGAATTGAAAAAAAAAATATTGAAGAATTGAGTTGAAAATCTAGGGAATCTTTTAAGAAAAAACTTGATTTTCATTTTTTTTAAATTATAAAATAGAAGTAGGTATTAGATTGAAGGAAAAAACAAATGGAATTGAAACACATTAATTTCAACAATGAGATTGTTTTAGCAAGCATACTAAGCCTTATAGAACTTTTTTTTTTCAAATTGTAAAAATTGAATTCAAAAACAAATCCAATACGCTATTTTCTTAAGAATTTGCTAAGATTTCCCACAAAACCCAAAGAAACATAACTTTCATATCATTAGAAGATTTTGGGAGGGCTGGAAGGCCGTTTTAAGCCTTTCCAAGTGCTACTCCCCCGGTAGTTAAAGAATGGCCATTGTCAAAAAAAAATTTCATTTAAAAAAAAAATGAAATGAAAAAATTTAATATTTTTAATGTGACATGGCAATCACTATGCCATATCAAATAGCTACTACAGGAAGTTTCCACAATTTGGGAACATGGAAGAGCTCACAGCCCTCCAAAGAAGCTAAATTTCTCCTAATTCTTTAATTTAAGTGGAATGAGTCCAAAATTTTCATGTAGACAAAATTATAATCTATGAAAAAAAACTTATTCAATCTTTCGAGGATTTCTTTTTTGCCCAAAAAATTGAAATTTGTGCTTAGAATGGCATTATCTTTTCTTTTACGCATCAATTGAAGTAAAACTTACATTAGAAAGCTAATGAGTTCTTCTATCTTGAGAAAATGTTTCAAAAAATCACAACAAAAATTGAAACTATAGGAACCTACATGAAATCCTTTTAATTTCTTGTAGGGACAATGGAACTTTAGGCAAATTGTATATTATTCAAACAAAACATAAATTTTTGAATAGTGCTTGCCCAAATTGCTCACTAGAGCCAAACAAAACCTAACAATCATAATAGTCATTTTTTCTCCTTAGACAATATAAATGCCCTAAATTTGTCACTTTTATGATGATTTTGTACCAAAAATGAGTAGGAATTTGTGTTGTCTCTACTAAGTCACTCCATTACTGTAAGTGCTCAAAACTTTAATCCTGGCCATTTGATAATCCAATTGTGAATCTAATCACATTTATTCAAGAAATATAGTTTTTAGTTGAAAGCTTGATTTTAATATGCCCATGTTTAGTTTCTTCAAACAGATAAAATACATAGAATGAACCTTTCAACCTTACATGGTCTTTAGTAAAGGTGGAATTTGTAAATCTAAAGGTCATGAATATAACCAACCTCAAGTTTGATGACTTTATAATTTTCCTACAATGAACTATACTAATTGGTGAAATTCAAATTTATGAATTTGGTGTTATTTTAAAATCTTTGATGGTGGTAATTCTTTCAATATAAAATTTGAAGCTATTGTAAGGGGTTATGCATAATATTTTCATAGGTACAACAAGATGTGATATTCAAAAAGGACCAAAAAACTCCATAAAATGTGATATCCAATAGAAATGGTTTACTAAGAGCATCATAATGCATGATATTTTGAGGGCTATGAGTGAGGGTTTATACTTTATAAGTGTAGGTCTTAGAAAGTTAGGTTAGTTCAAAACACCACGTGCCATTTATGCTTGGCAATAAAAAATTCAAAATCTTATAAATAAATTATGGGCTCTAAAATTATATGAAAAAATATTCATCAAATATTCATCAAATATTCTAAATACATCCTAAATACATTCTTTAATGTTTTCATTTCAAGCATGTTATTTATATTCCCCCTAGAAAATATATCTTAGAAGCAAATGGTTGCCAAAAAACTCAAAAATTGGCCTCTTAGAGCTCTATGGTACAAGAAAGCATGATATCTCTAAAATACAATAAGATATGATATCTTGAAGAATAATTAAATATGATATCTTGAAGGACAATAAGATATGGTATCTTGAGGGACAATAAGGTGCGTTTGATAACTTAAAGGACTATAGGATATCTTGAGTATATGACAAGATATAATATTCTAAAGCCTTATAGTGTGTAACTTTCTATAGGTGAAATAGCATATGATGTGTTGAGAGTGGAAGCTTGAGAAATATAATATCCTCTTGCACTAGAAGAGATATGTAGAACTTAGCATCAAGTCCTAAGATATAAATCTTCAATTGTTGTAGACATTTGTAAGTTTATATCAAATGTAAAAGATGTAAGATTGTGAGAGTGTATAATTATGTTATCTTTAGAAATGTTGGATGCAAATATTATAAACCCCTTTATTTTAGGTGCTTGTCATCATGAGGCTTGTAAGATTCAAGACTTAAAGTTTACAAAGAGATGTTATATAATTATAAGAAGATTGATTATGGATGCACTTACTTTAGTACAACCTACATTAGCTATTTGATATTTCCAAAATTACATTATGTTGATCTTGGCATATGGTACAGTGTCACCTACACTATTGTAATAGTTTTAAAATGAATACTAATAACAATTCTTGCCCTAAAATAAATGTGAATAATATATAAAATAGTCGGAGGTTGTTAAACTAACTAATTGTATAATGATGTAATTATAAATGATTGTCAAGGGTAGTATTCAATATTGTTATTCATATATAGTATGTTAAATTAGCTAAAGCCATGACATAGTCTTAACTAGAAAAATTTGAAGTTATATTGGAACAAATATAATCTATTAGACTAGAAAGTCTTGACATGGCCTTAGCCCCTAAAGGACTAAAAAGTCACAATTTGTCCTTTTAAAATTTTTAATAGCAAATTCTTGTTAGGGTGAAAAAAACTTCAATGTTTTGTAAACTAGGATCTTGTAGAGCAATAAGTTAACTTAATTGTTGCATTTTCAATTCAAAATTTTTTAATACAATGAAAAGTATTTATGAATTTTATTTAAGAAATATAGTCTTGTAGAAAAAAGAGTAAAGATAATTTTTTACAATGAAAGGAATAGTAGAGATGGAAAAAAGAAGATTTCAGTCTTGCACAATTCTAGTCTTTAAATTGTACAAAAAACTAGATTTGAAGAATCAAATTTTTATTTTTATTTTTAGCAATTTAAAAAATATTCAGTTCAATCTAGTATGATTAAGAATAAAAATAATTAGAATGATTCCAAATTTTTGGAATATATTCCGAACAATATGCTAATAATTTCAATTATTAATTTAAAAAATTGACACATATACAAATTTTTAAATTTTTTGTAGGATCCAATTTGATTAGTTTTAGTTTTTTAGTCTTCTTGTTTGAAAATGTGTACAAATTAGACAGAATTTTTTATTTGTCATTTAAAGAAATTAAAAATACAATTTTTTATTTATTAAAATACTAAATATTTTGGGATAAAAAAACATTATTCATCTTTTTATAATTTTTCTTTCCCTAAAGCTGTATTTTTTTGCCTATAAATTGAAAATCCAAAATTGTTATTATCTAAAAATCCAACAATCAATATTTTCTACAATTAATTCTATGCATATTACACAAAGTAATCTTTACTTTTTATGGTTAAAATTAAAAATTTCAAGCACATTAATGTGCCAAAAAATATCAAAGTGGAACAATTCATTGAAAAATTCCATTTTCAAAAGTTGTTAAGCCTTAAGGGGTTAATGGGAAAACTTGGCCTTTAATTTTTGGTGTACCTAAGTTTTTCAAGAGGTATAGTTTTATTTAATATAGAATATATAGTTTGAAGATGATAAAATCATCTAATTTTAGAATTTATATGACAAATAAAGTGAGATGTTAGTTACAAGCTTCCAAATTCAAACAAACATTCAATTTCTATGCAACTTTGTCTTTTATACAACTTTCAAAACTATTACATTATATAAGTTGAAATATTCCTTATATTACAATAGTTGCAACCTTTCAAATTTAAACAAAAATTCAATTTTATAGCCTTGCTAATGTATTAAAACCAATTTGATTTGATATTGTATTTTTTGATTTGTTCCATTCACATTAGGAATTAAAAAAGACTTTTATACCCGAGAAGAGATTTGAAATTGAATGTTTGTTTGAATACCATATTCAAATATCAAGGTTAGCAAAAGATAAATAATAAATAATTAGAAGTTGATTTTGGAAGGAATTATGCTAAGAAAGATCTAGAAACTAAATAAAGTAATACTATAGACACATAGTTTATTAATTGTAAAAAAAATCGAACTATACAAATTCAAACTCAGCATATTATGGATCATATAGGAAAATAAAACACAACAATATTACTTATGGATTGAAAGATTATAATGTTTGATGAAGAGGATATTAAAATTGGGAATTTGATTTGAAAATTTTTCAATCTTCTTTTTGCATGTCAAATCTAAAATTGAGGTTAAACCCTTAGTGCTCAAAGATTAACTTTACTCTTAAATAAAGTCTAAAATAGACTTAAGATAGTGCATGGCAAAAGAATTTACACTATGGATGTTATAGATTAAGTTTAAGGTAAATCTTTAGTGTGCCACTAAAAAAAAGTAAAACAAGATCTAATTATATTAATTATTATATATTAATTAGTTTAATATACATTTAAAATAAAAATTTGCTATAACATTTAAGCCTCAAATGAACAAATTATTTACAACTCCAAACTAAACATGATCTTAGGAGTTGTTTCGGCTTTTTTTTAACAAACTATTTTTCATTGGCAAATTCATCATTCATTTTTCTTGAAATTATTGTATATTTGGATTTAACAAAATGAAATTTCCATTTTCATAAAATTCAGCTAATTAATTGTGTTAAATTTTTAGTATAGATTTTTAGTATAGATTCTAAAAACATAGAAATATGGGTTTCTTGTATGTCTACCATAAAGTTTTTTATATATAATAGTGCGACAAATAACCTTTGAAGGTCAATTGTAATTTGGATATAACTTAGGATGCAACCTATCATTTCTTCCTAAATATACATTATACTATAGCCATTGACTAATGCTTGAATTGACTAGTAAATGACCATTTATTTGAATGTGCATAGTAGCTATTCAAATTGAATGATGATTTGTTATGTCCTTTGTATACCCTAATTATATAGAAGAATCTAATCAACATACCAATCATCCTATTATTACAATATCTAACAAGTTCACATCTACTCTTTCAATTGATGTCAATATCAATTAATTAGAGTCAAATAGTTGATAGAGAGGTGGACAAAAAAGTCCATTCTTCATTTAGATCTTTCCCACTACAATTGTCAATTGTCAATTGTCCACTACATTTAAAATTAACTACATATTTTGAAAGTTGAGAAATAAAGAAAAATGTGTTCAAATTTGAGGTGTAGGGAATTGCCCTACCTTCTTTTTACCACCACTCTAAGAACAAATTTGTACCTATGATTCTTAACCCTCAAACGTCACAATGGGCATTTTTGGGACATTTGGAGTCGCTATAGGATTTGAATGTTGTTCATCAATTATTATAATCTATAAATCCAAACAATGGATTCTCTCAAAATTTGAACCTTCACGTTCATCAAGTAGTTAGCTTGCGGATTCAACGGTAAAGTCTTTAGTGAATCACAAAATTTCTCATTATTTTGTTTTTCTCTACACAATGCTGAAAAGCTCTTGAATTTTGGCATTCTTGCTGTGACGTTTAGGGATTAAGAATGTGCCATGTTCATCAATATTCAACAACATTGTTTTGGTTCTAAATTGTTCTTTAGAATTTAAAATTGCCCCAAACCAAGTGCGAATGATTTTGTATGAAAGTCGTGGTAGATTGGTGGTAGATTTAAAACAACTTCTAGAGCCCTCTAATTATGAATTTTCTAACTTTTTTTTACAATTACTTCTCTTTATTAAATATGTTTCAAAATACCTTTTGTCTCTTTATCATAGCTTTCAAAATATGTAGTAAGTTGTAAAATTTAGTGAGGTATTGACTATGTACTTGGAGAAGCATTTCAATGAGGAATGGATCTTTTTCTCTTCAATTCTAATAATAATATAGTTGAAATGTTGAAATACAATTTTTCATACATACCAAAACATTTCTAACATCAAAAATTGTTTCAATATTTGATTTAACTTGTTTCATAAATTTCATCAATACATTGGTATGAAGTTAAGATTGATTGACATAGATATTTCCTAAGTTGTATTGGATGGCATTATCATCTAAAATATTTGGTAGTAAAGTGATACAAAGCCAAGTCATACCAAAAAATATGTATTGTTTAAATCTATATTTAAAGAAGTTGATTGGACAATTACATTTACCAAAAGGATAGAAAAAAAAAGTAAAATATTTAAAAACCATGATCTAGATTCTCATTTTTCCCAAAGTACCTAAAGACCTATATTTACTAGAATGTAGTGATATTCTATATGAAAAATTATCTTTTAAATCATTCTACATTTGTACAAAATAGATTCTAAAAAGATAGAAATATTGGATTTTAGGATTTTTTATTTATCTTTCATTTAACAAGTTTATTTTCTATCCATAAGATTTTAGATGTACTAGTGTGACAAAAATAGGGACAAAGAACCTCTAAAGGCAATTTATTTTGAATGGCCAGAAGATACAACTAATAATTTTTTTAGAAATGTACATTACTCTATTGTGATGCTTGAAATGACTAATGATCAATTGTACCTTTTTCCCACCTTAGTTGTGGAAGAATTTTATTATTGTCAATCTTGAATTTCTTTGCTTTGTTTAAATGTCTAACAAATTCACATCAACTCTTTGAGGTCCACTATCAAATATATAGGAAAAAAAACATTGTAGATAATAATATACATGATGTGCAAAAATGCAATTTTTATAACGTACTTGGATACGTGTGATATTGCATCGATGTCTACTATGTCTCATTGTCTCAAGGATGTTAGATTTGACTTGCAAATCATTGGAAGAAACTTCTCTCATGCATCTTTTGGTACAATTATAGAACTGATTCACATAGATATATTTTGTGATTGATATTATTGATTGTTAATAAAGACTACATAACTTTTGGTAGTTAAGCAACACAATTCCAAGTCATCCCAATAAATCATTGATGTTCAAACCTAAATTTTAAATTCCAAACACATCCCAAGCATGCAAAGATGCATTTTTTCATCCTTCAATTTTTTTGAGAGTCTTATATTAGTTCTTTAACATTTGCACAATACAGATTATAAAGATTTTACTTTGCAAATACATAATTCAAAGGTTATTGGTAGATTTGGCCTCAAAAATAACTTTTAGTTTAAAAAATGACCTTGAAAAAATGACTTGGATAATAAATAAAAATAATTCTTTTTTAAAATTACCATGATTAGAACTTAATAGTTTTAAACTTAAAAGAAAAAAACTCTAGTGAAATCACAAATATTAATCTACAATTGATTTTAGAAGAAATTTTCAATTTTGTTGTTAAAATATTATTGAAAAATATTGGTTTGTATACTAGTTGACCTAGTTGTATGGATATGATCTACAAATCATATTTTACAACTAGTGCTTAAGAGTCATCATTAGATATTATTATAATAAATCTTTAACAATTTTGGAAATCTAGACTTACATTGATTCTTTAGAGATTAATCAAATGATGATTGATAGATAAAAGTAGAATATTAAAAAATCATTATAAATTCTTTTTTTTTATGCAAACCTTTAAATTTCATTGAATATCTAAAACATTCTTGCATTCTATATGAAAAATCAACTTTTAAAAATACTATTTTACAACCAATTATTTATGAGAATGATGCAATAAGAGTTATCAAGTCTTTGTGGCCAAATAATCTTTTCATAGAGAAGATATAATGTAGTTATGATATAGAAAATCCAGTGAAGAGTCAAGATAATGTTTTAGAAGTTACTCTTGAATCTTGGTCCAACCTATGTGAGTGAAAAGATAGGGTTCATTTAATTCAAAGGGGAAAAAATTTGTACAATATGTAGGGCTACTACAAGTTTTATGAAATGCTACATACTCTAATATATAAAATTACATAAGTTAGGCTATATAAAAACATCTTGTAGTAGGAATTTTTATTAATAAGCCAGCCTTTGATAAATAGGAAATGTAGAAATTTTGCATAGTACATTTAGTAGAGATATGGATATATAATTTTATGTGGATACTAAAATAAACTCAATCAAGGAAATCTACAATAAAGGTTACTTTACCAAAAATTGTGCCACATTATAGTAGTGCATATATTTTAAAAAGTTATGTGCAAATAGGAGACATCAACTACAAGTGGAAAAAATTGTTATATTGTACAAATTTGGAGATTTATTTTAGTGGGTTCAACAAAATTCAAAACTATACAACATGAGGGAAGAGTTTATAGTCCATTTAACTTCAATCTTTGAATCCATGTGTTAAACACACTTGTGTTGAATGGGATATTCACACAATAATTTCACTAGAGATTTTGAACTTGTTGTTTGCATCTAAAGGCTAGAGGGTGTTTTAGAAGAGAAAAAATCCCAATAATTTAATTTTTGATCTATATATATTTTGAATTCCAATTATAATAAAGTGTATGAAACAAATATGCTAATGTGTGGAAAAAATTTCAGCCGATTTGATCACATAGATTGAAAGATTATATTATTTGGGGTAAGAAAAAATAACTTTTTTTCATTCTTGCAAAAAAGAGTTAGTAAACTTTGAGCCCTCTTGGAGTTGAATTTTTTTGCTCTACAATTTTTTTTGACTATTTATAAGGGTATAATGTTAGGTTCAATCACGAAAATTTCATAAACAAATGTGGAGTCTAATTTACTCTAAATCAACCTACACTATAAGGAGGTTCATCGCATTGGCAATACACTACTCATTTTTTGATGATTTCTTCTGCAATGATGAAATTTTTTTATTTGAATTGTAAATGGTAAAAAGTTAGAGACCAACCTTTGGAATATGTGGAAAAAAGTTCAAAAACTACGATGTCACAAATTGCAAGATAATGGGGCTTGAAGTTAGAAGAAAATGTTTTTTCTTGAAGTTGCTTCAACAAACAGTAGCTAACAAAGTCTGACTCCTCTTAGAATGCAATTTGAAAACCAATTTTTTTGACAATTGAATGATATATTTTATTAGTTACATGTATGTCAATTTTCAAAAGTTAATGAGCGTTTTTACAAAAGATGCTCCAAAAATATATGCTCAAACTGGGTAGGCTATGAAAAAAATTTAGGGTAGCATAACTTTTGATTTGAAAACTAAATAAAAAAAAACTTATTTTTCCACTAAGGAGGTATATGTTTACATTTTTTGTTTAAATTTCATGAGCATCCAACCAAATTTGACTTTATAGGAATCAACCTAGATTTTCAATTCTTTGTTCAATTGGCCTTTAGCAGTTAAAATTGCCACTTGGTCAATGGCACTTGACTTGAATTGATTGTTGTTGGTTTCATGATGCATCTTCTATATATGTATATAGTAGAGGGAAGGGAAATTTTGTAAAGAAGGGTGGGGGTGGGAAAAAATTTGACACTTAAAAAAATTTTACATGTAAGAACATCCCACTTAAGAAATTGCATGAATGAATTTACATAAACTATAGGGAATTAGAAATATAACCATTGTAGTTTTTTTTATGTAAGAATATGGTCATCTTAAATATAGTAATTGAAGGAAATAGCCCCACATCAAATACTGTCTTAACTAATGTGCAAACCTTAAATTACAAAGAGTGATTTCTACAAAAACAAAATCAAAACTCAACTTGACATTGGAGTTACTATCCTAAAACTCATATAATGTCACCCTCTCTTTGTTACATAGAGACTACCTTCAAAAGGGGGCAACAATGGTAGAACTTGTTATTTACACTAAATATGAGTAGTTGAACTATGCCCAGTAGACTTTCCATTCAACATTGAATACGGGTATTAAAGAGACAAAAAAAATTAAAAGGACTTATCTTGAGAAACTATAGATGTTTAAAATAAGATGTACAATCCTCTAATACTTCATTGATAGATATTTATATAGTATGTTGTGTCAATTAATTAGTATGGGTCCCCTTAATATCCCTATTTAGTGAAGATGGCCTAAGAATCAACATTGTAACTATTATGCCACCTTTTCTTAGATACCTAGTTTGATTCTAATTTTATATTGATTTTGAATTTTTATTCAACTTATATACTTTTAGAATGACAACAATCTATGATCTATTATATCTAATTACATCAGGAAGTGTTCAAGTAGGGAAGATAGAAAACCAATATTTGCTTTCATTTCAAGGAAAGGCAAGTACATCAAAACTAACGCCATTCTAAGTTTCATCTTGCCTTATCAATCATGACTTAATTTAGGTTTGGATCTCATCCTTCCAAATTAGTACTTGAGGTGGTTATTAAGGTAAAAAATCTTGATTTTGCCATGTGACTACACTCATCATTCTATTTAGCGTGGTCCACACTAAATGCCATTGCAGTATTCGAGATAATTTTGTTTAGTTTTTCCCATTATCAATGATGCTAACATATAAGCATATATAGTAATGTAAAGCATATGAAACTTGAACATATATATAAGTACACATTCTACAAATATGCTTGAAGGTGCTTATAATATAAACACCTATAATATAGGTGTTCTAAAATTATAAAAGAATTCTATAATATAGCCACCTATAATATAGGTGTTCTAAAATTATAAAAGAATTCTATAATATAGCCACCTATAACATATATGTATAGTCTTCTAGGCTCATGATGCTAGGTTCACATAATAGCAACCTTCCTCCCAAGACTTAAAAGAATTCACACTATTTGTCTTCTTCTAGTTGTTGTTTTTATTGTGTGGTTTTTGTCATTTATGCTATTTGCAATGTACGGTTTGCAAACCTATGGTGAAATATAGTCTACAGTAATCAATAATAAAAGCTCTATTTAATGTGGCCCTTCATTTGTAGGGGTAACACTATTTGAAAATAAAAATAATAACACTAAATAGAATGAAAAATGTTGTCGTGCCATATTGTAGCCACTATGTACTACAATGTAATATTTAATATATACTATTGGTACATAGTGCTAAAAATATACTAGATTTTAAACTGTGGCATAATATTTTTTTTAAATCATAAAATCATGTCATATATTTTAGAGACTAAATTAGTTCTAAATGAAGAAGTAGAAATTGCTAGAACTTAAATCCTTAGTCTTGGCCTCTGAAAGAAAATAGAATCATCTTTTGCAGTCTTTAATTAAAGTGGCTAAATTTCCCTTCATTACTAATAAATATTTGGACATGCTAAATGTATATTGGAAAAATCTTGAAGAAAAATGAGATATTGACAAACTTTCCAACTTTGAGATTTCAAGGTTGCAACTTCTCACATTTATTCAATAGAAATGTAGTAGTCATCATTTTTCTTTCATTCGTCCTATTTGGTGATATTGAATTTGAACCATTGATGTTTAGTCTTGAAGGTGTCATATTGACAAGAGTATGATTTAGGAATACATAAGGGATTTGGCTACAACTAGAAATAGTATACAAGGAAGATTAGTTGGATCTTCAAGTCTTCATTTTTCAAACTACTTCCTCTTGGCCTATCCTATGTTGGCTGTAAACAGGTATAATGATTAAGATAAGTAATAAGATCCCACGACTTTGGACAAATAAAATAAGACCACAAGACCACAAGCTAAACCATCCAAAGGATTGGCTCCTAAACTTCAAATCCACGACACCCAACAATTGTGTTTCATTAATGGAAACGACAAAAATATATGACAATGTGAGTGATCAATCCCACTTTGTCACCACAAACACAAAATGAGGCTATTATTGGATATCCACATAACTTGCAACAATGTTTACAAAACAAAAGTGAAAACAACAAGCCTTCAAATCAGGCTAGGAATAACAAGCCATAAACCACAACATACCAATTTTTGATCTTTTTGTCTTCAAATCTTGATGTCTTCAAAACTTCAAAGAGAACAAAAACTTCATTCTATTTCCATTCTTCTCGAAATAGAAAGGCAGCAAACCTTTTTTTGTTTCTCTAACTATAACTTTTGCACTTTCTTTTCAAACTAAGAAAATGATAGCTTTCTAAAAATCTAACAAATTCTTCTATCTTCACTAAAAAATTCACTTGCAATTCATTCTTCAAGTAAAACATATAACTTCTCAAAGTTATAGGTTTTAACAGTACAAGAGAAATTTTGTCTGAATAGATAAGAAAATGACACAATTTTTTCAACTGCGGTATTGATTCATACACGAAAATGACAAAATTGTGTCAATTTTTGGTCAATTTGAAGAAATTTTTTGTCAATTCTCATTATTTTTTGAAAACATTTCTATCAATTACATCCTCCATTAAGGTAATAATATATATTATTCATTTTTCTCAATTAATGACTGCCATATGGCAAGCCAAAAACAGCCCCTAATTAATGACTAATCCAATTAAGATCAACCATCATATAGATAGAACTATAAAATTAGATTTCAAACATTAATTGATAATAAAACAAAAGTCAGACTTTTCATTCCTTGATGACAGAAGAAAGGCAACTTGATGATGGGGAGAAGAAGAAAATAAGATTTTTATACCAATGGGGTGGTAGAGGGTTGAACAAACCATATGAGATATGTAAATCATTCAAAATCTTAATTCGCATATCCCATATGGTTTATTCTACCTTCTACCATTCGATTTGTATAAAGATCTTGGCTTCCCCTCTCTTGCCTCATCCAAATCTCTTCTCTTCTATCACTAAGATGTAAATATTACAAGAAGTTTGTGGCCAGCTAAGGGTTGCGACTTTTGAACCAACATCTTTGTTGACTTTTTAAAATAAAAAATAAAAAAAAACTCTGTAAAAAACTAAATCCAGATGTAGACTTGACTTGAAACCGTTCATGCTGTGAAGATTGAGTACAAATAAACTATTTAAATTTTTTTTTAAATTTAAATAAAATCTGAGGTGGCCAATGATCGGCCACATCGGATTCCTGATTTAAATAGAATAGAATATTATTATTATTATTCATTTTTTTATTATTTAAAATAATTAATTAAAAAAATGAAATAAAAATTTAAAATTTCGTTGACTACTAGTTTTGGCAATTTTGAGCTTGTAAAGGGGAAGTGGCCTTCTTCTGACGTCATTCCTCCCCAAATGAAACATGTCTTCTTTCTTGTTATCAAAGTTGTTATTGGTATATGAAACTTTTGGAATTGAAAATGAACAAAAAAACATTAATTTTTTTGGCGATTTGGATGTTGTGATATTGGAATTAACAAAAAAGTTACAAGGTAAAACAAACATTGACAAAAATATGACAAAACAATTGACAAAGAATATGATAGAAGTACAAACTGACAGCATTATGGGTAGAATTGACAGCTCTTATTATTTTAAACAAACTTGTATTAAATATTTGTCAATTCAGATACCATTCTCTTGTAGTGTAAACATTTACTTCTTGTTGTTTGCATGCTTGGGCAACAATACTTCTCTTGAGAGAACTTTCTATATAAAGACACCATTGAATTTCGAAAGAATGTTGTGAAGGTAGGCTGGCATGGAGAGGTTTGATTCTGGCCTAGTTTTGTAGTATCCTCCCCTAAAATTGTCTTTCTTTAATTTTCATGAGATCTTGCATTGTTTTGGTGCTCATTCTTAATTTTCCTTGACATTCAATTATGGGCTGTAACATTTTTGGGAAGTGAAGTGGAAGTTGCTATTTGAAGAAAATTTCAATGCATCACACAAGGCTATTTTTCTTTACTAGAGATGGCTCCATTTGCTAAGTCCCATATCTCAAAGTAAAAAAAACACAATTTTTAGCCAAAACTAGAGAAATGAGAAGATTGATAGTCATCTTCTTTAAAGTAGTCTACTCTTAAAGCACCTATATGATGCTCTAAATACATTTCCTATTTAGAATTGATTGACATGTTCCTTGAAATATCTATTAAATTACCTACTAGACTCTAAATACATTCTCTATTCAAAATTGGTTGACATGTTCCTTGAAATATCTATTAGAGTATCTATTAGAGTTAGTGTTTGGGAAGTTTTTCTTTTAGTTTTATTGACTTTTTTCCTTCAATTCCCAATTTGAACTAGTTATATAAGTGTGGAGTCTATACAATTTCTCTATTTTATTACTCGAAATAGAAATTTATAGATTTTTTCACCAATATTTTGCCAATGTTTTCAAATTACAACCGTTTCTTTATCTAATTCCACCGACTAACTTTAAACTAGCCACCGGTTCGTCTCAAACATGGATTAGCGTGATGGATGAGTTACGTAAGCTTCAATGGATGCTTTAAATGGTCGCTTTTAAGAGCAGAGTACCTTATGTCCGTTCTTCCACCATACTCAAAATTGGTAATTTCCGCATCTTCCCCAAGCAAGGCCTCGACCAATCAAATCGCCACGTCGACTTTCTCACCCCATCCCGAATAAGATCCCGCCGCGTTGGCCCGCCTCTCCGTTGGCTCCGTTCCTCCTCGCCCGCCTCGAGTGCAGTGCTGCAGCTCTGCGGCAAGTCAGCTAACGCCAGCGACCATCTCCGTCCCAGAATTGCAGGCTCTCCGTCAGTAGTGCGACGCCATCGCCGTCGCCATCCCTCACGCCCCTCCCACGTCGCACAAGCTTCTTGCCTTCTGCTCAAATTGATTCGCCTCTTGACTGCTGCTGCCTCACTCCCTTGCCTTGACCGACGGAATTCCAATCCTCAGGACTCCGCCATGGCCACATGATGAACATCTCAGTGCTCGCACTTTGAATGCTTCAGTAGTACTAGCTGGTCGAACGAGCCTGGCAAGAAAAGACCTCATGTTCCGGTGACGTCGGGCTCGGTTGGCGGTACGTCTTCAATCCTCCCCGGCTGACTGGGTTCCAATCATCGCGGATTATGCGTATTTGTTCCCGAAGTTTCCCGGATTTCCCGGATTCTGGGGCCATTTCTTGAGTGTCTTGGAAGTGTCGGGAGGCAGAGGTTGTGTGGAGGGGGGAGGGCGCAGGGAGGTGTGGGTTGGGCGCGCGTGAGAGAGATAGTGAGCAGCAGCTGAAAACCAAGGGTGTGGGTATGGTCACTATGGTGTCGTAGCCTGCCTACATTGTAGTATCTGAGGGCTCTGTTGGATTGCACTGTGTTTCAGGAAGAGTGGCGATCGCTTACGGTGTTTGGGTGTGTTGTGTGTTTGCTTCCTTCAGTTGGTTTTGTTGCAATGGCCTTGTGAGGGGTGTCTGTTTGTTTGTGGTTCGGGGTTGCCGTTCGGTTGGTGGGTGCGTAGAGTCCATCGATTACTGTTGAGCTAGCCCCCTGGGGCATTGACTCGTCAGAGTGCGTGACGTGGGCAGGGGCCAAAGGAGTGGTGCATTGCTTTTGTACCACGCAAGGAATCTTGAGCAGCCGTTCTTGTCCGCAATCCCCAGCAGCTGAGGAGCTTCTGTTGTGCGTCTCTTGCCTTTGACCGACTTTATTTGTTCATTCTGCCGACTTTTTTCTTCCGATCGAGGTTTTGAATTTGCTGTGCTCTCTCTCGCACTCTGTCAAAGGCAATGCTGCCGTGGTCGTGGTCGGTCGTTCTCTTTCCCAGTCGGTGTTTCATCGATCGACCGAGCTGGAGCGTTCTGTAATCGATAGTCACGCACTCTGTGTATCCGCATTTCTGCTACACGCATGATGAGCAGCTGCTATTCCCAAATTTGGTACCGTTTCCTGTTAGACTATCCGTGATCTACAGTGCATCGAAGGTCAGATTCGAAACTTTGGGCTGTAGAAGAGAGTTGTAACGTGATGTCACGAGGGAATATGCAATTTGAAACCCTTCCCTGTACTGCCATGCGTTAGGGTTGAGTAAAGGTTTGCTTATTGGGACTGGACTTTTTATGACTTAAAGCTGCAGGGCAAGGGGAAGCGAGCAAGGAGCACGTGCAATGTCAAGTGCCAGTGGTTCGGCGTCCAATGGAAGTAAGATATGCGTGTCTGACACCCTTCAGAAACTTGGAATGCGAGGATCATGTACCGTTGCTAGAATCTCCAAATCACGCATGGATTCGAAGCTATGCGTTTTGAGTATCAGGCATAAGGTGGACTATAGTGATCTAAGAAATTCACGAGTACCGACGCTTGGTCATCGCAACGGACCTGTCGGTCTGGAAGTTGTAATATTAGACTCTTGCTGTTCCTGTTGAGTGGGAGGTGGGTGGGTTCTGAAATCTCTAGGCATACGTAAGTGGGGTGCAGAGTAGTTTAGGAGATAGAGAATGTTCATTGTTGAGTGCTTCCAATGGTGAAATGGAAAGATCAATACGATAGGGCAAAAGTGGTGGGTACTGTGAAATCTCATGTTCTTTCAATTTCTAATGGAGGAAGATGATTCTCCTATTAAGTCTTGGATGCTTGAAGATGAATTTCCGAAGTGGCCACTCCTTCCAAGAGCCACTGAAAAATATGAATGGGTAGTATTGTCGAATGATGAGAACCTCCAAGGATGAAGTGGGTACTCTGGAACCCACTATTCTGAAGATTCTCTTCCATCTCATGCTTGGGGTGGGTGGGGGGTGGAAGGCGACATCCATGCCGCCTTCCTGGTTTGGAACTTAAAAGGACATCTGTTGCATTTGAGATAAAAGAGTGACGTTAGTCCTAGGGCCATTGTGAAAGAGGAGCCTGTTGGGGTTAGATCTAGCTGACATGCATGGCTTGCGCATATAACCTAACCTGCTATTGACCTGTTATGTTCTTTCAGACGGAGGAATGAATTACGGTGCCAATTATCCAGCCTATAATCAATCAATACAAGGTGCAAGTGGCGCAGGCCCATCAGAGTCAAATTGGAACGTGGATCCAGGTACTGGAACCCCACGGCAATTCTATGACATTCACCGTCTGATGGATTAGGGCAAACCACAGATTTGAATTCCGTCGATGAGGGATGATCTGATTATTGTGTAAATGTCCACGGATGATCTGCAGGGCCGTCACAGACCTTGAACGGGTGGGACGACCCCGTTGACGGCTGGGAGCTTCACCCTTCCTCCAACTCCTACGGCGACCTGAACAACGGTAAAGCCCCCTGGGACACGCTCTCCAATGGCTCCGGGTTTTTCACCAAAGTGAAATCTTCCCGCAAGGGAGGGAGCTCCATCGCCTCCACACCCCAGTACTCCGGCCGAGGAGCCGGCCGAGGCTCCAACCGCACCAACACCAACACCAACACCAGTCCAAGAGGCCGAGGCACCCCGCCCGGCAGGGGAGCCGGTCGAGGGAAGAACTTCAATGGCGGAAGAGCAAAAGCGAACTCCTCGTGGGGGCAGAACCAGAATGCGAGGCAGCATGAGGAGTACGGGGCTCCAGCCACACGAGGGTGGGAGAATGGGGCTGCCTTTCCAGCGCCTTCTCTCAGTCCTGAGAATAATGGATGGCAACATGTAGGGAGCCACAAGAGCCGCAATGGCTCCGAAAGCTCCTCCCGCAGCGCACCAGGGGGCCAGAACCCGAAAGCCTGGCATCAGGGGGCCAAGGCATCGACGCAGCTCGTCTCGGCTGGGTCGTCAGGTAGGAAAGGATTCACCCGTTGAATTCATGTCCTTCACAGATGATCATGTTATAGTCGAAAGCCACAACTTTCATCCTCTGTGGAATTTTAGGGTTTAGGTTGACACTTTAGACGTGGGAGGTGTATGTCGGTAGTCATCGTGATCTGCTGGGTTTGGGGGGTAGGGATAAGGGTTCGTTTTTGACGCGTGAATGATATTGATAATTGTTGCAGTGGATTAGAAGGTTAGTGTTTTTCGGAGATTCTGGTGATTGAATGCTGTTGTGTTCGATCGTTGAATACTGGATTTCAGACTTCGTTGTGAATGCAGTATATTCTACGGTGAATGCTGTCAACAGAAAATGAGTGTGTTCAAGTGGCATTTTAGTATGTTCAAGTGGACACTGAAGTCTTCAACGTTAAGCTTGGTTTCCATCTCTCTGACTTGAGTAATGGCATTGTATTGAAGTAAACATTAAACTGTGCATTATCTCTCTCTCGTACCGAAGTCCGTGAATGTTTTTGTGCGCAGGAAGTTCTTTACCGCAAGTGGAGGGCGGAAACGCCGAGGTGTATGACTACCCAGCGAGCCCGTACTCCGACAGCCAGTGCTCGGACCTGGACCACGTGGAAGACGACAGCGACGACGCGTTCTTCAGTGACGATTCGTACACGCAGGAATCTCACGAGGAACAGAAGAAGATTAAGTGGTTTCGCGACTTCTTCCAGGACCTCGACAGCATGACGGAGGTCCAGTGTACTGAGCACGACCGGCAGTGGCACTGCCCAGCATGCAAGGGTGGTCCAGGTGCCATCGACTGGTTCCGTGGCCTGGCTCCGCTGGCCACGCACGCGCGCACCATGCGTTCCCGGCGGGTGAAGCTGCACCGCAAGTTTGCCGAAGTTCTTGAAGAGGAGCTCCGCATCCGCAGGTCTGGCGTCCCAAGTACTGTGGACGGGACGCAGCTGGCGTTTGGGAAATGGAAGGGGCTGAGCGAGGAAAACGAAGTGCAGAGACAGCAGCTCGTGATCTGGCCTCCCATTGTGGTTATCCAGAATACGCAGCTGGAGCAAGACGAAGAAGGAAAGGTATGGATTTGTCGGTAGTGAAGGTGCCAGTTTTGCCTTGAGAAACAATGGGGTGGTGCAACGGATTGGAAATGTACGGTAGTAATGCCCAATATGACCACGATGAGTGATCGGTAACTTCAGAGAAGACATGAAGAACCGTGTTTTTTCAGTAACCGATGAATTTTTTATGAATTTTTTATGTGTGCTACCCTAGTAGGTCACTCCAATGCCAACAATTGTTTCCATAATGGTCACTTCACTCGTCTATCGTGGCCACGATATTTACTTAATGACCAACTCAGTGTCTGAGTGGTTTCATTCTTTGCAAAATTTTCAATTATGACCTGACTTAGAAAAGGTAGAAGATCCTATTGTTGCTAATAAGTCTTATACTCTAAGACTGTCACTTGGAACTTTGACTGGCACCGCGTTCATCCCCCGACTCCCAACCCCACCCCATTGTAGCTCAATCTCATATATTCAAGAGGGACGATTTGACCCCAAATTCATGACCACAATGGGGCCCGTTACCTTATGTTTCTGTGGCAAGCCACGTCCTCTCCTGGTTTTGGTGTGCAGAGGCCTTGGTTGATGCCAGTTTTGACAAGTGAATCAACTGGTTTGCAGTGGATTGGAATGGGGAACAAAGAGCTGGTGGACATGTTCAAGGATTACAACCCTTTGAAGCCTCGCCATGCTTATGGACCTCTCGGTCACCGTGGGATGAGCCTGCTCATCTTTTCAGATTCCCCGGCTGGTTACCACGATGCCGTCCGTCTTGGCCACCATTTCGTGAAATTGCGAAGAGGAAGAGACGACTGGATTCGTCCTAGTAAGGCTATTTTTCGTCCAGGGGGTAATCGTGTTCTTTACGGCTACTTGGCTATGAAGGAAGATTTGGATGTTTTCAACAGACACAGCAGAGGTATTCACCTTTCTAAACCTAACTCAGATTTCAGATGATGTTCAAACTGGTCACTTATTCAAAATCCAGTTCTCTCCAATAATCGTCTACCATCAAGGAGTGAGTGACATGGCCTCAAAACCCGGTTATTGTCACTGGGGACCACTTTTGGAAAACAATTGATCTTTTTGGCATCTCATTTCTGGTGCAATCACATGAAGTTGCTGTCTTGTACCTAAAAGGTTGCATGTATAGGGGTGTGAAAGCTATGTCTTAGTTACCTTTGGTTGATGCACTGTGTGTAAGGTAGGTGCAACTAAAAGTACCAATACAACTAATGACACCAACATTTAAATCTCATCTTCACTTCAGAATCTAAACCTGGGATAGTCATACTTGTCTTACGAGATTTGAGCCACATGAATGATTGCTCTGAATTCAGCTTATGATTGCTCTTCATTGTGGTGCAGTTTGGTTCTCCTACTTTAATCTCTGAGTTCTTAATCACCCATTTAAGATCTACTATTGAGTCGCATTATTGTACTTCATTTCAAAATTGCTTGTTTTGTTTGTATTTCTGACACTCGTGAGCACAGGTAAGACGTTGGTGAAATATGACGTGAGGAGGCTACAGGAGGTGGTGGTGGAGCCAATGCAGCGAATGGAGCAAGAGAATCAGCAAATGCAGTCTTTGCAGAGCGAGCACAAGACTCTCAAGAAGGCGGTCTCTGAGACGTCCAAGAATTTACAGCTCCGTGAGGAGGAGCTGCAAGTGTTGCGAGATCGGGGGGAGAAGCAACACCTTGAGAACAAGCGTCAGGTATGCATGGAGTATGTTCAACATAATATCAACACTTCACCCTTATAATGACAAAATTGTTTTATTAATTTATAATTTATTTTGAATTCTAATCTTTTAAAAATAACGTAAATTGAATTTTTATAATGCAATTACAGATTATTTACGTCGTGTGACATCTAGAAAATGGATATCACAATAATATTTCTGTTATGAATAATTCATGGTCAAAGTGGTTCGAATGATGACCCTAATGGTCATTGTTTTCCTTCAAGGGTTAAATTTTAACTATCGGTATGAAGAATGGTAGTCACTACGTCCCCATATATCTTGTTCTCTTATAGGTTTGTTTGCAACCCTATTCCCTTGCCTACCACTAATTTGCACACACCTCCCATTGACTTGTTTGCAATTCTATCTTCTCATCTAATGGTGCATTGCGAACCGATCCTCAAGTTTGTTTGCAACCCTTTCCGCTTGTCTACCATCGCTGTTCAAACCTGATCTCTCGTATCCTTGTTTGTAATACTATCTTCTTGACATATGTTGCTTTTGGCTATCAATTAGTATTTGCCATTTAGTTCATAGAACTCCATTAAATTTGAAGAGGTATGTGAATCCAAGGTAGGTAACGAGACGTGGTAGTAGCGACACTTCTTTTGAGTTCCAAGCTTGCATAAATTAGGTTAAGAGATGTCATAGTTGATTTGAACAATCGCAAATTTACAAGCTTATTTCCAGGAGTTGGCATGCCTTCCATGCCTTGCGCTTTCTCTAATGAATAAGCACATACTGGGTAGAGTTCAACCCGAAAATTCTATTGTGCTCACAGCTTGCGGACATAGAGGAGTTTTTCCAAAAGGAGAGTGCTAATTGGGCAGATGAGGTCGCTTCAAAGGACACTGAGTTGCAAAAGTTAAGAGACGATTTCGACAGAATGTACCAAAGCCGTTGTCAAGAACTGGATGCTCAGCGTTCCAGTCTTCTTAACAGTCAAGAGCAGCAATCCATGTAAGACTCTTAACTCTTGAAATATCAGTACTAGATCGCGTAACTTCAATGGGATTTTGCCGTTGCAAATGGCCTTGTGCTAAGGTCAGGAAGCCATTCCTGTTTCTGTCACCGGTTTTGAGAGCTTTCCTTGTTTTCAATTTTCGGTATGTTGTTCCCAGTTTCAAGGGGCTTACAATCGGTAACAGCATGTCAAACAACATTCAAACAACATCTATTTGTGCATTGTAAGCGTCTGTTAGTTCATAGTCTTGTTTTTTAATGATATATATGTTATATGGGTGAATTTTTCAACCCACAATATCCCAGAATTGACCCTTTCATTTTGATATGCAGAATAGCGGACGACATTCAAAAAAAGACGAAGAAAGTAGAAGGCAGTTTGCTGGAGGCTCAAGACTTTGAGAATAAGCTGAAGGAGCTGGAACAAAGGCACCACGAGGAGCGAGTTCAGTTCCAGAAGCAGCAGCATGAGGGAGCCGTGAACTTTGAGCAGCGGATAAAGGCCGAGAGAACGGAGTTTTTTCACACCTTCGAGAAGCAACTGCAAATTCTGTAAAGCAGGCGTTGCGTTCTCTCTCTCAGCTGAAAAGAGCAGCAACCACGCTGCACAATTGGTGCTTAGTTTTTATCAATTTACTGCATTTGTGAATGAAGCTCTCTGCTCAAGTTTCTGTCGTGGCTGTTGTGCTTGCACTTCAGAAAGGAAATTGAGGACATGGGCTGCCAAGCTACAAGCTTGTATTTGCACTTGTAATAGATTTATGACTGTCCCCTTGAGCTAATTTGTTTTAACAGTTGAAGAAGCAGCGTATTTGCAATGCTTATTCTTTCATAATTATCAACCATTCTTAATTTTCTGCTTTTTTTATCTGAGGTTTATAACATGTGAACTACTAAATTTTGGAGTTCTACATCCTCTCGTAGCAGTGCAGTTTTGCAGTTTCCACTATTTCAAAGAGTCATTGAGGTAACGATGCCTTTCTAAAATTGACCCCTTTCAAGAACTAATTCTTGTCTAAAATGTATTGCTTCTATTCATGAGGTTGTGCGTACACCTGCTGTTTTTAGCACTTTGAAATTTCAGAGTTTTCTCATACAATGTCTAAAAAATGCAATAAAGAGAGAATCTAGAGTGTTCTTTTGACTTTCAATAAAATTCAACATGTAATTAAGCAATCCCAAAATAGGACTATTATTCAATTGGCTATCATGTTGATGCAATTATTGTAGGTGCACTTACCTTGAAAACAAGGAAAAATGAGATAAGCTAAGCTTATATGATGCCATTCACAAGGAGCTTTGCATAACTTATTCATTGGGGCCTCTCTATAGTTTAAATATATGAGCTTATAGCATATATAATATTTAATCCATCAATGGAAGGTTTTTTCAAGAAAAATTGTTGGTGTATTGTCCAAAATTGAAATTAGAATATTACGTGGTAATATTTTTAGGCAATTTTTAGGTGATTGCAAGATTGCAAGATTATAACATTTGATGTTTGAAAAATATATATTATTTATTCAATTGGATTTGGATAGGAAGATTATAACATTGGGAATTTGAAAATATGTTATTTTTGATTCAACTAGACAAAAACAACAAACTTTAAGCCCTCTTGGATTAAAATTTTCCCTCTACATAAAAATGAGGATTTATACTATTCATTAGTATATCTTATTAGGTACAGTCATGCAAAATCTTAAAAGCAAATAAGGCATCTAACTTACTTAGGTCAAGTAATTTGGCAATACACTAGCCAATTTTTGATGATTTTTTTTGTTCATTATGGAATTTGTTTTTTCAAAATTCAAATGGTGAAAATGTAGAGTCAAATTTTTTGAATACGTGGAAAAAATTCAAAATCTTTGACTTCAAAGATTGTAAGATTTTAGTGCTTAAAGTTAGAAAAAAATGTTCTTTTTTGAAATTACATTAAGACAATTTGACTCTTGTGAAATGTGATTTTAAAAATAAATTAGTGTAATTTTTTACAATTGCATATCATATCATGTTAGGTACATACATGCCAAATTTCAAAAGTAAATGAGGGGTTTGGCACAAAATGACCAATACTCAAACTACCCAAACTTCACCCAAGCATCTAATCCAATTTTATTTTTCTTTCCACAAAGGCAATTAATATATGCACCTTGTGTTGAAATATGAGAAATGTCACATCTGTTCAAAATTGACTTCATATTACCTAAACTTTCAATTGTCCATTCAATAGTCTTTTAAAGGTTAATTCGTAAGTTTTGCACATTTTTTTCTCCATTATAATGCCTAAGGGTTCTTCCATCCAATTATTTGTAGCTCCTTGGTTAAATTGTATTGTAATTTTTTCCATTAGACTATCCAAAGATACACTAAAGAATCTTAGGAGATTCTTTTGTTCTACCAAAATAATTGCAATAGCAACCTTTGATGGCTTGTGTTCCTACATGTCATCCATTTTATATACCACCTAAGCCATCTTTCCAACCAACCAATTCTTGATTTCCATCTTTTTTGATGTTTTGTATAAGTGTCTTATTTTAGTGTCTTGTCTTGGTGTTTTGTTTTGGTGTTTATCATAAGACAATGTAGTGTAGTGAAATTTTGTCTATATCGTATATTTACTAAACTTGGTGCTTTGGAAACCTTGATGGAGATGGATGCAATACAATTTATAATTACTAAAAAAATGAAGTTTGATAAGTTTCTAATCTATTTAATTTTGTTAATCTATAGTTTCAAAATTGAAATTGAAGTTGAAAAGTTCATCAATTTAGTTTATTCTTTAGATCTCAAGCACATTTTTAAGGTTGAGCAAATTTGAGGACCATCTTTTATAAATAGGACTATGTAAGAAGATTGAGAAGATGATTTGAAGTTATGACTATATAAACAAATGGAGACTTGATAGATGAAATGTGATCTAAAAACCAACAACATCCACTTTGTATATTGGCAGAGAATGTAGTGTAAAGTCATAGTACAAAAATCTAAGATATTATTTGTACAATGTAGTGTAGAAAATACAATGCAATGTTGTTGCCAAATAGAAGATTTGTTTAGTGGAAGATGTTTTGGATTCAAAAGTCCTACCTCCTATATGGAAATAAGGTGCAAATTCAAATGTATGTGAAGAAATTACAAGCCAAACTATGAAATTTATACAAGAATGTGAAAGCAAAGGTAGATAAAGAATCTCTCACTACAATGTTGATGATAAATAAAACATCTGCCATAGTATAGGTGCATTAGATAATGAAGGAATATAGTAATTGGAAGCATAAATTAGATGGATTAGTTAGAAGTGAGAAAAATACAAATAATCATATTAAAAACACATAAAGTACTACAAGAAAATCATTTATAGTATACTAAAGACAATCAGATAAGGCATTTTTCCATCTACTCCTAAGCTCTTTTGGACAACCACATAGACAATCTATACTCTAGACTTTCCAAAAATAAGAAGCAATTGGTTGTGATGACTCTAATCTTGATTGTATTAGAGTAATCAAAATTAGTTGAGTACTTAGAATCAATACTAAAAAGAAAGAACAAAGTTAAAGCTTAGTATAACTACACTATTATGCTCGAAAGCCTTTTCCAATTACAAACTTAGGCATTTTGATACTTACAAGTGTCTAATGCTAGTTACATTGATTTTTAGAGGATGTGCACTATCTTTGTTGTTACTTGTTAGGTTCCATTTTTTTGTGAGCCTACATGGCCCACCTCATAGCACAAACTTTAAACTCCAAAAATGAAAACAAGTTATATATATAGTACCACAAAGTTGTCATGAAACAAAAATTCTCTATTCTTCATTAATTATAATTCTAAAAATTGCTCACAATGTCTTCTATAACAAAAATCTCAATATCAACTTCTCCGTACTCATAAGGTATTATTGGCCATAGATGGCATGGAAGATAGAAATTAAACTAGAAGATAGGAACTGATAGTGCATTCACAATCCCTTTGTTGCAGGTGTTTTGTTCCATATCAAGTGTCAAACACAACAATCTCACAATGTGTAGATCATATATTCAATTTTTTTTGGACATGAGCTTTGGTGTCATCCTTAGTCTTGCAAATTTATAGCTTTCAAGAAGAATCTCAATTTTGAATCATGTCTACTACATTGCAATATACAAGTCTTTTGTTGTTGTTACAAGATTTATTCAATATGTAATTAACCCCTAAAAGACCAAGGGGTGTTTGAGCATAGCTCTTGTTTTCTTGACTAGCTCTTGCAACAAGCATAATTCCTCATTTATATAGAATAATTTTGATGATTTCCACTTTTGAAATGAAAGAATATTTGTGTAGCTTTCCTATGAAAAAAAATCAACAAAATCATACAATTTTGAAAAAATGCCACCATTGACAAGATTGATGAAAGATGTTTAGTTAGGTAGTACTTTGTACATGACCTAAAATGGGAATGTTGAAATTGGAATGCTCAAAAGTTTTCCAAAAACACTAATTTTTTTCCACAAGTACATATCATCATGATATTGATGTGTAATTCTTTTCAAATAATTTTGAGGTGAAGAAAAGAATATGAGGATGTGAAGTGATAGTCTAGAGCATCTTCTCTATTCTCAAAGAATTCACCAAAAACCACATACTTGATCATTTTTTGATTGGATTGTACCATCGTATTTAGTGGAAAAAATCATCTAGAATCTCTTTGTTATTCAAAAGTTGTTAATGAGGTTACAGTATTGAATTTTCTACAAATGTAGTTGCAAAAGCCATGTGGTAGCCTTTTGGTCCTTTAGGGGTTAAAAGAGAGCCAAATAACAATAATCATTTGTCACTTCTTCATTGTCTATAATTTGCTTCTACTTGACATCTTTGTGACGTGCCTTTTCTTTATTCACAAATTTAATGATTATAGACGTTTCAAACTTATCCCAATATTTTGATTATTTTATACAAGTGGACTTTTGATTTCCAAAGTCAATACTCACAAGGACAACAAATATGAAATTTTTGTAGAATAGCAATGCTTACCTCCAATAATTGCTGAAAATTGCTCAAAACCTTAGTAGTACAAGCATACACTACTATTTCAAACATCTAAGAATAAAATCAATCATCATGTTTATTGTGACATACATCAAAGCAATGATCCAAGATGTATATGACCTCTCTACCCCTTGCAAATTGCAATCATACTTTATACCCTACAACTTTATTGGACTTTGAATTTGAAATAGACTAGTCACTACTATAATTTCATTGGATAGTAGCGACTACTATCCTTGTATGGCATCTTCTTCATAACTTTTTATTGAACCCTCACTAGATTCTACAATACATGGCTAGCATGATTAAATGATGGTTGTTGCTCTAGAGCATGCATTCCATCAATGTCATAGCCATTTGCATTTAAAAATCTGAGCACCTAATATAATTCTTGCCATAGTAGTTTAAATTGGCTTGCAAGTTCAATATATAAGCGTTAGTGAATGTGGTGTTCTTCAAGAAAAAAAAAAGTGAGTGCATGTACTTCTTAGTGGCAATGGATAAGAATCCCGGGTTTGGTTATAGACATCTACTCCATGCATGCACTTAGAATAAATCACTTACATAGGGGTAGTACAATAGGAACAATGAGTTTAGTACCTCCATTATTTTAAGAAGCATTGATTCCCTATGACTATGTTGGATTTGGTGTAGTAGATAAAAAATGAATGTCTTTATGGGTTAACAGGAAACGCTTATCGGGACACTTGTTGATTTTTATAGCATTGGATCATTTGTGAAGGTAGTATTGAAAGTGATATGAGCTTTTGGAAAAAATATGAAAAAAGAAGAGTTAAAACACTAAAAAATCCTATTCTCAAAAAATTTGGCATAAAAAAAAATTCTACAATTATACTCAAAAATATTTAATAGAAAATTTCAAACAAGAAGATGTATTAATCCTTAAATAGTTAGAAAATATCAAATTTCCAAAAAAAAAATAAGACTAAAAACTGAATGGAAATGAGATTAACCAATGATTGAAATGATTGAAAAGTCTATCATCCTTAGTATCCTCCTAGTGTATGGCATCCATCTCCTTGTCCTTATGCATTCTCACAATGGTCAAATTTTAATAGTTTTCTACATTGAAACACACTTTTTTTAAATTTCATATTTAATTTTTTCATATAGTAATATAAATTCAAAACTTAATTTAATCTTTTTATAATTAAAAACATTAAAATGAAATTCATATTATCATTTAAAGCTCTTTATTTACAAAATTCATAGTAATTACAAAAATACGAAAAATACTATTAAATTCTTCTAAGCAAAATTGGAAATGATAGTATTAAACATCATAGTGTAATTGATGTACTTCTTGAATTTACATTAAAAGAAATTCAATAGAAAAATTCAAAAATAATACTCTATATGTTTTAAGCTTTTAAAATGCTTCTTTTCAAAGTGTCATAAAAATGATAATTTAATCATTTTGAAAAAATAAATAAAAATGAATAAAACATAGATTATTAGAACTACATCTTATTAATCAACTTAAGATTAACATTTAAAATCAAGAACTACTTGAAATTTAAGTTTGACTCTTACACATGTTTCTTGATCATGTTTGTCTTTTAAAGGTTAATGGTTGTCCCACTGTTGTAGTGCGTGGACTCTGATAGTGATTTGTGTTGAAGTTTACGTTCCAAAAACCCTACTACTCTATACTCTAACTATAACCTAGACTAGCCTAATTAGATCCTTTGTAACCATTTAGTTGTACTTACTTAGTAGCTGTAAACATACTTAGTGGTTGTAATAGTCATGATTCATCTAGTGTAGTGGGATGCTTAGCAACGTTCCTAATCTGTAAACTATTTAAGTTTGGACCCTAAGTGGATTTGATTATCTAAATGCAAGTTTGCAAATTACAACATGGTATAAAAGTTGAAGGAGATCTAAGAAGAGTCTAAGCACTTTAGAAAAGTTAGGGATTGTAGTAGAGGAAGGGTCTTGAGGAATAGAAGAGACAAAGCTTAGAACGAGAAATAGGATCAAAATGACAACAATAGAGCGTTGCTCTTGTAACTATTGGAAAGGTAGAAAGATGGCAAAAATGACTAGTGTTGCTTTCAGAGAAGGTAACAAGCTTAAGGGTTCATCTAATTACTACATCTAGGCCTTGAAAATGAGGGCAGTTCTCAGAGCGAAGGGCCAATGGTCAATTATTGAAACCAAGTAGAAACCAATAGTCTATCCAATCACAATAGAAGGAGAAACTATGACTAAAATTCAATTGAAGCGGAAGAAAATGTTAGCATGTCGCTTATTATTGCTATTAGTGTTTGACAATATTATTGATCTTATTGCAGAGCACATCGACCTAGCTGTGGCATGGAAAGCACTCAAGGACTAGTTCAAAATTGGAGATCAATCACAAATACTCACTTTCATGGGGCAGCTACAATCGCTCCAAATGCATGAAGGAAGCTCAATAGAAGACTACATCAAAAGGCATGGGAATTGATGAACCGCCTAAGTAGCATGGGTGAACGACTATTAGACAAAAACATCAATCAACTGGTGCTCAATTGTCTACTATGGTCATTTAAAAGCCTGATTCAAACACTTGCTCACATCAACCCCGAAATGACATTCAACAAGCTAAGCTCGAGTCTCTTCTCTGAGGCTCACAGACGGTAATATTGAATCCAACAAATGGGCGACAACAAAGCTCTTGCAACAAGTTTCTAACAGCAAATGAGTATTTGAGGGCAAGGAGGTTGATGGTTGATGTGCAGTAGAGGACTCCCCAGAAGAGGATATTATGGAGCACCAACACACCAACATCCACCTCCACTATGTTACAACTGCAACTTGCCCGGTCACATCGCAAGAGACTATAAGCTGCCTCGTAGATCCTATACTCCATATAGCCAAGAATCATCCAAGAATGCCATCTATGCAAACTCAACTAAAAAGTTCAACACACAGTATGATGATTACGACTCAAGTTATGAACCGTACTACTAGGACAATGGACCATGATACCTTGACAATGGCACCATGGGGCACATCATAGTACACATGCATAAGCTAGATTAGTCACACATCCCCTTTGAAGTAGAAATAAGGGAGGTCAAAACTGGAGGGGGAAAGTCACATGTGATTTATGGGACAAGGACTGCCACTATAAGCACTGAGGATGGATCAATAAAGCTTAAGTTTGTTAAGTATGTACCTAGCATGAAGAAAAATCTAATCTTTGTTGGAGCCATTATTGACACTAGTTACAAAGTTATGTTTTCTAGTAGTCAGTGTTGGATTATAAATAGGCAAGTTCATGTCATTGCATCGGGGAAAAGAGACCCCATAAATGTACTATACTACTTTGAAAAACAAATGAGAGCATTATTAACTTACAACAATGACACCACTACACTCTAGCATCGTTGTTTCGGGCACTTAAGTTTCTCCAATCTCTATCATCTGTCGTAGATGCCACACACAATTGGACTGCCCAAGTTCAATCTTGAAAAAGAAGTCTGTCATTGTTGCCTAGCAGGGCGACAACACCAAGAACAATCCCCTAAGACCTTAGATATTGAACCACTAGAGCAGGACAACGAATTCACACCAACATAATGGGGCCGATGTAACAAGAATCACTTGGAGGTTCTTGTTATACATTGATCTTCACCGATAATTTTTCAAGGAAAAGCTAGGCCTATTTCCTAAAGCACAAGAGTGATACCATGGAAAAATTTCATGAATTCAAGAAGAAGATAGAGATAGAGACTAGCTATCCAATACAAGTATTGAGATCAAAGAAGGGATGAAAGTACAAATCAATTGAGTTCAAAGATGTCTATATGGAGAATGGTATTCGTCAAAAACTTACTCAATTAGGGACTCCACAACAAAACAGCTTAGTAGAAAAGAGAAATCAAACAATCATTGAAAGAGTGAGAAGCATATCCAAGGACTGTGACTTACTAATGTACTTCTAGACCGAAGCAGTATTATATGCAATGTACTTGATAAATTGGAGTCCAATAAACAAGAGCCAACTCCAAGATGACACCCAAAGAAAAATATACTAGTATAACCCCCGACATCTCACTGTTGAAGATTTTCGAATGCTTGGCATACATTCACATATCCAAGGATGCATGAAAGAAATTAGACAATAAGACCCATATGCATATTCTTAGGAATAGATAGTAGACCAAAGCATATCAATTATATGACAATCAATGGAGAAAAATGATCATCAGTAGGGATACAATCTTTGATGAAGCACAAGTAGGTTTTAGGTACATCAACCAAATGGAACTTGAGATCGATAACCTTGTCATGCTACCGAGAAATCATCCAAACAACTATACAAGGGAAAACCTAGAAACAGAATCCATACAAGATTTAGTAACTAATGATCTCAAAGTCCTTGAACCTTTAAGCTTGGAGTTGTCCGTTCCTGATCGACCTACCTTCTCTGACGACACACTAGATCTACAAAACAATGGTGACCAATTTGATAGTCAAGGAACTCCAATCTCGATGGAAAGCAATAGGGCCTTATGTCCTAGAAGACCAATTCCCATCCTAATTGATAGAAACACTGGACCATTGGAGCGTCGCTATCCTAGTCGAAATTGAACCCCATCCATAAAGTTGTATGACTTCTAAACCCTGATCTTGAAATTAACAAAAAAGCCACTAGATTTTCAAACATAAACAGTGAGATAACCTCCATCCTCAAAAACCAAACCTGAAACATCATTAACAGGCCTCCTCATCGAATACCAATTATGGCTAAGTGGCTATTCAAAATCAAGAAGGATGCACAAGGAAGGGTAAACAAATTGAAAGCTAGATTAGTCACCAAGGGATTCCGATAGTAGGAGGGAATAGATTATAACGAGATCTTTGCTCCCATTGTGAAGTGGTCAATAATTCTCATGATATTTGCACTAGCATCAAAAAGCAACTAGCCTTTGCATCAACTTGACGTGATCACTACCTTTCTAAATGGGATAATCAATGAAGAAATCCTCATGGAAATCCCACCTGGATTTTCCAATGCTAGAGACAACTCAAAAGTATGCAAGATTAACTAGACTTTGTATGATCTAAAACATGCACCCAAAGTTTAGTATGACTACATCACAAACCTGGCAAAAACAACAAGGACTCATCCAAAATAGCAACGATCCCAACTTGTACTACACGAAACAAGATGGAAAGCTCACATTGTTACTTTTATATGTAGACAATCTTATAATTATAGGCAATGACCAAACAACCATCTCTGAGCTTGAGGAAAAGCTAAAATAGGAGTTCAAAATGACAAATCTCAGTGAGGCTAGCAATTACCTTGGTATTGAGATTCACAAGTAGGAAGATGATGTGTTCATCAACCAGAAAGGGTACATTCAAAAACTATCAGAGAAATTTAACATGCAATTATGTAACTTGACGGAAGTATCAATGAAACCAAAGATGCATTTACAAAAAGACACAGGCACTCCAAAAGCAAACCTTACACTCTACCGTTCCTTTGTGGGAAGTCCGTTGTATCTTACATACACACAAATCCTAACATCTTGTATGTTGTAAGCTATGTCTCGCGCTATATGCAAAAACTAGAGGATGTCCATTATCAAGCTGCAAAGAAGATTCTCAGATACTTATGAGGAATAGCAAACTACGAAATGTTTTTTTCCAAGAAATGACTCAAGCACATTGCACACCTTTACTAACGCAAATTGGGGGATGGATCCTGATACGCGAAGATCGACATCAGGCATTCTACATAGGTTTGGAAACACAAGTATCTCATGGAGCAATAAGTTACAACCTATTGTATCATTGTCGAGTACAAAAGCAAAGTACAAGGTGCTCACAAATGTGGCAAAAGACATAGTTCATTTTTGGAGATTACTATAGGAACTGAGAGCTCTTGATTTTTGTCCCACAATGTTACTTAGTGATAATCAATCAAGTCTCAAATTTGTGAGGAATCTAGTGATGCATGCACGTACAAAACATATTGAAATACATTACCATTTCATTAGAGATGCTAAAAATACAAGAACCCTACAGGTGGAATATATTCCAACCAACGACCAACTCGCGGACTTCCTCACGAAGCTTGTCTCATATAAGAGCTTCGCAAAAAATTGATGCTTTACAAGTGTGATTCCTTGCCCTTTCTTCTAAATCTCAAATTTGCTACAAGCCCAAGATGGCATCTGAAAATTATCTAACCAAAGTGCATGTCTGCTAACTCTATGTCTAAAATTTGGAGCTCTTGGATTTCGTTTGGACCCACAATTTTCCCACCAATCACCAAGATACTTGAGCAAATCACACTAGTGGCCCTCCATACATGATCTAATATCAACATTGCACTTCAAAACCCTAATCTCGCCATCAAAAGCAACAATTGTATTGCTCTTTGACACCTCTTCTACTTGTGCAATCAGAAACCACATAGACAGGCAAAGTTCCTGCACTCAAACGTACACTCGACAAACTCCCAAAGCCAACAACTAGAGCGCCAACACCCAAATTTGTATCTGCATCAAGAACATCGGGCCTCACTTATTCATTGTTGCTACCTCACAAGCGAACAAGTGCTTTAGTACCATGCTAGAACATCCAAGCTCCTTACCAAGGACATATCATTCTCTGCCTCACGCAACACCATCATTGCCTCAAAGGGAAATGCAAAGATCCTCACCATCGCCAACCAACGTCTCTCAAACCTTACTTTATTTATAAAATTAGGGTTTTTTGGACTAAGGGAGGGTGTTGAAGTTTACATTCCAAAAACCCTACCACTTTGTACTCTAACTATAACCTATAATAGCCTAATCAGATCCTCCGTAACCATTTAGTTGTACTTACTTAGTGGCTATAAACATACTTAGTGGCTATAACAACCATAATTCAACCAGTGTAGTAGGGTGCTTAGCATCGCTCTTGATTTGTAAACTATTTAACTCTGGACTTTAAGTAGGTTTGATTATCTAAATGCAAGTTTGCAAATTACAACAATTTGTTTCCAAAATTTCACTGGTACAAATCCATGCTGAAAAATCCATTGCAAACTATGGTTTTGCAGTAGTAAAATCAGGGCTAAAACTAACACAATTGCATTCAAAATAACATAGATTTAATACAAGACCATGGTTTGAAATGTTTTTTCTAGTGTAGATTTGTATTGAAGTAGTCTGCTCGTAAAGTGACCATTTAAGAGTTGATTGCTTTGGAAGGGAAGCTAAGCTCCTTGAAACCATTTTCAGCATATTTTCAAAGGAAGAAAAATGGAAATGGCATCTAACCCAAGTTGTTTCATATTTTTAATTTGAACCTTTGTGGAATTAGTTACAAATTTTTGAAGTTGAAATGTAGTGGTCACTACAAGTGATCACCTCTTGAAATGTACACTTCTAGTACATTGAAAAAAGCAAAATGTACTTCTATGCCGTGATCGCTTTTAGAGCATGGACATTTCTAGAGCAGACTACTATAGTGTTTGCATCAAATGCATTATCAGTTGTAAAGGCAGCCTCTGAGTTTCTTCTAACTAGGCGGATCCCATAGGTAGAGTTATGGTTGCAACTTGCAAGACAGCTGGTTGCGAGACATGTCTATTCATAAGTATTGCATGCCTTCAGAACGTGTGCACATTCTGCACATCCAAATCATTCAAGTTCACTGCTGTAGTCAGAAGGTGCACTGTCGAAGCTCTTTACTACATTATGACATGCACTTGAATCATAGAAAATACAGTCAGAGAGAAATATTCAAACATGGGCATAATCATCCTTGGTTCAAAGATTTCGTTGTAAGTTTTAGGCAAGGGATTAATTTTGTCACTGAACTTCAAGCTAGGTTGTCACAGAGCTTTTGTCATTCAGAAATTAACCCCTAAACGCCCAAACTGCGTTTTTTGGCAACATAGAAATTTTGGGCAGCTCACCACAAATGGAGTTTTTATTTTATTTTGCTAAAATTTTAACAGAAGATGTGCCCAAGGAGTAGCTTTAAGGCCCAACAATTTTCATAGCTTTTGACTACATAGTTAAAAAGTTATTGTATGATATGTACTTTCCATTGCTTGGCAGGCAATCTGGGCAGGCAAAAAAAACTTCTTTAAGAATCATTTTTTTAAGAAATTAAAATTTGAAATTGGTTTCTAGATTTATATATTCTTAGAAAGCTTTGAATCATTCCATTTTGATCAATGAGTCAAAAGTTATGAGGAATTTTAGTTTATGGGAGTTCAGGGATTGTTATTGAATCTCTACTCTAAGACAAACTTTGAAGTAGTTTATTTAACTCAATTTTCAATATTTTTGGAAAAAAATAAAAACATTGGGTGTAAATTTTTTTATCACAATATTACAACTATGGGGATTGGCATTTTTCAATTCCATAAATAAATTGTTAACAATTTAGTATTTTGAATCATTCTCTACTCTTTTCTACTTACTATTTTTTTCCTATATGTTGTACAATTCCAAATGATCTGAAATTTTTCAAGCATGTAGCCAACTCGACTTGAAAAATGAATCCAAAGAATTGCAACCATTTTGAACATTTTTTCATACAAATGTGACCTTCTAAAGTGCAGCTACCCGAATTTTCGCAAAGCCCAAGAAAAGAAATTTGTTACTTCAAATGCTAATATCTTGCAATCTACACGGTGGAAATTTCAAAAAAAAATTCTACATGTTCTCAAACACACTTACTACAAGATCCTAAGGTTTCATATATCCAAAAATATTTTTTTCTAAATTTTAGTACATGTACTAGAAATGGCAGCTTGGAAGCGGTTTTGGTGAAAACATAGTCAAAACCATTCAGGGGTTAAAGACATATCCACAACACAATTCAACTAATTGACACGCTCTGATCGAGAAGCTCTTTGTATCACCTTTTCCGCATCTATGAATCCAACCCAGAATGCGTGTTCTGTGTCTGACGTTGAAAATAGATGGTGCAGCAAGGAACCTCAAATTTCCAAATCAATTGTAAGAAATGGGAGCTTGAGCAAGTAACCGTGGTAGAACAATGCATGAAGAAGTCTAATCTGTTCAGGCTCAAGTGCCCTGTAATCTTGCCCATCTCTCGATCATAAGGTCAATACACATGCTAGTACCATTGCTGCAATTGCTTGCCCAATTTAGAAAAGATGAGGCGGCGTACAACGACAAGTACAGACACATCTCTGCAAGAACCATGAGATCTAGTAATTGGCAATAAAATTCACAATATGAAATCAAAATACTTGTTGAAGAACCTAGCCTTGGTGGTCGTTGGGTCAACATGTAGCATAATGAACTTCTATCTTATAATAGGGGTAGTTATAGCTTCTTTATGCTTGTATGAATTGGTCGAGAATTGATACGTGATAAATTCTGAGTGGAGTTCTGAGGCCTGTGGACCCTTTGTTCTCCGACCTCGGAGGTTGTTGGCTCTTCTCCTTCTTAGGTGAAGAAACAGCACTTCATTCTCCGACTTTCAACCTTCCGTTCTTTTGTTTCACTATTGTGTGGCTATACTCATCACCCATTTGATGAATTCATCAAAATTACCTCAAGGATTAAACATTCTCTGTAGTTTCTATTCTCCATGCTTGCCACAACAAAATGGGGGTGTCAGACCTTCTTCACAAAAAATGGCTCCCTATTGGATCCTCATTTCCCTCACCAACTTCTTTGACTTCATAGAACTTTGTTTCTCGTAGGAGGTGTGACTACCCCTAGTGTAGAAAAAGTATTGCCTACTAGCAAACAATTTAATCCATTCATGAAAGGAAACCACCATTTTTTCTATTGCTTCAATCTTCAACTTCTTGAAACTATTGTAGAAAAAACTATATCACTCTAGTAGCACGCATAGTGGCAAGATGTATGTCCTCTAAGATCCAATTCTTGAAGCATAGTTAAGAATTGTTTTTGCCATCACTGCATCTATTCACTCTTGTAGAGCTTCATCAATGAGAAAACAATGTTGGAAAATATATTTTACGTTGTTTTATTGTTTTATTGTTTGAGATTATTTTAGATACAAGTACAATAAGATTGAAGATCATTAGATACAATTTAGTGTGTCAAGGGAGTTGACATTTTTGGACACTAGCACAAAAGAGGCAACCCATTTCTGACCACTTAAGTAGTTACATGTATAAGTAGGGTGGGTTTTTTCAATGAAGAAATTTTTCTATATGTAGAAATAGAGTTTAGAAGGTTCCCATAATCTTCCAAATTTTTTTCTCTCAAAATAGAATGACCATGAAATTCTCAACTGAAGATTCTCTTCCTCCTATATTAGTAATACATGTCATCCTATTTCTGACCAAGGGCTGGTTGCAAAATCAAAAATCTTATAGCCCAATTATAATGGGCCATTCCTGATCAATTACACATCTTGTAACTAATTGGAAATAGCCCTCAGATCCCTATGCTGCTAAAATGGGGGATTGTGTGTGTGTGATTATGAATGGATTGCCTCCCATAATTATTGAGTGTCAATAGTCAAAAGTGGAAGCATGATTGAAAAATATGTATTTAACTCCATATAATGATAGAGGCACATTTAAAACACAAATTGTGAAAAAAAATGCCACTTTTAAGTGTAGTGAGAAAAAAAATTATTATATATATTTTTTCTTCAAAATTCAACCATTCAAATTTTTACTTGATTACTATGAGAATGTATAGAAAAAATTTCAGAAACTTTGACTACACATATTAAAAGATTATAATGTTTGAAGTTAGAAGAAAAGTGTTTTTTCTTTCAACTTGCCTAATAAGGCTAGCAGACTTTAATTCTTCCTAAAGTGAGATTTTTATAGTGTACATGGTTATTTTTTTACATTTTCATTTTATATCGTGTAAGTTGTACACTCCCCAATTTTCAAAATTATAAGAGGGTTTTTGCACATACTACTTGAAGTTGTCCAAAATGCCTATAAAATTCAAGGCAACATAACTTTTAATCTGGGCACCTAATCAAGAAAAAAAATTATATTCCCACTACGGGAGTATATGTTTCCACTTGGTGTTAAAATTTGAAGAACATCCATTAAAAAATGACTTCATACACACTTACCCAAAATCACTTGTATACATTCAAATGAATGGTCATTCAATCTTTTAGGGGTTAACTAATTATTAGAGGTTTTCTAACATGACATTTATATCAAAAACATTGCAATTTCAATTTAGCAACAGCTTATAGGTAACTCATAGATTCCTTAGGAATGCCAAGAATATTCTATACCATCTATTCAATCAAAAGTCTTCAAAATCCATATGTACAAGTACCAAATGCATTTTTAAAGTACTAAATAAGCTTTACATGTATAAAAGCTAATTTTTGATAATTTCACTAAAGGTGGGCATTGCAGAATGTATAAAGATATGCCAAGACTAATTTTGTGGTACTGAAGAAGCAATTTTAAAATTTGTTTCAATGCTCTTAGAAAAGAAGGTCAAACCTGAGTCTTTAGGGCTGCAAACTTTAAGATTCCTTACCTATGAACTGTGATTACATTTTGCTTCAAATATTTGAAGAAGTGAAGAGTACCTCACATACAACTTCTGTATTCACACTTTTACTTTTTCTTCACTCATTCTTGTGCTATGGCTTTCTGAACACAAATGTCCGTAACACTGACTCAGTTTCGTGAGTCACTGTATTACAGTATGTAAATTTGAACCTCTGATTGTACGATGAGTGATGTCCAGCAATCCGGGAAAAGTCTAGTTTTACTGAAAACTCTTTTAGTTGTAGACATGTAACATTTGTAAATCTGAACCTCTGATTGTACGATGGCCTCATGCCATCGAAGTTGATAAATCTAAGCTTTCTACATACTAGCTTGCTCTGACACCCCACGTCTGTTAACTTCTCAAGCACAAGTGGCAACGTGCACAATGCCTCAATCGTCAGCAGGATACATTCACTCTCGATTCCCATTCTTTCACCAAGATTCCTTAGCTCGAGTAAATGACAAAGATCATTGGTTTAGTTAAAAAAAAACCATTAGCCTCGCAAAGTTACAGCAACCGTTGCCGCCATTAAGCTGATGATAGCAACAACCCACGCAATGGTGACCGAAACAACTGCAGATGAAAGGTTCAAATTTCACAACTGTTTCTGTACAATCTAAAATGGTTAATCCTCCAGCATAAATCAAACACCAGAAACCTTTCTCAAAACGGCTCGAAGATGAGGTTGCTGCTCGTGACCATGAATAGCCATTTCCACTGTGTACCTCAACTCGTCCCCTTCCACTTCAAACACACGCCCAATGTCCAAAACCTGCATGCATTCTAGAGGATAAGAAATTGAGGTATGTTCGTTGTCTCCTGTTAATCATTTGCCACTGTTTCATATCACAACATAAAAGAGAAATCCAATGACATCTGGATTCATCCGGGGGCCATCAAAATCGTTTCTAACCTTTGAGGCGTTACCGACAAGACTGGTCTGTAGTTGCACTCTCTTCTTTTCTGCATCAAAGGATCCTTTCTGCTCAAAGAAAATAGGTGAATTAGGATACAAGGTCAGAGCAAGCTTTCAAAATACAACTGCGTTCACATGATATTTCACATTGACTCAGTTCGATCTTCCCATCCCAAACCAGTGCTGAGAATTTCATGAATGTGTGCTTTCCTTTCCAGATACATTCACTTCTTTATATGTTTCATACCAAAGTACAACGAACTCCTGACAAAGAAGTTTAGACAAGAATATATGTCTTCGTGCCTGAACTTCAGCCAGACCAGTGCTCTGAGAAATGACGACTTCAATAGAACCATCCGGCTTAGGACGCCAATATCCACTCTCTGCATGCATAGGCTCCCCTGAAGCTGCTTTCCATGTCTTCTGGGAATAAGCAATCACCGGCTGCATCAAATCATGTCCAGTGAGAAACTAAAGCAATCAAATAAACGAAAGAGAAGCACAAGACTAGGCACGCGAGACAGAACACATATATCAAAGCTGCATCATTGCAGTAAAAGAACCAGTCCGAGGCTTCACCCATATCTCATTTCCATTTCAAGCTTTCCTCAAGCCAAATCTCCCCACACATTTCACAGTAAATTGTCACTTTCATGACCCTTCATGAAATTTCTGAAATTTCCACTAGCTGCCGATTGCTCTCGATCACGACCTTAACATATTGCTCTCAACGATTGTGACAAATCAATTTCTTCAAAGTCATTTGCACGTTTTCCTGCCTTATTATCTCATTCCACCAGTACAACCTTCAAAACCACATACATTGAGCTTCCAACACGGAACTCAAACCTCAAGGGGTAGATGGACACCCACGCCCTTCCCCAATATTTTAGACGATCATTCTTTTGCGAAAAAACGGTGACAAGAATTTCCCCTTACGCACTTTCAAAATTTCAAGTACACTTGTAACAAATTCATTGGCTTTTAAAAGCATCTGCCACTTTCAAAATGCTGCTGCAAAAACACATTCTCCACCAGTTCATAGCGGACATGACGCGATCACTAGAAAAACGATTACTGGATGAAACCACTCCGAATTCAAGCATCTTCGTGTAATTGTCAAGAGTAGGGTTAGGAAAAAGGCACGTGCAAGAACAGAGGTTTGCTCCGAAATGAGCAGAACCCAACCCCTGAAGTCATTTTTTTAATTCAAACGATTCTGAAACCTCGAAAATCTTATCAAGGTAAGACCCAGGTCACCGGGACACAAAATTAACAGCAGTTTCGTACCCAATTGTACATGACATCCAACATTCAATCAAGCCGAGTAAGAAGAGCCACCTTGCCAGAATGCCAGAGCTTGATCTCCTCGCCGTACTTGAACGACTGGATGGTCGGGAAACCTCCTTCGCCTTCGCCGCGCCAGGTGCCGAGCAGAAACGATATCGGCTGCAACAGCGGGTGCAGTGGGGGCGGACCTTCCGCCATGGCTAAAAGTCCTGGGCTGTGAGTGTGTCCACCCCGTGCTTGTTTGTCCCGTTTAGGACTCTACACTAGAACAATGGGAGAGACGATTCACGCGGGCGTCCATCAGTCGCACCAGATTCAATGGACAATTAAAAGAGGGTCAACAGAACCCTGGCCTGCGACCAGTAGTCGGCACTATCGCTACGTTATCTTCTGAGACACAATCTTTGGGTACAGTGAGGTCTACAAAAATTACATAAACTTAGAGCTTCCTTAGACCTAAACGGTATACGGCACTCCAAAGGTATATCTAACTTTTGAATGGTGTATAATTTGAATTTGAAATTTGTAACATTGGAAGCCCATCCAAATATATTTTGAGTAGCGACAGAAAAATTCAGATTTAGACATTGGACAACCACTTCAAAAAGCAAGGTAAGAGTCACAAATTATAGAAGTTTTGGCAAATCATGGTTACCAAAGCAAAACTTGTTCATTGACCTTCTACATTGGGCTACATTTAAAGTGTCAATGGACAAATTTTGCTTTGGTAACCGTGATTTGCCAAAACCTTTATAATTTGTGACTTTTACTTTGCTTTTTGAAGTGGTTGTCCAATGTCTAAATCTGAATTTCTTTGTCACTACTCAAAGTACATTTGGATGTGCCTCCAATGTTACAAATTTCAAATTCAAATTATACATCAATCAAAAATTAGACTTCTTGTTGGAGTGCTACATATCATTTAGGACAAAGAAGGTATTTGCTAGGTATTTGCTTGAAATTGAACAAAAAGCCAACATTTTGATAAGTTGCATCAACTTTGTTTTAATTGTAATTGTACAAATTCAAACTCAATATGTTAGAAATCAAATAGGAAAAGAAAATACAAAAATATCACTTATAGATTGAAAGATTACATGAGAATGTTAGAATTATGAAAGTGATTTGAAGTCTTTCAATCTTCTTTTCATATGTCAAATCTAAAAAATTGGTCACCAAAAAAATATGAGGTCAAAGGACATAGCATGCATAATCCAAATCAACTCACGGCTTCTCAAAATCTCTTCTATAATTTCTTAAATGAATTTCTAAATAATGTGAATTTTTCTTCAAGATTTAATGTATTTGAGGTTCATTTCTGATAGCTCTCAACACTACAGAAAGTCAAGATTACAATGGACACCCTTGCACAAAATGTTGAATAGAAAAATCTTAGTCGTAGTTAATCATTTTCAAAATCGAATTTTTAATGCTAAAACTAGACTTCAAAAAGAATTTTTCAAAAATAGAAACTTGGTTAGGTTTTATTTAACTTCAAAATATTGTCAACACCAAAATTTGGTGCCTCAAGCATTTAGGAGTTAATTCCTGCTTTTTAGTCACAACAATGTTTGAAGATGTTGGCAATTTTTGACTTGTTATTGCAAGTTGAAAACTTCATGGAATTAAGATTTGCCTTTTTGCAAATGAGAGATAAGATGGAAGAGCCTATTATGGTCAAAAAAATCCATCATACTAGATGTTTTCTTTGAGTAGAAATTCGCATTCTTGGCCAAGTTTGAACTTGTCACATTCTATTCCTCTAGAATTGTGCCAATGTTGTAAAGGCTTGTGGCAAATATTGTTCCAAGAAAAAAAAATGCCATCATAAATATGTAGGGAATGATCATGTAACTAGTTTTTTTCATTAAATGAGATTTGGGCCACAAAATCATAATGTCTTATGGGATGGTAATAGAATGAGGAGCCAAGTGGGGAGCCATCTTTTGAGTGGATAGTAAGGAGAGGTACCCACTATCCACCCAAAAGTGACTCCATTTTTGTGCTCATTTTTGGATTTTAAAGATTTTAAAATTTTCATTCACAAACCCCCTTCCCCCTCCCCTTTCTTGAAATTTATAGAAACCAATATAGTGACAATCAATATGGGATCATTCCTCATGTATCCATATCCGGTACTGTATTTGTATTTGGTACTCGTATTTTGTATTCATCATGTATTTGTATCCAGTACTGTACATATATCCAATATCCATATTCAATATTTATCCTATATCTATATCTAGTATTGTGTATGTATTTGATATTGTGTACATATCCGTTATTCATTTTGTACATCATATTTGGATGGCTCAAATTAAATCTCACAAGATCAATAACTTGTGATTTTTTGAAAAATCAACAACAATTTCGAGGGTAAGCATTTTTTCTTAAAAAAAATCAATGGCCTATAAATTTTTTGAGAGAGGGGGGTGGGACAACTAATGCAAACTGGGGGAGCCATCTTTTTAGAGGATAGTGATTAGTGACTATAACAAGAATTTTTAGCTTTTAAATGGAAATTCATTGCAAGAAGTGGGATTTTTGGCCTTCATGATGTGCCCTTGTTAGAAAATACTGTAACTACTTAAGGCAAGTAAGATGAGCATTATAGATACAATTTTTTTGTTGGTTTTAGGGTAATCTGAAGACTCTTTTGGACTCTTTGTGACTTCAATAATTCATTACAAATTCATACTTTGTTGAAAAAATGTAAGACCAATTGCTCTTGTTGTTTCTCACACTTGTTTTTATATGAGAAAAAAATTAAAAGGACCAACAACGTAGCAATTTTGGGTAGCTTACTACAAACATTATTTTTATTTTTTTGCTTTAAAACTTTCATACAACATGTGCTTGAGAGTAGCTTTAAGGCCCATAACTTTTCATAACTTTTGACTACATGGTTAAAAAGTTATTGCATGATATGTAATTTTCAATGAATTCCAAGCAACCTAGGCAAATTAGAAAAAACTTCATTAAGAATCATTTTTTTCATAAATAAAAATTTGAAATTGGTTTTCCAAGATTTATATATACATGGTAAGCTTTAAATCATTCCATTTTGATTAATGAGATGAAAGTTCCGAGGAGTTTTAGTTTGTGGGTAGTTTGCAAGTAGTTGTAGAATCTCTAATCTAAAATAAATTTTGAAATCCTTTAATGAACTTGATTTTCTATATATTTGGGAAAAAAAATAAAAACATGGGGTGTAAATTGTTTATTACAACATTGAAAACATTGGAATTGGTATTTTCAATTTCATAACTAAATTCTTAACAGTTTAGTATTTAGAATCATTCTCTATTTCTTTCTACTTACTATTTTTTTCCTATATGTTGTACAATTCCAAATGAATTTGATTTGAATTTTTCAAGCATGTAGTGAACTTGCCTTGAAGAATGAATCCAAAAAAGCACAACCATTTTGGACATTTAAAAAAAATTCCCAATGCATTAGTTAGGGATTAAATTGGAGGAAATATTAGACTTGAGAAGCTTCACATTGTTGATTTTTTTCTAAGAAAACAACAACATTTGCATTGTCAAAATTACATTTTAAGAATAGAATCTCAAAGTGAAAAATACATGAAAATTTTGTTTTTTAAATCAAAATCCATATAAATAAATAGAGATAACTAGTCAAATAAGAAACTAATTAACTCAATGATTATTAGTATATCTATTTTTTTTTTAAATAACTATTACTATGTTGAGATGGTGTGTTTTCATCTATTCAAAGGAAGTTTTAGATTAGGTCTAGAGTTTCAAGATTAACTTATAAAGGTCAAAATATCCTTGAAGAAGATGATGGATTAAAAAAATTATTTTGTTCACTTAAAGTTTTTTCTTCACCCATTAAAATTTTAAATATAGAGCATGCTATATTTCCAACATTTTCATAAAATTAATTTTGAAAATTAATTTGTATATATATTCTATGAATTTTTGAATTGAGGTATTCTATGACTATTTTGCTTTAAAAGTATATTAGGGAGAATTGTTACTATATAATACAAAACAAAAAAATTATCATAGTGAGAGTTTTACATTTCAAGCTTGCTAAAAAAAACATTCAAAAAATGTTCAAAATTTATTTATAATAAAAATTTGAAATGTGAAGGACATCATTTTTTCAAGACAAGTTAAGTTAGGAGGCTCAAATTGTATAGAGTCGTTTAGAATTGACTCTATAAGAAGGCCATAAAACATATATATTGTATTGCAAATGGATGATTGTTCTTTCAAACCATGGATATGAAGACCTATGCTTCATTTTAAGAGAAGATGGAGTTCATATAACCAACACTTGTTAACATAGTTTGCCCATACTCTACTTTCAAGAAAATTTAATATTAAATATAGGAGTCGTGAATACTATAGAGTGAATATTGATTTATAATGGCATTAGAATTTAATGAATGTGTCTTCTAAGTATTTTTGTGACAGCCCTAAAATGGGCACATTTACATTGATGTCAGGAGAATTTAATGAAAAGACAATGATGGACTTCTTATACATAATTTTAGTGTACATTTTGTTACTAACGCGGTCAAATTGCAAACCTTATGTACACACATTCATGAAGAGAATATAATTAATTTTAGGTATATTAAAGCCATGTCCTATAACATGGTGGCTAGACCTCCATTTAGAGATAACCTTCATGACACTCTCATACATCAGCTTCCTAATTTGAGTTCATTTATGCTTTAACTGCTCTTGCATTCCCTTACAACATTCGTAGAGCTCATTGGTAGTAAACAATTTTTTACATTAGTAGAGTGCACATTACATACTTTGGTACACAAAAATTGCAGTTCTTTTGCTACCACGTTGACAATCATGAGTGATGACTCAGATTCTGATGTAGGCAACAATGTTCACGAAGGACTTTGGGAGAAGAGTCGCAGTTGGGGTAGTAGTCAATGAAACTACAGTGAAGGTGAAGAGGAGGAGGATTCTGATGATGACCAAAATGTAAGCCTCTTCCACTAGGCCAACATTGAGGCTAAGAAACATGTAGGTGCAGAGATGGAGGCTCTTGGAGTTTATGCAAACATGGGTTCCATGGCAAAGACGTCAACATAGAAGAAGGCGCAACAATGGAGGAGAATTACCTATTTGTAGCCCGCACAGTAGTAGCAAGGACGTGGCAAATTGAGAGGAGGTGCTTGAGGATGACAACAAAGGCATGGATTGTAGTGGTTTAGGCTATAGAACCCGGCGGCAAACTAGCTCCGACCACAAGAGCAGAGCTACCGAGGAAGTCACTAAAGTAGGGCTCTAGGCAAGGATGCACGCAATAGAAGCCGGTGTTGACTGAACTGGTGTAGCAAATCCAAACCAACAGACCCTTGAAGGTGTGGAAGCTACAAATTCAAATTTTGGAGAAGCCACTACAATTGAGACTTCTTTGTAGACCACACTCCAAATGTCCAAAATCAAAACGTTCCATCAAAATGAATGGTAATTGGACTAGCCATCAACTAAAACTTGACTTAGCTGATGTAGATGAAGGTCAAAGCATTGGAACAACAACTAGAGATATTGGACTTCCTACTACTAGCTTGAGAAAACATCTGTATGGAATTATATTACATAGGAGGAGAGGTAGATTAGGAGTTTTAACTGAAACAAAGGAAAATGTAGTTGAGTACCTTTTGAAGATGTAGAATCTAGATTTCTAACTCACAATGGGTCAATTAAGAGAAAAAGTAGGGATTCTTACCCAAGGAAGAGTCACCCCCTTCAAGGATGGAGTTCTAGATCTAGGTTGGATCAAATATTTCAGGAGGAGATATCATGAATTATCTTTGAGAAGATCCCAAGCCCTTGAAATGAAAAAGGCAAAGAATCTGTATCCACAAATAGTTCCCAACTTCTATGCCAACTTGCAGAAATTCTACAGCAATAACAATTACAAATTTCATCAAGTGTGGAATTGCTATGAGAGTAGAGTACAAGTTGGTAAAGATGGAGGAGGCTACATCTTGCCAAAAGAGGAAGCCAAATTGTTCACATGGTTACTCTTGACCAAAAGAAGTGGTTATCTGTGCTCTCTTGCATCAATGCTAATGGGGACAACCTACTGAATTTTTACATTTTCAAAAGTAAAAAGAGAGGTAGAATTTTTTTTTTTTAAACGGGTAAGTTAGGCGCTATAATGGCTATGCAACCAAAAGCCTAGATGATGCACTTTCTTTTCAAAGCATGGATGCAACATTTTTTGTCTATAGTTTTAACTTTGTATGGTTTGTCACCATCCAATTAGCACCTCTTCATTTTGGATGGCCATAGCTCTCACATCACTCTTGAGGTCATCAAGTTAGCTATGTCAAAAGGGTTGGATTTATAACATTTATTAATTTTACCCTCCCACACCTCTCATGCTTTGCAACCACTTGATGTTAGTTATTTTAATCCTTTCAAGATGTCATTCTGGACATACAAAGACAAGTTGACCATTTGGATCATAAAGGTAAGCTTCCTATGAAAGAAGATTTGGCAGCATGGGTCTCTCATACATTAAAGAGAGCTTTGAACTGGAAGAACATTATGAAGGGCTTTGACACAACAAGTATCTACCCTCTCAATGCAACAGTGATGGATTCAAAAATGGGCCCCATTCATGCGTATGAAAGAGAAAGATAGTAAGAGAACATGGACAACCATGAACAACAACAAGCCTTTAACTTGGAGCAATGGGATATGTAAGAAATTTTCAAAGAGATTTCCACCAACTTGCCAAATTGCCAACAATATTTCGTAGACATCGATGGAGACGACGTTGATTAAAATGAAGAAGACAGTGGCAATGAGGAACCAAGTGCAGCAAAGAAGGACGAGGAAGACCAACACATAAATGGAGAAAACCAATCATTTAGACATTTATTGAAGCTTTCAATAGTACAATTACCATCCAAAGGCAAGTCCCGCTTAGACAAACAAATTGATTATGAATAGTCAATTTTGTTTACAGAGGAGCAACACATGTAGGAATAAGAGAACATAGCAACCAAAAAAGAATGAGTTGCAAAAGACAAGTAGAGAAGGCTGTTAGAGAAAGAAGCCCAAATTTTTTTGAAAGAAGTAGAGAAGATCAAAAAACTTGAAGCCAAGAAAGCCAAAGTAGCAATTGCTTTGTCTAAAAAGAAACACAAAGAGCTGTGGAGCTTAAAGAATGTACAAGCACTAGGCAACAAATTACTTACACACATCAAAGAGAATGCCCCTCCTACTAGATATAAGGCTCCATATTGCGGATTCATACCTAAGGTGTGTAAGTGAAACCAAAGAGTGGCGTTGTTCAGACGACGTACTAAAAAAAGAGGAGAGGAAACAAGTCACAAACTAGCATTGGAAGAGGTCTGGTCAACACATTGAGCATCACCATTTGGGTAGTAGGTCATGATGAACAACATCAATGTAGTGTACTTTGGCAACAACCTGTATTCTTCAAACTTCCAATTTAGTGCTATGGCATGTAGTCCGGTAGCACCTACATCAACCAACACAACAGGACCAAGTCAATATGGGTTCCAGTCAAGGAACTAGAACTAATCCATCTAATGGGCAAAAAAGCACATACATGCAAGTGCTAGATAGTTTGAAAAAAAGAAGACGTATAAGAAGCAAGAACACATAGACGAGGATCACCTGATGTCAAGGCATTGGAGAGTTTGTGCACTATAGGGCAGCCTCAACTACGATGGTTTTTTTGAGGAGAAAGCTTGCGGTTGCTAGTGTACGAAAAAGTTGTATTGCAACATTTGAAGGCGTACATCGGAATATGAACAGTACTAGAGAGGCTACTAAATTTAGGTAGTAGAAACAAAGATGAGTTATTGAAGGCTGTAGGAAGTACTAAAGGTTGTAGTCCAACAACTAGAGCAGAGGAGGAGGTCAAAGGATACTTGTGAAGAAGGAAGTCAAAGTTGGAAGTGCATTTGTGTAGAACATCACGGCCACAGATAGAAGCAGACAACTACAAGAAGCAAACAACTTTAGAAGCGGAGTAGGGTATCGAAAGCGCAACAACGAAATAGCATGGCATGGGAAGTGCATGTATTTGCCACGGAGGAGGATAAACCTCGCAGCTACATTGATGGAGGAAAAAAAAGTCACAGTTGCATTGGTAGTGTCTTGGAGAGAGAATTTGATTTGAAAAAACGTGGAGTTTCTAACTGCAATTGGAATTGGTTTAGGACATGAAGGATCCCATAACTAAATAGAAATAAAATTCAAACAACAAACATAAAATACAACATCCCTATATAAGTACAATAAATGTGAATAATATATATATTGGTATACATACTTTTATATAGTATTTGAAGCCATATAAATGTTCATAAAATTCTTCAAGTCATATAAATATTCATATAAATACTTGTATAAATACTTGTATAAATACTTATATAATGCTCCAAATTGTATAGATATCATATATATTGCATAGAAGATAATATAATTCAAATATACTATCAAAATTTATAAAAAAGTTGAATGACTTGAAAATAAAACTTGTAAAATGCTTCAAAGAAGTACCCAACACTCAAGTGAGTACCATAATTGCTTCAAAATTTCAAATGAAGAGTGTAATAGCTTTTTGAAAAGATGATATAGATATCTACAACCTCTCTAAAATTCAAGTCAAAAGAAGATATTGTTCATCTTTTATAGCCGTCCAAAGTTTCTTCATCTTAAATCGAAGGTAGCTTGATACTACTCCACTTCCAAACCCATATCTCTCACTATATAACCCTAAGCTAAAAGTAGGATGGCTTTTTGAAAAGCTAATACTAACATCTATAGTTTTTACAAACTTCAATTTAAAATAAAGTATTGTCCATATTGTATAGTGTGCTAAAATTGATACTCTCAATTTCAGTGGTACTTCTACTCCCTCATACTTTTAACACCAAATTGTCTACTATACAACTCCAAATAAAGTTTGTAATAGATTTTTGAAAAGTTAACACAATTATCTATCAATCTTCTAAAATTCAACTAAAAAAAAAGTATTTTCCTTAACTTATAGGCGGTCAAAGTTCTCTCTTATCAATTCAAAGGCAACTCATCACTACTTTACTTTCAAGGGCACAACTTTCACTATACAATTCCAAATCAAATATGTGACAATTTTTTGGATAGCTAACATAAGCATCTACAATTTCAATAAAATTCAAGGAAAAAAATATTGTCCATAACTTATAGGCTCTCAAAGATTTTGTCTTCAAACTCCATTACAAATCAACCCTTTTCACTCCCTCAAGCATAACTTTTACATAAAAACTTTAAATAAAACAATTGATAGAGTCTGGAAATCACAAGAAGAAAAAAAACATGCTTTCAAAACTTCATTACAAAATTTACAAAACTCAACATGCTATGTCTCTCCAAACTTACAATTCTCCTAAGCAAATTATGAAGAGAAAGAAGAAGACTCTTCCACCTCATCTTTTACTTCATCTTCCATCTCCTCCACCTAAGCAAGTGAATTTCTTCAAACAAGTCACATGAACCACATTTCATTCATTGGCTAATTTTTTTCCTTTTCATAAATCTATCCACATCCCTACGTGGAATTAGAATCTAAAAAACCCCTCCAATTTGACATATAATTATACATTTTTACATAGTGAAAACATTTACAATGCAACAATAGAGGAAGATGACATCAGCAATGCAAATACACAAGAGGATAGCATGGGAGGTAGATGTACCTGCAAAGGAGGAAGATGACTTGTAGTTGCATATACGGGGGAGGAGGACAATATTGGCGACTAAAATAGGAGGCACACATCTGATGGCGAAGCCCTCTTCACCAAATTTAAGGTTTACTAATCCTTTCTAAAGGAATGCAGAAAGATCTTCTAAGAAAGGGAAGAACCGACAATTTTTGAAGAAAATAGGAAACTCAGAGCGTTGGCTCCAACGACTTCTTGTCAATCGAAGGTGGAGGTCTATCATTTCAGCACGCGCTACAGAATTGGTGCTATGCCACTCAATTTTGTAATGTTTTTAACACCGTGGGGGAGACATGTAGAGCATGAGAATTGAACTACCCTGACATCCTTTTTGAAAATGTACAATAGTTTATATAGCATTCACTAGAAGAAAACAGTGTTTTTTAGGATGTTTTAAAAAAATAGCATGGGCATGTTTTCCGAAACATGAGCTCCAAAATATGGTGGCTACTTAGGGAGTGACAATTTTTGAGGATGTTTTAACAAATGTATAGATGTCAAATATAAGACATATAAATGTTTGATTTGACAGGAATGTTAAACGAAATATCGTAGGAAACATCAACACGTTTTTTAAAACGTCCTTGAAAACAAAGAACTGCCACATCAATATAGAGAGTCCTTTTTACAGTCTATTTATGTGGGAAAGTTCTTTTGGATTCAAGTTGGAAGTTAACTGACTATGGCAACTAGAGAAGATGGGCAATTGTATAGAATACTATTTGCACGGTTGATCAATCTGGTTTTGAAGCATGGGCAAATGCCATATGGATTTGTTGATTTTTTAAATTAGGCTTTTAGGGTTTGCATTCGGAGGTTGCAGTTTTGTGTGGCCCAACAAGCAAGGTGGCCCGTTTGTATGCTTGTTATGGGCAAGCATTTTCCATTTTGAACAACAAAAGGTGGTGCTTAGACCAATTTGAGTGGGTTTAGAAAACGGGCTTGGCATTATTTTCATACAATGTCAATTTGATAGAGTGAAATCACTATATAGTTTTGTCATGACTAGTTCGAATAGAATGACTCAAAGCTTTACATATACACAAAAATATAATATATTTAAAAAATATTTAAAAACTTTCTTTTATTTTAACTTTTTTAATTTTAGAGGGGCTATTTGAAAAGCTTAATTCTAGGCTTATTATGGTATAACTTTTGCTCATAGGCACCAATTAAAATAAAAGTTTTATTCCTATAAAGCTAATTGGTTTCTCTATTTTATAATAAATTTTTAAAAATATTCACCAAAAATTGAGGTCATAGGAACTTGCCCATTTTTTCACTCAAGGGAACAATGGGACATTAAGGGTTAATTTTTGGTGAATTTGACAATTTCTTGTGTTCATTTTATTTTATTTTTAGATTTTAGATAACTAACTTTTTGCCAACTTTAACAAACCAGTATGGTATAAAGGCAACTTTTTAAATTATAAAGGAAGCTTTTAATATTATAAAAGCAACCTTTTGTATATATAAAACAACCTTTTGTATTATGAAAATCATATTTTATATATATATAAAAATTTCAACTTGAATGCTCTAATTTGAAATGGGAGAATAATGAATACAAGTTACTGCAAAAAAAACAAGAAGAAATGAGTGGCAAAAACCAAAAACAAATGAGTGGAAAAAAACAAGAAAAAACTTGATATAAAAGTACATTTTTTAAAGTCTTTTTAGTGAGTAGAATGAGAATTCTATTTAGAATTTTCAAGTAAGGATTCCTCAAAAATTAAAATTTTAATGAATGAATATTATTAATTGATGTTTGACTTTAAATTTTTATATTTCTTACAATTCAATCAAGAATTTTTCAAAATAATTATATATATATAATTTTGAAATTTTCACCTTTGGAAGAGATTTTTTAAGTAAAGTTCAAGATTTGTAAAAATTTGGAGTCATAATTTAGTTCGTAATTTGTCACTCAATAAAATTTAAAATTTTGTGTAATTCTTAAAGAATAACTCTAAAAGGAATTCTCATTCCATTCACTAAAGAATCTTGGAAAAAACTGGTGTTAATAGATTTTTTTCAATAATAAGTTAAATGAATTTTTTTTTAAATCAAAAAGTATCTAAATATTTTTTAAATTTATTCAAACAATCTTTGTTTTCCAACTTTAAATGTTAATACTTCTAATTTGTATAGTCACAAAACTCTAACCATATGATTTGAGATAAGTAAAGTGTAAGATCCTATGGTTTGATTTTCAAGAACTTTTTTTTTAGATTTTCTTAAATGAATGTAGCTTTACTTTCAATATTGAGCCATTTTCGACAAAAAAATTGGCCTTGGAACTTTAGGGGTAAAATCAATTTTTTTTAACTTAGGACATGCAAATGGTTCAAAATATTGGCTTTTGGATTTTCAAGGAAGTTGTTTTACATTATGCTCCATAATTCATAGAGTGAAATCAAATATATATTCTTGAAATTGTAATAATTACTATTTAAAACACATATGTTTGCATTATGGGAAGTATTAAATTTTTTTTGCTTCAAGCACTATAATTTTAGATTTGATAGACAGTTGCAAGTAACACTTACTATTCTTGGTTGAAAATGGAATTAATATTGGAATACAATAACTTTTAGAATTTTTTATTTTTATTTTTCATACTTTTTCCATTAATCATTTAGAAGATATAGTACATGTGTAAAAATGCAAGTTTAGAATAATCCAATTGCAAAAGTTATATACATTAGAATAGTCATTAGAGGATTTATGGCCCCCTAGAAGGGCTATGAGTTCCTAGACTGCAAGAATTGCCCTACAAGGGGCTACAGTAGCTCCCTAACATGGCATTGCAACTACCACGTCTGAAAAAAATTAATTTTTTTTCAGTTTTTTCTGCATTTCAAGATTTAATTTAATTTAATTTTTTTTTAATATTTTGCTAGGAATAGCCATTCTCCAAAAACTACAAGGGGAGTCAATGCAGGTGCTTGGAACGACCCTCTAGAGGGCCCAGAAATCCTCTAATGGATGGAAAATGCAAGAAAATAATATACTAAATATTGCTTTAAAAAAAAGTTTTAAAACTTATAACTTTGAAAGACGGAAACCTTTGTCTCCCATTCAAAGATGCTCATTTTGAACCATTTGCATGTTTGATAAATAAAATTGTATACCTCATACATGCACCAAAGTGCAACAATTTGATAATGTAAAGAAGTGGAAAGCTTAGCTATTTTTTTGGACATTTTTTTGGTATAATTATTGTTTATATCTTCTTCCAAACAACAAAGAAAATTGGAAACAAAACAATGATTTTGTACTCACTTCTTTTGCATGTTGCACTTATTTCATTTTCCATAGAGGGTTTAAAAATAATTGGATTGCAAATAGAGTAGAAGACATTGCACTTTTCATATCATAGCTATGTTCAATATTTCTAGTATAAATTCTTCTTTGCATGTTAAACAATAATTTTGTTATCATCTTGAAATTCTATGAGGCATTTCTTCTACTATAAATTAAAACTCTATTCAAGATGTATAATACATTTAAAGAAATTGAGAGAATTCTTAAAACTTATAGTTTTTGTTGGGACCAACATTTTGGATTTGACTTGGGATAAGAAGAATAATAGAGAGACTACAAATGACTTCCACACATTAGCAAGGACTTAAGATTTGACTACAAGTAAATTTTTAGAAAGTCTTTGGGGCTAAGATAAAATGGTGACCACATGTGAAAATATAGGTGATTGAAAGCAAACCACATAGCATTTTTTTCCCCAAAAAATCACTTACATTGGCATTTGAGTAATATAGCGCCTAAAGAGGATGAAGTGGCATGCCACATCATCATGCTTTAATGCCATTTTAGAATTCTAACATTGTTATAGTAGACATCAACTAAGATATCCTCTATCACATGTAGATGTTTTTTGTGATGTCAATAGAAACATCCTCTGTGATGTCAACATGTTTTTTTCTATGTTAACTAAGATGTCCTTTGTGACATCTGGACGTTTTTTGTGAGACAACATCATGTTCATTATAATACTTAGATCTGAAATTTTATTTTTAATAATAAAAAATTATGTTTTAGTTGTCCGATATAGTTTGTCTTCCCTCCTACCATCCCTTTTGCATAAATAACGCCTTCTCATGTCAAAATATTGTCAATAAAGCTTTTCAAGTCATTCTATATTATTGTCAATACTGTGTACAATGTATGTTGTATAATGTATGTTGTATAATGCATGGCATATTGTGTATGTTGTATAATGTATGGTATATTGTATATGATATATAATATACTATGTATGATGTATAATGTAGTGTATATGATGTATATTGTATTGTGTATGGTATATAATGTATTGTATATAACATACGTTTAAACTAATATCAAAATTGATGTCTCAAAAAACGTCTCAATGAATGTCTGGAGGTCAAAACTGATGTTGCTAAGAAAATATTCAAATTCTTATGGACGTCTAAGTTGATGTCACTAAAAACAATATGAAAATTTTCAAAAAACATGATGTCAACTACCTTCATTTTCTGGTCAGGTGAAAAAAATCTTACATGGCATTACTTGCTTGCATGGCATTTATGTGGCTGCCACATGGTGCATTTTGGGCACATTTTAAAATTGTGTTTGTTGTAATGTTTCTCTAAAAACATGGCATGTTTTTTCAAATTTCCTCATGTTTTTACCATGTCAATCTTGATGGATTTTTCTAAACATCCATAGTAAACATGCTTCACATTTCAAAAAACATATGGACATGTTTCAGCACTTATTAAAAAAAAAAAAAAATTCTTATAGTGGATATAGGATTTAATTAGTGTTGTCAATTATTTACAGTGGGAACATTGTCCAAGCCATGTTATGGACAACTTCAGTGGCTTCTACACAACAATTTTGTAACATGCATGAGCATTAAGAGGACTAGCTTCAATACTTTTTGAGCCGAGTTGCTCATTTTATGAACATATTGTGCTTCATCTTTGATGTGCCTATGATTAGCTATGGTGACCTATGGCCTTCACACTTCAAAATTAATTATCTAATTCAAATGTTATAAAAAAATTATGGAAAAATTCCCAGTCTTTCATGTGCAACGTTTGCCTTTGCCAAAAAAATCAACATATTTGGCTATATACATTTGCCTACAAAGGTCTCTTTATGCTAAGATGAATGCTTTATGGACCTCCTACCTTAGCGTGCTCTTAGATCTAGAAGCATCAATATAGGCTTTTGTGCCTAGGTGGCCTAAACACAAGCTTTTGTTCACAACAAACATGGATGGATGTGCTCAAAAGGGAAAATTCATTAGAAGATTTTTTAGGGTATTTTATGCCCGTAAACTTTCAAGTTGTGGGATCTGCAAAAACTATACTTCTGCAATGGCTATGCAACAATCTAACATGGCCGAGACCCTACTACATCATTTTCCAATTTCATTATTTTTTCAACTTGGTTTTGCATTTTAAAGATTTTAGCTTTAGTTTAATTTAATTTTTTTTATATTTTTTTATAGCCGGTCATTCCCTTTGCTGCGGGAGAACAGGCCTAAAACGGGCTCTCAAAGCCCTCCAAAATCTTCTAATGTAGAGGGAAAATTGAATGAAGATCAACATCAAAATCTAAGGTAGCTTTGAGGCATAACCAATATGCTTTAGAAAATGAACAACAATTTCCACACAATCATTGGTAAAGGTTTCTGAATCAAAATGCAAGTGGTTTCATTATTTTTGGAAGCATTATAAATTAGTTACAAATTTTCATGGCTATAAGTGTCATGTAAGTGACACCCGAAATCCATTTGCCACATATTAAGAACATTTGTTACTGGAAGTTCCAAACCTTTATAGAGAAGAAGTTAAAATAAAAGATAGTGTATCCCAAATCGACCACTTATAAGGTCGTCACCTCCACAGTACTATAAAAAGAGCTACTCTCTTAATTATCCAATATGACCCCCAACTCCACCTTACACTTGTCCATCTAATGCTCACCATTTGGAGGATCTTCCAAGGTTGTTCAATTTCCCTTCAAAAGTAGAGGTTGACAATGAGGTGGATTGATTTTGGGTGTTGTTGTTTTCGGGCTTTTTTAAATTGATCATTAGAAAAACTTCAAAGGAGATGCTGTAGGCGAAAATAGCTATATATTACACTTTCATGTAGATCTAGTGGGAAGATAGGGATGCAATAAGAAATCCACACCTATTAGATTCTCTCAAGATTGATTCCTCTCCACCAATGAGATTGTCCACCAATATCAATGAAACTTCAACTCCTCCTTTCCTGCTTGCCAACCCGGGCATGACAATCAACGAAGCTTGTTTTGTCTTACTACTTGAATTAGCACAGAGCTTGCCTACTAGGCTCACATGTATATTGACCCTTACTAAATTTTGAGTCTTTGATGTGACTAAGGTATGTGCACCTCAAAGTGACACTTTCCAAATCGCAACACATGTCTACAGTTGTCCAAGATTTCAAGCTTGTAGTCTTAGATGGCTATAGATATGTGTCACTTTTAGGTACACATATTTAATCTCACGCTTTCTCTTGCACCAAAAGGGCCAATCTGAGGTGGAGGCACCAATGACCAATCACTCTCCAAACCCAACCAGGAGGGTGTACTATTTCCAACCTCAGCCGGTTCTCAAGCTTGAAATCTGATTTTTTTCGTCCTTACCGAGATCCAAACTAATAAGGTCATGCCACATTACCTGACGTAGTGAGCAAGAAAGTATTGTCTTGTATGCTTCTAGACATTGGAAGACTCTAGACATTGCTTGTGGGTGAAGAGTTCTTTTGCCTCCTGAAATGCACTGTAATTTCAAATTTCAGAATATAAATCTGAAATTTTTTTATTAGCAGTCCCCATGTTTCTTATCTTCTTACATGGGAAAAATATCCACCGATTCATACTATGCAGAATCTGCTCCCAAATTGGTAAAATGATCAGTCATTGGTGCCTCCACCTTATCCACTCATCTTCGGTTCAATCAGTGCTCACCTGGAGCAAGGAGCAATGATAATTTCTGTTGCCACCGTCCTACTGGCAACCATAAAAACTTACCTGTTGCAGCAGAACACAAAGCACCATCGCCCACCAGGCATCTGCATCACCAGCATTAAATGAACCCACCATCATCTCATGTTGCTGACAAAATTAAGCTGGTGTCAGGTGGCATAGGGAAACTGAGCTCGTGTCTATATTGACCTTTGAAATGCTAGCTCATTAGTAGTTTACATCATTACATGTACATCATTGTTTCTTCAACTACTGACTCCAATACAATACAAACAAACAAATGTAATAGTCTGTCATTTTAGATCTTACGATTGTGCGATGATTTAACCACTCAATACAAATTGGTCGCAATAATAAATCAATAGCATGCAATGGATCAGGACTTTTTTAGCTTTGTACTTGATAGTGTCTTGAAAACATATGTGAGACCTCGTAGTATGCGCAAGAATAGTTTAGGAATGCCCTACACTCGGGTCAGATTCGTTAAAAAGTAAAATAAAAATAAATGAATATGGCTTATGACGAAATTTTTAGAAATTCTGGTGTGACATATTTGAAAAGTGTAGAAAATATTGATGGAAATAATTTGAATCTTAGAAAAAAGAACCCCATGAAATTTTTAAAAAGAAAAAAAGAAAAAAAATAATTTACAAAAAATAATAAAAATGAAGGCATGATTTTCAAAGGCTGCCCAAGTAGGGGGCTTCCAAGGACTATCCAGTTGGGAGTCTGCCTGGGCGGGGGGCTCCTGAATACTATGTGGAAGTAGCTATAAGTGTTAGTAAAGCCTTCTTAACTGCACTAAAACTCAAGTCCCAAGATAAAATTGAAAGATTCAACTACCATTCATGTTTACATGACGATAAAGTTGGAGGTCCTTACTTGTAAAGTGAACAAAATATTCTTTTTGCTCCATAATGAATTTTTAAAAATTCTAAAAGCTACTAACGAAGGGGATTTTTGTGAAAAATAAATGATTTCAAATTGGCTATGATGAACCTGACCTCAAGGTAAGGTAGTTTAAATCAATTTAGTTCTACTAAGCGTGTAAGTGTGGTTGTTGAGATATTTAGGTAGAAGTTTTTATTTTGGACATGTCCCTTGTAATTGCTTCAGAGGCTAATCTATTGTGGACAACAACTAGATGCAATGGTCATTGAAAAAGATTCTTGGTTTGTACCTTCTTGCCCACTCATCTCTCTTCCTTCTTGGCTTAGGGAGAAGTGTCAAAGCTAACTACAAATAAGTGAGTCTATGAAATTGGAATGGGTTCACGTGCAAAATCCACTTTTTAATTCAATAAAATATTTATTTTTGGAGAATATATTTCGGTTTTGGGGACATTCTACAACCTTATTTTTGTACACTGAACTCAATTCCCCATGACTTTTCCACATCATCCAGTCTAAAATGCTTAAGTTATCTGAAATAGATACTCCTACCTTGGTTCAATAGTGATTTAGATGTTTCAAAATATCACAATGTTTCGACTACTTAAGTGAGTTTGTTGCAGCAAAAGCTCAATGATGTAGTGGAAGATTTTAATTTAACAATGTTTCAACTGACTGCATGTGTAAGTTGTTTGGTAATACTAGTAATTTACACTCAATGATCTAGGAGATGTTTTTAATTTTACAGTGTTTATAATGCATATGTTAGTTTGTTGGCTACATTAGTAAAAACTCAATGATATAGAAGATGTTTTTCATATTATAGTGTTTACATATGCATGTTTACAAATGGATGTTTACATCATATGGCAATTGTTTTTACTTTTATAGTATTAATAAAAACTCAATGATATGATAGATGTTTTAAATGTTACAGTGCTTCAATTGCATGTCTGAATATGTAAATTGGATGGCAATTTTTTAATTTTATATTAAGTTGGTTGGTAGTTATTTTTAATTTTACTATGTTTCAACTATACAAGTGTTAATATCATAGTCTTTCAATTAAATAAGTGAATTAGTTAGCAAGATTAGTTCATTTTCAATTGCTTTGTGCAGATTTTAGAAAATCACAAATTTTTTAAGATATGAGAAATTCTAGACTTCAATATATCTTACAATATCTTTGAATGGCAAAGTAACATGACATTTTTTGGACCATGGACTTATCCTATTCATTTTTCCTACATGTCTCTCTTTTAATAATGAATATGGGATTATTGTCAACATAGGTGTTAAACTAGATGGATCAAACTAGGAAAAATAACAATTTAAATCTATTGTAAAATATTAGTCGTGAAATACTATTGGCTATCGCTATAGAAATTATTTTGGAATTACTATTGGGGTCATTGGGGTCAATTTGTGTTGTTGTTAGAGTAATGTCTAGAAAAGAGGGACATTAAAGACAAGGGTGAGATTACATAACATTCAATTGCAATCAACTACGATACCTTTCTTCAACAGAATGATGTAAAATATTTCACATCATATCATCCCCTTACCTTTCTTCTAACAAAATGGTGTAAAATATTCTACATCCATCAATAGCTATGAGGATAAGTGGCATTCAACAAGAGACTTGTCAATATTGTACTTGGTTTGCAACTTCAATGTTGCAATGCCAATTAAATAATTAAAGTACCAATACAAACTTTAGTGCTTTTAAACAAAACTTCAAAAAAAATTACATTCTATTCATTGAGCAATGAATTCAACATCTAAGTTATCTCATATTGCTTGAAAAGTCATTTATATTATGAGTCTCTTAGTAAAAAGACAACTTCATTATATACATATGAAGTGGTAGGAGTTAAAATAACTCACATGGAATATATGTAAATTAAAATTAGTAGGAGCTCCACCACTCATAGTTAAGTCAAAAGTAGAAATTATGTTTGAAGCAAAATTTTAAACCCCATTTAGGTATAGTAGAATAATTTTTTCAAAAAAATTGGACTAAGAAAAGTTGGAAAATCAAGTTAAATTTCATCTTCAAAAATTCGTTTCAATCTAAAGTCTCTAATCAAAAGTTATTGAAAATTTTTAGAGGGGGTTGGAAGGGACATTTCTTTGACATTTTCAAACATCTTCTCTAAATTTTGTTGAGAATTTTGTCCATTTCTTTTGATTGGAGGCTTTTAATCTCTAAAAGATTCTTAGAAATAGAATTTATCTTGATTTACCAAATTTCCTTTGTTCAATTTTTTTTGAAAAGTTATTCTGCCATGTATAAATGAGGTCTAAAATTCTACTTTGACCACAATTTTTACCTTTTAACAATGGATGGTGGGAAACTTTGGCTCATCTTCAAAATAATCCATATCCTTTGAGGATTTATGATAGACAATGGATTTTTTTGTATCAATAACCTCTCTACCTTTCATTACCACAAATGTCGGTTCATAATTTCTTTACATTCGTCTCAAAACCAAATTTTTTGGTGACATATGGGTTTACTTCTTTGGATTTCTCAAACCATCTTTACATTTATTTGTATCAACATTTGTCTATCTAATTCTAGAATTACCAAAAATGTACACACTTTAAATGTTTTGGCTTTGTCCCAATATAAAATCTTACCTTAATTCTTCATGATGCGTGGATGAATTTTGTGAATGAAAACTCAAGAGGAAAAGATGAGCATCTTGACCTAAATTTGGATTACAGATTGAACCTCTCTTAAAGTACAGGCACCTGAAAGCATCCATGTACCTAATGGTGTCCTTTTCTAAGAAGGGGAGTCATTTCAAAACATAAATGTAGACATAACAGACAAATTTTTTTAATTGTTGATTGACATGATAAGCCATGTATGATTCACCTAAATTTGCATTTCAAAATGACTCCCTTTCCTAGTAAGGGATGCCATTGGGTATAGAGACACCATTGGGTGCCTCAACCTTGGTGCATGTTACTCAGACTATGCACTAAGAGAGGTGTATGGAGTTAACTCCTAAAGTCCCATTGTTCCCTTGGGGACAAATTAGATTTTGAGTAGGTTCTTGTGACCTCAAATTTTGGTGAATTTTTTTGAAACTTTTTCACAAGATAGAAAAATTGATTAGCTATATGGAAATATAATTTTTTTTTCAATTGATGCCTAGGAGCAAAATTTATATTACAAAAAGCCTGAAACTAAACTCAGTGGGTAGTACAAAAAAATTGCAAAAATCAAAATAAGTTTTAATTTTTTTTTTCTGAAATTTTATACTTTTGTCTACATGTGAAGCTTTGATTTGTTCTTTTTGGACTAATAATGAGAAAGTTACAGACAATCTTATTTTTCAGGCAATTTAAGCATTTTCTTGAAAAAATAACTTGTAGGATTCATTTCTAAATGCAATTTTCACAATTTTTCACAATTTTTTTTGAAAATGTTGTATTTGCTTGCTAAAACAATCTCACCATTGGGATTATTGTCTTTCAATCTCATCTTGGAGTTATTAACAATTTTTTTTTTTTTTTCAATCTTGGACCTACTTCTACTTAACAATTTTTTAAAGAATGAAAATCAAATGTTTTTTAAAAAGAAAAATTTCATAGACTTTCAACTCAATTCTTCAACATTAAAAAATTTCAAATTCAAAGTTTGTAGTGCAAAAAGAAATCACAATTGGTGGTCAAAGTCATCTAAAATTGTAGTCTAGTGTTTAAAAAAACTTTCTTTTTCAACTTTGAATGCTAGTATCTTCCAATCTATACGGTCAAACTTCATAAAATGTTTACCACATGAGCTAAGACAAGTGAAGTTCAAGATCCTACGGTTAGATTTAAAAAAAAAGATTCTTTTGTTTTCTTGGATGAATGCAACAAAAATGGCAGTTTTGAGTGTTTTTTGACAGAAAACTGGCCTTGGGAATTTAGGGGTTAAAGAGTTCACAAGAATACATGTCTTTCCTAGAGGGGCCATAGGGACACATGTCTCTCCATCTTGACTTCATGCACATGCCCACCTACTCTTTGCTAACTCCATTATGCAGTATGAGATGTTGCACTAAGAGAGGTTCTGCCTGTACTCCAAAGTTGTGAAATTGTGAGCTCGAGGGAGGGGATCAGTTCACTCACACAACATTCCCAGGCTGTACTTTGGCTTTCCTTTTTCCATTCATTCGCCTCTGCAACACCAGCTTTTGACTGCAGGCAACTAATAGGCGAGATGTTGGTGGATTCGTTCATTGCTGGTGACGCTCTGTGCGATGGTGCTTTTGTCTTCTGTCGCCACAGTTAAGTTTACGGTCGCCACAGTTACGATCGCAGCGGAAATTGTTGCTCCGGATGAGCAGTGCCTGACACTACTCCGAACCCCTTCGTCGCTTTTCATTACATTCCTAGAAATAGCGACAAAATGGGGGTGTTCGTCGCTTTTCATTACATTCCTAGAAATAGCGACAAAATAGGGGTGTGAGTGAAAAACTCAAATCGTGGGGCCGACTTTTATACTAACATTAGATCATTTCCAGTGAGAAGCAACACACGTCCGGTTCTCCGGATTGAAAAACGACGGGTTTCACTCTAGTGTGTATGCAGATGCAGATTGCAGAATTCACCAGACCAGGGTCAACTGAAGACGAGTGGACGGATTGACCCTATTCTCACTTGCGGTGCAAGAGGAAGCGTGAGATGGGCAAGGGATTCAAGACTTAGTAGATTTTGGGGTTGATCCCGAATTCCCGATTCGATTCTCCTCCATAGTTTTCCCCGTTTGAGCAAATCCCTCCACGTTTGTTGTGGACAAAAGCCTGTTGTCACGCCACCTGGGCTCGGAAACCCGTAGTGATGCTTCCCTAACCTGCTGTAAAGTGCTCCTATGCGAGACTGACCGGAGCCTCGTACTCACTGTGAGCTTACTTTCCATTATTCCGTTTTCAAATACCTTCGATCTTCTCTTCCCCAGATCTCCTCAAATCTCTTCACTTGGCTCTGTCTCAGCCATTGCTCTCCATCCACTCTTTTGAATGACAAGTGATTTTCTGTGAGATTTGATTCTGCGCTCCTGGAAAGGGGTCGGTGAGTCTTGTTTGGAGGTTTGTTCAGTTGGTTGTACTTTGTAATGCAACGATAAAATTTCATCGGGGACTGATATTCTGTTCTTTCGGAGCATGAACAGATCTTTTCTGTAGGGTGTGGCCCTGGAGGGAATTTGAGCGGAGATGAAGCGTTTTATGTCATCGAGAGGAGGGCAGGATGAGTCGATTTCCTACGAGGAAGAGGAAGCTAGGGTACTCTTGAACTCACCTACTGTCACTCTCTGTTTCTCAACTCCAGACTAAGCAGGGAGATTCTTACAAGGAAAACCAATGTTAAAAGCCTTGTGAAGCCTGGCAGACATAGACATAATGTTGAAGGAGCCTATGTACGTTACATCACTTGTAGATGCCGGCATGCATTGTATTCTCGTGGCATTTATTTGTTGTGATTTCGCAGGTGTTTTGAGATTGATGGGAATTCTTTTGATATGCCAGGTGAAGGATTTGAGGACAGTATTGGGGCCTCTCAGTGGACGTGCATTGCAGTATGCAAACGATGATTGCCTCAGGCGGTACCTTCGTGCTCGCAATTGGAATGTCAAGAAAGCAGAGAAGATGCTGCGAGACTCTTTTGCTTGGAGAGCAACTTATAAACCGGAGGAACTCCGCTGGGTTAGTGCCCCACATTGCCATTTCTGTGATCTTTTCATTGGAGCTGCTGATTTTACTATGAATGTGGCATCGAGTGTGGCAGCTCTATTGCACACATTACGGGGACGAGAGCTGCTGAGCCATCCCCCCCCCCTGAAATGTACAATACAGACACATTCCTCTCCACAGGACATTCACTGGGTGTCCCTTAGCAGCACTTTACCTGTGGTATAATGCGTGATGCTGCTGTTTTTGAGTTTCCATAATATGCTGATTGTTGCAGGAAGACGTTGCTACCGAATCGGAGACGGGCAAAGTGTACAGAGCGGATTGTACAGACAAACAGGGGCATTCAGTCCTGCAGATGCGCCCTGGGACACAGGTGAAGCATCTGGCAATGTTGACTCTGAATTTGGTTCACACTTGAGTGTACTGTGGGGATTGGTTTAGCAAATGGAGATTGTGTTATTATTGGGATGGTCTCTGTACGCTTTCCACTCGGAAAGCGTGGCATTGTGTTCGTTGAATGCATGTCAGTGAGGGCATGGCATTGTCTCATTGAATTCATGTTAGGGTGTTCATTGAAAGCATTGCATTGTCTTAATTGATGGTTTGTCTGCGTATTCATTGAAATTACCTTCCTGGCGCAGAATACGACATCGTCGGACGGTCAGATCAAACAGCTGGTGTATATGATGGAGAATGCCGTTTTAAACCTACCAGATGGGCAAGAGCAGATGGTCTGGTTAGTTAATTTCAAAGGGTGGAGTATGAGCAAGGCTGGTCCTGTCAGAACTGTTCAGGAAATTGCCCACGTCTTGCAGAACCATTACCCCGAGCGACTGGGTACTGCGATTATGTACGACCCTCCTCGCTTGTTTGAAACTTTCTGGCTGGTGAGTTTCTTTCTACTTGATCGCTTGTGCCTGCTGCAGTGTTTTTATATAGAGCCATAAGGAGGGCGTAGTTCAAGGTCTTCGCCCTGAACACCAGTTCTAGGGCTTAAGGTCTCAGTTTGAGGTCTTTGTGTACGAAGCTGTTCTCAGGTGTTCCAAGTTTCATGTTGGTTTCTCCACTCGGAAGTTTCATGATTGCTATTCTGTTGCCTGAATGTGAATTGTCTTGGGTATCTGAAATCTCTTGTGCGAGATCTGTTGACAATGATGGTGCAATATGAAGTATGGAAATGAAAGGTATGCAGTACCTACTCGACAGGGTGGTAACCTTCACAGTTCTTGAATGCTACGTTAACTTGTCATTTTGTAAACAGATCGTGAAGCCATTTTTGGATACCAGAACAGCCAAGAAAGTGAAGTTTGTGCGCAGTAGCGACCCTGCGTCAATGAAGCTTGTCAACGATCTGTTTGATTGTAGCACGTTGGAGGAATTGCTAAGAGAGGATCACTTCAACCTGGAAGAGGTCTCCAAGCAGATGTGTCGAGACGATGCCAAGTTTGGTTTGCGGAGAAAGTTGGCAGATGAACGTCAAGAGCCGGCCTGACTTCAAGACTGTTGACCAGATTCGTCTCTAACTGCCGATTGATCCATTTCATTCAGTTTCACATTTAATTTAATTTACAAGGTTTGGGTTTGAGAACCTCTGTTGTCCGTCTGTAGATACCATAGATATCATTTTTTTGCATTCAAATGTATTTTTCAATTCCGCCATTGTCTTTTTGGCATTTCATCATACATTTTACTCACTTGTGAGCATGCAAATTTTTTGTTACAAATCTCTACCTCGTCCTTGGTGCAGTCAGTGATGGGTGCTATTTGTACTTATGAAATGCCCCCGCCCCACCCCACTAAATTTGACCAGCTCTTCAAATAGACCGCATTAACTCTGTAAGGACAAGGTTAATGGACCACTAATTTCAAGCCTCAACTGGCACCACTCTGTTAGCTGCATTTTGCAAACAGATATCAATGAAATTTTTTTAATTTATTTTTCAGAGATGAAGTCATATGTCTACTACAAGTTATGAAATTTTCAATTTTTTGGGGGAAGAATTTGAAATCACTATAAAAATTTTAAGAAAAAAATGAGGAAAATTCATATCAAGTACAAAATATACTAAAAGAATTTGAAATTTTCACCATAGATGTATATTATAGTGTAGAATATTGTGGTACAAACCAAAGTTATTATGTCATTCTTAAATTACGAAATGGCAACAAATCATGGTTATAGGCCCAAAGTTCATGTTGATATATAATACTGAAATTTATGAATTTTTCGAAATTTCCAATTGGAGTAGAAACTTCACTTAGGAAGCTTCATTTTATTAGTTGGACATCATTCTTGTAAGTGAAATTCACATCAAGAGAAATGTACTTAAGTACACTCCAAATAAATAAATTGGATGAAAATATTTTTTTTTCTATCTTACAATGCCAAGTGAAGTCATCCACCAAACACTTAGTGTTCCTTGTAGCACTATAGGATTAAGGATTGATACAATACAATGTCCATGGCAACATACAGTCACTTCAAAAACCGAGTCTATGTTGTGTTCAATTTCATTTTGTGTATCATAAGTTGAAAATGAATGGATGGAATTCAACTGAGCAAATACAAATGTTGTAGTATCCTTTGTGCATTACAATCCCAAAAAAATTTGAAGTAAAAATCAATTACTGTTTGGAAGTAAATGAATTCCAAACCTAACCACCCCAGAAACTCAATTGTTGAGGCGGGTTTCATAATCACTTCAAAAATCGTGTATGCTTCTTTTTTCAAGCCTTGATGACTTGAATATTTTATTGCATATTGTTGTACACCATTTAAGACCCATTCCCACTGGAATTGTAAGAAGTTAACATATGTATGTCTAAAAGAAAAATCATACAACCAAAAATGTAGATAATTTTAATGTGAATGGAATTTAAAGATTCTCAACAAATCAAAGACTTGAAATGTTACTTACAATTGTAGATGATCTACAAATTGCTATTGGAATCGTTGTTGCATCTATTTTCAATAGATTTGAAGATATTTGTCGTAATACTCGATTAATACAAATCACTATCATTTGTATTTAGCAACCAAAACAAATATTTTCACTACAATCTTTTTTGAATCCAATATGTTACTTTGTAAGGCTTCTATATAGTGCATTTGTTTGGATAGTAGGTGATTGAAAATAATATGATAACAACAATGTGGTACCAACATAGTATGCAGAATGGGCCTAAAACAACCCTCTAATGCCCCCACTCAAAAATTTAATGAAATGAATCAAAGATTCCCATGTAGACAAAAATATAATATTTTGAAAAAAATTCAATTTTTGTGATTTTTTTGTGCCACCCAATAAACTGTTTTTTAGATTTAGAATGGCAGAACTTTTGCTGTTAGGCACCAATTGAAATAAAAATTATATTCCTAGGAAGTTAACATGATTTTCTATTTTTCAAAAATAGTTTCTAAAATTGATGTTAAAAATTGAGTTTACACAAGCCTACTCAAAATCCCAAAAGTCACCTAAGGGAATTTTAGGACTTTAGAGATTAATTTGACTATTGTTTATTCAATTGAATCTTTGGAACTTGTACAAAAATTCCAACCAATATATAAGCATCATCTTTAAAAACAAGCATTCAATTGTGGTGTTTGCTTCCTTGGCCATTGAAAAGCAAATGGCAACAAATACAACATTTGAATGCAAGTTACATATTGTGATCTATTCAATATGAAAAAGAAGAGCAATCACGTGCACTTATAAAAGGCAAAGCTAAGAAAGTAGAGCAAAGGTTGGGAGGCTCTATTTCAAGTCAAATGAAAAACAAGTTATGACAAGAATCCTTTGACAAAAATTCAAGCAAATTAAAGAGATGAGTGGATTCAAGAAAACTATAGAACAAAGATTGTATTTTTTTTAGTGTGGTTGGGGTAATAGGGCTAGTCTACAAGTTACTAATGGCATATACAACTTGCCTAGGTTCATCATAGACCTCACTAGGTCCCTTCCTAGTGAAAGAATAGAGATGCTTTGAGATTCTAGTTTTAGATATTGGTCAACATTTCTTACTTTTATTATCCAATATAAATGTTTAATATCATTGAGATTAATTTTTGTAAGTGTTATATTTAGTTATTTACTATACTATATGTTTTGTGGTATTGTCTATGCTCACCCCCTAAAACTTAACCCCTTACAAATGTTCTAAGAATGGTATGCAAGAGTCAGACAATACATGTTATGAGGGATACTATTGTACAATCAACATTTGTTATCTCTAAAACACGTCTTTTTGAGGTGGGAATTTTGCGCAATGAGCACATGTAAGTATACCACACAATTTTGTAATGAAATAGATTCAAAGATTTGTAAATTTGAAAAAAACTAATGAATGAAGATGGTTGATGGCCCTTGCCCCAAATATACCAAGTTTATATTCTACCAAGTTAGAGAAGAAAGAAGAAAAAATGTTGTACAAGTTTGATGTAATGCATTTGCACTAGTTGCTAGTAATCACAAAGACCAAAAGCATTGGTAGCCAATATTAGTTGCCAATCATCACAAAGACTACAACCTTGTTAGAATAATTGCCAAATTTTTTTATAGACTAAGAACACATAATTGTAATTGTTGGGTCTCTTTACATATTGAGAATATATAGGGAGGATTCCACAACATTCGCATATTAGCACCACAAAATTTTCATTCATGCTAAAAATGTGATATATATGGGTGTTTCATTTTAATTGTCTTCAATTACCTAGAGTCTTCATAGCCTATTGGAGGTCAAGTTAGAGGCTATGAAGGCTAGATGTCGAGTGCACAACACTTATCCATTCAAAGAAAATCCTTCCATTTATCTTCTTGCTAACATAGCAAAAGCAAGCTCCTTCACTTCTATATTTTAATGTAAAGTGATGAGGCATAATTATAGAGCCTAATTCCTGATCATGTGCTCTTGAATTTTTTCAATGTTTAATTAAAAAATATCAAAAACATGCACCTTTTCCTTTCTCTTTCTTTTTTTTCTTTTATTTTTAAAATAAAAAAGAGAATGTTCTTTTTACTTTTTTTGAACCTTTTCTTTTCTCTTTGTATTTTTTCTATTTCTTTTACTTTTCACAGTTGTATTTAAAAGAAATTTGACTCCATTATTATTATTATTATATATATTTTGGTTATTTGTTTAATCAATACACTTTGAGTCTCTTTTCCTATTGATTTATCTTTGCAACATGGTGACTATTCAAAGGGAGAAGGTTTTAATATCTATCATTGGTATTATTCCTTGCATTCAAGTTCATTTTCAATTCTATATTGATCTTCAAGCAATCAACAATGCTTTCACATGCCTTGTCAATTCTTTTGATGGTATTTGTTTTGCTGGAAAATAATTCAAGGTTGCAAATACAGTTAGTTTGGAGATATAATAGACAAGAAAGATTCTACAAATAAGTAAACATAAATACATATTCGAAAATATCAAGCAATTCCATTTAAAAAGTATATATATATATATACTTTTAAAATAGAATTGCTTGATATTTTCAAATATATATATATATACACACGTTTACTTATCGTTATTATAATAATTTTTAAAAATTTTAATTTTAATTTGTAGAATATCCATATAGAATACCAAAAAGAAGTGGAGAATTTTGTCTAGAAGATTATGGCTATTACATCAAATCTAAAGTTGGAGTCATTGTTATTATTAGATTCCAAAAATATAAGGTACAGAACTATAGAAAATAGTATTTTTTCCCACATGGGAGTTGTTCTTCTCACAAAAAAACATATTTCAAATCCTTTTGAAAGAATCACACAAGAATTAAATGAGATTAGGATAACCAAAAAAGAAAATGTTTATGATCAAAGTCTAAAGAATTCAAAGGATAAAAAAATATATAAAATAATTTTTAATTATATACAACTTGTAAAACATCTAGATTTTACATGTAGTGTCTTAAAAAAGACAAACTATTTTTAACTTTTTTCCCTTCCAATTCTTTAGAATTTGATCATAAAGTTTTTTCTTTTTTTTTGACTCTCCTAATTTCTTTTACTTCTTGTGTGATTCTCTCAAAAGGATTTGAATTATATTTCCTTGTGAGAAAAACAACTACCATGTGGAAAAAAAAACTATTTTCTATAGTTCTATGCCTTACATTTTTAGAATCTAATAATAACAATGACTCCAACTTTAAATTTGATGTAATAGCCATAATCTTGTAAACAAAATTCTTTACCTTTTTTTGGTATTCCATATGGATATTCTATAATTAAAATTTAAAACTTAAAAGAAGTTAAGAAGTATTATTGTGATAATAATAAGAAAAATATTAATATTAATTATTTTCTTAAAACTATGTTTAAAAATGTTGAAGTTGTATATGATAAAATTGAAATCATAGATTTAATATCAGTATTTAAATTTAATATATATAGAGAGAGTGGTTCAGATATGGTGAAGATTCTGAAATTTCTAATAAAACCATGACCATGGGAGGTTTAAGAATTTCCTCCAAAACATAACCCTGTGAAATGTTTTTGGCCATCTAATATCTATGTATACAGTCTCAAGGATTGAATAGAGATTTAATCTGAACTATTAGATCTTGAACTGGGAAAGCGCCTATGGAGCCCTTAAAAAGCATATTATTTTTCACCCATCCTTAACCCTAGTGCTCATACAATAAAATCAGAAATTTTTGAATTTTTTCTTTGAAACAATAATCCTAGTGACTAAACAAAATAGAATACGTAGAATAAATTAATACTTGGCTGTTAGGCTTAACAAAACAAATTATAAAAAAGAAACCTTGATTTTCTTAGGAAATTATTATTTTAAAAGTAGAATAAAGTTTTATAGTGAAAAGATAATTTTTTTATAATATTGAAAGAATCTCAATGAATATTCACATCATTTGGTCAACATACTTTAATATTTAGTAGGAGTTGCTAATTTTGATAGTTGAGCATAATATTTGCTATTAGTTTTTTGAAGTGATAGTATCGAATCATGTCAAATACAATAAAAAAACATAAATGATTTACAATAAGGGAACATGTATCAATTTTCCATTGGATGTAAAAAATTTATACAAATTTTGCAAGGGATTTACAATCCATTTTTCTATTGAATGTAATGTTTTCATATTCAATTCTAAACTCTTATCTCTTCAACAACCTCGTCTTCAATCTTATGTCTCGTCCTTCTATGTCCATTTCACTCTACCTCTTTCCTACAACATTTGAAAAATAATAATTATACAACTATCATAAAATTTCAATTTCAGCATGCAAATTTCAAACTCACTCTAATATAATACAAAATCTCTATTTCATTCCATCTTTGCAATTATGATTTGAATACTTCTATAAACAAACAATTTCTTTCCACCAAACTTGTACCATTCAAATTTGCCATTGTAGCAAAATATAAGCCTACAAAGGCTCTTACAAGAAATATTTGTATACAAATCTTCATTCAAACCTTATAAACATGCAATTTCTTTCTGACAAAACTTGAAAATTAAGGCACAAGTGCAAACCACCTATAGGTTAGAAAAAGATATTCATTTGGGTGGTTAAAACAAAGATGTAAACTATTGATGCAAGAATGGACCTTGACAACTTACCTCAAACACACACACTTGCAAACCCAAAAATTAATAAAAAATTCTTGAGAATTCTAAGAGTATTTTAATTCTAATAATTTCTAAGAGGCATATTGCCAACCTTCAAAGCACTTATATTGTAGTACCTCCAATTGCATTCCTACACTCTCCAAACAACAACGACAACAACGTTAACAAGGCAATTTTAATTTAAAAAATCTCCAATCTTCCTTGAAAAGCTCTACAATGTACAAATATCTTGAATATGAGAGCTTCAAGATTCATGGAGAAGGATATAATTGTCTAGAAGAGATTGCATCTCAAAAGAAGCACACTAATTAGATTGATTAAGTTGAGCAGATTCCACATATAGGCCATTACATCAATCTTAAAATATTGGTAAGTTAATTTAAAGTTAACCCCTAAAGGACCAAGGAGTGTTTTTTGGCAACATAACTTTGGGGGCAAGTCATGTGATTGGGGATTTTTATATTTTTGGACCAAATTTTAAAAGAAAGTATGGACATGGAATGTTTTTTCATGTGCACTAAATTTCAATACATTTGGAAATATGAGTAAAAAATTATGGCCTAATATGTAGTTTGTTTCTCAACTTGGGCAATCCAGGTCAATATGAAAAATAAACTTTTTTCAAAAAAAAAATTTGGAATTAACTTTTTAGATTTATATATACATAGAAAGCTTTGAATCATTCCATTTTGATCAATGAGTCAAAAGTTATGAGGTGTTTTAGTTTGGAGGCGATTATGGATTCTCTACTCTAAAATACACTTTGAAGTCTTTTATTGAATTCAATTTTCCAACAATATTTTTGGAAAAAAATAAAAATATCAATTGAAGATTATTTATTACAACATTACAACCATTGGGATTGACACTTTTCAATTCCATAATTAAATTATTAACAATTTAGTATTTTTTTAAACAAATGAAACATGATTTCATTGTAGAGAAAGAAAAATACAAACTACTAGCTATAAGTGGCATAGTGGGGATGCAAGACACAATGGACTAGACATACAAGACAAAAGGGCGATGTTGTTTCTAGTGCAACATAGGGGGAGGTTGCAAGGCGTCGTGTGGCCAACCAAGAGAGGGGCCTTTTCAAAGCATCCCCACCTGGTTGGCGTTTTGCAAGTTTGATTTGGTTGGCATAATTGCTTGGCCATCCAGTTTGTAAATTGGGTGGTGTACTACACCCCACTAGTTCACTCATTTACAAGCCAACATAACTAATTACGTAGACATCAAAAATCAAGGGAGTGTAGTACATGGAGATCTAGAATTAGCAAGTGTTGGAATCGAGGCTCTCATGTCGAACAAAGTGCAAGTACATCAAAGAAGCGTTGGAAGAAGTGTTGCAAGGAGTTTATCTTCTTTGAAAAGGTGCTGCAGTGAATTTGTCTACTTGCAACAAGTGCCGCAAGGAGTTCAGTACGTTTTATCGCATCTTATTATATGCAAGCCGCGAGTAGGCCTCCTTTCAGTTGGCAAAACTACACTCTTTTGCCAATTATCTCTTGATTTACAAGCTAGCCTATTACCTAGTCATCTGTTTTCCAAGACAGGTAGGGCGGTTTTGCAAGCCTCTCTTTGCAAGTCATCCATTATCTAGGACAAGTGGGATGTTCCCAGCCTCATTGCCTTTGAAGGAGCTTACAAGGATTGAAAAAGGAAACCAATGCTTGGCTTGAAGCGGCCTAGCTTGGTTGTACTGTCTCCATCTTCAAGAAGATATTGAATTTGCATCTCCTTTTGGTGAAGGCATCAATCAAGGTGCTCAACAAATCCATGAACTTCTTCTTTCTTGTACTAACATTGGTCCATTCAGCTCTCCCGTAGTCAATGATTTTCCCCCAAATGTGTCTGAAGAAGTGCTCAGTGGTCCATGTGACTCAATTGAATACCAAATTGTTCCTTTATATCCACAATGCCCACATCACCATGGTGCAAAGTTCTACCCGGATCCTTTTAAATGGGTTAAACTTTTGGAATATATGGCTTAAAAAGATGCACTACTTCCATGTGAAGGGTTGCCATGGGCCACGGGTATCAACACAATTTAGTATTTTGATTCATTGTCTACTTCTTTCTACTTACTATTTTTTTCCTATATGTTGTACAATTCCAAATGATTTGCAATTTTTCAGAGCATGTAGCTAACTTGCCTTGAAAAATGAATCCAAAGAGTTGCAACCATTTTGGACATTTTTTTCATACAAATTTGACCTTGAGAAGTGCAGCTACCCGATTTTTAGTAGGGCCAAAAAGGGCATCTTGTCAATTGAAATGCTAATATTTTGCAATCTACATGATGGAAATTTCTGAAGTTTTTTCCACATCTTTTCAAATTATCATAATACAAGATCCTACGGTTGTATGTGTCACAATTTTAAATTTTTTTTTCTTGGTATGTGTCCTAAAATTGGTAGTTTTGGAGCATTTTTGGTGAAAAATATAGTTACGACCTTGGGGGGGTAAACATTGGTTTCTAATGTGATTAGCAAGTTATTAACATTGATTTCAGATGATCTCAATGTGAATATAGGTATTGTACAAGTCTTTAGTTAAGAATCTTCTGAAAATTTAAGAACTTGGGGAACATAATTGAGATCCTTAGTAAGGTAGAAGGCTCATAAATCGACCACTTAAGCAAAATCAGCCCTATTTGGACCTGATTCATTGCTCAAATTTTTTTCTTTCTATTTTTCATTAGAAGAGGAATGCCAGATAATGCTCTTCTGAAATTTGCAGTAATTTCGGAGTCTAAATGAATTAGCAGTGAATTTTGAAAGTACAAGCTGTGTAGGTTGTTAAAAAAGCTCATAGCCTACATAAGTAATGAATGAAGACTTGTGTTAAAATGAGCACATAATTCCTCATTCTGATTAGAATGATGCTTAGAAAGCGCACTATAGTTCAAAATGCGTTCACTGCTACTCTTTAATTCAAAGATATGCATTGAAAGACTTCAATATTATTGTCAAAACATAAACAAATAACTGCTCCAATAAGCGCATGATAGTTCTGCATATCATTATTAGCAACTTATGTTTTCTGAAAAACCACACTTTCTATTCAATCCTTTCAAACAATTTGAGTCCTAAAAGCAAGCATAAATGATTGTAATATTTCAATAAAGACTATTTGTTCCATTTCAATTACTGTATGCACTCTTTTGGGCCCTTTTTTATGGACAGTTCTTAATGCCCGCACTGTTTTTGAGCCTCCTACCATAATGCAATGCTGCCCATGTGAACACCTGAAATATACCCTAAATTCGACAAACAACATGAAAAACTCACACATTGTTGACTGGCCCTCCAGACTGTGAGCTTGTGAAAGTGAACCCTAAACTCTAGTAAGTCAGAAATTTCATCCAAACTAATCTAATCTGAAAATTCTCGACTTCAAAATCTCGACTTCCAACGATTGCATTGAGGTACCTGAAAGATGAGAGCGTGCATTCAGTGCGACGAAGGGAGCCTCCGGAGAGAAAGCGGCGACCACGACGACGAAGACAGCATCCTCGCAGAAGTCGTCGGTTGATAACCGGGGGGAGGCGAACCTGACGCCGGGCGGGAGCGGGAGGACCTCTGAAGAATGGCAGATGGTGGTGGGGCAGCATGTGGGTCCCGTGACGAGGGAGGTCTGTCTCCTTCCAGTTTACAATTGTGCGTCAGTCTCGCACTCTGTCTGCGTGCGAAGGAGGAGCTGGCCGGTTCGCTTCCACAGTGAGCGACGAGGGAGGTCTCCTCCCGGTTTACAATTTTGCGCCAGTCTCGCACTCTGCGAATGGAGCTCTCCTATGCACAGTCCGCGGTGTCCACCATGACCAGCATTGTAAGTTACAGTACTCCTGAATCATTTTTGCTCTTGATTTGACCGCCATTTGCGACTCCTGTTGTCGTTTTCGTTGGAACCCATTTCATGGCTTCTTCAATGTGCTAGGATGTGTGTTGAGAGAATATGAATGATCGAGGGTAGCAGAAGGAGTTGGACGACTTACATTTTGGATTGCATTGCAGACATCGCGATCGGTTCACGGCCGTTTCCTACACTTTGTTTTGGATTAGGGGTTATTTGGTCCGGAAGTGGATTGCATTTTTTTTCTTAGAATTTTCATGGAGTGATGGAATGCTGCGCTAGGGTTTAAGTGTCTTCTTCTTCTTCTTCCCAATTGGACTGAAACTGTTTGAAAATTTTCTGTCATTCGCAGCGGGAGCTCTTCATGGCAGATGCCAAAACGGTATGTTGCTGTTTTGTGATCATTTGTTGTGTTAGCGTGATAGATTCCTTGATTAATCGAAAATTGTTTTTGGGTTGGTTTTGATGTATCCTTGGTAATGTTGCTGGATTGTGACCTTGGGCTACGTTGGCAGTGGGGCGTGTTGTTGGGTGTCGTGGTGGGCTATCTGGCGGTGTTGGTGATTTTGGGAGCCGTCCTGCCGGGTCGCACGATTGCTGGCGCAGTTTTGTCGGACAAGAGTAGACTTTATTACAAATGCAATGGTGATAATTCTCTTTGTATCTCTCCATGTGCAAATATATTCAAGGATATGGCTTTTCTCTATGATGGTAATAAGAGAAGAGTAAATTAATCTTCTTGCAAAGTGTTCAAAGCTTGATGTGCAATGACTACCTCTAGAGGCATGGAATTGACATGTCTTCGGTGAACATGGGTTCAGGTTTGGCATCACTGGTGGTGTTGCTTGGCGGACTTTGTGTTGGGATCAACTATGGCTATTTCTCAGCGACGGTATTTCTATCCTCAATCCAACATTGAATGTTTGTAGCTGCAAACATAGCGTATAAGTCGATCCTTATTTTCACACTATCTTTTGTATTCTAGAGAGTTCAGGGCTTAGATGACCTCAGCTTCTATTGTTACGCAAATGGAGCTTTCTTGTACAACTGCTGATATCATCTTGTCCAGAATGCTTATGTTTTTCCGGGTGCCTATTAATCTGGAAATTTGTAGTCCAGGTCATTGCAGATTATGGTTTGCAAATGTGCATCACCACGCTTGGACTCTGTCTTGTGGTGAGTATATTGTGGGATTTCGAGAAGAAATCATGCCCTACATTTTATAACTTTGAAAATATGTTTTGGAAGTTACCATATATGACGATTAGCATTCAAGAATGGATTTTTCTAGTTTTTGTTCAGGCTCTTAGGGGTTATTGACTCGTGTATCAAATTGAAGTAGAAAAGGAAATTGTCGTCTTAAAAGTAGGGAAACTGATGTCTTGGTTGGTGACACTTATTGGGAGAAATCAGACGTCTGTGTGGCTGCACTTGAGGGGGTGTTTTTCAAAATCAAAGTCAGCATCTTTTAAATCCCATGTGACCGGCAACGTACTTCACGATTGGTATGGTTTCTCAAATTTTAAGGTTCTCACGTCATATTTTGGACAAGCCATAGCAGAACCTACTTTAGGTATCGTTTTTTGACCAGTTTTCTCCCTGGAGTACCGTACCTTGTCGAGGATGGACTTTTTGTGGTATTCCGAACTCAGCTGATGACATTTTTATCATTGCCATAAGATCTTGACACTGGTATATTATATTGTCTTGCAGGTGGTTTGGAGTACAGTTGAACCCAGACTTATTCGGCCTTGACCTTAAGTAAGGTTTCCTGCTATTATCTTGGGCTCTGAACATATGATTATCTTATCGTGAGCACACTGTTTCTGAATACACTTGAATCCCCAATCTTGATCCTCTTTGCTGGTTTACAGATTCTTCTGGATTCGATCAGGCATGATGGGTTGGCTTCTGATTAATTTGTCAGTGGCTGCCAAGCAGTACATTGACCAGGGCTCCTTATCTTTATCAATGACTTTATTTCAAACATTTTGTGCGGTATGATTCCATTGTCCCTGCTCGGTCTGATATTTTATGCTGGTTCCCAATTCATCCAATAATTGGTCTAATGTTTCCTATTCTGGCAGATTTACGTGCTTGACTATTTTTGGCATGAGGAGTACATGACATCAACGTGAGTGCTCTAATCTTGATTTTTGCGTAGAATAACTTATGAGGAAATATAGTTTGTCGTCATTTTAAAGTTTTAGAGTATGAGTATGCTGTTGGATCTTTGTGTCCTCCCACAAAACTCAGATTTTGCATAGAGAAACTCAATGTTTCTGTCGTCATAACCTATAACAGTAGAGATTTACAGTGTGGGAGGAACCTGTCTCACGTCAGTAGCAAATTCAATGGAATGTGATCTGCAGGTGGGATATTATAGCTGAGAGATTTGGGTTTATGCTCATCTTTGGTGACTTGGTCTTCATTCCTTTTACCTTCAGTATCCAGGTATTACTAAGTTCTTCAATGATCTATTAGATGAAATTTAACACTTTGTGTCAGGGTATCGCTGAAGAGTCTGATATAGATACTGTATCTGTAGCTTCATATGTGGATTGGTCGTTTGATTGAAATATGTGCCATCCTATATTATTGTCTTGGACGTGGCCTATGTAACGAGACACGCTGAACAGGGCTGGTGGTTGCTGTCGCACTCCGTGGATTTAACTCCGGCAGCTGCAGTAATGAACGTCTTGGTCTTCGTCATCGGGTATGGGCAGACTGTAATTATTCTTGGCTTATTGTCCAGTTAGTGTTAGCCTGTGCTCCTGACAGTAATTTTTGATCTTGCAGTTGGAGGGAAGAGAAGTGAATAATTGTTCTCATAGAGCTTTGCAAATTGCACGTTGGAATGTTTCGGAGCAGGTTTTCAGTTTTCAGAGGAGCAAATACGCAGAAACACATGTTCAAACAAGACCCTAAGGTCCTAATCTGGGGTCAGCCCGCAAAAACAATTGGAGGGCGGCTGCTTATATCTGGTTTCTGGTATGTAATTGCTTGTTATTATCTCAGACTGGAATGTATAGAATTGCCCTTCTGTTGGCTTAGCCTTTACACTCAAAACTTCTTTAAGCATTCCACCTGTGGTCCCCAACTTCGTCTCCATGTCATTGTGTGAATATGTGACAAGTGTGCTTATGGATGTTTTAGAGTAATACAGTTTTGAGGTATCTCATTGACGCATCTCTGTTTCTACAGGGGCATCGCACGACACAGCAACTATCTTGGAGACATATTGTTGGCTTTCTCCTTTAGTTTACCTTGTGGCATAAGGTACGTACATCTTCTCTCATATGATTTGGTTGCGATGATTGCATTTTCTAGTTGAGAAATTGTTCACCGCATCAAGGCAAACCTTTCCATGTATTTTTTGAGGGTACATTATCTTGTGGACTTGGCACTCGTGGTCATGACCATGGCACCATAATGACTACCGGGAGTTCATCACAACTGGTCCTCTTTCCATTTATGCTCACTGTGTTGTAATGTGTACATACAGCTCACCTGTGCCATACTTCTATCCAACATATCTTTTCACTCTTTTACTTTGGAGAGAGCGAAGGGATGAAGCCAAGTGTTCGACCAAGTATAAGGAAATTTGGCAGCAGTATTGCAAGGCAGTCCCGTGGAGAATCTTCCCATACATCTACTAGTGATCTGTGGGAGAACGTTTTCATACTGCAAGAAACATCTTGTAGTGAATTTCCGTGGAGTGATACTTCTTAGATATGTATTGTAGCAGACAACATGGGGGGAATTGGACTCCTGCGCAGAAAAAACTGATAGTGACGGACTAGGGTTTTGTCTGTCCTAAATTTGTTGAAAATTGTGTTGTAAAATGTATTTTGGTATTGAATGCAATATGATTACTGGAAGACTTCTGTGTGGAAGAACAGTCATGAAAATTTTTGAGCATGGTCCCAGGCTTCTAGTTGCTGATGGGATTCCAGATACTCTTGGCATGAATTATTTGGACACTAAGAAATTTCTAACAATTGGCATGAGACAAGGTGTACTCAAAATCGACCCTCGTGAGTAGTAGAGGTTGTGCAGTTAAGGCAAGAATCTAAAGTGGTAGGTTTTAGAAAGGGGTTGCAATCACATGCTGAGAGCTTAATTTGCTCTGAAATTTCTCTTTAGTCTAGGTTGCAGTGAAATTATTAAATTTCATTGGTTGCATTGACGTCCTGTTTGATTGCCATCTGCAGTTGACAAGGGCGACTTCTCACAATGTATGGATATGGATATGCACGAGGCTTGCACTTCAACGCACATAAAGTAGCCCCAAAAAGGTTTGCAAGTTTCATGCCTACAGAGTATGCTTCACTGATGTTAAGCTTTCAATTTAGTAAGTGTAAATGGTTGTTGAACAGAGTTTTTTTGACTGAACTCAAAGACTGAAAGAAGCCAACATTCACTTCACTGCTGAATGTGGTCACAAAGTTTGGACTCTGAATCATTGCTCGTACACCCTTGAGTATCAATTTCCCACGATTAGAAGACATCCTCCATGACTGAAATTTCCATGACCAGAAGGGAACTTGGTGTACTGGAGTATCTTGCAATTTATTCTCTTTGTGTCTCTTGTGGATGTCAAAAAATTGTATCCAATTACACCTGTCAATCTTGCAAAATCCGACTCCCTGGTCTTTCAGGGGTGAAAATGCATTACATTCATTCTGGTGAGTGTCTTGCAGGTTTGCAGAAACATGCAGAATTTCTAACATGGATTTTAGCCTAAATGCTTAATAATGTTATGATGGCTATCCAGAACGTCGCCGCAAACTGACCTTTATCAAATACCTCCCCCAAAAGTCATCAAGTTTGTAAGTACATTTTTATGAGCATCCTCAGTCCGGTTCTGGAGCGCTGCAACAGTGCAACGGTCATGTGGAGCGAGTTGACGCAGACGTTTTCCTAACGACGCAAACCCCGGCCGCAACTTTGAATCCTAGAGCTCCTGACGTCATTAGTTGAAAGCCCACATTGACGAGTAACAACGCAGGATTGTTCGTGCGGTGGCAAAGTTTTTCCCCTTTCGCGCCCTTTAAGACTCAGTCGTCACCATGATTCTATTGACCAAGGAGTGCAGTGGAGAGGCCACTACAAAGGTGTCTTCTTGCCGTGCAAGAGCTAGAAAGTGGTGAAGGTAACAGGAGGTGCTGTTAGTGCTGTTAGCATTGTTAGCATTCGGGCAAGTCTCCGTTGAAATTTTGGGACCTACTCCGAGGGTACATGCCGTTGCCGTGCCTCTATAAAGGGCCGACTGAGGATGCTCTTTACACATCCAAATCAGCAGCAGCTTATGAGAAGACAGTCAACAACTCCATTATGGTTCTCCATTACTAACCAGACAAACAGGCTCAGCTGTCAATGACTTGTAGGTAAGTCAGTCCGTACCTGAGAACTCTGACTTCTAGCCATTGCCAGGCTTGTTGCAGAATTGAGTTAAGTTAATGGCAAATCTCTTTGCAGTGCACGCAAGGCAAAATCCTCCGGACTCAGGCTAAACTTAAGACCAACTGAATGTTTTGTCCCTCGATCAGCAGGTTTTCTAACAGATTTGTAAGGAAACTCTACGTCACTCAGTCTTCTTTTTATCACAAGTTGCAGCTTAGAGCAACGTGTTGACGGACAGTGGTAATCAAAAGGTGGAAACCCAGTGAATTGGAGTCCAAATAGTGTACATTTTGCTTTCTTCAAAGTTTCAGGAGGTGGTTGCATTTAGTGAAACCACTATGTTCCAACTTCAAAAATTCTTAACTAATTCAACGAAGGTCCAAAAAATATGAAATGACTTGGGTTAGATGCTGATCAATTTTTCTTCCTACAAAAAATTACTGATTTTTTTTTCCTAAGGAGTTTAGCTTTACCCAAAAGGCAATCAACTTTTAAATGGTCGCTTTAAGAGCAGACTACCTTATATGGCTATGGTACTTCAAGTAACGGCCACAAAAAGTCATACTGCATCTCTGTTTCCTAAGAACATGCACGTACTGATGACTTTTCGTGGCATTTCAAACTAACCCTGACAACCCACGGAGCTCAAACTGTGTACTGAAATCCAATTCTGCAAGGATATCATAGAGAGAAATCATTCATGTACATCTCACAGTGATATAATTTGCATAATCACCATAAATCCTGCAAAATGAAATCAGACTCTGCACATTGGATTAGTTCTTATTCTTGTTGCCATGTACAGAAAACTTGAGCAACTGATTTCTGAATACGTGCAGAACTGCAGATCATGCACACAATTGTGGCTATTCTGAAGAAGCCACTCCATTGAACTCAACCCTCGAAGGATGCTGAGGCCAAAAATGTGGTCGAAGAATGACTTCATTCTTTGTATAAACAGAAATTGCACCTTAATGGGAGTAGTTTTGGTGACTACCTTGGTCATTTGGGTCACATCCTTTGAAGGATTAACAAAGCCATTCAATATGTACAGTTAGGTCTAGCTCATTTACAAATTCTGAATCTTGCTGAAAATTTGGATAACTTTGGGAGGCCCGTGTGCACTAAAACATGAACAGAATTTCAAATTTCAAATTGCATTGGAATCACACTGAAGTCTACTTTACCACCATTACAAATGCACTTATGTAATTGAAAATCATACAAAGAATTTGATGTTCTTTATACACTATCTCCCATTTGGTGTTACCACCATTTGTGAAAATTACAACTTATAATTTAAGGTACATATTAGAAATGAATCTTCACAATTGCTTTTGAGACATTTGATCACATGCCACTTGAAAATTTTGTATCACTTTTTGTTTTTTCTTCACCCTAATGCAAGAAGTCTTTCACTATCTTCTATGAAGTGGGAGATAGTGTGTAAAATCAATCCAACTTGTAATATGATTTTACATTATTCATTTTCCACTTGTTATTAAGTTGAAGTAGACTTCAATGTAATTCCAATGCAATTTGAAATTTCAAAATTGATTCATTTTTAAGTACGCTAGACCTTCTTGAAGTTGCTGAAATTTCTAGTGAGCCTGGTCTGAAAAATTCGTAAATGAGCTCGACCTTACTGTACAGTACACCAGCAAGTGAGGCTTAATTTACCTCCGGTGCTATTTTATTCAACCCAGACATCTCATCAAAGTAGCACACGCATGAATCATGCGTTTGGCATGAATGGAAATCCTGCTTAAGCCAAACGGCGAGCCAAAAAAGTTAAGTAACGGAGCTATTGCCGACCTAGAAATCCTTGACGTCAACGCTGGCCATGTCCCAAGCAGTCACAGACTTGACCGTCACACTCTCGGTGCCATTATTGAAGAGAAACGCACGGACCGAGCTTTTGACAGCCAACTCCGGGTACACACGGGATGTGATCACGGTGCGCCCGCCTTGCGCGAAGCTCTCCACAATCGAATGGTCCACCAAAAGACGAATGGACAACACATTGTCGCTCTCGTGGATTCTCACGTAGCTTCCGTAGGTGGTCTTGTCCACGTCTTGTTGCAATGATGACAAGCTATGGTCGGCGCAAAAGAGAGTCTTCCAACTCGTATGCTGGCCATCATGAAGAAGATAAAAGAAGATGGACGTCCGCTCTTGAAGATCCTGGCTGGCTAGCACGTGAACGCCAAATGGGCCGTAGCTGTGTGCCCCAACGCCGTGGCCAGCCACAATGGCACTGCATTGCAATTGACCATCCTCCGCCAAGAGCTCGTTGGCTTGCTCCAAACCCTCACTCCGGTTGGGCATGGCGAAGTGCACCTCAATGTCCAATTGGGCACCATTCGCACCCACGAGTTCCACCGTGGATCCCGACTCAAGCACGACGTTCTTCTGGGTCACGGCTTTCTGACGCAAGGCATCAACCTCCGCAATGGGCCACTGGATCAAGTTGGTGGTTGCAAGGGGGTCCAACCAGATATGCCTTGGCATACATTGCACGGACGACCACCCCTTTTCAACATCATCCAACACTGAGCTACTCTCATTTGCCCACCCCCACAATATCCTCCTCCCCGAATTCTGGTCGTAAAACGTCTTACTGGCATAAAACTTCCCGTAGTCATAGCGCAAACCCAGTCCAGTGTCCAGGTTAGTATCATCCGCAGTGTACACATCTGTGTCGTCATTGTACGTCCCCACGGAATAGTAATCATGCTTCTTCAAATCCAAACTCACCTGCAACACAGAAAAGTCACAAATTACACATGACGTCTCACAAAGCTTCAACACTGATTGGATGCATAATGGGGACAAGCATAGAAATCAATCATAAAGTGGAGTTACGAGATGTGGATCAAAGAGATTCATGTAGTATGAATTCTTTCTAGAGGGGCTTAGTTCTAGTAAAGGTGGAACTTGTCGGGGAAGCCAAAAGGCTTAATGATCACACTCACAGTGCAATCAAGTGAAATTCCAGCAAAGGAAACACACCAAAAGCAACGGAACTAAACTACGAACGCACCTTGAAGAAATCTTTCTAGATCAATGAACTTCAAGTAGCATGGATTCATTCTAGAGAGGCGTAGCTCTCGTAGCACTAGTGATTCTCAGTGAAGGCAAAAGGCTCATTATTGATCAGTTACAGCGCAATTAATTGAAATTCCAGCCAAGCAAACAAAACCAAAACCAAGAGAACAAAACCAAAGTCTCACTCACGCACCTTCAAGACATGTTTCACTTTGGGCCCCATGATCGAAGTTTCCAGCCCTTTCCTCCCCGTGACCGTCACCGGATAGAAATCCGGACATTCCCACATCCCCGTCCCGTGAATCTTCTGAATCCCCTTCCCAGCAAACGTCCACTTGTTGAAGTCTTTGCTCGTAAACAACAACGCCGTCCCCGTCAACTGATCCACCCCTTCCACGGCTCCCACGACTATCTTCCACAACCCATTCTTCCCCTTCCACGCTGTCGTCGGGTCCCTGAACTGACTGCTATTCCACCCATTCGGCGTGATCGCAATCGGGTTATATGGTGACTTATCCCACTCGCGTAACAAAGGATCTTCGGGATCCTCGGGGACGGCCATGGACTGGATCTGTGTGGAGGCATTCGACCACCCCGTGTAGAGAATCACGGGCACTCCAGAAGGGAGGAAAGAAACGGACCCTGACCAGACGCCTTTGATGTCGTACCAGTGGTCGCCCTTGAGAGCCGTGTGAAGGAAACGCCAGTGGACCAGATCTTTGGAGACGGCGTGGCCCCAGGTGATGTTGCCCCACACGGCAGCGTTGCGATTGTATTGGTAGAAGAAGTGGTACCAGCCTTTGTAGAAGAGAGGGCCGTTGGGGTCGTTCATCCAGTTCTTGCGGGGCTGGAAGTGGTAGGCGGTGCGGTAAGGCTGGTATGTGGTGTTGGCATTGACAGTGCGAGCGTGGGAGACACCGACGTAGGAAGTGTGGGAAGCGGAAGAAGGGGTAGTGGTGGTGAAGAACGCCAGCACCAAGGTCGCGAGCAGGACGCACCAGGAGGAGGCCATTGCCGATCGATTAGTATTGCCTGCGAAAAAAACAGTTTTGCAATAGAATTCAGAGGGATCCAATTAATTTAAGAGTTTGGCATTCTAGAAGCACGAAATTAGGTAATGTGCACAGCTCAATTGGTCAAATCCCCGACTGGAAGATTGAGCTAGCATGCATGTGGAACTACATCGGGTTCTGGAAACTATTCGAGCTGCTGGATTCGATCTCGACGACATGCAGGGTTGGATTCCTAGAACAGGCAGAAGAACCTAAGGTTTGCGGAGTGACGACGAAAACAGGACCGCACCTTCTGTTCCAATTTCTCTAAAGCGGCCTCAGACTCTCCAGGCCCCGCGACGACAATCCACAATGAATGATTCCGTGCGCTATCCAGAATAACGAAAGTAAGATACTGCGTCGACCCTGTGTATGTAGAGAGAGAACGAGCACGATGCTTTATATTCTAAATGAAACGTAAAAGAAAACTTAAAAGTCAGGTTCTAGAAGATGAAACACACTGCCGCAAAAAGCAGAGACAAATTGCATCGATCATCCAGCAAAAAGAAAAAGTTAGGGCATGGGAATCTGCTGCATGCGATCATAGAATTTTCACACTCGGAGCTCCATGCCCAATCCTACAGAATGAATTCTGGGCTGGCGCGCATCTTGAAAAGCTAGAAATCAATTCCAAGAATCGTCCACACCCTATCCTAGAGAATGAATGGATTCCGCCTGTGTAAACTCGAGCGCATCCTACAGAGAAATCAATTTCGGGAATCATACTAGCGATTGAGTAGAAAACAAGCTAGCTAGTAGAACAATTCCGAGTGCCTGGCTACCTAGCGCAACAGCGAAAAGCAGCAGCATCAAACCGAAATTAATGCCTGCCAGAGTTGAGGTGATCGATACAAAACACACCTGCTGGGTGACGCGCAACCCAGCAAGGCGACGAGGCACCAAGCTAGCTCGCAAGCTGTGCAGACAATCCCCCAGGCTACTAGCTAGTTTCTGCACAAGGCCAGATATGACCTCATGGGAGAAAGCTAGAGCGCCTGCGCCAGCCGCGCGCACCGAGTCGTCCTCGCCGACTGACACACACTGTCAGGAGTAATTGTGCTCGTAGACCGAGCAGGAAAGAATATGTACACCTCGATTCTAAACCCGACTACCATGGCCACATGCACCCGACTACACCCGACCACCAAGGCATCAAGGCATCAACCCATCTCAGTCACTTGAAATTCTTCACCACGCCAAATATAAAATTTCGTGGAGAATATAATATGCATTAATTATCTGCTAATTAATCCGCGTCTAGCTCAGACAGGGCTAATCCGGGTGCTAGCTCGAACGTGGAAATTTCTGCTGCAATCGGAAGAGTGCGAGTTTAAGTCAGTCGACTCGCAGTCGATTTGGACAATAGAAATGCAGACAACGGAAAGCTAAAATATCATGTCCGTCAGAGACAGAGAGACGACTCTAGTGGATGTGCAGTACAACGCGGGGATAATCGAACCACCTGGCAAAGTGCAATTGTGAGTATTTGTGTGGATTGCTGCATGACTCACTTGCTGTGAGCACCGGCCTTTCTTCGGCGTGCGTTGGATCAGTCAACTTCACTTTCACTATTGCACTCAAGTCTTTTGACGACAAGCTTGCAGTTCCATTGTAAGCTGCGTAGTATTTGCTGTAACTCTACTGTTACTTGTAACTGCAAGTAACTGTAAGAGGGACCAAGTATGAACAGGCCCTTAATTCCCAAGCCACCCCAAACAAAAGGTTGGAGTTATTTCTCTCTCTTCTCTCTATCATATCTGTTGGCAATCACCACTGCTATTTCTAGGAAGCTCATGTGGTCTTGTAGTGCTTGCAGTAGCGTAAAGAGAGGAAGCTTTACTTTTGAAAATTAATAATAATTAATTGATATTCCTTTGCCATACCTATTATCATCGATTCATGTAAAACAGTCTTGCTTCTTTCCATTAATATAAAGTAACAATACTTAATTGCGATGTATTTGTAAAATAGTTGTGCCATCTAGATTCATGCCTAAATTGTACAACCTTCATTGCTAAAAGTTGAGGGTCAATTTTTGGAGCTCAACCCAAAACCAACACATTTCTAATTGCACCAACCATTTTTTTGATGGAAAAGGGTTCATTTGATGTTTTTAAATGGCCACAAGTGTGTAAGAGCAACCAATGTGAGTTGAAGTGTTCTTTGAAACAACCAATGGGAAAAGGAGCATTTTGTCATTTTGTGCTTCAAGGGTGACTATCCATTTAAAAGGAATTTCTTGGTATGAATAGGATATGTACATCTAATTTTAAAAGTTTTAAAAATTCATAATTTATTCATACAAAGTTTGGAAAATACATTCTAAGGCAAGCTAAAATCCCCTTACAACTACTAGGTAATAAGATCCAACAAAATGCTTTAATAACAATATCAATAATAGGAATCATACTCAATCCTAGCATATTCCAAGGCATTTAGATATTGTTGACTTATTAAATATGATTTTAAATTGGATCTTCTTCATTAAATATTACCCCTCAAAGTAGAAATCACCCCTTTTGGTACCCTATAAAGCATCTACTTTAAAAGAAACAAAGGTACTCATTTGAGGTCAGACTACTTTGCAAGATCTCTCCCTTTTGAACAAAATTCCATTGAGGATAAACAATCGCACTTTTGTCCTACCACACAGAAAGATTTTCTGTAATTCGTTGGTTGAAAAACGTCCATGACATCCTTTCAGTTAATCATGGATGAAGTTTCACTTTTCACAACATTCATCATCCTAACAGCACCTCCAAGACATACTCTGGTCAGACTTGTCATTTGGATATAATTATTAATGAATCCATTTGTCGCAAGACCCTTGAGCTTAGCTTATGGGAGGTTTGACAGGCAACTGGCTTGCTTGGAAGTTAAGGTTAAGCTTGACTTAAGTGATGCGAGCGGAGCGCCGCGCTCGTGCGGACGACTCTCATTTCCAATGAATTCGGACTCTGTCCTTCTTCCGGCTTTTGTGTGTCCATGTGTCCATGCCTTCCATACGGTTCTTCGATTTTCCGGCCGAATTTGCAGGACAGGCACTGGATAAGTGGGTCTGGAGCCTCTTGAATGCACGCCAAGTGTCTTTGCAGTGGAAAAGGTGTAACCAATTCTCATTTTAATACTATTATTTTGACTTTTTTATATTATTACTTTCATCCACTTGGGCTGTTAGTTGGAACTGAACTGAGTGGGCTCCATCAGTATCGTCCGAACGCACTCCCAGGCCGGGCCAGATTCAACAGCCCTGGCTTGAATCAGTGCTTGATGGGGGGATTTCAAAGCACGTTGCGTTCAATCAATCATGTCATGACATTTGTGTCTAACTTTGGGGTCAGAGAATTTTCTATTATCGGAAAAATTGAGTTGCGCGTGGGGTATTTGGGACTCATGCGGGCACTACAAATCTAACTTAAGGTAGTCTGCTCATAAAGCGACCATTTAAGAGCTGATTGCCTGTGGGGGGTAAGCTAAACTCCTTGAAACCATTTTCAGCAAATTTTCAGAGGAAGAAAAATGGAAATGGCATCTAACCCAAGTTGTTTCATATGTTTTGAACCTTTGTGGAATTAGTTACAAATTTTTGAAGTTGAAATGCAGTGGTCACTAAAAGCGACCACCTCCTGAAATGTACAGTGCTCATACATTGAAGAAAGCACAGTGTACCTCTGTGTCATGATCGATTTTAGAGCAGACCACTATATATCCCATGTGAATCGCTAGAGTACTCTGCTGTGGTAGGATTTGTACGTCAGACTGTCTCTTGTTTTGAGACGCAATTGCAAGAAGGAACCCGCCAGTGATGATGGTGGAATTCCATGATCGAGTTCGCTATGAAAATAGTCTAGTTTAATTCTGATCTTGTTTTTGTTTTTTATTGTTTTTTTGTTTTTTTTGTGTTTGAAACCGAAATGGGACCACAGTGCATGCTTTGCAAGAAAGGGACTGAGTGTACTGAGTGTACGATCGATAGCAAGAGGGCCAATGCAAATGCCCCGTGCGGCGTTGAAGAAACAAGTCTATCGGGAAGGTGCTGAGTATCCAAGCACACCAATGATGATGGTGTGCTAGATCCAAAGTTCCCTTTTTCAGTTGCAGCTGCAGCACCTTGGAAGATGTCTGCAGTGAAGTGCATTGCATTACAGACAGTGTGGGCGGGGATCCAATTTCATCAACCTACTACATGTGAACATTGTGCTCTAAGAATATAACAATGACTAAGTGTGCACACCCCTCCTTGCAAAGAGCTTTCCAACGCTACCAAGAATGTCATCGGGGGATGCATGGTTTTGGAGATCTCATTGTAACAAAAAAAAAAAAAAAAAAAGTTATGCAACTAAATCTAAAATTAACTAGTATTAGTGTGCCCCGTGACGTTGCCACAGTCAAAACAAAAGAAAAAATAATTTTCTAATTTTTTTTTAATTCATGGAAACTTCAAAATTCAATAGCTTTCATGCCTTAGGTCAGAACGCCACAAAACCAAGCCCGTGTACCCCTCCTTGCCGAGGGTTTTCCGACGATATAAAAAACACGAACACAAGACACACAATCTAAAAGATCTCAATGTAACAAACAAAACAAAACAAAACAAACAACCTAATTTAATAGAAAGATGCCATGTGCCATTGCCACAGTCAAAATAAAAGTAAAAATAATTTGTTAATTTGTTAATTAATAAAAAATTCAAAATTCAATAACTTTCACACCATAGGTCCAAATGCCACAAAACAAAACCCATGCACCCCTCCTCATCAAAGCTTTTCAACAATATTAAGAATGTAACCAAAGGATGCAATGTAACAAACAAACAAAACAAATAACCTATCTTAAAGTATAAACTAGTGTGTCTTGTGTTGTTGCCACAACCAAAGTAAAAGTAAAAGAAATTTTTTCATTTTCTTTAATCAATAAAAACTTTGAAATTCAATCATTTTCACACTTTGAAATTTAACCATTCAAACAATTTATTAATTAAGAAAATCCATAACTTATTAACTTTTAGGTCAATCCAAATGCCACAAAATTGGCATGAATGGAAAGCCCTACCCATGAAAGAGTGCAAAGACTTTGTTTTGTGGCGTTTGGACATGCAATGCAAAAGTTATGAATTTCCAAAATAAATGGTAATTGAATTCTATTTTAAAATTCATAAAAAATTTGAAATTCAATAATTTTTGCATGGTAAGTCAAAATGCCACAAAACCAATAGTCCGTGATGCCTCACAATTTATTAGATCTCAATGTATTAAACAAATAAAAGTAAAAGAAAAAAATTTAACAAACAACCCAATTTTAGAGTATTAATTTAAAGGTATGGATGGATTGAGCTTGAAAAGTATAATTTTTTCTTAAAGACTTGACATTATTTTAAAAATATTTAATTTATATATATATATATATTTGGATAAATCTTTGAATAATTCAGTTTATATATGACTATATGTGATGAGAAAGTTAAAGAACATATAATTTTATGGGAATTTCAAAGCATCTTTGTGAAGAAATAACATAATAATTTTGTTTTTGAACTCAATTTTCATAATTTTTTCCCAAATAGTTCCTCAAGGTTTACTTTGTTAGTTAGAACAGTCATACAATTGAAATTTGCATATTTTAATTCCACCATTGTAGAACTATTAGTGGTGTAGTTTTTCTTTCCATCTTATCCTATATTTCTACTTCTACTAAGTAATTTTTTAACCCCTGAAGTTCCATGACTATATTTTCACTGAAAAATCTCAAGAAAACAAAGACTACCATTTTTCATACAAGTAACAAACTTTTGAAAAAAAAATTGACTTATATAATTGTAGGATCTTTTAGTATGCTAACTTGAAAATATGTGACAAAAATTTCAGAAATTTTCACCTCATGGATTGCAAGATATAAGCAGTCAAATTCACTAAAATCATTTTTTTGGCCTTGCAAAAAACAAGACAACTACACTCCAAAAGAGTACTTTTCTATGAAAAAATGTCCTAAATGGTAGTGCTTTTTAAAAAAGAAATTCTTAGACAAGTTGGCTTTTTGCTTGAAAATTTTCAAATCATTTGGAATTGTACAATATATAGGAAAAAAATAGTAAGTACATGGTAGTTGAGAATGTTTCAAAATGCTAAATTGTTAAGAATTAAATTATGGAATTGAAAAATGCCAATTCCAATGGTTTCAATATTGTAAATAAACAATCTACATCCTCTGATTTTATTTTATTTCCAAAAATATTGAAAATTGAGTAAGATAAAGGACTTTAAAGTTTACTTTAGAGTAGAGAAGAATTGCCAACAAACAAAAATTAGCTTCATAACTTTTGACTCATTGATCAAAATGGAATGATTTAAAGCTTTCCATGTATATATAACTCTAGAAAATCAATTCTAAAATTTTGTTTCTAGAAAAAGGGATTTTTTCTGATTTTGCTTGGATTGCCCATTTAGAAACAAAGTACATATTAGGCCATAACTTTTGACTCATATTTCCAAATGTCATGAAATCTAGTGTATATGAAATATATTTCCATCACCACCTTTTATAAAAATTGAGGCTAGAAATATAGAAATCTCCAATAACACATACCTGCCCAAAATTTACTAGGTAGCCAAAAAACATATGATGGTCTTTTGGGGATTAAGGGATGAAAATAAAAATGTTTTTCAATAATTCCTTTTCCAATATTCAATTCAACTCTTCAATATAAAATGATTCTTAATTTAAACTAATAGTGCAAAAAATAGAAGTTAAAAGTTTGATTCAAAGTCTTATCACCTACTATAGTATGATAGTGTCATTAGGGGAGATTTGAGGGCAATAACAGGCCATTTCGAGTCTGATCTTATTGTTGTTCCCTTACAGCGAAGGATGCCAACTGCTAAAAAAATTAAAAAATTAAAAAAAAAATGAATTCTTAAAATGAAAAGAAAAATTGAATTTCTTTTGGGGAAATGATATGGCACTCTCTTGACCACGTCAAACTACATTGTTGACTATGTTTATAGCGTGTTTACAACGTTTTCGGGGTTGGAGAACTTGCAGTCTTGTTTTGGCCTCAAAAATCCTCTAATGTTTGCTAAAAGATTTTTCTTCATTTCAAATGCTAATAGCTTTCAATGTATATTGTCAAACTTATATGAAAAATTTATCACATATTTCTATATAAGTTGGTGTAAGATGCTATATGAGCTTAATATTCAAAAATTCTTATTTTGATTTTTTTGTTTTGATGCAATAGAAATGATAGTTTTGAGTATTTTTTGACAAAAAATCCCTTCAGATTTTGGTAGTTATCTCTAAAATACCTAGCCAATGACCTCAAAGTTACAAGTCAATTTAATTCATTTTGTATGCTTTTATTTAGTAATGTTCTAACTGTGAATGAATTTTTATTTTTTTATTTTATAGAGATAAAATGACATGTCTTTTTTTCATCACAAAAAAATTTATTATTTATCTCCAAAGGTAAATATAAGAATCTTCAACTAGTTTGGGGAAAGATTTCTTAAAATTCATTCATCTCCTCTTAGATCTCCTTCCACATGGATTTCTTCAAGAACTAGAAGTAATGACATTGTGACTTCCTACTCTTGCACATTCCATCCAAAATAAAAATTTACCTAAATCTTTTACATGTCATATTCTTTTATATCACATTTTGGAATATTTGAAAAATCTATTTTAGATATTGTAAGCATATAAATTTGTTGAATAAACATTTTTTTTTGTTTTATTGTCTGAATGGGGTTCAAATTAGACTCGATTTTAGAAACTCTTGGTAATAAGAACTTAAATGTTGTTGGATTTTGAGTATTGCTATAGGATCCCAAGAAGTGCAAGAGATTAGTTATTAACGGTTTAACCAAGTTTGATTTGAAGGGATGCTTTAGTCGGCATTGTAAGATTGGGAGCTTTTTTCTTTTTCTCATTCGCTTCTCACTTTTGTGCGTAGTCATGTGTGAGTCGTGTTTCCAATTGAATTGTTGTGTAATGAATCATTTTCTTTTTGTAATACAACTTTTAAGTATATATTTGTGTTTTGTGTATAAGTCCCAATGATTGGACAATTGTTGGAGTTTAAAGTCCCAACGATTGGGCAAAGTTTGTGTTGTGTAATTTTATGTGAAAGGAATTCATATTTTTGTGTGCTTAAAGCTGCTGTTGTTGTAATCTAAGTCTAATCATATCATTGTAATTATTTAATTGCTTTAGCAGTGTATGATTTCATTGCAACTTGAAACAATTGTTGAGTAGAAGTTAATTTGTAGCTTAAAGCAGTTAGATGGGATGTCTATTGTTGGCTGGTTGAGCCAATCTATGTCCACTTAAGCGATGGTATTACTGTGCAACTGTTGTCTGCTTAAGCGATATATGTTAAATTGGTACCAAATCCTTGAAATTGTTTTGTTGCAATTAATATGACAAACTACTATCTTGATACAATTGGGATGGAATTGGGAACAAAAACAATACTCATAATATGCAATATGACAAGTGAATATTAAGTTGCAAAAAGTATAAAATGAGATCTTCAAGATAGTCAAACTTAAGGCTCGTTGTGTAACCTCCCATATACAAATGATTCCATATACAAATAACAAGTAGCTTGTTGTGTGACCTCCCATTATAAGTTGCTTCACCAACATCATTCTAGATAAGCACAATCACTCCGAATATGGAATTTAACTTAACCAAGCCTTCAAAAAACAATTGGTCCTAAACTATTGCCAACAACTAATACAACAAACAAAATTAACAACCAATAAAAAGCTTACAAGCCAGATGAGCTTTAGAGAGAAACAACCTTGTTGGAAACAAATTGGGACTCATTCACAATAGTAATAAAGATGCAATTAATGGAGTCTTACAATTGCATAGAACTTGATCGTGGTGAATTTATAAATCTAAGAGCACTTGATACCTATAATAAGCATGTCTTACCAATATAGATTGTAGTTTGGGCTTGTTGGTGACAAACTTATAGCCATCAACCTCAAACTTGAAATCTACTACTTGGGCTTTGTAGGATCTCTTCATGTTGTCACCTCCATGTTGGTGAGCCTTTTTAGCCTAAGTTCTATACCTACATGGATTGAGCCTTATTGATGACAATATCTCATATATGGTGGGAATCCACTCTTTTTGATCACTCATATTATGGAAGGTGATTGCAACAACTTACAAATGAGGTTGATGATTCTCCATTCCTTACACACTATGCAAGTTTAGGATTCAACATATACTAGATACTAACACTTTCTATTGATTGCCAGGGTTGACGAATCTCTACGTCCGCCCGAAAAAGGCGTTCGTAACCTGGACGTCCGGACGGTCGAACGTCCATCCGCATGGACGCCAGCGGACGCAGCGTCCCTCCCGCCGTCAGAAGGCGGACAGGTAGGGCGGGGCAAACGAACGGGGCGGGCAGGCGGGCGGACAAGGTGGACAGCGTCCGAGAATGTCAACGGACGCTACGAACACAGCATCCGCGTCCAGATGTCCCGAACGTCCGACCGTCCTGTCAACCCTGTTGATTGCTAAGAGTTCACACTAACAATTTCCATAAGATGCCACTAGAATTCATATATTGATCAATAAAAAGATTTGACAATAATTTACACCAACTTATGGTCTTAGGGTCAATTTCAAACTAGAATAGAAGATAAATGAAAGTTTGAAATTCCCCCCAAATTTGGCAATTACATCATATCAATGACCAAAAATCCAACGGATCTACTACTAATCTAGCTACAAGACAAGTCCAAATACAATATATGATATTTCCAAATTATTTTTTTAACTCTCAACTAAGGACATAGTACAATAGTACAACCTTAATATTTTATTTCTAACACCTTGCTTTAATTGGTAGCAATAGTTGTCAAAATTGATGTCATCATACAAGACTACATTATGGCAACGTGTAAGGTGGCATTTTCAGTGATTTTCTAGCCTGAAATTCTAGGATGCAAGTTGGGCATCCAAAGACCCAAATTTCTCTCTATAATAATATCAAATCAATATTCTATAATTTCATAACTACCTACACTAGTTTGTTAATTTGAAATTATCAAATATGTCCTATAAATTGTAAATTGATCAATCACAAATGGAATCAAGGAAGAAAAATCCTATTAAACTTAAATTTGGTGTTTCTATCCTTGACACTACATGATGGAATGCTTAAATAAATTTGGGAGAGAACGAAAGAACTTATCCACTTTAGCCATGTGCCAAATTCTAGTTGTATTTGAGTAGATGTGATATTAGAGCATGTGTACAAGTCTCCAAACTATCTCCTTCAAAGAACATATTTAATGGATATATTTAATGTTTGAGTGGATATGAAGTTAGAGCATGTATACAAGTCTCCAAACTAAATTATCTACTTCAAAGGATATATTAAATGGACATTCCAACTCCACCAAGCACACATGCCATTATACTTTTTGAAAAAACTCTTATAAAACTTCTTATTGACTTTTTAAGACAATTTTACTTAAGCATAGAATAATTTTGGCCAAGTACAAGAACTAAACATTCAAGTGCAAAATCTCAAGAAAAGTACTTGGATGTTTTAATTTGTAAAAATAGGAAGATCTGGTTTTTACAAATAAATTAAAAATTGACCACTTGTAACAACTCTATGGAAATGGTCATTCACCAATAGAACTACCGAAATAATTATTCCATATTTCAAAATGCATGTAGAAAGAAGTCCCCCTTATACAACTAACTATGAAGATGAGAAGCAAAAACATACCTGCAAAACTTTGAGCTCAAAAATTCAACCCAAACCCAACTTCCTATCAACTCTGATACCTAAACATTTAAAGAGTTATCATCAAGCTATCTCATATCAAGTTCAAGACCCAAGAAATTCCAATTGCATATATTCAAAATGTGACATGGGGAGGTTAGCCAAGCATATGTGTACATCTTAAGACAAGTTCCCAGAATATAGAAAAATAATGATAATAAAGACTGAGCGACAATAAGGAGATTTAAGTGTACCTTCCACCTGCCTGAGATGAGTCCAAGATTTTGAACAAAAACAATCTGGATTCCTCTTCGAAGGGTGTTGAGGCAGCCCTTGAGATTATTAGGACATGCATTTAACATTCTTGGGCCACTGAGAAAGGGGTGGTGGCTGTCCAACCATACATCGTCACTAAAATCTGAGAAATTCTCAACTTCACCAGCCAAGCGCCATGACGCAGTTCTTTTCAGTTTGCTAATGAGTAATTAGTTGGCACATGGTGCCGAATTCAACACAGCACATGACAGTAGCAAACATTGCAGCTCTTCACTAATTTCGACCTTCACTTATTCACGGTAGGTTCAACACGGCAGATTTAATAATCTGTAACGTTCCTGCTCCCTAAAGTTACAGAAACTAAAACTATAATATCTATACTAAGAACCAGGCAATTCCATTTCAAACTCATTTGTTTTGGAGGTTTGAAAGACGAGTTCGTCCATTCGGACTGGAAGGCAAAAATTCAGACGACGAGACCACGCCATTCTTCCTGCTGGTGGGATCAGACAGGAGGGGTTCAAATACCGATCCATGGCTGGAATTTGACTTGCTCACTGATCTTGACGAGCTTGAGCTGCTTTCGCCTGCCTCAACAGATACAGAATTTGCACTCTGACGCTCCAGCAGCTGCAACATATTGATGGCATTGGGTCTGTACGTGGATCGATAAAACTTGAGTGCCGCCAAAGGTCCCATTCCAGCGACGACTATGAGCTGCATCCAGAACAGACGGTCAAAGTGGAGCATCGCAGGAGCAATTAAACTTAAATGAAAGAAACTCTTTGTTATATAGATATACTAGTTTATTGGTAAAAATTGAATTTCAATAGAACTATAAAGAAGGGAACCCATTTGTGCTCAGGGTCCCTTCCTTGTGAGTTGAGGAGTCACCCATTTTCAATGCAGTTGCCATCCAAAAAATGTAAGAGACATCTATGTTCCACCAAAGTTAAGGATGCTTCTATCTGATACCTTGTAGATGCGCTACTCATGGTTCAATAATAGTCTAGACTTGTGATTGGGACCCTACTACTTCGAACTTCCACAATTCATAAGTCGATCACACAGTATCCCAAAAGTACGTATTATAGTGTGTTAAAAATGGAGAAAAGACTTACCCCCCAAAAATCCATTCTAATGATGGAAGCCACTCAAAACAGCTGAAAGCTAAGGAAATGGGTTTCCTACTTTACTTGCTTCTCGAAGGAAATTCATGCTGTATGTAATGAAAGAAGTCATTGTGGCAAAAGGTGCTTACCAGGAGGGAGAACCAATAGACTGGATCAGAGCAGACACGAAACATGATTGTGTGCATGCCATAGTGCTTCCACAAGCTCAAGAATAAGTTCAGAATGTAGAAGATAACGACGTTGCCCCACACTGCCAAATGCTGATACACTGTGAAAGAGCTGCAAACAAACAACATAGAATTCACCATGGAGAAAGAAGAATGCATTAATCAACAGATAATCATTCCCACGGTCTTTATTTATTGCTGGAAGATTTGATATTAGGCCAAGGATATAAGCTAATTTTCCGCAAGCAGCTTTGATTTTAAGCGATCAGCACACGCAAATTACAAAGCTGAAGAGCCGAGAAGTCTCACTTGGTTTCAATCGACACAAGAAAAGCCTGCAACCAGATGCAACCAGACAGGGCCACCATCGACATCTCCAGCATCTCGCATTTCTCGTACGCATATACGCGGACGGTCACCACAAAGACAACTATTGCCTGAGAGTAGGAATTTCGCAATTCAGGATTAGCCTCCATACCATTTGCGAAATTTCGTGTAACAATACCCCGACCCGCGATAACAGTGGTTGGGTCTCCAACGATGGAAATACGAAACATTACACGATTGCAAACTGAGGAACCGAAAGAGAAAAAGACGTAGATAAATATTTGCAGTGAACCTTACGTGATAGATTGAGCGTAAAAACCAGTTAACAAATGTGCTCGGGTTGATTAACCTGTAGCGATAAAAAAAAAACATTGCAAAAAAACATATTCAGAGAGCCCGACGGTCCAGGCAGAACACTTTCTCAGGTCGTCACTACGCATGAGTCAAACAAGGCTGATTGTATTCCTAAAATTTACACACTAAAACCATGAATCAAGAAACAAGTCTCACATGAAACGAACACCACAATGCACGTGAAAGATACACTAATAGAAAATATCTATCGCCCTACAGGCACTCTAGATAACCTAGTCTCATAATTGATTATGTTTCCGTTAGAGACATAGAAATGACCTAAAATAGCATTACAATTGGCAGGGTTTACACAACAACTAGGTATTCTAGAATACCTAGGCATGATTCTACTTCGAAAAGAAATCATCAAGAGCGGCAGAAACAGTTACCTTCCAGCCTGTGCGAAGTAGAGAATCTCTGGATGTTCCATAACTGTCTTCTCTGCGAGATCTTTGTCAAGAAGTGATGTCACCATGACTGGAATGCTGGTATACACTACATTGTATGCCATTAGGCTTAATGAATTAAAGAGACTAGTCCCAGATACACCAGAGACGAATGCAAACCTGAAAGCACCATCGAAAACGTTAGAGCTCAAGTCCGAACAACAACGAGTATCTGATTCATGTCTGTCTTCTGAAGCAAAGTTTTTGAAAAAAGTATTGGCTGAAGGAGGTGAAAAGAGAGAAAGTGGCAGTCTCTTACAAAATTTGAACAAAACAGATAACTAGTGATTTGTAGATCGAATATTGCGCTAAAAAGGCAGTTCGATTATAAGAATATCTTCCATGCACCAATATCAGCCGCTTCAAGAACTTGAATTCTGCAATAGATCACACAGGTTAGCTCGTTCACTACTGTGAGAGCACAGTTCCATGTGCAGCTATTATTGCAGCTTGAAAACCTCTGGCCACCTAGCATCATGAAATTTAAATCACAGATACATCAGTGCAGTTAACCCAAGTGTATCCCTCACGTAGTAATGCTATTAAAGTAATAAACCCCACGCTATATTCAAATAAAGCAAGACAAATTTCAGGATAAGGTAAATAGGTTGAAACAGCTTGGGAAATGGATGGACATCATTAAACATTAGCAAACTGATATGATGGGTAACTCACTTCCAAAACTGTAATCTGAGGCCCGGGCTGCCTGCAGGCCCTCCCGACCACTGATCCCTACTCCAACGTGCGCCTCCTGGATCATCTTCACATCATTGCCTCCATCTCCAATTGCTAATGTTCTGTAATCGCAACTCTTGACCAGCCCAACTAGCTGCAGTTCAAGATCTGACCGTATTAGTCACATGCCTTCAATCGCATATTTAATAAAATGGCGGATTTCAATCAACCGGTGCAGTTTCAATTGGCCCTCTTAAACCTCAAATCTAAACAGGTACTAGATTTTAGAGCTCTGAGCACTTGATCGTCACAATAGCAATTTTGCATTCTGAAACACGCCCTTTTAACGAATACGACCATCTTTATGATAAGTGGAGGTGTTTCAAACTGGTGATTAAAAGGAAGAGAAACATACCTCTGCTTTCTGTGATGGAGTAACACGACAACATAAGGCTGTTTTGGCCAACAATGCCAGTTCTGTGAAAGCCACCCTTTCATGCTCTAAAGCAAGCTCCAAAGTGAATCCATCAATGACAAATGCCACATTCTGAATAAAATACACCATAGATATACTTAATTCATAGAACAAACCTTTCCAAGTACAAAATGAACAGGAAAGAAAGAAAGAAAGAAAGAAAATGCCAAGCTTAGCAAAAATAGTCAAGAAAAATGGAACACTACGGTCTTTTACCTTGTTCTCTGACCTCCGGGTGCGCAGAACATGCAACACCCTCTCTATACTGACAGCCACATCATTGGGCGTGGAGCCTTGTATTTTAAGTAATTGACCTTCTGGCTCTGCAAACACGCAATAATCCGGTAGTACTTAAATGATGTTTTGTTGACTACAAACCTACATAAACTATACATGAGTTTTGAGTCCACCCAGATCAACAAAAATCCAGAAAAAGCGTACCTGCCACTATAAAATTGCAAGCAAGTGCAATTTGTATGGCAGTAGTTTGCTTGTCTCCAGTGAGCAACCAGAAATTAATGCCTGCCTTTCTCAAAGACGCAATAGTATCAGGAACTCCGTCCTGTCAACAATCACCCCATACTGAAGGTAAGTCGACAAATAAACATGCACAGATGATGACAAATACGTTCTGAGGTTTGTGTTTAGACCGCAAAGGTCATTCCTAGGATGCTAAAGAGGCAATCATAATGCAAATTTGAAATCTAGAACATCTTTATCATACACCATCACGTACTCATCACACAACCTGCAGTTTATCCTCGATTGCAGATGCACCCAGCAACTCCAAGTCTTTCTCCAAAAGTTGACAAGCTTCTGCAATTTTCAACTGTACGCAAACCACAGAATACCAGACTAAGATACCGGTATATATATAGACCACACCAAATATTTTGGGAAGAATACAAATATTTACATTCTAATCAGCAGTAAGACAAGCTAACATTATTTGTCGAGTTCCCCTCAGGTTCCTAAGTCCATGACTACAGAAAGGATGAGTGGATTGACTCTCTTCAGAAGAATTGGAATTACAAGCGCAAGGAGCGCCTTACGAGCTCGAGAGTAGAGGCAGACTAACCTCACGATCTATTAAATCAGCACTAGCTTCATTGAATTTGACAGCCCATGCTAAATACTCGTCTTCGTCAAGGTCCCTCCAAGCAAAACAGAGGGTTCTGAGGCCAAGCTGAGAATACTCGTCGATGGCATCTGCGACTTTTTGCACTGGTTCACCTGCGAAGAAATAGCTAGTGAATGTTCTACATCGAATGCTACAATAAAAAAATCCTGAAGACAGGGACATGACTGTTCATGACATAACCGATCTTTGAGTGTTGCCAATGAAGCTTCACAATCAACACACTATACACACCAAACACTGTGCTGTTCAGTTGCAGTGGATGAAATTTAATGTGCTCCACAACAATTTGCATAATATTGCATCACGTAAGTTGTGGTGTGCCCGTATTGAGTTGTTGGAATCAAAGTAAGCATACCAGCTCGAAGTATGCGGAAAACAGTTTCATCGGCGCCTTTTGTGAGCAGATGCAATCCTCTTGTAGAACAATCTCGAACTACTACGGACATGCGCTTGCGGTCTGACGTGAACTCCAACACATTGAGAATTTCAAACTCCAAAATATCCCCCGAAAAATTCACTTCTGCAGAACAGAGCATCAGAGTTATAGACAAAGAAAAATATTCACATCTGCCACTCCATATCAATTGCTTCATGTTATGCTTCTACTGATATAACAAGCAGATGCATGATCCACGGCACGCCGTCAATTCCCAGGACTTCAGAATTCTCTAAGCGAAGGAAAAGTTTCATATGGAATGGAAATTAAACATAATGGGTAATGACAGATAAAGACTGTTCTGAAAACAGCATTATAAACTAAGAACTTAAAAAGTGGGCATGATGCTTACCAACAAATGATCCCCTCTTGGAAGCAAGCACCATTTGCAACTGAGCAGCTGCTTGAACAAGTGCCTCCTCATCCTGTGATTGTGCCTTATACACTAGACGCCCATTTTCACTGCCCCAGCAAAACGCTAGTCAAAGGTTTATCAGCTTAAAAGCCCTGCTGGCCTGTTGGTAAAATGAGAAACTACTACCTTCCTGTTAAGGTACGAACTTGGAATCATATAGGCTAATAACAAAATGTAAAGATCATGTGCAGGCCCCCACCTTTTGCGTGGTACAACGGTGTTATTAATTGTCATGACCATCAGAAACTTAATGACCTCAGGCACCTTTTCCAACAAAGCATTCGTCAGGTCTTCATCTGCATAACCAGAAATACGTCAGAATCTATGAAGCACCTGCTAAGGATCACTAGCTTCCAACAAAATCCAAGATGAACATCCACTTATGAAATTATGTGATTCAGGTCATCTAAAGGAATTCCTATTAAGTTATTAATGATAAATTCAACTTAATTTATTTGAACATTTGATCATTGCTAACACAACATCAAACCAACACAATGTAAACACTATTTGCTTTACACCAACACTTACTTAACATAAACTCGACATGAGGACTACCGGTTTATGAATCAAATGCTTATTATCTTAACATTGAAAACTCTCTCAACCTAATGGACAGTTACTTTAGAAGAGTCGCATGCCAGAGCAGTGCACGCATGAAAGAAGGATTCCCATTGGAAAAAATCATGAAAATGGACGCGAGACTAACCTTCTTCACAAAAGTAGTATGAAATGAAAAAATAAAAATAGACAAACCAAGAAATGTTCCCATCACCTACAGTTCAAGGAGTTGTTTCAACAGACCTGTCAGAGCATCACCACTATCACTGCCATAATATACACCATTTATACAGCAGCGCTTGAAAACCATCACATTCTCAGTGAGGGTCCCTGTCTTGTCCGTAAGGATATACTCTATCTGTCCCAAGTCTTCACTAATAGCTGTACTGCAATCAGCGGACAAGACAAAACAAGTTCTTACTTAAAACTAGGAGCAGCGTAGAATGTTAGAAGTAGAAGCTGTCCAGTAGGAATTCAAAACAATATCTATAGATATGGAGAAAGTTGCTATGCAGTTATTGAAAAGTGTGCATTGGCACTATTTGAAACCCAGCATAGTGTGCTCTTTTTGGTTGGAACAATAGTAAAAGACCCAAAACGAGCATCCAGAATTCCAAAAAGAAAAGGATCTTTCTCTAATAAAAGATCCACACAACACTAGTTAGACCCAGTATCAAAGAAGGAAAGGTTTTCTCGCTTTCTCACTTATTAAACACCGTCACTACTGCTGTGACGTAGAACCGAGCACATTACCAAAATAAGAGGCCATCAAACTAATAATCACTATTAGTGACAAGAAGTATGGAGAGTGAAACGCACTTGGTTGCAACTGCAGGGGTGCCTGTCTGCGGATCATACATCTGAAGATCCCAATCTATATACTTTGAGTAGACACTCTTTGCTAGGTCCAAAGAGACCTGCTCCATACAAAACCAGCACGCAAACCTTCAATATCATAATCAGGTCCTCTTAGCAGAATAACATAAAACTTGAGTGAACTTACCAATAATCTACTCTCTTAAAACCGACAAAGGTAGCAATGAAGACAGTCTTGTGTTAATTAGTATCCCCTAAATAGCTTGTGTTTGAGATATATGAAGTACACCATTAATATTAATAAGCCTTCAAATGTAAACATAACCACTGAACACAACCACGTAATACTAAATTTGGAAGAAATGCCTCGTACCTTGACAGAGATGGGAATCATGATAGAGCACAGTAATTCAAATCGCAACGGGATGACGAAGAAGTCATACCACTCTGAATGTTTTGGAAACCGCAAATACCATACCTGCAGCATGGACAAGCAAAAAATTATGGACCACAATGAGTAACAAACAAGGTTCTCAAACTTCACTTTCTGACATAGAGCACTAAGCAAAAAGTGGTATTTCCAAAAAATGAGTTGCAGGACACTCTTCTCTAATTCTACTTATTTATTGACCGAGGCACGCAATGTCCTTCAGTGGTTCCGATGATACATAATTTGACCCCATCTGAATTCTAAACTGACAATACAATCAATCAAATTAGTCATTTTATAAACAATAATTCTTTTTCTCTCACGAGTATATATCAAGTAAAACCTTTGACGGCCTTCTAATGGCACCATAATGATACCGCTCGTACACACCTTTCTCTTCTCATAATTATTCCAAATGTTGCCAGACACACCCAAGATCAGGACAACCACGATTTGGAAAATGAAGATGGTAGTTGTAAGCTTGTCCAACATGGCATCCGCAGCTGTGAGCTTTGGTTCTGCAATACCCTTGCTCATGCCGAGTTTTGTTTCATTGCCTGAGGAAGTGTAAACAGAGCATAATCAGACTCTCCCATGAAACAGAGATTTGGAAATTAAACAGGGTTCTCAATTGAGACCTGAGATGAGAGTAAATCAGATAATGAAGGAATCGATTAAGTTACAATCATTGAAATTTCAACCATCTGCTGACTAATAAACTTGTACATTAGTATGGTCGCGCATGTCTTTGAACACCAACCTGTGTAAACTGCTACTCCACATACCCACTCTGTATTGCGAAGATAACAAGACTGCAATAGAGTATTCTTGGCAGTCAAGGGAGAGAAATCATCGTCGTCAAATGGTGAAGAAATCTGTATTCTTGCATCAAACCTGAGAATGTCTCTGTCAGGCTCTGGACATTCAATCACCCCCTGCAACAAAAGCAGCTCATCATTTAGCTATAATGAATTACTCGATCAAATGTAGCGCTGAAAATTTTGCGTTCCGCTTTCAATAGAAATTTTCTAACATATATCATTGTCACGGAAAAATTCACTGGGGTTTGAAAGTCACCTTAAGGTTTAAGCGCTCCTCACTTGTCAGTCCAAGGAAAGAACCAGGTATTACTCTTGTCTTCAAGTCCGTCTCCCCATCCAAAGCGGATGTCTAAATAGTCAAGCAAACGATCCATCGTTAGTTTCCCTGCTACAACCAGGCAACGATTGCATCACGAAATAAAGATCATTACGAAAGTCCATTACCTGAAAACTACACTAAATACACCATATATTGTGGGTGTTCAAGTGGTGAAAAATTAAAGAGGCCCTTAACAAGTATAGATTACTGTGGTCCACATTATATGCAGTGTTTGGTTGCACCACGAAAGCGGTATCCATCATCTAATCATTACCAATGAAAACATTACACAAGATTTATGCATAAAGCAAAAGATTTGATTGATACTTTGCTCAACCCCCTGGTTCCTATTTCTATATAAGTATTGACCCTCCGTACACTGAATATAAAGCAATCTGTAAAGGATCTACTTAAAACCTTACTTCAATATAACACAGCCCCATGGACTCTGACGTGTCCAACAACACAAGATCGCATGGAATTTCGTCATTTTCATGAAGCCAGACCAAACTTCCAACCTCGATTTCCTGCGCTTGAATCTGCGAATGAACACAAGCTTGTTGTTTTATCAATCAGAATCGAACTATCATGTCCATCTCTCGTCAAAATTTTGTCAGTCAGCCGCAGGTCTTCTAAAACGCTAAATCCAGGCACTTTTCGATGCTCAAACCACTTTCAATGAGAAGTGATGAAGATCCATTGCTTGAACATGTGCTTGCCTAAAAAATGGACATTTATAAAACATGAGCTTAGCAACGAAGGCCTAACTGTCGCATCACCTTCATAGGTTATCAACGTGAACCTCAAAAACAGAGAAAACCGAAAAGAGAGATGACCTACAGGAGTCTGGACACCGTTCTTCAGAACGCGAACGATCTTCTCATTGAACTCCTTGTCCGAGTAGTACCGACCATAGTCGTCCCAGGCTTCTTTGGTTGCCGACACCGCAAAGATCACAACAAGCGGACCCCATGTGCTCACAGGGCTCACCGGCGTAATCAGAGGCCACAATTGCAGAATGGCGATGAGCAAGAAGTATTTGTTCATAAACCGGCTGCCACAACAAAATTAGGCCATGTTGGCAACAATCATACACTGCTTCAAACTCTCCACAGTCACACCCATCCAAAATCTGACCTAATCTCTTCTTCCCCAGGCTCCTGTTTCGATCACAAGATGGAAAGTGGCCAGGTCCAGAGTCTCTTTCAGAATCCTTCAGGGTCAAGTTCACTTGTTCAAGCAGTGCCAGTTTGTGGAATGAAATCTCCTCATTAGTGTTCAGCAACAGAGAAATAATATTAAAAAATCTGACCTAATAACATGTTTCCCTTTCAAAGCAATGGGACCTCGGGGACTGATAGCCGAACGAGAAAACTTCGAGAAGACTAAGGATTTACAGCTATACAGACTGGCCAGGCCCTTCATTTCAAGTAGCCAAACAGATTCGCAATATACCTAAATTGCTCCCAGAGATTCTTGGGAATGAAATTGAAGATGTTGTACTTGGTGTTGGAGATTTTGTTGCTGCAGTACTGTCCGCCCAAAGGATCCCGATCGTTTATGTATACAAACCTCTTCATCCTGCTCTACTTCGATGATTACTTCACATCACCGATCCGCTTCACTGTAGCTCAACTCTTCCAAACCCGAGCCCCCTGCTCCAGAAACATCAGCAGCCCCCAAAATTCAACATGCTCCGCCACAATCTCCACAAGCTTTACCCTAAAACCACAATTCACGATCCATCCACCCCATCACCACTCCGACGATTGCCCTGCAAGAACCACACCATTCACACATTCCCCTTCGTCACTGCCAACTCAGAATCCCCCTCAATCGGTACTCCATGACCCACAGCAACATCGTACAATCAAGGTTCACCCTAAACCTTCCACAACTGCAAAAACAGAATTCAATTACGAGGATTGCGAGAGGCGATGATCACGAGGTCGAGAGACAGAACACTAGCACGTGGCGAATGTAGATCGGGACGCAGACTGCGGACAGGGATGCAAACTGTGGAGAATTTGTGCAACGCGGAGAAGATGAAGATGAAGATGAAGATGGCGTGCTCGGCAGGCATAACTTACTTACATGTCGGCAAACATACTTCGCATGTCAGTAAGTCAAGAAGTTCATCTGTCAGTCGAGAAGCAAGTAAGGAACACGAGGGGTGACAACAACTGTTGCCGGGACCGGTATATCTGCAGGGTCCCCGGTAAAGCGCAAAATCCAAACGAATATCCACTGCAGGGAGTCCCATGAGGTTGTTGTGGACTGGAGGGAGGCTTCCGCGTCTGTCGTGACGTGATTTATGAATGCTCATCCGCTGGCTCGACACTCACTGTACTGTACTTGAAAAGTTAGTCAATGCTATGGGTCAGAGGTTCCCGAGGAAGTTTGGTTGGTGTCTCACTTGAAAAGTTAGTCAATGCTATACGTGAGAACATCTGCAATGTATTCTCGGCAAATAGCCCCTGAATCTTATCGGCAAATGGAGGGCCACTCCATGAGGTTCACATAGTGTCACGTTATTTTGAGAACAAATTGATCCAATGCAAACCTGGCCATTGAAACTTCAAATGAACTTTTTCTCAAATTAGTATTAGAAGAAGAAGAAAATATTCTACATCAGAAAAAGACTTTTCATGCAAACAAAGGAAAACCAAATTTATTAGCACGTATGCCAATGCTTGAGAAGGTACATTAGAAGATTTTTGGGGCCTCTAGATGCCTGCGAGATATCACAATCTGCAATCGCAGGAAACAGGTTTGGTGCAGCGGTCTAACGTGGCTGAGACCTTGCCACGTCATTGACCAAATTTTTTTTTTTTTTTTTGCATTTGGAGACTAAAATTAATTTTTTTTAATTTTTATGAAAAAAAAATTCTAACAACGGGCCATTCCCCTCACTGCGGGGAACAACTATGGGGGAACAGGCCCGAAACAAGCTTTTAGACCCCCCAAAACTCTTCTAATGTGACGATAATAACTATTCCTACAATAAGCCAACTTGTAAGCCCTTCATGTTTTGTAAATTTATTGGATTTGGAAAAGATAATGATGGGCCTGGGAATAAAGAGAGAGCTATGCCAATTGCATTGGGGAGTATTTGGAGGAGATGTCTCTTTATTATATTGACATTGTCTTGAAAGCTAGTGGCATTGCAAATGCTCTAAGGTAGATGCACCTATGCCTAGAATTTGATGTGCATTTAGCCTTCCTAGGCAACCTTTGCATATCCTTAGATGTTTGAAATTTCTTCAAAGATGTTCTTGAGAAAGTGTGGAAAAAAAATCCAAAGGGTCCTTTGGAAGTGGAAAATCAAATCAAATACACCCTAAATAGTAGCCATACTTCCAATTTTCAAAGTTCAAAGTTCAAGCTTCCTCTAAATTCCTTGTTTTTGACTTCATTGAATTCACAACCTAAGACTATCCATAAAAAATTTCTACCTGAATTTGGGGACCCATGTAGTCATGCCCATGATGCACTCATGCTATACTACCTACCCTCCCATTCAATTCACCTAACAATAGAGGAAGAGCAAGAAATCAACAAACAGATAGAAGATTGATTTTCACCCTTAGTGAGATTGTAAGATTTTTATTACCATTAGGTAACTCAAGAGGGAGATGTCAACATATTGGGAGAAAAGCACATTAGAAGCTCTGATAGATTCTTTATTCTTTATTTATTTTTTAATATTTATTTTTTATTTTTTATTTTTTAAAATTTGGAATAAGACATGGCACTATTGATTCTACCTAAGTGCCATGTCAAATTGACTAATTTTTCATATTTTTTCCAAAAAATATATTTAAAAAAAATTAAAATTAAAAATTATATATGTATATAGATATATAGATATATAGATAATTTAATAATATATTTATGTTGCAAGGGAAAAATGAAAACTTATCAACTCTCTATATGGTTCAGAATTTTATAATGCTTAGTCTATAACATTTCCTATCAATATCTTGCTTTATTTCATCTTTAGCTATAACTTATTTTCACATTCATTTGCCATATTCCTTGCTAATTTGTTTCATCTCTAGTTATATCTCACTTCACACTTCTATAGTCCTTGTTGATAATTTGTTTTGTTTGATATCTAATTATATCATAATCCCAATTCTAATAGTCCCTACCAATACCTTATTTTGCTATTATTTTATTTTTTTACCTTTGACAGCATCCATTCCATCTATAAATCCAATTTCATTCAATGGAATTGTTTGTATTCATTTTTTTTTAACAAGAATCTAGGAGCATATATGATTTCTTATCACTTAAATCCAAAAGTGATAAGAGATTATATACTTTTTTAGATTTTTGAAATTGAAATGATTGAAAAATATCATTTTGAATAGTTGGGTGCAAGAATGAATGATGGTACTTCTACCTTAGGTGTTGAGATGGGATATAGAATTTCCAAGGCCTATATCACCTCAAATGGAGCATACATTTTTCATATACTACACATATTGAAGTACATCCTTCTTAGTGTAGTTACTTGTTCATTTATTTTGGGTGGTGCCTATAGTGGGAATGATGCTAGTATGTGAGCTTGTGAGTGTGAGCCTATGAGCCTCCATTTTTTTTTTCAATTTAAGGTTTGTAATTTTGTTGGAGACCTACGACCGTGGAATTAGATGTAAAGATCTATAGTTTGAATGAACAACAAATGAATATGCCAATATGTGATTTTGTACTCAAAAAATGAACAAATAGATTTTCAAAAATTGAGATATAATTATAATAGATAGTATTTGTAAGCAAATGCACAATAATAGGTGTAGTAATTTAGGATGTCTCACTATGAAACACATAAATGAAAAATTGCAATGCATTATAACACCATCATAGGGGTGACATTTATAAAGTCTAAAACAGAAGGAGCATCAAAAGTGGGCAATAAAGGTTGAATATAAATTTGGTAACAACAAAAGTTGTAAACATTACAATTTTATAAACATTAAATCATAAATAATGCTTTTGAATGATTAAGTGATAAATTTAGTTTTGATTACAAACCTTCATATAAATTTAAAGGATGAAAGTGGTCCACCTATTTTATTTTATTTTTAATAATTTTGCTTTAAAAACAATTTTGAACATAGAATATTTAAAATAAATTTATTAGTCATATATTATACACCAAATAAATGTATTTATCCCATAGCAAGTGACCTGAAATCAATGACCATTTTTGAAGTCAATGTTTTTCTTTTTGAATCATCCTTTTTCAAATTTTATTTGATTACAAATAAAAATTGTTTCTAAACAATAGGGTACATAATGAATCTAATGATAGTAGATTAATAGTGCCATTGAATTCCAAGTTAAACTTTGCTTTGTAGAATTTTATAAAACTCAATGTTGGAGTATGATTTAAGACTCATAATTTAGTATTTTATTTAGATATAGTTTTAAGTTTTAGGCCATTGAATAGAATTGTTGCCACATCACACATACACAAATTCAATTTAAAAAACAACATAATAGATATCAAATAACAAATCACAAAAATAAACTTAGATATTGTCTGACTCAGATGCATTGAGTTCAAAATAAGAACATACTTTAGGGTCATAAGATCTGTGAGGTGATAGAGAACATGAAGATGAATCAGATGAAACATTAACATAAGCTAATACTAAATCTTCAGCATAAATAGGAAGGGCACAGGGACTAAGAGAAGGACTTTAAAAAAATCCAAAGTGCCAATAAAAAGGCATGGGTTGCCTTGGTAATGGATTCATCCAATTGCAAACAATAAACCATATATTAGAATGTGTAGTAGCAAATTAAAATACAAAGTTTTGAATTTATAACTAAAGTTGTTGAAAAACAAAAACAAAAATAAAACTTACTTACATAAATCAAGTAGTGCAACGTCTTCAATTGGAGAGTCATCATCAATCTCCATACCATCATGTGAAGTAGAATCATGAGTCTTCGAGACGCTTATAGGTGTTTGAAGAGGCATTAGTACCTCTTCAAAAAGTTTGGCATCACTTTCCAATGCTAAAATATGGCAATTAGAAGAATGAGCCGCTCTAATAGAAGAACCTCCATGAAACATAATACAAAATTATGAAGACATCAAAATTGAAGTATAGATACAACAATCAAATATAAAATAGAGAAAAACTTAATTCAAAATTGTAGTTAACAATATATGTAGAGGCAATCATGTTTACCACAATGCTGCCTACAAGACTCAAGCCATGAACAAAAAGCTTCATTAAAACCTCTGACTTCTCCTTAGCACCCCTCTAGGCTTGTCAACGCCCTTTTTACATAATTGAGTTGTCATAGTAATGGAGTTGAAGAGAACGTCATCTGTGCCTTAATCAACCTCGGTAATAAAAGTATCAACAATAATGACAAGTTTTTGAGGTTGTTTTGCAATAGGGGAGGCAAATGATCAAATCAGCAGCAAAGCCTTAAACTTCAAAGTTTGGAAATCAAAATCAAATGAGAAAGTACACATGAAATTAAAAGAAATGCAATAAAAGTTGAATCAAAGCTAAAAATGAAAATTTAAAATTGTTCCTTGCATTTTTAGATGGGTTCATAGGATTTGCCAAATGTAAGCAGTTAATAATGGTCCACTCATTCTTGATCTTCAACGTGTAGTTTTTGAAAAATTCTGTCACTTCTCTTTTCACCATAGAACTGTCAGAATAAAACAGAAATAATGCTCCATCATCATGAAGATAGGTAAGTGAAAATACCATCATTATAGTAAAAAAACTTGGAATGTTGGCATTCTAAGGCGAAATTTGAGATGGTGGATTTGAGGTCCCTAGAACTTGAAGACTATCTAGATGTTCTGCAATGATAAGATCTACGGCAAGTCTGTTTTGTAGTTTGCCATCAAAGAAGAATTCTTTATCTTCACCAACCTACAAAGAAAAAGTTCATTTCAATTAATGATTGAAGGTGTGAAAGCCACAAAACATTAAGAATTAAAAGATATGAATTATATAAAACATTTAAGGTTTCATAACAAGAAAGTATGAATTAAAAAAGAAACTCAATAATATGAATGAACTCACCTTTGATAGAAAAATCACAATGTTATAATATAGTGCTTTAAATGTACCATTTTTTTTTTCTCCTCAATAATTTTAATAAATGAATTATTTAAGATTAAATCGAGAGATGTATGATTTGTAGACAAAGGAGCTGAAATACTTATCATACCTTTAAGCTTGGGAGGTAGCTCAAAGATAAGAGAGGAAATTGGCACCAAAACCACAAAAGTAAAAATTGTCTTTTGTTGCTTTGAAGGAGATGGTATTACATCAACATTTAAAGAAGATGGCTCAATAACAACAAGGTTCTCGAGAGTGTCTTGAATTAGAATATCTTTATTAGAATCATCAACTTGAACTACTAACTTTTTTGTCTTTGCCTTTGTCTTCTTGGGCTTCTTGGCTGTATTTTTGTCCATTGTTTTAGGAATATCTACAACTATATCTTTGAGAGTAGGTTCAATAGAATCTCAAAGCACAATATCAAAAGTAGAAGGTTTTTCAAGGAAACAATCCAAATACCATCCACACTTTTCTAAATGTATGGGACCCCAAGACTTCATAATCCCTTCGATGAATATGCACTCTTCATTTTTTTTGTCTAAATAATTTGTAAAGAAAGTTGGAGATTTGAAAACGGCTTTGGTAGGGAAAAAGACATACTTGAAATACCTATACAAAATTCTTTATATAGTTGATTTGAAGTTGAGTTGCTTGTCAATCTTATGATTCTTGTGGATTCCCTTATCCACAACAAATTCACAAAAGAAGGCAATATCCCACAATAATATTCGCATTGTCTCTACATAATCAAAATAGTGGGCAAAGAATCCATACCATCTGGAAGATAGTTAATAGACCCTCCAAGATCAACTACTATAGTATCAAAAAGCTTTTTTTGTCTTAATAGCCAAGTGTCACATACAAAATTCAATTAGAAGAATGTAATAATTGAATGAAGAAATTCAAAGAAACAATACTAAAAGAATAAGAAGGAAAGAGAAGTACTAACTTGAGCCCACCATGTAGCTTTATGAAATCTCTCTAGTCACTTAATCTTTATAAAAGTGTCTATTGCTGAAATTGCCAATATCCACAATTTTTCTTGAATCATCTCCAGACTTTTATCATGAATTTCATAGTGATACTTCACTTACTTTAAGAATACTATCGTGTGCTTCGGATCTACAATGGGGAGTTGCTTCTTCAATTTTGAATGAAAAGCTACCTTTACCTTGTCAACTATTTTGGAAACCCATTTATGAACTGCTGCTAGAGTTCAATCTATTAAATTGGAATACTTTTCATAAAATTTCTTTTGAGCAATAGTAGTAGCATCTCTTAATTCTTACTGTATAAAAAAAATGATATATGAGAATAAAAAAAATTGCATATGATGACAAATGTTATGCATATTAGAGCAACCTAATATTAACTAAAATAAACAAAATAAAAATTTAAAGATTAAATTCAAATACAAAATAGTAACAAAAATATTAAAAATGAACTTGATATAAGACTCCATTTAGAGACTCAGTAGTAAGAGTGAACCAAGTCCTTTGTTTTGACTTTTGTTTAGCTTCAATTGCAATAAGATCCTCTCTTGAAACAAGGTTTTCAAAATATGAGAGTGGTTGCTCAATAATATTTTGAATGTGATAAAGCTTGTGAACAAGATTGATAAAACATGGGATTTTGGGTTTTTCTTGTCAAAACAAAATTCATTGTGTTAAACAGTTAAAATGTACAAAGTGAACATCAAACCAATAAGAAGATAAAATATTAAGAATTACAATGGTCCAAACCAAACAAGCTTGAAAGACTAAGTAATAAAATGAAATCAAATTTGATAAAGAAATAGAAAAGATTACCAATTGACTTCGTACAATGTTGCCAACATAGTTGCAATGTCACTTTTGACCTCTAAAGCAATACTTTCAACAACATAATGCCATGTAAAGTCATTGGCATGATCACAGTTGACAATAGACAACCATGCTTGTAAATAGTGGTTGCCATTCCACACTATGAACATCTTATCAAGAAAAAACTTTGAAATTTTCATCATTTTGTAATTCTTTTTCAAACGTAGCATTAGCCCATATCCATTTGTCACTTCACAATTTCACAATATCTTCCATGACGTCAATTGTCTTCCCTTCATTGTTCTCCAAAGCCATATAAAAAACTCCATTCCCTCTATATAACCACAAGTAACAAAGTGTGCAGGTAGATTCATGATATCATTTTTCAGAAAAGGTCTCACAACCAATAAAGAAATCATACAACACAAAGTAATATTAATTTTTGATTTTGCCCATGGTTGATACTTCAACCGCTCAAGACGAGAAGAAGTGTTGACAGTCTCCTTCTTCAATAAGCCGTGCAATTTTACCTCCAACTAATTTTTAAAAAGAGATTGAAGTAAAGCACCTAATCCTTGTGCTTGTCAGGGTTGACGAATCTCTACGTCCGCCCGAAAAAGGCGTCCGTAACCCGGACGTCCGGACGCACGGATGCAGCGTTCCTCCCGCCGTCGGAAGGCGGACGGACGGGGCGGACGCCCAGATCATGCGGACCAGATCAATCCGCTTGTCTATTAGACGGCCGTAACCGGGCGGATGGGTATCGGGGTGGACAGGCGGACGGGGTGGACGGCGTCCGCGAATGTCAACGGACGTTGCGGACACAGCGTCCGCGTCCGGACGTCCCGGACATCCGACCGTCTTGTCAACCCTGGTGCTTGTGGATCTCCTAGAGTCAACATCTCTGGAATGACATGTAAATGAAGATTAAAAGATTACAACTAGTAAAAGTAGAGTCTCTAGATAGTGGATGTTCCCAAAATGATATTTTATTCACTATCAACAATGTCAAATGCGAGTCTCTAGAACCAATCATAGAGTTATCTAGTGATTTAAAAGGTGAAACTCCAATTAAAGCTTGTCAACCTTCCTCTTCAAATGTTGCTTTGCCATCTACAGTGGATTCATTCATTCCTACTACCTTCCACACTATCCCTAGTAGTCCTGCATCGTCTGGATTTTCTCATCCTTCTCTCCCTCCCAATCATTACAATTCTCTAAGTGTATTACAATACCTTTGCAAATTGTCTTCTATGCCCGGATCACGGAATGAACTTACCCAAATTGATTTTGATTCCATTGAATATCAGAAGGTGTAGTTTCTCCCGCCTCGTTTTGATGGGAATGTTTTCTTCAAATTGCCGCCATGTCGTAGATCTTCATGTGGGCTAAAGGCATAGACGGCATAGATAAGCGGTATGATGGTCACGCATGGTTTCGCACCATGATGTTTAACATTCATAATGACTTAGGTTTAAAGTTTAGAAAGTCACTTTATATTGGGCACTTGATCTATAAGAATCCGAGATGTGACTATCGCATGCGAACTTCAAAAAATAACAAAACTAAGTGGATTGGGACTACTAGACATCCTTTTAGCCTAGGTCAAATTCCTCCACCAGATTCTAATGTGTTCTATAAAGTTTGTAGACAATCTTTTACTTGCCTCAATCTATGTAACTCAAGAATATATTACATACTTAGAAGCGGAAATTTGTCATGTGCATGCGTCCATTTGGAAGTCCATTCGCATCCAATTGTTGATGGCTAATGTAGAGAGTCTCTTGAAGCAATCACTAGATTGATCGCTCACGAAGTAGTTAAAACTCCAACTGCCAAAACTTCCGCTATCACCATGGCAACAAGCAAGGAGTTCCTTGATACATTTCTTATTTATAATAGACCAGGACCAAAGGAAATGCTCCATGGTAATACCTTAAAGATTGTTATGGATAAATTCTAGCTCCTTAGTTCACCAAATGTACGCAATATGATATCTTCTTTTCGGAGCAACAACAAGGATGGTGACGAAATTGATCCAATTCTTGACATGAAGGGACGTGCCAAAATGGAGTATATCCACGATATTGTGTTTTTTGGACAAGGACAAGAGAAGGTCTCTTTGTTTAAAATGCTTGTAAATGGACTTGGTAGTGGAGATGATCTTGTACAACGAATGCAATCAGGTGGTGTCCTCGAGAATTGCTTTATCATGTTTAATCATGTAAAGAGGGTGAAATTATGGACAACTATTGCTTGTCACGTCTATGACTCTACTTATTGCAAAGTCATGACCATTACCGTTTGTAATATGCAAACTGAGGGCACCGAAGGCCAAATCATTTTTGGCGTTGCCTCAATAAGGTTATGGTACAAAATGGAGGATCAAATCCAACCTTTAAGGGATTTATGTATGATAGTACTCAAGCCAACTTTAATGCAATTTGCATTGTGTATAGATCAGGGAATCCATCCATTCCAATGGTGAATTGTGAAAGGATCTGCTTATTTCATTGGGCAAAAAGCATGCACAAGCACATAGAGAAGCTAATTGCCAAAGAGTTCTAACACCAACATATCCGACTCTGCAGACAATACAAGGATGCAACATCAATGTCCGAGACAAACAAGATGTATTTAGAAATTAGAGCTTAGTCGTATTCCTTTGGAACTGCGTCAGAATCAACAATTCATGAACTCAAGGATTGGCTTGCATTTTGGCATTTTCGATATTGTCAGTGGAGTGGATTCATGGAAACGATATGACCTTTTTTTTACTTTCATTTTTTCTTTATTTCTTATTTTAAACAATAAACCATTTGAATAATGACTTCATTGATCATTTTTGCAAAAATTGATAATAGAAGAACTAGCTGACATTCCAATGTATAACCTGGTAGAAACAATGCACAACAAATAGATGCAAGCTTCTGGTAAACGTGGGTTTGACTTGTTCATTGCCATGTGCGATGACCGGATTTGAGCCTTTATGTAGATGACCAACTATAGAACTTATTTTTGTGGAGGCCTTTCTGGGAAAGGTTCTTCTAAAGAAGATTTGAAATTGAAAAGAGCTATGGCATCTAGAGATGGAAAAAAAATTGTAGACACATTTAGTGAGATGCCTGAAGCAGAAGACATTTGTACTCAAATTCCATATTTGGAGGTAGAAGAGGTATTTGGATCTAGCAAAAGAAAATTGGAATTCCCAATTGGTTTTGAAGGTGATTCTCATCGTCTTAACGAGGTGAAGTTCTTTCATCCTCGAGTTCAAACTCGATCAGCTATTGCTAGAGTGCAACTTGGGATTGCCGTTGAAGAATTTAATACGATCATACTCTATATTCAATTTGTAGTAGAAATGGATTGCAATACATCAGAATGGCATATAGTAAGAATTTCACACAAGTCAAAGAAACAATGTCATGCCATTTAGAAGTACACACAAGCCAAATGCAAGCTATTGATTGTCAAGCATGATAAACCCATTGCTACCCCTACTTACAAAAGATAGAAGCGTAAATATAAGGGTACAGTTGTTCAAACCAAGGATTTTTGGTTTTGTACTAACCAAATTGCACAATGTGTGATGGGACCTAAATGTTCCTATATTCTTACCCAACCTGAGATCCCTAAGGTTTGGCCTGTTCTTACAGATACCAACCTTACTTGTATTGAAATCATTGAGCTTGAAGAAGTTGGCTTTCACTTACAATCTAGTGTGCCAATGTCACCTCAATGTCTATTCACCTCTTCTAGGATATTTAAGCCTATGTTTTGGATTCATCCTCAATTAGTACATGTTGAAAGAATACCCTCCATTCGGAATAGAAAACAAGTTTGGCACAATAATAAGGCCCCCACTGAAAATCACCGCAATAAATGGAAAAGCGCAAGGAATGTTACTGCAAGTATAACTGGAGTGAACTTCCTTCCTTATCCTGGATTTGGTACTATTATTACACTTTCGTTTGGAATTGAGCCTAACCAAAAGATTTATAACATTACACTTTACAATTTTCAATCTTGTATTTGTCTCCATTATGGAAGTATGAATGAAACCTCCATTGGAAAGCGTGGTATGTATATAAACTACAAACACCTTTATTACATCTTTCGTTATTTCTGCAAACTAGATTATAAGATAGATACATTCATCCATGCTCTTACCTTTAGCTTAGATGAAGTGAAGCAAGTACTTCTTAGAGCTGGGATCATCAAGATGTGCGAGTGAGTAAGTTAACTGATAGATATTAGCATGATATGAAGTAGATGCGTAGTACCAATACATTATCTTCAAAATTCTCAAATTTCAATAGCAAAATCTTATATTTATATTCTAATGTGTATTCACTTCTGCAACGAAAGGATATTTTATTATGTACACAATTTTTGACAACCTATGATATTTTTATTACATTTGTCTTCTTCCCATCTTTAGATTTGATTCTAAATTATTCGTATTCTCACTTCATCAATCTACTTTGGAACAATGTCTTAGAATATAATATAAATTTTAAAACATTTAATAGTACCAACTTTCCAAGATTTAGATTTCAAATCCACAATTATGGGTCATGTAGTAATAGGTCAAAAAAAATTTAATTCAAAAAATTTTGTTGAAAAAAAATTAATCTTTTGATTTTTTTTTAAGAAAATTTTGAAATTACATCATATTCTAAATTTCTAGGCTCTAGGCTCACACAATCCCCAGTCACCGCTCTCAAGCTCATGTTCACACGCTCACATGCTAGCGTCGTTGCCTATAGTGGTTTTCTCTAGAATTATAAAGCTCTATTCATCTATAGACAAGGATGAAACTCAAAAGATGGAATAAGACATCATTTTTTTTTTAAATGAGCATACATCAATCAAAATGGAACAATACTCTACAAAGATTTTATAGCAATTTAGAGATTAAATATTTAACAAAAAGAATAATATCACTAAATATAGTTGTAAATTTTTTTTTATTGTTTCGAGCAATAAATCCCTCAAAAAATGATCCTTGCCTACAACTCTATAAATTCCTTCCTACCAAATTTTGCCAAAAGACAAAACGTAGGAGGATTTAAAATTTTATTCTTTTTGGTGTACAAATCATTATTTTATGCCAAATGACTGATGAAAATTGTCAAAATATATATATATGAAAATCATTGAAAGTGAATGAATAAAGTGCAAATACATAGGTGAATTAAAAAAACCTTCAGGAAAACACTACTTCTAGATTGATTCAACTATTATTTCAAAGTAGCCATTTATGTTCCATCTAATTGTAGGAACTATGGGTTTTTTTCATTTACTTAGGTGTTTTAAGAAAATTAGTTAAGGCTATCAATTTTGGCAAAAAAAAATTTATTCTTTTATTTAGGTAGCTACATAATATTATTTCTAGTGATTTACAACAAATTTTGAATAAAATTGCTACAATGATTGGGCAAGTTAAATAATTAAGTTTTTCTTTAAGTTCCTTTAAACTTATAGCTAGACCAAAAAACTCAAAGAAATTTGGCAATATGTAACCTAGAATAGAATGATTGGCAAATACTAAGGGAACTTTTTTACTTGGCATGAAGCCAAACAAAAAAGTAACTAGACTACAAGTGGGTAAATCCTTTGTAGGTTGCAACAATGGCTTTTTTTTTCAATTAAAATTCTACTCAAACTTCTTTACATTGAGCTTTTGCCAATGCAAAATCTCTTCTTTTTATATCCGAAGTCAATATATATTCTAAGTATAATCATCAGTCAAGTCATACCTTTGAGTTAAATTGTTTTTTTCATTTCTAACCTTTTGGCCTATATGAGTTTTCATATTTTTTTTCATTTTTGATTTGGTACCAAATATAAGTTGACATTGTAGTCTACAAGGTCTCAAATGCTATCTTGAGCCTATATACTAGTAGTTTGCATTACCTACTAAAAAAAGCCATCATCCCTTACAAAGGTGGATTGTTCCAGGAGCATCTGCAACATTTGTATTGCAAACAATCTCTTTGTATTTCCAAATTTTGAATGAAAAGTACATTGAGATTTATATTTGAACCCACTTTCAAATTCTCATCACTCACTAGAATTTATTTCACACTTGCATCATTCTTGCAATAAAATAAGATTTTCACTTTTTCAAAAATAAATGCATGATTTCTTCTTTGCTACATTAAATTCACAATAATAACTTCATATAGTGAGTTATACTTATGGAGTATAGAAGAGTGAGATGCACTCTAAATCCAACACCAATATATTCTAACACTTATTTGTATTGTATAACAAGATACTTTTTAATCTTATTGCACAATATTATGATATATCTAGATAAGTTATAGCTATCTCCAAAAACTCCTTGCATTCACTAGGTGGATGATCAATGTTTTTAAGAATTGATATGGTAGGTGCTACAAAAAACAAACTAAAAGTACATCAAAGTATGTTGAAAAAACAATTTTTGTTAGCTCTACTTCAAGAGGTGAAAGAACAATATTATAGGAGATATTTTTAGAATATCTATTCCTACTAATTTTTATACTACAAGAATGTGTGGGACCATTCATAATTCATTTATATTTATGAGTTGTAAGATATTAGTAGTGAAAGCAGAAGAAAAAGTTTTTCTATAGCTTCCTTGATAGATTTCTCTTTGTATTAGCACCTTGCTCGAAAAGCTCTTAGAATTTTATGCATCATAATTTTGAGCGTGTCATTTAATGCAAGGATTAACAATAATATATTTACAAAGCTTATAATTTATATTAAGTCCTATCTTTTGTAAAAATTTTATTTTCATTCACTCAAAATCAATTTTGTACCTATCCAAATTTTCTATCATTTATAAAATAATTCTTTAGCTTTTAGGGGGCAACCAATGAAAAATGGACATGTACATTTATTTTGTAAAATATAAATATGAATATGAACTATGCAAGATTTGAATAACAAAAATATACATGAATGATAATATATCAGTTCTCATATTATTTCCAAAGTAGATGCATGTCATAGCTATAATAATACTTTTATCAAGGAAAAGTATACATTTGTGCCCAAATCCAAACCATTAAATATTCAACCTTTTTTACATTTATTTTCTCTTGACATGTTTGTATTAGAAGTTTGCAACCTCTTCAGATGTTAACCCCTCACCGCCCAAGGCTGTTTTGGGTTCTAAAACATAAGTGCTTTTGAAGCGATGTAGATGTAAATGTCACTAAGTTATAAAGATCTTAACAATAAAATCTTGTAGTGAACATATTGTATTATTGTAGATGATGTGAATCAAATTTGGAGTCATTTGATCGTATAAATTGAAAGATTATAATGTTTTAGTGTTGAAAAAAGATGCTAAAATTTTCCTAGCAACACACTTTGGAGGTGAAATTCAATTTCTAAACTTACTCAAATAATGAAAATTGAAACTATAAAGTGATTCAAAACCAGCATACAAATACATTAAAGAAAAAAAAATCAATAAATTGTTTCAATGTGTTTGCAAATGGCTTGCAAATGTCAAAAAATAGGCAAAAAAAGTTGCAAAAAACACATCTAAGGTTGAACCTCCTTCTACTAAAATGCTTTTTAGTCCCTCATAACTTCTTGGATTGATATGAAATTCTAGCCACACAAACAAGACTAATATGCACAACTTTCCCAATTTTTTTTTTTATTGGAAACAGACATTGTATGGAGAAGAAAGAAGCCGCAAAGTTCATTGTAATCCAAAAATGTCAGGATTTTGAACTTCGAATTGCTCCCAACCATTCAAAACAACTTGGATTTACATGAAAATTTTACTACAATAACTAGACTTTAAGGGAAACATATTTCAACAAATTTTGTTGAAAACAAACATTGGATGAAGGAGATACAACTCTCCAAAGTTTTAGCCATTAAATGTAGTTTGGTGGACTTAAATTGAAACTATGAACTCCAATTGACTTTCAAGAAATCAATATACATTGTATTGATCTGAAAATTTACCACATAAACTAGAAAAGAGAGTGCAACTTTCCCAACAAGTTTTATTGAATTTCGATGTTGGATGCAAAAGTAACGACACTTTGTATTTGACTTAAAATTTTGTGAGGACACTTTTGGTCCCCTAGGCGGTGAGGGGTTAAAGAGAGTTTTGATTAGAAACGTTAGGGTTCGTTCCCACCTAGCCTTAACAAGATTTATACAATGTGGTATTAGCTAAAAGATTTAAGGGATATTCCTACCTGGATTTATTGGTATCTGTTGATCCTACGCAACAAGAGATGTGGCGTTGAGATAAGAGCGACATTACGAGTACTTAATCACGTCCTTTCTATGGCCCACCACTATTAAAGTCATCCACATTTGAAGTTGCTACATCTTCTGAAAATGTGGATTTCAGAAGTGTTAAGCCACTCTTAGTTGAAGTGGCCTCAATTGGGCGATTAACAAAGAACACCACCTCTCCTTTGGGGGATTCCATGGCTGTAATTCAAGAAGAACCTGTAACACTCATTCTAAATTGAGAGGAGAGGCTCTTTATATTCATATGGGGTGGTAGCTAGTAAAACCCCTCTCAAATCACAATACAAGAATGAAATATTTCCAATCCTTTGATTCATGACCCACTTGTTTCATATAGCAGAAACAATGGCATGTAATGGTAAATGCTTTCCACTGGGATCAATATGCAAGGTAGACACAAGAGATGACCATGCCTATATGAGAAATTTCTCTATCTTTCATGTCACTTGAAATTGAAAGACCAACTCCATAAATGGTTTCTATCAATTTCAAACTATTCTGAAGTTTCACCCATTGTTTTTAAGTATGAATAGGATCATCAACATGTATAGATCTTCGATGACTTTTGAAAAGCAGATGAAAATTTCCATCTACTTCACAAATCTCATAGAAGGTAGGAAGTGTCTACATAAACATTGAATCATGAGGTTCCTACTTGCAAGAGTGAATTGAATGAATTTTGTAAAAGGCTCTATAGGAATGTAATGAAAAGAAGGTTTGAAGTCTCATTTATGAAATGCGGTAGTCATTAGCCATAAAGTTTGATCCCCCTTCAACATCTCCTTCCCTTGCATGCTTTATGTCTTCATCAAAACTAGAGGTAGACTCAAAATTAGACAAATAGAAATAGACATCTTCCATTGTTGAAGAAGTAGATGGAAGACCTCCTAAAGATCCTTGAAATATGTCTTCAACTCCTACTACGTATTCTTCATCAAGTGGGTCATCCTAATAAGTACTTCATTCATTCAGGGTTGGAAGCATTTCTTTCTTATACTGTGATTTGTACCATACAAATTTTTGTCTACAAGAGCCACCCTCACTTTCTTGTACTATAATTGAGAGTTGCATTAAATCTTATCCAACTTGTCATAAAAATCAATTCTGAGATGAGGTCCACAATATCCCTTTTGAACTTGTTAATGACAAATTAGATGAGATATGCAAGGCTCATATTGTAATGAGATGCTTTTCTCAATCGAAACTTACAAAGCATCATAGAATTTTCTATTAACAATGCCATAGAGGGAAAAAAAATTAAGCAAGAGGAAAAAAGATGGGATGGTTTCTACTTTTATATTTAGAAGAGAGAGGAAGTCTATGAAATGCCAATGTGAATTTTAAATTAAAGTAAGGGTGCTTCTTATAGACAAAAAGTGTTCAATGGAATTTGAGAACTTTTTGGAAGCAAACATATTTGTGCATTCAAAATTTAGTGAACATCATCTATGTACAAAAGGTGATAAAATGTTCTTACCCATACATCCATTGGTGATTTCACTACTAGAAAATGATTTTCAAATCAAGAGAAAATCAACATACTTCTATTGATTTGGATATTGCAATGTTTGTTTTTACATTTTATGTTGATGGTGACATTTTTTTGTTCATTTGGATAGTGCAGTGACAAAATGAAGAGATTCTTGTTGAACATTTTTGAAATCTATTGGAATCTTTTGGAATCTTCATTGTACAATGTAGTTTTATTTTAAATTAAGTATTCACGTACAATTTGGTGTTCATTAAAGTCAGCAGACTTTGGAAGTAATTTGTGCATAATAAATGAACTTTTTTCAAAAAACTTTGAATTGAAAAAAGTTGTAGAATTGAACTAACTTTCATCTCCAACAAAACGTTTGAGATTTCAATTTTTCAATAAAAAGTTATAACCGAAATTCAAAGAAGTGTTGGAATTTTTTTTTAAAAATTTAGTAGACTTTGGAGGCCGTTTTGGCATAGTAGAACAACTTTTTTGAAAAAATTTTGAACTAATAAAAAATGTTAATTCAAACAAGCTTTGATCTTCAATAATCCATTTGAAGTTTTGATCCTCTAATCAAAAGTTATGGAAAAAATTTAGGGAAGATGTTCAAAAATATCAAAATTAATGATTTTCCAACCTCTCTATGAAATTTGTCCAAAACTTTTGAGTAAAATCTCCAAACCTCAAATGGAATTTTGAAAATAAAAGCTTGTTTGAATTATCAACTTTTATTAGTTCAAAATGTTTTCAAAAATGTTCTTCTACTATGCCAGAACAACCTTCAAAGTTTCTTGAATTTATAAAAAAGTAATTTCTAATACCTAATTCTATTTTGTTTATAACTTTTCATTAAAGGATTAACATCTCCAAGGGATTAATTGTTATAATTTAAATTTCAAAGTTCTTCAAAATTTAATTATAGAATTTAGAAATGTCAATTCCAATCATGAATAATTTGTAATGTTGTAAAAAATAATGTAAATCCAATGTTTTTATTTCTTCTTCAACAATATTTGAAATTGAATAACAAAAGAAAAAATTTAACTTTATTTTAGAATACAAATTTCACAACTACCGATAAATAAAAAATCTTTACAATTTCCATCTCATTAATTGAAAACTTTAAAGCTTTATATATAAAAATAAATTTAGGAAATCAAATTGAAATGTTTATTTTCATAAAAAGTGATATTTTGAGAATTTTTATGAGATTTCCAATTTCCCCAAAGATTAATGAAAATTACATATGATGGAGTAACTTTCCAATCACATGCTCAAAAGTCATAAAAGATTTTGTGACTTAAAGCTACTCTTTCGGCACATATAATGTGAAAACTTTAAAGCAAAAAAATTAAAATTTGTTACAAATGGTTAGGTTTTATCTTTCAAACTATTTACCCAAAATGCATTTGGCAATTGTAGAACTTTCAACCTTCCTTTACATGTTGAAAAAATATGTTAGAAATATATATTCAAAACTTTTAAAAAACTTTTATATTCATGCTTCAAAGAAATAACATATAGGTAAAAAAGAATTTAATAGCTTAAGTATTCACAAATCGGTGCTTTTAAAAGTCAGCAGACTTTAGGGGTCGTTTTCATGTAGTAGACTACTTTTTTTTTTGAGACGTTCAACTAAGAAAAGTTGGAAAATAAAGTTAAATTTCATCTCCGAAAATCCGTTTGCAATTTTGAGTCTTAAATAAAAATTTATAGACAAAATTCAGAGAGGGGTTGGAATGGTCATTTTTCTTTGACACTTTTAAACACCTTCTCTGAATTTTGTCCATAACTTTTTATTAAATACTACAAATTGCAAACGGATTTTTGGAGGTGAAAGATAATTTCATTTCCCAACTCTTTTTTTGTTGAAATCTTCAAGAAATAAGTTAGTTTACTATGTGAAAACGGCCCTTGAAGTTTGCTGACTTCACATAGCAAATGCAAAAACAATGAGAAACTAATTAAATAAAAAAAACATTTACTCCCATGCACATGCAAATGCATTTGTGGTGCATTGGTTCATGACCTTGGAGTTTCACCTCTAAAGTCCCGGGTTCAAACCTCAGGGAAGACCCCGCCCACGTGGCTTGGTATGCTTGCATGGCATGCTACCTACGTGGTGTAGTCCCACATGGCAATTTCTCATTGGTCCCAAATTTTGATTTCTGAGGATAAATTTTTTAAATTTTAATTGGTGAGAATGAACACTTTTTGGTTGCTAGATCAACATTTTCTTGTTGCCGAATTAACATTTTTTTGCTTTGCTCAACAAAAAAGTGTTCAATTTCATGTCTAAATCAACACTTTTTTACTATGCAACGTCCGAGTCAACACGGACATTAACAAAAAAAATCAAAATTTTTTTGTCATTGTAGATGTTGAATTTTCTACTAGCGTTTCCTTTGCAATGGAAAATTTAAAGCATATGATATCTACATCTACCATTTCATTGGTAGCCGTTTGAGAAGAAAAGAAAATGTAAGCAATGGGTTCTAGATAATAAATGTACAACCTATTTTTTTCTAATTCCAAAGGAAGTTAAACAAATATCATACTTCTACAAATTAAATGGTAATTACCTTCTTCCCATCTTCTTAAGTTCTTTCTTTTATACCTATTATATGATTTTTATATTCATGTGCAATTTTTTTTGTAGATGCTTTGAAAATAGATGATTGGGACTTAGGCAATGTGGAAGTCATTAGGCTTCATGAACAAGGAAAGCTAATATTCTACCAAAAGTACTCTTTAGAGCATGAAGATCCAAAACAATGACCTTTTATTGTTGTCATACATGATGATTTCATGAAGACAAATGCTAAGCAATTTTCAAGGGATAATTCATAGACTTTTGATTCAACTTTTAAAACCAATCACTATGATTTGCCTTTATATGCCATAGTTGTTTCAAATCAAGATGGAAAAGCCATGTCCATTTTTTACATGTTATACAATAAAGAAAAAGAGGGAGAACATGAAGAAATAGCAATAGAACTTGCAATTACACATGTCTTTTCCAACATTGGATATGTGAGACCATTGACATTTATTATTGATAAGCACAAGACATCATTGAATGCTATACAATATGTTGTCAACAGTAACATTCATTGTTGGGAACATGGAAGAATTGGATAAGAACAAATTGTAGAATAGATGTTTTTAGGTTGGTTTCATGTTATGAAGGCTTGGAATGAGAATCTCTTCACTTGAGTACCTATTTCAAAGAAAAATAAGGTTTGACAAAGCCTTCATGTACTTTTGAATTGTTCAAGGGAAGATCATTTTGAAGAGAACTTGAAGAAATTTTATGCAAATTTTGAGCACATTCTTGGAGTGGAAGAATACATAAGATTTGGAGGGATCAATGAAACAATGCATTGGAGGATGATGTGGCCAAATTTTGAAAGACTCTATGCATATAGTAGAGTGGATACCACAAATCATGTATAGAGGCATTGGGAATGGATAAAATATACCCTATTACAAGGGAAGGTGAATCAATTACTTCAAGACTTAATAGTTGCCATCATCAGAAGTGCAGCTAGCGGAAGTCACATTAGAGGGCCTACCTTATTGGACTACTTTAAACAAGTACAAACTATAAATAAGTACATTTTATTGGATTGATGTTTTTTTTGTGTGTGGAAATGGAATGCAATTTATCATTAAAGGATACTTGCATTTTTGGGAAAGCTCTTCAACTTTAAAAAGAGAAGTTTTGAAATGAATCATGAATTTTGTCTATTGAATTTTGTAACATTTGACATTTTAATTTGCACTTTGTTAAATTATAGGTGATTTAGGGAGGTTCTCTAAAAGAGCAAATAATAAACCTCATTGTCGTTGTCTAGCAAGTGCACAAAGACTATTTCAAAAATATCAAAATCAACTGGAAGATATCCTAGAGGTAGTGGATGCAAATTAAATGATATTCCATATTACCAGTGAGACTTTGACTAATATCATATACAATGTGTCCCTTAGTACTCATTTCTGTGATTGTGCCTCCACTACTTCAACATGTAAGTACATTATTGTAGTGCAATTGATTGTTAAAGAGTATTATTAAGATTTGAAATTATGAAGGAGCTTCATCTTCAAATGCAAATATAGAACCAACTATTCAACCCCTAATAGAAGATTTCCAAATTGAAGACTCTATGAATGATTGTGAAGGTGATGGTGGTGACCATTAAGATTTAGTAGAAATCATCTGTGAAGTGAAATCTATGTTTTTACAAGTAAAGACAGGTATAAAAAATTATGAAAAAGAAGAGATGAAGTACAAGATTGAAGTCATGAAGTAGTGCATGCATTCTATAATGGAGTCTTTCACATTTGAGAGACCTTGCATGTATTACACATCCAAGCAAAGGTTCTATTTCAACTATTCAAGAGAATGTACAATGTACTAGGATGGGACATGGAAGGACTTCAAAATAAAAAACCTAATAGAGAAAGAAAGGACTTCATTCTTAGGGCAAGAATAACCTATTATAGCACCTCCACCTCACAAATTGGTGTCTGCATTTAAACAGGAAAAGACTATTTTTCCTAAAATTCTCAAGGTGGTTTGCAGTGCATGCTTTACTAGAAGCATGATTGAGAAGGGAGATTTAGTCGTGAATTGCCATAATTGTAACAAACTTTTGAAATGTACTTGAAGGAAAATATTTTTTTCCATATATGATAATGAATTTTGATGTTTAGGTAGTCACTTTCATATGTTGCCCTATACATTGAATAAATAAGTCTATGCAATTTTCAATGTTCATTGACTTAAAGAATTAGAAGTACTCTCCATTCCATTTCACTTTATGTTTGATATGCTGAAAAGAAGAGAAAAAATGGGCAAACACAAATACTTTAGTAGTCTATGTGCATTACAATTCTAAAAAACTTGAAGCCCAAAGCAATTATGGTTGAGTGGTAAATGACTTCCAAAGTGAACCACCCCATAGACTAAGTTGTTGAGACAAATTTTATAATCACTTTTAAAAATGCCCATGTTTTTTTTAAAGCCAAATTAACTTTAGTATATTAATACATGCTATTGTAGGATTTTAAATGTACTTCCATTGGCAGGGCGTTAGTCCTCAACTTATCTTTTTCAAGTGGTTCACTAAGCCCAAATTGCATTGATTTTAGTTCAAAACTAGATTTGCAAAATGAGTTTGTCAATTGAAGGAACACAAAATTTTTAATGAATGTGAAGAGAACCTCATTTCAAATCCAATCCAACTAATGTAACTCAGAAAGTGATAATGTTTTCCTTGTCCTTGAATTTAAAAAGAATTTATAAATTTTTCTTTCAAAACTTAAAAAAAACCTTGGTGATAAAATTCATGAATCCCATCGTGAAGATGGAATCTATAAACAAAAGTCTACAACTTCTATTTGTATATCAATTCCAAAATATTCTTCTACCTAATACTTCATGATGATTTTTCTCAAATTGTTAGTTTTTAGTGTAAACATTTTTGGGAGGTGACATATTAAAGTGTAAAAAAACGAACTAAATCTATAAATTAAAAAAGAAATTTGAACTCCTTGGCCATACACTGCTAGCCAAAGTGTATGACTCACCTTGCTCTGGCTATACACTTTGGCCAACAGTGTATGGCCTAGGGGAGGAGCGAGTGTTGGAGTGCGACAATGTCAAAGCGAGGTGGGGGTTTGGAGTAGGGCTTTTTTTTGGCTTTAGAGTGCCAGATTGCACCCCAAAAAAATTTGGCTAAAAAGTGATGATAATTTATGAAGTTTATTGCCGAAAAACTTCAAATAAAGAAAAAAAATCTTGGATGAAATTGTTAGATTGTAGATGAAAACAAAATTATAGATATGTAGTATATACTAATGTGATATTTTCTATCCAATATGTGGATGAATTTTGAAATTTGGAGCACCACTATAACATTTTATATCGCCACTTTGGCACTTCATAAAAAATGAAAAAAACCCTTCTTGGTTCAGAAGGCGATAACTTTGAAATGCGATAAACTTCGAAACCTAGTGAGGGGAACTGGTAAGTGCCAATGCAATGTTGGGGTAGCAAGTGGGTAGGCAAAGGTGGGGGTTTGGAGGGGGGTAGTGGGCCGAAGGCATCTTTCCATTAAATTAGGTTGTTTGTTTGTTACGTTGAGATCTCTTGGGCCGTGCGTCTTCCATTTGCATGTTTGGTATTGTTGGAAAGCCCTCAGCAAGAAGGGGTGCATAAGCTTGGTTTCGTGGCATTCCAACCTACAGCGTGAAAGTTATTGAAGTTTTAAGTTTTTATGAATTAAAAAAATTAGAAAATTATTTTTTGTTTTGTTTTGACCTTGGCAACGGCACGGGGCACACTAGTTTCCTTGAAATGAACTGGGACCTCACCCACCGAGACCCTGGAACCCAAACCACGGCCGTGGCCTTCTTCAACTTGCCAATTGGTGCCATTCGGGCCACCACAGGGCTCTCTGACTCGGAGATCAAGAAAATTCAAATTTAGGGTTTCAGTTTTCTGGCGAAGGTTTGCATTGAACGTGCAAATTCGAGTATCGTTGAATTCGTCGAGGAGTTCCAGGACTTGGGTTCTTTGCATTCCGGCAGATTTTGCCATTCTGGGTTCGGTTAGTTTTGCGTTTGTGAGGTTTGGATATCGATGGTTGGATGTAGAGAAGCAGCTGCCGGAGCATGCATGCAAGTACTGTGGGAATCGGAATCCTGCGAATTGGTGTAATGTGCCGAGCTGCAGAAAGTGGTTCTGTTGCTCGCGGGCTAATATCATCTGGTGATTTTATGAGCTTTTTGGGGGGGTAGAGGTGGAATTAGGATTTTGAACACAAGCGATTTGAAAACACTATCAGAGAGCTTGGGAGCTTTAAACGTTTATGAATTTCAGCCAGGTACGTGTTTAGCTTTTCCAATTCAAATACTTCAAGTAGTTTCATTTATAAATTTCTGCTAAACGGTACACTACTGATTGGAGTTGATCACTATAATCTTGGATATGGTTGTTTACGGATATGTTGTGGCGTTGCTTTAGGTTGGTTGCTAGAGTATACTATGAAGTTGCTCAAGTTTGAAGAAGCGATGAAGGACAAAATAGAATCATCACATTTTTCACCCCCACTTTCCAAGCATCGAATAGACTATTAATATAAAAAAATGAATCTTTGTAATAGATCTAACTTTCTTGAATATATGATTTTTGGAGGTGATTCCCTAGGGCCCACACGTCTTGTTCTTTTGTTTTGACCGTGGCAACGGCACGGGGCACACTATTTTCCTTGAAATGAACTGGGACTTAGTGCCGAGAGTTGGCCTCCTTTGCGCGGAATCGACTCCAATTGTGCTGCAGCAAATTTTTGGTGAAGGGAATTACGAAAACTAGGGTGGCGGTGTCGAAGTTTGGTACAAACTTTCGGTGAAATGAAATGAGTGAATTGTGGTCTCTCGGTGTTTTCGTGTAGGGGTGTTCATTTCAGGACCGTTTTCCCCGATGAGTGTGGATTGAGTTGCTATGAGCTGGATCGATGTACCGCTGCTTTTGGAAGAGCGTGATTCGAACGCACAAGCAATCATTTGGAAGAAGGTATGCATCACGGATTCTCAGCGTCTTGTTAATTTTTGCAAAAAAGACTCCGCCCTTACTCTTGCACCCTCTGGCATGCAGATATTTGCATTGCCTAGACATCGATGATTTCAATGACCAGATATAGGAAAAAAGGGAGATGCAATTGGGACCAGAGTGAGTTTGAATTTAGGGTTTGGGGTTTTAGGGTTTAGATTTTGATCGGCTCTTTGTTTTGAGTTTTTTTTTTTCATTGCAAATTATGCAGGTTGGTAGGGATTCTCCCCGTTTCAACGAGAGCATGGCTAGAATTAGAGCAGCGTTTGCCCAGCGTTGGCGCTACCGCTGGCGCATCTGCGAACTTGGCCCTTGTCAAGGAGGTCTGGGATAGCCCAAAGGAAGATTCCTCTCCATCCCAACCGCAGGATCGCTCCGCGTACATTGCGCTCCTGCAGGTGTGTACCAAGAATCGATCCCTTCTCGATGCAAAACGAATCCACACCGACATGATCAACAACGGTGTGGAGACTGACATCTTCCTCAGCAATTTGCTCATCAGCATGTATGTGAAATGCCGAAGCCTGTCGGACGCTCACCGCGTTTTCAAACAAATGTCCCGGCGAGACTTGATTTCTTGGAACTCGTTGATTTCTGGGTGCGCTCAGCAAGGGTTGAAGAAGGAGGCGTTCTATCTCTTTGAGGAGATGCAGAAGCAGGGGTTCATTCCAAACAAGATCACTTACATCAGTTTGCTTACATCATGTTCAAGTCCCGCTGTGTTACACCATGGAAAGTTTCTGCATTCTCGGATCATTAACGCTGGGTACCACCGTGATCCTCGAGTGGAGAATTCTCTTGTCAGCATGTATGGCAGGTGTGGAGATTTAGGTCACGCTCGTATCGTGTTCAATGGCATTTCCCCTCGAGACGTAGTCTCTTACAATGCAATGCTTGGATTGTATGCCCCTCAGGGGAATGAGAAGGAGTGTGTCAGCCTTTATGAACAGATGTTGGAGGAGGGAATCTCACCTAACAAAGTGACCTACATCAACCTGCTTGATGCGTTTCATAACTTAGAGGAGGGGAAGAGGATGCACGAGGTCATCGTCAAGGCGGGTTTGCAGGCGGATGTCCGTGTCGGTACTGCCTTGGTTGGGATGTTCGTTCGGTGTGGAGATGTGGTGAATGCCAAGCAAGCATTTGAAGAGATTACTGGTCGAGATGTCGTTGCATGGAATGCAATGATCACCGCGCTTGCTCGACATGAACACTATGACTATGCTTTTGAGCAATACTACCGAATGCGGTCTGAAGGCGTAATTCCAAATAAAGCTACATACATGAGTATCCTGAACGCGTGCTCCACCTTAAAGGCTTTGACTTCAGGGGAGGCTGTTTATGGACACGTTAATGAAGATGGACTCTTGTCAGATGTGCAAATCGGGAACGCTCTCATCAGCATGTTTGGAAGATGTGGGGATTTGCAAAGAGCTCGTGCCTTTTTCGATAACATGCCCACGAAGGATTTGATCTCGTGGAATGCTATTATCGCTGATTATGCGCGAGGGGAAGATCGAGAAGAGGCCATGAAGCTCTACAAGCAGATGCAATCTGAAGGAGTGAAGCCCGGTAGAGTCACTTTTTTGCACCTTCTCAGTGCCTGTGGGAACCCAGGGGAATTGACGGAAGGGAAGAGGCTCCATCTCGATATCTTGAAAAGTGGAGTTCAGTCGAATGTTCACATTGGAAATGCACTTATCAACATGTACAGAAGATGTGGAAGCGTGAATGACGCTCAAAAGGTATTTGACGGCATGCCAGTGACTGATGTCATTTCGTGGAACACCATTATTGCAGCGCATGCCCAACATGGCTCCTTTGAGACCGCGTTCAAGCTGTTTCAGGAGATGCAAAACGGAGCCTGCAAGCCCAACGCTATCACTTTCACAAGTGTGGTGTCTGCTTGTACGAGCCGAGAACTGGGGAAGCAGATCCACAAGCAAATCACCGGAAGCGATTTCCAGCCCGATGTGAAGCTAGGAAATGCACTCATCAGTATGTACATCAGATGTGGCAACCTGGAGGACGCCCGGGAAGTTTTTGACAACCTGCCTCACCGTGACGTCATGTCGTGGACAGCCATAATTGGTGGCTTTTCTGAGCTCGGGGAAGATACAAAGGCTTTTGAATTTTTTTGGCGAATGCAAAGTGAGGGGTGGAGTCCCGTGAAGGCCACCTTCAGTAGTATTCTCAAAGCATGCACTGGCGCTGGTGATGAGGGGAAAGAGGTGATCTCTTACATTCTGAAGAGTGGCTACGAGTTTGATACCGGCGTGGGGAATGCTCTCATTAGCATGTACACTAAGAGCGGGAGTATGACTGCAGCCTACGAGGTCTTTGAAAAAATGCCGAATAGAGACGTTGTCTCGTGGAATAGGATGATTGCAGGGTATGCTCAGAAAGGTCTAGGTCAAGAAGCAGTGAAATTGGCTCACCGGATGCAGGACGAAGGCGTTGCCCCAAACAAGTTTACTTTCATCAGCTTGCTAAATGCTTGCTCTAGCTGTTCAGCTTTGGAGGAAGGCAAGGGAGTACACGCAGAGGTCGTCAAAAGGAAGTATGCCAATGATGTGCATGTGGGAGCAGCTTTAATCACCATGTATTCCAAATGTGGCAGCCTCGCAGAGGCCCAGGAAGTGTTTGACAACATCGCCGAGAAAAATGTGGTGACATGGAATGCCATGATCAATGGATACTCACAACATGGCCTTGCTGCAAAGGCTCTTGAGTTTTTCAAACGTATGGAAAATGCAGGAATCAAGCCAGACGGCTCTACATTTACTAGCATCCTCTCGGCCTGCAACCATGCGGGGCTTGTGAACGAAGGCTTTCAGAAGTTTTCTGATATGGAAAGCCAGTATGGGATCTCACCCACAATAGAGCATTACGGCTGCATGGTTGGGCTACTTGGTCGTGCGGGGAGATTGAAAGAAGCAGAGACGTTCATCAACAAAATGCCTTTTGTACCAGATGCTGCTGTGTGGGAAACCTTACTGGGAGCTTGCAGAGTGCATGGCAATGTGGAGCTCGCAGAGCAGGCGGCAGACGAGGCTCTGAAGCTGAAGAGCCAAAACGCGGCGGTGTATGTATTGCTGTCAAATGTGTATGCTGCAGTGGGTCGGTGGGACGACGTTGCGAAAATTCGGAGGGTGATGGAAGGGAGAGGGGTTAGGAAGGCTCCAGGAAGGAGCTGGATTGAAGTGAACAACGCCATTCATGAGTTTGTTGCGGATGACAGGTCGCATCCCCAAACAAATGAGATCTATGCGGAGCTGAGGAGATTGGCTGCCCAAATGGAAGGCGCCGGGTATGCTCCTGATACCCAGTTTGTGCTGCACGACATGGCGAAAGCACACCAGGAAACGTCGCTCTGCTTTCACAGTGAAAGACTTGCTATTGCCTATGGGCTCATCAGCTCTCCTCCTGGCACCCCAATCCGTATCTTCAAGAACCTGAGGATATGTGGGGATTGTCACACAGCATCAAAAGTCATCTCTTCTTTAGTTGGGCGAGAAATTATAGCCAGAGACTCCAACAGGTTTCATAGATTTCACAACGGGACATGCTCGTGTGAGGATTTTTGGTAATGAATGGGACCGAGGTTAGCCAGTATTACACTCAGTTATGCAATTGCATGGAGATTTTAATTTATTTTTATTATCTCCCGTTCTGTTGGTAACTGTCATTGATGTGAACCCCTTTTTGTTCATGTCCCTTTGAAAGCTTCAGAATGCCTGACGATGGAAACTTGGTCATATTTTTAGATATTAACACGTCACCCTCTAATTTCCGTGAGAGCATGTTTTGTACCTTGTACAGAGTGAGTGCATAAAAGCTTCAAATTCGAAACTGGTCTTTCCCAGTATACAATATTGATTTCGTGATAAGTAGGTTAAATTTTGGATGCTTAGAACTTGAGATATGAATGACAATGCATCAGGGGGATGGTCCAAATATTGTATAATCATTTGTAAAAAATCTATCACATATGCATCAAGTTACAGGGTTTACAGTTCTTTCTAAATGCCATAGTTTATATATGTCAATTTTATGAATATATTAAAGATCCATGAATGGTTGTTATGTTAAGATCCATTTGGAAGCAATTATGGGATTTTTTTTCAATGAAATTAATTTGTACAACTTTTGATGGTCAAGTCCGCTTGACTTCCATATTGCTTGACTTCCATATTGCATCTATCAACTAGAAATTGTTCACATTTTAATTTTATATCAAATGTTGTCTATTGGTAGGTTTTAATCAAAGGCTTTGTCCATATATGGTCAAACTCATAGAATGTATAATTGTTTTTGTAAAAGTCAATGGTTTGGCAAGTCAATTTATTTTTTAGATTGTCATCTAGAATTGAAGAATGTTGGTGTCTTAATTCTAATTTGGCATTTTCAAGAAGAGTTTATTGAGCAAGTGACCAAAATTAGCATAAGAAGTAGGAGTTTAAGAGTTAATTAGTGATTTCATTTAGATGGATGCTTCTTTAAATTCTTTTTAACTACTTGAGTGAACTACAAGGGTACACATTCTTTTTAGGAATTGGTACTATAAATTTGAAAGAATGACATGACAAGTAACCATGATGTCACAAAGGTTGTAAAAGTATTCATATTTGATGCCTTGAATTCAATCGTAAAGAAGATTTGAATTTTCATGTTGAGGTTGAGTGGCACATCAAAGTTTGTTGCATTTAATATTGAAGTTTTTTTTTATCAAATTATGTAAATAGTTGTTCAATCTACATTGTTGCTCTGTGAAGTATGAAGACATAGCAAACACTAGAGCTTCTATAATTTTAAATGTTGATATAATCCAAAATATTTTCATTGTAGCAACCCTTGTAAAGTGTTGCATTATGGAGGCTTCAGACAAGCAAAGGTTGTTGCCTGATTATTTATACAAGAGCCAGAGAGTTGTATCTGCTTTAACTGGAGTTGCTACAAGATACACTTTGAATGTTTATAATGGCAAGAGTCAAAGTTCTTTGGGACTTGGTCATATTCATGATAATGTTTTGAGGCAATTTAGGAAGGGCACCTATTTTGAAAAGAAAGGATGTAAACCAAGTAGAAGCACTATATCTAATGGTAGTTGGAACAAGTTCATGATCCCAGGTGCTAGCGAGACACACCAAATACCGTTGTATACAAGAGAATTTTATGCCTATTGTGCAATTGGTGGCATTTTGAGTTGTGGTATCACACATACTGGAGTGACACCTTTAGATATTGTAAAGTGTAATATGCAGGTACATCCATTTTGTTTGCTATAGTTTTTTTCTATAACATATTACTTGTTTTTATTTTGAAAATTTTTTATTGTAATGATGCATAGATAACCAACTTATATTAAGTATAAGCATACAAACTATAATCCTATGCTTGCTTGCAAACCCTAACATCTTGATTCTCTACAATTTTTGATGTCAATTAATGCCCCATGCTTTCATCCATTTTGTATCTTTTATTAGTTTTTTATTAATTTTATTTCAAAAAAGGATATTGATAGAATTTTTAAATACCTCTTGTGCGGATTTCGACATAATATTCTTTTATATTCCCAGATTGATCCAAAAAAGTACACATCTATTGCTGAAGGATTTAAATTAATAATGGCTGAGGAAGGTGTTAAAGGTCTATACAAAGGATGGGGTCCTACCATAGTTGGTTATAGTCTACAAGGAGCATGCAAGTTTGGCTTGTATGAGTTTTTTAAGCATACTTATGCAGAAATGGTTGGAGAGCCTTTTGCTACTGATCACAAGTCTTTAGTATTTTTGGCTGGCTCAGCATCTGCTGAATTTTTAGCAGATATTGCATTATGCCCTTTTGAAGCTGTAAAAGTTAGGGTTCAAACTATGCCAGGATATGCCAAAGGCCTTATAGATGGCATGTCAAAATTCATTGCAACTGAAGGCTTGGGAGGGTACCAAATCTCTTGTAGTTGTTTTAGTTATCAAAATCTTCTTGGAGGACAATTTTTTGTTCAATTTACCTCACAAATCTCTAAAAATTTGTTTTATTGAATTTTCTTAATCCTAAAATAACTTAAAGACAAAATAAACTTTGGTAGCTAGGATAAACCAAATATTATTCATCCTATACTTACTTTTGCTAATTAGATGATGAAATGGTTTGTAATCAGATTGTATGGTGGAATTGTACCACTATGGGGACGCCAAATACCATGTTTGTTTCTTTACTCTACCATTTATATTGATAGTTAACCTTTGCATTTTCGTCTATATAACTATGTAATATTTGTGCAATGTTTTCTTTGCATTATTTACAATTCCAATAAAATAATTTGTAGTGAAGATCTTTGATCTTTGATTGTTGATTATTTTTTCATTGACACAAAGTACTGACTATAAACACTATAGATACAATGATGAAATTCACAAGTTTTGAAGCTACAGTGGATACCTTGTATGCCCATGTGGTGCCTGTATCCAAAGAAAAGTGTTCAAAAGGTTATCAATTGGGAATTAGTTTTGCGGCGGGCTACATTGCTGGAGTGCTTTGTGCTATTGTATCCCATCCTGCAGACAATTTAGTATCCTACTTGAATAGTAGGAAGGGTGCAAGCATTGGACAGGTTATTCAAATGATTCAAGCCAATTATTTCTATAAGTTTATTTTTCTAATTAAACATGTCATTCAAGATTGTAAAGTCACTTACCTACACAAATCAATTGTGTAGTCAACAATTTTTTATTTTTGAATTATCCAATTTTCATTTGAAAATGATAATATTTAAACCACCTTTATACCTTCAATGTAAACAACCCTATTGTAAAAGACTTGTTAACACATGCATGAAGTTTTTTTTAATGTTGATGAAGCCCTCAATACCTTCAATTGAAGCCTATTGGAAACATACTTGAATTGCTTAATGAAAGCTAAATGATTATTCTATTCAATATATTGTCATACAATGTACACCTATTATGTAAGAATGAAAATGGTTGATTCTACACAAATCCAAAAAAATTTGTGTCCCTAGTTTTATTGATTTTTCTTAGATTGTATTGTATAGGCTATGAGTGATTTAGGAATGGTGGCATTATTTACGCGAGGCTTACCACTACGAATTTTCATGATTGGCACACTTACTGGAGCACAATGGGGTATCTATGATGCATTCAAGGTTTATGTAGGATTGTAAGTACCTTAATCACATTGTCTTTATATACCACCTAGTAGTGAAACATTGTGCAGTGCAAAGATGGTGTACTTACAATCAATAATAGTTCTTGCATTGCCCATATTCTTGCAATTATTGTCTTTGTTTGTGTTTCAAGGATGGGATATAAGTTATTTAAATGTAAAATATCCATGCTAATATTATATGCTTATTTTTGTATTTTCTAGACCTACAACAGGTAGGGCAGCTCCGGCACATGGTGGAGGTAGTAGTGAAGGAAAGAAACCTTATTGATTTCAAAAACTATTTTGTTTTTCAAGTAATTAATAAAAAAAACAATGAATATACTGTTTTTGATTTGTTTGGTTAGCATGCGAGTTGTCTATAAAAGTTTTGGTAAAAGAGTTGTTCATTAGAAAAAATATATATAAGGATAAAGGAACTTATTTGTACTACTTAAATATCTTTGGTGGTTTCTACTTTTGATCCCTAAAAACCCTATGGTATTTTGGAGTCTAGAATTTGCTTCAAAATAATCTTCTTATAATGCAAGGCTTAAATCTTGATTTTTTAAAATTTCATTGAATGCAACTATTAGCTATTTTAATGAATTTTTTCAACTATGCCCTCCCAAAGTTTATAGTGAAATGCCTCTATTGACTGAAACACTATAATTTTTATATTTCAAAATCAATTTTTTTTTAGCACTTTATAGAGGTGAAGTTTTATCCTTTAAGTTTTTTGGACTACAAATGAATGTATTTGTCCTATTTCTTATGCATTTTGACAATAGTAATGGAAAATGAGTTTAAAATGCATAAAATTTAATAAGAATACATTAAAAAAATTAACATTTTTTCATTTAGTTCATTTTTAATTTATTATTGTCTACAAGAGATATAAGATGAAAGAAAATCCTATATCATTGTTAGCTTTAAGATGAAATTGAGAAAAACAATTTTAAAGGTGAGAATATTTTGCTCAGCAAGAAAATTATGTGTGTGTGTGTGTGTGAGACTAATAATTGTCCAACAAAACATAATATCCTACAACTTTCATCTCATATTTGGAAATATCATAAAAAAATTTGTGTATAGTTTAATCTATTTAATATAATATCATTCATTATTAAAAAATTATAAAACTAGTTGTATAGTTTGTAGTCATTATTCTAAAGATTTATACACTAGGCACAAATAAATAAATGCCAATTTGCACAAAAAAAATAAAGAATAGGGACCTTGAAAAGAATTTCCAATGAACAAAAGAATACTATTCAAGAAGGATGAATTCTAGCATTGCTATGATTTAATGAAATACCAAAAGTTAAAGAAATTAAATGTTTATAACTTTTGCAATGTTTATCGAAATGACATGAAGTAGACCTATTATTTAAAGCATGGTGAGTAAGTGCTTTTTCTCAAAAAATTGCAAAAATGAAAATTTTTCAAATCACTATAGCTTGTCTACATTTATCCAAATTGAACTTCTTGGTCATTTAGGGGCTTACAAGAGTTGCATTGTGCTTAGATTGTTGAAAATGCTAGTTTAATCACTAGTAGAAATATAGACCATATAGACTAAAGAAAAGACTTACAAAAAGATTTTACATTTTCATTAATTTCACATTGGCCTATGTTTCTACTAATGGTCTTTTGGAATTCTTTTGATAGAACCCTCAAATGTCTATACCATAGTACCTCTTCAATTTTTGCAAAAAATTGATTGTTTTTTAAGATATCGTGATTTCAGAAAATTATTATGATAATTGTTGAAAATCTTGAAAATTTACATCGCTAATTGCTGAAATCAATGGGAATGTGACTATGTACGGTCTAGTAATCTTGCCCAAATCTTAATGAATTAAATGATTAGCTTGCTTTTTAAAAAGAAAATAACCAATGTTAGTAAGAAGGTACAATATAGAGTCCAATGATCATGAACCATGTGTACAATAGATCATCATTCATCAATAGATTTGTTGATGAAAACATCTTAGAATTCCATCATTGAAACCGAGGGGTAGAAGTTTATGGAGAAGTTGTTTTTATAATGAAATTCATTCTCTCTCATGAACCCTCAAAGGATATGGGGTAACTTGAAGATGATAGCTTGACCTCTCATTGACAAAAAATAATACTTGTATTCAAAGTAGACTTTTAGATCTCATTTTTGCATAATAAATAACATTTTTCAAAAAACTTTGATCTAAGAAAAGTTGAAGAATAAATCCAACTTTCATTTTCAAAGATCCTTTTGTGATTATGAGCATCTAAACAAAAGTTTTTGACAAAATTCAAAGGGGATGTTTGAAAATATCAAAGAAAATGTTCCTTCCAACTCCTCTTTGAAATTTGTCTAAAATTTTTGATTGGAGGATCAAAATCTTATAAGGATTTATGGAGATGAAAGCTAACTTCATTTTCCACAATAATTCAGTTCAAATTCTTTTGAAAAAAATTGTTCTACTATGCCTAAATGAGATTTGAAATTTTACATTGAACACATTTCTTATATTTGACTTCGCTATGAGCGGTTGAGCTCCTACTAATCCTAACTATTTACATATCCCACATGGATTGTTTTACCTCTTATCACATAATTTGTATAAAGATCTTGTTGATAGAAATTTCATCGTAGTGAATTGCTTGTTGAAGCTGCATGCTGGATTATAAATAAAATGATAATTTTTTTGACAAAAGTCTTGCACTCCTACTTTGAATTATCAATAGAAGTATTGAACACATGTTTGCAAGTATATAGTTAGTTCATATTCGATTTTGATATAAGGTGACAATTTTGATCTTTCTATAATCAACTACTTTAGATTCTTGCCAAAAAAAACATTGCCTCTATTGATAAGAGCCTAGGGTCACTTCTAAGTACATCTATTTGAGCACTTTAAAAATTCATAGTCTATTCATACAATGTCCAAAAAATGCATAAAAAGAGAATATAGAATAATCTTTTAATTTATAAAAGATCCAATAAAAATTAAGCAATTTCATAATTTAATAGTTACATAGCTCAATTGCCTATTTTGATGCAATGCAATGTAATTATTTTACTTAATGAAATTATTTTCAAAAAATAAAAAATTGTGGCCAAATCTTTTGAAACCTATGTAGATGTTTAATCATGAAACTCTATTGAGACAACAAAAAGGATTCAATGAATGACTTTCATAGAAATTGTAAAAACAAAGAATAGTTATTTAAGCTATTTTTATTGACTATTTTAGTAATGGAATTCATCTTCCATGATTATATTTGAAAGGACAAGACCTATGACAAAGGCACTTTGCCAAAAATGATTCAATTTATGGAACAATAGGTGCATTATTTCTTTCTTTAGATCTTAAAAATCATCTATCAACCACTTTTTGGCCTAGGGTTCTTCCAAGGTAGTTAATTAAAAAGATTTTTTTAACCCTTAAAATTCCAAATTTTTTGTAAGGGCCTTTTGGGATTTTGTGTAATTTCTTGTAACCTCAATTTTTGATATGATTTTTTTATTTTTTTAAGATAGGAAATCACATCAGCTTTCCGGAATTCTAATTTTTATTTCAATTGGTGCTCAAGAGATAAAATTATGCCATCCTAAATCCAAAAAAGAGTTAAAGTGCAATGCAAAAAAAATCAAATTACAAAAAATCAAAAAAATTTAATTATTAGTTTTTTTTTCAAAGATAATATGGCTTTGTCCACATGTGAAGCTTTGATTCATTTTCTTTGGATGAATGATGAGAAAGTTATGGACAATCTTGTTTTTTAAGCAATTTAAAAATAAATAAATTATAGAATTCATCTTTGAATGCAAATTTTATAATTTTTCAAAAAAAATTTGTTAGAGAGGGTTAAATTTTTTTGCTAGAACAATCTTATATTTTGAATTATTGTGTTTTGATTTCATTGTAGAGCTATTAACAATTTAATTTTTTAATTTTTAATGAATTAAAATTAATTACTTTTTTGGGAATTCTTTTTCTTACAGTTTCAACTCAAATCTTCAACATAAAAAATTAGAAACTCAAAATCAATAGTGCAAAAAATTTAAATTAAGAAGATTTAAAGCCAACAAATCTAGTTAAACAAGGTGAAAGAAAAACTTGTTCTCTTCACTTTAAATGCAAATATCTCTCATCTACAGGGTTAAATTTTCTGAAATTTCTTTCACACATTTTTATAATAGCCTATTGCAAGATCCTATGGTTTCATAAGCAAAAAAATAAGTTTTAATCCTTGAATGCCAAGGCAGACACAAAAGCGTTTGATGGATGACAAGGAATCAAATTGTATAAGATAGCAATACAACTATTCATCCTCAAAATTTGTTTTGGAAGGGGAAGATCTTATACAATACTTTGACTTGCAATGACTACTTTTGCAGTTTTGGAGGCCAATGATTCACACGGTAATAGAAAAGTGGATGATTTCGAGGGTCACCCCTTCGGCGTTTAAGGGTTAAATTTTTTTGCTCTTTGCAATAAAAATGACAATTTAAAGTGTTTTTCATGAAAAGAAGACCTTGAAACTTCAGGGGATGAAGAACCAATAAGTAAATATTCTGAATACCACATGTAAAAAAATATGAAGATTCAAAGAGATTTGGCAGATGCTGTAAAACCAACACCGACATAAATATTTAATTGAGTGCTCCATCAATCTGTACTGTACTGGACCCCGTGACCGCTCCATACCACGGTTGATAACATTTTAATAACGGGTATATGGAAGCCCTAATTTCAGACGAACTGACCAACAAAGCTGTGTTTGATACTCACTAGACCTCCTTCGTGCGAGTTGCAGCTGCGTTGCTGCCAGAGTCTTTCTCAACAATTTGCTTCCAAATTGTCCAACTGTTTCCCCTTTTTTTTTCAAGTGTTGAACATGGCGGACGGAAATCCCCGTGAGTACAATCTCCTGAAAGATTCCACGAATTTGTTGCATTTTGGGCATAGTTTGAGGGGTTTGCGTTTTTAGGGTTTCGTGTTGTATTCCGCTGTGGAATTCATGTTTCAGGCGGGGTTTGTCGTTGCCTCTTTCGCATATCACTCATAGCAAAGTATTTTCTTTTCTCTGACGCGATTAACTGATGGTTACTTTACGGGTTTTGACCTTTGGCAGCGCCGTTGCGTTCCTTCGCTCAGGCAGCTCTGACGGAGAAAGAGGAGGTGCCTTTGAGAGTGATTCAGATTGAAGGCTTGGTAAGCTGGTCTTGATCCTTCGTGTTCATTGATTAAACTGAATTTGTTTGCACGATTCAATTTGTCACGTTGCATGAATCGATATAGGGTTTTGATAGGAGTCGGTGGTATCTTCGTTCTTGCTGTGCAGGTCGCACTGAAAATTATCAAGCACTGCAAAGAGTGCATGCCCGCTCTTGTGACTGGCCAGCTGCTTGGACTTGACATTGGGAGTATATTAGAGGTCACCAACTGCTTTCCCTTTCCGGTATGCTTCTTTCCTTTTTGCATATTATTTATTGGTCTCATTTATCTTTGGTTTTTATAAATATACTACAATCCTCTGCACTTTAGATAAGACTTCGTCGCCTTCGATACCCTTTTGAACGCTGGTTCTGCACAGCGGGTTCTCTGCATTAACCTGCACTTGTTATTGGAATGTCTGTAGAGCCGAGGTGGAGAGGACGAGGAGGATTTGGATAATGATGGAGCTAATTACCAATTGGAGATGATGCGCTCCCTTCGCGAAGTCAATATTGACAACAACACTGTTGGCTGGTACAGCATACTTTCGGCGCTGCGTCTTTTTTTTATTTGTATTTTAGCACTCTCCACCCTAAATTCAATGATTTATCGGAGGAATAGTGTTAGTATGCTTCAGCACACTAAGTTTGCTTCCGTATTCAACTCAAGGCCATTAGAATGCAAATGGAAGTATTACGCGCTGCTACAACAGATTGGGGATTTGGGGTTTGGCAAATTATTACTATACTCTGTTTAACAGGCATATCACTGTCTCAAAGACGTTAGTACACATCGCTGGCACGTGCCTTCGCAAGTACTCAGTGAATTACGTTTCCATTTACACTTTTGTGAAATGTTTGATTCATCTCTCTTTCTCGGAATCGTAGGTATCAATCAACGTACATGGGCTCGTTTCAAACGGCGGAGCTCATAGAGACTTTTTTGGATTACCAGGTGTGTTCTGATGGAATTTACCAGTTACGTGCAATCTTTCTTAGAAGACAATTCTTTAATTTTTCGATCAATCTTAAAACCGTTCACTCATCTCACGAAATTCGCATTGCAGGAGAATATCAAGAGATGCGTTTGCATCATTTATGATCCTCTTCGTTCTAGCCAAGGAGTGTTGGCATTGAAGGCCTTGAAGCTGTCCGAGGGATTCATGGAACTCTATCGTGCTAATAACTTCACTGGAGAGAAGTGAGTGGATTCGATTGCATCATTTGTTCCACAAGGTTGTTAACTAATATGCTCCTTGGGAGCCTAGATACTTGAACCTTCTCTGACGAGTTATGCTTCACAATGTGGCAGGTTGAGGGAAAAGAACTTGGCTTGGACTGATATTTTCGAGGAAATTTCTGTGAGTCACCTGATTCATAATCTATAAATGTCATTTACGAATGTGTCTACTCATATTGCATTCTCATGCTCATATTGTTTGCGTTCCATCTGTGCCGATTGCAGGTGAAGGTCTCGAACTCTGCACTCGTAAGTTCGTTGATGACCGAGCTGGAACCGGAAGCTCCGGCCACCCAGGTATTTTTCTCATATGGAAGAAGTTGGTCCTTCCTGGATTAACCTCTTATCTGTTAAAAATTTGTATGGACGGGTGTTGACTGCTTTCTTGTCCGTCTATCTACTTCTTGAGATTAATTTATTTCAATCGCCTGCTAACATTGGTTGGATGTGTTCAGTGCGACTTTGACAGACTTGCCTTGTCCACGAACCCTTTTATGGAAAAGAATCTGGAGTTCTTGATTGGGTGTATGGACGATCTTTCCATGGAACAACAGAAGGTACGTCAGTTGTGTGAAAGGGTGCATACTTCGTAGATATCTATTATCTACTCTAATCACTACACTGGTTGGAAAACATTTTAGTCATCCTGAACACTTTGAATTACAGAAGTGTTATCAAGCAATGAGTGACTTCTAGAACATCAGACAAAGATTGCTTGACCTCTCACGAGAACTTAATGTTAGCATTACTAATCCTTGGGTGTGTGCAGTTTCAATACTATTATCGTAATCTATCGAGGCAGCAAACGCAGCAACAGGCCTGGCTACAAAAGAGAAGGTATGTCTTGTCTGCAACGTCACGTTGTTTTAAGTCCAGGTTCACACCTATGGTACTGCAGACTTTTTTTTTATTGAACATGTGAAAGGGATTCTGGGAATCATCTCGGTTAAGAGATTGTGTAATAAATGTTCTCTGTTTTTGCAGAACTGAGAATGCTGCTCGAAGAGCGTCTGGAGAAGAGCCCCTTCCGGAGGAAGAACCCAACAATCCGATCTTCAAGACTCTACCGGAGCCTTCGCGGCTTGATAGTTACTTGATAACGAATCAAATTTCGAACTACTGCGGTCAAGTGAACGGGTATGAGCTAATAGCAATTCTGACATATCAGTTAATGATGTTCTGCCTTCTTACAATTCATGCCCAAATGGTTCAAAGGACTTGAGTCGTACTACTGGAGCTTCCTGAGTGCTCATTCGTGCTCAGTTTGTGGCAATTTTTCATGTACTTGAATTTTGGGTGTTTACTGAGTTTTAATACGGTGCTTTAATTTTTGGGACAGGTTCGCTGGACAGAGCTTGAGTAAATTGTATCTGATGGATGCCTTCCATGAAGAATAGACCATTTAGTCTCTACTCCCAGTTGAATGAAACACAAGGTGGATGTGCGCTGTGAACTCAGAAGATAGCAGCTAATCTTGACCTTTTGTCCACAGAATCATGCCCAATTCGAAAGTGGGCATTGAGTCAACTTCACATCCGTGGATGAGTTTTAGGCAAATACGTGATTCTTTAGTGAGTTCAGGACTGCTTTCCATGAGTTGATTAGCTCATCATCGTAATGAATGTAAACTGTGTAGTTTTTGCTACCACTGTTTTTGTGACCAGATTTGAAGTATAATTTTTATTTCTGAGTTCTTTTGGCACTCTCCACACAGTGATGCAACTGCAAACTCGATTTCTACATTCGATCACTTCTTCGCTGGAGCCAAGAACGCCTCGAGTTGGGCCTTCAATTGTTTGTTGGATCGACTGAAGTAGGCTATCTCTTCAGCATGCTTCTTGTCTTCATACATCTTAGTTTCAGCCTGCTTCTTCTCATTAACCTCGCACTTGTTCTGCATTGGTACGAGATCTGAGCGGATGAATGCGAAGGTGGTTTGCATATAGATGTGATTATGAAATACGTTCAGAATCTCTTGGGTGAACTAGTGAATAGTGGGGTTTGGATTAAAATCGGTTTGTTTTCAGGATTTGACATGCATCATAGGGATGTACAGAATCTGTCTGATCATTGTTAGAGACTTCATGAATATTTGGGATTTTCTTAACTTTTTTCTACTGTGCAGAATGTTGTGCAGAAGCTCTTAACAGTACAATTTTACTGAAGTCACTGCAAAGTACCTTCCATTCAGCAACCTGCCTATCCAAGTCCCTCATCTCTTGCTCCAACTGCACCAACCCACACAAACAATGTGAGTAGTCCTATGTAACATTGTGCGAATAGTGTAAGGGGTACAATGTAAAATCCCATTCATTGTGAGTCAAACTTTGCCAAAACCTGCTGAGCACGAGCAAGCATTTGGGATTTTCCATATTCTGTTTGGAGAGCTTTTCGTAATCCAAATGCAACACTGCTCTCGTACAATGTTTGGTAAGCTGCAATTGTCTGATATCAACAGAACAGTAATTTTATCAATAAACAAAAATCAGTCTTGCACTTCTTCACATAAAGATGACCCGTTTAATACCATGATGGATTCCAAGAAATCTGAACTTGCATGCTTGAGGTCTTGCTTTGCGATACCTAGGAAACAATTGTTTATAAAGGTAACAATTGAACACCTAAAACTGACCCCTTTCTTAAATTGACCTTTGCAAATTCTTGTCTAGAATGTAATCCCACTATTCATGAGAGTATTGGGTCATTTTTAGAAACACCTATTTTTGACACTTTGAAAATTCTTAGTTATTTATATGGTGCCCAAACAATGGATACTAAGAGAATCTAGAATCCTCTTTTAATTACCAACAAATCCCCACAATAATTTTTTCAATGTAATAATGGGAACCGTGTTGAATTGATTATATGTGTGGTTTTAGGTGTAATCACTTTAATTCATCCAACCAATTGTATTTACTAGATGCTTTATAGTATCTATAATGTCAATTAGTATATTAAGTAAGATTTATTGAACAATAATAAACTTGATTGATAATTCCTTAGTTCATACCAACATAATCTTATTCAAACATCCCATGAGTCTATACCCATTCATTCAACCTTGACTATTGGTCACCCTATCTTTTTTCAATTTGTGGAAAATGGATTTTTCTTTCCTTTAATTGACCTCCCAATTTCTTAACTTTGATTATTTTCCATTGGAATTAGATTTTGAAGTCAACTACATGGACTAAAACAATACAAGAGAGGATTAAACATACTAATGTACACTGGAACGCTAAGGATTTAACACCTTCATTGAAGACAATTTTTATGAACCATCAAATTCTCTCATTGGTTCGTTGTCTAGGTATTGATGAGTATCCTACCATTCGTAGTTCATCTCGAACTCGTAATAAGAGAAGTCCACGCTCAGCACAATTGATGCAAATTTGTCTAATCAACTCATCAAAACACTACAAGAACAATTTATCATTTTTATATTTCTTCTAAATACTCAATTTACATAATAAAGTCAAATAGATAGATGCTACAAATATTATTAACAAAATTTCAAAATCTCATTTATAGCACAAAGAAATTAATCATTGTACAACTTGTGTATGATGCCCTAGCTAAAAGTACAAACAATTCTTTAAAAGTCACTTATAGTAACTTTCAAAACATACCTTTATTACTTAAAAATATAGGATATAATATTTTTTTCAATTCCTTGTTACATATTGACACCTTTTTCAAAGACTCCTACATGATTATAGTCAATTCTTGTAGAAAGATATGGAAAGAATTACTTAGGCATTTATGGGTTAATGTTTGTAAATACATATAATAATCAATAATATTAAATTTTTGCAATTGTAACATACCTGAGCATAGAGTTCTTCTCGAATGGGACAAATGCCAACTTCACATGCTTGACGATGTTCTAATTGTTGATCAAGTTTTTCCTACATTAATTAATCATTATGTTGTAGATTGGACAAACTTTATACAATTTGAAAAACTTTATACAAGCTTTCAATACACCCTCTATTTAATCACAATTTACTTAATTAAATAGATTTTTTTTCTATAAACTAAAATATAAAAATGAATTAAAAATAAAACAAAATGAATATTGATTATTGTAATAATTTTGAATTGCCAATCCCATTTTATATAACAATTTATATCACATCACCATGTTTTACTTACTTGAAGTTGAATGACATCCAAGCGTGTAGCTGGAGCACTTGAAACCCTTTGACACCAAATTTGATCACCATGGTTCCATTGTCTACAAATGAAAATGGTATTCTTTTTATAAGAACAAATTTAAGAAACAATACAAATCAATTATGATGTTTTGTACATGTTATAAGATTGCACCTTGTTAAATTTACCTTGGAGGCAATATGGAATCAAGAATGTCTTCAACTTGTGATATAGAAGGCTTGTGATTAGTGGGTAATGGAAGTGACTTTTTCTATTGATATTTACAAAGACCACATTATCAAATACTCCGTACTTACTTCAAAAAAATCATCAATTTTTATCATTATAAATTGATGGTGCCAAATTAATTTAATAATCAAATTTAGAATATATTTAGTGAAATTAAACTTAAAATAGTTGCTTACAAACAAATTCAATATTACACATTTGTAAAAGAATAGATGTTTTAGTGAAAAATATCTTAAATTTGCATTAACATTAATTCATTGCAAATATATTATTACCTTTCCTTCATCTTTAGAAGGTCCTACTTCTTTCACATCCGGAATGATAGATGGATTTCCATACTTAAGTAATGTTGGCCATAGTTCACTTGTTTTGGGATCTGACATATTGATTTTTATTAAAACATTCGAAAAACCTAATTTTTTTATTTTATTAATTTTTTATTTTTGTTGAATTTAAACCCATATTTGAAATGACAATTCTTTATTAAAAGTACATTTACTCTTTTTCTTATTTAGAGGTATTATTATTCAAAAAATTCAAAATTTTAAATTTAGTTATGGAATAACATTGTCTACTTAACTAGATAATAGATTAAATTCATTATTATTAAAATAAAAATAAAAATAAAAATCATGAATCCTTATGAAATTGAAATCATTCAATCATTTGGATTTCACATATATTTATAATAAGATCACAACTATGAAATGTTAATTGATTGATGGATTGTATAACATTGTTGTTTTTATACTTAGAACCTATTTGAAATTACAATAATTTATTATTATGATTTTTATTTAAGTTTCAACAAATTGAGAGAAAAACATTGATTTTCTTGATTTTATAGAAGTATTAGGTGAAATGAATCAAGATCATTAATGTTAAAAATGCATTGTATCAAAATCAAATGAAAAAATGAAGGTTTAAGCAATTGCAAGAAAACCACCTTTTCAATTCTTATAAAAAACACAATATTTTTAATAGTTGACAATATCCAATTCAATTTACTAACCAATACTACATTGTGGCTACAGTCAATTTTCTAAAACATTATACTAGTAATTACAATGCATACGATATAAATGATTTTTTATCACATAAAAACTTTTGAAAGTTCTCTGAATTTTTTCAACAAATAGTCAAGAATTTAATATAAAACTATCAACCTTATAAAATATTTTTTTTAAAACTCAATTTTCAAAGAATTAGTCTTCGTTTTTCTTCTTTTACAAATTTAATGTAACCTTAAATTACATACATTTCAATAAATTTAGGTTAAATAGATATTTCCTTAAATTTTATTTTTGGTGTAGATTAATTTCAAAATGTCCCTTCAAAACTCATCTTGTGGATTTGTAGAATACTTTAAAAGGTGATAGAAAGAAAACCCAAGTAAGCCTTCCTTCAAATAATTTATTTGCAAATTTATAGACTATAATAAAATATTATCAATAATTACTAAATTGTTTTTAGATAGCGTGACAAATTATAAACATAAATTAATCACATGAGGCTTAACTATTTTAATACTATTATTATCACCACCAGAAGTTTATCATTTTAATTTTTTTTAAATTAATTCTTAAAAGTAACACATATATTTCTAGTTTGATCTTTTATCAATGAAATTAAAAATACAATTAGAAGAGTGAAGCATCAAATATTAATAGCATATTAAAAGTTGTATAAAAACTAATAGTATCTTTCTATCACCAAATTGCATTTTTATGATAGTAAAATTAATGCAACAACAATAGCATGCAAGCCTAAAGCAACAAGCTTGTGAACCAGAGCCCCCCAAAACACGCCCCAAAATTAGGAAATTGAAAAAAAAAAATTGAAAATTTTGAAAAAATATATATATATTTCAAAAGAATCTATAAATAGAAGAAAACATACTACTTGTAGCAAGTTTTTGGACCTATGACTGCTATCCCTATAACCATGGACTTTTAAAAAAGAAATTTCTCCACCAATTGCATTTTCAATTGAAAAAGACCTTCAAAGTTCAGTGCATACTTAAATATTTCATCCACTTCACTTTTGCTCCCTATACAATTACAAATTTTTTATAGAATAGAAAATATACAATTGTGCAATAATTTTTACAAAAACCACAATGGATATTATCCTTAGGGGTGTAGTGAGTGGTAGTAGTAGAAAACTACGTGCAAACAAATGATAGGGTGCCTAAAAAACATTTGAGATAAAAATTATAATTTGTTTTTTTTGTACTGTAGGGTACATAAATGTCATACCATGTCTTCAAACTACTATAGGGTATAGAAAAATAGGTTCATTTAGAAAAAAATTAGACTTAGGATACTCCCCTTTTTATTCTTTTTTTGGGCTAAAAGTATTAAATGTTGCTACCTTGTGAGCCGCGAGCAAGCAAATTCACCCAATACATTCACTTGTATAGATTTTGTACTAGAAACTCTCAAAATGCCATTATATAAGTGCATTAATGGTGTTTCAGGATTTTACTGTAGATTATGAATCCCATTTACTAATTTCAATTGGAAAGGTGTTGAATTTCAATGGGGTCGGAAAAAAAATGGGGTGAAAAAAATTGCAATAGAAAGAGAAATTTATAATAAGATAGTATATGATATATTTATGGCATTTGAAAATTAAAAATAATGTATACCCCCTTTTTAATGACCCAAATTAGAAAATTATATAATCATAGAGTACCAAAAAAATATTAGACAAAAAATAATACCCCCCTATAAATTAGTAGGTGTACGCACATATATTTTTATTTTTTTCATAGATTGCACCGCTCAAGGTATTACTTAGCCTCTACTACAACTACTCTAGATGAATTTTTTAACAGTTAGTTTAGTATAGGGAATGTGCCTACTAGCATAATTCAAAACCTCACAAAATTCGGTTATAATTTCTAGGATTTCTCACAAATATACTCCAATTTAAAGGAGTGATTACTTCTAGGATGTACAATACAAATTAAAACTAGAAAATATGGAAGATATCCTCCCAAAACATGAAATAAAAATGGAAGCTAAAAGAAAAGAAAATTTAATTCAAAAAATGGCAATATGAATACAGAGTGATGAAAAATAAAATGGAAAAATAATGAAAAGAAGAATGGAAAAAAATGGGAAAGAAAAGGATAGAGAGAAAAAAATTTGATTTCATAGTTATGTGTGCGTTGGGAGATAGCTACATCTTGAGTGTCATTCATTTCCCTTTACACTTCTGCATTGCATGGTTTCTATCAAAATTGAGTCAAATTTTTTAATTGCAATGAAGATTTTTGAAAGTGGTTTGTAAGTGACTTAAATTTTGAAAAACATAAACTTACATTTTTGGAAAATCAAAATGACCTAAATCCCCAATTATAGGTCCTTTATTCTTTCATCCATTTAAAAAAATTTATGCATATGAACTTAGAAGCTTATAGGCTCACATGCTAGCAATCTTGAAATTAATATAATGTACAATTTAAACAACAATTTTACACTTTATATGCAACTAATGAAACTATTGTAGTTTAGTAGAAAATGCCATTCCAGTTACAAATTACAAATCTTATTGTGTATAATAAGATGTCTATCATTTCTTTCATAAGTTTTTTCCTTGCAACATATATTCCCCCCTATCCTACTAAAAACCTCCAAATCAAGCACAATTTTTGTCCCACAAAAGCTCTATTTTATGATTTCGACTATTGAGTAAGCATTGGTTGTCTTGAATGACCTCATTGGGGCAAGTTGCAAACAATTAGGGAGCACCTCTTTCATAGCAAGCTTTGCTTTGCTCATATGAAGCATGTTATACTTGTTGCTTCTTCAAACAATGATGTTGACTATGGATTTCAGAGGTGACCACTTTGGTGCTATCAAAATTGTTTATGAAAGAGGACTACTTTATTTTGTTGTAGTCACTTAGGTTGGGATCAAATGTTTCTAGAATGCCATTGCTGCCAGCAACCTTTAAATCATTAGAAATGATGAGTTGGCAACATTTACAGATGATGCTCAAATATGACACTTTCTACATTGATTTTGGATGCTTGAATAATGGTGCCAAAGCTGGAGATTTTACATAGATGTAGGAGATGACTTTCTGTTTTTGAATACATGGATTATTGGCACAAAGACTAAAAATATAGTTAATCCCTCATGGTAAAGGTTTTTAGAGGTTATTAGTAGGACAAATTGAAAGAGTATCTTTGAAACAACAATCACCTTGTAAATTATAAAATTTTGATCTTAATTTGGCCCTTCTTGCAATTTTATTCTAGATTTATACTAAGTTTGTATTCATCTTGAATTTTGGTTGAATGACAAGGCATGATTGCATGCAATCCAATGACATTGAATTATTTTCTTCTAACTTTATAGAGATTTTGGACCCATCTTTACAAATTCAAGATACAAAGTGGGAAAAAAGTGTAGCAATAAAATCTTTAGTTCCTTTTAGAAGATTTTGAAGAAATCATACATCTTTTCGTCCATTTTTACCTAAGGTTCTTTCTAGCCAAATAGCACTTGGATTATTGCGTTACAATTTGGTTTCTCCTAAGAGCACCACCAATGGTTCAATAGTAAACATAGGGCTATTGTAATTTATATACAAAAGCAAATAAGTGAAAACTAGTGAAGCATATTGTGTAGATGGAAACAATGAATCACTCAAAGCAAATTAGGTAAAGAGGTACTCTAAGCAGGTAGACCAAGAGCAAGTGAAGGACAAACAAGGAATCACTCAAAGAAAATTAGTTGAAGGGGTACTCTAAGAAGGTAGACCAAAAGTAAACAAGGGACAAACAAGGAATCATCAAAGCAAATTAGGTGAAGAGGTAATCTAAGTAGGTAAATCAAGAACAAGCAAGGGACAAACTTGACTATGAGAGAGAGTGAAGGTGATATTGTGAGGCAAGAATGACACATAATAGTGCCTAATAGGAGAAAATGTGGGCATGGGATGAAAAAACATAATTTTTTGTATTTCAAGTAAATTGAAAGTTCCCCCTCATTGCAATACTTGCACCTTGCACTTGCTTTTCACTCCACTCTATCACATTTAAGAATCACATGCAAATCCCACTAATTGAAATTGAAAACTAAAACTTGTTCACAACTTCTAGACTACTAATCCATGAACATAATTCTGGCAATAAGATAATACAAGAGAAATGCAAACTAGTTTCAATGCCGTGGGAGGAAGAGTCCATCTAGCTATGCAACATTTGACTCAAGGTCAAAATTGGTGACATGGCCATAAAGGAGGTATATGCAATTTGACGAACTTGAGACATAGAGGGATAGAATTTGGACATGCTTAGGTGATCTCACCCTAAGTCCTGGTGTCAAAGTTGAAAAAGGGTTTGGCAACACTAAGGGTTACGTACCCCTAATGCACAATCCATTTGGTACTTTAATTTAAGATGCAATTTGCCATTTAGCTTCAAAGGCCCTTTAAACATTGAAATTGTTCCAAGGCCAATTGCCAAAGATTTTTTTTGGTAGCAATTTAGCTAATAATAGCTAGACAAATAACTATTGAAAGTAGTGATGTAGTTGGAAAAAACAACTAGTGTACCGGCCTTCAAGTTCAAAATCAAGCTCAATTTCCAATGCAACCAACACAAATTGGGTATTACATTTGGCTTGGGTAAGTTAAAAAATTATGAGTGGATTTGGTGAAATTTTGAAAATACTGTGAATTGTTTTTGAAGGAAAAATGATGAGTTGTTCTATACAAAATACCATTTTACATGTGTCCTTAATTCTCAACATATAAGGGCTTTCAAAATGTTTTGTACACTTGTAAAAATTGCCATAATCAGTTGTTTTTAAAATGCCAACGTGGCACCGTCCCATTGGCAACCCATCACCATTGCCATTACAAGTTGCAACTCATAACCTTCTTTCCTTTACAACTAACACAAATGATTTTGGGTGAGAATTATAAAAACATAACTATTTAGGAATATATTCCAATCAATAATAATTCATTCAATAAAATTTCAAAATTCATGAATTTCTTGATAAAAAAACTCTCCAAAAAAACTCTCATTTTCCTTACTAAAGAATCTTGAAGATTTTTGTATTTGTGTCAAAAGTTAATTTTCACCAATAAATTTGAATTGAATCTTACAAATGTCTAAATTTTATTCAAATTTTTTGAAAAATCATTTTATACAAGGAATGTCAATTTCGCTAAAGTAGTGTGTTCTAGTGCCAAAATTGTGACATTAATTTTTTAGTGTAGTACTCCAGAGTACTTGTACCACAATATGTCCAAAGTTTGTTGAAAAAAATCTGATTTCTCAACTAGTTATGGCCAAATTTCTGAGGTGTATGAAAACTAATGAGAGCCACTATAAGTGTGTATTGTAGTTGACAAATTATCATTGTTATAACATTACTCCCCAATTATTGGAGTTCTATATTAAACTGAAAAAATGACCAAAATATAGGGCAGCAAAAGACTTGACTTGGGGGCAAACACCATATCCAACATCAGCTGCAAGAAAGAGTCCTTTGAATTAAAGGGAGCTTCCATATGTATGTGAGCAAGTCCAAAACTAAAAGATCGCACGAAAATACAAGAATCAGCTAAAGTCAGCAATGCTGCGACATACACAAGTTTTGCATCCATCCTCTCTGTTCTAGTGAATTCCCCTAATATTTCTAAGCTGGAACTAGTTAAACTACTGTAACTACAATTCTAATTTAGCAGCAATGCTAGTTTCCAAGTCTTGCAACAACCGAATTTCTAAAATTCATCACCAACATCCACATGAGGTTAACATTGAATTGTTTCCAAAAAAATTAAAAGTATCAGTTTGTGAGGAATGTTATTTCATTAACCCCTAAATGCCCAAGGCCTGTTTCAAGTTTCTAGAAATTTGCTCTAAATTGAACAAAAAGCCAACATTTTAATAAGTTGTATCAATTTTTTTTGAATTGTAACCGTACAAATTCAAACTAGACATGTTCGGGATCACATAGGAAGAAAAAACATAATAATATCACTTATAAGTTGAAAGATTATAATGTTTGACCATGAGGGTGTTAAAACTATGAAAAATTTTCAATTCACTTTTCACAAGTCAAACTTAAAAAGTTGGTGACCAAAAAATTATGAGGTTTAAGGGCCTAATATGAATAACCCCAATCAATTCATGGCTTCTCAAAATCTACTCTACAATTTTTTTAAATGAGTTTTGAATGTGATTTTTCTTCAAGTCCTCGTGTATTTGAGGCTCATTACAAGAGCTCTCAACACTACAAGAAGTCAAGATTGCAATGGGTACCCTTGCACAAAACCTTGAATAGAAAAATCACTATCATTTATTATCAAGGTTGAATTTTTGATACTAAAACTATACTTCACAAAGAACTTTCCAAAAATACAAACTACTAAAAATAACAACTTGGTTAGTTTTTATTCAACTTAAAAGTTTTGCAAACACCAGATTCTGGTGCCTTGGGCAGTTAGGGGTTAAAGTTAAAAACTGCACTAAAATATAATCTCCACTGCTCACGCACTTGGAAAGTTGTTGACAACATCATGATAGTAAAGGAGCAAGCACATAGGCTGCCCCACAATGCAAAAAAAGAACCAAAAAACCATATTTCCAACCTGCAACCATCCATATCCAATCAACACATGTCATAACTCACTTAGCAAAACCATGATAACTAAACCTTGAAACTTATCCAACATATATGAATGTCCTAAAATTGCAAATGCAAGGAAGATGCCACTTTAATTAAAGATTTGCTTTGGTACACAGCTTCAGATGTAGGTGGCTTTATTTACCTCATGATCTATGATTATTAGACCTTCATTCAAAATTGGTAAGATTTAGGACTCTCTAACTGAACATCACAAATAATTAAGTATAATGTACCAATATAATTTGCAAATTTGCAGATCACTATAAAACAACCTTAGAGTAAAGCCTCAGATGACAAGCACCTACCATTGAATTGTGGTAGCGCTTTTGCACCACATTTGTCAGATAAACCAATGGAAGCTGCAAAACAAGTTCCACATTAATAAGGATTTCTTAGCTTTGCACAAAAGAAAAGGGGTCAGCCCCCAGTGGTAGGGCCACTTAGCTAACTGGGATTACATTATAAATACCTGCAGTATCTAAGTTGTGCAGGTTAGCAAATGGATGCAAACACTCACAAACCAGCCTGTAATGAATGTATATTCATTTCCACCAATTAACTTAACTCTCTGACTTTAGACAAGATACTAACTGTGCCTACACCAATAGCTTGAAGTAAGAAATCTTCTCGCACTAACCAAGCAGCAACAGATAGCCAACTTCGAAGCCTAACTCCCCATTAATTACCATGCTGGTACACAATAGGTAATTTACCTTCCAACTACACCGTGTATTCTATTTAATGTCACCCATGTACCAATGTAACAGAAATAGTTTGCCATAGAGGACAAGATTCTTTATGTTGACTTGTTTGCTTTGAGACCACCATCAAGAAGCTTTTGAGTGAATAGTCACTCAAGCAACAAGTGGCCAAAGCCATATCCAAAACTCAAAAAAGTGGTGTCCATCGAATAGGTACACTAATACCAATAGGTTCACAGTGCATCATACACCAAAAAAATAGTGTAACATACACTAAATAGAAGAAACGGTGTGGCTAGTGGGTCTTTACAACCAAGTTAGCAAATTGGCACTACTTGGTTGGTACAGGCATAGACCCAATAGATACAAACCTGCAATAGAATGCCAAGAAACGCCCAGCACCGTAGCATATGGCAAGGAACGCCAATGGCAACCTAGCGCAGAAAAACAGAGTTGAAATGTTAGCACAACACAGGAACTCACTGGTCTTGTCTGCATAAATATAGTGCACTAGAATAGTATAACTACCACCACATACTAGGAGCATAATGAAAGAAATAAAGGTCACGAGGCTCCAAAAAAGAACCATTAAGTAATCATTAAAACTTGCTAGTTTATCTGGAACTCTAAGCAATAAACTGATTCAGATAATAAAAAAGACAGGAACGCACCTCGTGAAACAAAGCAGAAATTACAAACACCAGTATCATCGCTGCTATCTATAGGTGCCCCAAAACCCAAACGCTGCATTGTGAGCAAAGCTGTTCCTTACAAAAATGAAAGCATCACTAGGCTATTTCATCTAAGAAGCACATGACGAGATTCTCCTCGACCTCAAATATGATGGCATGAAACCACACTAAGGAAGAAAAAGAGTGCTATATCGGCTATATATTTAGTTCACTAACTAATTCTAGACTACCGCATATCATTACATGCAGACTATTATATTAAATCCTAGGCATCCTTCATATCCTTAAGAAATTTTTGGTCAAATAACTTTGAACTATGAATTCTAGACAATGATTTCGCCTAGAATTACTTCAATTCTAAGTTGGAATACACTGATTTATCCTATTAGTGCAAGTGACAATTATTTACCAGAGTCACAACACTTTAAATTAGTGCAGGCTGAAATATTGCTGTATTGTACTAAATTCCACAAAAAGAATTTATTGTAGTGACATCAATTTTGTGCCCTCACTAATAGGATACATCAGTGTAATCAAAGAGCAAAATCAGGTCGAGTAAATACCTTGGGTAAGCCAGCTCGTATAGAAGGAAAGTAAATGTGTCGAACCATCCACTTATGCACAGGCTAGAAACCACACAAAGAAATCCATAAGCATGAGCATGGAAATGAGAGACTTTCTTTCAGAAAATAAATATGCGGAACAGGCTAGTCAGACCTTTACTCACTGCAAGAACTTTAGTTCTCCAACTAATAGTAAGAGATTGAGAGTGCACATTACAATGAAATGAATACTGCATACTTGATTACACAAATTATCTAGACAGCAGAGTGAGTGGAAATAATTAAGGAGATCCCACTGTTAGGCATAGAACCTGAAAGCAAGAGTGAGAGGTCATGATATACGTACCATATTCCACATTCGCCAATACTGAATAAGTGAAAAAGCGGTGCCATAATTAACAACAAAAAGTCAGTGAAAGATGACATGAACATTGAAAGAAGCAGATTTCTTTAGCATCACTAAATTATCTGCAATGCAACACATAAACAGAAGCATAACAGAAATAGGGTTGGCTATGTCCACAGTTTTCTTATCTATCAGAAGAACTCCAATTGAGTCTCCAAATATGGAAAAATCGCCAAAATGATCAACGCCAAAAGCAACATTCACAGATTTCAAAAGCATAGCATTCACTACGTCATGATGTGGATCCACTTTAATGATAAAAGAGATAGATCGCTTAACCTTTCAACAAAGTATCTCGCAAAACATTCATCTGGTTAACCAAGACAGTGATAAAAAGGTTCAAAACAATGGCCTTATACTGAAAGCCTGCAGAAAAAACAAAGTAACCTTCCCATAAGAGATGGTCAAAATGGATGAATTGATAGATTGAAGAGGCAATCTCTACCTCTTCGATTGTCTGAGCATTCCACCAGTCTTTGTAAAATTCTCTGTCTCCAAAGCGAAGTAGCTCAGCCACAATATTCAACCTATATAGGGCAATAATAGAGCAAAGATTAGACAAAGGAGACACCCTTAAGAGTGCAGTCTAAAGAAAAACACCATATTCATAATGCCAAACTTGAATGGAAACCTGAAAACTACAACAAGTCACAGTTTATATGATGAGTCAAGCACCAAAGATGAGAAAAAAATTTACAGAAACTTCATCCATTTGTCCAATTATCCCATTTCATGCAGAAAGTAGTAGGCGTAGGGTGTTACATCCGTAAACATACCAAAGATGAAATAAGCAATAGAAAATGCAGAGCCAAACATAGAGAACTGGCATGGAAAGCTTCAAAATCCTTTCCACTGCATAAAGATAGTTGCCCTTGAGTGGATGTTGTGAGTTCAAAACAGTAGGATTTATGTACTGCAAGGAAAAACAAATACTTACGGTAAGTTTTGCACATGAGCAGTTCTTCACGACTTTCAGATGGTTGTAATTTTCACTTGTTAACGGCATCTACCTAAGATATAACAGCCTGCCGACAAAGACACGAATTTTTGAATTGCATGCATGGCATCACACCATTACGGATGCTAATAAACGACTATCCAATGAAGCAAGATTTCGAATGATGGTTTCAGCTGAAAATTCAACTTCTAAGAGGGAAGCTGTGCATTGCAAACTTCCTGACTGAACCCAAAGTCAAAGAAAATCTACAGGAAATAACTGCGAAAGGAGGCTTATCCTAATTCTGGCTCCAAAATGCAGAACCAACTGGACAGCAATCAGAGAAACTGTACCTGCTCAATAATAAAGCCCATCAAACCCAAAAACACAACCAATTTCCCCGCTTGCCGTAGCACCCAGCCTTTTCGAACAGGGCCAGAACGGGGGTAGCTCAACTGACAATACAACAAATGATCAAACATTCAAACAGAGATCATAAAGAGAAATGGCGACTGTCAGAGAATATTCCTGTAACACATTCTTGAATGACAGAACAGACAAGATTTGATATAAAACCACGTGCAATCTAAAAGCAGCAAAGTTCCACATAATGCCAATAATGGAGCGTGATTGGTATAATGTGACACTTCGCTATTCAATGCCAATGATTATGCCAATTATGCCAATCACGCTACACTGATAGGGTCTCTAACACGATAGCAATTCACCGCAATCAGATTGAACTCAGAGCAGCTACACTGCATACACAAACCTTATAATTCTCTCCAACCCTAAATCCCATTTTTACCTGCGTAAGGGTTAAATGAAATACCTGATAGCACAGAGTGGGAGCGAAAATGAAGTAGGCAATATTTTTAATTGAGAGGTTGTCTGGATACTCGACATTTTCTACATTCTGCAGTACCTCAAGCTGCAACAAATCCAACAATCCCGAAAATATCCACTTATTTTCATAATCTTAGGTGAGAAGGAAACCGAGAGTTGAAAATAGACAAGATCATGAAAGGTTCATAAATGACTAATAAATTCCAAGAAAATATATGAATTATGATTAATTACCTCCTCCCCGGCTCTAAGAATTTCTCGCAAGTCTTTGTTTACTTGAGCGTACGACACGAGTTTCATCCACCCAGTCAGTGCAATGAGTATCAATATAAGACCTGGCAACAATGCTGAATGCACCCTGCTACCATCCAAACACGCTGTACTTTAGGAACACCAATCAATAAAACTTTGGACGGGCCAACTTCCGACAACCACCACCAACTCAGATGCAGAAGCGGCGAAAGGTTGAAGTTCACAGATATCAATCGATTTTAACGATAAAATTCGATTGATCATATTATGAAAATAAATAGAATTGAAGAAAATAAAATCCCCATACGACCTATTCAAAATTGCATATAGGACATGAACCCCAACTTGAGTGTCTTGGTCTTTTACTCCTTTAACAATTCAAACACGGTTGTGTACGACGAGGTAAAGTGTGATTACCTGTGAATCACATATCCGGGATACAGAATTCCCAAGGTGCTGATGATGAGATGTAATACAAAAATGACCTAGACGTTACAAAAGAATGGCATCAGAAATCTATTTCCCAAGTAGTTGCAAACTTTCAAACAATGGGATTCACCAACACTGTAACAGCAATACCATGAGAGACCTGCATATAAAATTTGGTGAGATTCTCTTTATGTTCAAAAGGTCATGAAATAGTCTAATATTTTTAAAACTCATGTTAACAATTTCTCAAAAATAAGTACGAAAAAATGCGCTTGAATGGCTATCAATTCAAATTGAAGTACTTACCCCTTCTGAGACATTCGTTTGCACCTTCAATTTTTCCACTAACAACGCCGAGAGAGGAAACATGGGCAAACTCAAACTGCATAGAACATAAATGAGAGCCACCCGTCAAGCCACCGCACATTTCATTGTCGAGCTCTATCCTAATCCAAAAAATTCTCTAAAACCCTCAGAACTCAAGGGTCAGTTTTAATCATCTATCTCAACATGTTCACTAACAAAGTATGTGTAGCAACACTTACCCGCACATTAGGAGTGGCCAATCGCGTGCACTTTTCGAACTGAACCAGAATCCGGATTTCATCAAAATTCCATACTGCCAAAACGAATATTCTTCGATTGGGATACGCATATTCTCCAATTTATGAAAGAAAATTTTAAAACATTCAGAACTACCATCGCAAACTGAACATCACTAACTCACCTTCATTAAATTCTCAATAATCAGTCGGCTGTTGACAGCAACCAAAACCACAATACAGAGATTGAACAGCCCGGCATGACTCTACAACGGATCACCAAACAAACAATCACCATGAGTAAAAAATATTCGTCTGGAACTGCAATACCATACAATCATGCCCCTGCCAAATTGAGCATTCTCTCATGGAAAATTCGGTCGGGTATGCAAAACCTTACGATAATCACGTCCCGGACAAATAAAGCATTCTCTAATGGAAAATTCGTCCGAAATGCAAAACCTTACAGCAATCAAGCCCCTGCCAAATTGAGCATTCTCTAACAGAAAATTTGGCCTAACATGCAAAACCTTGCAATAATTACGCCCGTATCAACTTGAGCATTCTCTAATGATAAACCCGGTCGCATATGCAGAACCCTGCACTGATCACGCCCCCACCAAATTCGCAAGAACGGCACCCGAATTTGAAAAAAAAAACTCCAAAAATTCAAACCCATACCCAATTGCCAAAACCATATGAACAATTGGGATCTGACCTGATGGAAGATGGCGTCTGAACTCAGCGGGCTCTCCTTGTTCCGCCGGTGAGCAGGCGTCGAAGCGCGCTGTGTAATCCCCGGATTCCGACTCCCTTTCTGCACATGAGTGGAAGTCATAATCTCCTCCTTCCCCGCAGGCACGGAGCCGTCCAACAAACTGTGGTTGCTGTCCACGGAATTGACGACGTGCGTGCTCTTCCGCTTGCGCAACATTCTGTTGTCGTTCTTGGGATCGTTGGGATCGTGGGTCCTCGTCACGGTGCTGCTGCTGCTGCTACAATCGCTCTCTTGGTACTCGTCGCCCGAAGGCGCATCCGACTCCATGGGATGGTTCTCGCAAGTATCCTTCCGTTGCGCAAGCACGGCGTCTACTCGAGCTTGTAGAGAAGGGGGCCCTACAAAGAAGGTCGGTGGGGCAGCATTTGTACTGAAGGGGTCCACCGGAAATCACAGTGCATGGGACCACTGTATAGTACTGTACAGTAGAAGATGTTCGTGATGGGACGGAGAAGTGCCATCGCTGAGTGCCCATTTCTGTCGTGGAAGCCGCGCTTTGCTTTTGAAGTGTCACCAAGAAGACCTCAAATTGGCGCTGCCAAATGGAGTCAACTTTACACATGGCGGAACATGGCGGAACATAGCTGACAAAGCGGAGGACTCCTTTCCGCCATCCCATAGTACATGGTAACTCACTAAGTTATATCTCTCTAAGCTTAAGGGTTCCTTCAGGTTCATTTTGTTGGGACTCCTCTCCTTGGCAATGTAATAAGAGAAGTGCATCCATAATCAACACTAAGGGTTGGTGGCCATTGGATATGTAGACCTCCTCAACTTGGTGGTCAATGCAGTCTCCATTGGAAAATCTTCAATGTATGTTTGTTCAACTAGCTTTTGAGGCTTCAATCCATATTATGTAATAGCACAAAGCTGGAGGAGTAAGAGGGTCCACTAGAAGGGACTATTTCAAGAAATTTCAAAGTTCAAAATTTTGACTAGAAGACTTTGCCAAGTACAAATTTTGCCTTCAATTCCAATAGGTTGGTGAGACCCTTTCCAATGGTTGGAGCTCTACTTATTAACAAGTGAAAAAAGATTCTGATGTACAACTAGTGAAAACTTAGATCTCATAGTTGATGTCAATAATCCTAAATTAGCTAAAAAAAAGTTAGGAAATAGGACATTAACCCTTGAAAGGTCAACCAAGCAAATAAGATATATTCTTCACTGAAATACAAACCTCCAGTGAATAGAAACCTAATTCACATGGTCTTGCCTTTCATTTCTGGAGTTGTTGAATATGATGTTTTTAAGGGTCTGTCAAGAACCTGCATCTCATTCATTTTTATTGCATCTACATATGAAACATCGTCTACAAAATTTACATGGACCAACATCTCAAAATTCCCTTGCCTATATTCACCTAAAACTATTTCATACCCTGCGGAAAATTTCCATAATTTGTTCTCTATTACATCTCAAGGAGCCTGCATTATTCCCTACGAGGCTCCTTTTGCTTATCTTTCTTTGCAGGCCTTGTAAGTCTCACCTTGCAAATCTCAATCTTCAAAAATCACCCACCTCAACACAAGTATCAAATTTCTTTGTGAGAAAACATGAGAAATTGTATTTGTAACTACCGAAACAAAAATTAATATTGCGGAAAATTCTCCACAATTAGTGGCCTTGACCGAAATTCTTGGAAGCAAATGAACTCACAAAAACACTAGAATATGCAAACAGTAATAACCACACTCAATATTGCTAACCAGCAAGGAACTCAAGATCTTGAGCCAGCATCCATGATCATCATCTATCTAATGCTAAGTGCTATCTATTTTGCAGCGTCCTCCGTCTGCAAAATGAAAAACAAATCAATGACTTAGTCAGGATTCGTAAAGATTGACAAAGATATTATGAGGTGTACACCGAATCCACGAAGCAGGCAAGCGTCAGAGGTAGTGAAAGTGGGAACACTCAGGATCCATCTCATAGATGGATAGCTTTTCTTGGTAAAATGATAAGTTGTCACTGCAGACCGACAATAAACATTCCTCAAATCCTAGACACCAACTATTAGGGATGAAATAGGTAGCGACAGCACTCCTGCATTAATACGAAGAAAATATAAGTAAATAGTCACTTGGCGCCAGACACTTAGCTAAAGTGAAGAAGGCAAGCATCAGAGTCATGGAAGTGTGGAACACCCAGATCTATCAAAAAATGATAAATTCTGTTCTCTGGTAATATGATGAGTCATCCTTTGCATGCCTTTCTAATCTAACCAACAAGGAAACAAAAACTAGTCTAGAGCATCTAGTCCAATAACATTCCACTTAAAATTATATAGAATTCAACTAAAATGAACAGTTGAATCAGCAATTATCATGCCATCAGCATTTGAGTGCATATAGCACTCATCTGTTCTTCCTAAAAGAAATAGGTTCATTTGCATGTTAGCATGTCCAGCAAAATACAGAAGAGGAAAGCACAGAATATAGTGTTATCATAGCATGCATCAGTCTAGTCTTTTTCACAGCATGTGACTGTATAACAGACATCTGTTCTTCCTATTTTTAAAACATCATGTGCATGCTTCACTAAACCCAGTGCCAATCAATTCTACAGCCGAAGAATGATAAACTCCCTATTTCAGCGTATTTCAACGAATGACTCTTCATAAGAAAATACGTGTTCAAGAATGCACCGGAAATGCGATGAACGCTTCTCCTTTGATCTTTCCAGAGTCGGTAAAAGTGATGCAATCCAGATCCACAATGGTACCATATTCTTAAAAGTGCTCATATATCGTCTTCGGAAATGTAAGGCATCCCCCAAGCATTAATTTCTAGGTGTCCACCTTCTCCTCTGTGCTGTAACATTCAAAAAAAAAAATTCAGATTAAAAAGCCACACTTCGCCAATGGAGCTAAAAATTTAGATTCGGAGCATAAATACCAACACATTAGGGTCTAAGGCATCAAATGTCAAACATCGAGAAATATTTAAGACAAAGCCGAACAACTCCATGTGGCAGTAAGGTGATCAACGACTTCTGCATCATTGAGTTTCTTCCCACACCCATCTTCCTGGTTGTCTGCACTGACCCACCTTCTAAAACATTTCCCTCCACGGAAACAGCCGGCATTGAGCTGGTATTGCGCATGTGTTCAGGAACACTTTAAGCCGCGCCTTCTTTCGCGACTCCAGTCACGGCCTTTGACTTTGGTCATTTCTTCTTCTCTTCGCAAAGGGAACCACTGGACTAGCACCCTTCACATCCCTCCCTAAAAAAGATGCAACGGTGCTACCAGGCGGCAGATTCAATACAGCGACAGCTGCGGCTTTCTCCGCCTCCTTTCGTTCCATTGTGACAATAGAGGACCATAGGCATATAAGCGATCACCTGAGACACCAAAACCGGCTATCAGAGATGCGCACTTGAACATACAACGTACAGGTCGACGAGCCACCAAGACCTAAAACTCTAAACCCTAGGGAAGCCCGTCACTGTGATATACGGAGTGATCTTTAATGCCTTCATGAAACAGGAACTAAGATGACTACAATACGTTCAATTTCACAACGGGAGGGAAGGATTGCACACCACCCACAGTTACTCACAGCAAAAGAACGAAGACATCAGATAACGACCTGAAAAGAAAAAATCTATGGAGTACTTCACTTGGATCTCGGTCTCAGGCGAGTGGCTATGAGCTGGTTCATGGCTTCCACCAAGAACCATCACAAGCCTGAAACCTCCTGCAACCTACACGTTCCGGAAGTGAAAAAATTGTGGAAGCACAAGTCATTTGATACTCTAGTTCAGCACAGGCTGATGCTTTAAACCCGCAGCCAGCTTGAAACCCTAAAAGCCTGTGGCGGCAACATTTTGAGTTGTTTTGTCCCTGTGCAAACCCAGCAGTCTTTTTACAGATGGCAAATCTGATTTAGTGAGGGTGATAGTTATGATGTGAAAACTTGTAAATATTATCAAATGGTAAGAGGTTGAGATTTCAAATTCGACTGAAGTATTTGCAAATCTTCACCCCAATCCAATGTGGTGCATGATATAGCATGTGGACTAATCCCTAAATGATTTTGACTATGTTTTCACCAAAATCGTTTCCAAACTGCCATTTCTAGTACAAGTACCAAATTTTAGAATAAAAACATTTTTGGACGCATATAACCGTAGGCTCTTGTATTAAGCTTGTTTGAGAACATGTGAAAAAAAATTCAGAAATTTCCACCATGTAGATTGCAAGATATTAGCATTTGAAGTGACAAATTTCCTTTTGGGGGCCTGCAAAAATCCGGGCAGCTACACTTCAGGAGGTCACCTCTGTATGAAAAAATGTCTAAAATGGTGGTTGCTCTTTGAATTCATTTTTCAAGTCAAGTTGGCTACATTCTTGAAAAATTTCAAATCGTTTGGAATCATACAACACAAAGGAAAAAAATAGTAAGTAGAAAAGAGTAGAAAATGATTCTAAATACTAAATTGTTAACAACTTATTTATGGAATTGAAAAATGCCAATTTCAATTATTGTAATGTTTTAATAGCAATCTACACCCAATGTTTTTATTTTTTTCCAAAAATATTGGAAATTGAGTTAAATAAAGGACTTCAAAGTTTGTCTTAGAATAGAAATTCGATAACTACCCACAAATTCTCACAAACTAAAACTCCTCATAACTTTTGACTCATTGATCAAAATGGAATTATTCAAAGCTTTCCAAGTATATATAAATCTGAAGAACCAATTTCAAATTTTAATTTTTTTTTAAATTGATTTTTAAAGAAGTTTTTTCTATTGCCCGGGCTACCGGTCAAGCAATGAAAAGTACATATCATACATTAACTTTTTAACCATGTAGTCAAAAGTTATAAAAAATTGTTAGGCCTTAAAGCTACTCCTCGGGCACATGCTATGTTAAAATTTCAAAGAAAAGAAATAAAAACTCCATTCATAGTGAGTTGCCCAAAATTTCTATGTTGCTAAAAAATACAATTTGGGCATTTTAAATAGGGATTAAGCTTAACTTATATCTTGGTATTCCTTCACACATGACAATTGATTGTAAGAGAAGGGCGGGGTGGAGTGAAAGTGGAAGTAGAAAAGACAAAATTATTCATTTTATGGTCTTTTCTCTACTTGAATCAAAGCACTTTTAAGAATTTAGGGTTTTGACAAGAAGAAAAATAGTTTGTGTATAATGCTCCACTTCAACATATAAACCTCCACATAGGAACCTTTGAAAGTCATTTGGTGCTTGTTGCAAACCTATTAGTTGTCATGAACCTTCTACAACTTATAACTACAAAGCCAACTTTTAAACCACAATTGCCTTCAAATAGAAATGCAAAAATATATGCATAATGAAAAAATACTTTCACAACAAACTCAAAACATTTGACAAGAAAGAGGGACAAATTTCAAAAAATTATCTTCCCAATCACCTCCAACCTCTATCTATATGTAATAGAAGGCTATTAATATATAATAAAGGACTATCAATTCTTAAAATACATTAGGATATTTTTTCTTTCATCTTTCTATTCCTAATTCTACATATATGGAACCTTCCACTTGAATAAAAGTCTAATTACACTTAGAAGTATTCAAAGTATGAGTTCCCAATTGATCCAAATCTTGATTTTTCACTTGGAGTTGTTCAACTACAAGTCCCAATGCACTTCTTTTCATCTAGGAGTCATCAAACTCTAATACATTAGTATACAAATCCATCATTTGGAAATTTCTATATCCAAGCATTTGAGAGTTATTTAACTCTAGTGCATAATTTATCATTTAAAAATATCTATCTTTAGGCAATTTTTGATTATTGTATACATTTCATGATACTATTTAGGGAGAAAGAGTGAGACCACCCCTCTTCATAGTACTCTATGGAATTGGGAGATTGACTCCTTGGTTTGATGGGTCATCAAGACATTCAAGACACAATTTTTGCTTGAGAAGGTGCTTCATCCTATACCTTAGCCTCACAATTGAGTTCTGAAGGACTTTTGGCAATCTTCCCATCATGATAACTTTTAGTTTAAAATTCAAAATTCAAAATGTGATTTCATTTTCTTAATCTATTCTTTGCCAATAGATCACTATGGACTACTTACTTTCTAAAATGCAACAAGTATCAAATAGATTATGTCTTTCCAAAGGAAGGGGAGTTTTTCAAGACTCTACCTATTTATTTGCCCATAACTTCTAGCTTATACATCTTAACATTCTAGAATCCATGGTTTTTTAAAATTCCAACAATATGCAACGTGTCTTATTTTGACAAGGGATTCTTCTCGAAATGTTTACTCCTATTGATCCTACAATTGGAGTTTGTAATTAAATTGCCAACTTTGAAAAGGCATACCTTTCAAAACTCATGACTTAGATCCTCACATTCTTTGGACCTATAGACAAATGCTCTCGCTAGCTTTCCAAACATATGCATTACATGACCTATTTTCTCCCAACAAAAGTGCTATAATGCCTTGCTTGCTTGAAATTCTTCATTTCTATTCATCTATTTTTTTGCAAAGCTTGGAAATCACCTCAAAGGTCCCCCTTGCTTACCAAGGTGTCATAAGCATGCTTTGTTGTGAAGATTGTAACAAAATCCTAAGAATTAATAATCTTCAAATTAATTCAATGTTGATATGGAAGAATGAAGGAATTTGAACTTTATAGGGTTGTTATGCTCTTTATTCATTCCTTCAGTATAAGTTCACATTCAAATATAGGATATATTATCTTCAATATTCTTTTCAAGGATATTCACACCTATCTCCTAAAGAATGGAATATTTTCCTTGAGGAGAATATTTATCCTCCCATGAATCTTCATATGACCCCTATGAGGTTAAAATTTAAACTCTAACTTTTCTTCACCCTTGGTGTGAATGTTTTCAAAAAGTGATTCAAACAATTATATAATCAAACTTCAAAATTCTTTACTTTATATGCTCCATTTTTTCAGTCTACCTTATATAGAGCTAAATTTTTATGTATTTCAAACTTCAAAAGAATTATAAAAAATTTATAGATTTGAAATTGTCAAAGTTTTTTGAAAAAGATGAAGAAAATTCATATCAAATATAGAATATACCAAAAATATTTTTTTAGAAATCACCATTGTCATATATTATAGTGTCGTAGTATAAACTAAATTTTTCTATCGTTATATTCACATTCTATGTTCTATATTCAAGATTCAATATTCAGAATTTTAATTGTAGGCTCCCAATGCTTTTGACATTATCAAGAAGAATAGATATCGGAATTGGAAAGAAAGAAAAAATTGTTGTAAATAGCACAATCTATTTGCAATATCACTATAGATGAGACCACAATAATTGCATGTTTAAAAATTTGAAATATGAAACTTTTATAGTAGATATCTAATGATTAAGTAAAAATATTTTGAAAATTGTTTGTAAAAGATATTTTTTGGTGCTAATTTGTAGAATTCTATTGTCTATAATAGAAAAGTGTGAGCAAATGAGTGAGACAAAACAACTTCTATTTTAGACAATTCTTAGAGAAAATTGAAAGTAATCTAATAATTGAAAATGTATTTAACCCCTAAAGGACCATTGTCCCTAGAGGGACAAATGGGATTTCAGGCAAGTACCTAAGGGCTGAAATTTTTTCCTTATTTTTTGAAACTTTTTTTGAAGATAGAAAAATTGATTAGCTTCATGGGAATATAATTTTTTTTCAATCGGTACCTAGAAACAAAAGTTATGCCCAAACAAGCTCAAAACAAGGGACAGGGGCACCAAAAAAAATTTTGAAAATTAAAATTTTTTCCTCATAGATTATATTTTTGTATACATGTGAAGCTTTGATTCATTCCATTTGGATTTTTTATGAGAAAGTTATAGACAATCTTGTTTTTTGGGTAATTAGAGCATCTTCTTGAAAAAATAACTTGTAGGATTCATTTCTAAATGCAATTTTTACAATTTTTCAAAGAAAAAAGTTTTACATGGTCAATCTTTCTTGCTAGAACAATCTCACCATTGGAATTAGTGCATTTTAATTTCGTTTTAGAGATATGAATATTTTAGATTTCCTTCTATCTCGTACCTACTTCTATTTAGCAATTTTTTAAAGAATAAAAATTTAAGTTTTTTTTAAAATTTTGAATTTTTTCTAAACTTTAACTCAACTTTATACAATAAAGATTTAAAGCTCAAAATGCTGTAGTGCAAAAAATTAAAGTTAAAAATTTTCAAAGTTAAAAAATCTAATCCCACAATGTGTTGAAAAACTTGTTTTTTCCACTTTAAACACAGATATCATGCAATCTGTGCAGTCAAAAATTCAAAAAAAATTTCCACACATTTTTATAATAGTTAGGTATAAGATCCTACGTTTAGATATGAAAAACAAACTATTTAAGTTTGCTTTACCTTTTGCCATAGAAGTGGCAATTTTGAGTGTTTTTTGACCAAAAAAAGGCCTTCGTCTTCTAGGGATTAAAATATAGAAATTTGTATCAAATGATTTTAAAATTGTTAAAATATCAATTTATTTCCAAAATAGTTTCTACCATACCTAGCTATCAAGTTCAGCATTTCATATTCAATAATTAATTAGAGTTGGAAAAAGCAATTCAACAATTGCTTATAGAATTAATAAAAATTTCTATTTTTTATTTTCATTTTTTACAAATTCGACACCTTAATTGTAGGAACATTTAAAGAGTAGAAAATTTATTTGCATGAAGTCTATTTTCCAATAATTAAGCATATACAACATTAATTTATTTGATTTCTAAGTCCTTCTTTAAAGTAATTTCTAAAAACATTCAATTTTTTATTTATTAATTTAATTTTGGTGGACCCTAATTATTGCATATAGTATTTTGCATATGAGATAATCATAGAAGTTCTTTAGACACTTATACCTTCTAAATATAATTGAGGCTTAGAGAAGAAAAGTATTAGTAGACTTGTGTATCACATTGGATTTTGTTTTTTCTAAGCTTTCAAGTATTTCCTACCTTTACATATTCTAAATAAGTTTTTTGGCATGCTCTTTTCAAAATAGAAATTGCATAAAATTTTGCAAGCTTGCTCAATCAATGAGTCCATTGCGGTCAAAATTATAATTATATATAGTGGTTTACATTTCAGAAATTGAATGTAGACCACCATAATTACAATTTTGCTTATGATGGGATTGATCCCATTTATGTCCACAATAGGCTCATTTATCTTATTATCATCTTGCAAATTCCAATAGCTAACATTAGATCAACATGAATCACATTGCAATATAATCTGTAAGTAGTGAAACTTTAAAAAATCTTATCTCCTAAGAGAACAAGTGTCCCCTCCAAGAACAAATGCAAGTTCCTATGATCTCAATTTTTGACATGAATTTAAAAAAAGAATTGAGTATAAAAATACACATTAGGTCTTAGAGAATGTTCATTTTTATTTCAATTGATGTCCAATAGAAAAAAAATTCCAAGATAAACTCAAAGTGGAGTTCAATGAGTAGTACAAAAAAATCATAAGGAATCAAAGTTATTTCTTTTCTTCATGGAAATGAATTTTGTCTACCTAGAAAAATTTGATATATTAAATTTGGATTAGTCATGAGAAAGTTATGAAAAATATCATTTTTTAGGCAATTAGAACATCTTCAAAAAGTAACTTGTAAGAATCATTTTTGAACTCAATTTTTCATAATTTAAAAAAAATTCAATAGGGTGAATTTTTTTACTAGGATAATCTTCCTAATAGATTAGTGTATTTCAATTCCATTTTAGAGCTATTCACAATGTAGTTTTTTCTTCTATCTCATATCTAATTCTACTTATCAATTATTTAAGAATGAAATTCAAGTTTATTCAAAAAAAATTCTTTCTCCATCCTTACAACTCAATTCTTCAACATATTTAAAAAAAATTCAAAATCTTATATTGAGAAAAAACTTTAGCCAAGAAAATTCAAGGCCTTGAAATTTAGTTAGATAAGGTTCATAGAGAATGTTTTCTTAACTTTAAATAGATAAGGTCACAACCCATAATTGTGAACTTTTTGTAAAATCAACCTCTAGAGATTTTTACTTGAAATTTACAACCTCTATTCACAAGAATCTACGAGCACGTGTAGATATGCCTATTTTCAAAACTTTGAAAAGTCATTGTTTATTCATAAGGTGTTTAAAACTGGATGAAATGGAAATCTAGAATTTCTTATTGATTAGAAATCAGACCCTACAAAAACTTTTTCCATATGATAATAAAAAAACAATTCTAGATTGCTCATTCAAATGCATTTAGGTGTAATTACCTTACATCTTGCAATCTATTTCATATTATTTTAGTGAAAGATCCCATGGTGAAATATGCAAGAAAATTAAATTAAATTATTTTTTTTCACTTTGAAATAGATATGACAATTTTAACCTGTTTTTTTGATGGAAAAAGGCCTTGGTCCTTTAGGGATTAAATTGAGTGAATAGGGAGTAATTGGCACAATAAATTTAGAAATAAGGGAAAAAATGATGTAAGAGTTGATTTAATCTAGAAGCTACCTAACTATAGTAACAACTCAACAATAGTCCTTGTGATTTTATAAAACACTTTTACAATGTGCTAGGATTGTTCCCTACATATTCATAATCTATATATTTTCTTTCTCATACCTGGCACTTGGATGAACTATGAAGAGCTTGCAACTAGGCTCAATGCAAGAAGATTCATTTGTTGCTATCATTCTTTTTCATGTATACCATTTTCTGAACAATTTTAAAATAATGTAGAATTTCTTCTTCAAATGCATTTATAAGATGTAGAAATGTCCATTTGAGGTTTAGATTGGCAACTTAGCATTTGATGAAGAATCATAGAACAATTAGTACGATTAGAGAAAGCTATTAGTGGTGATTCATGTTAGGGACTAACGGTGGATTGAAATCCCAAACATGGATTGAAAATGCTCGAAGGTCACTCTGATAAATGTACTCACTATGGATCCCCTTTCCAATTCCATCTGCATCCATGATGGCTCCCCAAAATGTGTCACTAACTTTAAACCGCCATTTACACTCTGTGTACATCTCCAAATCAATTATGTACCTATGTGGAAGAAATGCTTTTAGAACCAAACTTTGTTCCTTCATAACTTTTGCATGGAGTATCCAAGTGTCACATTCTTTGATGTGTTGAAACCTCCTTTCACTTGCTATTTTGAAAATGTAAACTTTTGAATAATTAGGCACAGTACCAATTAGTGGTGGTTTGGGGTACCTACCTTACATCAGTTCAGGCAATTCAAGGGCTGAAGTGTGAAAAAAATGTAGATAAAAATTCAATTGTTTTCTAATGCATAACGCATGTCCTTACCTAATTTACTCTGTACTTTGTACAGTTGGGTCGTGGCAGCCGTTCATATGTAAGTACCCCGCTCCCCCACCAAACAAAACAATGTAAACAAATCAATGAAGTTGCTTCACTTGTTCCTAAATTTGAATTAAAAAAAGTAGAAAATAAAATAATGGATCCTGAAAGGGATTTTTTTTTTTTTGCATTTTTAATGAAATGCCACAGTGACGATACAAAATGTTATAGTGGTGCTTCCAATTTTGATATTCATCCACATATTAGATAGAAAATGCCACATTAGCACACATCACACATCCATAATTTTATTTTCATCCATTCTTTGGCGATTTCATCTAAATTTTTGCTGTTTATGTCAAGGGCTCGGTGCTGGGTCAATTATTTTGATGCAATTTGACGACAAATCGCCGTAAAAAAAAATACTAGACCCTGATCTGAGACCCTGATCTGAGACTGACATGTGACCGTGTGCAGAGGAAGCTCCTAGAAAGAGAGATAACTGAGAAGCTCTGTTTGCCCTAAATTGCCTTGGGGGAGCTAAGTTAGCTCTGTCTGGATTGCAGAGCTTCGACCTTGTTAGTGAATTGTATTTGGCGTGCACAGGTTTTGCATCTCCAGTTGAATCCGTTGTTGTAGATTAGGGGGAAACTAATCAGTTCAGCACCATGCCACCCAAGGCAGTCCCCAAGGCGGGAGGGAAGGAGAAGACCAAGGCGGACCTCGCGAAGAAGCAGAAGCTGGTGGAGGACAAGACGTTCGGATTGAAGAACAAGAACAAGAGCAAGAATGTGCAGAAGTACGTGCAGAGCTTGCACCAGTCCGTGCAAAACGCCGGGCCCAAGCGCGGAACAGAGGACCCCAAAGCTGCTCTAAAGGTTCGCATTCCTGGATTGTGAGATTGTGAGATTGTTCGCTGTGATGGAGCCAGGCGATGCTTTTGGATTGCTCAATTCACGAAAGAATTCGAAATTCGGGAAACTCTAAACCTTTGCTCTCGGGATTGCGTGCATGCAGAAGAAGAAGGAAGAAGAGGCTGCGAGGGAGAAGGAGTTGAATGAGTTGTTCAAAGTGGCCATCAGTCAGCCTAAGGTTCCTGTTGGTATGCTAGCTGTGTTGCAATTTCATGGCACATATAGTGTGTTTCTGCCATTTTTTTCAGTTCTGCCAACAATTTACATTATTTCGAAGGTAGGGGCATCCAAAATCGCCACTTTTCGTTTCCTTTGTTTGATTTGGACAAATTTTTATATGTTCTTGTTAGCAAATGCGAGTGGATTAGTTTACGTTTCTTCGACATCGGTTACAAAAGTTACGAAGCTTCAGAATTTTGTCGTTAGATAATTGTAAACCAACATTTAGATGGTCTAAATCCTCTTTATCAAGATTTACCCATTTTCTAATCTTTGAGGGTGGCGATTATGGATTCCCCTACCTTTTCGACCAATTCATCCAATTGTTCGTCGTAACGTTTCAGGCTTGGTTGTATTCCTGACTCGGTATTCTGTTGACAGGTGTTGACCCTAAATCAGTGGTATGTGAGTTTTTCCGACATGGCCAGTGTGCCAAGGGTTTCAAGTGCAAGTATTCTCATGACCTGAGTGTCGAAAGAAAGGGAGAGAAGATTGATATCTACAGCGATCAGCGTGATTCGAATGGTGAGCTTCATGAACTTGCTTGGCTTCATCCTGCATGTGATGTCTGACAGGGTTTTCCTTTCTATGCTAACTTTTGCAACTGGAATTATGTAGAAACCATGGATGAGTGGGATCAGGAGACTCTCGAGAAAGTGGTGGCAGCCAAGGGGAACGAGTTCGTCCACAACAAGCCTACGGAAATTGTATGTATTTTTTAGTCTTTTGAATCGATCTGGAATCTTGTAATACCAAGATATGGTTTGAGTGAAGCTATTGTCAACGTCTATCCTTCTTTTCCGAGTGGGTGACTTGGGATGAATTTCTAATATTGCAGTGCAGTTTTTTTAACTTCAGGAAATAATATTCGAGCCTTAGCAGTATAAAGAAATTTATTAAAGATCATGTTTTATCCAGTTGAACAAATTCTTTAGAGAAATTTCATTTTCGGAAACTGTGTCTGATCCTCACTTTGTTTTGGGGGATGTCACCAACGCAAAACAATTTCCTTCTATTCTTTACAGGTATGCAAACATTTCTTGGATGCTGTTGAAAAGAAGCAATATGGATGGTTTTGGACGTGCCCCAACGGTGGAAAGGATTGTCATTATCGACATGCTTTACCCCCGGGTTACGTTCTCAAATCACAAATGAAAGCATTGCTCGAAGAGGAGGGTGAAAAATTGACGATTGAGGAAGAAATTGAAAATCAGGTGTGCTGTAGGTTCACTGAGGATGGTCTGCATGTTTGTCTCATGAATTCCTACCTCCCTATTGTTTCTGCCAGGAACTTGTGGATTGTCACAAGCGTCATCGGAATTAGCTGACTTAGTAGTACTAAGTGGTGCTAATAATTTTTTTCTGATGCAGAGACACATGACCAAGACTACTACTCCCATCACGGCAGAGCTGTTTGCAGAATGGAAGACAAAGAAAGCAGAGGCACGCGAAGTCGAAATGACTGCTAAGAGAGCTGAACGGGCTAGTGCTGACAGAATGAGGTACGACTTTTTAGTGAGCAAATTACTTTCCGAAGCTGTTGTCTCAGTTTTTGCTCAGAGGATTGTAGTTCTGGCTAGTTTTTGGATGTTATTACTACATGACATGTCGACCTTGAGTAACTTAATTGTGCTGTTGCATGCCCATACAGTGGACGGGAGCTCTTCCTTTCTGATGCTAGCTTGTTCGTCGATGACGCGGAAGCATATGATTCTTACGTCCGAGAGGAAGAGCCTGAAGCGAGCTCCTCAGAGCAGGTATCGATATCTACCTATTCGTGTCTAGCTTTATGAATCAAAAATTGTCAACCCCTTTGGATCCAAAGTTGAAATTCCACTTTGGTAGCGAGTAGTCCATTATTGGAACTTTCTGAACATGTTTCTTCTGTTCAGAAGTTCAAAAATGTAGGAGATGATTTCTTCTTTCTATTGGTACGCTTTGGTGCCTTCCTTGGAGCTTCCTAAGTGATTAATTTGTGTAACTCTCTGGTACTCTAGAAAGAGTGCTTTGAGTATCAAGGAGAATTGAAGCGAATGGTGCTTTTCAAGTTTTCAATAGAGCAGAGGTGACACCAAGTTGCACTGTGGCAGGCTCACGAGAAACCAAGTAGGGAAAGAGCAGGCATTTCTGAACAGGATGAGAAGCTATTTGCCGAGGATGACGATGAATTGGATTTAGACGAGTTGGATGAATTGGAGTCAAGGATTCATAAGACATCCTTGGATGACACTGGAGGACCCTAAACCGTAATACGTGCATATCTTCGAAATAGGAGCGACGGTAGCCAAGAGTTAGTGCGATCTGCAAAGTGGTCTTTTCTGAGACTCTTTACCTCCGTGGTTGATATCAATCTGACGGAGTAGAAATTGTCATTTCAGAGTGTACAGTACAGCAGTCATCGTCAAGTGGATTCTGTTACGTAAGAATGGGTGTCGTGGAGACCACAGGTCAACTAGGTTTGTGGAGAGGTTGAAGAGCTGTTTCGGGAGTCAGTATGTGAACTGTGTTAATTTAAGAGACTGCGTTCGTGTACATGCTTCGTCTGATCGTTGTGGATGTTATTTGTTATCACACAATGTCTGATTTCAAAGAACCTTGAGACATTCTTAAGTCTTGGTAGTACATGCACATTCATAATGGAATGAGTTCCTTTTGAATGTTGAAGAAATGTTGACTGCAGTTGTCTATCCTTACCCGGAAATAATTCTGGACAAGAACCTATTGGTACGGACAGTTAGTTCCAAGAAGAGGCATGGGTTTGTTGTTTTATTGCGCATCTGTAACGTAGATCTTGTGTCTCCTCAGAAGTCCCTTTCATTCACACCTTAAATGGGCTTACTTAACTCATTTAACACCCAATCCTTTCTTGAAGTTTTGCTCATTTTCCGTAGATATCTCGTCAAATATATTCTTTTATCTAAATTTCATCAAATTGATCGTAAAAGAAGGTTGCCTTTTAAAGATTCAAGCATGGATGAGAAGTGAATTGGACTAAACACCATGGTAAAGGTCTCTATTTGTGATAAATTTCAGCCTGTAGGATATGGGAAATTCATTGAAAATTGAGCTCAGTATGTGCAAACGTGAGGATGAGGAGGAATGAAAAAAAATCTCCAAGAATGTTTATTTTATTCAATATAAGTGGGGATTTTTCATTTGGACCCATTCTGGTGTAGTAGACTCATGTATTAGGATAACCTTTGGCACTTCTCCGTAAGCAAAGAGGGGAAGAAGGTACAAACAGAGAAACATTTTCAATGAACAGAGCATCCAAATATTGTCCACAATTGGTCAGCATTTGCGGCTGTCCGAAATAGTTATAATCCTTCTACTTTATCGTAGCCTTTTCGCCAAAAGACGCACGTCACCAGCGTGATTCACGTGACGGTTTGCCAGACTCGCACTGAACCGGTTCCTGATGGACATCTCCTTGCCCGTGCACCTGCCGTGCTTGCAATTCCAGTATCTGTTCAACAGTTCATTGACGTCTCTAAATGATACGGACACCGTCTATGAAGTATTCATGTAATTTTTCAGAGCCTCCAGTTGCAACGTGGTCGGGGTGGCAAATTTGCGGGGTCACCGCTCGCTACCGTCACTCGATCTACGTTGCAGGCTTGCAGCTGATTGAGTTGGTATTCTGTGAGCAGCTTGGAGTCCGTTTAGTAAGAACTAGATTCAAATTCAAGCTTCTATGCTAGAGAGGAGCAAGAGTGCGTACCGTTCGTGCGAGCAATTCAACAACCTACACAAGACTTGTGGATCATTCCCAAATCGAGTCGTCGAGGTAAACAACAACGCCGTTAGGTCCAACTTGCTCCCCTCCAGGTCAGTTTTCTACCCAAGCAAACTACGATTTGAATCCTTGCTACAAAGCCGGGTCCTGTGCCCCTGCCTTATATGTCGACTAGTACGTCTAAAGAAGATTCCCCTCGCTCTCCGACTTTACGCTCTAGAACAGATTTGAAGGTTGTGGATTGGGTTTGAGTGCTGTTAAGTTGACTCGCTCCAAGTGTCCATGTTTCCTTTTATGGAGAGAGTGTACGCTAAGTGTACAATTCAGGGGTTGGTGTCAGCTCAGCAGTTAGCACTAGCTAGCTCGTCCAGCCTCTTGACAGCTGAGAACAACAGAGAGATATGCATACCATATCACAGAAGGTCGCCACCCGTCTAATTCCAAATCAAAACCTTCGAAACCCAACTAGAAGTCTTGTCCCAAACTCTAATTTCCACACTCAATGCATCCCAGGATCATCTGATCGACTCGATCGCGCGCAGGTACGAGAGACCCAACCATGCCCTGCCCCATGGCGCAAGCCTCCATCGACATCCAAGCGCCCATCTCCCTCGTGTACGACATCCTCCTCGACTTCGCCGCCTACCCCGACTGGAACCCCTTCATCGTGAAGGTCACGAACATCACCCCCAGCCCGTCGCTGCACCCCATCACCACCAACACGAAGTTCACGATCCACTGCTAGTTCTCCGACGGCACGACCTCGACGTCCCGGGAGAGAGTGACGGAAGTCACGCCCCCGGGCGGCGACGTCGGTGCAGGTGGAGTGAGGAAGGGGTTGCTGGCGTATCGATTCGCAGGGGCGCTAGCGACGCTGGGAGTGGTGAAGTGCACGCGGTTCCAGTGGTTGGAGCAGCGTGGGGATGCAGGAGGGGTGACGAGGTATTGGACGGAGGAAGCGTTTAGGGGAGTGGGAGCTGCGTTTGTGCCAGTTGCGCAAGTGCAAGAGGGGTTCGAGCGGATGGCTCACGCTCTCAAGGCCAGGGCGGAATCCATGTGAAGTGCCTAGCGTCAATTTCTTGGATTTTTACGGATCGCTCATGTGGTGAACAAGTGCAAGATGAAGACGCCTATTTCACGCTGTTTTTAACTTTATCAATTTTTTTGGCTTAATACTGAAAGGACAAGTTGGTCACCACAGAAACCATCTGTTTTGGTATATTGTGAATTGTTGGCTTCAAAAAATGCAAAAGTATTGTCATTAGAAGTCAAACTACTGTAGATGACCTTCCCTTTTCATACAAAATTTGAAAGATGAATAATTGTGCTTTGGTCTTGGATCAAGAGATTTTTGTCATTCATTGGTCAAAAAATGTCTTCAATATCATTTAGGGGTTAACATGTACAATAACTACACCTTAAACATGTTACGCTACCGTGGACATTAAGTTTCTAATGGATAACAGAGAACTTTTTTGTATAGGACAGAAGTACAACCATTCATCCTTGGAGTTTGTTGTGAAAAGGGAACATCTTCTACAGTAGTTTGACTTTCATTGAATACTTTTTCCATTTTTTTAAGCAATTGATTCCCTCTGTAGTAGAAAATGATGATTTCTTTCGAGACCAGTCTGTCTATACAGTGTTAAATGAATCAATCCTTGGAATCGCTTCTTATTGTTGAAGGAAAACTAAATAGAACTTTGATTTAACTAATTATGGACTTATTCACAAATTATGGACATTTTCTATGGTTAAAAATGTATTGGCTAGCAACTAATACTTGTCTATATTTTTTTTATTTCATTTGATATGAAATGATGATTTAGATCCATTTTAAGTCAAAAGATTATACATTTGGACTATATATTGATCATATGTTCATCATTCATCTATAGATGTAATATTAATTCTAGATTACGGATTGTGCAAAATTAGTTAAATAGGGATTAGAGGGAAGATACTCATAATGGTGTAGAATGACAAGGAAAATGTAAAGTGAATTTTGGGTAGTGTACAACTTCATTAATAGTCTTGTGGAGGTAGCAACCTTACAAGTGATCAAGTTCGGGTAGACTTCCAATTGTTTTGACTACTCTTTAGTGTCATTTTTCATGTGCATCAAATGCATTTTGGCATCATCTATATAAAACTTTTAGCACCCTACACCTTGAATCTCTCAAAATTTGTAACTAATTCATAAGGTGTCCAAAAATTATTGAACAACTTGCATTTTGAATCATACTCCTTCAGCAATGTGCAAAATTTGTTGTTCATATTCTAAAGCATATTGTTTATGCTATAGAGCTTATTCATGCAATTATAGTTGTAGTTACCGTACCTCATTGTATTACAAAGGGTTGACAAAAACCTTGGTCATAGATAAAAAAATCTTCTCCCCCAAATTTGAATTTTTTTTTCTATAATAGAGTTAATTGTAAAGTGAACTCTAGTTTGTAGAAGGATTGTTAGAGGAAGATTTGAGTAAGAATAATACTTGTAAAAGAAACACAACACCAACTTCAATTAAACCAAGTTTGAATGCTTGAAGGAGCTAGTTTTGTCTGTGTTTTTCTCAAAGTCTAGGTCTTGGTCCTTCATTGCATGCACTTGGTGATTAATCTCTAATGTTTCGGGTATGTTAATTTTCAGCTATAAATTTATGGTGTCATAAAGATGGGAGCAACCTTGTTGAATGATGAGCACAAATAGAATCAAAATTAGAAGTGTAGTAAGATGGTGGCACCTTTGATCATCAATGTATTAAGCATTGTAGTGTTTTCTTTGTGGCTACATGGTGATATATATATATATATATATTCAACTACATTAGCAAATTATAGTAAAAGATATTACAATAGCAAAATATGAATGGTTCATTGCTTGGAATTTATATTATAAATTACCCTATCCTTGGGTTAGATTTGTTAAAAAATAGTTCTAAAAAAAATATGGCATGTAATGAAATTTTCAAAAATTATGACGTGGCATAATTGAATAGTGAAGAAAATATTGATGAAAATAATGTGAATCCTCAAAAAAAAACTATGAAAAATAAAAAATGAAAAATAAAACATACATACAAAGGTGGTTGCTATATAAATGTAAAAAGTTCATAAAATACGCAAGCTTACTAAGCTTAGTCTTTTTCTTATTCTTGAAGACAAAATATCTTCATCACAAGGGATTGAAACTCAATCCCTGTGCATTACAGAGAGAACAACACAAGCGAGGAGCATTTTTTGTTGAATCCAAAAAACTTGAAATAATTTCAAAATTACTCAATTATTGAAGTTTTCATGGTTTAGATTTGAAGTCAACTTACTCATGAGTGCAAATCTGAAATTTATAAGGGAATTCACTTTGCAGATTTCAAGATTATAATATTTGATGAACATGGTAGTCCATAGATCCTTGTTCTCAACATTCGAAAATCAGTTGCTCTAATGTACGAGGGTTAACCAATCTTTTTGCTAATTTATTAAACTATGAGAATTTGACACCGAAAGATTTGATGAGGTCTTAAGTACTAATATAAATGCCAAAGGTCATGAAATATTTCAAAAATATTTCACGTTATGAAATGAAATTTCAAAAATTCAAAATCTACTTAATGAAAGATGATTCAATTCGAAAAGAAATGATTTTGTAATTATAGATTCTAATGAATCTGACCCAAACATATAGTACTGAAAGCAACATGTTTTGTGCTCTTACAATCAATGGGTCATAGAATCTATTGGGAATATCACATTTAGAACCTTGAAGCAACATAAAATGACACTTAAATATCAGTACCTTCAAAAATCAACTTTGATTACCTACTCAAGTTCTTCATTAGAAGAGTTTGGGGGGGTCTAGAAGCTTGTTTCAGGCATGTTTCCTCGCAACTGTTCTCCACAGCGAGGGGAACAATCCACTGTTAGAATTTTTTTTTAGTCTCCAAATGCAAAATATTAAAATTAAAAAAAATTTAATTAATTTTTTGGTTAATGATGTGGCAGGGTCTTGGCCACGTCAGACTGCTGCGCCAAACCTATTTCCTGTGTTCGCAGGCTGTAATAACTTGCAGGCATTCAAAGGCCCCAAAAATCTTCTAATGAATAAGAGATTAGTATTTTAACATATAGATTTGGTTTGCTAATACACAAAAATATAAACTTGTTTTAGATCTTAAGTGAAGATTTATTAAGGTGCTACTACCTAAAAGAGTTAGAATTGGAATAGTTACCCCCTAAAAACTACCAATATTTAATTTTTTGGATGATGAAAACTATACTTTAGGTTGATATTTCAACTAAATAACTTTTTATTCATTGAAACTAATGTTTGAATCTTTAGAAAAAAAACATTTTTTAAGGCTAGTTTGATAAAATTGAAGTACTAAATCTATACAAAAGATATAAACAAAAATATGCAAGGATTCAAGAAAGGCCAGATTAAAGGTTACTAGGCATAATGTGGTCATTAAAGCATTGGTTTGAATTTTTATGAGAATTACACACCACAAAAATAATTTTTATTCAATTTTTCTTGACAAACAAGAAGATGTTGCATCCAACCCACTTTGCTTGATATTTTGGGGTCTCTTGTTGAATTAGTTATGAACTATTGAAGCTGAAATTAGGGATTGGGGGCTTCAAAATTGTTCCCCTATTGAAATTTTTGTTATAGGTATGCACATTGAAACTTCTAATATATATCCTTGTACCAAAAGACTTTTTAGAATAGAAATGTATGGTATGAAATATACACCACCTTAAAGATTATTTTTACCTTTTGACAAATAAAAGTTAATAGTTAAAAAAAATCAATTTTAAATTTTTGTGAATTTCCAAAGTCTAAACTTGAAGAAGCCTTAATTTCTAAATGCTTAAATTAAAGATAGTAAAATTACTTTTGAAAATTATACTATACATGATTAAAACTCCTCCAACATATCTATATTGTTGATTCATAAAGAGCATTCTTTTTTTGTTCTAATGATATATTGTATGATTTTTCTACCATAATAAGAATCTTTTAAATGTATATTAAATTGATTTTATGTACTTATATATCATTATTTAGTTGGGCACCAATGGTTATCATAAGTTAAAGGGACAATATAAGACATTTTGAAATTTTGAATATTTTATATAATAAATTAACTATAAATAAATAAATTGAAGAAGTTTGAATTCGATCAATAATACATTATGTAGCACACTTATTGGAACCCCTAGAAGATGTAGTAGGCTAGTATTTTTTATTGTCAAGAGTTGCATTTGAGTGAATTCTTCTACTTTGATTGTTGTTATGTGTTTTGAATTTTGGTGTAAATATGTTAATGTTGTATTCATTACTAGACAATGTTAAATAAAGAATTGTAGGATAGGCTACCTTTAGATTTTATAGTATGATTTGTAAAAAAATTGTTGTTAAAGAATGAATGCCTTATTAAATATCAAATTATTCAATTTTCAATTGGAATTATGAGTATATAAAAGAAATTGAATTTAAAAGTTTAGGAAACTATAGGCTATAATGTAATTTTGAACAAAGCAGAGGGCCCTTATTAATAACTCTTTTCCATATTATACAACTTGCTATTCTATATATAAGGCATCATGCAAACTCTTTGCAAGTAAAGAATACCATTTTTCAAAACATGTACTGTGATCCTTCCTTCCGAAAATGATCTTCTTGTAACACAAAATGTTTTGGATTAAGCTAAAAAATAAGTTTAAACCCGTTTTGGGCTATAAGTACAATTTAAAACTCTCACCTATCATCCTAAAATTTTTAGCTTTGAATAAGTTTTCAAAATATAGTTATAGAGTATGAAAGAGTGAAATTTTATGCCCATTTTCAAAGAGTACCCCTGGCCACTCATTTCTTGAGTTCTTGCAATGTCTTTTTCTTTCTCCATAGTATTTTTCTATCTTCCCGTAGTAACCTTCTGTCTTCTTGCCGTGGCTTAGTGACAACTCATCACCTCCGAATCAATAGACCTAACAAACAAGGAAAAACAAACCTTGGGAGGTATTCCATATTTCTATAAATAACTTTAAATCCATCATCCCCTAAGGTTAACTAGTCAAAGCTTTTGTGGAACTTCCCTTTATATAGTCTTCATTAAATTATTATTTGATTCTCTAGGATCATTTTGGGATGGAGGGAGTAATTTAATAGTGTGTGATTTTGCTAAAATTAATGCACTTGACCAAATTGTATGATTTGACTTTTTTGTAGCCAAATTTTGTATTCTAATTTTCTTCTAAATTTGACTTTGTGCAAGTTTTAGCTTGTAATCTCATCCCTAAAATGTTAGTCTTATGTAGAATTTTCAAGTCTTGAAAACAGAATCACCTCTACTTTCAATACCGGTACCCAAAGCTTGCATTTTGAATCTTGGTATTTCGTATAGGCTTGTATCAAAATTTATAAAGCAAAGATTTATCAAATATGGCGATATGTAAAACGCCCTCTCCCCCCCCCCCCAAATGGTTGCCATTCTTACTGTAACAATTGTTGACAAGTTCCTGAATTGGGCTGGCAAGGGAGGTGCCGTCGCAGGGGAACTCGGAAGAAGACGAAGACGAAGAAGTAGAAAGGGCGGGTGGGCGTTTTCCAAACTTCAGACGAAGCTCATCGTTTTCGTCGTCTTCGTCAGATTGTGCAGCATTGGCCAACGCCATTGAAAGCTGCACTCTCGTCGTCACTATTCATTCAGTTCTCTTCACTCTCACGCTCTCTTAGAGCTCACACTCTTGTCCTGCCGCCACTCTTTGGCGCTACACTTTCAAACTCCGATTTCAAACGCCATCGCTCATCTCTCGTGCAGCTTCGGCCTTCTTCTCCTGCCTAGTCCAATCGCTTGTACTGCTCTGTTTTTTTCCCAGTGCTATGTTTTAAGGAGGATCGTGCTCTTGATCGGTTCCGAGGAGAGGAGGGGAGAGTCATCAATTTGCGAGACGAGCTGGAGAATGCTTGCTTCTTGTGTGAAGGCTGGCCTTTCAGCATGAGATTATGGGTGGTTCGTGTTGTTGTAAATTGAAGGTTGGACTTGAGGCTTGTTAGCAGTGGAGAATGGTGTGTAGGAGAGGAGACATGGCGTGGTCGTGCCGGATTCGTCCACTTGTGGCCTTGAGTGTGGTGCTCCAATTCCTGAGTCTTTGGGAGGGGACGGCTATTGGAATCGTCCAGCACGGTCCGCATATCAGCAATTTGAACGTGCTTCTTCCGCCTCGCAGTTCGCGTGCCGTGCACTATCATCTGCAAGGTTACAATGGTTGTTTTACCTGGTTCGTCTTTCTTCCTCCCGCGTGGATCCTCTTGGTAGCGTGTTTGTGGCGGAATGGTTTGGTTTATCATATCTAGCTGGCTGTTGCATTTTTGTTTTCCGTACTGTTTCTTGCTGAAGGTTATTGTCGAGACGGTGAATGCGCAACTGCATCTCAATGGCCAGCCTCCTTAATGCATGATTGTATATCTTTTGCCTTTCGGGGTTCACTAGTTGTGAAGGGTTTAGGGTTTAACTGAGATTTTTAGTTCGCAACGAATTTTATTTGTTAGTTGTTAGTTGTTTTGATTTCGTCTTTCGAATTGGAGTTAGTCTGAACATGTGATTTGGGATAATTATAGTCGTATTTTAGTCTAAGTGATACGAAGGATTTATGGTTCAGCTGCCAGACCACCATTTTGGAAATCGTAAGCTTTAAATTGAAGAAAACTGTCACTTGGTCACATGCAATGGTCACTAGGCGATTCATAGTAGTTGTTGGAAGTCACGAGCGTTATGCTATACATCTTGTGAGGTCGTAGAGTTCATCACAGGTCCATGTGTTTGGAAAAGACACTCGCTGTTGTAGAGTTTCATGTTTCTGATTGGCGTTCTTTTTGATAATATAGTTTGATTCATGCTTGTCTAGCCTAACGCAATTCTCGTATTCTAGGACCTGGGATCATCATGACATTCTTCATGTCGAAGCTCAATACAACGACACCAGTAAGGGTTGTTCCACTAGTGCAGTACTTACTTCAATCGCTGCATTCGCGGGACGGAAGACAACTGCAGTGCATGCAACTGATTCCTCGACAGGTCAAATCTTGCGATGCGAGGTCTTTGTCGATAAGATCTCACGAATTCAAATTTTCCATCATTCCCTCAAGCTGGACTTGGATGGATTAGCTACACTTCGCATTCGAGCATTTGACACTGAAGGTACATGAAGTTACACTCCGTATGTTGCTGCCGACGTTACTACTGTACGGTGATCCCTTTTTCTAAGGAATCCTGTGCTGTTCTGGACATATCGAAATTACTATTCGTTTGACGAGTCCAAAAGAACCACTTCTGGTGGACGTCGGCTGCCAGTTGATCAGATTGTCGTTGATTGAATGAACACAATTGGTTTAGTTGAGATTTGACTCATTCGATTGATTTGCGTTGCAGACAACGTGTTTTCTTCATTGGCGGGCTTACAGTTCATGTGGCAACTTTCACCATTGAGCCAGACTGGTGATGTGGCCCACCGGCTCTTGCATGTCCCGCTTAAACAAACATCTCTAATTGATGGCGAGATTGAGAATCAAATTGAGCTGGAGCAGAATGTAAGCATTTCTTTCTGGATTTCAGAAGGCTTAACTTTGGCAATAAGTAATTCCCTTGTTTTTCAATTTACAGCAAGGTCGCTACTTTCATTTCTCCAGGCTGGTGATGATTACATGACCCGACCTCTTTTAAATTCTTATGCCTTACGAAGCTTAAGCCTTACTTGTCCTCTGGACATTTGTCGACTCTCAAAGATAGTTATTAATTGGTGTAAAGTCTCTTAGAATCTATCGGTGTTGTTGCAATCAATGTGCTACTTTACACTTACTGGTTATTTCTCAGGAGCTTAGATCACAATTCAACTGAAATGATTTCCTACGCTGATATTGTGTAGGTAGTATGGAATTTATTTGTTCATTGGGATTCTAGAATGCGTCGTGTTTTTGGGGTTGAGGGCTTCTTTTTTTTGTCTATCGGAGTAGTGTTTGAGGTCTAGTTCTCAGTGAAATCTTTTTGCTCTGTATTCAGGGCCTTGGATCGGATTTGTATGTGGTTCGAGGTGTTGGCGCTGGCCAAGAGAGGGTGACAGCACATTTTGTGGAGCCAGGATTTGAGAACTTATCACATATCATTACTCTGACGGTTGCGGAGGCAGTTTCCTTGGACCCTCCCTCCCCAGTATTTATGATTCCAGGCACTCGTCTGCAGTTCGCTCTCCGAGCGCTGCGACGTAATGAGGTCAAGGGTATGTGCATGCTGAAGCTCGCTTCTGGTAAAATCATTGCTGTTTTTATTTCCTATTGGCTACCTTAAACGTACGAAGTATGAATATACAAAAAGTCTTTTATTCCATGATCGAGGTCCGTGACCATCTTTTAACTTGATTTGCAGTTATACCATTGCCATCTCCCCATCATCGGTGGTCATTAGACAACTCTACGGTTGCAGACATAGATGCAGTATCAGGTTTCATAACGGCCCGTACGTATGGGTCAACAGTGGTGACAGTTGAGGACTCCAGGCTAACAGGGCATCAACAGACATCGACCATACACGTCGTCCGTCCAATAAATCTTGTATTAACCCTTTCTCCTCTTTTGGGGAAGGGAGCTGTTGCGGTGTCCAGCGGGAAGCAGCCCGCGGTTATGTCTGACGGCAGATGGCAAGTTGTGGTAGGGCGCAAGTATGTGGTGCAGGCATTTGCTTTCTCGAAGGAATCTGGGAGTCAACCCCTTCTCCTGACTAATGTAAGCCGATTCTAAATGCATATTCATGGGACATACAGATGTTCTTACTTAGTTGAATAGGCAGTTCGAGGATTTCGTCACTACAGAATTTAGTCAAGTTATAGTCTTCACTTGCATGCTTCGTTGTGTTCTTCTTGACACGTGACATGTTTCGTGACTTCAGCATGCAACATTAGGTAGATCTCTTTTGTGAGGCAGGTTTTAAACGTTCTTTCCAGGTTACAATGTTTGCAAAGTCCGAGCGAGATCTCTCACAAATCTCTGTTCCTACTTTTCTCAAGTGTGACATCCTTCTAAAGTTGGGTTCTAATTAACGTACATCGATCTTCGTTAACAGAGTAGTACTTAGTGAATAGTCCATTATTTGAAGTATACTTATTTTGGATGCTGATTCTGTCCAGGATAATGAATTAACTATGCCAGATGGCAATCTCCCCTACTGGAAGATTTTCAAAGTTCCGGAGGCCGTGGTAGCTGAACAGGGATGGCGTAATTGCTCGCTTCTGGAAGCATTGATGGAAGGACATGGAAGCTTAGTGGCAAGCCTTGGTCATGGTGTCATGGTTGAGGATATGTCGAGTGGCAACTGGTTGCTAACTGACAAACAGGTATGCTTCGGATGAATGACTGATGTTTGTGCATCATGCAACAGGTCGGTATCTTCGCGTTTCCGCCCTATCTTCAATGTCTGTATTAACAATTTCGTGGCCTCTCAGGTTCTTGTTTCTGAACGGGAAATAATAATATGCACACAAGTAAAAATTACAAGGACTCGTCTTGGAGACTATTTGGGTCTACCTTGGGCACCTGGTCATGAGCAAGGGCATCAATTGTTTGCCGAAGGAGGTATGCATACTATACATTGCTTTAGAATTGCTTTGGATCTGGAAAGATTTTTGATCATCTATTTTGGTTCAGGTCATGTCATAAATCACCAGTACTGAATTCCTACCCAAGCCATCCCCATCTTGGCATGGAATATAACCTGTAATAAAGATAAGAGTGAAACCTCTTTCTTTCAGAATTTTACGTTGTCTTAAATTTACAGCTTTGCATGGTTCTCCACTAGAACTCTCTTTTATTTGGACTGTAACCTTTGCTTCCATGCAATGGGTTATACACATTGGTCTACCCCTGCAATGTGGTGTCTGGAATTGAGTGTTTCAAGCTTGTATGTAAGCATTTTTTATATAGTTGTTTTGTAAGAAATTGGATGCAATCCAGCAATTTAGCATCTTTGGATGCAGAGAGATTTTCAAATTTACATTATTACATATCTTGTTTAGGTTGTGGGCAGAGGTCGGCAGACTACGATTGGTCGTCCTCGAATCCTGCTGTGGCGACGGTAACCATTGATGGAGTGGTGCAGACAAAAGGCTTAGGGAGAACAGTGATTCGTGCTACAGCTCTGGGTGATGTTGTGAATGATGATGAGGTGTGTAATTATTAAGTTTTCCTAATTACCCGTCCTTTGCATACTGTGTTGTGAACCTGTTATTGGTTGGAGGTTGTGCTGTCATCTTTTCTACTTCTACTCCTGGTAGAGCTGCTGACATGTAGGATAGTTGTTGCTTGTTTCAAGGACCCCAAGTGCCACGATTAGACTTCTAAGTGTTGTTTGGCAGTTCTTCTCGCGAGGACTCGTAGCTTTAGCACGATATGTGTTGTTTTGGCATTTTAATCTGAGTACTTCACGATTGGGACATCCCATTGGCACTACTTTCCTGAACTTAGGTGCTTGCTGATAGTAACTGGTCATTAGGCACGTGATGAGGCTTATTTCTTGACGCGATGCTGCATGATTGCAGATCATTGTGGAAGTATCATACCCTACTGCTATGGGTCTTGTTCCTGGTCTGCCTGTAGAAGCGGAAGTTGGATCCTATATTCCTGTAGCTGTTGGTCTGCGGGATCCTTCTGGTGAGTCAGGTTTATCTTGACTTTGCTATAGTTGGTGTTGCTTTTCGGCTTTGAAGTTCATCCATGGAATATAAGTGAAAGTAGAAAACACTGATCGACTATCACGTCGGAATGTAGCAATTATTGGGCAGTTCAGGACTGATGCATCCCGGAATTGCAGGCTTCGAATATGCTAGCTGTGATGTCTTCAAGAAAGCTGTCCAGTGGGGCTTGTTTGGAGGTGACGGACTATTTTCAGCGGTAAAAGAAGAGGCTCATAGATTTAGCTCAGCGCAAGAAAAGGCTCTGCAGTTAATTCACCCTCATGCATGTGCATGGGCCTTGATTTCTGCATCCCGAACTGGTAGAGCAACAGTAAGAGCTTCTTTGAACGTTGATGAGTTGTTCGTAGGATTGACCTCACCTGAGATTGAGCATTCCTTTCTGGAAGTATCATGGCCTATTGCAGCCTTTGCCCCTCTCACTTTGGAGCAGGCCGGTAGTGGAGATAGAGACGGAGGCTACTCACATAAGTTAGTGGATGCTGGACTCGTTCCTCTGCATCCGCCTGAATCTAGGCAGTTAAAAGAGTTACTACTAGTACTCAGGAGCAGTATGAAAGTGGTCTTGCGTGGGGGCCCTGAACGATGGCGCCAGGGAGTTGAGTTTGTTGATATGCATGAAGTTTTAAGCGATCAGGGCGCAACCACCAAAGAGAACCTGGGAGTGTCTCATCTGCAGGACGGGGGGAACTGGGTCTACAACATAGAATGCAAAAATTTGGGGACTTCGGTGCGTATCGAATGCTGAAAACTCCCTATTTTTTTCGATTGTTCTGCTTGTGAAGTAATATGTCTCATGCTTGGTATGGGGTTATCTGATTCAGTACTGTTGATGAACATACGTATTACAGACCATTAATTTTTATCGGGGCAATCTAGTGGGTGACGACCATCCAACCAAGGCCATAGCAACTGTATCCCTTTTCGTGACTTGTGCAATTCCAGCTGCTATGACTCTTCTCGTCGATGAATCTGGTACGCATCAAAACCTTACTTCTCTATTGGTTATTGATAGCAGAAACACTGTCTTTCCGCAGTGTACAGGCTTCTTGGAACTCTCGTATTCTCAAACTTGAAAACTACAGACTGGTAGAATTTTACTGTGCGCGTCTTTCTGCGTTCTATGATGTTTTTGCTGATTTGCTTCTGCACTTACTGAGATGAAATTTCCATGGGTATTGCTCGTTATACCAGAGAACACTAAATCCTCGATCAAGGTGTCAGCACATGCTGAGCGGGATACAACCAGTTGTCAAATTTCTCCTTTTACGGTGATCAATGACCGAACAATCAGGGTTGCTGCCGTTGCCTTAGATGACACCAAGAGACCATTTTCTAATGCTTCATCTTTGAGAATATCCTGGTCGCTGGTTGGGTGCAAAGATCTTGCTCAATGGGTTGTGGAGAAACCCAGTGCAAACGTTGTTGCGGATGGCTGGGAGCGTATGCTTGCACTTGGAAATGCTGCAGGAGAGGTATAACTATCAAAACTGTTTGAATCTGCACATTTCACTTCCTACAGTGTCCGAGGGACTCTGTTCTTAGGTCTCTGCATAATCTGGTTCAATTATTGTACATATATGCAGTATGCTTCCATATTGTAGAGGGTATGGAAATTGAATACAAGAAAATATGCTGAGAAATGAGCTGATGATTTCTCTTTGTTTACTCTAACATGTTGGATTTTTCTGCAGTGTACCGTACGTGCAGATATGCATGGATTTGTTAATGAATATGAAAGCGCATTTGCGATGATCCCGAAGTGGAAATCTTTTGAGAAGTCACATGCCCACCTCAGTGATGCAGTGCAATTACAGGTTTTTGCTTGCAAATTTTCTTTATTTTTCTACTGCACACATATCTAGTCCTTGGCGATTGGTAAGACGAAGAACTTAGGATGTCGTCTTCAGACATCCTGACATCGCTACTGCAGTTTAGAAGCTAGAACTTGGATTAGCCAGAATGAAGGGACTATTCTTGTGTTGTGCTTTGTGTCTGCTTTAATCTTCTTTCTTTTCGATGTAGGCAGATGATGAGTTTTCCTTTGCTTGGACGCGTTACCCTTACTCATTTTGTTTGCGTTTACAGCTTGTGGCGGCGTTGAGGATTGAACCTAATAATTTCCTCCTTTTCCACCATCCAGATTCCAAGGTTTGACGCTCGCTTTTCTGGTGGATTTCCAGCTCTCATTGCTGTCTTCTAGACTTGACTTTTGTAATTTAATTTCATGGTAGATGCGAACTATTCCACTTCTAAATTCTCTCACTTCGAGGTTTGAGTTATTTCATCTCTGGTGTTGCAGGCGAGCTTGTCAATATTGGGCGGAACAAATGAAGTTGAGGCTCGTGCTAATGATTCTCGAGTGGTGGATGTGATTCTCCTTGATACAAGAGGTCTCATTGTGGCTGCTCGGGGTTCAGGAGATTCTCTTATCACTGTACGGGATGTAGGTTTAGCAACCCCTGCGTCTGCAAGCGCACTTGTAAGACCAGGAACCTATTTTCTCCACATTGAAAGTTGCAAATGTTTGACTAAGCATATATCCGTAATTATTCCTCTTCCTTGGACATTCTGTGCCACTGATGAAAGTAGAACATTAAATGTTAATGATGGATTCTAACCAAATCGTTTTTGTATTGAATAGGTGACCGTGTCAGATGTGGCGTCTGTTAGAATGCTACTACCTGAAGATACTAGCCTTCAGGTAACCTATATAATTTTGGGTTCTCGTATTCTTTATCTAGCTTATAGTGCGTTCGCTCAGGTGCCCTTTTATTTTATTTTATCTTTACTTTTTAAATAATTTTTACGACCAAATAGATGGGATTGTGGAATGATGCAGTCCTTTTGGTGTATCAGACTGTTTCTCCCTTTAGTTTAACCTTTGAAAGCTCAGGAGTGTATTTTTCTGGTGGACAGGTGGGTTCATGCATGACGGTTACAGTGCAAGCTGGGGATAGTTCTGGGCGCATTTTTGACTCTTCACAGGTACATGGTTCTTGTATAATTGTTTTCCCTATGTCCGGGTCCCTTCGCACGTAATTAATTCAGAATGGGGTAGTGTCCAAAATTGAGGAATTCCAAAAGCTTTGTCCGAAATAAATTTAAACTTCCGAGTCTAGAGTGTCTGAATTTGTGGAAATTATATAAGTGAGTAGTGATGTCATAGATGAGAGTATTGCACACAAAAGATATGGTATTCATGGAAAGGCTTTAAGAGCATCATAAAAAACCTTGAAGGGCAGTGAGTTCTTCTTGATAGAAGAGAAGTGGTAGAGACTATGAAGAAGAATGGCAAACATTGTGGAAAGTTGTAGAGCTGATAAAGAGTGTCAAAAAAATGGAACGACTCCTTCCGAAACCACGCAATACTTAACTTCAAGTGTCGAATGCCTGATGTACCTAAAAATAGCTCTTTTGACACGAGGGTGTTGACCATGACCCGCAGTACGGTAGTATCAAGTTGTACATTCAAATATATGCTCAAGACTTATTGAAGCTTTGACATGTTTGTTCATCCGTCCAGATCACATTCATGAGCCTGAGAGTCCATCTTCAAGATCGAGTGCTGATCACCAAGACCCAGGCATCTACTCCTGCTGCTGCAGCTAATGAATTTGTCATTTGTGGGGCTAACGTGGGCCTCACGACAACTCTTCATGTAAGTACTTTAAGTGCAGCTATTGATGTGCGCTCTTTCGTCACTTTGTTATTAAATCTGTCTAGTTTTATGCTTTCTCACGTGTTGAGGTATATTTATTCAGGTGAGTGTTCAACAGAAATCTGGGAAAGAAGTATTTTCAGATGTTGCTCGGGTTTCAGTATATGCTCCACTTTCTATCCATCCATCCTCTCTGGTGCTTGCACCAGGGGCAAAGTACTTGGTGAGTACCTTTGTCTTTTGAAACTACTGATTAATCCTAGCTCAGCTTCTTTGTTATAGAATCCCAGATTTATGCTCGTCATTACTGGTATCATGAACTCTCATGTACTCATGCTCAGACCTTATTCATGGCCATGGCCATGACAATGCGGATCAACTTACTGATTTTTCTTTGAGTTGTGGGCAGTTGGTAGTTGATGGAGGTCCACAGACTGGTGTGGTGTTCAACTTTGATGCCACCAATCCCGAGGTAGTGAAAATCGATTTTTCAACTGGTCTGCTTGAGGCCAGATCTCCAGGAAGAGCGGTAAGGACCAGTCTTTGAGGTTGATTGTGTGTCTCTTACTTTTTCATATTTGCTAACTTCCAAGTTGTTATCCAGTATTGGTTCTGTAGTGGGCAAACTGCACAAGACTGAAGAGAAGAGCCTCGTGACAAACTTTTCGTCTAGATATGCGTGTATCATCTACCTCCCCTTAGTATGTGTAGTGTTTGCCTGCTCCTTGGGTTACTCATGGATATGAATATTCATGTGTCCTTACAGACAATTCATGCTCAAGCACGAAGCCATAGTGGCGAGCTCTTAAGTGAAGCTCAGTTGAACATGACAGTACAAGTTCCTGTTTCCATGGCACTCGATGTGAGGGGAGGTCAGCTCGCTGTTGGTCGAGAAATCACTATTTTCCCTCATGGACTCGGGGTAGGTATCTTGAGTTCTCGAATATCATTTCAAATTGCTGTGAGATCATTCTCAACTCATTAATCGAAAGAAAGTGTAACCCGTCACTGAAAGGAGGTCACTACCGTACGGATATACCGTAGACTGGTGTAACTACTTTTGCAACTTAGATCTTTCTTAAACGTGGGATGACCTAGTCAGAATTCATTACTACTATAAGCGCGAAGCAGTTGTTTCGTACAGAGTATGTCAATGTACCTTGTTCGTAGATTGAGAACGTTTTCTGGTAACCTGTGCAGGAGAACTTGTTTGCCTTTTTTGAACTGTGCACCAACTACAAGTGGAGTGTGGGGAATGACCAGGTTGGTACGCACATACAATAAAAGCAAGTGTTCTGTCGTCGTTGTTATGATTCGCAGACCATGTTACAACGCAGGTTCTCCTGTCTGAGCAATCCAACATACTGTTCATGTTCAGACATGAAGCGCCTGCGTTTATCTACAGTCTGCAGCTGAGCCTAGGTTGGATTGCTGTGAATTGTTTCGGTTTCGCTGGTGCATTTGTGGTCTTTGATCGGGTGAAATTCTTCATAAAGAACTTGGAGACATAAATTTCACTCAGGCTTGATATGCTTTTTATCGATTGTGAAAAGTGGTGATGATATTTGACTTATGCTATCTATCACAGGTTTTGGCTCTCGCAGGTGTGGATGGTTTCTCTGGAGGGGAACCGAATCCAGTCACATCTGAGGGTGCAAATTCCAGGAGCAAAAGCTGGGAGAAGCGTGATGATTCTGCCGGTACTCCGTATGGGTTTTCTGCCAGAGTCTTTGGGAAGTATGTATCAAGCAAGACCCATGACCTATTTGGTCCCACACAAACGTTCTATCAGTCACACTAATCAGCATTTAGACATACAGACCGATTTGGGTTTTAATAGCCTTGGATGTCTCTTCTCCTTGCTTCAGCACTTGCGATTCCTTTGTGAACTGACAACCAATCATTACATAGTGGGTGTGAGAATATTATCATTCTTCTAATACAATCACCTCCAATTCAGTTTAAGTACGAGCTGTTGAAAATCGCAGTGACGGCTTTTACTAGTGCCTTAAGCTGCTATCATGAATACGTGAAATAATTTAGAACAGCTCAAGATCCTTTTGTAGCGAGGTGAGTGACGAGTGGTAAATTTGTAGATGAAGACTCAATGACTTTTTTGTGTTGTAAATTAGTTCACACAACGCTTATTTGAGGTATGTGGAAGGGAAGAGCCCATAAATAGTTCTCGTGGAGAAGTAAGGATCCAATCTGGATTTCTTGGTTTTGCATTTCGACGCCGTCATTTTTGTTTTCTCTTGATTCTCCATTTGACTGACTGTTGTGTGCAATACTGTAGATCTGCAGGCAGGACGACTGTTACTTTGTCTTTCAACTGTCAATTTCGCTTCAATGGTCAGAAAGTGGAGAGAGAGTTCAAGCCGTCAGGCACAGTCTGGGTCGTTCCAGATCCGCCTTTAGCCCTAGGTACGGGAGCTACATGGGTATTGCCCCCATCCTACATCAGCTCTTCATTATTACCCCAGTTGAAGCATCCAATACCTGGATTCTCAGATCCAGGACGCAGTGGAGGCAGCATCGTGTACTCGGTTATGCAAGTAAGTGGCCAAAACATTACATTCAGTAGGTTTCCTTTCAACAGTCATTCGCTAATTACCACAGGATAAGAGACAATGAATTGTTATCTTCGTATATATTGCTGGTTTCAAGGGTTCATAAATAATTTCTGATTTGTCATTATGTGCTCATGTACATCAGGAGGGGAACAACGATGCAAAAGTTATAACTCTTACGGAAAGTGGAGTTATACTCACTGCGGATAAGACAGAGCTGGCTTGTATTCACGCCAGAGATCATAGTACTGGACGGTCTGAGATTGCAGCCTGTGTGCGTGTGGCTGAGGTATATGCCTTCGCGTGCTTGATACTCCTATGGTTGCCATCTTCTAAAGTTTTTGCTTCGATTTTTTGAACTCAATTGTAATTCTGGAACGTTATCCTTGGATTTTTGAATATAAGTGTCTATTTCCAAGTTATACTGGGGAAGCGAAGTTGTTATAGTGAATTTACAAATAATACTGCGGGTGTAATTGATCAGCAGTAATTGTGCTCTTCTTACGCTATGTTGGAATGTTAAGTTCCTTGTGTTTCTATATATTTGATATTGCTCAGGATAATCCGGGAAACTAAATGAATACTCAAACCAGAAATTTGTGTGCTGGGCTTGAGCGCAGATTTTCTCCCTTACGGTAGGAGATGGTACTCTCCCGGTCCCTGTGGCAGAGCTATCGGTAGGTACAGATCAAAAATTGGCAGTGACCTTACGCGATGATCTTGGTAAGTTTTCTCGCGTACCCGTGCTATAATTTGCTTCCTACTGTATTTCGCCCTTCTTTTAAATTTCTTGTCTATGTTGACTTGCTCTGAATGGGTGGTGTTCTTAAATAGCAAAAATTATGACGAGTTAGTTTTGCTCAAATGTTGTGCCTGGCTACTCTTTTTAAGTTATTGCTTGCAACATGGTTTTGATTATCAGGAGTCCCATTTTTGGAAGCTGGAGTAACGATTCCAATAACCCTTGACACCAATCGTGCCGATTTAATATCTGTCGAAGTGGCAGATTACTTGAGCATTGGTGGCTCCACGACGGTCACCATTCTTGTCCAGGTAGGTTGAGACCAGTTTGCCCTGAATAACGTGGTTTTCACCGGTGCTTATTTTGGTGAAATGCATTTGTCCACTTCCTTGCATTGCAACCAGGAGTATAAAGTGATCTCTTGAATTTCATTCCTGACTTCTGACAAAATTTGATGACATTTTCGCATCCTCACGCAGGCTTTGAGGCAAGGCTCAGCTTTGGTGCGTATAACATACAAAAACAACCCGCAAATTGTAGACTGGATATTGGTAAGTTGCCCTTTATGTCAACTTTTTAAAAGAGTAGACAATATCGTACCTTATATTTTGTCGAACAAATGTTGATGTCCTGTTTCTGGGATTTTTTATAAGACACATGAATGATTTCTGGAATCTCATGTTGATTTGTAGTTTTACGTAGTGTTCTGATGCACTGTTACTCTCTCCAGGTCAACGTTGGAGCATATGTATTTCCGCGTAGCCCTACTTTACATGTCGGCAACCGTCTGAGTTTTTCTATTTTAGGAAAAGGTCAGTTCTTGACTTAGTGCTCTCCAATGGGCTTCCAGATGATTGCTTCTGTTCTTTCCCTGTTGCAAAAACTTACTTGGAATGACATCTGACTGAGATAAGTATTTTGAAAACCAACGTACTGTTTCTGCATGTAAATTATATATCTCACCCACAATGTTATATGTGTAAGGGCTACATGGACTGCCTGCAGGTGAACGAGGAAGCTGGTTTAGTTCCAATAGAAGTGTTATGCTAGTGGACAGCAACACTGGGGAAGCACAAGCCATTGCAGAGGGCATAGCAACTGGTACGGTTTTTAGCACAACACTGCCACAATGACAGCAGAGGCGACTTGTGTGTTCCAAATCGATTTAAGATAGTGTTGTTGTTTTTATTTAGTAATTCAGATTATTTTTTTCAACTCTTTATTTTGCAATTTATTTTTTCACTTATAATATTTTGTATTGTTGTTTATTTTCTAAACCTGAACTGATGTTTTTCTGATCAAAACAGTCAGCTTTAATGGCACGCGATTGACGACATACACAACGGTTAATGTTATTCGAGTTTCTTCTGTTCACATTGAGGTGCCCACTGGCATCATCACGAATGTGCCAATTCCACCTGGGGCCTATGCTTTTCCCGTCAAATTCAGGTGCCTTTGACACAACTTCTAGTTTCCTGGCAAATTAAAGATATGCAGTGATCCATTTCTGAAGTCTTTTTACAATACCACTGTGATATCTATGCACTCGTAGCAGCCAGTGCTTTGAGCGCAAGTTGTAGCTGACATCGTTAGTATGTGGGGTGTGAATCAGTGATGCTCTTGGTCGAGATATTGGAATACTAGGTGAAAATCGGGAAGTCTTGTACAGCTGCTTGGTTGAGCCAAGTTTCATCGGGTCTGTTCTCATCACTTGCGTCTTGCGCGGCGTGCTAAATGCTTTTGCTGTTTTTTGTGTAGACACGTGGAATTTATTTTGAAAACTACCCTCGTTAATGACATCTGCCTGAAAATGAAAATATGACAATTTTGATTGACTAATAGGTTCCGTCACAAAATTTCAGGGAAGCTAAGGCATGGCGAGAGCCTGGGCGAAGTGATTTCCAATGTGTTTTTCTACCATATCAGCCGGTTAAATTGTATTCGCTCTGGAAAGAAACATATCAGAAGTCAAGTACTCATAAACACAAGGCTTCCAAGCTTCAGAATGGGAAATTAGAGTTTTCTATGATAGCTAGGGTTGAGGGAGCCTCAGGTGTTGAAGGGTCTGCAAAGGCATGGTTTGCTGGAGGCTTCAAGATGGTTGATAGCTTACCTTCCCAGGTTTGATCCTAAGCTGTTATATGGTTTCCCTTTTGAAGTTATTGACTTCTGTGCGGAGAGATTGAATGTCATTTTTCTATGAATTTTTTGCTTGTCAATATGAACGGGTCTTTAACTTTCAAGTTTTGACCCTCTCAGCTTACACTTACTTCAAAAGCAAAGGAATGGGATTTTTCAGTGGTTGGTTCCGTAACTCCAGGTGAACGCTCTTCTCGTGTGCATTACTTCTTGTGGTTAAGATCTTCGTGCTGCAAGATCTCAGACTGTTCGTTGCAATTTATATGCTCTTCCGACAAGCTTTTTGTCGGTCTTTTATATTTCTTTTCTCCATTGTGCAGATATTGTTCAGCCAATAATGTCCGGAAGACCAGAGGCCTTTAGCATTCAGCTCCAAAATCCAAGAGCTGAAACCCATTGGCCTGGTGGGCGTGCTCACTACAAGGTATTGAATAGAAACTTAACACTACTTCAGTCCGGCGTTGCTCATTTTTCCGTCAGTTTGGAGATTTTCTTTCTGAGGTGCAGTCTTTAATGATATTGCTTTTGTCTACAGTTGAAAGTTCTGGACGAGAGTAAGCCCCTTAGTGACTGTCTGGTCGTCAGATCGTCTCTGACAGGTAAGCCCTTACCTGTAGCTCGCTCATTACCTTTTTTTGTTCGTATCTTCGATGTTGACCTGATCATAGAGCTGATCCAAACCAAACTTTGAACAGGGCAAGAACTGGAACTGCCGGTTAATTTCAACCCAGAAAAACAGTCCGTGACCGCTTTGACAGCACAGATCATGACGGCTATGGTTATCATTCTCCTTCTGCTCCTTCTGCCCCTGGCATTCTGTGCCCGCTTGCTCGACGTTCCCCGATCCTCATTCGTTTCCAGGAGTTCGGACTCTTTTCCATCGGAAGAAGTCGTTGGAAACATCGAGACCACTCCACTTCGTCAACGGACCCCGCAACGAACCGCCCTCTCCCCTCGAACACCGAAGACCCCTCCTTCCGAAGGCTTCGGATATAACAGCCCTCAACAACCTTACACGGAATACGTCAGTCGGACCTTAGAGAACACACCCTACTACAGTCGAGAGGGGTACCGAAAGTACGACCCCTCTTACACCTACTGAATGCTATTCATATCCCTAAAATTTTGTAATTGAGCTCTCTAGTCCTGTGAGTGAAGAGTTCTGTATCTTAACCAACGAAACGTTTTTGTGCTTTTGATTTGTTGTCTTATTGTCACATTTTTGGCCTTCTCCTGTAGCAAATGCTTTACGTTTGACAGTACAGTGCCTCTGGATGACTCTGAAGTCTGGAGTCACTAAGAAATTTGCATGCTACCTAGGATTCTAAGTGGGTCTCAATTTGGACTTGAACTCTGTAATTCCAGGAGGTTTTTCTTGAGAGGGCTATTATTGTTTGAGAATGGCTATTCACACAAAGGGAGGGTCTACCATGTTTCCAAATTCAACAAGAGATGTCATAAGCAAATGGAAAAAGATTCCGAGGATTAAGCTTTACTGTGTCAAGATATAGTGTCTCAAAACTTTAGTGTCCCCTACATGCAAGGGTCTTTTGAAGTATTGTCAATGTAACCTTAATTAGTAGAATGTCATTAAATTTCAACATGAATTTTAACCCCTTAATGTCTCAATCTTTTTTTGTTTTTTTGCACATTTTTGCTTATATCTTTTTACAAAAATATCATTTACCACAATTTTATGAAATTGGGCATTAAAGAAGGTTGTCTTTATAGCATTCAAGTATTACATCAAATGAATGAGAAGTTAGTTGGACTACACAATGCTTGTTAGTCTTTTGTTCATTGTCAAGAATATAGATGTAAAGGTGCTTCAAAGTTAAATATAATGCAACATGATTTTAAAGTAATGAATATTCCATACAAGAAGGCCATATTCATTAAAATGAGAGAAACCAATGATATCTAGACTTTAGGACCCATCATTTCAAAGATAATTTATTGAAGGCAAAGATAAACATAGGCACCCCATGTCCAAATATTCAAGAGGTATTAGATTATAAATAGACACCAAGATGAAAGTATGTTACATTTTGTAGAAGTTTAGAGCAATGAAAATGTTGAGAGTATGAGAAATTGAATTGCACATGATTAAGAAGCCAAAAAGTATGTGCCATTTACATAAGCAAGTAACTTTACATTGAAGGATATGAATTTACTTGAGTTTACATTGAAAGACATGAATTTATTTTAGAGCTCATGTACATATCAAACAATTTATCTCACTTATATATATAGTTCACCATGCCAAATGAATTCTCCATTATTTTAATGACTTGATATAATTGTGTAAAAATGTAGAGGCTACTAATGTCTATTCTGTAATTAGTAACTACCATTACAAAGAACTGCTCTTTTCTGCCTCCAAAGTTACCAACCTATGCAGACATACAGTCGCTTTCACAAATGTGAAGCCCACAACATCCAGTGACATTCAAAAAAATTAAAATTTTTCAATTGCCGATGTCGTCCACCCTATTTGACCACCCCATCCCACTACAAAAAATTAGGGATATCAATGATTGCAAAAAATGACTTCAAATTGACTTCTACCAGTCCTTTCAAACAAAAATGATATATAAATGACTGGAGGCCCCTACTGTCATTTCAGACAAGTTGTTTTTAAATGACTGCAAGATTTATTATCACCATCCTTCTTTCCTTGTGTGGATGTTGAATGAAAAAGTCTAAGGTGGAAAGTGCTTTTAGTTTGCCTTTGACATGGACATCCATGTCAACAATGATTTGTAAGTCATTTTGCAATTGAGTTTGAGGAGTTCAAATCTACATTTTTTTTAGATATTTGAATTTCAGATCTACCATTCTTTTAGATTTTAGAATTTCAAATCTACCTTTTTTCCTAGATTTCAAGACTCTAGATGTACTTTATTCCTAGATTTCAAGACTCTAGATGTACTTTATTCCTAGATTTCAAAAATTCAAATATTGGTATTTAATAGATTTCATTGGTTTAGGAAACCTTACAATTTCATAGATTTTTAAATTTCTTGGATTTTTAATATTTTCCATTTCTATAGAATTAAAAGAATCTACAAATAAATTGAAATTTATATTGTATAGGAATCTACAAATCTTAGAGATTTTAGAATTAAATCAAAAAAATTCATTGTATATAATTGCAACAACTTACATGAATGTCCGTTTCCAATAATTTTTTTGGGGAAAGTTGCATACATTAGTTTGTGTAATTAAAATTTCATATTAATCTCAAAAGTTGTGAGTAACTAACAAAAGAAGCATTTTAGGAGGACGTTTAACCCTAGATATGTTTTTTGCAACTTTTCTTGCTATTTTTTGACATTTTAAAGTCATTTTGTAGACATAGTGAGTCAATTGAATGATATTTTTCTACCAATGTGTTTGTATGTTGGTTTTGAATCGCTTTATAGTTTAAGTTCTTTTCATTTGAGTAGGTTTAGAAATCAAATTTCACCTCCAAATGTGTTGCCAGGAAACTTTCAGCATTCTTTTTCTACACTAAAACATTATAATCTTGCAATCTATATGCCAAATGACTTCAAAATTTATTCATGTCATCTACAACACGTACACTACAAGATTGTACAGTTGAGATTTCTATACTTTAGTGGTATTTTGGACTTCAAAATGACAGGGTTGACACGACGTCTAGACGCGGACGCTGACATTCGCGGTCCCCGCGGATGCAGTGTCCGCCGGGACCGCCCCGTCCGCTTGTCACCCTGTCTGCCCCGTCCGCCCCGTCTGCTTTGACGGCCCTATTTCCCCCGACCGCCCTACCCAAACTGCCCCGCGGTCACTCCCTTAATCTTTAAACAATTAAATGTTAAATGAAGTGCAATGGTTCACGATTTGTCATTAAAACAATGTCTCTTATAAGTTGAAAGATTATAAAGTTTGACCATGAGTCTATGATAGTCTTGAAACTATGAAAAAATTCCAATTCATTTTCAGAAGGCAAACTAAAAAAGTTTGTGACTTCAAATATATATATATACTATTTAAAAAATCGAGATCAACACAAATACAAACATAATCAATATGGGCAAAATATTTTGAATTTAATATATAATACCATACATTGTGCACATTTGGCTAATTGCACATATAATTTTTTTCATTCCAACTCTATATTTCTAAACTAATTTTTAATGCCTATATAACCTATTCAACTACTACTTCTACACTACCAATCTAATATAAATGGCGAAAATGTTCATCTGGCATCGGCCAACGATATGTATTAGAAAATCGCGTAATCACATGGGCCAAACTAGTATTTTCATCGTCAGTCTTCGAAGAAATGCGCTTCAAGTAAGCATAAAACACTTTTGCAAAATCATGAAAGGCAAATTGTGTCGCACTAGGTGTTTTAAGTAGCAAGTTGAAATATGCCTCTGACATGTTGTTTCCATTCATCCGCCGAGAAATTTTTCGAATGGCATACTCTTCCGACTTACGTGAATACATCGGAATGACTTCCACATCTGCACCTGCTTTATGTAAATATGTAATACGTGGATCCACCCACCATCTCCTCTACAAAGTTTGTTTCATCTCATCTGCTGATGTGAATGTGTACAAAGACTTCATTGGCTGAGAAGCTAAGGTGGTCATGCCCCAATCGCAAACTCCAATGTACACACGTGACTCATCCTCTGGAAAATGCAACAAGATGTTGTCTGGAGAAAGATCATTGTGCAAATGTCTAGCAAGATGCACTGCATACATTATATGCATAAACGCCCATGTCAACTCTGTGCGCTTCTTCTGATATCGTCTTAAATGGTGAGCTTTTACAACCTCCTTATCGGTTAGATTCGTATACATCAAACGGATTTGAATGTTGTCTGAAAAGTCCTTATCCATATTCAACATTTGTCGAAGAGTTCCACTGTTCCACCAATACGCATAACCTTCACACGTCGTTCCATGCACCGCAGCAAACCGTATCACACCCGCGTGTGGAATTCGAACAGCCATTGATTCGTTTTGATGTTCTAATTTTGCAAGATCGGGTCGAGTTTGGTGGTGAATGGATTTCTTTGCCGCAAACTCCCAATGAGGAAGTATTCCTGGACATCCTTCAATATGAACCTTTCGAATCGTTGCATATCCACCTCTCATCGTTCTATCATCAACAACAATCACGCGTGCTGTATCTGGAAGTGCTATGAGGTGCCGTTTGGTCCTTTCTGCTTCAGCAACTCCATCATTGCTTTTCCACCAACCAATTGAACCAACTTGATTGTGCATTTTGGCGAATGGAGCACATCGCCCCCTAAATAAGTCCGCTTTTAGAATCACTTCTTCAAACTGGGCGTCATTGGGTCGATATTCCTTGCCATATTTAACCAAAATGACTTTGGAATTCCACAAAGCGTCATGAACCTTGTTCTCCAAACATTTGGTGAAGTATGTTTTATGCATTTCGTCATGCCACTTTGCCACATTCAATGCATTCAACAACATTTGTGTCATGTCTACCTTGAATTTAGACACGCACTCCTCTTGATATCTGATGTACTTATTGTCTAAAGACAATGTTGTTTCCGATTCATAAAATTGAACGATGCGCTCAATCATGAATTTTTTGCATTCCTCTGAAGGACTTTGGCGAGCTACCTCCAAATTTGATGGTCCCTCTTCATGTTTAAGCTTCGCAACCTTCTTCTTCCCCTTCGTCATCGTGACAAATGAAACTGATATAGATGAAATTTTCTAATTTAAAATTGAATTTACGCGCAAGTATTCAAAAAATTGGCAACAAGGGGGCCCCAATAAACCACTCCTGCCTTGCCTTGGAAAGGAGTCAATGGAGGATGAACCACCAAGCTCTCCGCTCCACCTTGCATTCACAAGGGGCAAAGCAAAAGTAACAATGCGGACGGCCCTAAACCGTCCGCCTGATCGGACGGGCCGGGGTGGCGGACGGATCAACCGTTCGCCTCCCCGAAACCCTAGAGCCCCGTCCACTCGATCGCACGGCTACGGGCGGACAAATCTGGCGTCCGCCCGATCGGACGGTCCGGGGGGGCGGACGCATCGGCCATAACGGGGCGGACGGCTGTACCGGGGCGGACACGGCGGACAGGGCGGATGGGTATCGGGGCGGACAAGGCGGACGTTGGATCGGACGGACAGGGCGGACGAGTATCGGGGCAGACGGGGCGGACGGCGGACAGGTATCGGGCCGGACGGGGGTCTGGGCGGACGGGGCAGACGGGGCGGACGGCGAACAAATATTGGGGCGGACAGGGTCTGGGGGGACGGGGGTCTGGGCGGATGGGGCGGACGGGTATGAGGGCGGACGGGTACGAGGGCGGATGGGGCGGTTTCACCCTGAAACGCTTCGACGTCCATATTTTGCATGATAAACAAAGGTCTTCATGGCACTGTATAGTCCAACTAACTTTTCATTCATTCAATGTAAAATTTGAAATTAAAAAAGGTAGCCTTTCTTTATGACCAAATTTATGAATTCTTGGTAAATGATATTTTTGTACAAAGATATGAGCTAAAATGTGCAAAAATTCACGAAAGGATTGCGACGTTTAATATAAGTACCCAAATATTCACGTTGCATTGTGTATAAAGCAATTGTAAGAAGGTAGTTGAATAAAAATTCTACTATTAAATTGAATTAGTTGACGTCTAATCACTTAGTAAACCGCTAAATGTCCAAGTCCTTGCAAGTGTGTTTTGGCTATCGAAAAAGAGCATGGACTTATAGTTATCCCCAATGAAGCAAATTGTTCTTTTTTCAAAATCTAACGGTATAGATGTTTAGCCCCTAAAGTTCTTTTCACTAAAAACACTTCAAAATTTCCATTAGTAGTGCAAATACCAAGTCTTGGAAGAAAAATACTTTTGGGCATATGTAACTGTAGGATCTTGTAGTAAATTAGTTGGAAAAGATGTGGAAAAAATTTTAGACAAATCCACCATTTGGATTGTAAGATATTAGATATTGAATGTTTCATTTAAGGGGGCTACTCATTTATGTCTATTAATGCACAATTGGTAGGCTAATAAACCTAACTTAGCATGTATTTTAATATTTGTTGCAATTGTTTTAGGAATATTATAAAATAACGCTATTATAATATTCTTATAAATGATATAGTACTAAATCATTTCAAAATCAACAACATTTGAACACAATTTGTCAATCTTGTCTTCCATACTCCTTTAATGATATATATATATAAATATATATACATATATAAAATATATTAGATAAATCAACATGAACAAATCAATGATTATATATTTCATAGATCTATTTGTCATCAATCAAATAAGAGTGCATGTTCAAATATAGACAAAGATGGTTTCTCCATTTGTTCCCAAAAATTAAATAAACAAATAGAGAAAGATATGAAGTGAATGTTACTTGGAGAATTGAAGGGAAAGAAATTGAAGTACTCAATTGCATTTTATTAAATTGGAAAATTGCATGTAGATGGCATGAATTAATCTTCATAGATGCTAAACTCATACGAGTTGCATTTCAACATTTATGATTTATGCAATTGATTGAATTGAAAGCTCTTATAATTACATTTTCTAATTTTCGATTCAATCATTCAAATTTGCAAGAGTGATTTATGATAGATTTATAACTTTAAATGTGAAAGTATTCAATGCCTTTATGCGTTTGTTCATCAATATATTAATTTTAAATAAATAATATATATTTTTTATAACATATGCATAAACCATTGCATTAAAAAAAAAAAAACTAAGAGCCAAGCCAAATAGGTTGGTCAAATGAAGAGAACAAGAGAACAAGAGCCCTACAAGAAAGCAAAGGAAAAAAAAATATCAAAAGGATTCAAAGGAAGGAGCAAGATGCATTCTTGCAAGACCATAGAATATATAATGATTTCAAAATCCAAACACAAATATATTTTCTATTTCAATGAGAGTCAAAAATGAACTACCCTGCTCTCAAAGATTGTACAATGTACATGTTATACAAAATGAACATATAACAGAAAGAGTAGAAGACATCGTTTATCATGATTGAAAACTGAAATGATTTTTTCTTTCTATGTAGAATATTTTATGAAATGTAACAATGTATTTAATTATCATAGTAATTGGTAGAAATCTTTGTGCAATACATAGAAACATTTCATTTATGTGGAGTTTTTCATTTATTTAGGATTAAAATTGAAGTATTATACTCTACAAAGTACAAATTGAAAACAATATCATATACCTAAGTTCAAAAGTTTGCAATTGTTTCGTGAATTCATTTTGAAAACTCAAACGAAGAAATATTTTATAATCAATATCTTGTTCATTTGAATCATTTCAAAATTCCAATTCCGAATTCAATTCCTATTTATAATAGAAATTATGTTTGTCAATTTTTTAGATCTTTAAACAATGAACCCTCTTTTTTAAAATTAATATTTAAAAACATCTAAAATAAGAATATTGGAATTACCCTTCAAAATAAATATAGCACATGTATAAGTGTATAATGTATTCTACTCAACCAACTCAAGTAACGAATTTTTCTATGTTTTTAAGGAAAAATATAGCCATATATGATTTGAAAGTTAAAACATTGATTCTTTTCCTTTGTTTTCAAATCTAATCAAAATTTCATTAAAAAATATGAAAGACTCGATGTTCATTTGAAAATCGTGATGCACTTCTAATTAGAAATCACAGCCTTTCATTAAATATCATGAGGTTGAAATCCATTAAACTGTTATTCTAATTATATATTGGGGCCTTTTTTTAAAATTTCATTTGCTTACGATGAAAAAGGAATTGACTATTTCTGCAAAACATTTGATTTCCTAATGAACTTTAAAAAAATCCCTACCATCTTCAGATCTTCTCAAAACCTATTTAGAAGGATAATATGAGTAAATAATCCAAACATATTCAACTTAACCACATTCCCCTCATTCGTAAAACAATTTAGGGGAGAAAAGAAAAAATTTAGGGTAATTAGGGTATAGGGTTTAGGGTTTACATTTTAAAAAAAAAAATGATAAATCAATTACATTGATCCTCATTTAGCAGTGATTATTAGGTGTTTTTTTTTTGAAATGTTACCGCTTTTTTTGAGTAATATCAGCCTCATAGGATGCTCTAATGGATAGCTGGGCGGACGCCGTCGGCGGTCAGTGTTTAAGTGGGGCGGTCGGCGTGTCCAAAGCGCAGACGGCGTCGGAAGGCGGACAGTGCGGACAGTCCCGTCCAACCGCCCCATCCAACCGCCCCGTCCGTCGCGTCCGACCGCCCGTCCGATCCGTTCGTCCGACCCGTCTGGCCTGTCCGCTCGCCCCGCCCGCCCGCCACGTCCGGCCTGTCCGCCCGTCCACTTCAGCCCTGTCCGGGCCGTTGCTTGTTTTTGAACGGAAACCCTAAAAATGAACCTTTAATTTTCTGAAGGGGACTATAAATGTTAGAAGAGAAGCTTTGGTATACACTCTCGAAAAACTAAACGCTAAGATTTCCAAGGGCTATGAGCTTCAATTTATTGAGTCTCTTGCTTGGTAATGCATAGTTCGGTGGACGGGGGGCTTTGATTTTCAAAACTTTGTGTGACTAATTTCATTGATATTGTATACATTGTCACGTTGTAGGTTTCAAATTGAAAATATTTTATTGGTTTCTTTTGAAATTGAGGTAAAACATACACTTGTCAGTATGGTGGCCAAACCGACAGGGGATTTTTCTCCTTGGTTTAGTGTGCAAGAGGGTGGTAAAGTAAAATGTAGGCTTTGCAAAGCGAGCATGTCAAGGAAGCTCAGCCGTATGTTCAGCCACTTAGGCTATTCTGGGCCTAAAGATATACGTGATAAAGGGGTGAGCCTTTGTCCACGATTATCAATGGCAGTTCGAGATTTATTTCGGCATTGCGAAGGAGTTTTTCCAAAATGTGTTGTAATGAACAATGTGAATGGCAACCCTGGCCCTTCAGATGTCTAAGAGTTTTCGGCCGGAAAGGCTGTGTCGCATTCTGACCACAAAGATTCTTGTCCAGCGTCCAAAGAATTGGTATCAATGGTATGTGCCACAACTGAAATGACTTTGAGTACGGAAGCTTCTAATGAACGTGAAACCCTGAGGGCATCAAGTTCGAGGCCTCAGAGGCAAGGCAGCTTAGTGAATGGGTTTGAAGAAGGTCATAGACGCAAATTACATTTAGTGTGGGCAAATTTTTTTTATTCGACGAACATACCATTTTCCGTGGCTCGAAATCCAGCTTTTAAAGAAGCAGTGAAGAAAAGGGCTGCGTTTGGTAGGCCATACATTCCTCCCTCATACCACGACCTTCGGTACAAATTGTTGAATGAGGCGAAGACCAACATTCAGACATAGTTGAATGCACGGACTAAAGATAGCATTCGAAAATTTGGAGCAACATTGTCCATTGACGGATGGAGCTCAGTGACTAATCGACCTCTCATCAATGCCATGCTTGTATCATCCGTAGGTGAAGAATTTCTTGAATCTGTAGATACAAGTGGTTGTGAAAAAAATGCGGAGTACTTGGCAGCTGTGTTGGAAAGTTCATTGAACAAGTGGGGTCCAAGAACGTCGTATTAATAAATACGGATAATGCTCCCGTGAATCCGTCTACATGGGATGTAATATCCGCAAAATATCCTCATATTTTTTACCAAGGGTGCGTGGTACATGCATTGAATTTGTTGTTGAAAGATTGGGCTGCACAGAAATGGATTGCTTTCAAATTGGATAAAGGAGTTCTTGTAGCTAAATTTATCAAGAAGAGACATATGCCGCTAACTCTATTGCGAAAGTATTCGCCAAATCTTGGTCTCTTGATGCCTAGGGATACAAGGTTCGCTTCTAAATTTATCATGATGGAACGTTTGACAAAATTGAGAGGAGCATTGGAACAAACGGTGGTAGATCCGCAATGGGTTGAGTATGTACATACTCTCAAGAAGAAACGTGGAACCAAAGTCTAACCAAAAGACTTGGCCTTAGCGGTGAAGAAAATTGTTCTTGATGACCATTTTTGGAATCGGTCCATCAATTATGTGGAGATGGTTAAACCAATCATATGTGCACTTCGCAATTTGGATTCAAAATCACCATGCATGGGGAAGTGTTGCATATCATGAGGAAGTTAGAGAAGCACGTGAACGAATTACAAAGTCCACCATTTTGTTTGCTAGAAGAACTTGCAATTCCATTGGTACAGTCTTTTTATGCCCAAAGAAGAATGGTGGACAACGATCTCCAATCAACCGTAGCTCTTTTGAATCCATACCTTCTTCATGACAAAGAGCTAGCGGATGATGCAAATGCAATGTCAGGATGTAAGAAAGTTTTGGAGAGAATATGTAAACCAGATGAATATGCAGCAGTGGTGAAGGAATTTGTAGCTTTTCGACACAAGGAACCTCCATTCCACAATATGTTGAATCCGGAAGATCAAATGTTGTCCGCACATGCTTAGTGGGATTTTGAAGGTGCATGTGGCAAGTTTATAGCTCCATTAGCGAAGAGGATATTGGCTCAATCGGTGTCATCATCTTCATGTGAACGGAATTGGAGCAACTATTCTTTTGTTCACAACAAATCTCGAAATAAATTGAAGCCGGAGAGAGCAGCGGATTTGGTGTACGTGTTTACCAATTCCAAAGTATTAAACGCATCGAAGGAAAAGGATGAAAAAAAATGGTATAATGATAATGTGAATCCGATGGAATCAGAGGATTCAGATAGACCGACGTTAGAAGACGATGATGACGATGATGACGAGGATTTAGAAAGGGCCCTTTCAGTTGTAGATGACGGAGATGACTTCAATCGTGCGACAGCATGGGGAGATGAAGACGTTATGGAAGGCTTTCCCGATTTGGTGAATGATACGCATGATTATCATCTAAACCGCAAGGATGTCGTTCCCGACAATGCAAACGATGCATATACCTTTTGTGAAGATGAGGACAATGTAAAGGTACAGGAGAATCTACCTTCTTTAACTGCATATTGCAATGGAATGGGATTCTTGAATAGCGAAAACATTCTATCGGAAAAGGCAAACGCTATTGCCAAAGAGGTGAAAATCAATGAGAATGCTATTGGTGATGATGGGAGAAATGAAGAAGTTTTAATTTCTCAATTTCCATTTGTGGCATTAAATGTAGTGCAAGGAAACGACAAAAGAGAAGATGCGGTCATGGAGATGAACGTTCCAAAAGATGTGGGCAACAATAGTGGTGATGAGGGGGAACCAAATATTGCGGTACAGAAAAATAATGATTCACTTGGGGTGGCAGTCACAAATTCGGCAATTGTGAAGAGTGATAAAGGAAAAGAGCCAATGAAGTCAATTTTTGAAGTATCGAGATCTAGTACTCTTCCACCAATACCGTTGAAGTCTGTTAGCACACGATTGATTGATTCTTAGAGCTTTGGATATGGAAAACGCCTAATGAACATTTCCAAAGAAATTTTTACAGGCGGTAATCTACGGAAAGTAGCGTCATCACCTACAAGCCTAAGTGAAACGGATAGTGATCGGATGCCATTGGCATCTTTGCGTGCTCGCATTTTAGGAAAAGGAATGGTGCAAGAACCCATCAAATCAACAAACGGCACTCTATTACTTCAAAAGAAAGTCAAAGTAGAGATAACCGTTCATGGACATGTCGACCCTACATCGAGATTGATGGTTCAAGAATCGAGTAACATGAAAGCGAAAAGAGAAATGCAACCTTTTGCTATCTCTTCAGTGAAGAATAGGACCCCTCTTGATGAAAATGTTGCTATTTTGTCAAATAGAAAGAAAAGAAAGGTTCCTATTCAAAAAACCTTTAATCGTTCTGTCAAAGTAAAAAAAGAAAAATTAAATTCGAAAGAAGGGAGTAAACCTACTTCGAGAGAAGACTTGAAGGAGACAACGATACTTAATTCCAACAATGAAGATGACTCCGACAATGAAGATGACTCCGATAATGAAGATTTTGAACGGAGAGCTGCAGGAGAGAGTAGTGGGGCTGAGGTTAGAGGAGATGTGGATTGGCGTCCATAAGAATTGTGGAGATGTGAATTTAGATGTTTGATTGTTTAGTTGCTCATGATATATAGAGCTCATGTTGACAAATGACAATGGTTTTTTCAATCATTTTATTATAAAATTGTTTGTTTATTGATGATATACATCTCGCTGGATTTTAAAGTGATTTTGTTTCTAAATCAAAATGAAATTCAACAAAAAAAATTAAAAATATATTTCATATTTTAGCTTTTACATAAATAGTGATATACAACTCTATTGAATCGCAATTGCAATATAAGAAAAATCAAAATCAAAATGACTTCACTCTCAATCTCTCACTGGTGAAAACAATCAAAACAAAAAACCCAAAACGGGTTTTCTAAGCCGCCCCGTCCGTCCGCCCCGCCCGGCCCCACGCGTCCGCTTTCCGACGGCGGGAGGGACGCTGCGTCCACTAGCGTCCGTGTGTTCGGACGTCCGGAAAACGGACACTATTTTGGGGCGGACGTAGAGATTCGTCAACCCTGCATGTAAATGTGCATATATAGATTAAAAAATTGAATTTAAAAAAAAAGAATTTATTTTTTTAGCCCATATGATCATAGTGTATGCCACACAAGATTGGGGACTATAAAAACGAATGTCAAATTATAACAAAAAAAAATAACTTTTTTATTCCTTGGATTTGCAATTCTAGAAAGTCAAATGGCCCATTGTTGAATCCATATTTCATTGTTGAATCCATGATGTCATAATGACTTGGTTGAGTTGGTTAATGGCCATCCATCTTTGAATGACTAAATGAGGGATGTTCTTAGGTGAAAGGCCTATAAAACAACCATTTTTGAGCTACATGATTGCATATTTGGGAAGCCAAAGTACTTAGAATATTTTTCTATAAATATTTTTTGAAAGATAAATACAATTAAAACATCAAATGCAAGTTGTTTTATATTTTTGGACCATTAATTGTAGAATTAATAGTGAAATTTTGAAGCTAAAATGGCATAAGGCTCTAAAAATGTTATGTTTACCATTCATTTAGTACATTCAAATCTCTAATATGGACTTTTGTATTTGAGTATGTTTTTAGAATACATAAGCTTTATGGACCTCCTACCTAATTGTCCCTTCAATTGTATTCTATAACCTCCCAATGTATAAAGTATTCCAGATTAGATTGAGTGAGAAAATGTTTTGACTAAATGAGAGTTTGGCTCTTATAGGTTCTAAATTGATATTTCATACATCTCCAAATATCAATAGAAAGCCTCCTTGATTAGACTAAGCTTTATGACCCACAAACTAATCAAACTCATAGATACATCACAAATTAAACCAATTGTCAATTATAAAGCTTATTCTATTGAAGCAAGTTGTGTACTAGTACAATTGTGCATCATTCATACTTAATAATAATAATAATAATAATAATAATAATAACAAAAATAATAATAGTAATGTAATGATGATAATAATTATGATCTTGCTAAGCTTTAGAGTATAATATAATTACTTAGCTAGACTAATTATTCAAAAGATTCAAAGAAAAGATTCTCTTGTAGGAAGAAAATACATTGGCAATCACCAAGTGACTAAAGAGAAGGAAACTGAAAGTACAATATTAACCCTTTAAATTACTTGACTATGTTTTCATTCAAAATGCTCGAAAATTGCCATTTTTAGTACAAGTACCAAGTTTTTGGAAAAATAATTTTTTGGACAAATGTGATTGGGTAGTTGCAAGAAAGCGTGTCCATTTTTTGTAGTGTTTTGCTAAAAACAAACTTCTTGCTATGCAGTACTATAAGTACTACAAAACAGAACAATCTCAACCATTGACAAAAAAATCGATGGCTAAAAGTACCATTTTGAGTAGGGTTGACAAATCTCAACATCCGCCCCAAAATAGCGTCCGTTTTCCGGACGTCTGGATGCTAGCGGACGTAGCGTCCCTCCCGCCGTCGGAAGGCGGACGGGCGGGGCGGATGGCCTAAGGCGGACGCCCAGATTGTGCGGACCACATCAGTCCGCGTTGTCGGGTAGAGAAGAGCGCGCTTTAGGAACACACGGGGTGTTTGGCTACAACTATTTGTTGTATACTCGGTGTCTTCTTCAATCTTCAATCTTCAGTCTTCAAATGGTGCCCGTTGGCCTATCCTGTGTAGGCTCTAGATAGGTATAAGGGTCAAGGAAGGGATAAGAAACCACGGGATACGGAACGGGTAAAACGGGACAGTAGACACGAGCTACCGTCCGAATGATGGGATCCTAAACTTCAAATTCACGGTCTGCTGGCCAAAACTCCAAACCGTGAGAACAAGCAAGTCTCGACCATGTGGGCCATTAATCCCACTTCGTCACCACGACAATAAATGGGGTTGAGTCTTGGTTTTACCCAGACCGTCCGCAACCAGGGTTACAAAGCAAAAGGAAATAAAAGACAACGAGCCTCCAAATCAGGCTAGGAATAACAAAGCCACATCCCACACATACATATAAAAAAACCAAAACATTCCTCTTGAAGTCTTCAATCTTCAAGTCTTCATGTTTTGATAAAAACAATGAGAAATCTTCAAAGCCGTACCCTAAAGTAGCTGCGGCCTTTTATCTAGTGCCACAGATGGCTCACAACTCCAAATGCTAAGTGCAATATCATTTTGGAAAGCTAACCCAGTAACCTAACACCTCTTCAGATTTCACTTTATTTTAAACTACTGTCCAAAAGTTATAGGCAAACAAAGTGGCGGCTCTTCTCCTCCTTGCCAACCAACCACTGCCTCTTCAAACTTCTTATAACTTTTGATTTACAAACCCTGAACACAAGTGTGATAGCAATTTGGAAAGCTAACACATACGGCTACAACATGTGAAAATTTCACTTAGACCTAAAACTTTGTCCATAAGTTACAGCCCAACAAAGTCTCGGTCTCCTATTTTGAGAATCCACTCAACCTCTAAATTTCTACACTCTATAATTTCTTCAATAATTTCTTCAAGAAAACTCCAAATAGCTCGTGTGATAGCTAATTAGAGAGATAAATAAACAAACTAACACTCATAAAATTTTCAAAAGAAATCCTTATACTAACCGAAGGTTATGGCCCTCCAAAGTTTCGGCCTTGTTCTTCACAAGTAGCAGTCAACCTCCAAGTCATCACACCTCCATAACTTCTTCCTCCAAACTCCAAATCTTAAGTTTAATGACTCTTTGGAAAGCTAAGATTAAGATGAACACTCTTCCAAATTTCCTTTGCAAATTGATGGACTGAACGTCCGCTATGGCTTGACAAAGTCTCAGCCTTTCTTCATGAGAGGCACTAAAACTCCTCAAATTCAAACGCTCATAACTTTTTCATTCTAACTCCAAATCAAACTTACAAACTCATTTTGGAAATTAAATTTTACAATGAACAATATCACCAAATTTCATTACCAAAGGCCTCATACAATGGGAATATCACTCCTCGAAGTTTCGAAGTTTCTTTCACACTTAAGTTTCTCTATTCACTCCTACCCACACACACCAAAAAGAATCTCTCCACACTCTCCTACACCCCCATTTCAAGCAAGGAGGTGGGGCACATCAGCCCATACTCCTCTCCTTTCAAGCCCCACCAAAGATGCCCCTTTCTTTTCCCTTATTTTTTTTATTTTTCAAATCCACCTAATCCCTTAATAATTTTATTTAAATGGAAAGGCAAAAACACATGAGCCTTCCAATCAACTAGATAAGTAAAATTAAATGAACAAACCTAATTAAAAAAATCACTAAAGAGTAGCCACGTGCCTTTATGGGTATAAAAGCGTTGAAATTCATCCTCCAGTCGCCAAGTCACGGACTTGGTTGGTTGGAGAAGCGGTGGTCTTTGGTCGCCTGCCAGTCCGGGTTCTAATCCAATTGGAGCCGTCGAGCGGCTTGGGTGGCCTACAGCTTGGCAAGCTAGTGAGGCAGGAAATTGGACCAGCCAACCTGCCATCTACCCCCCCTGAGCTGTGCCTGTGACAAGACGGTGCAACATTCGAATGCTAACGGGCGCTCCGTTGCATCAAACCGTGGTTCTCACCACGACCAACTCCTTTTATCTCAATTCTTTGTTTATTGAAACTCAAACACACAAAGCTCAGTAGATGTATTTACATGATGGAAGAATTTCCATCAGGACAGCGTGTCGATCGGATGGTCGTAATCGGGCGAACGGGGCGGATGGGCGGACAGGCGGACGCGTATGTCAGCGGACGCTGCGGACACAGCGTCCGCATCCGAACGTCCGTGTCCAGACGTCGTGTCAACTCTAGTTTTGAGTACTATGAGTACTTGTAAGTATAGAAATATTATTGTTTGAAAAAAAAACTAGATTGTCATAGAAAATGGATACAATGGGGTATAAATTAAGAATAAATAAAAAATCATGAACAAAAAAAAATCTAAAAACTGGCTATTTTTGAGGACTTGATGGTGATTAGATTTCATCAAAAAAATGAAGCCATTGGGGAGGTTTTGCCTCCAGATCTACATCGAAATTAGGCGAGTCTTCTCATAAAGACCTACAAGGTACTCTCCCAATTGTTCATTGATCCTTCTATTGTAGCTCATGAGTCTCACTACCTTCAACATCACGTCATTATTGCTAGTTTAGTAGGAGGGAGTATCAAAGACCAAGATATCTCAGCTTGGATTATAGATCTCGGTAATTTGATAACCCCATTCCATATTATCCTCTACAAACCAATAGGCAATGGCTACTTCTACCTTAAATTCAATGGTAGAGAGGTAGTTGCTAAAGCAATAAACCTTCAATTGCACAAATTTCCTCAGGAAGAAGTGGCCTATCAGGAATGGTATTTGTCTTTCAACCCCCAATCCCACCCTAGATTCAATCATCCTTTTTGGTTAATCCTTAAGGGCCTACCCCTAGAGTATATTATGTTTTCTTGAGACATAGCTGCCCAATTTGGGAAGGTACTTGCTTCGGACGTTTCTAACCCAACTCTGAAGCCACATTGATACTATGTGGCTCTTTTGCTATCCTAGGGCTAGACATCCAAAATTATTATTGACAGTGGTCAATATAATGCAGCGGAAATACGCATAGTGTATGAAGATGATTGACTGAGTTGTTGCTTGTGTTGTGACTCCTCCCATCCATCATCAAAATGCCTGAATAACAATTCCTCTCGCTACTAATTTAGTCATCGGAAACTCCCTAAATCGATACATTCAAAATACTACAACTCCACTAGTTCAGTCTCCTACCTATTCCAACCAACCCAGTTACAACCTAGACAGCATTCTAGACATTCGAGATCCAACCCTAGAGAAAAAAAAGAACAACCGGCACTCATCTAAGCAAGATCAGAGATCCCACCCTCTACATCCCATCCCAAACGTTGATGGTTTCATTCTGGTTCGCCTTCACCGTCAAGGTCTGATGATCTGATCTCCCATAGTGCTGCACTGTTTGCCAGTTCCAGCCATTATTGGGTTAGGCAAGTCTCGTTCGAACGTAGAAGACACGCAAAAATGATAACTTGTCCAACGCAACCCCTCTCCAACAAGACACCCTATCTCCCAATCAACCTAGCCATCCCAACCAATTGCTCTCAAGTTGTCCCTCACCAAAACTCACCCATCCCATGACAAAGCCCTCTCCAACCCTAACCTAGAGATGCTCCGTCATCCCCCTCTACTCCTACCATTCCATAACCCAATTCACATCTCCACCCTTGAACATACATCCACATCACCCCAGAAATTGACCATAATAAATCCCTCACCAATTGGTTGCATCCCTTTCCTACTATAGCAATTAGATCCAACCTCTTCTACTCTTGTAACCTTGGTCTCCCCTACCTAATCACCATCAAGACATCAACACACACTAACTCTCCCCCGCCGACAGTCAAACTCCCCGCCTATCCCAACCCAAATAGATAATATGTCCTTGCTTCCCCCAAACCCCTCTGCTTTTCTCAGCCATAACATCTAAACACATCCCCTGACAATTCTCCCCTCTAACACAAGATAGCTAGATATCTTAATTCCCACTTCTTCCACCCTAGTACCAAATTTGCTTTCACCCACTCCTTCGTTCGACCTTGTAGAGAAAGACCAATTTGTAGACGCACCACTCAACCTCCCAACTCATTAGGGAAATTCTTGACCCTCCTCCCCTAAATCGGAAGGTAGAACACCCTTTGCATTACAGGTTTTTTACCAAATATCTGGTTCTCTTCCAAACTGGTTAGCAATTGACCAATCCTCTTTGGACATTCGTATTCCTTGTAATTTGTCACTCCAACAAATGAAAGCCTCGGTTCAAATGCGGTGGTCGGATCACCTATAAGATCATCAGGCAATTGACTTTATTGAAGTCCCCATTATTCAACATATTACTTGGAGATCCAATCATTACCTACACACAAATCACGTTGAAGGTGCTAGACAAACCCCCGATCTAGCATTGACATGAAGATGAACTTCATCTTTCAAAATGTTTGGGGTTTAAACGACCCTCTAGCGATTGCTAACCTCCAACAATACATCAATAAACACCCTATAGACATGCTCTTCATCCAAGAATACAAATTACGTGACCAAGATATTGCCAATCTAGGTCAACAACTATGGAAGCGAGCTACAACCTTTTACATAAAAGCTAAACCCAGATACTCTGTCGATGGCTCTCAATTTGGTAAAGGCAGGGTCGCTACCTTTGTCTCTCCAAGATGAGCTAAACTGATCTCCACATTCAGAACATTATGCAGGGGCAGAGTCCTCTGGTTCATTTTGGAACGCTTACTAGGCGGGGACATTGGCTTCATCAACATTTATGCATTGCATTCATCCCAAGTCTAGAAGGTCATCTAGGAGACTATGTCCAGAGAGCTGCCAACCACTTGTAGATGGGTTCTTCTTGGTGATTTTAACATGATTGAGTGCAAGTGTGATAAAGCTAACTCCTGCAACAGAACTCTCTCCTCCCATGAGCAACTTCTGCTCAATGGACTCAAAGAATCCTTCTAGGTAGAAGACTATCCTTTCACCGACCTTAGCTTTAGATTCTCTTAGGACAATGCAAGAAGTGATCAAGCTCTAGTCATGGCGAGACTTGATCGGTGCTATATTTTTCATGAATCGGCATCAGTTCAATGCCAAATTCTAGAATACATGATTAGAGGCAACTACACCCATTCTGATCATTGTCCAGCCTCAGTTTTGATCCAATTATCCATGCCTCCATCTAGACCCAGTCGATGGATAATGTCTACACTACATTTTGATGAAGCCAACAGTGACATTCGATGTGTTTGGGCATCATCTCCTAAGAACACATCTTTCTTTTCAAAGATGAAACAGGTCACTAGATGGTACCATTAATTTTGTATCCATAGATCATGAAGACTCAAAGCACAGGAGGTCACCTTGAGCAACAACCTCGAGCATAAATATAAGGAGTTATAAGATTTGTTGTTATCTAGCGATCTTCAAGCACAGGTAAATTCCCTGAAGTCCTCACTAGCTCAATTTGAAACTCGGAAACGGGACAGTCAACAGATTAGGTCATAGGCTAGGTGGAAGATATTTGGAGATTGACTATCTGTTGACTTTTTCAAAGTTGTTCGAGAAAGTCCTAGCACTTCTTCAATCATTGAACTAAGAGATGATCAAAGCATCCTCCGACATGACACCGAGGATCTAGACAACATATGTTCTAATTTCTATATGGTATTATACTCTCAAGACACTCCAAGCTTAGAAATTCAAGATGCCTGAGATGCTGTTCTAGCATGTGTTGAATCCCGGTTCACTCAATAGATGGTGCAATCTCTTAATTGACCCCTAACTAAGGAGGACCTCCATCAAGCCTTATTGCAAATGGTGAAGCAACACATCCCCAACCTTGACGGCATAATGGTAGAATTTTACTGCTACTTCTGGGACCTCATCAGAAAAGATTTTCCAAGATGGTACATCATACAATCATCCAAGGCCATCTTCTGGTAGGTACAACCTCGGGCATCATTGCTCTCTTCTTCAAGTCAAGTAATTGTGCATACCTCTCCAATTAGAGACCCATTATTTTGTTGAATGTGTCTTATAAAATCATAGCAAAGTCATTGCAGATAAGGTTACAACAACTCCTAAAAGATGTTATTAGCCTAGAACAATTTGTGTTCCTACCTTTTCATCACATTCTTAGTAATATCCTTCTCCAATACAAAACAGTGCAGTGGGCTCAAGAATTCGAACAAGATCTCATTTTCCTAAAATTGGATTTTACAAAGGCTTATGATGTGGTCTTCTGGGACTTTCTCCAAGAAGTCATGCATAAGCTAGGCATTCTAGCATCTTTTGTTCGACTAGTTATGATGCTTTTGCAAGACGCTTCTACCTCAGTATCTATCAATAGGAAGGCCATGATCCTTTTCTAAATTCAACATGGTGTGAGGCAAGGATGCCCTTTGGCCCCATACCTTTTTTTGCTTGTTGGTGAAGCTCTACACATGGTAGCATCAACGGAACAATGGTATGATCAAATTCAAGGTATCCAGCTTCCAAACTCTGATCATCAACATCTTGTTTCCCAATACGCGAGTGATACCAGTCTTTTGATCAAAGGTGTAGAGGAAGATCTCCATAACACTGTATCCCTACTCAAACAATTTGGTTTAGCATCTAGCCTTGCCATCAACTGGACTAAAAGCACAACCTTCTAGTTTTAGAAGAAACCTTGCCCTAATTGGACGGACTCCTTTCAGCTTACTTGGACCCCCCTAGGCTTACTAACAAAATTCCTAGGTGCTCCTTTTGGTATCACGCTCAACACTATAGACATTGATGGCTTTCTGAAGGCGAAGATTACAAAAAAGCTATCTTATTGGTCATCTCAAAGACTCTCACTTGTAGGTAGAGCCACAATTATTACTGCCATACTTCTTTCTACATCATATTATTTCATCACCATTTGGAGTTGGCTCTTTGCAGGCCATTTGATCCATTTATGCAAGCTTGTGTAACTTCTTATGGAGTGGAACGGAGGTTACAGAGCACACCTCGCAATCTAGAGTGGCATGAAACAATTGTTGCCTCCCAAAGAATCTAGGAGGACTCATATTCCTTGATCCTAAGCTCTCCTTCAATGCCCTTCTGGCAAAGTAGATACTATATGCCATAGAACCAAGTATTACTAATCTAAAGCTCTTTCTCTTATTTAGAATTCACAAAATGAAGCCTCAATCCAAAAAGAGTTTTTGGTTTCCATCTCTTTTATGGCTAATCCTATACTCTCCTTTTGTCACATGAGGTTCCGTAGTGTGGAACCGAATTACAAGTGTCTGACACTAATTGATCAAACATATCAAACTTACCCCCCCTAATAATGTAGAGGAGGTTCTCAATACTAGTCTTTGGTGGACTACGGAATTTCTTGGTTCCAATTTTAATTTTTCCATCAATAGAGCTAGACAATCAGCTCAAGCTGGTCTCCATACAATTCAAGAGTTATGGGAAGTTATTGTTCACGATTTTTGTTTTTGGAATGTGGTTTCTTCACGTTTCCCACTTACTACTACAGTTAGGCCCAACTAAATGCTCCTAATTTCTCTCATTCCCGTGAGTTGGGTTTTGATGCTAACCACTTCAGTCGATTTAGTCCAAGCCGGTGAGTGGCTGGGACTTTTTCCTCAACAGGAGGAAACCGTCCCAACGATCACTTGGCTAAACCCTTGTGATACCCAAAGTCTCCTCCTTCTCCATCTATAGATCCTATCCATTTCAAGCTCCCTTACCTGAGCCACCATCGAGCAAATCTCCAGTGAGCTATTTGTCACCCCCAACATCAAAGGCAGCCATCAATACATTGGTTGGGTTCGACACATCTAATTTTTGTCCATCCAAACAAGCAGACATTGTCTCTTCTACTTATTGTTCTTTGGCACTATAGTTAATCTCCCTACTGACCTAGCTTAGTGGAAGTGGATCAACGGACTCCACTTGTCTTCTTATTTGACAATCCTTAGTCAACATCTGCTTATTAAACACTACCAACTCAAACAGACCATTCCAAAAAAGTGGCCCCATCATCTCTCTCAAAATCTCTCCTTAGATTGGAAAGAAGTATGGAATCAAACGAGCCCTATGAAGGATGTAGCATCCATGTGGTTGGTGTGGCACAATGAGGTGGTGGTCCATTCATGGTGAGCAAAGATTAACCCGACTATAAACACCAACTACAACTGTTGTGCTTTGGAGGCAAAAGAGAATCCAGCTTACAGGTTTTTCTTTTGCCCCCACACCCAAGAAATATGGGACTTTGCTCAATTGATTTTGCTCCATCTCATTGAAGCTCCTCCATTACAAATTTACATCCTCGTTTCGATTTCCACCAATGTATTTTTGGTTCACCCTTTCTTAGATGTTTCCAAGTAGTTAGAACTATATGGACCATCCTTCGAGGCTTCATCCTCTGGCTTATTTGGACATCAAGGAATCAACATATCTTCAACAACATTCAATGGCCCTTAGACTTCATCCACAGGACTCTTTGGGACGCCTTACTAGACTCAAGCAAAGCTGACCAACTCCGAGCATAGATCAGTGCTCTCTCACACCCTAACAAAGCATTAACAATTTGGTTGAAGTGTGACAAGCTATGGATCCATGTCCCTTGCTTAGCATGTAGAATCTCATTTGATATCATATGGCATCAGTTTACCCCTCCTTTATTTGGATTTATTTAGACCCTCTTCTTTTGTTGAGGTGCTTTCCTCTTCTTGTCCAACCCCTTAGGGCTTGGTTGTTTTTTCTTCTGGTTGCTTTTAATGCAATAGCTTTGCCAGTTATTAAAAACAAAACAAAAACATCTTCATTGTTCAGAAGTGTGTGCACAAGGGATTCTTGTTCGCATGCATGTGGACGCCATAAAATAATGTTTTTTTTAAGTTCTTTTTGGTGGGTACATGCCTCTTTAGTGTAGGAATATCTGACTAAAATTTAAGCTCTACATCATTAATTATGAATATTCCATAGTACTAAAAAACCCTAAATTGCAAAGTGTAACAAATTAGCTAAATTGGAATTTAATTATAATTTTTTTTTGAAAATTTCTTAAAAAATAAGAAATCCCTTTATGAACAAGTTGGTCATCTTCAATAAAAAAAAATTCTAGTACATTGGCTTCATTCTCCAAATATTATGGTCAAACTAAACTCCACAACTCAAAGTGTGACGGAAAATAGGACCACCCTTTTTTACAACTACCCAATTGTAGGATCTTGTAGTATGTTGACTTTAGAACACGTGGTAAAAATTTCAAAATTTTTCAATATGTAGATTACAAGATACAAGCATTCAAATTCATGAAAATCATTTTTTGGCCTAGTGAAAAGTAGAGTAGCTACACTTCACAAGCTCACTTTTCTATGAAAAAAGGTTCAAAATAGTGGTGCTTCTTCGGATTCTTTTTCCTAGACAAGTTGGCTACATGTTTAAGAAATTTCAAATCATTTGGAATTGTATAATATATACAAAAAAAAATAGTAAATAGAAAGAAGTAAAAAAGGATTCAAAATGCTAAATTGTTAGGAATTTAATTATGGAATTGAAGAACATCAATCCCAATAGTTGTAATGTTTTAATAAACGATCTACATCAGATGATTTTATTTTTTTCAAAAGATATTGAAAATTGAGTTAAATAAACAACTTCATACTTTATTTTAGAGTAGAGAATCCATAACTATCCACAAACTAAAACTCTTCATGATTTTTGACTCATTGATTGAAATGGAATGATTCAAAGCTTTTTATATATACATAAATGTGGAAAACCAATTTCAAATTTTTGCTTTTGTGGAAATTTTTTTTTATCTGCCCAAATTGCCCATTTACAATAAAAAGTAACAAATTAAGCCATAACTTTTGACTCATATTTTCAAATGTCATGAAATTTAGTGCATATGAAAGATATTTCTTGTCTACACCTTCTATTAAAATTTTAGCTAAAATATGCAAATTTTTACTCACAAGTACATGCCCCAAATCACTATATAGCTAAAAATAACAAGTTGATCCTTTAGAGATTAATGGCAATAAGAGAACTTTTTTTTTGTGAACTTTAACCAAATAGTTAAAAGCAATGTCTTTCTGTCTAATTTTGTTAAAGTAGTTTTTAAGGTCAATTTGCCAATTTGCTCAATATTTATATAAAATTTGTAAACCATTAAGAAAAAATTGAGTCCTGGAAGGGCCACTAAGGTTTTTTTTTAGCACGTTGCAATGCAAGTACACAAAAATAATATAATAATAATTTTTAAAATAATTTTAAAAAAAATTAAAAATTATAAGAAATATTCAAACTTGATATGGCACTGATGTGACGCAAGCAATTCTTCATCAATTGCTTTCATTAAAAAATAATTAAAAATTAAAAAAACTTTTGAATTCCTCTCAAATTGCACTCTGGGGTTCAATCCTTAGGGGTGAAATTTTTTGTATTGACTGGCCAAAAAATATCAAATACTGATAGAGAAAAATTCTAGTAGTTTACCAATGATTTTGGAAAATTCTATAAAGAATGGCTATAAAAAAATTAAAGTGTATATTCCCTTTGTTTCAAAAAATGAAAAATAAAATAAAATAAAAGGGCATTTCAATTTTGCTAATTTTGAAAAAACATTAAATAAATGACAGGTTGATGACTGGTGGTGCCTCCAACAGCCACACAGCTATAATGGTAGCGATCTTCAGCACCTTAAATAATAGTCCCAGAATTAGGTCAAAAGGTTCTGCGCTGGGGTAAGCAGTTTCGTAAATCTGGCCGTTACTTGCGGAATGCAGCACCAGGGCCAAGTTTGAATTTCGTAAATAACTCGAAGTTGCTGAAAACCCTGCTGATTATGATACAAGAATTTCAAATTGACAAGTGGTTGTCTGAGTTTTTTGGGAGCTGTAGAAAAGTGTTTGGCAGAAGTTTTTGCTAAATTTTGCCGCGTTTGAGAGCCTGAGCACGGCAGCCTTTAGCCAGATTACTCATCATTCTGAATACATCCGCTAGAGTGCACTCGGCAAGCCTTGATGCCAGGGCCACAATTCTCACCATTCCCAAGACTCCATTGCATTCTCCCTGCTTGCCATTAATTGGGTTTGACACTTTGTGAAATGAGATGAATTCCACAATGCTGAATTAATGGGATGTGTTCAGAAACTATCAATTGGATGGTCACAGATTAATCCCGACTCATTTACTTCCAAAAATTGGAAGCACAAACTTAAAGGAAAATCTAGTTCCGGCGCGCAAACTCTATTTCTTCTGCAACAGGGTGTCGTCGCAAATGTTGCATGACTTGCATCAGTTGTACTAGAGTGTTATGTATGTACAATTTCAACTATCAAGGTTGAATACTGAAAGTTTAACGTACGAAGGGCTCGAGGTGCAGCAGCAGCAGGACGAGCTGGCTAGGCTTCTCCATCCAATGCTTAGTTTCGTCAACCCTCAAATGTGCGAAGAATCTTTCACCTGAAATCTGCAAGAAGACCTGTTGGGATTCATATTTTTTCAAGAAGGAGAAGTCAAGAAAAGTTTCATTTCAAGTTGACTGTACCATTCACGAGGAATTAGCCGATTTGGATCAATCAACAGCTATAGCGCTGAAGCTACAGGACTCAAATCTTATCATCACCGGTTGCGGCTCTTTAAAGCTTGGCTGCCACGAGGACGATTCAAGAGTTGTATTTAAAGGGTCACAAGCATATATGCAGATCGACAATTCCAAGTCACAGGCATATGTCACATTCTTTCTGGAGACTGTCTCACATCTGAGAAAGACTTGAGAGGACACCCATCCTGCAATTAACAGCAGCTGTATGATTTTGGACTTTGGTTCTTGTGCAACGACCGAAAGCATTTGTAACTGCAGCTGCATGCAGTAGTCAGTCCTCTCATGTCTTTCTTAGGTTTTGGACTGTTTCTTTGCTTCAGGAGCAGTACTTTGGTTTCTCTAGAGTCACAGAATCTCAAATTTCAGCTTCGCTAGCAGCTAGCATCAGGGCTAGGAAATGCATTTCATTCTGGAAAGCTAGCAAGCTAGGTTAAGTTACGGCGACCGAGAATTAGGCTCGAATGCACACTCGAAACCTCTTTAATCTTGCTGCTCGGGCTTTCAACTTTTAATTGAACTATGAGAGAGTTCGAATATATGTGGCACACAACTGTCAACATGTTTTCACGTATGCAATGATCGATTGGTTGGCAAATGTGCTGGATATTCTAGATGTCATTTAGAGAAGGTCATCATGAGGAGGTTTTAATTAGTGACCTAACATCCTTTCCCGACAGACTCTGGTTTTGAGCTCACTCCAAGCTGCAGTCGAGGCTGCAATGTTCAATGGCATGGTCCTCTTGTGCTTCTGTAACGTCGTTCTCACGTTCGACAAAGTGCACTTGATTTTGTTCTCTCATGTTCTTCTTGCTTTCTTTTTTCAGTGGTCATTCAGCACACATGATTAGACTACTCCATCGGTTACAAGTTACACATAGATCGAGGACTGTAAGCATTTGGGGTGCAGCTTGATCGATCAATTTTGTAAACGTAATTCGAATCTGTTCCGGCGTCCTCCAAGTTCTGTCTAACTTGGACAGCCTTTTGCAGCTCTCACTGATTGTGTGATTCAGTTGTGACTCTGACTTCGATTTTTCCGACAATGGCATGCTACGAGGGGAGACATGTCATTCAAGTGAGGTTAGTGAGCCCACTCAGAATGCAAACAGAAATTTTGCTGACAGATTTCCTTACATGCAATTCATTAGTCGAAAACGAAATATCCAAAAGTATGTGAATAGCATATATTTACCTGCTTGAAACTGAAAAGGATAGAAGCTCAATAAGGTCACCCGGTCACAACGGTAGCCTAGTGCAATCGGATACGCTAGCATGCAATAGCGACGATACTAAGAAGCACAAGAGAGAAAAGAAACAATAGATATATGTATGTGTAAATATTTATTATTGTTGCGCATCAAAGCATGAAACACTTGTACTATTTGGTGTAATTCGTTGCACGTCGACGTAAAATGCTACCACAACTTCTAGAGATTAAGGGAGCCAACCCATTTGTGACAGGGACCCATTCCCATCATATAGGCTACAATTTTTCGAATCAACAGGAGAAAGCAAGAGATTAATTATAGCACAATTTTCAATGGAATTGTGGCGCATTAAGATTGGTTTTAGTCTTGGTTGATTTTGCAATCAACCCATGGTTGGAAATAGGAAGCCCTATATGACAAAAATAGGTTGAACTAAATCTTCAACTAAAAAATTAATAGTAATTATGTTTTGAGGAATGAAATTTTGAAAAAAATATAGAATCCTTCTAAACTCTATTTTTGTATATGGGAAAATTTCTCCACTCAAGAAACCTATTCTCTAGATATCCTTAATTGCTTAAGTGGTTGGAAATGGGTTAGCTCCCTTACATTGGATGGACTTGAACTGAGTATTGGAAATGTGATTTGTAGTCACCATTATTATCCCTATATTTTTCAATTTTGGGGCTTTTTTTTTCTGTGCTTTAAGTACCTATTCACAGATTGAATGCAAATTACTGAAGCAACAAATGAATCATTCTCTTTAATGACTCCAAACTGCAGAGAATAATATATGGGCCTCTGATTGATTTTGTTGAGGTTCACATACAGTCACTAAATCTGTGCTTGACGAAAAACACAATTCTGATAGCGTTCACTTGTTAGGGGATTCCAACCATTGTGAACTTGAGATAAGTTATGCATAAATGTCAATGCAAGCTTTTGAAGCAAATGTGGCATTATCCCCTGAAAAGAGCGTCCCCCTCCCGCTGCGCCCCCGACTGAATAAAAATAACTGAATAACATAAAACACCTGATTTGCCCCCAGCCCCCCAAAAAATCTGAAGCAAAAAAACTGTGATACAGACACGATAAGGTAACAGGCTCAGAAAGCGTGCATTTAAGGGAAGAAAAGATGCCTCAGCAGAAATGGCCAGGGAGGATTGCCCCCTATATTGCCCTGTGTTTTACCCTTTAAAAGAAAACAGGAATTTTTATTTGCCACACATGAAAAGTTGAAAACATTTGCAAACTTTGAGTTCATATTTGCAATGAGAGGCCTCAAATAGTCAAATTAGCTAGGGGACGTGAAGAAATATAGAATTTAATCAGCACAAAGTAAGCGGCAATTTTTACATTTACCCTTTGACGGGGCAATAGTGAAAATTTTAATTTTAATTTTCTGACTTCGAATGAATAAGATATGGTTTTTCCAAGTTAGAGGTGCTTAGGTCCCTATTAATGCTCATAGGGACAACTATGACGAGTAAAAATATGCCTTTGAATGGAGCCAATGAGTTTGTGAATGATCCATCATACATTTCCATTCAATTCAATCCCCATTGTATATCAAAATTTATTGCAATCCATTCATATCTAGCACTGGTATTAAAGCCTCACCAAATTCGCAACTTTATTATGAGTAAAAATCACACATGATAGCAACACTTGTCACGTACTCAATAGCCTAAAATCCCATGCATGGTATGGCAATTTCTCACCACACAAAGTCACTTCCATTTCTACATCTTTGTGCACTATTTTTAGCACTTTTTTTTTTAATGGAATTTTATTAATATAAGAAATTTTTTTGAGCCTTCTCCTATATATAGAATGGATATGGTATATAGAATATGGATGTATAATATGGAATATTGAATTCATATGACAAATGGATACATATTCAAGATATCAAATATAAGATTATTCATAATTTTGGAAGTATTAAATAGAATACTAATACAATACTATATATATATGTATATATATATATATATATATATATATATATATATATATATATATGATATAGGATGCAATTGATAATTCCATATCAATTGCAATCAAACATGTTTAGGAAAAATTATAGATATGCAGATAATGAAAATTCACTCATTTAAGGGAGTATTTGATGATTCTATCACCATTCTTACAATAGTTGAGAGTCTAAGGATGTACATGAACTTGGTATTATTTTGTTTTTGTTTGCACATGTGACTTATAGAAGAATTTGAAGTGAAGTGTAGTATGATACAAACTCATCCATTTGAATCACAATCAATGTGCATATATAAGGTAGAAACATCTCAAAGTATCCAATTGTCCCAAAGGTTGAATGATCAAAAATATTTAATGAGGTTATTAATGAAATCAAGGAAAAATGAAACTAAAGTGATTTTAAAAGTTCTTGATACCCTAATAATATTTTACAAATTTTCAAAGTTGAAAGCATAGGATAGTCTAATATACATAACTTTAAAATCACCTTGAATGGACACCCTTGAAGCACAAAATGTCTCAACTTTCTTTGTTTGCTTCAATAACTTCCTTACCTCTCATTGGTTGCTTTTGAAAAATTGTGGTGATTTTTGAGCCTCATAGAAGTGTTCATTCAAGGCCATTTTTTTTAGATGTTTCTACCTTATTGACACTATGCATCATTTTTACCCTGAGGTACAGTAACTTACATTAAAAATTTGGAATTCAGATTTACAATTGCACCTAATTAAACTTTATTGATGACTTGACTGACTACCATGGCAAACTAACTTAATTTAAGTGACCAGAGATTTCAAGTGATACATGTGTGTGCATTCTCACACATGTATCCCAAATCAGTGACTAGGTTGTCACCAGGCGATCACGTGCTTCGAATATCTGCGCTGGTTCAACTTGCATCGACTATTCAGGTCGCTCTCTTATTACAAACAAACGGCAAATATGTTGGTATAAATATATATAAATAGAAACATAAATAATATTAAGTATGCAATGTCACGACTCTTGTCACGAAATCTGTCACATTTTCATCATGGAAAAATATTATTCAAGTATTTCATCTAATATTCCCAATGAAAACTTGAAGTGTAACTAACATTGTTCTAATTTGTCATGATTGCCCATATTTCCATTGTTTCTTGCCTACTCTTGTATCCCCTAAGACAATATCCTACTTTAAGCTCATGGACACCATCTTGAATATCTATATATAACGGTTATTAAGTTATTTCATTAAAATGGTGGTATTTCACAAACTTGACACTTTTAAGTTCAAAAAGTGCAGTTTGAACTGTATACTTGTTCTAAATTTCATGGTTTTAGGGTCTAAAATCTACACTAGATTTAGAAATTTAATAGAAAAATGGTGGAAAAATGGCACTATTTAAAAAAAATATTTGTTATATTCACATATATGTATATTCATGACTTTGGCAATCTTCTAGTTGGCTAGAGCATTTTGTTACTTCAATCGTCACCACCAATCCTAATTTATGGTAGAACCACCCATAGTCAACCACTTAAGTGATTTTGTGTATGTTCTGAAGCAATAAAAAACAATGTACATTTTTTGCCATGTATAAAGATAGAAATCATAGGGATTACAAATATTTTGGTAATTTCATGCCTTGAATTGAAATTATTATGAGTTTTGAAAGTCAAAAATTGATCTTGATTCATATCCAATGTATAATTAAACTCTTTCAATTCTAATCATTCAAGAACTACTTTCCCACTCACTACTTCCTAATGCCTTGCTCACTACTTTGGGGCACATGTCATGACCTTATTAGTCCCAAGCTTGAAAAGGAGAAAATAACACATTCAAAGCTTTGGTTGGAAATTTGTTCCAGCCGTGGTTGAAAATGGTTGCATCCTAGAAGTTGGGTGTGTATCCTGATCATGAATGGGTGGTTCTACCATATAAAGCTTTCTACAGAGGAGTGTCACAATTATGGTGCAAGCAAGCAGGGGAATCTGCACATTCACAAGTCTCCACTAATTTAGAAATGAGGATTCTGGAATAATATATTTGACAATTCTTCCCATGTGTGTCTGCGTGAATTGGCTAGCATTGCACTGCGAATTCATGTGATCAAGGCACTGATCAGGTAGTCACGTGATTCAGATCGATCATATGATCGAGTTGTCTCGGCAATGTTTGCATGAGTTTCTCAAAATTTGACTTAATATTTAGTACTGCTCGCTCGTGAGGTATAAATTCCAGGCCGCGCACTTGTTCGCGATCGAGCATGCAGTTCTGAGTTCGCTAGCGGAATTGAGAGTCAATTTACTTCATGCATGATTATTTGGGCTCTCTGTGGAAATTAATCGATCGGTTGCAATTGTACTAGAGCGCGCTCTTCCCTTGCAGTTTACCAACTAACATAGTTCCTTGATGAATAGCTAATTGATGTGGACTGACCACACGATATATACCGTAGTAGAAATTAAAACGCATTCAACCGGGCGGTGAGGTCATGATCCGCAGTATTGAGATAGAAAAGGAATTGAAAAGCCGCTAGCCCCGGTATGTTACTTGAGTTGTTCTGATTGCTCTCAATCCTGCACTTTAGATTGTTTAGTTTAGCCAACGTTCGTGATAGATACTGTACGTGTTCAATACTCAATGTCTTAACTGTTGGGTGTCCAGTTTGTTAGACTACGTACCCGACCATCTTCGATCAAATATTATGAATAGTTTTCTCAATATGCTCAATATTTTGAGATGGTTGCGAGCTAGCCAACTCGCTCGCTTAGTACTAGAGTTCCACTAGCTTCATTCATACATGCATTACTGTCTGACGTACATGTCTCAGTCTCAGGAAAGAGCAGCATCAATCTGCTAGCACGACTAGAATTCAACCCCTTTTAGCATCGTCTTTGTAACAACTTTTGATCGTTGCTGAGAACACTCTAATATATGTGATTCCAAAGTTGACATCCAACGTTTCTACTAAACAGTGTTCAAAATGGACAGCGTTTGGGAGCATGTTCACTGAAAAATGTTGCATGCTTACTTCGGCATGTTCCAACTTCCAAACTTTGCATGTTTGCTCAAGCATGTACCAAAACGATCTATGTAGCTAAGCGTTGTTGAATAACGTATCTAAACCCTTCAAATTCTAGTAGTGAATGGTAGTTTCCCTCATGGCGTTCTCCATCGACCTCCGAGAACTGAACAAGAATCTCACTAAAATCCAGCAGTACATCAACGAGTTCGACACCCCAGGCCGTTCCGTCATCCAACGGATCACCGCCTACGCCACCTTGACCGTCAATGTGACGCCCTCTCCCAGTCTCGAAGCCGCCTTGAGCCAAGAGGGCAGCGATGACTGGCACCAGGCCCAGAAGGCCCTGGACTGGCAACCTGAGCAACTCCATGACAGAGACGACGTCGAGGTGCTTCACTACTTGAAGCTCATCAACGGCATGAATCCCTACCGCACCCAGTACGCCGGGAACTCGAAGACGAACTCGATGACCACCAGTTTGCACGGCACCGCTTGCGCAGAGCACGAAGTGCCGCATCTGTCCTCGTTTCGTCGCCACCTGTGGAGATGCAGCCTGTGGGAGAGACCCACCTTAGCTTCGTGTCGGTACTACACGATTCAGCACTGCTCGGACAAGCTTTGTAGGCAAGTGTTGGCGCAGAAACCGTGCTCGTGGGCTTCCTATTTGGATGGAGCGAGGTGCACGACGCTGGTGACGCCGCGACAGTCAGACGCTAGCATTCGTCGTGCGGAGAATTGGGTTTTAGAACTTGATGTAGTCGATAGGTATAGTCCAAATTTCACCCACACCTGGAAACGTCCTTGTATCAAAACATCACACACTAAGGACCGGCCTTGGCCAGATGCAGAAGCACAGGGGCTGCAATCTCGGGTGCAAATGAAGAGATTCAACGGGACACGTTACCGTGAGGACCGCAAGAGATGGCTGGCGGAAACCCGAGTCCCGAATCACAAGCACAAAATCTCGTTCGGGACGTTCAAGTCGGAAGAGGAGGCGGCGCGCGCGGTGGACGCGGCGTTCTATTACTACAACAAGCCGCACCATATCAACTTCCCCGACTCTCCATTGCTGATGCCGCAAACCCCAGGAGCCGTTCTAGTAAACGAGAACGAGAAGCTGAGTTTCGTGAAGGAGCAAGCCCAGAGAATGGCAAACCTCGTATTTGCAATCCCGGAACCTCCTTGTCAGTACCCAATTGCAAATGAGGGAGACTGCCCTGTCGACTTGTTCCTGCAACCAGGAGTTTCTGGATCTGAGTATTGTAGCTCTGACGCTTCAGCTGGTCATCGCAGGAATGCAGTGCAGATCACTGAAGTGGGGACTACTGAAGAGGAGAATGGGATGTCCCGTTTGCCTGAATTTGTGCCAGAGGCTTCCCTGCAATTGCAACATTCCAGTCTTGTGTCCAAGGAGAGGAGGTTGTCGGCCATGCCCGGGGAGGATCCTGGTTTGGGGTTTCGTGGGTGTGCCGATCTTCCGAGTTTGAGCGACGACTGCTTCGATTGCCTTCCTGATGATCCTTTCCTTCATGTCTCGGAGTAAGTTAACCATAGATAGATCCATGGTGGGTGGGTAAGTTATCATACTTTGGTTACTTTTATTTTTCCAATTTGAAGTTCAAAAAGTTAGACTCGATCTTGGAGGCGGAGCCAAATTTAGACACTCACATTGCAGTTCACAAGACCGCACCGCACCTTCTTTCCATGGAAGGTGGAGCAAGTTTGGATGTAAAACTTCGAAATTTAATGCAGAGTTTGTAGGCCGGCCTTAACCCTAATTAAGGTTATCCCTCGCATATCCTATTTCAAGTGGAATTGTTGTTGTATTGACCGTAAGGGATAATTAAAACAGGTTCAACAGGTTCCGATTACAAGAGGAATAGTTGAGGTGATCGATCGTGAGGGATTCAAAAGGACCAACTATGAATCATACATAGTGTGAACTTCTCATCATGTTCACGCTGCAACATCAATTGAAATGTGCATTTGTGTCCCTTTGAGAGGCAGCAATTGCATTGTTGGCATAGATCATGCAATTTTGTTTCATTCTAAATGATGCTTTGATGGGATTTTTAGTCTAATGAGAACTTAAGGTCCATAATTTTTCACTCCTTCCTCTAATACTAGAATTAATGGCATCTAATTGATATTTCTTTTCATACATCCTTGTTTAGGCTTTGTATTTGTATCTACTTCAAAATTATACTCCGTATACCACAAGTACCAGTGCATTCAACAAACCAGCTAGAAACAAGGACATTGTCTTTGCCATAACTAGGTGAAGTCCCTAATGAGAGTGTCGTCGCAAGTGTGAAGCTCGAATGTCATTTCAGAGGTTGTAGTAGACCATAAACTATTGTTGATGTGATACACTTCAGAAATCATCTGTAAATTGCAATTTCATTATTAACCCTTGCGTGCAATGGATTATTAAGCTGCAAGTATGTCTAATCTATGCAGATATGAGGCCTGTGTGCGCTGCCGCTATAGCTAGAATATACGCAACAAGATAAGCTGCAGCTATAATTATGGGCTCGTTCCAGCCAATCAACTCTAAATGATGATGAAAAGGTGACATCCGCAGCAGCCGACGCCCCTTCCCTTCCACTCGCTTCGTCAGTTTGAAGAACGATACCTGTATGAACCTTGTCAATCATGTATCACTGCAATCCATCTCAAATCTGATATTTACTGCAAGTCCTTCCTAATGATTTCAGTATTAATTCTTCAACAAAATAGAGTCTTTTCAATACTACAGGCACTAAAACACATTCAAACAACATTAGAAAGTGAAATTTTGATACCAACCTTTCACGTTTTCTACAGTGATAAGCAGCAAGGAGGGATTATTGTAACTATACATCTTGACAGTCTAGTTAGAATAAAGATGCAATTGTGTGCTGGAGGGACACAATACCTGTATGATAACGGAGACAGTTTCTATAATGAAAACCCCTGAGGCGATGAATAATGGGAGAAACATGCCAGTGCAAGCAGCCATGGCCGCTAAACCTCCTCCAAGAGCCAGGGAACCAGTATCTCCCATGAATACTCTTGCCTTGTACCTGTTTTGTGTCAAAAATCCTATGCACGCTCCTGCCATTGACGTTCCAAAAACACCTAGACCTGTTGTTGTCAAATACAACTTGTCAAGACATGTTTCACCAGCCTGAGGACGAAGATTGTAGCAATATTTTTCAAGCTCTAGTATATTATTGTAATTACCTATGTTCAATGCTCGAATCATGGGCGTAAAAATCTATGCCAACATTTAGTATAAATATCTGTTCATTTACAGAACATAGTACTTACAAGGATAGATTGGGAGAACAGCAACAGCCATTCCTATGTAAGCAACCGCACATGTGCCAGCAGCCAACCCATCCAATCCATCAGTCAGATTAACTCCATTGCTCATCGCCGCAAAGCAAAAGGCCGTCAATGGTAGATACCATTTACCCAGATACCGAAGCCCAAAAGGAGCTGGCAATGGGAGCAATCTATTCCTGCAACCACAGTAACGAAGACGATCAGCTCCTTGATCATCAAGAATTTCTTGAACCCCACATTAAAATTGTGACAAAAATGGACAATTCAAGAAGAAATGATAATTGAAACGTATGTTCTTTGCAGAAAACATAAGGAAACAGTGAAAGAGGGGTGAAGTACCCCGGTGATAAGGAGGCAACCACACATTTTATAAGGAGATTGCAAGCTGGCGCTGTCGAGCCAAAACACAAACCACAGACCAACAGCTACCTGCATTCAGCACCCACCAAGGCAAGGGAACTCAGATACTGCTCCCATTTCACTTGAGACCGTGCAGTGATGTAGACCAGCAGCTTTTCCTCACACAAGTGGTGAAATACAAAACTGTCACTAACATTATAGCGTTTCAATACTTGAAACTAATCTCCAAGAGACCTGTATCCTACTTAAGCACAATGGATGATAAGTGGATGACCTGTATCCACACTGATACATCAAACTTCATAACACAATCTAGCTGAAGCATGAGAGGTACCTGCAAGAAAAACTTCAGAGATCCTGGCATACCATAATTGTGTTGCCGCCAAAGTGCCAACCAATCATCTGCAAATCCAATTGCTGCGAAGGCAAGGGTTGCCACACACACGCCCCATAGCTCTGTAGACCAAAACCCAGTGGCTATTCTTGCAACCCCTACACCTATTGGAATAAAATACAACCCCCCCATGGTCGGTGTCCCAACCTTGGACCGATGAGCTTCAGGCCCTTCTATCCGGAAAACTTGATGAGTTTTCAATCGCTTCAACAATGGCACGCAGAAGGATCCCAAAAATGCTGTCGTGGCTGCTGCTATACAAAAAGGACCTGTGAGAAAACAGTGTAACAGCGGCCTCCGTATTACTCTCCAAATGTACGAGTCTATTGTAAGCACTGTCCCAAGTGAAACCAAAGCTAGAGCAGTAGTTGCCAAAATTCCTTGCCCAATCCTGTAGTGCCCCAAAAGTACCACCAGCACATTGCAAATCAGGGTAAGGAAAGATGAACAACCATACGATCTACAATTTACCAAGTTCAATCACATGCCAAGGACACAAACATTCAGTTATGTGGAGCGAAAAGTTGGGTGATTCGAACAAACCTTTTAGCAAACGTATGTCTGGAAGTGATTAATGGTGCAGCTAAGTCGAACCTCCTTGCTTCAGTTTGGGAACTTTCATCATAGAAGTCAAAATAGGACTCCTGATCCGATTCAGATCCTGATCCAGAAGTGTACCCGCTGCGTGATCCGCCTGGCGATCCCTCTCCATCGGAATAGGAATTCTGCTCTCCAGACGAAAAATCATCTCCACCAAAATCTCCACCCTGCAAGGTGAAGCATCATAAGCAGCAAAAGCAGTAAATGAAAGGAATGATAAGGAATAAGAGAATTGCAAGTTCCCAACTTACACCTTACACTTTGCATTAGGTCAGTAATTCACCTCATCACAGCAAATTTCAAATGGCGAGCGAGCCCGTCTTTGATTATCATACTCGATGAACTTGCGACCATGAGAAAACTTCGGCTGAATTGAACACAAATTTCCCTGCATACTAGACCATGTGAATTCATAGAGAAATTCTTGTTTTGCCTCGAAGACCATTGCAATAAAACCCGAGAGTCATCGTGATCTGCATAGAGTAGTCAGCCCCGAATAAAGTTCTAACATTGGAAATAGAATAGATTCATTTTACATTCTACGTCCAATAGTCTAAAAAGCTACCACAAAAGTTCAGCAAAGTGGTGGAGCTCAGAATTGTATGAAAATACTCTCAGTAAGGATTAACCTCTGGCAGGGTGTTTGGTGATGGCCACGGCTGTAAACACTTGTACGCAAAACTTGTAGAGCTGGCCTTGATTTTAACAACTAAACGAGGTTTCAGCGAATCACATTCTTTTAGATCCAGCACCTAATACACAGGAATCAAAACCACCTTAAGAAAAAGACCACATTGAGGCCAACCAAAAATTGGCCCTTTGACTAGTTCAAATTGCTTCACACAACAAGCGCCTCTCACACGATTCTGCACCCAGGGTTCCCGAAAAATGGAATCCTCTGTTTTTTATCCATTTTTCCATTTGCATATTTGATTACCATAGACTGCGTTGTTTTCGATCCTGTTTTTCAAGGATTATGTTCTTAACCTGTAATTGCATATTCAAAGATTAAAAACGTGAACAAACATTCAAATTCTTACTGAACTCGAAATCAGAGAACGAAACAAAAAGGTCTAATTCCATCTTCAGGTACACTATCTATACCTCCTAGCCAAAACAGCAAGCCCAAACAATCCACCTGAACCGAAACGAAAAGAGCACAATACCAAACCAATACCCGGCTATGTCGACCTCCGCTTCTTGCAACCGGTCCGCGACATCGCTCAAGTGATAAATCCCCTACACAGTACATGAACCAAAATTTACACACACAGCATCCCCAAACAAAACCCTAACCCTAATACGGAACAGCAAAATCACGCCCCAAACCCAGATTCTTCGCAAAAAACAAAACGAGAATGAAATTCAACGAAACTGAAGCGTGAAGGGAGACTCACCAGATGCATGTCCTGTGGAGGAGGGGCAGCAATAGATCGTATCCATTGAATCTGGGTGATGCTCAGGAGTTGCATAAACTTGAAATGTTTGTGGCTCAACGAATTACATTCGTTTACCCACTCTATAAATTACCTGCTTCTACCCAAGTATGCATCTTCCTGAGCAGCACTATTCGTGAATTGCAAAGAGATTGACATGATCAAGACAATTTCTCAAAGTCGACAACTGGTCAGGCGTTCGAGCTACGTGTTAAATGTTACAAACCATTGTAAGACGTGAACACAAGCACTTCCCACTTGTTGTGTGACCTAAGCCAGCGAGTAGCAAAGCCAGTCTCTGTAAAAGAAAAGCCCAAAGCAAGAATTGCAGGCACCCACAAAGCCATGTCCAGGGAATCGGCCAAGTTGAGGGGCTGCATGCGAAGCCGATCGTTAGCGTGTCTACTTGTAAGGAGAGAAGAATGATTCCTTGATGGGATGATTGGACGATTGGATGGATGATATTTCATTATTTCATTTAAACTTTTCTTTGGAAACGTCTGAACATAGGATTGTTGAACTTCAAGGCAGGGGTGCATGAATCAAGGACTCCTTTCATTGATGCTATCAGACGGAGCATCTTGAATGCAAGCTTTCCCTATGCTTCCATAAACTATCAATACCTTAAATTAGGCTGTTTGTTTTCTTTGTTTTTTACATTGAGATTTCCCAAACTGTGCATCCGTGGGTAGCGTTCTTGGTATCCTCGGAAAGCTCTCAACAAGGAGGGTGCATGGGCTTTGTTTTGTGACATTTGGACCTGTGGCGTGAAAGTTATTGAGTTTTGAAGTTTTTATCATTTAAAAAATTAGAAAATTACTTTCTTGACCGTGGCAACGGCACGGGGCGCATGGGTAGACAATTTGGCTCCATAGTGCAAAAAAAACTAAAAAGCCGGTCCAGATGATATCAGGAAACGGTGCCTCACATGCGTCCATGGCCTTCAGACTTCTGTCGAGCAGCGCTTGGTCACAAGACCCAGTTCCCTTTGCCGTGTCCATCCCTATGGCCACGAGCCTCCTCCTCAGTCCCCACCGCAGCACCACGTTCTCCATTCTCCATTCTCCATTCAGGTCCCCTCACAGTAGAATTTCCACTCGAGAATTGTATAACGGATTCATGTTCTCTTTCGAAGTTGGTGTCGATATTCTTTCTCTCGAGCACTATGCATGTCGAGGCGACCTTGAGTTTGCATCGTGCTCTTTGAATTTGCCATTTTGCTTCACACCTACTACTGCTTTGCAGCGCTACAGAACGGCTGAATTGCATGGCGAAGTCGCTACTTCGGAGTCAGGATTGTTCAATCGCATTAGATAAATCGAAGTCCGACCTTTTTTCTGGGATTGCTGAAGAATTTGTCAGAGAGTTGAGATAATCAGAGCAATGCGAGGTCGACTTCAGGGCATTTAGGGTTTAGTTGTTGTTTGGTAGTTCAAGGGGATTGAATGAGGTCTTTATTCCACAGTCGGTATGTATTCAATGAGGGCAGTGTTCCGGTTAAGGGCCTACTCGACATTGGGAGCTGGCTCTGAGAATGCATACAAGATACTTGGCCTCCAAAGGAATTGTAGCGCTGAGAGCGTTCGCGCTGCGTTTCGTGAGTTGGCGAAAGCCACGCATCCGGACAAGCAGCAGCCTAGTCTTAGTGGGTCGGCTTCCAGTGCTCATTTTGTCCGCGTACTGGCTGCATATCAGGCACGTGCCTGCCCCTTTCTTTCTCACGATCAAGCCCTAGAATCACAAATTGGGCTTCATGTTTGAGTAGGTCGTATGAAGTCTTTCTTTGTCCAATTGGACGTGCAATACAATTTGAGCTTGTCTGAATGATATCTTTCAGAACATGATCAATCACATTGGTCAGTCCAATTGGACGCGCACTATTCTGGTGTTATAAATTTTGACCCTGTCTGAGTGACATTTTGCATAATATGGTCATTCATATTTGTCGTTTTCAAGCCAGAATTCTTGGTTTTAGAGGTTTTAGGATGTTTTTGGCGACGAGGATGCTGATGGTAATCTGCTGTAGATTCTCGCAGATCCCCGGAAACGAGCACTGTACGATGCTCAACTGGCAGCGCAAGAGAAGCGCCAGCAAAGGAAGGAGGAGTTTTACCAGCATTACCGAAGGACAGAGTATGCCCCGAAGAGGAGAAAAGCAGATTTTGATCGAGGATTTGACTCTTCATATGCGGATCCTAGTGCAGGCATCCATGAACCTGAACGGCAAGAGTTCGTATGCCCGGACACCGAAGTTGTGGAGTGGCTGCGGCATTACCGTTCTGCGATTACATCTGTCGTGCATCGGCGAGAGATTGGTGTTGGGGGTGGATTGCTTGAGGGTGTTCGTGGCGAGTTAGGATCTGCTTTGCGGAAAGCTTATCACGGTCCTCCAGTGTGTGAAGAGAAAGGTATACCCAATTGTTTTGAAGCTGATGAACGAGCTGAGCCGCATGTGGGTTCCGACATTCTGCAGCTGGTTTCAGGACACAATCTCTTTGGCTTTGTCCGTGTGCCTCATCATCCCATGTTGGAAAGCTCGGAGTTACGCACCAATGCCAGTGATGATACGACTAGCAATACAAGAAAGTATTCGTATGCCGATTCTTCCGATAACTATAACTTCGGGCATATGGGACATAGTCGTTCGATGCAGAGTCTAGGGAACGAAGTCGTCGAATCCGAGTATGTGGATCTTGAGTTGCATGTGTTTGGAAAGGTAATTGCAAGAGCATCAAGGGTGCAGCCCGAGGTTGATGATTCCAGTCTCAAGTCAAGCGATTGTATCTACGTGTATTCCGCCCTTCCAAGCTCTGAGGAAAATCGACAGACGTTGAATTCAGGCTCAGGCCTCGTAGGAACTATTCATGGCCTTGGTGACGTAAGTCCTCAGGTAGTTTGCGCAGTGCATGGCCCTGATGGACAGTTGACGCACAGGATTGTGCAACATCACTCTCCACTGGTGGGTAAGGATCCCAATAGTTTTTGTTGCGTAGCATCATTCAGATACTTAGTTGTTGGTCTCAGTTGCTCTGATTATTGATTGCATAGGCTGGCTGCTGTTTGGTTAGGCAGGCATGCTATTGTATGGCATGAGCTGTTGTTCTATACCTGAATTTGGAAAATTGCTTCAATGTATGATTCGTGCAGGTTAAACACATGACATGGTTCAAAAAAAATGGGGGCTGTGAATGTCGGTGCCGCCGGGCATTCTTGCTTCCTAGCAGGTTTATCTACTGCTTTTTTTGTCCAATGAATAGTTGTTATGTTGCTCTTTCAAAACTCTGGTATGGTTAGTCTATTCTGTGGAAAGCAGCCTTCACCAATAGGGTGAATTGCGACTTCTCTTTCAGCTGAACAATAATCCCCTTGTAAATTCTTTGTGATGTTTCTTAGGTATTGGATATTTGCCCCTCGCTCTGCAACACATAATGTTGGTGGTTGGTATATTGAAACCTGGAATTCCCAAGTTCGTCACAGGAAACGCCACAGCGAACGAACTGAGGACGAATATGGTGTGCTGGAATCAAATGTCCAAGAGAATTTGAGGTACTCATAACCCAAGCGTCAAGTCCTGTCTCAATCACTCTTTAGGAATCTTCTGGAAGGTGTCGGCTGTTTCATGCAGTCACATGACTTTGATCAGATATCTGAGTCCCACATGCTCTACTATTTGTCACAGCCGTAGTAATATTCAATTACACTTGACTTTGCTGGTGATCTGAAATTGCCAATTGTGACGTTGGAATGTATTCTTTTTCGTGGACCTCTCGTGGGACTGATGGAAGTTGTTGGATTTGGATAGCAGGATAAATCCAGCTATGTACATAATTGCTGCTGCATACAAGACCTTAGATGAGGAGGCTGCTAAACGGCGAAAATTTTCGAAATTCGTAGAGCTTAGCACTATGGTTTCTACCTTCACCTTGTGGTGCAAAGACAAGCTTAAGCTGTCTTAAGATCATACAAAATGTAACCTACTATTGAAAAATGGGAAGAATCCTTGATGACATATTTCCTGGCGAAGATTTCTACTCTTTTTCTCAAGGTTCAAGCCATGTATTCAGGGTTGAACAATCTGCAAGTCGAACATGTTTCATATTTTCTGATTTGTTGAATTCACTTAGGTTAATAAGGCGATACTCGAATCCTTTTCAGTGTCTTGTTGTTGCCTGGGACTCAAATCGGTTATGCGACTGTAAGGACTTCACTTCACTGGATGACATCCAGTGGGTAATTTGATTGCCGGTTTTGACGTAGGGCCTTAGATCCGAAAAGATGAGTCTCCTTCATCCGCTCATGGCCAGTAATTTGTTGATCGTTAGTTAGTTCGTGAATTAGTTATTTAAATGGTTAGTTAGCGAGTCTGTCTGCCTAACTCTCTTCACATGTCTCATATTAGGGTTCTGCCTAATAATTAGGGTCTCTGCTCCATGGGCGAGGTGATCAGGGGAGTCATTGCCGCTAAAGTAGAGAGATGCTTGCAACCAATACCTGATCAAATTTGACCTCACTTTGACTTCGATTCCAGTTGTACCAGTTAATGGCAAAGGCATTGTCATGTCAGCGTTTCACGTGAGTCTGCCATTGTTATTGGGTTCCCAGGAAGGGTTTAGCCACTCACAGCAGCAACTGCCGTTGTTGCATTGGACTTGATCACTGACTTTCAGGTTTCTGTTGTGCTCATCGATGTCGGAGTATTGGACTGCTTCGCAAGGAAGGGCGAACCGTACAGGCCATCACAAACGAGCCCATTTACGTGCGAGATGGCCGCAAAATTCGTCTGTTCTATCACAGGAAATGTTATTCCGGAGATGCAGACCCGAGGACGCAAGCCAGCAGTTCCTACACCGACAAGTCCTGGGGCATGCGGGAGAAAGCTCCGGGTCACAAGGGCCGAGGCAAGTGGTGGACCAGTGAGTTCGGGTATCGGGGGCATCCTGTTGGGGCTCCTGCCACGCTCAGAAACTTGGCCCGTCCTTTGCTTTCGGAAGCATTGAGACGTCCCACTTCGGTCTTACAGAAAGAGAGCTCTCCGTCGTCTGACTGCTCTCAAACGGCGGCTCTGGTGGACGCTGATACTGATTGGAGCAAGGCGATGTTCGAACAACCTTTTTCCAGAAGGTAACATTACTTGCCTCACTTTAAAGATTTTATCCAATACGTAGAAATTTGAGTTCTGTGGGGAGATGTGTAGTTCTGTGGGGAGATCTTGGGTACAAGAGCCAAGTCTGTTGAGATGAAAAGAAATCCATTGTGTACTATTCCCTTATGCAGTTTCTACGAGGTTGTAGGACATTAGAAGCGACAGTAGGCAGACCCTTTCCCATTCAAAGATCAATGGCCATAGATATTTAGCCAAGTCATGCTTACACCACCTGCTAATTGAAGGCCAAGCGAGTGTATGAATGGATGAGTTGGTATTGGTTGCTGGTGTCAGTTAGGAGACGGTTTTTAGTATCCTCTACCTCAATGAATATGTCTTTCTTTCATAAAAGATTCTGCAAAGTGTTTGGATTTCTTTAGGTCATGGATTTTGGCCTTGTCCACTTATTTGTGGTTGGCATTTTGCAGGAAGATCTGCAATTCCAGGCCAGCAATAACGTGGCCTTAAGATTAACTATTTAGGCACCTACAATTTAAATGACACTCAAACTTCTTGACCCAAAAGTGTCCTTTGAAGCTCTCATATCAACTACATTAACTGTTTCAGTTTTTTTGGCTCCAAAATTTGTAAGTTCTGTTTTTAAAGATCAGGCATTAGTTTATGTTGGTACAGTGTCACCCTTTCAATGGTATTACATGTCAATTCGGACATTCGAAGACTTGCCAACATTAGACTTTGTAACATTCTGTAGTCTCCCACGTGCACTCTGCCGATTTGATTCGGTCTAGTCTTGTCGCAAGTGTATTCTTATTATGGCAGATCATGCAAAAAAATGTAAGATCGTTCCCATTCAAAGTTTGAAATAAAGGTTTCTCTTTTTAAAGAATGTTATAATTTGCTAGAGTGTTTTGATTATAACACTAATTCATAATGATGAATACTCCATATCTTTATATTGCTTAGATCAATTTGATTTTTTAATTTTTTATAAAGAATTGTGTAGAATAAAGTATATGATGGAGGCAAAAGCTAAATTTTTAATAATTTAAAATAGAATTGAAACATGTCAAGTCTTAATGGTGAGATTGATTTAGTAAGAATTCTTAAAGCCTATAATCTATTGTTTGGAGAAATGGTCAAATTAGTTTTCAAAACCAAATTCTATACATATTCTTTCAAGAAGATGCTTTGATAGCTTCAAAATGAGCTTCTTTATAATTTTCACCTTGTATAATGTGGTAAATTCATGGAGAACCAAGTTCAATGTGTATCAAAATAAGGATGAAGAAGAATGCAAAAAAATAAAAATAAAAAATGAATCTTTTTCAACAAATGAATATTTATTGAATATAAATGTGGATTTTTCATTTGGATCCAATTCAATTTCAGAGACTCACCTATTAAGGTTAGCTTTGGCACTTTCTTCTAAGCCAAGAAGGAAGAGGAATAAATAGACAAGAAGGTACAAACAATGAATCTTTCTCAATAAATAGTGCATTCAACTATTGTTTACAACAGGGTACTCTATGTAACCATCATAGGAAGCCTATCCAAAATAGGTTCTTCTACCATAATTCAAATATAGTGCATTCTAGTACATTAGGAATATAAAAAAATTATACTGTCTAATGTCGAGAAATTAGTGAGGGACAAACCCTAATTTCACTTCTACTGTTTGGACACAGAGTACCTGAAATTCCACAGTTTCCGGTATTCAGATTTTAATTTGGGTAGGGTCGGCAGAGCGTGCCAACCCTCCATGGGCCCAAAAATAACGTCGGCCATATGTCTTGAAAATCCATACAGCACAAGTCCGAAGACCTGCATGGTATATTTAACCAACCGACCCTTTTTAAATACAATCGTAGTTCCTTATAGTTTATATACTTTACTCACCACCTTCGTTTCTCCAAACGGTATGGGACAATAAGTCGCTTTTCACAGACGAACAAAAGAATTCCCACAGCACTGAAAAAATGAACATACTCACTCGTTGTCCGCCTTGTCCGAAGTTGTGAAACCAAAACAATCTTTACTTCCCCTCTATTTCGAATCACGATCCATGAGGCGTTCAGAATGATAAGTTTCTACAACACGTGGTGGAGAGTGTCCTGCATATTTCGTGGTGATTGAGAGGGTCACCCAACGAAAATACAGCTTTTGGATTATTTTATGGAAGTTTTAGCTCACAAACGGAATGACTAGGTTGCACTTATGAAGCTGGTGAAATCAGGAATGACCCCTTTATCCAGAATTTCTTTTTATTGAAACTAGAGTCAGAATCGTCAGCCCTAAATCGCAGAGCTTTCTAAGATGCACGAAGTGATCAAAAAGAGCTTCATGAAGCCCTAATTGTTATCAGTTGAAATTTTTCTAAATTAGTAACGAAGCAGTGAATTTACGTGACACCCATGTCTTTTCTGTTGGCAAGCCGTTCTGCAAGCTCTATAGCAAAAGACGAGAGGAGCTTAGTGATTCTCCTCTCGCCCAAAGTCGAACACAAGGCCAATCTGCATAGAAAATAGGCATCTAGACGTTAGAAGCAGAAGCACAGACTTCGAGATGCAAACAAATGGACTGGCATTTGGACCTCTAAACGTGACCTGCGATTCATATGCTGCAGAATTCACATGAAAGCAAACATTCATTACCTCTGGAGGAACTGGTGGATTACGTGCCCACTTTGAACCTCCTGGAGCCCAAGGGACTGCAAAGCACAACACGAAACCACGATGAGAACCATTTTTGACGAAATAATATATCTATGGCCAAAGATAACAACCATCCATAGTTTGGCAACATGGAACCACTTAACATATCCATCTTCGGGACATGGTCAAATGATTGGTTTGAATGAGCGTCAGATAAAGCAATTGGTAAGGTAGAGGGTACTACTTGCGTGATTTTAAGTATTTAAAAAAATAAATAGGAGTGCGACTGCGGGAGCCGCTGAGAAATCACTATCAGCAATATCACGAGAATTTTCGGATGAATCATCAAGCAGAGAAAAATTCGTAAAAATTAATACCCTAAAGGTACCCGAGGTTGCGAGAAGCGATTACCTATATACGGGTCAGGGTGCTCCAACTTCTCAACTCTAGATTCGCCCTCATAGAGCAACCGGTCGATAGTTTCCAAGTTGACCTGCCAATTGACAACCTCCTGTCAATTTCCACTTCCAGAAAAGGAACTTCCGAAATCTAAAACGTAGTTCTTTAAAATTTGCAAGCGAATCATCTGGGCTCCACAAGGTGCCAGATCCATTCAAAGCTACCTTCCGTTGTTGAAAGTTTACTACAGAACACATACCACATCCTTGTTCTTCTCAAACTGCTCCCTCATTTTCTGTGCCTATAAAAGAACGCGCAACCACACATTGTGTAAGTTAATTCACAAGAAAATCATCCCAGTCAGCAAATAAAAAAAACAGAAAATCGCCTCTGTCAATCATAATCAGGGCTAACCAAAACCTCCAGACCGACCAATGGCAATCGAATCCCTGACGTGGGCATAAGGGATGCAAAGGGTTAGAATCTCTCAGCAAGTAAAAATTGGGCGACAAATTGGAAAACAACAGATGAACCAGAAAAGAATCGCCTCTGCATATCGACATTAGGTGAACCAAAATCTCCACACCGAACAGTTGCAAGCAAATCCCTGGAGAACCATGACATCGTCTAGTTGAGTGGGCATGATAGAGAATCGCTGTGAATGCAAGGGCTAGATTGCTCAGAGAGTAGGAATTGGGCGGGAGAAATTGGAGAAACAACAGATGAACCAGAAAAGAATCGCCTCTGTATATCGCAATTAGGGCTAATCAAAACCTCCAGACCGAACAGCAGCAACGAAATCATGGCATCGTCTAGCTGAGTGGGTTTAATAGAGAATCGTGGCCAATGCAAGGGTTAGAATCTCTCAAAAGTAGAAATTGGGTGAGAGATTGGAAAAATAACAGATGAACCAGAAAAGAATCGCCTCTGTATATCGCAATTAGGGTTAAGCAAAACCTCCAGACCGAACAGTAGCAAGGAAATTCATGGCGTCCTCTAGCTGAATCATGGTCAATGTGTGGGCGAGAATCTCTTAGAAAGTAGGACTTGGACGAGGTCGAAAAGTCGGAACTCCACCTCAATGTAGAATATGTCGCGATGCACGGCATAGCTAAGCACGTTGCGAAGAGCTCTGCGGTAGAGAAAGCGAGTTCGCTGCTGCTGCAGCGCCCGCCTGGCCGCTACCGCTGCCGTGCTCATGGCTTCCGATCGATGCTGCCCTGCAAATGAGGTCCCGCTGCGATCTCCGTCAATCTGCGAGCTTCGGCGTTGGCGAGCAAGGATAGTGTTGGCTGATTCACCCCTTGGTTCACCGGGCCACAGTGACGGGTTCAGTTCCTCTCCCACCGTCCTCAGTTTTCATCCACCTACACTCCCGACATCCAAGTGACCAGTAAGTTAACGAGAGAGAAGAACTCTGCCCCTGCCGAAGACATTTTGTGTCCTTTGGATGGGCAATCAAGCAAGCTTTGTGCATATTGAAGAATGAATGATTTTCATCCATTTTCTGTGTGCAATTTAATTATGATGTTGTATTCACATCTTTGAGTTCACCTTGGAAGGATGCACCCTCCATGACCAAGATAGTCACCAACATAGTCACCACAACATATCTTGAGAATTGAATGAATAGGTGCATTTTTTGTTTCTATTGTTAAGAATAAGGGCTTGATTGGACCCTCTAGGACTACAGGAGCCTTTCATGACATTTAAGTTATTTTTTTTTATTTTGTATGGAGTAGTTTATAAAAAAAAAATGGTACACTATCTATTGTGTTTCATTACTATGAGCTCTTTTATCTTAAGACTTGATTTTGACATTCAAAACAATTTCTTTTACTATAGAGTAAAATTATCAAAATGAAGCCTATGAAGTGTAGTTTTTGTTCTACTTGAAAATTTTGAAAAATTCCTTAAAGTAAGCATTTTAGTGAAGTTTGAAGTTGAAGATCTATAACTATATCTTTAAATATAGAGTGACATGAAAAAAAATTTACACTATAAATTTCTTTATTAATAATTTACTTCAATTCTAAAAAATTTAGATTTTTTTCATATGATTTGTATTTGATATGAACTTTCTTCATTTTTTTCTTCAAAAATTCATGATACTTTGAAATCTACACAAAAAAATTTGAAAATTTTATGACAAATATCAAACATGTGATCTCATCTCTAAAAAATAAAAGAATAAAAAACTACTTATAAATAGCAAAAAAATGGAAGACTTTCAAGTTTTACTATAGAAAAATGGAGGGGTTTTAAAGTTTGATTACACAACTATATGACTCCATCTTTTATTCTTTGAAATCAAGAAGAAGAATGACGAGAAAAGAGCAATTGAAAAATGAGCATTTGAGGTAATCAACCCAAGTATATTGTTTGCTTCATATGTCTATTACTTTGAAATTGTATTCTATAAAGATCATAATCCATCATGCTATCTTGCCAATTATAGTTGGTTGATTCATAAGGTAGGTTAGACTTTGGTAATCTATAATGAATTAGAACTTAGTTTCCAATAAATAATGGTAGAATTGTTTAATTGCAATTATAATTGCTAGGACTTTCCCTTCATTTGTTGAATAATTTCATTCCACATCGCGTTAGATGAAAATGAGGGATTTTGCAACTACAACGTGCAACTTGTTTTGTAGTTGCATAGGACGTTTACAACTAGGTGGCAATTTAGAGCCCGCAATCGCAATAGACAAGTTGCATTAGTTGTAGTCCAATTGCCGGGTTTTTCGTCATCGGACAGTATGCGAAGAACTTCATCGACAAACTAATCTTGTTTGCAACTTGTAGATTTGTAGATTTTAAGATATCGATCTCGATGATTTGTAGATTTCAAAATTTCATATCTACCTTCTTTCTAGATTTTAGAATTTTAGAACTACATTTTTTTTAATTTTTTAATTTCAAATCTATCTTTTTTTAGATTTCAAAATTTTGGATGTACCTTTTACCTAGATTTCAAAAATTCAATTTCAAAGCTTTGAAAATTTCTTGAATTTTAATAATTTTTTTATTTCTATAGATTGTAAAAATTTATAAATTGTAAAAATTATAGAATTCTATCAAAAAATTTATTTGTATAAGATTGCAACAACTTACAAATCTTATATGTCCAATCTAATGGTACTCTTTACAATTTATATAGGACAATTGATATAAGACAAATAGGAATGAACTTTGAAAGCAACTAGGAAACAACTAGAAAACAACTAAGAAACAATTAGGAAACAACTATGGTCATTTTATAGTTGCAATGTTTTCCTAGTTGTTTCCTAGTCATTTTTTTGCAATTGTAGAATGATTCCTTTGGAACTAAAACAATGTATCAATGTTATAAAATAATGACATAAAACAATTACATTTGATTTAGTGCTAACAAAGTGGATTACAGTTGCACGATAATTGTATAGGATACTAGTTGCATAGTAGTCAATTGTGCTGGATAAGTTTTTCTTTTAGTGTCATTTAGAAGCTAGCTCGCATACATGATGGATTGGTCAACCTTTTCTAATGGATGTTGCCCAAGCATAGTATCAACAACAATCACTATAAGAAACACGCGTTTTAGGTGATAAGGCCTAATTTTTAACGCATTTTAATAAATGTCCTATTCAACGAACCTATGTTTTTATGTCAATAGAAGTGTTCAACGTAACATCAATGTTGACATAAAAACATGGATTTGTTACATAGGATGTCCATTAGAATGCATAAAAAAAATTGGGCCTTATCACCTAATTAAAACAAAAATTTCTTATAGTAAATATTCAATACGTCCATATGAATTATAAAGGTAAATGTCAAATCTAGAGGGACAAAGATGGAGTGGTTTGTATATGATGTCTTTATATTTTGGAATGTCATTTGTGCTTCTAGTGTCCACTAAGTTTTGCAGTGCCAAATGAGAATATTTTGGCAAGATTACACATTTATTTTCACTATCATCCCAAAACCATCAAAGTAGGCTTAAAAATTGGACCACAAGATATGCTCTAAGCCTTTTCAAATAGATAACATTATTAAATTGTCTACAAGTTTGTTTTGTTTTATTGAGAATCAAAAGCAGATTCCCAATTCTCTTAGGATTCATTTTTTGGATAATGTATGGATAAGCTATATTTTTCAAAGTACCAAAAATAGATATATTCCAATTTAAACCTTGGCTCATATAAAAAGAGGCTACACACTTTTACTAAAAATTTGTAGGAATCAATTTTAAGAATGGGGCATAATTAGGAGTAGTCATCTTCCAAGGCATAAAGGTTCATTCCAACAATTTGTTCATTTTGTTCAAAAAGCTACAAATGGGCACGTATAGTGGTCAAGCATTTAATCCAAATATAAAAGTCATTGTTGAATAAATAAGATTTGAGCCACAATGGGGATGATACAACTCCACAATTACAATGGAAATGATAGTAATTAAATTATTTAATGACCACAATAGGAACTTCTATCTCTTGTGTATGAAATCATGATAGAAAACAATTACTTTAGGCTCAATTCTAAAGGGCATACAAAGAGGGGGAATTTATTTTGAAAACTTAGAAATGAGATAGCCTATTGTGAGGCATGCTTATTATTAACACTTTTCTCCCTATGCTTGTTGTTAGCCACATGCTTTTGCAAACCAGATTCAAGTTAATTTATGGTGTGCTAGTTTACAACCCAAACATGTACATCATACAAAAAGATGCAAACAAAATTCTACATGGCCTCTCACTTAATCAAACTTTGAAGTTGAAATAAAGGATTTGAAGAACAATTGGGAACAAATCCTTTCTTCACATTTCTTCTCATTCTACGACGTGTTTGCACGCCGGGCCAAATTCCTATAGCGACATGGGTTCAGAAAGGCACTGTGCTCCAACCAACTCATTCATTTGCTGGAGGCCTTGCATCGACAAAGCTACATGCACGATGAACGTGAGGAAGTTTGGGAAATTTTCTATTTGAAAAGCCATTTGAAATGTTGAACCCAGTGCTACAGAGATACAGGGACAAACTACCTAAGCATAGCTACTTGTTGGAGACGGCACATGTTCAAGGGATTCAAACTAGAAGTGAAGCAGTTAATCAGGGAGCAATATTTCAGGGACCTCTCTGATAGTACCGGTGTTCTATTTAAGGAATGATGGGATTGGTATGAACTATCAAAATGATACTCAAACAAATGCTAATACCTCTTAGTGTCCATCTTATGAAATTTGCTACAAGAGCAGGAAAATTGTGCACTTGCTTGGATGTTCTCTCACCATTTCCCGCTGTTGGCAATCTCTTCCAATTTTGCACGAATTTTGGCTCGTTCCTCAGTTGTGAGATCTGCATCTTCTTGCATCAGCCGGTGCTTCAGGTCTTTTGTCGCCCCATTCTGTGCACTGTCCACTATCTGCGCTTGACATTGGAAAACAGTAATGTGAGCAAAGTACAATTTCAATGGTTTTACATCTTTTAAAAAAATCAAGTTAAAACTAATTATATGTGATTCTAATCATACAATACAGTGGGGTTGAACTTTATAAGGGAGTGTACCCCGTCAATGATCCAGTTGCAAGGTTTTAGATAAAATTACACTTTCAATGATTTTCGGACAGAAATCTTAGGGAGATATCAATGGAGTTCAATCATTGGGTGATCTGCCTATTTATTTCTTTGAATTGTCAGAAGGTTGTGAACTAAATATTCTAAATAATGCCATAAGCACCTAACAAATAGATACGAGTAGGAGATCGTAGTGAGCTTCCCTATGAATCATAGGGAGGTCTCTCCATAAAATGCATCCTGTTTAACTTGCCTTCTAGTGATCAATCTTCTTATGATGGCTGTTGTCATAAAAATATTAGAGTAGTTTAATTTTAGAACTGTCATGTTCTATGCAAGTGACGTGTTTCTGGGCGGATTGAACAAATTGATAAAACTAGTGCTTTCCTCCACAGAAATTGTAGGCACCTCGACATGCTGCACTTCAGAGTCTGTCATCTCCCTATAACAGATGGGTAGAAACAGTTTGTTACCTCAAGAACGTTGTTGACTTGGCCTTCTCTATTTGGATGAGACAAAGGGGATTCAGAATTTGTCATCCACACGCCGTCCACAATATACTTATACTCATACCGTCCAGCCTACATCTCAACAGAACCAGGACAACTTAATCATTGGTAAAGGAGGCAAGGTAAAATAACAAAGTGATCCTCAGAGTATCAACAAAGCACAACCCATCATATCTGTGTTACGAAATCGTTACCGGCACTTCTCGTCTTAGAACCCACTGATTTTCATTTTGCCGAAACTCCAATGGAAGCCTCTGCACAAGAAGATTTCCTAATGAAAACTGAAAATTGGTGACAGAATACAGTGCATCTCAACAACAGAAATCAACCAAATAAATCAGGTTTGCACAACTTTTATCAACAGCACCAGTCACGAAGATTAGATGACGAACCTGATTACCCCAGCCTACGTCAAGACCTGCGATTTCGACAGTAGTAGGTCCACTCCACCACTTTAACTCAACAACTTGCTTTGGCCGATCTATCAGCTACCCAGAACAAGAAAATGTAGTGAGTCAGAAAACATGGTCGAAGACTTCGAAAAACAAGCAGCTTGGGACCGGTGAAAGTTCCACTTCAGACAAGAACGTAAATAACCATAGACATATACACATGAGTATATGCACCATCTGCTCACCAAAAGAAATGCCAAGGATGTAGAAACCATACCAGATCAACAGTAGCAGCTCTAATTGAGTCAAGCTTTGGATGACAGCGTCTCACTTTCTGCAAGAATTGGCGAACAGAGTGCAAGTCTGAAAGTTTGATTAAGAGCTTCGATCCATTATGAAATACATCACAACAGTATCACCGGAGATACCCAGGCAGCCCTCGGGAGAACTTTTCTATGTCATCAATACAACCATGTAAGAGAAATTCTTCGACATAGAAACACAATATAACTGCGAGAGTATATGCCATTGACTGACCTGGAGAAGGACGTTTGCTTCTTTGAGGGATAATCCCCGAAGCCAATACATGAAAGCAAGCTGCATGCGAACGCCCAATTAACAGTCTTCAGAGCGGTTGTTCCAGCCAAACAAAAGGGCAATGTCAAAGTACAAAAAGAACCTCTCCAAAAACGTCAAAAAGTCACATAAACATGAAGCAGACTCACCGCAACGCCAGGGGCCCGGCCAAGACCAGCAGTGCAATGGACATAGGCGGTCTTGCTCTTATGCGCTTCAATAGCCTTCTGCAGTTGAGCCACAGCTACTGGTAACCTCATCCGTAAATCGTAAGGATCAAAATCCCTGCTTGGCATTGGAAGTCAGAGATCAGCTTTAACTCAAGCTCAAGCTTTCACTTGAACAAATTAGGAATCCTTAATAATCAGAAAATGAATTTACTCACTTGGTTACCTTATCTGGCATCGATAATGCGTAATGCCTTCAAGTTCATTCACGCGTGCTTGGATGGCCGGAAGATCCACTCCAAAGTATCTAAGACTTCATTAAGGTAAACACGGTCAACATCAATGCAAAATCCTCGAAAGAAACCTAAATCTAACAGACTAAATGCAACACATAATAATCATCAAGGATACGCTAGGTCAGGATTTTGTTGTAAACAGAATATGACTCCAACACCAATAGCCTTCAGCTTGTCTGCGTCCAAAGGAGTCTAAGTACACACCAACTAATATGAGTGCAAATATTAGCCTCGACAATTCTGACTTGTATTCACAATCTGGGTGAAAAAAGTGAAGCAACAATTGGAAGGTATGTTCGGTCCATTATTATGTAAGCAACTTCTTCTAAACCTGAAGATTTTCGTTCCGTACTGAGACAGTTGTAAATATGACCTATTCTGAACAACATGAGTAGGTCTTATAATATGATATGGAACTGACCTGAAGACACGATCCCACAATGAGATCCGGTAATACAAAGGCGTAATTCATTCCCAGGTCATGCCTGTACTCTAGTGCTGCATCCGACATAATCAAATTGTCAACATTCACATATCTGAAACATAGAATTCAGCACTGCCTCTGGATGTCTGAATGGAGAGAGTCAAGTAAATAACCAATTACGAAAGGAAGTGTCGCAGTAATCCATTCCCGCATTCCCTGCAATGAGAGGATGGGCTTTGCTTCACCTCTGGAGGTGAGGAATGGGAGAATTCCCTCACTCCGGGGAAAGTGGATATGAACTATTTTGACAACCCTATTTCGATTGAGGTCACGAAATGGACAACCTCAACCTCATTGAATACTTGTAGTACCACCTCAAGCAAACAAATGAAGCACTATGAGACTACCGGAATCGGTAAAAGCGCTATGGCATGGATGCAAGGTAAAATAGGGCAAGATTACTTCTGAATCTCATTAAAAGCATGTCAGTGTAGGGTTGAAGCAGGCAAAGGTGGTTAATCTAAATAATAACGCATATTACAGTAATATAATAGCAACAAATTCGGCCACATATTACTTCATAAAATTTTGAAAAGAGAGGGAATCACCTTTCTAAACTTGAAGGCAATGAGATGTTTACAATGTACTTCTACAAATAGAAGACTCAGGATGCAGTTGATATGTCCGATGACTCAGTTGCATGTGGCCAGTTTTGGAATCACCGTCCATGAGCATTAGGTGTGACTAATGAGGTTGCAATAGAATTTGAACAACAAGTTTGAAGGCGACACAACTTACAGGTGCCCATGGCTTGCTGCATGGCAGCACTGTACTCCTTAGTCTCTGCTTTTTTTTCCTCTACCTGGACAGCCGTTCCTTCTTTCTTTTCCTCTGCCGAAACAGCGGGTTCCTCTTTCATTTCCTCTACCTTGACAGCAGTATCTTCGTTCCTTTCCTCTGCATCCTCTCCTACGGCAGTAACCTGCAAGACCTCCAAACACCATTTGTCATCCTCGAAACTTTGCGAAGTTTATACCAAACACAAAAAGAGATCAATGCATCCATCTCTGAGACGAACCGTCAATCACTCATAACGTACATGACTTTGAGAATTCGAAGTTGAAACTGGTCTTATTGAGTTCGTATTAAAAGCGCAATGGACTCGATTCCCAATTCAACATTTGATAACAGGGGTCGCACACAAATTCCGATCACTATTGCAGAGAAGGGCATTGAACAGATCGATCAGAACCCGCCAGCTATTGAGATATTAAAATGACCCACATTTTCAATTCAAAAATTGGGACAATCAAGAACCTGGAGAGTACGCCATTGGCTTCGATGATGCCCGGCTCGCCTCGTAATTCTTGCCCATTGGGTTGAGCCGCAAAAAGGCTTGCTGGCAAGCGACAATCGAACACCCGAACAACCAATTGTCCTAGAAATACAGCAATGACCAACAGCCTCCAGAAACGTCAGCAAGTGATCCCTGCCCCGCCCAATTTCAAACTAAACGCAAACTGACCAGAAATTTCATTTCCGGCGTCGCCGCTAATTAATCGACGACCACCCAATTCCAAAGGTTACTGCGATTGTTTGACACAGGCTGCGATGAACTGCGCGCCCACAAAGATTGACAAAGTCCCGGTGAGAGCTAGCGTACTTGGAATTATTCAAGGCGGTACGATCGTCGGCCAGCCAATGCGCCTTGGAAAGAAGCGGTGATCCTGCCGTGGTCGCCATAGCTGCCATCCGCAGACAGCTGCCGGCAATACCCTGACTATGTATGTATACAACTATGTTGCAGCACACAGAAAACTCGAGGGATCGAGATGTTGAGAGAAGCAAAGAGGCAAACTACAGAGTGCCCACACCGATCTCAACCTCGAAATGCAGGAAACATGATTCTGGTACAAATTGCGAGCACGAATTGCCAGGAGAAAATCTCAGGCGTCCTCTTCCGCACTCTAGGGAGTTGTACTGAACTGAAGGACGCCGGCGTCCCCAGATTTTCCTGAGGACGGCAACTGACGATGTCCCCTCGTCACTCGCACGCTGATTCCAAGAGTTGGTGTCCATCGTTTACTGAAAACTTATGGCCGAAAAATCGGTTGAATTTTGAAAGCGCATAATTTTATTAAAGTCATGTGTCTCTCAGAGTCATTAGTTTATATTGTTGATTTGACATGTATTAAATAACCTTGAAGCCTATTCTTTTTTCAACTCTATCTGAAGTTTCAAAACCCACAAAAGCCCAACCCTGGGAAATTGTTGACTCCCTTTGTCCCACTAATAACTTCCAAAAAGCTTCCTAAGAGGGGTTAACTACAATTTTAGTCATTGTGCTAATGATACATGCATTCAAAAATTAGTAACTCATTCTTTAAATCTATGCAAAAGCTTTAGCTTAGGTGCCAAAATCTAGGCACCCAAAATCCATGCACAAAGTGTCATTTTTTAGTATAATTTGTAAATGTTGCTAGCTCCATCATTCTTGATGATTTAAAAGTTGGTGGCAACAATGGGATTCTAGAAATATAAGCTCCAACTTAAATATCCACAACAAAAAAACTTAAACCACTTCATAAACAAATCTTCATAGTGCCTAAGTGGTCACCAAATACACTGTCAATACTACTATCTTAGGAAGCATAGCAATTACAAGGTGCCTTGTATGAACAAGACCAAGATTTCTAGGAGAAAAATGCTCCTTGATTGCTTGACTTGCCCCCACAAAGTTGCCCAACCCAACCAAAACTTACTCAACAATCAAAATTAAGAAACAGAGCTTTTTAATGGGACAAAAATTTTGCTTAATTTGGAGACTTTTAGTAGGATAGAGGGAGTATTAAGTTTTGTTTACCAGTCCATGATATTATAGATTTTATTTACAAGTACTCTAAAATTTCCATATTATTTGCATATTTTCAAATAGTGAGTTAGTACGGACCTCCAAAGTTCAAGAATGTAATAAAGCATTCAATCCTAAGTACAAGTGGCAAGAGAATGTGTGCCAAAAAAAAGTTATCTTGGAATTCAAGCGTCTTCAGCTATCCGTTATCTCCCATTTGCCAAGATGTTAGCAACTTTTTAAAGAATATTATATTGTGCGGCCCACTGCCATGGCCCAAAAGAAATCGATAATCAATTAGAACCCACGAGAACCAGATGCCGAAGGAAGTGTCAAGGCTGCTGACCACAAGAGCCATCTCAGCATTCCTCCACCAAACGTCTGGGCATATTCCCCCACCTGTTTCTCGTGGGGGGAGTATGCGGGGACTATCCATTATTTCCAACTTTCGTATATCTATACGTATGTCCATAATTGTTAGAAGAGTAAGATATAAGAACGTGGGGTTCAAGGGACACGCTGTAGAATGTCGCTCATATCTTCGGTCTTCAATCTTCTCCACAAATTGGAATTTCCGAAAAAGGTGATCTCCACGGACAGTAAGATGAGTTCTTCAACTGCACTAGAGATTCGTACAATCTCGCAATGTGTGCTGTAGATAAGTACTGTACTGTAGTGTACAGGCTTCAAGAAAAAAATGACTGCCAACCAGAGAAGTAGAAGAGATATATACAGTGCCTACAGAATCCACTGCATCTAGAAATAGACTGAACAAAGTCACTCGTATTCCTCTTCGTGTAAGAATAAAGTAGAAGCACGTAAGTTAATTGTTAGGCTGGCCTAATTTTGACAAAAGATTGGACGGCAACATTAATTCGGAATCAAAATCAATAAGGATCTTACATGGTCGCAATTAGATCAGCAAACCTTCAAGTGTCCAGAATGGATGTAGCTACCTAATCCAATAGGTGTGGAACCTCGACGAAAAACTAGGCCAAGTGGCTCATTTTGAAAGTGTACACAAAATCCGAGTCGATAACGGACGTTTCCACAGTTGAAATTCAATACAAGTCATGTACAGGAACAATGCATCTGGCTATTACATATACAACTTCGCTCAAGCAAATTGCTTGGGAACATACTTAATCCTTGGCCTAGATTGTAACTTCCGTTTCCTTGGACAAGTCCGACTTCGTGAAAGATCCATTTGAGCTTGATGAAGGCTTAAATTCATAAGGTCCTTGCCTGACTCCCCAAACCTACAGAAATGCAAGGATAGCAGTAAGAACTAGTGTAGTACATTACACATTCAATTTCCATTGATCATATTACAAATGATTCCGGCCATATCTCACGTGAAGAATCATTTTACCTGGTTGCCATCATCGTCGTAAGCGCGGTCCCAGCTGTGAACCTCTCCGTTCTTGAAAATGCTGAGCTCCGACGTACACCTCGAAGCCCCATTCTGCAATAAACCGAGAGATAACATATGAGATAACTAACAATCAGCCGTTCTGCTCTACTAGGATAAAATGGGCTTCTCAGCAACTGCAATATCTTTCGTTTGGAAGAATAATATGCAAGTACAAATTTAGTTGATGAAGGCAGGTTTAAATTTAAGTGGACCGATAAGGTCTGCAATATTTCTATAACTAATAATGGTGGAATACGTGTCTTGAAGCTTTTCTAACACAAAAAAAACGAATCTGAAAAATCACCAACTACAAGCCTTCAGCTGAAACAATAAGCAAGCACGCAGGATTGACGTAGCCTCACTTTAATAAACATTTGCTACAAATATGCATGATAATTCAATATCAGTATATTTCAACTTTCAGCGTTAAGAAAATACATACCCAGGAATTAGGAAAGCCCCCAGGTGGCGTGGACCCTTCATACAAACAACGACGGCCCCGATCACAGGTAGAGAGATAGACAGTGTTCAAGTGCTCCGCCACATCCTGCAACTCACATGTAATCATTGAGATAGTTTGTTGCACTTCTGATGAAAGACAAGATCCAGTCAAACCTAATTAACCAATTAACCTAATTAGGCACCCACATCTGCTAAATAACTAAAGACAATCGTTGGTGTAATTGAAAGAAGATATCCAAAGGAAAGCAAAACGGAGCAGCTGCAAAACGTAATCACATGTGGACATGTGATTCATGAAGCTCCCATTGACAAAAGTCCGAGAATGTATGACCAAATTTGCAGCTGGTTATGCTAAAAGGAAGGCCGAGCATACAAAATCAAAGGTGCAAGTTCGACAAAATTTACCTTGATCACCTCATCAGGTTGAGGTCTTTGATGTTTGGGGCGGTCACAAAAATTCTTGTATTCCTCAACATCCCGCACAGCATACGAACCGACCTGCATCCGTCAGCAGATTCAACAAATCATCAAACAGTGATAAAGGGTTAGCTTGAGAACAGAAAGAGGACGAAAGTCACAAAAAAACTAACCTCCACGTCACAATTCATTTCCTTCGGACAAGGCTTCACACTGTAGAATCTCTGTAAAACAACCACAAAAATGCACCATGAGTCGATCACTAAAGTGCGGCCCTATTAACATGAGCATATGATAATTACCTTCAGGGAAATAATCTGCAATAGAGAAGCATGTTACCTGACGATACGGCCTCTCTGGAGTTCTCCAAAAAGCCTGTAGTCGTCACAGACGATTACAAGACTGTTAATACGTCGAACCCAGAGCTACGACTAATCTAGCTTGACCAAGGGCATTGCAGAGTGCTGGAAATCAAGCACCAATGCAACATCAGTAAATTAGACAGTGATGGAACAGAAGCCTGGTACCTGCTCATAGTACAGAACCTGCCCTCCATCTGCCAACGTCGCTGCTGGACAAGTGAGCAACCTGCTCTCAAAAGGAAGATGATCAGGCTTCAGCAGCGCAAAGACGTCCTAATATTACAAAGTCTCGAGTACAATTTAATTATGAAAGACCAGTTTCACATTGTCCTTACTTTTCTACAAAACTAATCTCATCTATACTCATCCACATAACAACGACAGACAGAACGCTCTCTAACTCCGAAACATTGCATGTTTGTTCTCCTCATACCTGAGATTGAAATATGTCATCGGATCTCGGGCAGCTTGCTCCGTGGTATACTGCAATTGAAAGTTGCAATACCGAAAAGTCAAATCGCAAATCGCAAATGAAGGGTCAACCAGTGAACCACTTGACAATCAGCAGGGCACACGATCCATCCCTAAAAAACAAGCCTGAAATTGAACTTCCAAATTGCAACAACGTGACGTGAGATACCTTTTCGCCGATAAGCGCTTGAGCCACTGCACGGGTATGATCCCGACGAGTGGTTCTCTTGGTCAACTTCCGAAGAAGAAAAACGCCTCCAATCAGACACGCAGCTTTGATCACCAATCCCCACACCATTTTCCCATTACCGGCAACACCACCACCACCGCTTCCATCACTGCTCTCATTCGCTTTGTTGCTCTCGGCAAGATTGTTGTTCTCCACATGACTGTAGCTCTCGCCGGCTTCACTGCCCCCGGTCACACTCTGCGACCCGTCATCCAAGTCCGGAGACACAACCGGACTCCCATCAAAGCTCTCCGAACTGGTGCTACTCGTCGAAGACATTCCCCACGCTTCTTCAACCACTTCACAATTCGCCACAAACCTCCCCTCTCGCGTAACCCTAATCTCCCAAACTACTCAGTGCGAATCCTCCATCATCAACGCAGCCTACGCAAGTCAATGGCGCTATTCAAACCATCGCCATTCCACCATGAGTCCTCAACCAAAAAACTCAAAAAACTACTGCAAATGCTTTTGAAAATTCCAGAAGATGCACTTCCTCACCTCACGCATTCAAAATAAGCTCAAATTATGCACTGTTCGTCGCCCATCGACCTGATCTCCAAACAGCAAGACGATGAATTGAATGCAATCGAGTCTAAAGCCAAAATTTAGAAAATTCGATTTGTGTGAATTTGGAAGCGGACGGAGGATTGGATTCCCGACCGTAGGAGGCACATCGTTGGTGTTCAAGAAGCGCGGATTCCACGTGGCGGGTTTGGAGAGGGTGAATACGATTTTGGACCGATGTTATCGCTTCCGTGGAAAGTGCCATGAGTGGACTGTCGTATAATAAGGGAGTCAGTAGTAAGTTACGATTTCACTAAGCTTAAACCCCACTGTGGTTCATGAGTGGGTTCACGGACTAATATAATAACGACTTACCTTACCACTCTCTTGGTCACATGCTTGACAGGACTGCGATTAGGGTACATCAAAAGTGCAATTAGAGAAATAACTTTTGCTCTTCAAGATGTCACATCTGTCAAACCAGTGTGCAAATTGCAATTAGAGAAATAAACTCTTGTTATTCAAGATGTCACATCTTGAATATCTATTAATTTTTCCTATATCTTGTATAATTCCAAATAATCTGAAAATTTGCAAGGATGTGGTCAATTTGTCTAATCCAAAGAAGCACCACTATTTTGGACATTTTTTCATAGAAAAGGGAGCTTGTAAAGTGCAACTACCTACTATTGTCTATCTATTATTTTTTCCTATATATTGTACAATTCCAAATAATTTGAAAATTTTCAAGGATGTGGTCAATTTGTCTAATCCAAAGAAGTACCACTATTTTGGACATTTTTTCATAAAATAGGGTGCTTTTGAAGTACAACTATCCTATTTTTGGCAAGGCCAAAAAATCAAAGGACCAAAAGAATGATTTTAGTGCATTTGAATGCTTATATCTTGCAATTCACATGGTGAAAATTTCTAAAATTTTTACCTCATGTTTTCAAGTTAGCATACTACAAGATCCTATATTTATATGTGTCAAAGAATTTTTTTTTAAGAATTTGGTACTTGTACTATAAATGGCAGTTTTTGAGCGTTTTTGGTGAAAACATAATCATGAAACTCTAGAGGTTAACATGTATAAGAGGTTTTGAAACTTTGTGCTAGTTGTATAATTCTAGGATTTTAAAACAATGTGGATCTACATAAATAAATATTACTAATTTCTATAAATAATATTTGAAAACATGTCAAGTCAAAAAGCAAATTATCTATAATTCAAAGAGTGATCAATAAAGAACTCCAAAAACATAATTGTTAATTTTTTAGAACTCAAACTGTCATTATTGAAAGATAGAATTAATTATAGAAACAGTCTTTAAATAATATTTATAAATGTGAAAAGTACAATTATTATTGGGGGCCTAGTAACTTAGTTATGAAGAATTTGTCTTTTCTACGACAAAATTTTGACATGATGGGAAGGAAGAAATATTTCATAATTTGAAGATTTTTGCAATTCATAATATTATTTGTACTTCCTTAAATTTTAGCCTACAACATTTGTATTCTTCAATTGTAGTCAAGTAATGAATTCAATCAACCTAAGAACATCCTCACAAGGGCATTTCCTATCCCCATCCCAATGAATTTCATTTGGATAGGGAAGAAAACTTCCCACCAAGATTCTCTATCCTTAAATATTTAAAGAACTAAATGCCCAATTCTCTAGATGGGGAGAGATTTAGAGAACTCAAAGTCACCTTTTCCTATATTTTTGGAGTAGAGCAAGTAGGAAAGAGCATTCCCTATCTCTATATTCGATCTTTCTTCATCCACATAGAGATAGAGATAGGGAAGAATTAGTGGCAATGCTCTAAGAATATGAATAATATTATTGTAAACTCCACCACAATAATCAAATGGCAAGATGCTAAACTTATCTAACAAAGTAGGCCCTACAAGTGGATTTATAGTAGCCCACCGATTTCCAACCATCTAAGCAATTACGGGTATTTATTGTGTTGGTTTTCTGTTTGGAGAAATTTTCCACGAGCAAAAATAGAATTTGGAAGGATTCCATGATTTTCCATAATTTTTTTTCAAAATATAATTATCTTGAATTTTTTAACTAAAGATTATATCTAACTTCTATTAGTCATTTAGACCTTCCTATTTCCAACGATATGCTGCAAACAAAATCGACCAAGGATTGGTTGCAATATTGAGAGACTTGTAGCAAATCATAATGCTCCACAATTATGTTGGGACCTACACCATACTTTACCACTATTCATCTCTACCTACATAGAAATAGAGCAACCTACACCACTATGATGGGAGGTGATAAAAAACAAGCTGGTACTTTCTATCCTTGGTGAAAATACTTAACAAAAAATTATTTTTCACACATGATAAAATTTATAAATTTTGAATTCATATTTGCAATTAGAGGCCCCAAATTACAACAACTAGGAAAGATGAAGAGCATAGAATTAATACAATACAAAAAGAGGGATTTTTTTTAAACAATTATCCAATTTCACAACACAAAATCAACCTTGGAAGGTCTATTTCATAAGATTGGTTTAGTGCCTTGCAATCAAATGAAGTTTGGATAAATGTAATCCAATTAATGTGATCATTTAGATGGAATTTAGATGTAAAGTAGATGAAATTAGATAAAATGGATGATAAAATGGATGGAAGTCAATGTAAATGGACAAAAGGAATATATAGAAATTCAACAAAATTGAAACATATTTTGGTACAAGTAGAACACTACACATAAAAAAAGTTTTCAAAATTTTAAATTTTCCACAATTCCTAGAGACATTTGGTATAAATTATAAAAAGCACAAATGTTTTTATCTATATTTTTTAGTAGAAAATTTCACACAATAAAATTTTAAAATTAATTTGTGAAATTCCTACCACAAAAATCTATAAAGAATTCTCAATCTTTTTATTGAATAATCTTGATAAAAAATTTTAGTTGTATTAAAAGTTTTCTTCAATTAATAAATTGGATTAATTTTTTTGAAATAAAAAATAGATTAAATTTTTGTAATTTATTTATGAATAGTGCGCTATTTGTATTTCAATATGTTCAAATTTTGTTGAAAATCTCTAATTATTAAAAATATTATAAGCATATAAAACATTTTGAGAGCTATTGTAGAACACAATATATTAATTTCATCTTTAGAACTATGTACTATTTCCATAAATTTGAATAATTTCAAATTTTGTGTAATGTAGTGTTATTATTGTAAATTGAGTTAATTTCTAGTAATAATTTATAATTATTTGCACATTTTGACATATCTATTTTTAGTTCATTTATATCAATGACAACAATGACAATGATGTAAATGACAACCAATTTAATAAACAAGGACGTACTTACAATCAACCATTTTATAATAATTGACTTTCAATATTAGCACTTTGTTTCTAGAAATCATATGAAATGTCATTCAACATCAATTGCAATGCTTTATGGGAAAAAAAACATAATTAATTTGTATCATAATTAATAATTCAATATCAATTATAGAATTTTTTTTCTATACTAATTTATATCATCCTTTCTAATTTAAATAATATAATTTAGATTTTTTATGCTATGTTTCAATATTGTAAATAATCTAATTTATAATATTATTATAAATTTTTGTTGTAAATAAAGATAACCATTAAAAATGCTCTCCAAAATGCTCCCTCTAAAACAATTTGTAATAAAAATATATGTTACCTTTAAAAATCAAAATCAAGTTCCAAAAGAACATAAATATTTCTTACAACTAATTGCAAAGGCATTACTCAAAACTTCTTTAGATTTGTAATCAATGAAAACAAATTGATTCCAGGTTGAATTATTCAAAAGCACCCCATCAAAAATTTCCAAAAAAACCATGAAGTTTTCTTGAAAAATTAAAAAAAAATTATGAACAAAAAATGGCTTGCAAGTCTTTAGTGAAAGAGATGCAATTTTTATTTGAAATGAAAGACCTTGTAGAAATTGAAAAGGTATAAGTCTTCATATTTATTTCATGTATGATTACTAAATGTATAAAGCAATCACCTTTTGCAATTATATATTTAGTAAAACTTAGACTCTTAGGAAGCCAATCAACACATGAAGGGGCGATTGGTGATTATGAGTATTTGACTTCAATTCAAGAAGTTGAATTCATTCTCTCTAATTTATGCATCATTGTTAAAATTCAATCTAAATAATCAAACTCCAACTTCAAATTCTCAATTTTTTACAAATGCAATAGTTGGTTCAAAGCCTTAGATGATATTCAATAAAGATATCCTTGAAGTCCAACTCAAAGATTTACATTGTGTTTTTCTTTTGACCTCTAATAATCAAGTGCAAGTAAGAATCTATGGACTTTAGAGAATTTTGGATTATAAAAAAGGATCATTTTACACTTGTGTATGGGAGAAATTTTAAAATTTAGAGTGTTTTATAACCTATATACAAAAGAATTTTTAATCACATAAGCACTTTTATCCTATACATGAAAAAAATCTCAATTTTTTGATTAATTTTTAAATTTATATATAAAGGAAAACATATCGTCACAAAATAAGTTTTGTCCTATGCATGAGACAAACCAAAACTATAAAACTAAGTTGTTTACTATATAAGTGAGTATTCTTTACTACTATGTGCCAGTGTCTAGCAATAGTTCAAACTAGTGAATTATATAAGACTAGATCATGACCCAAAACTAAAAACATGAATGTTTATCATTTAAGAAAATAATTCACCTTAAGTGTTGCAAAAAAATCTGATCCCCATCTTTTGGCAAGTGTAGAAGGTAATCCTCAATTTTGGAAGAAGACAACTTAATGTGTTTAAATTGTTTGCAATAATTAATGCTTTGTTGTCATTAAAAAAATACAAGTTGAATAAGAATTAAAATGAAATGTAAATTAAAGAATAATCTTGGGACCAAATGGGGGAAAATATTTTATGACCTATAGGATAAATCTTTTGTTTCACCAAAAACCAATGAAAAATGTGATATCTAGTGCATTTAACACAGTTTTTTTTATTGAATTCAATTGTAGAATCTTCTACTAAGGGAGCCAACCCATTTCTAACCAAGGACTCATTCATGTCATATAGACTACACTGTTTCCAATTAGCAAGAGACTAATGATGGCACAATTTTCAATGCAATTGTGGCACATTATGATTGATTGCAATCTTTGTTTATTTTGCAAGCAACCTATGGTTGGAAATAAGAAGGCCTACATGACAAGAATGTGTCAAATAGAATCTTTAACTAAAAAAATTTTAGTAATAAAATTCTGAGAAACATAATTCTTGATAAATACGGAATCCTTCCAAACTCTATTTTTCCACTCGAAAAAATTTCTCCACTCAAAAAAATAGCACTCCAAACATGCAAAATTGCTTAAGTGGCTAGAAATGGGGTGGCTCCCTTATACTTACACAAGAACATGTGGAACAAATTTTAATTTGTGAAGTTTGATGCTTTGGATTGTAGTGATACATGAAGGATTTTTAAAACCTTGACATATAATTTTTTTGGTTAACAATTGACAACAATCATAACTTAAATAACTTGAATCACTTTCAGAATTTTAAGTAATATTCAATATATGTATTATGAAAGTATTATAGTGTATGATAAGTATGAAAATATTTCTTTATTGTAGTATGAAAGTTTAAAAAGTGAGTTCCTTTGTGTATGCATTTTGAAACATAGAGAAAATATTTTGGTGAATGACCAACTTTGTATTGTTGTAAGTTACAACTATATTTTTTTATTTTAATCTTCATTTTGTCTTATTATGTTTTACAAATTATAATGTAAAAGTATCAATTTTCTTGATTTTTCATTTTTTTCCAATCTTCTAACTAAAAAGTTATTTAACTCTTGATATTTACATATTACAATGTTCACAAAGATCTATGCGTTGCTTTCCAAGAAATTCATGATCATTCACTTAGAAAAGTATGTGAATTAAAAGATAGGATGATGTTAATTCAATTGAGTTATATTTTATACAATTAAAAAATAGGGGTTTGTAAGTCTATTTTCATAATATTCATGGAATATTTTTTTAAATGCAATAAATATGCTAATTATACATAGCCTCTTTTTAAATTCCTTATTAATTCACGTGGTTTTCCATTTTACAAAAGAGTAGTTTCCTCATGTATTGGTCATATTTTTAATTTTATTTGAAAAATGAAAAAACACCTATTTATTTTGTTGCATTTTCAAAGAAAATTAATATTTTAATATTTTAATTTATAATAAATAGTAAGATAATTTTAATAAATAAAATAAAGAATGGCCATTTTGTAACAATTCTATGGAGATGGTCATTCACCAAAAGAAACACTAAAATAAGTTTTTCCATATTTCAAAATGCATGTGAAAAGAAGTTCAATTTATTCGCTTTCATACAACATAGAATCAAGTATTTTTAGAATTCATTCAATTATTATCTTGTAATCTACAAAAAAAACATTTCTTAATTTCAAATTTCAACTCTAAATTCTTTTTAAACTAGAATTAGTACTCCCACCCCAAATTGGCAAGTATGACATTCAATATATACTAAAATATTTTTGAAAAATGTAAAACAATTAGCTAAGGTAAATAATGGTCATTAGTGCATTACCTATGAATTTTCAGCCTTTTTGAGTCATAACTCAAAAGTTATAGTCAAAAAACAAATCAAATAGAGACTTATGACAAAAAAATAATACATGTTTTTTTTGCAATTGCCCAATTTTTAAGTATCCTCCCCAAAATGCAAGTACTAGAGAAAAACTCAACAAAATTAGTAGATCTTTCTCAAATCTTCTATTAGTATTTATTGGTTTAACATAAAGTTGGGTACTTCACCAATGAATACTTTAAAAACAACATGAGACCTACTATAGGAATAATAGGATACAATTTATATGTTGAGCTAACAATTTAAAAAATACTCAAATTACTATGGCATCATTTTTTTGAGGCATATTACATTGCAACTACTATATAATACATAATAATGATTTATAGTACATAATTTACAAATTTACATACAAGGTAGTCTAAAAAAGAGGGGAAGAACCCGCAAGAAGAGCTTCTATTTTTCATTTGTAAATGAACAATTTAATAAACGTCTTATTTTGGATTGTTATTTGTCCGTTTGCTCCAACTCGGATCTATGGCACTTGGTCATTTTTCAAGGATGCATTGCGTAAGTCAAGTTTAGACAATATAATACTACTTGTTGAATTTTGAATTTTTATATTTTTTTCTCCTATTGTTCATGTATGATTTATTTATATGAATTTTTTTATATATGATGTTTGTATATACACTATTTGTACAATTTGTGTTCAACAATAGTAGAGTGTACATATTGAACATATTGAATACTTTTGAATTTTGAATTACAATAGGGACATGCTTAAATGCCTCAAATTTTTAATTTTAACTACCATAGGGTGTAGGAAAATGGGTAAAAAGTAGAAGTAGGAAAAAATAGGGCATATTTCTTGTGAAATAATAGATAAATAGCTTCCAAAATAAATAAAAATTTGATGCAGACACAAGGATTATAAGGGGTAGCAAATTATTTGGGAATATAAATAAAAATATCTACATTAAAAATAAAAAATATCTAAATGTTGTTAAATGGCACATTTCATATTGATATGTGCTAAAATTATGGCACTAAGAATAAACCCTTAATATTTGAATTTACACTATAAATATTACAAGTTTTAGTTCTATTTTACAAAGTGTATCTTCTAATAAGATACATTGATTCTAAATATCAACACATTGTCATGCATTCAAACCACATGTACAAAAAACATGCCCAAATGACACAAACCTATCTTTCTTACTTCATCTAAATCATAGAGATATAGAGACAAATATGGAGTTTGAGGCCCCGATTAATCCTTTAGACAAATTTCTCCCATCCTATAAAACTTGAGGTCAAACCTATTTCTACAAACAAACTTTGCATATCAAATAAGACTACATACATCTCATTGCTCCTTTCTATAGTGACATTCAAATAGCCCAACCTATACCTATTCCTTCAAACAAACAACTATTGGCCCTTTGTCATACTTGTATTTTCCCTCATTACAACCTTTGCTAGTACTCTGCAAAATATCCATTATCACACAAAACACCTATTGGACTCAAATCTTCATAAACAAATTACATGACCACAGTATCTCACCTCCCTTTCTATACATTTTAGAATAATTTCAGTTACATAATCAAGACCTCACTGCGCTTACTAACTTACTATTAACAATGTTATTACTCACATACACAAAACAATCCTCAAACCAATCTACATAAACTACAAAACAAATTTTTAGCAATCGCATCTACTTTATGCAAGGAAATCTTTTAGTGCCATCTACATATTGAGGGATCCGTCACCCACCAACCACGCCGCTTCACATACAACAACAAAATCAGAATTGTGCAAAATACTACTTAAACAAAAATCAAAGAATATTTACAAGTAATTTCTAAATATACACATTCTAAATACCTACCTTGAACAAAATCACAAAGACATCTTCCACATTTCCAACAATCTTCCATTGAACTATCTAAAAGATCATTAGGGAAACCTTCTCACTAATCCCTAGAAACATTGCCAATGAAATCTCTACCCAACAAACTCCATTGTCAATCAATTAGTGACCGAATGTTACCAATATCAACCTGAGCACTATACCACATGTACATACATTGTCATTCAATACCCTTGGCACAATATCATGGCTTTGTACTAGAAAAAAGAGGGGCAATTCCAATACTCATATCCAAAATAGATTCAACAGATCCCTCTTCAACTTAGCTCTCAAACACTTGTCAAATAACAAATCCCCATGGCCCAATAAAATACCAAACATCATTCTCCAAAACATGGCTACACTTTTCTAAACATGTCAAATTCATTCTTCATTCAATGTTACTCACTTCAAACAAATTCCATACTTTTGAAAAATCATGATCAACCAAACCATTTTTTTCTCTATATAAAAAAAAGAATTCCACAACCCTTACTAACTATTGCTTGATCACACTTGTAAATACAATCTACAAACATTATTTTCTACATACGAGGAGGAATGTCAAATACAACATGACAACTAAGAAGATTCTATCAAGAGAGAAGCATAGCTAGACGACTACAACTTCTAATCTCTACATTAGAGGATGCAAAATTATCTTCTAAAAATATTTATGTAATATACATGGACTTCATAAATGCTTTGGGATCTATTCATTTTCTTTTATTCTATAACACGTTGAAAAATACAACTAGGACTTTTCTATTTGTTGAGGAAACATTCAAGATTATATACTAAGCCCATACTAGCTACTTCTTCATTTTTGGGAACCTTTTCAAGCAATGCTACAATGGTTGGAACATAATAATTATAATTATACTTACTACACCTCTAAAACCACTATTAATTCCACCATCTATTTAGACAACCTTGCATCTTTATTTGATAATCATCCATTCAACTACAATTTAACAAAATAGACAAATTTTGCCTTTGGATTGACATAAATCTAGATGTTCCAAAATACACACTTGTAGGGTGCCCATACAAACCAAAAATGCCACCAAAGCATTCAAATCTCACTTTTTGTCTTTAGACATTAATGACTAGGGTCAAAACCTTCGTATCTTCTATCAAAACAAACCAAATCTTTACTTAAGCATTTTATTGATAACTTTCTACATTTGGAACCTCCATTCAACAACTTCAAACAACAAACAAACTAACAAAACCATGCAAAGCCCATCTAGCTCTAAAGTCCAACATCTTTACATACAACGGAAATTAAACATAGTCAACATTTTACTCCAAGTAGAGGTACAATACAACTTCCATCCTATTTCACACTCCATGACAACCATTCAAAAATTAGATTAACAAATAATATGATTAACCAAAACAATATATAAATTACTACAAAGCTCACCTTACATTACCACTTAATTTCTAAGGTATAATTTTGGACTTGATGCTTTTTCCCTCAAAACATCATTCTTTACCTGCATTGGAGACCAACTTCAATCTACACTCAATGATATGGTCCAATTTGGAAAAATATACAAAAGACTCACAAATTATGTAGCAATAGTATAAATTTACATTGAAAAAACCACTTTGGATTGTGGTTTTGTATTAAATCTAAGCTAAAACTCATATAAGTGTGATTATAATAACCATGGTCTAAAAGGATTTTTTAGGGTGGATTTATAGTAGTGTAGTATTGAAAAATAGAAGTTCTAAAAATTTATCTCATCTCATGGAAGCATTTCTTCTACTAACACCCTTCTATTTCATAAACACTCTTCTGACTCAATCATGAAGGTAACTTACATCTTAGCAATGTGCAAACAATACCTTCCGACTTCAATATATATATCTCTCACAATTGCATACCCAAGCACTATACTTTCCCAATTTCAAAATACAAATTACAAAAAAGAGCCTAAATAAACTTCTATATGACTAGATCACTGCATTAGACCAACTCACTATTGACACAAATTAGTGGTACTCCTATGATGATCTAGCCAAATTTTTGGAAAAATACTCCACCCTTAAAAGTCTCCTTAAACTGTCCTCTACATTGCCTCATAGTTATTTTATACCACTACATACAATGTCCACTACTTCTACCCCTACACATGGCATCATTGAAACACAATGACATAACCAACTCCACTCATTCACCTCACACAACCTACAATAACTACACCTATGTGTACCTTGGCCCACACTCCAATTTGCACTATTATGGCCTTCCATCATTATTGACACAAACCCAAACCACATGGCCAAACTTAACCAAATTCTAGACAATGCCAATAGCAATCTTCAACAAATAACCAAATCACATTAGATCCATTCAAAATCACTTTTTCCAACCTATGCAACTTCATACTACAATCACAATCTTTTATTTTTCCACCAATGTTACAAAGCACTCAAAAATAAACACATCACAAACCCTATTCTCAAACATTTTAATCATGCAACCTCAATATAGGGACACCAAATACATTTCACTAAACTACACTTTGTCCCTTATTCAAATAGTAAGCCCATATGAATGTAATCCAAACAAAGACATTTTTGTCAACCACATCAAATATCCCACTTCCTTGTATATTTATAACACCTTAAAAAACACTTTCATCCCTAAATGTCAACTCCAATGGCTACAGACTCAATATCACAACAATACATACAAATGCCTAATTCACCCTCCCATCAAAACTTTAAAACAACAAAAGTGCCCTAGCTTTGCAAGAGACAAAAATACAAAACAAACATTCAACATACACTAATCACCAATCAAAATTAATTGCACTCCCATATAATATCCTCCATCACATCATAAATTACTTTTAAATCATGCATTCTTATTTTTTTTCAACCTTCACTTATCCAATACAATTACACACATACTACTCACTCCATTCACATGATAAAATCTTTCATTCCTCATACCAACATATGGTCTATTAATGGCCCTCGCCCACCTACCACCAACCAAGAACAAATATCAATTCGTTCTTAAGGCCAAACTTGAAGCACACACAAATCCAACTAATCTAACAATCTTCATTCTACCTAACTTCTAAATGGTACAATACAAAACCACAAAATCCTCCTATTTTTTTAGACACTCATGTCTTAGCCTACTTTACTATAGACACAATCACATATACAAAGTCTATTAACCTCTAAAGTTTCATAACTACGTTTTCACAGAAAACACTCAAAAACTGGCTTTTTTAATATGAATACCAATTTTTTGAAAGAAAAGCTTTTTTTGACATATATAATCAAAAGATCTTGTATTATGTAGTATCAAATAATTTAGTAACAATTTCAGACATTTCCACCTCGTCATTTGCAAGATATAAGCATTCAAATTCACTAATATCATTTTTTCTGCTCTACAAAAAGTACGGTAACTGAACTTCACAAGTTCACTTTTCAATGAAAAAATGACCAAAATGGTGATGCTTCTTTGAATTATTTTTCCTAGATAAGATGGCCATATGCTTGAAAATTTTCAAATCATTTGGAATTGTACAACATATAAGAAAAAGTAGTAAGTAGATAGTAATAGAAAATGATTCAAAATACTAAATTATTAAGAATTTAAGTATGGAATTGAAAAATGCCAATTCCAATGGTTGAAATGTTGCAATAAACAATCTAGATCCTATGATTTTACTTTATTTCAAAAATATTGAAAATTGGATTAAATGAAGGATTTCAAAGTTTATTTTAGAGTAAAGAATCCATAATTGCCTACAAACAAAAATCCTCATAACTTTTGACTCATTGATCTAAATGAAATGATTCAAAGCTCTCCAAGTATATATAACTCTAGAAAATCAATTTCAAATTTTTGTTTTTGAAAAAAGTGATTTTTTCTGATCTGTCTAAACTATCCACTTACGGAAAAAAAGTAACATATTTGGTTATAACTTTTGATTTGTATTTCCAAATGTCATGAAATTTAGTGCATATAAATGATATTCCTTTTCCCCAAATTTTGTTAAAATCTGAGCCAAAAATGTGGAAATGTTTAACCCCTAAAGTTCCATGACTCTATTTTTTCTGAAATTGCTCAAAAACTACCATTTTTAGTACAAGTACCAAAATTTTGGAATTTTTTTTGACACATATAACCATAGGGGCCTGTAGAACACTAGTTTGAAAAGATGTAGAAAATTTTTTAGAACTTTCCACCTTGTGGATTGCAAGATTTTAGCATATGAATTGACAAAAATCCCTTTTTTAGCCTTGCAAAAAACCGGGCAGCTGCACTTTACAAGCTCACTTTTCTATGAAAAAATGTTCAAAATGGTGGTGCTTCTTTGGATTCATTTTTTTAAGCAGTTGTTTACATGCTTGAAAAATTTCAAGTCATTTGGAATTGTACAACATATAGGAAAAAAATAGTAAGTAGAAAGAGATAGAGAATGATTCAAAATACTAAATTCTTAAGAATTTAATTATGGAACTGAAAAATGCCAATTCCAATGGTTGTAATGTTTTTATAAACAATTTATATCCTATGATTTTGTTTTTTTTCAAAAAATATTGAAAATTGAGTGAAATGAACAACTTCAAAGTTTATTTTAGAATACAAAATCCATAATTGCTCGCAAACTAAAATTCCTCATAATTTTTGACTCATTGATTGAAATGGAATGATTCAAAGCTTTCTACACATATATATTAATAGAAAAAATCAACTTCAAACTTTTATTTTTGAAAAAAGTGAATTTTTCAGATCTGCCCGGACTGCCCAAGTTGAGAAACAAACAACATATTGGGCCATAACTTTTGACTCTTATTTCCAAATGTCATGAAATTTGTTGCATATCAAAGATATTCCTCGTTCACACCTTTTTTTAAATTTCACCCTAAAATATGGAAATTTCTGGTCACAATGACCTACCCAAAAATTCTATACAGCCAAAAGATGCAGTCCAATTCTTTAGGGGTTAATCACACGTACTTGCCCAAAATTTTATGTAGCCAATAAATACATCTTGGTCCTTTAGGGGTTAAATTAGCATTCATAAAAAAGCTCAAAGAAAAACTAGCCCTTCAAGTTTTATGCATCCACCATTGCACCCATTCTATTGGAAACACCACCTTCATTGTTAACCTCCATTGAATTACCATGGAACTACAAATCCCAATCCTTATCTACAAATCCTCCCTACTACACCCAACAATACACGCATCAATATCCAATCTAAATGATCCAACACACCATTATATCCAAATCTTCATGCTACAACTACTCTTCCACTCCATTTCACTTTATAATACCACACCAACCCTAAAATACTACTCTCTAAAGTCATTGTACACCAATAAGTTCATTCATCCCATCTATTGATATCCCTCAATTCCAACAATTAGCTACTTAAAACAATAGTCTAAAGGATATACAACCCAACAAAGAAAATAGCACTATTTGAAAGAGTACTTGGCCTATCAGTCATACTTAGAATTGAAATGACAACTATCCACACACACTCTAGTACAATTCCTATATAATCAATATCTAATAGAACCTATCTACATCTTCATAAACAATCTTAAATTCTATATACCTAATTATAACATACATACTATATTCTACAATACAAAATAAGCATCTAACAAAAATCAATTTTCCAATCAATTTTTAGCTTATTTGAGGCATACACAATTCCATTATTTATATACAAGTTAGAGTATACAATAATATATCAAGCAATGGCAAAGTTGAATGTTGAGAGATAGTTGGTAGTACATAAGATCATAGGCTCAAGTCATGCTCATGAGCACATATACATGACCCCATACTACCTTGACAAAGATGATTGGCTCTCTCCAAAAAATAAACCCTTATCAAAGGCCATCTAATTCCTACATTCATACTTCTAAAACATTTCTAGCTCAACAATCTTCAATCTTCATCAAATGGATAGACAATCCATACATTGATGGCATCATGTCCAACAAATTATAGACTATTCTACACATTTTGAACACCTAAAAATCACATACCTCTTCAAATTCAAATATTGACAATATATTATCTTGCAAATTTATATATTTCTTGGACAACTCAATATCCATGATCCAACTTATGCCCCAACTACAATTTACAATAGATAGATACTTAGTTTTATGGATTATTATAATGCACTTACCACATATGAAAGCATTGCATCCAAAGACATAATAAAATAATTCAAAAAAAGTTGCAAATTACTCTTCTTTCATACACACACCTATAGGTCCCTCATCATGAATGCAACAAATTTTGAAGACAAAGTTTTAGACCACATTCCCCCTTCTTAGCTTTTTCCTTGCCCTTGCACTCAACCCTATAAAAATAAATTGTGTCTTGACAGTTTAAGCATTACCACCACCTTTGCAACCATGGCCCATCTATAGCCCCTTCTCAAAATTCTAAAATCCAATTCATCGAGTTTATTTACAATGTGCAATGACAAATTTTCATAAAATTCCATCAACCTAAAACAAATCAATGCAATATTTTAATTATAAGAAAAGACAAATCACTTGGATGGAATACTCAAATATTGCTAGTTTAATGACTTGACCTAGAAGAACGACAATATGCCTTCATACTTCATAAGTAACTAAGACTTTCTAAAGGCACTATAGCCACCACCCTCACAAACATCAACAATATTGTCACAAAACATGCAACTTTCATTCTATTTTTCAAACACAAAATGGAAAACAATAATCCATTATCCACTCTTACACAATTCAAATAATATCTGCCTTCAAAATTCCAATTAACGATCATCCTCCTTTCTTCCCTCTCTTGCTCTTTTCTACACTAAACAAATTCTAACTATATAATAGTTTAGGTGCAACATACAACAATGGTACCTCATCATGATAAATTAATTAAAAATACTTGATCCTATATCATGTATCAACTTTGTTTTTAAAATCAAAATTATTTATCTTTAGCTTGGTTGGCTTTATCAATAAACAACGTGGGGTTGTCTTTTTTAGAGATGTAAGAAAATGGGATTGTCTATTTTCAATAATTTTCCACTTTGAATAATAGTATTAAAACATTCATTAATAGTGATAGAAATTTGGTCTCAATTAGTGTTTAGAAGTACAAATTTGATCTCAAAATTCTCAAGTACATTGATATCTCATTATATAATTATATACATTTCGACTAATTTTTGAAACCAATATTCTCAAAATTTATAAGCAGAAATTTTATTTTCTCTCTATTTTCCTTACATCCTTTACATGCACATGTCTATAGATTCCATAGATACATGTAACCGAAATTCATGAATCCATAGCAATGTAATCAAATTTAGAAGAGTATATGAATTAGCATTGTTTAGGTTACACAACTTTGCAAACCACACAAAAAAAATTTACTAGGAAAAAAATTGCAATGAGTAAAGTAACCACTATTGAACACCTATATGAAAGGTGAGAAGTGGTCGCATGGACATTAGGAAAGTGAAAAATATATTAATGTTGCAAACAAGATACAAAAATTGTAATTTGCAAAAGATAACTTGCTAGAGAGACTAGTGAGAAGATGTAAAATACAATGAACAAATGAGACAACAACAATCATACTTCAAAAGAATTAATTAAAGAAATAAAGTTTGTTGTAAGAGCTTATCCACATATACATAATACACTTTTAAACAATACTTGGTAAAATTGATAAGAACAATCACTTGCAAGAGAATAGTGACCATGCCATGCTTGCAAATTGCAATTTTCAAAGAAAAATAGATAGAAGTAACCATTTATAAGATGAAAGAAGTAATATAGAGGAGGAAGGATATGTAGTCTTCAAATAACTTCCAAACTCTTTCAAAAGCTTTTTTAAGGTCTCTAACTGCTAGTACAATTGTAGTAGTAAGAAGCAAGATGAGGAATTCTTTTGTCTTGCTAACACAAGTTTTGACACAATCTTCAATATTGCCTTGTCTTCTATCTTGCCTAATTATCAATCAAACTTTCTTCTAAATTTGTGAAAGCAACTCTTGTATGCTTTTGTACTTCTTGCAGTTTAATTCATGTGTCCCTAATATGCATTGAGACATATTGTGCACTAAAATACAAAGCAAAAAACATAGATTGATGGATTACTTTTTAAATTTTTATTTATTAATATTTGTTAATATTGACTCACTTTTCCAAATAGGATCATATTAGAACTTCCTAGTGTATAACTCATGTAAATGCCAATAATCATCCAAGAAGAATGTGACAACTTTGTCTTACACTAACAATTCTATTCTTTGTTTTGTGGTGCAATCCATTCTATATTGCACATTTTATTAGATTGATTCCAAAATTTCACTTGAATGATTAAACCAAAATTTATTTTTCCATAATTAAGTATTGACAAATTTTAATTCACATTCTAGACCTTCTTTCAATAAGAAAAGGCAATAGGAAAAAAAAATATAAAAAACCACCTACAAAATAAGGGGCAAAATTTTAGAGTTCTCTACTAAAGTACAAAAATTGAAGTCAGTCCAATCCTAGCAATATATATTAGAGAGTAATATTATAATATTGTTAAGTGATGTGTGTGTGGTTTTTTTTTCATTCTCCAAATCACATAGTAGGCTCTTTCAATATTGGCCAATGCAACAAATATGTTTTGTTCATGAATCAAACCAAGTTGACGGTCTTTGAGGGCATTCCAATGAGGGATATACCTTACATCTTGGAACACAAGAGGAAAGGAATGGGGGGCTTAAGTTATGTTATGATTATAGGACATTAAACATTACATGATATTTGGTGATGGGGGGCCATTTCAGGCATGTTTCCTTATTGTTCTCTTGGTAGAAAAAAAATTGAATCTTTTTAGAAATGATGTAGGACTCTCTCAACCATGTCAATCTGTATCCTTGGCAGGCAGTGTTTCCAACATTTTCAAAGTTAGGGAACCTATAGTCTTGTAGAGCCTTCAAATCTCATGTAATGATTGGATCCAAGCCCTATGACCAGGGAAAATATTTTAGATTTTATGAAGAGAATTTGTTTCAACTTTATTTCTAAGTTATTCATTCTACATTTCATTAATGCTAGTGTACCATGTACTATTGCTAGAGTATAATTAATTAAAAATAAAAATAATTTTATAATTTTTAATTCATAAAAATTGTGAAATCCAATTATGGACTAATGCACCTTGTATGGTTGTCACAAAAAAAAATAAATGTAAAAGTAATTTTTTAATTTTTTAATTTAAAAAAACTTTGAAAATCCACAACTTTTACATCATAGGTCCTAATGCCACAAAACAAAGCTCATGCAAACCCTCCTTGCAAATTGTTTTTTGATGGTACCAAGAATGTGTCAAGCAGATGAATGGTTCCTAAGATTTCATCATAACAAACAAACAACCTCATTTAATGTATGGATAATAATTTTGCTTTACTTTAAAAAAAATTATACCCTCTTCTTTTCCTCTCATTTTTTTGGTCTACTAATTAACATTTAATTGTAGATCTTTGATTAGTACATGTACTAGTGTGCCATGTACCATTGCTACAACCAAAACAAAAGTAAAAGTAATTTCCTACTTTTTTTAATCCATAAAAACTTCAAGGTTCAAGATTTTTCTACTGTAAGTCGAAATACTATAAAGCAAAGTCCATATTCCTCCTCATAGAAAGCTTTTTGATAATATTAAAAACACTACCGAAGAATCTACAATTTTAGAGATTTCATGTTAACAAACAAAACAAACAACCTCATTTAAAGTAAGGTATGTATCTCTATATATATATAGAGAGAGAGAGAGAAGTTTCTACAGAATTTTTTAGCAAAGTATATTTTAATATCATTACTATATTTTTTCCATTTTGAGCGAACTATTGTGCCATTTAGATTTGCTTAATCTTGGCCATCAAGCCAACAATGCTAGTATATGAGCATAGAAATGTAAGCCTATGAGCCTTGAACATATGCATAATAGACATCCTATAACCATTTGAAGGTACTTACAGTATAAACATTTATATTATAGACATATTTATAGTATCCTATAATCATAGAAGATTTCTATAATATAACGCCTATAACAAAAATGTATAGTTTTTAGACTCATGTGCTCTTGATTTTAGGCTCACATAGTAGCAACCGTAGCTATATAGCTTTGACTTTGACATTCAAACGTGTTATTTATTGTAAACATTTATATTTCTAATATTTTTAATCTTTTTACATTGGGCCCTTAGTCCATATTAGTATTTTTATATTGTATTTGAAAGTATGACATTGTTCATTAGTTTGTCTTTGTCTTCTTGCTTTGTAATCAATCCATCATTAATGATCATCCAATCTCTAATCATCATTTTCTAATTCATAATTGATTTAGTCATATTTCAGATTTTTGAATTGATTTTCTTATTGGTCAATTCTTACAAATCTTAAATATTTAAATTTACAATTCATAATTTTATTTATTACTCATTTTCCATTTTGGCAAGTACACTTAATAATGGTTAACAAATACAATTTTTTTCTTATTATGATCAATTATTATTGATCAATCTATGATTCATAGTTGATCATTATTTCAATTAATATTTTTTAATCATTATCATTTTGCAATTTATATTTGGTTTAATCATTTTCATGATTTTGGACTGATTTTATTATTGATCATTTCATACAAATCCAAAAAATTACAAATCACAAGTAATAATTAAATTTTATTTAGTTTTTGTTTTCATAGGTACTATTAATAATGGTTGATATGTACAATTTGTTTTGGTTTCCTTTATTATGATTAATTACGATCAATCAATCTATAATCTACGATCATTTATTATTATAATTAATATTTTTTTTATCATTACCATTCAATAATTTATTGTTGATTGAATCATTTTCAATATTTATAACTAATTATTGTATTTATGGATTTTTTCATGATTTTCATTATGATATGTATCCAAAGAAGTTGAGTAATCTAAGACATTCTTGTATACGTGACCACTTCTCTGTAGAATTGTCCTTGTCATACATAAAGATATACATGTACATATGCAATTTTTTTGCTTAATTCTAGATAAAACTTAGGTAAAACAAATGCAATTCTCAATCTTTAAATTTTTCTTGCATTTTCATTCACCTTAAAAGATTTCTAAAATCATGTCTTAATTTTGATGTACTTAGCACTGAACATCTTGAATTGACTTTCTACTTATTTTCAAGATTTTTTAGGGCATAATTTTAGGTACTAAGTACTCAAAAGTGGGCATTTCTACCTACAAAGTTCAATACTTTAATTCAAAAGCCAACTTTGATGCCTTCCAGAGTTAATTGTAAAATGTGTCGAATGCACAACTAGGAGTTAAAGTTTGAGAAAAATATAGGACAAAACTCCTTGGACCACCCAAACTAGAATTTGAAAGAGTTCGGAGCTCTATTTTTCTTTATAATATTCCTAGTTAAACATTCCTTTGATACCATTGTTATATAAGTATAATTATTACTAATAAAAGATACAAATTGCATCTTTTTGGTGTATTGTTACAATTGGGAATGACCTTTACAATTAACTCTACTACTCCAATAAATTCCAAAAAATTGACATCTTGAAATGTTTTTTCTTTGAATGATACCCCTCAAAGAAAGACTACGCACCTTCTTTGATTTTGGAGGGAATGCCAGTCCCGCCTAAACACAGGAAGTCCTCCCAAAACGAATATCCTTTGTTCAAAAAATCCCATCCATGGCCTCAGAGTGGGTCCCTGGTAGCGGGATGAAAAGGAGTAGATGTTGACCAAAAATCATCCACGGAGCTCATTCCTCAACTAAGCTTCGGTTCGAAGCCACCCGCCGAGGGCACTTATCCCCTTTTGAACCTTATTCTCGGGATCTCCACCAGAAGCGACGACAATCGCCGTTCCACTAACTATTTCCAGAAGATCCGAAACCCGTTTTCCATACAGGGAATGCCACGGGGACCGTTTTTCTCTCCTTTTACTGGTCGTTAGGGTTTCTATTTGGAGATTCAAATTTCCCTCCAAGTCTCCCTCAGCGGGGCATACTCGGCCTTCCATTTGCTTGGAACTCTATCCGGCCAGCTTCTGCACTCTCGTTGCATCCCCATTTCGGCGGTTTGTTTGATCGAGCTCCCCTGCTTTTGTCGGAGGATGCCCGTTGTTGTGAGAAATGTAGTGTATTCTTGTACTCGCGGTTTTGAATTCGCCTTCTGGACGAGTGGTGAGTTTGTGTAGTGGCGGTGGTGTGGTTGGAGTAGTAGCGATGAGTACTCAGGACGACAGGAGGAGACGGCGGGAGGCCAGGGCCGCGGAGAGAGCGCGAGCTTCTCAGCATGATCAGGAAAATGAGATGTCGCAGCAGAATACGGAGCAGCGACGAGCGCTTCGGTCCAAGTATCGACAGATTAAGCAGGATATTGCTGGTGAGGGTTTGTGTGGGGTTTTATTCGGGTTAAGGTTACATTGGAAGTAGGAACTTTATGAAAAGTGTCTTGTGTAAACTTGTGTGACTGAACGTCGCTTGAGCTGCTGCGTGTTGTGGCCACCTGCGGTTTTGGTCGTCGCATTAAGGTTGGCCGAAATAGTGTGTACCGCACTAAGTAGATTGGACAGAGTAGTGGTGTTTTTACGGATCTTGTTATCTAATGGTGTTGTTTTTTGTGAGTGGAGCATTACTCTGGAAGTCTGTCCAGGGAGGTGTTTGGAGTAAAAATTTTAAGCTTCTGTGTGTTATTTTCAGTGGGATACTAAGTGCTCTGGGGGGAATTTGTGATATATTCGTTGAAACAGATGGAGCGGAGGAGCTTGGTCGCCTGGACTCGAACAGATTTTACGAGGTTGTCGAGAAAATGGATGATCTTCACCAAGAAGGTAGTCATTTATCACTTGGTCTCTAAAGCGAGTACTGTAGTCTTTTGGTATGCAAGTTTTACGAGGACGATTTCCACCCCTCCTGATGGATATGATTAATTATTTTCTGAGAGCAGTTGGGTATGGAGTTCATCAAAATTTCGAGCAGACGTTACGTCGTGTAGTCATTTGGTTGTTCTCTTATGTCTGCAGTGCAAAAACCGCGGGAACAAATTGCTGATGCCGAGGCGGTCATGAACCTTACCAATGGGTTTTTATGTAGCGTGAAGGCAAGCAATCGCAAGACTGGAACAAGCCCTGCTACATTCGTCGGTGCCATCTTAGCCACCTTTGGCAACCGAACTGTCGCCGCTGATGATGGGTCGCCTGTGGAAATTGACTGGGGTAATTTAGGTCTGGCAGCCATAGGCTTCTTTCGAGAAGTTCCTGGAGTAGCGACCATGTGAGCTCCTGCACCGTCCTTGTTTTTAGATATGGAATTTATATATTAGGATGACATCTTCAATCACGAGAATCTAGATTCAAATCATAATTGTCACCTTTGTTACAGGCTCGGACCCATGGACATTGAACCCAAAGTGCGACAAGCTTGTGTACCAAGGCCCAAGAGGGTTAGGCCCAGAGAGACCACACGAGCTGAAGAGGTGAATCTATTTCTTGATCAGATGGCCAAGCTTTTAGACAGGGTGAAGGCGAGAACTTTCTTTTAATGTCCTTCTCGGAGTGGATCGCTTTCTGCTCTTTGGTCTCTTTCTTTCGTCAGATGACTGCACAACCAGGAAGAAATTAGTTCCAGATTTTTGACAGAGCTTGCTAGTGGTGTATCATGAAGTGTTTATTTGATTGTGACTGAGACTCTGGAACCCTATGCAGGTAAGGGATCAGTCCGAAGCAGCTGCGAAAGCAGAGACTGATTCGAATATGGAGACCATGTTTAACATCCTCAGAAAGGTCAAGCGTGCTCGACTGGATGCTCTTGTTTTGAATAGAGAGTCGTTCTCACAAACTGTGGAAAACATCTTTTCGCTCTCATTTCTCGTCAAAGATGGTCGGGTGGCTATCTCGTACGACAATGATGGCACACATTTTGTTGGTACAGCCCCAACTTTTTGGTCCAGAATTCTCTCTATCTCTTTGAGCCCCTTCTGCGTATGTAATAGTATGGAAGTTACCGCTTCTGCCTCCAAGAGCGCTTCAACATACGTTACTCTGATGAATTTAATATTTTATGATTTCGTTTGCAGCTCCCAAGAATGCTCCAACTGCTCCTGATCGCCAGAGCGGGCAGGTCACGAATAAACAGTTCGTGTTTCGGTATGACTGGATATGCTGGAAGGTAGTACTCTAATTTTTATTTTATTTAAATCAATTTTCTATTCCCGAGTATATTTGGGTAATACTTCTGCTTTGAAAAGCTGCCTGAGTTGGCAATATGGTGTTTTCAAGCTTGCGTGTACATTCGAAGACATAGACTCTGCTCACACTGCTTTGGACGACATGTAACAGCCAGTGATTTACGTCTTCTTAACAGATAATGCAGGAGAACTTGGAGGCGGGAGCGGAGCTAATGCCTGATCGACTGCACGCATCGGATTCATTATTCCAACCTTCAGAAGAGACGCCAATCAGAAAAATCTCAAGAAATCGAGGCCGTCAAAGTCGGAAAGCGAACGGGTCGGATGATGATAATGACGAAACTGATGGTGAGGATCAAGGTCGGCGCAATCCCAAGAGAACTCGTACTTTGGTTGATCAGTTCCGCTAACTCACAGCTTTGCAGCTTCGCCTCTCGGCACTTGAGATTCGATTTTATCGGCTTTGAAGTGTCGCGAGGCAAACTTATTGTTGCAGAGGCGAAGTGCAAATGCTCTTCTCGAGACGTGCAAATGATACAGGCATGAAGTCTGAGAGCCGTCCACAGACCCAATTTTGTCTTATTTTTTGAACCCCTGTGCATAATCTCTTCATCTGGTCGAATTTGTTTTCGTCAGAACTTGTGAATACTTGACAACTTAGTGTAGAATTTCAGAACTCTGGTCGGTGTACCTTACGTAGAAACCATAGTCTCCTCAACTGGAGTGCGGAAACTTGGAAACCACATAGACCAGATGTATTGTTTTGTCTCCGGATTTGTAAGAGCCTGTAACTCTAAAATTGTGTCCGAATTCTCGGCGCCCTGACAGTTCCGATATTTGACTTTATTTGGCCTTGCGAAAGGTTTTATGTGTTTGGTGCAAGAATCTCAACGGCTGCTCTGTCATTTTCGTGCATTCATCCGAGCAAATAGAATCAACTCAAGATGTCAACGTTCTTGAACGCTGTTCAGTATATCAACCAGAGGAATCTTTACAGTAAATAAAGTCACTTAACCCTGAGGCGCTGGGCCTTAAACCGCGGGCAAAAGCAGCCGAAGTCTTATAAAACCATGGGATCGCAAACTTGCCCGTTTTAGCGTAAAGGTGGTAATGTTCTTGGATGTGGAGTGTATCGCTTCAGGGTTGAGAGTTGAGGGGCGGATTTAATTGCTTCAGGGTTTGTCATAGTAGCTAGCCCATGCCCCATCTTCCATGTTTTCTTGATGTAGTGGAATTTAGAATTTCTATTCAAAACCAGCATGTCTTTGACCCAGCAATGATGTAGTTGCCATTTTCTTGTTGATAAATGACAAAATCTTGTTGTGAAGGACATATTTTGTGGAGAAATGGAAGGTCTTCTGCAATAGCTTGACTTGCAATGATTACTTTTGCAATTTTATAAGCCAATGATTCACACAGTGATGAAAAGGGATGATTTTCAAGGTCATCCTTGTTGTTTTGAGGTTAACCCTTAAATGTTGAAGGGGTGACTCTGGAAATCATCCTTTTCTATTATTGTGTGAATCACTTGCCTCCAAAATTGCAAAAGTAATCATTGCAAGTCAAACTAATGTAGAAGATCTTCCCTTTCTAAAATAAGTTTTGAGGATGAATAATTGCACTTCTGTCCTATATAGTTTGATTCCTTGTCATCCATTGGACACCAAGCATTTGCCTTGACATTTAAGGGTTAACCTACAAACAAAGATGAGGATGTTTTTTGATTAATGAATGTCTTTAAAAAAGAATCTCTCTATTTAGGACATAAGTACAACTATTCATCCTCAAAATTTTGTGTGAAAAAGGAAAGATCACCTAAAGTAGTTTGACTTCTACAAATTGATTTTGCATTTTTTAAAGCCAACAATGCACTTGGTACCAAAACAAATGGTTTCCATGGTAATCAAAGCGTTCTTTAAGGATTAAAAGAGGAAGATTATAGCCTTTGCAAATTTTAAGTTGAAGAAAAATGGTTGGTAAGAAATTGACACTGGAGAAAATGAATCTGGAAATCTTGATAAGGACAGGGTGCAACTGGTGCACTTGGAACATCCCCGCTCCTTCTGCAAGCAAGGAGGAGGCAAAATAGGGAGGCAGCTCCCAAACGCTGAACCCCACCTCACGCCATCATCTGCCTCAAACTGAAGCTGGAAGTGAAAGTGTACAACAGCATGGCTATGCCAGACGCCCACGACTCAGAAATTGAGAGCAACATTGATGGATTCCCTCCCACCGAGTAAGTGGAGCGCAAATGCAGATAGAAGTGAAGTATTGGTGAGCAAATGCAGAGACCTCCATTCTAAAAACCTAAACCCGCCTCTCTCTAGGAGAACGACTCTAGCAATGGCGGATCACGTGGCTAGAAGACAGTGCTGGCAAGCAGCAAGGGGAGGACTCCGTTATGTGGCACCCAGCGATAGCGTATGGTAGACAAGCCTATTACCACCTCGATTTCCATATCATGTGTATCTGAATATTAAGTGGTCAACTCCAAGAGGGGCACATATTTTTTTGAGGGGCACATGCTTGTTTCACGAATCAAACCTAAGTAGAATTATAATTTTTCAATTAAAATTGTAATTTCTGTGAATTTTTGAAGTGGTTTACCTTAAAATTACAAATCTGCTTATAGAATGGAGTCATAAACATCCTATTAACAACCAATAACTACCTTTCCATGTATCTATTAGCATTTAAGTATTCACCAATAGAAGATTGACGCATTAGCCCTTGTTGTCATTGATGCATTCATTTTGTCATAAAACAAACAATTTTGGATGAGTTTTGTAGTGGAAATGAGGCCAAAAGAAGGATGATGGGAATAGGTAGTTGGTAGAAATGGGTTGGTCTACCTTAGTTCAAAAGACTCACTTGATTTGAGATGAATCAAATTGTACTATACATTGTTCCTTTGGACCATGAGACCTCACTTGGCCATCTAATGCCTATTGATTTGCAACCAATGTTTAGGAAGAATTGTAGATTAGTTCATTGTTAGTTGGTGGAATCTTAGAAAAAAAATCAATTGCAAGCAAAAAACATCAAAATAAAATTAGTGAAAAAATCTATAGACTTTATATTTGGAGTAAAAAATAGAGAAAAAATTGGACTTAGTTCTTGAAGAACTAGTTTAATATGGGAATTAATCTCTAAGTGCCCAAGGCCTTTTCGAGCCTCTTGAAATTTGCTCTAAATTGAACAAAAAATCATCATTATGATAAGTTTTCTCAATTTAAAAAAATTCTAATTGTACAAATTCAAACTAGACATATTACAAACCATGTGGGAAAAAAAAACAACAACAATATTGCTTGTGGATTGAAAGAATATAATGTTTGATCATAGAGGTGTTAAAATTGTGAAAGTGATTTGAAGTCTTTCAATCCTCTTTTTGCATGTCAAATCTAAAATATTGGTCACCAAAATAATGGATCATGCACCAAGTCTTTAAAAAAATAGTACTAAAAAGTCATAAAATCACAAGAATATTTCAAATATAAAAAAATCTTGGATGAAATTGCAAGATTATGAATGAAAATAGAATTATGAATATGTGATATGTGCTAATGTGATATTTTCTATCCAATATATGTTGAAATTTGGAGCACCACTATAACATTTGTTATCACCACTATGCCATTTCATTAAAAATGAACAAAAAAAATCCTTGCAAGAACAGTTAGAGCATCCCCACCAAGGGCTTCTGTATCCGTAAATCTCAAGTCTCGAAGCGGTCAACCTTGATTTCATACAGATGAGACCTTGCCAGTTCTCCAAACGAGCCTCTGGATACAGAATTGGGTGAGTGTTTTACAGATTTCTGTGTATTTTAGGGATACGGAACTTGGAGGAAGATTGGTTCAAGGGAGTTTCTGCATCTCTATCTGCATTTTGAGGTTCTCTTCCTAAATTTTTAGGGATACGGAACTAGTTGGTGGGGATGCTCTAAGGGCCGGCTCTTAGTAACGAACAGTTCAGTACAGTGTGTACAGCAGTCGAAAGAGTGTAGTGAGTTGCAACCTACTGGGGCAGTTTCTCTCTCCGACTTGTCCACCATCGTCCCTCACACTTTGCGCCTTGACTGTGCGCTGAGTGCGTTCCCGCCCCCTTTTCCGTCCACACTCCTCAATTTCGCAGCAAGCCGGCGTGGCTATGGCGTCGGCCGCTGGAGCTCCCACCACCAAAGTGCACAAGAGCGACGCCGAGTGGCAGGCCGTGCTCAGCCGCGAGCAATTCCGCATCCTGCGCCAGAAAGGGACCGAGTACGTCTCTTCTTTCCTTCTCTCACGCGCTCTTGCTCTTGTGCTTCCTCTCTTTGGCGGTTGTAGGACGCGTTCCTATCGGCAACGATGTTTCGCGTTGTAGGCTCTTCCAAGACGTTGCGGGCATCACTTGTGATTCTCGCTCTTGTTTGGATTAGAGCTTGCGTTTTTTCGTTTGGCCTTGGAATCGATGGTGCTTGTAATTTAGGGTGGAGTATGGCGGTTCTTGTTTATTCTTTACGGGATCTGTGAAAGGATGTCTGTGTAGGAAATGGTACTCTATTGGTGTCTTTGAGTATTTCTACATGTTTCGTAATCTTCATTTTATTTCACAGAGCTGAATTTTTTTTATAGAGATATGAATGCACATAGCTGAAGAGATATCAATGCACACATGGACGCAGTTGAAGAGAGTTTTATTTTTTTGTATTGAATAACTTTTTTACAGTGTGTAAATGAGTATTAGAAGAGGTTTGTACGATTTAGTAGGCCATCTTGTAGCATAATGACTTAAGTAACTATCATAAGTCACTAAGGTGATCACAACAAGTCACTTTTGTGTTTGCAATTAAGTGACACTTTGTTGGGACGTAGGATGCTAAACTTGTCCCTTGAGTGGCCCTGAAAAAGTGAATTTATCCTTTGAGAAAAAATAGGGATTTTTTATTTGTTGCACATGATAAAATCTGCAAATTTTGAATTTGTATTTGCAATAAAAGATCCCAAATTAGCTTGGAGAGGGGTCACAAACATAGAATTAATACGGCCCAAAATAGGGGACTTTCTTTTTACAATTACCTAATAGAGTACAAAATTCACGTTGCAATGTCAACTGAAGTGTTGTGATATTTGAATTAGAGGAAATTGTAAATGGCCTAATTGAAGATCCTAATCTTTTTAGAATTTGCTACCATAGTGAATGACTAAATGTGGCTAAAAGTGGTCACTTTTGTTTCTCCATGTGTAGGTATTGAACTTAATCATATTAGGGAATTTCGAAGAAGGCATCAAGTGTGCCAATATAAGAAAAAAATATATCTTATATGTTAAAAGGTATATGCTTTGTAAGTTTTTATAATTTAATATCAACTTGTATAGTATAACTTCTATTTTTAAGTAGACACTCATGATTTATTGCTTGATCCAAAGGTGCTTTATGAATGATGAAATAGTTCTTGTGTGAACTATAGATGGATTTCACCCAATTTTTGTATGAAGATTTGGTATATCACATCATTGAATTAAGTTCCAAGTCCTTCAATCTTGAGAGAACATGCTTTTGACTGTGAAGATAATCTTCAAAATCTTTGTATCCTCCAATTTGCCACTATATCTGAATGAATTATTTTATTTTGATATTTATAGATAGACTAACATGTATACTGGAAGTCTTAAAATTTTCAATTCTTCTTTGTGAAGATTTGAAGTTATTGTGAATTTTTGAAGATAAAGTAAAGAAAATTCATTTCAAATGAGAAACATGTTAATAGAATCTTGAATTTTCAATATGAGTGTATTTTATTATGATAAGCATCGCAGGGTAAACCAAATTCTTGTATATTTTCTATACTTAGAAATGCTATAGGTTTTCCACTTCAAATTATAATCAAATATGTATTTTTAGGAATCTTTCAAGATTTTTAGGCTAAGTACCTTCATTGTGTTAGCTTCTTTCAAACCAAAGAAAATCCATTTTAATGTCAAAATCTAGATTTGGCCTTGCAACAATGCTAAGGCCAGGAAGTGGTTGATGGATGACTTTCAAGATTACTATAGAAATGAAGATTGCACCTATTGGTTTGTAAATCAAATCATTTGGAGCAAAGTACCTTGGTGTTAGATCTTGTCCTTTCAAGGATAAGAACAAAATGGAAATAGTTTTAGAACCCATTTTAGGGGTTTCTTTTTTTTAATAAATAAATCACTTGTAATATCCCTTGATTTCTTAATCAAAAAATAATCAATTTGATTAACATAATTTATTGATGTGTTTATACCATTAACCCTTTAATGCCAAAATTCTTTTTGACCTTTTGCACGTTTTTGTGGATATTACTGTACAAATATATTATTTTCCTCAATTTCCTCAAATAGGTCATGAAAGGAGGTTGACGTTTGAAAATTAACGTATCACTTTGGATGAAAGAGAAGTTGAAGTAAACTTTGGAGCGTTAGAAGTTAGCAAAGTTGCAAAAGCAAAATTGGATGGAAATTGCCATGATTTTGTTTTCTAGGCATGTTTTGCATCAATGTTGCAAGGTTAAGTGATTTTCTTGGGATTTTGTTTCCTAAGACTTGATTTCAACCTTCAAAATGATCCTTTTTGCATTTGAAGAAACCTAACAAAATGAAGTGTAAGAGTTTAGTTACTATAAAACTTAAAAACTTAAATTTTTTTTTTTAAAAGGATTATATTATTGTAATTTGAAGTTTTGACCCTATTATTGTATTTGAATATAGAATGACATGAAAATTTGGTTTACATATTGATGGTGAGATTTTGTGAGTTCTTAAACATTCTTTTAATTTGATGAGTTTTTTTTCAGTTTTTCTACAATAATTCTTAGTGATTTCAAATCTTCACCAAAAAAGATTGAAATTTTTATGACTCATAAAAGATGTGATTTCATTTGTGAAAAATATGATTAGTAAATCTTATTCATACATGGTGGTAAACTGGAGAACATAGAGTGAAGGATATTGAAGTTCTTTTACATGGTCATATGCTATGTCCCTTAAGGGTGAACTCCTACATGCCTAAATGGTACGTCTGCATTGCAATATTTTTCTAAGAAGGCATACCAACAGCCATGATTGATCAATCATAGCTATCTTTGTTGTTTGAGAACTTCGGTTTCTGTTTGACCTTCATTTCGAGTCAGTGTGATGTGCTTTGTAATTTATGTGTGTATCGAGGTTCTTGTTTGCACTTCACGGATTTGGGAAGGTTTGAAGGCTGTGTTGAAATGGCTTTGCTTAATCTTGGCATTCGGGATTTCTTTTCACATTGCTGATCGGCTTGTTGTTGCTAATTGGTTCATGAGCAAGGGAGTAATTTGGTAGTAGCTTAGGGAGCATTAAGTGGCTGCAAAAAACATCTTGAGGATTTGCTGGGTTGGGTTCGCTGGGTTTGATTACCGGTATATTTATGAATTGTTGCTCAGGAGTCACCCACTGTATTTCAGGGGGGTGGATACGCCTGGGCAGCAAGCACTCTTGCAGTTTGTTCCACATTCTTTGAGTTTAAACCGGATTCTTCGTCATGGCGACCGATTCTGCGCTTCTTCTGGCTGGAGGCAATTTGCCTTGCAGCGTTACTCATCGTTTTGAACATTGTGCAGGTACCCTGGTACTGGTGAGTACAACAAGACCAAAGACGATGGAGTGTATGGATGTGCAGGCTGTGGAACAGCTCTTTACAAGTCGACTACAAAGTTTGACTCGGGCTGTGGATGGCCGGCATTCTTTGAGGGGATCCCTGGTGCCATCAATGAGACTGTATGTACATATGCGTGTCCTTGTCATTTGAGTTTGACCTTCCTTTTCCTTTTATCCTTCGCATGGCTTTGGATGTATAATAACTGATGCTGCAGGGGTTTGGATTTCTGTGTAATAATACTTGATTGACATACTCAGTCACTTCACTAGCAGTGAATTTTGTGAATTTTGTGTGCTGAAAAACTAACTTAAAACCTACCGGATGATGGATGGGTGGTATGCCGCAGCGTGATGCGGATGGTCGTCGTGTAGAAATTACATGCTCAGCCTGTGGAGGTCACTTGGGCCACGTCTTCAAGGGCGAGGGTTATAACAATCCCACTGATGCAAGGCATTGTGTCAACAGTGTCTCTTTGAAGTTCACACCAGCGAATACATCCTAGAATGTGGATTACCTTTGTTGGAAAGTACTCTTTGCTTTTATTTTGTTTGAGAGTGGACATAGTGTCGTGGAGGATTTCAGTCAAGGAAAGTAGGACTGACTGACGTTCTGTATAACATTGTCAATCTTGTTTCAGCTTTTAGCTTCCATCATGATGGAGGATGTACAAACTTTTGTCTGCATAATTGTTAATCATCTGCTGTTGAATTCTATGCTCAATTTAATCTGGTATGTTAGCTTGGATTACGTTCATTGCATATTTGAGTAGAGTGTGTTTTTATGCGGAGTCTGCTTAGATTGTTGTTTCTCATTCATTTCACTTATTCAACCAACACTCGATCTGTATTTTCATGGTCTGTATTGTCCATTTTGTACTGAATTGAACAAATTTTCTTTTCTTTTAAATTCAGAGGTGAAATCACCTAACCTTGTCTCCGTTATAGCGTTCATCCAAGATGTCTTCCATACGTTATAGATTCTTTTTGGAAATTTGGCAAAATTATTGCAACATTTTGACAAAAAGGTGAAAAAATTCATGTCAGTTACAAATAAGCTACAAATAAATGAAAAATTCTCCTTAGGAACATCTTATGGTGTAGAACATTGTGGTGTAAATGAAATTTTGGTGTTGCTTGCCAATTACAAACTTAGTAGAATTGTGGGTATAGATCCAAATTTCAAATGGTGATAAAATATCAAATTTTGGAAATTTTCTTTAATTTTCATATTAGAGTAGAAACTATGGTAGAAGCACCCATTTCCAACTAGGGATCCATCCCCAACTTGTATGGTGCACTATTTCCAACCAACATTGAAACAAATTTTTAATCAAAGCTTTGAATGTGTTTTTTTTCTTTTTCAAAGTTGGGACTAATAAAGTCATGACACATGTCCCAAAGTAGTGAGCAAGAAGTAGTTCTTAAATGATTGGAATTAGAAGACTCTAAATATGGGGTAAGGGATTGGGCCAACTACCAACTTCCAAAAATCATAGTAATTTTGATTCAAAGTAGAAAATTACAAAAAAATTGCAATCCCAATAATTTCTACCTTTCAACATGGTAGAAAATTTACATTGCTTTATACTACTCCTTAATATTTGTAGAATCACTAAAGTGGTTGACTATAGGTGCTTCTAATATAAACCAAATGAGCTTCATTTCATTAGTTTGGTTGAATTCAAAAAATATTGTTTTTAGGCTAGAATTTGTATTTAGTCAAATTTGAAGTAATAAACAACTTCTAAGAAAGTAGTTTTCTTAGAGACATTTTTGTCTATAAATTAAATTATTATATATTTATAGTTTATTTCAATTGTTTATCAACATTTTAAATTTTTGTGTGGAATTTGTGGAAGTTTTTCTTATTATGCTTGAAATTGAAAAGTTGAAGGTGTAAATTTCAACAAATTTATATACATAAGATTAAAATGTGAATTTCTTACAATCAAAGTTTGGAGCAAAATATGGTAATTCGGTATTGAAAAGGGAGTTTCAAAATTCAAAATCATTAAAGTAGATTGATTTTGAGAAAAGAAAATTTGAATTTATAGTTGATTTATAGTTGATAGTCATGCATGGTTTATTTTATTTCCCAATGTGATAATGCAATGTATATTTAAAATTGGTTTTAAAACTAGTCTTTTTACCAAAGTGCATGATGTATACTAATCTTTGAAGAATCTTTTGCACACAAAAATAACATGAAATTGTCATAATCCATTTTCTAGTGTATTGGAATTTTTTTCACTTACTACTCAGTTTAAATAAAAATTTGACCAACATGACCAATATTTAACAATATTTTTGGTGTCCCCTCTTTATAACTACTTCACAAACTTTATTGTTGTAAAGACTCCTAAATAAAATTTGAAATGAAGACAAGCCAATTTTCTTAAAGACACCATCACACCAAGCTTTAAGATAGGACTCTATTAATTTCTAATAATTAGGAGTGAAGGTGTAAAATTTGCTTTTATAGATCTATAAGGCCTAGATTGTTGAGTTATCATCAACAATTCATACATGTCATCTTTTAGGTTGAAGTCAAAGGAAAGTACACCAATTTCAACTTTGTTATTTAAAACAACTTTTATGTAAAATCTATGCTTTATGAATATGAGAGTTTGAGGGTCGGTTTTGGATATATCTATGATCATTTCTTTGAAAATTCATAGTGTATTCATATAGTGTCCAAAAATATGCAACAAAAAATGTCAGAATTTTTTTTAACTCCTAAAGGACCAAATGTTTGTTCAAGGGACAATTGGAATTGGATAGATGATGATGAAGTACAAAATGAATGGATGTTTTGGGAAATTTAATATAAGATGCAAACATTCATATCTTATGTGGAAATGTAAGAAAAATTTGTGATTGGATGCCTAAAGCAAAAGTTATGTTGTTTGAAAAAATCTAGGTAGTTCAAGCTATTTAGGCATCTTATGCTAAACTCCTCATTTACTTCTGAAATTTAGTATATATGTACCAATATGGCATAGTATGAAATTTTATATAAAAAAATACTTTTTGGAAAAACATCTCATTCCAAGAGTAGTCGAAACTTTATTAATCCCATTAGGTAAGTTTGTAAAAACAAAACATTTTTGTCTAACTACAAATGCTATTATCTTGCAATATGCATTTTCAAAATTCTTTGAATTTATTCTATACTTAAAAAATGCTCTCTCATAGTTTTTACCATTTGTATTTTAAAATGAAAATTTCCTTTTTGCACAAGAAATCATCAGAAAATGACTAGTGTATTGCCAATTTACTTGAATGACCTTGTATTGCAAGGTGATTTTGAGTAAGGTAAACCCCTCATTTGTTTTTGAAATTTTGTATGAGTGTACATTATAAGATGAGATACTTGATGATGTAGAGGCACAATTTTGTATAGAGCAAAAAATTTACTTCAAGAGGGTTCGAAGTTTGTCGACCCCATTTTGTAGGAATGACTACAAGGCCACGTACTGGGTGGCTTCCACAACATGGCCTTTTTTTCACCCCAAAAGTCCTTTAGGGGTTAGCAATGCAAAAACACATTATGGTCAATGAAAGACTTGAGAGGTTAATAATAAGAAACATATGCACTTTCTGAAACATTCATTTTGGTTGGTTGAAGAACTTGAGGATTCAACCATTGAAACAAATTTAACCCTTAACCCTGAAATGCCAAAGGGGTGACCCTTGAAATCATCCTTTTCTATTACCGTGTGAATCACTAGCCTCCAAAATTGCGAAAGTAATCATTGCAAGTCAAACTACTGTAGAAGATCTTCCCTTTCCAAAACAAATTTTGAAGATGAATAAATTGCACTTTTGTCCTTTACAATTTGATTCCCTGTCATCCTTCCAACACAAAACGTCCACCTCGGCATTCAAGGGTTAAATGACGTCGAGGTTGAAAAACATCCAATGGATGACTTGACTATTCCCTTCTCTACAAAATTGAAGAATGCACCGATTGGTCCAATAATCAAAGCATTTTGATGCCCCCCACCTTGGTCATGGGATGCCGCGTCCTGTAAAGGGTTAATGAGACAGAACATCTGCAAATCTTGAAATGAGGTTCACATTCAAGACCACAAAATGATTACAGGTACAGTTTGGGAGGAGTAGGGGTTTGCTACTCCCTGCACTTTGGTAGATCATGGACCCAAACAATGAAAGGATTTGCAGCACGCACTAAACCCAACGAGCCCATGAATCTTCTTCTGGCACGCACCCCGTCCATGCCATGCCTCTCTTTTTTGTTTTCCCCTATTTCAAGAGTGCATAGGGCGGCTGATGCGCGCCCAACCACCCTGCCCTTTCCTGGATTCTGCAAACCTAAGTTGGAGTTTGCAAACGACCGAGGACTGAGACTGAGGAGATGCCTGAGATGCCATGAATTGCGTAGTAATGCCAGCTTATTAAGTTAAGTTAGTTCAAGCTCATGGCTGCATTGCTGGTATTGGTTTCCATGGCTCTGCATGTGTAAAGGCAGTCTCATCAGTCTCCCTAACTATGGGAATTCCGCCACTCCCTCCCCTCCCTCCCCTCCCTCCCTTCAGCAGTCCCACAACTGGCAAAGTGCAGGAAATCGTGACACTATCCTGTAATAATAGGAGTATGGTACTATCTAAAGTTATACTTGTTTCTCATTCCAGTGAGCAGTCTCTATTCTCAAGAATATAGAGTCCCAAAGTAGAAGTTTGTTGGGGATTTACTGTACATACCAACAAAAAAGCTGGTGCTGGTGCTGGTGCTGCTGCGGCTGGTGCGGCTGGGCATTGTGCAAACGCAAGGTACTGCAAAGTCTGTTTAAACTCCACAGTCCACATTCCCCAATCCAAAGGAATCATCACCAAGGGTAGGTACATACTGTTGGAGTTGGACTTTTAGCACAAGCTGCACAACCATAATTATGAGAGAAAAAACGGTCGTGAAACGCCTCCTCGTTCAGCCTAAGTTAAGGGTCTGCTTCCATGTGCAATCACTGACCAGTTGGTGGAAAGCAGGCTAAGCTTAACTTAAAAGGAAGAAAAAAAAAAGACTGAGATGCTAACTTAGCAAGTCATGACAAATTTCCTTGCACTGGTGAAAGTGAGAGAGTTGGACTAAGTTAGTATTGGACAGACCATCTGCAATGAAATCTAGTCACTAGAGTTAATCATGAAGGAAACTGCACTTTGAGAAAGGGGTGTTCAGAGGAAGGTATAACTAAGAATAGTATAAAAGAAACATAACACCAAACTCCATTGGAGTATCAGACCTCAGTTTTGGTGCTCCAAGGAGTTTTGTCTCATGTTTTTGCCAAAGTCTAGCTTCTCATCCCGCATTGTGCACACTTTATGATTAAATGTACAGTCAGGTCTTGCTCATTTACGAATTTTGAATCTTGCTGAAAATTTGGATAACTTTGGGAGGCCCGCGTGAAGTAGATTTCAATGTGATTCCAATGCAATTTCAAATTTCAAAATTGATTCATTTTTGGGTACACTAGAGCTTCTTGAAGTTGCTGAAATTTCTAGTGAGCCTGGTCTGAAAAATTCGTAAATGAGCTAGACCTTACTTTACAGTACAGGTCAAAAAAAAAAAGGATGAAGGAAAAAAAAAACAGTGATACAAAATTTTCAAGTGGCATGTGATCAAGTGTCTCAAAAGCAATTGTGAAGATTTGTTTCTAATATGTACCTTAAATTATAAGTTGTAATTTTCACAAATGGTGGTAACACCAAATGGGAGATAGTGTATAAAGAACATCAAATTCTTTGTATGATTTTCAATTACATAAGTGCATTTGTAATGGTGATAAAGTAGACTTCAGTGTGATTCCAATGCAATTTGAAATTTGAAATTCCGTTCATGTTTGAGTGCACACGGGCCTCCCAAAGTTATCCAAATTTTCAGCAAGATTCAGAATTCGTAAATGAGCTAGACTTGACTATACTGGTACCCCAAGGAAATGAAAATCCTTTCCTTTGACTAAGGCACCTCATGAAAGTACTACTTTTTGGTGTTGTCAACAATTACTATTATTAGATTGGCCAGATTCTTATATATTTTATTGTTGGCAAATGAATTAAAAGGAGGTTTTAACAAACCAAAAAACATGGCATTTGGATACGGGATGCAAAAGTTGTGAAGGGCCAAAAAATAATTTGGTAGAGGTTCTAAAATCATTTCTTCAAATAAAGGTACATATTGACTTTGGAGATGTTCACAAAGTGATGATGGAAATTTTAGATAGAGGTTCTTTAGGAAGTACCACCTTATATAAATTAAAATTTACTCTTATGCTCCTACCTAGAAGGAGTGAAATTATTACCAATTTGTTGAATATGTGCAAGACTCCTTTATAGTAGTCCTATTTATTAGCCTTCTAGCCTTCCAAAAATTTGGAGCTTCCAAATTTTACCTTGGAGAAAATAAAAGAACAAATTATTTGTCATATATTCTAAAATTTGAGGATCTTGAATTCAAATTTGAAGTCAAAGACCTTAAATTACTTGAAAGATGTCATGAAATACAAAATGAATAGCTCAAAATAGAGGTAGGTCTTTGCATCTATCTTCTTCTATGGAAGAAAAAAATACCCTCCTCCCCAAAAATACTCTTTATCTTCTTGAAGAAGGCTCGTAGGAGGAGAATAACATAATTTGTGTGCATTTGACTATGTTTACATTAGTGATTTTCATGCTCCCACATCAAAAATGCAAACCTAATTTTTTTAATCTAGTTCCAATGGATCTAGGACCAATGCCTAATCTCATGTCCTATTCTTTTCCAACTATACCATTTTTTTCCCATCCAAACTAATGAAAAAAAACAATAAAACAAATTAGAGTTGGATTTTCTTGTGTACCAATAATTGTGGATTAAACACACTTTGGTTGCTTTAAGATATCATTAAAAGAGCATTCAATCACTTGTTTCAAATCCTAAAGTGTTACATGTTATGATTGTCACATGAAGGTATTGGGAAGTTGGTTCAAAAGACTTCAAAAACAAAAGAAGCCTTGTGGGAAATTTTGAGAGTATTAGATGAAATTTGAAGGGTCAAAATGAATGCAAGTTATCATGCAATGAGAACAAGCAAACTTAATTGTTGCAACAACATTGTAGCAATCCTACGTAGCCAAGACCTTGCCATGTAATTTCTCAAAAAAAAATTAAATTTTTTTTGCATTTCAAAAATTTGAATTTGAATTAAATTTTTTTTTTCTTGATGGCCAGTTGTTCTTTTATTGCAAGAGGAACAGGGAAGGGAATAGGCTAGAAATGGCCATCTTTTGCATTCAAATCTTTTCTAATGACTTGGCCTTCATAGTGTCATTAGAAGAGTTTTGGGGGGCCTAGAAGCCTATTTCGGGCCTGTTCTCCCGCAGCAAGGGGAACAGTTCACTGTCAGAATTTTTTTTTTCATAAAAAAAGAAATATAAAAAATATATATATAATATAAAAATATAAAAAATATATATTTTAGTCTCCAAATGCATAATTTTTTTTAACAAATAATAATAATAATAAAATAATAAAAATTTGGTCAATGACATGGCAAGGGCTCAGCCACGTTAGACCGTTGTGGTGAACCTGTTTCTTGCGTTCACAGGCTGTGATAACTCACAGGCATCTAAAGGCTCCAAAAATCTTCTAATGCTTTTGACACCTTGTTTGAGCCTTCAAAGCCAATACTTTCCACATGTGTATTTGGAGATTCATCTTTTGCAAGTTCTCTACACTTATTACTTAGAAAAAATGACACTATATCTCAAAATTAGGAGAAGCTGACACCATCTTGCTTCAAAAATGAGTTTTGAGATCATTTATCATGTACTAGAATTGCAAAGGAGGCTCAAAGTTAAGCCATATAGCCATGGATTTAGAGCTTTTAGGCTTTGAAAATTAATAGGGCTTCAAAAAAATAGAATGGCTTGACCATGCATTATTAGAACTAATCATAGAGCCTTATTGAAATATATGGAATAGTTTAGCCAATAGGAAGAGAGTAATCTCATAGTGAGATAAGACTTAATGTAAAGCTATGAGGAGCATTTGAAAACGTAAAAGAACGTGTCAAAAGAGCTTTGTTTGGAATTGATAGGATTTTGGTTTTCTCAAGGGCAGAGGACTCTCACTACTGAGGTTAGAATAGGAAAATTTAATGTGTAGCAAAGGACCACGGATTTGAATGTTATAATGTGATTTTTAGATATGAAAAGATTCCAACTATAGTTGTGCTAATAGTTTATTTGAATGGTATCAAAGATTAGTCAAATGGCTTGTAATTCTTGAAGCCAATGTTGAAGGATTTCACAAAGAATTTGCATGTTCATGTACTTGCATTCAATTTTGGTTTGAAATTGGTGTACATGGCAATGAAATGTGAAGTTCAGTAAAAGCAAAGCTACCTAGTGTCTTGTTAACATCAAAGATTTTCTACAATTTTGGTGGCCAAATTATTGTTGATCATTGAAGATCGTAGTTGGTGGCACAATGTTATATGATTAGGTTTGGAATAGCATAAATCCTATACTATGGAAATGCTTTATGTACAATTTTTTTCTTATAACCTTAACCTCCTAAATAATCCCAAAACTATCACCCAAATATCCTTTTATTTCAATTCTGATCTTAAAATTTCTACAATAACCTAAACAGTAGCATTGCTTGTTTAACCTAGAATTGATAGACAATTTCTTGAAATAGTTTGAAACTTTGCTGCGAAGTAGATCAACTTCCAAATACTTGAATATTAAATTTCACCTTAATCTAATATACTTTCCAACTTTGGTGGAAGTTTCCTCACAACTAACTTTCTATTCTTTCCAAGCAAAACCCTAAACTAGTATGGCTTTGACTTGACATAACTTCTATACGGTTACTCAAATTGTTTTAGAACTTTAGTAGATATTTCTTTACCATTGAATCTTTGTGTAGTACGGGCTCAACCCCCTAATTGTATTTTGTTCGTAATCAAAGCTCTTATGTTTATTCTAACCAAATTTTTGACAAGGGAGTGAATGTGTTAAAAAAATCACCTCATAAATTTCATGAGTAGATTGCAAAAATTCAATGAAATTGAAGCTCTCTAAAAAATTACTCTTGGCTACCTTAGATTTAGAACACCTCTATTTGATGCCTCATATCTCCATTTATATTAGTGATATAGATATGAAATTTGGATTTCTAATAGATTGCCTTGCCAAAAATTTAGATACAAAGTACTGTATTGATCCAATACTTGATCCAAATGCAAATCCAAAATTTCTCACATTAATGCACTATTAGGAAAACTATAACCAAAACAACAAAAAAATCAACAATTTTTTGTTGTTCTAAGTATTAGTAGTCACAACTTGACCAATTTAATAGAATCTTGAAAAGACACTAACAAATTTTTGTTTTTTCAAGCACATCAAATTTTTTTAACCAAATTAATAGAAATCAAATAGGATTTATGAGTAACAATTTGATATTTATATGTGCACATATCAATTCAATCATGGTGTGTTGCATGAGTAATGTATTTTGCAAGAATAAAATCTTGGGATCAAACCCTGATGCCATTATATATGATGAACATGGCAATTTTCCCTTGTTGACATGGTAGTTTGACCATTCTCATGTCTCAATTAAAAAAATCATATTGTCCAAATCAACAAATCTAAATCAATAGAATTAGTGTGATTTTGACCAAAACAATGCAACTAAAACAATGAAATTTGTTTTTTTTAATAATCAAACACCCACAAGCTTACAACTTAACACCCTAATGAAATTTTTTTTTTTTAATAATCAAACATCCACAAGCTTACAACTTAACACCCTAATGAAATTTGTTTTTTTTAAGAATCAAACACCCACAAGCTTACAACTTAGTACCCTAAGTGCATTGCACACTTCATTTCCACCAAGAGAGACAACTTAGGACCAATTTTGCTTCTTACTAACCAATTTAGCCCTAAAAGCTATCATTGACTAATCCAAACACCTTCTTAATCCTTGAAGACCATTGTCTCTTTGAAGGGCAAAATGGAATTTGGATAGGCTTGTACAATTGGGATTTTTTCTCCATGTTTTTTTAGGAGAAAATTTTCTAAGGGCTATGCAAGATAAGAATTGTAATGAATTTTTGGTTCAAAAGCAATTGCAATCTTTGAAGAATTTCTATTTTGGGAGTTAAGTTAGACAAAGCAATAAATCTTGACTTTTGGTTGGGGTAAATAGAAGGGGCTTGGGTGATATGAGGCAATAGTTGATGCCTCATAGTCATATTGTTCAATTGTTGGTTAAAGAGTTGATTAACACCCTTGGTCAAAACTCATTTGGTAGACCATGCAAAGAGTATAGGTTCAAAAAAAACTTCATCACTATTAGAAAATTTAATGTCCAAAGTGACAAAAAAATGTTGACTTTTTTGTTTGTTTCTGTGTTGATTTGGATGTGTTGACTTAGACACTTCATAGCAGAAAAATATTGATTTGAACATAAAAATAAACACTTTTTTGTTGAGCATAGCAAAAAAGTGTTAATTTGGCAACAAAAAAAATTTTGCATTTCAATCTCAATAATCAAATTTGGCCAATGGAAGAGTGCCATGTGACTTCCACCACATAAAACCTAACCATTTGGGACAAAATTTTAATTTTTTTGCTTTATAGTTTTCACAAGACATGTGTTCAAAGAGTAGTTTCAAAGCACAAAAACTTTTATAACTTTTGATCACGTGATTGGAAAGTTACTGCATTATATGTAATCTTTGGGGAACTTGAAAATCTCAAAAAAATTCTTAAAATAACACTATTTATAAAAATAAACATTTCAATTTGATTTCCTATATTTATTTTTATATAAAAAGCTTTGAAGTATTCTATTTTGATTAATGAGATGGAAATTATAAAGACTTTTAATTTTATCGATAGTTGTGGAATTTGTACTCTAAAATAAACTTTGATATCTTTTTTGTAACTCAATTTCAAATATTGTTGAAGAAGAAATAATAACAACGGATTTACATCATTTATTACAACATTAGAAATTAATCATGATTGGAATCTTGATTTTTAAAGTCTATAACTAAATTTTAAAGAACTTTAAAATTTAAATTATAGCAATCCCTTGAAGATGTTAATCCTCCAATGACAAGTTATAAACAAAATGAAGATAGGTGTTATTTTTTTATAAATTTAGCAAATTTTGGAGGTTGTTTTGGCACAGTAGAAGAATTTTATTGAAAACATTTTGAACTAATAAAATTTGGTAATTCAAACAAGCTTTCATTTCTAAAATTCTGTTTAAGGTTTGAAAATTTTTACTCAAAAGTTTTGGACAAATTTTAGAGAGAGGTTGGGAAATCACTACTTTTGACATTTTTGACATTTTTGACATTTTTGAACATCCTCTTTGAATTTTGTCCATAAATTTTGATTGAAACATCAAAACTTCAAATGGATTATTGGAAATGAAAGATTTCTTGAATTTCCAACTCCCCTTAGTTTAAAGGTTTTTTCAAAAATTTCTTCTATTATGCCAAAATGACTTCCAAAGTCTCCTGAATTTTTTAAAAATTTCCAACTCTTTTCTGAATTTCGTCTATAGCTTTTGATTGAAGAATTAAAATCTCAAACAAGTTATTGGATATGAAAGTTGGTTCAATTTCAAAACCTTTTTCACTTGAAAGTTTTTAGAAAAAGTTTATTTATTATGCGCAAATGACCTCCAAAGTCTACTAACTTTGCTAGACACCAAATTGTGAATACTTAATTAAACTACATTATATAGTGAAGATTCCAAAGATTTCCAAAGATTCTAAAAGGTTCCAAAAATGTTCAACAAAAATCTATTGATTTTGTCACTGCACTATTCAAATCAACAAAAAAAACATCACCATTAACAATAAAATGTAAAAACAGACATTACAATATCCAAATCAATAAAAATATGTTGATTTCTGTTGATTTGGACGTCATTTTCTAGTAGTGTATGGAGATTGTAGGTTTATCTCTAATAACAAAAAAATTCCTAATTCAGTTTGGTGGATGCTTATTGGTGGGTGAATGCATAGTTGAGTGGAACAAAATCAATATCATACAAACGTTTTTAGAAACCTATTCTTATTGCAAATGCAATTGTGTATAATAAAGGATGTATGTTTTAATAAAAAAAACTCATACATTTTATTCTATATTTGATAGCTTAAGCAACTATGTAATTAACTTTTACATTAATAAGTATAGGGGGACTTTTGTATGGATTATTATATATAGATTGCCCACTACAAGAGAAAGGGGTATTTTAAGTGAGTTTTTAAGTAGTCTTAGATATAAGATTTAAAGTAATGACTTTTAAGAAGATTTTCAGCAATATTTTACTAAAAACACATGTATTTCTAGTAAATTTTTGCTAAAAATCTACTTAAAGGTCATTACTTAAAATCTTATGTCTAGGACTATACTTGAAAATTCACTTAAAACACCCCTTTCTCTTGTAGTAGCTACAATGTCAAGACTATGTATTTAAGCTTGTTTTTTGTACATATAATCTTTTACAAGGAAAAAAGGGATTCTATATTATATGAATATAATGATAAGTGATTCAAATTGATGTTTTAGATATCATTGATTTATTGCAATTGTGAGTTAGGAACTTCTTTATAGTCCGAAATGATATATATTTCCAAATGTCACTTTCAAAGCTTTACTTTATTATTGCTTAATTTTTTGGTCTAATCTATTTAATATAGAATCTTCTACATGTTTATATTATTCAATATAACATTATACAAGAATATACGATCATACTAAAATACAGTTATTTGGAATTTTATTTTTTGCAAGGTCACCCAAAATTGCAAATTGAAACTCCAACTAATATTTATGACCTACAACTTTTGCATACTTTACTCATAATCTCATATCCATCTAATTCAAATATGTACATTCTCCCACCTTTGTAGGGTACCATAGTATGTGGAGTGGCTATAATCTTAAAACTTGCCTATGGACTCCAAGGAACTTCTATGGAGTCACCAAATGTTGCTTTTGGTCCATTCAACCATGCATTTGCCTTGGCAAGTTCAATGCTTGATTTCTACTTTTGTGTGTTGATAGTAGGCTTGGTGATTTCTAAAACTATGGTAGATCTCTAATCCTAATACAATTTTTTATTTTTAAATTCCAAGATCAGAATTTGTTTTCCTTTGCAATCCTAGTGAAGTTTTGTATCCCATAGTTGTAATATACAATGAAATTTTAAAGTCAAGTAAAAGCCAAGCTTGTCAATTCACTTAATTCTACAACCTTATCGAAGCATCATCAACAAATTCACCTCCCATGAACTAAAAAAATACCATCCATTTCCATAATTCAAATATAAAAATCTCCCTACACTATTCATGGCTTACTGACGTGTCAATCCAAAATTGCACTAAAATTGCCTCACATTTACCTTTACTCATTTCATCATGGAAGAAAGTAGAAAAAGAAAGACTTCCAAACTTGGCATTACATTTCTTTCATTCATATGATGATATGAACTAATATTGATAAGCTTAAATATGAAAAGGCAAGATTGTGCTAAGTTGACAAGAAGTAAAGAAGCCATGACAAAAAAGAAATGTACTATCAATGGTGTTGTTCTGTAAGTGTGTGAGCATGAACCTATAAATTTATGAGTGGAAATGATGTGAGTGTTGAACTTAGAAATTTGAAGAAGCACTAGAAAACTTAATAATATTTCTAAAAATAGATTTCATCTAAAAATTTTGGTCACAATTTACTATTTTAGTAAATTTTAGTACTTATTACTATGGATCTATTATTGTGGTTATGTAGAATTCAAATTAAAACTATAATTTTCAGTGTTGTCTAAAATATAAGAAATATATATTATCAAAATGATGAATTGATGTGAAAGATGAATGGAGATGGAAATGAGTTTGTATAGAATATTGCTTGATCACTGCCCTAAAGCAATGTAGATTCTCTCAAGGCTAATGGGAGGGTACAAATAATTTTTTCTTGATGCACTATTATTGAACTTGTTTAAATTTTAGGAAAAAACAACTATTGATAAGAATTATTTTTATATTTAATGATCTTTGTCACAATGAATTTTATTTTGGTTGATCATTGTCTTGTAGTTTTATTGATCTTTACAAAGTCAATGGAAGGCTATTGACACTTTTTTTTTTCTTTTGCATGTTGGTCAACTTGTTTTAATTTTAGAAAAGAAAATTTGTTAATATAGAATTCATTATATGTAAAAAGAACTTGGCTACATCAAATTTCATTTTTATTTATCGCTATCTTGTAGTAGCATGGGTCCTCTCGGAGTTGATGGAGGGTACCAACATTTTTGTCTTGATGTGATGGTAATTGGATTTGTTAAAATTTTGAAAGAAAATATTTGGTTAATAGGAATTATTTTTGTAAGGAATGAGCTTAGTTACACCAAATTGTTGATTAATTGGTCATTGTTGGACCCTTGGGGGGGTAGTGAGCGGTTGGAGTAGCAAACTACCTGTGAACAAATGATAGGGTATTTTAAAAACATGTGGACAAAATATTATAAATGCGTTTAGAATAATCTAGGGTATTGAAAATGGCATTGGATGTCTTTAAAGTACTATAGGGTAGGGAATAATAGGCCCCATTAGAAAATGCAGTAGTCCTAAAATACCCCCCTTTATATTAATATTTTTGGCCAAAAGTTAGAAAATGCTACTTTGTGAATGGCATATTGGTTAGGGTAAAAGAATAGAATTTTTTATGACTAGGTCCATAGTATTCTACAATACATAAACATAATTGACTATTTCATTTACTACCTTTTAGGCTAGGATACCTCTAATGGCTTACACTATTCTTACACTTACATTGGTTCTTACAGTATATAATTTTCGGGCTTCCAATATTATTACACTGCATACTTTACTAGTTTTACCGTTGTTTTTTTATTGCACTAGGCATTGGTGGGAATGGTGGCCATTGATCTAATGATCTTGAAATCTAGTTTGAAAATTGTAGGGCATCTAGGGTAACAAAGTTCAATTAGGGTTTCAGTTGCAAGGATCAATTTGTCTATGAAGCACGAATATTATTTTTTCTACTCGAGAGAAATAGGATGTGCATTTGAGATTTACATTTGTATTGCCATTCCCAAGTCTAAGCTTCCCATGTCTAAAACTCACTTCACCATGTCTTGCTACCGATTTGACTCCTCGTAAAGAGTGCGAGTTTTAGAAAATTGCATCCTATCACAACCCTGATTACATATTGCGGATTTGCATTTCTGGTTAAGGATTTGCTACGTTCTTCTGACCTTCTTAAGTGTACCTTAATAGTGGTTTTCCTTTCTGTTTTGAAGTATGTACTTCAACATCACAATACTTGAAGTCCATTCTTGAACTTAGGGTTTAGGATATCAATCTTTGAAACTAAAGCAAGATTGTTAGTTTACATGAAAAAATTATCTCCCAATTACTACCTTGAACAGGGGCACCTGGATTTTGCAAGAAGTCTGGAAGGGATTGTCTTGCCTGATCTACGTTTTAGGGTTGAAAGATTTAGACTGCTTTTCTATGCAATTTCTTGTGCATCTCTGTTTTAGGATGTAATACAAGATTCTCTAAGTTGAAGGTAGGGTTATTGGCATGGAAGATGGCGCTCAATTTCAAGATTAAATTGTACTCGGTGGAAGATGATGTTGCGTGGCGAGAGCTATTCAATCCCTTTTTTTGCCAAATAGGCAACACTTATGCGGATTTGCGCATGTACTTGGAGAATGGAGGATGTGTGGAGTGGCCCTTCCTTTTTTGGAACTTCGAAGATGATTGTCGAATCTTCAAGAGGTTTGAGGCCTAGAATCTTGTGACAGATCATATCTACTTCATTTTTGGGTTGGAAGATGATGGTGGACTTTAGAAGTAGTGTTGTCTTCTTCAGCTAGCCGAAGTGGGGAGCAATGACTCTTCGGCGGAGCCCCAAGTGCAAATGAATGTTGTTGAAGTTGTCCAACCCTGTATACTAGACGTCTTAGACTACGGTGTTGCCCTAACGTTGGAGGTGGCAGAAGTTGGCACATAACAGAATCTGATTGAAGTTCAGAGAGAAGAAGAAACCTTACTACAATTGACACTCTTATCTATTGACGTGCTTGAGAATTATAAGCAGGGAGTTGAGAAAGGAGCTAGATTCCATAGATTTTGCTAATCATACTTGGAACCTAAAGACTTATGATTACAATAGTGTGGCAGTTGTCAAGATACTTTGTGGAGAGTGCAAGAGAGAAATTGAGGGTACAAACTATGATCACTCCCATAATGCTATACCAAATTTGTTTGCAAACTTCAAGAACTCTCACTTGCATTCTACTCTTCACATCAAGCAGTGGTTCAAGAAGAGGGAGATTATGTACATCGATCACCCAAAGAAGGAGGGCAAGTGCAACAAATCCATTATTTTGACACCTACAGATCACATGCGTCTTGTGGACGAAGGTGTCAACATTCTTCAAAGCATGAATGACTCCATCTCAAAAGATGTTCCTCTGTTTGTAATAGTAGGGGATGTGGAGGTTCCTCAATTGAAGTCCTTTTAGTTCAAGGTGTGCTGCAAAATTGACGGAGAACTAATGTTGTTGTGCCCGCAAAAAGAGAATCTCAGAGGTAATTTAGAGAATCACATTCAGAGGCTCTTTAACATCAAGTGCTGTGAAGATTTGGTTGGGTTAAATAGTTCCTCGAAGACATCATCTACATTGAGCTCCGGAAAACAGGGGAGACCTAGTGCAAGGTCAAGACCGACAACTGGAAATCAACGGGACTTGCATTCTTGGTTCAATAGTTTGGGTAATGCAGATTCTGTAACTAAAGGTGATCTTTAGAAAGGTATGCATTGAGATTCTATCTTGTCATTGGTGTGTTAGGGATTTTGGAAGAAAATCATGGAGTATGCTGGGAAGTGCTATAGAGTGAATACATTGCTCAATGATCCAAAGCCTGGATTGTTGTGGATAGCGGAGCCAAGCACAATTGTAGATTTTTTTTTTGAAGGCAAAACTATCGTTGTAAGGGGTTGCTTCTACCACATACACTACAAATGTGTGTGTGGCATAGGAGAACCATTCACAAATTTCACTTGTTGTAATTGTAGAGGAATTGAGTAGTCTAGTGATTTTAGATTTAGGATGCTTAGGAAAGGTTGTAGTCTTGTTAAGCGTGGCTGCAGGGACTTAGGATTCAAAAGAAGGTTAGACTACCTACAATGCACTGAGGTGGCCGCACAATCTAGAACATTAGCAAGGAAATACCGCGAGAAAAAGGCTAGGCATTGGTTCATGAAGGCTAGGGTTGCGCAATTGAAAGTGAGTCACTATGGTCTAAAACTTAGTGATGTAGAAAGCTTTAATAGGAAGGATGTCCTTTCTTTTTGTAACAACATTTTGGTGGCTCACAAAACCAATACCTTTGGAAGAAAACCAACTTTGTGGGACTTCCTTAGGGATGTCACCACAAACTTGAATCGTATGAGGCAGGGCCACAAATTCTCAAAAAATACAAAATCATTTGCACAAGCTATGAAGATCTATGGAGGCAGGCTAATGTGAGATTTGTTTGCCTTGAATTTTGGTGGTCCATCCTATGATTGTACTAAATAGGAAAACAAAAAAGGGGTTTAGTTCATTGCCGGGGAGCATTCTTTGTTGTTTGCTGTTGTAGCTGACATTTGCAAAGAAGCCAAAGCTACTTACGGAGTGGAAGGACCGGTCTTAGTCATCTTGGCTAAAGATGAGACAAAATTTAAGACCTGTATTTCCTGGAATGCCCAATCTGATGGATTGGTGGGCTCCTGTGGACAAAAGGAGAGTCATGTGTACATCTCTACTTTCAGGCCGCACGTTGGAAATGGTGAGGCTGGATATTCATCCATAGTTGATTCTTTCTAGTAGAATGACAAGGGAAGTTTTGCTCGGGTCATCATGGTAAATCCTTTACATGCTTTGTTGCCTAGACTTGTACTTGCTATGTTTTGTACTTGTAACCGTTTCAATTTTAATTGGGTCTGTAACCAATGGAAGACTATTGACACGCTTTGGCAAAATAGTTGTGGGCCTCTTGTCAGACCTATTGTAGGGCATTCTTCTGATGGGGATTCCAAGAGAAGGCAACTCATGGTCCAAGACTATTGCAATAAGGTGGGATTGAGGTATGAAATTCCCTAGGAAGGTTGGTCCTTATCTTGTGAATGGCTTGGGGAGAATAATATTAGAGGCTTGCATGATTAGGATTTTATCTACAACGGAAAGAAATTAATCAATCTCCTTGACAGTGCTATAAAGAACCTTCAATTAGGGGCTAATGTCTACTATTTAGATCACCTTGGTCAAGTTTATCAGAGGTTCAGTATTGATTGGCATGGTCTTAGGAAGGAAGATGTGGCCTGCATAGACAAATAGAATTGGGCAGCCAAGTGTACAACGCATTTGTGTAAAGAAAGTAAGAACTTATTTGTAGGAACTCAGAACTACAAGGGATGCACATCATAAGAGAACTTTGGGGACTGAGTTGTATCTGTCTATATGTACTGACTATATTGACATTTTCTTTTCTGTGTTCCTGACTTTGAGGAAGAGAGTGGTGCTTGCTAGCAAAGTGTCATTCTTTTTTAAGATATGGAAGTTATGGTTTCACCATGGTGACTATGGTGTAGGAGGAAATACAAAGAATCTTACGTTGCAAGAATGCTTTGTAAACAACTAGTGCTACCTTAATGTGTAGCTCTCCTGCCATTTTGTGGTCTTACTCATAAGGTAATTTTGTGATGCATTCCCTCACTTGTTGGTTCTACTACACCTCACAAGATCTAATTCGTGTGAATTTTTTTTTAGCAAGGTGGAGGGGATGCAAGGTATAGAGAGAGCTTATGATTTTCAAGGGCTTGTGGGTTGTGCTAACACTATGAACTAGTTTGTTGCAATTGAGTACGGGCCCAATGGCTTGCAATTTGGTAGAACGCATAACAAGCAATGCAACATCTAGGCTAACTTGCATCCTCTAGAACACGAACATTCTCCTACATATTTGGGAGATTATAGCACCCTTGCCATAGATGAGGACTTTATATCAGCATTGAAGGAAGGGCTAAAGGCAGCCCAAGCACAGTTGAAGGCACTGAATATGGATCCATCTTCTTATGCTCTAATAAATAAAGTGTGGTTTTTGCAACCTTGGATGGTGGAGAAGGTGGATCCGAAGCACTGGGCATATGTGGCTCCTACAAAACCTATTCCTGGCAAAAATGGCGATAGTAAAGTCATGAGGGATTCCAAAATTTTGCAGTTGGAGGGAGACACTATGGATGGTGATTTCAACAGTGTAGAGTGTGAGGGTGCCAACATTGATGCAGATATGAGTGTTGTGGACACTTCTTCAAATGATGGGAAAGAAGTTTTAAGACTTGCTGAGGAGAAATGTAGGAATGCAATTTTGCAAATGCTAAATTCAATTAAGCCAAGCCAACCAGTACCTCCAACTTCTCATAGTCCTATATAGAAAATAGAGCTGGTAGTGGAGTACATGGGAAAGGCCATTTACAAATCAACGTTGGTAGCCAAATTGAATGGAAACCCGTTCTTGTTGAAGGACTAGTTGACTCGCATCAAGAACTTTGTCTATTTCAACAACGTTGAAGATTACCTTTCTGCCGCAAATTCGACAAAAACTACTTTCTTTGGGATTGAAAGTAACTATGGTGTGTTGTTCATGCAATCAAGAACTCTAGGCCAAAGTTCTAGAGTAAGAGCAATACAAAAGAAGAACCGATGTAATGCTCACATAGGACGCCCGATTGCTATGACTGCTGCGATGGACGTTGGCATTTAATAGCTAGGCTGAGTGTAGAAAACATGAAGGAGGGTTGGCAAAATGTGGAGACTATGTAGGAATCCAATCAACCTCATGGCTCAAACCTTAGCAAGTAAGAAGGTAAGTTCTTCACCGTTCATTCAAATAATGCTAAATTGGATCAAATCAGCGCTGGGGAGGAACAAGTTTAAGTATGAATGTATGATTTCACAGATACCCAATGGGTTGACATAGAGAGCATGATTTGCATCATTGCACTTTCATTTAATTCTAATAACAATGTTTATACTTTACAAGAGAATGATCGGTAGGTGCTAGATGAATTTCTATCAAACTCTACTTGAGCGCTCTAGTTTTTTCATGTAGCATGTAGGAAGCATGTAGGTCTCCAAGGTTCAACCTTGAAGCAATATGCTCGTAATTGGTTTAGATATGTCGACTTCATTCTACATGAACTGAATTTGGCAGTACTCTAACATTGTGGAGTTCGTTAGTTTTCTTTTAAAATCACACACTACATCTCTTAGGGTATGATTTCTAAGAGAGTCTTTAGGGCTTTGATGTGTGTGTTGCAATTACTTGGTGCTGTGTAGTGTTTGTTCTTTGACTTGGTTTCTTGTTTTGGAAAATATTAGATCCTTTCTGCTACTGTGGTTTGCCAAATTGTGTGTTTGTTGTCATATTTCTTAATTTTGTGTGGGGACCAATTTTACACAAATCATAGCTCCAAGCAAGATCAAGAGTCATTGGGCAAAAAGTGCATGGTCTTCATTTGGGAGATGCAGCAGCACCCAAACCCTTTGTTCTTTATGTGTTTCAAGTGCAAAACTGCAATGAGACTAAGCCAAAGGCTATTGACAAGATGGTTACCTTAATTGGCAAGAAGAAGCCTGATTCATGGTATATGGCTTGATTTAGGAAGTTATTACAAGGTATTTTTGTTGTCCTTTCTTTTTGTGTCAAAAGTGATCTCTATGTGCGTGGTCTTGTTGTTATATTTGTACTTTGGATGTTGCTTTCTACAAAGTCTTGATTGTGTATGAGGCCAATTTTTTGATTCATTGAAGACAAGGTACTAAAGTGAATTATTGTTGGAACTTGAAGGGGCTTTCTTTTGGAAGAGGCGTATACGATATGCCAAATTCAATTGTGGGTCTGTAAATGAATGCAATGTTCTTCATAGATGTTTCAAGTATGAAATCCAACTTGCCTAAAACCTTATACATCTTGGCTGAAGCCTAAGCCATATCTTCATTTTGAGGCTAAATCTGGTTAATGCACTTGGTGTTTAAGCTAGATTTCAAAAAAATGAAACTTCTGAAATATTTGAAATCTAGCTTCTGCCATTTCAAATATTGCTTCTGCATACCCCTTGGTTTTGCTGAATTGATGTGAGTTTGCATGCAGTTGATGTGGCTCTTTTCATGTTTACAATGTCCCAAGTTTTCTCTTCTATCATTTTATGATGTAGGTGCTAGATGTGACTGATTTTGCAAGGAGGCTGTACCCTAGAGATTCGAATCAGATTTGAGTTGCTTTTTCCAACAGCGAAAGATTGGGACACACCGCCATGTTGTTTTCAGTGCTTCAAAATTGCACTGTAGAGTGTAGACTCACCTCACCTTAGCCTCTGATTTCAATCATTTCCTTGGATTTTGCTTGTTTATAAGCCATTTCTCTTGGATTGTTGGGTGTCCTCACTTGGAAGTATCGTCTTCATCTTGTTTGTAAATTCTGAAGCTATGCAGCGTACACAGTCTGGAGAGAGGTTTGCAGCATCGGAATTGAGCAGGTGTGGAGTTCGGAAGGAAGTTCATGACGTTGTTGAGTGGGTGCAGTGCCCAAGTATCTCCTTTGTCCTTCACATTGTAAGTGTGCGTGTGGCACTCTACAACGCAACAAGGTAAGTCACCCGCGCCTTCACATTGTATTTCTTTGGCCATTTTTATATTGCTTAGTCCATGTAAACCATTTCCTATCACCAAGTTTGAATTTTGTATTGCTTCCAGTTGGCTTGTTGATGCTTGTTCTTTAGGCATGATCTTACATCTACGCAATTTCACAGGCATCCATGGAGTCCGCAAACTTGGTTGGAATTCTCTAGTACTACTTGTTGCCATTGACTGGGAAGTTGCTAGAAGATTCTTGGGTGTAGGCGTTCCTCAATGCCAAGGAAACCATGACTTTTTTCCCATGTCTTGTAGTAACATGTATACAATGGCGTGATTGCATGCATGAGCTTACAGAGTTTGCTACATTGCACCTAGTAGTGGCAAACTTTGTACATGTGAAAAGTAGGTCAATCTGTTGACGTGCGTCATGAGCGCGGAGGAGGGGCACGGCGTTGATGTTTTCTCTATATGAGTGTGCTCTTTCATTGTTGTCCCGTTCGTGGGCGTTGAAAAAGGACCTGAATGAGAGATTGAGGTGTGCACCTCTGGCGAAGCTGTCTGCTACTGAATTGTAGAGCCTTTGTTACATTGTGCAAGATGGGTGGGGTGTCCGGGAGATTAAGGTTGCTAGTGGAACAAAATTGCAACCTTGCTACCATTACTGGGTTACACCATCCCACTAAGCTCTGTGATGTTGTTGTATGTGCTCAAATGGTATTGAATTTTGCCTCCTCTTTTGCATGTACATATGTTTCAGTGCTTTTGAAATCCATACATAATGTATTGTATGTTGCCCATGTGTGCTTATGTGTTTGCAATAGAACTCAGTTGCTCCCCATCTTGATCATTGTGACTTAGAAATCTAATGAAACTAGAGATGATTTTTTAGAACACTTGAGTTCTCTTCTCTTCACCTTCTAGGGTTGACAGGACGTCCGGACGCGGACGCTGTGTCCGCAGCGTCCGCCTGTCCGCCCGTTTGCCCGTCCGCCCGATTGCGGCCGTTCGATCAACGCTCGGACTGATCTGGTCTGCACGATCTGGGCGTCTGCCTTGGGCCGTCCGCCCCGCCCGTCCGTTTTTCGACGCTACGTCCGCTAGCGTCCGTGCGTTCGGACGTCCGGAAAACAGACGCTATTTTGGAGCGGACGTTGACATTCATCAACCCTATCACCTTCTGTGTAATTACAAATTTGGGGTGGATGGGGGGTGGAGCTCTTGTAGAGCTCTTTGGCCATTTACATTGATTCGAGTATGCAATTTCTTGTGCAATGCAGGTGGAAAATTGTAGCAGACTTTTTGAATCACTTCCAATGCATTTCTCCTCGCATTTCCCTCTCATATAGAAGATTGCAATTGTTTCCTGGTTTCCCCATGTATTACAGTACTGCATGTTTGACTATAGGTGTACAAGCTCAGTGGAGTTCATGTCTCTAGTTTTGTTCATGTGTCCATAATATGCATATTTTTTTTCAATCATTGTGTTTATAAACACAATGACAACATTCTCTACTTCATACTATTATGTAAGATTGCACAAATATTTTGTAAATTGTGTTTTATAATATGCGAGATTATATGACTGATTTCATACTAAAGGTTTGTATTATTCGTAGATAATCTATACAAATTGCTTTTTGTTATTAAATTCACTTGCAACCTATATTGTTTGATTTTAGTTGCAAGGCTTCACAATCTCACACAATCTTGTGTAGGACCTAAACTATAGTAGAAAGATTTTTTTAGTCTAAATTACCATATCATTTATTCATAGGAATTTAGAATTGTAAGTAATGCAAGCCCTTTTTCTCTAAACCCAAATTAGAAAATTATATAATGATAGCATGTGGAAAAAAAAAGTAATACCCCCGTATAAAATAGTGGTTATTTACATGTATATCCTTATTTTTTTAACACACTGATCCCGCCAAGGTTGGACCTCTTGAGGTCCAACCTTTCCATCTTTGATCAAATGATCATTTAGTCAATCACTTTGCTCTTGTTACTTGGGACTTCTTGGTGCCAAGAGGAGGATTGAGCATTTGCGCCGAGAGGTACCAAGCAACAAAAGGGGAGATAATAATCTCAATGGAACAACCTTAGTTGATTTCAAACAAATCTTAATTAATTACTAAAAAATTTCTTTTTAAAATCTAATGAAGTTCAATAAGTAGCACATCAAGGTTGTTTAAGGGACCACGATAATAGGTCCATGGTAGTAGGTACTAAAATTTACCAAAAATAATAGAATTTTTACAATGGGCCATTCCCCTCACTATAGGGAATAGCTATGGAAGAACAGGCTCGAAACAGGCTTCTGGACCCCCCAAAACTCTTCTAATGTGACAACATTTGGCATGTCAGAGCACTAGGGAGATCTACCTCTAATAAATAAGGCAAGCAGCAAGTGTAAGTTCTCAAATAATTTGTCACCTGGGATTCATTGAATATTTTGTTTTTTTTTACAATTTTGAAATAGGTTTATTATGCAAAAGGCTCTAAAAAGAGTCTTAAACCAAATCAAGTATCTTACAAGCAAAAACAATATTTGGTCCTAATAAGAGTTTTTTTCCCAAAATAAAACCAAATTCCGCATGTCAATAGGATAAAAATCCAAAATTTGTGTAAATTATAAATTAAGAATGAAATATGCTCAACAACCTATATTTATAGTTTATGTGACAAATCATGGCTAAAACTGGTTTGAGGGAACCTATGTGAAAACCCTAATAGATTTGGGAAGAAAAGTTATAATTTCCTAGTTGATTTTATGAAATAAGAGAAATCTAATTATATGAGCCCAAAGGTGAAAAATTAAAGACGGACCAATGGAGGGCATGTACAATCAAAGTATGGTGTTCTAGAATTGAAATCATGTTAGAAATTCAATAGTAAAATTAGCTTGCTAGCCAATCTATATGAAAGATTTCTTATCTATTGGTAATTAAAGGAAGTAATGGGATTTTATTCTCCTTGACAATTGTACAAAGTAAAAATGTGAGATTTCACATCTCTTATAGAATTACTTGAGAGGTTCTATAAGAATTTTTGAAATTTTCTAACTTACAAAAATCCTTTTTGAACAATCGACTATCAAAATTTATAATGGAAAATCCATTCAAATTACCTAGGGTGTAGTAAAATCTCAATGAAAATTAATACAAATTTTTTTATGCTAATAACATGCTCAGACAAATTTCACAACATTCTAATAGCCATAGGTCCGTAAACTAGTGAGATTTTCCAAAACCAATGAAATTAAAGATGATTTGTGAGGTTGACCGGTGTTCTGGGAGCATATGAAGTTAGAATGAGGTCAAAACAAGGTCTTTGCTTAATTCCTCACACCTTCTATAGAGCTTAAGCTAGTTAATTTCTTCAAAAAAAATAAACTCCAAAAGTTGGATTTTTATCATTTTAAGTGAGCATTAGGTTTCAATGAGTTTTGGACCATGGAAAAAGAGGCGGGAGATTTATGTAGCCTAAAAATGGCCTTTTGAAGCCAATGGAATAATTTGTTTGTGATTTGGAGTCTTTCTCCAAAAGTTAAAGTTTTAGACCAATAGAGAAAATAAAAAATCAAAGGATTAGGATGAAAATCTTAATTGACAAGTTTACGAGTAGGAAAATGAGAGGAGGTGGGTGACCTTAGAAATGTATTCAAAGGTACTTATTACACTCTCAAAACACCCCATATAGTTGGATTTTGGCCATTTTTGAGCCAAATCACCAAACGGTTTTTTTTTTGAGCTTTTGTAATTCAATTGTTGTTGTTTTCAAAGTTCTCTTTGAAGGACTTTGGATCCCTTCAAAGTATTTTCATGTTTGAAATTACTTGTACTTGTTTCACTAAAAAGAAATTTATGTGATTATTGTCATTTGTATTAATTCTAGAGACATCCTCCTCCATACCTTGACAATGCCACTTAAGGGTATTTTTAGTTTTGATTTTTGAAATGGTTTTTTTATACTAACACGTGTTTTTGTTTTGTACTAACTCAAATTTTGTTCTAACATATAGTATGTTTAAACTAATTCTTGTCTTAGTATACTTATATTTTGCTAAAACTTGTAGTATTTTCCTTGTCTTCCCCCATATAACAAAGCTTTGATTTTAGAAGTCGTAAAAGTGTTGGCAAAGTTGATGAAATTCCCCCATACTATAAAGCTTTGATTTTATAAGTCCTAGAATTGTGACAAAGCTTTGAATCTATAAGTCCTAGAGAAATTCCTAAAAAATCATCACAAATTGTGCTATGCTTGATTTCTGTAGTGTTTTTGCCAAGTCTAGTTTCAAGACTCAATTTTGGAACACTAACTTTAGTCTCCAAAAACTAATGATAAAAAATTCAATTTAGCCACTAGCGAGTGTCAAAGATTTAACACCCGGAAATTAGATTCTTAGTGTTGAAAACTCAAAAAAATTAGAACCAAGATAGGAAGAAATTTTAGTAGAAAAAAAGGCCTAGAAAAAGGCCAATAAAACCCTCCTCCCGACCAAACTAATGAAGGGCATGTACAAGTTTAATTTTAGCCTTGAAAGGGGTCTAATTAATCATGGGCCACCACATGGTAGGCCACGTTAGTGAAAATAGTCAACCCGCTAAGAGATCTAACCAATTGCACTACAACACGTGGCAACTTCGTCAAATTCCTGCATAGTTAATAGCGAAGGGGTTTGGCCAATTTGTGATGGCCACATGGTGCCCAATTAGCATTGATTTTGCCTTGTCAATAACATGGGGTTTGTCTAATAGGATAGCAAGATGTGGCAAGTTGTGGAAGGCTAGTTAATATAAACGTGGTTGTTGTTGTTTGGTACATTTGATGGTTTGTGTTGGACTATAGCTTTGTGTTGGGACTCTATATTGATTTTTTTCCAAAGACAAAAAAATATGTATAAACATTTTTGGTGTTTTAGAAAATAAAAATAAATAAAATTATAGATTAGTATAGAATTAGCATAGAAAGTGGAGAAGGACAAGGAGGATGACTTAGAAGTGATTCACAACTAAAATAGGTAGGATTCAAAAAACTTTAAGCAATAAGGTAAACTTGCCTATCACCAATTCCATTACAATTGAATTTTTTTGTACCTAAGGATACAATTCAAAACAAAAATAGTACACTAAACGTATAAGAGGGTAGAATTAGAATTTGGATGGTAATAGTATGATTCACTAGAATTCATGCTCAATTTGGAGTATCCTGATATTTAAACATGGTATATGTATATGTATAAATTTGAATATGTCCATTAGGTTATTCTTCAAGTGAAACACCTACGGTAGAAACCACTCCTCTTTTTTGATTTTCACTAATGGAAACTTGGATCTTGTAGACTTACAAAATGACTTTGAGAAGACCCAATAGTAATTCAGTTCATCATGTGAGTTTCCTTGAGAGTCCTTTCCCTACTAGTGCAACCCAAGTTTGTACTAGTATTTGGAAAAAGTGATACTTCTTCAAAAGTCAAAGAAAATCCTAGTCCCTACTACAAGTGTCTCGCTCAATAAAAACTCTAGTACCTATTATGGATCTAATTAAGACCCAATTGTGTCCCTACCTATAAATGTCTTATATTTTAAGGGCTCAAAAGTAGAAGATTTGTTGAGAGGGATGCAATTGGGTTGAGAATCTATAATGGATATGCATACATTACTATTGGTATAACCCATTTTTTGACAACTAAAATGTCTAACATTGAACCTCCATTAAACCTCCATCAAATTTGGCACATTTGAACTAATATAGCTTTTTGGAATTGTCTTGAAGATTTTCAATTTACATTAAAGAATTGTATGTTCAATTTTACTCATTTATGAGCCATTTTTGTAGATAGAATTGATAGTTGAGGTAGATTGTCAATTCAATCAACTATAATTGACTAGGCCTACTAATTCAATGATTGTATCCATATCCAAATCAAACATACAATACTTTAATGCTAGAGAAGCTGCATTATAGTGTCAATTCAACAGTATGGTTTAGCCAATGTGCTTGCCCTACTAACCCCACCTTGTTGCTAAATCAACACTACCCTACAGCTTCTTTATTACAAAATAGTCCCATTTTGTGCTAAAGGTCTATTCCTACTTGGAATTTGCAAATACCATGTATATAATGATAAAACCTTGACATTAATAGGAAATCATTTTTTAATAGAAATTCAAGTCTTGAACTATAGTCACTATTTTTTAACCCCTAAAGTCTCATTGTCCCCTTAGAGGACAAATTAGATTTTGGGTAGGTTCTTGTGACCTCAATTTTTGATGAATTTTTTTGAAACTTTTCTGTAATATAAAAAAATTGATTAGCTTTGTGTAAATATAATTTTTATATCAATTGGTGCCCAAGAGCAAAAGTTATACTATAACAAGTCTAAAACTTAACTCCTTGGGCAACACAAAAACTTGTAGAAAATCAAAATAAATTCTAATTTTTTTCCCTAAAATTTTATATTTTTGTCTACATGTGAAGCTTTGATTCATTCTATTTGGACTAATAATGGAAAGTTAAGGACAATCTTATTTTTTGGGCAATTTAAGCATCTTCTTATAAAAATAACTTGTAGGGTTCATTTTGAATGCAATTTTTACAATTTATTTTTGAAAATGTTGTGTTTGCTTGCTAAAACAATCTCACCATTGGAATTGTTGCCTTTCAATCCCATCTTGGAGCTATTAACAATTTAGTTTTTTTTTGCAATCTTAGACCTACTTCTACTTAACAATTTCTTAAAGAATAAAAATCAAGTGTATTTTTTTTTTTTTTTAATTTTAAGCTTTCAACTCAATTTTTCAACATAAAATTTTTAAATCCAAAGTCTATAGTGCAAAAGAATTTCACAAATGGCGGTCAAAGTCTTCAGAAATTGTAGTGTTCAAAAGTACTTTCTTTTCCAATTTTGAATGCTAATATCTTCCAATCTATATAGTCAAACTTCATGAAATTTCTACTACATGAGCTAAGACAAGTGAACTACAAGATCTTATGATTAAATTCTAAAAAAATGTTTTTTATCTGTTTTCTTGGGTGAATACAACAAATATGGCAATTTTGAGTGCTTTTTGACAGAAAAATGGCCTTAGGACCTCAAGGGTCAATGAGGTGTATTTTCCACATGGCTTGTACTTTATTCAATCATCATATAGGGACCTCATGTAACTTGCACATCTGATTACCATAGCCAAAGGTCATGCTTGACCAAAAATAATAAAAATTTCAAACTTCTAAATAATTTTGAAAATTAACAATTCACCTTTTGAGATCCAAGGAAAATGAATTGTACAAAAAAAAACAAATACTAGAAATGTTTCACTACAACTCAATGCCATACATTAGAGAATTTTCAACAACTGTGGAGGGCTGCAAGTCCCTTAGGCTTCCAGCATCAAAGAAACAACCTTGTAGCTGTTGCCTAACGTGGCATGGTGACTACCACGTTACCAATCCTTTTTTTTAAATTAAGATTTCTTTTTTACTTTTTTTTTCCATTCTAAATTTTCAATTTTTTTCCAATTTTTTTTCCCCCCCCAAAAAAATTGACAACAGGAACAACGGGAACAGGGTCAAAAGAACAGGCTTGAAACGGCTCCCCCAATCCCCCAGAAATCTTATAATGACATATATACTCTACACAATGGGTGGAGAGATTGTTTTTACAGTGAAATCCATTGTCCATCATGAATCTTTAGAGGATATAGGACAATTTGAAGAAGAGAGTTTGACCAATCATTGTCAAAATTTAGAAATTTTCTTCAATGTAGAACTTCAAACCTCATGTAGGCATAGTAGAATAACTTTTTTTTAACCCCTAAAATTCCATGACTATATATTCAACAAAAACGCTCCAAAACTGCCATTTCTAGTACAACTACAAAAATTTAGAAAAAAAACAATTTTTGACACATATAGTTGTAGGATCTTGTAGTGTGATGACTTGAAAGCATGTGATAAGAATTTCAAAAAAATTCCACTGTGTGGATTGTAAGATATAAGCATTCAAATCCACCAAAATCATTTTTTCAACCCTCTAAGAAAATAGACAGTTGCACTTCACAAGCTCACTTTTCTATGAAAAAATGACCAAAATGGTAGTGCTTCTTTGGATTATTTTTCTTAGATAAGTGGGCCAAATGCTTGGAAATTTTTAGATCTTTTAAAATAGTACAACATATAGGAAAAAAATAGTAAGTAGGTAGTAGTAGATAATGATTCAAAATACTAAATTATTAAGAATTTATATATGGAATTTTAAAATGTCAATCCCAATGGTTGAAATGTTTTAATAAACAATTTACATCCTAGGATTTAATTTTTTTTTCAAAATTTTTGAAAATTGGATAAGTTAAAGGATTTCAAAGTTTATTCTAGAGTAGGGAATCCATAACTGCCTGCAAACAAAAAATCCTCATAACTTTTGACTCATTGATCAAAATGGAATGATTCAAAGATTTCCTTTTATATATAAGTCTATAAAAAACAATTTCAAATTTAGATTTCTCAAAAAAAGTGATTAGTACAAATCGCCTAGTTACAAAAAAAAATAACATATTAGGCTATTACTTTTTGACTCCTATTTTCAAATGTCATGAAATTTGTTGCATATGAAAGATATTCCTTGTCCACACCTTCTATTAAAATTTAAGCCTATAATATATAAATTTCTAGTCACAATGGCTTGCCCAAAATTTCTATATAGCCAAAAAATGCAGGCCAATCTTTTAGGGGCTAAAAAACTTTGAATTTAGAAAAGTTGGAAAATCAAACTTACTTTCATATCTAAAAATCTATTTGAGATTTTCAAAACTCCAATTAAAATTTTGGGACAAAATTCAAAGAGAATGTTTGAAAATGTCAAAGAAAATGTTCTTCCCAACCCTTCTTTGAATTTTGTCTTTAACTTTTGATTAGACACTTGGAATTGCAAATGAATTTTTGGAAATGAAAGTTAGCTTGATTTAACAACTTTTCTTAGTTTGAAGTTTCTTAAAAAATGTTATTCTATTATGCCTATATGAGGTTTGAAGTTCTACATTGAATACAATTTCTGCATTTGAATGACTTAACTAGCTATGAGCAGTCGAGCTTCTATTAATCCTAATTTACATATCTCACATGGGTTGTTTTACCTCCCATCAACCCACTTGTATAAAGAAATTGCCTATACATCTCCTTACATTCACATCAATGGAGACTTCCAAGATTATGTGAGGGGGTTGCTAGAAAATTTCTATATTTTTTATTTTTATGACAAATTTCATTAAAATGGCGGTATTTTGTTAATTTGGCGGTTTTAACAATTTAGACCGTGCATCCCGAAGTATTTTTTTTGTACTAGAATCTATACTAGTTCTAGATTTATAAAATCTACAAATCTCCTAGATATCTGAATCTATATCAATCCTAGATATTTGAGATTGCTTGGTCTAATATCTATGTTTGTCGTAGATTTATGAAATCTAAAATTGACCTAGATGTTAGCAATGTATATGTGTCCTAGATGTCAAGATGTGAAAATGGCATTTGGAATACCTCCAATTTAACAAAATTTGCCATTTTTTCAAGTTAGGTCCCACTAATTTTTGTTGTAGACAACCACTATTCTTATATAATGGTCTATTGACCAAGCATGTTGATAAGAACAATTATCAAACATTGAAATCTTCATTTTCAAAAGATTTCTAAGTTTTTTTTACAAACTACTTTCATTATGGTGGATCAACAATACAAAAGTGGCCATAAGAGTACTTTTAGGTTCATGCCACCTAGACAGCCATGTAGGTTCAATAGCTAAGCACTAAGGTCGGAATGCTTGACAATTTTCAACTTATTTAAGGTAGATACACCCAAATGTGCCACTAACCTTAAATCGCCATCTACATTATGTGTATATCTTCAAAGTCAATTCTGTACCTATGTGGAAGAAACACTTTTAAAACCAAACTTTGTTCCTTAATAACTTTTGCATACAATATCCAAATGCCACGTTGTCTAGTGTATTGGAACCTCCTTCACTTGCCAACAAGAACATATGAAAATATGACCAGTTTAAGAATAGCAAATAGGCTCAGTAGCAAAAAGTGGCGATTTTGGGAGTACCCACCTTAAATGCCACCATAAGGTCAGGTGGGAACCTACATTAAGCAAATGAGTTGTGACTTCCAGGTTGACCTCTATAAAGCCCAGGCTCATTGTAACCTCAAGCACATTTGTATGGCACAGCTTAATTTCATATAAAGGTAGTAGCACATGTTCTTCAGGATTGAAGTGCCAGTTCAAGTCCTCGTTTAGCTCAACTTCTTGGCATGAATTTCTGTTCAGTGATGATGCATGATCTTGAGAGGGCAGTCCAATAGCAATGGAGTAGATGAGGTGAATGGGTCCCTTGCTGCCAAAATGGTTGCTGTGTCACCAAGGGATGCTTGAAAAATTTGACTTTTTTAAACAGAGAAGGTGATAGCAATTGAAAATATGATTTTCTGAAAAAAGTGTGTGACCTCCTTTCCCATAGGAGTTACTAAGTCACTTCAAATTTAATAACACTACATTGGCATCATGATTGCTTAAAATGGCAGGCTAAGTTTTTTTAGGCCTTGCACCTCATTTTGACAATTATTCAATTTTGTCGTTTGTTTTGACCCAATTGTGTTACACATCATCTTTGTCAAAATAAAAGATTAGAATATGAGACTAAGTGGCTAGTCCTAGTCAAGTTGGGTGAACTATTTCATTGGAACTCCACATGATTTCCACCAACGAAAGTGTACAAACGTGTATCTAGGAGAATCACCCAAATCCCAACTTCATTCCATAAAGTTTTAGAGATGTTATATATATTCAATACACTCGATTCAAGACAATCCAAGCAATGTTGTGGATTCTTTAACCCCTAAATGCCCAAATTGTGTTTTTTGGCAACATAGAAATTTTGGGTAGCTCACTACAAATGGAGTTTTTATCTTTTTTTCACTGAAATTTTGATACAACATATGACCGAGGAGTAGCTTTAAGGCCCAAAAATTTTCATAAATTTTGACTTCATGGTTAAAAAGTTATTGTATGATATGTACTTTTCTATGCTCGATAAGCAGCCCAAGTAGGAAAAAAAACTTCTTTAAAAATCATTTTTTTAAGAAATTGAAATTTGAAATTGGTTCTTTAGATTTATATATACTTGGAAAGCTTTGAATCATTCCATTTTGATCAATGAGTCAAAAGTTATGAGGAAATTTAGTTTGTAGGAGTTTGCGGGTTGTTATTGAATCTCTATTCTAAATACACTTTGAAGTCCTTTATTTAACTCAATTTTCAATATTTTTGGAAAAAAAATAAAAACATTGGGTGTAGATTGCTATTAAAACATTACAACCATTGAAATTGGCATTTTTCAATTCCATAAATAAGTTGTTAACAATTTAGTATTTTGAATCATTCTCTACTCCTTTCTACTTACTATTTTTTTCCTATATGTTGTATGATTCCAAATGATCTGAAATTTTTCAAGCATGTAGCCAACTTGATTTGAAAAATGAATTCAAAGAGTAACAACCATTTTGAACATTTTTTCATACAAATAAGACCTTTTGAAATGCAGCTGCCCAGATTTTTGCAGGGCCAAAAAATGGAAATTTGTCACTTCAAACGCTAATATCTTGCAATCTACATGATGGAAGTTTCTGAAATTTTTTCCACATAATCTCAAACAATTTTACTATAAGATCCTATGGTTACATGTGTCCAAAAATTCTTTTTTTTCTAAAACTTGGCACTTGTATTACAAATGGCAGTTTTGGAGCGATTTTGGTGAAAACATAGTCTCTGACCTTTAGGGGTTAATGGACACATGGTGAAGTCATTACACATCGAGATCCTTGAGCTCGAAATGTACGCTAATGTACTTCCAATCATGATGAATTGGCTTATCCTACTACATACCTAAACATGTGTCGGTAAGTGTGTACACAATGAATTTGTGTGGTGTAGTTGTCTTGACCTTGGTATTTGGGTACTCTATCCTAAAGTGCACAGACCCGAGCACTCATGCAGTTGCAATACCCGGCAACATGTTTGGTGTTTGGGTAACTCTGCTGCAGAATGAATTGACCAAGCACTGCTGAACATGCAGTTGGAATATCCGGCGATGCAACGTGCTCCTCACATCCTACAAAGGCCAAGGCCAGCTGAGTCCACATTGACGTGCAGGACTACTTAGGCGGTGAGGACTTGGTCGGTCACCCATCATAGAGGGCCTGCCAGGTACCTCCCTGGCACACACAGCAATTAGCAAGATGTGATGGCCCAACTCGAAAGCACGAGCACAACTTCACACCCACCACAGCAGTTCATCTTGGGGGTGCTAAATTGGACTGTTGGAACTGAGTGGGGGAAGTGGCCGTACGGATTCAATCCATGGTGGGCGCAGCTGTTGTTTAACTTACTTTTAAATGGATCCACTCTTCATGGACAGGAGTACAGTAGGGTCCAATAAAACTTACAAAGTTCCCAGCAATCAGTTGTCACTTGAAAGTTCAGCAAGTTCAGGATGGAAGCTCTAGCATGAACTGATTTTGAAACTGCAAACTGTGTTTGGGATTGCAATGAAGTGCACTTCAACTTCATAACAAGTGATAAAAGAATAAATTAAAATTATACAACAATTTGTATTTCTAGACACTTTCATACAAGCAATTCAAGTGGTATGCAATCAAGTATCTTTAAAGCAATTGTGAAGGCTTATTTCTAATATATACCATTAAATACAAGTTGTAATTTTCACAATGGTGGCAACATTAAGTGGTAGATACTGTATACAAAACATCAAACTCTTTGTATGATTTTCAATCACATATGTGTACAGTCATGTGTAATGCTGATGAAGTAGACTTTAGTGTGATTCCAATGCTATTTACAATTCAAAATTCCATTTTATTTTTTAGAGTACACAAGCCTATTCTGCCTGGAGTGATGGTCAATGATAATGGACTCCTTGCTACATTGAACCTTTGTTCACTCAGTTTTGATGCAAATGAAAGAAAAAAACATGTCAAAATAAGAGTACAAAGCCAACCCAGAATACTGCATTAGATTGTGCCTTCTCTAAGATCTGCATGAGTATGAAAGAAAAGAGTATTTACACACACAAAATTGACAGATTAGGGTGTAGTTTTCAAAGCAATACAGGAGCATAAAAGGTAAGGAATAACTTACAGTAGCATGTCTGCAAAGAATTGAAAATAAGAAACCTGCACTCCTTGGAATCCATGCTCACAGATCAGCCTTTTGACCACCATGTGATGCACCACTCTCTCACCCTGGAACACTGGGCTGGTCACAGCACAAAAATAATCATCGATTTCGGTACTATGTGAATTATTTGCTTTAAAAAACCTAAGGGTACTCATTGGAGGTCAATTTACTGCGCAAGACCTTCCCTTTTCACACAAAATTCCAAAGATGAACATGTGCACTTCTATATTGCATAACGGAGTATTAACTTACATAGAAAGATTCTATGCCTTCCATTGGACATGGACACTTTTAGGTCGCCAGGTCACTACAGGGTTAAAGATATTAAACTTCTACCAAATTGAGCATGACAGGGAACAAGTCTCAAGCCATGCACATGCACCATTGACAGACTCTGAATAAGTCTTACAGAATCTCAGCAAAACACATCATAAGACAATTAAAGAATACCCTGTAAATTATGTGGCACACATAATTTATGTTAATATAAATTCAATGAAATCACCATCAAATTACTTGATTGCTTTAGTGAGTTTAAAATGCTGATAAATTACTGTTCTCAGGATGACACCTGTTACTGTAAGAGAGATTGGTGGTCTTGAGGACTTGAAGAAGAAAGAAGACTAAGGTAGAAACACCCAAAACCGGCCATGTACCTATTCTTTGCCCATAGAGTGCCATTAAAGCGTCCCTAGAGTTACATGAATGTGTCCTCCAAATGTTTGATTCGTATTGGCTGACGCATTCGAAAGGTACATTATGAATTTTGATTTGTTAAGAACTGATTTTTGCAAGGTTCAGATTTGGGTGCACCTACTGGACAGATCCACTACTCTAGAGACCCACAACTTTGAAAAATCATAGGAATTACATATCACATTTAAAAAATCTAATTTTTTTAATATTCACAATTGTCACTCTCTAACACAACAAAAATATTATTTTAATGAAACAATGCCTCCAAATATGTTGAATTCTTTAAAGGGCCAATTTTAGGTGTTTCTACCTTAACTTATGGGAGTCGACCCATTTCTAATCACACCCCATTTCCAACCTATAGGTTGTTCCAAATTCTATGAAGTTGGTGTGCGGTTCTTGAGGTAGTGTGGCACATGATGATTGGTTGCGAGGCTTTTAATATTGCAATCAGCCCTTGGTTGATTTGCAACCAACCTATGGTTGGAAATAGAAAAGCCTACATCACTAGTATAGGTCATTTAGTACAATTCGACTAAAAAATTCATAATAATTATATTATGAGTTAAAAAAATTTGTAAAATTATGTAATCATTTTTAAATCTATTTCTATGTAAAGGAAATTTTTGCATTTAGAAAATCTGCACTCCACATGTCCATAGTTGCTTAAGTGGTTGGAAATGGGTTGGCTCCCCTAACCCTTAACCCCTCAACTCTAATCGTACAAAACAACTTATATCCCTTTTTCAGCGTCTACTCCACGTGTCGAGGGTTAAATGATGCTCAAGACAAAAATTATTTGATGAATGATTTTATTGTTTATTGTAAAAACAAAGAATGAACCTACTGGTCCAATATTGTAACTACCTTGGTCACAGGGGGCCACATCTTTTAAGGGTTAATAGAGCGTTAGGTATAACTTAGACGTAAGGTTGTCCAAGGTTATGGGAAACTATAGAATTCTGAAATGTTATTAGGTTTAGTAAGATCATTAGAAGAATTTTGGTGGGGTAGGAGGGCTGTTTAAAGGAGTGTTCTCCCATAATTCCCCATATAGTTAAAAAACGCCAAGCTGTAAAAAAAATGGAAAAAAAATGGAAAATTAAAATTCTTAAATTTTTTGAAAAAAGTAGAATTTTTTTTTTGAAAAAAGAAATATTTAAAAAATGACATGACAATCATTTTGCCATGTCACGACAGTTGCCGTGAGTTCCAATAGCCTGAGAACCCTAGGGAAGTCACAACCCTCCAAAGTAGGTGAATTTTCTCTAATGGCTAGGTTTGGTAGGAAATTTTTGCTCAAGTAAGTTGGTAAGATGTTTGCTAAGTAGTTGGGTATTACAATTAGTTGAAAATTTTTGTTCTTAAAATTTAATCTTGCCACCTTGTCTAACACAATAAATAAATATGGATTGATAAGATATTGAATTGGTTCAAATTTTTATCTTAAATTTTGAGGATTTTGTTAGAATTGGGTGTGAAAAGTTTGTCAAGTAACTACAATCATGTCCACATAGCATGCACATAATCAACCATGTCCAATGGCAAACATTGACTTGAAGTCTTGAACCCAATTTTGCTCTATTTCATCAAAATGTTGTCAAAATTAATTAATTTCAAAAGGAGCCAAGTTGAGTGAAAATGAGGTCTGAAAGGGTTGGAATTGGATTACAAAATGTTGATTTCATGAAGTCAATGGCTAGACCATGATGTCTATACACATGACAAAGGCCTCTCATTTTCATACAATCTCAAGGGTTGCTTTTGGATGATCGTTCTAACAATGTAGAAAATTAATCCTTTAGTTTCAAGAAGAACAAAAAGTGGTTATCATAAGTATATAAATTTAAATTACCTTTATAAAATAAAATAAAATATAGAACTTTGTGTCAATTGGATAGATGTTAGGAATCTTGCACTACATCCACTAGTATAAGAATTTCAGCATTCAAAGTTGTGAATGATTTCCATAAAACACAATATACACATATTACATTAATATGCACAAGCTTACACCTTGAACTCTATATGATTCAATTTTTTGACTTTGATATTAAACTAAAATTTATAAAAAAATAATATATGTATGGTTAGATTGTGCCATAGGAACACTTGCAATACCTATCTAGTTTCATGTCCAAATTTTCTAAACTAGAATCTTTTTTTGTCGTGATCTCTAAATGATTGTAAACATAAAGAGGTTATAGAAGAATGCAAGGACATTCAAATCACATGCCTTGCAATACTTAAAATTTGTTGTATAATTTCAACCACCTTAAGGGAGTAGTGCTTCTTTGGAGGTTGCTACCATTGCTCCCTAGTGGTGCTACCAAGGCACCTTTGTTTGTATCTCTTGTGTTTTAGTACTAACACTCTAATCTACCTAGGCTGCTTGCACTTGGATGCTTGTACTACTATTCTTTGAAGTAAAGGTTTCTTTTATTTGTGTCAAAAAAATAAAATATAAAAAATATAAAATAAAATTTGTTATTCAATACACTATTGAATGTATATAAATTTAACAAACTATAACACCACCAAACAAATTTCTACTTTTTTAGGTTGGAATTGTATATACACTATAATTATATATAGAAAAATATTTTGTAAATAATTAGGTACTAAAAATCATGTTTAAAAAAATCTATGGGCTTTCAAGATTTTAGAAGTACATTAATACCTAAAACCCCTAGGTTCTGAACATAAAATATAAGTTCCATAATTTTTTTGAAGTTTGCATCAAAAGAAACTATATAAAGCATCAAGAATAGGAAATATCATTAGTCAAAGTTTTAAGATTATTATAGATTTGTTTCAAATGAATCTCAATATCAAAAATTTCATCAAAAACAAAAATTCTATTTTTGGCATTCGAAAATTTCTATGATTGGTAAAAATGTCAATTTTAGTCGATGTTTGAGAAAAAACATAAGATTTTTTTTTTCAAGTGACGTGAACCATTTCTTTCTTGTAATAGTAAATTTTTCAAAAAGTAGGCAAATACTAGACACTTTGTGTTACATTCCTTAAAATCTTTGTTTGACCATAGTGATATTAGTTTTGAAAACAAGATTAGAAACACAAACTAATAAACTTTGCATAGAAAAATTAAATACTTGAAAAAACCTAAACCTAGCCAAAAATGTTGGGCATCAACCATAAAATGGTTAATTGGATGTTTAGGAGGCAATAGCCTAGCGGACAAGAATAGTTCCCTACAATAAAAAACTATTTGTTTTTGTTTTTTCTACATGTACTGTATCATTATTTTTGTTAAATTCAGTTTGTCTATAAGGCAAATAAAACATTCTTTGACTTATCATTCTTTTGAAAAAAAATTGTGAATTTGATAAGTCTAAATATATGCAATGATAAAAGGATGACAAATTGCCTTCCAAATTTACACCTAAAATTATTCAAATAAGTATAAAGCATGGCTCTTATAATAAATTGTCTTATTTTTTGTTTCATCTTGTTGGGAATTAATCCTTAAATGACATTGCCTTGCCTAATGGATAGCCCAAGAGAAATAAAAAAATCTCCTTAAAGTGGGATATGGATTTTTTTGCTTGTCCAAATTTTGTTTGGTCAATGCAAGCATAAGTGAACAATGAATAGTACTTTGACTTCGCAACTTGCATGTAGTGCTTGGCAAACCATATTTATTTTAGAAATGGATTCAATAGGTTGAAATATTTCATAAAAATGCAAAAACCATTTTTTATCAATGATTCTTTCAAAATCAAGTCCAAAGGGCTTGGTTTCTTACTTAAAGATTAACCTCTAAAGGACCAAGGGTGTTCTTTACAAATTTTTCTGGTAAAAAACTATGACTTTTGGTGCACTTGTTAAAATTGAAAGTAAAATATTTTTCTTGAACCTTAACAATACAAAATTTTAGTAGAGTACTATAAAAATGTGTGTTGAAAATTTGAGCCCATTTGCCCATGTAGATTAAAAGAGCATAATGTTTGAAGTGTGAAATAATGATGTAGATTAGAGTTTCATGATTTAATTTTTTAGATTTGTATTGGAACTTCCTTTTTAAATTGTTTGAAGTACCTTGCGCAATAAGCACTACAAGAGAAAGGATGTTTGAAGTGAGTTTTAAAGTATAATCCTAGACATAAGATTATAACTAATGATCTTTGAGGAAATTTTTAATAAAAATTTATTAGAAATACATGTGCATTTAGTAAAATTTTGTTGAATTCATTATTGATTATCCTATGTATAGGACTATACTTAAAAATTCACTTAAGATATCATTCGCCTTGTAGTAAAGTGCACTTATAGATAGTATTTAATATATTTACTATTACATTATATATTTACTTAAATCGATATTGATGTCATCTCTTTATTTATAAACTTTATAAATTTCTTTTGAAAATATAAGACAATTGAAAAAAATTGGTAGTGGGTAAGACCACCTTTTATTTTGTTAATGCACTAAGCATTTGTCATAGTTTTGAGAATGGGGTTGCTTAGTTGTTACAACTTTCTTCCTTGCAAAGCTCACTAAGCAACCTCAAATCGTCCATATCTCATAGTTGCTTGTGCAAATTCAATAGGAATAAAATTTGGACTACTTGAATGAGATAAATATTCTTCTACAACCAACCATCACTAGAAGAAGCCAATGTTTTGTAGAATATTTTTAGCAGATGGGCATGTTTTAATAGGAGCTCTAGAATGCGATGGCTACCTTGTGAGTGAAATTTTTTGAGGATGTTATCATGAATGTATAGATGTTAAATGTAAAACAAGTGAATGTTTTATTTGATGAGAATGTTAATTAAAATATCGCAATGAACATCAACGCATTTTGTGAAACGACTTAGAAAACATGGGACTACCAAGTTGGGAGCAGGAGTCTTCTTCATAGTCAAGTTATTTGAGGTAGTTCTTGTGGGGTCAAGTAGGAAGCTAACAGACTGTGGTAAATAGAAAGAAAGGACAGGTCATTCGTGTCCTTTCAAAAGAGAGTTGCCTAGATGCATGTAGAAGTTGTAGTTTCCAAATCCTTTTCATGAAAAAATTCTATGTAATGAAAGTAGTTAAAAAAATAGTTTAGAGAAGTTCATTGGTTTTCCCATTCTATATTTCAATTTTGAATGGCTAATGAAGGGAGCCAAATTCATCCACTATGTTCCTTCTCATTGCCTTTCTTTTAACAAGATTCCTTGTGAATAGAATGAGGTCATACTTCTACGGACATACTTTCATTTTAATTTAAAAATTACGATTGCTTTTAGATGTAATAAAAAGATTTTTAAAATTTTTCCATTATTCAGTATGTAGGCTTCTTGAACTAACTATTAATGAGAATTAGATTCAAACTAGTATAACCTAAAAAGATAATGCAGTTTCAATAGGATTTGTGAATTTGCTAAATAAGAGAGTAGGTCAATACAATACACTTAAAAGTTTCTAAAGTTTTAGACACTTTGCAATAAAAATGGGCGGTCAAGCTCTCATCTTCAAACTATCCTATATTCTTTGAAGATTAATGATGGACATTAATTATCATTATAAAACGACTTCTCTTTTTTGCAATCTTGTAAATGTTAATAAAGAAAATCCTTCATTTTACCACCCAATTTTCTTTGGATAGTAGATAGTAATTGAAATTTATTTTGAACTTTTGGGCTAATATTGGGTATTTTTTATTTTTATAACTTGGTCATTTAAAACCTAAAGTCCAAAGGCCATTTTTGAAAAATCTAATCATAAGACATTTGAATGATTAAGTGATAAATGTGGTCTTTGATCACAAACCTTCATATAAATTTAAAGGATGAAAGTGGTCCATCCATTTTATTTTATTTTGATAATTTTTCTTTAAAAAAAATATAGAATATGGAATATTTAAAATAAATATATTAGTCACATATAACACACCAAAGAAATGTATTAATTCCAAGTGAGCTGAAATCAATATTTTTCTTTTTGAACCATCTTTTTTCAAATTTTATTTTGTTACAAATAAAAATTATTTCTAAACAATAGAGTACATAATGAATCCAGTGATACTAGTTTCATTGAATTCCAAGTTAAACTTTGCTTTGTAGAATTTGATGAAACTTAGTGTTGAAGTATGATTCAAGACTCATAATTTAGTGTTTAATTTGGGCATAGATTTCAATTTTAGGCCATTGAATAGAATTGTTGTCACATCATATATAGACAAATTCAATTTAAAAAACAATACAGTAGAAATCAAATATCAAATCATGAAAACAAAATTAAACATTGTCTAACTTAGATGTAGTGAGTTCAAAATAAGAACATACTCTAGGATTATAAGATCTATAAGGTGATAGAGAATTTGAAGATAAATCAGATGAAGCATTAGCATAAGCTAACAATAAATCTTTAGCATGAACATAGAAGCTACAAGGACTAAGAGAGAGACTTCTAAAAAATCCAAGGTGCCAATAAAAAGACAAGGATTGCCTTGATAATGGATTCATCCAACTACAAACAACAAACCATATATTAGAATATTTAGTAGCAAATTCAAATACATAGTTTTGAAATTATAACTAAAGTTGTTGAAAAAGAAAAATAGAAATAGAATTTACTCACATAAATCAAATAATGTGACGCCTTTGATTAGATAGTCATCATCAATCTCCATACCATCATGTGAAGTAGTAGAATCAAGAGTCTTGGAGATACTTATAGGTGTTTGAAGAGGTTTTAGTACCTCATTAAAGAGTTTGGCATCACTTTCCAATGCTAAAATATGGCAAATAGAAGAATGAGCCATTCTAATGGAAGAACTTGCATGAAACATAGTACAAAAATATGAAGATATCAACATTGAAGTGTAGATAAAACAATCAAATAGAAAATAGAAAAAAATGTAAATCAAAATTGTAGTTAACAATACTTGTAGAGACAGTCATGTCTGCTACAATGCCACCTATAGAATTCAAGCCATGAATAAAAGGTTCATTAAAACCTATGACTTCTCCTTAGCACCCCTCCATGGCTTGCTATCTCCCTTTCTTCACAATTGAATTGTTGTAGTAATGGAGTTGAAGAGAACGTCATTTGTAGCTAAATCAACCTCAAAAATAGAAGGATCAATAGTAGTCACAAGTTCCTAAGGTTGCCTTGCAATGAGGAAGGGAAATGATCAAGCACACAACAAAGCCTTAAACTTCAAAGTTTAGAAATCAAAATCAAATTCAAATGAGAAAATACAAGTAAAATTTAAAAAAATTCAATAAAAATTGAATCAAAGTTAGAAATCAAAATTTGAAATTGCTACTTACATTTTTAAATGGGTTCATAGGATTTGCCAAATGTAAGAAGTTAATGATGGTCTACTCATCTTTAGTCTTCAACTTGTAGTTCTTAAAGAATCCTGCTACTTTTTTCTTTATCATAAAATTATCAAGATAAAATAAAAAGAATGCTCCATCATTGTGAAGATAGGTAAGAGAAAATACCATCATTACGGTAAAAAAACTTTGAATGTTGGTATTCCAAGGTAGAATTTGAGATGGCAGATTTGAGACCCCTAGAACCGAAGGAGGGTATATGCACACTACACCCCCCTAAAAAGTACATTAGAAAAGTACTTTTAGAAAATGTATTTATATGAAAGTATTTAAAAAAAATAAAAAAAACATTATTTTGGCTTTTTATTTGATATCAATTGTAAATAATCTTGTAAAGAAGTTATTCTACTATATTCTATGTCAACCCAATGTTTCAAGTATCCTCTAGTCAATGCTTTACTAACAAAAAAATACGTCACATTTGCCAAAAAACCACAAAGTACTTTGAGGAAGTCAAATGAACTATGAAAAAGGCACAATAGTTTGTACAATGGTAGAATATGTACTGTGCAAGGGATTTTTAGTGATAGTAAGACCATAATTGCAATAACTATTGGAATTTGAAAATGAGATGAGTACTATCTTTTAAGGAAGAAAAAAGACTCAAAAATAATTATTTCCGTTAATTTTTTGATGAAGAAAGCACCACGTGCATATTGTAGGGTGATTAGTGCTTGAATCTCCAAAATTATGAGAATTTTTATGACTTTTTTTTTGCCCCTATTTATGAAAAAGTACTTATGATATATTTAGTTCTAAACTTTCAACATTATCTCCATTTTTAATTTTCATATTCTATTTATTTTAGTCTCCAAGTATGTTATTTTTTAAAAGTAACATTCTACAATCATTGATTCCTCTAAGTACTTAAAAGTACTCCTAATTTTTGCCGATTTTGTATATGGTATAGTGTGCTTACACCCAAGACCATCTTGATATTTTGCAATGGTGAGGTCCATGGTAGGTTTATTTTGCAATTTGCTATAAAAAAAAAACTCTTTATCTTCACCATCCTACAAAGAGAAATTTCAAAAAATTCATTTTAATTAACAATTGAAGATATCAAAGCCACAAAACACTCTGAATTAGAAAAGATGGATTTTCTAGAACATGTAAGGTTTCATAGTAGGAAAATATGAAATAAAAAAATAAAAAAATAAAACAAATGAACTCACCTGTGATAAAGAAGTGACAATGTTATCATATGGTGTGCCAAATGTACCACCTTTCTTCTTCTCCTTGATAATTCTAACAATTGAATCATTTAAGATTAAATCCAAATATGTATAATTTGTAGACAAAGGAGCTGAAGTACTCATCATATTTTTAAGCTTGGGAGGTAGTTCAAAGATAGGAAGTTGGCACCAAAACTACGAGAGTAGAAATTGTCTTTTGCCACTTTGAAGGAGGAGGTACAACCTCAACATTTGAAAAAGTAGATTCAATAACAATAAGGTTTTTGAGAGTGTCTTGAAATAGAACATCTTCATCAAAATCATCAAGTTGAATCACTAACTTCTTTGTCTTTGCATTTGTTTTCTTGAAACCTTTAGCTACATCCTTATCCACCTTTTTAGGAACATCTACAATTGTATCTTTGAGAGCAAAGTTCAATAGAATTTCAAAGCACAATATCAAAGATAGGAGGTCTTTTAAAGGGAAAATCCAAATGTCATCCATACTTTTTCAAATGAGTGGGATTCCAAGACTTCATAATCCTCTCAGTGAACACGCACTCTTCACTTTCTTTGTTTAAATAATTTGCAAAAAAGGTGGGAGATTCAAAAATGACTTTGGTAGGAAAAAGAACAATCATACTTGAAGTATCTATACAAATCCTTTTGCTTAGCCAATTTCAAGTTGAGTTGCTTGTCAATTTTATGATTCTTATGAATTATCTTATCCACAACAAATTCACCAAAGAAGGCAATATTCCACAACAATATATGCATTATCTCCACATAATAAAAAATAGTGGGCAAAAGATCCATATCATTTAAAAGATAGTTAATAGACCCCTTAAGATTAGTCACTAAAGCATCAAAAAGTTTTTCTATCTCAAAAGCCAATTACAACATACAAAATTTAAATTAAAAGAATATTATAATTGAATGAAGAGGTTTAAAGAAACAATACTAAAAGAATAAGAAAAAAAAAAAAGTAGTGATTTGAGCCTACCATGTAGCTTTATGAAGCCACTCAAGAAAGTCAATATTGTTGAATTTTGCTGTAAGGAATTTGAAAGCCTCAAAAAGAGTAGAAGGCTTATTTCATCTCTTTAGCCACCTGAGCTTCATAGAAGTGTCTATTGCTGAAGTTGCCATCGTCCACAAATTTTCTTAAGTCATCTCCAAACTTTCATCATGAGTTTTATAATCATACTTCACTTGCTTCAAAAATGTTGTCAGGTGCTTTGGATCTGCAATTGGGAGTTGTTTCTTCAATTCTAAATGAGAAGCTACCTTCACCTTGTCAACAACTTTAGAAACTGCTATTGGAGTTCATTTTGTTGAATTGGAATACTTCTCATTAAAGTTCCTTTAACCAGCAGTAGCAGCGTCTTCCAATTCTTGTCGCATGAAGTAAAGAATTGTAATCTTAAAAAAATTGAGCAAATTGCCTTATTCCCTTTTTAAGTTGTATTTACATTAGAATTGAGAAACCATTTCCATTTTATAGTGCTCATTGGCTGAAAAAACCGTGTAAATGTGAAAAAGACAATTTGTAGATATGCAAAGGGCAAATTAGCATGATAGGGAAGGTGACAATTTGGCTTTGTACCTTTTAGTATCAAACATACGACAAGTTGCCATGTGGTTTCTTTGAGGCTATTTAGCTTGGGTTGGGTTATTTTCTCTTTCCAGTTCATATCAATGCTAAAACTTATGTATATGACTCATTGGCAATTTTCTATATAAACCGTTATTTTGTTCAATTGAAGTTGTTAAAATAATTCAAAATTGTAAAGTTGTAAATTGTGGAGTGTAGAAGTATGGTTGTGATTGTGAGTTTGTGTTTGCAAATTGCTATGTGTGAGATGGCAAATCTGTTGTGGCTATTGCATCTTGTGAATCTTTAGATTCCTATTTTGTAAAATCGTCAATTAAGTTGTTGAATGCCACTAGTTTGAGAGAATTCTAAGAGTGCATAATTAAATTGTAGACATGGCAAGTTAATTTAAAAAATTAACTTGCTCACTAGTTTGCGAGGGACTAGTTTTGTGTGCGTGTGGAGGAGCACTCGATGGATGAAAGAGCCAGGCGATTTGCAAGAAAGAGATGTATTGTGATGGAATATTGTTGAAATGATTGAAGAAATGTTTGTGGATGTTTGTTATTTAAAGTGGCCAATTTTTTTTGAGCATTTGTAAATGTATAATTTGTTAGTTTTCTTGAAATGTTTGGAAATTGTTAACACAACTAGTTGACTTGTTAACCTGTTTATAGCAAATTCTAGTATTATGATATTGCATGTAAGTAGCGTCATGGCAATTAAATAAAACAATTAGAGATTATTTGATGGTAATCATGGTAATAAAAATGTGTTAATTTGCACCAATGAGCTCTTGTAACTTCGGGACAAGTTTGCAAATGTCTGGAGTTGCAAACCAAGCAAGTTGCTTTGTTCTTAGAGTCTATTGAATTAGCAAATTGATCACTAGCTAGTATACATGGATAGGTTTATTAGCTTGTAGTTGTTTGTGGAAAGTCACAATTTTCTTTTTGAGCCTATTACTTATATAGATGTTGGTATAAGAGAATTAGCTGTTTCTTTAATTAAATTATGGCCAGTAAATTGAAGTCATTGCGAATTGTTTTAAAAATGTTGTGTATGAAGTTAGCAAATTGTCAAAAACAGTTAGATAAGTAGACACACGATTGTGTCAAGAGAATATTGTTGTGTACAAGGCTATTAGCAAATTACGAACATGGTTTTGGCAAATTGTGAATGTGCTACTAGAAAATATTGATTAGCCAACTATAGTTGAAATTAAATTGGATTGGTTAGCAAATGTCTTATAGAAGGTTGATGGTGGTGATTGGTGTAAAAATCCATGGTAATTGTATGAGTCAAAAGGTTGGGCGAATTGTTGTGTAAATGATAATTGATTGTGATTACAAGTCTTGTATGTGGATTGTTTGTGATATTTGCTTTGATCCTTATTGAAATGAGCATATCTAGTATATAGTTGTTCAAGAAAATGATGTGTTGTATGAATGAGTTTGCACTTTAATCAACTTGCACAGGTTGTTAGCAAGTAGTGAAGTCATAAGGCAATCACTCTAAATTGGCTAGTATGGTGTGAAATCTAGTGAGATTGCATGAGCATGAAATGTAATTAGCTAATTGTACGTATGAAAATATGTGACACATTATAGCTAATGAATTTTGGAGATGGAGCTAGCTCAATAATCTTATACAACAAGTAGTGGTGGAGTTGCTGGAATTGAAATTAGCTATTAGTAGAAGGAGCAAGGGCAACTTACTAGAAATGTTCACTTAACTTAAGCATGCCTTACATACCATGATCAATTGCCTTTACAAGATTGGATTCAAATATGAAATAGTAAAGAAAACATTAAAAATGAACCTAATATAAGACTCTAATTAGAGCCTCAATAGTAGAATGAATCAAGTCCTTTATTTTGACTTCTGCTTGGCTTTAGTTGCAATAAGATTCTTTTTGAAAACAAGGTTTTCAAAATATGAGAGCGATTGCTCAAAAATATTTTGAATGCAATAAAGCTTGTGAAACATGGGATTTCTAATTTCTCTAGTGAAAATAAAATTTCTTGTGTTAAAATATGCAAAGTAACCATCAAACCAATAAGAAGATAGAATACTAAGAATTACAATGGTTCAAACTAAACTAGTTTGAAAGACTAACTACTGAAATGAAATCAAAATTGATAAAAAAAAAAAAATAGAAAAGATTACCAATTGATTTCATGTAATGCTGCCAATTATGAGTTCAATAGTTGCCACCCCGGCCTCAAAATTTATTTATTTTTTGCTTTAACTCATTCCTTATAGCCTTTATGGGTCCAAAAGGTATAAACAACGTGTTAACATCATATTAGTAGAAGTCCCTACAATTATAGTGTGTTATTTTCTGAAAGTTCAGAAGTGCTTAGAGCACTTCCGTTTATCATTTCTAGTGTCTAAATAGGTGTCTAGTATGTCAATTAGAAGTTTGAAATAGATTTGAGCCCTAATAGACAAAGTCTTAAAAGATACTTATTTTAGATGATTACCAAATTTACACAAATCCATTGATTTACAAGGACGTGCACCGAAGATTGGAAGAAGGTGTTTTTAGCATAAAAACATGCCAGGAACTCAACGGTGAAGTCAATTTGTGAAGATTCCCTTGTATAGAAATGATTCCTTCCCAAAGGAATTAAATACAAGAGGTAAAAAATTTAGACCTCTCTACATTTGATGCAAGTAAACATGTATACTTGTCATTAGCATTTGAAAACTTTCTAAAGGTTGTCCAAAAAGTTTTGTAATTTTTCAATTGTAAGAAATGACTCCCTGAGAAGTCAATTGCGTTTCTCGGCGACTAGAAATTCATAGAAATTATCCAAGTAGTGTTAAAATTCTACTAAAAATTAGGATAGTGTAATTTAGCTTAAATAAGTGCCTGGCCAAATTTCAAGACATTCCAACATTGACAAGTGTAGAAATTGGTGGCGACATCAAATTTTAACGGTTTTTAAAAACATTTGACGGATTGATTAGCATACTAGGTGCGTAAGATGTCCAAATGAAGTAAACTTGGACTCTTGTCATACTATCTTGAATGTCACAAACAACCTAGGCTAGTCAAAACCTTGAAAAAAAGGCAAACTCCAATATTTGGATTTTCTACTTTTTCCTTGGCTAGTAATTCATTGGCTTTTGCTTGCAAAATAGTTTGAAAATTAGGGGTAGAGGGTCCTTTAGACTTATTTGGGCCTTCTAAAGAGCATGGTGCAATTGGTTTTGCGTTTGGAGCATTCCTCCAAAAGTTAGAACGATCACAATAATAGTGTAAAATTTTAATTGAAGTTAATTTGGATTTACGTAGGAGTAGATGTACGTAATTTGAGAGGGGTTGGTGGCCTTGGAAAAGTATAAGAGGCCCTTACTTTTTTTCTCTTTGCACCCCTTTTTATTTTGTATTTGGTCACATGTGGTCACATTGTTGGAATTTTTGGCATTTGCCAAAAAAACTCTTGCTTTTTCATGCATTTTGAGCGTTTGCTTGTGGTTTCTAAGAATTCTTGTATATTTTTTGCTTTTTTCAAAAGACAATGGGCTCTTTTAGAATACTGTTAATCTTTGTTTATGCTTTTGAGTGGTTTAGTCCCTTGAATCATCAATTGTTGTATCAAGTCTACTAACCAATTCTACTTGAGGTTTCTTTGGAGAGAGATTTTACAAATTTATTATTGCAAATCTCCCTTTAGAGTTTTACATGTGAATTTGTGATCCATCTTGAGTCATTGAGTCATTTGGGAGGTGATGTTTGTTACAATCCTCTAAAGTCCCGCAATTTGTGTTCTTAAGTGTTTGTTGTTCCATCCTAACCGGAAACTATCACTAGTAGAAAACAACATTTTAAACAACAAAAGCCAAATGATGTTTTTTGAAAATTGTGTTATTGCGAACGCAAATTTTCTAAAACTACATTGTAGTCAATAAAGTTTCAAAAAACATCATCTAGTTTTTGTTGTCTAAAATGTTGTTCTCTACTAGTGTATAAGCTTCCAACTAACCCCCTTGTGTTTTGTTTAAGAAAATAGTGTTATACTACTAAACAACAAAGCTATCATCTTAAGGCAAATCTCCAATATTATTATTGTTACTTTGATGCCAAGTTTAAGTTCCAAAAAATCCCATATGTTGAAGCTATTGCCAACATTTCTTTTGATCTTTTAGTGCTTCCAACCACTTTCTAAAAGTTTCTTTATAAATTTGGGCCTAACCCTTGGACGACAAAGCTTTGCTTTGTTAGGATTTCCAATCTATATTTAGATTAAGGGGTCCATGAGGAGACTCAAATATTGGCGAGCAACGGCCATTAAATCATTGAATTTTTGAGTTTAAATCCAAGAAATTTGAAGTAATTAATACTTCATACCAACTAGGCCAGCGACCACTTCTAGCCCAGGGTTAGAATGAGACCCAATAAGGCCAACACAATCCAATAAGGGCCAAAATAAGACTAGCAAGGGCCAATTGATACCCGGTAGGACTGAATCGAGATCCAACAAGGCAACACAATCTACAATAGGATTGGAATGAAACCCAACAAGGCAACACGGTATCCAGCAAGGCCAACCGATGCTCAACATGACCGAAACAAGATCTAGCAAGGTAACACGATTCTTGATAAGGTCGGAATGAGACCTAACAAAGGCTAGCATGATAGCCAGTTTGGTGTATATATATACATTTTGAAAAGACCACAACTAGGGGATGATGCCCATGGGGCCCCCATTTTGTTTTTTCTTGAAGTTTTGAACACCAAACGTAGCTTTTCATCCTGTGAACTTTGATAGAAAATTCCTAGTGGTAGTTTCATTAAAACTTAGTAGAAAGACAGAGGCAAATTTGGCAATTTAGGATTAGTTGTGTTAGCAAAGTTCCAAGAAATTCAAAGTTAAATTTGGAAGGGAAAGCAACTAGAGCCCCTAGAGAGAATTGGAATTCCAAAAATTGAGATTGAGAAGCACTTGTAAAAAAATTAGCATTCACAGTGACAAAAAAGTGTTGATTTTTTTGTTAATGTCTGTGTTGATTAGGACGTGTTGACCCGGATGTTGCATAACAAAAAAATGTTGATTTGGACATGAAATTGAACACTTTTTTTTGTTGTGTAAAGCGAAAAAATGTTAATTCGGCAACAAGAAAATGTTGATTTGGCAACCAAAAAGTGTTCATTTTCACCAATTAAAATTCAGAAATTTTATTTTCATAAATCAAAATTACTGACCAATGAAGGACTGCCATATGGCACTTACTATACGGGTAGGCCATGTAGGCATGTGGGCGGGTCACCCTTAGGGTTTGAACCTAGAACATTGGAGGTGAACCTCCAAGGTTATGTACCAATGAACCACCATTACATTCACATGTCCATGGAAGTAAATTTTTTTTATTTAACTAGTTTTTCATTGTTTTTACATTTGCCTTGTAAAGGCAGTAGACTTTAGGGGACGTTTTCACATAGTAAACTAACTTATTTTTTGAAACTTTCAACTAAGAAAAGTTGAAAAATGAAGGTACCATCTCCAAAAATTTGTTTGCAATTTGGAGTCTTTAATAAAAAGTTATGAACAAAATTCAGAGAGGGTGCTTAAAAATGTTAAAGAAAAATGGCCATTCCAACCCTTCTTTGAATTTTGTTCATAAATTTTTATTTAAGATTCCAAATTGCAAATGAATTTTTGGAGTTGAAAGGTACCTTTATTTTTCAACTTTTCTTAGCTAAAAGTTTTAAGAAAAGACAGTCTACTATGTGAAAATGACCCCTAAAGTCTATTGACTTTTAAAAGTATTGATTTGTGAATACTTATGCTATTAAATTCTTTTTTACCTATATGTTATTTCCTTGAAGCATGAATATGAATTTTTTCTTAAAGTTTTCAGTTTTGAGTATATATTTCCAACAAATTTTTTTAATATGTAAAGGAAAGTTGAAAGTTCTATAATTGATGTATGCGTTTTGGATAAATAGTTTGAAAGATAAAACCTAACCATTAGTAACAAAATTTTAATTTTTTTGCTTTAAAGTTTTCATACCATATGTACCCAAAGAGTAGCTTTAAGGTACAAAATTTTTAATAACTTTTGATCACGTGATTAGAAAGTTATTCCATCATACGTAATTTTCATTAATCTTTGGGAAAATTCAAAATCTCAAAAAAATTCTCAAAATGTCACTTTTATTAAAATAAACATTTCAATTTGATTTCCTAAATTTATTTTTATATTAAAAGCTTTGAAGTATTCTATTTTGATTAATGAGATGGAAATTATAAAGATTTTTAATTTATTAATAGTTGTAGAATGTGTACTCTAAAATAAACTGAAATTCTTTTTGTTATTCAATTTCAAATATTGTTGAAAAAGGAATAAAACATTGAATTTACATCATTTATTAAAACATTACAAATTAATCATGATTAGAATTGACATTTTTAGATTCTATAATTATATTTTAAAGAACTTTGAACTTTTGATTATAAAAATTAATCCCTTGAAGATGTTAATCCTTCAAAAGTTATAAACAAAATGGAGATAGGTATTAGAAATTATTTTTTTATAAATTCAGGAAACTTTGAAGGTTGTTTTGGCATAGTAGAAGAATTTTATTGAAAACATTTTGAACTAATAAAAATTGATGATTTAAACAAGCTTTCATTTCCAAAATTTTGTTTGAGATTTAGAGATTTTACTCAAAAGTTTTGGACAAATTTCAGAGAGGGGTTGGAAAATCATTATTTTTAACATTTTTGAACACTCTCTCTGAATTTTGTTCAAAACTTTTGATTGGAGGATCAAATATTCAAATGGATTACTAGAAATGAAAGCTTATTTGAATTACCAACTTTTATTAGTTCAAAATATTTTCAAAAAAGTTGTTCTACTATACCAAAACAACCTCTGAAGTCTATAAATTTAAAAAAAAATTTCCAATACTTTTATGAATTTTGTTTATAACTTTTGATTGAACAATCAAAATCTCAAATGGATTGTTGGAGATGAAAGTTGGTTCAATTTTACAATTTCTTTTAATTCAAAGTTTTTTGGAAAAAATTAATTTATTTTGTGCAAATTACCTCCAAAGTTTGCTGACTTTAATGGACACTGAATTGTACACAAATACTTAATTTAAAAGAAAACTACATTGTACAATGAAAAATCCAAAAGATTTCAAAAATGTTCAACAAAAATTTGTTGATTTCATCATTGCACTATCCAAATGAACAAAAAAAATGTGAAAACTAATATTGCAGTACACAAATCAACAGAAGTATATTGATTTTTTGTTGATTTGAACGTCATTTTCTAGTAGTGAAGGGAAAAGCCAGAGGCCAGAGGATGGTTGAAATTACATAAGGGGCTAAATCAACAAGGAGGCAAGTCAATCCAGCAAAAAAAAGTTAATCCAACAAGATTTAACATACTAGTTCGTCAAAAATTGAAGTAAAAAGCTATTAAGTTCATTTAGATCAACTCAAGAGGTAAAGGCCAAGTAGAGTTTGCAATCCAAGGGTGTTCCAACATCCAGGTCCATCCAATTTTTTTCGCATTTCAGATATATAGTGTCATGCTACAAATGCAAACATTATGTAAAAATATGTATATTTCTATTATTTAGATGAGTTCTAATATTATAACATAGTAAAGGAAATGACGTCATTTGAAGTGGCTTCATAGTGACACTTTTTCTCTGCCCTTACATGCAACTATAAAGAGAGGGATTTGTTTAATAGCTTCTTCATCTTGATATTATTTTTTTTGTTTTTCTTTTAGATTACTATGTTGAACTGGAGGGTTTTTCTGAATCTCAAGATGACAAATTTCAACCGAAGCGAGAGTTTGAATTTTTTTGTCGCAACTACTGGATAAACCTTAGCAGCCATTGGATCTTTTATTGCCGCATGGACGATCTCAAGACAAAGCTAGACCATCTTGACCACCAAAAGAACCTCGAGTGGAGAAACAATGGTATGGAAATCTTCAACATGATACTTGAGCATTGGTGATTTTGTTACAAGTTGGATGCATTGAGTCCAATAGCTGTGAAGTTATATTCGAAAGGTGTTTTGAAGGTTTAAACAACAATTAAAATTATTGCATAGTTAGACCTATCAAAAGGATTTGTAATCATCAACGATGGTTAGAGGAGCTAGTCAACCCTTTAATTAAGGTGGATCATGCTGATTATGTCGCTACTACCATCAACTACATTCTCAAATTTTTGAAGATAGAGTTACATTTCAATTGGAATTCTAATTTTTTTATTTCTACTAATCATATATTAATTTTTAGTTCTTTATTTCATATTTGGAGTGTTATCTTAAAATAATTTTATGTTTGTGAAGTAGTACGAGGAAAATATTCAAATAGTTTACCTTCTATTAATTTTGGGATGATTTATCTTTTATCTAGAAGTATGAAATTAAATTTATGATCAATATTCATGACTAATGGAAGTTAAGGGGAGCCACATAGTTAAGGTATGGGCTAAAATCTACTTCACTTATGTGGTTTAGATAAAAGATAAGGTAGAGGGAAAATGGGGCTTTATTCATCGTCTCTCTCATTGTTGTGAGTAAGGTTTGAAAGTTTGAATGGCTATTGTATGTTATATGTTGAGAATTTGAAAAGGAAAATTAAAAAAAGTTTTGTATCTTGGTGTGAAGTTTTCAAATTGATCTCACTTACTTGATTTGGAGTTGTGAATCAAAAGTTGTGCTAGTTTGAATGGAAGGAGGTTTATTGCTTTCTATGTAAAAGAATAGAGACTTCAATCAGCTATAAAAGATGGAAAGGTCTTTTGATTGCAATAAATTTTTTAGAGAGTATGGAAAATTGTGTTAGCTTTTTATGAAGATACTATTTAATGTATTTGAAATTTTTATGAGTGAATTGTGAATGACAAAGCGAAGAATGGTTTGCTGCCCCTCTTTTTTCAAGGTTAAAACTTTAGATGGTCATAGAAATTGGACCGAGTCTTAGAATGAGTTGAAATTTGGAGGAGAAGTAGAAAATTGTACTGGATTTAAAAAAAAATCATCATTCATCTTATTTAGATTCTAAACAAAACAACAACACTAATTCAAAATTTGATAATGAAGTAAAAATTGTTATTTGAGTTTTGGAGTTGGAGGAAAAGAGTTAAAGAGATTTTGAAGAATACTTTGAAGGCACGAAGATTGAAGATTCGTGTATTGTGGCTTGTGGCTTGTTATTCCTAGCTTGATTTAGTAGCTTGTAGTCTTTCAATTGTTATTCCTAGCCAATTTTGGAGGCCAAATGTTTTTCATTTTTGTATTGTAGACTTTGTTGCGGACTATGTGGTGATTTAGAATTAGTTGCATTTTGTGTTTGTGGTGACGAAGTGAGATTGATCACCCACATAGCCAAACTTTTATGTCATTTCCATTGATGAGGTATGATTGTTGATCATCGTGGGTTTGAAGTTTAAAAGCCAATTTTAGACAATTAGCTCATAGTTTGGTTGTTTTGTTTTATCCGTTTGAAGCCATGGGATCTTATCACATACCTTAATCTTTATACCCATTTAGAGCCAATATAAAACAAGTCAATTAGTAACAGTTCGATAACGGTTTAGAAGATTCGACGTTTAAGATGGAAAGTTCAACAAGATTACAACTTTTAGTTTCGAACCATATTATTTTAGTGGGTGAATTTCTTGTGACAAACTCACTCATATTCATCTTCTTTATTACTTTATTGGTTGTTAGTAGGGTGAATTTGCGAGTAACGAGTTCACTTGTTTTTATTATTTTGTAATTTCTTTCATTCCTAAGCCATTTCTAATCACAACTGGAATCTCTATGATTTTTTGAGGCAAACGCTCTCTATACGACAACGGCAAGTTTTGGATCCTCATCCAAATTCTCTACAACAATCTCAAAACCTCACAAGTACGAACTCAAGCTCTTAAGCACATATACAACTTAGAGTTGTGGAACAAATACACTAATGCAAGAGTTGCCACTAGCATTTGAAGAAAAGAAAGAATTTTGAATTGCATGTATACCATCCGTTAGGGAATATTAGAAAAATCAGATTTTTCTTATAAGACAAGTAGAAGAAACAAAAAAAGAAAATAGTTGACCTTTAGAAAGATTTTAGGATTAGTTATTAGTTAGAAGAAGTCAAACAAGTATTGCCTTAGTGTTTTGTTTGATTCCAAACCAATTAGCCAAAATTTAGTATAAATTTGATAGGATTTGATTCTTTAAAAAAAATATCTACAAAAAAAACGAACATTTAAAAGAAGTGGAAAGCAAAAGAAAAGAGAATTGATTGAAAGACGGAGGCCTAGGACGTTCTAAATACCAATTAGAGTTTACACAATCAAATACTAAAACACTAAACATTGACGATGGAGTTGGAGCGTGTAATTGACAATATGGAAGTGACATTCAATGAAGACAAAGCAACCATTGAGGTGAGTAATAGAACTTACCACAATTCTTGAATTTATATATCGAAAAATATTATATTAGAATTTGACTTTAGAATTGCAAATTAAGATTAGAGTATACTCATAGTAAATGAAAAAAAAATCAACAAGTAGGATTTAAAGTAATTCCCAAATTTCCAAAATCATTAAAAATCATTTAACTCCTAAAGTAATTCAAATTTATCCAAAAATTACCATAAATGAAAAGTGATAGTAAAATTGGATGAAAAGTTTAAAATTCATTGAAAAGAATCTCAAAAAGAATCTAGCACCTAGACTAAAAATAAAAGTCAAAAAGATAAAAGATAAAATCATTTATAAATTCAAAAATAAAAATTGAAGGGTAAACCAATTGACAATCAAAATTTACATTGAATCATTTTTTATTGTGAGGATAAAAGTAAGAAGGTTTATTACCTTAGTGGGAAGGTAAAATTAGACCTTCAAAGATAAATTACTTAGTCTTAGAAGTTGGATAAAAATCAAAATTTCAAGTAATAGTAAAAACTATTAGAGGTTTTACCACTTGAGTCAAAAGATACTTGAAGAATAAATTAAAAGTAGAATCTCAAAAGAAATATTCTTGGAATTTCCAAACCACCCTAACTTCACAAAGTGATCAAAAAATAAAAATGTTAGAGTAGGATGAAGTTTCAAGCCGAATTAAAGTAGAATTGGATGAAAGTCAATTAAAATTGACCAACTTAATCCAAATTCAAAATTTAGGTAGGAATTAAAAAATAAAAAATTATCAAAAAATAAAAATAGTATTTCGATAGTTAGATTGCTAGAAATCGATAGATGAAGTTTTAGGAAGTAATTTTAGTATCAAACTTCATCTGCAAATATCTCTTAGAGAATTCGGTCAAATTGGGATTTTTTTATCATTTTGGAAAGGGCAAATGCAGCCCTACAACTTAGGCTACTCAATCTTTCCACTTAACCACCCCTCATTGGTTCTTAATTTTGGTCGTCATTGCCAAAATTGGCCTGTTTTTACTAACTCTTTGAATTTGTTTAGCAATTACGTAAGGAAAGTGTAGGTAGAACAAACAACAAAAATCCATTGCCTGGAAGGCATAACTGGATTACACGTTATACATCCATTAGGATTTTACTACGACAAAACAACTAGAATTTAGTTGTATACAATTTATTTCAACGGTGGGAATAAAGTGCCTATACCAATATAGTTGCAATATCGCCCTTGACTTCCAAAACAATACTTTCAATAGTATAATGTCATATAAAGTCATCGGCATAATCATGGTCGATAATAGATAACCATGCTTGTAAATGGTGGTTGCCATTTCACATTAGAAACCTTTTGGCAAAAAAATTTGAGATTTTTATCATTTTGTAATTCTTTCTCAAACGTAGCATTAGCTTGCACCTAATTGTCACTCCACAATTTCACAATATCATCTATAACCTCAATTGTCTTTCCTTCCTTTTTTTCCAAAGCCATATAAAAAACTTCATTCCCCTCTATGTAAACACAAGTAATTAAGTGTATAGTTAGATTCATAACATCATTCTTCAAAAAAAATCTTACAATTGACAAAAAAATCATATGATATAAAAAAATGTTGAATTTTGATTTTGTTCGTTGTGTTACAAATGTAGAGATTATGTAAAAATATGTATATTTACATTATTTAGATGGATTTTAATATTTATAACATAGTATAGAAAATGACGTCATTTGAAGTGGCTTCAACATGATGCCTTCTCTCTATCGTTACAGGCAACTATAAAGAGAGGGATTCACTTCATAGCTTCATCTATTTGATATTATTTTTCTTTGTTTTTTATTTAAATTATTTTATGTCAAATTGGACAGGTTTTTTTAAATCTCAAAATAAAGAATCTTAACAAGAGCATAAATTTGAATTTTTTTTATTGTAACTACCATATCAACGTCTACAACAATTGGATATTTTATTACCGCATACATAACTACAAAATGAAGTTGAGCCTTCTCAACCTCCAAAACAATTTTGCATAGAGAAATAATGGGAAGGGAATCTTGAATGTAATGCTCAGGGCCTCAAGTATTGATGATTTTGTTGTAAATTGAATGCCTTAAGCTCAACAAATATAAAGTTATATTTGAAAGATGTTTTGAAAGTTTAAATGATGATCAATATAATTGCATGGTCAGGCTTATCAAGAGATGTCATAGTCATCAACAATAATTAAAAGAGTTAATTAACTCTGTAACTAAGGCAAATCGTGTCAATTATGTCGCTGCTATTATTAAATGCATCCTCAAATTCTTGTAGATAGAGTGAAATTCTAATTTTGAACCCTAGTTTTATACCTCTACTAGCCATATCTAAGTTTTTAGTTCTTCATTTCATATTTGAAATATTTTTTAAAATAATTTTGTGCATATCAGGGTTGACAGGACGGTCGGACGGTTGAACGTCCGGACGCGGTGTCCGTAGCGTCCGTTGACATTCGCGGACGCCGTCCGCCCGGTTACGGCCGTTCGATTGACACGCGGATTGATCTCGTCTGCATGATTTGGACGTCCGCCTCGGGCTGTCTGCCCCGTCCGTCCACCCCGCCCCGCCCGTCCGCCTTTCGACGGCGGGAGGGACGCTGCGTCCGCTGGCGTCCGTGAGGACGGACGTCTGGGTTACGGACGCCTTTTTCGGGCGGACGTAGAGATTCATCAACCCTAGTGCATATGAAGTTGTATGGGAAAAATATTTAAATAATTTGCCTTCTTGTAGCTTTGGAATGATTTATCTTCTAACTTGAAATATGAAATTAGATTTATGGTCATGGTTGTCATAGTGGACGGACGTTCGGTTCGCCTGTCCGTTAGAGGTCCCGCCCGTCCGATACAGTCAACACATAGTTGACTTTCTGATAACAGAAAAATTGGCCACGTGGATGCCATGTGGATTAAGGAACATGCTGGGCGTGGACGAGATCGTCAAGTCACAAAATTAAAGTCGTCCGGACCGTCCATCTGTCCGGTCCGGTTTGCCCGTCCATTCGTCCCGTCCGATGATCCTAACTCGCCCGTTATGACAACCATGTGTATGGTCAATTTTCATAATCAATGGGTGTTAAAAAAGTCATGTAGTCAAGGTGTAGGCTGAAATCCACTTGACTTGTGTGGCTTAGGTAGAAGATAAGGTGAAGGAAAAAAAGAACACTATTCATCATCTCTCTCGTTGTTGTTGATATAGCCTGAAAGTTTGAAAGGTCATTGTGTGTTGTATTTTGAAAATTTGAAAATGAAGTTTAAAGGAATTGTTTATCATGGTGTATTAATTGCAAATTGATCTCACTTACTTGATTTGGAGCTGTCAAACAAAAATTGTACTAGTTTAAGTGGAGGTTTGCTTCTTTCTATGTTAAAGGGTAGACTTTTACCAACTAAAAAAGACGGATAGGTCTTTGGCTTACAACAAAATTAAAAAAAAGTGTAAAAACTATATTGTCTTTTCATGAAGCTATTATTCACTGTATTTGAAGTTTTTATGAGTGAATTGTAATTGACAAAATAAAGAAGAGTCTATTGTTCTTCTTTCTCAAGACCAAAATTTTGAATGACCTTAGAAATTGGATAGAGTTTTAAAATGAGTTGAAATTTGAAAAAAAAAAGTAAAAAATTATATTATCTTTTTTAAAAATCATCATTCATTTCATTTGAACTCTAAACAAAATAACAATACCAATTCAAAATTCAACAATAAAGTAGGAGTTTGGAATTTGGAGTTTGGAGACTTGTATGTTGTGATTTGTGGCTTGTCTTTTCTTGTAATTTTTGTTGTTATGGGTAGTATGAATGAAACCATTGCTTAGCTTCTTTTTGTATCATAGATGCAACAAAGTGGAGTTTTTTGTCCACATGTTTGTAGTTATATGTTGTTTCTATTGGTGAGGCATGTTTCTTAGTTACTATGGATTTGAAATTTAGGAATGAATCCCTTAGACAGTTTAGTTTGTGATCTAGCCATCCCGTATTACACGTCCAAAGTCCATGGTTTTTTAGCCCTACTTTGGAGCATGCACCAACTTAGAGCCATATAAAATAAATCAACTAGTAATTTGACGGCAATATAGAAGATTTGATGTTTAAGATCAAAGACTTGATATGCCTAGGACTTTTAGTTCTTAAACCATATTAATTTAGTTGGTGGCTTTATTGTAATGAGCTCACTCATATTCATTTTCTTTATTACTTCATTGGTTGTTAATAGGGTAAACTTGCAAGTGACAAATTCTCTTATTTTTATCATCTTATGACTTCTTTCATTTCCAAACCATTTCTAATTGTAACCAAAATTCTCGTGATCTCTGAGACAAACACTCTCTATACAATACCATGGTTGATACCTCAATTGTTTAAGACATGAAGAAGTGTTCACAATCTCTTTCTTTAATAAGCCATGCAATTCTACCTCCAAATGAACTTCAAAAAGAGATTGAAGTAAAGCACCTAATCCTTGTGTTTGTGGATTTCCTAGAGTCAACATCTCTGAAATGACATGTAAATAAAAATTAGAAGAAATTATAGTTTGTATTATGTATTGTAAAATATGTAATTCAGTACCCCAACCACTAACAATTGGAGTATAGGAAGGTTGAGAAATTTAAGCATTTGAGTAATTTCAATGATAATACAAAAACAACTCTAATTAAATCTCTAAAAGCATGGCCGTTAATGGCTAGGTTGTAGGAAGGTTGAAAAATTTCAACATTTGAGTAATTTCAATGATAATACAGAAACAAATTTAAGTTTCTAAAAGCGTGGCCATTAACAATAGGGGTATAGGAAGGTTTTAAAATTTTCAGCATGAAACAAATATATAGCATCTATTGAAGAAAATTTGAGTTTCCAAAAGTGTAGCCTTTAATGACAAGAAGTATAGGAAGGTACTAAAAATTTCAGTAGTGAACAAATTTCAGCATTAGAGAACTTTGAACCATAACATGACAACAAATCCAAGTCTCTAAAATTGTAGTTGTTAATAGCTAGGGGTGTAGAAAGGTACTAAGAATTTCAACACTAGACAAATATGTAGCATTTAGTGAAGCAAATTTGAATCTCTAAAAGTGTAGCTGTTAACAACTACGGGTGTAGAAAGGTATTAAAAATTTCAACATAAGACAAATTTTAGCATTAGAGAAATTTTAGCCATAATATGAAAACAAATTTGAGTTTTTGAAAGCATAGCCGTTAATAGCTAAGGTGTAGGAAAGTACTAAAATTTTAGTACTAAACAAATTTCAGCCATCTAGTGAAGCAAATTTGAGCCTTCAAAACTGTGGCTATTAACAGCTAGAGGTCTGAGAGGGTCGAAAATTTCAGTAGTGAACTAATTTCAAATAAAATGCAAGAACACATTTGGGCCTCTAAAAGCATGGACATCAACGGCTAAGGATCTAGGAGGGTCAAAAATTTTAGCAATGAACTCATTTCAAACAAAATACAAGAACATATTTGAACCTTCAAAAGCATGTTTGTTAATGGCTAGAGGTCTAGAAGGGCTAAAAATTTCAATAGTGAACTCATTTCAAACAAAATGTAGGAACACATTTGAGCCTCCCAAAGCATGGCCTTTAACAGCTAGAGGTCTAAGAGGGCTGAAAATTTCAACAGTGAATTCATTTTAGACAAAATGCAAAAACACATTTGGAACTCCAAAAGCATGGTTGTTGTCGCAGCTTAGAATTTTGATTTTCTTAGTATACACCCAAATAGGAACGGAAACTAGTAATTAGCTAACCGGATCCGATTAGGTGGGGAAGGAAAACTCAGAATTAGCACGGAACGTGAAGTAGTGGGCTTCTTGGATCTAATCCGGTCAGGAGTAACTAACGACGGAAACGGAATGTAACACGGATTAGGTCTAGGACCGGATGATGATGATGAACCGGATTATGATGGTAACCCGGATTCATGATGACAAACCGGAAAAGGGTCCAGGGACTATAAAAGGAGGAGCTTTCACTGTTGCACCCCCTTTTAGAAACTCGACCTTGAGCGTGCGCGGTTGAGTTTTTGTCGTTTGTGCGTCTGTGCGTTTGCGTTCTGTTCATTTTGATTCCGGTTGAGATCGGAGAGAGAAAGTGAGGAACGGGACGTGCGGCTAGGAGAGAGTGAGGTAGATGTGAGTGGGAATGCCTCAGCTACGTAGGTCGAGACAAGCGAGTCCCTCTGGAGGCGAGGTGAAGCTCCGGAAAGTCATTCCGGTTATTCCCTCTACAGAGCCGGAAAAGGCTGAACTCATGGATGATCTCAGATCCATGGGTTGCGTAGGGTTTGCCGAGAAACCTTGGGGTTTTAGGGAGGAGAGAATGGTCAAGGAGCTCCTCGGAAAGTTGTCCAACCAGTTTGACAACACCGTGAGGGGAGCTCCCGTCAGCTGGAACGAGGGGATGTGGAGAGCGGTTTACGGTTTCCGGGCAGGAGGTTTGGGAATGGCGAGCCGGAAGGATGAGTTTGTCCGAGGGAAGTTCAAGGGAGCCGTCAACCCGAAGGACGGATACGCGGTCGAGGATTGCTTGGATGACCGACACCGTCGGCTCCTGCAATTCCTGGTTCCGGTTCTTCACCCGGAAAAGCCGACCAGGGTGACGATCACCCTCGGCAACACCATTTTCGGTGCCCTCAGTGGTATCCGGAAAGTGGACTGGGCACGGATCATTTCCGATCTCGTGGCCCAGCTTGTTAGTAGGGTTGGGAAGAAAAGGGCCACTCCAGTGTGCCCTTATCTCTTCCACCTCTATCGGGAGAACCAAGTCCTCACCAACATAGAGGAGAAGGCGTGGAAGACGCAGGAAGTGCTCCTGAAGTACGGGGAGTCGGAGACGGATGACGAAGCGGAATCCGATTCCGAGTCAGACCGGGAGTCCAGCGAGGAAGAGGAGGAGCCGATGCCGCCGATCAAGCGACAGAAGCTGACGCCTCCACACAAGCGCGGGACGCCTCCCGGTCAAGACAAACCGGCCCCGGAGGAGAAACCGGAAGCCGAGAAGGCCAATTCCGGGGGAGATCCGGATATGCAAGATCCATTCAACGGTCTGATCAACGTCCTCTGCAACATCAGGGCGGATTGGGAGGTCAAGCACAGGACGCTTGCGGCAATCGGCAAGTTGGTGGGTGCTGCACCGGACAGCAACTTGGCGGAACAAGTGGCGCAATGCATTACGAATCCGGAAGAGACCCGGAAGCAGGAAGCCGAGATCCGCCGGTTGCAGGAGGAGGTAGATAAACTGAAGGCAACACTTTTTGCCTATCAGGAAGACGTGACGGCCGCTCGGGAGATGGCGGAGGAGACTCGGAAGGTGGCCGAGCAGATCAAGGCGGTCCTGGGAGAGACCGGAACGGCAGCGGCCAAGGCGAAGCTCTTCGACGAGAAGATCCACGAAGAGAAGAAACTATCCGGTTCCCGGATGGTCCGGATTCTCGCGGACTTCGCCGAGCAGGTGGAGACGGCAATGGTAGAGGGGCGGAAGGCAGCGGACCGGATCGAGGAGAGCAGCCGGAAGCTGACGGGAGCGACGTGCGACAAAGGTATTCACCTTTCGGACATCTCACTACCGGACCTCTTTCCAGATGCAACTATGGCGAAGGACAGGAAGGATTGGACTCCTGAGTCCAAGAAGTCTGCACGGACTGGGACTCCGGGCACGAGACCGGATATCACCATCGACCTAGAGTCCCCACCCGGATCGAATCCTGCGGAGGGGGAACGGGTCCGGAATTTGAGCGAAGTCTTCGAGGAGCTAGTCCCGGAGGTCGGAAGCCCGACGATAGGATCTAGAGTTGTAGGGTAGATAGGATTTGAATTTCAGTTAGGAGTAGGAGAGGATCCGGATCCGGATCCGGCTCAATAGTATTAGGTTAGACCGGAAGTTAGATTTAGGTGGTGGCGGACCCCCACGGGTTTTCCGCTCCTTTTTGTGCTTTTAGGGTTTTGACCCTTTGTATATAAATCGGTTCCTGCGATGGGAATTGGGAGTTGTTCATTTTGCAAACTTCTTGTACCTTTCCATTCTCTTCGTTGTGTATCTCTCTCCAGCGCGACAGGATTGTATGATGTGGAGTTAGGATAGTACGAGTTGGTTGGCAAGTGAATTCTCCCCTTGGTGTTTATTTTCCGATCCAAGGTGCATGTGAGTAGGTACCGAAGAGTTGGGAGTGAACTTAGTTCCTCAGCACGTCTAGAGTTTGAGATTCCGGGTGAGAAAGCCGTTGTTAGGCTAGGCGGGTAGGGAGGGATTCCTTAGCTGCGCTAGAACTCCCGGGTGGGAAATCCGGTCGAGTGTCCGATCTCCTGTGAGGTCTCACCACCCGTATGGGTAACGGAAGAACTTTAGTTGATGTTGGAACGGACGGGTGCACTTGTAACCACCTGTCTTCGCACGGATCGGAAGTAGCATCAAGGTCGTTGTAGTACGAGAGGGTCGAGTGTGGGGTCTTTGTGTGACCTACGACCCGGATTGCTATCTGGGTTGTTGTGAAGGACCAAACCGGATCCGGATTAGCTTAGGAGTCTAGAAGGTAGGACAGTGGGTCTTCAGCCACTATAAGTCACAGAAGGAGTGGTGGGCCTACCACTCTCAAAATTAAGCGGCGACCCCTCTGATGGTGAAACAGAGGCAAAACCAAACCGGATAGGATTACGAGTACAGGATGACCATCCCGACCGGATTGGTCAGGACGGATTTCCAGGATCGGAAGTTGTGAGATCCTGGGATTTGGGTATTTGTACGGACCGGATAGTTAGTAGGACCGGAAGAAGGAGTAATCCGGTCTGTAGTTATCCGGTGTGGTAGTATTTCTGGTTCTAGATCTAGGACCGGAAAGTAAGATTGGCATACTGACTGAGCTTAACTGCTTAATAGAGCTAGATACTTCACAGGATCTCGTGGGTTCGATCTTTAGAGTCACTTAGTTATACTCTAGAGCGATTTTTGTGAGTATAATGGGGAATTGACCTGCCCTGTGCTGCGACAGTTGTAAACGGCTGGAGTACAGAAGGGTTGAAGAATTTCAGCTATGAATTACTTCAGACATATTGTAAAAACAAATTTGCATGCCAAAAAGTGTGGCTGTTAACGGTTGGGGTCTAAGAAGGTAGTCCGAAATCGAGTGACGTACTTGGATTTGCTTCATTTTGCACAATTGTTGTCCCATTGTTCGCTTTGTTTATTGTTTTTCCATGCCCTCCTTGCCGCTCAAATTCCATTGCAACCTCTCTCTCCTCCATAGTAGTAGACTTTCCTTTCTCCTTGTCTAAATATTGTCTTGATGCTTTCGGGGACAATACAAGGTTTAGGTTGAAACTAGTCTCCAAAAAAAAGCAAAGATCGATAGATATACCTCAAGAAAATCTTTTGAATAACTTCTTCAATTCTTAAGATTTTTAGCCAAAATTTTTTGTAACCATAGATTCTACAGGTCAAATTTACTCCAATTTTTTTCAAAATTTTTGGACACTTCAACAATTTTACAAAAATCAGCAAAAGAAATGTTGAAAATAAAAGTACTAGATTTTGACTAAAATTCTTCAAAATCTAAAGATTTCAGGCCAAATTTGAAGATGCTGATTTAGTTTTTAGACCATAAAAGACTCAATATGTATCTATTTTTTACATGCTATACACCATAGGAATCAAGCTTTTGATACACACAAAATGATGCAAAGTTGTGCTCTAAAAAAATTTCACATACATTCAAAGGTAATATCACTTGAGATAATTATTTCCTTACCATTTTGTTTGTACTTCTAAGATTTGCCTCCAACTCCAATGCTAGTAGTGCTTTTTGTTGTTGCTCTTCTTCTTTGTCTACATCTACCTCTTCTTCCTCTTCCTCTTTGTTAATGTACTAATCCCAATCACTACAATTAAAGAAAATATCTGGTTGAGCTTTGTATGAAATGGGTTTAGCCTCCATGATATCCTCCCTAGTTGCTTCATATGGAACGATACCTCCAAATGTTAAATTTCTCATATTCAACAAATCAACTACAGTGATTTGAGGCAACCTTCTAATAATTCTAGTTCATACCAATTGCCTTTTATTCAAATAACAAAAGTTGTTTTTCTTCTTCTTATTTATCTTACCCTCAATTGGAGTGTCCAATGTTAACAATGGAAGACATAGGTTTTCATGCATCTAAAATAATAAACTAGCAATGCTTTACTATATCAATGTACTCCAAAATACATCACAAACACTTTTTGGAACATGCATTTTTACATCTACTTCATTCCACTTTGCAAGCTCTTGTATTCTATCAAACTTTACAAGCTCTTCTCTACAAGATTTAAATTCTATTTCATTACTAACTAACAATTTTTTTTGTTTGCTATTGATAACATCATCAAATACAAGATCCTTAAGCTATCTCCTTTACTATCTCCAAATATGAAATTATAATTGCAAGCATATCGTAGATCATCATCTCTTGTTAGTGCTTATTGATATATTACTAATATGGTCTCACAAAGATTGATGTCCTTTTATAATTGATGCCATGTAATACATTGCCTTACCTACCTTCATTTTAAACATTCTTCATATACCTTCCTTTGTATATATCAAATTTTTATATGATAAGTAATAACAAGCCATCATGTTATCAATCCAAATTCAAATTTGAGTGCATCCATTTGGAATGATCCTTCTTTATATTCAGACTCCTTCGACTTTCAGAATATCATTGCTTGCTTTTTCTTCTTCTTTCTTAGTGTTATTGCTTGCTCACTAATTTGTTTAATACTTTATTATAGCTAGTATTGTTGCTAAAGATCATGAGGTCCCTAAACCCTTTTTTCCTTAGGTAATCAAGGTCATATACATATATCTACCCATCTCCTTCAAGTCTGCTTCGAATTCTCTCCTTCTATTATTGTAGAAAAATAAGTCGAAGGTGACTATGGTGTTGTTAAGGAAACTATCTTGCGGTCAAGATGTAGCAATCAAGAAGGATTCTATTGGCTTCTTTGTGTAGGATTCTAAAGAATTTATAATCTCTTGTCTGAATTCTTGCTCGCTTTGACTAAAATACAAACACCCATTTTTTAGCAATCCAATATTGAAAGCCTATTATTACGACTAGTAAAAATAGAATCTCTAGGTAGTAGATGTTTTCAAAATAATATTTTGTTCACTATCAACAATTTCAAATGCAAGTCTCTAGGACTAGTCATAGACTTATCTAGTGATTTGGAAAGCAACATGCCAATTAAATTTTGTCAACATTCCTCTTCAAATGTTGCTTTGCTATCCACAATGAATTCATTCATTCTCACTACCTTCCACATTGTCTTTAGTAGTCTTGCATCGTTTGGATTTCCTCGTCTTCATCTCCCTCCCAATCATTACGATTCTCTAAGTGTATTGCAATGCCTTTACAAATTGTCTTCTATAATTGGATCAAGGAATGAACTTGCCCAAGTTGATTTCGATTCCATTGAATATTAGAAAGTCAAATTTTTCTTGCCCAGATTTGATGAGAATATTCTCTTTGAGTTGCCACCATGTCACGTATCTATATGAGGGGTTAGAGGGGTGGAAAGCATGGATAAGCGATATAACAGTCATGCATGGTGTCACACCATGATGTCTAACATCCATCATGACCTAGGATTAAAATTCAATGAGTTGCTTTCTGTTAGGCATTTGATCTATGAGAATCCAAGATGTGACTATTATATGCAAACTTTGAAAAGTAAAAAAATTGAATGGACTACCAAACATCTTATTAGCTTAGATCAGATTCCTCTACCAAACTCTGCTATGCTCTGTAAAGTTTATAGACAATCTTCTACTTGCCTCAATCTATATAACTCAAGAATTTAGTACATACTTAGAATCGGAGATTTGTCATATGCATGCATCTACTTAAATGTCCATTTGCATCCAATTGTTGATGGCCAATGTAGAGAGTCTCTCAAAGCAATGACTAGATTGATCGCTCACAAAGTAGCTAGAACTCTAACCACCAAACCTCCCACCATTACCATGGCGACAAGCAAAGAGTTCCTTGACACGTTCTTTATTCATAATGGACCAAGATCAAAGGAGATGCTCCATGGCAATGCATTAGAAAATGTTATATATAAATTCCAATTCTTAAACTCACACAATGTACACAATATGATATCTTCTTTTTAGAGCAACAAGGGTGGTGGTGAAATTCATTGAATTCTTGACATGAAGGGACGTGCCAAAATGGAGTATATCTACAATAGTGTATTCATAAGATAATGACAAAAAAGTCTATTTGTTCAAAATACTTGTAGATAGACTTGAAAAAGGAGTTCATCTTGTACAACGAATGCAATCAAGCGGTGACCTTGAGAATTGCTTTGTCATGTTTAATCATGTAAAAAAGGTGATATTATAGACAACTATTGCTTATCACGTCTATGACTTTCACTACTAGGATTTGAGTGTTTTATAACTGCAAAAATATGACTGAGTATGACTGGCGACTGCTTGTAGTCATATTTTTGGATTCCAAAATGTTTGGAAAAAACATAACTGCAAATATGATTGCTAGTCATATTTTGCCTTTGTACCTCATGGTTGTATAGTATATATGCATGGAGAATGGCAAAACATTTTTGAATGAACCTTAGGAAATGTATTACAAGAACACCAATTATATTTGTCAAACATATTTTTGCATATATGACTACATGCAATCATATTCTATAGTCTCATTTTTATAGGTTCACATTTTTTTGAAGTTTTTTTTTTAAGCAACTTCCTAAAAATTTAGGCAACCTAAAAAAAATGTAAATAAATTAATGTTCAAAATTGTAAAATCCTAGCCATTTTTTTTTGAGGATCTTGAAATCCTAGCTGTAAGTTTCTAGGGTTTTAAAACCCTAGACACCACTTTTTTAGGATTTTGAAATCCTAGCCACCACTTCATTTGCTTCATCTTTTTTGTTTTTTGTTGCTTTTTAACTCTTGTTTCTTCTTCCTCCTTTTGTTCTTTGAAGTTCTAATTGTTGTGTTGTGTTTTTGTTGTTGTTGTTTAATTGTTCCTTTCTAACTCTTGTTTCTTCTTCCTTCTTATATTTTTTGAAGTTCTAATTGTTGCGTTGTTGTGTTTTTGTTGTTGTTTAGTTGTTGCTTTCTAACTCTTGTTTCTTCTTCCTTCTTTTGTTTTTTGAAGTTCTAATTGTTGTATTGTTATGTTTTAGTTGTTATTGTTTAATATTGAGGTTGTAGTTGTTGTTTCTTAGTTGTTACAAATATGTTGTTACTTCTTACATCTTAGTTGCTGTTAGTTTGTTGTTGCTAGTTTGTTGTTGTTTTATAGTTGTTATTAGTTTGTTGTTGTTCCATAATTGTTGCTTTGTAGTTGTTGCTAATTTGTTGATGTTAGTTTGTTGTTGCTAAGTAATTTGTTGTTGTTTCTTAATTGATGTTAGTTTGTTGTTGTTAGTTAGTTGTTGCTTCTTTGTTGTTGTTTCTTAGTTTTTTATTTTTAGTTGTTGTTGGTTTGTTGTTGCTTCTTAGTTGTTTCTTAATTATTGCTTCAAAATTGTTACTTCAAGGTTGTTGTTTCAAGATTGTTGCCTCAAGTTGGATCTTAACTCTTACTTATTGTTGTCTTTTAGACATTATTTCCTATTGTTTGTTATTTCTTGCCTCTTATTATCTTTTATTGCATCTTAACTTGTCTTATTCTTGCTTCTTATTGGTTTTTAGTTTTAGTTTTTATTGCCTCTTGTTATATCTTAGCTTTTATTTCTTACTATCTTTTAGTACTAACTTGAACAAAAAAATGACTTACTATAGTCATATGCTACATCAACCAAAATATGACTCACTATAGTCATATTTCATATGACTCAAAATATGACTCACTGTAGTCATATTCCAAATCACTTAAAACATGACTCACTATAGTCATATTCCATATTACTCAAAATATGACTCATTACAGTCATATTCCATGTCAGCCAAAATATGACTGCGGTGAATCATATTCCATGTAGGATTTTTTTATTTTGCCTGGGCAGCTCATGAAAAAGTCAAGCCTCCAAGGATAGTCAACATATATGCTATATTGGCAAAATACGTCTAAAAATGGTTTATTATACTTCCAAATCCATATGACTGCAAATATAACTTACCAATCACATGACTGAAAGTGAATGACTCATGAATGACTCAACCCAGTCATATTGTGACCATCTACAGTAATTTTTGCTTGAGTTACACTTTTTGATTTTGTGACTCATTGCAGTCATATTTTGCAATCATAAAATAATCATTTTCTTGTAGTGTTTACTTATTACAAAGTCATGACCATTATTGTTTGTGATATGTAAACTAAAAGTTAGCATGTACGTAAACTGCAAACACCTATATTACATCTTTTGTTCTTTGAATTCTGTAAATTAGATTATAAGATAGATGTATTCATCCATGCTCCTATCCTTAGCTTAGATAAAGTTAAGCAAGTGTTTTTTCTTACTCTAATCATCAAAACATGCAAGTGAGTAAGTTAATTAACAAATATTAGCATGATATGAAGTAGATACGTAATACCAATATATTTTCTTCAAAATCCCCAAATTTCAATAGCAAAATTTTATATTTATATTCCAATGTATATTCCCTTCTGCAATAAAAAGATATTTTATTATGTACACAATTTTCTACATCCTATTATATTTTCATTACATTTGTCTTCCTTTCATCCTTAAATTTGATTCTAAATTATTTGTACTTTCACTCGATCAATCCACTTTGGGACAACCTATCAAAACATGATATAAATTTCAATACATCCAATAGCACCAACTTCCCAAATTTTAGATCTAAAATCCATAGTCATGGGTCTTGTAGTAATAGGTCAAAGTTTTCTAATTCCAAAAAATTTGTTGAAATTTTTTTTTAATTTTAAATTTAAAAAAAAATAGAAATTATATAATATTTTAAATTTCTAGGCTCTAGGCTCACACAATCCCTGCTCACTGCTCTCAGGCTCACGCTCATACACTCACATGCTAGCATCATTGCATCAAAATTGACCATCTTGCTCCAAGTTGGTAGCAGAGGTCTTGCACTAAAACAGATGCCTATTCTCCATCATTTCTCTAATTTGAGCAATCCTTGGCTTTTCGGAAAGTTGACTTGTTGATCTAGCACTCCTAAACTTCAAATTCTTTTATACTATTGTCCTCTTGATCTTGTCAGTCGAAATTGACTATCTTGCTCAAAGCTAGCAATAGACCTCCTTGCACTAAAATGGTCAATGAATCCTCGTCCTTGATTCAAATGATGCAAAATTAGGCTTCTTGAAAAACCAACTCAAATGTGCACGAAACTACTAAGTTTCGTCTTCAATTTATTGTAGTCTTTTTGATCTTTGTGGACGTTTTTTTATCCATCCTTGGTTAGGAAGCGGACACAACCAGGTTCTTAGCTTTTATTCACTTTTTGATTTAAGGGGGTGTTGTAAATGCGGTCCACTATGCCTTCCAAGCAATGGATCTTGCTAATGTTTCCTAGTTCCATAGATGAGTGAAAGAAATGCCTAAAAACGTGACTGATGGAGCTCCCAATTATTGTCAATTATCAAGTCATGATGTTTCTAAAATAGATTCTACAATACTATAAACCTACTTGCGCGATTTTACTCTCCTAAATTGTACTAACTCCCTACTTGATAGTTTAAGTGGAGAGACCTATACAAACTTAGGTCTTACCTCACTACTAGGCAAGTGCACTATATGGTTTCCAAAAAGGACCGTCTCCACAAAACACTATCATTTTTTGACTCATTCAATGTGTACTAGAAATTAGACAAATTTTATTTACATGAATTTGATGACAAATTCATGAGAAAGTTGTAATACTTCATCTACAACACTATTGAGTAAGAAAATTGAACAATTTTGATGTTCCTTTTCATTCCTTTGTTGTCAAATCCGAAACTGTCTCTATTCCGAATTTGAGGCAAAAGCAGGGTTGACGAATCTCAACGTCCGCCCCAAAATAGTGTCCGTTTTCCGGACGTCCGGACGCTAGCGGACGCAGCGTCCTGACTGCCGTCGGAAAGCGGACGGACGGGGCGGACGCCCAGATCGTGCGGACCAGATCAGTCTGCGTGTCGATCGGACGGCCGTAATCAGGCGAACGGGGGACAGGCGGACGCTGCGTCCGCCGGGACCGCGAATGTCAACGGACGTTGCGGACACAACGTCTGCGTCCAGACGTCGTGTCAACCCTGGGCAAAAGGAACAATCCGGAATACCAATTTATAGAAAGTGTTTATACACATGATAATTAGATAAAGCAATGTTTGAGTCATATCCATGTTCAATTTTAATTCTTAATTTGATGTATTACTAAATGTCCTTATTTTTGGGAACTTTTAAAAATCACAAATTTTTACACAATTTAAAAGAACTATAATTTCCTAACATGTTCTTCTTAAAACCAAATGAAATTTTTAAATACAAATTTAATAAGGTGCATGCCTAGTTGTTTTAATAATAAAAACTTAAATGTGTAGTCTTTTCACTATTATAATGCAATCAAGTGCTAAATATGTGAAATTAGGAGAAAATTCAATTTTTGAATTTGACCTATATAGAACATGATTGTCGTATACCAACATGCCTTCTATAACACCATGTAATTTTCTAATTTTCTAATATTTTTTTCATTTCTGGAAGGACATTTTTCTAAAGTTCGAAGAATCCGGGAAGTGATACCTATATTGTGCCATTGCCCTACTGCCAAGGTTCTATAAGAGTTCCTCAATGTTCGCATAGGCCTCCTCCGGGTCCATGGGAACCCTTTTTGGCTAAATGTCAGTTGCCCTCCACTAGTTGGTTCCACGTTTGACGCTTGATGGGGGGAAGTAGGTTCACCCTTGGTCTTCCGCCTTCCTTCCCTTCTTCCTTCTTCCTTCTTCCTTCTTTCCTCCCCCTTCACTCTTCTACACTAACACTATTCCACCTAATGTTTTAATGGAGGTCTTACGCACTATAGCTTCGACTTACGAGGCTCCTTAATGCCCAGTTCTAGTCTTACAAAGTCTTATATCCATCATACTAATCCTACTTCCACGATCACCATGGACCCTTTAGATTCTCTTCTTCATTCCGTAGCCAAATACTATTTATCATCTCTCTCTCTCCTTTCCTTCCTACTTCACCTTCTCCCCCTCTAGTCTCCTTCTATTGTTCTGGCACACTTTGGTGAAAGGGGAGGCTTGAAGACGACCAATTGTGTGTAGATACTCAAAGGTGTCCACCCCTTTTTTCCCCCTTTTTCCTTCTTCTTTCTTGGTTTACTTTGTTTTGTTCTTTTGCTTTTCTTTAGTTGGGCTTCCTTCCTTTGTTTGAATTGGGCTTCTCCCCATTTTCCCCCTAACTTTCCAAGCTTTCTAGCCCATTGAACTCGCTACCCTCCTGGCCTCCAAACTTGTTGCTTTTTGGCTTCCAAACCCATTGCCTTTGGCCTCTGAACTCGCTACCCTCTAGCCTCCTACCACATGGCTAGGGCCTAATACCTACAAAAGCCGATACCCGTTGGAGGTTGGTACCCACTAGGCCAGTACTTGTTACCAAACACACTACTGGGGTCTGATACCTGCTGGGTCTGGTACTCGATGGGGGAGATTCGGTACCTACTAGGGCTGATACCTGCTAGGGAGTTGGTACCCGTTGGGCCGGTACTTGCCACCAAACGCACTTCTAGGGCCTCATACCCGTTGGGGTTTGATAACCATTGGGGTTGATACTCCTTGGACTAGTCTTTACCACCAAATTTACTACCATCTAGCTTCCAAACTCACCACTAAGGCCAATACTCGTTGGGTCAGTTCTAACCATTGAACTTATTGCCTCTAGCTCTAGGGTTGACATGAAGTCCGGACGTTCGGGACGTCTGGATGCGGACGCTGTGTCCGCAGCGTCCGCTGACATTTGCGGTCCCAACGGACACAGCGTCCGCCGGGACCGCCCTGTCCACCTGTCACCCCGTCCGTCCGCCCCGTCTGCTTTGACGGCCCTATTTCCCACAACTGCCCTACCCAAACTGCCCCGCGGTCACTCCCTTAATCTTTAAACAATTAAATGTTAAATGAAGTGCAATGGTTTGCGATTTGTTATTAAAACAATGTCTCTTATAAGTTGAAAGATTATAAAGTTTGACCATGTGTCGCAGCTTAGAATTTTGATTTTCTTAGTATACACCAAAATAGGAACGGAAACTAAGCATTAGCTAACCGGATCCGATTAGGTAGGGAAGGAAAACTCAGAATTAGCACGGAACGTGAAGTAGTGGGCCTCTTGGATCTAATCCGGTCAGGAGTAACTAACGACGGAAACGGAATGCAACACGGATTAGGTCTAGGACCGGATGATGATGATGAACCGGATTATGATGGTAAACCGGATTCATGATGACAAACCGGAAAGGGTCCAGGGACTATATAAGGAGGAGCTTTCACTGTTGCACCCCCTTTTAGAAACTCGACCTTGAGCGCGCGCGGTTGAGTTTTTGTCGTTTGTGCGTTTGTGCGTTTGTACGTTTGTGTTTTGTTTGTTTTGATTCCGGTTGAGATCGGAGAGAGGAAGTGAGGATCGGGACGTGCGGCTAGGAGAGAGTGAGGTAGTTTCGAGTGGGAATGCCTCCGCTACGTAGGTCCAGACCAGCGAGTCCCTCTGGAGGCGAGGTGAAGCTCTGGAAAGTTATTCCGGTTATTCCCTCCACAGAGCCGGAAAAGTCTGAACTCATGGATGATCTCAAATCCATGGGTTGCGTAGGGTTTGCCGAGAAACCCTGGGGATTTAGGGAGGAGAGAATGGTCAAGGAGCTCCTCGGAAAGCTGTCCAACCAGTTTGACAACACAGTGAGAGGAACTCCCGTTAGCTGGAACGAGGGGATGTGGAGAGCGGTTTACAGTTTCCGGGTAGGAGGTTTGGGAATGGCGAGCCGGAAGGATGAGTTTGTCCGAGGGAAGTTCAAGGGAGCCGTCAACCCGAAGGACGGATACGCGGTCGAGGATTGCTTGGATGACCGACACCGTCGGCTCCTGCAATTCCTGGTTCCGGTTCTTCACCCGGAAAAGCCGACCAGGGTGACGATCACCCTCGGCAACACCATTTTCGGTGCCCTCAGTGGTACCTGGAAAGTGGACTGGGCACGGATCATTTCCGATCTTGTGGCCCAGCTTGTTAGTAGGGTTGGGAAGAAAAGGGCCACTCCAGTGTGCCCTTATCTCTTCCACCTCTATCGGGAGAACCAAGTCCTCACCGACATGGAGGAGAGGGTGTGGAAGACGCAGGAAGTGCTCTTGAAGTATGGGGAGTCGGAGACGGATGATGAGGCCGAATCCGATTCCGGGTCAGACCGGGAATCCAGCGAGGAAGAGGAGGAGCCGATGCCACCGATCAAGCGACAGAAGCTGACGCCTCCATACAAGCGCGGGACACCTCCTGGTCAAGACAAACCGGCCCCGGAGGAGAAACCGGAAGCCGAGAAGACCAATTCCGGGGGAGATCCGGATATGCAAGATCCGTTCAACGGTCTGATCAACGTCCTCTGCAACATCAGGGTGGATTGGGAGGTCAAGCACAGGACGCTTGCGGCGATCGGCAAGTTGGTGGGTGCTGCACCGGACAGCAAATTGGCGGAACAAGTGGCGGAGTGCATCACGAATCCGGAAGAGACCCGGAAGCAGGAAGCCGAGATCCGCCGGTTGCAGGAGGAGGTGGATAAACTGAAGGCAACACTTTTTGCCTATCAGGAAGATGTGACAGCCGCTCGGGAGATGGCGGAGGAGACTCGGAAGGTAGCCGAGCAAATCAAGGCGGTCCTGGGAGAGACCGGAACGGCCGCTGCCAAGGCGAAGCTCTTCGACGAGAAGATCCACGAAGAGAAGAAACTATCCGGTTCCCGGATGGTCCGGATTCTCGCGGACTTCGCTGAGCAGGTGGAGACGGCAATGGTGGAGGGGCAGAAGGCTGCGGACCGGATCGAGGAGAGCAGCCGGAAGCTGACGGGAGCGACGTGCGACAAAGGTATTCACCTTTCGGACATCTCGCTACCGGATCTCTTTCCGGACGCGACCATTCAGAAGGATAGGAAGGATTGGACTCCTGAGTCCAAGAAGTCTGCATGGACTGGGACTTCGGGCACGAGACCGGATATCACCATCGACCTGGAGTCTCCACCAGGATCGAATCCTGCGGAGGGGGAACGGGTCCGAAATTTGAGCGAAGTCTTCGAGGAGCTAGTCCCGGAGATCGGAAGCCCGACAATAGGATCTAGAGTTGTAGGGTAGATAGGATTTTAATTTCAGTTAGGAGTAGGAGCGGATCCGGATCTGGATCCGGCTCAACAGTATTAGGTTAGACCAGAAGTTAGATTAGGGTGGCGGCGGACCCCTACGGGTTTTCCGCTCCTTTTTGTGCTTTTAGGGTTTTGACCCTTTGTATATAAATCGGTTCCCGCGATGGAAATTGGGAGTTGTTCATTTTGCAAACTTCTTGTACTTTTCTATTCTCTTCATTGTGTGTCTCTCTCCAGCGCGACAGGATTGTATGATGAGGAGTTAGGATAGTGCGAGTTGGTTTGCAAGTGATTTCTCCCCTTGGTGTTTCTTTTCCGATCCTAGGTGCATGTGAGTAGGTACCGAAGAGTTGGGAGTGAACTTAGTTCCTCAGCACGTCTAGAGTTTGAGATTCCGGGTGAGGAAGCCGTTGTTAGGCTAGGCGGGTAGGGAGGGATTCCTTAGCTGCGCTAGAACTCCCGGGTGGGAAATCCGGTTGAGTGTCTGATCTCCTGTGAGGTCTCACCACCCGTATGGGTAACGGAAGAACTTTAGTTGATGTTGGAACGGACGGGTGCACTTGTAACCACTTGTCTTCGCACGGATCGGAAGTAGCATCAAGGTCGTTGTAGTATGAGAGGGTCGAGTGTGGGGTCTTTGTGTGACCTACAATCCGGATTGCTATCTGGGTTGTTGTGAAGGACCAAACCAGATCCGGAGTAGCTTAGGAGTTTAGGAAGTAGGACAGTGGGTCTTCAGCCACTATAAGTCACGAAAGGAGTGGTGGGCCTACCACTCTCAAAATTAAGCGGCGACCCCTCTGATGGTGAAATAGAGGCAAAACCAAACCGGATAGGATTACGGGTACAGGATGACCATCCGGACCGGATTGGTCAGGACGGATTTCTAGGATCGGAAGTTGTGAGATCCTGGGATTTAGGTATTTGTACGGACCGGATAGTTAGTAGGACCGGAAGCACGGAGAAATCCGGTCTATAGTTATCCGGTGTGGTGGTATTTCTGGTTCTAGATCTAGGACCGGAAAGTAAGATTGGGATACTGACTGAGCTTAACTGCTTAATAGAGCTAGATACTTCACAGGATCTCGTGGGTTCGATCTTTAGAGTCACTTAGTTATACTCTAGGGCGATTTTTGTGAGTATAATGGGGAATTGACCTGCCCTGTGCTGCGACACCATGAGTCCATGATAGTCTTGAAACTATGAAAAAATTCCAATTCATTTTCAGAAGGCAAACTAAAAAAGTTTGTGACTTCAAATATATATATATACTATTTAAAAAGTCAAGATCAACACAAATACAAACATAATCAATATGAGCAAAATGTATTGAATTGAATATAGAATACCATACATTGTACACATTTGGCTAATTGCACATATAATTTTCTTCATTCCAACTCTATATTTCTAAACTAATTTTTAATACCCATATAACCTATTCAACTACTATTTCTACACTACCAATCTAATATAAATGGCGGAAATGTTCATTTGGCATCGGCCAACGATATGTATTAGAAAATCGAGTAATCACATGGGCCAAACTAGTATTTTATTCGTCAGTCTTCGAAGAAATGCGCTTCAAGTAAGCATAAAACACTTTTGCAAAGTCATGAAAGGCAAATTGTGTCGCATTAGGTGTTTTAAGTAGCAAGTTGAAATACGCCTCTGACATGTTGTTTCCATTTATCCGCTGAGCAATTTTTCGAATGGCATACTCTTTCGACTTACGTGAATACATCGGAATGACTTCCACATCTACACCTGCTTTATGCAAATATGCAATACATGGATCCACCCACCATCTCCTTTGCAAAGTTTGTTTCATCTCATCTGCTGATGTGAATGTGTACAAAGACTTCATTGGCTGAGAAGCTAAGGTGGTCATGTCCCAATCGCAAACTCTAATGTACACACGTGACTCATCCTTTGTAAAATGCAACAAGATATTGTCCGGAGAAAGATCATTGTGCAAATGTCCAGTAAGATGCACTGCATATATTATATGCATAAAGGCCCATGTCAGCTCCATGCGCTTCTTCCGATATCGCCCTAAACGGTGAGCTTTTACAACCTCCTCTTCGGTTGGATTCATATACATCAAACAGATTTGAATGTTGTCTAAATAGTCCTTATCCATATTGAACATTTGTCGAAGAGTTCCACCATTCCACCAATATCAGAGTTGACGAATCTCAACGTCCGCTCCAAAATAGCGTCCGTTTTCCGGACATCCGGACGTTTGGATGCACGGACGCTAGCGAACGCAACATCCCTCTCGCTGTCGAAAGGCAGACGTGTGGGGCAGGGCGAAAGGACGGGGCGGACGGCCGGGGCGGTCGGGCGTACAGACCAGACGGGGCGGACGGACAGGGCGGCCGGGGCGGACTTCGCATTGCCATTAGTCATTAGAAAATTTTATATTGTTATGTAATTTGAATGTTACACAATCAGAAATCAATGCATCCACGTAAAATAAGATGTACATATAAAAATATTTTTATACGCAAATGAAAATATAGCATCTTTATATATAAATTTATATGTATAAACAAAATACATGAAAACATAGTTCCAATATCACTATTGAATCCTATACGATCTTTTTAAGATCTAAATCTTTCAAATTCTTTTTTGTTTTTAAACAATGAAAGGACCATTGTTTTTAAAAAACAAAATTCTCCTCAAATCCTACTTTCCACCGGATGGACCACTACCTTCTCCCAAAACAAAAGGAAAATCTGTTGTACCGAGGAGTTTAGTAGATGATTGACGAGTTGATCGTTGTTGACTTGGACGGACTATTCGCCCTCCAGATTGAACTTCGATGTCCACCTTATGAAATTGTTTCTTGGTTTCCAGAGAGAAGTCATCGTCCTCTTCACGCTTCTTTTTTTGTTTTCTTTTCGGTGATAAATCGACTTCGTCTGCCTTCAAGGTTCTCAAGTTGCTCTCCACACGATCTACCATCGCTTGAACAACTTCATCATCTCCTTTCCCTTGTCATACTGTGAGGCAGTCTCCATCCAATAGGAAAGCCTTCCAATGCCCGATAATATTGCCAATGCGCCTATCAAATGCTGCTGCCACATCTACAAATGAATGTCCTATGCTTGTTTGTCCATTTGTATCGTAGACAGCACGAACTTTTGCAGCCTCTTCTAACTTTGACAATAGAAGGGCCCTACCTACGAGGGTGTGGTCGTATGCCTTATATTGCTCATCAAACTCTTTTCCATGGTTTACCTCCACCCAATTGTCTTCTGGTCCTCTCTCCACTTTTTTATCTGGAAAACGAAAGAACTTTTCGTGTTGCAAGCTCCAATGTCCCCCCATGTTGCGACAAAACATTTCACGGGCCGCGTCATCTACGATTCCTCGAGCCCGCAATTCCACGTCTCTATTGTGAGTCATCCACACATCCAAATCCAATGGTTGCTGAGATTCCTCGTACAAATCATGCCTCTGTTCATTTGCATTCCACCGGATTGGCTTCCTCCAATGTTGATAATTTTGGAATTTGTACGGCGCTTGATCAAGAAGAAGATTCCAACGATTGTACTTGTGGCCTGGAGGCATAGCTTCCAAGATACCAAACATTTCGTAGAACCTAGCACTCAATGGACTACGACATTCCGCACACACCGAACAAATGAGTGATGCTTTCACAATGCAAGTGACATGGAAAGTGTGGCGACATTGGCCTATGATTACCGCACCTTCCGGTCCGAAGAGGCCTTGGCAAAGGCTACAACAACCATCCAAGATTGGAGAGGCTGGATCACAAGCATGCACCACTCGCTTGTCTTTCACATTGATGTGTGCTGAAAGTGTGTTGTAAGGGACCCATCCTTCCTCTACTTCCAAGGCCCAATTGATGGGTGGAGCTTAGTCCTTCTTTGTCTAGTTTAATCGCTCAAACATGGCATCCATGTCTCCCCAACATGTGATCTCCGTATATCCCTTAGAAGGATGTTGGTCAAACATAGTCTTGAACCAACTCAAAGAGCTTTGAATGGCATTGCAATTTTCATTCGACTCCATTGCCAATGTTTGAAGACCTGCCATTACTCAAGATACTACAGAGGGTCTATCTTGGAGTCTTTGTACCCATGCTAACCATCGAGACTCCAAGCCGCTAGATGGCATAAACTTCTTTAAATCCAAGCACAATTGCAATCGATTCAACTCGGATTCAACGATTCCTTTTGCTTCAATTGCCTCCTCCAATTTATGCTTCAACTCTTCAAAGTCACAACTCTTCGTTTGCGTCTCCGCATTCACGTAAACGGATGAAAGCTTTTCCATTGATGGTTGTTGTGTCGTTTTTAACATGCTTATGTCGTGACTTTCTTGTACATTCACAATGGCAGGGTTGTCGCTTGCTTTGGCCTTATCAAAAGGAAGAGAGAGCTTATCTTCACTCTCTTGAGTCTCTTGACTGTCTCCGAGTACAATCACTGGTGAGATTGCAACCTCACTCAGATTCTTGGAGGTCCCTTGTAATTCTGCAATCCGTTTACGCATCTTCATCAACTCCTCCATTTGCCTCGATGATTGTTGATTTAAATGTTCAACCTCACTCTCCGAAGTCTTTAATTTCAACTTCAACACTTTGCACCTTGCTTCCACTCCTCCAAGGTTAGCAATTTTCTTCTCATATTCCACCAATTGTAGTATGTGAACATCTCTTTCTTCGAAAAGTAATCCAAAAGTTTTCGTGAGATTCTGAAATGCTATAGCACCTTTCAACATCTCTGGTGCCATGAAAGAAAACTCCTTGGCCAAATTCATAAAAGTCGGAGCAACTTTCGCTAAAAATTCAGTTGACATCGTCATCTTGAAAGCTGTATCAAGTATATGTGCAACATTCTTTGGATCTGCAAGTGGACTCATTGGAACAGCAGTAGCACCATCATCGGGGTTAGACGATCCGCCTATTTCTTCATGAAGGTTAGCAAACTGAACCGAGAGCTTCAAAAGATTTTCCAATTGTTTTGGATTGGACATGTCTTGCAAGGTTCGATGTAGAGGACTTGGCAATGACGCTGTAAACGAAAACTCCTCCGCCCGCCTTTTACGCTCGGAACTCCATAATGAGGATATATTATCAAACGTCACGCCTTGTCCACGAGGCGTATGTACTTTGTCTTCTAAACTTAACGCTGGACTAGATTCAACATCTTGATGCATAGGCGGAGATTTGTAGACCAAACTATCAAAACAATTGTTGGCTATCAGACTATCAATTATAGCATTAGCCTTTGCCACTTTCTTCGCCAAGACTTTGTCTACTTTACTTTTTGAAGTTTCCCCGCGTTCCGTACAAACATTGCCTTCGTTTACAAACTCCGTTTGCGTTTGTGCCGCAACATTTGGTGTAAAGGTCAAACGCGTTGGAGCTGTGGAAAAGACTTTACCCTCCTGCGCCTCTATATCTTTCTCCACATCTTTCCCCACATTTTTCGAAGAGCTTTCAATGATTGCTTTTGTTGCAAATTGTACAGACTGTAATTCTTCAACATTTGAAGCTTTCCCCAGACCATCTGTTTTCACCTCAATAATATTTTTTAATACTTTTTCTGTTTCTCCCTCTGAATTGTACAAGTCGGGAATGTCCTTTTGATTGGCTTCAAGTAGAAGTAGGCAAGCTGTTGTTGTCAGAAACATGCTCTAATCGATCTTGCGCTCTAATATAAGTTCAGCGTAAACCATACACGTCACGCTATAATTAATATAGCCTTTGCTTCTGCGCTTGTTTCCGAATAGAACACGCCACACCTCCTCAGATCGATGGACAAAATGTTTGTTGTTGCAAGTCCATGGTTTACAACAAAAATCCCGTGTATGACTCTTGTGCGACTCTTGAGGCCACAACTTGTCAATGTGGTACATTTTAACATAGGTCCTACACATTTTTTATGTCCAATACTCCGCATCTTCATCTTCCCACCCGCTCTCTACTTTAATTGTAGGGTCATTTAAAATGTCAAGCCGAAGGTCATGTGTAGCCCCCTTCACTTTGCTCTTTTTCTTGGCTTCGCTTCTCGGAGTCACCCCATCCATATTTCGATCACCTTCGCCGTTCATGATTGTCAATTGGATTTAATAACCAATTGAAGTGAATACAAAAATCTCACGTGATAGTCAAAAGTGATGGCATCAACCGCAACACAATAACAAAAGATAGATGACCCCAATTCTCCACCCCGTAGGAGCAACTAGCGCATAAAGCAATAGTAGCACATCCAACTTGGCACCGAAGAAGAATTGAAGTGAGAAGAAATGAAAGTCACTCCACCCTTATAGCCGTCCGCCGCTGGACCTACCCCGGACCGCGGGAAGCGGCCCCAAACCTCGCGTCCGCCGCGCGGATCGACGACGTCCGCTTTGGTAGCGGACGCGCCGTCCGCTCGTCGCCCTGTCCGCCCGTTGCCCCCTCCGACTGCCCTGTCCGACCGCCGCGTCCGCCCGGATTGTCCGCACTGTTCGCCTTCCGACGCCGTCCGCGCTTTGGACACGCCAACCGCCCCACTTAAACACTAACCGCCGACGGCGTCCGCCCAGCTGTCCATTGGTGCATCCTATGAGGCCATTATTATTCAAAAAGAGCAGTAACATTTCAAAAATAAAACAACCTAATAATCACTGCTAAACGAGGATCAATGTAATTAATTTATCATTTTAAAAAAAAAAAAAAATGTAAACCCTAAACCCTATACCCTAATTACCCTAAACCTTTTCTTTTCTCCCCTAAATTGTTTTACGAATGAGGGGAATGTGGTTAAGTTCAATATGTTTGGATTATTTACTGATATTATCCCTCTAAATAGGTTTTGAGAAGATCTGATGATGGTGGGGATTTTTTTAAAGTTCATTAGGAAATCAAATGTTTTGCAAAAATAATCAATTCTATTTTCATTGTAAGCAAATGAAATTTTAAAAAAGGCCCCAATACATAATTAGAATCAGGGTTGACGAATCTCAACGTCCGCCCCAAAATAGCGTCCGTTTTCTGAACGTCCGGACGTCTGGATGTCTGGCCGCACGGACGCTAGCGGACGCGGCGTCCTGACCGCCGTCGGAAAGCGGATGGGCGAGGCGGGGCAAACGCCCAAATTGTGCAGACCAGATCAGTCCGCGCGTCGATCGGACGGCCGTAATTGGGCGGACGGGGCGGACGTTGCGTCCGCCGGGACCGCGAATGTTAGCGGACGCTGCGGACACAGCGTCCGCGTCCGGACGTCGTGTCAACCCTGATTAGAATAACAATTTAATGGATTTCAACCTCATGATATTTAATGAAAGATTGTGATTTCTCATTAAAAGTGCATCACGATCTTCAAATGAACATCAAGTCTTTCATATTTTTTAATGAAATTTTGATTAGATTTGAAAACAAAGAAAAAGAATCCATGTTTTAACTTTCAAATCATGTATGGCTATATTTTTCTTTAAAAACATAGAAAAATTCGTTACTTGAGTTGGTTGAGTAGAATACATTATACACTTATACATGTACTATATTTATTTTGAAGGGTAATTCTAATATTCTTATTTCAGATGTTTTTAAATATTAATTTTAAAAAAGAGGGTTCATTGTTTAAAGATCTAAAAAATTGACAAACATAATTTCTATTATAAATAGGAATTGAATTCGGAATTCGAATTTTGAAATGATTCAAATGAACAAGATATTGATTATAAAATATTTCTTCGTTTGAGTTTTCAAAATGAATTCACGAAACAATTGCAAACTTTTGAACTTAGATATATGGTATTGTTTTTGGTTTGTACTTTGTAGAGTATAATACTTCAATTTTAATCCTAAATAAACGAAAAAACTCCACATGAATGAAATGTTTCTATGTATTGCACAAAGATTTCTACCAATTACTATGATAATTAAATACATTGTTACATTTCATAAAATATTCTACATAGAAAGAAAAAATCATTTCAGTTTTCAATCATGATAAACGATGTCTTCTACTCTTTCTGTTATATGTTCATTTTGTATAACGTGTACATTGTACAATCTTTGAAAGCAGGGTAGTTCATTTTTTACTCTCATTGAAATAGAAAATATATTTGTGTTTAGATTTTGAAATCATTATGTATTCTACAGTCTTGCAAGAATACATCTTGCTCTTTCCTTTGAATCCTTTTGATATTTTCTTTTTTTTCCTTTGTTTTCTGTCTCGTAGGACTCTTATTCTCTTGTTCTCTTCCTTTGACCAGCCTATTTGGCTTGGCTCTTAGTTTTTGTTTTTATAATGCAATGGTTTATGCATATGTTATAAAAAAAAATATATTATTTACTTAAAATTAATATATTGATGAACAAACGCATAAAGGCATTCAATGCTTTCACATTTAAAGTTATAAATCTATCATAAATCACTCTTGCAAATTTGAATGATTGAATCGAAAATTTGAAAATGTAATTACAAGAGCTTTCAATTCAATCAATTGCATAAATCATAAATGTTGAAATGCAACTCGTATGAGTTTAGCATCTATGAAGATTAATTCATGCCATCCACATGCAATTTTCCAATTTAATAAAATGCAATTGAGTACTTCAATTTCTTTCTTTCCAATTCTCCAAGTAATATTCACTTCATATCTTTCTCTATTTGTTTATCTATTTTTTGGGAACAAATGGAGAAACCATCTTTGTCTATATTTGCACATGCATTCTTATTTGATTGATGAAGAATAGATCTATGAAATATATAATCATTGATTTGTTCATGTTGATTTATCTAATATATTTTATGTATGTATATATATTTATATATATATATATCATTAAAGGAGTATGGAAGACAAGATTGACAGATTGTGTTCAAATGTTGTTGATTTTGAAATGATTTAGTATTATATCATTTATAAGAATATTATAATAGTGTTATGTTATAATATTCCTAAAACAATTGCAACAAATATTAAAATACATGCTAAGTTAGGTTTGTTAGCCTACCAATTGTTCATTAATAGACATAATTGAGTAGCCCCCTTAAATGAAACATTCAATATCTAATATCTTACAATCCAAATGGTGGATTTGTCTAAAATTTTTTCCACATCTTTTCCAACTAATTTACTACAAGATCCTACAGTTACATATGCCCCAAAGTATTTTTCTTCTAAGACTTGGTATTTGCACTACTAATGGTAGTTTTGAAGTGTTTTTAGTGAAAAGAACTTTAGGGGTTAAACATCTATACCGTGGGATTTTGAAAAAAGAACAATTTGCTTCATTAGGTTTAGGGTTTAAGATGAGCCGTCCACCCCGTTCGCCACGATATTCGTCCACCCGTCAGCCGTCCACCCGTCCTCCGTCCGCCCTGTCCGCCCCGTCCGCCACGATACCCATCCGCCCCGTCCACCGTCCGCCCGGTCCGCCCCGATACCCGTCCGTCCCGTCCTCCGTCCGCCCTGTCTGTCCGATCCGGCGTCCACCTTGTCCACCCCGTTCGCCCGGTTACGGCCGTCCGATTGACACGTGAACTGATGTGGTCCGCATGATCTGGATGTCCGCCTCGGGGCGTCCGCATATATATATGGGGAGGCGGACGGCTCATTCCGAACAATCGTTCTCTTTTAGAGTGGGCGGTGTCCTGTTGTAGATTTGTATATTAGGTAAAAACATATTATAATATGTTATATTGAGTAGCTTCAAGGTGACGCTGCTCTGACATCTATTGAAGAGGGTAGTTTTCTTTAGAACTTCATTACATTTGAGTAGTGGATTTTGTTTTCTACTTTAGAGTTAGAATGTCGAACTGGATGGTTTTTTCTGAGTCTCAAGATGAAGAGCTTCAACCAGAGGCTGAATTCGAGCTTTCATTGTCACAGCTACCAGATCAACTCCTTTTGGAACGGGATCTTGCATTGCCACTTAGGCATCCTCGAGATGAAGCTGGGCCTTCTAAACCGCCGAAGCAACCTCGCGTGGAGCGGCGATGGCACGGTAATCTTGATACCAATGCTCGTGTTTTGGTAATCTTGCTCCAAGTTGGATGTGTTGAGCTAGGTACTTGGGAAGTGACTTTTGAAGCGAGTTATGAGGGCAAAAACATCGATCATTATTATTGTATGGTTCTGCCGGTGGAGGGTAGTCGTGGCCACCAACGTTGGTTGGAAGGTCCAATCAAACCATTGATGAAGTCCGAGCGTACAAATTACGTTGCTGTCACCATCAAACACATTCTCAACTTTCTGCAGATGAAGTGAAGCTGTGATTGGAACTCTAGTTTTTTTTATCTCTAGTGAGCATTTATTAAATGTTAGTTACTAATTTTATACTTTGAGTATTTTATTAAAATCACAGTGTGTGATTATAAACGTATAATGAAAGGTTAGTGATAAAAAGTTAGTTATGGTTTAAGAGTAAAGGGAGAGTGTGAATGGGGATTTAGTTTGACATCTTAGGTGGAGTCTTGGTAGGGGCATGGGTTGATGTGCCCCACTCCTCACTTAAGATAAGGAGGAAAAGAAGGAAAAGATGCTTAGTTAGTGTGTGGAAGAAGAGAGAAGTGTGTGTGTAGGAGGATAGAGAAACTTGAGTGTGAAAGAAAATCCGAACCTTCGAGGAGTGATATCTCCCATTCTATGAGGTCTTTGGTAATGAAATTTAGTGAGATTGTTCCCTGTAAAATTGAATTTCCAAAATGAGTTTGCAAGTTTGATTTGAAGTTAGAATGAAAAAGTTATGAGCGTTTGAATTTGAGGAGTTTTAGTGCCTTTCATGAAGAAAGGCTGAGACTTTGTCAAGCCATAGCTGACGTTCAGTCCATCAATTTGCAAAGGAAATTTGGAAGAGTGTTCATCTTAATCTTAGCTTTCCAAAGAGTCATTAAACTTAAGATTTGGAGTTTGGAGGAAGAAGTTATGGAGGTGTAATGACTTGGAGGTTGGCTGCCACTTGTGAAGAGCAAGGCCGAAACTTTGGAGGGCCATAACCTTCGGTCAGTATAAGGATTTCTTTTGAAAATTTTATGAGTGTTATTTTGTTTATTTATCTCTCTAAATAGCTATCACACGAGCTATGTGGAGTTTTATTGAAGAAATTATAGAGTGTAGAAGTTTAGAGGTTGAGTGGGTTCTCAAAATAGGAGACCGAGACTTTGTTGGGCTGTAACTTATGGACAGAGTTTTAGTTCTTAGTGAAATTTTCAAATATTGTAGCCGGACGTGATAGCTTTCCAAATTGCTATTACACTTGTGTTCAGAGTTTGTAAATCAAAAGTTATAAGAAGTTTGAAGAGGTAGTGGTTGGTTGGCAAGGAGGAGAAGAGCCTCCACTTTGTTTGCCTATAACTTTTGGACAGTAGTTTAGAATAAAGTGAAATTTGTAGAGGTGTTAGGTACTGGGTTAGCTTTCCAAAATTCTATTGCACTTAGCATTTGGAGTTGTGAGTCATCTGTGGCACTAGATAAAAGGTCGCAGCTACTTTAGGGTACGACTTTGAAGATTTCTCATTGTTTTTATCAAAACATGAAGACTTGAAGAGGAATGTTTTGGGGTTTTTTTATATGTATGTGTGGGATGTGGCTTTGTTATTCCTAGCCTGATTTGGAGGCTCGTTGTCTTCTATTTCCTTTTGCTTTGTAACCCTGGTTGCGAGCGGTCTGGATAAAACCAAGACTCAACCCTATTTATTGTTGTGGTGACGAAGTGGGATTAATGGCCCACATAGTCGAGACTTGCTTGTTCTCACAGTTTGGAGTTTTGGCTAGTAGACCGTGAATTTGAAGTTTAGGATCCCATCATTTGGACGGTAGCTCGTATCTACTGTCCCGTTTTACCCGTCCCGAATCCCATGGTTTCTTATCCCTTCCTTGACCTTTATACCTATCTAGAGCCTATACAAGATAGGCCAATGGGCACCGTTTGAAGACTAAAGATTGAAGATTGAAGATTGAAGAAGACACCCAGTATACAACAAACAGTAGCAACCAAACACCCTATGTATTCCTAAAGCGCGCTCCTCTCTACCCGACAACGGATGGTGTAGAGAAAGCTTCAAATGTTGAAGAATTACAGTCTGTACAATTTGCAACAAAAGCAATCATTGAAAGCTCTTCGAAAAATGTGGGGAAAGATGTGGAGAAAGATATAGAGGCGCAGGAGGGTAAAGTCTTTTCCACAGCTCCAACGCGTTTGACCTTTACACCAAATGTTGCGGCACAAACGCAAACGGAGTTTGTAAACGAAGGCAATGTTTGTACGGAACGCGGGGAAACTTCAAAAAGTAAAGTAGACAAAGTCTTGGCGAAGAAAGTGGCAAAGGCTAATGCTATAATTGATAGTCTGATAGCCAACAATTGTTTTGATAGTTTGGTCTACAAATCTCCGCCTATGCATCAAGATGTTGAATCTAGTCCAGCGTTAAGTTTAGAAGACAAAGTACATACGCCTCGTGGACAAGGCGTGACGTTTGATAATATATCCTCATTATGGAGTTCCGAGCGTAAAAGGCGGGCGGAGGAGTTTTCGTTTACAGCGTCATTGCCAAGTCCTCTACATCGAACCTTGCAAGACATGTCCAATCCAAAACAATTGGAAAATCTTTTGAAGCTCTCGGTTCAGTTTGCTAACCTTCATGAAGAAATAGGCGGATCGTCTAACCCCGATGATGGTGCTACTGCTGTTCCAATGAGTCCACTTGCAGATCCAAAGAATGTTGCACATATACTTGATACAGCTTTCAAGATGACGATGTCAACTGAATTTTTAGCGAAAGTTGCTCCGACTTTTATGAATTTGGCCAAGGAGTTTTCTTTCATGGCACCAGAGATGTTGAAAGGTGCTATAGCATTTCAGAATCTCACGAAAACTTTTGGATTACTTTTCGAAGAAAGAGATGTTCACATACTACAATTGGTGGAATATGAGAAGAAAATTGCTAACCTTGGAGGAGTGGAAGCAAGGTGCAAAGTGTTGAAGTTGAAATTAAAGACTTCGGAGAGTGAGGTTGAACATTTAAATCAACAATCATCGAGGCAAATGGAGGAGTTGATGAAGATGCGTAAACGGATTGCAGAATTACAAGGGACCTCCAAGAATCTGAGTGAGGTTGCAATCTCACCAGTGATTGTACTCGGAGACAGTCAAGAGACTCAAGAGAGTGAAGATAAGCTCTCTCTTCCTTTTGATAAGGCCAAAGCAAGCGACAACCCTGCCATTGTGAATGTACAAGAAAGTCACGACATAAGCATGTTAAAAACGACACAACAACCATCAATGGAAAAGCTTTCATCCGTTTACGTGAATGCGGAGACGCAAACGAAGAGTTGTGACTTTGAAGAGTTGAAGCATAAATTGGAGGAGGCAATTGAAGCAAAAGGAATCGTTGAATCCGAGTTGAATCGATTGCAATTGTGCTTGGATTTAAAGAAGTTTATGCCATCTAGCGGCTTGGAGTCTCGATGGTTAGCATGGGTACAAAGACTCCAAGATAGACCCTCTGTAGTATCTTGAGTAATGGCAGGTCTTCAAACATTGGCAATGGAGTCGAATGAAAATTGCAATGCCATTCAAAGCTCTTTGAGTTGGTTCAAGACTATGTTTGACCAACATCCTTCTAAGGGATATACGGAGATCACATGTTGGGGAGACATGGATGCCATGTTTGAGCGATTAAACTAGACAAAGAAGGACTAAGCTCCACCCATCAATTGGGCCTTGGAAGTAGAGGAAGGATGGGTCCCTTACAACACACTTTCAGCACACATCAATGTGAAAGACAAGCGAGTGGTGCATGCTTGTGATCCAGCCTCTCCAATCTTGGATGGTTGTTGTAGCCTTTGCCAAGGCCTCTTCGGACCGGAAGGTGCGGTAATCATAGGCCAATGTCGCCACACTTTCCATGTCACTTGCATTGTGAAAGCATCACTCATTTGTTCGGTGTGTGCGGAATGTCGTAGTCCATTGAGTGCTAGGTTCTACGAAATGTTTGGTATCTTGGAAGCTATGCCTCCAGGCCACAAGTACAATCGTTGGAATCTTCTTCTTGATCAAGCGCCGTACAAATTCCAAAATTATCAACATTGGAGGAAGCCAATCCGGTGGAATGCAAATGAACAGAGGCATGATTTGTACGAGGAATCTCAGCAACCATTGGATTTGGATGTGTGGATGACTCACAATAGAGACGTGGAATTGCGGGCTCGAGGAATCGTAGATGACGCGGCCCGTGAAATGTTTTGTCGCAACATGGGGGGACATTGGAGCTTGCAACACGAAAAGTTCTTTCGTTTTCCAGATAAAAAAGTGGAGAGAGGACCAGAAGACAATTGGGTGGAGGTAAACCATGGAAAAGAGTTTGATGAGCAATATAAGGCATACGACCACACCCTCGTAGGTAGGGCCCTTCTATTGTCAAAGTTAGAAGAGGCTGCAAAAGTTCGTGCTGTCTACGATACAAATGGACAAACAAGCATAGGACATTCATTTGTAGATGTGGCAGCAGCATTTGATAGGCGCATTGGCAATATTATCGGGCATTGGAAGGCTTTCCTATTGGATGGAGACTGCCTCACAGTATGACAAGGGAAAGGAGATGATGAAGTTGTTCAAGCGATGGTAGATCGTGTGGAGAGCAACTTGAGAACCTTGAAGGCAGACGAAGTCGATTTATCACCGAAAAGAAAACAAAAAAAGAAGCGTGAAGAGGACGATGACTTCTCTCTGGAAACCAAGAAACAATTTCATAAGGTGGACATCGAAGTTCAATCTGGAGGGCGAATAGTCCGTCCAAGTCAACAACGATCAACTCGTCAATCATCTACTAAACTCCTCGGTACAACAGATTTTCCTTTTGTTTTGGGAGAAGGTAGTGGTCCATCCGGTGGAAAGTAGGATTTGAGGAGAATTTTGTTTTTTAAAAACAATGGTCCTTTCATTGTTTAAAAACAAAAAAGAATTTGAAAGATTTAGATCTTAAAAAGATCGTATAGGATTCAATAGTGATATTGGAACTATGTTTTCATGTATTTTGTTTATACATATAAATTTATATATAAAGATGCTATATTTTCATTTGCGTATAAAAATATTTTTATATGTACATCTTATTTTACGTGGATGCATTGATTTCTGATTGTGTAACATTCAAATTACATAACAATATAAAATTTTCTAATGACTAATGGCAATGCGAAGTCCGCCCCGGCCGCCCTGTCCGTCCGCCCCGTCTGGTCTGTACGCCCGACCGCCCCGGCCGTCCGCCTTCGGACGGCGGGAGGGACGCTGCGTCCGCTAGCGTCCGGACATCCGGAAAACGGACGCTATTTTGGGACGAACGTTGAGATTCGTCAACCCTGTCTAGCCCCCTATTGTATTATTAGGGCCTGATACTCATTAGAGTCTAGTACTTGTTGAGGGGGATCGGTATCCATTGGGCATGTTAGGTGGCTATGGTGGATCATTTGTTGGGATCACTAGGAGATACAGTGGATGGAGGGTATGATGGTTGGGGTCAATGGGGGGTACGTTGATTGGGGTTACTAGAGGTATGCTGGTTGGAGTTAATGGGGTATGTTGGTTGGGGTTACTGGAGATATGTTGGCTAGGATTAATGGAGGGGTACTAGGGCTCCATCTCGATCCTATCCTCTCCGATTCCCTCAAGGAAATCCAATTAATCACTAAACTGGATTTTTAGTGAAAAAAAGACAAAAGGCTAAACAAGAGCTTTACCGTCTAGGCTTAGGCCTGGGTTACAATGATAACTAAAAAGGAAAAAAGAGGAGCTTAATGGATCAACCCCCCTAGTTATACTATGACCCTTCTCCAACTATACCACTAATCTTGGAAACTAAACTTTGGACTTTTCCAAGGATGTCTTGGAAACTAGACTTTGGAACTACATACTAAGGGGGTTCAAAGCTCCACTGTCATATTGATTTTAACATCAATTGTAGGACTTGAAATTCTTTAGGGGCCCATAGCTTTGTTGTTCGGGACCTTTTAACACACACTATAGGACTAGACATTAGCTATGGGTTTGAAGCTTTGCCGTCCCAAAGGGGGGATCACTCACAAGGACAACTTTAGAAAGAGGTTAGTTACCACAAAAGCACACCAAGATAAAACAAAGGTCAATCATGCAAAAATCTTTTTTACTCACAACACCACTTACACGCTAAAGGCCCCCAAAGTGGCATCGCCAAGGTATAGTAGGGAGTTGCCTTAGGATTAGTACAAGACACCAAAGATTCTTGAAACCACTCAAATAACTCACAACCTTGCAAGTCAAGACTTCCACGTTACTATCTTATATACCCAAAAATACACAAGGCAAGATAGAAGGGCCCTCAAGGACCTTCAAAAAGCTTAAGATAGAGCAACAAAGGAGCCAAAAGTGCTCTGAAAACACCGTACGGGAGTTTGGCTTCAAATGCCAAATATTCAAAACAATTTGGACCCACAGACCCAACAACAAAATGAAGAAAGTGATTTTAGAGAGGGAAATGGAGCCATTAAATAGGCTTCAAGGGGCCACTCCCCCCCCCCCCCTAAACTCCTACTACTAACCTTATCAACTTGCATTTTCACCCTTATCTTCAAAGATTTTCATCCTACTCCTAAACTTTTAACTATCTACCACACGCTAAACCAACATCATAACTATTAGAGATTAACTCCAAATGCCAAACAGATTGTGCCATTGGCTCTAGAACACCATTTTTAGTCTAGAACCCCACTACCCCCTATACCGAGACCAAAAATCCAACAAAGGCTAGTGTGGATTAAAAATCAAGTTAGGATAAATTCCCAAATCTTGGTGGTTCCCTGATTTGAGAAAATTAACTAGCCTATGGTCTCCAGTAGGTGCAAGGGAGTCAAAAAAGTCCCTTTTTTTTACTTTAATTTGTCGTTGTGTGCTTTCGAAGCACCGGTCAACGTTGTAGGGTACCGCCACATAATTAATTCATGAGGAAATCTGGCTTCTATTAGAATCCTGCCACTATCAGAATGCCACAAAATTTGGTGGAGCCCATTACTAGCATAAAACAAGCTAGTCTAATTTTTAATGAGATTTTACTGCAGCCTGGGTAATTTCCATGAAATTTCCATTAGAGTTTAAAACAGTTGACCACCTGGATGAGAGTCTTCTACAAGTCAAAAGATGTTAAGAATTTCCATCAGACCTCTTAAGAAGTCTCATCGGAGGCGTGCAAGTCCGCTTTGTCCCTGGCACACTCAGTCAATGAGATCCAAAATGACATCTCCTCATATTGTTGATGGTGCAAGAATCTTCTATAGATGAAGGAATCCTAAAAAATCAATTTCACCATTGGACTTCTAGCATGGGATCTCCTTAGAATACCACCCTTGGACAGTAGATTCTTCCACGGCCCCATTCTTTGGTTGTAGCACCTACATACTAACAATCAAGGTTTCTTGGGAACTCATCAGTTTAATAGAGAATTCGAAACCTAACTTTAAGACCCAACCTATTGGCCTAACTATGGATCCCTCGAACTGACTTAGCCATGAATTGCCACATTCATAGAGGGATTCAACCCTTAAGAAGCTAGGTGATTCAAATCTACAAAACCAGCTATCCTATGATCCTTTTATTATTCCCAGGCTGGTTTTGAAGGAGTTCTACATATACAATCAAATCTAGACCAAATACTATAATGGGGTATGTTACAACCCTATTTCAGTTCTACACTTTTTTTATCGCTTTTTGTATACTTTTATTTATTCTAATTTGCAGTTTAAAACAAAAGAAAATCTATAAGTCCCAAGTGACGAATTGGGAGCTTATAGTCTTGCCCTCCAAAGTTTTGCTCTAATCTAGGATCCATTTCCTAACTCTAACTTCAACCAACCTGTCCCCAAGACATACACACACACGCATAGAGACACATATGAGAGAAAGAGAGAAAAAAAAAAGTAAGAGTGAAGAGAGTTTTTCACTCTAGTCTTCTACACTAAGAGCCATTAGTTCAAAGATTCATTCATGAAAATTTCATCCGTATACTAATCTATTGAAATTTGCACTAAATTGAAAAAAACCACACTACTTTATTGTAAAATCCACTAGTTTACTATTTTAGAGAACATTTCACAATGCTAGTGTTCTAATAGTTATTCTAACTCTACCAATTTGCTTTGTATTTTTTGTATTTGCGTTTTTGAAATTCCAATTCATTTCTTATACCATTTTTTTCATTTACTATTTTATTTCTAATTTCTCTAAATTTAGCCAATTTTCTACTTTAATAAAAATCATATTTTTTATTTACTCTCTTTTTTATTTAAGATTCCTAATTTTTCACTAAACTTCCACAATACTCTCGTGTATTTGCAATTCCTAAAGTTCATACCTTTGTTATAGAAATTCCACTCCTATCTATTAGAAAATTCATGAGTTTATGCTTATAGCTTAAATTCATACAAGGAATAATTTTTAAATTTAAATTAAATTTAAATTATCTAATTTTCTCTAATTCTAAGTTGTGAGCCATTGTGGTGGCTCACAGCAAGAATTGACATAGTTTTATTATTAGCTTTGGACATTGAACCTTTGTAACAATATACTAAACTTGTGAAGGGATTCCCCACAAACATCATGAAAATGTCAAAAAGGATGAAGTCAAAGTTCACCTACTTCATAAAAATTGGCAATGAAAACAAAATTCATGGTAAAATTAGAGGTGATGAAAGTACACCAAATGAGCTACTAATCCATCTATTTTGACACCAAGCAAAGAAAGAATAACAATTCATAGTATTCAAATCTAAAATCACTCCCTACAAGCAAAATATGATATCATAAATGCGAAGCTCTCCTTCCAAGACCAATATAAACATAAGACATGAAGCAAGTTAGACAACAAAAGCAATCAAGATGAATGTCATAGCCAAGTTTTGCATAAATGAAATTGAAGTTGTCCATCTAACCTAAGAATTACACTAGAAACCACTACATCTTTTCAAGTTATTTCAAAAAGTTAGAACTTCAATCACAAAAGGTGAATATTGAAGTCATGGCAAGTATTGCCAATTCTGAGCTCATTGTGACAAATTGTCACAATGAGCTCAATTAATTTTACCCCCTCTCTAGTTCATTTACATTAATTTACATTAAATTTGTTTCAGTAACCCTCCTCTCCTCCCCCTCCTTATAATTTTGAAACTTTGAAAAACTTGGCAATGAATATGGGATAATGTGTTTTTCATATATATATATATATATATATATATATATATATACTAGTATGTATCCTAGGATTCGTATCCCAGTATATCTATCCCAATATGTATTTGTAGTACATATCCATGTCCGCATCTTTCAAGTTTTTTTTGGGGGGTGTGGTTTTTTTTTTAAATCAATGGCTCTTGTTTTTTGAGACATTGATTGGCAAAGGGGGGAGGGGATATTAATGGCAAAGATTGCCAAATTGTGGTACATTGTGGCTACAATTCTATAATTTTTTATAAATTTCCAATTCCCATTGATTGCTCTCCAATCACCAAAGGAGGACAAAATAAACTCTTTCAAATGTTTTTGAATGTCTTTTCTTAAACTTGTGGTAATTCCAATAAAATAGATTCCATATTTTTTGCAATATTATGAGTTCCTCATTTTTTTTTTCTTTTTAATAGATTTGGAAGTTTATTTATTTTCAAAATGATTCTTTCTATATTCTAATATCTGAAATATTCCTTCACATTAAAATGCCAAAATTCTACTACAAAACAAATTTTCAAAACAATGCAAATAATTTTAAAATTTAATAGAGTAAACCAATGGATAACTTTTGTTAATTTTTTGAATTACACCTTCTAAAGAATTTTAAATAAAATACTATTCCTAAATTTTATGATGTCATAATGCTTAAACTTCAAATTCAAATCATAGTGGTCCTTCTTAACCCCTAAAGTTCCTAGACTATGTTTTTGCCAAAAATACTTCAAAACTGCCATTATTCATACAAGTTTCAAAATTTGGAAAAAAATAATTTTTGGACACATATAACTGTAGGATCTTGTATTACACTAGTTTGAAAAAATGTGGAAAAAATTTCAGAAATTTTCACCTTGGAGATTGCAAGATATTAGCATTTGAAGTGACAAAAATCATTTTTTGGTCCCTACGAAAAAACGGTCAGTTGGACTTCACAAGGTCACATTTTGTATGAAAAAAATAATCAAAATGATTGCAACTCTTTGGATTCATTTTTCAAGGCATGTTGGTTACATGCTTGAAAATTTTTAGATCATTTGAAATTTTACAACATATAGGAAAAAAATAGTAAGTAGAAAGATGTAAAAAATGGTTCAAAATACTAAATTATTAACAATTTATTTATGGAATTGAAAAATATAAATCCCAATGGTTATAGTTTTGTAATAAAAAATCTTCACATGATGGTTTTATTTTTTTCCAAAAGTATTGAAAATTGAGTTCAATAAAGGACTTCAAAGTTTATTTTGGGGTAGATAATCCATAAACCCGCAAACTAAAACATCTCATAACTTTTGACTCATTGATCAAAATGGAATGATTCAAAGCTTCTAATATATATATATATATATATATATATATATATACATAAATCTAAAAAAACAATTTCAAATTTGGATTTTTGAAAAAGATTTTTTTCTTGGATCTACCCAGACTACCCGAGTTGAGAAACAAACTACATATTAGGCTATAATTTTTTACTCATATTTCCAAATGTCCTGAAATATAATGAACATGAAAGATATTCCTTATCCCCACCTTCTATCAAAATTTGGGCCAAAAATATGGAAATCTGTAGTCACATGCACCTACCCAAAATTTATATGTTGCCAAAAAACATAGTTTAGTCCTTTAGGGGTTAAAGACACAATTTTATCTTTCAAGATTTTTTGGTAAAAAAGAATGTATTCTAAAATTTGAAAAATTTGATAATATATCAATAGATTTAATTAAGAATTTATAGAAACGAATCTAACAAAAAAAACTTCATTTTCATCTACTTAAAATTATTAAGTACATCAAAGTACCAAATTTTAGGAATAACTAAATTATTAATGGCTCCAACATGAAATTGGATATACTAATTTCAACAATGAAAACATTTTTGCAAGCCAAATATACTTTGTGAATTTTTTTTTAAAATTTACTTGTAAAATTTGAGTTAAAAATAAACCTTAGATGTTATTTCCCACTCCCAAAGAGAGGTTACTACCCACATAATGTAGGGACTTCCATATGCGTTACTAACCCAAAAGCGCCATCTTCACTAGATGTACATCCAATTAATCAATATCTACCTCCATTGAAGAAACAATTTTAGAACATCTACCAAGAAAGACTTTGACCATTTATGACTTTTGCATAGAATATCTAAATGAAACATTTTTGGTGTGTTCAATTTTTTTTTACTTGCCAATAAGAAAATATAAATATTTGAATAATCTAATAATAGTAACATCAATTTAAATTTAAAAATGGTATTTTAAAGATTCCCTACCTTACACCTCTTGCAAAGAAATTTAGTATAAGATCTAATCAATTAAAGATTCATGTTTGTAAAATTATGCTTGCATACATCTCAAAATGATATAGTAGACTAAATTAGTGGCCAACAGCCTTGTGAGACACATTCTCAAGACTTAACCCCTAACAGCCTATGGGAACAAAAGTGTCCTCACATAGTTTGAAAGTCCAATTCAAAGTATTGTAACCTTTGCATTCAATGTTCAAACTTATTAAAACTTGTTGGAAAATATGCTTTCTCTCTTCTAAATTGTGTATTAAAATTTTCAAATCAATGCAAGATATATTGATTTTTTAAAAGCCATTCAAAGATCATGTGTTCAATTTAAGCTCACCAAATTGCATTTTGATGGCTGCAACTTTGAGGTCTTGAATCTCCTTCATCAAATGTTTGTTTTCAATAAAATTTGCCATTAAAAAGCTATTTCAAAGCCATTTTGCAAACATAATGAGTCAATTGAATGATGTCATTTTTCACCAATGCATTTGTACGTTGGTTTTGAAGCACTTTATAGCTTAAATTTTTTTCATTTGAGTAGGTCTAGAAATCAAATTTCACCTCCAAATGTATTGCTAGGAAATTTTAGCATCTTTTTTCAACACTAAAACATTCTAATCTTGCACAATCTATGTAGCCATATGACTCCAAATTTGATTCATGTTATCAACAATTGGTATACTCCTATACTAGAACAATATACAATTGAGATTTTTATACTTTTGTGACATTTAGACTTGAAGTACTTCAAAAACAATAATGTTTTTAAACTGAAAATTAAAGGCCTTGGGCATTTAGGGGTTAACTTAACTTACTTCCGTAGGTTGGCAAAGTCAACTAAGCTTTCTTATATTTCTTGGGATTGTCATAGCTCTCCATTCACTATTATCCATCTATCTTGCAATTGTTAAGGTCTTAGTCTTTACAAGCATTGGCATTTGAAACAAATTGGCTATCCTTCAAAAAGTATATGCACCTACAAGTGAAACTAAATTTAATTGAGTATAGTTACTATTATTAAAATAAATTTATTTTATTAGATCTTATTAGAAACTAAGAAAAAATTTCAATGCACTTTAGCATACATGATTTAGACACTAAATGAATAAATTATGAATCTTCAAAGTATTGTTAGTAGGTGTTCCATAAAACGATAGTAGGAGCTCTCATATACATTCATATTTTGATAGTGTACATCTTGCGTAAGTAAATTCTAGGAAATAATGAGGCTTTTGGTTTAAATGTAGGTGCTACATTATGAGTATAGCTACTTTATAAGTTATCTTCTTGAAGTAACCAAAGAATTTTTGCCTAATATATGCAACATCTATTCAAAAAATTTAGATTCTATTTTGGGTGCTCCTATTTTTAGCACTTTAAGAGTTAGATTGTTCATTTATATGGTTTTCAAAATTTCCAATTTAGGAAAAATTCTCAATGGGGAGACCATCAATGCAATAGAAAACTATGTGAGATAAAAAAATAGGGTCAATTTAATTCATTGAAGAAAAAATTAATACTTTTGTTAGATCTACCATAACATTAGTAATATGTGATTTAGGCAATTATATATAAAAGAAGATAGTCAAAAAATCATACATTTTTTTGTGCATTAGAAAAAAATAGGGTGTCAAACAATGGATCCCCCTAAAAGTTCTTAGTGGGTTCAATTTGTTAGCTAATGGTCTAGGAAGGTGGTTCTAATTGCTATCTTGAATTCAAATTAAGTACCTTGGAACTAGCGGGAAACGCTCTTGGATTCCTGCTCATGTAGTGAAAATGTGTTGGCACCATAAATTTCCAATGGCTATGGGATTAATTGCTCGCATGCGTTGTAGTCTCCCACTTCTGAAGTAGGAGTGTTTCTTCCAACTTTGAATCATTGTTTGAGTGAGTGCCTTGTCTTCTTCATCACAATTTCTTTGAGCATCCTCTATTATGTTAGAATTTAGCCATTTAGTTTGTAATTTGGGATGCACTGTTCTTTGTTTGCACTAACTTGTATGTGGCTTATAGTTTGCAATTACGATTTTAGGATTGTCTTTGTGTTTAGGGTGCTTGTAATATTCTCCTTCATGATTCTTTGGACTTATACAATAGTATCCAGTTGAAGTAAACAAGATTTTTTTTTGACAAAACTCTATCCTAAATTTGTTGAAGCATGCATTTCTACTACCATTTGGGGTTTAGGGTTTTGGTAAGTGCAACATAGATCTTTGTGGTTGTCTTCATTGTTGGTGAATTGAACTTTGTTTATATATGTTATAGTATGGGTAGGGGATTGTATGCAAGGATATACATGCAATTTTCTTCCATTGTGAAAAGACTATGTTAGAGGCACAACGGAGTGGAGGATACTCATCTTGGCACAAGAAGAATTTTAGTCACTACTGCCGCTTGTGTGGATTGAGGAAGACAAGTACATTCTCTTTTGGTTTGAAAAACACCTCTTTTTCTTTGACAAAAATTGGTGACTACAACTACCTCTTCTTAATGACAAATGGCGAATGATTCTATTTGGCAACCTTTCAATTGAAGGCTTACACATATTTGATTGGTTTTGAAAGAGGATGGACATGACGACATGCATTGGACATAAACTAGTGGCCTTTGTCCAATATCAAGTTTGTGGATTATCCTTCAATCTTGTGTTGATGCTTCTTGAAGGTCATTTTCTTGATTGGATATTTCTCCTTATGTTTTTGCAATTATTTATAGTGTTTACTATGTCATTGCTAAGACTAATGTTGTTAGACATATACATCTTGTTATTCTATCCTAATTTTTTAAATTTCAATATACTACATAGGTCTATTCACAAGTGCAAACAATGGATGATCAAAAACATTGAACTTGTAAATTTTAGATGAGGATGGGCTAGACCTATTCATTAGAAGATTTTTGAGGGCATTGGAAGCTTGTTTCAACACTATTCCCCTCAATGTCTCCCTACAGTCAAGTGAACAATTGACTATTGGGAAAATAAAAAATAAAACTAAATAAGATTCTTAAAATTCAAGAAAAAGTTGAAAAAAAATTAAGTTTTTTTGAAGAAATGACGTGGTATGGTCTTGGCTACATTAAATTGCATTGCTAACTGCGTTTCTTGCGTTTCCAAGGCTACAAAACCCTCAAGCTTCCAATGCCCTCAAAAACCTTCAAATGGATACCTATATTTGTGAAGACCAACTATATATAAAATTTTTGTATGTCTCTCTATCTTTTGCTTCAATGTGCTTTTATTCCTCACAATTGCCACTATTGGTTTATTTTAGCCAAACTTAAAAGAGAAAAAAACAATATCCATGAATTATCCATTTAAAATATAAAAATTTGAAATAACCTTTCATCAGATACTATATCAACACTACACCATGGAGGTGGAATTTTTCCAAGGTTGTAACAAAGCCAAAGCTACTATACCAACACTATACTATGTAGGTGGGATTTTCTTCTAGCCAAGGTTATTACAAATTCCAATATTTAGATTGAATTATTATTAAACATTCATTTTTTTTTGACAACAATAAACAAAATATATCTTGCAAAAAAAAAAACATTAACCATATGCCTAAAGAAAAAAATGAATATATTCAATAACTTACCACATTATGCCATCAAGTGAAAGTAGAGAAAAAAAATGATTTTCAACCTACCTTGATTTTCCTAATGATAAGAGAAGCTCTTATATACACATAGGGTGGTAGCCTAAGGTGGAACAACCTGTGTGGGATATGTAAATTTGAATGAGTGGGAACTCAACTACTCATAGTTAAGTTGAATTAATGTAGAAATTATGTTTAGAATAAAATTTCATACCTCATTTAGGCATAATAGAACAACTCTTTTTTTAAAACTTTGAACTAAAAAATGTTGTGAGATGGTTGAATATCATTTCTGAAAATCTGTTTGAGACTTAAAGCCTCCAATTAAAAGTTATGGACAAATTTCAGAGAGGATACTTGATAGTGTCAAAAAAATTTCCTTTCCAACTCTTCTTTGAAATTTTTCCATAATTTTTGACTGGAGGCTTTAAATCTCGGATGATTTTTTGGAGATAAAATCTATCTTGATTTAACAACTTTTTATAGTTCAAATTTTTGTGAAATTTTTTTTTACTATGGCTAAATGAGGCCTTAAATTTTACTTTAAACACAATTTCTATTTAATTCGATTTAACTAATGGCAGTTTAGTTCATTTGATACTTTAATACTTTGATGCTTTGGATTCATTATTCACAATAGTAATAGTATTAAATAGTTTCTATTGAAAATAGGGGGAGCTAAATATCCCCCATTAAATACCCTAAGATTGTACTTGGTTACCAAATGTAAGAGATTGTGAACCCTTGAGGAAAAATAAGAATTTCTTCTTCATTACCAACAAGATCCAACAAAAAAAGAGTTCTAGATCAATATTTTGAACCTTGTTCAAACCCTTATTCAAACAATTTTGGATGTTGTTATCTTTCAACCATAGATTTTTCATTACCCTAAAACAAAAGGCGTTTGTTCCCGTGGTCATCAACCATACAATTATCCATTGGTTATATGGAGAAAGTACATTTCGTGTTTCCATAGACATATTAGAAAGCATTTGTCCCAATGCTTTATATCCTCCGCGTCTTTCTATGGTTAATTGTAAATGTTAGCTAACAATCTTTCCTTGCCTTTCTCCAAAGAGTTTGTCCAATGGGGTACAATGTAGTACAGTCATGGGAGGTGTGCTAGTCCTTCTCCTACCATTGTTTGCCAATGAGGCTGGGGTTTCCTTTTTGCATCCTTGGAAAAGGGACCCCCATAGTGAACAAAATTGTCTTATATGACTCCTCTGCCCACCCCAATCCTTGAATCAGCTCCTAATCCCTCTCTCCCAGGCATCCAACCCCACATACTACCCTGCCTGCGTGGGTATACAATGTTACGCTACAGTTTCCAAAGGCAGCTGTGCAGCATTTTTGTCAGATTTCGATACCCTAGAATCAACCAGAAAGCAAGGCCTGTACATTCAGTACGTGTGAGTCATGAGTTTCAAAGACTGCGGTAGACTAATAGGCTGCTGCTGCTGCTGCTGCCAAAAAACAGCAGCAGCGTCATGCCATGGGTATCTGGAATTTCATACTTTAGGGCAAGTACAGGGGGTCTTGGAGATTCTTCAAATGTGCATTGTGTGGCTCTCCTGTGATATTCTCCAGTTGAAACGCAGGACAAGAACCCTTGATTCCTTGAATCCTGGATGTTTGCTCAATCAAGATTGGGGTAGACTCATTAAAGAGGCTGCGTTGTACCATATTCTATTCCATCATTTGCGGCTTGCCCCATTTTGTTATGCAATCTATGGTTCCATTCAAGTCAAAGCAGCAGGCTGGCTTCAAGCTCTTCTTAACTTGTGACACGGCTACTCACTTGTCCTATTAGTGTTGCAACAGGAACTTACATAGGTTACTGCGTAACATTTTAGAAGGGAGGAACTGATTTTGATCCATGAGGTTTGTGAAGACTCTTCAAAATGAATAGGCAGGGTGTTAAATACTCCAGCAGCATGGCTTGGGAAAATGCTGAATTCTTTTATTTTCCAAAAAAAATGAAATTTGCAAATTTTGAATTCATGTTTGCAATTGGAGACCACAAATTATCCAGGAGAAGTTTAGAATTGCAAATTCTAGATACTGCTCAAAAGAGGGGACTTTTCTACTTTTATCCTTAGTGAACCCCAAAATTACCCTACCAGGCCCACTTCAAATGGAGGATTTAACATCTTGCAATGAATAGCACTCTTCAGTAGAACTTCCTTACCATTAGGTAATAGCCTTGTGAATGGAGGAGAGTATTACATTGGAAAGGTTGTTGCATTAGAGAGGGGCTTCCGCATTAATGACATTTGAAAAAAAAAAATAGTGGATTGCACCCATATCATATCAATTTTTTTTAAACAAATGAAACATGATTTCATTGCAAAAGCATAATATAAGACACCAACCATAGGTGGCATGGTGGAAGATTGCAAAACAAACAACAAAAAGACAAATTACAAGAGAGCCAAGCAAATACTATATCAAGTTTCACTCAGAAGGGGAAACATTTGGATTCCAAATTCAATGAAAGTAGTTTTTCTTTCTTTACTTATTTTGTACATCTTCAATGTGTCTAGGCGAGAACCAAAGGAATAATATCACTTTAAAGAGGTTATAGGCTTACAAAAGTTCACTTTAAAGAGGTTATGGGCTTACAAAAGTTCACTTTATAGAGGTTCTATTGATTAAGAATGAAATTCAATTACACTAATTGTTTTTTAAATGCTCTAAGGTTTACTCTTGGTGAATATTTTTAACTAAATGTAAGCTCATTTTGTAACAAACACTAATAGGAAAAATCAATGTAGCGATGCTTTTGAGTCTGGGGAAAAGACCCTACTAATAGTGCTAATAAAAGCAAAATGGTTGCATTTTTGTTTAATAATCTTTTTTCATATTCTTTTAGGCCAATCTTCAATTATATAAGAATGTTTATAATTTCAAACCCACTAAAAAGACTTTGATTGCTAGTCTTGCAAAATTACAAATAGTCATTCATATTACTACAAAAAAACAAGAGTATAAATGACTTCTTCACAATGACTGTAACACAATAATGATTGTAAAATGACTTTTTTGTAGTCATTGTGGACAAGAAATGACTACTATAGTTGTTGTGAACAAGTCATTTATAGAATCGTTTTTTTTGTAGTGTATTGGAATTGTTTTAGGTCTTAGAAAATAAAGTTTTGCAAAAGGAGTGTGTATTAGTTCACTTGGACTAATGTTTATCTTTTAGAGCATGAACCATACCTTTTTATTGTAGTCTAATATAATTTTGTGTCATTAAACTTTAGATTCTTAAGTTCATTTTGCAAAATACATTGTAAAATGGCATAATCTAATAACTTTGACCTGAAATGTATTCCTATCTTCTAGATCAATATTTCTAATATTGATTTTATTTCTAAAGTTGAATCATTTGAAATCATCTCTAAAATGTCTACTCTATAAACATAATAATCTTAAGTCAAATTTGGATACACCTTTTAATTGCACTATTTGAAATGTTAGCATCATAAACCAAAAAAATGTGCCCTGAAAAGACCCACAATTATTCAAGTTTGCTATGTAAGTCATTTTTTAGGTCTTTTGTCTATACTAAATGCCCTCTAGTTCTAATAATATTTTTACTTTGAAATTTCATAGCTTATAGGTACTTTTTGATACAATATCAAAAAATACATGTTATGAGGATTTTGAAATACTTTTCCAATTGCCAACAATTCAACCAAAACTAAATCCATTTAACCTTTAAAGGTCCTTGCAAGCCTAACGGATATTTTGAAAGTCAAACCTCAATTTTCACCTAGTTCTTGATTTTAAATGTTTAACAATTTAACTAAAGAAATGTAGATCCAATGATCTATTTTTTCGTCTATTTTATTTTTTAGTCTTTTATTTTTTAGTTATTTAAATTTTAGTTTTTGTAACACTTTAAAAGTAACATATTTGAAGCTTAATTGCACAACTTTTGAACTTTTCTCTTCGTGTAAGCTCAAGGAACGCATCAATTACTCCATAATATTAGTCACTATGATCTTTATTTTTGTTCAAATTTTCATACTATTTTAAGTATTTTTGGAATTATCATGATTTTTATTTTTAAATTATATATTTTTAATTATTTTTAATTATTAAAAATGAAGATAAAATTTAATTTATAATATCATATGAGAAAAATATCAAATTTTTGAAATATGTATTTAAAAATAGAAAACTAATGAAGTTTGACCAAATACATGTATAAAATATCTTTTAAAGGTTAATATACATAGCATGCTCAAATACTCATTTATATAATCTTAAGTGCAACAACTTTAGTTGTGTGTGTGATTTTAATGTATGAACTACATGTTAGTCCATACTTCAAAGTTTTCAATCCCATGATTATTGATTATCAACAAGATGTACTATTTAGCTTATATTGTGACCAGTTCTAGTAGGTGCAAATCTTCTTCATTCACGTTGGTACAATATTTTTTTCAAACACACTACTTTTTTATGAGCTACATTGTATCACATGATGTCAATGGCATTTAGAGCTTAACTATCTCTTTGTGAAAATTGAGAGTTGTTGATTTCATACACAAGAATTTCCCCTCCAACATCATTGATCTTGAAAACTAAATAATACAAATATGGGTATTTATAGAATAAGGATATTTTAGGGTTTATATACATATATAGACAACGAATATGAATACATAATACAATTAGAGATATGGGACATGGATATATACAGATTATATATGTATCCATACAAAATATTGATACAAAATACATATAGAAATCCCACTAATATATCCCATATTGATTGGTATTCAAACTACTTCTGAAAAATACAAATATTTGTGTGGGGGTAAACTTTCTAATTAGTAATATGAATAAACTAATTCACTTTTGGAGGGGCGGGGGTAATAAAATAAACAATCATTTAGAACTAATTGAATTGTCCCTTGTAAATACTATCCACTCCAAAGATAGAACACACAAATATGTGAGTTTATGGGTTGAAGTGTGATTTATTTAGCCTTTAAGGGACAACCCTTGTAAAATTTAGTACCTCTTGAGTTTAGAAGGTCTTTTGAATGGACATATTTTTCAAATGGGACTCATTTTATGGACCCTAATAATTATTAATTTTCTAATATGCCTGAAATTGTTTTAGGCTATCTTTATTGTAATCTCCAAGGAATGATATTCTTAGGTACACTATTTTCGAATTAATGTTTTAGTACTTAGGTTCATTTTTAAAACCAATTTCTATTTGTACCTATAGAACATATGTGAATGTCAAATATGTCATATTCTATTTGAAGGAATAAACAAGCATACAATGAATAGCAAAAAATTGGTATCAATAAATGGCTTCTAGCATTTTTCATATTTATAATAGTTTATATACAAATTGGCTCAAGGACAAAACCAAGGAATACAATGCAAAAGACAAGGTTACTTTAGTATTAAAAAATTTAACATAAAACTTATTGAATCTTTACAAAAAAAAAAGCAAACTATGCATGATGCTAAACTTGTAAGATGTACATACATTTCATAATGACCTAAACCTACAAGTTCACCACATCATACAAAAACTTGTAGCTCATCTACAAAGTACTACAACCATGTTTGTAGTACAATCTACAATTGTTGCACTAAAGATGGCATGTTTACATTCATGCCAAATATCACACAAATTTTGGCACAAACTTTTTAGCTCCACAACCATCAAAGCTTATAGAGGCAGAGTTATCAACCTAGGATTGATGTGTTGAATCAAGTTTCAACTACTGTTGAAGATTTTGCAGTTTGTTTAAAACTTCACATATAGTAGCTTCTTCGGGATCATCTAACTATCACCACACATGTAAGCCACATTCTACATTGATAATCAAAGGGTTTGGTGCTCAAATCTTGCATCCACTTGTCTAGCAAGACAACCAAGCCCTAAGTGACTTAGGATAAATTTGCCTAATTTAGACAACCATCATATGTTGTTTAGGGTATAACTTCAAGGTTTTTGCTAACAATCAAAAGCTATAAATGGAGATACATGCACTTGCAGTTGACAACAAAAACATACCAACATGTTTGCAACAAGATTACACAAGATAGAGTAAAGAAAGTAATATACCTATGATATACAAGACATTGCTTGACTTACTTTTAGGTTCCGTGAAAAAAAACCATGAATGCCTTTGACAAAATGCCCTAAATTTTAAAGAAATAAAGAGATGCAATCTTCCTTAAGCCTAGTTTACCTTAACCGTAGGTGCCTCCAAATCCATTGACCATACATAGGGCACTCTCATCCAAAAATAGGGAAGCTACTAGAGCGGCATGAAGAAAATATCGTCCTAGATGAACTCTAAACTCCAAACTTATGGTGCCACCATCAAATCACAAATTGCCTAAAATTGGATTCACATTAACTTATTAAATATCCCCTAGAATAATGTACACTATATATTATTCATTTTCCAATTAAAATATTGACCCTATAAACACTTAATATACTATATAAAAATCACACTCTCTTTATTTTTATTTATTTTTATACATGTGATAAGCCATCCTATATTAATTATATAAATTTTTATATAAATATGACCCTACATTTTTCCTAAATCACTTATAATTTTTATCTCAAAATATTAAATGACATTCAATATTAGCCCTCTAGTAGTTTTCTAATATCTACAAGCAATGTCTTTTCCTTGAGCTTAGCCCATGTTGAATTTTAAATGTACCTTTGGTCATTAGGAACATCATGCAACAATTGCACCTTGTTAAGATGAACTAGCATTTGAAGCTAGGTGTTGAAGAGAAAGGACTTTTTTGAATTGGCATTCTTATCAAGTCAATTTTTGTACCTGTTTTGAGAGGAAGATTTTATTTTAAGGATTTTATGTGTCTTTTTTTCATTTATAAAGTTTGGAATTTCTCTCTTATCCAATTGTACTCTTAGATTTGTTCATGGTAGAGTGAGAAATTACTTAACAAATTTATAATTAGGATTTATACCTTCTTCGTTGAGAGCTTGTTTATAACACTTTTTGGGGGACTAGTTTGGATGACAATTGAAATTTTTGGTTTGTCTCCTCAAAAAAAAGTTTATTTGACCTTTTACAATAGTATGGTCATTTTATGGTCATTCTTTGTGATAAATAGTTAGCATTGCATGTGGTTTTATGCAATATCAACCAATCATATCAAATACCACCTCTCAAATACAAAAATTCATTTTTTTGTCATGTTTTCATTTATTCTTTATAGAATTATATTATAATCAATTAAAAAAATAATTTAGAAATGATCCTAAGAAAATTAATTGAACTCAATTTATAGAGATAATTTTTATGATTTTGAGTGTAATCGAGCAATTAATTTTCAAAGATTTAATTGTAATTTTGAAATTCATTAAATTCTAGATAAGTGATGTAATGAGATTTATTAGTCAAAGGGTAAATCCTAAAAGATTTTGAAATCTCCAAGTAGGAAGATTTGTGTTCAACATTCCTTGTATGCATTTCAACTCCTAAAATTCTAAAGTTTTCCTAGGGGACTCTTGGGATTTGGGATAGGCTTGTCTAACCTCAATTTTTTACATGATTTTCTGGGGAAAAAATTGGAGAGAAAAAATTATATTATCTTTGTGAGATTATAGTTTTCATTTCAATTGGTGAGTGGGAGAAAAATTTAGGCCACACTAAATTCAAAAAACAATTTGCTAGGCAACACAAAAAAATCACAAAAATGGAATTTTTCTTAATTTTTAATTTTTTTTCAAAGATTGTATTTTTTGTCTATATAAATTTTTTTTGATCATTCCATTTGGATTAGCAATGCAAAAGTTATAGACTCGGTTATGGAATTGTTTGTTTTAGTACATAATCTAATGATTAGATTTACAATAGAAATGGCAATTTTGAGTGTTTTTTGATGAAAAAAAGGCCTTATGAATTAAGAGGTTAATTAAAATTTTAAGACTCGTTGTCAAATTTTGAGGATTAATTATGATGACAAATAATGATAAATAAATAAAATAAAAAACTATAGATGGAAATATTTTCTTAGAAAGTGAAATTTGTCTTGATTGAAATTGAATAATGATGCAATGTTGATTGTGCATCATAAGAATGATTATTGTAAGAGAAAAAACAAACTTCTCATTTAAAAATCAAATAGATACTATACACGTCTCTTCAAGGATATTCTACAACAATTCAATTCATAAAACTTGTATGGGAGTAGGCCTTAATTGCATACAATTTGAATGCCTTAATAAACAAAGATGAACAAATCAAGTTTATTCTTAAAATTTTCTACACTAGCTAGGTATCTAGCTAATGTATTGGGAAAAAAGATTTTATAGCTTGACAAATTGAACATAGTAGAGTCAAAGCAATTTGAATGAATCCAACTTTCATTAAGGCATGAAGGGAATTTGTTTTTCATGTTATAGCCAGTTATCTATATGAGATCTCTAGTTCTTTTGAAATTAGGGTGAATCTAGCTAGAATTTATTTGTTTTAAATTCCAGATTTTATTTAGTAGTGATTAAATAGGCAAAAATTACATCTAAAATTGAAATTGATGTGGCTACTTCTAATTTTGTAATTGGATATATAAAATATCTACTAGATTTTATTGAATTTTGTAGAAAAAAATCATCTTGATTTGAAAATTTTATAATCTTGTATATATTTGTAGTCCAATCATTTTTGAACCAATAATAATCACAAATTTTGGTATAATTTTTTCCTCTTAAAAGTTGATTTTATACTATTATAAACATAATTATCCACAATTGACCTATAATCTTTGATATTGTTTTCAATAATGTGATGGTGACCATTCTTGAAGTAATGTTCAAGACATGGGCTCCCTTATTCCCATTAATCAAAGCTCCTTTCACTATAAAAAATATTGAATTCAAGCTTGCAAATATAAATTAGAAGGAATTTTTTCAGGTACAATTGTATCTAATAGTCTTGCAAATTTTTTTAAGTGATAATTCAACTAATAAAAAGTCTATGAACTTCAAGATGCCTTAGCATGCTAAATAAAATGAATAGATTTTCAAACTACAAATTGTGTTGGAATTGCAAAGTGTGCTTGAATATCATACAATAACTTTTAAAGAAGTGAAGCCAACCCCATGGTATGAAGAAGCTAGTTTGGCCTCCTAATTCATTGCAGAGAGCCTTTCAAAAATAGTTAAAGATTTGTTATGACATTAGAGTAAGATAAAGAATGAATGAAAAATGATACAAACAATTCAAGCGGTATGGGATCAACTATCCTTAACCCTAGAACGTCCAAGGAGACATTTTGTGGCTTCTAGATGATTTCAGGTGGTCATAAGAAGACCTTAACAATAGACTTTTCATCCATTCCTTTTGTTTAATGACCTTGTATGTTGAGTTACAAAGAATGTCCAATGGAGTTTTTGGTCTATTTGATGTTTATTTCCATATAATTGAGAAGTAATGAAAAAAAACGGATGGCAAAATTTGTCATTGTTTCAGTGTATTTTGGAAAATTGAGTAAATCTGAAATTTCTCCTTGAAAATGACTTTTTTTGAGTTTGAGTCCAACTAATGAAATGAAGGTCTTCTACTCTAGTTTCTACTCTAATTCGTAAAATTGAATATTTTATTGTAATTTGAACTTCAATTGTATTTTTAATGAGAATTATATAATGACACGAAAACTGAATTTACACCATGATGTTTTTCACTGTAATGTACGCACATGGTGAAATTTTCATATTTTTTGAGATAATTTTTTATTTGATATGATTTTTTCTTCACATTTTCTTCCAAAATTTGCATGAAAAGAAAAATTCTCAAAAAAGTTTTAAATTTTCATGAAGTATAGAAAACATATAGCTTCATCTCTAAAAAATTAAAATTAAAATTTTCATACACATCTACATACAAAGTGGCAACAAACTAAGTGAGGACAATGCTGTGTGAAACCAGTGGCCATAGGCCCAGGCATTCCAAGGTTAAAACAATTGCAAATGCTTATTTCTAATATGCCCAATAGAATGCAAGTTGTAATTTCAGCAAATGGTGGCAATCAATTTTTTATTTTTTTTGGAACAGTGTCCCCTTGCTGGCTTCATTCTAGAGACCAGTTTTTGGAGGGATGAAGCCAAACAGGTTAATTTTTTGACAGTTTGGCAAAATTTTGCCAAAAATAAAAGCCCTAGTGGCAATACTAGATGGTAAGCTTAGATAGTTTATAGAAAAGATCCATATTATTATGTGATTTTGAATTCCGCACGTATATATTTCTTATGACGATCAAATACTGTTCACTACAATTTCGAGGCAATTTGCGGTTTAGAAGTCTATTCATTTTTTAGTATGCTAAGTTTAAAACTTTCCTGAAGTTCTTGAACTTTTTGTTGAATCTGCCAGGGGAACAAAATTTGTAAGTCATTAATTGGACCCAACTATTTTATACAATATAGTGACACTGACACCACTGTATAACTAGGCAATGATCCTCCCCATGTTGAAAAGGCATTATGCCTTCCTAGATGCCTGGGAGGGAATTATGAGTAAATCCAAGGATTGCAGAGGAGCCATATAAGACAATTTTGTTCACTGTGTGGGTTCCGTTTCCAAGGATGCCAAAGGGACCCTGCCTCACTGGTAAACAATGTTATGTCCTTCATCTCCTTCTTCAAAGCATGTTGTGTCCTCCTAGTGAAATTTGAGAGAAGGTGGTCCTTTGGTGTATATGTTGGATACTGTGGGTAGTACTGTGAATTTGGTGGATGTCGGTGCATTATGATTAGATTTTCATGTGAGGGCCATGCTTTCTGATCTCAGTAAGAGTGACAGTCAAATAACTCATGTACCTTAATAAGGGCATGTTGCATAAGCACCATCCAGGTTCAATGGGCAATGGGCCTCACTTGAAGTACAAATATTCGGTATCAGACATCAATTTGAGTGCCACTGAGTTTCGTCAATGAATGGGTTGATGTGAAGATGTGCCACGAACTTAACTTAAACTTAAACTGAGTTGCTCACACTGTATCAAAGCCAGCACAATTTTAGAGCAGTGTGTGCACACCTTCTTGGCCAATTGAAGCTACAGCGGTTGGGGTTCTTTCTTCTGCTAAAGGAAAAACAGCAGTCGAAGCTTCAGAGAAACGCTGTAACTGTACGGCTTGAGATTCGTAGGAGCCCATGCCTGACTGATGATTGAGACCTGCACCACCGAAGCACACAGAACTGCCACGAAAGCGAGGTAATGATCACATACAGAATGGATTTTAAAATTCTACAAACATTACTCTCTGGGCGCCGCTGTTCATTTTCACCAAGTTAACACTGGCTGAACTGAGTGCTTGAATGATGAGATGAACCTGACTTCAACCACCCGTTAATGCTCAAGGGCTTTTGGGTGGGTGGGGGGAGGGGAGCTGATTCGAATTTGCTCAAAATTGAATAAAAAGTCAACATTCTGATATGTTTTGTTAGGTTTTTTTGAATCGTAACCATAAAGATGTTCAAACTACACATGTTGGGTCCCTTAGCATCAATAATTAACCCTGAAACGCCTGGGCCTACGGCCACTGGTTTCACACGGCATTGTCCTCACTTAGTTTGTTGCCACTTTTTGTTTTATTTTATAGAGATGAAGCTACATGTTTTCTATACTTCATGAAAATTTTAAATTTTTTTTTGAGAATTTTTCTTTTTATGCAAAGTTTGGAAGAAAATGTGAAGAAAAAATCATATCAAATAAAAAATTATCTCAAAAAATATGAAAATTTCACCATGTGTGTACATTACAGTGAAAAACATCATGGTGTAAATTCAGTTTCCGTGTCATTGTATAATTCTCATTAAAAATACAGTTGAAGTTCAAATTACAATAAAATATTCAATCTTACAAATTTTTCGAAAATTCGGATTGGAGTAGAAACTAGAGTAGAAGACCTTCATTTCATTAGTTGGACTCAAACTCAAAAAAAGTCATTTTCAAGGAGAAATTTTAGATTTACTCAATTCCCCAAAATACAGTGAAACTATGGCAAATTTTGCCACCCGTTTTTTTCATTACTTCTCAATTATATGGAAATAAGCATCAAATAGACCAAAAATTCCATTGGACACTCTTTGTAACTCAACATATAAGGTCATTAAAAAAAAGGAATGGATGAAAAATCTAATGTTGAGGTCTTCTTATGACTACCTGAAATCATCCAGAAGCCACGAAATGGCTCCCTGAGCGTTCTAGGGTTAACCATGCCCAACATCCAACTAGGAAGGTGTGCTATTTTCAACCTTAGCTAGTTCTTAGGCTTGAAATTTGAAATTTTTGTCTTTTCCAAGGTTGGAACTAATAAGGTCATGTCACATTATTTGAAGTAGTGAACAAAAAAGTATTGTCTTGTATGATTAGAATTGGAAAACTCCAAACATTGCTTATGATCAGTTCATAGTGCCTCCACCTTATGTAGGCACTTCAATGGTTTCTACTAACTCTCTAACTCATTAATCTCTCTCTAATCCTGCTTGGGTTGTTTGTAGTTGGGCCTTGTATTTTATTCTTTCTGCGGTAAAGAGTTTCCTTTATTTGTGTTAAAAAAAATACAAAAATTAGACATGTTAGAGATCACATGAGAAAAGAAACCACAATAATATCACTTATGGATTGAAAGATTATAATGTTTGATCACCAGTGTGTTACAAATGTGAAAGTGATTTGAAATCTTTCAACCCTCTCTTCACATGTAAAATCTAATATTGAAGTCTCCCAAAAAAATATGAGGTTGAAAGAAAAAATATGTATAACTTCAATCAATTTAGGGCTTCTGAAAATCTATTGTAAATTTTTTTTAAATGAATTTCTAATGTGATTTTTTCTCCAAGATCTAGTGTATTTGAGGCTCATTTCTAAGAGCCCTTAATGCTTAAAAATCAAGATTTGCAATGGACACTCTAGTATAAAATCTTGAATAGAAAAATCATAATCATTCATTTTCAAAATTGAATTTTTGATGCTAAAATTAGACTTCAAAAAAAATTTGTTCATAAAACCCATACTAAAAAAGGTAGTTTAGTGAGGTTTTATCTAACTTCAAAGTTTTGTCAACACCAAAATTTGATGCCTTGGACATTTAGGGATTAATTATATAATAAACCCAATTATTGTTGCACCATGGTGTTTTTGTATATTTTAACACAAAAGATGCATAAATTGAGGTATATAGTGGTAACAAAAATTTGTCCTCATGTTGAGATGAATTTAATGATACATGACACTTCTAGTTTGATTCATTATTGTATCTTCTACATGTCAAAGAAGCTACAAAATAGTCCAATACTCAACTTGTATAGTGTTGTACTTGAGCATGATCAAGCTTAAATGTTAAAATGACATTCAAATGAAAGATGCTAATTGTTGAATTATCATTTCAATGGTGTATGTCTTGCCATTTTTTAGTACATAGTTTGTATTTTAGGAATCAAATATGATAAACCATATACATGGTCCACCACAAACCTTTAAAGACTAAGTCAAAGAAGTAAATTGGAATTAAAATTAGGATATGAAATCAATTTCTTAGACCAAAGAGACCATCAAAGAGTTTATAAAATAATATAATGTATGTCTTGGACATATGCTCAAAGTTCACTTATTGTGTATAAGCACGTGGATTATAAATATTCGTTTTCTTAAAATGATATAAAAAAGCATCTTAGTATTGAAAAAATAGCCAATTTGAATTAATTTTTTGAATACTTTTCGTATGTTCTAAAATTACAAATATCAAAGTATCTATTTTTGATGTCTTTCATTAACTTATTTTCTTATGTGATGTTTGGAGGTTTTTCCTAATGTTTAGACTTTGGAAATGTTTTAATTATATTATTTAATTCTATGAATTAAGTTACTAGATATTTTAAATATAAAAATATTTCCAAACACTTCAGTATCTCAATACTATTCCAAATTGTACCAATAGGAATACATATTTCTTACAATCACCATGTATTGAAGACAAGTCAAACATTGCAAATTAAACCATTGTCTCTTGACTAAAGTAAAGCATAATGGAAATCAAATATGGTCCTCAACTAAAATTTTGATCTTGGAAGGAGCATCTTCATATATACATTATAATTGGCATTGTAAAGGCATTGTCACCTTAGTCTCCTAAGTCAATTTGGTACTTGGCTTAGGTAGTTAGTGCAACATCTTCTACTCTAGGGACAAACTCTCCAAATTTTTTGGTAGCTTGAAGACTTCATCATGCACTCCCCATGCTTTGAAACCAAAGATACTTTGGCAAAGACCAATGATGATAAATGAACTATAAAGAAGTTCCAACTAAGGGGAGATCCAAGAGTAAAGTCATTAAAGCTTTCCAAGCATCCATTCTTGCCGAGGCAAGTTTGCATGGCATGATAGGATGGGGACTAACTTGCCCAAATATTAAATTGCTTTAGTTGTACCAACTTGACCATTTCTAATGCAAATTTGGCTATCCCACATTAGAGATGCCTTCTTGGAGAAGAGCCTATAATCAAGTTAGTAATTGATTGTTAAAGGCATTGATGATTGGAACTTGTTGCCTCTAGCCTAGCCAGGTGAATAAATCTAAATAATTGACTTTGATAGATCTGTAGATGGCATGGAAATATTAGCTATTGGAACTAGAAGGATTTATGTTCAATTTTGAGGAGTGATTAGGCTCTTGACATATAATTGAAGTTTTTTGTGATAGGCAACTTGACACTAAGATTTATATGTATTATTTCCCATTATTCATGCTAATTTTGAGGTTTTCAATTGCTAAGTGAAGTAATTCCCATGGTGTCACTTAGAAATGTCTCTGACAAACCATTATTAATTACCTTGTAGACACAAATAGAATATAAAACTCACATAAGGGATGTGATATCATCAATTACCTTAAAAGATTCAACAATAGACAAATTAGATTAGTTTTATAAATAGTGGCACCTTATGTTTTATATTTTATTAGATATCTCAATAATGAACTTGTATATTATGCATCTAGAGGTTTATAATGACCACTTGGTGATGAAAGAATTCCAATGGTGAACACATCAACAATTTTGTACAAGTATGTGATTGAGAAACTATAGACAAAGTGGTTTAAAAGACAACATTATATGGCTCAAATCTTGCCTAATAATTTCAGAATTTATTGTTCACCATTAACTAAGATTCATTGGTAATGAATCTTAGTAATGACCATTACAAAGATTGGTGTTGCATTTGGGTTACATGTGCTTGTGTTGAGGTTGCTCATAGGCATGCTATTCATTAAAAGTATCTTCATGATGACATTCATTGATTGACATGTTTTATTTCTTGTTTGTTTCACTATATCAGTAATTAGATTATAGTATAATATATATTTCCAAAATTCAAAGAATCATAAAATTATCTTCAATATAATTGATTATTTTGAAAATTTTGAAATTTTCTCCTACTATCTATCTAAATCACTAATTGTGATTAATTACTTTGCAATAGTTGTTTAGAATGAATTATAGTAACATGCAATAATTATTGCAAAGGTAGATGTATTACCAATAAAATCTGTAATACTATAATGATTCTAGCATATAAAAGTCTACCTAGGTTCACTAGTTGGAGGAACAAATGAAAGTCACTCATTAAATTTGAACTAATCATAGTCTTCTTTGTTGAGGTCCTTCTCCATATTTATAGCAATCCAAATATGATACAATAGGCTACAAGAACCTTTCAAATATATATATATATATATATGGCCCATATGAATAATCCTCTAATTTGGAACTTGATATTGCCAAGGGTGTAGTAGTATTGACAACAACAACATGATTTTGCAAGTAGGTTATGATGAGTTAGGAGTTCATAGATTGTTTATTTATGTCAGTTTTCAAAAAATATGTTTGTAGATGATTTTTAAATCCATAATCTATTTGTTTGAATTTGATTTCTAAATTCTTTTTCATTCATATAAATTCTATTACATTTGTCTTGCTAGAAAATTTTCACAATCTATTTTCACTTAATAAGTATTATAAAAATTGTAGAAGTCTTAAAAAGCTATATAGTAGGCTGTTATATCTCCAAAATTTTCAAAAGATTGGCCTTTTTCTAAAAAAATTAGACTTTTAAATTTGAAAAGAAAAAAAATTTCAATATTTTAATAAATTTTTGTACTTTTGATTATTTATTTATTTCAAAATCTTACATATTCTATGCTCCTATTATATTTTATAAGATTAGTTGCAATATTATAAATTTCAAAGCCTTCCTAAGGTCTTGGAATGTTTTGTAATCCATCTTAAGATTGAACAAAATAGAGGATGAAACCCAAACTAATTTGTGAAGTTCATTATACAAGTTGTCTAATTGCCTCATCCAATATAACCATTGCTTAAATTTTTGTTGAAGAAGGATAATGACCTATTAAAAAATTACCCTATTAGTATGATAAGTTGGTTTCAAGGGAGACGGTCAAGTAGGAAATCTATGTTAATAGGTTCAATCTTTAAAACAAGTGACATAACTTCAAATTAACACAATCATTTATTTTTCTTGACTCAACCAAGGCATTCAATTGAATTCCAAATTAGACTCACATTCCCAACTTAGAACTCATCAATTACATTACAACAACATTACACATCCCAATTGGTATTCACTACTTGTAATTATTTAATTTTATAAAACTTCTAACTTGACTCCCAATTTATTCATTCAAAGAATCAATCAATTTCATAAACATAAGCATTTATAAAAAACACATAGGAACCAATTTAGCTAAAATTATTTTTTATTATACTGCCAAATTGGTGAAAGATTCACTATTTACAATTTGTGTACACATATTCTCTTCAACTTCTACTTCCTCCCAACTAGGACACATATACTTCATCGCATCACTTCATTATACTTAAACAACTTGAACCATCTTCATGATTTTGTAAGCACATTCACTCTACACACAAACACACCAAACAACCTTACAAAATTAATCTCCTAGACTCCCAAAATCAAAGAAAAATACACAACCATCTTTAGGTTGGGACTCTCACTCGTCTCTTATGTAGTGGGTGAAGAAAATGAGAGATAAACCAACCCAAATAGGAATCCAAAGTGGGCGGTTACCAAATTGAGAAAGACAACTAACTATCCAATCACTACCAACTTGGAATACACAACAACCCTTAAATTCCCAATTGGACTTAAAACATGCTAATCGGCAACCTCATCATAACTGCACTTCCTCCAACTTAGACATAACTAACTAAACATTGAATCATAGAAACTCAAATTGGTCACACGTTGATCACTCCCCACTAGTCACAAATATCCATATACACTCACATGTACTGACTTGATCCATTTTCAACCACTTCAATTTAGGACACAACAATAAAACAAAATGACCAATTTGATCTCTTCATATTCCAAATGACTATCAAAAAGCAATAATTAACACCGAAAATCTTCACAAAAAATCAAAATTCAAGTCCTAATCGTTTATCTACAATTTTAAATACTCATAAGTTTTGCAATGACAATCCAAATGAGATGTTTTTAGTGCAACATTAGTACAAAACACACCTTGTTTATGTTTTTCAAGATTTCCTAGACATTTTTCATGATAAATTTTGTTATTCTAAGCCTTAGGGCTCAAATGAAATTTGGATAAGCTCTTATAATCTCAATTTTTGGCGAATTTTATTAAAGCTTGTTTTTAATATAGAAAAACAAATAAACTTTTTCAAAAGATATTTTTTATTTCAATTGGTGCCTACAAGGAGTAGGAGTGAACATTATGCCACTCTAAGCTCAATATGCTTGTGTTTGGACAACAACTCAAAATAAATTGGTTTGATTTTTTTTCTCACAAATATATATTTATCTAAATAAAAAGAGTTGGTTTATTCCATTTGAATTAGTAATGAGAAAGTTACAAAGCATTGTCTTTTGTGAATAATTAGAACATCTTTCTAAAAAATAAAATACTAGACTCATTATTTTTCAAAAAGAAAAGGTCTATAGGATTCATTATGTTTGCTAAAACAATCTCAACATTGGCATTAGCATGGTTCAAATCCTTTTTAGAACTATTAATGATTTAGTTTTTTCTATCAAAACAAATTATTTTTTAATTATTTTTTAGGGAATTTACTTAATTACTTAATTACTTAATTATTTTCAATTTCATTCTTCAAGATGAATATTTTTAATTCAAAATTTGAGGTATATAAATTCTTAGTTAACTTCTAAAGGATTATTGTTCCTTCAAGGAATAAATTGGATTTGGGGTAGGAACCTACGGTCTCAATTTTTGTCACGATTTAGAAAAAAAATTGTAAATAGAAAAATTGATTAGCTTCATGAGAATATATATATTTTTTCATTTGGTGCCTAGGAACAAAAGTAATGTCCAAATAAGCTCAAAACATCAAAGACTAAACAACAAAAAAACAATTGAATTAATTTTGTTTCATATATTATATTTTTATCTACATAGAAAGTTTTGATTTATTTAGTATCAATAAGTAATGTGAAAATTATAGAAAATTTTGTTTTTTAGGCAAGTAGAGCATCTTTGTGAAAAAATGACATGTAGGATTCATTTCCCAATGCAATTTTTGCAATTTAAAAAAAAACTCCACTTGGTTTACTTTGATTGATAGAACAATACCTTCATTGGGCTTAGTGTGCTTTAATTCCATCTTAAAGATATTAAAAATTTAGATTATCCTTCTATCTCATACCCGCTTCTACTTAACAATTTTTTAAAGAATGAAAATTAAATTTTTTTGAATTTTACTTTTCTTTCTCTAGATTCTTAACTCAATTCCCCACTATAAAAATTTTAATTTCAAAATTTTTAGTGTAAAAAATTTAAGTTAAGAAGGTTCAAAGTTAAATAGTCTATTCCTACATTGTGCAAAAAAACTAGTTTTCTTCACTGCAAACGTAAATATCTTGCAATTTGTGCAAGCAAAATTTTGGATATTTATTCCACATGCTCTAAATACTAATTAGGTGTAATATCCTATGGTTCAATGTACCAAAAAAACAATTTTCAAATTTTTTTAATTCTTTGAAATAGGATTGGCAATTTTGAGTAATTTTTGGTGAAAAAGAGGCCTCGGTCCTTTGAGGGTTAAGAGGATCAAAAGCCTTGTAATTTAGTATAGTAGGGTGCAAAAATAAATGTGTTTTCTTTTCTTTTAATGCAAACCTCTAATATTCTATCTTATCAAAGATTTTGAAATTTCTTCACACACATTCTCATGCTAGTCTAGTGCAAGATCCTATAGTTAAATCCTATAGTTAGCCATATGCAAAGAAAACATCTCTTTTTCTATTTCTACAATTTGCATTAGAAATATTAGTTTGGAAATGTTTTTAAAAAAATTCACAAGTCTTAATTCATTTTAATATATTGTATAAAAACAAGTATAAATTTTTTTTATAAGAAATGTAAGTAATAGTCTTTGGCATTATTGAAAGTGCGACGCAATTTATGGATTAAAAAAATATAGATTAGAATGATCATCAGTCTTGAAAGAAATGAAACTTCTTTGAGTATGCCTCAAAGTTCACAATTTTTTGCCATTCCAATTGCCAATATATATTTTGATTGATCAAACAAGTCTTTGGAAGGCTCCAACTCTTTCATATGGATAAACTCCAACCTCTATACCACTTATTTTATAACTCCAACATTTAACTTATTTAAAAATATTGAATTTTGTAGGAATTTCATTAATCCAAAATGAAAAGATACACTCCTTTATTACTAATAAATACACTAACTATAGGAAGATAATGGAAAAAAAACCCTTGAAGAATGTAAATCAACTTAAAAGGAATATTCTAAAATTTTCATTCCAAGATTTTGAAAATTTAAATGATTTGGTTTGAATTTTTTTGTACGAAGTCTCTTTTTAATTTTGTTGAAATTTTGTTGGTAATTTTCAAAGTCAAAAATTTATTTTTTGAATTGGACTTTATAATCTTAATATCAAGTAGGATAGATGTATCTATCATTTCATGTTTTAAAGTTCACATAGGAATATTGGTAAAAAATTAGGGATTCTAATTTAGAGTATGCTACAAAAAATTTAGATAGATGAATTGACTTTCCTAAAAACTTTTCAAAACCAAATTTGGTAATAGTTGTACAGGCCTTGTTGATTTAAAGTTCTAAAAGAATCTTTTGGAGTCTTTTGAAAATATGAATCACTTATCATTGAGTATTATGTTCCTATAATTGTTTTAGCTAACCAATTCAACATTTTATTGCAAATATTGTTCACAACCAACAATTCTTCAAATGTGGATGATATGTACTCATATCAAGTAATAACCCTTATGCCACATTTAACTACTTTTGGACTTTTGAAAGTCCAAAATTAATAATGGTCATCAAGAGAAAAAAAATTATCATTAGGAGATAATGCAAAACATTGGAAAATCTATGCAAAACATTAGGGGTCTCTCACTCTTGCGATTGGAGGACCCAGAACATTAGGAAATCTATGCAAAACATTGAGGGACCCCACGATCTTCAGTCCAGATTTCAATGAATAGTCCAAAAGTAGTTAAATGTGGCATCCTTGAAATCAATGTTCATCTTAAGTTTAGTTGTTTTATCCTTTATTCTACTTGATGATTGGCCACTTGGCTATTTATTGACTGTATGTCGTGAGCAAGGATGGATTCTCCTAGCAATACAACTCGAGACAAATTATGAAATTCATTAGAAGAAATTTGAGGTCTCTATAGGGCCGTTTCAATTCTGTTCCCAATACTGCTAGCTGTTGTTAGGTCAACAATTACAAAAAAAATTTATTAAGAAAAAAAAGTTTAGTCCTGAAATGAAAAATAAAAGTCTTTAAATTAAAAAAAAATTGATGACGTGGTACTCTCTCGACCACGTCCGATTTGCGTTCCCACGGTAGTTTTGGCATTCCCAGGGCCTAATAATTCACGGCCCTGTAGAGACCTCAAATCTTTTCTAATGAGTAAGTTATATAATCTAGCATCCTTGTAGGTACTACTTCTAGGCAACTCATTTTTTTGTTAATAAAAGAAGACAAGAATACCAATAGTATAGAATTGACTTCCATTCAAATCAAGGATGCAAGAATAGGGTCGTAGGGTGCACAATGATAGGTGAATGCGCAATAATGAGGTCACATATGTTATATCCTACATTCAAAAGAATTTTGATGAATTTTATATTGTAAACTCTTAAGTAATTTGTGCAAGGTTCAATGAAATTAAAGAATGGTAGACTGAAACAAATAACAAATTGTCATTTTAAAATGGCAATAAAAATCAATTTTGAAATGTAAGCGTTTTTTAAGAATACTATGTCATAAAAAACAAAAAATCAAGTGAAATCAAAGATGTCTACTCCCATGAATTTCAAATGCTAATGAATTTTGATACATATATCACCTAGTATCATTCAAACATCATTTATATAAGAATTCGTTGGAGAATTTGCCTTTTATTGGAGAAAAAAACTTTATGGAGGCAAAATCTTCTATATTTGATTTAGTTCATATTTTATTCTTTTGGTCTTATTCAATTGCATGATAGATACAAAAAAAACATTTAAAAATAAATTACAAAAGATGCTTTGAAAATAGGCATCTGCCAATTTTCTAAAAGTAGGTAAATACTTTATTCATTTGACCTTGAATTGTATGATATAGAAAAAAATAAAAAACTTAACATTAATAAAACAATATGAATCAAGAAGGGTTCAATACACATTTTTCACAATATAGTAGGGATGTGATATAAACTAAATTCAAAATAAGTATCTATGATGAGCTCAAAGAATGAGACCATGACTTTATATCCAAAAGATGCAATAGAGTGTGTTTTTTTGTAAAAACTTAACCCCGTATTGCCAAAAAACTTAGGTTGTTGATATTTTTTTAGATTACCCCTTCCAGTGACATTGATTAAAAAACAACTTGGGATACGGATATGGGATATTGTACTAATCTTGGAACTAGATACAGATATGAGACATTGTATTATTTTTGGATATGGGTAGACATACATGATATTGTATTGGAATGGGTACTTGATATGGATATGGATACATAATATTATACTACAGCAAGGTATGGTTACAAGATATGGGATATGGCGGATTGGAATAAATTCCATATAGAATGCCAAACCTAATGGCTTCTCAAAATTACACATAGGAATAAGGGAAGAGGGGGGAAAATAAAACAAATTAAATTTAAATTAATTTAAATTATTATTTTCAATTCAAAGGGGAGGAAGTAAATGAAGTGAATTTAAATTAATATAACTCTTTTGAGCTCATTTTGACAGTTCTTCACTATGCACCCAAAGGATGTAAACATCTTCTAAATATTATTTTCAATCTTTCTTCTTCTTTTGAAGGAGCCATTTTGAGCAATGGAGCATTGAGAAAGTACAAAGACAGCATCCATAGGTTGCACAAATTTTAGGGCCAAGAAAAATAATGCCCATCAATCCAAACAAAGAAAAGCACCAAAGGCCCAAAGATGAATCAAAGAACAAGCCCCTAAATGCAAAATAAAAACAAGAAACAAAAGAATACAACCCCACAAGGCAAAGAGTGACTAAGACCTCAACAAAAACCCAAAGGACTTAAGTATAAAAGAAAATGACAAGGAAATTAGGACACCTCCATTGGTGAAAGCAAACAAACAATATAAGTGACTATTTGATTAGAGTAAAATTTAAGAGCCACAACTATTCTAATTTGCCTCGTCCCCTCTTAGTTGTATAGTAATATAGGGCTTTAAGCTTTATCTGACTGAAGAGTTTATTTTAAAATTGTTGTCTTGATATCAACAAATCATATTTTGTTATCGCAACCCTATAATGATAATCATTAAAAGAAAAAAAAATCCCTACATCATCTAAATTGAACGAATACATTATAATTATATTAATAAAAATGAAATCAATTAGAGTCTCCACTAACCATACAATACATCACAAATTCCATTGACCATACAAGTGAATTTTGATTTGTGTTAAGTACGAAAGGGCTTATTTTCTTGACATTTAGACTTTTACAATTGATATTTAGCTTAACAAAAAACATATGTGCTAATTAAAACTTTAGATGGTGTAAGCTTCAACATTGTTGAAAGTATAGGTAAGCGTTCAAAATAAACCTCACAAAAAGAAACTTAACACCTAGAAGTTGGGCCGATTTCCCTCAAGGCCAATTGCACAAAATTTCCATTTTTTTTTAGGTTTAAGGCCATTTTAACTATTCATTAAAATAGGAATATAATAGGGATCAATTTTCTTACATATATAGGCCTAGAGGCCAAGAAGCTATGCTAATTCAATAAAACCTAGAAAATTTTGTGCCCCTCCTTCCCCCTTTTTCTCTTTTCATTGCCATTTGGACCAAAGGAGCCATTCAAATTTGTTGAAAAAATAATTTTTAATAAAAAGAGTTTTTTTTTATTGAATTCTGACATAGGCCCTAAGGATTGACCTTTTATTCATTGAGCTTAGGCCATATTAGATCGTGTTTTTTTAAATAAAAAATTGATTCTACCAAATTGGTTTCTATGCTTGGAATAAAGGGATTTAGACTGATTACAACCTTTTGGACTAATCACAAGCCTAGGTATGCAACTCTTGTATTATATGTAGGGGTCATCAATATTAAAAAGGCTTAAAAGACATTTCTATAAAAATTATATTCAAATTAAAAAGACCAAAATAAAAACAAATTAAATGTAGAAAAAGTTAGGTTCCACAAATATTAGAATAAAAAATCACAATATTTATAAAGAATTGAAACACCTATGAATAAAGCTTCAAAAGTTGGGTAGCTCAGCCTATGATACATGTATTAAAAAAAATTCATATAATTAATTTTTTAATTCTATTATTGTCCTAAAAAAATACTCATTTCAAGTATATAATTACATTTTTGAATTCCTTGTTGAAAAGGTTACAAGATTTTCTACATTATAAGAAATTTTATTCCTTGAGAGTGAACAAAAATGCATTATAAGTAATTAAAACTAGGGCCATGTAATATGGGACTTCCATACCCAAGATCACAAGTGAGGATTTGGGGCCTCTTACACAACAAAATCACTTAACCTCTAAATGTATCCAATAATAAGGGCGAGGTTTCATTCCATTGTCCATTCAATAACAAGGATCAGGATGAACTACCCCCCTTGCTTGTCCCTCCAAAGTCCTTCCAGGGGTGCATGTGAAAAAAACCACCTATTTTATGCTTAAAACATTTATCCTCTACACCTCTCCTAGCTATTTCAAGGCCTCTGATTGCAAATTTGATCGTGGCAAAAAAAATTTAGCGGGTTTAGAGGGGGGGGGGGGACGAGCGAGGGGGGTCAGTTCACCCCGGCCGTAACAAGGCGAGGTTCCACCCCTTCCCGTTCCGTTCCATTATATATCCAAGCCAAAGCCAGGGTACATGACGGATTTCCGCTGTCCCCACTTGAGAAAAACAAGGACGGAGGTCTAGAAAGATCAGTAGCGGGTATCCGGAATGGCGGAGCCCAAGTGGTTCGCAAACAGGACAGGATGCACATGTTGAGGTAATTACCAAGGCACGATCCCTTCTAGAATTGGAGTTTTCCTTCCTTCTCTCTCTCTCTTATCATTACCAAGGACGGAAGGGCAGCCCCTCCCGGACTCCCGGCTCTTGCACTCCTCCGGAAATGGTGGGACGCTGCCGCAAGAGCCAGTGGAACAGTGCGTGAGTGGTGTGAGCACCCAGCCCATGAGATAAGGAGCACAAAAACATAGGACAACGCTGGTCACGCCGCGACACAGGAACATAGGAGCATACTGTACTGTAGGACCGCCCAACCAACACAAAGTCACAAACACCAACCCAGTCTCACGCTACTCCTACACTACGAGGAACATAATAACGGTACAGTAACGTAGGAGGAGCAAATCTAGGCCCCACCCCTCCTTCTCTCGCAGGGTAGGCTCTAGGCACGCCAACAGGGATCGCGGCCGGGCAGGAAGGCAAACAGGCAGGCACTCCAACAGGCAAGCAGGCAGGCGGGTATGACAGGGAGGCGAAGAGACGGTCCGTTCCATTGCGGCGGAGGAGGACGGTGCTATGATAACTCAGTACTCCTGTTGCTATGGTTGCTGTCCTCCTAGCTCAGACAGACTTCAACAGTAAGGAGTCCCTGGAGTTCAGTGACTTCAGTCCCTTGAATCCCTCAAGTCCCTGAAAATCCCTGGGAACAAGCCAGTGTGCTCCTGGCGTGGCGTTGGGGACTTGGGGGGGGGGGGGGGGGGAGATGACGACGAAGACGACGACGATTAGGCTTCCAGCGCTTGCCAACGCACACAAGGCTCATGTCATAAGTCTAGCGATTCCGCTGCACCAGCAGCTGCAGCAGTAGCAGCTTTCAAACCTCGACTGCCGCACCCAATAGCTTAATCCAGTCAGCCGCTTTGGAATGAAAGCCAACGGGACCCGCCTCCATCTCCTCCTCCGTTCTCCTCATTCCTGGGCTCACTGCTGGACTCCAGCCTCCTCTCAGCTTCCACTGCATAACAGGACAAACCACGGCTTCTCAGGCCGCAAACTTCCACTTCGTTGGCCAGTACAGAAGAATAGCACGCGCCCCCTTATTAGCTTATTAGCTTTTTTGCTTCCTACTTCACTTGCCCCAGCCTTCCTTGTTCGTCAATTAATGCCAATGTCATCGTACTTCGACGAAGAAGAAGACGAAGACGACTACTGCTAAGTTAGGACTGTTGATTGATTAGCAGTCTTCTGCTCGTGCAGGGCAGGGCAGGTCTGCGCAGTCATAGCAGGCTGGAAGGGCCTGGAGCTTCCTGCCACTCATTCCTTCCTCATTCATTACTTCATTCCTCCATTCATTCCCTGGCCTGCTGATTATTCTTCTTTGGCCGCACAGAAGCTGCGCGCACTGGGAACCGAACTTACACCGCAGGTTTTTTCTGAAAGAGTGAGGGAGTGCGTGAGCAAGACAGTGCTGATCTCTTTGGGATGAGAGACTCTTTCTGGAGTGGGATCCAGTGCAGACTCTCCTTTATTGCTTCCCAGTTGGTCGCTGCTGATCCCGTGCTTGGTATGATGAGCTAGCGCCTCCTTTTTGGGTGGGATCCAGACGGACTTGGGGTCGGGGAGCTAGCATCATTGGGGATCGATTGCATTGATTTCTGAGTTTTCTGAGATATTTTGGGGGTTTGGATTTGGGTTTGCGAGTGCGTTTGATCGTTGGGGGATCATATTCTTGGTGATCTTGCGGCGAGCGAGCGAGCGAGGGGAGCTACATGTGGACTCAGAAAGCATGTCCTTGCTGGTCCAGTCGAGGCGGGGAATTGGTGGTGGGACGGGGGAATGGGGGTGAGCAGCCACAATGCAATGACTTTCGGCGGATAGAGCTGCAGCTGCAACTGCGGCAGAAGAAGCAGCTGCGGCTGCAGCGGCTCACCATGGTGGCGAAAGTTGCAGTGGGCGATGGTGGCAGGCAGGCGAGGATGTTCACAGAAGGCGGCGAGACAACGACGACAAAGAAGAACCACCACCACAACAACATGGGGTGCTTGGAATTCGCCCCTGGGAGGTTGGACAATGCGGACCGAAAGGTCACGGGCGTGGGCACGCAGAAAGGGCGCGTGGTGGTAATTGCAGGGCCGACGGCCGTTGGCAAGTCGAGAATCGCGATAGCCTTGGCCAAGCAGCTCAGGGGCGAGATCATCAGTGCCGATTCCATACAGGTTTTTAGCCTGCTGGTTCTCTCATTTTCGATCTTTCTGTTGCGTCCCATAGTAATTCTTGCTTTCTCAATGCCTCAGAACAGGGTTACCTGCTGATCAGTCAGTTCTTTATAACTCGTAACTTTCGCCACTCTCGACTTGGAGTCCACTTCTTACTTCCTCTGTTTGCGCGTCGTCCATTTCTGATCACACGCCCCCAATTTTGAGCTCACGACCGCTCGCGCAATCACACAATGTGGATGTCGAAGCTAGGTCGTCCGCCACTCTGTGTTTGCGAGTTTGATGACCTTTTCAAGAATGTCGCGACAACCACTCCGTTGGACGGGCGCTTCCGTAATCCTGAACGAATGCGTGTTTCACAATTCCTTTTCTGTTGTCTTGGATCACCATCCACCCGAGTACACCAGCAATTGAATCAACCTGCTTGGTAGAAGCAACTCATTCTTTCCCGCCAAAGAGAATCTCCTGGCTGGAACTCCATTTGGAGCGCCACTGTAGAAGGTCGAGGGGTTGCAGACTTTGGGTGAGGCCCCTGAAGTGAACAATTTTTGAATTGCAGGTGTATCAAGGCATGGACGTCGGAAGCGCCAAAACACCGGACAATGAGCGAGAGGTGGGTTCGCGATCGGTTTCTTTTTCGTGCTGTACCTTTGTTACGCTTCCCCTGTTTGAATTCTTGTCAAGGCTAACGGGAAGATCGACCGTCCGAAGATCGATTGCGTTCACATCTTTGCTTGGCCTATTTTGAAATTTTAGTTATCACCGTGTGCAGGGCATTCCGCATCACCTCCTCGACATGGTTTATCCCACAGAAGGTTAGTGACCGATGCCTGCCACTTGTAACTTTCTTTAAGCCTGTAGAAATTTGTCCAAATTGTAACCGCATTCTTTAAGCTTGTGGAAAGACCGTAGTATAAATTTCCTCAAGCATATTGTAGTTCCGTTGCTTCGATCGCTTACCAATTCTGATTTGCTAGGGGCAGACTACTCAGCGAGCCGATTTTTCAAGGACGCCCGAGCGGCGACGGAGCTGGTGCTAACGCGCAAGCGCGTGCCCATCGTCGTGGGAGGCACATGCACTTACATGCGCTGGTACGGACACCATCGCCTACCAGCTCAAGCATTCACCGGTGCGAGAGCGTGCAAGCATTCCTTCAGGAGTTTGTGGACAATTGCGTTTGGGGAGCGTCAATGGTTGCCACAATTTCCTAACGAACTGATCGACCCATTTTCAGGTACATGAATGGAAAAGCTGGAGCGCCCAAAGCCACTCCTGAGGTGAGCGCCGCCATCGACAACGAGATTCGGCAGTTGGCCAGTCTCCCCGACGGCTGGGACACTGCTGTGCACAAGCTCGCGCAAGCGGGGGATCCTACAACAGCGAACAACTTGTCTCCCAACGATTGGTATCACCTTCATCGAGCTCTCGAAGTCATCACGGTTAGTCACAACGCAAACCGCCTTCTCTCACAAATCCTTGTATTCACACACAAGTACATGCCCCTCAAAGACCAAGTGGAGTCTCATGTTTTTCTTACCAGTTTTGAGTTCAGAAGTTGGGGACTTTCTGTTTTCCGATTATGAATATTTTCATGCACAACGTTCTTCTGAATTCTGTTATTTTCGCAATATTGTCAATCAAATTGGTCAATTTATTACCTTGAATTCTTGGCCTTTCAAGGAGGTCAAGTTGATTAATACTACCCTGGTATGAGAAATGGTCGTCTGCTTTAACTACTTAGGCAGTTAAAAGTGAAACGGGAAGTTGACACAGAGCTGAGTTCGGAGTGGTGGTGCTGCTGCAGGTTTCTGGTCAGCCTCGGGGAGCGTTTCCCAAGCCCTTCAACTACACGCTAGATCACATGGACGGGTCCGAGTGGGACTACGACTATGATTTTCAGTGCTACTTTTTGTACCAGCATCGGGCAGAACTGTATCATTGGATAGACTACCGTTGCGAACAGATGCTTGCAGGTATGACGATGCAATTGGTTGTAAGTTGCAGTTTCTGCCAGCATATTCTGCAGGCCTGGGCCATGTGGCTACCATTTTTTCATGACAATGCCGATTATTTGGTGTGAAAAATGATAGAATTCAAAATGTTTGCAGATCTACGAAAGGGTTTGCTGGTAGAGGCATCTTGGCTCCTAGATCTCGGGTTAAAGCCTGATACCAGTTCCGCATCTCGTGGAATCGGCTACCAGGAAGTAAGTCACAGGCGATACTACTGTTTATTGGTCAAGGTCATGTCATATATTCAGATGTACCCTGTTGTGTAGATGGTGTGCATGTTTCTTCCTCATTGTTGCAATGTGACTTGACAGCAGCGATCCATGAAGTGTAAATTGACGTTACTCACAAGTGGTGGATATTATATATCAGGCAATGGAGTTTCTGGTGGAATGTCGAGAAGCTGGGGGGAATACAACCGAAGAGAAGTTCTTGGCTTTTCTGTCAGATTTTCAACATGTTTCAAGGTGCGATCTTAGATCGGTTGGCACATCCTGGATTACGTTTTCCTTGTCTACGTACTCCACTCTCGCAATCGTAAATTAATGGCCTCTTTTTGCTTTAGCAGAAGCCTGGTGAAAAAACAACTCGCATGGTTTCGGAGCGAACAACATAGCGATGTAAAGCAATTCCACTGGATTGACGCTTCTCAGCCTACGGTAAGTTTGAATCCTCTGACTGGCCGCAGTGCATCGTGAACCACACGTCCCTAGTTTCCAGACTCGTTAATCGGCAGTCACAATCAGCCAGCCAGTCTTCCTTGCTGTTTTATAATTGGAAGACTTGTCGATATGGAAGATCACGATATGCTCAAGTGCGCTCACAACCATCATTGGAATTATTGATGTCTGTCGAGTACTGCGCAAAGCTCAGGTCGGGTGCTGGGTAAAGGTCAGGTCGAGTACTATGGAAAGTTCAGATCCAAGTACTTCGTAAAGTTCAGAACATAGTTCAAGTCGCTGTTCGGCGTGTTAATGTGCAGGACAAGATTTTGGAAGCTCTGAGGAAAGAATATTGGCGTCGCCCAGATTACCCCTCTGAATTGAGCGGAAGCGATGCTCGCAAATGCGCCAGCTACAAAGAGGGCAAGATACTGAAATACTACGAGGTTAAAAATAGGTACAAATTTTCGCCAAACTTGTAACTCGTGAAGCAGTTGTTATTTCAGTGAAATTTTTGTTTCAATCTGTTAAAAGGACAGTTTCCTAACAAGGGTTGTATCATGCAGGATTTTCAATAACTCAGCAGCGGTCGCTCCCGTTTTGAAATGGGTGAAGCGGACTCAAGGAGATCGGAGATTTCGATGGAATGTAATTAGATGATGATTAGCCGAAACTACTGGGGACGAAAACCATATTGAATCCTGGTCACTATTTTCTCCTCTTAAAGCAGGCCGCCCGTAACAGGCCTCTGTAACATTATGGTGAGGTAGTATCAACAAGGATGTAATTAGGGAATGCAATTTTGGTAGGCGAAACTTTTTGTTCCCCTCATTCTTTAAGAACAATCTGTCCCGCAATCTGTACATGCTGAATTCTCATTTAATCCACAAATTTGCGAAAATGAGTAAAATTCTCTTCCTCATTTGTGTATTTGCCAAATTTCTGTCTCCTGGTCATTTATCCCCAATTTATTGAAATTTGTTATATGATCCCTCCTCATGCAACTTTAATATTTGGCTCGCATTCCAGCCTTACATGATATACGGGCTAACGCTGTGCGAATTCAGTTCACGTAGCTGAATTATTTACTGTAAAGGCTGAGAGCTATGTATCAAAACCAAGTGCCAAAGGACTTCAGGTAGAGGTGAAATACATGAGTTTCATACGCAGCAGGATTGTACTTTGTAGAGGGTGATAGGATAATAGCTGTGCTGAGGTTGATTGACAAAATTTTGAAGAGGGTGATAGACAGCAAATTTTGTATTCTGTAAACGCGTGAGAGGCAAACGTTTACGGAGATGGAGATAGACAACAAGTTTTGTACTGTGTAAAAGATGATCAACAAAGAGTTCTCTACTGCTTAGAGGTAGATAATAAGGCTTGAGGTGATGAAATATTTAAACACATTAAAATCATCATTTATAAACCATGTACATTTTGTATTTTATAGTGCACCCACATTCAAAGAGACTTTAGGGAATGGATTTTGAGTCAAGTGGCTACATCAAGGGAATGGTTGACAATAAGTTGACATCTTCAATTGTTTGAGCCCTAACATTCTATGTCTGATCTTCTAATCTTGTTCATCTAATCTATTATAAATTCTTTCCATTCCTTATCAGAATTCATTTATATTCTTGAGAAATAAAATTATTTTTCCACTCTTGAAACATAAATTTATGAACCTTGTTTTCATTGTTCTTAACCTTTGAAGGTAGAGTTGTTGAGGTGGATTGAGGTTGACCTTTGAGAGCAAAATTGTTGAGTTAAATTGAGATTGAATTGAATTTTTCAACTGGGATTGAATTGTAGGTTACCATTTAATGAATCAATGCAATTTCTATATCCAATACTAATAGAAAAGAAGATTTTGGGGTACCAAAATCCACCATTTAATGAATCGATACCAAGAACGTCTTGGATATTAGCTTGACAAACTAACTAAATTGATTCTCCTATGCACTTGTCTAAACTAACTAAATTAATTCTCCTATGCACTTGTCTAAAGCTTAGTGATTCTCCTATACCAAGAAAGTCTTGGACATTAACTTGACAAACGAACTAAATTGATTTTTCTACGCACTTGTCTAGAGCTTAGTGATTCTCCTACACTAAGAAAATCTTGGACATTAGCTTGACAAATTAACTAGATTGATTCTCCTATGCACTTGTCTAGAGCCTCGCGATTCTCCTATACACTTGTTTAGAGCTTAGTGATTCTCCTATGCACTTGTCTAAAGCCTAGTGATTCTCCTACGCACTTGTCTAGAGTTTTGTTTCCCAAGACCTCCTTCAATTCCCAAGGACCGCACAAGTTAGTTGAGAGTTTTTCTCCGCAACCAAGCATGATTGATCATTGTGAAGCGCTTATTAGTTGCAACTATCCATCTAATTTTGAACCTATCCGTGGAAGCCTCTAATCTACTCTTTTGAACCCAATGAACAACCCCATGTGCCGCTCTCCCCCATTTCAGCAAGTGCATCGTCCGTCCTCCGTCCGTCTCTCTCTCTTCCCCAATACGTTAAGTGGAAAGGCTTGGTGGCTTTCCGCTCCCATTGGTGCGCACTATCCCAATAAAAGGCCCTCACTCAGAAAAGGAGCGCTGCACTCAAATGACCTCCCACATTTCTGGGTGCCGTTGATGGTCTGCACCAAAGCTGCTCGCGTGTCTGAAGCCCAGTGAAATCAGCTGGGCTGGTTGGAGCCTCAGGGCTGACACAGGACAGGCAGAATATCAAGCATACCTTTGTCAGGGTGGGATGTTGAAGTTTCCAATGATTTTTCTGAAGCATCCAGAAGCCTTGCAGCCACTGATCCAGTCTGCCTGCAGCGCTTGCAGGACAGTACAAAAAACTTACATACAAAACTGGACAGCCACTGTCTGCCTGAACTGAAATACGGGAAGGCGGAGTATGCTAACTAAAGTAGAGGATGAGAGAATACCTCCGTCACCTCGTTTGGATTTTGGAGTTTCGTGCAGATAGCCGGCTAATCATGGGTGAAGTTGCAGTGTATCATGACGGGGTTCTCTGTGTTGGAGTACCGAGGCCGCGGCTGCTGGTGGGGAGGGCCACCGTTAAGTTCCCTGGCATTGACGGTGAGCTTCAGAAATTCCGTTTCATTTGTTTCAAAAAAAAGAAAGAGAGAGAGAAGAACTCAAAACGGGAGCCTTAGAGTGTCGCTAGTGCTTCAACTTCATATGCAATGTGAAAAGCCATTTCAAGGATCAAGCACTAGGCCACTTATATCTTGTAGAATTATTGTAGTGTGTCCCACTTCATCCCTGCAATAACCTTGTTGTAAATTTGTTGCTACTAGGACCCTCTCACCAATCAATGTGGCTTCCTCTCGCCAATGTTGTTCAAGCTCAAGCGAATGTTGCTCCCTCCTTGACTAATATGTGGCTTGTAAGTAGTTGCATGAACTTTCATGTGGATTCAGAAGACCTGAGAAATACCATGGGTGGAGCATTATGGTGTTTCTTTAAAAAGAGAGGAAAGCAATAATGGTGATGTAGTGGAGCCCAAAAGTGCTGACTTCCCATTTCAATTGCAATCATATTTGTTTTCAAGTTTGTGATAGAACTACTATTACTAATGTTGCAAGCCTTGCAAAAAGTCTTTAGACACTAATCTTAGAGGCAATTTCTATTAGCTAGCTAGAAGCTAGGAACTGCAAGGGCTGCGGAAGATGGATTGACACTCTCTGTAGGCTCGGAGACTACATATAATTTCTATTAGGCTCAAAATTTTGAACTGAGCTCCTTAGAAATCAACAAATATTCTCCACATTATCCTAAAATACATTATTACAACTGAAATCACAAGTGGGTTGATACTTTTGGACATCAAAACTAAGCCTTGAAAACTCAAGAATCAAAGTTTATTGGACATGTAGCCCAAAACTTTTGTATTCTTGTTGAAATTACTCTCCTACAATTGACATTCTAGACACTCCAATTATGCAATTCCTCAAACCATAGACTGGAGGGAGGCATTTCCTTCAAGTGCAATAGAAACAAAGTGTAAGGCTCTAATTTAAAGCTCCAAGAACTCAATGGAAACACACTTTTACATTGTTGGCCAATTCACACTTGTCTAACTTGTAATGAGATACAACAAAGCTTTTGACCTATTGTAAGATATAAGGTAAACTACTCTATCATGGGTAGAATGACTAGCGTAACATAATATTAGTTTTTGAAAGATGTGGGAATAAATTCCAATGGTAGACAAGCAATAAGTAACAACTTTACAATTGAAAATACAATTTTTGGACTTCATGTCATTTTTAAAATTGTGTAGAAGGGAGTTGCCTTAGATTTCCTATGAAAACCCGTAGACATGCTTGGCAATGTCAAATAGATATTGTAGGGCTTCTACCAATCCATGCTTGACTTAACACATGTCCAATCAAGTCTATAATGAATTCAATTCTCAAAGCTCTATATATTTCTATTACTATAATGAATTGATTGGCATTGATTTGAGGCTAACTTGGGGTGAATTGATGTTAGCATATAGCAAGGCATAGATTTTGCCCATTCAAGGCACATGTTATCTTCAATTTATACAATCAACTCCATAAAGTGAGCAATATTTTTTTTCATTTGTATTTTATGTTTTTTAATACAGATAACCTAAAATGGGTCTTTTTACGCCTAGATATTTGGATTGGAAGTTTGAACTGGAATGGGGTGTTCTACCTCAATTATTGGGAATCCAAAATGACAAAATGATGAGACATTTAAAACTTATTGATGAAGTGAACGTAAAGTAGTCTTGTTAAATTTCCAATATTATGAGTTTATGATTTGAAGAAGATTCCTCGTGTAATCAAGGGCAACAACTAGTGTATGGTGATAATATGGACATGGATCTATAATGGTTTACATAATCCCATAGGGTCATTTTAGGTAATATGTGATGACTACCAAAATATATAAACCATTTTAGAACCTTGTCCATTTTACCACCTTCTACCTTAAAGTCTTTAGGGAGAAATCCCTTGCTTGTAAAGAAATGAACCATTTGAGTTATAAGAGTATTTCCAAAAGGGCAATAAGATATAAATATTTTGGATGAATAGGATCTATATCAATGGATAAAAATAGTCGATTTAGTTTATTTTCATTGCAAAAAGTTATTTAAAAACACTCAATGTATTACAATAACTAAAAAACAATGAAAGAATAAAATGGGTAAAATCTAAGGCAATAAAAATTTATGTTTCAATTTAATTTAGAATTATAAAAAATAAACAATGACAATTCCTTGTCACTAATTTGATTTATTTTTTGGTTGGTAGCATTGGAGCACATATAAATTTGTGAGGAATTGGAACTTCTATAAGCTTTCAAAGATTGTGAGAGCTTCCCAAATATTTGATGTAGGTATTTGTGGTGTTGGTTGTGGGGAATTAAGAAGAGCAAATTGCTTTAAATAGATCATATTTTTATTTTCTAACTTTGCATTGTTTATTTAGTATTTCATCACTTTATTGAGATGGTTGTTTGTCATGTAAGAGGTCAATATATGTAAGATAAGTACTTAATTTTGCTCTTGAATTTTTTGAAATTAATGCTCAAAAGGTCACTTTGACTTAGGACTTTGACTTGGTGTTTATTCCTAATGTTGCTTTATTTTTTATAACTTCATGCATAAAATAATATTTAAATGATGGATGAATGCTATTGAAAGGTATTGTTATAGTGTTAGTCACAAGTTTGACATGTTAGCATTATAGGTTAGCATTATTATTAAAGTTGTATGGAAGTTACAATGGTGAGTGTTTTAGTAAGTTACTTTTGTTTCTATTAGGTGTGTAGGTGATTTTTAAAGCAAAGGATGATGTAAGTTGTAGTATTAATTATGCTAGTACTTATACTCTCTTGTTTCTTTTATATTAGTTGGTTTGACAACTTGTACAAACTATGTCGACTTTCAATGAAGCTTGTTGTGTGGTTTACTCAACGTTATAGGTTTGAAGTTTCAAAAATTTGATTCTAATTTTTTACAATGACATTTCCATTTCAATGTATGCTAGCTTCACATCATTTCATGACCTAGGATTTTTGACTTTTGAACCCAAAGTTGACTTGTTTTTTGCAAGTCCATTGTCATAGTTTCTAATGTTTAGTTATTCATTATTGATAAAAAAAAATAGTATGATTTTCAATTTTCAAATATCAAATATACATTTGGCATGAATTTATCAAGATTAATTTTAGAAAGGAGTCACGATTTGGTGTAGCTTTACCTTACATTAACATCACATTGCGTGTTGTTGAACTTACAATTCTATTGTTGAAGTTTCAAAACTAAGTATCACGTCTTTTGCTCTTGCATTACCTCATGACTTACCCGTTGATTTGGATTGCTTGAATTGAAAAGCTGCAAGCCTAAATTTGCACTTTATTGTAGAGCTATGGCTAGATATCTCCAGAATATTTCACCAGAGCCAGTACCCAATGCCAACACTGTGTCACCCAGACCAGTTTGAAAACTAAACCAATCTGCCCTCCCAGATTTTCACACTTCCACCTCTTGGCAATTGGCACTCCAAAATTTTCTACAGCGGCAAGATGCATGCACCAACAAATCCATGCCAGCAGGCAGTATAGCCACTTGCCCTTTTTGTACTTTGAACTTTCGCCAATCTGCCTGGCTTTCTCTTGATTCCATCAGTCCCAGCCCCCAAAAAATCCCTGTCGAAAACCAGGAGGTACAAAAAAACTGAACTACACTGTCTACACATGCCTGCCTACACCTTTTGCACCAATACTTGATCCTAAGAATTGGCCAGGTTTTGACCAATTATTGTTATAAACATTCCTATTACATTCTTTGCCATGCCACACGCCTCCCAAGGTGCCCACCTGCAAGAATTCCCCAGAGCACATGTGAAGTACCAAACTTGCATACTCGTGTCAGGTAGAAGTGTAATGAAATTCTTTCTGTTTGCTTTTCCAGCCAGAGCACGAAAAAAACAGAAATGGAAATTGAAAGGAATTAAAAATTGACGAAAACCCCTGTGACTGACCACTAACCAACCAGCCAATCCAACAGATGAACAGACGAACAAACGAACAAACGAACAAACAAAGAAGCAAAGAAACAAACTGGCGTACTCATGCCCTGAGAGCCCTGAGAAATTGATGCAGTTTGTTAGTGACAGTACCTGTCAGCACAAGACAAAGTTCATTCTCATACCAATGTTGTTGCACAGGCTAACTTACAAACAAGTTCGCAAGGATCTAACTTCCGGGCTCCTCCGTCCACTTGGCTGGAACTCTCCTTCCAGGTGCAGGCATCCAACTGGGGAAACGGGAATAGAACTCTCAGATCTTGTGGAACCGTTCCTAACTTACTTAAGTTAGGGATACGATTCTGGGTCGATCACCTAACTTAGCCACGCATGATTTGTAGCTGCGCAAATTGTCGAATTCCTGTAACATAAGGACTGCCAGATTGGGTGCAGAGTTGAGGTTACAAGTGCTATATATATACATTAATTTTATGTCACAAGAAAACTTCCAGTGCTCAGAGCATGTGAGGAAAAGTTGACGTGATGTGGTGTAAGACTTACAACATTCTGTAGGCCTTGTAAGGGAAGCCTGCACACCTTTTTCGTGGAGATGTGGGAATCAACATTGCACATGCCCCTTGAGACATTCTCTTACTACTCTCAATCAATCACACCACTCTTACGGACTCTGACTTTGTTAAGTTATTCATCACGGGACATTCTCTAGCTTACTACTCTACTCGCACAACTCTTGTGGACTCGGTCTTTGCTATGCTATTCATCATGGGACATTCTCTTGCTACTACTCTACTCACACAACCAACTCTTATGGACTTGGTCTTTGTTATGTTATTCAACCTGGGACATTCTCTTACTACTCTACTCACACAACTCTTACGGACGCAGTCTTGGTTATGTTATTCATGACCCAAAAGAAAATTCTGACACAAACTGTAGCCACTTACATCTGATCAAATCAAAACAAGGGATTCTTCAATGCAACATATAGTAGTCTGCTCTAAAAGTGATCATGAAACAGAGGTACATTTCTCTTTTTTTCAATGTACCACCAGTTTGTATTTGCGTTTGAACTTGTGCCACACTTTTTTCAATGTACCACACAGTGCGTTTGAACTTCAAAAATTCATAACTAATTTCACAAAGGTCTAAAAAAAAATGAAATGACTTGAATTAGATGCCAATTCCATTTTTCTTCCTACGAAAATTTGCTGGAAATTGTTTCAGGGAGTGTAGCTTCCCTGTAAAGGCAATCAGCTCTTAAATGGTTGATTTAAGAGCTGATTAGAGCCTTAGAAGAGCCTCTGAATAATCATAGTTTGAATGGAATGAATCAATATGATTATTACAACTTTCTCTGGTGTGTCTGTCTTACTTGGATTTGCTCAAGTATTATAGAGGGACTTAGTTTAGAGGTCTGTATCTGTTGAAGATTATCCATAAAAACCAAAAATGAGATATTCGTACCCCTACACTTCTTGAATATGGTAACACATCCTGTACTTTCTCACCAATGCTTAGCAAATGGAATTGTGAACAGTTCACACTGAACTTGCTCTGTACCTTGTTATCTAGAAAATCACTTTTCCTTACAGATTATAGCAGAAGTGAATTGAAAAACAATATAGGCAAACATATTTCATAATATATGCAGTCTACAAACACTGACAACAGAAATAGAAGCATCAAACTACTCTTTTTGTAATACAAAAGAACAGATTCTCACCTGAATCTGTTCTTGGTTAGCAGTGAAGATTTCATCCCAAGGGAAGCAAAATGCAGGAAAGGTAAATGCACCTAATTTTGACCTTCATACTAAATCAACACATCTAGACTTTTGTCTGGAATGTGTACCCTCTAAACATGAGATCTTAAGGCCGACTTTGGTTACATGTAAAACTAGCATTTACAAATAATAATAATAATATAATTCATTCAATGCCTTGGAAACATTTAACCCCTAAATTCCCAAGGCCGTTTTTCTGTCAAAAACCACTCAAAACTGCCATTTTTGCTGTGTTCATCCAAGAAAACAAAAATAATCATTTTTTTTAGAATCTAATTATAGGATCTTTTATTTCACTTGTCTCAACTCACATGCCAAAAATTTCATGAAGTTTGACCATATAGATTGGAAGATATTAGCATTCAAAGTTGAAAAAGGAAGTTTTTTTGAACATTGGCCTGCAGTTTCAGATGACTTTGAATGCAAATTGTGCAATTTTTTTGCACTATCCGCCAAGTTTAATTTTAGGCTTTTTGTAGGATAACTTTTGCTCCTGGGCACCAATTGAAATAAAAATTATATTCCCACGTAGGTAATCAATTTTTCTATCTTATAAGAAAGTTTCAAAACAATTTACCAAAAATTGAGGTCACAAGGAACTTGCCCAAAATCTAATTTGTCCCCCGCGGGAACAATGGGAATTTAGGGGTTAATAAATAAAATATGGATTCTACTTTCAAGTGCCAACAAGATCCAACAAAACTTAAGATAGTTGATTAATAGGATCCATATATGAATGCTTGGGATATTTGGACAATTTTAGGTTGAGTTGCCTTATGCTTGAAACCCAACAATGCACTAATATAGTTTTCATCTAAGGTAGTTTGCTCTCTAAGCAACCAAAATCTAAAAGTGACCAATAACACAAAGCATTACATTACAAAAAATTTCAGTCCTTGCAAGGTCCGCAAGTTTTGAACCCCCCGAATGCAATTAGAGAGGAAATAATATTGTTTATTTATTTATTTTTATTTATTTATTGAAAGCTACTGATGTGGCTCTACTTGTGCTATATGAAGTTTTCATATTTTTTCATATATTTTTTTATTTTTCTGTACTTGCACTGCGGAGCGCCAAAAAACAAATCCTTAACAGCCCTCCACAGGGTTCAGATTTTTTCTAATGGTACATTTTTCTTCCTTCAACGTACATTTCGGGAGGTGACTGCTTTCAGTGACCACTGCGTCTCAACTTAAAAAATTTGTAACTAATTCCATGAAGGTCCACACAATATGAAATGACTTGGATAAGATGCCAATTCCATTTCTCTTCCTACAAAGATTTACTTGAATATTGTTTCTAGGAGTTTAGCTTCCCCCATTCCAATCAGCTCTTAAAAGGTCCCTTTAAGAGCAGACTACCTTACTCATAATGCGAGGTGCACCTGTAGCTTTCAGCCCCTGGCATTCTAACTGACACCATACCTTGCATTATGAGGAGGTGAAAACCATTCTTGAAGCATTATGCACTTAGTTAACATAGCAACGATTATCATTTCATCTTGATAACCACATATTGGTTGCAGTACAATAATATACTGATGTTTTAATGTTCACAACTTCTTCCTTTTTTTTCCTTTTATTTGAAACAAATGAAACAGGATTTCATTGCAAGTAAAGAATACAAGACTGCCAGCCACACAATGTTCACAACTTCATAAAATGTCCAGAGTGCAGTTTCTCAAACAGTGATCAATTCATTGCAACATGTAATGTTTTGATGTGTAATTTAAACATTAGAAGCATCACTTGTAGTTGCTCAGTTCAGAGATAAGTTATGATGAAACAGTAAAACTGCAGTACTGTAGGGGAAGTCAAAATTGCAGCATACCATGAGTTGAGAATGCAGTTTAGAACAGTTCTCATGGTGAGTTCAATAACTAGAATGTGGCCATGCCATAAGCTGAAAGGTAAGATAGTGCACAATACAGTTCAGTGATTTTTGTGTGAAGTCAGCATGAAACTGCTGAGCTTTCTTCACACATCTCATTCAATTTGTGAACTATGAGTTATTCCCAAAACAAACAATTAGGAATTAGGGTAATTAACCCCTAAAGATCAAAACTGCATTTTTTTTGGCAACATACTGATTTTAGGCAGCTCACTACGAATGGAGTTTTTAGTTTTTTTTGCTGAAATTTTCACACAACATGTGCCCAAGGAGTAGCTTTAAGGCCCAATAATTTTCATAACTTTTAACTACATGATCTAAAAGTTATTGCATGATATGTAATTTTCAATGCCTGGCAGTCAATTCAAAAATTTCTTAAAAAATCACTTTTTAAAAAAATAAAAATTTGAAATTGATTTTCTAAATTTATATGTATGTGGAAAGCTTTAAATCATTCCATTTTGATTTATGAGATGAAAGTTATGAGGTGCTTTAGTTTGCGGGTAGTCATGGATTCCTTACTCAGAAAATAAACTTTGGAGTCCTTTGATTAATTCAATTTTTAATATTTTTTGAAAAAAATAAAAAGATATGATGTAGATTGTTTATTACTACATTAGCACCGTTAGGATTGGAATTTTTCAATTCCATAATTAAATTCTTAACAATTTAGTGTTTTGAATCACTTTGTACTTCTTTCTACTTACTATTTTTTTCCTATATGTTGTGCAATTTCAAATGATCTAAAAATTTTCAAGCATGTATCCAACTTGACTTGAAGAATGAATTCAAGAGATACCATCATTTTGAACATTTTTCATACAAATGTGACCTTGTGAAGTGTAACTACCCATATTTTCATAGGGTCAAAAAAATGTTTTTTGTCACTTCAAATGTTAATATCTTGCAATCTACATGGTGGAAAATTCTGAAATTTTCTTTACATCTTTTCAAACTAGTTTACTACAGATCCTATAGTTACATGTGTTCAAAAATGTTTTTCATCAAAATTTGATGCTTGTATCAAAAATGGCAATTTTGGAGCATCTTTGGTGAAAACATAGTCTCTAACCTTTAGGGGTTAAAGCATTTTAGTAAGTGACTCCCAACATACTACACAGAAACTCAATTCACTTTTAAGGCATCCTTAATAGGACCATTATATATGCCAGCCAAATATAACTCTAACTCTTCAAAAGTGCTTTGAATAGGTTCAAGAAAATTCAAATTTAGACATTGGACTATGAAAATAAAATGCTTCAAAAGTACACTTAAAGATAAAATGTATAGAGCTATTTATTAGCAAATCATGCTTACTAATGTAAAATCTCACTAATACCAAGGCATTTTTGAGTGTAATTGGTCAAATTTTGCATTGGTAAGCATGATTTGTGAACACTTCTATTATTATTTTTGTCTTTTAGCGTGCTTTTGAAGTGGTTCATTTTCATTGTCTAATGTCCAAATTTGAATTTTCTTGAATCTATTCAAAGTACTTTTAAATGTACTTCTAATGATAAAATTTCAAATTCTAATGTATGAAGTAGTGTAAATTTACAATTATATTTAGCACATATACCTTCATTTCAAATTTCATAAACATATGACACAAAGTTATGAACAAAAAACCACATGTCTAAAGCCAAAGAGCCAAACAAAGAACAAGTGTTTCTTGCAATCACCGATAGCAATCAAAATTATATTTTCCAACAAAGTATGAATTTATTATCACGTATTGTAAAGTGTGCTATCTGATTAGCCCCAAAGAGTCACTTGATCTCTCCCACTAATATAAAGTGCATCCATAGTAAATCACTAGTGCAAATGACATCTTCAATAACCACCATTTTCTCAAAACGGCACCACATGGTTTAACTTTGTGTCAACTACTGACAATCTTTACTATTCCCTGGTGAGATTGATGGAGGGCACCTTGGGCTCAATTATTACATAGGTGTTGCAATTAGGAGAGTGTCACTTTTATGTGCACATAGGTGATGTATGTGCTTTGTGGCAACATGCCCCAATCCAACAATTTGCTGAATAGTTACAGACACCTCCAACAATATTCCATGGTGGTCTTTTCATAAGACACTGGATTAATGAGGAGCCTCCAACATTCCTTAATCATGGCATGGCTGCATCCACTGGAATGGACCTTGAATGAGCTCAAAGACTCTGTGGACGGTGAGTTTAGGGTCTTGACATACATTTGGGACACCCTACACCTACATGTGATTCCCAATACCTCTCTACGTGCTCTTGGCATTCTCAATCACTATTCGAAAGCAATGTGTATCATAGTGGCAATTCAACAGTTGTCCTTGTCCCTATCCTTGTAGCTTGTTGGGGACATCATGCTGCATTTGATATACCAACTAAGTTACGTGCTTACCCACAGTGATTTCCAAGACAGATGCACATACGTAATTTCAATGACCATTGAAAAAAAACAGGAAACTGCTACAGTCTGCCGTAGTCATATTTGCAATCAATTTCCTCAATTTCATGTTAACTCTGGAATCATGAACTGTTGGTGAACAAACTGCCAATACTGTAGGACTAATAAGAGAACCGCTAACCCACTCCCTAGCTCTGTGCTCATCGATCTGATGATGTCCACTGAATCACCATCATAAATCCTACCTATGCCACAATACCAGCAGTTTTGATCACCACATCAACAACATCAAGACAAGAACAGAGTAAATGTCTTTAAAAATAAGTTCACTACCTCTGGCTATGTAAGTTGTAGAGGTACAATGTAAACCACTCCCAGGAAATTCCTCATTAATTTCCTGGGAGGCTTTTGCAACATAATGCCTGGTTGCACGTTTTTTTTTGCGTAATCGGGCATTACAGATTACTCATCCGACTTTGATTTCTCATCCTTCTGTTCATGATTTACGTTGAGCAATGGCTCCTCGTCGTTGGGCGTTTTGGGAAATGACAGGCCTCCTTGTTACCCTTCACCCTCCTCGTTGGCCTGTTGTTTTCCAAAACACCCTCCTCTCCTTGGACATTGCCCTATGCGGAACCCACTCCTGTTCTTGAGAGGTTCCTTCAAAGCACAGACATCGAAGCACCAGGTTCACCATGTAATTTTTCAAAGCACCGACATCAATGCACCAGGTTCAGGATATAATTTGCTGCCAGATCTCTTTGCATTCTGCCACTTAGCTCCACTGCCATCAGTGTTGCAGCATATTCCAAGTCCTGTCAATTGACACCAGGCCCAGCACATACATGTGTGCATACTTGTCAAGCCAGTCAACTTATTGTTTGTCCCCGTCCTCGACATACTAATAAGCTTTAGAGGTTGCTGTCAAGTAGGAGTTGTCTTCCGCATCCACTGTACATACAGGCAATCATGCTGTCAATTTCCTTGCCATTGTTTGCACATTGTTTGTTGGTACAAGCAAGGGTGTAGTGAGAAGTTCTCTTTGACTACAGCTTTGCCAATACCCAAAACAGTGTATTGGTTTTCGTGTACCCTTCAACAACTATGGAATTCATATTGGCTTATGGCTTTCTAATCTGTATGGACCCAGTCATTCATAGAAAAAAAAATGCAAAATACGTGGTGGGAAATGGCAGTTGGAAAGACATAAGGATTGGGTCTGTTGTCACTATCTATGTCATACCGAGTATTTTGTTGTCCTGAATCCACTTTCATCCTTGAGAATTGTCGTTTGTTCTTCTCATGATGCCATAATCTAAAATGCCTTCATCACAAGCAAATTCTTTGTAGTCATGGTGTAGATCATCTATTAGTTGAAGTAAATATATTTGTATGTTAAAGGATGTGTATAGTATTGGGAGTTCTTGTTTGTTGTTCATGGTAATTGTTGGTTGATAATTGGTTGGTTTATAATTGATATTAGGATTAGGGGGATTATGTAGTATTAGGGTTAGCTAGTGACTTGTTGTTTAGGATTGTAGTTAACTACTTAAAAGCAAGAACTAATCCCTTGTTATTCTCTTGTTTCTTGATGGCATAAGTTTTGATTTGTGGGATGTACTAGGATACTAAATAGTACATTTGTTGATGACTTATTATAAAAGGAATCAATGATGTGAGAAATTTTGAATTGTGTTTTGATAAAGTGTTGAATCAATTGAACTAAATTTGGAACTAAATTTTTGATTAGTTATTTTTCTACAATACCAATTTTCAAGTTTAAATCTATTATAAAGAAAAAGATATGAGGCTTTTAAAAAGAAGTATTTGGAAGTTAAGGCAATCAAGAACTCAAGAAGGATATATTGGGGAGCTTTTTTGATATGCCTATAAAACTTGAAAGGTACTTTTGCATAACTTATTTACTACCTTATACAAAAAAAACTTGGTTAAATGAACTTCATATCTTCTAATTATGCACAAAATACAACAACCACCGTTTTCTCTCTTGTCCCTCAATAGTTGATATGCATTGATAAATAGCAAAAACATGGCTTATGAAAGAAGGCAATCCATTGTCCTATTTCATTCAATTCAAATCCACATGATTAAAAAAACAATACCATCAACTAAATCACCAGTATTATGAAATGAAACCTATGAACTCTTGCTAGCAACACTACCATCATTTTTTGTTACCTTCTACCACCACTTCTTTGCTACTTTGAAGTATCTTTCACGAAGGATAGGTCAGTAGAGACATTCATTAGCAAAACAGCCTTGTCAGTGTGGTCACAATAAGGCCAACCTTCACAGAAGATGGTGATCTTTCCATCAATCCAGAATGTCGGTGATGGTGCCTACTTTCTGAATAATAATGGGTATAGCAATACAAAACAATGAAGAAGACAACCTCTTTCTCTAATAGGTTTGGCCCACAAAATTTTGATTTCAAACACAAAGCAATTGGAAGTACAGGACAAGAGTCCCCCAAATCTCTGAAGAAATTGCAAACAAAGTGCGGACAAATGATGGGACACTCTGAAGGGCCATTCGTACATGTACAATTCGGCTATTATTACAGAATGAGTGACTAAATAGATATTCATGCATGAATCAGATCCACTTCATCGTCGATTGAGCAAACCATCGATTCCTCACCAATTGCCATCTCCCCTCGTTTTTCTACTTCTCTTCCGAGTCCCACACCCTAACTTCTCCGTGTACGCCGATTCATACAAGACAGATTATTCGTTACAAAATCCCAGAGACTCGTCGACAATGTCTGGGCGTTGACATACCGGCCTCGATCTTCAGCATGTCCTTGACACGCTTCGTGATCACCCCTAAGTGACGGTCCACAGCATAGCACCAATGGGCTTGCACAGGGCCACATATTAATTTCCAACTCTTCAACAGGTAGTAAATGAGTCACGATGTCGAAGAATCCATGCTAGATCGAGAAAACCAGAGTTCCGTCAAACACAATGTCTCTGCAACATATACTTTCAACTCCGTATTAATCACTATTGGGTCAATCACTAGCTAGCTTGCACGCATATACGTACTTCGAAAACATCTCTCCAATTTGGTCACCGTCTCTGATCCCTGGGACCAGGCAGCAAGCTGTGTGACTTAGCGGCCGGCCGGAAGAATGTGCTGGATTAGTACGTGGTGGTCAAGCGATTTCAGTCTGAGTGAACAGACGTTTATCTCCAACACGATTTGTTCATTAAAGTGGAATTGAAAACAGTAGGTGCGCAAGTTGTCGACACTCTGAATGAAATCGACATTCTCTGCTCGGGGTGAATCCGTAAGGTGCAACTGCAGGTGAGCGTGAAGCCACCGTCTTGCATACCCCGTCTAACAGTCACCGTAACTTCCTCACCACACATGTGTTTCTATAAGATTGCAGTGAGATACGAATCGTTCAATGTACTAGTACACTGAATCAAGAGTGTTACGTACGTACTAACAATTTCTGCGCTGAGAAAAATATAATTCTTCATCATGTTGCCATTTATACTGTATATGTGCATCGGAAACACAGGGTTATATATACACCACTAGACAATTGCTCATGGTCATGCATTTGTCCTTCTAGATCTATTTTTATGAAAACTTGATCGATGCCATAAACTGCTGTCGAATTGAACAAGGGAGGGTGTTATACCTTATACCTTGCCATACGCTCCACTTATATCTGAAATTCTCATGTAACCGAGGTTCTTTTATAACAGTCAGCTGTTAATCGAAAGGACCATAGTTAGTGAAAGCCATAACAATTCTTTCTTCAAACACTTGGACCTTCTGGAAATTGTTCTCGACCCACAACAAGGGCATTCAACGTATCCTTTTGTAACGTTCCCAGCCACGATTCCACGAGTGCAGGGAAATCGTGGATTGTCCAAATGCATATGAATTTACAGTCAAATATGCGGCGCCCAAGTAGTTCGAAGCATCTTGTACTCGTGTGCTCATCGCCTAACCATACTGGAACTCTTCAAGTAGTGGTTTCATGAACACCTCAAAATGCTCGTGTGTGACGGGCTTTGGGATTGGAATTATAAGCAACAAAATAACACGATGTGCCAATTAGCATTTCTTGCACTGCTAATCTCTTTTTTTCAAGGTTTATAGCCCCTTGAAATATTTTTTCAATTAAATTTCCTTAAAAGACAAGAAGAAGCCAAATCAAACCCAATTTATTTTGTATTTTTTGGACCTTTGTCGAATTAGTTACGAAGTTTCAAAGTGAAACCCAATTCTTTTGACATTTTTTTCTATTTTCTTCTAGAAACTCTCTTAAAACACTCTTTTGAGATTAGAAATTTCCACCTAAATAATGTTGGAATAAAAATTCAACATGTTTTTGACACTCATGTGTCAAAAAAAATATCAAAATGTTTTGAATTTTATGACATCTTGTTTTTCAACACTTTAGTGCCGGAAATGGTGTAAAAAGAATGTGTAAAAAAAAAGCCTTAAAAATGCCCAAAACAACTTTTTATATTGTTCTAATGCAACTTTTGTTTCACCATTTATTTACTATTCTTGAAACAATATGCAAAAGCATTCAGCACATAGTGAAATTGCACAATGTGCAAAGCACATCCAAACCAAGCTTTGAAATGCACATGGAATTCAAGCATTAGGATTAAGGAGTGAACCGCAAATTAACTATTTTGCCACACCTGCCACATACAACCCTAAAGCTTCAGTCTGGGTAGTAAATTTGTCAAAAACGAGCTGGACCGATGGGTATTATCTGAAACCCTAAAATTCTTTGACTATGTTTTCACCAAAATTATAATTTCTAATACAAGTATCAAATTTTAGAAAAAAAAATCATTTTTGGACACATGTAGCTATAGGATCTTGTAGAACATTGGTTTGAGAAGATGTAAAAAAAATTCAAAAATTTTCACACTATTAATTGCAAAGTATTAGAGTTTGAATTGACAAAAATGCTTAATTTGGCCCTACAAAAAAAAATAGGAAGTTGCACTTCACATGGTCACAACCTGATAAAAATGTATAAAATGGTGGCACTTCTTTGGATTCATTATTTAAGGCAAGTTGATTACCTAATTGAAAATTTTCAAATCATTTGGAATTGTACAATATATAAGAAAAAAATAGTCAGTAGAAAGAAATAGAAAATGATTTAAAATACTAAATTGTTAAGAATTTAGTTATGGAATTGAAACATGCCAATCTCAATGGTTGTAATGTTGTAATAAACAATCTACATCTAATGATTTTATTTTTTCAAAAATATTGAAAATTAAGTTAAATAAAGGACTTAATAACTTTCATGCCATTAACCAAATGAAATTATTCAAAACTGTCTACATATATATAAATCTAGAAAATCAATTTCAAATTTTTGTCTTAAAAAATGATTTTTTCTAATTTGCCTAGATTGCACAACTAGAAAAAATACATATCATACAACAACTTTTAAAACATGCAGTCAAAAGTTATGAAAATTCTGGGGTGTTAAATGTAGTTTGTTCTTTTATAGACTAATCCTTGAAGGACAATATGGTTACCATGAAAATTAACCTTTTTAGTACTAAATAAATCACTTCCTAAAAAATAATCCAATAGCACTCATTGGGTGTCAAACTACTATGCAAGACCATTTGTTTTTACATGATATTTCAAAGATGAATATTTGCACTTCATTCTTACATTATTTTATTTTTTTCATTCATTGGACATTTAGTGTCCATCGCATCTTTCTAAGGTTAATCCTAGAAGAGCGGGGCCTATGACCATGTAATCAATCTCAATCTTATCGCTTCATTTCTTCTATGTAGCAACTAAGCTTGAGTGAAAATTACTATATTTTATTTTTCAGAGATGAAATCACATGCATTCTTCATGTTATAAAATTTTCAAATTACCATGATTTTATGAAGAAAATATAAAAAAATTCCTATCTAATTCAAAATTAACCTAAAACATTTGAATTTTTTCCTAGGTGTATATTATAGTGAAGAATATTCTTGTGTAAGCAAAATTTATGTCTTATATTATAAATAGAAATTAATCAAATGTAATAATAGGCCCAATGTTTAAATTGCAATAAAATGTTCAATTTAAATAATTTTTGAAAATTTCAAATTAGAGTAGAATTTAGATTCAATAAACTTCATTTTATTAGTTAACCTCAAATTCCAAAAAGCCCATTTAAGATATATGACTCAAATTCAAATCAAAAGCAAGGAAGTAAGAGTTGCCAAAATACACTAGAAGGGCTTCATTTGTAATCCATGGCACATACTTCATTTTGAGCAAATTCTTAGCAAATTCCTGAAGTTTATTCTTGTGCAAGTTATAACAAGGAGAATCTAAAAAAATTGGATAAAAACTTGTTCTAATGCTTTCTCTAGCAAGCTTGTTTTGTATTGAAAACCAAACGCCCAATTTGTAGGCTCTTCAACTATTCTAAGGATGTAGGATGTTTTGAAATGGCATACATAAGCAACTTTCAATGCATTTTGAAGGAAATGATATACAATCATTGTTTAGTTACCATAGACTACACAACAAACACTTGGAAGTCTACTTTGTAGTTCTAAAACAAGATCTAGCAAGAAAGTCATGACTATTGTATTGTACAAAATAGAGAAGGAGAAATCGACATTAGATTGTTTGTTGAACTACCTCACATGCTTGGTATAATACGTCTGCATTGGTGGCAAGTCAAGTATGGACTACAAGTATTAGTGGCCAAGCAAAATGTGGCTTGGATAACTATGAGAGAAGCCCACACAACAAGATTCTTCACTAGTAAGAATTTTGAAATTTTCATGAGAAATTTAATGCTGATTCATTTTAAGATTGAAAATCTATAAGAGTGGTAATTTATTCACATGTCTCTAAGTTGCATCCAATTCTCTGTGATTTTTTCTAGCAAAGTAAAAGCTTGTACCAAAAAACAACAAATTAAGAATGTACTTGCTACAAAAATAATAAAAGAATGTACCAGATCCAACTTGTTACCAAAAATGATAGAATCCAAAAGCTAGCTTGTTACAAAAAAAGAAGATGAATCAAAGGCACTATCTTGTTTTGTAAAGAATAAATCCTATTTGCTAATTGACATGTAATGTTGTAGTTTGAATTTTTTTTCTCAATAGTATTGTTACTTCTATTTTCAGTGGAAACAATGATACCCTTTAAAAATAAATGCAAGGAACAACATTTAAGAAAATCAAATTGTAAAATGTAGGGAATAGAGGTCGTTTTTATAATGTAATCCATTGTCCATCATGAATTTTCAAAAATTATGGAACAATTTGAAGATGAGAGTTTGACCACTCACTATCAAGACAAAGGAATTGTACTCAATGTAGAACTCTAGACCTAATTTGAGCATAGTAGAATAAATTCTTACAAAAATCTTTTAATTAAAAAAATCATTAAATCAATTTTATTTCATCTTCCAAATTCCGTTTGTAAGTTTAAGCCCCCAATGAAAAGTTATGGACAAAATTCAAAGAGGATGTTTGAAAATGTCAAAGAAAATGTCCTTTCCAACTCCTCTCTTAATTTTGTCCATAACTTTTGATTCTAACCTCAAAATCTCAAATTGATTTTGGAGATAAAATTTGACATGATTTACCAACTTTGTTTAGTCCAAATTTCTTTGAAAAAATTTATTGTACTATGCCAAAATTAGATTTGAAGTTTTGCATTGAACACAATTCCTATCCATTGATAGTATTTTGTTTTCATTTTGGTTTTATATTTTTTGTGTTTGTCATTTTTTTGGCTTGCTAACTAATTCTAATTTCATTTTTCTACTTTATTCTTTGTATTTTGGTTTTCATTTTATCACCATCTGGCCGTTTGCCTAATTTGGTTACTTTACCAAATTTTGCTTAAAGTCATTTTAGTTCAAAAACCTATTTTTTTTCTCTAGAATTTTTCCTGTGTTTTCTCCTAATTGCACTTTTTAGATTTTAACTTAAACTACCAACATTTCCATTGCTATCTAATAGAAAACTTCCTAAATAATAGTTATGCTTTAATCCAAAATACTAATACTTCTAGATTTGTAAATTCATGCACATTGTTTATATTTCTGATTTTCTAAAAGGTGAACCAATATGGTGGTTCACAACGTCCTCCAAAAAACATCCTTGGTTTTTAATTGGATGAATTGGGCATTTGAAATAAAAGCAGATATGTGACTAGATGAAATTTCTTCCTTTACAAATTCCCATTACCTTATAAAAAAATTCACTTTTATATTGAAATTAATTATCAAACCTTGTAAGAAACAAATTTATTTTGGACATCTTTGGCTTTTAGAGTTCATTTCAAGTAAAGCACCCATAATTGATATCAAAGGATTGCCAACTAAAAATATTCATGACAATAGTAAAAATGAAATGTCAAAATTAGCAAAGTTGTCTTTAATTTCAAATGGTAACATGTTTATTTGTGATCTTGACAACAATGTTGCAATTTATAACATTTGAAGTGGAAGGAGACCTTTAGAGCTAAAATCCCAATATATAATCAATTGTAAGCTAATTTTGGCTAGGTGGACCTAAAGGGACTATGCTTAGGTCATCTTCCTAATTGCTTTTGCCCATAATCAAAGATATATGTATACTTTAGAAGTAGAATTTGTCTAACACGAAGCCTTGTGCATGAAAAAACTTGTATTCACTGTGAATCCAAGAACATGTCTTTATTTGGACATAGGTTCTATTTTTTTAATTAATTCATTAATTTTTAGTCTCATAATTTGCTCCACAACATTGCCAATGTGTCTGTACTTTAATATTTTGCCCAATACACAAGGGAACTAGCACAAAAATGTGAAATACTAAAAATCAAGGCCTAAGCATGGTCTTTACATCCTAAAGGGATTAAACACACATCATGTAGAGTAAATGTACAACCTCTTCTCAATTCCCCCCCTCCATTTCTAGTAAGTAGGCAATTGTATTTCCAATCAAATGTAGTTTATATTACAGCTTACTTATTGCAAGACTAGCAAGAGCTGTAGAATTGTGTTAGAATTGTACTGTACATTGAAAGCATAGAATGATCACAATGTATACATTGAAAGCCACAACTATCACTTACATTGATTTAATGACCAAACTATGATATAGAAAAATAGAATGACCTACAATACAAAAATAGGTTTTACCAAACCTAGTCACCGACTATGCTATATACCTTAAGTGGTTGGAAATGGACCATAAGCTTCTAAGGTGGAGGCACCAATAACTGATCATTTAAACAATTTGGAAGCAGATATTGCTTAATATGAATTGGTGGATATTTTTCCCATGTAGGAAAATAAGAAATATGGGGATTGCTAAATTTTCAGATTTATACTCTGAAATTTGAAATTACTTTTGAGCCATAAGCAATGTTTAGAATCTTGTAATTTTGATCATAAAAGATAATACTTTCTTGCTCACTACTTCAAGTAATGTGGCATAATCTTATTAGTTCCAATCTTGGAAAGGACCATAAAATCAAAATTCAAGCTTGAGAACTGGCTAAGGTTGGAAATAGCACACCCTCTTGGTTGGGTACTAGTGGTGTGGTTGGTTATTGGTGCCTCCACCTTATATACTATACACATTGCATACAACCCTTTTTTTTAAGGATTTTGGTAGAAAGCCAGATTGGCATATTTTCCTTTCCTTATGTTGCCTACATGGCAAGGGAAATTTTTTTTCAATGATTTTTATTGGCGATTGTCTTTTATCTAGATAATCCATATGGCACAAGTGGCTTGTAAGTGGTGGAAAGTTTTAGCACTTCAAGAAATTATTTTGAAGCAAAAAAGGCAAATTTAAAAAAAAATAGTCATATATTGTGGCTCTTGGAACATTTATTATAACAAAAATATGGAAAATTCATTTATCATTTGCTAGGGACTTAAGCTCCATTTAGTAGATTATAAAATGAAAATTGACACTTTACTTTTAGAATATGCACATGGTGGCACATAACCTAAGGAAATAAACATTCATTCATAGATATCTTGGTGGATATAGATGGTCAAGCAAGGGCCCATCTACTCAAGAGCAAATCCTAAACCAAGCATGGATTTAGGACTTCACTAATACCACCTAAAAAATAACCTCAAAGCCCATATCGACGATCCGTTAGAGCTTCCCATTCATTGTAGGCCTGATTATAAGGAAAGGTCTCCAAAGTGAAGATTTTTTGAGAATACATTCCTACCACACATTCTAGATGGATATCTAAGGAATTTTGCAGCTTATTCTTCAAAAACACAAGAGAGCTAAAAGCACCTCTCATCTTCCATTGACCCTAAAACTTGACCTATAGAAACTTCACCAACTTGTAGTACTTAGGAAATGCTTTAACTCTCAAAACAGTACATGAGTCCAGATAATGCCAAAGACGGGTGAGGGAATTTAGCTCAAAGGGTGGTTCCATATACTTCTATGCATTGTTCAACATGGCTAATTTAGACAAGCCTTGTTGGATCTCCGAGCTATGATGGTCTAAGACAAGTGGGATTAGATATTTGACCTTATCAACTTCAACCAACTTTGGCTCACAATAATATTCCATGAGAATTGACAAGTGTTTTGGGAAACTCTCTTTTGCATCACCTTGCAACCAATACTGCAGGTATACTACACCCAATGCATCCATAACATTATTGGAGGAGAAGTGTGCTTCCAACCCCCTTAGCAAATGATGAGCTGCCCCTACAAAGAACAAACATCCCATGTTCAACAATGGAAGTACATAAGTAAATGAATAATTCAAATGGATAAGGTCTACAAATTACAAGCTACATATACAAAAACTAGAACCAGAATGCCACTGAACAATTCCTCCTAATGTTCCTAACAAACAATTAGCTAATCCAAAAATGTGAAGGTACAGTAAGAGATGCATTACAGATTCAGGGAAGGAAAAACTATACATTGCATCACTAGGATCAAGTCACTTACATCAACATATGCAAATACCAAATTCAAATCATCAATCAATCAATCTTTTGTACAACACTACTACCAACTAAATTTGACATAATAAATTAAATAAGATCCTAAAGAGCCCTAATGTGATCCTTCAAAACACATAATATATTGGACAAAATCTAAAACATGAAACTTAATGTACATAAAAACTTGAAATTACTAGATTAGAAACTCAAATTCAACTTACTAGTAGACCAAGCATATTCAAATGGTAAAATAAAGATAGTGAATTATACCTATGGCAAAGACAAACTGCAAATCACATTACTCACAGAAGATCATTGAGATCAACATTCACATATAAGAAATTCAACCACTCAGGAATACTTTGTAAAGCACCAATATTAACATATTCAATGGTATTTTCAATTTCACTTCAAAGCCCAAACCTAATCCCTCGGCAATTTCACTCACATGTTCACTAATGTTTTGAAATTTATTGACATACTCATTGATGCTTTAATTATATTAATTGATTCTATAGTAGATCCTAATTTTTTTATGCTGATTTGAGCATATTCACTAATGCTTTGAATTTCTTATTCCTAATGCTAATTTGAAACTGAAATATTCACTAATGCTTTGAATATTCTTTGGAGAGATGACTCTAATGAATGAATCAAAACTTAAAGCCATGACTCTAAGAAGCCTCAAATTGAAAGAAATTGAAACATCAATCTAACAAGTCATAAATTGACAAAACTGCAAAAAATTTGGCAAAGTATACAGAAACAAGTACTACTAGGATTTGAATATTTTATGACTACAAAAATATGATTGAGTATGACTAGCCACTACTTGCAGTCATATTTTTGGATTCCAAAATGTTTGGAAAAAACATGATTGCAAATATGACTGCCAGTCATGTTTTGCCTTTGTACTTCATAGGCGTATAGTATATATGCATGGAGAACAACAAAACATTTCTTAGAGAACCATAGGGAATGTATTACAAGAACACCAGTCATATTTGTCAATCATACTTTTGCATATATGACTACATGCAATCATATTCTATAGTCACATTTTTGTATGTTTACATTTTTTTTGAAGTTTATTTTTCGGGCAACCTCCTAAAAATTTAGGCAATCTAAAAAAAATGTAAATAAATTATTGCTCAAAATTGTAAAATCCCAACCATTGTTTTTTAGGGTTTTGAAACCCTAGCCGCTACTTCATTTGCTTCATCTTCTTTGTTTTTTTGTTGCTTTTTAACTCTTGTTTCTTCTTCCTCCTTTTGTTTTTTAAAGTTCTAATTGTTGTTGTGTTTTAGTTGTTGTTTAGTTGTTGCTTTCTAACTTCTTTTTTTAAATTTTATTTTTAAGTTTTAATTGTTGTGTTGTTGTGTTTTAATTGTTGTTTAGTTGTTGTTTTTTAATTCTTGTTTCTTCTTCCTTCTTTTGTTTTTTGAAGTTTTAATTGTTGTATTGTTGTGTTTGAAGTTGTTGTTTAGTTATTGAGGTTCTAATTGTTGTTTTTTAGTTGTTACCAATATGTTATTGCTTCTTACATCTTAATTGTTGTTAGTTTGTTGTTGTTTCATAATTGTTGCTTTGTAGTTGTTGCTAAATAATTTGTTGTTGTTTCTTAATTGATGTTAGTTTGTTGTTGTTTTTTAATTTTTAATTTTTAGTTGTTGATTTGTTGTTGCTTCTTAGTTGTTGTTAGTTTGTTCTTGTTTTTTAGTTGTTGTCTCTTAATTATTACTTCAAAATTATTACTTCAAGGTTGTTGTTTCAAGATTGTTGCTTCAAGTTGGATCTTAACTCTTGCTTAATTGTTGTCTTTTAGACATTATTTCCTATTGTTTGTTATTTCTTGCCTCTTATTATCTTTTATTGCATCTCAACTTGTCTTATTCTTGCTTCTTATTGGTTTTTAGTTTTAGTTTTTGTTGCCTTTTGTTATATCTTAGCTTTTACTTCTTACTATCTTTTAGTACTAACTTGAACAAAAAAATGACTCATTATAGTCATATGCTACATCAACCAAAATATAACTCACTACAATCATATCACATATCACTTAAAATATAACTCGCCATAGTCATATTTCATATCACTTAAAATATAACTCACTACAATCATATCACATATCACTTAAAATATAACTCGCCATAGTCATATTTCATATCACTTAAAATATAACTCACTACAGTCATATTCTATTATTCCGTATCACTTAAAATATAACTCACTACAGTCATATTCTATTATTCCGTATCACTTAAAATATAACTCACTACAGTCATATTCTATTATTCCGTATCACTTAAAATATGACTCAAAATATGACTCATTACAATTATATTCCAAGTCACTTAAAATATGACTCACTGTAGTCATATTCCATATTACTCAAAATATGACTCATTACAATCATATTCCACATCAACCAAAATATGACTACGGTGAGTCATATTCCACGTAGTTTTTTTTTATTTTTCCCAGGTAGCCCATAAAAAAGTCAAGCCTCCAAAGATAGTCAACATATATCCCATATTGGCAAAATACATCTAAAAAAAGTTTATTATACTCTCAAATCCATATGACTATAAATATGATTCACTAGTCATATGATTGAAAGTGAATGACTCATGAATGACTCACCAATCATATCACGACCATCTACAGTGATTTCTACTTGAGTCACATTTTTTGATTTTGTGACTCACTACAATTATATTTTGCAATCATAAAACAATCATTTTTTTGTAGTGAAGGATGAAGATATACATACCTGAACATTTCATCTTCACAATTGCAACAGTAACAACAATATTTTTGAATGCCCCAAACTCATCTATGGCATATGAGGTTGCCTTGTCAACATACAAGGGGTAGTCGGGTAGAGCTGTCCTTTTGCAATTTTCAAAGCAGCTATAAAATCACAAATATAGACATCTCTCTTTTGAGTAAAAGTAACCAACAAGTCAATTGTCTCAAGAAGAGGCATTAGGGCCATCATGCCCCAAAGTAAATAAGGATCTAGCATCAAATCCAAGCATTTCTGCACAATCCAAGGCCAATTTCAAGTTAGGTCAATGCATTTGTCCATGTTGTACACCTGCAATACATTCTTTAGTGAAGCACTCACAATAGGCTTACAATAGGATATATCACAATAGACTTCACATTATCATTACACCTGAATAAGCATACATCTGATACTTAAATTCAAGCTGCTAGCATCAAACCAGTTAATCAATTTCTACTATATAATCAACATCAAACCATACAAACATTATGGCTTAGAGCTATTCAAAATGAAGACTAAATTTGCTAATTTCCTAGTGAAGACTGAATACCCTAAAACCTTGACAGACACCATTTTAACAAATATGACCGTAAACAACTTCTAAACAATACAAAGAGACTGATGTTACTAAAAACAAGTAAGAAAGCAACATAAGGTTCTCCTACTCCTGTCTTTGCCTCCATACCTTCAATTGGTCACACATTCAACTTTTCAAGAACAAATCATGAATATAAATTTCACCATAGCTTAGGAAAATGAATTAAAACAACAAAGAAAATGCATACTAACAGCTTCACTATTGCAATCCCTGAACTTCAGACATATTGTTGCTAGTGATGAAATTGCACCCGTAAAGACACCCTGACTAATGACAAATTCAGTCACAGGTCAGCATTTACAGAAAAAGAGTTTCATTATACAGCTATAAGCTTTCCTTAGATCAGACATTGGCTCAATCTAATTTTTTTGAAGGTTCCTTATCAGTAAAAGATTTGGATCCATAAGAAGAGGCATTAGGGCAGCATGTTCACCTGGCTTCCATCCTCCATCCAGAACCCTAAATCAAAGAGTTCTTGAACTTCGCACAAAAACAAATTTAACGTAAAGAAACACATTGTAGTCTAGAGACAAAGACCCATCTGTGACTTCTATAAACCTCACGGAAAAATGCAGCAAATGAAAAGAAAAAGCATTGCTAACCAAATGCAAAAACCCCAAAATCATAGACACATTATCAACAGTCTAGAGACATACACCCTAAAATCATAGGCACACTATCCACAGTCTACAGACACACTCTAAAAAATCACAAATACACAACCAACAATCTAAAGACACACACATTGCCCAATCCATTGCACACACAATATACACTCCAACATTTTGTGATCACCACAATTACCAATAAACTTACTTTTCTATCTGCAACATAATCAAATTGAAAAGCAATGAACTAAAAACTAGAAGTGACATACCTCAACAACAACAATTTTTCCACAATCAGCCTTCATCTTGGGCAATAAGGTGTGGTAGTCAGAGAGCAACCGTTGCAAGGGCTCTAGTAGTGAAACCCACCTTGTTGTCACTTGCAACAATAGCTTCAAACCCTTGGTTTCCATAGCTTCCACCAATTTCTGATATTCACATAAATGTTTTGGGCTCTTGCTGAAGTAGGTATGGGTTTTTGAATGAGTTGCTCTACAACAACAAAAATAGGTAAAGGAAACAAGGATTTCGCTACTAGATTACATTTGTGAGCCATACAGTGGATTTCCATACAAAATGGAGCAAATTTCGTTTGAATTTGCATAGTGACTCTAGAGCAGGCACCTTGAAAAGTACTCACGCCATCTACACCAAAGCATAGTAATCTCCAAAAAATTTGGTGGAAGGTTAGATCACCTCCAGTCTCCAAAGCCTTCATAATTACTAGTGTCAATTGATCTACACCAAATCCATCCACTAAACGTTGCAATGAGATCAAATGTGGAATCCTCACAAAATTTTCTACAACATAGGCATGGATGCATAGCCAACTACCGTTGTCTATAGAAGTAACTTTGTCACAAGTGATTGCAACAAATTAGGCGGTAGTAATCTTCTTTCAAATTGACTACTGCACTTGTTGGTACGTGAACTTTGCCATCTTCTAACTTGAGCCATTTGACCAATGCATCCTAGGCAAATTAGGGACATTGAGAAAGGCATACAACGCTTGCCTCTCTTCATACTCCACCATGGGACGGCCAGAGGATAGGATTTGGTAAATTGTACTTAGTTGAATGATTTTTTTGGATTTCACCATAGAAGTGTTTATGTTAACTTGATGGAGGACAAAAATAGGTTGTCTTGCAACAAAATGTCTCAAGTTTACTTGGTGGCAACATGTCCTCAAAATGTACCAATCACCTACTTTGACATTGTATTTTGGCATGTTGAAGGCCACCTTTCTCCTCCCCTCATGTTTTGTAAGCGTGTCCCATTTTGGCCCTAGGATCTTTGGCTCATGTTTTGTAAGCATGTCCCATTTTGGCCCTAGGATCTTTGGCTTCTTCTCAAAAGCTGAGCAAACTGTGCACTTTACAAGATGAACTTGACCGTTAGTTCCTCGAATGGATTCCGCCCATTCATTTGTTGCCCATTCATTTTGGAATCTTTGAGTACGATCAGAGTTGATCTTGGGTTTTTTGGGTAGAGGAACCTGCTAAATGTCATCATCTGTTCCTAAGTCATCTTTTCCATCTGAGATCTCTACAAGGTCCGCTCACAATTGGCGTGCTGTATCAAGAGGTGCTTCGAGTAATTTTCTATGATAGCAGAGTTTGAATTGGATGACTTCGGATTTGATGACGCACAAGCAAGTGATAGGGGCTGCCCATAACTTGGATTTCGTGAGCTGGTTTAGAATTTTGCAATGGATGACGCTGCCCGTGCACTCCGACGTGCTTTCAAATCTTCCTCACAGACAGCCTTCCCCTTCAATTCTCGACGACGTAAAGCAGCTTCTTGTGCTGCCTTGCGAGCAACAGCCCGCTCCGCCCGTGCTGCTACCACTGCAGAGAACTCTTGATGCAAGGCAGCACTTGCCTTTCGCATTGCAATTTCGACCTGATCTGCCCTTGCAATGGACAAATCTTGAAAATCTTCCTCTGCTGGAGAGATGGGTCTTTTGGATAGGTCTTCGAAACTTTCTGCCGTTGGGGAAGCAGGGCCCTCGTCCATTGTTGAATCGTCCATTGTTGAAGAGAGCTGCAAGTCACAGTGCCAGAAAAATGGAACAATATGTAAATGTAACGAATAACACACTAGTACTATAAACTCACAAACGCTGTTAGCGATCCACCTTCAAACCATGGCGTTGTTTATAACAAGGACTGTGAAATTAACCACCACCTTTGGCAAACCTCTGTCAAACCATGGTGTTGTGGACAAGACAAATAGCCAGAAACAAAGTTCACAAACTAGACACAATGCAAAGCAAAGGTATTGCAACTTGGAACTCATTGCGCTCATCACAACCAAGGGAAAATCAAGATACCTCCACCAGTCTTTGCAGACCCTAATATTGTTGCAGCCCAGGCATAGCTCATGACGTAGCAACGAATCTACAAAGTGGACACAAATACGAGCAGCCTCCATTGCGAGCAGGTGGGCATTAGAATCAAAAGATACACAAATACACCAAAGTGGAAGCAAATGCACTTCCACCACAGCTATTCTAAAAATCGTAGGAACTCTAGGCATTCTTCCAAGCAATAACTCAATCACCTGCAATACATGATTAACACAACAAGAGTGGAGAAGGACTATGAAGAATGCGATTAACTCTACAGGCGTGGAGATTATGGAGGTGACGAAGTGGGGTTGCTTGTATGTGCCACGCGGGCGATAGAAATTTGAATCCTTGCTGCCAATCCTTCGGTGAACGAATTTCCATCGAAGCCAGAAGTGGCAACAAATGATTCCTGAACGAGGCGAGGCAGGCGAGGGAGCTTGTAGAAGAAGCGCAATTTGGCGCGCTGCCACCATGGATGAACACTGGAGCCGTTGCAGAGTCGGCGACGAAGGCAACAACCTTGTTCGCAAACTGGCAAGACCTCCCAAACCCTAGGCTAGTTTCAGGCATCCTTTTTTTATTTTTTTATATTTTTAATAAAGGCTTTTTCGCCCTACTTTTTGGCATGGTGCTTTCTGACTATGTGGGGCCAAAATAAAAAGGGCCGATTGCATACATCTTCGACATCATCTTTTCTTGGTTGGAGACGAGTGACCCAACCATTAATTGAATGAAGGGTTGAAGTCACAAAGGTGGGTAACTCTTGGGAGATTGGAGACTTGGGTGAATAGGCATTTGTGCATTGGGACAAATATGAAGGTAAGGTAGAAGGCTGTAATTGCGACCCTCTCCTTGCAACTGCCCCATAGTTGATTGTAAAATGGATGGGAGCTGATTTTTAAATGGACCACTGTTGCTATTGAATGAATCAAGAAAAATTTACTTATTTTATTCCAAGAGCCAATCATTTCCTCCATGGTTCAGAAATCGCTTTAGAAATTGCAAGGGACAGATTTTGGGAGACTTATGGGTCACAAATAGGTATCCTACTGCAGAAATCTTTGAAAATGCATAACTAATTCAAAAATGCTTCAAAAAACATGAAACCACTTGTGTTACGTTTGGCATCTATTTTTCTTTCTCTGAAAAATGAGCGAAAAATATTTCTGTTCATGCAAACCTATGAAAAAGCCGGATCAGCCCTTAAAGGGTCGCTTTTACAGCCATCTACCTTATTCCTGTCTTGACCATGATGGAGCCACTGAGCAAAGTCAGTTTTTAGGGACAAAAGCTTCCATGGCTTAAAATCAGGCATGTGCTATGATTAAGACAAAAAGAGTGGGTTAGGTTAGGTTTTAATTAGTCATTTAGAAGGTCCAGTAAGACAAGGAGAAGGTCATACAAGACAAAGGGCAGGACTTTCCTCAACCTGGGCTTGTCGTCGTAAACGTCAAGGGGCAGCTCCTGCCATATAAAACAACTGGTGGGTGGAAAATTGGGAATCAAACTATCAAAGCCTCAGGGATGGAGCTGTCAGTGTTTTTAAATTTCACTGGGAATTGTGCTAAAACAGCCCATTGTGGTTAGAATTAGGAGTTTGCCCTCATGCCATTGCTGAATTAAAAAATAAATAAAATTTTACATGCAAACAAGTGTGAAGAATAACAAGAGCAATTGAAATTATATCTTTTCAACAAAGTATGAATTTGTTATGAATTTTTGAAGTGTTCTATCCATCACCATCTAAAAATCAAAGTTTTTAGATTGTCCCCAAATCAACAAAAACTATATCCAAAATGTTCATCTTATTCACCTAAAGTAGTCAAAATATTATCCAATTTGGAAGGCCTAAGAAAATCACTTTCTACAATGAATTTATATTGAAAAGCTAATGAGCCCATTGATCACTCCATTACTATAAAGTAAGACATTGATTGTGGCCCAAATCTCATTAACTCCTAAAGATTGGAGATCATGTTTTCACCAAAAATGCTCCAAAATGATCATTTCTAATACAATTACAAATCTTTGAAAGAAAAACATTTTTAGATACATGTGACCTTAGTATCTTGTTGTACATTGGTTTGAGAAGATGTGGAAATTTTTTTAGGATTTTCCACCTTGTAGATTGCAAGATATTAGCATTTGAATTGACAAAAATCCTTTTTTTTACCCTTCAAAAAATCATTGCACTTTACAAAGTCACATTTGTATGAAAAAATGTCCAAAATGGTTGTTACTTTTTTGATTCATTCAAGTCAAATTGGCAACATGCTTGAAAAAATTTAGATCATTTGGAAATTGGAATCATTACGAAAATTTTGAGGCCTCCAAAGGGCTACAAGCCTAGTATTATTGTAGTACAATTAGGAAAAAAATAAAAATAAAAATTATTTTTTATATTTGAAAATTTGAAATTTGATGTGGCACTAGTAATACTATGTCATCACTACATCAAATAAACTATTTTCAATTTTTTTTCAATTTTTCTCAAATCCAATTTTTTTTTTAGCTTTTTGTTCTAAAAAGAAATATTTTTTTTTTTTCTGTAATTGCACCACGGGGGTGCTGAAAATAAAAAACTAGTAGCCCTTTGGAGGCCTTGTAATGCATACAACATATAGGAAAAAAAATGTAAATAGAAAGAAGTAGAGAATGATTCAAAACACTAAATTATTAAGAATTTAATTATAAAATTGAAAAATGACAATCCCAATTTTTATAATTAGTAATAATAATATACATCATTTTTTTTTTCAAAAAAATATTAAAAATTGAGTTCAATAAAAGACTCTAGAGTTTATTTTAGAGTTGGAAATCCATCACTACCTACAAACTAGAACACCTCACAACTTTCATCTCATAAATCAAAATGGAATGATTCAAATCTTTTCACATATATAGAAATCTAAAAAAACAATTTCAAAATTTTTTACTTTTGAAAAAATTGATTTTTTAAGAATTTTTTAGGTTGCTTGTCAAGCATTGAAAATCATATATCATGCAATAACTTTTGAACCATGTAGTCAAAAGTTATGAAAACTACTGAGCCTTAAATTTATTCCTTAGGAACATGTTGTATGAAAATTTCAAAAAGAAAAAAGAAAAATTCTATTCATACTGAGCTTCCCAAAATTGCCATGTTGTCAAAAAACATAATTTGGTCCTTTAGGGGTTAATTGTCACCCAAATTTTGTCTATTGAATCCCTCGTAATAGAGTCATTTCCTAGGTATTCAATATGGGCTCTTGTGGTAATAACTTTTGAAGCATGACCTCTTAAATAGGTGTCTCTAAAAGCACCTTGAGGCTATCATGTATATAGGTGTGGTAATCTTATTTATTATAAGTTTGTAGCTATAGTCTAGTGTGGTATCTAAGTCAAACAATAGTCAAGGATTTTTTAAAAATTGTTTATTCATTCTTGTTTGGAGGGTGATACTTCCTAAAGGAAAATCAATATGCACATTCCCTTTAATCTAAAGGATTATGGTTTTGCAAATAGTTCACAATTAGATATTGTTACCTCAACTCATTCTATATTTCTCACATATGGTTTAAGCCTTCAGGTGATTGCAAGAATGACTAGTCAATTTTGTTTACTTTGGCAATTTTCAATTTTTTTCAAAAACATTATAAAATTAAAGAAACATTTATTTTAAATATTAAAATAAAGCTAATGTAATGAATGTATACACTTGTAAAAAGAAAGTACCTTAGGAAGGAAAAGCATAGAAATATTCTTTAAGTAGGAAAACTAAAAAGGTGCAAAATCTTAAGAAAATAGAAACTTTAACATTTTGATTTGGAAAAATTAAGAAAAGAATTTACAAAAAAACAAAAATTGGCCATTTGAAAGGATTTTATAGTGAAGATATTTCATTAAAGGAAGGAGCTTAAAACCATCTTCAATGTTCAAAATGTAGTTGCAACAGAACCCTATTTGTACAAACATAGAAGATATAAAATAATACATTTTAAAATGCCCCTTGATAGAAACATACCTTCCTATATTGTGGAAATAAACCATAGAAATTTCAGCTCTAAATCATTTAATTTTGGGTACTCCATAGTACTAAACCCTCTAAAATTCAAATGTGACAAATTAGCAAAATTGAATTTTAAATATAAAATGATTTTTTTAATTTCTAAAAAATATGTAATATGATAACATTCAAGATAGCCATATCAAATAAAAAATTTAAGTTCATTCAAGTCATACTTCAAAAGTTATTGCAAAGAAAAGCTCTATCACTCTCCTTGTGATATAAAATAGAACTAGTAGTAGAGGCAATTACTGCCTCTTTTGAGGTGATAGTTAAAACCATGTACAAGCCTAATAGTAGGGTAGTCAAGAAATGATTTTTGTACACATAGCATGTAGCCATTGAACAAAAATCATTTCCAATTTCCTACATAGAAATACTCAATCTCCAAATTCACTTTCTTCCTCAATTGTTTTCTTTGCACAACAAGCCCTAAATTACATTGAAAAATTCAATTTCTCATTTTTTCATTTCATTTAAAATTTTGACATTCAATCCTAAGCCCTAATTTCTTCAACATTTTTTTCTTCAATCTTATACTACTAAAATTTGTTTATTTCATATTGCTAAAATTTTCTCAAATGAATTAATTGAATTCATTCTCTAAGACAAAATAATTTGAATTCATTATCTAAAACAAATTAATTTGAATTCATTCTTTGAAGTGAATTACTATTGAATTCATCCTAGCAACAAAATTAATTGAAATTAATTCTTTCAAATGAATTAATTTGAATTCATTCTTTGAAGTAAATTAATATTGAATTCATTCTCTCAACAAAATTAATTGAAACTCATTCTCTCAAATGAATTAATTTGAATTTCATTCTCTAAAACATAATAATTTGAATGGATTCTATGGAATGAATTATTTTAAATTCATTTTCTAAAACATATTAATTTGAATGGATTCTATGAAATGAATTACTTTAAATTTGTTCTATGAAATGAATTAATTTGAATCCATTCTATGAAATAATTTGTACAAAAATTTAATTAAATCTTTCCATAAATTTAGTTTTGGTTATTTCTCTACAACCAATTATATTTTTCAAAGTCAATCATAATGCATAATTCATAAATCACTGAAATTAATGAATTGGAATATTTCATTTATATATTACATATTTATACGAAGAAGTATAAACGAAGTCCTATCGTCACTACCACATATATTACATGATCAAATTACACCATTGTTGACTTTCCAAATGGAATTATTGTTTTCTTTTTAAAAATTGCAGCTAGTGTGACTTCAACAACATTTATTATTTATTAATTTACATCGCACAATAGTGAAGGGTGGTCTTAGGTTTTTAGAATTTCATCCGACAGTTGCTATTTTTTTACTTTGGGGGGATAAAAATAGATTGCTTGACAATTCTTAGGAGATAGTCACTCTCCTTGTGATATAAAATAGTACTGGTCAATTTCTTGTAGGAACCCCTTTATTTAAATTTATATATGATTTAAAGTGCAAATTAGGCACTTTGTATGGGTGTTTTGATGGAAGGTTTTAGATTTCCTATGACACATCTACAAAGACAAAAACACAACTATTAAATTCTTTTACTTTGATTCAAATTCATATTAAAAAATTTAAAAGAAGTAAACTATAAATAAAAGGAAGATTGTACTTTTGACCACTGTAAAAATTTCAAAGTGTTCCTAATTAATACTAAATATTCTATGTGAAGATCAAACTTAATATAAATGATATAGTTTTTATAAAAAAGTGTCACATGTCATTTTGTGATTGGTTTAGGGCAACATGCATTTTTCTAGTTTAAAAAAAATTCAGTTTTAGCAAGGAAGTGCCAAAATTGATCTTCATGTACAGAAGTAGCAATGAGTGCTTACAATTCTAGCTCACATATTGTCTTTAAAGAGAGACTTCATTACAAAAAAAACTCATCAATTTTCAAAGTATCCAAATTTGAAAATTGGACGTGACTTGGTCAAATGGATTGTAACTTTCCAAATATCCATTTGTAAAATTTGATTGAACACAAAAAAAAAAGATGAAGTCTAATAAGTATTGTTTCTACTCCATTTATATTTGTTGAGAAATTCTAAGAATTCAATAAATTGCAATGATAGCAAGATCCATGATTGTGCTGAATTCACTCTGTACTATGTTGTGTGTCTTTCACTCATATTTTCTTCTTCATAATAAATTTTTGATTCAAAATCAAAAAATAATGTTTCTCATTCTAATCTTTCATTTTCAGTAGAAATTCTAGATCATTCTACTACATTGTAGTTTATTAACATATTACTCCTAAGTAAAGACTACAGTAATTTTATTTTTTCACCAATAATTTTGATAAAGAACATCTATTAAGAATATAGAATATACCAAAATTTTATCAATCAATTGTACTATATAAATGTCAAATTTAGTTTAACTCCTAAAGGACTAACTTGCTTTTTTTGGTTGTATAGATTTTTTGGGTAGGTTATTGTGACTAGAAATTACCATACTTTAGATTGAAATTTTCATAGAAGGTGTAGATGAGGAATATCTTTCTTATGCAACAAATTTCATGACATTTGGAAATAGGAGTCAAATATTATATCCTAATATGTCACCTTTTTTTTGTAACTAGGTAGTTTGGGCAGATTAAAAAGAATCACTTTTTTATAGAAATCAAAATTTGAAATTGGTTTTCCAAATTTATATATACAAAGAAAGCTCTGAATCATTCCATTTTGATTAACAAGTCAAAAGTTATGAGGGTTTTTTGTTTGCGGGTAGTTATGGATTCCCTATTCTAAAATAAACTTTGAAATCCTTTATCTTATTTAATTTTCAATATTTTTGAAGAAAAATAAAATCCTAGGATTTAAATTGTTTATTACAACATTTCAACCATGAGGATTGGCATTTTTCAATTCTATATTTCAATTCTTAATAATATATTATTTTAAATCATTCTCTACTAGTACCGTTTTACTATTTTTTTCCTATATGTTGTACTATTCCAAATGATCTGAAAATTTTCAAGCATTTGACCAAATTGTCTAGGAAAAATAATCCAAAGAAGCACCACCATTTTGGTCATTTTTTCATAGAAAAGTGAGCTTGTGAAGTGCAGCTACTTGGCTTTTCGTAGGAAAAAAATTATTTTAGTGAATTTGGGTGCTTATATTTTGCAATCCATGCAGTGGAAATGTCTGAAATTTTCACAACTTATTTTTGATACTACATACTACAAGATCTTATGGTTACATATGTCAAAAAAAAGTTTTTTTTTCAAAACATTTCTACTTGTATCAAAAATGGCAGTTTTTGAGCTTTTTTGGTGAAAACATAATCATGGAACTTTAGGGGTTAATGGTAGTAATTTGACTTTAATCTCATCACTAAAGGTGTTTGGGTTATAAATACTACAACAATTACTTGAGAATTTTTCACATTATTCCTCATTGGTAATCATTCCCCATAAAGAAGTTTGCTTTTAATTGAATTGATTCACATCTATTTACTAATTTATTCACACTATAAAATATAACAATGACAAGTTTTTAAGAAACCAATAGAATTTTTTGCATTAGTAGATAAAACTATGTATCATATAATAAAAATTTGAGATTGAAACTCAAATATAATTTAATAGGCTAAATTGAAGTTTAAAATTATGTTTGACTAAGAGCATTGCCATTGGATGTTGAACCCAAAGCGTAATCGGTACTGTAGTGTGATGACGGTGATTTAGGGCTCTACTACATGTCTACCAAAGACTTTCCGCTTTTTCAACGCAATGCTACAATGCTCCATGGACACCATTTTCAAGGTCTTTTGAGACCATGAAAGTGCTCACACAACAACTTCAATCCTTTTGCGATGGAAGAATCATTCTCTTTCATGCCGCAAGGACCCGTTAGTTTTGCTTGTCCTTCTAGCACATCTTTGATGACACAAAGAAAAGGTTAGACAAGGTTTCTTTGAGTGATAAAGAGTGCATGCAATACGACTATTCCGGAAAAAAGGGAGACAATATTCCAAGTACCGCATGACTACCATCTGTAAAACTACTTTTCTGGTCCATGTTGAGTTAGTGCGGTGGTGATGCTCTAAGAAGGCAATGAACTTAATCTCTTAGCATTTAAGTCATCTTTAAGAAGTTGTTTGACTTGTAATACTTTAAAAATACAAATGATTTTATTAATACAAGGACAAAAATTCTAGTAGAATCCATAGACTTTGAAGAAACATGGATAAAGTGGTTGCCATAAAAGGTCACTAAGTTTAGAGGGGCAATGGTATTTATTTGACTTCTACTTTTTACATGTCAAAATAAATCAACATATCACTCTAAATTTTATTTTGCAAACCTATGATATTTTGTAACTCTTTTGGTTTGTAGCGGAAATTTGAAGTGAAATTAATAGTTTGTGCATGAGAACAAAGACTATAGGGTTTTAACTTTTATTTGGAGCTCGGCTCTTTGGACACTCTAAAATTTGAGAAGGTGAAAGTTTATATAGTGACATTTTGATACCCAAAAATTCAAGGAGAATTGCATCAAAAATTCAAGGAAAGTGTAAAATTGATATCCTATTATGATTAACCTCTAAATGCCCAAGGCACAATGCCTACACGCTGACAAAATTTTCAGGTGGATAATTACTTAAGTCTAGGAAAAATATGAGTTTTTTTGTTTGAAAATATAATTTTTTTAATTTTCTATTCAAGTTTATAGGGAAGAAAACGAGGTCCACAACAAAAGGAAAATTACATTACAAATCACTATCAATCCTAAATCATCACCCTTGGGCTAGGGGGTCAATGTATTTTGTGGAACCTTTGATGTTTAAGGGTTAGAAGCTCTAGAAAGTGAATCTCAAGTACATTAGAATTTGAGGGAAAATTACATTACAAATCCATATCAAGAAATTTTGAAAGTAAATTTTGAAATAGAATAAATTGACTACTGTAATACATTTAATTTTCCTTAACTTCATGTTTTTATATGACCTTCAATTTAGGCTCAGTGTATAAATAAAAAACTAGATCCATGTTCATCTATATTGAGATTGCACTCATATAATTTGGATGTTTTCATTAAAACATGTCAAAAAACTTGTTTTTGATTTTGTTCAAAACTTGCTTCAATAAGCTCAAAAAAGACCTTGGAAATTTAGGGATTTATTTATTTTTCAAAAATTTCACTGTTTATAATCTTTTCGTTTTTTATTATTTCATTTTTCATTGATGTCTCCTTCTAATTATTGGTTGAAAAGACACTCTAGAAATAAATGAGTGTAGTACATATAATTGATTACTATTCTAGAGAAATTAATATTTAATAGACAATAATATTGCCCATATTCTAAGGTTACATCATAAAAGAAATTTTCCTTAATTCTACCATTTGATTGAAGATGTGTACAAAGAATCTAAACCAACACATTTGCAAATGGAAGAATGTTAGATTACAAATTATTGTACATTTAAGTTTTCCAGTAGATTCTATATATTCAAAGATGAAATAATAGATTTGAAACAATAGACAATATTGTAATGATACTCAATTATTGTTTCATTGGATATCTTTGAAGGGTTGAATGTTTAACCTTTCTTAAATATTCTCAAATCATTTTGTAGCTTTCATTGGGTTTTTTATAATTTTGTTAATTTTATTGGAGACATTTTGTTTTTCTTTGAATAAATATAGGATTTGCATCTCTTTCGGGTACACTTAGCTTACAATGCACTTAGATCTAGTCTCCCTCCAAAATTGTGACCATTCAATTCATTTTCAATTAGTTTTCTTGTAGTAACAACACAACACTACTTGTAGTTGGTTTCAACACATACTTGACAAGATGCATTATTTTCACCCCTAAAAGACCAAATGGCATTTTTTGGCAACATGGCAATTTTGAGCAACTCAATGTGAATGAAATTTTTTTTTTTTTTTAAAGTTTCACAAAACATGTGCCCAAAGAGTAGCTTTAATCCCTAAAGGACCAAGGCCTTTTCATTGCCAAAAATAAATCAAAACTGCCATTTGTATGGCAAAAGGTAAAAAAAAAATTTATTTGTTTTTTTTCACATCTAACCGCAGGATCTTATGCCTAAATATTATAATAATGTATTGAAATTTTTTTCCAAATTTTCAACATAGATTGCATGGTATTTGTGTTTAAAGTGGAAAAAACAAGTTTTTTAGCATATTGTGGGACTAGATTTTTTAACTTTGAACATTTTTAACTTTAATTTTTTTGCACTACAAAGTTTTGAGCTTTAAGTCTTTACGGTATAAAATTGAGTTTAGGATTTAGAAAAAATTTAAAATATAAAAAACACTTAATTTTTATTCTTTAAAAAATTGCTAAGTAGAAGTAGGTATGAGATAGAAGGAAAATCTAAAATATTCATATCTCTAAAATGATATTAAAATGCACTAATCCCAATGGTGAGATTGTTCTAGCAAGAAAGATTGACCATGTGAAATTTTTTTTTTAAAATTGTAAAAATTGCATTCAGAAATGAATCCTACAAGTTATTTTTTCCAGAAGATGCTCTAATTGCCCCCAAAACAAGATTGTCCATAACTTTCTTATAAAAAATCCAAATGGAATGATTCAAGGCTTCACATATACAAAAAAAATATAATCTATGATTTAAAAATTTCAAGAAAATTTCAAATTCAAATTTTTGAAATTCTTTTTGTTGCCCCATGTCCCATGTATTGAGCTTATTTAGGCATAACTTTTGTTTCCGGGCACAAATTGAAAAAAAGAAATATTCCCATGAAGCTAATCAATTTTTCTATCTTCAAAAAAAGTTTCAAAAAACGAGGAGAAAATTTCAGCCTGTAGGTACTTGCCTAAAATCCCATTTGTCCCCCGAAGGGACAATGGTCCTTTAGGGGTTAAGGCCCAACAATTTTCACAACTTTTGACTACATGATTGAAAAGTTAAATTGTATGATATGTAATTTTCAATGAACTATAGGCAAACCAAGCAACTCAAAAAATTTCTTTTGAAAATCAATTTTTTCAAATTTGAAAATTTGAAATTGGTTTTCTAAATTTACATATATTTAGATAGCTTTGAATCATTCCATTTTGAATAATGAAATAGAAGTTATGAAAAGCTTTAGCTTGTAGGTAGTGATCAATGGAATCTATACTCTAAGATAAACTTCGGAGTCTTTTATTTAACTCAATTTTTAATATTTTTGAAAAAAAATGAAACTATTGGGTGTAGATTGTTTGCTACAACATTGCAACCATTGTAATTGGCATTTTTCAATTTGATAACGAAATTCTTAATAATTTATTATTTTGAATCGTTCTCTAAATCTTTCAACTCTCTATTTTTCGTATATCATTAGAAGAGTTTGGAAGGGGGCAAGGAGGTCAATTTAGGCATGTTCCCCCCGCAATTCCCCTTGCAGTTAAAGAATGCTAGGTTGTTAGAATTTTCTTTTTAATTTAATTCTTAAAATGGAAAAAAAGTTGAAAAAAATTTTCATTAAAATTTTTTTTTAATAAAGAAAATGACATGGCAATCACTGTGCCACATCACATAGCAACAATTATGAGTTTTGATGGGCTAAGAATCCTAGGGAACTCACAACCCTCTAGACTAGGTAAATTTTCTCTAACAATTTTACAATTCTAAATGACCTAAATTTTTTCAAGAATGTAACCAACTTGCTTTGAAGAATGAATCCAAAGAAGCACCATCATTTTGGACATGTTTTTGATACAAATGTAACTTGTGAAGTGCAATTGCCTTTTTATTTCTAGGGTCCCTAAAAGGATTTTTTTCAATTCAAAAGCTAATATCTTACAATATATATGGTGGAAATTTCTGAAATTTTTTCTACATCTTTTCAAAAAAACATACTACAATATTCTATGGTTACATATGGAATATATTCAAAAGTATTTTTCTTTCTAAAATTCAATACTTATTCTAGAAATGGCAGTTTTAGAGTGCTTTGTTGAAACATAGTCAAAAACCTTTAGGGGTTAACTCTTATAGAATAGAGGTAAAAAAATTGTTATTATCTAGTGCATTGAATATAAATAAAGCAAATTGTTCTTTCATTAAAATTCAAGTGTACAAAATTGTAATTAACTACTATAGAAATGAGTTCAAGATATTTTGGAAACTTTTATTGTTTAGATTGAAAGATTATATAGCATTTGAAGTAATTTAAAAACTAGGGCTACACTATTTTCCATGCTACTAGTAATGCTTGACTAAAGGTTTGTGGGTCTTGTTTTTGTCTCTAGAGACTTTAGCAACAATTATTTTTACATGGAGATTTAAATCCGAAGAGAATAGACATTGGTACTAGCTTTGGAGAACGACACAAACCTCCCTTTGTCAATGTAGTTTTGTCCATGAGCCCTCATTATGGAGATGATACAATATGACATCTTAGATAGAATGTTGAATACAATGTCTATGGTGTACACTATCATGAAAAGCTGTACGACAAGCCATCAGGCTATTGCATGTCGTTGTTGTACCTACATGAGAAGATACTTAGTTGAGCCTCAATGTTAGGAAGTAGAAGCCTTGTATACAACATCAACAAGTTATAGATTGAATAAGGTCTGCTAGTGCTAGCAAGGTCGAGATATGCAAAGATCTACCAATTGCACTCAACGTTGATGAAATGCATCGACTAACTCATAAACACATGACATGTAGCAAAATATATTAAATATCTATGCACCTTCTAATTCTGCATTTGCAATTTTTAGAATGTGGTGTTCAAGAATTGGAGAACTGTGAATCCCTAAATTGTCACTACGGAAAAAAAAAATTCTTTAGTTTTACACAACCTTATTAGATTTTATAAAAGCAACCTTCCTCCAAAAGAGTGTTAGACTATAATTGGTAAAGTACTTACTAATACAATATTTTACCCTTAGGAGTTCATAGTACCTAAAACGCTTCAATCTATCAGTTTTGGATGAATTAGATGTTCTAAAGGAAGCATAGATCTACTTGGTGATAGTACACTAGATCAATAGCAGATTACCCTTCCCAAATTGCAACCAAGACTAAGCCTATAGTGCATGCATAAAAAAATTGGCTAAAATAGGAATCTTTGTATTGTCACCGGCAATTACTACCACTTTTCAATGGATAGTGATACTTTGTGTCACAACAATACAAATTTTTTTTGAAATTTTGGATTTTGAAATTTTTATTTCCAACCACCCTTCCCCCATTCTTGTAATTTTAGAAACCAACTTGTTTGACAATCAATATGGGACAATTTATCCCATATTCGTATCCAATATTGTATTTGTATTTTGTATCCAATACATATTTGTATATAGTATTGTATCCATATTTGTATCATTTATTATGTATTTAGTACATATTCGTATCCATATTTGTATTTAGTGCATATTTGTATGCAATATTGTATCCATATCTATATTCAGTACGTATTTGTATGCAGTACTATGTCCATATTCAGTATTTCATATTTCAAAGGCTCAGATTAAATTTCACAAGATCAATGATTTGTGATTTTTTGAGAAATCAACAACAATTTCGAGAGTAAGCATTTTTTTTTACAAAAATTGATGGCTTGTAAATTTTTTGAAAGAGGGGGGAGGCAACTATTGCAAACTAAGGTGGTGCACTTCTTTTCAGTGCATTGTATTCCATTCCTTTTTGGGTCTAAAAATGCTCATTCTATATCTTCATGATAGACTAAATCAAAGTTACTAGTCATTTTGAGAAAGAAGATAGAATGTTAGAAATTGTCCTTTTCACATGATGTTGCATTGAGTGCTAAGCCACATTGGATTGATCTATTGTTGTAGATTACATTAGTTGGCATAGTCTATATTGAGTTTAGGGAGTTTTCATCTATTGGATACTTTATTGAACTAGGATTAGGATACTAGTTGTTTTAGAGAGAGGCTTCTTTTGTTGTGGAATTGTGGCTACGGTGATTAAGCCATTTATAATGCTATGGATTTTGTCTTCAAGCATGTGCACTCTTAAATTCTCCCTTGTTGGAGAAGAGCAACTTGACTACCGGTAGTATGTGGATTTTTAATTTCTCACTTGACAAGAATCCTCTTAGTCTTCAAGATTTGTGGTATAACAAATTCTTGAGTTGAAGTTAAATTGATTTCTTGACTATAGCTCGTATTTGTAGGAACTCTTTAGTGTTTTCTAGAAAATTTAGATTGTTTTTGGAGTGATTGGAGGAAGAGAAGAGAACTTAAAAAACTCCAAAAGTTATTTCCTCAAATTTTCATTTTCTTTATTTGTGGTAGCAATTTTGAATAGAAGGATGAAATTTCAACTTCTATTAAGTTGCTAATGCTTGAAGTGGTAGTAAAAGAAGTGTACATGAACTTAGAGGCTTAAAAAACATCAGATTTTAGTGATTTTTAAGAAAGATATAAGATTTTTAGTTTTTTGTCATTTCTTGGTGAAGTCTTTGTACAAAGGCCTATGTTTTTGAAATCTAAGAATTTTGAAGATTTTATTGGAATCTAGAATTTTCAAAGATTTTTGGAATCTAGGAATTTGGATAGATTTTTTATATCTTTTTTTTTAATAGATTTGAACCTTCGAAATCTTCAAAAAATTTAGATTCTAATTTGAAATTAAAATTAAAATTTGTTACTTGTATGCAAACTTTGAAATCCAATTCTAAGGGCATTATAGCTTGGATTTGAATAACATTTGTGACTATTTCATTTGAAATTTGCCAAGAAATCCAAAAGTATAGTTGGTTTGACATTTGGATTTTATTTTCAACTTGAAATATTGTTTTTCTTGAGCTGAATGGTGTTTTTGAACAAAAATTTCCAAAAATTTATGGTTTTAGAATTTAGAGGCTATTAAGAAACTTTTTGGTATCTTCTTTTGTTTTTGTTATAGGGATTGTGCTTCATGATCATCCATCAAAGGTGTGAAATTGTGACTCTATTTCTCACTTTTGAATTTCTGCAATTAATTATATGGGGAAGAGGATCCAATTTTAATTTTCACACATATACTATTTTGAATACTTTACAAATTATTCATATTTTATTTTATTTAAAAAAAATTATTCCAAAAGTCACAGTACTCCAATATTGAGGTTGTTTTAGCCAAAAATTGGTAGGTGTTTCTTGCAATTACATCCAAGTGGTTGGTGCTTGTTTGAATTATGGTGACTGGAAAGTGATGATCCATGAACTATAAGTTTGGTGGTGATATTGGTGTAGGTTGCCTTTAGTCTTTAGATAGTTGTTGGTATCCAAGTAGGCTTTTTATGGTCTAGACTAGGAGTTGATATTATTGATTCCCTTCACCAAAATACGTAGAGGGTGTATACACTGAGTACTTTGGGCCATTGGTAAATATTGACAAAGTTTTTTAGCCTAATTTGATGTAGAATACCACAAGGAGGCTTTGGGTCTTAAATATAGGCACATTTGACAACATCGAGGATGATCACAACAATTCTCAAGGCATACTAGGGGCATTTCCTTGTCAAATTAGAAGCTTTACTTTTGCACTAAGATGAAAGAAAAATGTTAGAGGTCATCTATTTTTAATGACTAGCATGCTTTTAAGATTTTAAGTCAACATTTGGAGAATGAAACCCTCCAAACTTGTAAGCAATGGACAAATTCCAATTGACTCAATTTTCAACAAGTTGAAGATTATTGGAAGGCATAGATAGAGCTTATTATTGCTATCAAAGAGGATATTGCATTTTCTTTGTTGCCTTTTGAGGACACAAAGGAGACAAAGTCCAAAACATTTGTTGAAGAAACTTTTGAGGAAGATACTAAACAAACATAGGTGATGCTCACAAAGATAAAGATGCATGAGAGTGGCCAATTTATTTCTTGAATAGTATTAGCTAACCAAACAACCTTAGAGACCATCGGGTCACTACTAACTTTTGAGCCATTGCATTTATTTCTTGAGTATTATGATTATGAGTATAGAGTTTTTTGTTGAGGTCAAATGCAATGAATTCAAGACTTTAACCCCTTATGAACCAACAGGGTTGACGAATTTGAACGTCCGCCCCAAAATAGCGTCTGTTTTCCGGACGTCCAGACGTCCGGACGCACGGACACTAGCGGACGCAGCGTCCCGACCGCCGTCGAAAAGCGGACGGGCAGGGCGGGGCGGACGGCTTGAGGCGGACGCCCAGATCGTGCGGACCAGATCAGTCCGCGCGTCGATCGGACGGCCGTAATCGGGCGGACGCTGCGTCCGCCAGGACGCGAATGTCAGCGGACGCTGCGGACACAGCGTCCGCGTCCGGACGTCCTGACAACCCTATGAACCAAGGTGCATTTTTTGGCAATGTAACTTTTTAGGGTAGGTGCATGTAAGTGGAGATTTCTAGATTTTTGGCCCATAATTTTGGATGAAGAATATCTTTCATGTGCACTAAATTTCAAGACATTTGGAAATATGAGTCAAAAGTTATGCAATTGGCCTAATATGTAGTTTATTTCCCAACTTGGGCAATCCGGAAAAATCTGAAAAAATCACTTTTTTCAAAAATAAAAATTTGGAATTAATTTTCTAGATTTATATATACATAGAAAGCTTTTAACAAATCCATTTTGATCAATGAGTCAAAAGTTATGAGTTTTTTTAGTTTGCAAGCGGTCATGGATTCTCTACTCCAAAATAAACTTTGAAGTTCTTTATTGAACTCAATTCTCAATATTTTTGAATAAAAATAAAAATATCAGGTGAAAAATATTTATTATAATATTACAACCATTGGAGTTGGCATTTTTTAATTCCATAACTAAATTATTAACAATTTAGTATTTTGATTCATTCTCTACTTCTTTCTACTTACTATTTTTTTCCTATATGTTGTACAATTTCAAATGATTTGAAAATTTTCAAGCATGTAGATAACTTGCCTTGAATAATAAATCCAAGGAGTTTCAACCATTTTGGACATTTTTTCATACAAATGTGACCTTGTGAAGTACAGCTGCCCGGTTTTTTGTAGGGCCAAAAAAAGGCTTTTTGTCAATTCAAATGTTAATAACTTGCAATCTACACAGTGGAAATTTCTGAAAAATTTTCCACATATTCTAAAATTATCATACTACAAGATCCTATGATTGAATTTGTCCAAAAATGTTTTTAAATATTTTTTTAACTTGTCCTTAAAATAGTAGTTTTGGAGTGTTTTTGGTGGATACATAGTCAAAGAACTTTAGGGGTTGAACATGACAAAGAAGATACTCTTTGAGTCATGTACACTCAATTGGCACTCATATTAGTTGGATTTAGAAGTGTTTTTATTGAGAATTAGTTGACCAAAAATTTTCTTTCAAAGATTGACAAGCGACTAATTGATTTGGCTTCACTATAGTTCATTTCCAACTATGAAGATATGGCCACTAGCTCAACTAAAGCCTTCTTAGTGTTGGAGAGGTATGATTGGTCCCTCTATTAGCACAATGGTATAGACATGGGCTTGTAGATGGTTGATACTTCAAAGTCTAAGAAGCCTCCTTTAGTTTTTGGCAATTTGATTGTCACTTGCATTGTTGATGTTGTCGTCAAAATGGTCAGACCAAAAAAGATCCTTTATGTTTAAAGTTTCTTAATGATATGCCTCAAATATCTAAATCCAAAAGGAAAAAAGAGATAAAGGCTAAGATAAAGGCTAAAACAAAGCCTAAATTTTTTTTATTGAAGTGGATACATTGTAGTAGTATCAATTATGATGATGCTCATTACTTTAAGCTTTATTATGAACTGCAACCAACAATTAATGTGCCAATTAAATTACAACGGGAAAAGACTCTTGAAGCTAAGGTTGTAGAGCTTGAGCAAATTGCAACTCAAGACATCAATATTTCTTGTGCAAATCTTTGAGCCAAGGGTCATTCTTGAATTTTCAACTTCTAATATATGCATGTTTGGAGTTTTTGGAGAGATGGTAGAAACAATTGCTACTCATGTAAAAACAATGGAGATGCATGTGGCTTCTACAAGCAATTTAGGCAAATGGACATTTACAAACTTGTCACATTGAATCCACTAATTCAATTGGCTAAGTACGATTACCTTTATTATTTGGCTTGACAAATGCTACCTCTATAGTTAGACCCCAAATTACTTTGTCCTTTGGCTTAAAGAATATTATGCAAAATTTAGCTCAATAGGTTTGTAAATGCTTATTTTTTCTAGCTAGATTTGAGTTGATGGCTGTAGAAGGATGTTGGAACCTAATTTGGATTTACCCAACTAGTATAGTTCGTTCCGAAGGAGGCTAATTAAATAGGATTTGACTCTAATTCTATGCCTAATAGGTCATTGCAACCAAGATTTGTAAAAGAAATTTCTTAACCACATGCAATATTGTTATCCTCACGGTAAGTCTAATTGCCAAATTTGTCACTCTACTCTTAAAGGCCACAAGGATAAGAAATTCTCCCAAATTAATGTTTATATCCTTTTTCACTTAAATCCTTATATCCTTCTTTTGCAATCTTCATCTTTCTTTTTCATCTTTCTTTATCTTTTACATTCTTTTTTTCTTCATTTATAGTCTTTTCAGCTTTTTTATTTTTTTATTTTTGTATATTTTATTTCTTTTACCAACTCAATATTCAGCCCTCTCTCCTGATTTGGTTTATACGCCGTCACAACACTGTCACAGGACAGTCTGGACTCATGCTTCCAATTTGGTATTCGTACATATTACATAACTCACAGATCATACCAACTCGGCAAACTCAACAACATTCAAATTCTACATGAAATTCCGATTTGGACTGTTTACAATTTAACTCTCAATATTCCAACTTGGAATTAAACAAATGTTTTAATTCTACCAACACACACACATTAAAGGATAACCAAAATTCATTCGACTGATTCACAATTTGGACTTCTCACTAGTTATACTACAATGGCATTCACACAATTTGGATACAACATTAAACACTCCACATAACAATCAACATCAATTCGGCTAAATTACATTTTTTTTATTGAAATCCCGAATTGGTGATTAAGTCACCGTTACAGATTTAACAATATTGTTCATCATCTAAATTCCTGATCTATCTATTAAGCTCTAATCAACTCTCCAATTAGTAAATTCCATCGTCATGACACTATAATTTCCAACTAGGATTCACAATCTCCACCGCTTCCACTAAACTCCATTTCCACTTCGTTGCTCACACTCCAAATTGTTCAACTTCCACCTACTTGTAATTTCAACCCTTAGCACACATCAACTTCCAACTAGGATATTGTCTTCAACATCCCATTTGCACATTACATCGCCATGCCTTGGCATGCAGCATTCCGACTTGGACACAAATACAGACTCACACCAAGCCAAACTTGGACCAACACTCACACAACTCCCAACTGGGAATCACACACACACAGTTCCCGACTTGGAATCACACACACGAACACAAGAACACGATCAGACAATACAAAGAAAACAAAAATACACAGCCTGCACTGACTGGGACTCGCACCGGACTTCGCTCGATAGTGGGTAAAATAAATGAAAACCCAAAACAGTCCAAATAGGAGCCAGGGAAGACGAAGCTCAACAACTCCAACCAACTCGGCCGCTTCAACTGAATCAACTACCATTCCTACTTGGCAACTCATACACCTCCATCTGTCAACTCGGACTCACCAAACCAGCATCCTAATTGGTAAGCAGACCATCAACCATAATATTTACAACTTACCAACTAAACTACTCACCCAATTGGAATTTACACTCTCACTACTCGACTTCCAACTTGGTAAAATAGAAACAGTTCAACTACATCCAATTTGGATTCATACATACAACCAACCATTGATAAGACATACTCAAAACATTGACAACTTGGACATTAACAAACACACAAAAACACCCAAATTGGCCCATAGACTAACAATCAACCTCACAAAATCCTCACTTTACCAAAAATAACACCAAAAATTGGCGGCTTTAACATCCAACTTGTTTATCTACAATGGCACGAAACTTTTAGCATGCAAGAATTTTTCATTTGGTTGAACTACATTAGAGGGTACAAAAGATTCGCAATCCCTACCAATCTCTTAAGTCATTATTGAAGTACGTCTAGTTGAGGACACTAAAGAATTAGCTAGATTATGGATTAAATTTGTAGCTGAGGTTGTTCTTCATTTTGAGGGGCATATTGACATCTATTCTTCAATGTATTCATCTCTAGATGTATCCTTGCAATGGAAACTACTTACTTTATAGATGTTTCTATAAGATCTATTGAAGAGTGTCAAAATTTGCAACTTAAAAGATTTTTGCATGTTAAACAATAATGCTTTTGTTGTTGTTTCATGCTCAAGTAGTGTGAGCATTTATTTACCTACCCTTAGTAAATACACAAGTACTACCATGTTCTTGTGTTAAAGTTGATTTTTGTTCTAATAGATGCCTAATATTAGTCCATTTTGCCTTTCAAGCAATGGATCTTTTCTAAGTTTTAAAAGTTGTACAAATCCACAAAAAAATCACCAAACTAACCTTATTGCAAAATATTCATCCAAATAATCCTAATTCCTTAGCCGTTATGGTTTTCTAATAAAAGTATTTATAGTATAAATTTATCACCTTTTTGTTGTATCTCAAATGATGTCAATTTCATAAATATAAGACTTGCAAAATTTCAATGTTCTTATAAGGAGTTATGGCGAGATGAAGTTTAGTCTTTAAAAGGCTATTTATCCCCTAAAATTCCATGACTATGTGTTCATCAAAAACACTCCAAAACTGCCATTTCTAGTACAACTACTAAATTTTTGGAAAAAGAAACAATTTTTGACACATGGAACTATAGGATCTTGTAGTATGATAACTTGAAAACATGTGGTAAAAATTTTAAAAATTCCACCTTGTGGATTGTAAGATATAAGTATTCAAATTCACCAAAACCATTTTTTCAACCCTACAAAAAATTGGGCAGTTGTACTTCACAAGCTCACTTTTCTATATATAAATGAACAAAATGGTGGTGCTTCTTTGGATTATTTTTTCTAGACAAGTTGGCCAAATGCTTGAAAATTTTCAGATCATTTGAAATAGTACAACATATAGGAAAAAAATTAATAAAAAGGTACTAGTAGAGAATGATTCAAAATAATATATTATGAAGAATTTAAATATGGAATTGAAAAATGCCAATTCCGATGGTTAAAATGCCAATTCAAAAGTTATGAGGGTTTAATAAACAATTTAAATCCTAGGAATTATTTTATTTTCCAAAATATTGAAAATTAGGTAAGATAAAGGATTTCAAAGTTTATTTTAGAGTAGGGAATCCATAACTACTTGCAAACAAAAAACCCTCATAACTTTTGACTTGTTGATCAAAATGGAATGATTCAGAGCTTTCTTTGTATATATAAGTTTGGGAAAACAATTTCAAACTTTGATTTTTTCTAATCTACACAAATTGCCCAGTTACAAAAAAAGTAACATATTAGGCTATAACATTTGACTCCTATTTCCAAATGTCATGAAATTTGTTGCATATGAAAGATATTCCTTGTCTACACCTTCTATTAAAATTTCAGCCTAAAATATTCAAATTTCTGGTTAAAATGTTCTACTCAAAATTTCTATACAACCAAAAATGTAGTCCGGTCCTTTAGGGATTAAACCTCATCCACTTTTTGAGACCCCTTCCCTATTTCAAGTGGTCTTGAGTTCTAGACCTTGGCCTTAGATTACTAAATTCTATCTAAGTTTCAAGTTTGAACTTGAATGGATGATTTTCAACTGACTTCATCAATTTCTTGACCTTCACTTCATCCTTTGTTAACTTTTGGACCTTTCCATATTTTCTTAAGTTTCAACTAGATCTAGAATCTTTTAAGTTTCTTTCTATATAGATCTAGATCTAAATCTAATTTTCTACTTGATTGTCTTCAAAAGGTTATATTCTACATCCTACCTTGTTCTTAAAGCTTGGAATTTCATTTGTTAGTTTACAATTTTTAGACTTTGAAATTTGTTTTTTTCTAGGGTATAAAATTAACTATCCAAATTGCTAAAGTAAATAGGATATGGGCTTTCTTGATGAAAGTTAGACCACTAATTGATACTTCTAAATCTCATTCGCTATTTTCTACCAATCAATAATTTGAAATCAACTTTCACCTTCACTATTGACCTCGAGATTCATACCACTATTGAAGTTTTTGTTCTTGTTCCACTTGGGTGAAATTGACTAATCTTTATCCAATTTAGTTCCTAAACTTCATCTACTCATATCTCACTTGTTCTAGTCCTATTTTTTTTTTTTTTTTTTATCTCTATCCTATCTACTTCAAACACCAACTTCGAGAAGAAGTTTAATCTTAACACTTGAATTTGGACTTGTCATTTGGTTAAGAGTTTAAAATGACTAATCGAGGAGATTAAAAAGAAGTTAGAATAATTAGCAACTTACCTTACATTGGATTTTGTCTACAAGGTGGTCAAATATGCCCTCAAATTCTTTCATTTGCCATAGGTGGTTTTATATTCTATTTTTACTCACCACTTAAAAAATATGATTTTAATACATGTTTTGGAAGTCGAGGCTTCCAAATACCTTCTTTTCATTCCTCTTCTACTCCTTTTTCTTTTAATACTATTCACCTTCCATTGTTTTATTCAAATAGTTGCTTTTGGGAAGAATAGAATATTAGCTACAAATTTCAAAATAATAATTGACAATTGCAACCTTCTATCTTCACCTATCTAAATCAATTTTTGTTTGATCCAACTTCTAGTGGTCTAAATTGCCTTCTTAAGATTTCCACCTAATCCTATCAATTCCCAAATTTTCCCTTTAAACTCCCAATTGTCCTTTCATCTATTTTATTTGCAAATTCAGTTTTGGATCCTATCTATCAAATTGTAAGTGCTAGTCTAAGGGGTGCTTTACATATGGGCCGACCAAGTCGAGAGGCCATGGGAATTCATGGCCAAACTCTAGGTGAGAGTCCAAAGAAATGGGCAATAAATAGGCAATAAATGAACAATTTAACGGACTCTCAACCAAAGTCCGATCCAAACTTTGGTCGAGAGTCTGTCGTGAGGCCATTGCACGTAGGAGCTTGGACTTCCATGTAGGCACTTTGATGGGTGATGGACTTTGGATTGTGCCGCCTAGTGTGAAGGGTTAAGAGGCCAAAGTCGGGGTTTTCTGAAATTTGATTGGTGGAGGCCGATGGACTCTCAACCTTGGGCGCATGTGTGAAGCAGCCCTAAGTCCCTTCTTTTAATTTGTGATTCTGGGCATTGGCAAATTTAGTTTAAGTAAAGATCAACTCTATCACCTTCTTCCCTTTCTTCCTTCTACTCTAGTCTAATTCTAATTTTTAAAAAGACAATTCTTGTATACAATTTTTTAGACAAATTTTTAGAGTTGGAGACCACTTGAGCCCCAACCTAGTTGGAATTTGGGCTTGGATGGTCAAACAAGTTAGTACTACCAAATACAAATTCTAGGGGATTTCTCAATAAAGGAATTTCCACCTAGAAGTGTATGAACTCACACACGTAAACTAGAGGGCCTCCTAAGCATCATTGCTAAGGTACGGAGGGGGCTTTTCTCTAGGGTTAATACAAATAAACAAACAACTCCCAAATTTCCACAAGAACTTAAGAAACTTAAACAACCATCAACAAGTTAGTAAATAACTCAAACAAAGCCTAAATACACGATAGTAAGGTTTGAAGGGAATCCTAAGTCCTTCAAAGATTGTAAAAATGCAACAAAATGGAACTTGAAATGCTCCAAAAACACACATTTACAACTTTGGTCCCCAAATGGCTAAAAAATCCAACTAAATGGACCAACTTGTTACAAAGTCAAAAAATAGTTAAAAGGGATTTGAAGGGGGTGAAATGAGAAAAAAATGAGTGAACTTTTATATGTTTCTAAGGGCACTCATTCCCCTTCTTTTCTGCAAGGTAATCTTGTCATTTAAAGTTTTTATCTTAATCTTCAATTTTGACTTTTTACAATGGTTATAGTCTCTAACTTTTAGAGAAAGATTCCAAATCACAAATGGATTGTGCCATTGGCTTTAGAAGGTCATTTTTAATCATAATCAACTCCCACCCCTTCTTCTTATACTAAAAACTCATTGAAAGCTACCACCAACTTAAAATCCTAAAAGGTTAAGAACTTAACTTTTGGAGGTTGACTCTTTTATAGAAAGTAACTAGTTTGGGTTCTTAGAGTTAATAAGAAAAGACCTCATTTGAGCCTCATTCCAACTTTGGACGCTCCTAGAACATTGGTCAACTCCACCATAATCTTCAAATTTACTAGTCTTAGGAGGATCTTGCCAATTTTGGTTTGGCTATCAAAATGTCTTGAAATTTGTTTGAGCATGTTTTCAACATAAAAGAATCTATAAAAAAATTTAGTGAGATTTTACTGCACCCTAAGTAATTTCCATGAATTTCCCATTGTGAATTTCGGAGGTTGACTATCCCGAAGAATATCTTTTGACTACCAAAAAATTCCAAATTCTTTTGTGGAATCTCTCATGGAATTCTACAAAAGATGTGCAAGCTCATATTCTTACTTTGCAAATTCAAAGAAGGAGAATCAAATCCCACTATCTCGTTTAATTTTTGGTGAAAAAAAAATCTTTCATACAGAAGGGAATCTTGGCAAACCAATTTCACCATTGGACTCCTAATGTGATTTCCACCTAGAACCATTGTGTTTATGTTGTAGATGCCTTCTTCTTGTCCATCTTGAGTTTCTTCACTTGGAGGCTAAGAATTGAGGCTTCTATAATTCCATTGATATAATGGGAAAATTAAAACCTCTTTCTAGGAATCAACTTAAGTTCTCACATAGGTTTTTTTGGAACAATTTAGCCATGCTTTTGTCACATACAAGATATGTTTAGATAATTTGGGCAATTTTTACTAAACAACTAATATATATATATATATATATATATATATATTTATTTTAGGTTTCTTCCCTATTTACATGTAGGATTTGGGTTTAGTTTAGGAAAAACTCTCTATTTGAGACCAAATGCTATATTGGCATATCATATACCTATTTTGGTTTTGAACTCTTATTTGGGCTTTTTGTATAATAAACTATATTCAAAATAGTAAAAATAAAAAAATAGTGAGCCCTAGATGACAAAGTAGAAGCTCACAAGTTGTCTTACTACTTGTGCCACACCATTGAGAGTTATAATGGATTAAATTACACAACTAGTTATAATTGGTAAGCAACTTTATAAAGCTTTTGATTTATCAAATATAGGCTTAGAGCTTTGTCTATTCACTACTATAATCTTAGTAAGAGGTACAAACGTGCCATAAGTTATACCAAGGAGCCTTTGCATTTGATTTTCCATATGGATACAAGACATATGTAGTCACATTTCTCTATGAAATTTAGAGTCATGGAAACTATCAACTATGATGTATTAGTTAGTTAGTTACGTCAATAAGCCCTATATCCTCTTTGATTTAGTTTGGACAACTAGACTAAAAAGATGTGGATCTGACAAGATTGGTTTTGTAGGTGACAAGAGGAAATAATTGATTCATGTAGCATTTGCAATCGTTGCCATGACTATGTTAGTTGGTAGAGATTATATTTGACTATACTACCTTAGAACAAACTTGCTTTATACATAAGTTTTACTTAAAGAAACATTTGTTTTTATGAATAGTGTAGTAGAATGATATGATTTTCTACCATTCCAAGAAGTTCCTGCAAGACATTCCAAGGATCCATTTTCACCTTGGAACACATACATAGAGTTGTCTCAACAAAGTTGAGAAATTACGTCTTCACTAGAGGCACCTGACATTACTTCATCTTTATCTATCTTTGTTCAACCTATCCACTAGCATCCACTAGTAGATGTTATTACCCTTGTTGAGCTATTTGCAAACATTGGTACTAATTTGGTGGTAGTATTGGAAGCTAGGCTCAAGGTTAGGCAGTACATTCATATGGATACCAAATTTGTAGTCAATTACAACCAAGTAGTACATAATCTTTAAAGGTTATTGGATCTCTATCTTGAGCAATTGCCTCCTACCATTGATGGTTGTTTTGGCCAATTTCCTCAAAATGTCACTTTCATTAACAAAGAAGATTTGAAGAGATTGGATCTTGTTGATTTAATGACTACAAAATGGCTTTGCTAAGGTGTAAGCATTTATCTCCACCCTTGAGATAAACTAGACCCATTTAAGTTCTTCAAGTTTAAATCTTTGAATTTTATGTTGTATATTGAATGTTGTCCAATTGGCCTTCTAAAAATGAACATGTCTTTTATGTTGATAAGTCCTAAATGGTTCAAATCTCAAATAAAATTGATGCAAATCATAAAAGTTAGAAGTTTTGGATTGATTTTGGTCAATGTAAGCCCAAACTTTGGTCTCCTAAATAAAAGTTCGTAAATTTTAACTTCTAAATAGCCAAAATTGTAAAGTATTGTTCCTACCTATTCTAAAATGAAAATTCCCTCTTGAATTAGACCTTCCTATCAAAAATTACAAGCAGGTGAAGTTTTGAATTGCCTCTAAATTGCTCTAACAAACTTCATATACCATTACTAACCAACTTATTGGTCAAAGTCAACTTTTCCTTTCAAGTATTAGTTTTAGATTTCTCTTAGATTTTAAAGGTTTTATTTCTACTTTGATTGCATAATCATTGCAATTCTCATCCAAATTTTTACTCTATTATCTTTAACTCTAATCTATTGTCTAAGTGTGATGGGATTTTGGAATGTTATTAAGACTCCTAAGAAGTTTTTTACTTCAACTTTGTGTTTTAGTTTACTTTTAAAGATGTGCTTTGAATATCTATTCAATTACTACAACTTTAGATTTTTAATATTAATTATTTATTTTTTTAAATTCTAAGTTGTACAACATGAAATTAAAATTTTAAAATAATAAGACTTTAGATTTGGACTTCCTTATCTTCACCTTGAATTAGTTAGTTAGTTAGATATGTCGAGATCTAAGAAATTGTGACAATCCCTTAATTGTATTCTAGGTATTGTTGGAAAGTTTTCTATAAAGAGGGTTGCTTAGACTTTATTTTGTAGCATTTGAACTTATGATATGAAAGTTATGCATTTTAAAAATAATTTTAAATTTTAAATTGAATTAAATTTTATTTTATTTTGGAAAAACCATAACTTTTGCATGGCATATTCAAATGCCATGAAACAAAGCTTTTGCACTCCTTTGTGCATAAAGCTTCCTATCTAGTATGTTTTTGTAAAACCTCTAGAAATGATCTAAATGATTCCAAATTCAAAGTCAAACTTTGATAAACTTCTAAATGTTAAGCTTAAACATCTAAGTTCTAATTTAACTATTGTTTCTTCAAGAAAGTAATGACAAAGTGGCAAATTTAGGCACATACCTTGTAAGCATTTTATCTCCGCTCTTTAAGATAATGGATGTACAACTCAGTTCTTCATGCTTTGAACTTTGAATCCTAAAATGGGTGTTTAGGTGTCATCTAGTTCACTTTCTTAGAGATGGACAAGTATTTTCTCCTTGTTTTCACCAAGTGCTTCAAATCTCAAAAGAAATGGGTTGAAAGTACAAAAGTTAGTGATATAATAAGATTAATAATCAATAGCTATGAGTATAGGTTCAATTTTGTGTATATCATGCCCATAAATTTAGAGATTATTGAAATTTAAGAGAATATGAGTAGGAAGAGTATTTGAATAAACACAATGGAGATTGTTTAAGGAAAAAATAATCATCAAGTTTGGAAATTTTGTCAAATACTTTGAATGCTATTTATGTGATAAACACAATCATATTTTTTCCACCATTGGTTTGAAATTCATTATTTCATTATAGATTTCTTAGATTGTCATTTAAATTTATTTAAATTCCAAATAATTTTTTGATGCTACAAAACAAATCCATAAATGTAATGGCTTGAATTTTTCTAATTTTTTTATTAAGACTTTTCAAATGTCATCATTCATCAATAAATAACATGTATATTTTGTACTTAAATCATGTTAATTATTAACGACCAAATCAATGTGATTTTTTGGACGAAATAGTGCCAAATTGCATCCAAAAAATTGAATTTGGCCAATAAATGGTGAATAACCATGAAGCTTTTTGCCAAAAAACTTCAAATTAAAAAAATTGTAGATGAGATTGCCAAATTGTTGATGATAATAGAATTACAAATATGTAATATGCGTTAATGTGATGTTTTCTATCCAACATGCGGATGAATGTTGAAATTTGGGGTACCATTGTAAAATTTTATATTGCCACTACGCACTTCATTAAAAATGAAAAAAAAAATCGTTGGACCAAATTACCTTAGAAAGTGCCCCAATTGCTATGTTCTAATGTATTGAGAAAAAAATGGAAAATGAAGTTATGTTTTGGAAATTTAACTATACAAAATTGTACTAAACTATTATAGAAGAATGAGGAGTTTTTTCTTAGGAAATTTGACTATGTAGATTGCATGATCTTAGTTGCCAAAGTAAAGAAACAAGTTTCTTTTATCTCTTCCAAACTGTGAGGTTTTATCTTTCAAAGCATTTACAGAGTAATGAGTATGTCCTAAGACTTATAATGAAAGACATAATCTTCAAAACAAAAATTTTGAATGTGTTAAAAAAAAATTTAGTAAAAAAAATCTTCATATTCATCCTTGCAATAAATACTAAATAGAAAGAAGTTCGAAATGTTGAAAAGCTCTAAATTATTAATAACTTACGCATAGATTTGAAAAAAATGTCAATCCCAAAAATAATAATGTTGTAATAAGCAATTTTTACCTTAAAAATTTTATTATTTAAAAGAAAATTAAAAATTGAGTTCAATAATGAACTTCTAATTTTAATTTTGAAAAAGATTGCATGACCATCCATAAAATAAAACTCATAACTTTCATCTCATTAATTATAATAGAGTGATTCAAAGCTTTCCATATATATATATGTACACAAATCTAGAGATTTATATCCAATATGCTACAAAAATTGCATGCTTTAACTCCCAAAATGACCAAGACACCATTTTTTGGTGTCAACAAAATTTTGAAATTGATAGACTAGAGTTCCTAATGCACATATTAAAATAATGCAATGATAAATTAATTTTTCTAAAATTTGTTGAATCAATTATGTGCATCATGAACTCTAGTCTTTGGATCGAAAAATTGAACCTAAAAATACATTACATGACTATAAAATATAAATTGAATGCTTTGTCCAATTCAAAAAATATTTCAAATGCAAGGGTATTAAGATGTAACAATGATTACACACTACAGATTTTGTATATGTACGTTGGGGCTATGTCCATTGATGCTTGTAGTATGGTTGTTTGAATAAAAACATTTCAAATTTGCACTCAATTTTGTTAATCACTTCATTAAAAGAAAACTGCATTGAATTTGATTAAAACTACATTTTTTTGGTCAAATTTGCATTTTCCCTAGTATAAACTGCATTGCACTCAATAGAAAAGTATGGAATTGGTTTTGTTAAGTTCTCCTTTCATAATGCAGAATTTTGCATTGAAACATTGGAACACATATTTTTGACAAGTAAAATGCAGAATTTTGTGTTGAAACATTGAAATGCAGATTTTTAACAAGTAAAATGCAGAATTTTGTGTTGAAACGCAAATTCTACATTACGAAGGGAGAACTCATTAAAATGGATTCCATGCTTTTTTGTCGAGTAAAACATAGTTTTTGACAAGTTCAACATAGTTTTCTTCTAATGCTTCATACTCTACAATATCTTCATACAATCTCAAATAATGTGATTGTCATTTAATTTCCATTTAATTTCATCCAAATTTTCACATTTATAATATTACATTCATCTAAAATAAATCCAATTTGTTTGAAGGAACTTTACTTTAATTCTTAAAGGTCCAAGCATCCCAAAAGTGGATGCACCTTGGTCAATATTAATTGCAACTTTCAAATCAATTATTTTTGGAATTTGATTTCAACTAAGAAAATGAAGCTTGATAAGTTTTGTTTCTATTCCATTTAAATTTTTTGAGAAATGTCAAAAATTAAAAGAGTTATTGCAATGGAGAGCTACATGTGTTAGAATCCAAATAACACAATATGGTGTGTTTTTCATTCCTATTTCTATTTTGAAAATATATTTTAAATTTAAATTGTAAAATTATTTTTCTAATTATATCCTTCAATCATGATAAAAATTACTAATTATTGTCATATATTTTATAATTGATATAATTTTATTTGACCTTTAGTTTTAAAAAATTGCAATAATTTGATTTTTCCATCAAAATTATTGAATAAATATAGCATGAATAGAAAGTTTGTTTTTCCACTAGCAAAAAATATCAAAATTTTATTCATTAGCTAAATAAAAACATAAATTTGGTTTAATAGTCAAATTTGACTTCAAGGTCTTTATTGTGGTTGTTTTAGGTGTAAAAAATAAAATAACCAACTGCAAATTTTTCAAACTAATCTCCATTTCTACTTGTAATTCTCGAGAAAATTTCAAATAAATTAGATTGTTTTTGCTATTTTTACTCATTTATGTTTAACCCTTAAACATTGAGGCAAACATTTTGTGTTCAATGAATGAGAAGGAATCACATTGTATAGGACAAAAATGCAACCTCCAAAATTTGTTTTGGAAAAGGAAGATCTTCTATAATAGTAATTACTTTTGCAATTTTGGAAGCTAGTGATTCACACAATAATAAAAAAAGAATGATTATGAGGATTACCCCTTCAACATTTAAGGGTTAATTTTTGCAACAAAAATGATAATAGTTACAATTTTTCACAAAACAAATTAAAATTTCTCAATGTAATAGAAAATTTAGAGTTTCAAGTAATAAAAATATAAGATTGTTGTTTGAACATAATTTGAAAGTCTAAATTTAGTTTATATAGGAAGTTTAAGCATTTCTTAAGGGATCAATGGATCAAGTATTCTTAAGGGTTAAGCAATTTCTATCACTAACTGAATTAACTTGAGTACAGTAAAGTTGGCCCAACTCCCTAAGAAACTATCTTAGACATGCTAATGATCATACATAATTCTGGTTTTCAAGACATTTTTGAACATATGGGGAAGAACATTTCGTGATTATTTATCAGGAATATGAAAGGTCCTCGAGATGATTTATGAATTTGAAAGAACTTTGAAAATTAAATCTCAAAGTTGTGACCTTAATTCCATCCAAATAATATTTGTGATTGTTCTGGAGTTCAGGCCCATCCCTTTACTGTGTGATCAGACAGACTACCCTTCTCACGCCAGTCTCATGTCCTCCAACTTGCGAAGCAAAAGAAATTGTTAGCAGCATGTGTCACGAAAACAATTTACGAATCCAAGAGCTTATGCTTTTCTTGCATCACAGGTCTTGGCAGACGAAATGATCATGTACAAATAATCTTACTAGGTCATCAGTCACAACAGTCATAGTGAGACCAATGCAGAAATTCTAGACTTCGAAAAACGCTCTATATCATAGGAATAGCAGTCAATAAGGATTGAACACAATAGGAGACTAGAGTACATGCTGGTTAAACATAAGCATATTCGGAGGCCTCTTACTCTGCTAAATCTCATATGGCATCCAGAGGTGAGAATGAACCAGAGATGTACATTTTAGTAGGTAGTGTCCCCTGAGTCACTCATCCTGAAGATACTCGAATTTTTCATTGAACCAATGACTAAAGAGACTGGGACAAAAAATTGCGCTTATGCAAAACAAGACAATAATCCAGCAGGAAAGTTGTTGATGTAAGGTAAGGACACCCATAGTTGCAATTGACCCCCGAATCGTCACTCTAAGAACTTAGACAATGAGTGTGTATTAAATAGACAACCTATACATCTGATGGAATGTGGGTTTTAGATCATCTACCCATCAAACTGTGAACCTTCATAACACTTGCATTCAGTATTCTAACATTTGCAGGCATTTATTGCCACGTTTAATTCTTTTTCATATTCTAACAAGAACATACAAAACTTGGCCACTCTAATACAAACAACCATGCTCATCTTTGTCCCTATCTTAAGGGATTTTGACAGAGTCTCTCTCAAGTATATGAAAGATAATGTAAGAAGTTCCCTGATTGCCTGATTCGACTGATAGACTCACATTACTCAGCCATGGAAACCACAAAACTGCCACGACTTTATGCCACCACCCAACCCATAAGGAGCAAAATAAACCAAAGCATGCACGACAGCAACTCAGTTCATCCAAGATACTCCAACAGATTTGGGACAAACTGAGGCACAGAGGCGCTAAGTGAGCTGTGAAGAGCCCGAACTATTGACATAAGAGAAGATGAGAGGAAGGAGATTCTATTACTTCATTCAGAACGAATCAACTTCAAGCCCTAAAACTTTGTGCACCTCCTAAAATGGAGAAAGAGTGCACCTGATCACTGACCTGAGCACCATAATTTCAAAGGCTACTAGAGCTTACATTGCTTCTGCCCTCCAAAGTTCAATTGAAACATAAGCACAAAACAATTGAAGGAACGCTGATTGAACTCTGAAAGATGTGCTCACCTCTGTCCACAAGAGCCCCGGTCCAATTTTCTCCAGACGCCTCAGCAAGCCACTCGTCAAGCCATAATCCCAGCCTCAAGGAAACAGAAGGACTTGAGGACACAAAACTAGGGTTAACAAATACTCTCGACTCTCTGCTCTCTCAAGACTATGGCGAGAAAACGTCGTCAAAGCAGGGTCTGGTGATGACGATTGGATTAGCATACTCTCTATGCTTGTATTACCATACGTGTAGGTCAGTTTCGGAAATAATTAGAGAAATTTTGGATCGTGTCTCAAATTTTAAAAATTGTACAACAATTTTTTTAAATCTGAAAATTTTCATGGTTGCTAATTCTGAATATCCAAATATTATTCTAAAGAAAGTTTAGAAAGAAAGAACACATTTATGCATGAATTTAACAAATCAATTCAAAATAGGGAGTGTTAAAAAATTAAATAAAAAAGAAGCAAAGTGCCAAAAGCCAAGAAATTCAAATCAAGTTGCCAAATTGTCAAACTCCAAAAAGTAAATTGTTCCAGCACCTAGGTGCCGAAACTAACCTATTGTTTATAATATTGGAAATTTGGAAAGATTATAGTATTATTATGAATTGTCTAAAATACATTTTCAAAAATTTCCATTGCACAAAAGTGTGATAATTAAGTAAGGCAATGTGTGGAAAAAATTTCAGCCCATTTGACAAAGTGGATTGAAAGATTACACATTAGACAATTTTAGAATTTTTTTCTATCATCATGATTCTTTTTCAATTCAAATAGTGAAATAATATTATCCTACGTCATCTATAATTAGGATTTTTGAGGATGATAATATTTCATAATATAGGACTTGTAAGCTTATGCTAATTCTACCTTTATCAATATTCAATGTCTTCGAGACTCTCTCGTGAATAAAGGAAGGTAAAATAAATCATCTTGCTCATATGTTTTTGAGATCTAAACAAATTGCTAGTTGCTAAAAAAAATCAACAATTCACTACAAGTGACTATTCAATATACTACCTTTTGAAAAATATTATAGACAAAAAACTAAAAATTAATAAGTCACTCACACTTTCTTCCCTTTATGGGTGAAGATTTTTATGATATCTTTTAAAGCATCTTTTATGATTGCATATACATTAGCCATTGCAATTTCAACAAACTATCTTCATCATTGCAAACCGCACAATTTTCTCTCAAACTTGAAGTTGAGGAATAACAATATCCGTTATCACTTTTTGGTTCCTCATGATTTCATCCTTTCCAATTATGAAAAAGGGTATTGTACAATTCTATATGGAATTGGAGATGGATCATTGACCTTTGCATGTCGATGCCATGGGTGGCAAGAAGTGACACCTTCAGCTACCTTCCAAAATTCACAAAACCAAAATGGAGTTACATGAAGGCTAGGGGCACCATGAAGTTCCAGAGCCCTTTGCCATTGGTGTAGAAAATAGGAGCCCATTCCTTTTCAAAGGCTTTAGCAATGTTGTCTATCTTATCTTTATCTTTTGTTGCTATGTTTCTAAGTAGCTATTCTCGTGTGCAGCATAGATAATCATATAGAAGCTAATAGTCTTTGAGTGCTAATTGATTGGCTAATATATCTTTTGCAACATCTATCCATCTATAAGTGCCACATGAGGAAGTCCTCATTAAGTCCTATGGATGCTTAGAAAAAATGAACCTAGCAATGTTGCCTTTAGCTAGAGTTTTGACGACTCCAAGTATCGCCATTTGAAGTTAATCAATGGGTGTGACATTGGATTGTGATGATAGAGCATTTATGCGTCGCCATAACTTCTGGGAAAATTTACATTCTTAGAATAATTACCCCATAGTCTCCATTTTGCATGGGTAGAGGGAGCATCCTACTTCAGCATTTGGGATTTTGAAGGAAAGTCAATCCTTTGTGACAATGCCCCTATTAATGCTTTGCTACAAGAAGGTCTTCTGTTCTTTGGGTGCAAATTGTGCTAGAATAGGTGGAATGCTTATTGAATCTCAATTGATGAAAACCCTTGGTTTAGTAGCTCTTGTACTGCTATTAGTGTTTTTGCTTTACTTTTTATCCTTATAGATATCCCCCTCCTACATTACCACCTGTTTTAGGTACATGACTACTTCTAATCCTAGCAACAACATTGGAATTCATAGCGTTCCTAAGAGCTTCATAACATCTATAACTCGAATTTGAATAAGTGATCCTTCTTGTCATGTGCATACTATAGATGTAGGTTCCACTATCACTACTTTTCCAATTAGAGTCACAAATTGTCTAAGCCATTTTGCGGTTTGAAATATGCTATCTAATTTGGGGAACTCTACCTTAAGTAGGGTTCTTGCTTGCATCTCTTAGGAGGAGGACTCTACCAAAAATCTTAATCTCCCTAAAAGATATTTAACCATGTGCTCCTTCTAATCTTGTGTGTTGAACTTCACGCATTATTCCACTTCTTCCATAGTCTTGAATTTGAGTTAGAAGAATCCCCTTGCCACATTTTGAATTGCTTGAATTTTTTATTGGAGCCTCTCTACTAAGAACCTTGACACGGTTGGAAAGCCCGACAATATTCCCTATAAGTTTCCAAGTACTATGTACTTCAATAGATCCTCTCGAGTGCTCCAAAGCTAGACCATCTTCTCATGCGCAAATTCTACTATAATCTTCCAATTTGACAAGATCTATGGTTCCAATTGTTGCTTTACATCACCCTTATGTTTGTCTTGTTGGTGTACCTTCTACATGCAATTGGTTGGGTCCATTATCGAACATCCAGACCTCCCCCTTCAAGTATTAGGAGCTCCTCATAAATCCTTACATTGGACATTGTTCTTCAAATTCAACATAAAAAATCACTCCATGTGTATATGTCGATCTTGCCTCCATGTTTGGGCGCCAATCGATCTAGGGTTTAGCCATGGATTGCTCCAGTGCTATTGCTCTAGACTAGTACCCTAAGCTAAGTGCACGTTCTCTCTCTAGCTTTGCGCCCAATCTTTGCCTGCCCAATGTTCCAATACCTATCCCTGTTATTGTCTATGTAATCAATAACATCATGTAACATATTTATGTTCCAAATATATCAACATTGTGTACATTTACCTTCATAATGTCACTTTTATAATAAAAGACCGACTTCTACCCTTCTTCCTCCCCATAAATAATCCCATCATGTCCTCTACCTTCCCTATAAAGTCTTAATCTTCCACCTCCTACCTCTCTTAATTAGTTTGCCAATAACCTCCTCTAGAGCCCTAGTCCATGACTTGACTCAATAGTCATTGTTGGACATGCTAAATTCTCTCCCCATTGTTGGTCTATGCCATTGCTTCTTACCATTGGAGCATTATGCCCTTCCTGTAGTTTCTTATGCATTGCTTCTTACACCTATATGTTGACATGTAGTGCGTCATAGTCATCTCCAACAGGGTTGACAAATCAGTACATCCGCCCCAAAATAGCATCTATAACCCGGATGTCCGTCCTCATGGACGCTAGCGGATGCAACGTCTCTCCCGCCGTCGGAAGGCGGACGGCCCGAGGCGGACGCCCAGATCATGCGGACCACACCAGTCCGCATGTTGATCGGACGGCCGTACCGAGGCAGACGGGTATCGAGGCGGATGGGATGGACGGGGCGGTCCTGGCGGACGCTGCGTCCGTCGGGACCGCGAATGTCAGCGAACGCTGTGGACACAGCATCCGCGCCCGGACGTCCCAAACGTCCGACCGTCTTGTCAATCCTAATCTCCAAGATTATATGTGCCTCTTTTTCTTTTAAGAAGTAGCCAGTTGTCATACATGCACTTGGAAGGCCATTATAAATCTTCTTGTGTTCTTTCATCATATAAATGTTTTCAAAGAGATCTTTACAATCAAGAACCTTCTCCCTTGCTTCAGTAGCTTCTTTGCTATTGTATTTAAGAAGTTGGAATCATAGTTTCCAATGATTTGCATGAGAGATGTAGCAATGTTTGTGATTACAACATGGGATTGGAATGGGGTGGACTTTGTTGCTATGGAAGATGTAGGGAAGTTGTAGCAATAGGTGAAATTGACTATGTTTCTCCTATCAATGTAGTGCTAGTGCTAGCATCTTTTGTCTATAATTGGCAACTCCATCTAGGGGCCTCCAAATAGTTAGCATGCTGTGAATAAGAAATTGAAATGTGAGTAAATTGAATAAAAATGTTGGAAAATAGATAAAAGCATTGCAACAAGAGATTTGAATGTAGGAATTGAGATATTGAAGATAAACTTACTCCTTTTTTCCTTCCATCTAGGCACATGGTTTTAGTTCCTTGGCATTTTGTTTGAAAGTAGTGATTAGAGTGTGGTGAATCTAGAATATTTCCTCACCATCAAAAAAATGGAAGTGAAGGTGCATGTGAGTATAGAATTTGTAATTTTATGAGTCTATGAGTCTATATTATAGACACTTTCTATAGTTATAGGTGTTTATGTTATAGGTATCTATGTTATGACTCTTTCCATGTTGTAGTCTACCTACACTATAAACACCTTCAAATGGCTATAGGTACATACCTACAACTAGGTTCAAGGCTCATAAGCTCATGTCTCTACTGTCACATGCTAGCATCATTGCTTTGTCTACTCCATGCTACCTAAGTAGTTTGCAATACATTGCGAGCATCATAACTTTCCATCTAGGCATCTAATCAATTTTTTTTACATAAAGGTATTCATTATAACCACTTTGTATCCAAATTTCAAAAACGTTTGTTTAAAATTGACTTCATAGGAACCTATACAAATTTTCAATTGTTCATTTGACAAACAATTGGCCTTTAGGGCTTAACTTAAAATTTGTAAGCTATTACTAACATATTTTAAAATTGTGTTCAAAAATCATTCCAATTCATAAGATATGTCAAAAAAAAATATAAATCTTATTTGTAACCAGCGTATTGACAAAAACATAAAAAAATGTTGATGTTGACCTAAGGTAGAGGCACCAGTAATCAACCAATCTGAGTATCCAACCTATAGATTGTGCTATTTCCAACCTTAGGCTCAAATTGAAGCTTGGGATTTGTTTTTTGTCCTTTTCAAAGTTGGGACTAATAAGTTGATGATACATGTCTTGAAGTAGTGAGCAAAGAAAATAGAGAAGTAATGAGCAGGAAAGGAATTCTTGAATGATTGGAATCGGAATACTCTAAACATTGACCATGGATCAAATGTTCTTTTGGTTCCCAAAATTCATAGTAATTTGAATTTTGGGTATAAAATTCTAAAAAATTTGCAATCCTCATGATATTTCCTATTTTCCTACATGGGAAATTATCCACCAACTCATACTCTACAGAGTCTACTCCCAAATTGCTTAAATGATCGGTTATTGGTGCCTCCACCTTAACTAAAGTAGCTTGTGGAGGGTATCTCCCTGTGTTGCTTACTCTTCCTTCATGTTTATCCTCTTTTTCTTGAGTGATATACATGCTGATTGGGAATCCATTTTCCCATTGCAAAGTCTTACTACATTCTCTCGGCGTGAGAATTCATAATTTAGGGTTTCTTGAAGTTCTTCGAATGGATTTTGTTGCCATTTCTTGTGCACTCTGAAGTGTAGAAAATCGACTACGGTACTCAAGAATTTGATATGAATCCAAAGCATGCCTATGCAATGGAGAATTGATTTGAACTAATATGTACCTGTCCAGCTGTTCTAGTCTGTAGCCCAGCCCAGCCCAGCCTCGATCTCCAGCGTCAATTGCCAAAAACTCCATCGCCAAGGCAACAATCGATCTGCTCCGTCTCTCCTCCCTACCGAAGGCAAGATCCACTCCATCGCAGATTCGCAGTATCAACTCAAGTAAGCAACCATAAGCCTACAATCTCATCCCATACTTACAGAACTGAATGCTTGAGTACCGGTAGTCGAGTTTCTACAGAAACTGTGAAGGTTTAGGTGTGTGCGTCATACTCTTTTGTTTGTTATTCTGAACATGTATGTTGTGCACTTCAGCATGGGGACTAGCAAGGGTGTTTTGCTGCACATTCGACAAAGGAAAGCGACGGATGCAAGGAACCTGCTTAGCACAGATTTATGGTCAGTGTATCTCTGCCAACTGATTCATTATACTCCGTATTTTACTCTAAAACCTAGGTTCATTCTCTGAAAGCATTGAAAATACCGTCTTCTAAACTTTATGTGCCAAAATTTATTTGAAGAGCTAACATGAAGTATACCTTAACCTATAAAGGACCAAGTGACCGTTTAACGTACGCATGTAATCTCAAGTAAGTGTGTATGAAGTCATTTTCTAATGGATGTTCTTAAAATTTTAATACAAGGTGTGAACATGTACCCCCTTAGTGGAAATATAATATTTTTTCCGATTCGGTGCCTGGATCAAAAGTTATGCTGCCCTAAACTTTTGGAGCAGCCTTGGCAACTTCAGATAGCATTTGCAAAACTCATCCAATAATTCTAAAATTTGGTAGGTATGTAACTTACCTGATATAAGATGTAAATATTCCAAAAAATAACCATGTATAGTGTAAAAATCTCACTTTGAGAGGAGTTAAAGTATGCTGGCCTACTAGGTAAGATTAAGAAAAAAAACTTCTTCTAACTTCAAACGTTCTAATCTTTCAATCCGTTTGGTCAAAGTTTCTAAAACTTTTTCCACACATTTCCATAGAAGTCTAATATATATTTGTAAAGTTTAATTTTGAAAAAAGCTTTTTTTTCATTTTTTTTCACTACCTTGAAAAGTGGAGATTTTTTACAATTTGTACTCAAAATGTGCCTTAGTCCTATAGGGGTAAAAGTGTCCTCTACCAATTGTCATGCCTTTCTAAAAGTGCCCTAATTTTTAAGAAAAAGTGTTAGATATTGGATAGAGTGTAGCAGTGGCAATCTTGGCGATGGCACTAGAAGAATCATTGGGTGCCCCATGCTAGGCAAGATGTACTTCATTGAAGATAGTGGACATGGCAACAAATAGGACAAAATAGCATCTAAACCCTACATAGCCAAGCAAGTAAGGTTTAGACTTGTAACATAGTGCCATTTGGCACATAGCACCACTTAGGGTAAATATGAAAAAGTAACCTCTAATCTATCTCTATTTGATTATAGACAAGCCATATGAAATGTAGCATTACATTCCAAGCAAGGTCACTATTTGCACCACTTCACAATGGCATTGAGTTGAAAATAACATGCAAAGCTCTTTCTAGCTAGTGGTGTAATTTAAAATGGGTTGCACTCAATTGAGTCTTTTGTAGCATGAACCTCTATCAAATTGGACACAATATTGTTATCTCTTAAAAGATGGCAAACACATGATTATGGTATTGAATTTGGCAATCATCTTGAATGTGGTTTCCTTATAAAATTGTCAATGCTAATGTTAAGTCACTTGCTAAAGTTGAGCTTGGTCCAATTCATAAGTAAATGGAATTCAAATCTTGAAGTTATATGACTAGTGTAGCTCTAGTAGGCAAAACCGCAAAACTATATACTTCTCAAGTGATGTAAATCAAGAACAAAAAATTCAACTTTAGTGAATGAGGTCTTGCAATGAACCTACATAACATTATCAACAGGCGCATGGGGGTTTCCCAATTTGCTCCCTCTATGATTAGGAGCCCTTAGTGCCCCTAGTGTTGCAACTTTCCAACCAACCAATGACCCTTGACAAATTAAACTAAATTTACTCCTAGAAATTTAGGGAGGGATTCCCTCCATCATAGAATGAACAAGCTGCTAGCAAGGGTGACTAATTGTCATTCAATGACCAAAGAATTCAAAAAAAAAAATACGTATTCTCCAAACCAGCGCTTCAATTGGTTTTGGCAAGTCCAAACTCTGATACTTGCATGTGCACTCAACAATAGATTTATTCACTTATTAAGAGCATCGCCACCCCCTCTCTCCAAATGAGCCCGGGATAGCAAGAGAGTGGAGGAGGCCGCAAATCGTCCCCCACCATATTCATGGCACAAGCACTTTTCCAATAGGGCTCTCTCAAAAAACCTCCGGGTCCTTTAGCTTGCAAAGCACAGTCAAATTTTCTTGTGTCTGATCCAATTCCTTTTTGGTTGTGATTCTCAATGCATTTAGAAATTTGAAGAGGAAAAATAGTAAATGAAAAATATAGTAAGTCTATTTCAAGGGATATGGCTTTTCATTGAGTGCATTCACTGGGACACAGTGGGGAACATTATGGACTCATCAAAATGCACTCTAGCCTGAGCCCGCCATATGCCTTTTGGGGTGCACTGGAGCCCATGGGATCCAACTTGAGAGCATCCCCACCAACTAATTCCGTATCCCTAAAAATTTAGGAAAAGGACCTCCAATGCAGATAGAGATGTAGAGACTCCCTTGTACCAATCTTCTTCCAAGTTCTATATCCCTAAAATACACAGAATTTTGTAAAATGCTCACTAAGTTCTATATCCAGAGGCTCATTTGGAGAATAGGTGAGGTCTCATCCATATCCAGTCAAGGTTGACTGCTTTGAGACTTCATATTTACGGATACAGAAGCCCCTGGTGGGCATGCTCTGAGCCCGCCATATGGCTTTTGGGGTGCACTGGAGCCCGGCCCACGGTGGGGATGCTCTGAGGGCACTCAGACTCAAATCACAGGTTTTGACATGAATTTCATATGTTCACTCTCCTTTCAATCTTTCAATCCGTTTGGCTTCCAGAAGTCTCAATTGAACAGCTCCGACAAAACCCCAGACTTTTTGATCCCAACTATGATTCGAAACACCGGAGAATCCAGTGACAGACTCCGGAGTAGCCAAATTATTTTCTTTCTTTCTTCCTAACAAATGAGAGAGCTTCAGAGCACAGAGTCAAGTGACCACATTTTGGAACCTGGGATTCGATCAAAGAAATTTGCATGCGACTCGGACCCTGAATGAGTAATAGCCAATGGCCATGCCCCACCGCTTCCTTTTCCGACGCATTGCTACAGTGCTGATACCCTGAGACTCCTGAAATGATGACCTGGACATGAAGACTGGCCCTGGCAATGTGCGTTTCCGGACACGAAAAGAAAGAATAAAAGAATAAAAGAAATGACAGAAAATCTGAAGGGTGAGGATTAGGTGGTTCACAACCAATCCTCCTTGTTTGATCTACTGGCAGCAGCTTAATCCGAAGAAGCTGGAAGCCTCTTCTTGCCAAGTACCCCTCCCTCCTCGACTCTCTCCCTTTTCAATTCCCGTCTGCAAGCGAAGCTCGTCGGATTACTCCTGCTACTCCAACAATTGCATCGCCATGGCCAGCATCGCAGCTTCTCGAGCTTTGGCCTCGCCATGGAGCACGAGCTCCGCCTCCACCCAGCTGAGGAGGGCCAAAGCTTGCTCCTTCGGCTCCAACTTCACGGCTATGGCTGCCCCAAGGACGACGATGAAGCTGCCGGGGTTGCATCTGCGAGCTCGGGACGCAGGAGGAGCTATGGCCGCAGGGGATTTGGCTTCAGGAGCTATGGATCCGATGAGGTCGCGGCAGAGGAGCGTTTTGTGCGCTGCAGACGCGGGGAGCGTGAGCGGCGAGACGGCCCCCTTGAAGCGTGAATTCAACACGTTTGAGAAAGTGGTGGACGTGTTGACGACGATGTTTCCGGTGTGGGTGATTCTCGGCACTTTTCTCGGGATTTACAAGCCTTCCGCCGTGACATGGCTACAGACCGACCTCTTCACCATCTGTTTGGGTTTCCTCATGCTGTCCATGGGGCTCACGCTCACGTTCGAGGATTTCCGACGCTGTCTTCGTAACCCTTGGACTGTGGGCGTGGGGTTTGTTGCACAGTATTTGGTGAAGCCAGTCTTGGGGTTCGTCATCGCTCATGCACTCAAACTTTCTGCGCCGCTCGCCACGGGACTCATCTTAGTATCCTGTTGCCCTGGAGGCCAAGCTTCCAATGTAGCCACCTACATTTCTAAAGGCAATGTGGCGCTGTCGGTTCTCATGACCACAGCTTCCACCATCGGCGCGATCTTTATGACTCCCTTGTTGACGAAGCTCTTGGCTGGGCAGTTAGTGCCCGTGGACGCCATGGGGTTAGCCGTGAGCACGTTCCAAGTGGTGCTCATGCCAACCGTAGTGGGCGTATTAGCCCATGAGATGTTTCCCAAGATCGTCGAGAAGATTATCACCGTGACGCCGTTGGTGGGCGTGGTCATGACCACATTGCTGTGCGCCAGTCCGATTGGACAAGTCTCGGAGGTTTTAGTTGCGCAAGGCGGGCAGCTCATCATTCCAGTTGCGATTCTCCATGCGGCTGCGTTTCTTCTGGGCTACTGGATGTCGAAGGCGTTCAAATTCGGGGAGTCGACTTCAAGGACGATCTCGATTGAATGTGGGATGCAAAGCTCGGCGCTGGGGTTCCTGCTGGCGCAGAAACATTTCAGCAACCCTTTGGTGGCCGTGCCGTCGGCGGTGAGCGTGGTGTGCATGGCGCTGGGAGGAAGCGCACTCGCGGTGTACTGGAGAAATCAAGCGATTTCCGCAGACGACAAGGATGACTTCAAGGAGTAGGGTTCATGCGTATTTTGGTATTGCAGGGAGGTAATTACATTTTTCTGGTTGCGTTGTTGTTTATGGTGGCATTGCTTGCCGGTACAGGCTTTGGAAACTTGGAATGGGCGAGGTCTGGGAGAGATTTTTAGGGTTTAGGTTTTGGTGGGCGCACGAGGTCTCTTGCATAGATGAGAGCTAGCTGCCCTTTTTTTGGTCGCCGTACATGCTGTACTCTTGAGTCTGTAACAATTAAAAGGTCATCTTATTCGTTCATCGTCGGCTTTCTTCAACATTCTTCAACATTCTCCAGCATGAGATTATTATTGGCGTTTTTTCCTGCTATGGGTTCTGATTTGTCTTTTATCTGCTTTGACTTGCTGTGGTTTTGATTGCTGCGAACTAGTTTATTTAAGAGACGATTGTTGTCAAAAACGTCTCTATTTCATGTGTCTATATTCACGCTGCACTCCAAGTTTAGGGTCAACGACTGGAGAATTGTTCAAATAGAACGGTGGTGAGTACTCATCTACTTCAGTGGAGTTGCCCACACACTCTACTTGTACTGGACATGACCTTAACCATATACTTCAGCTCTTTATTTAACAAGGGCTCACTGAATGTAGTGTGTTGCCAAGAATTTAGTATTAACAATCTTGAATATACAATTTCAACTGGTGCATCTGTTTTTGTAGGGTCTCTCCCCATTCAGTGCATGAGGTGACTGGGCCACGTGCTCATGTTCAGAACCCTCAGGTGGTGTTAATTCTGCACGGGCGTAATAACCTGTTCAGAACCCTAAGTTCATGTACTACGGCAACAAAATGGACCTTTCTTGAGAATCTTTGTGTTCATCAAGCATAAGTACGGTAAGAGTTGTACTGTGCACCTAGGGCTTGGAAATAGAATGGTTTTGACCGACGTCCAGGACCATGCTAGGATCTCTGAATTTGAATGTCTAACATTAATGAACCTACGAGGAAGCTGGTTCAATTCAAAGTGCCCAAACTTTGCAACGCACTTGCATATGAAAAATCCTCTTGCTTGGATGCATTGCAGAAGACAGTGTGTTTCAATCTGCACCCTTGTGTACAAAACACGACTGTTTCTTACCAGTTTCTCACAATTCTTGTTTGAAAAAACGAATCAAAGGACCTCTCAGGTGCTCTTCACACAAGTCGTGAGAGAATTGAGTGTACTCCACGTAGCACTTCGAACACAAAAGCTTATTTTTGTGACATCTTACCTCTCCCGAAGCCGTCAGGAATTCCAGGGAAAACCTCTGGGAAGTGTGCACCCAAATGTTACACTGGACATGAATCCATACCTTAAGTTAGGCTGGTTGTTTGTTTTGTTACAATGAGATCTCCTCCTAGACCATGCGTCTTCCAGTTGTGGTTGTGTTCTTGGTACTGTTGGAAATCCCTTAGCAAGGAGGGGTGTGACAGTTTTGTATTGTAATGATTTGACTCATATAAAAAAAGACATTGAATTTTGAAGTTTATACAAGTTAAAAAAATAAAAAATAAATTTTAATTTTATATTTTATTATACTAAGACAACAACATAGGACACACTAGTCCATATCTTAAGCTAGGTTGTTTATTTGTTTTGTTTGTTATGGTGAGATCTTTGGGACCATATGTCCCCCAATTATGTTCTTGGTATTGTTGGAAAGTGTTCTAAGAGGAGGTGTGCATGGACTTTGTTTTGTGGCGTTTGAACCTACATTGTAAAAGACATTGAATTTCAAAGTTTTTAAAAATTAAAAAACTAAAAAATTATTTCTATTTCTATTTCTAATTTAGGTGTAGTAATGGCACACTAGTTAATGGTAATCCTTAAAGGACCAAGTTGCATTTATTGGCAACATGGTGATTTGGGGTAGCTCACTATAAATGAATTTCTTACTTTTTTGCTTTGAAATTTTCACACAACCTAGGAAGAATTTTTTTCTTTGAGACCCAACAATTTTCATAACTTTTGACTACACGGTTAAGAAGTTATTATATGATATGTACTTTGTATCTCAGCTTGGGCAAATAAGGAAAAATCACTTTTTTCAAAAATAATAATTTGAAATTGGTTTTCAAGATTTATATATACAAGAAAAGCTTTTGAATCATTCCATTTTTATTAATGACATGAAATTTATGAGGAGTTTTAGTTTGCAGGTAGTTATGGAATCTCTATTGTAAAATTGACTTTGAAGTCCTTTATTTAACTCAATTTTCAACATTTTTGAAAAAAATAAAATTATAGGGTGTTGATTTTCTATTATAACTTCTATTGGCATAAAAAAATTCACACACGATTTAGTATTTTGAATCATTCTCTACTTTTTTCTATTTACTATTTTTTTCCTATATGTTGTACAATTCCAAATGATCTAAAATTTTTTGAAGCATGTAGCGAACTTGATATAGATAACCTAATCAAATTAAAATTTTGCAATTTTTGGAGTATATTTTTGTGTATTGTCTTAGGTTTAGCAAGTTGTTTGGCTAATAGTGTTCTAAATTGCTAGTTTTAAGGTAGTATTTTGACCAACTGGAAGTTTTTTGTTTGCTAAGTGTTTGGTAAGTTATAATGGTTGATTTGCTGGACTAGTGGGTAGATGTCAAGTTGGAATAATATTTGGGTGAAGTCTAATTGAGTTGGAACGATGTCATTTTTGGTAGGGAGTTTCAATTCCGATATTGACGCTTAAATTGGTAGAATCCAAGTGATGGAGTTGCCAATTGGGCTGCTAGGTGTCTCAATGTCCAAGTTGGATGTTTAGGTCAGATCAATTTGAAAGTTAAATTTTGGTCATCTCTTTCCCTTCCAATAACCATCAATTTCTGGGTCCCTATTAGGTGGATGCTAGCAATTTGAAAGTCCAGTGTGAGTTCCAACTAGTCAATCTGTGTATTTTTTATTTGTCTTATGTATTCAAGTTTGAATTTGTGTGTGTATGGCAAATTTCATTAAAATGGCATACAAAACCCACCACTTTTAGAATGATTGGTCTAAACATCTAGAACAGGTATAGATGTAAAACCGCCAAAGTTCTAAAATGTGGCCATTTTAATGAAATTTGCCATGTGTGCTAATTGGTTGAGTTAATTGGTATTTGTATGTGTCTCAAAGATGGAGATGTTTATGTTTCAATTGAAAAATTTTGGTTGTATGATCTGATGACGAAGTTAGCAAGAAGAATGTTAAATTGAGGAATAATTGTATAAGGATTTTATTTAGTAAATCTTTTGAGATGAATTAAATGATAATATGTATACTATGACAAGTTGTAACGGTGATTTATCACCAATTAAGAAATAAATATATATAAAAATATGTTCCCAATCAAATTGGTGTGATAAGTGTTGTTGTTGGAATGTGTGATTGAGATGATTCAATGTATGTTGATATGGAAGTATTGTATATGAACCAAATTGGGAATGGATGTTAGTGGTTCAATTGGATAATTGCAGTCCAAAGGGATTTATTGAAACTTGGAAATCTATGTGTATACCAAGTTGGATGTTGTAGTGTTGTTATAGTGTTGTGATTGGATTGTCTAAATTAGAAAGTTTATGCTTGTTTTTTATAATGTTTATTCGTAATCCTAGTTGAGAGTTATGTGCCTCATTTAATAGATTAATCCAAATTGGAAAGTAAAAGCCTAATTGTTATTTTAAATTAGATCCAATTGGTGATGAAGAAGTATGCTACTTGCCAATTAAACAAATGATTTTAAGTGAATGAGAAGCAATAAGAAAAATTTAAGTAAAAAATAGATGTGTAATAATGGAGAATGTTGAGAAGAAGACTAGATCCAAGTTGATGAATAATAAATGTAAATTTTGTGGGTGACATAATTATTCAAAACCAAATTGTAAAGCTAAAGACAAAGAAATCAAATTGGAGAAGAAATAATTTGTGATTCCTAAAGTAGGAGTCAAGAATTTCAATTGAAATGATGAAGATCAACTCGGTATGTGGAGCTATAATGGGCTAGCTTTCCAAGTGGAAGGAATTGAAAGATCTAAATAGATGAAGAAAGATCAATATAAAGAATAAAAATAAAGAACTAATTAGGAAATAATTTAAATCCTTGTGGCCATTAAGAGTGGAGCAATGAAATTTTTTTTAATTAAAATACAACATGAGGTTCACAATTGCATGTAGTTAAAGGAACATTTTCTTAATTCTTTTGGTTGCAATGTCATGCTTGGAATTAATTGCAAATGATCCTATTTAATAGCCTCCATAGAATGAATTTTACTCATGAGTTTGAATATTCCAATTTGGATACCAAGCTTGTCTACACTTGACTTGAAGAAATAATCCAAAGAAGTACCATCAATTTGGACATTTTTTTATACAAATGTGACCTTATGAAGTGCATTTGCCTCATTTTTGTAGGGCCAAAAAAGGATTTTTGTTAAATCAAATACTAGTAACTTACAATCTATATAATGTGAGTTCGGTGAATGTCACTTAGGTCCCAAAAAATTTATTATTTTTTTTTTGCTCATTTTTATAAGTAATTATTGTCAAAGAAATTGGAAAAGTGGATTTAAAGAATATTTGGAAGAAACTCCTACACGTATAAATAAATGTTCTAAAAAATCCTGAAGTGCTATAAACATTTTTACAAAGGGTGGAAAAATTCATGAAAAATCCTCTGGTGATGGTAAAAGCCCACTAAAAATTAGAATAAAATTGTTTAAGCTTAAATAAGTACTTAATTAAATTTCACAACATTTCAACAATGGTAACTACTCAAACTCGCAACACCAATGAGTTTTAACGAAATTTCAAAACATTTTGCGAATCACTAGTAGAAAATTGAATTTTTGTTTTGTTTTGATCGCATTGATTCAAATCAATGCGATCAAAACAAAAAAAAATTGAATTTTCTACTAGTGAATTGACCATCTAACTACAAGCATGCAAAGGCCAAATTGAGTCATTTTGGACTCTTTTCTTACATTCTTGAACCTTTCAAACAACCATGGCTAGTCAAAATCAGCAAAGACTACAAACTCTAAAACTTAGGTTTTTCACCTTTTTCACTAAGATGAAAAACGTTATCTTTTACGAGGGATTTTCACTAGGAAGTTGGGGGTTAGGGGATCCTTCATCTAATTCGGGTCTTCTAAAGCCAATGGGACAATCTGTTTTTCATTTACAATTTTCTTTCAAAAGATATAGGACAATCAACAATAAGATAGAATTAGGTGTAGTACAAGTTAGTGTTAGTCATTTTTTATTTACCTAGTTAGTTTTTAGAGTAAAAAGAGGAGGTGGAGGCCCTTATAAATTTCTAAAAGGGCCCCCTCTAACTCCCTTTGTACCCCTTTCTTTCATTTTTGTTTGTGCCTTCTCGCGGCCATGTTGTCAAGTTTTCTTTGGTATTTTATCAAAGCCCTTGTTGTTTTTGTATTCAAGCATTTTCTTATCACTTTCTAAGTTTCTTGCATCTTTTGAATTTGTTGCAAAGGACATGGGGTTCCTTTGAGCTTATTTCATTAGAAGAGTTTTGGGGGGTCCAGGAGCCTATTTCGGGCCTGTTCCCCTGCAACTATTCCCTGCAACGAGGGGAACGGCTTGCTGTCAAAAAAAAAAAAAAAATTTAAATTTAAAAAAAAATTTAGTCTCCAAATACAGAAATATAATTTAATTTTAATTTTTTTTTTGTCAATGACATGGCAGGGTCTCGGCCACGTCAGACCGATGCACGGAACCTGTTTCCTGTGTTCGCAAGCTGTGATAACTTGTAGGCATCTAGAGGCCCCAAAAATTTTCTAATGGTATCATCTTGCTTTCCTTGGTATTAGCACTAAAAAATTCTTGGCCAAATTTTGACAATGCCATTAGTCAAGAATTCTTAAAAATTGATTATGTTTGGTGTTGTTGAGTCATACTAACCATTTTCACAATTCTAGTCACTTTGTGTGAGATTTCACAACTTAGAGTTGTTGAAAATCTCCCAAGCACTTGGCTTGAAAATAAGTGATTCATGTCTTGTCAAGGATTTTTGTTACAAGTGAGAGACTTGGGTGGAAACTAAGCTCTAAAATTGTGGTGATCATACTAACCTTTGCAAACTTTGGTCAAACTTTGGTGAATAACTTCCCCATAAGGCAAAGCCTCGCCCTTCTATCAAACTTTTTATTCACTAGGAAATTCCATTGTTGTGTATTGTCTATGAATTCGAAATTTGGAAAAATTTGGGGAAGGCAAGACTTTGCTTTAAGAATGTCCAATTTAAATTACTTAAGAGGTCCCCAAAGGGACCTAAATAGGCAAGCAACAGCTTTTAATTTTAATTTGTTTTGTGTCTAGAAAAAACAATTTGGGAGACCCAGCCATACCATCACACTGGAGCAGTCAGTTGGCATACTGTTGATAGGACTGGACATCCGACCACCTAGCCGTAAAGCAAGTTGATCATTATTCAGGTGAATTAATTTGATATTCATACATTAGGGAATGATGCATGAGGGCCCCCACAATTTTATTTATTTTTAATTTTTTCCTTTAGAAAGGACTGAATATTTTCAAAAGGGATTTTGATTTCTAATTACATTCTTTTGATTAGATAAGTAGGAGAGAATTGAACAACCAGAAATGCCTCGTACCTTACTAATTTGCAATTGTTCTCACTAAATTAAAATAGAGAAAGGATGAAGTGACTAATTTTCTCACTAATTGAGAAGAGAGAAGTCTAATCAACCATAAGTCACTGATTTGCAATTGATGAGTGACTAATCTTCTCACTAATTGAGTGGAGAGATTTCTGATAGCCCCATGAGGTCACTGATTTATATTGTTCTCAACAAACAGGTGAAGGACTAAGTTACTAATTTCTTTCACTAATCACAAGTAGGACTAATTGAGAAGAACCCATGGATTGCTGATTTGCATTAAATTGAGTAAAGGGAGGAACTAAGAAGAACCCAAAAGCAGAGTTGACCTTGAGGGATGCTGTGGGTTTATAGAGAATCGTTAAACCTCATTAAAATCATTAAAATATGTTTGTGTTCAATACAACACATTATTGACATTTGAAACATATGAAATGATGTTTCAACAAATAAATGAATTCTAAGGACAAAGATATGTTGCAACACAACAAGTTTCCAAGGGGCAACATGCAAACAAGTCCAAATGTAAACACATGTTGTGCCAAGACACTTTTGTCTTCCCCGCCAAATCAACCACATCATATTCCACATGGCACCTCAAAAAAATAGAAATCTACATTGATAAAGACAAGGCAAACATCCAAGTTTTCCCCAACACATTGAACATGGAGTCCAACATCCCACGTACAAGAATGAATACATTCAATGTCTTGTGTTCTAAACGTAGTTCTCAATAAATTTCATCTATTGATTTTTGTTGACCCCAAGCATTTTTGAAAACGTGGTTTTCACATTCCAAATCCATTGATACCAACACATTTCTTTTTAGTGAAATCTCCTTAAAGATCATTATTTGTAATCTTATGACTTCTACTATACTTTAAAACTCACTTAAAACACCTCTTACTATTGTAGTGACATGAATGAGAACTCAAACCCCACACTTCCTAGAAATCATGCAACTATAGACATCATACTCAATACTTAAGGTAGAGGCTACAACATGGAGCCTTGGATACTCTTCATTGCGTGCATATCTAAGATCACACAAGATAATAGTAGACAAGATAAACAAAAGAAACTCCTCATTCCCTCATTACACTACATATAGATACATTTTGGTCTACACCTGTAGTACAAAAGTCACAATAAATCTACCTATGACTACAACCACACTAGAGGTGAGTGTTATGTTAGTAATACTTTAGAAATGAATCACGGTGTGCCAATGTATCTCACATTACATGTGGGATAAGCCTATTCAATTCTTTCTCTCTCTTATGCTTTTTATCATTAACCCTTGAACGTTGAAAGGATGACCCTCAAAATCATCCTTTTTTATTACCATGTGAATTACTAGCCTTCAAAATTGCAAAAGCAATCATTGCAACTTAATCTATTGTAGAAGATCTTTCCTTTCCAAAACAAATTTTGAGGATGAATAGTTGCACTTCTGTCCTATATAGTTTGATTCCTTATCATCCATTGAACACAAAATGTCTTCCTTGGTGTTCAAGGGTTAATTATACATGATCCCTTGCCTTCTTCAACACATTTCAATATTCCCATACAATTTAGAATTTCCTTCTTTTTCTTGTAACTCATCCTCTCTAAGCATCTTGTGGAGAGTTTCAATATTCACACACAAATCAAAATCCCTTCTCATTCCATGAATTGTTCTCTGCAAGCATGTCATGCCTCAACCTTGAATTTCATTGTCCTTTCATTGGAATTGTTGCACGCACAACCGCAATCTACTTAAATATATAAGATATTATTTCATTGGGGTAAAATTAGTGTCACCTATATAACTGGTGTCTCCACCTAAAGAAATTGTGAACAATGATCAATGCAATTCAATAATATATTGACACTTCAAGTTGGACCATTCCCCTTTAGGCTAATTGCACAAATTTTAGCCTTTTGTCCAATCACAAATGTGAACTTCAAGTCTCTTAAACCACAAATTGGCTTGGCCTCCAGGTGTAAAATATCCCTAAATTAAATTATTTCTTGAATAGTATGACTTAAGAAAATTAGTGTCTTACACACTAACATAACAAATTATTTAGGACTAATGTCATGTTGAACTACTTTTGGACTTTAATCTCTAATGACCCAAGGAGAGTGTATTTTCAAAATGGGCCAAAACTACCAAATTTTTTGAGGTAGTCAAGAATCATATAGATTGGTTAACTTTTTAGTCCATGCCCCAACCACCATCACCCCAAAATCAGTTATAATCTACACTACATCATATAACTTTAAGAAAATCCACAAGGTAGAGTTTAACTCAAAATTTAACCCCTAAAATTCCATGACTATGTTTTCACCAAAAACACTCCAAAACTACCATTTTTTATACAAGTTTCAAAATTTAGAAAAACAACAACATCTTTGGATACATATAACCGTAGGATCTTGTAATACACTAGTTTGAAAAGATGTGGTAAAAATTTCAGAAATTTTCATCGTGTAGATTGCAAGATATTAGCATTTGAAGTGATAAAAATCATTTTTTTGTCCCTACAAAAAATTGGGCAACTAAACTTCACAAGGTCACATTTGTATGAAAAAAATGTTTTCAAAATTATTGAAACTCTTTTGATTCATTCTTTTAAGCATATTGTCTACATGCTTGAAAACTTTTAGATCATTTGAAATTGTACAACATATAGGAAAAACATAGTAAGTAGAAAGATGTAGAGAATGATTCAAAATACTAAATTATTAACAATTTATTTATGGAATTGAAAAATACCAATCCCAATGGTTGTAATGTTATAATAAACAATCTTCACCTTATTTTATTTTATTTTATTCCAAAAATATTGAAAATTGAGTTCAATAAAGGACTTCGAAGTTTATTTTGGGGTAGAAAATTCATAACTGCCCGCAAACTAAAACACCTCATAAGTTTTGACTCATTGATCAAAATGTAATGATTCAAAGCTTTTAATGTAATTACAAATCTAAAAAACCAATTTCAAATTTGAGTTTTTGAAAAAAATAATTTTTTCAAATCTATCCGGATTGCCCGAGTTGAGAAACAAACTACATATTAGGCTATAACTTTTGACTCATATTTTCAAATGTCTTGAAATTTAGTGGACATGAAAGATATTCCTTATCCACACTTTTTGTCAAAATTTGGGTAAAAAATATGGAAATTCCTAGTCAAATGTACTTGCTCAAAATTTCTATGTTGCCAAAAAACACAATTTGGTCCTTTAGGGGTTAATAAAACTACCACCATTGCATTTATAACACAATCTATTTTTTAGAAATAATTTTTATTTTATAAAAACTCAAAATTTGTGAAGAAGTTCAAAAAAAAAGGGCAATGACCAGAAAAAGGTCACTTGGATCATTAGAGGTTCAAGGGAAATTTGGATTATGCTAAGGTCCTATATATTAATAGATGTCTTGACATTATATTATTTTCTTAACAATGAAACTACAATGACATTGATAGTAGGAAACAAATCTTAATATTATATATATATATATCAAATATAGACGTTTATATTGGATATATTTTTATATAATAATTGAAATGGATCACCAATAGACTTTTCAATTTAAGAAAATACCATGAATTTGGAATTCAAAGTTGTAGACCATGTTTTAGTCACTTATGTGAATTCATATCCGTGTATGTCCATATGGGCAAAAGCATTTTGTTGCATGATCAAACAAAAGAATTCCAACACACAACAAACTTCAAGATTAGGAGATCTTGTAATATGATGCTGTTAGTACTACAAATCATGTACACAATGACAAGGCAAATGTAATTACACAAATTTGGTAAGCTAAAATCAGATTTGTATATTAAAGGAGGGTTCACTACATTTTATTCATTTAAATACATCAAACAATAACCACATGCCTTACAAAATGAATGAAAGTATTGCCTACAATTTCTAATCTAGGCAACTTGAGCTATGTGTCTATGGCATCCTTTACATGTAGCAACAATTTTTATTACATGTATCTATTGCAAGTTGAAAAGATTCATATCAATCATTACAAAAATTTGATTCAAAAATATTTTGTGCATTTAAAGGTATCTTAATAGACTCTTCACAAGTTCATTAAGATTGGGTTGTAGCTACTTATTAGGGTTCACAAATTGATTAAGGTTCTTAGATTCTACCAAGATAAAATATTTTAGTATTTACATTAAAAAAAATTTTGAATTATTAAATATTCTTTCTTAAACTATACCAAAATGAAGTGTTTTAGCATCAGTATAAAATAAAGATAATTACATCATCAAATGGTCACAATAAAGAATTTATGCATTTGAATAAATAAAAATAATTTAATCACCAATTAATCATGATGAAGTGTTTTTTGCATTTGTATAAAACAAAGACAATTTAGTCAACAAATGGTCACAATGAAAGGTTTTAGCATTTGTATAAATAAATAGTCACAATATTATATTTTAGTATTGACAAAGCTTTGAAGTTGTACAAAATCTTATCAAATAATTTGAATAATTTCTTATGCAAGAGTGTTTCATTGCTAATCTTTGATTTTTTTTATATAAAGAAACTTCAAAAATGAACCTCAAAATTAAACAAGATCTTGAGAAAACAATCAAATTGCAAATCCATTTAAAGAAATTATAGAGTGGATTGTAAGAAATCATAAATTGAATATGATTATACATGTTATGTCCTTTAACATCATACTTTTTTATGACCATAATTTTAAATGACATGTGTAGAAGTGCAATGAAAGGCTTCAAAATTAGTTTCAAAATTTCAACCCACTCATGATCAAACATTATAATCTACTGTAGAATAAAAATTTTAGTTTTTAGGTTACTTTTTAGTTTTTATTGAAAAAGTATGTAGAAAGTAGTCTAAAAATTAGAAAAAATAGCTTAAAAGTAGACTAAAAACACTAAAAAAACAGAAAGTAGCTAAAAGTAATTGAAAAAACAATTTTTAAATTTTATGCAGTGTGAATAGGGCAGTTTGGATGGATGAAGTATGAAATGGATGAAAGATTCCAAAAGGTGCTAGAAGGGATGAATGGGACTTGATATAGATGAAAAATTGCAAAATGGATGAATGAGGCATGGAATTGGATGAAAAACAAAAACAATTGGAAGAGGCGTGAGCCTTCTTCCAAAAACAAATCCTTTTTTCTCTTTCTCATTGTGCGTTTTTATAATTTATAAAAAAAAAAAAAAATTCTTTAGTGCAAATCCGTTTTATTCTGTTGCACTCTATTTGTATGTTTGAGTATTTGATTTGTAAACTGTGAATGTATGTTTTGATAATTATTGCAATTGCATATTCCGGCCTTTCTGAATTTGCAGTCTGTTCATTTTAAAAATTAAAAATTGTGTCGAAGCATTTTGGTGGCGACGAACTGTTGCAGCATAAATAATTCGATCTACAAAACAAAATGGATTTTTGGCTGAAAAACACACATGAATTCTTTGAACAGTGAGATGGAGTTTGAGTTTCAAAGTCTTCATTGTCAAATAAATGTAAAGGTATAAGCCTTTGAAGTGTTTTATTTACAAAGATGCCAAGAGCCTTAAAGAACATATACGCGGAAAAGCTTTAAAAAAGTAAGGTTATAATTTATATAATTTTCAATAATTATTTCAATATATTTTAATATTTATAATTGACAATTGATATAAATAAATCCATTCAAACTTGCATTTAAATTAAATGTACTTTTGAAGTTCTTTGATAATTGTACAAGTAATATCTACAAATTTGGTGTCTGCTTAATGCTATCTATATTAATATTAGAAAATTTATAAATAAATTCAATTTTTAAATTTAAGAATTTTTAAATGTAAATCAAATATTCAAATTATTTAATTTTATTGATTTATGAATTATACATTATGATTGTTTCTAAAAATTGTAATTGGTTGTAGAGTAATAACCAAAATTAAATTTATTGAAGGATTTGATTAAATATTTGTACAATTAATTTCATAGAGTGAATACAAATTAATTCATTTGACACTAAATTCAAATTAATTTTTTTGAAAGAATGAATCCAAATTAATTCACTTCAAAGAGTGAATTCAGATTCATTTGAGAGAGTTTTAGCAATTTGAAAAGACAAATTTTAGTAGTATGAGATTGAAGAAAAAAATGTTGAAGAGATTAGAGTTTAGGACTGAATGTAAAAGTTTTACATAAAATGAAAAAATGAGAAATTAAATTTTTCAATGTCATGTTAGGGTTTCTTCCATGTAACTTTTAACCTAAAAAATGTAGACATGATCTATGCATTGTAATTAAGTAAGAAGATAAATTAATACAAAATACATGTTGGGTTGAATAAGTTATAAATTAAGATATAAAACACTTTATAGATTAGAAATCAATTGATATGTTATAAAAATTCGAACATGACTATTTATTGAATATTCATTGTTGAAAATTTCATATTCACAAACTAGGTTCAATAGTTTTTTTTGTATTTTTTCTACTTGATTTTTGAATTTGTCCTAAAATTAATTGTAAGCTAAATAAATTCTAACTAGAAAACTTTAAGAAAATTGAAATCTAAAATTGAAATTTTGACCTCAAAATTTGGATGAATTGATCGAAAACAAAATAAATATCTAAATTTTTCGAACGGCCCTTGGGCCATGAACCTCATTTGGAATATCTGTCCTACAATTTCTAAAATAAAACTTGTAATTCATATTTTGGATTTAGAATTGGACGGAATCGTGAAATTATATGTTCTTTGTGGTTGATATATGTTTGTCTATGTAAAGGGACGACTCACTCTGTGGTTTTGGACCTATTGCCCTGAGATTTGTTGCCCAATCTTAAAAGAAAGGAGAAAGCTTAAAGACCAAGAATCTAGTATTTTGTCCTAAACATTTCATATCTTGCATACTAGACGTATTGCCTACTGAGTCTGCCACGTGTAGTTATTTTGCACATAGATTCGAAAAGCTCAGAAAGAGCAATTATTGGCCTTATTGCCCAACACATAAAAAAATGTTAATTAAATAATTATTTGTATATTTTAAAAATATTATCTTGTCTATATATGATTAGGTCATAGGCTGCATCCATGTATAAGACATGTTGCCTAGCCTGATGTATTGCCAAAGATATGTTGCCTACCCTAAAATACTATATAGGATCGGGACTCTTAAAGCATTGTGTCTGCATTAGTAGTAATGGACTATCCACCAAATTGAGAGAACCTGGAAATAAAAAAAGAAAGAAAAAGAATAAAAGTATAAGAATAAAGTTTCCAAATATGATTTATAAAGTTAGTTTACACATAACCTAAATCTACTTTAAAAGTGACATTAGATGCACTAATGATAGACTACGTTGGCTTATCCACGAATGAACTCTTATACTACTGGTACTTGACAAAAAGTAAAAGTTAGTGAAAAGTACCTCACATCCACCAATTCATGACTGTGATGTTGTGATTCACGACATAGTCTAGTTTAAGAAGAGCCTTCCAAACAATCACTGGTGTTTCCAGCTACTTTTGATACCAAAACATGATTGTCATCTGTCTAGATAAATGCCCTCAACTCAAAAAGTTTTGAAAGTCATCCTCAAAATGCTAAATGACGAACTAATGCCAAAAAAAAAGAGTCCCTGTACAAAAATTTCTTCACTCCAGCCTCGCACAGAAGTAACTATTAACAGAAACTTCACAACTTGGACGCTCTTAATGGTGCCATCAAAATTGCGAGGGACCGAACTAGATGTTTAGCTAGCGTGCACCTCCTTAATCAGCAATAGGTACTCTTAAGAAAGGGATTATAGAACATCCATCGATAGAACTTGAATCTTAGTAACTTTGGCATTTGGTGTCCATTTCATGCATTCTTTCGAGCATTGGAATCCTTCATTCGCCGAAAACAACATGATTTACAAAAGTTGGATCAGTCTAATAATTAATTGGAACCATTTTCAACAACAAAAGTGACGATTTGGGGTGTCTCTACCTTAGCATTTCTGTCTGACTGAACGACTACCAGTTCACATCCTGTTCAGGGCGATCCTCCAGGTACACGCGGAACCGATCCCCTTCGTTCTTGGCGTAAAAATAGGCTTTCTCCCCACCCTTGTGATTGACTGCTTTGATTGCAGGTCTCAAGGCAGCCTGTACCTCAGGGTCGGCAGTCATGCTAGTAAACGATCGCTCTCGGTCGTAAATCAGGCAATCCTCGGGTTCTGCTTGGTCCTTGATAACATAGATTTCGCCTTCCTTGTGATTAGGCATGTGGTTAACTTTCGCTGGTTGAGGTATGATATCAGGTGAATCAAGGTGACAAATCAAAGTCAGCAAATTACCACCCGAATCCCGCATCGGGTTTATCAGAACAGATGCACCTGCTGCATGCACACTCACTCAATGAGCTCATCGCAAAAATTGGTGACGACATGGAAGTAAAATTGTAACTTAAGTAGTGATAGATTACAGTTTGATGTGAAGTTCATTGGGACAACATCTAATGGCCAACTACAGCTTAGGCCAATGAACTCAAGATAGCAATGTAGCTTTGAAAGCAGACCAAATGGTTAATGCAAGGTCAAGTGCACACCTGAAGGTAAAAAAATTGTTTTCGTTTGAGGGCCCAGTAGATTCAACAAGATCGCGAGCTGTGCCCTCAGATGCTGGGGTATCAATCCCTTTAATCTCTTGTATGATGCGAAGCTCAGAGTCGGTGGGGAGGGGTGAGATCTGCAGAAAGTCCTCTGCAAAATCAGTACTCCCGAAAAGCCACAAACCACTGCACCTCAGAACCGAAGGATAGCACCTCCTGAACGTGTGAGATCTATAGACCTTCCTCTGCAAATCAGTAGCCTCCAGAATCCACAGAGCATTTGATTAGAGAATTAAAGAATAGCACCCCCTGCCTGTTGTGTGAGATCTGCACACCTTGCTCCGCAAAAACCAATACGCCTCAAGATCCACAAAGCCGGCACTTGATCTTGAGAATAAAAGAATAGCACCTCCTGTTGAGAGATCTGCACATGTTGCTCTGCAGAAATCCTTACTCCTCACAATCTACAAAGCACTTGATCTTGAGAATTGAGGGACAGTGGGTCTTCGTGCATTGATCACCTAAGGCATATCCCTCACATCGTATCAAGCAAGCAAGCTATGATGGTTTCCTGACTCTGCATGTAGCACGGAATGCAAGAGTGGTCTACTAAACTCAAGGGGAAATTGTCAATTGTGTAAAAACAGACACCAGAAACGATTCGGCCCACCTTACATTCTATGTCCTTTGGAATTGCTATGTTATGCGAAGTATATTAAAAGTAAAAGGACTGTCAGTGGAGGGCCGACTAGCACACCTATAGATAGTAAGATGCGGCTTTAATTGTTTACGTAGCCTGCTACTGGATGCCGCCGGAAAGGGCTGGTATCAGAGACATCCGCCATCATTTACTCGGAGTAATTCAACGTCAAAGTTTCATGATTTTCTAGTTTTTCAATATTAATTCAATTCACTCACTGATTTGTAAATCGAATGAGTAACTTCTCATTAATGAGTGAACTGCTTTGACACGTTACTGCGTGTTAAACTAATCTATATCACACTATTTTAGAGCAGATTGAAACATTCTTGTATTTCCTCAAAATGAAAGATTTTGAAAGCGTTTGTAAAATAAAAAAAGACCATTGCCACATCCATAATAAAAATAAAAATAATTTTCTAACTTTTAAATTCATGATAACTTTGTAATTCAATAACTTGCACACCATAGTGTGAAAGATTGTGTTCTTGGTATCAAAAGAAAGCTTTATGCACAAAAAGGTGCAAGGGCTTTGTTTTGTGACATTTGGACATGTGATGTGAAAGTTATCGTTTTTTCAAAATAAAAGATAATTTCATTTCATTTTAAAATTTTAGAAAATACATAACTTTCACATCGTAGGTTCAAACACGACAAAACTAGCACAAATGGAAAGCTCTATACACAAAAGAGTGTAAGGGATTTGTTTCATAGTGTTTGGACATGTGATGTGAAAGTTATGGTTTTTCCAAAATAAAAGATAATTCACCTCAATTTTCTCATTCATAGAAACTTTGAAATTCAATAACCTTTCACATTGTTGGTCCAAATGCCATGAAACAAACCTTCCTTGCCAAGAGCTTTCCAACAATACCAAGAATGCTTCCACGATTTGTTAAATTTCAATGTATCAAACGAACAAAACAAAATAGACAAAAAAAAACTAATTTAACACCTAGATGTGACAAACTAAGTTTACTAGGTTACACAAACAATTATCTTTTTGTAATCTTGGGTCTTCAATAGTGTTTGGTAGGGGACTTTTGTACTTTTGTACACAATGTCAAGGTAGAATGAATTCATGACCACACAAGTTTTGCCATCTAAGTACCTCAAAGAAGCTATTTATCAAATTACTTATTTTTCAAAGAATCCATTTGCAAATAGAATTAAGACATTCCATCAAGAAATGAATTTTCTATCATTTTTAAAAACTTGTTGGGACAAAACTGGGTTAGTGTAGATAGACCTATACCAAACCACATGATGTGTCTTCTCTCCAAGTGCATTGTCATGATGTTGAAAGGTTGTTAACCCTTAAAGGTCAAAAGTGCGCTTTTTGGCAACATAACGATTTTGGGCAGCTCACTGGGCAAGTGCATGATATGGGTTCCAAAAAGGACCGTCTTTACAAAACACTATCATTTTTTGACTCATTGAATGTGTACTAGAACTTAGACATTTTTTATTTACATGAATTTGATGACAAATTCATGAGAAAGTTGTAATACTCCATCCACAACACTATTGAGTAAGAAAATTGAACAATTTTGATGTTCCTTTTCATTCCTTTGTTGTCAAATCCATAATTGTCTCCATTCCAGATTTGAGGCAAAAGGAACTATCTAGAATACCAATTTATAGAGAAATTGTTTATAAACATGAGAATTAGCTAAAACAATGTTTGAGTCATATCCATGTTCAATTTTAATTCTTAATTTAATGTATTATTATATATCCTTATTTATGGAAACATTTAAAAATCACAAATTTTTACACAATTTAAAAGGAATACAATTTTATAACATTTTCTTTTTAAAACCACATAAAAGTCTTAAATACAAACTTAATAAGGTGCATGCCTAGTTGTTTTAATAATAAAAACTTAAATATGTAGTCCTTTCACTATTATAATGCAATCAAGTGCTAAATATGTGAAATTAGGAGAAAATTCAATTTCTGAATTTGACCTATATAGAATATGATTGTGGTGTACCAATATGCCTTCTATAACACCATGTAATTTTGTAATTTTTCAATATTGTTTTCATTTCCGGAAGGACATTTTTCTAAAGTCCAGAGAGTCCAAAAAGTGATACCTATATTGTGCCATTGCCCCACTATGAATAGAGTTTCTATCTTTTTTTGCTGAAACTTTCACACAACATGTGCCCAAGGAGTAGCTTTAAAGGCCCAATAATTTTCATAACTTTTGACTAAATGATCCAAAAGTTATTGCATGATATGTAATTTTCAATGCTTAGTGGTCAATTCAAAAATTTCTTAAAAAATCACTTTTTTTTTAAATAAAAATTTGAAATTGATTTTCTAGATTTATATGTATGTGAAAGCTTTAAATCATTCCATTTTGATTTACAAGATGAAAGTTATGAGGTGCTTTAGTTTGCGGGTAGTCATGGATTTCGTACTCAAAAATAAACTTTGGAATCCTTTATTTAACTCAATTTTTAATATTTTTTGAAAAAAATAAAAAGATATGATGTAGATTGTTTATTACTACATTAGCACCGTTAGGATTGGAATCTTTCAATTCCAAAATTGAATTCTTAACAATTTAGTGTTTTGAATCACTTTGTACTTCTTTCTACTTACTATTTTTTTCCTATATGTTGTGCAATTCCAAATGATCTAAAAATTTTCAAGCATGTACCCAACTTGACTTGGAGAATGAATCCAAGAGATTTCATCATTTTTGACATTTTTTCATACAAATGTGACCTTGTGAAGTGCAACTACCCGTATTTTCACAGGGTCAAAAAAATGGATTTTGTCACTTCAAACATTAATATCTTGCAATCTACACAGTGGAAAATTCTGAAATTTATTCCACATCTTTTCAAACTATTTTACTATAAGATCCTACAATTACATGTGCCCTTAAATGTTTATCATCAAAAATTTGATGCTTGTATCAAAAATGGCAGTTTTGGAGCATTTTTGGTGAAAACATAGTCTCCAACCTTTAGCAATTAAGATTGCGATATTGGATGTCTGATGATTGAAGCTAATGAAAGCATACTATAGATTTTAGAACTGAATGGCTAAAGGCATTGGGTTGTTCTACCTTCCGTGATTTTATACCTTCAAAGTATTCAAAATTCAATAATAGAAGTCTTGGAAAATGATCTTATACCTATGTTTCTTCAATTATCCTATAATAATTATCTAGGCTCATCTCTTGAAGTTTTGTAAAGATGCACTCCCTCCTTACCAAAATCATCTTCTTGTTTGATAAAATATTTAGGATTAAGGTCAAAAATCAATATTTTTAATTCCATTTTGAAGTGTAAATAAAGTACAATGCTCTACTATTGTCTTCCCGATTTGAATTTTGGATTCATTATCAAATTCAAGTTGAGGAACTTTGAAACATGGGTTAATAGAGGGCCTTTTGGAAAGAGCAGTAAATTGTTTCTTCAATTCTCACACAATGGATTGTATCTTTTTGTCTTCCCGTATTGTGTATTATTATTCATGTGTTGGCTCTCAAGATAACTCATTGGTGAAGGAAGTGATTTCTATTTCATTTGTTTAATTAAAATGAAAAAAGATTGCCCTAAGTCCCTAACTGGCTTGATTGGTGCATCTTCTTTGAAACAAGTGAGCACAGCTTATTTGGAACAAAACAACAACTTCTCTGAAATTTTTCAATTTTATTATTCTCTTCATATTCAAAGAAGTTTCATTCCATGGGCTCTTCCACTAGTTACAATAGAAAGATCAATTTGGGCCAAAAAATAAAGGCCAACAAGAAGATTATAAACAACAACTTTAAAGAGTGATTTGGAATTTAATATAAATAAAAATTACATAGTATATCATACAACAACCTATTACACAACTATACACAACATCAAGTGGCCAAAATGAAAGGGATGTTGGATGAAAAGAGGCAAGAGAAGAGAAGCAAGAATAGTAAGTTGTTGCACTATTTGAATGCACTTGGAGGCAATGACTATAAATGAGATACGGCTAGGATTTCAGTAGGGTTGTGAGCCACCACATTGACTCACAATTTAGAGTTAGGCATTAGAAGATTTTTCAGATGTATTGGAAGGTTGCAAATTCCCTAAGGTTTTCAGACCTTGAAAACTTGTAGTATCCACTGCCTGACATGACACAACGATTGCCACATCATAAAAAAAATTCAATTTTTTTTTTCATTTTTCATTTAAAAGAATTTGACAATAGTCGTTCCTTGTTTGTTAAAGCAGCAACGATGGGAATGGCCTTGAAGTGGCCCTCCCAATCCCCTCGAATCTTCTAATGATAATCAAGACAATTTGGGTGAAATTGTCAATTATAAATTATTTGTAGGAATGAGAAATATTAAACCATAAATTAATGAGTTTTTTTTATAGATAGAAATGGAAATTCTAAGATACTAGCATAAAATTTTGGAAATGTAATTATGTGAGAATGATGAAGACATTATAAAGGAAAACTCAAACTTTAACCTCTAAAGGACCATTGTCCCTTTGGAGGCATAAATGGAATTTTCAGCAAGTACCTATAGGCTGGATTTTTGTCATGATTTTTTGATATTTTTTTTGAAGATGGAAAAATTGATAAGCTTTATGAGAGTATAATTTCTTTCACAATCAGTGCCCAGGAGCAATAGTTATGACCAAATAAGCTCAAACGAGGGGGTGGGGGCAATCTGGGTAGCAAAAAAAAATTCCAAAAATTTGAATTCTTTTGAAATATTTATTTTACTCATAGATTATATTTTTGTCTATCCAAAAAGCTTTGATTCATTTCATTTGGATTTGTTATGAGAAAGTTATCAACAATCTTATTTTTCAGGTAGTTAGAGCATCTTCCTAAAGAAAATAACTTGTAGGATTCATTTTCTGAATGCAATTTTTCAAATTTTTCAAATTTTTCAATTTTTCATGGTTTAGTTTACTTTCTAGAACAATCTCACCATTGGAATTAGTGCATTTTAATTCCATCTAAAATATATGAATATTTTAGATTTTCCTTCTACCTCGTACCTACTTCTACTTAACAATTTTTTTAAGAATGAAAATTAAGTTTTTTTGGATTTCTTTTTTTTCCTAGACTCTCAACTCAATTTTCTACTATAAAGACTTAAAGCTCAAAACTCTATAGTGCCAAATATTTCAGTTAAAAATGTTCAAAGTCAAAAAATGCAATCCCGCAATGTGCTGAAAAACTTGTTTTTTCCACTTTAAACGCAAATATCTAGCAATTTGTGAGGTGGAAAATTCTGAAATTTTTTCCACACTTTTTTATACTATTGAGGTGTAAGATCCTATGGTTAGATGTGAAAAAAAACCAATTAAATGTTTTTTTACTCTTTGCTATAGAAATGGCAGTTTTCAGTGTTTTTTGGCAGAAAAAAAGACCTCGGTCCTTTAGGGGTTAAAATAAAAAAGACATTAAGTAAGAAATGGTCATTTAATCAAATCAAGAAAATGGCTATATAGAAGATATTGTTGGAAATAAAATACTACAAGTAGGAAATTGCATTTGCGGTGAATTAGAAATTAAAAAAATGCAGATACAATAAATATAAAGTTACTAAGTAGGTTTAGAAGAAATTCTAGTTAGGACATTAACATTGTGGTAATGACTCCAAAGTAGGAAAAATTAATAGATTACTGTAATTTGTGTAGGAATGAAGTTTTAGGGTGGATGACATTAGAAAGCTAATGGGATTTAGAGTAGGAAATTGGAATTCATTTTTTTTCATCTAACTTGTGTTTTTGTTCTCATGACGTTATAGGAGTATTTTTCCTTCTTGGTATTTTTTGAGCATGATTTTGGTGACATTTTGTGACAAAAAGTACAAAGATTAGGTTAGAGAGGTCTTAAATAATTGTCTAGTAGTTTCCACCTTCTTATTGGAAAAATGGATGGAAGAATTAGGATTTGGGAGGGGGGGGGGGGGGGGTAGAATGGATTAATTGAGCATTTTATGAGGATTTGAAATTAGACCTAGGATGTTGGAATGTGGAAGCACTTCAATGGGCATTCATGTGAAGATGTGCAACTTTAGTATTCTAATAGAGAGCCATGGGCTAAGAGTGACAAGAGAACTAGGAAAGGTGTTAAGAACTTGACATTTATTTGTGATTTGAGCATAGAAGGTGAAGTAAGATGTACATCCATAATCCATGGTATTGGAGAACAACTTCAATGTCACTAGAGTATACCAGAATTTGAGGTATCTTGAGGGCTACTTATGATTTTACAATGAGAATAGATTTACAACACAAGATTCTTAAGATGCCAAGAAAACGATTAGTATAGTTTTAGAAGGGACAATATAGTAGTGGTGACCTCAAGTCACAATGAAAGGAAGGGCAAGTGAGCACCTCCCGCCTTACCTTTCTGTAAAATAAATGAAGGACATTCCACCTAGCTAGAATTTTACTTGTCCACCCAACGTTAATTATTTTTATAATTATTTTTTGATATAACCAAAAAATCCTAGCTAATAAAAGACATCACCCCTTTATATTTACCCTATACAATGCTATGCACCTAATGGAGCTTTGCTATGTAGGAAATTGGTCTAACTTGTTATATATGTAAGCTTCTTGGTTTTTGATGTGGATTGTTTAATAGGTTGTGAGGATGTCTTTATTTGGGTTACATTTAGTTGGTGAGATTTGTCTAAGGAAGAGGATCAATGGTGTTGAGATGTAGCAAGTGTCTTGGATTTGTGAGTTGTGGAAGTGAGTTTGGATTTAAAGATATATATGATTGTTTTATTGTTGTCTATAGTATTGTTGTAGCAGATGTAAGTTATGATTTGCAATTGTATGATTGGTCATAAATAACAATTGTTTTGGGTAGAGCAACTTGGAATGGGTTGAGTTATTGCATTATTGCCATTAACATTTATATCTGGTGGAATGTTTTACAATGTAGAATTGGTCAATAGTTGTATTGGATTTCTAATCAATAATAGTAGGTTGGATGATTACTTTGATCTTTGTGTAATTTCATTAGAAGAGATTTCAACAAGTGGACGGCTCTTTCAAGCTTGTTCTCTTTGTTGTGAACTGTCATATTTTTTGAATAAAAATTAATTAATTAATTAATTAGTTCAAAATTTTAAAATAAATTATAATTTTTGAATACTAAAAATATTATTATTATTTGAGGTGGTAGCCACTATGCCATGTCAAGCATGTATTAGGCCCACTTTCCACAATTTGGAAATCTCTAGGAGCTTATAGTCTTCCACACAAGTTGAAAAAACATCTAATGGTTTGTTTGTTTTCGGGTTGAGAGATTGGAGAGTTGACAAAGGAATATTATTAATATTGATGGACATGAATAGGGGAGTGTTGGTGATGAATTGTAGTTGGAAGGCTAAATTAACTTTGTGATGGATACAAAAATGTAAGCATAGTAGGATACATGGTGTTGTTCCAAAGAGTATGTACTTTGATGATTTGGTGATAAGAAGTTTTTTTCAAAAGTATGGCTTTGAATTTTGGAATTGATGTTGGCGATCCTTGAATTGGCACTATGTTCCAAGTGGATTTAGATTTTTGCTAATCACCCCTATGAACTTAGTAGAATATTAATTATTTCATATTTTTTATATAACCAAAAGACCCGAGCTAGAGCTAGAGATCATTTCTTCATATTTATCCTATATGGTGTTTTATTCTTAGTTATTGTAGAAATGTGCTTAGTGACACTTTGTATAGGCCTAAACCTAACTCATTTTGCTTTGTAGGATTTAGATTCTTCAATCTACACCTTAAATTAGTTAGTTAGTTTATTTATTTGTTTTATTTTATTTGTTAAGGTGTGATCTCTAGAATTGTGTGTCCTCCAGTCATGTTCTTGATATTGTTAAGAAGCCTTTTACAAAGAGGGATGCATGGGCTTTATTTCATGGCATTTAGACCTATGATGTATAAAAATTATTTATATTTTTTATCTTGATTGTGACAATGGCACAAGGCATATTAATATATTATAATTTGAAACTAGTATGCCATGTGCTATTGCTACAATATAATACAAGTAAATAAAAAATAAAAAATAAAAAAAATAAAAAAAATAAAAACTTTAAAATTCAATATCTTTTTTGCTGTGAGTTGAAACGTTATGGAACAAAGCCTTCTTAAAACAAGGTAAATCTGCCTATGACAAGCAAACTACCTATGACAGGCACCTAGGGAACTACCCATTAGAGTCTTATATCAACCCATGACAAACTTTTCTAATAAATGGGATTGAAACTACGTTAGGTTGATTTGTGGCTATAATCAAAGTCTTAGGAGATGGTCATAAAATTATTAGTGATTGTCATAACCACTTACAACTTTATAGTGTAAATTGGTAGTAAAAGGTTATTTTTGAATTCCTTAACCTCTAAATTCCCAAGGCCATTTTTTTTTTGGTCAAAAACCACTCAAAATTGTCATTTTTGTTGCGTTCATCCAAGAATACATAAAAAATCAGTTTTTTAGATTCTAACCGTAGGATCTTGTACTTTACTTGTCTTAGCTCACATGGTAAAAATTTCATGAAGTTTGATTGTATAGATTGGAAGATATTAGCATTCAAAGTTGAAAAAAGAAGTTTTTTTGAACATTGGCCTGCAATATCAAATGACTTTGACCTCCAATTGTGAAATTTTTTTGCACTACAGACTTTGAATTAAAAACTTTTTATATTGAAGAATTGAATTGAAAGTCTAGGAATTAAAACAAACAAACAAACACTTGATTTTCATTCTTTAAAAAAATGCTAAGTAGAAGTATGTCCAAGATTGGAAAAAAAAGTAAATTATTAATAACTCCAAGATGGGATTTGAAAGACAATAATCCCAATGGTGAGATTGTTTTAGCAATTGAACACGACATTCTCAAAAAAAATTGTAAAAAATTATGAAAATTGCATTAAAAAATGAACCCTACAAGATATTTTTCCAAAAAGATGCTAAAATTGCCCGAAAAACAAAATTGTCTTTAATTTTTTCATTATTAGTTCAAATAGAACGAATCAAAGCTTCACATGTAGACAAAAAGAAAACATTTTAGGGGAAAAAAAATTAAAATTTATTTTGATTTTTTGCAATTTTTTTTGTGTTGCCCACTAAGTCAGTTTCAAACTTTTTGTAGTATAACTTTTGCTCCTGGGCACCAATTGAAATAAAAATTATATTCCTACATAGATTATCAATTTTTCTATCTTATGGGAAAGTTTCAAAACAATTCACCAAAAATTGAGGTCACAGGGACCTGTCTGAAATCTAATTTGTCTCCCAAGGGGACAATGGGAATTTAGGGGTTAATGTCATGTCCATGTTAAAAAATCTTGTAACCATGTTAAAAAATGTTGTGATTGCATTAGGTGGTAAGATGACCATCATGGAAATATTTTTTTTGCTAGTTTAGGGCCAAAACAGTCTAAAGACTCTTTTCAACCAATTCACTAGTACACTTCAAAATTCATAAAAAATTCATTTTTTGTCCAAAAAATAAAATTTGAGTTGCTTCCTTCATTTCTCACATGTATCTTCGTATGGAAAAAAAATCTGAATATTTTTGCTAATGGTACTTTTACACCTGGTGTTATATTTTGCGTGGAGGTCAGAGATAATGGAGTCAAATGTTGATGACTATGGAGGTAAGTGGTCTACATGAGTTGCCACCGGTGAGTTGGTGGTTGGCATCTGTGAATACGTTCTAGAAGACCTGCATGTTTACATATGTCGTGTTTAGAAAACGTGTTTAGAAAGTGGTAAGGTCCATAACTAAGTCCTAGAAAATTGGTTTTCACACTAGATTGGCGGTGTTACAATAACAATAGGGGTTCTTGCCATTTTGTGAAGTGAATGACATGTTGCTGGCTTCAGACATGAGTGCGGAGGGGTCTACTTTGTGTTGATGCAACAGAAGATTTTGTTTACGCGTTGGAAATTCTGCAAATTTCTTGTTGATGTACCAAGCAAGGACTGGAATTGTTAATTAGTGAGCACTTGCACAATAATGTGTATGTGGTCGGACATGAAGTCTGCGGTTGTTGTGACAATTGAACGAAACAACTGTCTTATGTGTGTGTTGACACCTCGGGTTCCCATGATGTACACTAAATATTTTTAACAAATGTAGGCTTACGTTAATTGCCCTCCCCCATCCTCTTTAACTGCGAGTGCTACTTTTTGTTTGAAATCTACGTCGTAGCAAGTTCTTGCTCCTAAATCAACATTGTTGCAGAACTGCGGCCTTGAATTATGGACTTTGTCTGTAGCTCTTAGTACTGTGGTCTTACTGTCTGCCATGTCCGCCTCCACATCGGTTTGGTAGTCACAAAACACTACTAGTGTAAATGCCTGTTCTCTCTATGTTTACTGAGAACCTTATATTGTTGCTTGTAATGCTGGGTGTGAAAGTACCTTAAAGGAGATCACCTATTTCCAATCAGCATCCCATTTCCATAGCAACGGTGGTTTGTTTCCGAAGCATACTGTGCTCTATTTCCAATCAATTGGATAGGAGAAATTGATGACTTCTGAAGCATGTTGATTGGCTATATGACTTGTGTTTGGTAAGATGACACATAGCACTGTAGAGAATGAGGAATTGCTTGTATTTGGCATGGCTGCAACTGATATTTGGGAAAGTCAATAGTTTTACCCAATAATCACACTCAATTGGTTTATGTCATTGAACTCTTTATTTTAGGGTTTTTGGCGACATCTTCAAATAGCTCAATTTGGGGTATAATGCCAAATTTTGTTTACAATTTGCTATTATCTATTTAGGTAATGAAGCACTGTCGAATTTGAAGCATGTGTTGGTCGGAAATGCAATATTCTATATCACAATTTGAAGATTAACAAAATCTTTCCATTTTAAAATTTATAGTGATTTTGTTTTTTAGAATGAAGGTCTCTCAAAATATGGAATCCTTATCAAATGTATTTCTAGATATGGGAAAATTATCCCTTCATTTTTTCAATGCTATAGAAAGGCCGATTTGCTTTAGTGATCGAAAATGGGTGATCATCTTGATAATGGCAACATGACAGACTACTCATTTTGCCTATCATAGGCAAATTTACCTTAAGGTAGGTACACCCAAATGTGCTACTTACCTTAAACTGCCATTTACACCATGTATATATCTTCAAAGTCAATTTTGTACCTATGTGGAAGAAATGCTTTTAGAACCAAACTTTGTTACTTAATAACTTTTGCATATAATATCCAAATGCCATGTTCTCTGGTGTGTTGGAACCTCCTTTCACTTGCCAACAAGAACATATGATAATCTAACCAGCCTAAGAATAGCAAATAGGCCCAGTAGCAAAAAGTGGGGTTTTGGGAGTACCTACCTTATACTCCTTTTCATTTACAGGGCGAAACTCAGGACAGGCGTGCGTGCAAAAATTTGCCCCCGCGGAACCCCGAAACCGCCTGGGACTCACTCAGTTGAGGGTCGGCGATGACATTCCTCATCCATTTGTCCTCCACCTTCATCCGTGAACTGTCTCGGAGAGTTGCCGGGCAACGCTTGAAGCTCCACTCGACTAAGTTGGGCTCTACCGAACTCGCAACTTGAACCAATATTTCCTGTAGAAATCACCACCAACTAAACTGAACGCTGCATTGTGAAAATTTGAAGGAGATTAAAGGGCTTCTACTCCCGTCTGCTGCTTTTCGAAATCGAATTCGATAAAGCCTTCTTGCGTAGGGTTTGGAATTTTGCTGCGCTTTGGAGGTCAGTGGAATTTGGTTTCGGGAGCTTTGCAGACTGAAAGGTCATGTTTCTGTTTTCTGCTTTCCATCAAAGAAGTGGTTTTCGTTATGGTGAATTTCTGCGAAGCCCAGGGTTTAACCAGGATATTAGGGTTTAAGGGTTCTGAGTTCGATTCAACCTTCTTGTGTACGGTTTGGAAATTTTCAACGCTTCGAAGATGAATAGAATATTTCTCTGCGTATTTTAAATTGAAAGCTCATGTATTGTCTGCATTCCGTGAATGAATAGGTTTCCTCTATCGTGAATTTAGGGTTTAACTAGGGTTTAGGGTTTTCAGGACTTGAGAGGACCGAGGTCAGCAATGGGGCGTGTGGCAGATGGCGATGTCGGTATGGGGGAGTCCGACGAGGAAGCACAGCATCTGAATGCTTATAGTTCTGGAGATGACGGCGACTCGGAATTCGACGACGCTGTTATTCCTTTGTGAGTTTCTTATCGTTTTTTTCTTGATATGGAGCTTCTTGATACGGATTTGATTGGTTGCGAATTAGCGACACAATATTTGAGATTATTTCTGTAGTGAGCGGTATGATTTGTTTTTGAGGGCGGTATCCAGTGTTACCAGAATTAGACTTGTTTTGTTTCATTTTGCAATTTCTAGTTTAGTTACAGTTTAATGTCTTTTCAATCTTTGTCTGTGAACTTACAGCTTAAGAACATAGCCTCTGAAAACAGATCCGCAAATTAATAAAAAATAAAAAATTCGGAAATGGAGTAACTGAATATTTTCTATTCTGGTAACCTTGACGGGATCGTGGTTTAGGGTTATTCACACACTGGAGTCAGGGACAGAGAATTCAATTTACATAGAACCTCCTGTTGTCTGAGTATCGGTTTTCTAACTAATTACTTCGAATAAACCTTTATGCTGATATATTTGTTTTTTCTTTTCGTTCATATGTGTTAGAAATGAGGATGGGCGACTTCGAATGCGGTCCGACATTAATATGGAAGGACCTGCCTACGTTGGTAAGAAGAGCAGCCGATCCGCTGTCTTCGAAAGCACTGATGAGAGGAAGCCGGAGATGAAGGAAGTTGTCTTTACCGATGACGAGGACGACGAGGACGACGACCTCCATTTGGTATCACACATGAGCTCTTCTGTTTGTCGTTTGCGTTTGAATTGTGGTCAAATCATTGGTAGCACGAACGTTAGAGGAAGTTTCTGAATTATCTCGTGGTAGATTGAATGTTGGTGTTGGCATGTACATTGTGAAGTTAGGGAATGTAGACAACGATCTGGATCGAGAATATGAGGAGCTTCGCAAGCAAGAAGAGTAAGATCCCCAATTCCCCACCTAGTGGTTTTCATTTCCTGCCAACTTGTACACAACTTTTCTGCTTCACTAGAGAAATTGAAGTCCAGGTCTTTGTCTAACCAGGTGTGGTCTACTCTTCGCTGATTTGATACAAGGGCCTTGTCTTCATGAGGATGACTTTTTTCCTCGTTGAGGTGATTTTGATTGTTCTTGAAATGCTTGTAGAAAGAGTTCAGAATCGAATATCTCTCGCTTGTTCGATCTGGCTAGCTTGGGTGCATGCCTTACTGAAAACCTACACTGTCTGAAGGAGTCTGAAGTAGATAGAGACTTTTTTTTATTGATGGTTACTAACATAGTGCGGCCGTTATTGGTGTGATTGGGAAAACAGAGAACTGGTCAACAAACTGAAACGAAAACGTACGGATGATCAGGGAAAGGGCGACTCTGTGCGCCATCAGAAGGTGAGGGCTTTTTTGCTGGCAGTTTTTTCTTCCTTAGATTGGCCATGTTTTTAAGCGTGCGTGTGTAGTAATGCTGGAATGATTTTTCTTCTGTGCCTTATAGTCATTCATTTGAGCTCTTTGGGAATATGGGCTGTAGGTTTTGTGGGACAGAGCCTTGGAGATGCGAATTTCCATGCAGAAGTTGGTAGCAGGTGCCAATCAACTGCCAGAGGTATTTTACTATGCATTTATCAGTTCATCTGGAGCAACGTGATTTGCCAGTACCTCAATTCATTAGCTAGGTGTTTTCACCACCTTCATCGGACAAGGGAGGTTTTGGAGTGTGGGCCACCTAATGTTGACGCACTCTCATTAAGGCGCTCACACTGGATATTGGATGCAGATGCAAGCCAAGCATGCTCTTCTCGAAAGTGATGATCAATCTGAGAAGGCATATGATTCTTTAACCAAGTCCGCTGTAGCTGCTCTTAATTGCTTTTTGGAATTGAAACAAGTAAGTATCCTTGCCCAGGAATCACTAATCTGCTTGAATATCATTGAACGCGATTCTTTTCGTTTAAACTCACTTGTGTGACTGTAGGCGACAATGTGGGACCTTATTTTACTGAGTTTATCCCGGAGTACTACACTTAATTCATTGCTCTTTTCAATGTTGCGTTGTTGAACTTATGATAGGTACTCGTTGAACAAAATAGCGCAATTGCAGAGTCTGCTGCTGCAAATGAGAATGGTATGTGCGGTCAATCACTTCTTATTCTTGTTAGGCTTGTGTTGACGACAAAGTGAATGTATCCATGGATATGTCTTTGTTCTTGTCTATTTGAACCAATTTTAATTTGATTGATGATGCATGTATTGTGAATCAGCTGAAAAGCTTGGAAAGAGCAGAGAGACTGAAACAAAAGGAGAGACACAGGATGATTCGTTTGATTCACTTTGGAATCGCATGGATGCCATATATTCAGGGTAAATATTTGCGTTTAGTTCTTGCTTCTCCTGGTTGGTTTGTATGCTAACATTGGAGGTTTATTTCTGTGTCTTCTTCGCTGTGTGCTTTTTATAATTAAGTACTTCTGGCAACTAAATGATATTTCAGCGAGCCCTTTTATAAGTTCAGGTGCTTCTGTTGTTCCATCTTATCTGATGTCGTGTGGCGCGTAAGCAGAATAACTCCTTATCGGAATTCTTCAGTGGATAGATGGCAACGGAAGACTCAATTGGCAACAGGTGCAGCTGCTGTGAAGGGTAGATTTCAAGCTTTTAACCAGGTAAACTTCAGTGACTGCAGCTTTTAAATTAATGGTGTTGGCTGTCGTGAAGTACTTACCAACTAACAATTCCTCTTTTGTGTTTATCCAGAGCATATCTCAGCAGCTTGCTTTAGCCTTGAGAAACCCTACCCAACTAATTGCAAGCATTCGTTCAAGCAAGTCAAAGGACCAGGTACAAACTCTCACAAGTTTGCTACCATCCTTACCCGTCTTTATTCTGTGTTGTATGCATGGGCATAAGAAAGTCGTGCTTCGTAGTTCTGCCCAAGGCATAGCTCTGTTAGTAGTAGAAGTCTGCTCCGTTAATACTGAACTTCTAGATTACTCGCCTTAGAGGGTATTGTTTCCATAACTTCTCACTGTCTTGGCAGGCAACTCCTGGTTTGGTGGATGATAGTGGTGCGTCTGAGCCTGCATCTGATGTCCCTAATGAAGAGGTAGGTCATAAACTTGAAGAAGCAATCAATCCATATTCAAATATGACCGTTGTGTAGCTCACAAATCCAGATTCATATGATCGCCATCGTTATTCCTCTAATGCTCTCCTACTATTATATGTTGTATTTTGGGAGGAACGCTAACTGTTCTTCCTATTTTTTGTAGGCAAGTACCTCTAATCTTGAGATGGTTGATGATTCTGAATTCTATCAACAGCTACTAGTTGAATTCTTGGAGACCTCTAATCCAGGTGGACTTGGTAAGTTTATTTTAACATCTGCATTCTTTTTCGTTGTTAGAGTATATTCTCCGAAAGATCAAACTCGATATCTGTTGTGACTGCGATATATATTTCCTGTATGTTCGTGAACCACGCGTTCTGAGTTCCAGCTAGCATGAGAGTTGAAATCTGTGAAATCTCGCATAGATCTGTCAATCTATTCGATGAAGTTTCGGTATGGTGGGTGCCACTGAGGTGGCGATTTGAAGCATTAGTTCTATGTATTTTGGGAATCAGTGGGAGTTGTTTATCGATCAGATCGTGTTCTTTACGTGCAGGAGGGATCCAGCGAAGGCAACATACAAAGAAAAGGAAGGTTGTGGATCGTCGTGCATCTAAAGGAAGAAAAATCCGGTAATATGTCAATTCTATACACAGCATCCGTGCACTGTTATCTAATTTTTGCTAACCTCCTACTATTATGTGGTTTTCTTCTTGGTATCTGGGGTCTTTATTGCACGTCTGAGTAGGTGGAGGGTTGAACAAACTAGAAGATCCATTTCTGGTGTGATCATGCTTTGTTTGAAGACTGTCTCTTTCCATGTTTCCATTGTGTCCTACTTCCTCTGAAGCATCGCAATTTAAGAGCAGCTGCTATGTGACCATGAAATTAATCATACTTCATAGCCTATGCCTCAAGTGACAGCTGGTGAGTCTTATTGCCGTATATACGTGGATGATATTCCCTGGTTCAGTGCTTGATAGGTCCGTCATTTTGATGATTCTTTTTTGCCTATATGCAGGTACAATGTTCTTGAGCCTTTGGTGAATTTCATGGCTCCTGAACCCATGGAACTGCCCCCAATGACATCTAAACTCTTCTCCAACTTATTTGGGCAGCAGGCAACTCCTGTTTCATGAGATAGGATTTTATGAGAAAAGGATTCCTATTTATCATTGTAGGTGGGTCTTGCTTGCCCTGCCAAGATTGCAGTTTTAGTTGTTCGATCGCAGGTAGCCTGCACTGAGTTAGACGGCCTGCTTAGATATTTTTCAGCCCATTTGTTAACCCTTATGCTTAGAGTGCTGAAACATTCCAATCTTGCATCAGTCACAACCTTGATTAGAATGCACTCGAGAGCCGCTCAATGTTGTTGCATCTTCTACACATTGTTTGTATTTTAGTGAATGTTAATGACAGAACACCAATGTGACTTGTAGACTTAACCCTCTCTAATTGTAGTTACAAATTCCTTGCATTCCCGAGAGTCTTGCACATATGATCGGACATCTTTCATGCCATTAGAGTGCGCATCAGAGGCGTGAACACATCATAGTGCATTTAGAAGCCCACTGGGCCCCCCTTGGGCAGTGCAAAGTCGAGCATATTGTATATCAATCAGCAGTCATCACACTTCAGTCCATCACATTATAATAAGCCAAAATTGTATTTGATCTCAAGTCGTGAATCCGAGCACTATGAACAAAATTTCCCGTGACCATTCTGGTCCTGTTCAATTCTCCCGTACCTACAATCTCTTGTAGCTCTACCTAATCAAAATTTGTTGAGCTGAGGTTTCTGCTTCTGCTACTTGTAGGGCTTGACAGAGTTTGTGAAGTCAGCCTCATAACTATCATACTTTTCGAAATGTATGAAGTCAGTTCCGTGGGATTTTGAATCCCAAAATCTCATACTGAAATCCTACCGGTTGACCTCTCGGAGAGATTTTAAAAGAGCGTTTCCCGAATTGACTCCATTTGTAGGGGTATTTTATCTCCGTATCCCCTCCCATGAATGACTTCCATTATATGAGTACAAGTCTTAGACTCCCCGGTTAGGAATTCTAACAGTCTCTCCTACGAATTAACTCAAATCTCGGAGCAGAAGCCTTGAGCTGTGACTACCCCTATTATGAATGACTAGTTTCTACATTTTGTGACGAAACCGGCCTGACATGCGCTGACTTATAAATGTACCCCCGCGCACACCACACAAAAACCAGGGTATTGACCAAACTCAGAATGGCCAGAAGCCAGTAGAAGTAATCCATGTGACTACGATTGAGGTTATTCCCAATCCAACCGCCGTTGGAATCATACGTGATTTCCGTCACAATCGACACCAAGAGACTACTCACAAAGCTGCCCACCGCCACGGTACTGAGGTACAGGGCATTGCCCAAGCTGCGCATGGAGTCCGGCGCCTGGTCCAGGAAAAACTCCATCTGACCAACACTGATGAACACTTCACAAATGCCTGTCAACACGTACTGCGGCAGCAACCAGAAGATGGACATGGATACTTGGCCGGAATCCAAAACGCCATTCTCATTCGCAACTCGCAAACGCCGCATCTCCACCCCTGCAGCCACTGCAATGGACAAGCTGGAGAGGATCTGCCCCACCCCTATGCGTTGCAGTAACGTCAACCCTCTGATATCCCCTGTGATACCGCGCACAAAGGGCACGAAATACTTGTCATACAGAGGCAGGAAAATGCAAATGGTAGCCGTGATGAAGAGCGGCATGGACGCGGCAGGAATCTCGAAGTTGGGGCCCATGTGACGGTCCATGGTGGTGCCTTGGTTCAGGAACAAGGTGCCCACTTGCGCAAATACGGCCGAGAACATGAGATTGGTCCACCAGATGGGCAGCATTCGCACCAGGAGCTTCACTTCCTCCACTTGCGTCACGGTGCAAAGCTCCCATGGGCTCGGACTGCTGCTGCTTCCTTCCCCTTTGCTCATGCTTCCTGGCTCGGTAGGTCGCACAGCTGCCTTGTCGAGGAACCTGTGACATAGGTAAGTACTAAATAAAAAATCTGCACTAGCAACGAAGATTAGATTCTGTGACATAGGCATTCATATGTACACTTTAGAAGCAAAAGGGTTTTTAGACAGGTTCAGGAATTTTTGACCATCATACAAGGATTATTCCTCAAAATTCAAGGGGGATTCCCTCATGGTCACAATGATTATACAAGGGTTCCCTATGAATCGTGGCAAGGACTCTTCATGTGTCGGGGAGACGATCATTGCGCCCATACGAAGATCTCCCTATAATTAAGAAAGAAGACACTTTTTATGATGTCGACTAAAAATCCCTGAAAACACCGACAGCATCTTCGTTCTGATATAGTTTCATTTAAGTAATAAGTAAGGGTTCTGCAATGCATCATATCCAACTGCAAGGGTACGATCGATGGAAAAGAGATATGACTCGGTTTTGCTGTTCCGTTACTCCACAGCTCGGATATATGGAATCATTACAGCATTGAAGTCGACACTGGCAGTGAAGGTTACTACACTCAAACTTCTTCATTATGCCCTCCTCTAAAATAACATTCAAGAATATCCAGCACACTTGCCACACCATCATTCACATGACCTTAGCGCAATTTCACACGTTCAAACTATGTCGGGATCCCGGGTGGAAGAAGTTGGAGTGCAATTGTGACATAGGCATGGGGTTGTCAGAAAATCATCATATCCCAGCAATCAACTGCAAAGAACAAAACACGGATGGAAAAAGAGAGCCATAACGAAGCTTTGCAGTTGATCATTACCTAGAATGCATGGAAGAGGAGTAGTACTGTTGAGACATGCGCAGACACTGAGAGAGGGTAGTGCGCGTTGATTGATGGGGATCAAGCCGACGATGACGACGCTCTTGAAGATTCAAACTGAAAGCAATCCACCACCCAAAAAGAATGAGTTCAGAAAGGACCATGACAAAGTGCACCAACCAAAGACTTACTGCAAGCTGGAGGTATGGGGAAGTCTCCTCCAGAAAGCAGAGGAGGCATCCTTCTCCTCCACTTCATACAACAAACCAGAGTTCGAAGGGACAGCAGTGTTCCATTTCCTCACCGCCGAGCACACCACCTGCGCCACACGCGTCAAGGGGCTCCCCGAAGGAATCTGGTGTCGGTAGATGGGTGTCCCCAGCAAGTACGCCAAGGTGGCTAACCCGGTGATGGCCGTGGGCACGCCATAGCCCCACGCCCACCCCACATTGTCTTGCACGTACACCAGAATGCTCACCGACAGCATGGTGCCGAAGCTGATGCTCACGAACCACCAGTTGGGGAACGACATCTTGCGCCGCGCCTCCTGCGCGTCGTTGTGGTCGAACTGGTCGCCCGCGAACGCCGTGACGCAAGACTTGATCCCGCCCGCTCCCAACGCCATCAGGTAGAGCGAGAAGTAGAAGAAGCAGATCTGCGTAGTGGAGGCTTTCTGGCAGGGAGAGAGGAGCGTGGTGTCGCAGACGGGAGGTTTTAGCAACGGGAGCGACACTGACATGGTCACACAGACCAGCGACTGCAATGCAAGCCAAGCCAAGCCACAAAGTAGGGTTAGGATTTACACAGGAGTCGCTGGAATCAACGCCTGCAACTTCCATCTTCGGACAAAACTCGCCTTGTGGTGCATTTGAATTCTTCAACGATGTGGAAATTGTCCCTCAACTGGCTAATGATTTTAGCGTTGGAAACTGAACTTCCTGTTATGTGATGGGATACTTATCTTACATCCTACCAACGGTGACGACTCTGCTGCCCTTGAATTGAAAAAATTGAGAGAGGATAGGGTTTCAAAGTTTCCACTACTATTGCCCTCTCCTACTGATCTTACCATTCATACTGCGCAAGCACTCTAAACCTACGCTGATGGATTCGAGACATACCAAGAAATAGCAGCACGAGAATCCCGTGATGGTCCAGTACCGTCCCAGGAACGCATCCGCCACAAAGGCGCCCAGCAGCGGCGTCATGAACGTGGTGCCGCCCCAGTTGTTCACATTCTTCGCCGAAGTTGACACATCTTCATGCAGCACCGTGGTCAGGTAGATGACCAGGTTAGAGGAGATGGCGTAAAAGGCCACTCTCTCGCACACTTCGCAGCCAAAGATGAGGCAGCACGCTCGCCAGTTGCCGGATCGTGACTTCACGCACGGGGTGCCGTGAATGTCCACCGCTCCGTCACTCACCCTAGCCAAGTCCTCCGCCTTCGCCGTCCCCTCGTAGTTGCCCTTTGCTCCTTGTGAGGTCTGCCCGGGAATCGGAGCATTCGAGTCCTCCAGGAGCATCTCCCTGCCAGGTTACAAAAAACCTATGATGCATGATCGAAACAGAGGTCCTCATAACTGCTCTTAAACCCTAATAAAACGAAGAGTTCAATCGATCGCATTGCGGAAGATGTGATCCAGATGGAGCAAATCTTATATTACCAGAATCAGCAAAGAACATTGTATGTGTTGATCAAAGATTAAATAAAATTCGACAAAAAGAGAATCCTTAATTGACCTACTCAAAACTGCTCAATAAAAGTGAGACCTAATTTCGGCTTCTTGATCGATTAGGGGTTTGCATACAACTGAACTGAAATTGCTGATCTCGAAGTGGAGTTGTGGTGGTTGTGTTTACAATTTTAGGTCTTGCACTGGCTCGGGCATCATTGCTGAACTCCTGGGAGCTGTCTGCCGGGTGGCAGACAGTGCAATTTATCACTTCTTTCGTAATTTTCTGCAATCTTCTGCAAGAGGTTTGGTGTCGGTCATAAAATTCGAGAGCAGCTAGGTCGTGCACTGACACCGAAGAATTGATACCATCACTAGCAAGTGCGTTGTGCCTGTGCCACATGGGGCGGCATTGCTTGCTTACATTTCGAATCCTGAACGCAACATATCAACCGCGCATTCTCAGATCAAATCTTCTCGATTAAATCAACTTCCAATTATTATTAACCTGAATCCTTAAAACAGCACAGCCTAAATATCGAGATTGCGCATACATCTCTTGGTCCGCAAACGCATTGAGTTGAAGATCGATCGAGGCTGTCTAGAAAGCCTGTTTCATGAACACTGTGGAGAATAAAACAATCGACAATTCTACAGTGAGAGTACGTGAAGTGGTGGTGCAGGTGCAGGAATGTAGGCTGCGTTATTACTCACAGTTTCGATCTCCGAGTTCGCTTGGAGAATCGATGCCAATGGCGATGGACAGAGATTGAATTGAAGATTTGCAACTGATAGCTATAGCTCACTCGGAGAACGGAGAATGCGCGCGACGCTTGCCCACCCGGATGCTCTCATGGACCTTTCCTTTGACGACTTTTAACAAATTGAGGCGTTTATCTAGAGACACATAGAGGCACACCCTTTCATTCTCACATAGGTTTCTTCAATCGCATCAGTCCCTTCACAGTCGCAGCTTAGAAATCAGGACAATAGCCGCAAAGCAGGTTGAACTTCCATGTACATATCATGTTGAAAACTCATCTTGATGCTTTGTGATTAGATACTCAATTTTCAATTTCAGTCTTCCAGCACTGGTGGCTCATCTTCCTCAAATTTGATACTGAATTGCAATTTCATACTTCCAACTACGGTAATTCAACTTCCTCAAATTTGAAAATTGAGAGAGGAAGTTCACAAGTATATATTGGTAACCCAACTCTTTATCTCCTCCTATTGGTCCATTCATTTCAAAGTTGAAAGCGTTCACCAGTAACATTTGCCTCCTAAACTTCTGAAAGCCATCCCACTGACAAATGAAAAAGACTTTGTCCGTGGTTTACAACTATCTAGTCTAGTACAACAACACGTACCACTTTCGAGATTATTTACTAGTGATTTTGAGCACATCAATTGGACATTCGGTCACAAGACACAGGAGTGACATCAAAGGAATAAATTGCCATGATGAATGAGGTCAAGTTTACTTGTTAACTCTGCTGAATTATATGGTCTTTTACTTATCAAAATATGATCAGATTACAGGAGTATGGTCAACCAAGTTGACCCCAAAAAACGACAGAATAAGAAAATTCAAGCATTTATCGTCAAACCAGGACAACTACAACTACAGTACAGTAAGTACAATACTCTTCGAAAGAGTCGATCTTCCAAAGATAGCAAAGCATCGATCTTCGGTTGAAATATACTAAAAATTATACGGTACGTAATGCAGTATCATGCAGGAATTGTAGCAACTTATTAATTTTGATGCAACGTCCACCAAGCCTGTTGAATTGAAACTGCTGCCTTTGTTGGAGCTTAGTAGCCCCACCCTTTGCACACCCCATGCTCACACTTGGGCTTGTCCTTGCCACAAACCGTTCTGCACTTGCCACAATTCTTGGGGTCAGACTTGTAATCCCATGCCATGTGGTTTTGCATGCCCCCCCGCAGCAAGTTTTTCCACCTCCGCACGGGCTGTTGCACTTCCCGCAGTTTTTAGAATCCGTCAAGAAGCTCTTGGGATCCACACACACTCCAGCGCAACACGTCTTTCCGTTGCCGCACTTGATGCCGCATTTCCCACAGTTGTACGTGTCCGTCTGGAAGCTGGCGGTGGTTAAGCACGTCTTGCCGCAGCACGTTTTTCCATATTCGCACTTGTTGTTGCACTTGCCGCAGTTGTTGTTGTCACTCAAGACGCAGGTGCCGCAGCAGAGCTCGAAGTCGAAGCAGCGGTTCCCGCACTGTCCGCAATTCTGTGGGTCGTAGATGAAGGAGAGCGGGCTTCGGCATTGGCCGTTGCAGCACGTCGGGGTCTTGCCGTAGCAGGCTTTGCCGCAGGAACCGCAGTTCTTGTTGTCGGATTTGAAGGTTGAGGCGTCGACGCACAAGCCTTTGCAACAAGTTTGGGAGCTGGAGCACTTGAAGCCGCACTTGCCACAGTTCTCGGGGTCGCTCTGGAAGATGGAGGGAGGTTGGCATTTGCCACCGCAGCAAGTCGTGGATCCCGAGCAACAGTAGCCGCAGCTGCCGCAGTTGTTCCGGTCAGTGAGGTAGCTTAGAGAGGAGACCTTGTTGCACTTTCCTCCAGACCAGCAGCAATTGTTCTTTGCTGTTCCGGATAAGCAGGTTTGCTTGCTTTGGCAGTTGCACGAAATTAAACCCCGCATCCACCCCGTAGCCCGTTGCACCTGCAACAACGAATGCCTCATAATTAACACATGAATTGAACATCAATAATACAGAACAATCTCGAGGAACAATCGGCATTCAATTCGTCCAATTTATGTTCCAATTCACGCAATTGACGCTTTTCGCCCGTGGAGTGAATTGCGTTTCAAAAAATTCTGAAACTCAGTAATCGACATAATTAAACACCAGCAAAACTGAAGTAAAACTGAATCCAATGGCATCCCACCGCATACTCAAATCTCAGTATTACGAAACTCTCCCAACAGGACTAACTCGACAATCACAACAATGCCATCCTCATCATGAGCACCGTACCTAATAAGCTACAACAATCTAAATCGATATGCGCGCATGCAGAAGAGACAAACTCATGATCATGATTCGCTGAGGAGGCAGTAAGTAACAATGGTGCAGGGCTTGCGAACAAACAAACTAGATTGATCCAAACAATTATGGTCATACCTGCAAGGGTGGCAACGAGAAAGATAGTGCCCAGGAACAACAGCAGAAGCAGTTGCGAACGCTGCGAATGGCCAGCCATGATGATACCACCTCAAACTCAAACTTCACACTCAAGATTCAAAGCTTGTGCGATTAATGAAGGCTTGCAGGAGATTGATCGATGGAACTCAGAGTTGACTGCAACAATAAACACCTGGATCATGCAGCTGCAGGTGGTCATGTTTGAAGAGACGACTTGGGCTCGTATTTATATCTGCAGTTTCTAATAGGATGCGTACCGCTCCCCAACTGCTAGATTGTCGGAGAGTGGGACTATGGTTGCAAAAGTCAAGAGTTGGGATGATAACAGATACTCCGTAATTGACTTCTAAGGCTGATGCCGTGCCCGAGGTCGATGGGAGCTACTGTAGTGTTTTCGTTTCTAAAATAATCTTGTTTGGACAAACTCAATCTCAACAGGCTGGTTTTAATGTAAAGAATCGTAAAGGAGAATGTTTTTAACAGATATTTCGTTAAAATGGAGGCATTCCTTCAGCATTTTTCCATAAATTTTCTAAGACTGGTATAGATTTCAGACCCTCAAACCCTGAAATCTAGGACAGGTATACAGTTTAGAACGCACGTCCTGAACCAAAAAGTGCCAAGTTTGTGAAATACTGCCATTTTAATGAAATTTCAGAATGATTCTGAAACTCATTTTCGATTTCATTGTCGATTTCATTTTCAAATTCATTCAGAAATTCATTTTCAACCTCAGACTCAATTTGATACTCAGCTTTTATTTTCATCTTCATTCTGATATTTGATTTCGAATTTCATATAGATCTCGGAGTTCGTTTTCAATTTCAATTCCAAGTTTACAGTTTTGAAATTCATTTTAAAAGTGTATTGTAAAGTTCATTGTGAAACTCGTTCTAAACTTTTTTCTTGATTTTTCAGCTTTTACTGACAATTCCATTGTCATTCAGGCTTCCACTCAAACAATTGAGTCAGCAAATTATTGCCTGCCTTACAGAGTTACAGTGTGTAAATTGGATCAAGAATGATTGGTTCAAACAGGCTTTTAAGGTTAGAACAGCTAATATCATCGGAATAAGAGTTTTATAATGGTCCTGTTACAGTAGTGTGGATGAAATGATGAATTGAATTGCACTTGTTGCACAAAGTCTAAGAAGATATTCTTCTGAATCCCTCTGTGAATTTTGTCTCTAACTTTGGATTTAAGGTTCTAAATCTCAAATGAATTTTTGGAGATAAAAGTTAGTTTGATTTACCATGGCTACATGAGGTTTAAAGTTCTACATTGAACACAATTCCTATGTTTGACTTGATTAAGTATGAGTGGTCGAGCTCCTACTAATTTTAATTTTAATATTCCACATGAGTTACTTCACCTTCTATGACCCTACTTGTATAAATAGATTGCTTATATTCTCTTTCCAAGAATCACATCTACAAGGATATCTCAATAAGTGTGAATTGATGGCTAGAAATGTCCAATTTATTAGATTTTTTCTAGTTGGATTTTCTTGATTTTTGCTGTGGACAGCCACCATTCATATGTAATGGTCCCTCGACCATATCATATTGATAGGAATGGCTTGGAGTTGGACTGTTGGAGTTGGCCACCGATATCAAAGTGATTAGTGGATTTAAGAATGTTCTTAAGAGGATGCCACCTCGACTGCCATCTAGGTACGGTTGATAAGTGATCAGTCAGGTAGGAACTAGGGCTTGTTTTTTTGGACTAGTGTCCCCCCTGCTGGCTTCACTCCAAAAGTCAATTTTTGGAGGGATGAAACCAGAGAGGTCAGATTTTTGACAGTCTGGCGAAATTTCGCCAAAAATAAAAGCCCTGTTGGGAATGCACAACAATTTACAGCTGAGTTAACACCACCTTAATGTCAGGTGGGAAGGGCCCCTGAGGATTAGAATTGCAAAAAATCATGCTCTAAGTTAACGTAATCTACTTTGCTGCTAGTGTAGCCCACTTGCAAATTTTAATAAGTAAGGCTGGTTGACATTGCATTCCACGTTTTGACTTTGTATCCTCACAGTTCCATGTTGATTACTCTGTACTAAACCTGTTGCAGGTCAGAAGGTCGCGATTGCTCGTCTTTACATAACATGTACATAATGTACATTCGTTTGAATAACAGCAAAAGGTACGGGAGGCTCATTTAGTTCAAGTCCAATGCATTAGAGTAAGGCCACTTGTGGATGGCAAGCTTGTATTTTGCCTCTTAATTAACCCTGTAAGGCTGCTGTGGACACTAAGTGTCCGATGGATGACATGACAGAGAATTCCTCTATACAGAAGTGCAACTATTCATCCTTCATGTTTTGTTGTGAAAAGGGAACTTCTTCTATAGTAGTTTGACTTTCAATGAACACTTTTCCATTTTTTTAAGCAATTGATTCCCATAGTATTAGAAAATGATGAATTCAATGAAGACCGGCTCATCCTTATAGGGTTAAATTTTGCAAAATACATTAGACTAACAAGAAGAATGTGGAATAGAACTGATCAAATGTCAAAGGTCACTCTACATCATGTATAGTAGAATGTTCTAAAGCAACCATGCTCTAAAAGCGATCATGATACATAGGGGGAGATCCGGGAGGTGTTACCCCCTAGGTAAAGTTTTGAGGTTGCAACTTGACCCCCACACCCCAAACTTTCTATTTTAAGAAAATTTAGAGAGGGGGTCAAGCTACAACCCCAAAGCTTCATCTTGGGGGGGGGGGGGGGGGGGGGGGGGGATTGTTGTTTTCCATTTTCCTTGTAACAAAGCTACATTTTTATTTCTTCAATGTACCAATAGTATACATTTCATGAGGTGGTCGCTTATACTGACCACTACATTTCAACTCCAAAAATTTGTAACTAATTTCATAAGGGTCCAAAAAATATGAAACAACTTGGGTTAAATGCCATTTCCATTTTTCTTCCTTTAAAAATTTATTGAGAACTATTTCAAGGAGTTTAGCTTCCCCCAAATGCAATTAGCTCTTAAATGGTCGCTTTATGAGCAAACTACCTTATTCATGTTTAGGTGAGTGTCTATCATTCATTTGGTAACCTAAAAGTAGGACAATTTCCCTTGAAGGTTGTATGTTTCAAAACAAAGCAAAAGTAGATAGGACAACTTCATGATTCAATCATTTCCATGTAACTTATCAAAGGGAGCACCCATATTATATTGTTGGGTTGGTTTCTATAAATTAAATCGTTGTTCAAAGTCAACAACTCTCCACTAGATGAGTTGGTGAGGATCAAGTTTGGAAAAAAATTAGGTAATATCTGTCAAAAAATGTCACATATCATCTTGTGTTTGGTGTACGATGATCTCTACATCTCAAAATTTGACTTGACATTTTCATTTTGGCTCTTTAATTCTTATTGAATTTGACCCTTACATATGGTGTTCATCACTTTAAATGGCTAGCTAGTTAGAATAGGCGAAACTATAAAATTTCTCTTATGGGTATTTTGAATTTCAAATTTGTACTAGAGGTGGTAGTTGTGGACTAGATAATTAAATTGAAAGTTAAAAAAAATATGAAATTATAATTTTTAAAACTAGAAAAACAATTCAATAAATTAAAATAATTTGAAATTGGCCATTGTATCCAACTTAAAGGGTTTTTTAGTTAATTAATTATATCTTAATATAAGCAAATTCTATCATTTCCTCACTCATACAATAGAAGAGTACTTGAAGCACATGTATACACCTTTGATCTTGCTATTTATAAATTCCATTTTAGTAGTATGCATACTCCTAGAAGTTGACCTTTGATTTCAATTTTTTTTTTAAACTAAATATTGTATTAAATTGGCAATGCAATGTCTAATCAAGGGCTAATTATAACATTAAATGATTCTTGAAAGACACACAAATATTATATGAATTGTTAAATAGTCATTGATCACTACTTTTCTTATAATACTTTTGGTCATTAAGGATTATAATGTAAAAGTTATGACAAAAAGACTCAATTGCTTCAAACATGTAAATAGAAATTGTAGAAATGTTTCTCTCACTCACTTCCATCTTGCAAAATCACTATTTAGGTTTTAGTGTCATTGTTTGGTTCAAATGTATATGTCACATTTGGACAATGATTATAAATGCAATAATAGTGAATTTCTAGCTTTTTGTTGTTCATTTCAATAATGACCAACAATTTAATCTCTTTCCAATTTGAATTCAACTATAAATATTAACAATCTAATTTCTACTCCAATTTGAAATTTCAAAATATTTCAAAAATTGAATTTCTTATTGAAATTTGAAATTTGAGCTTGTAAATAAAACCCCCTCATTTTTGAAATATGTAATCTCACAAAAATTTGGATTATACTAAATAAATTGTACATTATAGCATACATCTAGGGTGAGAATTTTAGATTTAGAAGCAATTTTGTTTATGTTATCAATTTTTTTGTTCTACCTTTAAAAATTCATCATAATTCCAACATTTAAAAAAAATTGACATTAGAAGATTTTTGGGACCTCCGGATGCCTGCAAGTTATCATAGCCTGCAAACGCAAGGAACAGGTTCGGCACAGCGGTATGACGTGGCCGAGCCCCTGCCACGTCATTGATCAATTTCTTTTTTGCATTTGGAGACTTATTTATTTATTTCTTTTAATGAAAAAGAAAATTCTGACAATAGGCTGTTTCCCTCGCTGTGGGGAACAACTGCAGGGGAACAACTACAGGGAAACAGGCCCGAAACAAGCTTCTAGACCCTTCAAAACTCTTCTAATGGAATTTATAACTTATAGGAGGCATATGATTTTTTTTTCAAAAATTGAATGAATTTTTTTGCTTACAGAGTTATAGTGACTTAATTTACTTTACCATTAAAAATTAATTTTAAACCCACCTTCTTTCTATAAGTACATAGTCATATTTAAATACACTAATTATAACATATTTTACAAGATTCTTTATAGGATCAGGTTGAATAATTTGAATTGCTCATTTAAGATAATAAGCAAAGAAAAAATAAAGAAAATTTACAATTGAGGAATATTTTTTCATTGAAGACAAATGGAAATCACAAAGTTGTACTTGTTTGAGGATTTTTGTATTTTTTATCGAAAAATATTTACACTTCAATTGTAGCTTCAATCAATGTTTTGCCTCTAAATCATCATAGCCTCACTTTTTCCTCATAGTGGTTGTGATTGTGTAATGTAGGAGATTGTATTTCTACCGCTATCAATCAAAGACTCCTTGCATTCCATGATACTAGTCCTTTTGGGGTTTTTCATTTGTCCCAATTTACTTGTCTCATTTAACAATGTACTTCAAATTTGATTTTTGAATTAAAGATGATTTCTTTTGTTTTTAATGTTAACTAATGAAATGAAGCACAAAGTCTAGCTTATCATCTACTTTATAAATTAAGAAGTTTTAAAGATTGAATTTTTATAGTAATTTGAAGATGATTGGATAAAAGACCAAAAGACATTGAACTTGTCATCAAATCTATTGGATTTGAAGTTATACTTTTGTAGATTAAAACACCTAAAAAAGGCAAGTTATGTAGTTGCATAATAAGTCTTCTTTCTCTGTGAAGTCTATCCTTGATTATTTATTTGTAGTACTTTGTATCTTTTGCAAACTCCTATTTTTTTATTTTTCCTTGGCTACAATCAATAGCCACATTCATTTGCTTTCTACTTGAAAGGACATATTGAGAGGACAATTTACTATAGAATCATTTGATAGTAATATGTGTTGCCAAATTGTTGATAGAGTTGGGGACAAAAAGATTCATTCCTTATTGAGTTCCTTCACCACATAGTCAATTCCTCACCAAATTTAAAACAAATAACATGTTTTTAAAGGTGCAAGAGATAAACAGAGGTATTAAATTTTGAAGAAAATCAAACAAAGAAAAATAATAGTAAAATAATTTGGAAACAATAAAGGACAATCATCGTTGGAAGGCACCACCAATCTACCACCAATTTATCACTAAATAATCTATTATCAATCTACAAGATGCTTGCTTGATTTGAGGTACTTTCAAGTTCTAAAGAACAATTTAGAGCCAAATCAATGTTAAAAGATGTTGATGAGCATGATTGGCATAGTCCTTCAATAGGGGTTGTACATGCAAAATTGTGCTTGGCATGAATTAAAAGGATGGTAAAGCTAGTGTCTACACCTCAAATTTTAATTCATTTTGCTCCCCTTTCTTAGCTTTTAGTATATATAATTAATTTTAAATTTGGTGAAAAATTGATTGTATGAGAAAGGTCCAAGTGAGGACTAAACCTATTTATCCGCGACTCTACTTTCATATTTCAAATTTTCAAACTTACTCTACACGTACTTGCACGTAGAACTGCAAAGTGGCACAATATGGTAGTCACATGACACGAATTGGGTCTCTTCCCTGAAGCACTGTTCTCCATCCTTCACGTCTTCATTCTTCAATTGATATGATTCTTCATGCATTGCTGTGTCCGCCGTGCTTTATGATGTGCATTGTGAATTATTCCCATCTTCCATTACTGTACCAAGCAACTGCGACGCTGCATGGATCAATCTGTTCTCGATCTCAAGACGTGATGAGCGGTGAGTATTTTTGGTGTCTCCAGAGCATCAATGGCGAAACTCATGCAATGAACCCGATCTATTGTGCGGTGGAGGTCATTCGAAATCCTGCCTCAATTTTCTCTGGAATGACTGTATTGCAAATTGCGTATTAAATCGTCCGAGAGGTTGCGAGTTAGTTTGGCTCGTCACTTGCGACCTTCGGAGTTCGGATTCGGCAGACATTAATTTAATGCTGACCAGTCAGGTTGTTCAGATGCGAAGTTGGGTCTTCCATTATTAATGAGCACTTTAATTGGATGCTGCAGTGGTAAATCTGCTCTCGCGATAATTTCGTATGGTTGTGAATTTGGAGTCAGCTTTGGTTCCGCTCGGGGACATGGCGGAATTCATGCAGTGATTTTGCAATGAATCCGATTTCTTTGTGCGCTGGAGGTAACTCGAAATCGTGTCTTTCCTTAAGAATGCATCTTTTGCACATTGCGTCCTGGAGGTTCAAATTAGGGTTGGTTCTTCAGCTTCAACTTTGATTCTTCAGAAATTGAACTCAATGTAGCAAATTGAGGTCAATCAGGTTGTTCAGAGTACGTTGCCATGGTGTAAATTTTTTTATAAAGTCGTTTTCACTGGTGTCTTTTGGAGTCCGGAAGAATTCGAAAATACACAAGCCAGATGACGTTCCCTTTTTTTTTTGGTTGCAGTGCTTACGTGACGTCAGTATCTAAGTGGAGATGGCTTGCAAATTCTTTTCGTGTCTGGCCCGTCTGGCTGGTGTAGGAAAGAGCATTGACGATAAGCTGCAACTCAGTCATAGGAAAAATGGAATGGATGCTGCGAAATTTCTCGTTCGGAGACAACTGCGGCATTTGCTTTTGGTGCCGAGGAGCTACAGACAGTTTCATGTTGGTTCATTGCCTCGGGGCATCGACGTATTGCCAAAACCCCATGGATTCTTCCTAGGGTTCTTGCGCTCGTTGCATGGAAGCAATGTGTGCCATTATAGCACATCTACGCAATCTGTGCCTCTCTCGAGATTGAAGGACAATTTTATACATGGAACGAGTGGTAATTTCTTAGAGGAGCTTCAACGGCAGTGGGAAGCGGATCCGAACAGCGTGGACCCGTCGTGGCAAGTTTTCTTCAAGAATTTCACTGGGACGGGTGGCAGAATGGCTCTCACTGGCAGCACTTCCACACAGGTGGGTGCTCAGATTGAACAGGGGATCTCACTGAACTCCAGTAGAGGATCTGAAATTGTCCATTTCTCAACAGTTGTAACTTTCTAGGTCTAGAATATTATACTAAGGAGCACACGTGAATATTAAGGTCGAGGATGCTCTTTCCGTCACTTTTAAGCAGTTTGACCAATATATAAGAGTGTGCTTTCATTGAGAGGTCACCCAATAGAGCTCACTAGAGAGCTCACTTTCGGGTACTGCAAGAGCCATTCTCTCTTGAATCAAACTCTTCCAAATTTTCTCACTCAATATTTGAATTTCTTATGCATCCTTCAAAGTGGGAGGTTGTAGACCACTATTGAATTGACAGTAGAAAACCTCATTTCCATTTAGCATTAAGATGAGTGACCATAGTCTTGCTCCCAATCTGCTAATTGGAATCCAACTTAAACGTATGAAGAGATGAGTTTCTGGTGGTAACATGGGTCAGTGTAGGTGACGGGATCAGGTCTCTAGCAATTTTTATACCTTCTGCTAGTCTACCTTGTCAGGAATTCCTTAGGCAACCTTCTTCACTTGCTCTGAATATAAACTGGCTACCTCGTGGCTCTCCTGCTTCCAGGATGGCTTGCGGGTTGCCATGCTGATTAGGGCATACCAAGTTAGTGGGCACATGAAGGCCAGACTAGACCCTCTGAATTTAGGTGTCCGTACTCCACCTGCTGAGTTAGAGCCTCAGAGCTATGGATTCTCCGCTGCTGATATGGACCGAGAGTTCGCGGTTGGTGTGGAAACAATGGCAGGAATATTGGGCGCTCGAAATCAACCGCAGACATTGAAGAACATTATTGCTCGACTTGAGAAGGCGTATTGTGACACTATAGGGTTTGAATACATGCACATTCAAGACCGGGATAAGTGTAACTGGCTCAGAGACAAGATTGAGAGTCAGGTGACGAATATAGTATTACCCTTTGAAATTGAAAATTAGTCCGGACAAAATTGACTTTTATTACCTTATTGTTGAGAATTCTGTTACAGATGATTTTTGGTAATAAATTGTCTAGATTTCATCTGTTTGATCTGGTGAACTGCACGATACATGTTTTAATATCAATTCTTGTAGGCTTGAGCAGCCTGTTGTGCTCTCTCCCGCTCGACGTGCGGAGATTTTCGACCGTCTGGTGTGGGGAACTCATTTCGAAAGCTTTATAGCTCTGAAGTGGACGGCAGCAAAGCGATTTGGCTTAGAGGGATGCGAGACTCTTATTCCTGGAATGAAGGTATGAGTACGTGGTGCCATAGGCTCGAACCTTTCTAATATGACCTCTAAAAATGACATTCCAGAATAGCTTGCACATTTGCCACACTATCACTGACTATCGCACTATTGTCACACATTCAGGCTATGTTATAGTGAAAAGGTTGGGACCCCCAGGTAGTGAGATTAACTAGGTTTAAGTGCACTTGTGACCCGAATTCAGAATTATCGTCTAAATGAAACTTTAGAAAATAAGTTTTCCTAAAAGATGAGAATTTGCCCGAATGTTTCTTCACCGTTTTCTTAATTTTTTTCCATTTAGAGTCTCCGTCCTATTATTGAGACGAGCGTACCTGCAGGAGCTGATTGATTCCGCAGCAGAAGGTGGCGTGGAGAGCGTTGTGATTGGAATGCCTCACCGTGGGCGGCTGAATGTGTTGGGAAACGTGGTGCGAAAGCCGCTTCGGCACATCTTCAGTGAGTTCAGTGGGGGCATCAAACCGGTGGGAGAGGATGGGAGCTACACCGGCAGTGGTGATGTGAAGTACCACTTGGGCACATCGTATGACCGGCCCACTCGTAGTGGCAAGAATATCCATCTGTCACTCGTGGCCAACCCAAGCCATTTGGAGGCTGTTGCCCCGGTTGTGATTGGAAAAACGCGTGCCAAGCAATACTACTCAAATGACAAAGATGGACAGAGGAACATGGCTGTGATCATGCATGGCGATGGCAGCTTTTCTGGCCAGGGAGTCGTGTATGAAACCCTGCACCTGAGCGACCTCCCGAATTACTGTACTGGTGGCAGTGTCCACGTCGTTGTCAACAACCAGGTCTGTAGAACAACGGTTCTGTGTTTTTTAGACGCTGTCTTTCCGTTTCGTTCAATCTCGCCAATCTCTGGTACTTGCGTTTTGATGCTCTTGTCTGTATTTTCTAGGTTGCTTTCACAACAGACCCCAAATTCAGTCGCTCCTCACCTTACTGCACTGATGTAGCCAAAGCACTATGCGCCCCAATATTTCATGTGAACGGGGATGATGTGGAAGCAGTTGTGCGTGTGTGTGACTTGGCTGCTAAATGGCGCTGCCGCTTCCTTTCTGATGTGATCGTGGATATCGTGTGCTACCGGAGGTAAATTATCATCACGCCTTCCAGAAGGACTATTTCTGCTATTTCGTATGTAGTTGCAGTAGTATCGAGAGGAAGTTCCTGTGACATCAGTGACTTGTTGTATTGCAGGTTTGGACACAATGAGATTGATGAGCCTTTCTTTACACAGCCGACCATGTATTCTGTAAGACCTCCACTACTGCCTCATCTTCATTTACTTTGCATTTGACTGTTATTTTCTAACACTCTCTCATAACAATTTGGTTAAGCGGACGTGAGATTATGCTTCACTGTTCTTTACTCCAGGTAATTAGAAACCATCCAAATTCACTGGCTATCTACGAGAAAAAGTGTATTGAAAATGGACTTTTGGGCAAGGAAGAAATAGACAAACTGAAGGCTAAAATAGTTGGGATACTTAATGAAGAATTTGAAAGTAGCAAAGATTATGTTCCAAAGAAGCGCGACTGGCTTGCAGCTTTTTGGGCAGGATTCAAAGGTCCAGAACAGTTGTCTAAAGTACGAAATACAGGGTAAAACGAAGCAATTCAATCTGCATAGTTTTGTCTCGTGTTTTGAAGTGAATTTATGACATATTTTTGTAAGTGTAAGCGATTATCATACAGTGGATTTTCTGTAACTTGAGTTCTCATCAACAACTTGACAGTGTGAAATCCGCGGTTTTGAAAGAAGTGGGAAAAGCTATCACAGTGCTTCCTGCCACATTTAATCCGCATAAAGCAATTAAGAGAATTTACGAGCAAAGGGCCCAGATGGTGGAAAAGGGAGAAGGGGTGGATTGGGCAACTGGTGAAGCACTGGCTTTCGGAACTCTTTTGGTGGAAGGCAATCATGTCCGTCTCAGTGGCCAAGACGTCGAAAGAGGAACTTTCAGTCACCGCCATGCCAAGGTCCATGACCAGAAAAATGGGCAAATTTATTGCCCTCTGGATCATGTGCTGAAAACCCAACCACCTGATTTCTTTACTGTTTCTAACAGGTATGTGGCAAATTCGGACTTACTCATTGAGCTCAATATTTATGTCCGAAAGTATTTGTGTTGAGTTCATTACTGGCATAAGATTGCTGAAATACATCTTACCATGAGCTTCTTGAATTTTACGATGTGTTGTCACAGCTCTTTGTCAGAATTTGGAGTGTTGGGGTTTGAGCTCGGTTACTCCATGGAAAATCCAAACTCCTTAATTCTATGGGAAGCCCAGTTCGGTGACTTCTCCAATACCGCACAAGTGATTTTTGACCAATTTATCTCAAGTGGTGAGTCCAAGTGGCTACGCCAAACTGGATTGACTGTGTTGCTCCCACATGGTTACGATGGACAAGGTCCTGAACATTCAAGCGCTCGTCTCGAGCGATACCTTCAGGTACATAAGAGTGTGGGATAGAGTACCTTCTTATGAGGCGTGATTATAACTCCTTTCATGCATTTGATATACCATGTTAGTTCAGAGTCAAACTTGACTGAATTTCTTCTCCGCCTCATTTTCATCTATTAAGGACACCCGTATAGACTAAATATTTACAGGTATTATGTAAATCTAGATGTGTGACGACAATCCATTCAAGCTTCCAGTGATGGAAGCTGACTCCACGAAGCAATCTCAAGAAATCAACTGGCAAGTCGTCAACGTGACCACGCCTGCCAACTACTTCCATGTACTTCGTCGGCAGGCAAGTTTTCATACAATTTGATTCATGACTTTAACAGGAAGAGGTTTTTGATGAGGTGTACTCCAAGTAGTATTTTCCACTCCAAAATAATTTGCTGCTGCTAAAACAGATTCACCGTGACTTCCGCAAGCCAATGGTTGTTATGGCACCCAAAAATTTGTTGAGGCATCAGAAATGTCGTTCCAGCATATCGGAGTTTGAAGACACAGGTGAAAACGGCTTCCAACGTTTGATAAAAGACGTTGGCAACCACAAAGACAAGGAGGATAGCATACGTCGTGTCGTTTTCTGTACCGGAAAGGTGTGTATTTCCATCCCTGAATTAACTGATGCGTGTATTCAACTTGGAATTCGTCTTGAATGTATCTCAAATAATAAATAGTCCCAATGGTCATGAGTCGATGGCACAATTTTTACTCGGTACCAGTTAACTTGCACGAAATCACGTGTTGAAGCCTCTCTTTTTCCGAAACATAACCAATTTTCTGTAATTAAGGTATTTTCGAGATACTGTATCATGGGAAATGTCCTAGTCCAGGACTGCAATCGAATTGTGCTGATGAGCATACTGAAATTTACTGAAGTCCTTTGGCGTTTCCTTTGTTGTCTCGACCTGAAGGGAAGAGCCTAAGCAGTGGTTAGGAAATGTAGGAAGTTATAATATTCAATGAAAATGAGAAATGTATAAAGAAATAGAACCTTGTTTGGACTCATTGCCACAAATAATGAAGTTCTTTTCTGCCTATTAGAATTGTGACATATATTTCGAGGAATAGCGGCATTCTTAGATCATCAAATAGGGTTGATGAATTAGTAGGATTATTTGGAAAGAGGATTTTTCAATTATTCAATTAGTGAGGATTACATTGAGGATTGTACCAACGATTATTTGGAAAGAGACATGAAAATCCTACACTTCTACTTGGAGTAGAGACACTTGCAATTAGCCACTGCATGGGTTGATCAAGCAGACTATGGTAACAATGATGAAATTTGTTTTATCAGATCTACTACGAACTTGACGAAGAAAGAGAAAGAGCTGCAGCAAAGGATGTCGCAATATGTAGGGTTGAACAAATATGTCCGTTTCCATTTGACCTCGTGTCACGTGAACTCAAGCGATACCCTAGTATGATCAACCATCATGCCTATTCTTCTTTTCAATCTGGATCTACTGTATGAAGTAGTTTTCTTAACATCTGAAGGACATCTTTATTGATTGCGGTTCATTTTTTGTTATTATACTTCATTCACAGCAAATATGATGCTAACCAAGTTGAACTGGTGTTCTACCAGAGGCTGAGGTTGTGTGGTGTCAAGAGGAACCAATGAACATGGGTGCATTTCTCTACGTTTTTCCACGTTTGGGGACGAGCATGAAAAATGCAAGTCGGGGAAAACTTGAAGATATCAAGTACGCAGGAAGACCTGCTGCTGCGTCCCCTGCAACAGGATTTGGCGATCTCCATACGCAAGAGCAGAAAGGGGTCGTTGCAAGGGCGATTCAGAAATCACCTCTTGTTTTGATAGAGTGAGTACTTTAGTGTACTCAACATTCGCCATTTCAAAATTGAGAACCGTACTACCTTAATTTAGTTGATATTGGTCATCTCCAACCAGGAACCTCAATGTCCATCATTGAAATCAAAAACTTCCATAATGTTCAAACAACTTCACAGAAATGTTTGAAAAATTCGAAATCTCTGTAGGAAATAAAATAAAAGGAACTATTTCATTTCTCATCAAATTCCAGTTACGATTGGATCAAAAATCAACAAATAAATTAAGTGTCATATAATCAATAGTGCGGCGTAATTACCTTATTTCCCAAGCGGATGATTCACACAATTCATTCCGCATACATAACTTTGGAAAACGGGCTTGGGGTGAAGAAACATGCACGGGCTTGGGGTACACCCAATCGGGGTGATACTATACTCGTGAAGAACCCAGTTGGTAAGAATGGGACGGGAAGTCTTAAAGACAGGAAGACCCTCAAGTCCTCAACCTTCCTTCACATGGCCTTGCATGCTCTTCAAGCTTTGAGCTTCTTGCCCCTCCACTTTCTCTCCCAAAACAAACGCAAACTAATCTCTTCTCTTCTCTTCTCTTCTTCCTTTTTTTCTCCCAGATTTCTATCTTCGATTATTTAGTGCAAGTTCAAGCTCCGCCCTCTGACTTGGTCCAATTGCAACAGAGTGAATTCTTTCGATACGAATCTATGTCTTGTGGACTGACTCTGTCAGACTGTTGATCTTGAGATCGAGCAGGGATTCGTGCTTGGTACACACTCAGGTCTATTGATATACCGCAATACAATAGTCGGGACAATATATATGTTATGCTCTGATGAACAAGTCAGTTTTTTGAGGAGGACTTCGATTCACATCTTGATCATGACGAGCAAACTAACAAAGCATCGATCGTTCCAGGTAAGCGTTTTGTGCTTGGTCAGCTGCCTGTTCTGGTTTTGGAGCTTGTTTTTTACTTTAGAAAGTGAGAATTTTTTTTCGAGATCAATTTATTCAAAGGAAGCTTACACTTTCTTAAGGTGTATGTGAAGGAGAGCTAGCTTGAAGGAGAACAAGGATGAAAGGATTGTGAGAAGAGGATATTGGAGAATAAGAATAGGATTAGAGTGGGACCAAATTAATTAGAAGCACTACGAGTGTAGTTTGTTGTTATGTCACTTGTATATGTATATGACGTTGAAATTTCTGAGTGAGTCTGAATGCATCAAAGATCAACAAAACGTCAATTTCGTGAAATTGGCGGTATTCCAATACTTTGGCATGTTTCAGTAGTCTGAAACATGAGTCCATACCTGTCCTAATTTGTGGACTGAAAGTAGACCTTTGTGAATATGTATATGTCACCATTTTTGGCGCCAGTCAATTTGACGAAATTGACGATACAACCAGTTTTTGAGTCCGCCCATGTAATAAGAGCTGGTGAATCATTTCTCTCTTCAGTTGTTGATCATAAAACCTTCCTTGATCGTCAATTTCATAACATTGGTGAAACTCCACAAGTTTTTCATGGGCGTGCGGCCTGAAACATAAATTTGTACTTGGCCTAGTTTTAACAGCATTGTGCAGTTATAAACGGCACAATTCTTGGCACCCAATATGACGTCAATTAACAAAATTGACAATCTTGAATCGTAATTGAAGATGAGTTGAAAATAAGTTGACTTTGCTCCAACCAATTTTCCTCAACTTCACCCTTTAAAATTTTACACATTGCTTTTAAGCAGTCATCATGGAGGGTGAACTACTTTGGCATGACGAATGAAGCGTAGAAATAACTCACCCTCGTCAACCACCAGAGAAACCCAAAAAATCCATAGACCCATTTCCAGAGTGCAACTACGGAATTTCAGGGCTTCAGCTGAAATTTTGGATGCATTCATCTTTGCCAGCTCCTTGAGAGATCGAGACTAGACAACGCCCCAAACTTTCATGATCGAGTCGAAAGAAAGATACTAAAGCTTTACCACCAAGTGACGCTGCAAGCAGATTATACGGTAATAACAACCCCTCGATTTCAATCACAAACAGTAGAACCAGTGTCCCTCTCCTCTGTAAATGAGCAGATTGCCAGGAACATACTTCTACAGAAAAGTTACTTGTAGCTTGGTAGCAAGTAATACAATTTTTTCGAAGTGACTCTTGGCAGTTAAGGTTCGGTATCCACAATTCTTAGAGTTTCCTTCATTAACAAAAAGCAACTGACAATCATATAGGGGTTGAATATTGGATCTTGAATCTAGGAGTTTTGAGCTTTCTTTCGAAAACTTTTTTCACTGGGAATTGGGAGCCTCAACTTTTGATCGAAACCTTTCTACCCTTGCCTAGAAACTGATAACCTAATCTTCCTTTCTCCCTTTCACTCCAAACTGAATGCAGAGCCAAAACTTGCAAGTCTGACATCCAGTAATATTTGCTAAAAGGCACAAGAGATTTCGAGTACACCAATTTGTCTGTCCTACTAGTGAGGAGGAAATTAACGTCACCTAGAAAATTAGCATCACCACAAAATTTTATTTTTTGTGGAAATTAATACAATACTGTAATATATCAACCCGCGCTAATTCAAAATAGGGTGACTTTGGTAAATTAGTGTCACACGCACTATCCGGACAAATCAGTGTGCTTTGAGAAAGGAGTACTTTGGGATACAAGTGAAAAGCTCCCTGTTTCAAATTACAGTTGAGGGGGCGAGGAAGTTGGGTGACCAGTAACTGGAGGTCAGGGTGAGCGGTCACGCACAACAGATTCCCGAACCCACGGCAACGCAAACGATGATCTCTCAATCTTGCAGCAAATTCTCTCATCTCCCAGCTGAGATTTCCTTCTACTTGGTTGAATTTCCCACTTGAAATTCCTAGTCGAAGCTCGCAGATGCGTTACCCAAGTGAGTGAGTGAGCGAGCGAGTAAGTGAGGATCAAAAACAAAAAACAGACAGAGACAGAGTTAGCGCCGCGTTTCTGAATTGCAAGCAACTCAGCCAACTCTCATGGCTGTCCCGGCGCAATCCTTGACCTCGGGCGCCATAGCCTCGCGGATGCCGGCTGCTTTGGGTTTCGTCTCTCCTTGCCAGAGTCAGCATTTGGCTCGTGTCGTCGTGAGGTCCCGCAAAGATTTTATTCTAAGTTCAAATTTCGTGCCTCGGAAGGGATGGCCGGGTTTGGGTTTTCTACTTCACCGCAGGAAGACGATTGTAGTGCCCGTACTCGCGTTGAGTGAGGATGACCCCGCCCCCGTTCCCGAATTCTCCCAGGTGGTGGATCGATTTACTTGCTTGTCTTCAAATTGGAATGCCTATCCCTAGATTGAGTAACGAATTGGGGCTCATGTGTTTTTGGTTTGGCAATCTTTGAGTAGGTCGTATGAATCAACGCTCTTTTGTCGAATTTCTGGTTTACATTTTGGACCAAGAAAGGGAATGTTCTTGACTGATTCTAGCGGTCTCATCGGTATTTTCACATTATGATCAATTGAGTCGGTCGTTCTGCTGGATTTTTGAGGGTCTGTTCTAGGCAACGCAGCATGATCTCCCTGTTCTTGTCTATTGCAAGTGTTACGTTTTGGTCAGCGTCAGGGCGTAGGGTTGATGATCAATTGACCGAGTTAGTTTGTGATGCAGTTAGGAGACGAGGAGGAGGCACCTTCCAGCCAGTACAAGCAATGGGACGCATTAACAGCTCGGATCGCCGAATCCGCAACCGTGGCCTTTCTGTTGCTGCAACCCCCGCAAATTGTACTCAACACGCAGAATCTCATGTCCGGGAATAAGGTGGCTCTCACCGCCATTCCATGGATGGTAAGAAGAGTTCAAACACTCCCCTGCGTTTTATGTTGACAAGCTTTTGATATGAATGCCACCGATGAGGTCCACCCCTAAGGTAGAGGATACTCATTTTGTAGCATTTCAACCAATGTGTGCTTTCATTCGGAGATCACTGTGTGTACAGGAGCCATGTGAAATTTTACTCTGTTAATGTCTTGGATGATTTCTTATGCAATCATTCAAAGAGGCCAGTTGTAGACAATATATCAGGGATGGTAGACAATTCCATTATCCATACAAAGATTAGTGGCTGTAGACATGATTAGCCAAATCATGCTTACGCCCAACTTGCTAATTAAAGTTCGAGGATTGATTGAAAGAGAGGAGTTGCTGTTGGAATCAGGGGTTAGTCATGCAATAAGGGATGTCGGTGATCAGGTTTTAGTATACTCCAATGTGAAGTCTCCATTCACCATGCAGCAAGAGAGAGGTTCCAGTCACTATTCAGGTGAACTCTAAGCCTTTCCCTACAACAACCTAGAAACCCGTTTCATCTAAAATTTTGCAGTTTTAGAGTCTGTGTTAAGCTAAAAATCAATTGCAAAAAGCTAAATGTCTATAGATTAAGTGTTTACACACTTCCCACAAGTCAAAGTTCACCTGTATGATCAATGGAGAATCTAATATGTTGTGTTGGTTAATGGAGTCTCTACTTCACCTGACATGTGGAATTTGGGAACTGCATTTGCAGGGTCAGTTGACAGGGCTTCTGGGCAACTTGTCGTTGCTGTCCTACTTCGCTGGGAAGAGGGAACGAGGCGCTACGGTGGTGCAAGCGGTGGGTGTGATTTCCACGGGGGTGGTGTTGTCGCAGCTGGCGTTGGGAGAAGCCATGCCATTCCCAATCTACGTGGGCACAGCGACCGTGGTTGTGGCGGGCCTTCTTTTCAATTGGCTCAGCTACTTCAATAAGCTGAGTCCTACCCTCTGGCAGCTGTGGCTCGATTCTGTCACTGTTGGTGGCCTTACTGTGCTTCCTCAGGTGTGGTTCACAGTTTTGTTTTTTTACTTTGTTGTAGTCTTTGGTTTTAGTCAGTGACATCACACTTTCGCTTGTATATCTATGCAAAGAATTTGCATGGACCCAAGTTGGATCCAAGAATAATTCCTTATGTCAACATGGTTGCGTATTGATCATTCAGTATTGCCATTGCATCGTTTTAGTATATGTAAAGAAGCGTAGGGTTTTGTGCATTTTACATTCCAAAAGTCACTATTAGATTGAGAAGTTCTTCATTTTGACAGGTCATATTCATGTCCCCATGTTAAGTTAATGCTTGTGTAATACAATGGTGTTAGTGTGATGCTAGTGTCATTGGCAATTAATTTCATATTACATTGGAAACTTGTAATTTAACATTAACTTGACATTCATTTAACATTGTCTTTTGATTGATCTAATTCTTTATGAGATTATCAATAACTTACCATTGATAACTTTGTGAATCTAAAGAGGAATCTTTCGGAGAATTTGCAAGAGTTCATGGAACTGGACATTGTTTTTGAGACTTCTTTTCGCGAGGTTTGTGAACAGCCGTAGCCAATTTGCCGACATTGCACGATGAGTGCAGTAGTGAGGAGTTTGTGATTTCATCTTTTTCATATGTGTGGAATCCATCTCAAAGAATACGTGGTTGCCCTTCAGGTTATGTGGTCAACATTCGTACCCTACATTCCGGCCTCTACTCTCCCCGGCACCATTTTCGGCGCTATTGCTTTGATTCTAGTCGTTCTGGTACATAATCTGATTTTCACCACCCCTTCCTGATATGGTGAGATGAAATATTGTTGCAATTCTGCCCACCATTAACAGTTGCAATGGCATGACAGAATCGACTCAATAAATTGCCCCCATCAGCCTTGAAGTTCTACACTGGACTGTCGGCATGGACTGCGACTCTTCTCTTCATGTGGAGTCCTGTGGCACAGGCGGTATGTTCTCAAACCTCTTCACTTTCGCGTTGGTTCCTTCTTGTCTTTCCTTTTAGTGAGCTGAATTTGTGGAGATCACAACCTTACAATTCACATTGTCGCACAGTGGTCGAATTACTTGAATCCTTCCAACATCAAGGGCTTGTCAGTCCTCACCGTCTTGCTCGCCATGGCTGGAAATGGTCTGCTCCTTCCACGAGCTCTGTTCACCCGCGACCTCATGTGGTAAGTTCTCTTGAAACTAATTTCAATTTGGTTGTATTTCAGTGTTTATAATCCGCCTGCGTTTGTAATTTCTTTTCCGTAGCGCTTTGAGAGCCAAACACTACAGCAGACTATGGGTGGAAAATGGATTGTAAGAGAAAGGTAGCATGTAATTTCTTTTGAGGAGATGAGCATCGCGATAGTTATATATGATATACGGAACTGATCGAGGTACTTACGTGGAATCTGGTGTGAGGGCAGGTTTACAGGATCGTCTTGGGGGACTTTATTACAGGGTTGGGGAATCCTCGTTACCCTGTTTATGTAAGTATTTTGCTATCATATGTTTGCATTCACAATGTACACTCCAAACTGTGGCTAGTCTGTTGTTGTCCGACCAATCTACGTTGAGGTCTGAGTCGCCAATTCCTGGACAGAACAGGGTGAGCCTCTGCCGATTTCACCGTATTCTTTAAGTTTGGAAGATTGGAAGAACATTTGAACAATGATATCTGTAAGGAAAAGAAAGTAGCGATGCCTCCATCTCAAAGAATTTTCACGAGGAGGTTTATCGGGGTGGTGCCACCATTACTTTTTCTCTTACCACAAAGTATCAGGATATAAATATTCCTGATAAATTAGGATTGGCTATTGGAGATTTTCTGTTCTTGTTCTTTGAGTTACTCCTGGATTTTATACGGCTTGGTGCCAGCCTATAGTCTGACGAGAACTTCATCGATTGAAAATTTGAAGCTCCTTGAGATTTATTGTAAGCTCTGTGAGATGATTTCTTGCTCGCCTGTTCTTGCAGCTTCAATGTCATCAGTGGTGTTCCGTTCTACGGAATCAGTGCTTTCCTTGCGCTTTGGCTAGGTAATACCCTCCACCTGTCCTGCTGCACGCGTCTTTGCCTCTTCTTGGCTATTTACTCAATGTGAGTTAGACAAGTCCTTCTGCTTGGTAGTTAAAGCCTTCTCTTCGTCTGAGCAAGTCAAATCGGAGGAAAAGGTAATAAAAACAAGCCCGTATTTGTTGAAATGCTTAAGCAAAGACTAACTTATATCCAGGATATGAAGGACACAGAGCTAACTTTGCGATCTCTACCTATGCAGGCTGGATGTTTTATAACGATGCAAAAGCTTACTCGCTGGGATCCCCCATCGCCCCATTGGTTGAATTAGTCACTGGAAGTCGGTCCAGGTAGTCGTTTCTTGCACAAATCTCCATGACAATCTTTACTTAGGTTTCATGTCTAGTTCAGGTGGTATCCTGCCTAGATGTCTGTAAAATAGCGAGAGCGGCCTTTAGGATTGATAGAAGCTCAGTGACACTGTCTAAATCCTCGTACAGTACCACAAGTTTGTGCGCATTTGAAGGGCGATGCCTACGCAGTTGGACCTGGAAGAAAAAAAAAGAAAGTCTGGGCTGACGCAGTTTATTGTACCCATTCAAAGTAAGTTATTTGGCCACCAAGACTTTTAGTTCGTACATTCCCTATTTCAAAAACCATGGAGAACACTGGTTGTGCATGACAATAATGTACTATGTTTCAATGAATACACCCAACCCTCTCCAATGCCACTTGTTGCAATTGGATCTCGCTTGTTGTATACATGCTTGTTTGGACAACGTCAAATTCTAAACACACTTACAGTACAAGCAAAACCTATCTGCAAGTTGCAGAATTTTGATCCTTTTCAGAGTTTCGTCTTGGGTAAACTGACTTCAGAGGAGCCAAATCTCTGCAAGCTGGACTTGTGCGCATCAGCTGTGCTGCTTCTCCTTCATACTTTCCCTAGATTAGTGACAAAGATGTGGTATATGAAATTGGTATATCCACGTGAAAATGGATATACCACAAAGGTACCGTGTACAAAAATGCCTGATACTCAACTGTATTTGGCTTCCACTGAGCGGGCCAGAAGCCTAGAAAACGCTTCACAGGATTCTCCGTTGATTCTCGCATTATATGCACACGCGTACAGTACTGACTTTTGGAAACATGGAAGTGAAGTCCACGCACTGAAATGAATGCGAGTGCAGGTGCAGATTGCGTCTATGACAAACAGATCACAGGGTTTCCCCGGATTTGAGCACTTCGTGACCTACCACTTTAAATTGGAAGTTCTTGTTATTCCTCGTAACTTCTCGTTTTGTTTTCAAGTCAAGTGAAGGCTATGAAACTTTTCCCTTTGTGTCATTCTATGAGGCTTCTTCCCCAATGGAAGAGACTCTTTATTCCTGATATGTTTGAGATAAATTTTATGTAACTGTTACTTTATATTTGTAGGTAACATGGTGAGCCCTTAAAATTAGTAAGGCTACAAAAAATAGTGAGATTACTTAGATTTTATAAAAACTAATAAAATTTTTGTCAAAAATCTTTCAATTAAAAATGTCTTTGTCACTCAATATGGTAGAGTATTGTATTACTTCTTCCTACTATTGCTACTAGAGACAATTACCAACTTGAAAGTCTTTGAAAATTTGTTCTAAATATAGAACATAAAAGTAATGTTAAAAGTAAAATAGGGTATGAAAATAGATCCTTGGTAAAGGTAAGGGAATCATCTTACTAATGAAAAAAAGTGAGAAAGTTCTAAGTTATTATTAAATTTATAAAAATCTTAAATCTATAAAACGAACACTAATTCCAAACTAGAAAACAATTCAATGCATAAACACCTCGACAATCACTCACAAATATACTAGCACACAAGACCTACAAAAAGAAAACCACCTCAATCAAAAGATGGACATTGTATAAAACCCTAATTTCACTAATCATGGACTTATTCAAAAATTATAAACTTTCTTTGTAATTGAAAATATATTGGCTAGAAGCCCTCTCCCTCTCTCTCTCTCTCTCTCTCTATGATGAGAGCTATCCATTTTAACTAAAAAATTTACATTTGGACTATATATGGATTATATTTTCATCATTCATCTCTAAATGCAATGTTGTTTATGGAATATGGATTGTTCAGAATTAGTTAAATTGGGGTTATAAAGTCTTTGGGAATAATTTCCAATTGAATGGAGTGAGTTTTTCAAAACATTGATCATTTTCTGTGCAGATCACAGAGTTTTTAGGGGGCTAATAATATAATCTAATTTACATTACAGTTATGTTCTAAACATTACAATACAAACACTAACTTAGAAAATCATTTGTCATCACTCTTCTGTGATGTCTCTACCTTGAAGACATCAACATGTGAAACTTGTCCAATCAACGTGACATATTCTGTGGATATTCAGAGAAGGTGCAATTACAGAGACAGAAGGGTAGGGCGTGTTGTCCCACATTTTCCTTTTACATTTTGCGCTTCTTTTTCTCGGTTTGTGAGTCAGCGTCGAAGCTTTGAAGCTCCGAAGCCGACTAGACTTTCGAAAAGAAGTAAGCTTAGGTCACGTGCAGGGAGAATCATGAATGCAGTCGCAACTTAATAGCTCTACTTCCTTGAGTGTCAATTGACAGAGCCTTTCCCTGTTCTCTAGTCTCTGCAATCATCAAGCTCCCTGCAAGTTTCTTCAATTGTGTTGCACTGTCTGTAAAGAATTCAATTTCGCAGTTACAAAATCGACCTAGGAAGCTTGTTCCGATTGAAAAAGCTTCGGATTTGGCACAGGGGTTGTGAACCTCGTCGATCGTCTTGTTGGGATCCCACGACAGAGGCCCATCTTCCGGAATTGGGTTTGCACGAATTGGAAGCTATGGCGCATTGATGAGGGATTAGGTCATCCTCGAGGTCATGCCCTGGGCGGAAGCGAGCGGCGGAAGTAGAGGACCATCCCACTGTTGCAGAAATTGACGGTAAATCAGCATAAGAGACGATTTGAAGAGTATTTGAAACCGAAAGTGGTGGTGGTGGGAGAAAATTTCATCGGTGATGTGACGCTCTTTGCTTTAGTGCTTGGATTGAATGCTTTCGATGCGGTTACAGTAACAGTACCTGTTTGTTTTTTAGTTACCCTGAGCCTGAATTTTGAGATGTAATCAAACCTGTGCCTCTCTTCACCGCTCGTAGTGGCTATCACTTGAGAAACAGTTGTGAGGAGTGCTTATATGACACCATTACAATAGGGTTTCTGAAGCATGTAAAATCTGAGAGCCGAGACGGCATCCTTGTTGAGGCTCGTGGGCGTGTTCGCAGAGGATCTGTTATTAGGGCACGAGAATATGGTAGTGTATGTTGAGTGTATGGATTCCAGCTCTTTCACTAACGATATTGATCATGTCTCCCAGAGGATGCTTTTTCTCGGAGGTAGAGAAAGGCAATGAGAGTGATCCACGGGTCAAATCCGAGGCTGTTATGGTGACGATGGAGAGCCCTAGTACGTGGCGGAGCCCTCGCTTTGGCTATCGGGCCGTGCAAGTTCTCGTTGTTGTTCTAGCTCTCTTGTTGATCTCTCCAGTGGAGGCCTACCGAGAAAATGGTGTTGAGAAGGAAACGGGAGCCATCCAGAACAAAAAAATGGATGTTGGAGATCAGTTTGTTGTTGTTCCAGGTCCAAAGGTGCCCGTTTCGACAGTGGCGTGGCTGACTCTGGCCATGGCAGTTGCAACTGGGCTGGGTGCAGTGCCGTTCTTCTTCGTGCAGCTGGAGCCCCGATGGGGCGGCATTTGCAACGGGGTGGCGTCTGGCGTGATGCTGGCAGCCAGCTTTGATCTCATTCAAGAGGGGCAAAGGTATGGCGGCGGCAGCTGGGTTGTGATCGGGATTTTATCCGGCGGTTTGTTCATCCTCATCAGTCAGCAAATTGTGCATCAGAATTTCGGGGAAGTGAGCATGCTGGACGTCAAAGGAGCGGATGTGCCGAAGATGATTTTGGTGGTCTCCATCATGACCTTGCATTCCTTTGGTGAAGGTTCAGGAGTCGGGGTCTCGTTTGCAGGTCCGAAGGGGTTATCTCAGGGCTTAATGGTCACCATCGCCATTGCGGTCCATAACATTCCGGAGGGGTTGGCGGTGAGCTTGCTGCTATCGTCTCAGGGCTTGTCACCCAAGCAGTCCATGCTGTGGAGCATCTTCACTTCGTTACCCCAGCCTCTGGTTGCCGTTCCTGCATTCTTATGTGCTGAAGCCTTCCAGAAGTTTCTGCCCTTCTGCATGGGCTTTGCAGGGGGCTGCATGATCTGGATGGTCATGGCCGAAGTGATGCCCGACAGTTTCAAAGACGCAGGAAAATCCGAGGTCGCCACCGCTGCCACTCTTGCCGTGACATTCATGGAGGCTCTCAGTGCACTGCTGGAAGGGAGCGAGGGAGCCCGACCGGATATGTTCTTGGCTTTCCTTAGCTTTGGGACAGGCCCCTTAGTCGGGGCTGTGATCCACATGCTGCTAGTGAACTCTGTCAAGCTGCCAGTGGCTATGGCTACTGGAATTGGAGAAGGGGTTGCCTTAGTGGTAGCCACGTGGAAACCTTTACAAATGCTGCTGGATGGGAAGATGAATATCTTTCAGATTTTCCTCGTTTTTTGTGCAGGGGCGTTTTTGCACTTTCTGCTTCGAAACTATGTCGAATCTAAATCCAAGTCAAAGGGAGAGGTTTTTCTACCTGGTTCTGCGATGAGCCCTATGGCAAGGAGGGCTTGCTTAGCTGCTTTTATGATTTGGTTTTACACTTTTGTCGAGGGACTGGCTATGGGTGTTGCCGCAACGAGTCGGTACAACCGGTACTTACTGTTTCCTGTGGCACTTCACGGCCTACCGCGTGGAGTTGGTGTGGGGAGCGTAGTGTATGGAGCTACGGGTAGCAAAAAGGGCTCCTCTTTAGCAGCTACTCTCACTTGTTTGGCAGGTCCTATTGGAGCTTTCTGTGCAGCACTGACTGGATTCGGTCCAAGTGGGCTTGAATATGGGATTGTTCTGGCAGGTGGTAGCCTTTTTCCGTGGTCCCGTGTGCTGAGAGGCCGACGAGCTCCGAGGGGGAGTGATCCGAAGACCACATATTTCGGCATGTCAATGGGTATAATGTTGACAGTAATGTGTTTAATCACCACACGGCTTGTCTGCCTGCATACGCCTTATTGCGGCACTTCCTTGTAGCTGTAAAGAAAGTCGGGTAATTGATCTGTTTTAGGTGAAACCTGTAACGATTTTGCACGCTCGGCTGCTTTTGGATGCATCCAAGCATGAGTATTAGTTATGAGCCTTAGGGACTTTGGTCAATTTGTACCATGATTCTAGGAACTAGTCCCCTTCAAGATTTTTTTTATGAAGACATTTCTATCTTGCCCTGAAGGATTGGCGGCAATTATTGTAGAATCAACTGATTTCAGCAGAGAATTAATATTTGAAGCATGACTTGGCATCCTGTCGAAGTTTTCTTACTATGTGTCGACCAGTGTTAACGTAGGCTTCAGGCCTTCAATTTATTTCTGGAAAAACAAGCATAGCTTATTTGGAAAATGTCATACCGTTCTTTATGTTTGGTTGTTTTTGAATGTGGCTACTTTGCTGAACTCTTAAATTATGCTTTGTTTTAAAATACATGCTGCTTCAAAGAAAAGTTGCACCTGTTCAACATGAGGAAATGTTTGGTTATCTTGACATTCTGAGGTCTGAAGTTCAGGTTTCAAGAACTGCGAGGCTTCCTATGGTTGTATTCACCTCGGAGCTGGTACAGCGACCACCGAATGTGCGTTTAATGCGAACTTGATGAATGATTGCAGCACCTGGAGGGTTAGGTTTAGGTTGACTGCAGGTATTGGATTTCAAAAGCACTATCGACGAACGCAAGCAGAAGGGGCAAGGGAACGGCTGACAAACCAAAGACTTAAGTTGGTGAAGTGATTTAAGGAGACTAGAGTGTGGGTGGTCACCGGTCCCATGTGGTAAGCATTCTCGTTCAGAACATTGTTCGTCTTATACGTGAAGAGTCATTTGGGTTGGCTTTCGGAACCAGCTCGCTACCTGCAGTGTTTTATCCCGCAGCACAACCTCCTGAGTGGCGATTCTATTTTGATTGGACCTCGCGTATCATAGCTTTAGTGTGCCTAACAGGTTGCTTCTTGCAGAAGAACCCATAGTGCATACTTCAGTAGGTTTTTGTACATCAAGATCATCAGCACTCCTGATTTGTTCCTGGATTGGCTTTCCACTCTGATGAGTTAGGGTGGATTGTCTCAGCGGAAATAGGTTGGCCGAAGTCTCATCACATGTTGGACTGCCTCTCAGTGCAAGTGAAGGAAGGATGTCCAAGCAATGGCATCCTGTAAGGACACCACAGGTTTTATGAATTTTTACTCCTTTAAATCATGAGCAGAGTCAGCTATCACTCGTCGCTTTCTAACCATAGAAAATGAGGATTTTTCAAAGATTTCAAAGATTCTATTATGTTTTATTGAGTAGTTTAACAATGCTTCAGGGAAAATCAATCAGAGATTGGTTTATGAAACAGTCAGCTAACCCTGAGGGGGTTTGTAACAGAAACGCATCAACCTCTAACATGGGAATTCGAAGAAGTAGTTTCACTGGAAAGTAACGGTTTTCTGAACGGGTATTCTGAACGGTGTCTCATGAAGTTGTTCTTCACTAAGCCTATGCCTTGGTGTGAGGGCTTGGGCCTCCATGAAGACTTGGCATCCTTGGTCACCCAGATTTCCAGAGGAGCTCCTTGGCCTGCCTTTCACAAGGAAGGAAGCATAGGCAGAGATGGAGAAGGGGAGCGACAATAACCTTTCGAGCGCAGTTGTTGCTGCCTTGCCAAAGGATCCTGATCAGCAATTGCAAGTCGCGCAGCAGGTCGTCCAATATGCTGTTTCCGGCCGTGTTGCAAAGCTTGAAGCCGAGACGTCAAGTTTGAGGTCCAAGATTGCTGAAAAAGATGCAGTCATTGGAAGCCTGCAGACGCGGGTCATTGGGGCTGAAACTACTTTGGCAGAAACTACGGCCAAGCTGACTCTCGCTATGGAGGGACAGGTACTGAGACGCTAATTGCTTCTATCACCCTGCTTTTTCTTAGTGATAGAATTTCCGACCCTCTAGAGTTTAAAATTCACTGAATTGATTTAGGAGTAAGTGTTTGGGGTCATCGACGTTTTCAATTCATAACCACGTTTAAATTCTTTCCTCCTATTGTCCTCCTAGAGGAGAAATTGTCCAAACACGTCTTGATTCTCTGAACGTCTCACCTGAAGGCGAGGACTCCGAAAAACACGTTCTCATGAATTGCTGTGCAACCTTGTGTTTCCTGCAGGCAAAATTGGTCAAAGACAACGATGTGCTCTCAGGTCAAGTGAAGAAGCTGATGTTCCAAGTTTCAAAGGTAGGCCAATGCACTAAGTAAAGCAATTCATAACAGTTCGATGAAAGTTTGGCATCCAGTACATGCAATTAGATGTACATCCTTTGCTTGCAAAGCTTATGAACTAAGAGAAAGCATTGCATCCAAACTGCCAGACATTCTACTTTGAATCGTTCTTTATTTAATTTTATTGTAGGCCTCGAATCGTTGGTTTTCTTCTTTTTAGTCCTGTCGTCAAAAAATTTAAAACGGCTAAGAGCAGCAACTTTTGAGGAAAAAAGTACTTGACTTCAAGAATTTTGGTTAATTTTGCTCTGGTAAATGTGTGTGTGTCAGTTGGATGACTTCAAGAAAGCGCTGATGAAATCACTGGAGGCAAGTTCAGAATGCAGTGGTGACTCGGTAAGAGCCATCATCGAGTTTCTTTTAGCCTCGAGCCTTTGTCGTTTCTGATTTTTCTGGTTCGAAGCTGGTCAACTTGCTTTTAAGGTTCGATTTGACTACATTGAACTTTGTTTCTGGAATGTTGGGTTATCCCCATCCAGCCATTATTGCTCGACTGTTTGATTTATACTTCCAAGGACGTTAGGTCTTAGAGTTCCCAGTGTGCCTTTGCTTCTGTTGCATTATTCCCTCGAAGTCATTCTACACTTCACAAATATTTGGTCTTAGATTAATTGATTGTAGAGCTCTCCTTTTGAAGCGTTGTATCATCTTAGAGCAGATATTATCTCCACTAACTTGGTCGATGTTGATGCCAGGCTGACGACGGAAAAAAGCCTTGCCCACCAGCATCACCCTGTGGCACGTCGCTGTCCCCTGAGCCAAAGAGTGACTCTCCACCTTTTTCAAAAAGAGAAAGTAAGATCTCTTCTTCTAATGTTATACGTTTCTGTACTATCAATTATAGCTTAATTTCTTCGTTTAGAGTAAACAGATTCCTCATCTGAAATTGGCAAGTAAACTTTCATATCTGAGATTGTAAATGCCAGGAAAATAGTTGATCATATTCCACTTCCTTGAGCAAGTGCTTTCGACCCAAATGATGACATAACTGATGAACTCTGGGAAAGACGCATCTTTTATTCTTGTTTTTCGGTCCCCGCTTGTATTTCACAGTTTTATGGTACTTGTCTGGCATAAGCTATTCAACAACATTGGTTTAACTACTATGCTGGTGACCTCTGGTTTCAGTTGAAGGACCATTTTCGTGCACCAAATCGGACTGCCCGGAGTGCCCGGAGTCACCTCCTCCCGAATCTGACAAGTCTGTGGGCACTGATCCGGATCAGAGTATGTTGACACTAAACCCAAACTGAGTCCCATTAATACAACTGATCTTCACATCGGTTTTTTTCCTCAGATGCTGCCGATCCCAAAATTTTGCGTCATGACTATCATTTACTCTAAAATATATTACTTCTTTGCAAGGTCAAAGTTTAACCCCCAAGTGCCCAAGAGAAAAAAATTTTAAACCCGCTTCGGAAGCTAATAGTCGATTTTATTAACTTTCAATAGATATTTCTATCACTAATAAGCAGGGTGTGATTTCTTCCTTTCTATCATTTTGTTTCGTTTCATTTAAGCTTCCTTAATAATTGATTTCAGATCCTGTAGATGTGGAGCAGCGGCCATTTTTGGCCATTTGAGCACTTAATGGTTAAATAGCGCAATAGGGAACATCTGCTAATTTTATTGTTGATTGATTACGGTAGCATGGGTTTGTTTTAGTAAACGAGGAAAACTAGGTACACAATGTGAGTCAACGAAGTGATGTTCTTTCTAATTAGGATGATTGTCAGCACTGCAGGGAGATGATTTTAATTGTCGTCCGAAGCTTGAAAGTGCATGTGGATATCTGACGGTATATAAATAATCTATCCATGATGCATTATTATTTATGGCACTATTCATCTACAGGCGCATCGTCTAAGTGGAGTCCCTGGCATCTAAGCAAAAGTCCATTGGGTCCACTGACCCCTCGCATACCATCAGACAGTTTTGGAACAGCAGGTAGTGCAATTGGAACAGTAAGTTACCATGTGAGACATGCTAGTTTCGAGATCAGGTTTTAAGGAGACTGTTAAAAAAACCTGTGTAGTACCATGAAAGAGTTCATATCCATGTATTGTAAGAATGAATTAATTGGCTTATATGACTGATCATTTAAATTGGTGGTTGGTTGCAGCAAGATCACCTCGGGTTGACGGCAAAGAGTTTTTCCGGCAAGCAAGGTAAGGAACCGATACCGAATCTTCTCGATTGCCATCATAGCCCTTATAAATTTTCTGAATGAATGCGTAGTTCGTTTTTAATCTCAACGTGTTTAGACGCCATGCATAGTACTTCTACTATTTCTACGCCAACACCTAGTTCTGTGCTTAGTACTGTAATACCATGATCTGTTCTTGCCCGTTACTCAAATTTACGAAATGCAGGAACCGGTTGTCTTATGAACAGTTCAGTGAATTTCTGACCAACATTAAGGAGCTGAATGCGCATCGGCAAACTCGGGAGGTGAACTCTTTCATTTTATCTTTTATCACTTGGGATTGGTTCTTGCTTGTTCATTTGTTACATCGTCTTAAGCAGTGTCGCCCTTCAACCTCATGTGAGCAAGCCTAGTATAGTCTAGTACCTAGTATCTTCTGTTATTTATAGCGTAGAAGCAAAACTGGGTATGGAAATTAGTTGAGCCAAGTCCAATAGAATCATGGCCCTGGGGAATGCACATGATCAGAGGCGTCACAAAGGAGTGGGCACACAATGCAGGAAACAAAGCAGAAGTCGAGTGTGATATTTGGGCCAGAGAATTTTGACCTTACTGAGAAATTTTCAGCTCTTCTGAGTCGATACATTACTCCTCCGCTACCTCCACCCCCTTCTTCGAATCTTCCTGGAGATCAGCCACCGAGTCTTAAGCCTTGCTCTGCTTAGATCATTGCCACCAGTATTTAATCTCCCCAAATAGAGAATTTCTTCATCAAAATGCATCGATAGTTCAGCTCAGAACAAACAAAAACCTACATTGAGTTACCCATTGTTGTCATCAACTTACAATACGCAGGTGGAAGTCTGTTAAAAGTTATCATAGGATAATCTTTGAAGTAAATCAACATGAGAGAATGAGCTCAGATAATTCAGTTGCTAGATATGGAAGAAAGCTAGAAATCATTTGTGATTACGAAACTCGCAATCGTTTTGGCTTAACTTGACACGCGGGTGGTCGGGGATTGAATGATTCTATGACGCAGATGTATCCTCTCACTGCATTTCATCCCAAAGACGCCTCTTGCAACGGCCATGTGCCGCCTCATTGTGGAGACTGGGTGACCATGCTCACATGATTATCATATCTGGTTCTTCTAAAGCCTGCTTTAGTTATGTCTTTTGCACAGTTCTTAAATTTTAGACTAGAGGAGATAACAGTTGGGATTCGCATATGAACTCAAATAATGAGCTCTTTAATTTCTTTCTCATCATTCTTCACATACTGGTGGTGCTAACGAAACCATTCGCATTCCCTGTGGCAACTTCAATTCGAGAGTGGTAGTATTTCTTAGTCTTGACGTCAATTGCAGAAAGCGTGTTTAGCTTTGTATCTTGAATCATCTGAATGGAAGAGTTATCTTAGTTTAGAAATTCAGCATCAAGTGGACTTTTATTTGAGTTGATGGGTCGAATGTTGCAGACATCGTTTAGGAGGGAAGGTCATTTTCTATTGTTTTTTTGGTTTTATGTGTTTTGTTTGGAATAGGAATCTTGAAGAAGAAATGTAACTTTGCAATATTTTAACTGTAATGTGGGCACGTTGTGTGGTTCTCCAAATAGATAGAGTCCATCCAATGGGGTATGTATGAGATTAAATGTATGTTGTTCTAAGATTTAAGCATTTAGGGGTGGTAATGTGGAGTTAAGAAAATATACCTTTATGATTCATCTTAACTTTAAAAATGTGGTTTAGCTAGTGTGTGTAGATCATTTGTAGAGAATTTACAATGTTTGAAAAATCTTTGGGAATCTTTTTTTCTACAACACACATATTTACATGCAAGAAATTAGTAGGGCATGAAGAAAAGATAATTATGAATGAATGCGCCATTCATTTACTAAGAAGTATTCTATGTTAAATCCATAGATCTCATAGGATTTATCTCTATATTTTTGTATGTTTTAGAAATTAAAATGCTTTGAAAGGAATGATTTTTATGGCACAAAATACATGAAAGGAAAATGGAGGTTTGAACTAATATACTAAAAGTCAATTCTTCACAAATTTTGAGTTGTTCATGTTTTTAGAATGTAGACGTAAACTTTAATGAATTTGTTGTAAGATGAGTATAAAATTCTGTTTAGAACTCAATTGATGTTCATTTGGGTTTGATCAAAGGAGTGTAAAACTAAAAAAATCAATCCAAGAAACTAGTCTCCCTAGTCCTTTCTAAGCTCTTGATCAAGGGAGCTTGTTATATCATCATTTTGAATGCTTATTTATTAGTTAATATTTATTTGAAAGAGCTAACTTTGATATATTTTAATATTTGTCAATGGTAAGGCTCCCTACATCTACATTTTTTACATTTGCATCTATAGGTGGTTTTATAAAATTTTAAATTATTTTAGAATCTATACATACTTTAACCTTTTTATTATAGCTAGTGCATTCTTGATTACAAGAATCACAATTGTTTAGAATTGTCAATACATGAAGTTAACATTTGCCTTGGTCTTAAGACCTATACATGATTCAAAGAAGTCTCAAGACTTCAAAATCTTGGTGTCTCTACAATGTATCAAGTTAATTTTTAATCATATGAATTATCAACTATTCTTCTTCTTGATCTTCGTCAAATTGAGCATTTAATTGCTAATTCTTCCTCACAATATTCTAAAAAAACCCAAGTCTACTTCCTAACTAATTTATCACCGTTTCTATACAAATGAACATGTAAAGTAAAAAGATGCAGTGTATTGGCAAACTCTTAATCTTCCATAAAACCTGCAAACTTTCATTACATTGAACTTCACATCCCTGATTAAATAGTGATAGAAAAAAATTCAAGATCTTTTCAAACCAACCTACACTTCCTAACAAATTCCTTGTCATTTATGTACAATGAACATCAGAAGTCCCAACTCACAAAGATGTGCCTTGTGGTCATTCAATGGATTCAATGAAGAAGACTAAGCATCATGTGCATAGTTTTGTTGTTGTTTTTTAACTCTTCTTTTTCCAACAAAATTAAATGTTGGATTTCTTTTTTTTTTCTTTTTTTCCTTCTTCTTGTTCACCTACAATGCCCACAACGTCCACATGCCCAGTTTTGAACATAATTATGTGATCTGCATAGTTTCAACCTTGTAAAAGAGGTCTCAGTGTACTTCTTGTAACAGCTTGATCCCTCCTTGTAACGTCTAAAGTAAGGTGAGTTAAATGAAATGAGGATGGCAAATGGGCAATCATCACTGAGCCTGTATGATGATGTGATGCAATGTACAGTCCTTCTTCAAGTCCTCATCCAAACAGGATTAATACTCCCTTTAAAGTGACAATGGAGGACAGCAAAATGGCAGAATGATGATCATTGACGTGTAAGAAAGAAGGGTAACTATTCATCTTCCAAATTGTGTGTGAAAAAGGGAGGTCTTTGTGTAGAAGTTTAACTTCCAACAAGTGAGTATGATTTTCATGATGATCAACTTGTCCTTGAAGGGTTGAGGTATGTTCTCACTTAGTGTTAAAGAGTGTTGTTACTAAGGGTTTTAGGAACAGATTTAAATCTACTTTGAAACTGAATTTAGATTGCAAACATTAGTCCTAACAACAAGTGCAAACATACCTTTACTATGTAGGGAGACGTATAAGCTAATAATGGTGTCAAGACCTCAAGAACTCTCCCAATCTAGTCAAATTAATATCATAGCTCGAAGCTTAATTAACCCTGTAACGATGTGGCGGCCTAAAAGTGTCCAATGAAAAGATGACAAAGAATCCTTCAATCTGTGCAGGACATCCTTAGAAGTGCAAATGTTCATCTTGGGAATTTTGTGTGGAAAGGGGAGGTCTTGCATAGTAGTTGGACCTCTAATGAGCACTTTTGGTTTTTTTAAACAAATGATTTATAAAGTCCCCAAAAGAAGGATTTTTATGGTGACCAACCTACCATATGCATATCCAAACCAACACTACATCCAAAATCAACACTATGTATTATTGTTGTACATTTAATGTACCTAAATGTAGAATTTAGGTAGATAGTGTCAATTTTCTGAATTTGTTGGTTTTGGGTGTATTACCTTAACCTTGAAACCACATTGAGGACATTTTGTGTTCACTGCATGATTTGAAGAAGGATAGAAAAAATACTATTTCAATTGCTTGGATGCATTGAAACCTTGAAACCATACAAAGGACATTTTTAAATAGGTGAATAGTATAGGATATTCCCTCACCATTGTAATATTGACTTTTCAAAAGAAAAAGATGCTTAATCCACAAAATGATCACTCTTGTAGTGTATTTTCATTGACCACTTCTTGCTCAATATTCTTGATGTGAATATTAAATCATAAAAATTATATTTTTCTAAATTTAAACCCAATTTATAAATGGTAGTTCGAGAAGTTTAGTTTCTACCCTAGTTGAATTTCTTTGTAAATTCAATATTTTATTGCAAGTCGAATTTTTGGATCTATAACTATGATTTGTTGATTTTTTAATTTTAGAATGATGTAAAAAATATGATTAATATCCTAATGTTATACACTATATTATATATCTATGATAAAAATTTCAAACTTTTAAAGCATATTTTGTATTTGATATGAATTTTCTTCACTTTTTCTTTAAAGAATTCACAATAATTTCAAATTTTCACCAAAAAAAATTGAAAATTTTAAGACTAATAGAAAACACTTGATTTCATTTCTTATAAAATAAATATAAAAAATTTCATTCCTATATAGTTGCAAGATGGCAACAAACAAAATGAAGGATTGTAAGGCTTGAATCCGTGCTCAAGGGTTAACTTCTAAAGAACCAATGATTCACTATTCAAGAATGAACAATTTGATAAATCAATATTAGAATATTGGTAGGGATGCCATAGATGGCCCTAAAATTTACATCACAAGAATCAATGAAGAATATGACATCACTAATGTTAGTCATAAATAAATAAAACTAACCAAAGAACATCCACATATGACCGAATAATGCAAAAAATTGAAGAAAAAAAAATACAAGACCCTAATTTGGATTTTGTAGTACTTTAAATCTTGAAGAACGCTAAGGCTAAAAAGTGATCAATGAATGACTTCATTGTTCATTGTAGAAACAAAGAATGCACTTAACCTCTAAAGGATCAAGGCCCTTTTTCTGTCAAAAACCACTCCAAATTGTGAATCTATTGTGTTCCTCCAAGAAAACAAAAGAAAAATATTTTTTTCTAGAATCTAATCATAGGATCTTGTACTTTACTTATTCAAGATAATGTCGGTGGAAATTTCATGAAGTTTGACTATATAGATTGGAAGATATTAGCATCCAAAGTTGATAAATAAAAAATATATATTTTTTAAACAATGACCTATACTCCTCTTCAAATGGATTGATTTTTTTTTTCTAGTCATACATAAATGGGTTTTGTTGTTTTCAATACTTCCTTAAGAATAATTTTTGAATAACATATTCAAAATTGGCAACAATGAAATTTTTCCAGTGAGATTTTCAGAAATATTTGTACGACTTTTCAAAATTGTAGACCTATTCCAAATTTCCCCTAATTATTATTTACGAAACTGACCTACCCGTAGGGTAGGGTATGTAGGGAACGCAATTGAGAAGGGAGTCCTTCCGTTCCCATTCCCATTGAGGAGGAAGGCGCCGGGGAACCCTTTCCTCATTGGCTCTCGCCTTTTCTGTCAAAGTTCCCATCTGACAAATGAAAAAGGCTGTCTGTCTGTCTGTCACTTGGGAGCCTAGATTGCTTGAAAGAAGATCTCCCTCGCTCAGTGTACTTGGCTCTCCCCACCTCCCGAGACGGACATCGTGCAGTTCTGCTCTCGTTCTCGTCATCAATACTCCGCTTCCATAACTTTCTCAATAACCCTTGTTAAAAGGACAAACCTGCCCAACTGAAAGCTAGGGGCCCAATTTGATCTTAGGGATGAAATTGGATTTCCAAAATAGTCGTAAATAAATTGAAAATGTGGAGTTCCAATAATAGCTTGTATTGGTATTGATCTTTATTTATTTTTCCAAAAAATTGGAAATTCTAATTTTGGGGGTCACTTTGAAGGTGGCATCTTGGAAGCTGAAAATAGCCCACTCTTGGACTTTTCTAGTCAATTTCACACTTACTATGAGATCAAAGAATACACCAATTAGTACATCGTGGTGTTTGTGACCATCATCTCTAGTTTTACTGATAAAATTCATACTACTCTAAGCATTTTTGTAAATAATTGTGATTTTTACAAAGGAATTACTTTTTGAAATCATATATAGATTTTATTGTTTTTTATTGTGAAAAAATGAATTAAACATTTGGTTATATATTACTACTTGAGAAAGATATTAAATTATTGAAAGGTGTGTTTTTAACCCCTATAGTTCCTAGACTATGTTTTTGTCAAAAACACTCCAAAATTGCCATTTTTTGAGACAAGTTTCAAAATTTAGGGAAAATTTTTTTTGGACACATCCAACCGTAGGATCTTGAAGTACACTATTTTGAAAAGACATGGTAAGAATTTCAAAAATTTCCACCGTGTAGATTGCAAGATATTAGCATTTGAAGTGACAAAAATCATTTTTTTGCCTCTGCAAAAAAACAAGCAACTGAACTTCATAAGGTCACATTTGTATGAAACAATATTCAAAATGATTTCAACTCTTTGGATTCATTCTTCAAGGCATGTTGGCTACATACTTGAAAATTTTTAGATCATTTGAAATTGTACAACATATAGGAAAAAAATAGTAAGTAGAAAGATGTAGAGAATAGTTCAAAATACTAAATTATCAACAATTTATTTATGGAAACAAAAAATTTCAATCCCAATGGTTGTAATGTCATAATAAACAATCTTCACCTAATGTTTTTATTTTTTTTCAAAAATATTGAAAAATGAATTCAATAAAGGACTTCAAAGTTTATTTGGAGTAGAGAGAATCCATAACTACCCACAAACTAAAACACTTCATAACTTTTGACTCATTGATCAAAATGGAATGATTAAAAGCTTTAAATGTAAATATAAATCTTGAAAACCAATTTGGATTTGGATTTTTGAAAAAAAAATGATTTTTTCAGATCTGCCCGGACTACCTAAATTGAGAAAAAACTACATATTAGGTCATAACTTTTGACTCATATTTCCAAATGTCCCGAAATTTAGTGCTCATGAAAGATATTCCTTGTCCACACCTTTTGTCAAAATTTGGGCCAAAAACATGAAAATATCTAGTCACACACAACTACCCAAAATTTCTATGTTGCCCCAAAACGTAGTTTGGTCCTTTAGGGGGTAATATAGAAAACTGATGAAGTTTGAACATAAATGTTATTGCCCCCTTGAGGACCAAGGTCTTTTTTCACCAAAAAGTTCTAAAAAATGGGGAATATATTACCTAATTTCTAGCAAAAAAATTGTATGACTTTTGAGTGAAATATCATTCAACTTCCACCACATCCTACTAGTAATGATCCTTTAAAAACTCATAGTTTAGAGAGTCCCCAAAGACTACTAATTTGTTTTATTGGAGTGTCCTTAGTGCACTTTGACAACTGTCCCTCCAAATAAACTTCTAAATTTTTTACCCTTTTTATAATTAGAACTTGAAACTTCTACCATTAGAAGTTCATCCTAAAGTTTATTAAAGAGCTACAAAAAATACTCGAATTTAGACATTTGACAATGAAAATAGACCATTTCATAATCAAGCTAAAAGACAAAAATTATGGAGGTCTTGGCTAATCATGATTACCAAAAGGACCTACAATTGGATTTATTGGAAAGTAAGTGTAGATGAAGATTTTAGTTTTTCTTTGGGTACAATTATTTGGAAGCAGTTTTTGCTACCACATTATTTTAGAGGTTAACAATCAAACTATTAATATTTTTAATGTCAATAATAATGGACAAAAATGTGAGTCAATTTGTAATACTCCTAAAAAGAAAATAAAGTATGTGTCTTTTCTTTTTCAATGAATTATAGGTAGGTAGATAGTCACTCAATGTCTCAAAGTCTCAATTAATAAAATTGAAGCCATATACCCTAGTCTAGTTTTAAAATTATTTTTCCAAATTAAAATTTAGGAACTAAAATACCAATATCAACTCAAATTTTTAAGCAAAGAAAATGGGATAATCCACATCTCTATCAACAATTGTACATGTATTTATATTTATGCAAATAGACTGCATACATGTATCCATATCTAATGGCCCATTTCTAAAATGATTTGGTTGGTGTTTTTGAGGGATAGTAAATGATATGAAAATTTGTTTAATGTTACAAAATTTGACATGTAATTGGAACATCCTAGAAGTGACCCTATTTTGTCAATAATTGGACATAGAATATAAAACTTGAAAATATACACAATCTCATAGCTTTTACAATGAACTTTTGGACAATAAAAAGTCTCAATCCAATACATAAAAGTACTTTGTCATGCTATTTCCAATACTATTATATAACTTTCTTTATTTTAATGCATTTTCCAAACAAGGATGACATTTGTAGAAATCATCAAATAGAGAATTCTTTATTTATTTTTGCTTACATCCAAATATATAAATAATCCATCACTAAAGTGATGAATAGTACTCACTCTTATGGTAGTAACTATAGCTAGTAAAAAAAATTAACCATTATTAAATGGATAAAAGCTCCTCAAAATGGATGCAAATGACTATAAGTTAAATGTAGTCTTGTTTTAATTTTAGAATCTCAAGAATTATATATCTTGAAATCAATGTAGCTATCTTTGCCAAAAAAAATAAAGCTTGAGATGATCAACATGGTTATCTTGATTTGGAATACTATCAAGTGAATAGTTTTGTGTGGTTGGTGTTTTTGAGCACATAGTTAGTCACTCATGTGCCCCAAAACTAAATCTAAAATTGATTTTAACTATTGGGATTTTCTTAGACCACTATCAATTTAAGTATATATAAAAGACAATGCATCTATATCTATGTGCAACTGCAACAAAGAATATGAAATATGCAATTGCATACTTATGTATACATATATATAATATACAAGTTTGTATGTCTATATTTGCATATTTGTTGTAGATTATATATTATATCTACAAATCCATTGTGGACTACAAATAAAATAAATAGGACCCTTAGATTTTCAATGTGAAGGGATGTCTAGTGCATGTTTTTGAAGGAATAGTTACTTTGCACATATTCCAACTAGACTTTATGTGCATCCATTATAAGAAGTTCTACATCCAAGTCATAAAGTAGACCTTAGATATATTGCTTCAATGATGTCCTAAGAAACCTATGGAATTTTCGATATATATTACTAGATGAAAAAATGAGTTCTATCTTGAACCACATTGAATAAGCTTTCTAATAACTCCCACCTACTACCGTGTTATCCATCCAATGTTGTATATGCAATTTTGACACTCCCAAATGCTCCAATTCCCTATGCATATGCTCATAGGTTTACCAAAAGAAAGAAAGTGAAAAATAATGATCATTTGTACTCCATTGAGTTCATGAAGTGCCTCTTCAACTACAATAATTTGAATTTTACTTGTTAAAAGGATAACATGCAACTCCTCGTTCTTTTTGTGTTTACAACTTGGATTCCATCATTGAACCCCTTCCTTTCATCCTATTTTTGGCCTATCTCCTTTGATAATTATTGATAATTTTCCAATATCTAGGAGTATATTATGCATTTGACCTTCAAATAGGTCCCATTCCCAAAGGAGACTTGTTGCACCCAAAGATATATACTTCAATAGACAACTCTCTACAAATACTTTTTTACCAAATGAGGGATAATGTGTTGTAAACATCGCAATATTTAAATACAAACCAATAGCTCCTTTTTTTCTTAAAGCAAAATTTGTCAAGACAAATGGATGAAAGGAAATGCAAACAAACTAACATGTAAGAACTCTCCAAAGCGATTGTTGTCAATCCATAGAGAGTACCAATTGCCTAAAAGCTTTGTAGATGAATAGTATCAAGCCATAGAAGTACAAATATAGACAATACATTGCAATAAAAAAATTAAAAAAATCAAGATGTTCAAACTTAGATCTAAGACAATATATACTTGATGATGGCAACAACCTTTGAAATTGAAATTCATATAATAAATTTGAAAGTGACTATGCATGTTTGATCTAAAACAAAATATCAAATTTGCAAATTAGATCCAATCTTATTGTTGAAGCTTGCAAAGTACATCTAAAATGAAGTTAAAACTACTTAAGCCTAATTTCTAAAGCAAATTGCAAACAAAATCTTGAAGTTAGATTCATGTTTTGATTGCAATTAATATTTACATTGATGCTTCAAAAAATTTCATAAGCAAGAAAGTGAAGTAGTAAGATCTAAAAGTGTAAATAATGCTTGCAAAATAAATGTATTATCTTTGCTAACTAGATCTCAATTTCAAATGTATTCAAGATGCCTCCAAAATACATGTAAAATTGTACATGTAAAACTAAAATGGATTCACTACATGAAGACCTCAACCAAACAAATGAAATTGAATCTACTTATTTCTTCCATGGTTTGTTTGGCAATGGAGGCCTTTGGATTGTTTGCCTTTGGTGTTGTCTTCAACATCATGTATTGCTAAGGGTGATTCCTCCATATCATTAGCAATGTTTTTTAGAGATGACAACTTGTACTTGATTTGCAATTGCCAAAGATTCAATCCTTAAAGAGTTAGTGCTTTGATTTGGTTGTGCCATCAAGTTGGAGTTGCTTGTTGTGATGGATCTTGAAGCTATAGCATTCTTCATATTTGTCAAACAATGAAGATGATTGTAAGAAACACTTGTTGATTTTGTTGCATTTTCATATTTAATATGATTTTTTTTCCCCTAAAATTCTTTAAAATTAGAATTTAAAAACAAACAAATTTGATGAATGTATACACCTTTATAAAGATCGTATCCTAGGAAGATAAAGTATAGAAAAATCTCTAGTAGTATAACTAAAAAAGTACTAAATCTCAAGAGAATGGATATATTCACAATTTAATTTGAAAAAATAGAAAATAATATAATTTTTTTTGGTTTATTTTCAATAAATCTAAAGAGATGGTCATTTGTTAGCCATAAGAAAAAAGATAAAGCCTTTGGAGAAGCAGCTCTACAATGACATTTTTAGAGATTTTCATGTCACCATTGGCCTTATAGAATTACACTAATTATGTATTTACCTTGTTTTGACTTTTTTGAAGGTAAAGTCATAATTGAGTAATCAAAGTGCATCAAAGGTAGGTTTAATAATGAGGTAGTCCAAAGTACAGGGGGTTTAATAATCATCCCTAAACTCAAGTATTAAATGATTAAGGTTGTCTTTCCCTCTCCAGAGTCCTCATCCTCCAAATTCATCTACATTTCATTAATGCAAATTGCAGTACAAGGATAGTGGTAGTACATTTATGATATGCTCCACTTTTTTTTTTTTTAGTTCTAGGACTGAATATAGAAATCAATATGATTTATAAAGAAAAATGGTTTGCAAAAAACCCCAATATAAAATCCATTGAATAATATATTGTTGCAATATATTGTGTAGTCATCACAATAATTAATTTTACATTTTATAATGTAGAGAGAATCTCTTTATATACACATAGGATAGTAGTAAGTAGAATAACCCATGTGAGATATATAAATTAAAATTTGCAATTTTTCAACTATTCATAGATAAATCAAAAGTAGGAATTATAATTGAAGTAGAATTAAAAACCTCATTTAGGCGTAGTATAATAACTTTTTTCAAAAAACTTTGAACTATAAAAAGATTGAAAATTGAGATCAATTTCATCTACAAAAATCTGTTTGAGATTCTAATCCTCCAGTCAAAAGTTAGGGCCAAATTTCAAAGAAAATGCTTGAAAATGTCCAAAAGAATTCCCTTCCAACCCCTCTCTGAAATTTGTCCATAACTTTTGATTGGAGTATTTAAATTCCAAACGGATTTTTGGAAATAAAACTGAACTTCATTTCCCTACTTTCTTTAGTCTAAAGTTTTTTGAAAAAAGTTGATCTACTATGCCTAAGTGAGCTATGAAATTCTACATTGAGCACAATTCCTATGTTTTGACTATGAGTAGTTGAACTTTCATCTTCAAATTGTCCCATACCCTTTGAAGATTCATGATGAACAATACATTCATTATAAAAACAAATTCCTCACCTTCCAATTATCCAATTGTCATCGAAGGAAGTCTTTCACAATTTCATGTAATTGATTCTTAGAGGTTGTGGTAATTGCACCTCCTTGTAGACATTTTTAAATTTCCCGATAGCTTAGTCTTTGTATGAATTTGGTAATTTTTTTTTCTTTTCTACTCCATATATGTTAAAAATAATTATTTTTTGCCTACCTTGCCCGACAACCACAGTACAAGGTGTTCAATAATCAAGGTTCAGATGCATCAGAGATAGAATACACTTGTAGTACTCGGGTTTTGTGCCACTCCATACACTGACAATCATCTGACATCCCTACTTACAGTCAGCAACAATAGGAGAAAAATTAGTGGAAGTGCAAAAATAAATGTAATCTTTGAGATCCTTTGAGGGCTTTGAAGAGTCCATTAGAGGGTCTATCTTTCTCATATGAAGAACCATTAAAACAGCATTTTACATGCTTCAATGAAAATGCAAGCAAATAGAAGTGGACTTCCATATAACATAGAATTAACTATAATCAAAATTTCTTTAAAAAATAGTTGCTAGTCTACTAGAAGCCCATCCCCTCTAAATTTCAGCTTTGAATTCTTTTTTTCGCTAGAAATATTATTACCTTCTAGAATGGAAAAAGTGACATAAAATTAGGGACTAATTTTAGATAGTACAAATTTTTTTTTAAATGAAAAAAAATTAACCAAGGTGCATGAAATTCACGAGTATGTGAATTATGAATCTTGAGTCTTCTGAAGTTATAAAGCAAAAGTTATGGTCCTAAAAAAATCAGTTGGAAAGGTGTGATGGAAAATGATAAAAGCGTAATATGGAATGCCTATTGGGAGGAGCGGGGAGGAGCATTGTGGAGTGAAATCTGCCGTTCCCTGCGAGCAGCGGGAGCCGCGAGTGGGAATGGCAGATTGCACTCCACAAAGCTCCGACCAATGGGCATTCCATTGCGTAATCAGCCTTGCGAGATATTGGTCGCTGACCGCCTTAGGGTTTGAAGCTTTTCATTTCTCCCTGGGCGACACTGCTCCTCTCCGCATCCGCAGGTTATGTTCCCGCTCCTGTTTTAATGGGAGGATTATTCCGGCTTGAGAAAAGCCACCCAAAAAGCTCGTAATACCGAGCAAGAGCTGATTACGTTTCCTGCAATCACTATCACCGCATGAAGAAGTCAGCACAGTGAGAGTGTTGTTTGAAGTTGTCAAGCTTCCGCTTTAGAGGAAAGATCCAAAGCATCATCTGTAATATATACAGTACCAAAAGTCAAAGGAAAGAACCTAGTCAGCGAAGCGCAGTCAAGATCGAGCTAGAGTCCTAGCTCAACAGCGAAACAAAACCCATTTCAGTACTGATCTAGAAGAGCATGCAGCTTTGGTATCTTGGCAACCAGAAAATGTGAACTTAAAATGCGATGAAGAGCTCGATCAAGGCTGAGCAAACTTGACCCCGAATGGAAGACAACGGCAGGATCTAGTGCATGGCGAATCATTTAGAAGGAAAAACAAAAGCCGGACTAGCTAGTCTAGTGATCGACTCCCTTCTGAGCGAAAACTGCAGCCGCTTGACTGCGATTAATTTCCCACTGCAACCTAGTGCCGAATTTAAACACCTCGGTCCCTCCTCATCGATTTTGCTGGAGAGTACGTGCGGTGCGCTGTCGGTATACCTTGGTACTAGAAGCAAATTTTGCATTCCTTCCAGGCTCAGAATTGAAATTCCTCACTACTCCATCGATCGATCAGCGCGTACATTATGAGCAATTGAATGGTGCTCATAACCTCCAAGTAGTGGGAGAAGCTGTGGACGGCGGGACTCAGAGAGAAATGAAGAAGTGAGGAGCTCAGTCCCCTTAACAAAGCCTCATTGATATGCACAAGGAGTCCCAACTCTGTGATCGAACCTTCTGGGCCTCTGCCTCGTTGTGCAAAGGAATCTTAAGCTGTTGGTGCACATTGGTGGCAACGAGTCCCACGTACATTGCGCGCCTGAATAAGATTTGTGATCCGGCATGATTTGAAGGTCAGTTTGGGCAATGTCTATAAACTCCTTGCGTATCTTAAGTTGACGCTGCAAATGCCCCGGACCTCACTCGAGGGAGCGACTTCGCCCCTCTACGTGCCCTCATGTGGACGAACCAGGTGCATTTTGGCCCTGTTTTCAGGGATTTTTTAATATTTTCATAGTGCGTTTTTCCTTGTTATGTAATGTGACCTTTTCATAGGTCTTAATTTTGTTGCAAATCATCAAAAATCCATGTTAATTACAAAAACCTTGCCCTTTAGATCTCAGACAATTTTTTTGGAAATCAGAATTCTTAGTAGCAGCTTACAGATGTTGTTCTTTTATTATAGATACATGGAAATCTATGTACAAATTAGAACATGGGAAAGTGGACTTGGTTGAATTTTGTATGTTGTGTCAAATTTCATGCACCTCCAATAATACACTTTCTTGTGGCAATAAATTTTGAATATATACTAGTAGAAGTAGTAAACTGAAGGGGGTCCTATAACACCAACTAAGCTAGCCAGCTACAATACAAAAGGATGGTTCATAAAGTCTATATAGGCACTAGTTACCTCTATCAACTTTTTGAACCATTCCCTGGTGGTGTTTCAAGACCTACTTCCTACTAGTAATTGCATGAATATTATTGGAATGTATATTTCTCAATAACCAAGAAATTATATCTAAAATATAAAAATAAATTATAATGCTAAATTCACTAGAATGAACACATATTCAACCAAATCTTTGAACCAAACCACACAAGTTCTAACAAAAAAAAATGGAAAAGCAAAGTAGACATAGGAAAAGAGGGACCAAGACAACAACCAAATGGTAGATTCTATTTTAAACATAAGTATTCCCTTTGTTCCACTAAAAACCTTTGGATTGAACATACTTTGCACATATACTGCTAAACTGTGCTCTATTCATTAATTTTGATTGTTGAGTAAGTGATTTAGAATCAATCAAATCATGTATGTGTATCCATTCCATCCATTCTACATTGCTTGCTCCATGCTCCATGATCAAAATCAATAAATGGAACCTTTTTAGTGGTACATGCACTATTCCCAATTTGGACGGTTTTAATGGGACAAAAAGAAGTACAATATTTCAATTAAAATCTTGTCTTCTTATCACCAAATTTCCATCCATAATTTTTATTATTCTTCATCTACTTCACCATCTTTCACCTAATATTTGCAACTAGTACAGCTCAAGAACGTACGTTGACCGCCATGCCACTCTAGCTCTCCTCTCTAATGGATCTAACCGTCCAACCGAGACTTGCGAGTTGGAGCGGTCCAACCGTCCAAGAAAGTCCCACGAATGAGAGTCGAGTCCCAGGGACAATTAACTCACAATAAGCGGTAGGTCCTCTTCTCCTTCCTGAGTGTCCTGAACCTTTATTGTTCGGGGATGGTACACCCTACACTCCTTCGTAGCCCTCTGTGTACCATTTGCCAGGAGGGCTCTTGAAATTAAAGAAGCTCCAGTTGTTGCTGCTGCAGGCAGATTGGACTGCAAACCAACAGTCTGGAAGCGTAGGCTCACGCACACCAAGGCAACTTAGCCTCGGAGTTCGGTTCGAACTTCGAAGCGCAACTAGCTAGCTAGCCGTCCATCACGCCTCAAAATCCACCGTCGTCATCTTCTCCGTCGTTTCCATTGCAAGCTAGAGTGATCTAGCTCCTCCCTCTGACTTCTCTGCACGTGAGCTCACTTGCAAGGCTCTCAAATCGATCTCCACCTAGGTAGATAGCTCAATCATTCGGTGCTAGCTAGCTTCCAAGCTAGGAGCATGTTGGACTTGTGAAACATATTTTAATCAGTTGTTTACTGAGTAAAGATTAATCTTTGCTTTGCTTTGCTTTGCTATGCTAAACTAAGCTTAAGCTGCTTCGTTTCCTCGTTTGAGCTTCACCTTGGGAAACACGATGGCGCATGCGACTTTCCTATTGGCTTTCTTGTTGGGGAACAGGGTGCCAGCCAGCTGGTGATAGATAACAGGAACTGGCTAGAGCTAGCTGCAGTATGTTTCGTGAGCAGCGAAATCAGGAAAATCGATTAGCTAGCTACCTCGCTTCCTCTACACAGCATTGGTTATTAAATTTTGAACTCTAGCTGCTGGCTGATTTCAGAGCTACCCTGCTTTCAAACAGAAAGTGATTTATCACTTACTTAGCTCTTAATGCGAAGAATTGAGTGAGAAGGACTGATAATATCGAAATGGGAGTTATGGGAGCTAGCACCAAGTGAGTAATGGACCTCCTAGATCATGAAAAGTTTTGTTTTTTCTGGAAATGTGCATGTTCTGTCCACTAGTGCATGTTGTCAAAACCAACGTGGGATAGATATGCCAAATGTTAGTTAAATGGAGCAGAGCTTGAACCTGTAGAACCCGACAATATTGGCTGTTGAAAGCCCACCTTGAAGTTGTTGCACCCCACCAGACATTGATTGAAGTCGACCTTCTCGAATCTGGCGTCGAAGGCAGCTTAGATCCTCAATGAATAAGCCCCCTGGCATCCTCAGTACTAGACCTGCCAAGGTCTTCATTACTCAAACCTTCTCCCAATTGTTGCTCCGTTCGTTGTGGAGACAAAAACTTGACTGCTGCTGTACGTAGTGGTACCATGAGAAGCGAGGGAGTGGCCGAGTGATCGAGTGTGCAATAGCACCATCGCCAGTCCCGCACAGACATGGAAATTATAGCGATTGGGATATTGCTGCTGGTGCTGGTGGGGACATGCTTTCAGAGGGCTGGAGGGGTCATCCCAGAGCATCTAGTGAAGGATTTGCCTGGCCAGCCTGCAGTCAAGTTTCACCAGTATGCAGGCTACATCGACGTGGGCGAAGACAACAGCAAGCACTTGTTTTATTGGTTTGTGGAAGCCGACCACAAGAGCCCGGCGTCTCTCCCACTTGCTTTCTGGTTTAATGGAGGTGAGCGAGCTGCAGCATCGATCTCCTTCCTTTTCACTGAATTTAGTTTGATCAAAGTCGACCTCAACAGTTGAGCATTTTGTTAAGTTATGGACAGTCAAGTTAGTTTTCCCATGATATTAAGTAATGGTGCGTACTGGTGTTTGAATTTTGTCACACAAGGACCAAGGTTTTGTGTAGTGGGGCAGTGAGACGGGGAAATACCGATTTCAAATCCCGTGAATGTGCATTCCTAGGCCGGGGACACTTCCCTCCGAGGTCAAAAAAAATCGCTACAGATTCCTTTGGGATACATAAACGCTTGTTGAGAACGATTATTGTTGTGGTATACTTTGTAGGACCTGGGTGCTCCTCGGTTGGTGACGGTTTGTTAACAGAGTTAGGTCCATTTCGAGTCTCCAGCTCGGGAAATCTCACAATCAACAAACACAGCTGGAACAGAGGTAAGCTGATTTCGAGGTTCAAAATCGATTCTGGGCTTAAGTTTCTGGGCGTTCTGTCTTACCCTTGAACTGAAAATTTATCTAATTATTATGAGTTGTAAGTTCAACGTAACAGTTGGTACTTCCATTCTGCAATCAATAGTTACGTAAGCCGAAATAAATACTCTTGTGTAGGGGTCGTATTTAGTACTACAATCTCACTGCTAAAACTTTATGTTTGCACTAGATATGAGACCTGTTAACATTTCTTACCAGTGGTGAGAACTCTCCTTATGTACATTTGTGAACTGGAGTGAATTTGTGATGGAGTAGTCAGCGAGTGCCTTCTTTCTGAGTGACTGTACTGTACTGTAGGATGTTGAACCTCCCACATGACAATCATGAGCTCTAGATGTTGCACAAAAAAAATTTGAAATTCCTTTCCTGAGAGTGTTGATCGAGGCGTCTCCTCAAGAATGGGACAGTACATTTTCATTTGACTGAAAATGAAATAATCTTGTACATGCAGTGGCTAACGTCGTATTTGTGGAGTCTCCTGTGGCTGTGGGATTCTCGTATTCGAGCAAAAGTTCTGACTATAAATCTTTCAGTGACGGACAAACAGGTATGGTGGGTTTTTATCACTTAATATTATCTATAGCAAGCTTTATATTTTCGTTAAAATGGCGGATTTCGGTGAAATTGGCACAGGTGTCGTTGAAACCTTTGATTTATACGAGTCTTAGTTGCTAGAGCACTTGACAATTGAATGACAAAATTTTGAGACTCTGAAAGTTTGAACTCTCAGTTTAATCAAATAATTATGGCCATCGCAGTATAGAAGTTAATATGTAAATTTGGTGTGGAAAGATATATTTCTTTTAAAGTATAGCCAGAAATAAACTAACCAATCCTTGTTATCATTTGGAACATGCATGCAGCCACAGACGCTTACTCGTTCTTGGTCAACTGGTTCAAAAGCTATCCAGAGTACACCAAGAATGAGATGTATATTGTTGGAGAGAGCTATGGCGGTGAGTTCTCCACCCCAAAAATCTTTATCTACTACAAGTTTTCCTTCATAATCTCTAGTAGAATTTGTAGGGTTTAGCAACGTTTGAAACATTTGTAGCAACGTTTTGCCGGAAGATGCTTTTGCAAAGTACGTTTTTTCAGCGAAAATGAAAATTTTGGAACTTAACTCAGTAAACACGCACCCTTTTTCAGCAAACATGTTCAAAAACGTTGTTCACGTACGTACCAAAGTTGGATGTCAATTATAGAATCACATTTTAGTGTTTCAACGTTCAACGTTGCTGCAAACGTTGTTGTATGGGGTGAATTCCAGCAGTGAAAACAGGACATGCGCGCATTCATTACTAACCCAATATTTATTTGAAATTCTAGCGGAATTTCATGATATTAGCTGGCACAGTAACTGCTGACTTCTGAGGAACTGAGCAGTTTCAAATCGCCCAAATAAAAACTACAGTCCGTCGAACTTCATATCTATACCTACTTTTGACATTGAAATGCTCAAGATCCACGTCAAAATCCATCAAACCACTGAAAACCCTAGTTTTCAAAGCTGTGGGAACTTGAAAATACTTCTTGCTTCCAACTTTGAGCACGTGATGTGGCATCTTAATGAATCCATCATTTTAATAACTACGACCGTCCATTATTGGGCTCATATCTAAATCACACTAGTAGAAAAAGTGCCCAAATCAGCTTGTTCCGTTGTTTCGGACGGCTGGATTCGAACATGAATTAGCAGAGTTGTGTTTATTTGGACATGTTTTGCGTTGATTCAGACATGTTTTAAATTTGCTTCGCTGGACCGCTTCATTTGGCCACTGTTTTCTACTTTAATTTCTACAGTTAGTGGTGATCAATTGACAAGTAATTTCTGATCGATTGGCAGGACACTACGTTCCGCAATTGGTTCAGCAAGTGGTCCAACATCAACATCCCAACAGCACCGAAGGCAATTCCATGAATCTCAAAGGCTTTGCAGTAATTATCCAATCCATGCCACCACCCATACAGTCATCCTCGATCAACCCTCAACTCAGTTTATTATTATTCTTCTATTTGTGGTCGATCGAGAGCTCTTTTAATTGCTTTACATGTTTTGTATTTTTTTCTAAAGCAAGGTACAGTCAGCTCACTAATTCTGCATCGGATTTTCCATTTCATGACAGGTAGGGAATGCCTGGAGTGACGCCTACTACGACAACAAAGGCTCCATCGACTACTTCCACTCGCATTCCCTGATCTCTGATGAGACCTTCCAAGCTCTGATCGAGAATTGCGACTTTGCACATGAGTTCCCCATCGATGTGCCCAACACGAATGCTTTGTGTAACAATGCCACTCTGGTGTTGTACATGGTGGACTTGTCGGGACTGAACGTCTACAACATCTACGGACCTTCCTGCAATCTGCCGTTCAACAATGTCTCCAGTGTGCAGGGACAGATGAATCAAGTAAGCTGCAAAATCATTAAAGTAACAAGGGAGGGCTGGAAATGAGTGAAGGTCGTCCGTTGTCGGGATGAAGAACAGTTAGGGTGCTTGAATTGGGAGGGAGCTTTCTCATTCAGCCAAAGTAATGCAATAATGCTTGAAGTATTAAACTATGACCAATTAGATGAAATTGAGATTAAAAATATATGGGGTATTAGAATTATATATTATAGAAACCAAGATATTAATTAAAAAAAAGAAAGGATTGGGGGCGTTCCAAGGTTCAAAGGAGCATTTCTTAGAGAGATTTGCAACATTTTCTTACCCCTTGAGAGGACTGTTGCTTTCATGGATGAATATCGTGTAATTATGAATGAACTATCTTGCTCGTGGATGATACATTGTTGAGTAGACAGATGCTCACATCAGAGCTGGTTATGCGATAGTAACCTTGTTTGTCATGTTTGTGTCCACTTCCTACCCTTAGAATTGCATCTTATATGGTTTGATATACTTTAGTTAATTCCGAATGAGTAATGTTGAAAGGAGCTTAATCTGTATACCGTACCTGGTGGTCAAAATGTGCAAAAAGTAATTAAAAAAAAACAAATGCTAGAATTTGTGGGATATTGTTATTTTTTTGTTTTGAATTTTATGAGAAAAAACGAAATTTTTTCTATCATATTTACCAACTTTCATCAAATTTTCAGTAGAGAATGCCGACCGTGTGTGGTATTCATTCAAATGACAGAATTTCACAAACTTGGCGGGCATAACCATGTCTGAGAGATGGGAACCAGTGTGAGCAGATATGAGTCCCTGGACTGAAAAGCTTGAGCCCTTCAATTGTTGAAATCCATCATATTAACAAATATTGAACGTTGAATTTCGATCTGATTTTCGAAGCACAGAAAATTCCGAGTTACCCAGCATCAGCGGCAATCGACCCATGTCTGGACTACGTCACTCCCTACATGAACAACGTAGCTGTCAAACGAGCCCTTCATGTTCCTACCACCATTGAATGGACAGAATGCAGGTATGTAAAGTCTCTTCCTCAAGCATTCATACATGTGTTGATCGATTTCAAGCAAGCATTTCATTACTTGCAATGGCCTTCACTTGTATTAATCGACAGCTAGAATTCAGACAACAAACTAACTAACTTCATGATATCTCTTGAGTTCCAAGTGGGGAGTTGATTGTCCCGATTAGCAGTCTTGTAAGAGGACTTGCTCCGATCGAGAAAACTAATAATTATAACTAACGGTTCAGAAGATAACTGATGTTGATCTCAGCAATACTGTGTTCAACAAATACAAGGTGTCAGATATACTAGCCTCCATGATTCCAGTGTATCAACAACTTCTCCAAACTGGACTGCGAATCATGGTTTACAGGTACCCAGGCGATCTCACTTTACCATCCAGTACGTGTTGTTTTCTTTTATAGAAATTCGTTATTGACTGATAAAAAGAAAGTAAGAATTAATAAAATCAGAGTTAATTACGAAACTTGCTGAAAATTAACCCGAGTGAGCTCTCGGATGATGTACGCAAGTGCTTCATATTCTAGAGTCTTTGAAGAGGGCTGCCATGTCCGATATCTTCTCATATAGTAAGTTGAAAAGTGATGCTTGAATGTTTAAAAAGACAACATCTCCTTACAACGAATCTTGAGAAATTGAGATAATTATTTAAGTCTATCTTATATCACATTAAGTGCACAGTGTCACGACCGACCGTCACACCGTCTTGATATCATCAACCTGAATGTTCACGCATAATTCATTCTTACACATTTTCATTCAACATTTGGAAGCTCTCTTGAGTTTTAAATCTAGATCTGGCAAACTGAAGAAAAATATTGTCTTTCTTTTGCAACTGGGTGTTGTTTCAAATGTCGCAACGACTTTACAACTAGTAATATATATGTACAGAGATATTCTAAGTAAAAATTTGCAAAATTTCTACAAAAGATCCAGGGTTTGGAGGTTGGTTGCTGAATTAATTGGTGGCATGCAGTGGGGATTTCGATGGAAGAGTACCAACAACAGGCACCCGGGCATGGATCAGCCAGCTGGGACTTCCGGTGACGAAGCCCTGGTACCCTTGGGTTCAAGGAGGTCCTCGAGAATTCACCACTGGAGGTGGACAGGTAAGGGCAAAGTTCATGCAATTAATTTCATTTCAAATTTCAAATTTGAATTCAGCATAGCAGCGTTCAATACATTACATTACATTATTTAGCTTTGCGAATGATAAATTCTATCTGCTATTAATTTCATTGGAGGCAAGACTAGGCTTTGATTTGCCTGTCATTCAAAATGGACTCGTTTTTCTGTTTGTAGGTTTCTGGCTATGCACAAATCTATGAGAAGAATTTCACATTTGCAACAGTTCGAGCTGCTGGCCATCTTGTCCCTGCTGACCAGCCCAAGCGAGCTTTGGCACTTTTCAGGAGCTTCCTGAAAGGAGAACCTCTGAAGGCATTTGTGTACCCAGCCAGACCTTAGCCTAGTCTAGCTAATTCTTTTTCGTCTTCTTCTTCTTCTTTGCTGTCCATTGTCTTGGCCAAACTTGTGAAGAATCGTCAATGTTTAGATTTGGAAGGACTGGTTTGGAATTGGTGCAATAATTTCATATTGTAGACGACCTCCAAAAAGTGACAAGAAGGGGGGTAATTAAAACCAAAAAGAAAGTGCAATGTGTACATTTCTCATATGGTCATAGTACTTAAAATTGGCAGGTTTCAGAATGTCGAAATAGTGACATTCAAGTGCATAAAGCTCTAAAACTACTATAGGACTGGGATAGATCTGAGCTTCCAGACGAGCCCTTGAAAATGTGCCAACTTCTTGAAATTTTTCCATGATTTTAACTAAAATGAAAAATTCACCTCTGTTAATCCAAAAAAGTTGCACAGCTCCCACCTGTTTCAGTTCTTTTTGGAAGTCACAGGATTTATGTTTAGTTGTCAATTCACAATTCCATCAGCTGGTACTATCAGTAAGAATTCAAAGTGCCAGAGTAAAATCAAAACTCCTGTCTCTAGATCACGTCCATGGACTATCTCAAATTAGGATTCATAATAAAAACATTCCCTCTGGACAACCTAATAGATTTAAATGTCCTACTTGCATTTCAGGATAATATTTAAACTCAAACATAAGACAATATGAATTGAACTGTAGTACTGAAAAAAAAGGCCTCTCAGTAAACCAAATTAGTCAGTTATTAGATAACAGAAAGTTGAGTACAAGTAGAATAATATCAATCAGCTTTCAAAGCTGCAATCAGAGGAGTGTATCAGAGCACATGCAATAAACCAGAAGCACATGCAATACCTGAAGAATGGTGGCTGTGAATTTGAAACAATTATATCTCACAACCAGTACTTGGGGATTTTTCAAGAGACATGGATTCATAGTTCTATAGCTCATTCCGGATGAGTTGCTTTCTTATGTTTTCGGTACTGTTAATATCTACATCGTGATGTTATTTCAAAGCCAACGTAGTTTTCCTCTTGAAACCAAAAACTGTGTTGTATCATACTGTACATGTGCCAAGGGAGAAAGCTTGCATAACAAGAGAAAAGTACCAACTTTATACAGACCAAACAGTATCTGTAAAAAAAATCTCAATACATGCACATTTTACAGTATGTGGACAAACTCAAGGCTTTTGAGACTTCCGAGCCCAAGAAAAGCAAGAAAAACAAGCTCTCAACTTGAAAAACTTTGGACTGATGTGGACAAGTTCAACATGAGAAAGTTTGAGCTGTTTTGATCTTAATTTTGGGAGCCAAACAGCAGTCCAGAGTTTTTCATGTTGAACTTGTCTCCTCATTTGTTTTCTCATTTGTTTTTTAGTTTTCTACCTCTTGAACTTTGTTCCTTGACAGACAAACAAGCTAGAAAAATTTGTTTTCTCACTTGTTTTCTCACTTGTTTTCTCGCTTGTTTTCTAGCTCTTGAACTTCGTTTCTAGACAAACAATCAGGCAATCATAATACTAGGAAAGAAAAAAAATAGAAAACTCCAGCCCACTTCCCTCTTATTCTATGTAAATTGATACTCCTCCCCCACCAGCTCTCCAAAAGTGGGTTGACATGAGACACAGGCAAAACATGAGACACAGGAAGGTCAACCCTCGCTCACCATGATTCACAGATCACTGTAACCTTTGATGCACTCACTCAGAGGCTAAAGGCAAGGCAATCAACTGAACTAAAATAATACAAACTTGGAATTCAAAAGAAAGACAGTCTGGGTACCACCTCCCTCACCTGGCTTTGGTATAACTTGTACCCCACATACCATCAATAGAATTTAAGTTCTATGATCATGTGCACAGTTTGTGGTTACACCCTAAAACTTACATCCTTCAACAACTTCAACTGGCAGAGGGGCAACAAGACAAGTGAGTACGTTACTTCCACAGTTTTGTTTTTCTCCTCCTTTTTAAAAAAAAATCTCACTCCTGAGGATGCGCTGTGAAATCGCTGACCAGCAGTGGCAATGCATGAGGGACGTATGTGGGGTTAATATAATCAATGCCTTCACATGGAGCCAACGGATTTTGCCAGGCAAGCGTTATATTTCTATTTACAATAGTCTCGGGATCATTTGGCAGAAGTGAGGACTGAGGAGAATATCATTAGCTTTCAGTTACACTCGACAAGCTGGTGGAAGTTGGAAATTGGCAGACTCTTTGTAACAGACCAGATAGATAGATATATGTATTGTAAACAATAGAAGTGATTAAATAATGGTTTCAGTTGAATGGATCATGGCAATATATATACTACTGATTTGTCTGCCTGTCTGACATGTCTTGAACCTGGTAAAACATTGACAGCAGGCAGGGGGGTACCCCAAATAAGCTTACATTCAATGAATAAGTTATACTCATGTATATATATATTAACTTATGAATTCCTATTCTCAATACAGATTTGGGATGTATTTCAGAGACCAAGACAGAGGCTTGGGAAGATTGATGGATTGGTTTTGGAACCTTGAAAATACATGATTGTCAGTATTCAAAGGGAAGGAATGTATGTAGCAAGCAAACAGGGACGGACGGAACCGGACAGCCGATTTGATTGATTGTTTGTTTTGTTTTGCTAAATTAGTGTACGATCATTGCATGATTGCGGATCTTATAGTTTACTATAACGTGGGGAACTTCCAAATGCACTGCTGACCCTAAAAAAATTGCCATCGTCGCTTTGGGCACATCTCCGAAAAAATCATTGTGGACCTATGTGGAAGAAACGATTTTAGAACGTCGGTCTACCAAAAAATAATTGGACCCTTCATAACTTTTGTATACGGTATTCAAATGGTGCGTTCTTGGTACATTGAGAACCTCCTTTCGATTGTCAACAAGACCAGTCTAATAATAATGGGAATTGGGCACAGTAGCAAAAAGTGGTGGTTGAAGGGGGGGTCACCCAAATAGTGTAAGAACATTATCTAGATTTATTGATGGTCAAATTTTTATCTCAAGGAGATTTGGGATTTATCATATTTTTATGAGACTTAACCCTTAAGTATGCACTCCAAAGTCTATATTTGAGATGATGAATAGAATGCTTCAAGTTAATGTTTTGTCCAAATAATTTATCATTTATTCATAATAATACTTGAATCTTTTTTTTTTAACTTCCTATAGTCTATAACCAATTTGATGAAAATGAGGTGAGTATTATATTTTTACAAAGATATAAGCAAAAATGTGAAAAAAAAAAAATTAATGGATTAAAGCATTAACGGTTTAAGGTAGATGTGTCCTATCTTATCCAAATCAATGATTTTTCTATTATGGAAAAAACAAATTTGAGTGGAGAAGATTGAGGTGAAATCATGATTTGTAAATTAAAGTAATAAAATCTCATTGCAAAGTAGTTTATAGTGAAAATACAAATTCAATCACAACGGTCATAGGCATTCCAAAATCACTTTATACTATTAATCACACAACATTTGACCAATTTTTTGGCCTTAGGAGCAATACAATTGAACCCTCCTATGCATATCTTAAAATGAGTTATTTTAAAGTGCTCTCTAATGAATGAAAGACCCAACCTAAATTTACCTTAACTTATAAAGGATTTGAATACATATAGGTCTTAGATCTTGTCCTAGGTGTCAAAGGTGTGAATGGGAATATATTTAAAGTTATAATTGAATGGAGAAGGAAGTTCAATTCGGTAACAAAAAAATTGTGAACTCCGTGCATTCTTGTTATGTAGAATTCATAAAATTTTCTAATAGTAGGAGGCATTATTAAAAACTTAATGTACATTTAAAATAGGGGAGAAATAGTACAATTTTTTGTATACAATAACTTCAATAGGAGGCATTTGGAAGTAGAGGGAAGCTCCAAATCCAATGTCAATATTTTGTGTGTACTAACATGTAAGTCGAGAATATTGTTGCAATAACAATTTGGTACGATCTATTCTATGGAATTCCTAAAATAAAAAAGGAAAACAAAATAATTTTATTTTGAAATGTGTGAAAAGGATTGTAGATGCACACTTATGGTGATAATGTGTGTAGATATATAGCAATCTTATGATGTGTGTAGTACTTTATAATATTCTTAAAATTGTATTCCATTCATTTCTTTTTACAACACATTCATTCTTCCAATACAAATAAAGACTAACCTTTGGATATAGGTACCAGAAGTAGATTAACTCTTGAAGGATCCAATGTTCAAATTTCATTGCAAAAGGGGTAAATGCAAACATGTCCCAAATATGAAAAAAATTAATTCATCCATCTAAATATTTGTAGATTCTTATATTGGTTTTCTTACATTTAAATGATATAGATCTTTAAAAAAATTCTTTGCAAATATTCTATAGTTCAAAGAATACAAGCATGTCTAACATTTTGAATCTTTGAAAGAAAAAAAAACTTGTAAAATTTACAAATATTCAACATATAATCAATTTTAAAATTTATGGTTTAGATTTTATTGGAAAATATTGGTTAGTGTAGTCATTGATTTAATTACATGGATATGAACTCCAATCATATTGCTTTGAAGTCATTATTTAAATTATTCTTCAAACTTTCATTTTATAATTCATTTCCACGATTTTCGAAATGGCGATTATCCCCTCATTCCTAAGGAGTAATATAATGTTATAGGTTTGAATTGTAGTTATTCTATATATAATGTTCATTGTATTGATTTGTATAACATTGTACTCTTATTTTCCTAAAATACTTATATGGTATCACAAAATGGGTTATAGAATATAGATAAATCCTCTTTTTTCTTCAAAATTCTATATGATTTACATCATCAAAACAAACATATATTTATGCTTGGATTGCACATGATTTCCAATATGGTCATTTCACTTGTGCTTTCTTTAGGCACCCTACCCCTTTAGAGGTTAATTTTAATTACTTGCCAAATTTCAAAAATAATTAAAAGGTTCAATACATGTTATGTAGCAAAATAATTTTTGATCTAGTTAGCCAATAAGAAAAAAATTATATTATTCCTTGTGGGTCCATATTAACACCTTGTGTCAAAAAGACCCATTCAAAATTGACCTTGTAGAAAAGTATCCAATTTCCATTTGACCACTTCATGTTTTTTGGAAAGAAGAGAAGCCAAGCATTGGTTGGGATGAGTGAGAAGTTTTGTGGTAAAAAGAAGGCCTTGAAACCTCTTTGTTCAATGTCTAAAATTGGGATGTCAGAGTATTGTGGGGTAAAAACATCCCCTTCATGTTAATGTCCCCATGGCTACTATTGTACCTTACTCTAAATACTAAAATTAGTTTGCTCAAACAACTAAGTCATCTTACCTTTGAGAAATCCATTTTACAAGCCACCAAAGTCAACAATTCTTTCTACAAATATAGTTTCCATTTGTACCCACTAAAGTTTGTTTGTGGGTCCTAATTCCAACAATACCTAATTTCAAAGTAGTAGTTATTCTTGTATAGTAACAATAAATATTTATACAATGTCCAATGTTGAGAAATTAGTGATTGAGGGACAACCTAATTTCATACATGTACTGACCTTAATCCATGATCCCTATATCCGTGGTGCTAGATAAGATATGTGCACCTATAAGTAACACGACTTAAAATCTTGGATAGCTGTAGATAGATGTTGCATTTAGAGAAGTTTCATTTTTAGGTGCACATATCTTAGGTATGCAAATGTGCTTGTCATTCCAACGACAAGCCGGGTATCCTTGGAGGCAACTTCCAATAAGGTAAAACAGCCCATAACGGTCAGAATTAGGAGTTTGACCTCATGTGGTTGCTAAAATTTTTCAACTTTTTTTTCCATAGTAGTGCAAGTATGAAAAAGAGTGAGAGCAATTGAATTACGCTTTTCTAACAAAATCTGAATTCGCTATGAATTTTTGAAGTGTTCAATGCATCTTTGCCCAAAAGAGTTTGTAGATTACCTTAGAACCAACAAAATCCAAATCCATCATGCTCATTTTCCTCACCTAAAATAGTCATAGTATTCTTTAACATGGGAGAACTAATAAATCGATTCTTACAATGATTTCTCATTGAAAAATTAGAAGTTCTCTATGAAGTCACTAATCACTCCATTATTCTCATGTAAGATATGCATTGAAAGCCAAAATTTTACAAACTGAAAAAACCATATTAGAGTCATTCCTTAGGTGTCCATCATGGGTCATCTAACCGTCATGGGCTGATTTACCTTAGGTGAACCCAACTCATCTAACTCCACTGGAGATTCAAAACTGTTGTACATAACTTAACATCCGATAAAGTTCTAGCCCTTGAGAAGGTCCGGTCCGGTCCGCCCCGCCCCGTCCATCCATTCCGCCCCAGGAATATTGTGAAGCATATCAATGTGCAGGGGGGTTGGTCCAAGCTGTCAGTAGCCTGAGTTTCGAAAGTCGTTGGTGGCATGTTAAGTTAAGTCATTTCTGGTCCTTCAAGTGGCCCTTGCAAGGCAAGCGGGTGTGGTGTGGGTGTGGTGGGTTGATGGATGTTGCTCGTGTTGTCGGCCGTGAGGCAACCACGGCTTCAAATTCCATGTGCGTGCCCCCTCTCAGGAACTCACATGGTCATGCCAGGCTTCCCTACCAAACAAACCCAAACCCCAACAGGGCACCTTCACCAGGGATCCCCTGCAGCAGAAGCAGCAGCAGCAGCAGCTCCTTTATGAAACAGATAGATAATATGCTCGCCTACTACCTAGACAAGGACCCCACCCCCCCACCCCCCCACCCCCCCTCCGGTTCAGTATTATATAATTTGGGAATCAACTACTGTAGGTGCAACTTGGAAGGCAGTGAGCTAGGGTGTACAGTACATTCGAAGTGAGCCCAGCAGGTTGAATTTGCTCGGGGGAAAAACGCAGAATTCTTTCTTCATTTTGTTCACCCAAATCTTCTTTTTGCAAATTTTGAATTCATATTTGCAATTAGAGACCCCAGAATAGCTGGAGGAGGTCTAGAACGTACCCTAGACACGGCTCAAATAGGTGTCTTTCTTTTTACTTTTATCCTTGGAGAATTTAATAATTTATCCTAATGAGTTCACTTCAAGTGGAGAATTTAACATGGAGGATTTAACGTCCTACTGTTATAAGGAAGGCAATCCATTTCTGACCACTTAATCAATTACACGTATAAGATATGGAAGGCAAGTTTCTTCAATAGAGAATTTCTCCATGTGTAGAAATAGAGTTTGGAAGGTTTCCATAATTTTCCAGATTTTTCATTTCTCAAAATATAATTACTATACATTTTTTAGCTGAAGATTTTGTACCTTTCATGCAAACTCGTCAAATAGACCTTCCTATTTCCAACCAAGGGTTGGTTGCAAAATCCAACAAGGGTTGGTCACAATATTGAGAGTCTTGTAATCAATTGTCATGTACTACAACCGCATTGAGAACCTCGCCATAATTGCTCATTTCTCTTGTGTAGAAAGAGAGCAATCCATATTGGAAGATTGGGAGTCAGTGTATGTGATCAAGAGTGGGTTGCCTCTCATAGAGGTCATTTGAAGTCTTCATTTTTTACCCATGGGAGAACCACTAGAATTTTTTATTTGCCACCCATCACTAGAATTTGGAAATTTGGAATTCAAATTTAGAATCAAAGAACCCAAACTAAGGTAGAAGTACCTATTTTGGATAACTTAAATATTTTAGCCTTGATGCTATGGAAAAGTCATGGGAAACTAAGTTTAGTGGGTGCAAAAATAAGGTTGTGGAAGAATGCCAGAAAAAACAATTTGTTTTCTTCCAAAAATGAATATTTTATTGAATATAAAAGTGAATTTTGCACCCATACCCATTTCAATTTCGTAGGTTCACCTACTGTGGTTAGCTTTGACACTTCTCCCTATGCCAAGAAGGAAGAGAGATGAGTGGAGGAAAAGGTATAAATCAATAATCTTTTTCAATGACCATTGCACCCAATTGTTGTCCACAATAGGTTAGCCTATGAAGCAATTAAAGGGGGCCTATCCAAAATAAATACTTCTACCTTAGCTAAGATAGCTAGGAGAAGGGAAGAACGTAGAACACTGAGCAACTACAAAATAGATTGAGGTAATTTTTTACAGTTACCCTTGGTTGGGGGGAAGACAGACGCACGATGTAGACTTCAAATGACCACTTTTATGAACACCCTGCACATGGAAGCACGGAAGGTCTTCCAGAGCATGGATGGCTTGTTCATTCCGTTAGCCACCAACTCCAACCAAAAGCTACAGAAAGGCCTGAGGTTGAGAACAAGGACCAAGTTGGTCTGGAAAGTTTTTCAAACTAGGCTTTATGGATCCCAATTGCAACTGTGCTATCCTTGTCTCTCTCACAAGGTAAGTTAAGGTAAGCCACCTTGTTGTGGTCCTAATTTCAGTTTATTTCATTCTTCACAGAATCAATGAAGTGTCAAAATTTTATTAGGACTTAACTCACATGGAGACACAATATGCAAAGGAACAGGAAGTGAAATCAAAGGTTTACGGCAATGAAAGGGGGAGTCAGTTCATTATGGAATTTTGGAGTGATTTGTCCTTAAATAAAATTCATAAATGTTCCTAAGGGAGTCACCTCCCAACCCAATAGAGAATTTATGCATTCTTAATGATCAGCTTCCTAAATCACCTTACATCCTTGTTGAACAATTCTAATTTTTTTAAGAAGCACAGATATCAAATTGCTCAATCATTTAATGTTACCATCCTCAATGGTACTCAATACTAATAGAACAATATGGATCATGTTGATGAGAGAACAAATCATGAACCATGAAAAGACCCACATGATAAATAATTACATGTCTTGCATCTTGGATCTTCTTCTAACCATCCATTTCTCCAATCTCCATATCCCTTGTTTTTTTCACTACAATAAAATAGGAGGTTCTTAAATGGAGCAAGTTCTAAATGCGTCCAATATTTAGGAATGCCTGACATATTTCTTGAGATATCTATTATAGTCACTGATGAGTTAGGTAAGCTTAAGTGAATTATTTATGGATCTCTTATCTTACCTTAGTGTTATTCCACCACCCGAAGCTAGTAACTTCTAGGTTCATCATTTTGAGGCATTGAACTTTTGATTTTGACATGGGATGGATTTCCAGTCCCAGTTCTCTACCCCTGCCTGTCAGCTAGTTGTGAAATCAAACCAGGACTTGTTCCCACTCCTGCTCAGAAGTTAAGCCTAGAAGCATCTTTATGGAGGTGTGGCCGGTATGGCGTGGTGGTAAGGTACGTCCGTGATCAAGTGATTCCCAGAATGGTACCCGCCCAAGTAAGTTACCTTAACTTCATTCCCATGGAGCATCATTTTCGCTCAGAGCCTGGCTGCATCACCAGCACTGCAAGGCTGCTGCTGCGTTGCGACGGAAGGAGCGATTTGGTGGAAGCTACGACCCCCACACACCCGGGCAGGGAAAGCCCGCCACTGAACACACACCCCCCACACACACACACACTTTCTAATGGATTGAGGAGATACGATAAATGAGGAAGCAGCAGTAGCAGGATGAGGAATCCTGTAAAAGGCCAAGCTCTTCAATTGAGGACCTGCCTGCCTGCCTGCCTGGGGCTGATTGAATCTGACCTAATAAGCCTACAGGGATTCACAGAAGCCAGATCCAAGGGAGGAGGAGACGAGGGCAGACAGAGTGGGCATCAGAGACATAAGCTTAAGCTCAACTTAAGTAAGAGACAATGATGTAAAACAAAGCAGCTACACTTACCTTGCACGTGGAGAGGACGGAGTTGTCAGGGGAGCATTGACCGGCTCACTTTGGGGAATAAGGTCATGGCTTAAAATTCTTCATGGATTTTAGCTAATGGGAACTAAGGTAGACCGACAAATTACCACCCTGATGAGTAATCTGATTATGTTGGATCCAACTCAAATAAGAGCACCTATTTTTTAAAAGGTGTGCACATGTTTCACAAATCAAACCCAAGTGGAATTTTTATTTATTTTTGATGAAAACTGTAATTTTTGTGAGTTTTTGGAGTTGGTTGTCATATAGATTATATTCATCTACAATTCACACTAATAGGATTGTGTAAACTAGGAAATCGATCTACAAGAAGACTCACTTGATGAAACCAATTGATTGGTAGGTCTTCTTGAAGTTGTTTCCTTAAATACACAACTCAATTCTCTAACATAAATTTTTCTTAATTCAAAATCTAAAATGCAAAAAATTTTAATCAAAAGGATTCAAAGTCTTTACCCAAAAGTACTTTTTCTTCGCTTTAAAAGCAAAAATCTTTTTGTTTATGATGTCAAAATCTATGAAATTTCTTCCACGCATTCTCATAGTAGTCTATTGCAAGTACCTTTGCTTCGATTCAAATGTCCCCCCCCCCCCCCCCCCCTCCCCCCCAAAATCAAAGTTTTATTCTTTACAATAGAATTAGTAGTTTAAAAAGTGATTTTTTATTTTTATGAAAATAAGGCCTCAAGACTTTATAGGTCACTCAAATGTTTTGTTGAGTTGTTGACAGCCATTGCTTGGATGATTCCTAATTGGTGAGACTTCCTTCAATGGTTTCTATTTCACATTGACGACATTGATGTATCAACTACCATAGTCTACATTAATTTAGCACATATATCATACATAGCTTTATTTGGTCTTAAGCTTAGACACATGAAACGTAAGTTAATTTTTATGTTTTTTTAAACAAATGAGTTGGGATTTCATTGGAAATGGCAAAATCCATATAAGTTGTAGGAGCCTATCCATTCTTGATCTACCCTTCCATTTTGGCATGATAGGATAGTCTATTTCCGATTAGTTATGACATATTATAATTGGGAACAAGACTCTTACTTGGTACGATGGCAATTGGCGATGAAGCATTCTTGATTGGTGCTACAATTTTCTATCACAACAATGAAGCACTCTCGATTTTGCAACCAGCCCTTGCCATTGGAATAGCACAACCTAAATGACTATCCACTCAAAAGGCAGGCTCTGGCATCGCAGAATAATCGAGTAACTGAACATTTTAGCAGCAGCAGTGAATTATTAATGGGCATGAAGAATTTTCACGGTTTAACTGACACACCCCTTTCCTGGCACAGAATTAGATGGGCTACATAAGGTACCTACAAATCTTTCATTGATGCAGTTGTAAGTTGTAGCTCGCTGCCAAGTTGTACACTAAGCTTACACCCATTCCAGGTGCTCATTCATAAGTTACTCAGGCTTATCATATGGAACCAGTCCTCACTGATCCAAGCAGAGAGATGGGCTACATTCCGTTCAGTTATTTCATGACGAAGTTAACGTCCTCTTCTTCTTCCACAAATTTCCTAACTTGGTGGCTGCCAGGATGATCATCTCTGTTGCACTCCCCACTTGAGTGACTGCAAAACACCAAGGGAACCCAAAGCTGGAGAAGGGAAAGGGGTGACAGAATCGCCGGACACCTAATTGTGACCCTGCTGCAAAAGTGACCCGTATGTACATACTGTATTCTCCACCTGAAATAAAATGTAATGTAAACCCTCTTAACCCCCAAAAAATAAAATAAAAGAGCTGACAAGCCTACTTTCATCTGAGTAGGCTGGTATTGTGACTTGAGTTTTTTGGAAATTTGGAGGAAGTTTTTTGAGAATTGAGAATCCAATTGAGAATCCCTGCCAATATTTGAGTTGTACATAAGCATGTGCGTTGTTAGGGTGGCAGGGCTTTTGCTACTTGTAATACACAACTTATTTAATATTTAGTAAATTGCTTATACAACATTGGGTTTGAAAACACCGTACAATTGATTTCATACAAGGAGAGTGGTATGTGAACAATTTTTTTTCAATTGAATTGTGCAAACATTTGTTGATAGTGTGAGGGACTTGCGGCACTTGCACATAACCTGCATTCCCCCAATTTGTCAAATGGCATCCAATCCTTTTGTCTTGCACTTTGTTCTTTAGAAAAGGATGTTTTTTCCTCATTGAATATAACAACAATAGGTGAATTTGAAGATGGGAATGAAAATACCTTTCCAGTGGCACATTCCATGCCCCAAAATTTCCAAAATTTCAGTCAAAACAAAAACCAAATTGATTGCGTCCATTTTGGGTCCGCACAAGACAGTGGTCAAAAGAACTGCAACTAAGCTTAGTACTTTTATTCACCCCTTTAATAAAGGTCACTCGTTATTTGTGTCACGAAAAAGAATCACAACTAATTTCCACCAATTACCTATTCATTGGTTAATTTTTATTAGTGTTTCAAAAAAGGTTGATCACTTTTTGGAAGTACTGCACCCCTAATTTGTGTAGATGGTCATATCTTGGTACTTAAATATACCTCTCTTTCTAGTGCCACATGCTTCACCACACAATGATACCCAAAACCAATATGCAGTCTCATTATGGGCTATTCAAGGCCAGGTACCTTGCAATCTACTTATGTTTTTTTTCCTAGAAATTGAACAATTTGCCTAGTGACATTAAACACAATTTCACAGTTTATGGTAATATCCAGCAAGACTGTTTTTTGTTCTACAATGTTTGGACCTACAATGTAAAAGTTATTGAAATTGAAATTTTTTTTATGAATAAAAGAAGTAGAAAAATACTTTTACTTTTATTTTGATTGTGGCAACAGCACAGGGCACACAAAGTTAGTTTGATTTACAACGGGTTTCAATTGTCCCCCTGCTAAATTAGAATTGCTGGGCTGAGCCCCAGTCCCTTGATTTTCCCCTCCCTCGTGAGCCCCAGGTCAGGTCTTCTCTGGGCACTTTGACCAGTGGTCCTCGGCTCTGTCCCAACTGGGGGAGTCGGTCTCCGCTTGCTAAGCTAAGCTAGCCACTACCTTTCTCTCCTTACCCTCCCTCGGTCCCTCCCTCCATGACCCTCCATAAGAGGTTTCCGTCCGTGGTTGCATTCACACATGTCACGCATCCAGGGACAATGGTACAGAGCATAGGCAAAAGAATCTCATAAGGAAAGGTACAGGACTGAAAACTTAAACTTACCATACCTTACCTTACAGTAGCAGCAGCAGAATTGAAGAAACTGAAGGCTAGGAAAAAAAATATCTGGCTAAGTTATGATAGGTGTGAACAAGGAAGCCCACAAATAAAGCAGCACAAGGGGAACTGACAGTGAATCTCTGTCAATAGTTTACTCCAAAATTCAGAAAAACTGAAAACTCAACCGTTTTCTGAAAGGACAGAATGCAAGTGAGAAACTCAAGAAAATAATGGGGAACCAAGTTTTTGTAGCACTTGATCGGGCTCATCAGAAACAGGTCATGTGCACTGAAGTTAAGACTAGGGTGCCCCATGCCATTGTCACAGTCAAAACAAAAGAAAAAATAATTTTCTTATTTTTTTAACACATAATTTTTTTGAAATTCAATAACTTTCATGCCATAGGACTGAATGCCATGAAACCAAGCTCATATACCCCTCCTTGTTGAGAGCTTTCCGACGATATCAAACATGCAAATAGGAGACGTATAGTATAGGAAATCTCAACGTAACAAACGAAACAAAACAAATAACCTAATTTAATAGAAGGATAGAAGGATACCAAGCTGCAAAGGTTCATGTTAGTCAAATTCATTCCAGTCTATAGGCTGAGTGAGCTAGCTTGCCACATCAAATTTCAAAAAACAAAATTTAATTTAATTTAAATTTTGATTTATAGAAAATCATTCATTACCTTCTATAATATTCAGTAGGGCAACAGGGCTCATACATTGTCATTGTCTTGGCTCTATAGTAGATGGTGTGGAATATTTTACATCCATTAGTGGCTAATCAAATAGTTGAAGGCTCAATGTGATGAGTGAGGTGAAGGAAAGGCAGTGAACATGAAAACTACCAAATGTTAAGTTAGGGTTTTCATTTTTTTGACATTTTTGTTCACCCAATAGAATTTTAATCTTTTCAATCCCTAATTGCCCAAACTAAGTTCTAAGGTAGTAAGGTCATTTCCAAACATCATAATATATAACTCCAACTCCTTGTAAACATCTACATCATCCATTCGTTTGTACAAAGCATATTTCTTTTTTCTTCATATGTATATATCACTAGTAGTAGAAAAGCGGTCATAGAATGGAACACCGAGCTACATAGTAGGAAAAATGATTTCAAAGACCCACATAGGCCTTTGAAACCATGCCTTGATTATCAATGTGAGCTTGGTGCTCTTGGACCTCTTTTACAATCAATAATCACATGATATTTTAAAGAACTTTCCAGGTGAATACTAGCTTCTGGAAATTTTATGTGGTTTCCTTTTTCACATTGGTCCGGAAGTCATCATTTTTCCCCCCTCTGCAAGTTCTATCCTTAAGGGACCGTGACTTTTTTTTTGTTGTTGTTGTCGTCGTTGTAACTTAACTTAGGTAAGTTCTTGGTTGCATGAGTGACTGGGTCGTTGAGATAGAACAATGCGACAGGACAAAAGGGAGTGGGCAGAAGCGATCATGCTTCTCCATTCCTTGCCCTCAGAATGTGTAAGAGCAGGCTGGAGCGCTCTGCAGCCACATTGAGATAACATGGTCCAGTGTCTGCAGCAGTCTGGTGACACCTGACAACAAACCCAACCCCAACTCCCGTCTCTCTGGTGAAACCTAAGCTTACCTTCTGCTGATACAACCCCAGACCTCCTCCTCTCCTCGGAATGCCATGGACACCACGGGAGGACCCCCAACATCAGGGCATAAGCTTACGTGGATGCCAAGTGGATAACCACCGGGCAATTTGATGATCACGTTGGAAAATCATAGACAGATGGAGTGGGTGGATGGGTGGGTGGGTTGGAATCCACAAAGTATCATAAAAACCCATTGATTGATGGGTTATGGGTCCTGAGGTTTCAGTCAACTGTGGCAGTTTGACTTCTCATTTCTTAAAGTGTTTGATTCAATGTTTGTTTTTGTTGTTGTAAATCAAGGAATATACTCAATGCACATCAGCTAAGACATTCTACAATTCATCATTCTCTAAATGGTGTTTTTTCTTTCTTTTTTTTCAATTTCCCATTCAATTTGTGTTTTTCTAACACAAAAAAATCTATTGAGAGGATTGGTACTAATAAGGTAGGTACACCTAAATATGCCATTGATCTCAAATCGTCATCTATACTGTGTGTACATCTCCAAAGTTAGTTTTGTACCTATGTGAAAGAAATGCTTTTAGAACCAAACTTTGTTCCTTAATAACTTTTGCATACATTATCCAAATGCCACATTCTCTAGTGTGTTGGATCTAGGCCTTCTTTTTTTGGCAAAATTTCGCCAGACTATAAGAAATTTGACCTCTCTGGTTTCCCCCCTCCAAAAGCTAGCCTCTATAGTGAAGCCAACAAGGGGGACACTGTTCCCAAAAAAAGCCTTGGTTGGGACCTCCTTTCACTTGCCAACAAGAACATATGAAAATCTGACCATTCTAAGAATAGCAAGTAGGCTTAGTAGCAAAAAGTGGCGGTTTTGGAAGTACCCACCTTATATTCTAGTTTTGACATGGATTGGTGAATTTTTTGACATTTCTTGGTATCTTTTATTTTGTAAATAAATTGTAGTAATTCAAAGTGTATATTAAAGGAATGAAGTTCTAACTTTTGTTGTATTTGTTCTCACTCTAAGAAAGTGTATCATGTTGTAGTAAGAGACATGAATTGAATTCCACATACATTCTCTAATTTTCATTAATTTTTTGAATTTTGAAATACATGCTTGAGGGCAAGAAAAGAAAGAAAATAGAATTCAAAGTTCAAAATAAAATAAAATTCCTTTGAGCACCTAGATCTCACATTCAAATGATAACAATATTGATTCAAGATTTAGTTGGATGTAATACAAGTGATGTTAGAGCTTAAGGGAGTGAATTCAAAAGTTTTTTTAAGCTAGGTAGTCTTTTGTTATATTTTACACACTCATGTCCCCTACCTATGGGTGATTTTGTATTTTCCAAACTAACCACTTTGAAAATTCATGAAAATTATATATTTTAAATCCTGATAATTTAATTCCACTTAGGTTGGGTTTGTGAGAAAAGTGCACATTTATGAAAAGTAAATCCTTGTCACATACTTCATTCTATGTACCTAAATTGTAAATCACAAAATAAATTGTTGTTGGTTTGTCTTAGAGCTTCTTTAGTGCACAACCTCTATTCATTCCTCAACAAAATTGCTAACTTTTCACCATTTATAATTAGAACTATAAATTTTTATCATTCGAACCACATTCCAAAGTACTTTGAATTGGTACAATAAAATTCAGATTTAGATGTTGGACAATGAAAATGAACCACTTCAATAGCTAACTAAAAGGCAAAGTTATAGAAGTTTTGATAAGCTGCAGTTACCAAAGCATAGTAGTTGGGAATGCAATTGGCATGATTTTGCTTTGATAAGTATGATTTGCCTAAACCTCTACAATTTCTATCTTTTACTATACCTAAATTTTGAAGCAATTTTTTTTAACTATCAATGCCCAAATTTGAGTTTTCTTGCATCTATTCCCAAGTGTTAGGGGATGTGTTTCCAATGATGAAAATTTAAAGTTCTAATTATAAACATGTGAAAAGTTAGCAATTTGTTGAGGAGTGCATTGTGGTTGTGCTATGAGGATGCCCTCAAGATAGGTATCCCCCCAATTGCACTGTGTACATCTCCCCCAAACCAATATGTACGTGTGTTGAAGAAAGTTAACCCCTAGAGGACCAAATTGTGTTTTTTGGCAACATAGAAATTTTGGGTAGGTGCGTGTGACTAGAGATTTCTATATTTTTGGCCCAAATTTTGATAGAAGGTGTGGACAAGGAATATCTTTCATGTGCACAAAATTTCAAGACATTTGGAAATATGAGTCAAAAGTTATGGCCTAATATGTAGTTTGTTTTTCAACTCAGGCAATCCATGCAGATCTGAAAAAATCATTTTTTTTCCAAAACAAAAATTTGAAATTGGTTTTCTAAATTTATATATACATTGAAAGCTTTTAATCATTCCATTTTGATCAATGAGTCAAAAGTTATAAGGTATTTTAGTTTGCAAGCAATTATGGATTTTCTACCCCAAAATAAACTTTGAAGTCTTTTACTGAACTCAATTTTCAATATTTTTGGAAAAAAATAAAAACATTAGGTGAATATTGTTTATTACAACATTACGACCATTGGGATTGGCATTTTTTGTTTCCATAAATAAATTGTTAATAATTTAGTATTTTGAACTATTCTCTACATTTTTCTACTTACTATTTTTTTCCTATATGTCGTACAATTTCAAATGATCTAAAAGTTTTCAAGCATGTATCCATCATGCCTTGAAGAATGAATCCAAAGAGTTGCAATCATTTTGAACAATTTTTCATATAAATGTGACCTTGTGAAGTTCAACTAACCCATTTTTTGCAGGGACAAAAAAATGATTTTTGTCACTTCAAATGCTAATATCTTGCAATCTACATACTGGAAATTTCTGAAATTTTTACCACATCTCTTAAAACTAGTGTACTTCAAGATCCGATGGTTACATGTGTCCAAAAATGTTTTTTTTTTTTTTAATTCTAAAACTTGTATAAGAAATGGGAGTTTGGGAGTGTTTTTGATGAAAGCATAGTCAAGGAACTTTAGGAGTTAATGATTCTACAACTTCTACCCCAAAAAAACTTTGACCCTTCCTAACTTTTGCATACGGTATCCAAATGCTGCATTCTTTGGTGCGTTGGAACCTCATTTCACTTGCTAACAAATAAATCAATGAAAATTCGACCAGGCCAATACCAGTAACACTCATCACAGTAGCCGAAAGCAGCTCCTTCAGGGCAGTACCACCTTCAGCTTCTTCATTTGCAAGTCCTGTTAAGTTATGAGTGGTTTTTTTTTGCCACTCACTCATCAGTAGTCCGCCAGCCCTCACTAATAAGTTAGAGCCCTGGTGCTGCTGCAGCAGCAGCTTTCAACCCCACCACGGTTAACTTATTACTTGGTTGTTTGCCAGTGCTAGAAATACACAACTGCCTGTCTGGCTCGGCTGGACTGCAGTTGCGTATAAGTTAATTTCACCCCTTCAGGTGGATTCCTGTCACAGCCATTGATCAAGGCATTGGTTCCTGACACTTTTTCTCACTCTCCAACCCGTCTCTACAAACCTCGCAGACACTGCAGCATTCACGTCACCATGCCCTTGTCTAGCATGGATCCATAATAACTTATGATAACTTAACTTACATTTCAGGAGCTGATGGAGGCGAAGAAGAAGATGATGATGGTCCATCAGCTGTTCTCACTTTGCAATTGGTAATACGATGGGAACCCATTTGTACCAACCAAATGGGGAAGTTGAATGTTGTAAAATCATGGTATGATCATAGAAACCATTAGAAGAGTTTTGGGGGTCCAGAAGCCTGCTTCGGGCTTGTTCCCCCACAGCTATTCCCCGCAGTGAGGGGAACGGCCCACTGTCAGAATTTTTTTTTTTATAAAAAAAAAAGAAATTTAGTCTCCAAATGTAAAAAATTAAAATAATTTAAAATTAAAATAATAATTTTGGGTCAATGACGTAGTAGGGTCTCAGCCACATCAGACCGTTGCGTCAAACCTGTTTCTTGCGTTCGCAGACTGTGATAACTCACAAGCATCCAAAGGCCCCAAAAATCCTCTAATGACACAAATCTCAGTAGAAGCATCAAAACAGTTGCAGTGTGTCCTAGTGGAATAACTTCATCAATGGATGGGTTACTTTAACCCTAAAGTGCTCCGACGTTCATATTCTAGATGATGAATGAAGGGTTTATAGGCACTGTGGAGTCCAACCAACTTCTCATTCGTCAAATATAATACTTAAATCTTAAAAAGACAACCTTCTTTATGACAAATTTCATGAAATTGCAATCAATGATATTTTTGTAAAAAAATGTAAGCAAAAATGTGCAAAAAATTGTAAAAGGATTGAGGCATTATAGGATTAATGGACTTATCATCAAAGGGCTTGTGGAGTTATTGGAGGAAGTTTGACTATTTCAATAAACTTCCTTTCAACATTTGCCTTTAACCCTCCCTCGGACATTTAATCAACTACAATTTGTTAATTTAATCCATGGTATTGATTAGTAGCTAGTTGTATCTCACCCTATTCCATGCATTCAAGCACTGTTGAGTTTTTTTTCTCGGACAAATGGTTATGTGGCCTTTCTTTCAAGAAGGTTTTAAGTTCATGGCTTCTTCATTGGGGGGGGGGGGGGGGGGGGGGGGGGGGCGGGGAATTGAAGGAGGTTAATTTTGAGTATGTAATTTTTATATGCAATTTTTGTATGTGTTGGCTCTACACAATAGATGAAATGAGGTTTTGGAAACATTGTGGCAACAAAGTGTAGGGCCATCATTACAATTTGGCATTTTTTAATACATTTACCCCCTTTTTCTATAGGCTCAAAGCTATCTATTTTTTTGGAGAAAATTGGGCATTTAATTGTCTAAAAAAAACCATGCATTCAAGTATTGTTAAACATGTTCAAATTGCACAACCAAAATACCTTATGGGCAAGGTAAAAATGAGAGACAAAAATTTAGAAGCTATCCACACAAAGGCTTGACTTCTCCTTTGCAATACTAGAAAAGAACAATTGAAATTTTGGAATATGCAGATGTTAACCCTATGAGAAGTTCTTTAACCTTTCATGGAGCTTTTTGAAAGCTTAGGTAAGTTTAAATGAAGTCAATTTTGAGAAAATGAAAGACATTAGAGGATTTTTGACGTCAAGAGAAGACTGCAAGTTCCCCAACCCTGAAAACAATGTGAACGCAGTTAGCAATGCAATTTGACGTGGCCAAGAGAGTGCCACAATATTTCCCCCAAAAAATTTCAATTTCAATTTTTTGGCATTTTAAGAATTTATTATTATTATTATTATTATTATTATTATTATTATTATTATTATTTTGATAGCTAGCTATACACTTTGCTTCAAGGGGACAATGATAGTCACATGCCTGAAATAGGTTGATATTGCCTTCAAATCTCCCCTAATGGAAGTTCTTACCAAAGATGCAAATTTCTATAAGCTTTTTGAAAATGTAAATTTTTTTCCAATCAAATGCCCCAAGTCAAAAGTTATAGGTCTCGAAAGTTTGCAAGACATTGTAAACAATTTGCTAGTAGATAAGGTAGGTAGGCAAGCAAGTTGTGAATTTTTTCCATTAACTTTGAACACTTACATTTCACAATCTATAGAGCCAAATGGGTTGAAATGTTTTCCACCCATTCTTGTAGTAATTAAGAGAAATAACTTAAAGTATGGTCGGTAATGAAAATAAAATAAAATACTCTTTTTCCAATTTTTACTCAATGCACTAGGAATGACAATTTGAGAACAATTTGAAAACCATCAATACAAATTCTAGTATTAATTCTTCAAAGATATAAATTATAAATTTTTTATTTTTTACATGAATAAAAGAAGGAAAGATTTGTATTGACTATTAGTATTTTGATTTTTCCAAAAAGAATTTTTTGAAAAAATTAGAATCTTGCTCATGTTGTTGTTGTAGGAGCCATCCTTTCAAAGCAAGATGTTTTGGGGTATGTTAGACACCCATGTTATCTTTAAAATTTGGCATGCAAGTAACTAACATCAATGCCTATATAATAGTTTGAGTTCCTAAGGTTAGATAGTGCCTATTTCTCCACAAAGGTGAGCCAAACTATGTTGGCCTTGTTGGGTGGGGCCTCAAAATTTATTTTCTTCTAACTTCAAACATTATAATCTTACAATTTACGCAATCACAAGGTTGAAATTTTTTTTCCACCTATTCCTTTAGTAGTCTAGTATAGATTTGTACAATAAACATTTTGAAAAATGTTTTTATATATCAATTATGTTCAATGCACTAAAAATGAATATACTTTTAGGGGTTAATATTTGAAAATAATGCAAAAGTACACATTTGAATATGGAGGTGGGCAAATGGTCTAGTTAGTATGATTCACTTCATTGGATTACTAACCAAAGTCATTATATTATACTAAAAGCCTAGGGTTTTCTAGGGCTTAAAAACATCATTGCTTTTGAAGTGTTATAGATCTAAATGTCATTAAGGTATAGAAATCTCAATGGTGCAATCTTGTAGTGTATGAGTTGTAGATGACGTAAATCAAATTTGGAATCATTTGGCCACAAAATTGCAAGATTATAATGTTTATTGTGGAAAAAGGATGCTGAAATTTTGCTTGCAACACATTTGGAGGTGAAATTTGATTTCTAAACCTACTCAAATGAAAAAAATTTGAATCATAATTAAAGTGATTTGAAACTAGCATACAAACATATCAATGAAAGAAAATATCATTCAATTGACTCATTGTGTCAATAAAATGGCTTTAGAATGCCAAAAAATAGCAAGAAAAAGTTTCAAAAAACATATGCAAGGTTGAACCTCTTTCTACTAAAATGCTTCTCAACCACTCATAACTTCTTAACTGATATTAAATATTAGCCATATAAACTAGACTAGTATGTGCAACTTTCCCAAAAAATTTACATTGGAAACAAACATTATATGAAGATGAAATAAGCCACAAAAGTTCAATGTAATAAAAAAAAATCTGGATTTTGAAATACCTCTCGATGTATTTTCCATGATGTTTCATTTCATTAAGGATTCAAGGACCCCTACTTCATTAGTACACAATGTTCTGTAACTATGTTTTAAAATGAAAATATTGATGTGCTTGGACACTCAAATTTCAAACACATGTATATTACTTATTATTAACCCCTAAAGGATTGAGGCCTTTTTTCTGCCTAAAAACAATGAAAACTGCCAATTCTATAACAAAGAGTAAAAAAAGAATTTAATTGTTTGTTTTTTCACATCTAACTGTAGGATCTTACACCCCACTAGTATAAAAAAGTGTGGAAAAAATTTCGGAATTTTTTACCGCACAAATTGCAAGATATTTGCATTTAAAGTGAAAAAAACAAGTTTTTCAGCACATTGTGAGACTGGATTTTTTTACTTTGAACATTTTTAACTGAAAATTTTTGCACTAAAAAGTTTTGAGCTTTAAATCTTTATAGTGGAGAATTGAGTTGAGAGTCTGGAGAAAAAAATAAATTGTTAAGTAGAAGTAGGTACGAGGTAGAAGGAAAATCTAAAATATTCATATATTTTAGATGGAATTAAAATGCACTAATTTCAATGGTGAGATTGTTCTATCAAGTAAACTAAACCATGAAAAATTAAAAAATTTGAAAATTTTGAAAAATTGCATTCAGAAATGAATCCTACAAGTTATTTTTTTCAAGAAGATGTTCTAACTACCGGAAAAACAAGAATGTCCATAACTTTCTCATAATGAAATGAATCAAAGCTTTTCGGATAGAAAAAAATATAATCTATGAGGAGTTTTTAAAAAAAAAATAAACTCAAATGTTTTCAAATTTGCTGCCCGGACTGCCCCCCTTCCCCTTCCCCCCCCCTCATCCCGTTGTTTGAGCTTATTTGGTCATAACTATTGTTCCTAGGAACCGATTGTGAAAAAAATTGTACTCTCATAAAGCTTATCAATTTTTCTATCTTCAAAAAAAGTATCAAAAAATCACAACAAAAATTCAGCCTGTAGGTACCTGCCCAAAATCCCATTTGTCTCACAAAGGGACAATGGTCCTTTAGGGATTAATGGGTATTAGACTGTGACATATAAAAGGTCTACAGTATAACCACCCACTACCAACGAGGGACCCATATCCAACATGCATGGTTGAAAATAGTTGCAACTAAGGCTGAAACCAATTTCCAAGCAAAGTATAGAATGTGTTTTTTCTCCTTTTTCAAAGTTGGGACTAACCAAGTCATCAAAATTTACATTACCTTGGTTTACGATACTGCTCCAAAACACATATGGAATCCCTAAAAAAAGTCCAGTATGAATGATTCTACCATAAGTGAAGGTTAAATATTTCCAGTTAGAAATTTCCCAGTCCAGTGAAGTGCGTCATCTTTGAACCAATTGAGGTAACTTTGAGAGCCCACCTTTGAAGGTACCACCTGCCTGCGGTGCGCTTAAGCTTTATATGAGTCATCCACAGACAACGCTACCAGTAACTTTGTACTGTACATGTGTTCAGCACATCTTTGAGAAACATGGAGCTTTTGAACATTTCTGGCATTCTCAGCTAAAAGGCAACTCTGGAATTAATGAATGAACCCTCACCGACCGACTGGCTTTGGCTTTTCACAAAAGAGCCCAAAATGGACACTTTCTAGTGACATAGAAAAAACATTTCTCAAACTTCCAACTGTACAAATTTATAGTAGACTACTAAAAGAATATGTGGAAAAAAATTCAACCCATTTAACCTCATACATTGTAAGATTATAGCATTTGAAGTTAGAAGGAAAAATAAATAAATTTGAGTCACGTGTGCCCAAATGGGTCGACATAGTTTGACTCAACTTTGTGGATAAGGAGGCACTCTCTTATTTTAGGAACTTATTTGCATGCTCATTTTCAAAGATGATAGAGGTGTTTAACCTTTAAAGAATTGAAGTGTTTTGGGGTTCGAAACTATATTAAATTTTTTATACCCAAAGCAAGTCTAGAATCTTCACATGTATTTTTTCATTGACAAATTCAATGGTTATCACTTTACATTCAACGGTTATCAATTTTGATATTTTAGTTATTATTGATTGCCCTTTCATACCATCATTAATGTTTTAGTATCCTATTTTTTCCACAATGCAGGAACACTACTACAAAATGCACTAACCAAAACAACAAAATTTTAATTTTAATTTGTTGATTACATTTGTTGTTTAGGACGCATTTTTTTTAGACAAAATTCAATTGAAATTTGTTGATTTTTTCTCTTGATTTGGACAATTCCGGAAAGAAAAAGCAAAATTTTTTTATTGCCTAAAAATCTTGGACAATTTTTCAAAAAGCTTTGAACTAAGAAAAGCTGTAAAATCAAGCTAGCTTTCATCTCCAAAAATCCGTTTGTAATTTTGAGTCTGAAATAAAAAGTTATAGACAAAATTCAGAGAAGATGTTTGAAAACGTCAAAAAAAATGTCCCTTTCAATCCCTCTCTGAACTTTGCCTATAACTTTTGACTAGAGACTTAAAATTACAAACAGATTTTTGGAGATGAAAGCTAGCTTGATTTTACAACTTTTCTTAGTTCAATGTTTTTTGAAAAAAATGATTAAACTATGAAAAAATGGACACCAAAGTCTGATGATATTAAAAAATAATGAATTGTGAATGATTAAGTTGTTTTTTTAAAAATTTGTTGTACATAGAATTTCAGCCATGGTGTTTTAAACATTTGTAAGTCAAAATTATGTACTTGTATGCCTTTCAAATTTTAGAATTATATTTACAATCTTGTTCAAAGTATGTATAAAGAATCTTAGACCCATTGGATCTAATTGCCATGGTTGTTCAAAACTACCCAATACTAAGAAATGACCTTTTGAGACATAAATATTTAATTGCAATTTGGATTGGTTTGAAATTCTCTAGGCATCAAGCTAGCAAAGAAACAAAACTTTGTTAAAAAATTTCACAAGAATTGTATTCAATAATTATTGCACTTGAAAGGGCTTGTCCAAAAGTAGAAAATGGCTTGAAATCATGCTTTAGGACCTTGTTGATCTTGTCCTATTGCTATGATACAAGAACATTCCAAAATCTTGTGAATATAATACGCGAAGTTCAAAGATTTTAAAAGATTCCAAAAGGTTTTAAAAGATTCTAAAAGATTCCAAAAGATTCCAAAAAGATTTTGAATCCCCGAAAATTTTGTTGATTTGGACATTGGACTATTTAAATCAACATAAAGTTGCAGCCATTTTGTTGACTTTTACAAAAAGTTCAAAAATTGGTGAAAATGGTCATTACAATACTGCAATGAACAAAAATCAATTGATTTTCTGTTGATTTGGTTATGGTTTTCTTAGTAGTGAAACTATGCTGAATAAATAGGCAATTAGTTTTTTTCATTTGAATAGTAGGCTAGGCAGTGCATACAACATGTCGTTTGTCATGAAGAGTGGAGGCGGACACCCAGGCCACTCTTCCAATTCATAGTTGTCTTCTGAGTTGCCCTCCCACTCATGGGTTGGTTGCAAAATTTTGTATTGCAATATAAACAAAAGTGCTCGTACTGCCCATTTATGAAAAAGAACAACATGTTAGGTCATATCGTCTAGTCCATATTTCCAAATCACTTAAAATTTAATTCACACGAAAGATATTCCTCATTCACAATTTCTATTAAATTTTGGGCAAAAAATATGCAAATGCACGCTTACACGTACCTATCCAAAATCGGTATGTTGCCAAATTATGAAGGTTGGTCGTTTACGAATTAAACTATTAGAGTACACCTTCCTCAAATTTTAGTATAAGAAACATTACTAAATTGTTAAAAATTTAGTTATGGGATTGAAAAATGCCAATCCCTATGGTTGTAATGTTGTAATAAACAATCTATAAAAGGGTTTTATTTTGTTTCAAAAATATTGAAAATTGAGTTAAATAAAGGACTTCAAGGTTATCTTAGAGTAGAAATTTTACAACTACTCACAAACTAAAACTCCTCATAACTTTCATCTCATTAATGAAAATGGAATGATTTAAAGCTCTCCATGTATATATAAATTTACAAAACTAATTTCAAATTTCTATTTCTTAAAAGAGTGATTTTTAAAGAATTTTTTTGAGTTGCCTAGTCTACCACTAAGCAATGAAATTACATATCACAATCATGTAGTCAAAAGTTATGAAAATTGTTGGGCCTTAAAACTACTCCTTGGGCACATGTTCTGTGAAAATTTTAGAGACAAAAAATGGAAATTTCATTTGTAGTGAGCAACTCAAAATTGCTATGTTGTCAAAAAAATATAGTTTAGTCTTTCAAAGGTTAACTCCTAAAGAACTAGGCATTTAAATTTTGAACAATAAATGAAAGCAAACATATTCCAAGTACACAAAAATGCATTTTTTTCATCCATCGAATTTTTGGATGATTCTTGTATTGAGTTTTTTAATATATGTATGATGTAGATTCTAAAGACTTTGTTTTGCAAATAGTTTATTTTCAAATAATTACTGGTAAGTTTGACCTCAAAATGTAACCATTTCTATTCAAAAAATGACCCTTCAAAAACGACAATAAAATTGAAATCTTCAAAAATCACTATGATTAAAACTTAACATTTTAAACTTGAAGGAAAGAAATTCTTGTTAAAATCACAATATTCAATCTACAAACAATTTTAGAAGGAATTTCCAATTTTAACTTCAAATTTTATTGAAAAATATTGGTATAATTGATCTAACTACATGGATGTCATATTTGAATCATATTTAACCCCTAAAATTCCTTGACTATGTTTTTGTCAAAAACACTCCAAAACTGCCATTTCTTATACAAGTTTCAAAATTTAGAAAAAACAACATTTTTGGACAGATGTAATTGTAGGATCTTATAGTGTACTGGTTTGAAAAGATGTGGTAAATTTTCCAGAAATTTCTATTGTGTAGATTGCAAGATATTAGAATTTGAAGTGACAAAACTCATTTTTTTGTCCCTGTGGAAAATTAGGCAACTGAACTTCACAAGGTCACATTTGTATGAAAAAATGTTCAAAATGATTGCAAATCTTTGGATTCATTCTTAAAGGCATGTTGGCTACATGCTTGAAAAGTTTTAGATCATTTGAAATTGTACAACATATAGGAAAAAAATAGTAAGTAGAAAGATGTAGAGAATAGTTCAAAATACTAAATTATTAACAATTAATTTATGGAAACAAAAAAATGCCAATTTCAATGGTTGGAATGTTGTAATAAACAATCTTCACCTACTATTTTTATTTTTTTCCAAAAATATTGAAAATTGAGTTTAATAAAACTTCAAAGTTTATTTTGGGGTAGAGAATCCATAATTGCCTACAAACTAAAACACCTCGTAACTTTTGACTCATTGATCAAAATGAATGATTCAAAGCTTTAAAATGTATATATAAATTTAAAAAATCAATTAAAAATTTGTTCTTTTGAAAAAAATGACTTTTTTAGATCAGCCCGGATTGCCCGAGTTGAGAAACAAACTACATATTAGGCCATAACTTTTGACTCGTATTTCCAAATGTCCTGAAATTTAGTGCACATGAAAGATATTCCTTGTCTACACCTTCTATCAAAATTTGGGCCAAAAATATGGAAATTTTTAATCAAACTCACCTACCCAAAATTTCTATGTTGCCAAAAAACACAGTTTGGTTCTTTAAGGATTAACATCCCCTCATCTTCAAGGGGTTAACATACCTAAAATCATCTTGTACTAGGAGGATGTTCACCCTCTTAAAGCAAGACTTCAATTTTTTCTAAGATATTTTTTTTCGAAGCATCAAAATCCAAGCAATCAACACAAAACTTTCCTTCTCTTAATAAAGTATAGAATAGAAAACTCATAATTTAAAAAGCTATCATAAATTTCCACTAGAATTTGTGCTTTTGATTTTTGAATTGCCATTTCTAGTGCGTTGAGTAAAATTGGGAAAAAAATTCAAGAAAAAATAATTTTAAGTATTTAAAATTAGCATTGAAAGGGTGAGATTTATCACCAAGGTACTTTGCCAAAAATGATTTGATTTATGAACTAATAGATGCATTTTTTATTTCTATAGTAATCATAAAAGTCACCTATTGACTACTTTTGGGCTTATATAGAGTTTGAGGATTTGAGGATTTAGGTTAAGAAAACACTATTATCTTTTAGGATACCACCTACATGTTAGGATCTTTCTAGAAATTGTAAATTTTTGTATATTCCATATGGATTCAAAAAGGTTCTCTTTTGAACATGTTTAGACATTGAGAAATATTCTTCTATTATCTCTGTTGTTATCACTTTTCAAGAAAGTTGCCCAAATTCTCTTATTTTTGTTCTATATAATGTTTTAATGCTTTTCACATTTTTCTAATAATTTGAGCATCAAAGCATTTTTCTAGGAGATTTTTATTAAATTATTATTTTTCAACTTAAGGAGACTTTTTTCCTTGTGCTTAATATTTTAATAATACAATATTTAGAGTGTTCTACTAATTTTTCATGAAAAATTGAAAAATTGATGAAGGTTAGTGTAAGTTTTGGTAATATTCAGTTTGATAGTGAATTTTTTGGAACAATTATGTGCATCATGAACTCTAGTCTTCAAACAAAAAATCAAACCCCAAAATGCGTTATATGGCTAAAAAGTATAAGTTGAATGCATTGTCCATTTCCACAAATATTTCAAATGCCAAGGCATTAAGATATAGCAATGGTCCATGTTGCAATCTATATTCTTTCTACAATGGTTGATGCAATCCCATACTCTCAATTCCAAAAAACAATTCAAATATTGTGAGAATCAATATCATTTACATGTATGGGGAATTTCGTTAAAATGGTAGGAAACTATTTTGGCAGAAGGTTGAAAATCTCAGCAAAAAATGGAATTGTTTTTGGGATGGAGTTGTGGATTTTGCTAGTTTTATGAATAAATCGGCATGCCTACGCCTTCCATGCGCACATAGGGTAGTGTTTTGTGGCCGCATTTGGTAGAAAACTCTCTTTTGCCACTATACAAATGGCATCTGGAATATCACCATTTTAATGAAATTGCCTATATATTTGTCAAATCTTTGATATTTCAATTTCTATAAATGTCAATTTCCTTGAATTTTCATGTACAACAATTTGAAATGATGTATACCAACATGATGAGGCAAAGAAAAGTCTTTTCAAAGTTATAAAAGAATTGACAAAAGATAAAGTAACTCCAAATCATGGTGAACAAAACCAAGTTTTAGACATGGCTAACTTTGAAATTAATTTATTTCAACTCACAACTAATTTTTTTTCAAACTTCCATGGTAACATGCAGTATGTTGCACAATACAACTTCTATATATGTACTTTCAAACTTGTACATTGATGTTTATGATATGGTTGTTCAAATGAAACTATTCCAAATTTGTACTTAGTTTTGTTAGTCATTGCACTCACAGAATTGCCAAACATTAGCACTCTCTAAAAAAGGGATATTATTCATATTTGATTCAATTTTTGAATTTGTAACAATAGGATCATATTTTTGGCTAGCTAGTACAAGAATCATATATAAAAAAATTGGTATTATAAGGAATAATATATGTGTGAGAACAACCTTGCAAAGTGAAGCAAAAATGTTTTTTAAAAAAAATTGGTCAAGCTTTTGAGGATGTGGCTTTTTTTTTTGACACCTATAACTCAAATTAGATTTATAAAAAAGATATAGGAACTTTATATTTGAGTAGATCCTCATATTAGGAATAAGTATGGAAAATTTCAAAATAAAATGATCTTGCACTTTGCCTACCTAATTTGGGAATCAGAACAAAAAAATTATATATTTTTTTAATCATTGAATTACCATAAAAATGAAATTCCGATAAGTTAGTTTATTTTCCTAATTTCGGTAAATACATGACAGATAAAAAAAACAAAATATGATACCTCATTTTATATGACCAAATTTCTTATTATTTATTACAACTTGCAAAGTGCTTTGGGAATTAAGATTGGATAAAATGTAGCTATAAAATCTTCAAAATACTTAATCCCTAAAGGACCAAGTTGCATTTTTTGGCAACATAGAAATTTTAGGCAAGTGCTTGTGACTAGAGATTTTCATGTTTTTGGCTCAAGTTTCAATAGAAGCTATGGAAAAGGAATATCTTTCATATGCATTGAATTTTAGGACATTTGGAAATATGAGTCAAAAGTTATGGCCTAATATGTAGTTTGTTTCTCAATTTGGGTAATCAAGGCAAGTCTGAAAAAATCATTTTTTTAGAAACCCAAATTTGAAATTGGTTTTCTAGTTTTATATATACATAGAAAGCTTTGAATCATTCCATTTTGATCAATGAGTCAAAAAAATTATGAGGTGATTTAGTTTGTGGTCAGTTATAGAGTCTCTACTCCAAAATAAACATTGAAGTCTTTTATTGAACTCAATTTTCAATATTTCTCCAAAAGAATAAAAACAATAGATAAAGATTGTTTATTACAACATTACAATCATTGAAATTGTCATGTTTCAATTTCTTAAATAAATTGTTAAAATTTTAGTATTTTGAATCATTCTCTAGATCTCTCTACTTAATATTCTTTTTCCTATATATTGTACAATTTCAAATGATCTAACTTTTTCAAACATGTAAACAACATGCTTTGAATAATGAATCCAAAGAAGCATGACCATTTTGAACATTTTTTCACACAAATGTGACCCTGTGAAGTGCAACTACCCATTTTTTTTTGTCACTTTAAATGCTAATATCTTGCTATCTACAAAGTGAAATTTTTTCCACATCTTTTCAAACTAGTAAACTATACGATCCTATGGTTACATATGTCCAAAAATGTTTCTTTTCTAAAATTTGAATCTTGTACAAGAAATAGTAGTTTTAGAACATTTTTTGCAAACACATAGTTAAGGAACTTAAGAGCTAAGGAAAAAGTATTTTATTGCATTCGAGGTTGAGTATGTATTTGAGTTTCAAATTTTATTGTGTTCCATGGAAAAGCATGTTAATGAGCTTTACAAAATCGTACCTTCTAGTTATTTCAAAATCATGTCCTTTGCTTGGCAAAAGATTTCAAACATAAAATTTCAAAATATTTTGTATCATTTTCCAGCTATTGGTGGAGCTTGCAATTAATGGTGATCACTTAAATGAGAGTAGTCTTCAAAGAATTATAACAATGGATACTTCAATCCCTTAAGTTTGTCCCTTCTTTCTAGTGGCAACAATCTCTTTAACTGTTAAAGTTGTTTTGTCTTTAGAGGACCAAAATGCTTCAAAATACTCATACCCAATGTAAAGCCATAATCTCCATTAATATTTTTTTAACATATTCAACTATAGAATTTTTTTATTAACTTGTTCAGGTACACTGTTCCAAAATTTTAGAGTGAATATCTTCACCTATTACAAATTCATTATGCTTGAACAGATTTAAAATGTAGGCTTTTCTAGTCCTTCTAAAAGGTGAAGCTTTTTTCTTTTAAAATTTGTCCTATATCTTGTGTATTTTAATCAATATGTTGAAGATGTTTTGAAAATATGTGGAAATAATTTAACCAAAAAATCTTTCATATTCATCTTCAAAAAAATTATAAAGTGGAAGATGGTACCAATCAAAGAAAAATCTAAAACACCAATAACTTTTACAAGAAATTGAGAATTGTTAATCCCAATGGTGAGAATGTTTTTAGTAAACTATCAATATCCTTTTTTTTCTATTTTTACTTGATTTTTTTTTAAATGAATGCAAAAGACAACTTTATATATTTTTTTTACCTTTGTTGCCCTTAAAATAAAACTCCTTGTGACTTTCACCTCATTATTTGGAATTGAATAGTTTGAATGTTTTTGAATGGTATCAATCTATTCAATACAAACATAACAATTAATCTTTTTCTTAGAAAAATAGTTTTTTCTTCCTGGTTGATATTGAAATGAAAAAGACTTCTAACTTTTGTAGTAATTATAGTGGAATGTTAGTAAACAAAAACTTCACGCTTAAATTGTGATGATGAGCATCCATCCTAAAATAATCTTGCAGAAAATCTAAATTATGGAGTTCCTAAATTCTCTAAAAAGCCCAAATTGGACTCTTTGTTCAAGAGGGGTTAATTTGCTGAAAGTTTAGTGCATGTCTAAATTGAACAAGAAAGTAAAGTCAAATCCAAATGAAAAGTAAAGTAATTTGTTAGTAATAAATAATTTATGCAACAACAAATTAAATAGTATGTAATATAAGAAAATTGATTTATGAAGCTCCAGGAAGTCTTACGGCATGCACTAGTGGCCATGCCTCATTTGTAAAAATGGAATTAATTTTTAAAATTACTAAAACTTAAGAAAGCAATGCATGCCATGACTTTGAAAATATCAAAGTAAGGAAATTTGGTCTAGTTTTAGAAGGTTTGGTTGGGATTAGACTGTTGTCATGTGACAACATGTTCTATACTAATGTTACACAAAGATAAAATATTCACTCGTGTATTTAATAGTAGTGAGAAAGAGGTTTTGAAACATCAACTATAGAGTTGGTAAATAGTACCAAAATGCCACATTTTACTACTTTGGGATTATTTAGTGAATTATGGACAAAACATTTGGAGATCTCCAACTATTTATCTCTCAATGTTTATATGGATCTTTGGATGTTTTGCATAGATATTTTGATGTTTTGTATAGTCTCTTGATGATCATTTCTTTTTTATTATTGTTTCTAAACTTTTGAAAGTCTAAATTGAAGAAGTTAACCCCTAAAGGTTGGAGACTATGTTTTCACCAAAAATGCTCCAAAACTGCCATTTCTGATACAAGCATCAAATTTTAGATGAAAAAAATTTTTGGACACATTTAACCATAGGATCTTGTAGTAAACTATTTTGAAAAGATGTGGAAATTTTTTTAGAATTTTCTACCGTGTAGATTGCAAGATATTAACATTTGAAGTGACAAAAACCACTTCTTTGACCCTGTGAAAATATGGGCGATTGAACTTCACAAGGTCACATTTGTATGAAAAAATGTCCAAAATGATGGTTACTCTTTGGATTCGTTTTTCAAGGCAAGTTGGCCACATGCTTAAAATTTTTTAGATCATTTGGAATTGCACAACATATAGGAAAAAATAGTAAATAGAAAGAAGTACAAAGTGATTCAAAACACTAATTTGTTAAGAATTTCATTACGGAATTGAAAAACTCCAATCTCAACAATGGTAATGTAGTGATAAACAATCTACATCATATCTTTTTATTTTATTTTTTAAATATTAAAATTTGAGTTAAATGAAGGATTCCAAAGTTTATTTTTGAGTAGGGAATCTATGACTACCTGCAAACTAAAACACCTCATAACTTTCATCTCATAAATCAAAATGGAATGATTCAAAGCTTTTCACGTATATATAAATCTAGAAAATCAATTTCAAATTTTTATTTTTGAAAAAAGTGATTTCTTAAGAAATTTTTGGGTTGCCCGTTGAGCATTGAAAATTACATATCATGCAATAACATTTGAATGATGTAGTCAAAAGTTATGAAAATTATTGGACCTTAAAGCTACCCCTCGGGCATATGTGTGAAAATTTCAGCAAAAAACACTAAAAACTCCATTTGTAGTGAGCTGCCCAAAATCGCTATGTTGCCAAAAAAAATGTAGTTTAAACCTTTAAGGGTTAAATGTGGCATCAAAGGCTAGCATGGGCATTAGTTTGGTAATCTGATCGACCTTTGACGTTGTAAGTTACTACTCATGACTTCATTTCTTCTACTAAAAAATACAAACAAATTAAATTTTTTTTTTTTTGGCATGATAGAATCAATTGTTTCAGAAATACACATAAAAAACTTCAATAAGTAAATTCTATATAACAAAATTAAAAAGACTTAAATTTTTTTGAGGTACCTTTCTAGAATGGAGCAAGCCAATGTCATTTAATAAATTTACCAAAGAGACAAGGCAATATGCTAGTGTCGGAGCATCCACACTATAGCCCTCAACACATTTGAGATTCTCCAACTTTGGATATTAACCTATGAATGCCCCAACGCCTCAAATTTGACCTCCCAAAATTGAAAGATTGTCATATTTAACTACTATAATCTTTTCAATGGTACGACCAAATCATTTGTCCATTTTCCTGCAGCTCGGGCATGTCTCCGCTACGGATTAGTGTAGTTAGTTTTCATGGATCTTGTCTTGGGTGACAAATTTGATTGGAATGAGTTGAAAAGGGTCTAGATTTTGGTAAACCCACATTGGGTGCTCAAGGGGTAAGTGTATCATCATGCATCATAATCAAAAGGTTCTCATGGCATTCAATCCTAACATGTCAAGCAATAGCAATGGCCTTTGAAATCACTCTTCATCCTAAGTTCAACAAGCTTTATCCTATATTCTACTTGGTGATTGATCAATCAACTATTTATAGGACATATTTGGTGAGTAAGAATAGGAGATAAGAATACCAAGGATTCTTCAATAATAGATGTAAACTTTTTAGCATACAAAATTTAGTTCCTATGAATACAAATGCTCTCTCATAACTCATCTATATTTCCAAGAGAATTTCATTAAATTTTTTTTTTTAAAAAGCATCTAGAAATACTTCACAATGCTAGAAAATAATTTATTTCCTTTTCATCAAGAGTTTTGATAAATGCTAATTGACAGCCCGTGGTATCCTTCACCCAAGCCTTCCTTCCTTGTAAATAAATGACATTGTTGTACCTATCATTCCCATTTGCCCAACATGATTCAATCATTCCCATCCATGGACACTAGTTAATATGACATAGCTGGAGTTAATTTGAATGACATGGGTTGTTGGGTACCAGCGTCCTCGCCAAAAGGCCAAACTGATCATAAGCTTAGATTGATAGATGTCCACCACAGGAAAGTACTTCGACAAATTAAGTTATAATAGGCACGATCTTGGCAAATTTGGTAGATGATCAATGTCCTCTCCTGGAAGTACTACTTCAACCAATTTAAGTTATAATAACGTTGGCATGTTCTTGCAATTGGGGGAAGCAAGTTGACTGGATGCCCGACTAGGTGAGCTCAATGATGCCGGGGGGTCATTGAAGGACCGAGGCAACCGAGGCCTCTGAGATTCACAGCGGGGGAAGATTTATTTAGTAGTGGGACTGTCTCATGTTTTTGGGTACTTTGACACACCCCGTCTGTCCGTCCATCATCACGGCTTCATGTGCAAATCAAAATGACAATATGAGTTTCAATCCCAGGACGGATCTGGAAATACGAGGACCCCTGTTTGCCTGCCTTACCTACAGCTTGATCTGTACAAACTAAGCTACAATGCTACTGAGTACACTCTAATGGCACAAAAAAGAAATGATCAAATTATTGTCACTGGACTAGTAAATTTATCTCATTTACTTCATTATCTTTTAACCAGAAAAACAACAGCAGCATTCAGTTATCAAATGAATGTCACTTTTATTTTTATTTTTTTAAAGCAAATGAAAGTGATTTCATTGCACAGGGAAAATGGAACAAGAATGCCAGCCACGAGTGGCCTGGTGCAGAAAACAAAGGAACAAAACACGATGTCACTTTTATTCGGTTCTTACAACTACATAAGATAATTGGATTATGGTAGAAGTACCTATTTCGGATACGCCCCTGTAATTGCTTCCTAGGCTAACCTATTGTGAACAACGACTAGATGCAATGGTCATTGAAAAAGATTCTTGGTTTGTTTCTTCTCATCCACTTATTTCTCTTCTCTTTTGGTTTAGAGAGAAGTGCCAAAGTTAAGCACAATAGGTGAGTCTATAAAACCAGAATAGGTCCAGGTGCAAAAGCCACTTTTAAATTCAAACAAATATTCATTTTTGGAGAAATTTTTTTGGCATTCCTCCACAATCATATTTTTGCACACACTGAACTTAGTTCTTCATGAATTTCCCATAGCATCTAGGCTAAAATGCTTAAGTTATCCAAAATAGGTACTTCTACCTTAGTGCGTTTGGCAATGATAATATGACCTATACCAATAAGAAAGTAAGAAAGACATTTGGGGGCATTGAGCTCAAACTACCATAGTTTGGTGCCAAAAGTGACCTTCTTTTCAACTAGTATTGCTTATCTAGAAAATGAGCTTGGACTTAGCATGTAAAGGATTGACACAAATTTTAGGCAAAAAATGTCAAAAAATTGTTACTTTGTAGGACAGTGAGAATTTTATTTATTTATAATTAAAGTAATTAATTCAACTATACAAATTTGTACTAGACTACTATAGGAATGAGTGGAAAATTTTTTAGAAACTTCGACCATATAGATTGGAAGATTATAATGAGATTTTTGTACTACATATGTTTATTTTTTTATGGTTGCATAGTACATCATGTTAGTTATATACCTATTTAATTTCAAAAGTAGGAGAGTTTTGTATTCGTTGCCCAAAGTTTGCTAAGCTACCCCCAAAATTCAAGGTAGCATAACTAGTAATCCGAGTATCCAATCAAAAGAGAAAAAAAATATTAAGTATAAATATATAACACTACTAAGGAGGGAAATATGCTCACATTTTGTGTTGAATTTTTGTGAACATCCAATCTAAAATGACTTTATGCCCAATGATTAGAGATTTCTTGAGTACATTGAATGGTCACTAGGTCCTTTAGGTGTTAATACTATCCATAACTCAAGTTGTTTTGTTTTGTTTGTTATGTTGAGATCTCTTGAACTGTGAGTCTACCGACCACCTTCTTGATATTGTTAGAAAGCCTACAGCAAGGAAGGATGCATGGTTTTTTTTTGTGGCATTTCAACCTACAACAGAAACGAAATTAAATTTTGAGTTTTTTACAAGTTAAAAAAAAATCTTTTATTTTATTTTGACTGTGGCAACTATACAAGGCATACTTGTCGATACCTCAAGTTAAATTGTTTGTTTTGTTTTGTTTGTTATGGTGAAATTTTGGTAACCACATGTCCCCAAATTGCATTCTTAGTATTGTTGGAAAATGTTGTGCAAAGAAGGGGTGTGGAGGCTTTCTATCATATAGGTAACATTTAAATCTATGATGTGAAAGTTAATTGAATGTCAAAGTTTTTTTTAATGAAAAATGAAAAAAATGATTTTAATTTTGATTAAATTTTTTTGGCTGTGGTAGCAACATGTGGCACACTAACCATGTAGGTGAGGTTCGCTCCCCCTGGCCAGCGGTTGGTTTTGTATGCAATTCTCTACATACACTAGCTGTGGGGTACACGGAATTAATGTCATTCAAATCATCCTGTTCGTCCTCTGCTGATATTTCGACCTCCTTCCTTGAAGGACTCCATTGCTAATTAAGTTACGCAAGCACACTCCGTCCATTGAAGCCAAGTAAAGGTAACATGGTTGTTTGCAAGGACGTGGTAAAACTTGCACTACATTTACCTTAAACCCTTACAAAAGCTTAGCTATAGGTGGCGCAATGCCAGAGGCCCTCCTTGTTGCACTGCTGTGCATTTTTCTTGCTTTCCAAAAGTTCTGATAGCTATGGGTAGTTTCCACTGAAGGCTGTTGATGGGCATGTTCCAACTTAACTTACACATTTCCAATTGGTGGAGCAGTGCCGTCAGAAAAAAACAGCCCAGGCAGAGTGATCCAAAATCATTTGCTTGTATTATAATGTGTCCACAAAAAAAAATTTAATTAAAAAAAAATTCACTCTCCATAATAATCAGTTGAATGTTCAGTTAAGTTATGCATTTTTGTATGATCAGTTGTACTATGAATGTGAATAAATTAAGGACTAATGAGGCCAGCAGTTCTGATTTTCCATGTTCCTTTGGATCCCAGCCTGGTTATTCAGTCAGTTGGAACTTAAGTTAAGGCAAGATAAGGCAGTTTTTATTCTATTCCATCTGTTACTTTTGATCCCAGTGATGGACGAAGTCTCTCCTCCTCGTGTCTCATGTACTTAGATTTAATTCATTTTAATTCACTTTTTGAAAATGGTAGCCGAAATTCCATTGCAAGTAACCACCAGTGCTTACCTTAACTTACTGAACTTACACAAAAAAAAATTGCAATTTTTTGGAAACAAACCAAGGCAAGGGCAACCAAGGTTGTTCAGCAAGGAGGCATTGATCTAGCTGGACCCTGTAGCAACTGATCTCTGATGTAGATTTGACAAGAGTTCTCAAACTTTTTCAATCCCTCCTTTCCTCTTTACTTCAAAAACTTGAAAAAGATTAAGTGGAAGAAGTATGAGCATCATATTTAATCTAAAAGAGCATTGTTGTCTACAGATTGATGGTTTGATATTGAATTTTGGGAGTCAAGTGAGGTGGGGGTATCTATAATAATTGTAACTACTAATGAGATTGCCCCTATGGTCTTGATTATTTGTTATAACTGAGGGTTGCTACTGTGTGAGTTTAAGAATGTGAGTATATGAGCCTAGAAGTCTATACATTTAAGATATAGGTGTTTGTATTATAGAAATCTTCTATGATTATAGTATAATAATAATATAGGTAACTATATTATAGATGTTTATATTATATAATATAAACACCTCCAATGGTTGTAGTATACCTACTTATATGCATGCTCAAAGCTCACATGTTCACATTTTCATGTTTACATACTAGCATCATTGAAGACTGTTATTCCTAAGGGTCTTAGGAATATATTTAGACTTAATTTTGGACTAGATTCACATTGCAAACATTCTTCTAACATCATGTGAGAGCATACCCTAAGTAAAATAAGTTGGGCTCATAGTCAAAGATTTTTAATTTTTGTTTATTAATTCATTTTGTTTGAAGGAAGGTGATACTTCCTAAAAGAGGACCAACATCTGATTTTCCCTCCAATGTAAATGAATATGAACGTTCATCTATTTTTTTCTAAAAGTGATCTTTTTTTTGGACAATTTCTACTCAAAATGTAACCCAATCCTTTTTAGTTAATCGTAGCTCATTTATTAGTGATAATTAATCCCTAAAGGATTGGCATGCCATTTTTTTGGGCAACATAGCAATTTTGGGCAAGTACGTGTGACTAGAGATTTCCATATTCTTTGTTCAAATTTAAATAGAAGGTGGGGATGAAGAATATCTTTCATATGCTCTAAATTTCATAACATTTGAAAATATGTGTCAAAAGTTATGGCCTATTATGTTGCTTCTTCTTTAAAAATAGGTAGTCCTTGACATCAAAAAAATTACTTTTTGCAGAAGCAAAAACTTGAAATTTGTTTATCAAAATAATGTATGCGTGGAAAGCTTTTAATCATTTCATTTTGATCAATGAGTCAAAATTTATGAGGACTTTTTGTTTGTGGATAGTTACAAATTCTCTACTCTAAAGTAAACTTCGAAGTCCTTTATCTTACTCAATTTTCAATATTTTTGGAAATAAATTAAAATCCTAGGACGTAGATTGTTTTTTTTATAACATTGCAACCATTGGAATTGGCTTTTTTCAACTTCATAATATAATTCTTAACAATGTAGTATTTTGAATCATTCTCTACCACTGTTTACTTACTATTTTTTTCCTATATGTTGTACAATTCCAAATGATTTGAAAATTTTAAGCATGTGGACAATTTGTTTAGGAAAAGAAATTCAGAGAAGTACCACCATTTGGACATTTTTTCATAAATAAGTGAACTTAAAAAGTGCACCAACCCTATTTTTTGGTAGACCAAAAAAATGATTTTAGTCAATTTGATTGTTTATATCTTGCAATCCAAGCAATAAAAAATTTCTGAAATCTTTACTACCAGTAGATGAGATTTCAGCCTCCAAGAGGGCTGTGAGTTCCCATACACTCAGTTGAGTTCCTAAACTCTATGCACTCCCTTGCAGTAGCTACGTGATGTGGCACAATGATTGCCACATCACTTCTTCTTTTTTTCAAAAAGAATTCAACTTCTTTTTTGCATTTTAAAATTAAATTTTTTTTTTTGACTGCGGCTGTTTCCAGACTGCCCAAGGAATAGTGTCAGGAACAAACCTAGAGGGCCCTCTAGACCCCCCAAAAAAACATCCAATGATGTTCTCATGCCAACATACTACTAGATCCTATGGTCTCATGTGTTAAAAAAACAATTTATTCAAAAAAGTTTGCACTTGTATTAAAAATGTGTTCAAACATTTTCGATGAAAACATAGTCATAAAACTTTATGAGTTAAGCGTAGCAATATGAGTAGCAAGACAAAGTTCAAGGTTGCGTGTGATGCAGACAATTGGATGGTACTTCACGCCGCTCACTCTCAGATGTGTTGAATAACAAGAGCTGCTTGTTTGATCTTCCTACATGATTGCATTTCTGTAACAGTGGACAAATGCGTCCACATTTGTATCGCACTCAAGGGTGCATTATCGCCCACTTTAATAGCACAGTGATAGGCACCTCTGTCGCAGGCCAGAATAGAAACTAAATCCCTGTCACATAAGTTATAGAAGCTGTTCATATGGCCAGCCTGAATTTGGTAGTTTTATCACCCCTTACCTTATATGACTGGTCAAATTACACAATTTTATGGAGTAGTTGTGTAGGTACTGCACATCCGGCACTACCCCAATTGTGGCCTCTGTACTTAATGCACTTGTTTGTAACTTCTCAAGGTTTATTCACAAAAACGTGGATATCATACATGTATTTAGAGTATGCTAAACCTGTCCCATGAAGTGGGCCATGCCGGGTGAAAATGTAAAAATTTTACCTTGGGGAAAATATATGAATTTTATTATTTTTCACACACAATGAAATTTGAAAATTTTGAAATCATATTTGCTATTAGAGGGCCCAAATTAGTTAGGAGAAGTGTACAACATAGATTTAAAATGGTACAAAATAGTAAGCCTTTTTTTTTTTAAATTATCTTGTATTTACCTTGCATGTCTCACTTTGTTGGATGAGTTTAGTGTTATACCATGTATTTTTCATCCCATATCGGGGCTGGTTATGGCTTGTCACCTTCTTGTGGCTTCACAAACAATGGCTTATAGCTAGTTGTAGTGGGAGCAAGAAACCATGCTTGTAATTAGGGTTGTTTTCTATGTGGAGTCAAGGCTGGTAAAACCTACTAATCAATAGTGAATTGAGGCTGACCTTAGTAAAAACAAAATCCCATTCCATCATTGATTGGTGGGCTTCATTGGCTCATACTCCACATAGAAGCCAACCCTTCGAATGATTTATTTTAGAAGATCTTGTGTACAATATATTGACTAAAATCAAACTACTACACATTCAAGTTGATTCAATGAAAGCAAGAGGCTAAAATTAACGATTCAAAAAGATTTTGTTCAATAGGTATCATAGATATCAATTTGTTCAATCAAAAAATAATAATGTATTTTTATTATTAAAAAAACAAGGTTTTAGGTGCCTACTTTGACATTGTAAAATTTTACTAATGACATCATACAAAGCTATATATACAGAATAAGGTAATTAAGACTTGTTCTAAATTGCCAAAAAATTAAAGGGATTTTGAATTTGACTAGTTTTGAAATGCCCTACATTTTTAGTTTTGTTGTCTGTCTTGAGTATGAATGTTGATAATCCACTAGAAAAATAAATTTATAAGTTTTTGTTTTAAGATCATTATTATCATTTTCAAAATAAAAAATTATATAGGTTTTAGATTGTTTGCTAGGACATTCTAATGAATGAGATTAGCATGCTTCAATTCCATTTTCTTCATTTATTTCTAATATAAAAAAATTAAAGTTTTGAATTTCTACATTGAAAACCAACTTGAACTTGTAGTTCTTGAAGCCCTCAAATGAGTTAACTTTTTGTCTTCTATATTGGGATCTAACTTGAACTTACTTGACATCAATTGATCAATCTCGTATTGGTTCCCAATGTCAAGAAGAAAAAGCAAGATTACTTAGTGTCCTAAATCCTCTTTCACTCTTCTTTACATTATAAATTGAACCATATCAATTTACATATTGTTTGCAAATTTTCAGAGTCAATTTCATCTTTTGAGAGTCATTTTTTGACATTTTCTTTTCAATTCTCCTCCATTATTGTTGAGAATAAAAAAATATTTCAAATTACCATTTACCTTCTTTAAGAATGTATTAGCAAAGTACTTTGCTCATTCTACCTTCTTCTTGTCCTCGGACAACAAATGAATGCAAACATGTCTTGAGCTAACACATAGAATCTTCATTTTTCATCCATCTAAATATTTATAGATTCTTATGGTAGTTCATTCAAATTTTTATTGTATAGGTTTTGACAACCTTTTTTTTTCAAAATCTTATGTAGTCAAAAGGGTAGAAGTATACATGCATAATCTTAAGAACTAACTTTTTAACTTCAAAAAATAACCCTTCAAAAACAACCTCAATGAATTAGTGAAATAAAGATCTCTAAAAATCACCAATTAGAATTCAACATTTAGAATTAAGAATAAAAGAATCTTACAAAAATTATAAATATCCAATATATAGTCAAGTTTGAAAAATTTATTGAAAATATTGGATAGTGTAATAATTTATTTTACCATATGGATGTAATCTATTATTAATATTTTACAAATTTTGTATGAAAGTTTCCATTAAATTATTATTCTTAAGTTGCATTTTATATTACATCTCTATGATTTGGAAAATTGGGCAAAACCACTTGGCCCTTGAGTAGTTTAAGGTAAACCAACATGTTACCAATCTATTACTACCAAATTCCAATATATACATGGAGAGTATATTTTTGAGGACGAAAATGTACCTCCTTGGCTTACAAAGATAGAATTGAAATGAGAATGATAAGGTAGCAAACACCAAATTCCACCTCTTTCAATTTTACACCAAGTACCTAGTAAGTTTCATTGAAGGAACAAAGGCTGGTAAAAGAACCAATGTGACTTCCAAAACAACTACAAGTTTTTAGAATTACCAATGAAAGTTGAAGTGTCTTTTTGCTTCAAGGGTGGTTGTTTAAAGGAAATCTAGTGGCATAAAAAAATACTATATGCTTTAACTTAAAAAATTCATTTCATATTGAACAATTGTCAGAAAATTATGAAAATGCTTGAATTGGCTTTCCCTCAAGGAGGCTAGCATTCTCACAATAAACAATCATCATTTAGACCATCCATATAGTGGGTGCAAAAAAAAAAACAATTTTAAGTACTCTCGTAGGTGCTTCTACATTAATTGGTTGGTTTGATTTAGTTAACCCTTTAACTTCTAAAATTGTTTTGGTTAGAGTAAGAATATAGACAAAATCTTTAGTAAATGTAGAATTATTATGAATAGAGGACTAAACAAAGTGAAAAACAATTATACCAAATTGTAGAATAAAAGATAGACAATGGATGTACCACCATTATTATGGCATGAATTTTGAATTTCGTGATAGTGTATACAACATTATTGACATCAATGTATGGAAAAAAAATACATGCACGCAACACTAGCAACCTCATAAAATATTCACTTCAAAGACCTTTGGATTTTATTGACATTGCTTTCATGACTTATACAAAGCAATTGAACATTGGAACATACACCTTTTATATATGAAAATACAATCTTAATACAAGAAATACTTGACATGGGTGTTTATATAATGTTCTACACAACATTGAAACAAGTTCAGTTGTGCTTCTTTTGTAACTAATTGCCACTTGCATAGGGATAATTGAAGTAGTGTCTACAATAGAAGATGGAAAAAGACAAAAAAAAAAAATTGTTGACTATTATACCTGGAAACACTACCATTGAAACATTGCTATATACAATATTTTATGCCATATTTCTTTGTGGCAATCTTCTCTCCAAAAAGCACCTATCCACTTGTGCCATCATTGTGTTTATTTTCCCTTGGCCCCAAAACACTGCCAATGTTGTTCAAGATGCAAAATGAACACATCTTCTACAAATTCTTTCTACACATTTTTTCATATATTAAATAGAGATTGGCAAATATACCCATGTATAAATACATATAACTATTGCTTGCATGCAATTGTATTTTTCTAGATTAGATAGCTCCAATTCATTATCTATCAAATAAATTATTGACCTCAATTTCCTAACTCACTTACTATTCCTTACAAAGTTATATCTATTTTCTAATTATGGAAAAAAAAATTGGTTCTCTAGGACTTAATTTTGTTATATTGTTGTAGACACTAAGTGTTCAATGAATGACATAAAATACTCTATATATAAAACACAAGTGCAAATGTTTATCCTTGAAGTTTTGTATATAAAAAGGAAGGTCCCGTAGAGTAGGGTGGTCTGTTCTAAAAGTGCTTGTGCTCAAAAAGTGATCATGACAAAAACTCATATTTTTCTCCTTTCAATGTACTACTAGTGTACATTTCAAGAGGTGGTTGATTTTTTAAAAGTGACCACTACATTTTAACTTCAAAATTTCATAACTAATTTCACAAAGGTTCAAAAAACATGAAACAGCTTGGATTAGATGCCAATTCAACTATCCTTCCTACAAAAATTTACTGAAAATTGTTTCAAGTGGCTTAGCTTCCCCCCAAAAGCAATCAGCTGATAAATGGTTGCTTTAAGAGCTGACTAGCTTAGTTTGACCTCCAGTGAGTGCTTCCCTTTTTTTACAAATGATTCACATGATACCCCAAAGGATGATTTCCATGGTGAACCCCGCCCGCATTTCAGGGTTAAATGGTTAACAAGTGCCCCCCCCCCCCCCCCCTTCCCTTCTCTGCAAAGGTATTGAACAATTTATTTGCAAATGCCTGCTCTGACATTTTCTCCCAGCTTTGTCTAACACATGGGTGTTCGGTTCAGTTTGATGAGGTAGCTAGGTAGTGGAGGACATGTGCCACCTGGGGTCATGTATCTTTTAATGCAATCAGCATGTAGTAATGAACATGACGAGCTCCTTCCATTCAGGTTCATTCAAAATATTGTAGTGTAAATTACCCAATATTTACAAACAGGAAAAAAATTCTACCTCAAGAAACCCATTTCAGTTTATTGAATGCACGAATTAGATAATTAATCCTAAATTTTATGAAAAATACAGATGACTTCAATCAAACTGTAGATGGGCTAAGATACTGGTTGAAAATATGAAAAAGGACAAAGTCACTTAACCCCTAAACGTCTGGATCCATTTCCAAAATTGATGATTTGGGAAAAATTGTTATAAAGTGCTATTTGGAAGAATATTTTGGAATTGACATACAAATAAAAGTTGTAGATTTTGAATTTAGATTCTATCCATACGGTTAGATTCAATAGTGCTATCATGAATATGTTTTTATAAATTTTGAAAGGGAAATTTCAAAATTCCTTCTAAATTCAATTACAAATAAAATATTATAATTTTTTGAGTAAATCTTGTTGGAATGGATTTGAAATGAGGTTCTCTTGATATGGTGATTTTTTGAAATTTTTGGGTTCTTTATATCTATAACCTCATTTTTGCAAATCGAGTTTTGAACTAAAATCAATGCAATTTTTGGCTTGACATACTTTCACATTTGTAATTTTAGAAAAATATGCACTCTAACAACACCAAATCCAACCATTGGATAGGACAAGAACTTGATAAGGACCTCCACAAATTAGATGACTTTCATCCAAACAAAACTGAGAAAAAAAACTAAATTTCAATCTATTCATTGTCTAGAAATTGGACGTCGGAGCACTCCAAAGTTAAACATGTATAGTAACTTTAGAAATTGAATCTATGTTTTGTTTAGTTTCACTCCATGCCTCATAATTTGAAGATGAGTGAGCAAATCCAAATGAGCGAATACTAATGTTGTAATATCTTGCATATATTACAACACTAAAAAAAATTTGAAGCAAAAAAGAAATTATGGTTTGAAGTGCATTCTAAAGTACTTTGCATAGGTACAAGAAAATTCAAATTTAGACATTCTTCAAAGAAAATAAACCACATCATAAGCTAGCTAAAAGACATAAAGTATAATGACTTGACAAATCCCATTTATCAAAACACTTTGCACTCCAAATTGGGTGCAATTTGGAGTGAAATGTGCATTGATAACTATGATTTGCCAATAGTCACCTTTGCACTTTTTTGTCTTTTAGCTAGCTTATGAAGTGATTTATCTTCTTTGTCAAATGTTTAAATTAAAGTTTCTTTGCACATGCAAAGTACTTTTGAATGCGCTTCCACTGCTAGAAATTTGACTTCTAATTCCAAAATCCAAAACAGTCAAAAGTTAGATCTGTATTCCGGAGTGGACGGGACTGGGGATGCTCTCTCTTCCTGTAGAATTCTGTCGAATGTGTCCAGCTTTACACTGCTATTGATCACTCATGGCACCTCAAAAAAATTACATCCCTGACTTGTGACCACATTCCCAACGAAGGCGAGCGACCAACAACCCTCTGTGTGGAAGTCAAATGTTTGACATTTTGAAAATAATTCTAGAAACCTGATATTGATTTGATCAGAATTCACACCAGTGAGGCCAATCACTCACCCATTGACGAAAGTCATTTCGATAGTCCTCCCATTGTTGTGTAATTGAAGTTACACTCACCTGCAGCAGCAGAAGAAGGGGCCCATTTCCCGAGAGGATCCATAATATTCTGCACATGGACTCGGACAGATCTGTGCTCCAGCTATCATGCATAGCCAGGGCACAGGCACAGGCACGCCATGACTGTAAGGAAGAAGAAAACCTAACAAACCTGGAAAGCCGGGGGCTTTAGCTTACAAAAGGGAGCTAGTTGCAGCAGCAGCAGCTACTGTAAGTGCAGACAAACAGCGGCCTGCCAGCAATGGAGAAGAGGGCGATCGAGGCGCTTTGCCGTAGTCGTCCGTCTGGGGGCAGCCAACGAGGCGAGGAACTGCTGCAGCAGTGACTTAAATTTGGAGAATCTAACGCGCACTGGAACAAAGAGTCCTTTGGGGAAGAAGACTAGAGAAAACAACAACAACAACAGCAAGAAGAAGAAGATCTAGCTTCGCTTGATCTCGTTAAGATTGAAGAATTTCATACAGTTACGAAGACCTCCATACTGGTAAGTACGGTAGTTACGCAGATGAGATGAACCTTGTAAAACGTTGTGCAAGTTTTTGGAAATCGTACACAGAAGAATTGAACCCCTGTGACGGACATGACCTCCTCTGTAGTTTTCTTAGGAGAAGCCCTAATTATAACACGTGAATTTGACTACAACAATGTACCCATTTTGTAGGTTTCCATCGTAGGCTACTTGCAAATGGAAGATCCTCTCCTTGTTTCCATCAATACCAAACAAACAAAAAGTTTTGTAGGCGGATTTATTGTTTTGCTAGCTAGGGTACATAGCAAGGAACTTATTGTGGGGATCGTGCTGCATGATCTTCAGCACACTGGTGCCCTCACTTGTCAACAGGCAACAGGCAACTTCCCAAAGAGAAGGGCCAAATGGACGACCTGCATCATTCATAACATAGATAACAAAAAGCTGCACTCCCTGCAGCTTAAGCTTACAGCACTTCCCAGTCCATTCTGTCTCTCTTTTTTCTTGAAATCGTAAAACTATGTTATGACTAAGCTTACTCCCACTACCTTAAAAACTTTCTACAGAAATGAAAACTGGAAGGCTACTGTAATGTACAGGGTGGGGGCAGTTTTGGGGTAAGTGAATTCGTATCGTAATTTCTTCCCAAAGGAAAGGAACTACTGCAGCCAATTACATCAAGTGGACCAACCCAAGGAGATAGATTAACAAAACATGGGTGCAATGCATTTCAAAAAATAAGTTCGCTTGCTTGCTGGCTTGACCAGATTGTGAAAATGGATGTTTGAGTTTTTTCTTTTTTCTTTTTTCTTTTTTAAAACACATGGACAATTTCCATTGCATGAATGTTTGCGTTTCATTAGTTAGCTTTCAATTTCATTTCATCTGGTTTGTTTTTTCAGTAACTAGCCATACTGGCTCATCAGAAACCAATGCCAAAATTGATCACTTTAGTATCCAAATTACGATCCATGCACTGTGTGAGGTGCTGTATGCAATTTTATTTATTTATTTGAAACCTGAGTTCATTCCAGGAATATGAGCTGTATGCAATCTTTCAATTGGTGTGACTACTAACTTATTCAGTGTATTGGGGGTAAGTTAGGGTTGAAGCCAGCTTGCACCAACATAATAAGTTAAACAGAAGGCTTGCTATGCTACAGACTGTCCTTAGTCCTCCTTCGGATCATAGTGGCATCTTTTGATCATTTGAAGTGATTGAACACTCCAACAAGCACACGGAAATCAGAAGGCGTTTGATCATGAATGGCATCATGGATGCAGGAAAACATACATGGAGTAGAACACACTCATGTTGCATTCACTAAGTGAAGATCATTCTAAGGTAAAATGTGTATTATTTTGGCGGTAGTTGACACTACACTAATGAATGAATGAAATTGTTATTTAGCATGTCTATTTGACTTTGTACTCAAATGTTAACTAGATCATGAATATGTAAGAAAATAAAAAAATAAAAAGTTCTGCATTTTTGCAATTGGCTTTGTAAATTGAATTATATGTTTACATTGTCCGTTTGGGTCAGATTTGGCACCTTGGGTCTAAAATAATTTAATTTGGGCATTTGGACAGTTTGGCAACTTGATTTCGTTTTCTTGGCTTCGGCACTCTTTTCTCTTCATAATTTTTCAACACTCCTTGGTCTTTGAGTGGATTGTTTTTTCCTATTCATGGAAAAATGTGTTTCTTTTTCAAAGTTTCCTCAAGAATGAAGATTTTTTTTAATATTCAAAATTGGCAACAATGAAATTTTTTCAGATTTTCATAACTTGTTGTACAATATTTCAAATTTTAGACATATTCCAAATCTTCCCTAATTATTTACGAAACTAACCTACACATAGGGTAGATAATTCTTAATAATTTATGAAAAATCTAATCTTGAAAGAGAGTGTATTGTACATTAGACATTTATGTTAGAATTTTACCTTCAAAAATTTTCTAGGTATGTTTTGCCAATATCCCTCCAATATTGTCATTTCTAGTTGTTTAGACCTAAATTTGGAGAAATAAGATCACAAGTTCAACTACAAAACCTTAAAGCATGGTAGCCCATCAATGCATAGATGAAGGTTTCATAATATTTGACCTCATGAATTGTATGATTATAATGTTTGAAAATGTGTAAAAAAAATTCTAGCATGCCTAGCATCATCAACTAATTTTGACCATTGTTTTAGTGAAATTTTTGTGCTTTAAAAAGTGAGAAATTCATGAAATTGCATATTGTATGTCAAATTTAGACCTATTGGATGATTGCACCATACACCACTTTTTTTGGAAGAATATTATGGATATGCAAAATTATGCCTAAATATATACGAGGCAATTTTTGAAACAACGATTCAAACTCAATTTTTTCCCATGCCATAGTTTCAATAGTGATAAATTATTATTTTTAAAAGACACACATGTCTTAATTGAGTACATAAAAAAAAAAATTGAGATCCAAACTCCAAGGCAAGTTCTTAGAAACTTAGTAAACATGAAAATGGACTGCCTTAAGCTGCCCAACCCCTTTCGGGTATTGTAATTTTTTTGAGTCGAGGCAATGATGGATTTTGTGGGGAAATTTTGTTTTAGGTATATATTCTTTTTGTATTACTTGAGGAAAAAATTCAAAAAATAATGATCAAAATTTGCTTTGGGAAACACTCCCCAAGGCTTTACATGAGTTTATGAGGGGGTAAATGATATTTGATTCTCTATTGTGTAATTATACATTTTGAATATAAATAAAGATAATTTTCAATAGATGCTATTGGGATTACATTTACACTCTCAAATAAACACAATTTTTGCACCTGCATTTCAATTGTAGAAATTTTTGTATCTTTGATAGAATGAATGGATTTGCATGCATGTGTGTTCTACTTCTTCCCTCTTGTTTACATAAAAATTTGTGCTTTCAATGATGATGAATTGATTTCAACAACACTAATTTCTTATTTGGGATCAACATTTGAAGTGTGTATACAAATTTAACCTCTCAAGAATGTAATTATTTTTCAAATTCTATTATTTCTTCAAGAAAGCATAAATAATGCACATTTCTTCCCACCACAAATGCTTCTGTCAGTTTCTGTGGACTGAAGGTCATTGCTACATATTTAGAAAAAATAAAAACTGAGAGCCATAGAAGGTGCTCTTACTACTAAATGTACTTCAATTACCTTAAAAAAGTTATCCAACACAACAAACATAAACAATCACAGTAGCGGTAATACAATTAACAAATCAGTAATTAATTTTACATATTTCAAATTTGACTTAAAAAAGAAATCTCCACACATGTAAATTTCAGGATGGGAATGATTACATTAACTTGGGGATCCTCTAATGCCAATTCCATTAATCATCATTTTTAACAACCACTGAAAATACACATGTCTGAACGATGCCACGCCCCCAACGTAACTTAACCATCCATCATCATTTTGATGTTCCAATGATGTCGAATAAGTTAAACCTGCGTTGGCGTCGTTGTCAAGTTTAAGTTACTGATGGACGTCTGTCCGTCCAGAAGGAAATTGATGGTCGGAATCACTCATGAAATGAGCCTGTCTGTCTGTCTGTCTTCATCAGGTGACCCAATGTTTGATTTTTGAGCACCCTAAAAACCCAAGTTACCCAACTGAAGGGAAGGGAAGGGAAGGTGGGTGCAAGTGAGTGAGTATCTAGAAGTCAATGAAATAAAGGCTTTCAATTAAAGTTAGAGAAACTCAACTTTCGGTTATACCACCAATACAGTGTGGGAATTGGGAATGACTGTAGATGTGACACGACTAATTAGTATGTGTAAAAATTGGAAATTTAGGGGACCCCGATCAGATCTTTAACGAACACGGGATGGGATTTATACTACAAGAGAGCAAACGGACTGACCAAGACAGCGCCCCACCCCCACCCAAATGGTGATAAGGTAGTGTGCTCTTAAAGCGACCTTTTAGGAGTTTTTTTGCATGTGGGGGGAGCTAAACTTCTAGAAACAATTTTCAGTAAATTTTTGTAGGAAATTTTCATAGGAAGAAAAATGGAAATGGCATCTAATGCAAGTTGTTTCATATTTTTTGGACCTTCTTGGAATTAGTTTCGAATTTTTGAAGTTGAAAACTTGTAGTCACTAAAAGCAACCCCCTCTTGAAATTTGCTTACGTGGATTAAAAGATTATAACATTTGAATTTTGAAAAAAAGGTTTTTGTTTTTTTTACTTGGATTGACAAGACGGACATACTTTGGATTTCCTCTTGGAGGATTTTTTTTTGCTCTACATAAAAATGATTTCTCTACACCATTCAATAGTATATACTCTTCGGTACACTTATAAAAAAATTTCAAAAGCAAATTCAAGTTCGAACTTATTCTAACTTACCTTGCAATACCAAAAGGGGTCCAAAAAATGGCAATGTATATACTAGCCAACTTTTGACAATTTTTAGAGTCTTCAATTTATTTATTTTTTAAAATCTAAATAATGAAAATATATAAGCCATTTTATTTCATAAGTATTTTTCATTCCAAAAAATCCCAACTCAAAGTACTTACACTAATTTATCCTATCCCTTTTTCCTATGGTCTTTGATCCCTCTTGGAAAACAAAATGATGGTACACAACATTCATTGTTTTCCTTTCTCTTACATCGAATGGTTGTTGTTTGTTTGTTGCAAAAGGGCAACATGATTTCTCCATCCCTCCCACCCACCCCAACTCCAACATTTTTTTCTCTACACCAACTTATGAGATGCACTAGCCACACCATCCTTCAATTAACATGGTTCTTTCCCTCTTTATATTGTGTTGCCCACATCATTTGTCCTTGGTTGTTTGACTCTTTTGACCATGACAACTTTTGATATGGGCAATAGATTAGCCTCTAATTTTATTTCCATGAAGAAGGTATATACTCTATTCTTCCATCAAAATTTTAGAAAGATCTGTCTATATTTGACTTTGTAATATCTTGCTTGAATTTAGAAAAATCTAAGCCCTCCAAAAGGTTGTTAAGGATGTATTTTTTCCCACCCCACAGTGCAAGTATAGAAAAATAAAAATAAAAATATTTTTAAATTATTATTTTTAAATATTTCTTATAAATTGAAAAATTGAAAAATGTTATGTTGCTGACGTGGTAAAATAGTACCACATCAGCATCTTTCATTAAAAAATAAAAAAATAAAAAAAATAGTTTAAAATCCTCTCTAATTGCACTAGGGGGGATTGGGATTAGGAAGGTTCCAAACTTGCGGCCTTCCAAAGGGGCTGAATTTTTTTGTAATGTAGACATTTGGTCCTTAAAGGGGTTAACAATTAATTTTTATTTTCTTTGTGAGATTCTTCATAATAAATTAATTCTTGAAGTTGCAATTATTTCAATAATGACATGTGTAAATATAATTATAAATATATTTTGTTGAAGCTAGTTGCATTGTTAGTAATGTGCAATTTCTTATTGTAGTTAATTTGAGGGGAAGAAACCTATTTATATGTGAGGCAATCCTTCATTCCATTACGATTTTGATGATACAAATTTCATCACCAACAATAGACATTAGAAGAAATTTGAGGTCTTCATAGGGCTATTTCAATTCTGTTTTCAATATTGTTGTCTATTGTTAGGCCAACAATTACCAAAAAAAAAAATTATATATAAAAAAAAAATTGGGTCCTGAAATGCAATTTTTTTTCTAAAAAACAATTTAATGACATGGCACTCTCTTAACCATGTTGGATTTGCATTCCTGTAGCAGTTTTAGCATTCCTTGGGCTTGATAACTTGCAGTCTTCTAGAGACCCCAAATTTCTTCTAATGATTGTACAAAATCCATCAACTAGCTATATTAGGTCTCATAAGCCAAAGCTAGAAAAATTCACGTGCCGTATTTGCAAGTTGCATTCTATAGTTGAACCATTGCAATTGGGGAGGTGCACCCGCAAATGTGTATCTCAAGATCATCCGTTCAAATAAAAACATCCCATTCTCAGCAATGATTTACAACACAAAATAGAATGACAATTTTCTACGCATATATCCCCTGAAAATGTGGCAAAAGAACCAATAAAGCTTTTTTTTAGCACAATATTCAAGAGATCTTTAAATATCATTCATTTCAACACATAATACAATTTTTTTTTTTCATTTAGTTTGAGCTTAGGTGGATGTTCTCTTGTGAATGGTTTGAGCTGAGCGCATAACAATTTGAGTCAAGGATAAAGTATAGAAGTCAAGGCCTTTGGTAGGTATTCAATGGTTCAATTTCAACAATCTATTGGTTAAACTGGAGTTTTCTTTTAATGAATTTAAAAATAAAAAAAATTTACCCAAATGAAATGGAGTTTTTAATTGAGAAAAAAAGAAATTTAGTTAGTTCTAGTGCAGAAGTCTTATCTCTTGCTCAGTGAGTGTCATGATTGGAGTAGAAAATCTCAGTTATTGCACCCTTAATAAAGGGCATTTGTAGTGTGTTATAATGTCCAGTACATCTTTTTACTCCGTTTCAGGCCTGGAGTACTTATGATATTCTTATTTAACCACACTCTGGAAGAGTGTAAGCCTTCAGGAAAGGCTGCTGCTGGAGATGATTGAGCCCCAGCAATTAAATAGAAATATTTATGGAAATGTAATAAGATTACACAGTAATAAGGAGTAGTTCCCCAGACCCTTCACTGCAAAATATTCATCAGGGAGTGTCCAGAACAAAATTCAACCCAGTGTAAGGGACTCTGCTCTTGAAGCGACCTTTTAAGAGCTGATTGGATTGGTGTGTGTGTGTGTGGAGCTGAAACTGAAATTCCTTGAAACCATTCCCAGTGAATTTTCGTAGGAAGAGGAAAAAAAAAAAGAAAAAGGAATCGGCATCAAACCCAAATCATCTCAAATGTTTTGGAGCTTCGTGGCATTATTTACAGATTTTGGAAGTTGAAACATATTGGTAGTGGTCACTAAAAACAACCAATCCCCTCTTGAAATGTATACTTTTGGTACATTGACAAAAGCCAAATGTACCTTTATGTTACTTCTTTGGTGGCCTTTTTTTTCGAGCACCCTATAAATCAAGGCTTTTTTCTCGCTTTTTGGTGCCATACAACACTAGAAAAAAATAATTTGGCTAAAAATTGGTAACAAAATGTGACATTTTGTGCCAGAAAACTTCAAATTAAAAAAAAAAAAAATCTTGGATAAAATCACCAAGTTATGGATGAAAATAGAATTATAAACATGTGATATGTGTTAATGTGATATTTTCTATCCATTATATGAATGAATGTTGAAATTTGGAGCACCACTATAAAATTTTATATCACCACTTTGGCACCTAATGAAACATGAAAAAAAAGCCCTGCTATGGAGTCCCTGCTACTACCGCTTTCCCCAGTTCTACTTATTAAGTTGGACCGCCCCAGGCACCGCTTTCCATCCCGTCCTGCCATCTCCACCATCTCCCCCAGAAAGAGCGCAAAAATCATACTCCCCTTTCTTCCACAGCACGCAGGCAAAGACCTGAAACAAGGGATGACAATGGACTGCTCATGGAAGTGAACCTCGTCATCATCATCATCATCTCCTCCTGCACCTGGAGACCCAAACCGAAACCCGGGCGAGTGAGTAAGTAACTTAAGGTAACTTAAGTTAAAGCCTCATTGGGGGTAAACTTGACAACATTCACGCTGCCCACTCCCATGGGTTGCAAACTGCGGGGGTAATGAAAGCTCCCCCATAAATGACACCTTCGAAGTGCGACTTACTTTTTACTCGTTCAACTACCCATCGTGTCTCACTCCCGAAGTCGAGTCAAGCTTCCCCCCCCTCCTCCCCCTCATGATGGAAGCCAGCTTGCGAGCCAGCCCCGTTTCCTTGTCACCCGTCACTACTGGTGTCGGACGATCATGCCCCTCTAAAACTGGTAGCATGCATCTGCACAAGGACACCCAATGACGCAAGGAAAAGAAAAATTAAGGGGGATTGAGACTGGAAATAAATAAATCTGCTTCATTTCTTTCTGGTATTATACCAAAAAGAAATGGTCCGGAAAAGAAAGAAAAAAGGGGGTATAGGCTATAAATAGTATGTACTAGGTCTATACCCATAATTAGCCCCTCAAGGACCGGAGGTGCAAAGAATTGTGTTGTAGAAGACACTTGGTGACCTTGTGGTCCTTTAGGATTTAATCCTAGAAAGATTGATGGCCTTCACGACCAAGGTAGTCACCCGACTAGACTTTGATTATTGAACCAGTTGCTGCATCCTTCGTTTCTCTAGTTGACAATGAAGCCATCCATTGAACCATTTAGGTCCACAATGTCTTTATAGGGTTAAGCATGCCTAGAATGTGAGTCCTACATTTGGACCCAAACTTGTTATGAAAATCTAAACATTAGATTATATAATATGTATACAATCCGGACATGAGAGAATTTCAAAGAGCTTAGTGTTGGTTTTGGGTACACTTTGAGAGACACTGGAGCTTCAAAATCTTTTAACTTGTTCATACGGCATCCAAATTTTTTTATGGTGAAGTGTGTTGGAGTCTTCTTTTGATTTTTAATTTGGAAGCCCCCCTTGCGTGTACCTCTTTCTATGTATCAATTATAGTGTTCATTTCATACAACTTTAAATATGCTCAATTGATATGTAGTGACAATTGTGTGTGCCATCTTTCAGGTGGATAGGGTAGATAGTGACTCACAGTACTCACTATCCACCCAAAAGTGACTCACATTTTTGGGTTTTAAAGATTTTAAAATTTTCATTTGCACCCCCCTCCTCCCTATTGCAATTTTTGGAAACCAATATAGCGACAATTGATATGGGATAATTCCTCCCATATTTGTATCCAGTACTATATTTGTATTTGGTACTCATATTCTGTATTCATCCCATATCTATATCTGATACTATATTCATATTGAGTATAAGTATTCACTATCATCTTATATCCATATTTAATACTGTGTACATATTCGGTATTCATTTTGTATTTCATATTTGGATGGCTTAGATTAAATCTCACAAGATTAATGGCTTGTGATTTTTTGAGAAATCAATGGCAATTTCGAAGGTAAGCATTTTTTCTTAAAAAATATCAACGACTTAAAATTTTTTTGAGAGAAGGGGAGTTGGGGCAACTAATGCAAACCAGGGGAGACATCTTTTGAGTGGATAGTGACTACAAAGTGTCACAAATATTCACATGGCACTAATAGGATCTCTTCCTAAAGTTTGCACAAAATTTTGATCCCAACCATCTAATATTTGTAGTTTTTTTTAAAAATTGGAAAATGAATTTTCATTGGTAACATTTCTTTAGCTATTCCTTGGGTTTTTCTTAAAATATAATTTTTTTGAATAGTGACCAATTATTTGGTTGAAGTTTTGATTTTCAACCGACAATTTGGGAAAATGAATCGGCTCATAATACATTAACCGTGGGTTCTCCCACTTTTTTTTTTCATTGTCTCTGAAATAAATTTTCATTGTCCCTTCGTACCTTCCCAGCCAGAAAGAAATGGCGCCCTTTTTTCTTCCCAGACAGTCTCGTTCGTCTCCCTCCCCTCCACCCCTGCCTCCAGGGCTTTGGCCTCAGCAGCAGCCTGCTGTTGTCTGGATGACGAGCAGGTCTACCCCGCCGGTCTGTACGAGAGTTACTGCACAGCGACAGAGGGACAGAGAGACAGACAGACCCCATAGCGCAGAGTCTCCAAGCTAATAAGTGACGCCTGTGAATCTGAGATCGGAGCGAACTTAGGCAGACCCTCCTTCATCTTCTCCATCTCCACTTCCATGTCGGTTCCATTTGGTGGGAATCGTAAGACATGGGGGGGAGCAGCAGCATTGCCGGTGCCATAGATTATTGGCCTGTTTTACAGCTGCACTTCTCCATGTCTTCTGCTCAAGAGTTGACAGTCAAGTTTGTGAACTGGAGCTCCAGCTGCAACAGCAGCAGCAGCGGCGGCAGCAGCAGCTGGGTGTGAGCAGATTCCGAAAAGACATGTATGCTGACAGACGGTGGAGCTTGCTTTTTGAGAGCTTGGGTGGGTTGCTCATTTGGCCGAGGATATGCTGAATGTTGCTTGAATGTGTGTTGAAGTTGTTGGAGTACTTGCATACATGTCGAGGTTGCAGTTGGTGACTTGGTGGTGTCACAAGAACGAGGTTTGGGGATTGTTTGGGTGGTTTTCTGGATACTAAATTTAGCGTGCAAGTGCAATCAGTGCAATGCACTTGGCTGTCAGGGGCGGAAGAAGCGTAATTACGTTGGTGGAAAGCAACATGGTGAAGTACAGGACCATGCAATGCATAGAATATAGATCAGCTGCCAGCAGTGAGTGAGGGCCTCGTTTGGAGAGGATTGTAATGGTACTCTGTTTCTGATCAGGAGGAAGGAATTGCTCAGCTGCTGCTTCATGAATATAATGTCCCTGCGTCGTGAAGAAAATTGCAGTACGAGCTCGCTTATTAATGTTACTCGCCCTCACATACCTTACTTAGCACCTCTCAAAATGTGAAAGGATTTTAACACAATTCTGGCATTGGAATATAACACGCTTGTGTCTGCTTGCCTCTGGAAGCTAGTACTACGACGTTTTGAGGATAAACTTCACGAAAGGCGAGGGAAGTAACGAGCGATTTTGGTTATCTTTCATGCAGAGTTTCAAGATGGTGAAGGATGATAGAGCACCCTTCGAGAGCTGCGATTATTGGTTTCTGTCTGTGAGGTGATGAAACCGTGAAGCAGGAGCTAGCGCAAGTGCCAACGCGAAGCTGGAATCGTGAAGAAACGGAGAAGAGGTGCCGCAGCAATGCCCGTGTCAGCAGACCTGCTGAAAGCCTTGGCAGAAGACCCCAAGTCATTGGAACACCAACTGGGCTGCATGGCAGGACTCTTTCAGATCTTCGACAGGCAAGCGCTGGGTCGCCGCTATGGCTCCAAGCGCGTCAGCAACGCCGGCAGTGGTAACTAACTTAGCGCTACTTCACTTCACTCACTCTTCTTGCGTCCCCTGCCCACAGCGCACAATGCAGCTAGTCACGATCTGAATTTTTTGGGATTGATTTTTTTGATTGCAGGTCAATCGCAGCCCACATCAGCCTGCGAGACGCCGCGCCATGACCACCACCACCACCACCGTCACAACAACAATCCATATTGGATGGTAAGCAAACATGCGCGCAACCCACATTGCCTCTCGAACCTCTCGTGCTAGAAAGTGCCGGTGCGATTGAATGTGTCCTGAATCTCAGATTGGTGGTGACCAATGTCTCTGTGTTGCAGTTTGAGGACGACTCGTCGCAGCGGATTTCGGGCGACAGTTTCGCAGTCCCCAAGAATGTGGAGCCGCACCACCGCCCTGCGTACTCCGACAGCAGCGAGATTTTCACGAAGTCGTTCGAGACGCCCACGGAGAGTCGCACTTCTCCCGACGAGAAATCGAACTTGGACCTGTCGCCCATGTACTCGGAAGAGTCGAGCGTGTGGGATCCATCTCGCGATTGCACGACTTCTCGTTATGCGAGCTTCGAGCACCACCACGACGAGCGCAGTGAGCTTCTTCATTGCAACAACAAGACACTGAATGTCATCGTTCCCTCGCGCGTCGCGCCCACGTCTGACATCCGCGACATCGTGCGCGCGTCCTTCGAGCGCGACCACCACCAGCGTCCGTCGTTCCCCAGCCACAAGGCGGAGAAGCCGCGCCTCTCGGTGGACGCGACCAGCCATGGCCAGTACTTGATGAAGAATTTGCCGCGCTCGGCGTCTGTTGATGGCAAGGACCGGTCATCGGTCGCGGTCGCGGACGCGCCACCTGCAGCTCGTCACGTACCGGCTGATTTGCCGCGGTCGTCTTCCGTCGGCGGTCGCGGCCCATCGCGAATGCTGTCCGATTGGAAGAACGGACTGCGAAGCTCAGCTGGTTCCCCGCGCCTCACAAGCAAAGAGCGCGAGGCGCTTCTGCACAAGCAGAAACTCGACGGACGCGACGGACGTGACGTGACGCGCTTGACGGTGGAATTGAAAGAAGGCCCGCGGTTATCTGTTTCAGTCGACGACCGCCGCACGTCTGTTGACGCCTCGCCGCGACCGATTTCCCGCTTCCGTGACGAGCTGCAACCGAATTTCAACCGCGCGGCGGACATCAAAGAGTTTCTTCTGCGCGGGGAGAAGAAAGCGGCCCGCGACGAGCATCGATTCTCAGTGGATGGCACGCGCGACGCGCCGCGCGCTTGCATTGCCCCACGCCTATCGGTCGATGGGCGCGATAACGAAACAGGCACTCTCGCAGCACGGAAGCTCAAACTACTCGACCCCAAAGATCCCAACAATGACGTGAATTTTTGCAGACAATCTTCCGGACGGAAAGCTTCTAATGTGGTAGCGCGATTGATGGGATTGGACGAGCTCGTACCAAAGGAAACGACGACCACCACGCCTAACAAAGCGGCAACCAGATTTTCAAACATAGAAACAGAGCTCTACGACCAAGCGTTTCTGCACAATCTCGAGTTCTCACCCCCGCCCCCGCCATCTCCTCCTGATGACTACGACTACGCGCATCACGCCTCGGATCACGAGGCTTTTCATCACGGGCGTCAGACGCAACGCTTCAATGAGTCGTCGTCCATTCACGACCATTTCGCTGCCAAGCACCAACAGGAGCTTCATTCCCAAACCAGTACTAACACTACCTCTGAAGGCCTCGCCACGCAGGTGAGATCTCGTATAGAACACTGGAATTGGTTCACTTGTTCCAGAGTAGTCTTCGTAGGCAATCAACATTGGTTTGCAATCTCGGGCACAGTTTCTTCTTTCCAAAAGTGTACCCTTGTTACCTTTCGACTGGGGATTAGTCCGACTCACTTGTGGTGTGTCCCTGGCATGAGCAGCAGCCATATAATTTCAAGGCTCTTACAATAACACCGTCCGAGGATCAGGTTGTGAAGCAGCAAGACGAGGAGAGCGTGTATCTTGGCAATAACAACGACGAGCCCAAAGATGCACCTCAGTTAGCGAGGAAGGCCCCCCAAGGCCGGAGGTCTTTGTGGCATATCTTTGAGGCCATGCAACTCAAGGGTCTGCTGCACGGGTCCTCGCGCCGCAAGCAGGCGGAGGCGCTGCGGCTACATAACCTGAAAGAGAAGGAGTGCCAGGAAGTGAAGGATTGCCAGCGGCGGTCTCAATCGCTTCCTCCCAGACTGAGCACTAGCGCAGTCGCCAAGGAGCATCACAGCGAAGTTGAGTTTCACGACCGTGCTCCTGATGTGTTTCCTCGAACGCTTCTGGAGGTTCACAAGAGCTCTCTGCTTGAGCATGCTCAAGCAGATGGCAGTGAGGAGGCGTTTGTGGTGGTGAAGCCGGTCATTACACGGTCCATGTCGTGTAAAGCTCCCGCTGCTTCGTTTGCTCCGAGTACGAAACCATGTACTCAACCATGTGGGGTGGTGTTGGCGGACACGGACAGTGCCAGGAAATATCATCCTGCTGATGAGACCACACCCAAAAACCTCAGCAGGTATAATCATAGTTTGCACCATTGCTCTTCATTACTTCCAGTGACGTAAGGTTTGGCATATTGAGCAATCCAATTCGTCATTACAAAACCATGAAACCTTGGTGTTAGACGCTCGTGAGCGATCTCTTGGAACAAGTCCTACGCATTTGGGAAAGACTCAGGTTTGAAGTTTTCTCCAACTGATTGGATCCATTGTTCTGATGGGACTGGATGTATTATTGTGTGCAGGGCAATGAGCAAAAGCGTGGGAGCTTATCACAGGGCGGCGGTGAACGAGCAGGAACCCCTTTTGCAACAAGTTCCAGAGTCTTCTTCACAGAGTACGAATGGGCGGCAGTCCAGGAAGGAACGTGAACGAGGAGTAACTGCAGCAGCAGCGCGCCCGACGAAGTCGATGTCTGAGTTGCCTCAGCGAGAGCTACAGCAGCGAGACTCTAGCCCTCGCAGTTCCCGTGGGGTGACAGCCACAAACAATTCGCAGGAGAGTCGATCCACTCGTTCATGTTCGCCCAGTTCCGTATCGCCGAGGTGCCCAGGAAGCGTCGAAAGTGGAACTACGCGAGTGACGGAGGCTGGCAAAGTGCGGAGGAAAGCAGTGGCTGTGAAGGACCGGGAAGAAAGCAAAGCGTCGCTGGCGCATTTGAGAGCGAATGCCACCAAGCAAGAGTTTCTCAAGGAGAGAGCCAGTGGGGATCCGGATACGCCCAGACTGCTGCGGCGCAGCAGCTCCGAGGGCAAGCTGCTCTCCAAGATTGCGGAGAAAACCGCCACTGCAGACAGTGCGAGCTCTGCAAAAGTCAGGAGTGGAAATTCACCCAGTATGAGTCTGTTGCGGTCCAAGCGGCCTGTTGCTAAAGACACCAGCAAATCGCCCATGAAAACGCGGCCCATGAGTGCTCTGGGTGGTCTGAAAAGCATCGCCAAAACGAAAGAGCGCACTGTTGGTGGTGAAAATGTGCAGGCATCGAATGTAAATAGACCTGCAAAACCGGATTCTGATTGTGTCCCTTTAGCTGCGCAAGCACAGCAGCCCACTGAGAGCAAGGCTGGGGGTCTTCAAGCTTCTTCAAGGTGCGAGGTGCGGGCCACTCACGGTGGGGCTTCGGACCAAAGTGGAGATACAACGCACGCAAATGCAAGAGATCATAGTGTTAGAACGGACCCCAAGGTGAGATTGAGCACCATCACGCTGTTTATATATTTTCGGTTTTTATCTGATGGCGTAGCTTTTATTTGTGTTCGCATGCTTTTTGTAAACTAAGAATATTAATGGATATTTTATTCTGTAAATGCAGGCTCGGGAAAAGAGTATAGAAATAGACGAGGGGGTGAAAACACCTCGTGGTGTTTCTATCAAGAAGATCGACTTTTCCGAGGATGCACAAGCGGATGTGGCTGAGCAACCCAGTCCTGTCTCTGTGCTGGACAACTCCCATTTTGATGAGGAACTGACGCCCAGTCCAAAGGCGGGCAAGACCAGCGTCGTCAGCCTTCAAGGTATTAATAAGCAACCAGTGATCCCAACTCATAACGTCAATTCTTTACCCAGCTTGCTTGACATATCCTTTTCCTTAAAAAATAAGGAATACAATGGCAAATTTTCCTCCACTTCAATTGCCTCGATTTGCAACTTCACCGCAACTTCACCTTAGAAATTACAGTCTATTGATAGTTTTCTTTAGCCCCTAAAACTCGAGGATCAACAACAAGCCCAAATGGAACCTCACGATTTTTAGCATACCGGTCGGTAAGTTAATTACATGCAGGTCGGACTTTCGTTTCATTTCTTTTCTCACCAACACATGTAGCGTTCTTCACTGATATAAAAACTGATCAAACCCCGTTTAAACTCTACTGTTTTCACACTCAAACCTCAATCAAGTTGGCCATGACTTCCTGCGACCTCATCTGATAGTTTCCCCTCGTACTTACTTATGTGCAGATCAGAGCCAACGACCAGAGAAAGACAGGCGCTGGAGCTCAGCAAGGTTTCTCGACCTAGACTTGGAAGAAACCTCACCCTCATTAAAACCACCAGAATCATCACAAGACACCCTCGACACTCCATCTCTCCCAATCCCCCAGCAACCTCCCCACCGCCACATTAAACACCGGCGAGTGTGCCTCAAAGACGCAGACGAAGAGAGCTTATACGTGGAGGAACTTCTCCACGCCTGCAGCTTCCCAACTGAGCTTCAATCTAGCAACTACGTCATCGACCCCATGACCTTCGACCACCTGGAGAGCCAACGAGGAGACTCAAGTGAACTAGATGCCTTAGACAGACGCATCCTGTTCGACTGCGTGAACGAAGTGCTGGAGCGCTTGCTGGGGACGCAGTTGAGACCCGAGTTGAGGCCTGGGTTGCGTTGGAACCTGTTGAGGAACCGGCGTGTGGGCGTGAAGGAGGTCTTAGCTGAGCTTGTCGACATTCCGTGTGCGGCTGCTGAAGATGTGTGTGACACTGTTTATGTGATTCTGCAGAAGGATTTGGTGAAGGGGCGAGGGCAGCAGTGGTCAGACTACCACACGGAGCTCCAGGAAGTGGGGATTGCAGTGGAGAGAATGATTGTGAAGGATCTGGTGGAAGACACGGTGAGGGAACTCAGTGCTTGGAGCAGTGCTTCATCTAGTCGTCGCCAACTGTTTGTCTAGTTCTTCCAATTGGTTTGATTTTTTTTGTATAGTTCATGTTTGGCTTAGCTTGTACATGTATTCGCCCCTCCATTTATCATATTCAAATCGCTTTCGTATTTTGAACATCGGTGTTTCTCTGTAATTATAACATTATTCATAACATTTATTGTTTCTTACTTAATGTGAGAACTTGTCGATGCTGGTTTATTTTAAAGGGTTTGACCTTCTGTTTGAATTTGCACCAACTGACAATGGCTTTTTTTTCGTTTAGTTCGTGTGTGCCCAGTGCATGTATTTGCCCCTCCATTCATCATGTTCAGATAGCTTCTGTATTTCAAGCAAGGGTATTTATCTGTAGTCATAACATTTTTCGTAACATTTATTTTATCTTCGTTAATATGCGAACTTGGCGGTCTCTGTTACAGGCTTGACCTATTGCTTGAATTTTCAGCAGAATTTTCAGAAACTAATCATGGATATGTTTTCTACAGTTCATGTTTGCCCGGCACATCTATTTTTCCCTCCATTATTCAGAAAGACTTTTGACGATTTGGATTTTCACCAACTGACAAAAATCATAATATCCAGCCTACTGGAGTTGAGGGGAACTTGAATACATAACGCTGCTGAAAAACTTAATGGCATGGAGTTTGGTTTGCTGCTTCAACATCGTTGCCAATATTCACTCTCTTTTCACTCGATTCAGTCTATGCCTATCAAGTTTTTGGTATCATAAAAAAATTAAGCAATTTGGTGTTTAACCTTTCAATGAATGCCCAAATCCGTTTAATTTCTGCACATTGTTGCTTATATCCTTGTACAAATATATGATGTAAATATCATCAAATTGATCATAAGGAAAGGTTCGTTTTGAAGATTCAAGCATACTTGGGATGAACGCAAAAGTTATTTGAACAAAATATCACTCCAAAGCACTTTCTTTATCACCCAGAGCATGAATTTCACAGCGATTGGGAATAAAGGATTAAAATGAATGAAATTGTAGAAGGTGATGACTTATATACGAGGGAAAGTATGAACGAGGACAAAACACTTGAGAACCACTTACACAACAGCTCAAAGTACATCACATCCAAGCAGTAAATATTGAAATTTCGCACAGAAAACGAGGAACATTTGCATTATTTAACCAAGAAATTTAAACGATATCTGAAAGTGTAACTTGAATCATTGGAAGCTTGGAACCCCACCTCTAAGAATTGCAGAATTGAATCCACTTGGAAATTGCCCACTTGCGAGAATTGAAAATTAGTAATTTTACTGTGCACACATGCCTTCCCATTCCAAGGAAGGTCGTGAAGCAATACTGCCTATTCGAACTGGCTCTATTTTGTATCACACTAGTTTACAAAACTTGTAGACATCAATGTATTATCGCTTTCGACAGGGATGGAATGAAATGATGGCGTAGAACGAAGTGCATCTTTCCAATTACACTAAAACTTATGGACCTGCTCATTCTTGTAGCCGAGCTCTCTCAGAAGTCCAAGTACCTACATGAAAAATTCAGAAATTAGGTGTAAACCCCCAGGGATACATACTCAAATTTCACGTTAACTGTTTTAGTCATAATCTTGTGACCTAATATCATACTTACCTGCCCACTGTACCGTTCCTTATCTTTCTTTCCGCAAACACGATCCATTAGCTTTGGGGGTCCACTAACCTGCAACATCAATGAGAAGTAAAGGTTCAGGTTTGGGCACTTTCAGGCTAGATATTTAAATAAGAACTGCTGTGCTAGTGCAATTGACAAGAATGGTCCAACCCAGATAACATGGTCTGCGTTCCTCAATGTAAGAGTCTAAAACCACTATGCACAGTCACGTCCCCAAAGCTGTAATACCCCACAAAGACATTTCAAAATCCTTCAGTAACACAATATCATTACAATTTAAACAATAAGATGAGTTTAAATATGAAATATACCATTTCTACTATTACGTAGATTTAGTTTTTTTTTAATATGCAAAAATAAATCTGTATTAACCAATGTAAAATTTATAGGGTTCTAATTGAGTAAATAAAACTTTTATTGGCCAATAGGATGGAACAATTGTTTCATTGCATAATAAACTTAGTATGGTATCTAAATTCGACAATCCTTATTTTATTTTTATTTTGAGATTCAATAAATTAGATGAAACAAAAACTATTTATAGTTTTCTTTGCAAGGTTAATCTTGAATTGGATTGGCAATATCTTGAGCAAAAGGACTTTGTATACCAATGATGAACTTAAACTTTGAATCAATGGAAATGAGTTATTTTCTATGAATTGTCACCAGAATATAAAGAAATGTGGGATGTGACTACATATAAACTCCACCATCACTAGGAGAAAACCCACCCCACCCCCCAGGTTTATTTTAAAAACCTAGTTGTGTTACAAGTGATAGGATTTCCATTAGAAACTGCTTTAAATGCTGTAACAATTGCCAAGGTTTGAAGCAACTAAGTTCCCGGGGAGGGGGCGCATGCGATTTCGTAGTCAATAGATTTAGACGTTAAAAATGAAGTAGTTATCGGACTAGAATCGTGTACCAAAATAAGAGTGCGAGAAGAAGGATGAGGCAGTGCTTTGTAAATCATATCCGCCGTAACGTGCCCCGAACCACCCTGCCATTCTCCACCTCCAATGCTCACAGTATAAAACACCTACCCCACGGTCCGCACAGAACCACATGAGTTTGGAGAAGTCGATCATCAATCAAATCCCAATCCAATTTGCAAGAGCTCATTCAAACAAGCCAGCAAAGAAAAGTCTCCAGAACCATGACTTGTGGCCTGATGCACCTTAAAATTTGGATGCGTTTGAGATAATTTGTCTAGCTTCTCCTTCAACAGAATATCCTCTGGGGACTCGGTTTCATAAATAAGCGAGACCTGTCGTACAATCCATTCAGTTCCATATCCAAAAGCAAGACGTTAAACATCATGTACCATGTGAGATGTCGCTGCTTCAGGTACACTGGTTTCAATTATACTTTCAACAGGCTACACTTGTAAGAACCCCCCGCAGAAGTAAAGTTAAAAAACCTAGGGAGGTCAATCCAATCAAGTGTAACAACATTTAAAGCAATTCGCAACATAAAAGAACAAAAAACTTGCTAATTGTAAGGCAGGTAGGTTCTCTATATTACCTCTAGTAGTGAAGAGCTCTCTACTAGTGAAGGTACTGGGAGACGCTAAATGTCAAGAAGATAACTAAATCGTAACAGACACAAAAATCAAGAATAACACACCTTGGAGACAGTTGGCACAACAAAACAATCTTCTTATGGTTGATATTGATAATGTGGGGTGGCTGTGCCTCACCTGAGTGTTATCTTTGGGATTTGACATAATAGCATTAATCAGCTGCAGCATGTGTGTGATTCCAATATCACCAGCAATCTGCATCCCAATCGCCATTCACTCACGTCAAGAAGCTATTCGGTTCTTAAAAACAACTACCTTGTTCCTTGTACGCTCTTGGATGAAGTCATGTACCACATCATTGTTACATTCAACTGAATACACGCTAACAGAGTTTCCAATTCTAGATGATCTGAACGAAGATGAAGTTGTGACAGCAGAGCAGTCACAACCAAAAGGTTGCATATGAGCTTACCATACCCAAATGTTTTTTCATGTTGGCTTTGTACAGCAGCTCTCCGACTGGGCTACATACATCAACAGAGGAATTTAATCAATAAAATCTAGTTGCAACTACAATAGCCGATTCTTACAGTGCATTGAATTGAAAAGGCACTCCAGAAGAGGATCTTACCCCCTCATTTCAAGTCCATCTCCAGGATTCAGACGAGTAATGCGTTGGCTCATTAAACCTTCCGGAAGGATCTTCACAAGCGAATCACAGCAGAGAGCCTCAATAACCACTATTGAATCTCTTGAATTTAGAGAGATACAGATGTCTTTCTATCCCATAAGCACTAATCTACTTGGAATGAACGTGGCCTCGGATGATGCAGGTAGCTCTTCAAAACGTTCTAAGTAGTGCAAAGGAGGTCTCTCACTCTGCCATTCTAGGTAAGAATACAGATCGACTGACCTTGATCATAAGGTCGAAGTATCCTTTTGCACGATAATCTGAAATTGGTACATATCTGGATGCAAACACATTGCTTTAGAACATTTCTAAATAGAGGATCAGCAATTTCTTCTTAAAAGTCCACAACGACTTCACCCTCTGTATCGCCGTTCTAAGCACAAACACAATTTAGTAGCGGTTTATATGAAGTGAACGATTTTGAACTCGAATTCAAAAATCAGAGCTTGCTTCTTCAAGGTGTAAATTATGCTCTTAACATAACTATTATAGCCGGCTCCTCTAAATCATTCCCTTTCTATACCGCCCCTAAATTATGAATAGGATACATACGAGCGAGTTATCATCTCTTGTCTTCCGCGGCTGTTGACAATCTGAGCTCTGGAAAACAAACAAGTCATCAAAGTGATCACTGATTGTTAGATCCCTGAGCAAGCCCTACAAACGTGAGACTACAAACTGAAGAGTTAAAAACGGCTATCAGAAGCTAAAAGCCACAGGATTCGTAAATCTTTGAATCAGAAGGAGTTGTTCCGACCTTAGCAGCAAATGGGATATAGGTTGAAGGCCCAGGCTCTCTTTTGGATCCAGCGCAAATCTGCGAGATTCAAACATACATAGCGATGACATAATATCCAACTCTACAATTTACACATTCTACATCTGTTCGTTCTTGATAGAGATAAGTTTGTACTAGAGAGGGTATGAAAGAGGAAACCCAGCATACTATAAGGTTTCTTCTTCCAGGCCCAATGCTTAGCAGACTCCCTGCAGATGAAGGCCCCCAATCCTGGTTCATCGTGCTCTTCAAAGAACCTGATAAATCACAAACTCTACAGCAAAGCGAGTAGGTATGTGACAAAGCCAGAACAGTTGCTAGACCCTAAAAGCCATCTCGCTTGAGTATACTTGAAAAAATTACCAAAAAGAGATCCGCTAGGGAATGATCTCATTGACCTTTGGTTTTAATTAATAGAATAGAAATCTCCGGTTCCAATAAATGCTCTAGAAATCTAAACTTTGGATAGGACGTCGTCGCCTTGATACCCTACAGAACGTCGGGTCGGCAGGGGCGGATCCTAAGCACTAATGTCCCAGACATGAAAGAAACAGCAATGGAAAAGATTTGATGCATAAAAAAACTAAAGCTTTCTCATACAAGATATGTGGCTAAGATCAAAACCTGAGAATTCTTGTGTTATGTGCAACTCTGTGATTCTCAATTAACGAAAAATTCACCCAATTCTTCATATTTAAAGCTGCATAGACGACAACACAAATTTAGCTCCCCTTGTTCTCATTCCAACAAAAGGTCCTGTACTACGAATTCCATTGTAAGGTGTGAAATCAAGAAGCATTAAGAAGACCTACCATGATTCTTGGCTGCTTTAATTTCCGGTGGCTGGGAGCTAACCTAAACAAGATAAAACATCACAGAATTAGGTACCCTTTCCAAAACCGAAGCCTGGATGGATGATCATCAAACAGGCTGTCAGATGGATATACACCATGAGATACTATGTTGTAAAATGAGGAAAAAATGTCCAATTCACATCGTTCAATAAAAAAAAAATTGAATGGACTAGGTGTGTTCTTTTCTAAATTTATAAAAGGAAAAGTTCAGAGACAAAAGTACTAGACTTACCAGAAAGAAAAACTAGTTAAAAAATAATGAATATTCATATTAAACATAGTAGAACTGAGGAGACCAAGTAAACTAATGTTAATACCTTTTCAATTCGTGTCCTAGATTGCATTTGAATTTTGTTTCAAAATTTAAAAAAATTAATGACAGCTACGCATGATTGCATGGACTCTAAATATTGTCCTAAATTGGGGTTTGATCCCATTCATGCAACTTTGAGTCACCATGATTACATGCAATCTAATAACATTGCGTTGCCATATATCTAAATTGAGGTTTTGGTTCCATTCTTAAAACTCTGAGCTGCAAAATGGGGTCAAAAAAGTTTTGCACCATCTTTTCGACCCTTCTGTGGAGCTCGGAGTTGTGAGGGTGAAACGAAACCTCAAACCTCAATGTGATTAGGTTGCATACAAACATACCTAGTGAAAACAAGAGGATTGACTAGTGTACTAACAGAAACTATGCTCAGCAGCAAAAGTAACAATTCTGAATGTTACAGACCTTACAGACCTGATACTAGACCTAATCCGAAACAAGACTTGAGAATCGACATTCGGGGACTCCAAACTTGAATCACCCCATAAAAAAAAAGGAATCCTTCGAGGCTTCCCTTCCCATTCGCATTCTAGGGCGACTGAATAGTATCCACTTCAACACGTTGAAAGATCGACTAATGTAATAATAGGAACTCTGTTCAGCAGCAGAAGTAACAATTCTGAAAGTCACAGACCTAATCTGAACCAAGACTTCAGAATCCACACTTTGAGACTCCAATCTCGGATCACCCCATTCAATTTACCTATCCTTTGAGCATTCTCTTCCACTTCGCATTCTAGAGCGATTAAGTTGTATCCATGAACATGTTCCACGATTAATTGAACAGAATGAGGAGGACTTTGAACTTGGGGGCTTCCTTCCTTCTTACCCCGAAGTAGAGCGCAGGGTAGATCGCGGCGATGCCCACAAGAGCCAGCACAGCGGCAAACGCGAGCTCCCGCTTGTTGTCTGCGATCCCCGAAGTGTCCCCTGCAGCGCGCTCCGCCCGGGTGCCCGGACGCAGCTGTCGAGCAGAAGCCGCAGCACTCATCTCGGAAGAAGAAGTGGTGCGATGGCCTGCTCGCAGCTTACTCATAAGACCCATCGTCACTAGCACTGGGATAGAAATCTTTGGCAGAAACCCAGTTGCTCCCGTTTGAGAGTGCAATTGGGGAATCTTGTGACAAATCGAAAGAGACGGGCGAGCATGAGAATGCGACGGCCTTCAATCTTGATGATTTGGCGGGTTGGGAGGGGGGCCTGATTCAGTTCGTTACTGTTGTGTTCCACCTTGGTTTCCACGTGGCAGTTGACACGTGTGATGCCAGGTGGAGCCATTGGGTACATCCGTGAATTCTTTCCATTTCAGAAGGAACTTGATCACAAGGGAACGACTAATCTCGAAGGTCAGATTCAGAAATAATTAAGTCATTCTTGTGAAAAAAGTGTCACATGTCATATTGTGAATGGTGTGCAGTAGTGATGTGGACCCCTGAGAATTTGACATAGAAATGCAATTTCAACACATGAATGTTGAATCAACCCTTCATATACAATAACTTGTTAACTTCTTAGCGCTTGAATCTTTGCTTGATTTTGTGTGCATTTTTGCTTATATCTTTTATAAATATACATAGAGAAAAAGAATTTATTCCAATTTCATTAAATGCATTGTACAAAGAGTGTTTTAAAAAAAAGTCTTGAACAAAACTAGTCAAATCCATAACATCCTTGCACTTCATGGCAATGGACCCTTTGCTTCCCATGAATGAAGGCTCCTTTCACCAAAGAAAATTTTAATTCATGCAACCTTGCTCTTGAATAATAAAACACCTAACTACAAATTATTCTTGTTCTAATGACATAATAGAAACACTCAATCACTTGACACAAGAATGTCAAGTGTGTAATTTCTTTCTTTCTTTTCACCCTCTACATTCCATTGAACAAAGTCTCAATCTTCTATGATCTTTGTATAGGCAAATTTGTCAATGGCACGAATCCCATAGCCAAAGTCTTAGAAATCTTGAATGTATATGGATCTAAGAATTCAATTGGGTGCCAAAAGTGTCTATTTGTATCAATGTGACTTGAAATTCTATAACAAAAAACTATTGTCTATTGAAAGAACTATATTGTATTGGAGTATAACATGTCTGGTTAGATATGTATGTATATATACACACATATATATATTCAAAGTTGAGGAAGGAAAAGGTCTGAGAAGAAAGATGAAAGCATTGATGCAAAACAATGCTCTTCTTGTTAAATTACAATTCTTGAATGAAAACATTAAGCTTTTGTTTAGTTGGGAATGATTTGGTAGGGCTTTTTTTTGGACCAGTGTCCCCCATGTTGCCTCATTCCAAGAGGCTAGTTTTTAAAGGGATGAAGCGAGAGAAGTTAGATTTCTAGCTAATCAACAAAATTTCGCCAAAAATAAAAACCCTAATGAATTGGCAACATTGTGTTTTCTATGATACACAATGTCATGCATTCAAGAGTTAGAAAGCAAACTAAGTGGAAACATGTCAAGCAATTGACATGCTTGACTATGCAATCTTTAGTTCCATAGGAGCCCTCAAAGTCTTTCATTGAATATTCCATACATGGTTAATAATTAAAAGCAACTTTTTGACTTTCAAAAATTAAGTTGTAGCAGAGAAGGGATGTCACCGGATTGTACTACTAACAGTTGTTTGTACTTTTCTATTCAAGTGTGTTGCACTTCTTGCACTTTATTGTGTTCAATCAACATACCTTATAACTTACAACCTCCATCTAAGTAAATCAAATCATTCTTGAGTTAGTCCTATATAGAAAAGATTGCCTCCAGTAGAAGTGTACAATTGTATTGCATAAGTAAGCTGGTGCTACTTCAAGAAAAGGAGTGAGAGAGCGAGGCTTTTGTTTGTTTCTATATGAGATTGAAGTAAGCAAATAGAAAGAGGGTGCACAAATGATGAAGTTTTGTACTTAGTATTCATCATGCAATTCAATTAACTCCTCACTGTCCAAGGCCGTTTTGGGTTTCAAAACATTAGTGCTTTTGAAGCAATGTAGATGTAAATTTCACTAAGTTATAAAGATCTTAAAAGTACAATCTTGTAGTGAACAAGTTGTAGATGATGTGAATCAAATTTGGAGTCATTTGATAGTATAGATTGAAAGATTTTAATGTTTTAGTGTTGAAAAAAGATGCTGAAATTTTCTTAGCAACACATTTAGAGGTGAAATTTGATTTCTAAACTTACTCAAATGAAAAAACTTGAAACTATAAAGTAATTCAAAAATAGCATACAAACACATTGAAGAATACAAATATCAATAAATTGACTCAATGTGTTTGCAAAATGGCTTGTAAATGTCAAAAAATAGGCAAGAAAAGTTGCAAAAAATACATCTAAGGTTGAACCTCCTACTAAAATGCTTCTCAGTCCCTCATAACTTCTTGGATTGATATGAAATTTTAGCCACATAAACTAGACTATTATACGCAATTTTTCCAAATTTTTTTATTGGAAGCAGACATTGTATGGAGAAGAAAGAAGCTGCCGAAATTTACTATAATCCAAAAATGTCGAGATTTTGAACTTTGAATTGCTCCCAAACATTAAAATCAACTTTCATTTACATGAAAATTTTACCACAATAACTAGACTTCAAGAAAAACATAACACAAATTTTTTTGTTGAAAACAAACATTGGATAAAGGAGATACAACCCCCCAAAGTTTCAGCCATCAAATGCAATTTGGTGGACTCAAATTGAACTTGTGAACTTTGACTAACTTTCAAGAAATCAATACAACTAATATTGATCTGAAAATTTTACTACATAAACTAAAAGAGAGAGCGTAACTTTTCCAACAAGTCTTACAACACTTTAAATTTGACTTAAAACTCTGTGAGGCCACATTTCAGCTGGTGGGGTGGTGAGGGGTTAAATACCAAATGTTGATTTCATTAGAATTGCAATATTTCACCACCTTGGCACTATCGAGACTTGCGACTTGAAATAAAATTTTGTAGTTGCCTTAGTCTATAGAGCTTGTTGTAGGTGTATGTTACAATTTTTGGCTCACGAATGATTCCAATTTAGTGAAATTGAAAAAAAAAGAAAAAAGGATTGTCATTGTTTGTTTCAAATTGTGGAGTGCGAGTGATTTCTAGCTGGAAATTGCATTTCTCCCCCTTCCCCCCCGTATTTTGCAATGTAATTAGTAGGGTACAAAAAGCGTCAAATTAGTGGTATTCCATGACTTTGGCAATTACAAGGTGCATGGCCAAAAACATAAATCAATACTTGTCCTAGTTTTTAAAGCTTTGTGTAGATATGTGTCTTACTCCTTAGCTCCAAAATAGCTCCAATTTTACAAAATTGATGCTGAAGAGCGTGGTGTGTATAATAGATTTGTTTCTAGACTCTTTGCAAGTGTAATTCAAGTTGTTTCAACAAGCTAGCGCAAGTTGTCTATCACTTGGAAGAAGATGAGTGGTGATGATGTACGAAAACTATATGTTATGGTTGAAATTTGCAGTGTGGGGATACCCATAGAAGAAACTGATGGAACTCATAAGTCAAGGCCTTCGGATGTAAGCAAGCTCAATCTACCTTCTTTCAACATCAATTTGTTGTTTCTTCACCATCTTTGTAATTGCTTCACCATATATTTTTTTGTATCTTCACAACTTCACCATCATTACCATTGCCTTCACGGTGATGGAGATTAATTTCCCATGTATGTTTGTACGTCCGTTGGATGTTATCACTTTCTACCTCACTTGGACTGAGGGCATCATCATCCATCTATTGCATAGTGAAAAATTGAAATTATGAAGATTACCATTAATCATGCTTCTATTTGAAAATGTCCTAAAATGGTTGGAATTGTTACTTCATTAGAAGATTTATGGGGGGTCAAGAGGACTATTTCAGGCATGTTCTCCCAATCCTATTCCCATTGTCAATTTTGTTTTGTTTTTAAAAAAAATGGAAAAAAAATTAAATTTAGAATAGTAAAAGAGCAGAAAAAAATTGGTGATGTGGCAATTGCCATGCCATGTCAAGCAATAGCTACCAGGTTGTTCCCCTAATACTAGTAGCCCAAGGAACTCGTAGCCCTCCAAAATTACTGAAAATCCTCTAATGAGATGTTTCTTGGGAGGTCTGGAGGGTAGTCTAGTCATGTTCCCCAAGTAGTTCGAGAATGGCTGATGTCAAAAAAACTTTATATGTTTTTTTTGGAAATTTTGAAATGCAAAAAAAAGTTGAAAAAAAAACTTTTTATTTTTTTTTAGAGAAAAGAAAGTGACGTGGAAATTGTTGTGCCATGTCACGCAATTGCTGTAGGGCAGTGGGAATCTAGTTGAGCACAGGGGAACTCACAGCCCTTTTGGGAGTTGAAATCTCATCTAATGAATTGGCGTGCTTCAATCCATCAAAATTGTGACACTCAAGTGTTTAGAGATTAATAAAAATTAAACTAGGACAAGTGTAGATTTGAGTCAATCTAAAAGTTTCATAATATAGGAATTCCCCTAGTTTAATGAAATTGGAGCTCAAATGTTGGTAGAGAGAATCTAAAAAAGGAAAAGAAAGAGCCAAAAAGAATTATGGCATCAACAATATACATTTAAATTTTTTGATGTCAACTTGAACAAGAGTAGTTCAATTTTGCAATAATTTTCAATCAATGCTAATAATAAGACTAATTTTCTCAATGTTTATACCAAAGTTCAGTTAGCATTTAGTAGACTAGGAGGATATGCCCTAAATAATGTGCACAAAACATGAACCTGTAGTTTCTATCTTATAGAGATGCCATTTGTGTGTGAAGAAAACCATGGTTGTCATAGTGGACGGACGTCCGGTTCGCCCGTCCGTTAGAAGTCTCGCCCGTCCGATACAGTCAACACATAGTTGACTTTCTAATGACGGAAAAATAGGCCACGTGGATGCCATGTGGATTAAAGAACATGATGGGCGTGGACGAGATCGTTAGGGCGCGGACGAGGTGACGTGTCATTCCGCAAAATTGCACAAGTTACAAAATTAAAGCCGTCTGGACCGTCCATCCGGTCCAATGACCCTAACTCGCCTGTTATGACAACCATGAAAAAAACTCTAGTAATTGCTACCAATTGCACAATAGATGGGTGTGGTTAGGGACACCATGGCTGCTCAAAGATTTGAACAAAATGTCAAGAAACACAAGAATACAACCTTATAGATACATTATGGAAGAGGTAGTACATCCATTGACTTGCTAAAGGAATTATTTGTCTTGTATCATAAATTTGAGTCTATGCTTTTCTGATTCAAGGATGATCTCTTCTTTGCACTCTAACAATCGACAATATGTTGTAGGAATGATGCAAGAAACAATTGGGACTTCCATCAACTTGGATCTCCTGACCAACAACCAAGGAAGAGGCAATGCCACCAATGCTAGTGGCTTGATGGATCATTTGTCACATGCTATATCCCTTGCAGTACAACTACAAGCACAAGATGATAGTTGTGGCATTCCTAATGGGTTTCTAAGAAAATAGAACCTAGAAGAATCTAAAATATCTCATAGGCAAGATCATGCTGAAAATTGTGATGAGGGAAAAGAAGTATATAATTTGAAACGCTATCATTATTTACGTCACTGGTGTACAAATTCCTAGATTTTGATTTCAAGCAAGTATATAACCACACAAAATTAGCATTGTATTGTACAGCACCTTGTGCAATAGCTTCACAAAAAGTTGTAATTTATTGGCATTGGATGCATACAAAGTTGAAAATACTTACAATTAATAGTAGCATTTTAAGCAAGCCCATGCAAAAAAAGTTGTGCAAATGTAGATAATCGATTTTTGAATTCATTCAATATGCATAAGTGGTATTTAAGTTTGGTTTTGTTGAATGGCAACTAAAAATTTGCATGGTCATTCAAAGTCTACTTGTTCAACAACTCAATTCCTTTGACGTTGGACTCACTTTGTTGGTAGCAATGACAACGGTGGCAATTTTGCAACCACCGGTTCTTTTGATAGTAAGGGACTTATGAAATCATGTAACTTTGTTGCATGTTTCTTGTTCTTTTCTTCCTTGTCTTCTCTTCTTGTGTGATGTGAATCAATGGTAGTGATTATTGGGTCAATATCCCTATTTTATTCATGGTTTTTGCTAGATGTTGAAGATCTAAAGAATTTTAAGGATGTACATAGAAGTTGGAACTAGAGATGGTATCGTACAATATGATGATATTTGAGCACTATGGAATGTCATTTTGGACACTATATTGAGAGTGAGACGAATCATAATCTACTTTGGTTTTGTCATTAGGCTTGAGCATATTGGCATTTGTTTGTAGGGCATTTGCCATTTTAAGTTCAGCAAATGCAATCCAGATTTGGCCATAGGCACCATTTATGGTGTTCGTCATGTCTTGGTAGTGGAGATTGGGATGACTTTTGTTTGGCTTGGTTCTCACCTCTACAATGGCTACTCATCATAATCTTTGTATTGTAAAAACTAGACAAGTGGATAAAAGACAAACACCTATAGAAGTGTGGAACGTGACCACAAAAAAGATGGTTAGTTATTCTAAAGGACATGATTTGTGAATATGTCCATGACATTCCAAAAGTTGTTCTCAATTCAAATGCTTATGTATGAGAGTACAAGGATCACTTTCTTTTTTAGTTTCTCATAATAGTATCAATTGCCACAATTCAACATGCCAAATTTGTAGCCATAGTCAACTACACATATCAATAGTACATTTTTATTTACAATCTCATCATGGAGACACACTTTCAACAACGTGATAGAAGGTGGAAACACTCAAAAACGTTGAAATAAGAAAATTTTGACATAGTTGGAGGCACCTTTATCAAGAATAGCAAAATATTTCTATAGTATTAGCAATTGAAAATCATGAACTTAAAAAAAAATTATACTACTTTGGAATAACACATGACTATAAACTTTCAAAGTGGAAGCTCTATGGGCCACTAAAACCATCACATAGCTTGGTCATAAAACCAAAATCCAAAGAATTGGCTACCCAACAATTGGAATTAAGTATCCTATCTTGTTCTTACATGAATCTACAATCTAAACATGATGATAGATGCTTCTTTTCCCTAAACAAAAAAATGATATATTCCCAACAAAATAAAAATTTCCAAAAGATGGGCTATAAGAAGCAAAGTAATTGAATTTTTGGATCCAAGAATCCACATCTCAACATCTTGTGTAGGATCTTCCCCACCTTAGTCAATAGAAATATATACAGTCAATGGAAATACATACTGCCTAGGTTGCCTATAAATTTTTGGATTGCATATCTTATATAGTGGAGTACCAATCTAAATGGCGTTTTTGAATTTGCAAAGAAGGAAATTTTATAGCTGTCAACTTTAACAACCTCTTGATAGCTAAAAATTGGTATTTTATCATGAAATTTTTGTCACAACATCTTTAAATTAATAATATGTGTATCAAATTTCAAGTCCAAAAGATTCACCAAAAAAAAGATATTCAAAATCAACCTACATATGTAGTTGTGGAATTTTTTCCATACTACCAACTTTGATAGCCTACCAAGGATTGAAAAAAAAAATTTGCCATGAAATTTTGGGAATACGACCATCTATATTTTTATTACATGCATGAAAAATTTCAAGTTCAAAAGATCCATAAAAAATAAGATATTCAAAATTTACCAACATGTGTGTTGTGAGAAATAATTTCACTTCTACGAACTTTCACACTATCCTAAGGGTTGAAAAATTGCTTATTTACCATGATTTTTTTCCATGTGGATCATCTCTATGTTAATGACATGTGTGCCAAATCTCGAGGTCAAATGATTCACACAAAAAAAAATTTGAAATATACCAACATGTGTAGTTGTGAGAAATTTCTTTTTAGCCCTTGGGATAGTGTCATTTTATAGGTGAACTTTCACATAGATGTAGAAAATCATTCTCACAAATACATGTGTTGGTAGATTTTAAGTATTATTTTTTGTGTGCATCTTTTGGTCTTGAAATTTGTCACACATTTTATCAACATAGAGGTGGTCTTCTGCCAAAATTTTCATAATTTAAGAAAAAAATTCAGCCCTAAAGAGGGTGTTGAAGTTGTTAGCTTTCAACTTGTTTTTCACAACTATACATGTTGGTTGATTTTGAATATCTTTTCTTGTATAAATTTCATGGCCTTGAAATTTGGCACACATATTATTAACATAAAAAACATTTTTTGATAAAAATTTCTTAGTAAATAAGCAATTTTTCAGCCTTTGGGAGGGTGTCAAAGTTGGCAGTAGTGAAATAGTTTCGACAATTTTTTTTCTAAACAACAAATGTTGGTAGATTGTGAATATCTTTTTTGTATTGATTTTTTGGCCTTGAAATTTAGAATATCTATTATTAATATTAAAAAAAAAATTATTTCAAAAATTTCATGGCAAAAAATAAATTTCTCTCCTTGGGAGGTTGTCAAAGTTGGCAACATGGAATTTTTTTATAGCTACACATGTTGGTAGATTATGAATATCTTTTTTTTGGAAAATCTTTTGGCTTTAAAATTTGGTACTTGTATTATTAACATAAAGATGATGTTGTAACTAAAAATTTAAGGTAAAATACCAATTTTTTAGCTCTCGAGAGGCTACCAAAGTTGGCAAACGTGAAATTTCCTTCCCTACAAAATTAATTCAAAAACAACATTTTGATTGGTACCCATTGTGCACTCGAATAGCAATGTCAAAAAATTACATTTCTAAATACATAATGGAAATATGAAATTTCAAAGTTTTTTTTTTAGGTGTACCAAAATAACACTAGTCTTAAGATTCTCCTATGCTTTCATGTTCTAATTGTATACATCTTATGCCATCAATATTTAGGTTTCAGTATCACATTTTTGTCCAAATGTGCACCAAAGATGCACGTTACAATGTCTCCACTATTATCTCCATATTTCATACTACTTTATGTAATTACTAAAATAATGAATAGGATACTTTTAAATTTCTAAGATGTACCTATGTTGTAAATTTTGAAATCAAAATTTCACCAAATATTATATCTAGTTATGATAACTAGATATTAAATAGGACATCCAAATTTGAAGAAGAACCAAATGATCCTATTAGATGTTTGTGTGACATTTTGAATAATGATGACTTAAAATGTGATAATTACATCTCAGAGGTATTCCCCCTTTCCAAGACCCACTTACCAGACTTGATGCTATTCATTGCATATTCGGCTCTCCGTTACCCAAGAGGTTTTATGAGCTTCACACAATTTGGTCCCTTCTTTGAAGATCGGTTATATAGCTTTGTTGGATCTCCTGCAACCACATCATATTTTCCCAAGATTGTTGCCCTCTTCACCTCCTTTATGCTATGCTCTCCTTGTTTTGGGACAAGTTGTCGACCCGAAGATTCAACGGATCTCTCGTTTGCATCTTAATCAATCTTTTAGACTCTGGAGTCAATTTGATAAGATCTGGCTTCATTCCCCCACTTAGCTAGTTGTTATGGTAACTCAATTTGTTGGAACAAGGAGGGTCCTCCTCTCTACTCCTTTCTTTAGTTCCCTATTCAATTTTCTGTCTTTTTTGTTGGTTCTTTGCTCACTTTCTTTTCATTTGATCGGCCATCAAGCCTAGCTATTACCTTGGTTCCCTTTTTTAATGCAATGGTCGGCCATTTGTTTCCAAAATTTAAAAAAAAAAAATATGTTAATTAATTGTGTATACGACTTTATAAGGTTTTTCTAACTATGATATTCATATGTCATTTGTAGACTTTGCCCAAGGTAACTGCATTTAATTCTCATCCTTTTATAAAATACTTCCCGACATATTCTTGCTTGAAATGTACAACCTCTATTCCTAAGAGCTTAGGATTGCTTTTAGGTATACTAATTTCATCACTTTGAAAATTCATATTTTATTCATACAGTGTCCAAAAAATACAAAAGAAAATAAATGTTCAGTACTATTTTTACCCCCAACAAGATCCAAAAAAAATAAGAAATTTAATAAGAGGAACGTTGCTCAAATTGCGTGTTTGGCATTTCGGTGCACCATTCCCCTCAATCAATATATGTGCTGATTTCAATACCGCTCGCATACCCTCAATTATCGGATATCAACTGGATATCAACTCCGGGTATCAACACTGATGCACCTCATCCACTTCTCCCTCCATTCTGCCCAAGCTGACAGGCTCCAGCACCGCGCTCGCAATCTCCACTTCGTCCTCCCCAAATCCCCTGCCACTCAGATTCTTCCCAAACTTGCAATTTCCGTCGCCGCTGCATTTCCATCATCTCCAACACGTTTGTAAGTTTCAAACCTTTTTGTCGAAAAGTTTCATGGCGATTCCTGCCTCCAAGGGAAGTAGTACCAATAGTTTTGTGTACCCATCTTTTTTCGATTTTTCCAGATGTTGTATCGAATTCCGCATGTGTTTGACCCTCTCTCTTTCTCTTCTTGTGCACGAATTGTGTGTCTCCTCTCAGAAACCGAATTCGCGGCACAAGTGGCCGTACAAATTGTGCGTCATTCTTGATTGCCAATTGAGCTGAAGGAAGGAGTGTACTCAAATCTCTTCAATGGGTCCCAACTTTTCACTACGACGTAGTTTGAATGTCGTGTGTTAAGGGTGCATGATATTGTAGAATGTCACTCTAGAGGACGTCATTATAATAAAGAGTGTGGGTGTTTTGGTTCCCATTCCCGTAGTGGACTTTGGAGAGTCCGTCGATGTTTGATTTTTAGGTTTTGAGAGGTCTCCATTTGTTCTTGGAGCGCCGTTATGCAGATGGTATCCTTGTTTAGGGTGGCGGCTGTTGAGCTTGATTGAATTGAAGAAATCTTTGTATCAATCATCATGGGCTCTCAGACGCTCGTGTTGCAGCAATTCCGATGTACTCCACATGCGTCAATCGTTCTAGACAGAGCCTGTTCTACTGCTTGGGTGCGAGCCAATGCAGACGCGGTGCCCTCGACCAGCCAGAGGTTTCGAGAGAAAGGATCTTCACTTGGAAACCAGAGCAGATGCAATGTGGAGGTTTTGGGGTTTGGGTTAGGAAGTGGTCTGTATGGTGAAGTGAGGATAGCCAACAAGTGGAAATTGCGAAAGAGGCAGAACCGAAGTGCAGGCATGGCGAGAGCTTCCATGAAATTGGACCCTGGAGGTGGTCCTGGTGGGGACAAGGGAATCGGGCGTTTGGTGGTCAACCTGGCGATTGCGGGTGGCTTGACCTATTTGACGATCACTGGCAAGCTTGGTTGGGTGTTTGATGCTTTTATTTCTCTTTGGGTAAGTCCGCATGCTGAGAACAAGGACAAATGATGAAAAACATCAAGTTCAGTAACGTCCATGCATTTTTGTAGTTGCTTTACAAGAAGTAATTAGGGTTTTTTTTCCTCTTCATGCAGTCACATACATTCTTGTTTTCCTTGTTGGCTTCGAAATCTAGAGGATACTAATTGCATCGCATATTTAGGAGTTTGATTTTGGGGAGAAGACTACGACACTGTGGAGAAATCAAATTCTTATCATTATATATGATAGGCCACTTAAAATTACATAAGAGATTTTAAAGTGTGAGGTTGTAGACTACTTAAAGTGACAGTAGGCAGTCATTAAATTCAAGAATGAGTGGCTGTAGACAGTAAACCAAGTCATGCTTACACTACTTGCTCATGGAAGTCCATTTTATTGTACGAATAGATAAGTTGCTGTTAGTAAAAAAGGTTTGTGTAGGAGATGGGATCAGGTACCTAATGATTTTAGTATTATTCTACCCTACTTGAGCTGAAGAATGGTGCACCAAGTTCTGGAAGTTTCGAAGAATGTGATATACTCACTCATCTAGGTGTTCTGTGGTTGGTTGTGAACAGCTATTCGTCGTGTTGGTACCAATCGTGGGCTTTATAGCCTTCCTGTGGTTTGCTGACCGGGAAATCGTGAGCAGCAATGTGAGTTTCTTGCTGTGATATTAAATCTGGGTTAGGGTTCATATGTAGTATTACCTATCATGCATTGGGAATGGATATTTAGACACCATGATGATCGGATGTTGCAGCAGCTCGGTTGACTTCTTTATGTTTCCTAGTTTTATAGACTGGTGAGAGCTGCTGTTTATGATATATGCTGAAATATGTGCCGATTGTCTTAGTTATGGAGTACTCTTTGGGACAATGATCACTAGTTGTGTCTGATACGCGTACGGGTTGGCTATGCAGTGTCCAAATTGTGGAAATCCTTTTCAAGTTTTGGAGTAAGCAAGCCCTTCTGACCCATTCTTTGTTCGACGTATGAGAGAGCTGCTTTTGGAAGCATAAACTAGAGTTTTCTTAATCGCACACTTTGAAGGGAAACACAACTACAGAGAATGCATATGTGCATATTCGCACATTGCAAAGCTCAATTGATAGTGGTCATTGACTTTTTAGGTTTTTCATTGACTTGCTAGGCGACTTCGCTTGGCGAACTAGAGACCATCGTTGAAATGTTCGAGACAAATTCAGAGGTTTTGTCATAATGTGGCTGTTCATTGTGGTGTAGATTTACAATGAAGGACGAAGAAGAACAGTTCTGCCCTTACTGTAGCCAACCCTTCAAATGTGAGTACTTGTTTCTTAATCGCCATCTTGATTCTTATACTTGATATGCATTGACGCTTGCCTTAAAAAAAATGGGATTTTCTTAACTACTGTATTCTGGAAATGTCGTTGCACACATTCACTAGGTTTTCCTCTCGTTCTGGTTATGTCCAAATTAAGATCTGAATGAGAAACTAATTAAGCAATACGACAGTGGAAGGCAAACAGTTTGTTCGAGATGGGCCTCGCTTCTCAAAAAAGCAGTCAAACCAGGGATTCCGTCAGCCCTTCGGACGGCCAGGATTTGGAGGACCCTTTGGAGGTTCTGATGAGCGCAAAACATCCGCTTCCAATTCCCCTTCAGGTATTTTTCCCTGTTGACTTGAAATTTCATGACGTACTTTAGCAGTTGTGAGAATTCGCTGCTCTCCACCGAAGATGGCAACCAGAGAACACCCAAGTTTGCAAAGAGTATGTATGGTACTTAGTAAGTGAGCGTCTGTTTCCTTCCTCACACCTGAGATGAGCTCAAGACTGTACACAACTTGAATCTGGATTTCTTCTCCATGGGTGTTGAGGCAGCTCCTCATCAGCGTTCACAGAACTGGCTAAATTTCACTCCATTGCTACTCAATTTTTTTTAGTAACGAGATCTCTATAGGAAGAAATCCTTGAAAAAATTAGATTTTAGTCAAGATTTCAACAACCAATAGAATTTGATAGCCAATTTGTTACTTCCTCCACATTGGAATTAGCACCTCTGTAGTTAGTTTTGGGTTTTATTACCCCCAATCATTCTTTACAACTTGCAAAATCCTTTCTTTTCTAATTTTTTTTAATGCCACTCACTCTCAAGATAGCCAAAGTTGATGCTTGTTTGTCTTGAAGGTAGCAAATTGCACTAAATTCTATAAACTAGTTCTGGGATCACTGCTCCTCATGTTCAACAACTGTCTTAACTCTTCCTGTCTAATCAATGCAGATCCGCCAGGTGTGATCGTGGATGTGGAAGCTGAAGTGAAGGATCAAGATTGATACAACTGTGTGCTTCAGTTAAGTTAACATCACTGGAAATCTCACACCTCCTTTATCAGGTTATGGCAGGCCTCTTGGACTGTACATGACATAGATGGATTGCAGATATTTTCCACAGATTGAAGAGCATGCAAAAGAGTGACATAGGTACAACTTACTTATTTACTGTTCAAGCTTGGCCCCTTCTTCACGTTCTGATCTGCATTTTTCAATGAGCACTTTGTGAGTAACCATTTTGAGAGCAACCTGTTTTGAATCCATCGAATTCAATTCGGTAGTAATTTGGAATGCTATAAGTTAGCCAGCGGATTCTGTAGCCACGGGGTTTAAGGTGTGTCCCGAGTTTGGAACTGTCCTTGGCAATGTTTGGGATTACTAATGGAGCAACCGGAGTGAATCCATGAAGCCTGGAATCAGAATTCACGGAATTCCCGAGCAGGGGGGGGCTTATTTTATGACATTATCTCCTGCGTTTCAATGCGGCAACTGATTGGCCTGCTGTTTTCAAAGGTTGCTTTAGTTGTTTGACTTTCTTTTTTAACACCTAAGCCTAGAAGGCTCTGAGATGTGCTTGTAAAATATAGATTATGGCTTCCACAACTTTTTTGAAATACTTTTTGCCTAACCCGAGAATGATATAGCAGCTCCCATAACCGTCGAAAACAGTAGGTTTTTTTTGGTTTTTGGAGAAGTGTTGAAGTGGCAATCAGGACCTTTTCTTTTGGCTTTACAGTGCCAGATTGCACCCAGAAAAAATAATTTGACTAAAAAATGATGACAATTTATGATGTTTTTTGCCAAAAAACTTCAAGTTAAGAAAAAAATCTTGGATGAAAATAAAAATATAGATATGTAGTACATACTAATGTGATACTTTCTATCCAATATGTGGATGAATGTTGAAATTTGGAGCACCACTACAACATTTTATATTGCCACTTTGGTACTTCATACAAAATGAAAAAAAAAAAAAAAAAAAGCCTTGTGGCAATATATAGAAAAATGATCTAGCCAAATATTTAGTATTCATCTATAATTTGGAGAAAATTATCTTTTCATCCTTATACTTGGATGAATTTCATTTAAAATTGGCAATTTTAATACAAATCATTTTCAAAGATTGGAACAACTTGGCATCATCATCATTTTTTTCTTCAAATTTTTCCTTAATCTATAAAAGCCCAAGGGATTTGGAAAAAAACACAAATGTGTTATAAAATATAAGTTCTATAACTGTTTGAAGTCTACATCAACAAAGATAATTTGAAGCATGAAAAGTAGAAAGTATCTATATGGTCAAAATTATAAAACTATTTTTAGATTCTCTTCATTTTAATTTTGGAGATATGACTTCAAAAAGTTATTAAAAATACAATTTTTGTCTTTAGCATTTGTATTTTTTTAAATTGGTCCAAGTTGTGGCTTCTATTGATTTGGCAAAAAAATGCATAAAATTATGCAATGAGAACACCAACCATTACAAAAAATTTCAACCCTCAAAAGGTCTAAAAGTTTTGAAACCCCCCCCCCCCCCCCCCCCGCCCCTAGTGCAATTAAAGAGGAATTAAAATTGTTTTTTATTTTTTATTATATTTTAATGAAAGCATTTGATGTAGCACTATTTTTGCCATGTTAGTGCCACATCATGCTTTAATATTTTTTAATATTTTTTTTCAAAAAACATTATTTTTTAATTTTTTTGTACTTGCACTACGAGGGGCCGAAAAACAAAACCTTAACAACCCTTGCAAGGGTTCAGATTTTTCCTAATGACTTTCTCCAAATAGTAATTTTTTCAACACTAGACAAATTCTAAATACTTTGTAAAACTTTGTGTTATTTCTCTTATTATTTTTGTTTAATCATAGCAATTTTAGATTCAAATATAAATAGAGAGACAACCCAATCTTTTAGAAAATTTGATAAAAGTTTTTTTTGCCCGAAAATGTTACACAAAGTTAGACAACAGCCAAAAAATGGTCACTTGAGTGTAGGGATTAAGACTTGGTGCTCACTAATTATTTTTGGTGCTTTTTGGCATTTAAATGCATAAAGAAAAAAAATGTCAAAATAAGCAATTTAGCATAGTCAGAGACACCTTTTCAAGAAAAAGAAAACATTTTTGTAGAATTAGCAATTGAAAATCATGAATCTTCGAAAGAAAAAACTATGATTTTTGAATAAGGCATATAATTGCTACAAATTTTCAAAGTAGAAGCTTCTAAGGCCATTGAAACCATCACACGCGTAATTTGGTCATAAAACCAAAATTTAGGGAATCAGTAGTTAACTAATCATAGATAAATATAGGGACGGTTTTAATTGCACTTTTAGGAACACTTTCAATGCACTTTGAGGGGACACTTTTAATAGAAGTCTACTTACTTGTTAGGAATGGGTGCACAAACAATTTTAGATATTCCACACCTCCCTTATTAGAATAATGTGCATGCATTGGATAGCCGCCTGAAAGTCGGCCAATTACTCGTTTATTGAGAGCAAGACATCCAACCTATGCTACTCTTGATCCTCAAAGGACGAGAAATATTCTTGAAGTAGTTTGTACAAAAAATTATCAGATTCTTGGATGAATAAGGTCGGATGTGATCTTTCTTTCTGCAGTTTCTTGGAAAGTCCGTGGTGGAAGATACTTTCAGTTCTCCCCTGGACTTCCTAATCCATTGAACAGATGAAAGAGTTCAGACCTGGATGAACGTTTGTCAGTTGCAATTATGCCGGTCGGCCAATAAAACGCAGATCACGGTACCCTACTACAGTACCGTACCACACTGTACTGTACCTGGAGTAGGTGTGGAGCCAGGGTGGGGATGCCCAACGAACAATCAGTTGGATGAACTAAAGTACAGATGATCGTACACACAATCATCCAAAATGAGCCACTATTCATCGTCCCAGTATTAAATTGGGTTCCACTTAGTCAGTCGGTTGCTGTGGGATGATATTTGTTAATATTTATTAATATTTATTGCAATGAAATGGACGGCCCCTCAAATATCCCACCAAGGGATACACTTCACTGCCCGGGATCCAACGGGGAGAATCCAGCAAGGCAAAGCCATGTTGTGGAGTTCCCTCAACTTGGACTGACTTATGTGAGAATAAATAATACTCACTCGGTGCCAAAATGATCTTCCGGTTGGACATAAATATTTGGGATTTTTTTGCTGAAAATAATGTTATTTAGTCAACCCATTTAGAGTTGTAAGTAGAGAGTTTGGTGCATTCCTATTGTCTTGAGACTTTAGCTTCGGGAGCCCTTTTCAAAGTGTAGCATTAATCCTTACACTAAAAAAAAATTGTATTGAAAATCATAAAAACGTGTGACATTGGTTTTGTTGAGTTCTTAGTTTTCAACACAAAATTTTGCATTGGGATGCCATTTCAACAAAAAAAAAAAAAAATGTGTATTGGAATGGCATTCCAATATATAATTCTACACTAAAAACTAGGAACTTAACAAAATTAATGTCACACATTTTTATGGTTTCCAACGCAATTTTCTTCCAGTGTTAAATGACGAAGGGGTGACCTTGGAAATCATCTTTTTTCATTACCATGTGAATCATTGGCTTAAAATATTGCAAAGTACTAATTGGCAGTCAAGCTACTATAGAAGACCTTCCTTTTTCCTACAAAATTTGGAGGATGAATAGTTGCACTTCTATCCTAGACAACAAGCTTCTTTGTCATTCATTGATTGGAAAATGGTTGCCGCATCATTTCTTGGTTGAACATACTTCAATAAAATTAAGGGAGACTGGAAGATCATTTTAGAATTAATGGAGGGAATACAATACTCTTTAATCATTTGTAGGTCATCTTGGAAGAATTTTAGTTTTTGCACATGTAACCAACTTTAGAAAATATTCAATGTTCAATATGTAATCACAATTTGTAGGTGAATGAAAAGGGTAGTAATTGTGAGTGTGGTGTATAGAGTATAAATAATCACTTTACTAACATCCTAAATTCCATATATTGTATGTCATCTTCAACCGCATCAATAGTCCACCCTCACAAAACAACTATGAATTCACACAAAGTTTTCTAGTGCTCGATTACTAAGCTCTTACAAACCTTCTACAAATCTACAAAGTTACATGCAAACATATATGGCAATGACAAAGTAGATAATTAATACATATATTCTCACTACAATCACTATAGGAGCCCTACAAACAATCTACATAACATCCTTCCACATGTTTTATCAAGACTTAAAAAATTTCACTTACATTTCATTGGCTACAAACAACCAAATTCAACCACCTTTACCAAAAAAGTATTAAATTATTGTTTTTTAAATTAGAAAAGAGTCTCCCTTCTATTAAAGGTATGTAGCACAAGCATCACTTATGCAAACTTTTTAGAGTCAATCATGGAATCTTGAGTGAGTATGCTTTCATTTATGCCAACTCTTTAAAGATTATAATTTATTCTTAACAAATAATTATACAAGTGAATTTTTCTCCTAGGTTTATTTCTATAATACATCTATTACATATTTGATAAATTGTGGAATTTTCTAAAGGCCTTTGGATGCATGTATATTTTATTATGACATGGATGAGTCACCAATTGATTCAAAGTTCTAAACATTTGAGGCCTTTTGCAAATTAATAATATCTATTATAAAAATATGTGAAGTATGTATTTATTTGAAAAAAATTAAATAAGTAATCATATTTGTAAATATATTTTGGTCTCTCTTACCCTAAAATTTGTATATAGAGTCATTCATTTCATTGGAACTCATGCAAATCATCAGCATGTTTTTCAAAAAATGTATTCCAAATTAATATGTTATTTTTTAATATATATTTTATTTCTTGAGCTATGTAGGATTTAGATTTTGTTTGGTTATATAACCCTAATATATTTGGATTTGTCAAATAGTCCAAATATGGTGTAATATGGTATTAATGGTATTGGGCAATGCCTACCACTTTTGATTACATTGTCACAAATGTGACAAAATATGTATAAATGAACACACTCTCAAATAAATAAATTAATTAATATGTATATTTCTTATAATTGAAATGTTTCATTACCTCCCATATTTATATTTTTTGTGAAGCTATGAGATGACATTCAATACTAGGATAACACATGCCTACATCCGTATGTCGTCAATATAATGTATCAATATATGTATCTATACATCATACTATATTAGTACAAATACCTATATCCATACATCATATTGTAGTATATAAACATATGTATTCCAAATACAATATCCGTATGAAAGTTTTTTCGGTTTTAGTTTTTTCGGTTTTAGTTTTTTTGGGGTTGGGTTGGGCCACTATTCAAAATTAGATGTTTTGAATATTGTGCCACTATTTTTGTATATACTAAACCAATAGCATTAGGATGGGAGGGAATTTTTTCCTATAGAGATCAAAGGTAAGGTTTTTTGAGTTTAGAAAGGCCACTTTTTATTCTTATTGCCAAAAGAATGAAAGATGCATAATCATCTTTCAATGGTTAATTACAACATGTAACAGCTTTAACAATTAAATAATTGGAAATGATTTGTTGTTTCAATTTATAACTATGACCTCTCACTTGTAGCAAACACATCAACATGCTTTTTTTTTGGCATGTGAGCAGCAAACCATTCAATTATTGAATAAAATCAACCTTGTGACATATCGTTGTAGTCTAGCACAATTTATTGTGTTCATTGCTTTTATATGTATGATTTCATAGTGAGTGCTTTTGCAATAAAGTGACACTATTAATGTAGGTCTTTTATAGGAAGTATCCTATGTGGTTGGATTTCTTAGACTTCTTCAATACAGTTGCAATTTTCTAAATTCCAAATAAGATTTACTTACGTATTTTCCATCAAAATCCAAGAAGTAAGACAGAACAATCTTCAACAATTTAGCCTCCAATATTTGTTACCTAATACAAAGTTACAAATAAACATACAAGATTTTCCATCCTTAACACGTAAAGGACTAAGTGACTCAACATATGCAAAAAATCTTGGATGGGTTCACAACTCACAAAAAAATCAATGTCAAATGGACATTCAAGAATTTTTGACAAAAAGTGTGAATATGTGTCCCCTTCATAGAAATATCATTTTTTTCAATTGGGTGCTTAGATCAAAAGTTATATTGTTTTGTAACTTTTCAAGCAAGACCAATAATTTTGAACATCATGTTGAAACTCTTCTTCTACTTTTGAGATTTTACAAGAAAATAACTAATATGATATAGAATGCAACTATCAAAAAAATAACCTTGAGTAGTGCAAAAGTCTCATTGTAGGAGGAGTTAAAGTTTGTTGACCTTATTAAACAAGGCCGGAAAATAATTTTTTCTTATAACTTCATATGCTATAATCTTTCAATTTGCATGGTCAAAGTTTTTGAATTTTTTTTCCACACATTCCCATAGTAGTCTAGTATAAAAATAAATTTGTAGGATTCAATTAAAAAATAAACTTCTTTTGTCATTGCCCTAAATAGTGATATTTTATGACAATTTCTACCTAAAATGCACCTTGATCCTTTACTTGCTAGTAATATGTTAAATACAAAGTGTCATGACCCCTATCTCAAAATTTGTCATGTTTTCATTCTTAAAAAATGTCATCCAATTATTTCATCTAATGTTCATGATGAAAACTCAGAGTGCAACAAGAGTCTTTTGAATAAACACTAGTATTCAAAATGCTATATTGAACTCTATGGCTATCAACTTTAGTTGCCTACAAAGTGACTTCAACATTGTTGTTGTGGCTTGTATATATTTACACACAGGTATACATATAGAAAGACTTACACACAAATAAAATAGCAATTATAAAATTTCATATACTTCAGAAATAACTAAAATTTGCATAAGTAATTGAGACATTAGATTTTTTTCAACAAAATTTGAACATGTTGATATACTAGTAACACACTTGTATATCATTTCCAATAGAATTTAGAATTTTTATATTCAACTCAAATTTATAGGTAAAACAATGCTTTTTCAACACAAGTAAAAAATCTTTAAGATTCTTTAGTAGAATGAAAATTCTTTTTGGAATTTAATGATAGAAATTTTATGAATTTCAAAATTTAATTGAATGAAATATCATTGACTGAAATGTAAATCCAAATATCATTGTTATAATTCATTCCAAACTCTCCAATCAAATTAGAAAAAGTAACATTTAAATTGCTCATGAACTTTTCAAATTTTCTATAAAATTTTAGAAATCTTTTAAGTATATTATAAAAACGTAATTGCTGGGATTATATTTCAATCAATAATATTTCATTCAAAAAACAAAATTTTAACTTTATCAATTTTTTTCTAAAAAATTCTCCAAAATTGTCATTCCACTTACTAAGAAAACTTGAAAAATTTGTACATGTATTAAAAGTTTTGTTTTGACCAACAAAATTTGAGTTGAATTTTTTTTAATTCTAGATTTTATTTAAAAATTTTAAAAATTATTTTATTCAAGTGTGTTCTCAACTAATGTCCAAAATTTGTTGAAAAAAAACTAATTTTCAGTTATATATGTCAATTTTAGTAAATATACTAAACATATTGAGAGCCATTGAATATATATATTTAAATATATAGAAAGATATAGATGTTTGCATACACTTTCATACACCATAAAAATGAATTTGTACTAAAACTTCATAAAAATGAACCCCTTAAGAACAATTTGGTGTATGTGCCATTTAGAGGTTGAGGTAGGTTTGTACAATTTTGAATTGATCTTTCTAAAATTTTAACACAATATTTGGACATGTACCACCTTGTTAAGAATATAATTTTTTTCTAAATAGGTGCCTAGATCAAAAGTTATGCTATCCAAAAAAATCAAGGTAGTTTAGAAAATTAGGAAATTTTTTGTTTCATTCTACATCTACTGTTGAAATTTGGTGTGTATATAAATCATACAACATGGTATAGGATGCAAGTGTAAAAAAAAGCCATACAAAGTACAAAAATCTCACTCAAAGAAGAATTAAAGTTTGTTGACCCTATTAGATAAGGTCTTAAAAAAACTTTTTCTTCTAACTTCAAATGCTATAACTTTTCTATCTACATTGTCAGAGTCTCTAAAAAGTTTTCCACGCATTTTCAATGTAGTCTTGTACAAATTTGTATAGTTGAACTTCAAAAAAACTTTTTTTTTTTTTTTTTTTTTTTTTTCTTTTCACTAATCTAAGAAGTGGAAAATTTTGACAATATATGCTCTAATATTTTAGGAATTAAATTTAAAATAAAAAAAAACACTATCAAAAATATCATAGGGCCTCCTTCCTAATACAAGTATTTAGTCATGGAGTCACTCATGAAATTGATAGAAATTTAACATTGGATACATAACATTGTTTACTAGTGAGGCACATGGCTCTTTTGCATTGTTGGAGAGGAGATCCCTACAATGAACAAAATTGTCATATATGGCTCTTCAACCAACCTCAATCCTTGAATTAAATGAAAGTCTCTCCTAGACATCTAGGAATTAACCTTGTAATGTTGTCATAGACCCTAGATGTCGAATGGATGACTTCACCTTAGCTTGTAGGATGAAAAAAATATTTTTTCATCTAATTTTTTAATATTGAAGGTATTTGAGTATATTTTAAGTGAATAGTATTTCAAATTCCCTTGTTTATGGTACCATAGACTTTTCTAAAGAAGAAGATGCTTAATCTATACCACAGATCAACCTTGTAGTGTATTTTGGCGATTTTTTACTATTTATTCTTAATGTAAATTTCAGCCATAAAAATGATGTTTTTTGTATTTGACTCCAACTAATGAATGAAGCTTATCAAATGCAGGATCTACTACAATTGGAAAATTTTGAAAAATTCATAAATTTTAATATTTTATAACAATATGAACTTTGGGCCAATATAGAACACTATGAACAATATAGAACAATATGAACTTATAACCATGGTTTGTTGATTTTCTAATTTTAAAAGACCCCCCCAAAAAAAACTCTTTTAATTTCTAGCATTTATTAATACTATGATGCTATAGACTATTGTACCATTAGAAAAGTTTTAAGGGGTGGAAAGGCCGTTTAGGGCATATTCCCTTGCATTTCCCCCTGTAGTTAAAGAATGCCAAGCTATAAAAAGAATTTGGAAAAGAATGAAAAATTGAAAAAAATGAAAATGAAAAAAAAAAAACTTTAAAAAAAAATTGAAAAATGATGTGGTAGTCATTTTGCTACATCACGTAGTAACTGCTATGAGTTTTGATGGGCTGAGAATCCCGAGGAACTTACAACCCTCCAAAGTAGGTGAATTTCCTCTAATGACATCTACGATGAAAATTTCAGATTTTTTGAATATGTTCAATATTTTGATATGAATTTCTTTTTCATTTTTGTCTTAAGATATTCATTGTAATTTCAAGTGCCCCTCCCCCCGATATTTGAAATTTTTATTACTTGTAGCTCAAATTTGACTTCATCTCTAATTTTTTATAAACTTAATTCATATTTAGTTGCAAAATGGCAGAAAATAGAGTGATGGATAGGGAATCTTGAAATCAATGGTCATGGGCCTGTCCTTGTCACTATTGTGCATACCCACTTGGAAGGTCACTCCAAGTGGGCTTCTAGTTGGTCGGCTAGGGAAGAATGATTGACCCCCTTATTACCCCATGTAAGGGTAAATGTAAAAATAAAAATCGCTCCCTATGTTATACCACCTACATTTTGTATTTTTCTTCACATTTCTTAGAAAACATTTGGGACCTTTGATTGCAAATAAGAATTCAAGATTTGCAATGGAGATCATAGGTGGCAAAAAAATAAACTCAAGTGAAATTTCTCTGGGATAAAACACGGAACAATGAAGGGGTCAATCCTCCCTGGCCATTTCCGCACCCCCCCAGTTCCAAGCCCTCTCAAAAGGCCCAATGAAAACAGGCCCTTACAATCAGATATTTAGTGAAATTGCTCAAATGCTCAAATGGTGCTGTGTACTGTTTCCCCTTGCAATGGAAATTATCCATGTGTTTAAAATAAATAAATAAATAAATAGACCCTTACATAGTATAATACCTTCCCAGCATGGGGAGACCCATTGCCTAGTTATAGAACATTATAAACATGCAGACTCTTTGAATCATGCCAACGAAATAATTGGTTGGCGTCCCTATTTCTCATAATTTATTTATTTCCTTGAAACACATGGAATCTCTCATAATTTATTTATTTTTGGGAGGAGGGGGGGGGTCACTCCTACAAATTCTCCTACTGATTCTGAGCCCATTGCTTGGAATGCTCTGTCTCTCCTTCCACATAAAGGCCTGCCCACTCTACTGTACTGTACCACGTATGATTATTTCCACAAACTAAAGATGGTCGGTCCTTCACTTCAATAGTGAGGAAATGCGTACATTTGTTTTCCAAAAAATCATTGCAAAGGGTCATTAATTTTATCATTTATTATCAAAATTTAGAAAAAACAAAACACAATCCAGTTCCCAGTCATATAGAATGAAATATATTTTCAGAAGATTAAGGTAACTTAGAAGCACCAATTGTCAACCACGTCCAATTATAACCAACCTGTAGGATGCAGCTATTTCCAACCAAAGTAGAAGTACCTATTTCGGATAATTTAAGCATTTCAGCTTGTATGATGTGAGGAATTTATAGAGAAACTGAGTTCAATTTGTGCAAAAATAAGGATGAGGAAGAATGCAAAAGAATATGAATTTTTTTTCCTTCCAAAAATGAATATTTTAGTGAATTTAATTGTGGATTTTTCATTTAGATCCATTTGAGTTTCATAGACTCATCTATTCTGGTTACCTTTGGCAGTTTTTCTTAGGCCAAGACGGAAGAGAGATGAATGGATGAGAAGGTACAAATAATGAATCTTTTTCAATAAATAGTGCATTCAATTGTTGTCCACAATATGGCACCCTACGCAACCATCATAGGGGTTTGTTCAAAGTAGGTTCTTCTACCATATGACTAGAACAAATTTCCAACTAAAACTTGGAATGTATTGATTTGGTCCTTTTCAATGTTGGGGCTAATGATGTTATGACTTATGTCCCAAAGTAGTGAGTAAGAAAGTAATTCAGCTATGATTGGAATTAGAAGACTTTAGACATTGGCAACTAGAGAAATGCACTTTATGACTCCCAAAATTCATAGTAATACCAATTTGAGGAATAAAATTCTGAAAAATTCACAATTCCCATGTTTCCTATCTTCTTACATGGTTAAAATTTCTGCCACTTCATATTGTTCACCATCTTCTCCAAAATGGCTTATTTGATCATCCATTGGTACTTCCACCTTAAAAGGACAAGCAAAAGGATACACAATAGTAACCATAAAGGTCCTTTCTAGTGTATGCTAGGAAAAATTCTCCTCATAAGGCAAAAATGCCTAAAACACCTAAGACCATCAAAATAAACAATTCAACACAACTAGAGGCACTTTTTCTTAGAAAAAAATTACATTTACAATATAAGCCTGAATTTTAAAAAATAAAAAAAGAATTTTTAGATTAAAACCCATAATTTCTATGAATTTTCAAAGTGGAATACACTAGGTCATTGAAATTGTGATATAGCTTGGTCTTCAAACCAAAATTTAGAGAAATCAACAATCAACTAATCCGGTAGTTAAATGAAGGAATGGTTTGATTGGACACTTTAAGGGACACGAATTATCACCTTAAATTCAATGACTATGTTTTCACCAAAAACGCTTGAGAATTGGCATTTTTAGCACAAGTACCAAATTTTTGAAAAAAAAACTTTTTTTGGCACATATAACCATAGGATCTTGTAGCATGCTAACTTGAAAACATGTCGTAAAAATTTCAGAAATTAACACCATATAGATTGCAAGATATAAGCATTCAAGTTCAATGAAATCATTTTTCTAGCCCTTTGAAATACAAGGAAAAAACAATAAATAGAAAGAAGTAGAAAATGATTCAAAATACAAAATTGTTAAGAATTTAGTTATGGAATTGAAAAATGCCAATCCCAATGGTTGTGATGTTGTAATAAATGATCTACATAATTAGATTTTTTTCCCAAAAATAGAGAAAATTGAATTAAATAAAGGACTTCAAAGTATATTTTAGAGTAGAGTATCCATAAACACTTGCCAAAACAAAAACTCCTCGTGAGTTTCATCTCATTGATCAAAATTGAATGATTCATAGCTTTCCATTCATATATAATCTAGGAAACCAATTTCAATTTCTTTTTTGAAAAAGGTGATTTTTTTATCTACCCGGACTACCCAATTATGAAAAAGTAACATATTGGGCCATAACTTTTTACTCATATTTCCACATTATGAAATTTAGTGCATATGAAAGATATTCTTCATCAACACCCTTTTGTTAAAATTTCAACCTAAAATATGCAAATTCTCATTCACACCTACTTGCCCAAAATGACTATATTGCCAAGAAATGCATGCTAGTCTTTTAGGGGTTAATGAAAATCTACTTGTTAAAAGTGGTAAATGGACAAATTTGGGTGTTTTCACCTTGATAGGAATGAGAAGGATTCAAGGATGGATAAAAGTTTGGAGCCCCTTGCAAATGTTGATATTTAACAATATATCCATCCCTTGTTCATCTTCTTCCATTGACATCCATCAAATTTTTAATCTAAAATTCATCTAAATGTGTACAAAAAGTATACAACATTCATCCACATTTCATCTGCTTTCATCTAATTTTGTCTGAAATAGTGTGAGTAAATCGACACTACTAAAACTTTGGTACAAATTGTGTAGCTATAATTGTTGGTGAAGTACAAAAACCTATTGATTCAAAAGGGTGTTATATTGTAAGACACATTAATTAGGTTGTGTAGTTACTTTAATCCCTAATTGCCCAAGGCTTGTTTTGAGCTTCTTGAAAATTGCTTTAAATTTAACAAAATGCTAACACTTTGATAAGTTTTATCAATTTTTTTAAATTGTAACCATACAAATTCAAACTAGACATGTTAGAGATCTTATAGAAAATGAAAACACAACAATATCACTTGTATAGTGAAAGATTATAATGTTTGACCATGAAGATGTTAATGACTCCAAAAGTGATTGGAAGTCTTTCAATCCTCTTTTTACATGTCAAATCTAAAAAGTTGTTCACCAAAGGATATAACATATATAACCCAAATTGATTTATAACTTCTCAAAAAAAGAATTCTACAATTTTTTTAAATGAATTTCTAATGTGAAATTTTCGCGAAGATCTAGTGTATTTGAAGCTCATTTCCAAGAGCTCCCAACACTACAGGAAGTGAAGATTGCAATGGATACCCTTGCATAAAATCTTGAATAGAAAAATCACTATCATTTATTTTCAAGATCAAATCTTTTATGCTAAAACTAGACTTCAAGAATAACTTTCCAAAAATATAAACTACTCAAAATAACAATTGAATTAGGTTTTATTTAACTTCAAAGTTTTTCAAATACCAAATTTTGGTGCCTCAAGCATTTAAAGGTTAAGAACCTTCTCCCTTTGTCTTAAAATAGTATCGGTGTTTATTTAATATTTTACACAAGAAGCACCAATATTATTTTGAGACAAAGGGAGTACTTCATTTATTTCCACTTTTTTTCCCCTCTATTCAAAAAATGCCTTTCCAAACTTTATTGAATTTTATCATTTAGCTTAAAAATCAGACTTTTTTTTTCCGTTTTCCTTAGGTCATGATATACTATCTACTCAATCACCTAGATCAAGGATTTAATTTTAATTTTCAAAGGTAATGTAAATTCACCCTTCAAATTTTCTCATCAAGTAACTTCATATTACAGTAGATGTCTATTTGCTCAGTAATTCATGACTTTCACTGAAATTATATTATCTTTGTAAAAGTTCCAATTTCATATAACTTCCAATGTTAGGGAGTTTATTGGAACTTTTACACTTTTCATAAAAGAAACAAATCCCATTAAATTAATTTGATGTAGTGTGGTATTGGATTTCATACACTTAAGGTCTTATGTCTTATGAACTTTATACAATCCATTAAATTATTATGAAGCCCGCATGAAGTTTGCATTTAGTGTGGTTTCAAATTTCATACATTTAAAGTCCTATGAATTGTATGAAACAAATCAATTTACTACAAAGTCCACATGAAGTTTAGTGTAAAAATATTAAATGAAAGAAATAAAATTCAAAAATATATATCCCAACATATGTGAGAATGTAAGGACTTAACCCCTAAACATCTAGAGTATTCTCTAAAATTGAAAATTTGAGAAAAATCATTGTAAAGTACTATTTTGGAACTAATATACAATGAAAAGTTGTAGATTTTGAATTTTTGATTCCATCCATGTTGTTAGATTCATCAATGCAATCACCAATATTTTTCTATAAAATTTGAGAGGAAAATTTCAAAATTTCTCTTAAATTCAATCACAAGCAAAAGATTGTCATTTTTTTGAGTAAAATTCTATGGAATGGATTTGAAACAAGTTTTTCTTGACATGTTGAATTTTTTAATTCTTTTGTTCTTTAAATCTATGACCTCAATTTTGAAAATCTAGTTTTGAACTAGAGTAAATGCATTTTTTGCTTGCTAAACCACTTATCACACTTCCACATTTGTAATTTAGAAAAATAATGTACACTAATAACACCAAATTCAACCACTAGATAGGACAACAACTTGACAAAGTATCTTCACAAATTAGAATGACTTTTGTCCAAGTGGTATTGAGAAAGTAATGTGATTTCCAATTGGTTTGTCATTCAAAAATTGGACATTAGAGTGCTTGAGGGTTAATTTCTACCAGCATAATTCACCTCATCATTAAAGTAATGAGGTTTGGAATCATCTTATCTTATAATTTTTGCGCTCCACATTTTGAGTTTAATATTTTTATGTTCAAACTTTGAAATAAGATCTAACAAAAAATATAAAAGAGAGAAAGAGAGAAAGAAAAATGACTCATTCAATTTTATTTAAAAAAATAGTTAATACATTTATTATTTCTTTTTTTTTTATACTACAAGGATTTGTCCTACTAGTGAAAGGAAGTTAGCATCACCTTGAAAATTAGAGTCACTACAAATTTATGAAAAAAATAAATTAAAATGATAAAATAATCGATTCCAATATATACTAATTCAAAATAGCGTGACAATTGGTAAATTAGCGTCACTTGCACTATTGAGACTAATCAATGTAGTAATGAGCAACGTCATGCTATGCTTTGATGCAGATGAGTGCTATTGTCTAAGCTATACCAAAATGTCTATCTCTGAAAACCTTTATAGAGAATTGCCAAGAGGATTCTTTTTCAATTTTAGGGCTCCTTAGTTGCAAAATATCGAAATTTCCAAATTTCCAAATGCTTTACAAGGTCATTCCATGACAGAATACCAGAAAATTCTCATGTCAGAATTGAAGTGAACCCTCCTAACGGTTCTTTACACTATGGAAGAAATGGAAACTTGGGATTTGTCGATATAAAGTGGGCTGGTATCCCCAAACTGACACTTTCTGCTATTGTGCTTAATTATTGTTATTAGACTAGTCCAATTTTCATATTTTTGTTTTGGCAAATGAAAGGAGGTTCCAACTCACCAAAGATTGTGACATTTGGGTCTGTTATGTGAAAGTTATGAAGGAGCAAAGTTTGGTTCTAAACCAATTTCTTCCACATAGGGTACATAATTGATTTTGGAGATGTGTATAGATTGAAGATGGTGGTTTAGCACATTTTGGGACAATGGGACCTTATTATGGTAGAACCACCCATTTCCAACCAAAGAACCATACCCAACTTGTAGGGTCCAACTATTTCCAACCAAGGTTGAAACAAATTTTCAACCAAAGCTTAGAATGTTTTTTTTTCACCTTTTCAAAGTTGGGACTAATCAAGTGATGACACATGTCTCAAAGTAGTGAGTGGAAAGTAGTTCTTGAATGATTGGAATTAGAAAACTCTACATATTAGATATGGGTTTCAACCAGTTGTCGACGTCCAATATTCTTAGTAATTTCAATTCAAAGCATAAAATTACCCAAAAAATTGCTAGCCCTGTGATTTCTATCTCCTGATGTGGTAGAAAATTTACATTACCTTATACTACTCCAGAACATGCATAGAATTGTTAAAGTAGTCGACTATGGGTGCTTCCACTAAGTTAGAGCCACCCATTACCAACCATCAATTCTTTCACTCTTGCCACGACACATATGGTTTTGTTTGGAGTGCCAAAGAGAACAACAAGTAGTCTCTTACATGAGCAATTTTGGAATAGTTTAAACATTGGATATGGGTCTAGACCAACTTTTGGCTTTCAAAATTCGTAGTAATTTCAGCCTAAACAATTAAATTATCGAAATTTCTGCAACCCCCATCGTTTCTATCAATACACCTCTTAAAATATTTGCTTTGCCTTGCACTACTCCAGGTCATGTCCACAATTACTTGTTTGATTGGTTATGGGTGTCTCCTCTGTATACACTCCAGCGTCCAGCGTTGCCATTCCTTCCCCTGTGCCTTACAACTGAATGCATTGCAGTTCTGAGAATAATGAATGCGGCCTCAATCAGCGAAGCCGGCGAAGCAGACGTGGTCCGAGGACTGTGTACCCCACCCGCCTGGCCGCCTGGGGATTGACGAAGGAGGTTCTCGGGAAGGCCGCCGGCTGTTCTGTTCTGTGCAGTTCCGCTGCTCGATCATCCAGGCGCTATGAAGGCGGCCGACTGAAGCTTCTAGAGTAAGCTGCACTGCACACGCCATCCCTCCCCCTTCCCGCACTACCTTCCAAAGCCACTCCCCATCTCTCCGGAGCTGGGTAGGCATCGGCAGCTTCTGTACTAGAGAACGCGCCGGTGCAGCGAGCCTGAGAGCGAATTCTGCCGGGCTCGCTCTTGGGCGAGAGATCCTGTGCAAAATGCGCCGGCGCATTCCGTGCAGTTAAAGAGAGCAGTTCCCGAAATGCTCCCGTCACGTTTGGAAGGCAAAATCAGCCGTCCGTGACAGAATTAGCCCTCCTTGTATGATTCAGCAAACAAATGGATCCTTGTGAAAATCTAAATTGGCGGAAACTCATCTTAAAGCTTTCATTGATGCAACGGATTGATCTCAAACTTATAGGAGCCAACCCATTTCGGATCACCCCCATTTCCAACCTAAAGGTGAAATGGACTCTTTCTGTAAAGTTGTGGTGTAGTTCTCAAAGTAGTTGTGGTGCATTGTCAATGGTTGTCAGGCTCTCTATATTGTAACCAACACTTGGTTGATTTTGCAACTAGCTTGTGGTTGGAAATAGAAAAGTCAATTTGACCAATATAGGTCATACAGTACAGTTCAGTTAAAAAATTTACGATAATTATATTTTGAATTGTAAAATTATAAAAAGAAATAAATCCTTCCAAACTCTATTTCTATAGTAGGAAAAATTTCTACACTTGAGAAATTTGCATTCCACATACTTGTAATTGCTTAAGTGGTTGGAAATGGGTTGCTCCCTCACTGTTTTGCTTGCCATTCCTTTCAAGTTCATCCCAGATGTTCAATTGATGAATCATCTTGGAATAGAGATAGCACCCAGGAAATTTCCTTTTCAGAGGTAGTGATTGCACAATCATAGTATTGCTATCAAATGTATAATGTTGGTAACAAATGTAAACCATGCTCTTTGAAGATTGGAATAATTTCTCCTTGGATCTTGTAGAGTGAATTTAATTTAATACTCAAAAAATCATTGGTTGATTAGGAAGTTGTAGAGAATCATTAGCTAGCTAGGTAGTTGCAAAGGGATCCCTTACATTGGTTAATAATGTTACAAGTTAGAGGGTTCCCTTTTGCTCCCCTGATAGTAAGAGCCCCTAGTGTTGTTACTTCCTAATTAGCTAATGATTCTTTGCAACTTCCCAATTCAACCAATGACTCTTTACAAATTAAACTAAATTTACTTCTAGGGATCCAAAGAAGGATTATTTCAATCTCCAAAGGGGAATGGTTCATGATGGTCAACAAAGTCGTAGCAGTAAGTTGACAAATTGGATTGTCCAATTCAACCAATCTTCTATCTTTGGAGCCTTTTTCCATCCATCGGGGCTCCACAGTTTCGAAAAGTAATTGGTCGTGAGTTGGTGAGGTCTCTTGTCAACAGGATTAGGGTGCATGTGTGCATTGCTGATTCTAATAAGGCGAGAATGACTGCCCTTACCTTAGAAGCGTTGAAATTTTCTGGAGCAATTCTGTTGCCCACCTTCCGAGAAGAAGAAACGGTAACGTGGGAAGAAATTGCAAGTGAAAAAGAGGCTGACAGTCCTGAATTAGCAGTATGAGCGGAACTGAAGGAAGGGCATATTCAACGCTTGATTCCCGAAGTCCACCTCGCCGAGTAGGGTTTTCTGATCAACAGTTTAAAAAGAAAATAAGGTAGCTCGCTCGGTAGCAGACTCTTGCCACATGAGGAGAAGAATCAGTTGACAGGAGCTTTAACAGTAGAGACTCTGCCCTTGCAACACGAGTAATAAGGTCGTCCTGTGCTCAAACTTCCTCACAATATTTACAATAGCTTCAGTCGATGCAAAGCTTCCTCCCTTCCGTCGCTCACTCAGAGCCCATAATCTGCTAAAGAACAGCCTCAGAGGCAGTGCAAGAAACGCATCATGCTCTGGCCCACAGTAAGTTATTAGGTGCCTGAAGCCAGCGTACGAGTTTTCTGTGCACTCCCGTCGGAACTTGCACTTTTCCAGTCGCCACAACCGCGAATTGTTTCCGCGTTATTTCCAGCCGGAATTTTCGATTGACATGTCGATTCAAGAAGGATGCATCTTCATTCCCTTCAACAAAGAAAAATTGCAACGTTGGCACAGCTGGATCAGCGTCAGATTGACAAGAACTTGAAGCGACGATTCTGGACGATTACCTTCCCTTCCCTTGCCTTCCCTTACTAAAGATATTCATGTGAATGTTCTAACAGTACTGCCGTGGCAGTACAGTACTCACTGTCGAAGCAAAAAACTCCAGGTAATCCGTGAATTGGATGAATGAATATCCATCTCCGTTAAAATATAGTGCGGTAATCCCGGACCCCGCCGTACTGTACTGCTCTGAAGTCTGAACCGTAGTAACTCATCATTCGACTAGGATCCAGGCGTCGTCCGTGAATTGGATGAATGAATATTGAACACAAACAGACACCTGTAATTCATTCGCGTGCCACCGAGAACCGGATGAATGAACATTGATATCACATGGACACCTGTCATTCATCCATCGGAATCCAGGGCAGGCCATTTTCAATTGCCCACCACGCCAACCTTCACGAAATGGTGGCAAGTGGACAGCGGACTAGAAGGAAACTTCATTACTGTGGTGTCAAAGCCCGTTGATTATAGCAGTCTATTAGTCGAACTACTAAGCAAGGGCACGCGGTTAATTGCGTCAGTTTAGACAAAAATTGGAAATGTACCTTACTTGGAACCTTTACTTAGGAGCGGTATATTAATTGGTGAACAACGTGTCTTCTTCATTGTAGCCTGGACACTGGCCAGTGAGGGTGAAATTGCCCCCCTTGTTGCCCCGAAGTTTACCTCTGGGAAAAAACACGGGATTTTTTTAAATTTACAACACAGGATAAAATTTGGAAATTTGGAAATCATATATGCAGTCAACTAGAGGCCGCAAATTCGTCCAGAGAGGTGAAGAAATACAAAAAAACGTGGCATAAAATAGGGGGCAATTTTTTACAATTATTCTTGGACGGGGCATGGAGGGGGGGAAGGGGGGGGGGGAAGGGGGGGATGTTCAATCCTCCTTAGCCAATGACACTTGACACTTTGAAAGTGGATGTTTCTAGGTTCCAAGGTAGTTTGCTCATAAAGCAACTATTTAAGAGCTGGTTTCCTTTAGGGGGGAGCTAAACTTCTTAAAACAATTTTCAACAAATTTTTAGAGGAAGAAAAATGGAAATGCCATCTAACCCAAATTCTTTCATATTTTTTGAACTTTTGTAGAATTAGTTACAGATTTTTGAAGTTGAAATGCAGTGGTCACTATAAGCGACCGCCTCTTGAAATATACATTACTAGTACATTGAAGAAAATAAAATGTACCTCTATGTTATGATCACTTTTAGAGCATGGGCGCATTTCGAGTACACTACTATATCGTTTAACAAATTAGTGACCAAGTTGGAAATTTTTTTGGAATCTTACTAGCTATGTTTTTGCAATTCCCATGTTAATTTTTTTTTTTTCAAATATGAAGTTCTATTTTTTTTCTATTTTTTATTCTAAATATCTATTTTGTAGACTATTTTGCCATTTCTTTTACGAAGTTTTTAAATAGCAACTATTTTTTTCCCCAATTCCACTAGCTAACTTTGAACTAATCATTGATTTCTTCCAAACAATGTGTGGAATGACTAATGATATCTCAAGATTCTAGTCATTTCTATAAAAATTTGAAATAATTAGATGTAATTGAGTAGGGTAATTGTAGCATTCAAGTGCGAGACATGTCAAATTGGTTGAGTATACTAGACTAAGTAAGGTATGTACAACCATAATCAACATGGCTCACAATGCAACATTAACATTTGGACAATGAAGTATCACTAAAAAAATCAGATATTGATTACATGAGAAGTAACAAATAATAAAAAAATTATTTTCTTTGAATGAATCAAGGATATGGTGTTTTGAGATCCAAAGTTGCATAAATAATTTACTACATTTTTACACATGTTTATTTCGAAAGCAAATGCATGACCACTCTTGCAACTAACATATCTATGCAAAGTACAAGTGATTTGTGAACCTACCTTCTACATTCTATATCCTAACAAAATAACAATATATGTGGAATTGTATTATTTTCCTCGTTTTACAAGAATTTTTTTTTATGAAATTTTCTCAACAAAATCCACAAAAATTATACAATTTATGCAACATTTCTATTGATACTTTTTGAATTTATAAAAAATTAAAGTCAATTGGAACTTTCTTACATCTTTAAATCCATATATATATCCTAAAATGCATTTTCTATACTACAAGGGCAAATGTTTTCAACATCCTTCAAGAGTTAAGGTTTGACATCGGTGCACTATAGTACCAGTGGTTCCAAAATGGATATAGGCCAATTAGCCAAAAGGCTATTACTGTGTATAAGAGGAGCTATTTCCATGACAATTTTTTTTTGAAAAACAATGGTATAAAAGTGTTGTGAAAACATGGCATTTTAACTACAGTTTTTTTTCTACAATTGTAGAATTTGCTACTTGTAGAGAAAATAGAAGTGCACTTATGGCTACTTCTTGGGTTTTGATTTGGAGATAATTGCTAACTGATACATTGAAGTTTCACAAATTGGCAACTTTTGTGAGAAAGTGTTGTAAGTTTGTAACCACATTCATTTTGAATATTATGGAAACATAAGTTCAATGCTCGAGTAAATTTCTACAATTTGTGAATAATAATGAAAAGCACCAACAAAGGAGTTGAATCCTTCTTGCTAATGCAAGACTGTCCAAAATGTAGTATTGGTGTTTTGCACATAAACATACAAGCCACATTAGTTTGAAATTTGCAATGGTTAGAAAATTAGAGTTGTTCCCAAACTAAGTGTCTTACAATCCTGTGCTCTTGCATCTGTAGCTAGTCTCCAAAAAGACCAATCCCATACAACACAACTCTTGCATCTTCAGTTAATCTCAGAGAAGACCCCTCCTGTACAACGCGTGCTACCTCCCGTAGTCCCATGAAAAAAGTAGCACCTGTATTCCACGCAAAGGAAACTGCATGTCTAGGAAACTGCATGTTGAGGAAATTTGAGCGCCAAGTTTGCCAAATCTCATAAAAACTAAAGAAGCAAGTGTCATTACAAGTTGAGGAATTTTAGTAAAGGATACTACTACCTCAGAGATCCCCTTGCCAGCCGACCTTCACAACAGATTTCCATGAATTTATAGCTTCCTTGTAAGGAAAATTCTCTAGGAGAAAGTACTGTTGGCCAAACATTTGTACAACAAGGGGCATGTGCTTGTGAAGTTTATTTCTATGGTAGGATTTCAAGAATTTCAAAGATGAAAAGCATCTCTCATCTTCTATAGATCCTAGGACCAAGCAACACCCAATTTCGACAACTATAAAGTATTCATAAATGAGTTTATAGAGGTGGCACGACTGTGCAAGTCTGCACCACAATTTCACCATCGGATTCACATTCAATGGTGGCCTACAAGCTACCTTGCAATTGGCCTACATGGTAACTTTGAACAAACCTTGTTGCAAATTGAGATTAGAAGCAAACTGTAACTTGGGGGTAGAGTAAGGTTGAATGCTTGGATACAAGGGTTGGCCCTCGTTCACTTGTTTGACATGACAATAGAAACTCTTCAGGACGGATAGGTGGTGGGCAAAGCTAGCCTCTATTCTTTTTTGTCTCCAATACTACAAGTATATGATACCAAAAGTGTTAAGGAGCTCCTGCTGCAAAAAGCACCTGTCAAATTCAATAGATAGTGCTTACACGATATCTACAAGCAACCCACAATCAAGTTAAGTTACCTTCAAATTACAAGAAAAAAAGTAGCAACAAGGACCAACAAACCTCAAATGGTTTACATGATCTCCAACTTGCAATGCAAGTCCAATTGGAAACCTCCAAAAAAATGGAAACCACAATGGTAAGCTCCAACTTGCAATCCAAGTCCAATCAGGAACCCAAAAGAAGTTGGAAACAAGAAAGCAAGCCCAATTGGAAACCAAAAAAGAAATGGAATTTGCACGGTAAGCTTATATCTGCAAACCAAGCCCAATCGGGGAGCAAAAACAATTTGAAACAGGAAAACAAGCCCAATTGAAAACCAAAAAACAATTGGAAACATGAAAGGTAAGCTCGTACTTGTAAACTAAGCCAAGTTGGAAAGCAAAAACAAAATGGAACCCTCAAAAGAAAGGCCTTATCTAAGAGTTGTCTCTCAAATCTGAAAGCAAAAAAATGATACCTCAAAACAAAGCTTCTACCTACAAACCAAGCAAGTATTACAACAAGTTAGTAAATACAAACCTGAAAAGAAAGCTTACTTGCAAACCAAGCCAAATGTGAACCAAAAACAAAAATAGAAACATCAAAAGAAAACTCTTACTTGAGAAGTATTATTCAATATAATCTTGCAAATGGTTGAATTCTTTTTGGGTGATAAAGATGTCATTATTAGTCTGCTTGTTGTGGCACGGGCGCAAATTATTGCCCCATTCAAATCAAACAAGTGACAGATCCTACTATCTCTAGGGAGGTCTTTTTAGTGCAGTGGAATTTCTTTACATGCCAAAGACACAAGTTCAGTGTAATGAGGGAAATCCTCTTTGTTAAGCATTGTCTCAGAATCATTGAATAGGTGAACCAACTCCCATTGGCAAACTTTCGCAACTTGGAGGAAGTCGCAGATGAAGATATCCCACACCTAAGAAAGCTTGATCAGATAGTGAACTGCATTCACAAGTAGAATGAAGCAAGATAGTGATAAGAAAACTTCCACATTAGATAAAAGGTCGAAATTGTTAGCAACTCTGTGCATAGATGGATGTCTATGCCTTCCCGTCTTGTCAACTCCCATTTTCACAAGAAGTGTGGTATACACCTACATAATTTGTTGCACTAGATTCCAACGTATCTCTACATTGCGCAACATTTTAGACCCTTTAGTTTCCATGAGATTCATGAGCTTTTAAAGCTCAACATGTCTTTTGTTATTCCAATAGAAGTAGGAATACACGGATTGGAAAAGACCCTCAAGTCGGGCAACCATCAGATACTTTGATAATGACTGCACGACTAGGTTCACTCGATGACTGATGTAGTTAATTCCGAGTGAGAAAGGGACCCACTTGTCCCAGATTTGGGAGGTCACTCCCAATTTGGAACTCTAGAATGGCCTAATACCATCAACACTAAAATAAACAAGTCTTTGAGCGATTTCCTTGCAAGTGAGCCCCCCCCTCTTCCATAAGGGCATGCATTATGACATGAGTGAGATGGTCCGTGGTGCCATTGTCAAACACGCACAATAGATGCAGGAGGTGAGGCACCCGTTTTCAACTATCAATAGTGTAAACATGAATAACAAGCTAAGAGGAATTATCCACAGCAATGACTTCATTGGTACTAATGGAAATCACTCTAGCTGACTGCATAATATACTTCAATTTTGTTAAAATGCATGCATGGATATGTTCACTCATCTCCAAACTAGTGGATTCTAACCAATGTTTCCTTGGCAAATGCATCAATTTAAAATTCTTGAGTAAGTATTTTTTCCTTTCAAAATTGCACATAGGATGGCCATGAGTAAGAATAGAAAACAAAGTGGCAAATCGTACTCCCTTCCTCTTGAACTCACCGTCCATTCCGCCAATGAGTTCATTTGCCATAGTACACCTGGGCTAGTGACTTGCCCAAAGCTTGTAGTGCTTCACATGCTTGTAGTCAAGTTTCAAGAACGTGTCACCCTTCCTCACATGCGGCAATGGCACACCATCTTCTATGTAAGTGCACTTGTCTTCATGCTTTTCCAAGTTGTCAAGCTTTGAGACCATTACCTTCCTCTGTCCCGTGATACTCATGCAACTTTGACAAATGGCTCCACTTAGATTCCCGTTAGTATCAAAGACACCTTCTGCCTAGGAAAATTTACACACCTAGACTTCTTGCCACTGTCGAGTGAGTGACGATACATCCACCTTCCTTCTCTTTCAGGCATTTGAAGTAGGATTCACTTTCTACTTCTTCCCCGTCACACATTGCTCGCCCTTATTCTTAGAAAACAGATTAGTTACCTTAGGGATACTATAATGTTTTCGGAAGGGGGATCACACACAACATGATGGCAAATCGAGTGCAAGAGGCGCGTCTCCAACACATGGGTGATATCGTCAATGTCTACCGGTTGCACCCCTAAACTTGAAGGTGTGATACTTACCAATGTCGATGGTGTTATGGTTTGACCCGAAGCACCACACCCTAAAGTTCTTTAGCAATTTCAATGGCGGCACCATGGAACCTGCACATGTAACGACAAAGCAAGCAGTACCCAGAAGAAGCAAGTGCAAGTGCAAGTTTCAAAACTCAAGAATTGTAGATCAACAACGCACGAGCAAGCAAGCATAGATCAAGTACAATGTCAACAACGCAAGATTAGAGCCACAAGAGAAACAACAACAAGTGAAAGCAACCAAGAGGGGTCCAATATTAAATCATCAAGGCAAGCTAAGCTCGATTGGAACTCCAAAACTACTACGTCGTGCCACCGCCAAGCTCCTGCATTTTCTGATTTCCAGTTTCTCCCTTTCCAAAAACCAATTTCCAATTGCAGTGAATGCAAAGGAGACAATGTGTGCCTCCAAGAATTATACAACAATCTAGAAGTGTCTCATTGGAATTTGGAAACAATAATTGGTACAAACTGAGAGAATATGCCGCCATACAAATTTCAAAAAACAATCACTTGCTCCAGGCGGGGAATCGCAAGGAGGGCAAATTGACAACACTCATTCAAGGCAAACCTCCATCAACATGCTAATGCACAAGTAAGTAGTTTATTTAAGCTAATCTCCATTAACGCTTGCTAAGCAAGGTCCAAGAGTGCAGCAATCAAGCGACAGAATAGCAGGTTCAGGAGCAACGATCAGGCGATAGAAGAGCAAGTTCAGGAGCACCAGAGGAGGGAGATGAAGCAAAATGGACGCTAAAGATGGCACTGCACAACTCCCGGACGGATGGTTTAGATTGCACCAGGGCGACAACAACGTTGCTAGCAGAGGAACACTCCTTTAATTTCGTCCACTATGTTAAAATGCTAACGAAATTGAGTGTTCATTGAAAATTTGGCTCAAATCTATAGTTTGATTTTTTTCTTCATTATGGACATTTAGCTCCCAAAAAAAATTTGGTAGATTTTTGGCGCTTTTTAGCAAGTTTTATTTTCATTGTATAACACTTTCCTTTTTATATATGGCTTCTATGGACAATCTAATTAAATTCTTTCTGTAGATGAATTGTACTCTTCATATTCCATAAATCTTTTCTCTGACTAGAACATAGCCTATTGCAATGTAACAACACCAAAAAGATTTTATCAAGCTACAAGGTTTCGTTGAGAAGATATTTTGATGGCATTAGGCTTTTGCAAGAACAAATGAATGAAAAATTGTGCAAAATGAGAATGTTACAAACCACATTTATAGGCCCAAACTTCATATAGCTATAAAATATTGTAATTTATGATTTTAAAAAAATTCAATTGAAGTAGAAACTACAATTGAAAAGTCTCATTGGATGGATAAAATTCACATACAAAGTTAATAGTAAGAAGTGACCAAAATACACTATTCACAAGGATGATCCATAGATTGAGCACCCATCATCTTCTTTAGAAAAGTCAATAATACCATAATGAGGGAACGTGCAAATACTATTCACTAAAAATGTCCTTGAGTAACTTTCTTCAAAAATATTAGCTGTCAAAGCATTTTTTTTTTCCATCCTTCTTATAGTCTAAGGTGAAGTCATCCATTCAACACTTAGTGTTTGTACCAACGTAACTTACTAGGTTAATAAGTGCCCCATAGTTTTGTTTTTTATTTGAGATATTTTTATGAGTTTGACCAAAGCCATTTTTCTTTAATTTCCATATTAATATTGAACTGAATTTTTCAAGTACTATGTCCAATTTATTTTTCTCTCTATTTGTTTACTCTAAATAAAAATTTGGCAATATATTCACTATTATTTTTTTCCAATGTTTTCAAATTGCACCAATTTTTTTTTTAACAATTGCACTAGTTGAACTATGAACTAACTGGCGATTCTCCTCAAACTCAACATTGATGTGCCATTGCAAGACTTTTTTTTTTTTTTTTTTCATTTATTTTCTGAAACACATGGACCATTTCCATCTCAAGACTTTTTTTTTTTAAATTAAAATTTTTTTTTGAAACAGATGGACCATTTCCATTGCAAAGAGTTTGCAAGACTTTTCTGAATTAGAACTGAATTAGAGCAGGACAACTTGCAAAACGACACTGAAATCTGGGTTGAATCTCACGATCCCTGTCTGTCTATCTTACCAACTGTAGTAAAGGCTCCATCCCTCCTGGGACGCAAACTTCCACGTGGGTGGCAGCAATGGACAAAAAATATATTTATGAGTCGAATATTTGACACTGCCCAAATATTCAACTCAAAAATTAAAAAAAAAAGTTATGGCCTGAGAATATGGACCGTGGAAACGTCCTTGACCAATCAAGTGTCGACTTTCCACAGAAAGCACGGCAATTTCTACAGGGAACTCATTCTAGTGGCTTCTAATTTTTTTATTTAAAAAAAATTCTTTCGGAGTAACAGCGATTTTTATTTTGATGGATCGTGATTTCATTTTTAACCCTGGAACGCCATGAAACCAAGCACTCCACCTTGCTAAGGGCTTTTTGACGATACCGAATACGCGAACGGGAGACGCACAATCCGAGAGATCTCAATGTAACAAACAAAAACAAGCAAACAACCTAATTTAATAGAAGGATGGCAATAAAAAGTTTTTGTGTTTTTTCTAGGGATAAAATCAAAGACGAGTGATAGGGTTTGTTTACCTCATACGAAAAATCAACCCTTTTGGTAACCGTGTAAAGAATTTGCTCGAGGAAAGCTTAAAAGGACTTATTGGAAGTCAAACCATTGTGTAAGATCTTCCCTTTTCACATAAAATTCAAAAAGTGAATATGTGCACTTCTGTCCCACGGAGGAAGATTGTTTGTCATTCATTAAATTCTTTCAAATTGTCATGTTAGTATAGAGTTAAGCTTGTAAGAACATTGCGAACTGCTTAAAGTTTGATGAATGATTTCATTGTTACTAGTAGCAACAAATAATGCACAGTGATTTAGTAATTGGAATATCTTAGGTCACTACCTTCGTCATGGAAGGTTGTGTCTTTCCATGGTCAACCTGGTAACGTCACAATGAATGATTTTCCACATCAATATAGAAATGGATAATGCACCTAGTGATCTGAAAATCAAATTGTTTTTGAATGATTACTTTGGTCATAAGCCAACGTCCTTCTAGAGTTATAAAAGATTCTCACATTCAATAACATAAGTATTATTTGAATGCCATGGAAGTGGTTATGCACTTTTAATAGTTGGTAAGAAAATTTACAAGACTTTGGACCTTCAACACTTAATACAATATAAATCTTTGAATTAGACTTAAAGTATATCTCTATCAACCCTTATATGTTAGATTCACCTTGAAAAAAAAAGCTAAATTCTCAATGTATTTTTAAAAATCTATGACATTCAAGAGTTCAAAATGACAACAACAGCTTAATTTTTTTTCACAACATGGAAAATAGATGATTTCCAGTTTCTATTTTACTTTTTATCACCGATATTTTTATGATGCAATTTTCCCAAAGAAAATCAATAATGCACATTATGTAGATTTGGTTGTACAGTAGTTGGACTATTTTTTAGAAGTAGGAAATTGCTGAAAGTACGGAACATCACTGGAGAAGTAGTAAAAACCATCAGTTACCAAGTAAGTTAGCCCCTTACTTGACATCCAAGTAGAAAATTGTCAGTTAGTGTGAGATTCACAGGCATTGAAGTTCACTTACTGACATCAGGCGTGGGGCCCAAGGCTACAGTAATTTACCTTCCAAAAATCATCACATTCTGGCAGACCCAAATTTGCATCAATCTTCAATCAGACGCTTTGGCATTTTACCCAACCTCAATCCCAAAAATAGTCACTAAATTTCTTGCAATTAAGGAAACCTTAACTTATGTAAAAAAAGAAAAAAAAGTAGTCACTAATAACTCATCCACACTATTTTCAAAATACTGGGAACAACGCACACCGTTCATCCCATTCCCCAGCTTACATTAGAGACTCATCACGAATATAAGTAAGTTAACGATCTAACGTCTAGTAGACTAATTCGTCACGTCCGTTAGGACTTGAAGATGAAAAACGTTAACTTCGCGGATGAACGTCAGTCAGTTGTCATGACGCGAACGGGCCACGGAGCGCACGGCACCTGTCACGAACCAGGCTCGCCAAGTGACGGACGGAGGCCAGGAAATAGATGACCGGTGCCCAACATCCATCGAAAGCAAGCAGGAGATTCATCCAAGAGAGCCATTATTCGTTGGGAGATAGGTGTCGAGAGTGGGCGTGAAGCCTATCCATCACCGGGGAAGGCTGACTCACGTAGGAAGGTGCAACGATAAACTCGGCTCTCCCCTGACCCCGCGCACACGCATCCCCAAAATTACTAAAGATAAAGGACACCACAGATCATCTCCGGGAACCTCCTCAGATCATGGCTTCGGCGAAGAAATTCCTGCACCGGGAGCTTGTCTTATGATATGGAAGACGCCTAGCCTAAGCCGCGTGGTAGGACAGAACCCGAACCGGAAGAGTTGTCGCTTGGTGCTGAAGAGAGCGCGGAAGAGTCTGGAAGCTGTTGCGCATTTGTAGGTAGCTTGGTGAAGAAAGACTGCGTTTCTGGCTCATGAGGAAGGAGGAGCCGGCTTCGCCATTTGTAACGGGACTCCCCGCGTTCTTGTGAACAAGCGAGTCGAGAGTGCCTGCTGGCAAGTTTTGTGTTGGCGATTTGGTCAGGGTTTGGTCTAGGGGTGTTGGAACGTGGTAGTTATGCTTAAGTGGAGGAGAATGAGGTTAATTTGACTGTGAGCATCTGTTTTCGTGCACATTTTCTGTCGTGAGGTTCTGTCATGGTGGAGAGTTGAGCGCATTTTTTCTCTTTAAAGAGTTTTTAGATGCTGGCTAGAAGACGTAGGGGAGTCCATCTCTTGGCCTCGGTTTTCTTTGTTTCCGCTGGGCGAGCTGGTGTTTCGAGGATTTGAACGTGTACATCGGGTGCATGGTGGAGAGTATTGGTGAAAACTTCGTATAGAGTCGTATAGGTAGGGCGAGTATTGTGGGAGCCATTTTTGCGAGTTCCCAGTCCTTACGCGGTGAGATCGAATATTTTGAGGCGGAAGAAGATCGAACCTGCGTGCATTCGGACAGAGCAGTACATTTTGGAGTGTTTCTCGATTTCGTATTGTCTGTATGCATTCTTAAGGTGTCAGAGTAGGATCGTTGGAAATTGTAGGCGGAGTAGTTCCATCTAAGGAAGGTTTGCAAGTTTTGTGTTCTATCTCGCTACGTCTGCTTAAGAGATTCGCTATGGAGTTTATAACTGGGCAAAGTGCGTGAGGGCTTCGATGTGACTGTTGGATTCCGCAGCTGTCGAGCCTCGCTTGCAGCTGTCTTGGTTGTGTATAGTGTAGATTGTAAATTTTCTTCGGGGATAGCCGATCTGTTTATACATCTGTGCCAGGTCAAGCCGTCATGTTTTAAGACCGCCAGCAGATCGCTTAGAATGCGAGCGTTGTCTCGCGAACAGAGTGCCTCTTCTTCCCTTCTTGACATGGCAAGTGGGAGGCTGTAGACAATTCCGAGTGCAGGTCGTTCTTGTGGGCTGTGTGAAGCAGCTGCTTGAACTAGCACTCTTTCGTCGAAGTTTGTCAAGATGGCTGCTTCAGGACTTGTTTTGGTGCCGGCGGAAGTCTCCGGGCCCGCCGGGCATCGCGGGAGCATGCCGGCAGTGGAAGCCATTCAAATTTATCTTGCGACAGTTGGTTCGGACACGGTCATCCCGATGCAGGTCCTGAGATCCGACACGATTGCGTCCGTGAAAATGCGGATCCGAGCTTTCAAGGGCTTCTACACCAAGCAGCCGAGACTTGTATACGGAGGCCGGGAGCTTACTCGTGACGATCGCTTAATCAGGGATATTGGAGTTTCCAACGGTGGAAAGCTTCATCTGGTTCTACACCTCTCTGACATAGTTCACGTCACTGTGAAAACAACCGATGGCACTGAGTACGTATTCCGAGTCGAGCGGAACCGTTCTGTCCGGGACTTGAAGAAGCGGATTTCCGAGAAAGCGGGAGGATTGGCCTTGGATGCACAGCAATTGGTTCTGGGGGGCAAAAATCTGGAAGATCAAAAACGCATTGATGAATTATGCCTTCAGGACGACGACGCTGTGGCGGTGCATCTTGTGTTACGGCGATCTGCGAAGGTACGTACTCGGATTATTGGAAAGGACGTGGAACTTTCTGTAACTGCTGAAGGTTTTGTTCTTCCAAGTGAGAAGTTTCTCTCAGATACTGTCCAAGACCTACCTATAGACCAGCCAAAGTATACTATTCCTCAACGTCAACCGAGCTTCGATGCAGGATATAAAGCTGTAGAAATTAGTAGGAGCGAGGTTAAGTCTTTACATGTTTTGGAACAAGCTTGTGGAATTTTGCGGTACCAGTTGCCAGATGTCTTAGTCGACACTCTTGAGCAGGCCAAGGCCGGTCTCCAGGGAGGTTACTCTCCTGCCTTAGCATCGGAAGGCTCTGGCGGGGCTTACTTCCTCAAGAATTCTTACGGTGTAGATAATGTAGCCATTTTTAAGCCTTGTGACGAGGAACCATTGGCGATTAACAACCCCCGTGGTTTTACGAAAATTCCTAGAGTAGCCAGTAGTGAAGGTTTGAAGAAAGGTACGAGAGTAGGTGAAGGCGCTATGCGAGAAGTGGCTGCCTACTTGCTGGACCATCCGATGGAGGGTCGCAGGTCTCCTTCCAGGAAACAGGCGGCTGGGTATGCTGGCGTGCCCCCTACTATGCTGGTTCGTTGTGCACACGACGCTTTCCGATACTCGGAGGACTCCTGGCAGAAAAAAGACAAGCTCGGTTCTCTGCAGCAGTTTGTTCGTGCCTTCGGGAGCTGTGAAGATATGGGGTGTGCGAATTTCCAGGTTGAAGAAGTGCACAAGATTGCCGTTCTCGACATGAGGCTGGCCAACACTGATAGAAATGGTGGTAACATCTTGGTTTGTCGGGACGAGAACAACGACATCAAGCTTGTACCAATCGATCATGGATATTGCCTTCCTGAGAAGGTGAAATCCTGCTCGTTCAAGTTCCTTGCAAATTTTGCCTTGTATTCTTGATTGATGCCAATATGTGAAGTGAGTTTTCAAAGTCGCCTCAGCGTGTTTTTTCTAAAACGTTCTGGGTCGCGCTCTGCAGTTCGAGGATGTCACATTTGAGTGGATCTATTGGTCGCAAGCTGAGTTGCCGTTCTCTTCTGCGACCTTGGAGTACATAGCCTCACTAGATGCGGACGAGGATCTTGCACTCCTCCAGAAGCACGGATGGTCCATGCGAACAGCCTGTAAACGAGTGTTTCGCTTGTCTACAATGCTTCTGAAGAAGGGAGCAGCTGCTGGATTGACCCCTTTTCAGATCGGTTCCATGATGTGTCGTGAAACCCTGGACAAGAAGTCACCTATCGAAGAAATGATCGATGAAGTTGAGCAAGGTTGGATGCTAACTGAGCCTGAGTTTTTGGATTCGATGTCAGATTTGATGGACCGACGTTTGGGCATGTGAAAAATGAAGATTATGTAGATGGGTGTAATTGTATGTGTAGTTGGACGTTTACAGAAGTCTGAAGACCTGACATCAAAACCTCTTGCCTCTAACAGCTCAGGATCTTACTATATGTTGTCGAGGACTGTGTTCATTCGGGGATCTTACTCTATGTTCAGGACATTGCGCCATCGATTCTCTGTTCTCGATATGGGACTCCCTAACCTTACTGCAAGTTGACCTTTGAAAGGCCCTGTATATGAATAATATTCTATGTGAGGAGATTTGAACCGTTTTCCCCTTGCGTGGTATTTCTTGTTCTGCTGCATCTTTGTGCTTGTCTGTGAAGTCCGACTTCTAAGTTTTGGATAGCTTCTTTAAATATCGTTTGGTGGTTATGTTTTTTAATGCTCTACTCCCCCGATTTGTTCACTGTTTAGATTGTTCATACTTCTAAGTGGTTCAAAATGTCGCATCTTATTTTTCAGAATGTCGACTGTTCTGGGTAGGAAGAGTGGCAGGTACTTACTGAGCTTAGTGGTGTCTTCGAAAACAACAGGATGGAGGAGCGTTTCCAAGCTTCTCCGTTTTCAACAATGAATTTGAACATATTTGTCAGATGCCCCGTCTTCCAAATCTTTTAAGTCTCCGAGGAACGCAATTGCCTTGTTAACACCAGTCACACAAGACACCCGAATGAGTGAAGCACAAAAACTTTGACTGAACGTGATAATATGATAACTGGTACGTAACAGAAGAATTAGGTGACTACGCCAATGAAACCTGAACCTTTAGAGGTTGTAATTTGTCGAATTCACGTAATATGATCAGCAGTCTTGTGCACGTTATCACGCCTACTGTGATTTTATATCTGTGCTGACCAGAATCCAACATTCTAAAAGCAATTGCAGCAAGACTCCCAGACCTCTCGAGTGTCACAGCTAAATCGCCCAAAATGAATGTGATCGTGTGAAGTGCAACAACATTCATTTGTTTGCAAAAGTGACCAAAAGAAATTCGAAATATTTGGAATTATAGGCAATCAACCTAATGCTGTTAGTCACCCAATTCTGTCATCTACATGACCTTTCCATAAGCAAATGGGTTTGAAATCAATGATCTATCACTTTAATTCCATTGGATGAGTGTTTTAACCCTTGAACACTGAGGTGGATGTTTGGATGTTTTGGGAATCAAATTTTAGGATAGAAGTGCAACTATTCATCCTTAAAATTTGTTTTGGAAAGAGAAGATCTTCTATAATAGTTTGATTTGCAATGATTACTTTTGCAATTTTGGAGGCTAGTGATTCACACGTTAATAGAAAAAGATGATTCGAATGGTCATCCTTTTAGCATTTAAGGATTAAAAGTATTCCTATAAGCAAATGAGTTTGAAAACAATGAGAAGCTACAATTTATTTTCACAATTATTTTTTCACAATCACAATCATCTATATCAAACATTAAACTACTCCTTTGTCAACCTTAAACCATTGTTTATAAATGTGAACTTGGTGATATTCTTTGACATTAGTATGTTTTTAGAGGTTTTAGGATTAGTCAAGGGGGAAATCATCCTTTTTAGTTTGATGTAGTGTGAATCGTTTACTTAAATCAAAAGCACTTCCTATTGAAAGACCAAAAGATCTTCCCTTTTTGCACAAAATTTCAAAGATGAACATCTCACTTCTATCTCATATAAAAGAATTTTGTCATCCATTTGTATATTTAGTATTTGTAGTGGCATTATAGGGTTATTCCTAAACCCCAAGATAGGCTAGTCATTATAGAAATCATCCTTTTAGATACCATGTGAATCATTTGCTTAAAAAAAAATTCAAAAGCACTCATTGGAGGTCAAACTAGTGTGTAAGACCTCCCTTTTTCACACAAAATTTCAAAGATGAAGATTTGCACTTCTATTTTAATATAAAAGGATTCTTTATCATTCATTGGATACTTAGTGTTGTGGCATCCTTCTAGGATTAAACCTTGAAAAGATGTGACCCCCCATGATCAAGGTAATCACCGAAATACTTTGATTATTAGACCAATAGGTAGATCATTTGTTTTTACAATTAATAGTAAAGTCATCCATCATCCACCAAACCATTTGGGTTCACAATACCCTTATTGGATTAAAGTCTAGGAAACTCAATGTGGATTGCAACATGATGTTTGTTATATATTTGACATACAAGGTGCATGAATTGATGTACATACCAATAACTAAAGTTTATATTCACAGTGAGGTGAATTCAATGACACATGACACTTCCAATTTAGATAATTATTGCACCTCTACATGCCTAAGAAGCAAAATGATCATGTATTGTACATGTATGTTGCCATATTTGAACATGATAAGGTTTAAATATTAAAATGACCTTGGAATGAAAAATGTGGGCTCTTGAATTTTCAATCCAACAATGATATCTTCTCAAAATTTACTACATATTCATTCGAATTCTAAGAGTAAAATACAGGACCTCATGTGCAGTGCCCACCAGACCTTAAAAAGGGTTAAAGAGTTAATGTAAAGAGTTGCTAGTAAGTTAAATGGTTTGCTGCAGTAAACATAACTTATGTGGAGGTCCACATCGACAGGAATACCGAAGCACTGAATATATGAAACACTCTGGAACACTCTGGCTTGCTGCTCTTCATATTCCGCATGGGCGCCTTCGCACAAAAAGCTCTCTTATTCCTCTCCGGCTTTACTTGTAACCGCAACTGCTCTAACTTGCATTTCGCAGCCACTTGAAACAGCTCACTTGGGAAATTGAGAGCAATTGGGAACAAGAGATCTGAGATGTTCTTCCTCCTAGTCACCAATGGGAGATGGATCTCCTGGGTCCGGATTTGCGTCCGGAGGTGTGTAGTCTATTGCAACCTCTTGGACTTGTTGGAAGCGTGCCCACTGGTTGAATTCGATTTCATTCTCCTTCGCCGAAGTTGGCGCCTGTCAATTATCAACGCCAGGATGACGATGTGAGCACTTTCGTTGTGGAGCTAAAACTCCCCATTTGAAATTGCATAAGGAATTCAAACATAGTGAGAAAAAATTTGATCTCAAGTGAGTTGGCTCTTGTACCCAGAGTGATCTCGCCACAGCTCTAAATTGACTCCTAACAATCACTCCTACGTATGTGAAAATGCATAAAGTGATGCTAACAGTACCCTCTACTTTAATACTCCGTAAGAAATCAGCTAGCGACATAAAGAGTGAACTCGTTTGAAGATTCGAGAATTCAGTGTACCCTTAGATCGGTGTGGTTTGTTGGCAGCTCTGTATCATCGTCAGAAGCACTTGTCGAAGGAAGCAAACTTCTAGTACCTGATTCAAACTCTGAGGGCATTAACAAATTGCATCTCAATAATACCTTCGAGCACAATTAATCACATTATATTACTGTGTAGAAAACGGTAGAATGCATACTCTGAGCTTTAGATAATCAGGAGCAAACATGAGCTAAATACATTTCTAAAGAAAAACCAAGTGCTTGTTCAGGGTATCATGTTACCCCATCCATTTCGAACGTAACGGAATTTTGTAGATCAAATCTCAAAGGAAATTTTGAAGGCCGGAAGATGAGCTCACCTGCGGTCCGCGAAGCATTACAACATGATGGTACCAGCAACACTGCAACTGACACGCACAACAGCAGGTGCCGTAACCTGGCAACCATTATAGCTGTTAAACAGCTTAAGGTAAGCTCCTTTCTTTGGCGACCGCAACAACCACAGGCAAGTTATGAATACAGTTCACTCCGCACCAGTGAACCACCAAGAGTTCACAACGTCAAGACTTGACAGTGTCCAGAAGCCAGGCTGCCCCAAAAATGTCAAAGCTTGTAAGAGATCTCCCTGGTGCCAGCCCAAGTCTCCCGGATTTTGTGCCAGCCTTCACTTAACTACACACCATTTGGTGCACTACTCAGCCAATCAGTGTATCAGTGTATCCTTATAAATACCACACTGCTGATCGTCCGAAGCGAAATTGGAACAATACACGACGACGTGATATGCCAAAGGACACAGCTCTTGTTCAGGGTGTCTGATCATGAGATTCCCTAAGAGAAACAAGATGGTGAAGATGCAAGGAAGTAGAAAGTGAGAGAAGGAAACGAATGAAACCTGTATTGGTCGCAGTTTTACAATTCACTCGACGGCGTCATGAATTTAGGAGGAAATCTATGACAATGTCTGGTGGAAGTGTTTATGAAGTACTTCCGCTCATAATTGGTACTAGTATTTAAAGGAGGGATCGGTCAACTGCCGTACGTTACATGGCAACCGGGGCGATGGCAAGGACCCAGTGGGCGTACACCAAGCTGGGTAGGTCCTCCTCAGTCCTGAAGCGGGATCCGCGGCCATTGTTAAGATGCAGAAATCCTTTCTGTTCACTGCAATCATTTGCATGATGCTGTAAATAACAGTCCAAACGATGCATTTATACAGAATGCATGACTTCCTGTCCCGGACTGTTGGGCTCCAATCTTCGCACCAGTCTTCATGAACCGATTAGACGGTAATAAATCTAGAAATCTATCTACACAATTTGTATGTACAATGCTTCAAGCCTTCACTCGTTTGTCATCTGCCACATTTTGAAGAACATTCGACCACAACTCAAAGACTTAACTTAGACTGTAACAAACAAAGGGAGACTGATAGCAGACCTCTTTGTTAAACCTCAATACAACCATGATGAGCTCGGTAGTACAAAAGGGTAACCAAAGGCTTCAATTGGACCCCTGCCTCTACCCACCGATCCGTACTACTTCTACTACTTCAGTTAGTCTGGCAGTTGACATACCAACACAGCTACATTTGCTAAGAACTTGAGGAAGATGATTATCAGCCACATGGAATATCTGGAGGCTATCAGAGTAGTTAGATGGGCAGGTGGTGGAGAAATTAATGAGTTACTTACCTCACTTGTCGAGGTCGTATGCAGCGGCTCAGTCAACGACGAGGCTTGCAACTCGCAATCAACTTGCAATTGTATACTCACCTTGAGTTCAAGAATGAAAGCGGTAGTACTCAATCGACTATTATAGGCAAGTATAGTTACTGTCAACCACAATGCACTTACAGTGAAAAAGGGTCGGTGGTAAACACTGCTCTAGAATGTGAAGTTCCCTTACCAGTCTCCTTCGTTGTTCCATCAAGAAATGAAATAAAACGCGCCAATACTCGCACACAAGACTACGGCACGTCACACTCGCACTGAATTAAAATACCACACTATTATTGAAATTGAGGGTAACGGAACGAATTCTACTTATTGAGTAAGACAAATTGGTATAACTAGTAGGTAGATGCAAACAAGCAAAAACACGTATATATACAAACAGAAACAGAACAAATCTTATTCATGAGAAAGAGCTGAAGAAGGTAATCTTTTCCCGAAAGAGAAAGAACAGGGATTCCATAATCCAAGGCCCCAAGACTAGCGAAGAACTTACAACCGTTAACCCAACAAGTCTCTCTTTGTTTTGTATTTCCATAATTTCCTCACCCAAAAATACCATGAGAAGAGGAAACAGTAGACACAAACAGATGCAAAACATGGAGTTGTATAAACCTAAACTCTATTATTGTGTCTCATCTATAAATACATATTTACCTTAACACCATTTACAATACCGCTTACCTTGAGCTACCAACACATCACGAATATACATCCGGAGAGCTCAAACTTTACTACACCTTTCCTTCATATTCTCTACTAGTCTCTCTTATCTCTCCTCCGTTGAGCATCCTGCAACACCTTGTCAAGATCTCCCGAGTACTCTTGAACACCAAATGCGTACTGCTGCAAGACGGCGAAACCCACCATCTCCACGCATACAAAAAGATTCTGATATGCTTCCTCTATTTGACTGATTTCGAGCCAAATATGTTCGGTCCGAATTATGCCTGCTGTTGCCAACAATTGCAACACCACTCCCTGCGGACAAAAGGGACCACAGAAGAAGTCCGTTAACAATCAAACCGTTCCTACCAGTCTTACGGATTGTGAATAAATCTGCTGCACATGAGTCCAACCACGCAACCTTTCCAGTGCTGGTTAACCCCTAAAGAACTAATGGTCTTAAATGATCCATTTGACAGACCGTATTGTGAACAGTAAAAATCTCACATCACCAGAATCAATGAAGAACATTGCATGTGTACGTCACAAGATAAAATGAAATTGGATAAAACGAAGTCTCTACATGACCTACTAAAAATGCAAAAAACACACGAGGCCCAATTTGGGCTTCTTGGTCCTTTGGGGTACAGAGAGAGAGAGACTTTACCTGCCAGAACGAGAAGAAAACAACGCCTTTAATGCACAGAATTTTGGCAAGTGGTTTGTGCGGGGCCAGCTCGGCGCCAAACAGATGGTAGAATAACACGAGTGAGTACATCGCCAGAGATACTGAAACATTGAGAATAATGGTAATAATCCAGGAAATGGCGCCCGTATACCACCCCATCCACTCCAGGAACATCACAACGATAGACAACACTGGCCGCAGAATCACGAACTGCCACGTCCAATCTTGAAGTCGTTTCAGTGATTTCACATCACACTTCTCTTCTTTCGGCTGCAAAGAGAAGAGTCCAAGAGTGCAACCTTTAGCCTTCAGCAGAACGCGGTTCCTACTATTAATATTTTCTAATCCAAATACTTTTGACCACCAGTAGATTTATAAGATGTGTCTATTAGAGGACGAGTAAAACGATACAATACTAAAGGAAGAGAATCTTAGCTTCAGGAAAACCAAACCAACAAAATAAACTTCACAAATCATAATAAAATACAGGGACTAGGAGAAACTGGGAAAAACACTATAATTGCCAGACATGAATTCGATAGCTTACTCTTGGTCAGACTCAAATTTGATAATCCAGAACAAGGTATTAAGTTGTATCAGCAGACATTCTTACCCCCCAAGTGTCCAAATGGTCAAAAATGTTCACTTCCACATCTTTAGGAGTTGCAAGAAATCATTTAGAAGCTTCAAGGAAGGTAACAAAATGTACCAAATCAAGAGACGAATTCATATACTACTTCTTGAACGATATAAATACGTTTTGAAAGTTACAATTAGCTTCCAAAATCTATTTTTCTACTTTTACATTGGACAATTAGGGGATAGTACCCCTGATTTCTTGAGAACCAATTGTCACGAACCGAAACACATGTGAAAAGTAGGTTAATTTAATAGGAGAATTTGCAACTGTATGTTACACAGGCTGTAAACCATTGCACACATTGCCACTAAAACTTGAACCTCTAACATATGACATACGCCAACACAAAATATGCTCTAACCAAAACGCAAAAGAGCAGAAAGAGAGAAAAGGGAAATCAGTACCACAAAGATTGTCACTGGAAAGCCGTGGTGGATGAGACGGCCCTTGATCTCATCCGGAACAACTTTCTTGTGTGTAGATATACCCACATACTTATACATCAGAGTTAAAAACGCCCAAATTACCTGCACAGACCACCACCACCAGGAATCTGTGAAACACAGTCATGTCACATCACAAATTCAAGTCATTTCGCCTACAGCATACGTACTCGTATCGGCAAAGTGTAGTAATAGAGCTATGGTATACAAAGAGACAATGTCTCAGAGGCGTACAATTCAGAGGGTGGGGTGGGGTGAGTCAGATCATCGGGAACAACATTCGCAGGTTGCTTTGAAAAGACGAATAGCTCAATCTAGAATCTTAGAAGTGAGAAATCCATTGAATTCTAAGAGAGAGTGCTCATCCGGACGCCAAAAGAAAACAAAAACTCCAAAAAACAGAGAAAACCAACACATAGCTCAATCTAGAATCTTAGAAGTGAGCCATCCCTTGAATTCTAAGATAGGCTGCCTCATCCTGGAGTCAAAGGAAAACAAAGACTCTCAAAACAGAGAAAACACAAAAACAGACGACATTAGCAGCTCTGTGGAGAGAGGAATGAACCACGAACAAGAGCTTCATAGCACTCCTTGATGGACTCCAGAAGCGTGAACAGCAGCTCCCCGCCTTTCATCTCCGCCAAGCCGAAAAAGGAAGTCACGGCGTAAATAGGCGCCATGCAGATGATGATAATGATCAACTTCTGCTGCGCGGGGTTCTTCCAGTAAAACAAGTGCTGTCCGATCAGCTGCGACGTGAAGTGCATGGACGCCATGGTGCACAGCCCCGCGCCCAGCAGCGTTAGGGTTCGCACGTCCATGGAGCTGAAATCCATCGTAGAATCTTCACCAAATCACACCGCGAAAATTGCGATTCGAGCTCGCGAAGCACAAGCGTTTGTGGAAGAATTCTGCGGAGGAATTGTAAGAAGGAATTGTGGGTACAGCGTTGGCTATGGCGGACTGCTGCTGCTGGATAGACTAGAAGAGTTCGGCAGGGGGCTTGAGTTCGAACTTGAGTTCGACAGGGGACTTGAGGGACTTCAGTTCGACAGGGGGCGACTTGACTTGAAGGGACCGACGGGGTTTTAGCTTGGCAGTGTGAACGTGGATTCGGGGCAAGATGCTTTTTGGATTTTGATGGGTCCGGTGCGCCAATAACCCCAAAGTAACCAAGCCGGCTTTCCAAGTGTGATTTTTCTATGAAAAAAGAGCATGGACTTATAGTTATCCCAAATTAAGTAAGTTTATTTAAAAAAAATCTAATCATAGAGATGAGTTTAATCCGTAAAGGGCCAAACTGTATTTTTTGGCAACATAGGAATTTTGGGTAGGTGCATGTGAGTAGAGATTTCTATGTTTTTATCCCAAATTTTGATAGAAGGTGTGGATGAGGAATATCTTTCATGAGCACTAAATTTCAGGACATTTGGAAATATGAGTCAAAGTTATAGCCTAATATATAGTTTGTTTCTCTACTTGGGCAATTTGGGCAAATTTGAAAAAATCACTTTTTTCCAAAACAAAAATTTGAAATTGGTTTTCTAGATTTATATATACATTAAAAGCTTTGAATCATTCCATTTTGATCAATGAGTCAAAAGTTGTGAGGTGTTTTAGTTTGTAGGTAGTTATGGATTCTCTACTCCAAAATAAACTTTGAAGTCCTTTATTGAACTCAATTTTCAATATTTTTGAAAAAAAATTAAAAAAAAGGTGAAGATTGTTTATTACAACATCACAACCATTGGGATTGGCATTTTTCAATTCCATAAATAAATTGTTAACAATTTTGTATTTTGAACCATTCTCTACATCTTTCTACTTACTATTTTTTTCTTATATGTTGTACAATTTCAAATGATCTAAAAATTTTCAAGCTTGTAGCCAACATGATTTGAAAAATTAATCCAAGGAATTGCAATCATTTTGAACATTTTTTCATACGAATGTGACTTTGCGAAGTTCAGCTGCCCAATTTTTCGCAGGGACAAAAAAATGATTTTTGCCACTTCAAATGCTAATATCTTGTAGTCTACTTGGTGGAAATTTCTGAAATTTTTGCCACATCTTTTCAAACTAGTGTACTACAAGATACTATGATTATGTGTGTCCAAAAATGTTTTTTTTTTCTAAATTTTGAAATTTGTATAAGAAATGGCAGTTTTGGAGCGTTTTAGGTGAAAACATAGTCAAGGAACTGTAGGGGTTGAAGAGTTTGCTTATTAGTGTGCTTACCAATTTTAAGTGTGAAATTGCATAGGAGTTGTGAGATTATAATAAGAAAAATGCGTGTATCTTATTTTTAATATATTGTCCCTCCTTACAATGTTTGAAAAATGTGCAAATAAAAATATTTTGGGATTAAAGGTGATATGAACAACTAGACATTTTTGTTAGTACACTAAAACACACTTGCCAAAAATTCAATGGTTCAAATAAAGTGCTATCAAACTCATTACACAGTCCACCTTGCAATTGTTGAAATGCAATTTTTTTGACAAGGAGAAATCATAAATAACTCCAAATCAACACTTACATGTTTAAATTTTCAATAGTGAAAATCATGAAAAAAATTTAATTTGGGACCATTTTTAAAGCAAGTGGATAAATACAATTTTTTAGATCTAAAGTTGATGAATTCATCCAAGTTTGAAAGTTGTCAAAGGAAATTGTCAAAGGAAGTTGAAAGAGAAACACAAAGTGAAAAAATATCCCAATTAGACTATTTGCAATCTTGCAAATTCAAACATACATCCAACTTTGACGTCTCCAAAAATATCAGTCTTTTAACCCCTAAATGCGCAAGCATCCAAAAAGTGAATGCACTTTGGTCAACTTTGATCACAACTTTTAAAATAACTACTTTTGGAATTTGATTTCAACTAAGAAAATGAAGCTTGACAAGTTTTGTTTCTATTCCAATTTAAAGTTTTGAGAAATGTCAAAAATTGAAAGAGTTATTGCAATTGAAAGCTCCTTGTGTTAAAATTCAAATAATACAATATGGTGTGCTTTTCATTCATATTTTCTTTTAAAAAAAAAAAAAAATATTTTGAATTTAAGTTATAAAATTATGTTTCTCATTCCACTCTTCATTTACAGTAAAAATTATAGATTATTCTAATATATATTGTAATTGATATAGTTTTATTTCCACCTTCGGCTTTTGAAAATTACAATAATTTTATTTTTCCTTCATAATTATTGAAAAAACAAAAAATGAATATGAATTTGATTTTTCTACTAGCAAAAAATATAAAAATTTTGTACATCAATTTAAAAAAAAGGATAAATTTGGTTTGATAGTTGAATTTGACTTCAAGGTGTTTGATGTGGCTATTTTGGGTGTAACAAATAAAATAACCAATTGAAAATTTTTCATGCTAATCTCTATTGCTACTTTTACATCCCAAGAAAATTTCAAATAATTTGAACTGTTTTTGCTATTTTTACTCATTTATGTTCATTTTTTGCAACAAAAATGATAACAATTAGAAATTTTCATGGAACAAATTGCAAATTCTCAAAGTGATATAGAATTCAGAATTTTAAGTAGTAAAAATATCATATTGTTGTTTGAACACTAGAAGTTTGACCATTTTACCATGGATCAAGTCCTTAAAGGGTTAATAAAAGAGGCAGATGAAATGAAATGTTGCATGATACTGAAAGCCTGAATCAAATCAACTTCTGGCAACATTAATAATAAAAATAATAATAATGCAATAGATTAAATCCCACGCCAGAATTGCACTTCACTTCAAATATTTAACAGAATAATTGCGCAATACATGAAGTACAATTTTGCATTTGCAGATTTATATCTTATTCAGTCATACTCATGTTATGACCTTCTGAATGCAAATGGTACAAGCTTGAACCTGGGTTTTTCTCATCATTGAAAATCAAATACAACTAGGTGATTTTTAACCTGTCTTCTAAAGTGACCTTGGCTTTGATCCTTCAAAAAATGACGAATGATAGTTCAAAAAAGTGCAAAAAAGTTCTGTAATAACTGTAAAAACTAGCAGGTACCATCCATATATGCAACAAGAATATCTCGAATGGTTCCTCTATCTGGTAATGTGGCTGCTGCTCCATAAATGGGAGCCATTCCGTCTTCGTACTTCCCTGGATTCTCTCTTACCTGCCATTCCATTTAGACAATCATCTCTTTGAAATCTAAGACAGTTTCATACAAGCAGGATAGTCCACAAGTAGTTGCATCACGTAACCTTCTGCCATAAGTTTCTCCTAGTGGACCTTGGATTTTCACTTTTAACATTGGAGTACCATTGCATACGACAAAGTCAAAAATTGAAATCAAGGTAACCACGAAGTGCCTGAATGGGCCAAAGTGTCCGCTTTCACACCTAGAGGAATTTGGAAAAACAAAGAAATTATGTTTTGGAAGTTACTCAAGTTGGAGGTTAATCAACTATTAGCTTCCAAAGTGGAATTTCTAATTTCAACTTGGGGCAATTAGCGTTAACAAGGATATCAAGACCAAATTTGAGATCTATGCCTCAAAAGATCTCCCCCTTAATAATGGTAAGGTAGTATCTAAAGGGCAGTAAATTGATTTTTAATATACAATAAAGTAATGTTAAGCTAATGTTAATTTTACAGTAATAGTTGCCGATTAATGTCAATGACACTAACATCATACCAACAACATTCAGTTCACACCATTTATGTTGCACAAACAATTCATTTAATGTTAATTCCATATGAGGACTACATGAATCTAAATTCTGTTAACGTAACATGTAAGAACTTGGAGTCACTTACGTATTCCACAGAAGCTTTTAGATCTTCGAGAAACTGATCCACAACATCCACATGTTGGAGGGTGACGCAAATGTGTACACTGTCCATGATCACAAAAGTTTAGAGGCATTCCTTCAAATGACAGTACCATTCCAGTACAAAACATACAAATTATTTAAAAAAAATTCCTAAAGACAACTAAAAAATGTGCACCTGCTTGGTTTATGCAAAGCATTCAGACTCCAGCCTCTTTCTGTCATAGCCTCGTTAACCTTGTAAATATTGACTTCTTTTGACGCAAATGCAATGACCGTCATGTCAGGCTTTCCAACAACGTACAGTCCCTCAATGTCTCCGATCCTGCAGTAGATTTTAAATTGATTTAGAACAAAACATAACAGTGATGATTGATCCTAATAAAAGTATGCATATCAAGTTTAACCCTAAATGCCCAAATAGTCCAAAGTGCTTGCTTTCATATCTAACGAAGCTGAAGAAATCATGTAGGAAGCCACAACGAAGGTTACAAACTGTACTACAAGAAAGATTAAATCATATCCTAAATTCTTGAATGATAGAAACACGTTTAGAAAGTTCCTACAAATGACTTCTACCTTCCAAAGCAAACTTTTTATTTATGACTTGGGTACTTGGGGGTTAAAGTCAATATATTTCCAACATACCCCAGTTTTATGTTTCTTGCAGCTTCCATCAGCTTCCGCGTTATCTGAGAGTAACCTATCCACATGAAGAATTCACAATACACCTCACATGAGCCATGAACGAACTTCCATGTGCAAATCCATCAAGTGCATTCTGAAGCAGAATTCCACACCTGAACAATATCTTTGGCAAGTAACACCAAAACATGGCTCAATCCATGACATATTGACATGCATATATGACAAAAGAATAGGATAAATAACTTTCTTACAATACCATTGCATCACATATCATGATAATTGTTGACCCTTAAGTTCCCAAATAGCCAAGATTGGTCGCTTCCATATGTATAAAAGTTAAAAATAAATCATTTAGGAAGCTTCAAGGAGGTAACTAATTTACCAATGCAAAGAAGAAATCATATATACATTGTTAAATAATAAAAAACATTTTTTGAAAGTTTCTATAATTGACTATCACCTTCCGAAATGAACATTCCATTTTTACCTAGGGCACTTTGGGCATATGATTCATGATCTATTGTCAGAAACCTTTAATGTGATGACCACTTACCATTTTCTCCAAGAGACATCATAGAGGCCCAAGCTGCTGCAATCAAAGCACCTGCCCGACTTCCCGCCATTGAAGGGGAGACATACAATCCTCCTGACCATTCTGTAACTGTTTCATACGACACCATTAGATTGTCTGTGTTCTAAATGCAGTTGGTTTCAGGCAGCAATCGTAAACACCAACTTAAAAAATACTTCCAATATGGACTCCGCATGCAACATGAACCCATATAGGCTATATGATGTAAAAACACCCTCAACTTTATTACTGCTAATTAAGGACATACAGGAAGTGAAGACTCACCAGCAACGAATTGATGCTGTTCTCATGATGCACCCCCCACCCCCCCAACAATGCAAAGTCTCATAAAATTAGTCCAATTTCAAACATCCAGACGCAGTAAATACGGTTCCACAAGTCAGAAAAGAGGTTCCCCTTGCAAGCGATGAAACGTTGACCATTAAGTCGGTCAAGTGAAGTCTTCTAACAGAGAACCATGAAATGGACGAGCTTAGAAAAGTAGACACGAACCAATATCCATAATCGTTAAACTATAAAACAAATGAAAAACTTTGCATCGTAGAAATATATCTACGTTCCTGAAAATGGAAGGTTCGATGGACATATCATGGGTACCCACATCTAAGTCGTGAACGTGTTTTCATAACAGGTTGGAAATTCATTGATTTCATTAATCAACAAGGAACGAAAATTAATCGACGCATAAAAATTCTATTCGCAACATCAGTGCAACATATGTAAAATAAGCAAGGTCCGGGCACTTGAGGATTGGCATTACCTTGCGAAGTTCATGATTTCGGTAGAGCACAATACTTGTGCCTTTCGGACCTAATCCATACTTATGTACATCCACTGAGATGGATGTAACACCAGGGACTCGAAAATCAAAGGGAGGGATTGGATACCTGTACAATTGAATACAGTTGAGCTCCCAGATCAATATGAATGCGAAAAGTAATATGGTAACTAGTAAACAAATTGAGATGTGCTAAGGAGAAAATACTTTAAGGCACAGAAGAAAACCAGGGACCAGAAAACAAATCTAAAATCAAATGAAATAATTGAATGAACCTAAAACTGCGGAAAAGCATGTAGGCAGAATACTTACCCAAGTTTTTTGGCGAATGGTAGAACGAAGCCTCCAAGACAGAGGTCACAATGTAGGCAAATCTTGTATTGCAAAGCCAGCGCTGATAGTTCCTACAATTCAACAAGACAATTCATTAAAAATATTCACAAATTCCAATCAATCAATCTCAGCATGCTAAACAAGACATTTCTCAGATTCATTCCGTCTAAGGCAAATGTCAACCTAAGAACCAAATAGAGTCAATTCCGAAACTGTCTTGTATACAGTGTAGAATTTTCGTTTTAAGTTAACCCCTAAGTGCCCCAAATCTCCCAATGGAAAAAAAGTGTCCGCTTCCATATCTACAGGAATTGAAATATGTCATTCAGGAAGCTTCAAGTAAGATAACAAACGTAGAAGAGAAAAAGAAATCGCACCCTACATTTTGAATAATAGATATATTTTGCAAGTTACTAAAATCAACTATTAGCTTTCAAAGAAAATTTTCTATTTTTGACCGGTCACTAGATTAATCAATTTACGACTACGTAATTCCTGGTCAAGTTCGTATAGGCCCTCGAGGCACATAATTCAAGTAAAGACGCCATATGAAGAGAATTCAAAGACAAAGAACTTCAGGAAGAGATACCTCAATGGGATCTATCAATCCATGTGGAAATCCTGGTGCGGAGCCAACTAACTGCAATCATCGGGTAAATGAGCACGCATTAGGATATAGCGCCAAACAAAAAGATCATACCAGACTCATCGCAATATTTTAGAACCGCCTTTGACATGCTGATGGGAGAATCAGAAATAGTTGTGAAAAATTCATGGTAATTGCTACTCGCAGAGCATATGAAGGACTGTGACGGTAATAAAATATTCTCTTTCCACACAAGGCCATCACACAATAACAGTTGACATACGTCTGGACAAAACAAGAGAAATAGCTTACCATAATGGTATTTTTGTTGATTAGTCTCTTCATGGCCCTCACATCAGCTCGCAGATCGGTATCCACAGGGGCACGACGCAATTTTATATTGAAATATTGGGCCGCCTTGTCATACGCAGAGTGTGCACTTTCAGGTATAATCCTACAACAGAATTAACAAAAAAACTGAAGCTCAGTTTCTGAAACAAGCACGTTGATAAATACCACTGTTAACCATTGAAAGACCAGGGATTCATAGTTTTAAAATGACCAATTCAATAGATCATATTGTGGAAAAATAACTGAGATAGAGCGAATTTTATCACCAGAAAGTAGTGCAGAACATCACAGGTATTGGTGAAAATATAAATAAAATTGGACAAAAGAAAGTCCCCACATAACCTGCTCCAAACTGTTAAAAACTGGTAATGAGGCCCAATTTGGGCAAACACGGGTCAACACAGGCGTGAGTGATGGAGCCTCATTTGTCAACTCCTCAACCTCTTAGAGATACTGTCCTTTTGCAAGAATGAACAACCAAAATCTCATGTCGTAAGAAAATTTAAACAGAACTCACATCTCGGGGGCTGTAATCCCTCGTGTCTCCTTCATAAAATCACGGGTAGTTTTCACAGCCATGAGAATACTTTCTGTACCCCCAGATGTCATATTTCCACAGACCTGCCCTCCGGCAGCTTGAAGCTTGCTACCCAGAAATGCTGCGGTCATGTTCACCACCTCTGACTCGAAACGAGGAATACTTGGAAAGACATCCGGATGCAAAGGGTTCGTGTGCGCAAACCTGAGGTTCGCGCAAGATTCAGATGGTCAAGTCTAAGTTTCGAACTCTACAGACAGCTAAATAACCTGGGAAGCATTCTTGTAAAAGTCAACAAAAAATAGTGAGATTCCATGATACATAGGACCTGCTTCCAATGATGAGATGCAGATACTGTGAAATAATGTGATACACTGCTCTGTTCCAGATAGATAAGTGACTTACATGCAATAAGCTTCATTCACAAGGCGGAAATGACCCTCTGTTTCCTTCCCACCAATGTACCTGCCAAAAGAATGAAATCATCAGCTAATATAACCCCAAGTTATGTTGTATTGTGACCTTCAAACTCAGAACCATCATTTCTTTTCATAGCATTTCACAAGGAAAACTACCGGTGAGTTTCTATCAAACATTTCTGCGTATAAGGGTGCGTGAAACTGTCCCTGCTCTAAAATCGACCTCCATAAGCTAATTCATTAAGCAAAAAAAGGAAGATATCCAAATATTTCAATAAAAAGACCTCAGGGTGGGAACATTTAAAAAGCATCTACGCACTCCAAATTTTTTGATTCAAAGGGCGTTGCATTCTGCTGAACTTCGCCATTCCACAGAAAGGGAATTAAGAAAAATGTTGGCAGCAACACTGAGCACAATTTGGCTGGCTAAAAGGGGCGCTTTAAGCACCTCCTACCTTAGAAACAAATGAATGAGCGGAGAATACCTACACTGCTCCAGAACAACGGCCTTCCCAAGGTTTATCTCGCTGCTTCAGCTCCTGCATGCGCTCGATTACCAGAGGCCCCAACCCCTGCTTGGGAAGATCCGTGGCCCAAAACTCCCTTTCTTTTGAGCCAGATCGCAGCTTATCCATTACCTGTATGGAATCATCGCTTTTCAATAAAACCCTAATACTCCTGTCCACAAAAAACATCCAAAGACCAACCTAACCGCAAAACATCGCATTCAAACCTAAAAAGCAAAGCACAACAGAAATAAACACACGATACTCACTTTCTTTTGCTCTTTACTTAAGTACGCAGCACCACCAGGTAATATCCTACAAAGGAAGTCAAGCCACAGGACATCCTCAATTAATTGAGACTTTCAAGTCCCTAGGGTTACATAAATAGTGCATATAGTACTCACTAGTTTGAGATTTGTATTGAATTCAGATCCTCAGATGACCCATGGATCTTTGAATCCAAATTATTCTTATAAACGAACTAAATCGTACATAAGAATAGCTATCGCAATTTTCAACCAAGGCACAGAAGAAATTGAAGAGAGAGCAAAACTCACTTGATAACTTTGACGACGAAGCCCGAAATTGTGCCAACCAATCCTGCGACAACACAAAATCACAACTGAACAAAGCCCGAACAAATTCTCACCAGAATTGGAGACATGAAACCAGTGCACATATGCCAATTCCGAAACGTCCGATCGTATGAATTTCGCAAAACAAACATGAAAACATCACCTGATCAACGCAATTGTACCTTTCTCGCTAACACTACTGTATGCGCCACTCAATACAGAGCTCGTCGTCGCCATCACGATCCACGTAACAACCGCGGCCACCACCAGCATCACGGGTTCCACCTGCGAAAGGGCCGCATTCGCACTGTCCCGTAGTTGTTGCAACCCCAAATCCTCCATCGCTTGCATAACTCTGCCAACCTCTCGATAACTCTCTGTTCTAACAGCCCCTGACAACACAAAGACTCACAGAAAAGAAACTAGGGTTGGTAACTTACAGACTAAGCTTATGACAAGACGGCAGAAAGAAAAGGGTGCTACAGACCTTGAAGCTTGATGATGAAGCAATCATGAGCGAATAGGTGATGTGATGATGATGAGAATGAATTTCTACGTCACCTGTCCTCTTGTCACATCAGTGATAAGTTACAATTGAGGTGCGAGCAGTTGCGCGTGTAGTTGCGGTTTTTGTTGGACTCGCTCGTTGAGGACGAGGTAGGACCCGTATGCCACGCCCATTTGTTGCAACCGGTCCTGGTTCGAATCTTTTCAAAAGATTCTCTGCGTGTACCGAAGAAGTAGGCGAATGTGGAAGACTCTGTCAATGCGTCAGAAGCTTATTCCGTTGACTGATTGCTATGATCTCAATAATAAGTTAGACCTGCGCACATGAGGCCCTGAGTGAGGGCTGGAACGCTCACAGGCGGGCCCCCACCCCCGAACCTCCCGCCGCAGCGCTTGTCCTGCCCAGCGCCTTCCGCCACCCGCCACCCGCCATCCGCCATCCTTTACATGCGCTTCCTTTACATGCACACTACTTCAATGGTTAGGAGGCGTAGAGCAGTGCAGTGCATTTGAAACTCATTTTAAGTAGATGTTCCAGGAGATGCTATTCGAAACATCGGGTTGAAAATTGACCTGAAACGATTGTGTTCTAGAAACATTGTGCCTCGCACTTTGGCTTTCTTTTGTTTTTTCTGATTTGGTCAGATGATGGCGGTCGATGAGGATTTGGAGCTGTTGCAGATCCTTCGCTTTCAAGGTGTCGATGTGCACGGTCGCACGATTGTTCGCATTGTGGGCAAGTTCTTCCCTGGTAAGTCCTTTGCTCTCTTTGTATAAGAGCCTTGCTGATTGGGTCTGTTGAAACCCTAGTGAGCAATCTTCAATCAGTCGCTGCAATACTGAGGATTAGAACATGAATAATGGCTTGTTAGAACTGCATTATTCGAATGTTTCCAACAAGCTGTTACTTGCATGATCTGACCCAGAGATGAGCATGAAATGCCGAGACTAAACTGCTTGGTGGCTCTCTGTTGTAGTGGTGTCTCTTGCTGTGATCTCAAGACTTAAACTTAATTTGAGTTAGGAGGTGTATTATAGCTCATAAGAAGCACAGTTTTTGGCACATTCAGAACTATTTGGTTGAGAATTGAGCGAACTGAGAATCTCAATTTGGAATTTTGAATGCAACCGCTGACTATGGCATTTCGGACCTTTCATACCTTCTGTTCTAGTTTAAACTCCATCGATTCATCTTCCCTATCTGTACACACTCTCCCTATACAACGATCGTTCTCAAAATCTTACAAACACCAGCAATCAGAAAGGAATTTCGGTCACAGTAATTAGCCATGTGATAGAAATTCTTGCCAAAGTTGAATGTTCTCCTTCCACAGTTGCGACGTGACCCTACGTTCTCCTGGGTTTGCTTAGAACCCTAATTTGTACTGACTATGAAACTATCGCACCTCAATCATACAATTACGGGTAATCAGAATCAGAATATTAATTCTAGTGATTGGACTTGTGATTGAAATTCTTAGCAACAGCAGAATCGTCTCCTTCTGTATGACATTGTATACTCCGGGGTCTAACCCTAATCTGTGCATTTAATGGTCTCCTGAAATTTGAGCGAGCGAGCGAGTGAGTGAGAGAGAGGCGGTCTCCTGGAAGTGAGAGTGGCGACTTTCTTACGAGTGGTGCAGTGCAGCATCAGTGATCGATGTGGAGAGGCTGAAGGTGTACCTGCTACAGAAGCTGCTCCATGAGCTGCAGCCTGGTCCTTACGTCATTGTGTACTTCCACACCGCCGTGAAAAAGAATGACAACCATCCGGGTGTGTGGGCTCTCCGGGATTTCTATGAGTCTCTACCCAATCAGTTGAAGCATCGTCTGCAAGCAGTCTATTACGTTCATCCGGGCCTGCGCTCCCGCTTGCTTCTCGCCACTCTCGGCCGATTCTTCTTGAGTGAAGGGTATGTTTGCGTTCATTCTGTGCGTGTTTAGGGTTTTGGACATGATCATTTACAAACACGCTGTGTTTATATTTTAGGAGATTGAGCTGCAGAACTCCAACCTGAATATGTTCCATGTCTTTTGAAGAATCAAGGACGAGGGAATAGGGTTTAGGAACATTTTTAACAAAATTATATTCAACAAGCAACTATGATATGAACGGCTTTGTCCTTTTTTTGGTGCAGCCAAGAAGGTTCAGTAGTTGATTTCATGATTTAGCTACTCTTTAGATGTTGTTTATTTCGTGTTAAGGTTTAGGGTTCGGTGTTTGAGTAGCAATAATGCTGCACACAAGATTCTACTCAAACTTTCTCACTTCATTAAAGATGGAGTTCATGTTGATGCCCTGGTCTCCTCCCCTTGGGTCTGTAGCCAAGAATTTAATTGCTTCGGTAGTTACTGGTTGCATTATTACTTGAGCTTACAGAAGATGTGAACTTGTGGCACAGGTTCTACTCAAAACTGGTGTATATCAATCGGCTGGAATTTCTCACGGAGAATGTCAGGGAGGACCAAGTGGACGTACCGGATTTTGTTACGGAGCACGATAAGGAATTGGAAACACGACCGTTAATGGATTATGGCTTTGAAGCTGATCCATTGCAGATCTATCATGGCATGCCGCAGGACCTTATATCGCGTGCAAGTGCCTTCAGGTCTCAGCAAATACAGAGTTCGACTATCATCTTTTTCATCTTCATTCCCCTTCAAATCTTTTGACTGTTTTCCTCAGGCCTAGTCAGTTTGAGTACTGCTTCCATGAAACTGGTCATAAGTCATAACACTCTTGAGTAGCTCCCGCAGCTCCCCGGGAACTGTTCATGAACATGAAATAGAATGTAGATTCCTTTTCGACACATTCTTGAGCCCACGATAGTCTTTGCAAAGCGACATTCTCAATTAATAAGAATTTCCCTAGCTCCACGTGCCGAGTCTCTATAGTGAATTGAAATGTGTTTTCCATTCGATTCACAATGATCTGAACGTTTCGACAGCTCTAGAATGTTAAGATATGTCTCAGTGAGGATCATAATTATCAATCACTTAATTCAAGCTACTGACACAGGTCTACAATTTTGCAGGTAGAGTTGACCAGTGAGTCTGCTTGTATCATTCTCAAGCTCGCCTCCCAGGTAAGCCTCATATCATTATTGCAAAATAATAGTTATGCTCCTAGAATCATTGCCTCTTTGCCATGAAGGGATTCAACTTTCAAATTTTTTTACTTATTTTAATTATAAGGCGGTATGTGAGATAATAACATTATCCAACTTTGATTTACGATGGGTCATTAATTTCATTGATTTTATTTGGAGATCATGTATTGCCTATTATATCAACCAACTCACTTTATTTTATGTATTCAATTTCTACTTTTCCAGTTCTGAGTGTGACTTCGGATTCTCAAGTGGGCTTGCAGCCGTTCCAATACATATTATGTTGAAGTCAGACATTCCAATGGTGTCGAGCTCGTTACACCTCCTTATTGTAAATATGTACAAGTCGATTACTGCAAGCTGAGGTAGTCGCAATAATAGAACAACTTGTTCGCCTCTTCTTGTATCGTAGAGTACCGGTATGTTGATTACCGGGATGGAAGGAATTCCAAGCCAAATTAGATGTTTAAAGTACCTGAAGTACTGATTTCACCTCCATATCAAAGTTTACATCACTGACCAATTGGGTCTCTTTTGTAAATTTGTGGACATGTTTGCATTGAATATATGTAACCTTAGAATTGAGTGTAGTCTTGTGTTTTTACACAGTATATTTGACTTATCATATGCCTGTGTAGTGTAAACAACTTGTAATTAGTTGAAAGACAAAATGTGAGCTTCACTAGGAGGGGTACTGCATGGTCGGAGTGGTCATGTCGCTCTCACAACGTGAAAAAGTAGTAATTTTGACCAAATTATTTTTTGAATTCTTGTCAAAATGAACAAATAACTTTCCAATGAGATTAGTTCGCCTTCCAACCATTTTTAAAGTGACGCAAATAGCATCCACCACCTAGTTGCAAAGACCACAAAATCAATTACAAAAGAGTGCTCATCCAAGTGCACAAATCCTTCTTCAACTTAGATCCCTAGCATCTTACATCCCAAGCGCCTTGCACTCTTCACAGGTTAACATCATCAAAAGGGATAGAGAGATTCGTAATCGATAGACAAGCGCGGCCTTGGTGGGGGCACAAGAGTCTCCTTAAAATTCCAGATGTTTTGAGCCGGGGGCAGCAGCTCCAGCTTGAACAAAACACGCTTCGTCTCTTCATGCTCAGTTCTTCTGCTACAATAACGGAGGTAGTCGCCCCTGAACTCCAAATTGACGTCTCCATTGGACTCGAGGATACGCCGTGGGATGATAAACCTCTGCAGCAACCCCTTCTCAATGCTCCCAAACTCCTCCCGATGAAGTCTCAGTCTCTTTGCAGCTTTCATGCGCTCCTTCAGTAAAACTCGTTCTTCCTCCGATAGTTGAGCATCCACCACAATCCCATTTCGAATCGGAACTCTGTATCTGGCAGCACATTCTATGCCAAAGTCTTTGTACGTTCTAGCAGACCGAAACCGCTTCAGTTTCATGGTCAATGTCCTTACACAGCTGCTCCGAATGGCAAGCCTGAGGTAGCTTGTCAGCTGGTAAAAATTATCCACAAAGGAGTAGTACGTGCAACAACCCCGCATCACCCAATTGTAGTAACTAATAATCTCATTGTGAGTGCACCTGGCCAAATACGTAACAGGATGAGGTCGAGTACCACCCACTGATACCATTCCAAGCTTGGCTAATTCTATGATAATCTTGTCCATTGGCGCTTCCAATCTAACCCTCCCTTCCTTTGATACGGTAATCTTAGTCCCTAAGAAAAACGCATGGCTACGTCCAAGACGTGATACATTGAGATCACCTTCAAGTTGCATTTCTTTCAGAAACTCCTCAAGGTCAGTCTTCAAGGTAAGCATCTCCTGTTTGCTAGCAATGCAGGACACTAGAAACTCATCTGCAAACCGCACATAGAACAAGCGACGAAAGTTCACCCTCTTGGTTCCTTCCAGCTGTGCTTTCCGGGCATTCAACACCTTCACCCTCGCCAGCTTCCCTTCACGCGTAAGTCGTCTAATCCTGTGTGTAAGATTCAACACTAAGGGATCTATTGGAACCGGTGCTGTGTCAAACTCTTGCTTCTTATCACGAATCCAGAAATCTAAAGCATGAAGGTATATGTTGGAAAACAAGGTGGAGAGTGTCATATCTTCACGTTTCCCATCCCAGACATTTTTAATATCCCAGACATGATGCTTCCTCTTACCGTGACCCGCTTTCAATGCTTTCCATATGAGCCGTATAAACCTCGCATCCCTAATCTTCTGTTCCAAAAGCTTCACCAGCACATGGGAATTCAAGTCATGGCTGTCGGTGCGGGATACAAGCGCCAGTTTGTGATGTCGAAGCTCCCGTCGCACTGACATCAAAGCTGTGTGCCGGCTTCGAGAGGGGCGAAAACCATGAGAGGAGTCCAGGAAGATGGGCTCGTAGACGTGTTCAAGGGCGATTCGCATGGCCTCGATGACAACCTTGTCCCGAAATGGAGGGGGGGAGTACATCTCGAAAGATCCCCCTGATGCCACTGATAGATTCACAAATAGTAAGTTAATATTAATCAAATTGAACATTAGACCATCACTGAGATGATACGGAGTATTAAATTGAAGTTCATGTTGCCAATGTAATATCAAGCTAATGACACTAACACCGCAGTAGCATTAAAACTACTTCTATTCGTCCAGCATTACCTCAGCATCCATTCAACACGAGGATTATATGAATCCAATGCCTCTTAACTTAACATTAAGAGCTTCGTCAATCGAATGCAGAGGATCTTTTGTGATGCGTATGTATGTTGCTCACCTTTGGGTGGAGGTAGGGATTCAAACTGGAATTTCTCATCCCGAAGCGCCCTTGAAATCTCTCGCACCAGCCCGGGTCTTTCGTAGAAGTCTTTCTGATGTGTTGCTAGAACAAGATTCCTGTGAGCCAAACGGAGGGCGTTCTCCTCCAGAATGAAGTTGTAGAGGTTGTAGTTCACGAGATTAGGGTTGCGTTTGTTGTCTTCGAAAATCTGGTTCAATTGGGATTGAACTCCATTGTCCGCATCGGTGTTGACGCTTGATGGCTGTCTGTTGATGACCTCCTGAGATAAGAACTTAACCCTAGAGTGGCAACAGAATCCCACAAACTGATCCTTCTGTGTCCAAACTGGCGGAGATGAAGAAAAATTCCATTCTCTTGACAGTCTCCTGACCTGCGAGAGAGCGATGTTCCAACACCCATCTCTAAAACTCTGACCACTGATATTACACCACTGAAAATGATGAAATTGATTCTGAAATTGAGGTCCAGGCAGATTTTGCCAGCAAAACAATATTGGGAGATGCTAGCCTTACTTACCAAGCGGTGCATTTTTCGCTGGAGTAAAGAATCACACTCCTCAGAGCCAGGTACAGAAGAATTCTAAAACCCTAAACCCCTGTATTGCCACAGAATCGACTTTCAGAACTCGTCGCCCTCGAATTGACTGCATCCCCTTGTCTCCATTGATCAACAGTCGCACCAGCTACTATGGCATTGTCCTAAACACTTCTTATATAATTCTCTCAAATGTGAGCCAGACACAAACACCTCCAAATGAAATCGCCCCAACAATTGTGTGCGGATTCTTCAAACTCAGGTTATGAAGATCGGAGAATGTACTCGCTTCCTAGCTCAGCAGAGAGTTCAACATTTCTCTACAATTTTCACTGTGCATCCGAGAGGTTTCATCTGAAGAACACAGATTTCCAAAGAACAGTCATGAAGAACCCAGCCCTTGCAGTCCAAAGAGGTAGACTAAATTTGGGGAATCGAATATTAGACCGTTCTTCGTTACCTCCCGAGTTAACTTTAGTTTCTTAGTTCTCCAGAGTCATGCGACTCTGTTCCCTGGTGCTCTGTTTTCACGGAGTGGATGAATGGTGGAAGTCTCATCCACGAAGCATTTCCGAAATTGGGTTTCGCTAAGGACATGGATCCTCAATTACGTCGCTTGAAGTTCTGGTTGTAGAAAATGGTGAGAAAATCAACGCGAACTTGAAGCAGCACCAGTATGGAAGGACAGTTCTGAAATTGGTGAAGACTGAACCCTAAACCCTTGCAGGTGCACGTCATACGGAAATTATGGAAATAAATAGAGTGTGGTTCGCATTCTCTGTCCGTTGAGCTTGTGCGAATGCAGGTTTAGGGTTTTAGGGTTTTAGGGTGTAGGGTTTAGGGTTTAAGGGTTTATATTTCTTTGACTTGTGTAGTGTTGTCTTGGATTCTGTCGCAGATCAGAAGAGCTGACCTAGGATTTGTTTGTAGTTCCTGAGAGGAGCTGAAATGGGATAAAGCTTTAGATTTTGGAGACGGTGAATTCTACTAGTCACTTGCAATGTGCGAATTAGGGTTTTGCAACTACCTGGTGCCACTGTTTCCGAGAATCAATAGGGGAGACTCTCCTCGCTTGCGTGTTTCCGATTGCTGGACTTGACTCCCAAGCGCAACTAATGGACAGAAAACGACCTGTGGAAGAGATCTTCCTAATTCATTGGAGGGACGATGATGTTGAGGAGGTGAGTACCGTGATCAGAAAAGAGAGCTCGCTGAGGAAGATGTGTTGGCAATCTTTTTAGGTTTACTTTGCTGTCCATGTGATTTTTGCTTTCCAAGGAATTCTTTATTTATGATTTCATGACTTGGTCACTGGGTCAGTTTTGAAATAGCTATTAATTAGGTATATGTTGCTTTGATATTAGTGTTGTATGCATTGTGGTCAAAATTGGCGCAATGGGATAGGGGACAGGAGTAAACTATAGGACCCGCCTTGTAGACCAACAAAGTCCCAGATGAAATATTGAGAACCCTGGCGAGTACCGGTAGTTCAATGAGATCAACCAATAGGGACCCCTCTTTCGTAAAATTTCGATATGAAGACCCTAAGCAACGGCCTGCACAGCCGAACGGACATTCCTGCCTAATCAGAAGCCCTAATCGCTCCACTCTGTAGACTTGGTGCTTTCGAGGGGTTTTGAAGAGCACCTTGAAGCCGAGGTTGAGGATCGTCATTTGCAGGGATCTTCAAAGAATTAGCTTGGAGGAAAGAAACCTTATAGAGTATCATTACTTCTCCTGGTTCTCTGTTTTACAAGCTAGCCATGTTAGGTCTGTCCATCGTTAATGGAACGGGTGTAATCTATTGCAACAGGTTGTTCGTCAACAAGTGCAACGTGGGGAGTGGGTCGATCATCACCACCGTCTCCTATTTTCTCCAAAGATGGAGCCGACTGGACAAGGCTTGGATCCACACCACCAATGATAACTGGAATGGTCCATCAGATGTTCTGGAATATCTTCACCAAAACGTGGGCTCTCAGATAGACTCCTATGACTACGTGAAACTGTTGCAAGTTTGTGTGAAGGCTAAAGACTTGGTGGTGGGAAGGCAGGTGCATGACCACATCCTCGGCTCTGGAGTGCACCCCAACGTTTACATCGCCAACACTCTTCTCAAGTTGTACACCCACTGCGGTGATGTTGCCGCTGCACAGCAGTTGTTTGACAAATTCTCCAACAAGACTCTTGTATCATGGAACGTCATGATTTCAGGTTACGCGCATCGAGGTCTCACCGAAGAAGCTTTTGCACTCTTCAGCCAAATGCAACAACAAGGCTTGACACCCGACAAGTTCACATACGTCAGCGTTTTGACTGCGTGTTCAAACCTGAGTTTGGGCAGGGAGGTTCATGCTCAGGCTGTCAAAGCTGGATTAGTGTCTGATGTTAAGATTGGGAACGCCCTGATTAGCATGTATGCCAAGTGTGGCAGCATTCGGGAAGCTCGCCAAGTTTTTGACGATATGGTGAACCGAGACGAGGTCTCATGGACTACATTGACCGGAGCATATGCTGAGAGCGACCGTGGTGAAGAGTCAATAGCGATTTACGAGCAATTGCTGCAAGAAGGTTATCATCCAAGTAAGATCACGTACATGAACGTCTTGATTGCATGTGGCAACTTGAAGGCTTTGAATCAGGGAAAACACGTCCACACTCAGATCACGAACTCTGGCTACCAGGCGGATCTCCGAGTTGGGACTGCCCTCTTGAAAATGTACCTTAAGTGTGGCGCCATTGGATGCGCAAATCTTGTGTTTGAGCAACTCCAACGTCGAGATGTTATTGCATGGAGCACAATGATAGGGGGTCTTGTTGAAAACTCTCGTTGGGATGAAGCGTATGGAGTCTTTTGTCAAATGCTGCAAGAGGGGATAACGCCAAACAGGATGACCTACCTTAGCATCCTCAACTCGTGTGCGCGTCCTGGAGGTTTACATCGAGGGAAAGAGCTTCATGCTCGGGTTACGAAAGCTGGAATTCTCTCTGATGTTAGAGTGGGGAATGCTCTCATCAACATGTATTTCAAAGCTGGAAGTGTCAAAGACGCCCGTCATGTGTTTGACAAAATGCTCCAACGAGATGTGATTTCGTGGACAACGATGATCGGAGGCTATGCCGAGGGGGACCAAGCGGAGGAATCCTTCACCATGTTCAATAAAATGCTGCAGAAAGGTGTGGTGCCGAACAGAGTCACGTACTTGTGCGTTCTCAAAGCATGTGGAAATCTCGTAGCGTTAGAATGGGGCAAGGAGATTCACAGCTGCGTTGTGACAGCCGGGCTCGTTTCCGACCTGCAAGTGGCGAATGCGCTTGTGAATATGTATTTCAAATGTGGAAGTATAAGTGATGCGTGTCAGGTCTTTGAGGATATGACCACTCGAAGTACTATTTCATGGAGTGGAATGATTGGAGGACTTGCACAGAATGGAAGAGCCCTGGAGGCTTTGCAAAAATTTAAGGAGATGAAAGTTGAGGAGAACATCAAACCCGACGCAGCCACGTTTGTTAGTGTGCTTTCAGCATGTCGCCACGCTGGACTGGTGGAGGAAGGGCGTCGTGAATTTCTTTCCATGTACAACGACTTCGGTATCGTCCCGACAGAGAAGCACTACAGCTGCTTGGTGGACATTCTAGGCCGTGCAGGGTGCCTGGCAGAAGCGGAAGACGTAATCTCCACCCTGCCAGTGGCACCCACTGCCTCAATGTGGGGAGCTCTTCTTGCAGCTTGCCGAACGTACAGTAACGTAGAAGTTGCAGAGCGAGCAGGAGCGGAGTATTTAAAGCTGGAGCCTGAAAACGCAGGAGTGTATGTTTCCCTTTCTGATATCTACGCTGCAGCTGGCAAGTGGGACGATGTAGCCAAAGTGAGGAAACTCGTGCAGGAGAAGGGGCTCCAGAAGGAGCCCGGGCGTAGCTGCATTGAAGTTGCAGGGAAACGACATTCCTTCGTCGCTAATGATCAATCTCATCCTCGAACAAGTGAGATTTATGCAAAATTGGAGTTGCTGACGAAGGAGATGAAGAGCTTGGGGTATGTGGCTGACACCCGGTCTGTCATGCACGAGGTCGGCGATGAAGTGAAGGAGGAATCGGTTGGCCACCACAGCGAGAAGCTGGCCATTGCGTTTGGGCTCCTCAGCACTCCTCCTGGTACCCCCATTCGCATCTCCAAGAATCTTCGTGTGTGTGCTGACTGTCATACTGCCTCCAAGTTCATCTCGAGAATTGCTGGACGGGAGATCATTGCTCGGGATACTCATCGGTTCCACCACTTCAGCAATGGAGTGTGCTCTTGTGGTGATTATTGGTGACATGAGTGGTATGTCCTTGATGATAAACCCCACGTCCTCAAGTATGCAAATTGACACATCCAAGCTGAATCGCCCATTGATGAAAAAACGATCTTAAATACAGTATGACCTGATTGAACGCAACTCTATATACAAGTCTATATTCTTGATTTGCACATGTGTACTGCTCTGGCTAGTCCTTGTTGATTGCAAAGTCAGAGATTTGAATGCTGTCTTCGTCCAAAATCCTGTGGTTGTTGGTACGGTGTATCAGGAAGTGGCCAAGGGGTTGGGTTGCAACTTCAGTTATATTTCCTTAGCTGGAATCCCAGGGAATGATTTTCCATTGTGGCGCTGATGTAGTAGAATTGTACACAGTGAGAAAGTTCGGAGTTAATAGAATGTTATGAATTGCTCATTGATGAACCAACGATTTTCAATACAGTATGATCTGATTGAACTTAACTCTATATATAACTTTATTTTCAACTGTTTGCACATGTGTGCTTCTCGTATACGAGGCGCTAGTCCCTGTTGATAGCAAAGTCAGAGATTTGAATATTGTCTTCGCCCAGAACCTTGAAGTTGGTGATGGTGCGGTGTGCCAGAAAGTGGCCGAAATTGTAGGATCGATACAGGGGAAGATCCTGGCCTAAAATCTCTGGTACTGGCGCCACGTCCGTCTCGGAGGAGGGGTTGAAAAACAGCGGAAACGAGAAGCGTTCCTTGTTCTCGTTCACTACAACCCGGTGCTCTATGCTTCGGTATCTATCATTGCTCCACACCTGATGCATGGCAGATCACTTTAGGTACTCACAAGGATGCAGTAGCGCAAGCGACCTCCACCCTTCTAACCATAATTAAATACCACCATCTTCTTCCGACTAACTCCAATGACGCTTACATTTTCACATATGTACTCGGTTGACGTAACAATTATGGTTCCAATTGCAGTCAGAATTACATACTAGGTTACATATTAGTTTACACATTGTTACATGAAGAATATTGTGTTAGGTTACAACTGGAAATTGGATTCAAGAATGTTACAGAATTGGACATTGAAAGAACTGGGAAGGGATTTGCGGAAGAAATTTGTGGTAGAAATGATGAGGTACCTGAAACGCATCGCCCACATTAATAACGAAAGCGTCTCGACGAGGCTGAATGCCCACCCACACGCCGTCCTTGCGCCGAACTTCCAGGCCGCCCACTTCATCTTGCACCAGCACAGTCAAGGCGCCGGGATCCTTGTGCCGGCTCACGCCCAACACTACATCCGGATGTGGGCACTTGGGGTAGTAGTTCAACCGGATGGCATTCATGTCTTGCTTCCAGTACTCGTGGAAATGCGTTGCAGGCAACCCCAGGCTCTGTGCGATCAACCCCAGCAGCTCAAGCGCCAGGCGTTCCACAGACCTCGACCATTTCTCACACACTTCCCTGGTGATCACAAGTCTCCCACTGCGTGAGTTCATCTCGACCTTGAACACTACTCCTCCGTCCTGATTTAAGTGTCCGTAGATTTGTTGAAAACTTTATGTACCAATTTCATTAATCATAATTCAGAAAGGTTCCAAATTTTATATCCCCAGAGTTAATGAAGAACATTGCATGTGATCATTGCAACCTAAATAAAATTTGGCATAAACAAACCTCCAAAGGACCTCCTCAAAACAATCTTAAAATAACAGGAAGTGCAAAGTGACACTTAATTCGAGACGGAGGGAGTATATGGACATAGAAAACCAGAGAATGGCACACAACACAAGGACATTTTACAACGGTGTTGACGGGTGTCCTGCACGATGTGAGGATGTGATTTGAACTCAGAATTTGAACTCAGGTTGTGAGGATTTGTGCCAAGATATAGGAGAATTTGGAGCATCTTGAATACCCTGATCTTAACTTGCATCTTGATTTTCAAGAAAATTTCGGAAATACTTTGAGGATGAAAGTGAGGCTTGAAAATTCTCACCTCAGTCCTGGAGGATTGGACGGCCACTGATTGTGGGTTTTCGGCAGGCTCTCGTCGTCAGCATGCAGCTTGAAACTGCCACTTGGGACGAAATCAAACACCTCTTTCCAGTCCCTCCTATTCTTCGTGAGCTCGGAGTCATAGTACCCCAGTCCATTATCCAGAGTTCGTCGTACCTATCAAGCACCGGAAGCATCCAGTATTCCAAAATCAAGAACACTTAACCAATCCTCATAGAGCTCACTCAAACTCACCGCAACACTATTGCAAGCCATTAGAACATCTTTTTCAACACCATCAAAACCAATTGAGTAAAACAAGCACCCTACCTTCCGCTTCTCCTCCAGAGGAAGATTGAAAAACTGCTTGGCAGTGGCCTTCAACTCCTCCAAGAGCGCCAGCGACACCCCATGGTTCACCACTTGGAAGAACCCCCACTCCTCACATGCTTGGCCGATTTCCGCAACGATGGACTTGGTCTCGGCTTCCGTGGGCTGCTCTCGCAGCGGGGCTAGGTCGACAACTGGGACATGACCACCAGAGACCGAGTAATCGTTGTGCTTCCGCTGGGGCCGGTGCTCGGGGTCTAGAACGAACGCAGGGTCAATGTGCAAATTGCTCAAGGATTGCATCGTCTCTGGATCTTCCACGCCCATATTGACAGCTTCTGCTTCGAGTTCCCACAGGAAATTGGCTGAGTGTACGATTGCGTCAATCTGGTAGTGATTCAATCCTTTCTTCCAATTGTGAAAACTTGAGGAATCGCGAATTTCGGTGACGAGGAATGCCGCGAACCTGCTACTGTTTGGAACAATTGGGTACTCGTGGAAATCAAGAGCGTTACACAAGCATCTGCTTCTTTCGAAAAGGAGTGAGAGAATCTTTCCATTGAGGAAAGATTGAGGAGGGGCCCGAATTTATGAGGAAGGGATTTGTGGGTGATTGGGAAATTCCGTTGGACGGAAGTTGCGTGGCGATTGGACGAAGTGAAAGTGAATGTAGCCGCGATCCCGGGTACATTCATGGATGAGACTGGCCTCGGTTCCTTCGTTGTCGCTTGCGTTGTTGCACTTGCGGCACAAGTTCAGTTACTCATTCTCAGAATCATGCCAAGTCATGACTTGGCCGCGAACCCTTGTCACTGTATGTTTAATTCTAGGCTTCGTTTTATTTGGCATGGCCAAGTGTGTGGTCAGAGTTCATGCAATAGGTTATTGTTAAAAAAAAAGAAAAAAGAAAAAAATAAAGAAAGACATTATTGTAGATCCCTAAGACAGAACTCCCCAAAGTCGACCACTTCACCCTATAAAGACGTTGCAGACTAAAATGGTTCAAATGCGTCTATGTGTTCAACAATCAGAGAATTTTGATGACTATTTTGGTCATCAGGGCCACATCCTTAAAGGGTTAAGCAATTTTGAACATGATCTAGAATAGTATAGAGTAAAGAAAATATTTTCCTGTGTGCGAAGATTGAAATGATCCAGATTGCAAACAAAATTGGTAATTTTATTTGCTTGAAATCAATTTACTATGAATTTTGGGAGGCAAAAAGTGCTTTAGACCCATAGCTAATATCTGGACTCTTCCAATTCTCATCATTCAAGAACTATTTTTCCGCTTATTATTTCCTACTTTCTTGCTTACTACTTTGGGATATGTGTCCTAAACTTATTAGTCCAAACCTTGAAGAGGGAAAAAAAAATGTTCCAAACTTTAGTTGAAAATCTCTTTTGACTTTGGTTAGAAATAACTAGACCCTACAAGTTAGGCATGGGACTCAAGTCAGGAATGAGTGGTCCTACGTTAGAAGGAATTCTTGTAGGTTTGCTAAATGATACTTGCCATGCTTTTGACATGTCCCAATTTTTCACTATGATTATGAATAGAAGTTGACCTCTTTTACAATAGGCTAAAAATTTGAAGATTTTTATTCTTAAATAATTAAATCTCCATCTTTATATATGCTTCTACTTAATTCTGGTAGCATAGGAATTATAGCTATTCTTTTTTTCTTAAAGATGGAATTGGTGAATTGACAAAATCTCCATCAAGCTAGTAAATTAGCTAATTTTTTTCATTTCTTGATATTTTCTAAAAATTCAAAAATTGAACTATCAATTTTTTATTTAATTTTCATTAACTCTATTTTGAAGGGAGGTAAAATTTTAGGAGATATTTTTATAGGCCTGATCCTTTAGGAATTTATTGTTTACAACCTTGTACTATTTTTTCATATTTAATTTTGATTTTCTTTTTCCAAAAGCTCGTAGTTTAAAGAATACATTCTCCATCTAGTTCAAAATCAATAGTGTTTCTTGGAATGGAATAAATGAGTTTTTTTACTCTAAATAGTTTTTTTTGACATGGTCTTTTTTTCTTTTGCTTCAAACCTATTGTTTAGCTTTGATTTAAGAGTTACTGGTGTGCCTCGTGTTGTTGTCCCGATCAAAATGAAAGTAAAAATAATTTTCTAATTCTTTTATTCATAAAAATTTCAAAATTCAATAAATTTTAAGCTATGGGTCTAAACACCATGAAACCAAGCCTTTGCATCTATCTTCACCAAGGACTTTCCGATCATATCAAGAATGCAATATGAAGATGCACGGTTCAAGAGATCTCACTGTAATAAACAAAATAAACAACCTAACTTAAAATATATACTAGTGAGCCTTTTGTCGCTGCCACAACTAAAATAAAAGTAAAGTAATATTTTTATTTTTTTAACCCATTAAAACTTTGAAATCCAACCATTTTCACACTTTGAAATTCAATAATTCAATTTTTAAATTAAAAAAATCCATAACTTTTACTCTATACATCCAAAGGTTATGAAACTTGGCACGAATAAAAAGCTCTATGCACAAAGCAATGCAAAGACTTTGGTTCATGGTGTTTGGACATGCAATGCAAAAGTTATGAATTCTCCAAAATAACGGATAAATTATTTCTATTTTTTTATTTATAAAAACTTTGAAATTTAATAACTTTTGCAAAGTAAGTCAAAACACCACAAAATAAAGTCTGTTCACCCCTTTGAGTAAAGAGCTTTTGAGCAATACTAAAAAAATGCTACCAAACACCTCATGGTTTGTTACTTCTTAGTGTATCAAACAAAACCAACAACCTAATTTAAGGGTACATACCCTTAAATTAAATTGATGGTTTGGTTTTGTGTGTTTGATGCATTGAGATCTAACAAACCATGAGGCATCTCGCAGTTCTTAGTACTGCTCAAAAGTTCTTTGTTCAAAGGGGTGCATGGACTTTGTTTTGTAGTGTTTTGACTCACAATGCAAAAGTTATTGAATTTCAAAGTTTTTATGAATAAAAAAATAGAAGTAAATCATCCTTTATTTTGGAAAATTTGTGACTTTTGCATTGCATGTCAAAACACCATGAAACAAAGTCTTTGTATTCCTTTGTGGGTAAGGCTTTCTATTCATGCCAATTTTATGGCGTTTGAACTTGTAGTGTAAAAGTTATAGATTTTTTTAATTAAAAATTAAATTATTGAATTTCAAAGTGTGAAAATGATTGAACTTCAAAGTTTTAATGGATGAAAAAAAAAAAATTGTTGTTACTTTTATATTAGTTGCAGCAAAAGCACAAGGCACACTAGTCTATACCTTAAGTTAGGTTGTTTGTATGTTTTGTTTGTTACGGTAAGATGTCATGGACCATATGTCCCTTGGTCACGTTATTAGTACTCTCAAAAAACCCTCAACAAGGAAGAATGTATAGGCTTTGTTTTGTGGTGTTTGGATCTACAATGTAAAAGCTACTAAATTTTGAGGTTTTCATAAATTAAAAAATCACTTCTACTTTTATTTTGACCATGGCAACAACATGGGTTACACTAGTCCATACCTTAAGTTTGGTTGTTTGTTTTGTTTGTTATGTTGAGATCTCCCTAATTGTGCATCTTTACTTGTATTCTTGATACTGTCAGAAAGTTTTTGGCAAAGAATGGTGCAATGGTTGTGTTTTGTGACATTTCACCCTACGATATGAAAGTTATTGAATTTCAAAGTTTTTATGAATAAAAAAATAAAAAAATAATGTTTTTAAAATTTTTTGATTGTTGCAACAACGTGGGCACAATAGTCAACCTTTAAAGTACATAGCCCTTCATGACCAAAGTAGTCATCACAATACTCTGATTATGAGACCAATCAGTGCACAGTGAGCAATTTAGTCATCCATTGGCCATTTTGGGCTTCAACGTCATTCAAGGGTTAATTCACTTACTTCACAACTAATTAATACCTCCATCTACTGGAATACTAACCACGTTTATCCTATCAATTGATGATGTAATATATCCTATAACGATTCTGCAACCATTTTTTAGTTGATGAATGATAGAGAATCCTTTTGTACAAGACAAAAATGCAACTATTCATCTTCAAAAATTTTGCATGAAAGGGGAGGTCTTGTACATTACTTTGACTTTCAATAAATGCTTTTGGATTTTTATAAGCCAACTATTCACACAGTGAAAAAGGGACGATCTCCACGGTCACCAGCCCGTCCTTTAAGGGATGTACAAAATTCTATTCAGACGGAATATATACAGTTTTATACGGGGGGTTCCGAAGCTGGAAGGGTGTTTCCGAAGCTGGAGGTTCGGTCTTCGTCCCCAAACTAAACCCTAAACCTGCCGCTGGTGCTTGTGATTGCCCTTACCACCATAACGAGGACCTATGTTCAGAGCAGAGGAGCTTACTCACAGCGTCGCCAGCCACCATGAAGTTCTCTCCGAGTAAGCTACTTCCTTCCTCGTTCTTTATTTCGAGAACGGTTGGCTTTGAACGAATCCATACGATCAATGTTCGTCGTATTCTCGTACTTATTCCTTGCCGCTTTTGTTTTTCTCAATGAGAACAAGTATTTCCTCCCCGGTGCTGCTGAAGGAGGGGATCCTTAGATTCTCTTTCATGCGCAAGGGGAATCTAATTCGTTACGGGTAGTAGAATTTATGGTCGTTCGAAAACTGAACCTCAAAATTCCAAGTCTTGAATGTTATTTTGGGAATTGCATCGCAACGTACGTCTATGAGCAACATGAGATGTCGAGGTGATCATATAATCTAAGGGACCATAATGCAGTCCTCTTGCAGGGGACGTAAATTAGGGTTTAGGGTTTAAGGTCAAAGAGGGATTTTTTGTTACAATTTGGAAGTGCGACTTTGTGTACAGGGATTGAAATAATAGCGCAGCGAATTGCGGGAAACTGTAATGAAATGAAAATCTGTTTAGGTTGATTGGACCTGCTTGGTTCTGGTCGTTGTCACCAATCCGCCATAATTTCGGTGCACGCTGATCTGCTGAACTTCTCTCCTAATCGCAAACATTTCTCTTTTAGATGATGTTACAGTTGAGAGGATTATTTGGAGTAGCAACTGCGTCTGAGCTGTATTGGTTCCATTGTGCAGGTGTGAAGCCTGAAGTACCTGTAGAGGCGTCTGACCCAAAGAAAAAGTACATGGTACGTTTCGCACTGGTGTTTCGTAATTTTCTCCACATTATTGACAACTTTATCGGATATTCGCTATCACAAAGACACAGGCCGCTTGATTGTCAGCTTACTTGGAAAATGTAACTGCTTGGAGCTTCGATTTGCATTCCTCGTCGTGGCTACCGCACCAACTGAATTCATCTATATTTTTTAACTGGTCATCTTCCTTGCTTTTCAGTCGGACAAAGAGGCCCGGAAGGCAAAGCAGGAGATTACTGAGGCTCGCAAGAGGAAACGCAAGCCGCACTATGAAGTTGAAAAAGTAATCGACTTTACTTCCATGTTATTCTGCTCATAATATCCAACAGATGTTGTCTGTAATTGAAGTCTGCCACGGAAGTTAAGTGCGATTAGCTATTATCACACAGAACTCTTAGTTGTTTATTCATCATGTAGTGACCTGGATTCCAGGGGATTATTTCGGATCGCTTCTGTCCATTCTCTTGAATACTTTGGAGAGTCCTGCAGAAATGAACTATTTGAGTGAATTGAATTTTTATAGTAACGTTGTGTCTGCAAGCTCAGCCTCTAGCATCTTTATGTTGGTATGGGGGCCTTATTTGGTGCGTGAGGCATCGTTGATGTGCATTATCTACCAAATTATTCGCTATCAATAAGAGATGTGACTTACAGTGAACGACACTTTCATTTGATTTTGCTCAACAGGAAGTGGTTTCGGTATGGGAGAAAACGCGCGTAAGGAATATCGAGAAAGAAGATCGGAGCAAGTAAGATTAGGTTGTATTTAGGAATTGGCGTTAAGTCTTCGGCTCTTGTTTCTGGGCTTCGTCTGAGTGGGCTAACGTGTTCCCAAATGGTTGCACTTTTGTGTTTCTTATGACTTCATCCTTAGTAAGTGACGATTGTTTTTAACAGATTGTGGACTGCTATGCATAGAAGTGTACACAGGATACTAAGTCCATTGACTTGTGCTGTTAATTTCAGGCTTATTTCGCAAGTTCTGAAGAAGATGAAAGGAAAAATGCCGGAGATGGCTCTCAATCACATTGTTGCTCGTGCGATGCAAGTATGGCAATACTGGATAGTAGATTTTGCCCTGCATTCGTTATTTGTATTCTAGTGGCTGGAGATGTAATCTATACCGGGTCTTGTTCTCATTTTATGTTTTGTACTCTCGCAAGCAGTTTGAATGATCCATAATAAGCTTGTTCGCTTGTGGTAGTACCTTCATTGTCTGTGGACAGGATCTCCTCACACTGCTAATTGTCTGGTTGGTCAATGCAGAATTGTGTGAAGTATTGCACGCCAGAAGAAAGGACTGCGGTATTTGAAGAGCTTCGACCACATTGCTTGTCCCTAGCGAAGGACAAATATGCACATCATATTGTGATCAAAATGTTGGATAGTGGTAAGTGCTTTGTCTGTAGATTGCAGATATGGTGGATGCACTTCATCTGTGAGTCAGCATGTGTTAGATTCTTACCATCTCGTATGGGAAGCTGCTCCTTGTCTTTTCTCTTGTGACTTAGTCAGTCTACCTTATAGTGTTTGGAATCCTTTTTCTTTAGAAAACACAAAATCTTGAAGTTCCAATTTCGAGAGTTATTTCTTAAGAACTTTGGGATTGCGGACCAATATCCAAAAGTGGTCCGAGTATTTCCGTGATTTTTATTTATTTTTATTTTTAATCTTGGCCGCATCTCAGATACTGTATGGATTTGAATTACGAACGCTCTATTTGCTACTTTGAAAAAAGAGGCCGTGAAAATTCGGTCTGGATCTTGTTTACTGTGTACTTGTCCTAGTTTTAATCTACAATTAGCTGTCCGTCTAGTTTTGCCTTCTTCCTCAGCAATCTTGATGGCAATTAATTAACTGTTGTTCTGGTTTTAGCTAACAAGGCTCAGCTTCAGCAAATGTTATCATTGCTTCACGGCAACGTCGTTGCTCTCCTCCGCCATCCACATGCCTCTCCTGGTTTGTTTCTTCATCTATTGAGCCAAGCCATTCGTTTGTGTTTCTATTTGTCTTTTTGGTTATGGTAATAGCGTGTATGAAGTTATCTGTGACATTGTCTTTGGAATTGCATTTTGTTTTTTAGGCCTTGCCTATTTAACTTTATTAATCTTGATTAGGAGTCGTTCTGTGCGAAATTTCCTTATTTTGATATTTCCTTCTGTTGTTTGGAACAGTGGTGGAGCATGCTTACACTCTTGCAAATGCTGCACAGAAGCTGGAGCTTCTCTCTGAGTTCTATTCTCCTGAGTTCCGACTCTTTAAAGGGCTGAGTACTCCTGGAAAGGGCAGGTGAGAATCTTCATTAATGAGCCAGGAGTTGCAATATTAGTTTTCACTGTTGAATGCACCTGAACTAATATTCTGCTCGTTACTCTGGTGATAGACTGGTGGAATTTTTTGCTTCCGAGTCAGCTGCAAAAAAGAGGTCTGTGCTCCAGCATATGACATTAGCTTTACAGCCTATTCTAGAGAAAGGCATTGTGGACCATAGCATTATTCATCGAGCTATTGTGGAATACCTGAGTGCGTCGAAGAAGGTATTGTATTTGATTTGTGTTTTTTGTAAAGAGTACCATTGGGATGATCGTCACCTGCGTCGTGTTTTGGCTGCCTCGATTGTGGAAATGTAATACTGAAATTGATTTAATGGCCTTCGCTGTTATATTAGAGCATGGTTGCTGAAGTAGTTCAGCAACTGTCGGGTGGCCTTCTAGTCCGCATGGTGCACACACGCGATGGTGCTAAGATTGGTGTGACCTGTGTCATGCATGGTAATAACAAGGTCAGTAATTTATTCCCTCTGTGTATGATGAGTAGACAGTTTTTACATAATTGTCTCGTTCCTGACGCTCTAACTTAGTTCCTATGGACATGGATGTCGTTGACAATCATACGCCTGTTGTTACTGGTACTGAATCAACGAGGATAGCCTATCCATCTGCTATGTTACGCTTGATGTTCAGTAATTATTCCCTTGAGAGCAAAGTACATGTATTTTCTACTAGTATGTGGCATTTGTGTGGGCAATGCTGGCAAGAATGTTAATATTTCATTTGTAGCGTCTTTGTGAATAGCTATGTGCCTGACTATATTCGAACTACAGGAGAGGAAGAAGATTATTAAAGGCATGAAAGGTCACGTTGCTAAGATTGCTCGTGATGACCATGGTTACATGGTAAGTTTATTTATTATCATCAAGATTTGATTTGATATATACTCCCTCCGTCCCGAAATGATTATCCACAATTTTATTGGTATTTTTTTGAGTCAATTTCATTGATCATATTGTGGGAAACATAATTAAGAAAGGTCCCAAATTTTATATCACTTCAATCAATGAAGAACATTGCATGTGTTCATTGCAACCTAAATAAAATTAGCCACAAGGAAGTATTTTTTTTTACCTACTCAGAACAACCTTAAAAAAATATGACATTCCAAGTGGACAATCATTTCGAGACGGAGGGAGTATGCTTTTTTACTTTGTGTTGGGTCTTTATGTAGCGTAACAAGTTCATCCAGAGTTGCGATGTGCTCCTTATACCTTCTGATTGGTTGTTCAGGTGTTGTTGGCGATCCTGGATGTTGTTGACGATACAAAACTTGTCACCAAGGTTTGTGTCTATTATCCCTTGACTTCTGTACTCCTTGCTATGTACTTATCTCCTCCGTTCTCCTTATTGCTATTCAGTTAGTAAATCAAAACCCTGATTTCCTGAAATCTTGCAGATTATCGTCAAGGAACTTATGAAAGAATTGAAGGATCTGGCATTGCACAAGGTATGTATAGATTCAGATTAAGGATTGCGGGAGGGATGCCTGGGTTGTTCAACCCGTAATCAAACAAATCATCTTTTCACTTGTGCCAAAATTAATTATTGTCTCGCATGTGGGCAGTTATATCTAAAGTGCTTCTAAAGGGTTTTTTCTACCACCTAGTCACCATTTTGTACTGACGAAGTATGTTTTTTTGTCCAGTTCGGACGCCTTGTGTTGCTTCATCTCCTGGCTCCTCGAGTTCGTCGCTACTTCCCTGCAGATGTTTTAGCTGCTTTGGAGCCTCCAGCCCCCTCTTCAGTTGATGGTATGCTTTCTTGGTTATGTGCAATTGTTAACGTCAATGAATTTCTGTCGTCAATATAATTGTTAAATTTTTGTAACAGAAACTACGTTGAGTTCTACCTGAATCCATTGCAGATAAAAGTGGTGGATAATTATGCAACTTCCTGGACATCCGTTTCCACCACATGTGAAGTGCAGAATGCATATCTCCGAGTTACTTATAAACTGTGAAATTTCTTGTTTGTTTCCAGACAAGGACTTAGTTGATGAGGATGAAACCATGGATGAAGCCGTGGAGACTCCTGCAGCTGCTAGTAATGACTCTAAAAAGGGCTGCTCAAAGAAAAGTGCCGCCAAGAAAGGTAAAGCCTGAGAACTTATCAAGTGCGATTGATGGCGTGTAATCGAAATCGAATTGAGTGCAAATTTTGTTTATCACTTGCATACCGCCAATCTCACTTTTAAAGTATTTCTTTGTTTGTATTCTGCAGTTAAAACTGAGGGGGTTCCAGAACTTATGGACGAAGACGAGGACGAGGAAGATGGAGACGGGGGCTCTAGTGTTAGCAAGAAGGATCCTTCTGTGCGTCGATCTGAACTACTTTCGAAGAGTGGTCTAGCTAAGGTGAGAAACTGTTCCAAATTGAGTTTTGGAAAGCCGGAGGACGTGTAAACCAGTCAGATTATGTCAATTTTCTGTAGAGGGTCTTTAATGACTTTTTGGCGATGCTGTAGGAAATCTTGTTATGTGGTGCCAACCGCTTGTACCTTACTAATTATATAGCATCAATAGTCTTGCTGTCTACAATTCATTCATTCTGCTTATGTAAGTGTTATCAAATCTTATTGATTTTTGGAAGACGCAGAATGGATTGCTGCTATTGTCACATCTATGGTTGGGTTTTCTGTCCAGGACTTGACTGAGATTTGTAGAGCTAATGCCAAGGAAATGCTGCAGTCACAGTGGGGCACGGAAGTAATTTACGAGGTACTATTATACACCGCTCCTCTTGTTCATGACCTTCAATTTGGTGCTTTCACTTTAAACCTGGGTTGGGTTACTCTATGTTGACTCTGTTTCTTTTAAGACTGAAGATAGATCAGTGAATTCTAAGTGGCAGGGCATATACGTTTAAGAGAAGAGAAAGGAGGTTTCTTCAAATCCAGCAATGACGATCGTTGTGTGCAGGTTGCAATGGGAGGAGTAAATGGAGAACTATGGCAAACAATACCTGGTGGAATATTGTCTTTACACAAAGAAATCGCTGATTTAGCAACTATTGCAAATCAGGAAGAGGAAGATGTACATATAATGGAGCAATACTTCTCTAGTCCGACATTACGGAGGTTGATATTGACTTCAACACCTCCACCAGACGGAGTTCAGGGTCCATCGTTCTCTGCTGTTTTTTGGTCTGTTGCTTTGAAGGACAAATGCAAGCAGTGGGCACAAGGTCACAGGTAATTGTCCTCGTCATGTTTTTCTGTCCTTTAGGGGGTTTGACATTTCAGAGTTGAATTCCACCAACGTTCTTTCCCTAGTAGAACTCCGGGTTTTTTGGAGAACTTTCTAATGTGCCATATCTTGTGTTCATTGCAGTCAAAGGGTGGTATCAGCTTACAGAGAGTGCGCAGATTTAGCCGCGAGGGAGGCGGCTGAAGCTGAGATTCAGGCTCTTATCGATTCTGGTCGTCTGAAGCCTGTGACTACTTTGCAGAAGAACAAGAAACAGCGACAAGGCTGAGGTTGTCATCCGAAGAACACTTCCCAACTAGGTTGGATATATGATTAGTGCCTAGATTAAGCGTACGACAAGTTTTTAGTTGAGTTTTGATGGAGTGCAAGCAATCTCCAGCTAAATTTTGAGGATCGGGTTCTGCTAATTAGACCCATTTGGATTAATTTGATGCAACTTGTATTTTTATGTGTTCAAAATCTGTTCTTAGCACAAATCGATGCGCCATATGCATGGAGTCGTCTCTTGACTGTGGCTGACGTCAAGAACTTCGTCAAGGGACTTCCTTTTGTGACCTGGTTTTGAGTCACTTGCATGGACTTCTTCTGGATTTACAGTTGTTACGATGAATTTGCTGTGTATTGCTCACCCCCTAGCTGGCATTGTTGCGACTTTAGAACGCCTGCAGGATTGCTTCGTCACCGATTTTTCGCTAAGCGAGATCTTACCTGTCACCCAACTTGGGCCCTTTCAAGTCCAGGGTGACTGCATCCAAGTCTGCACAACCCTGACTACGTTGCCTACAAACTCGGGGTCTTTCATCTTCAATACTGCGAGGAAGAGTTGTGCTGTCTGAGACACCGTCAACGTGATGGCAATGTTTCTCAACCTTTTGAACAACCGTAGGAACTCGATGGCAATTTTCAGCATCATCTCCTCTTCTTTCTCCACTCCTTCCATGATGTTCTGTCGATTCTCTGTAGCTAAAGCGGCCAGCTGTTCCAGGGGCTCAGCAGATTTGATGGTCAAGTAGCAAATGGCGACCGAGTCCAGCGACACCAGCATCAACAGGAGCTTGGACCACGAGGGAGGAGAGGTCTTGAAGACTTCCACAAGCGGTGCAAAGACCCCTCTCACACACGTCAACACCAACGCCACCAACGCCACCTGCACCCAAACCCCTTTACCCTTTCAATTCAGAGACTTCTCAAGTTCTCTAATACTAGTTTGCATTTTATGTGCTTTCTGTTTACATTTTGTGTACAGTTTGTCTGCATTCTATATGCATTTTGTGTGGCATCAAGTGCAGGTCTTGTTGCTTATGACTGAGCACGTCCTTCTGCACACCTGTCTGAGGGTATGTGCAAGCTCTTTGATCATGCTGCGTTTGCGCTTCTCGATGTAGCAAAACAGACCCATGAGTTCTTTGCTCACTTTGATGACATAACCCTTGTCTGCTTCCTTGAGAGCGCTGCATTCACGACCTTCGTCTTCCCCACTGTGTCGGGGTGTATACTCAGGATACGGTTCTTCCTCCCCCACCTGCTCATCACTTGTGGGGCCTCTCATCCCTCTCCACTCTCGGAGCTCACTGTGAAATATGTCATGCCATTCGCTCCCTGGTTTCACCTCTTCCTCACCTCTTTTGTTACAGGCTTTCCTCTCTGCAGGGTGGTGGTCATGATGTCCGCCTGGTGAGTGGTGATCTGAAGGCACATGATCTCTTTTGGTGTACTTGCAGTGTTGCTGCTGATGCTGCTCGTCATTTCCGGGTGAGGGGTCTCGCCCTTTGGGTGCCATCTCGCATCGCACAATCACTCGGGACCTCTTTGGGAGGTTGTCTTTCTCATCCTTGAAGTTGGTATGCATACAAATGGACCTTGCCGCATGTCTGAGACGAGTATATTTACTGTAGGTAGGATTTAATGTCCATGATCTGCAATGTAGAGCAAACAGGCTTGATGTGTTGATGAGCCGTGCATGCTTTGAAGCGTGGGAGTGTGGTGAAGCTGTGCTTGGAATGACATGATTTCGGACAGCATCAAGTGTAAGGCTCATGTTGAATTAATCACAAGTCTGGTAAGCAATTGGATGTGTGCAAGGTCAGATGTTTACGATTGCTAGGGCACGCAGCACTGGGCGTTGTCATGTGTGATTTTCCGAAAGGTTTTCTCGGCTTTGTGAATGACATGACTGCACCGACAGCCGTCCCATCTTGGAAGGAGAGAAGCGTGAGTGTGAGACGAGTGGAGATCTTTGTGAGCAAAGAGTCACATCCCTGACTCCACACTCGGGCATTATCATTTGAGATCTGGAGGGTAACTTGTCAAGGGGTGTAAGGAAATTACACCTAGAATCTTCACAATAAGCATCTAAGCATTGTTCCTATTATTATATTATGTATTTTCGAAGTGCTTAATTGCATCCAAAATTGATCATAGGCTCTTATGCTGAACTCCTAAAGTTCCTTGACCTTATTGTCACCAAAAACATTCCAAAACTGCCATTTTTATTACAGGTACCAAATCTTTTAAAAAAAAAAATTTTGAACACATGGAACTGTAGAACCTTGTAGTACATAGGTTTGAGAAGATGTGGAAAAAAATTCAGAAATTTTCATTGTGTGGATTTCAAGATATTAGTGTTTGAATTGTTAGGAATCCTTTTTCTTGCCTTATGAAAAATATGACAATTGCACTTTACAAGATCACATTTGTATGAAAAAATGTCCATGTTGATGGTGCTTTTCTGAATTCATTCTTCAAGGCAAGTTGACTATATGCTTGAAAATTTTCAAATCACTTGGAATTATACAATATATAGGGAAAAAAATAATAAATAGAATGAAGTAGAGAATGATTCAAAATATTGAATTGTCAAGAATTTAGTTATAGAATTGAAAAATGCCAATCCCAATTATTGTAATGTTGTAATAAAAAGTTTAATGCTATAATTTTATTTTTCTTAGAATATATTGAAAATTGAGTTAAATAAAAGACTTCAAATCTTCAAAGGTTATTTTAGAGTAGAAAATCCATAATTGCATGCAAACTAAAATTTCTCATATCTTTCATCTCATAAATCACAAGGGAATGATTCAAAACTTTCTACATATACATAATCTAAAAAACAAACTAAAAAAAATTTATTCTAAAAAAGTGTTTTATTTTAATTTTTTTGAATTGCCTAGTCGAGAAAAAACAATTACATATCATACAATAATTTTTTAACTGTATTATCAAAAGTTATAAAAATTATTGGGCCTTAAAGAAAAACCTTGTCTACATGTTACAGGGTTGACAGGACGTCCAGACGCGGACGCTGTGTCCGCAGCGTCCGCTGACATTCGCGTCCTAGCGGACGCTGCGTCCGCCTGTCTGCCCATCCGTCCGCCTGTCCGTCCGCCCGATTACGGTCGTCCGATCGACGCGCGGACTGATCTGGTCCGCACGATCTGGGCGTCCGCCCCGTCCGTCCGCCCCGCTTTCCGACGGCGGTCAGGACGCTGCGTCCACTAGCGTCCGGACGTCCGGAAAACGGACGCTATTTTGGGGCGGACGTTGAAATTCGTCAACCTTGACATGTTGTTTGAAAATTTCAAAAATAAAAATAAAACTTCCATTTGTAGGAAGCTATACAAAATTGCTATGTTGCCAAAAAGTGTAGTTTGGTTCTTTAGGGGTAAATGAGTACACATTTTAAGCAAAATTTTATATAGTTCAACTTTGGTAGTATGGTCAAGCTTTGGTGTAAGCATCTTTGATTTCTATATATAAATGAGGATGAAAGGGGCATCCATCTTTCAATGCCATGCAAGAATAAGAACGAGGTAGTAGAAGGAGTGACCGCTTTGGGCTTTGTATGCATGTAATGTTTAGTAGGTTTCACGTAATGCTTATTAAGCTACCTTCAACAAAATAGGTCTAACTAGTTTTGTACTAAGTGACAACACCATTAGTTTTTACTTTCATTATTCATTAAAGAAAAGAAATCTCTATCTTTTATTTCAACTAATCCAAAATAAGAATTTATTCATTTTGGGTCCCATATCTAACCTTCAAGATCTAGTTGAGGCATTTTTTTTTTACTTTTTCTTTGCTGATCCAAATACTTTTATTGAATCACGAGAGAAGAAAACAAGTTTTCTTCTTTGAGCCCTTATTGAGCCCTTAATGGTAAAGCTCTTTAAGCAAAACCTACCAAACGGGCCGCAGATTTTCATGGAAAATTGAAGAAGGAAAAGTTGGTAAAGAAACTAGAGTCATGATTAAAATATATATATATATTTTGGTATTAGTATTCTACATAACGCGGAGCGAACACCACGATTGTTTCGGAGTCTGGACGAAAAAGGTATAAACAAGAAATACGAAGACTTTATAGTCACTCTTGTTGAAAGAAAAATTCTAATTTATTCATACCCAAAAAAATGCACATATTGCATCTTGTAGGTGCATAGATGATAAAAATGTTGATTTTTCTCCAATTCATACATATAAAATAAAACAGGTACACATGTCAATCTCCCAATGGTTATTAAGCTTTTACAAAAATTTGAAACATTAGAAGAGTTAGAGGTGGCAAGAGGGCCATTTCAAGCCCATGTTCTTGTAGTTCTCCTTGCAATTGAAAACGCTAGGCTATCAAAATGTTTTTTTGAAAAAAGAATCAAAATAAAAATCTGAAAATGAAAAAAAAATTAGAAAATGATGTGGCAATCATTGTGCCACGTCAAACAACAACTACCATGAGTTTTGATGGGCTTAGAACCCTGGGGAACTCATAGCCCTCTAGACTAGGTTAATCTCTTCTAATGGTGGTACACGTGTCACTTTTCTATTTATTTAATTGTATAGAAAATTAGACAAATTTATGAATTCAATAGTAATTCATGAACTACTTATATATTAGGAATTATAGATATCTATGAAAAATTTGAAAATCTATTTTAACTTAAGGCCCTTAGATACAAGGTCTATATTTAGAATCTAATTAAGGTCTTAAAAGCCCAATATGTGAATGCTTCTTTTTAAGAAATTCAAAAGTATTGAAAGTGAGTACCATGGTTTTGAATCGTTTCTTAACCTTTAGCCTTTTAAAAAGTTAGAATTGGGAAGACTAAAATAGAAAAGGAATGAAGACTTCAAAGCATCTAGGAATGTGTAGTATTTGTTTCTTGAGGTCTTTTCTTGAAATAATAATTTTTTTCAACCTTTCAAGAAACATCTTTTGATAAATTTCAAACATTTATTTATATGCAAAGTATTTAGAAGGCTAAAATGTAAGTCAAATTTGACACAATTTGGAATTCTTGATCTTGATGGTTTGGAATTGCCCTTATAGCCCATGTGGCTACTATTAGATAGTTGCAAAAAAGGGGTGTCCGTTTTTTGTAGCATTTTGCCAAAACTGTAGTTTTTGCACTCATTACTATGAGTAATACAAAATAGAACAATCTCAATTGTTGATCAAAAAAATTGATGGCTAAAAGTACCGTTTTGAGTATTATGAGTACTTGTAAGTACTGAAATAGAATTGTTTGAAAAAAAACCTAGATTGTCGTAGGAAATAGATACAATGAGGTATAAATTAATAAAAAATAAAAATCATGAATTAAAAAAATCTAAAAATTGGCCATTTGTGAGGACTTGATGGAAATCAGATTTCATTAAAAAAATGAAGCCAAAACCATCTTCACTATTCAGAAATATGCATGCAAGGGACCTGTGTTTGCATATATGAGGACAACATAAAATAATATTCTTTTAAGTTCTTATTAGTAGGCACATGAATCTCTAGTGTGGGAATATCCCACTAAAATTTAAACACTACATCATTAATTATGGATACTCCATAGTCTAAAAAAGCCCTAAATCGCAAAGTGTGACAAATTAGCTAAATTGAAATTTAATCATTAATTTTTTTTGAAAATTTCTGAAAAATAAAAATTCTTTTTATGAACAAGTTGATCATCTTCAATAAAAAAAAATTCAAATACACTGGCTTCATTCTCCAAATGTCATGGCCAAACTAAATACTACAACTGAAAGTGTGATAAAAATAATAGGACCACCCTTTTTGGCAACTACCCTACTACCCAAAATGTTGAGGGTGGGGGTACTAGTTGAACAAAATATTGCACTTGAAAGATTAGTCATCTATTTGAACTAGAATTTTAGCATTTCTATATACTACAAGGTATTTCAAACCCATATAATAATGTCGTACAAGAAGGTATATTAGGTATCAACTTCATACTTTAGAGATCCAAAAGCAAGTATTGCTACTTTTTACAATAAATACATTCAAAATATTTCACACATATATGTCATTTCCAAATAGCTAAAATGCTAAAAACTAACCATTCACTACAATCATAGTACTATACTAGCTAAGCACAATGCAACTATAATTGTTTGCCACAAGGCATTTTAATACTCCCTTCCTACTCTAGCATTTTCTAATATCATTGTGTAGACATTTGTCATCTATTTCATCAACCTACATTTTTTGTGTACTCTAGTACGTGTAGTTTTGTTAATGTTACAATATTGATTCTTACCTTTGTTTGTTTGTTTAGGATTGAAAAACTTCATTTTAGTAGTTGTTTAAAATTTTAAAAAGATGCTTTTATGGCTAGAATTTGGATCAAGAATCAAGAGTTTGAGGTTGCCAAAATCAATACTCTATATGGTAATCCATGGATTATGTATATTTTTATAAAGGTAAGCCAAAAATTACTTTAGTAAAGAAAGATCCAATACCTTTTACAAAAAAAATCCATCCAAAAAATTGCCAAAAAAATATATTTGTATCACTTCAATATTAGAGGCCTATTTGAAATCATTGAAAAGACACCAAACTTTGTTTGCATCGCTTCAATATTTACAAAATTGAAACTTATCAACCAAAGATCTAACATTTTTCCAACAAACAATTTGAATCTTATTGAATCTTCTTATAGAGTAAAATTAATTTCATAAATTGAATTGAAACATTATTTCTTCTTCAAAGTGATTGTAATAGTGCAAAAAAACAAAATTAAGATATCTTTCATTTATGTATGAATTTTACATTTCATAATAAATAAAATTATAAATGTAATAGGCTTATCTTATAAGCCTCATCTAAAATTCAATTTTAAATCACCTCATGAAAATGAATACATTATGAGAATTCAATGGAATAAGTTATGTCCTCCTAGACTAACTACATCAATACAAATCAAATCAAGCATTGGATACTTGCACTCTCATGACCTATTTGTTACAATTTTCACCCTCCAGTCTTCATCAAGTAAGAACACTCAATGATCAATTGATTATCAATGTTTGCATCTTTTAGGTACATAGTTGAGATACAAGTGTCACATACTATCACTGTGTGAGACACAAGTGTCTCTTTTGAACTCATTGTCATTGTGAGAAACTATTACAATGAGCTCAAGATTTGGTTTCCTTTTTTCAATTTTGTTTCCATAATTTACCTCTTCCAATCAAAAATAATTTAAATTAGATTTTATTCAATTTACCCCCCTTCCCTCCCCCTCTTTATAATTTGACAAGTCAAGAAAACTTGACATTGAATATGGATATATATCCCAATATCCCAACACATATTCCAATACATATTTCAATATGTATCCATATTTGTGTATCTGTATATCTATATCTATATATTCATGTGTTTGTATTTTAGGAAATCGATGGTTGGGAAGAGGGTTCGTAATCTTTATAAAAAAAATGAACGGTTCTTGTTTTTTGGGACTGAAGGGAGCTGGTTAATTACTTGCCCAATTTCGTTTCTCTTTTTTCAACTCATTGTGACAAAATTGTCAATTTTAGATGATTTTTTTGGTCAAATAGTAACAAATTGTCAATTTCAAGGATACACATGGTATTACCCCATCAATTGTTAAACCTTTACAAGATTTCTAAGAAAGGTAGACACATAATTTTTCTAATAATTGTAAAACTTTCAAACAAAAACCTTGTGTGAATTGAATTTATAAACTCAACATGTAAAAACCATTCCAACTATCCTTATTTGTATAGGTGGAAAACCTATGAAAGTTGCAAATCATATAGAATATATGTATATTTTGTGTTTGTGAATATGTATATATTATGTTTTCATATTCCATATCTTGGGAGCATATCCATATCTATATAATGTATTTTGTAGTATGAAACCATATTTATATCTTATAACAGTATCTATATTTTATAGTCTAAAACTATATACATATCCTATAACCATATTTGTATTTTGTATTCAAATTTGAATAATTAAGATCATCTATTCCACAAGGATCAATGACTTTGATTTTTTAAGAAAATCAATGGCATTTTAGGGGTGGAAAATTCTTTTTGAAGTGCGATCAACATCTCTTGATTTTTTCAAGGGAGAGGGGGGAAGGAGTTGAAACACAAACATCATGTTTGCATCTTTTTGATACATAGGGAAGTAAGGGACACTCAATTGCACCACTATACTTGATTTTGTATTATTTCTCTTGTACCTCAAAGAGGCAATGCTCATTGTTGGGGTGATTTGAAGAAGAACAAGAAGATGATCTAGTTCAATTTTGCATTTCAAGTGGGAATTTGTGTTTCAATTCAATTGAAATTTATATTTCTATGCCATGTACTAAAACTCACATATGCAGACTTGTAGAAATAAGGTCATTTTCATTAAACATTGTACAAAATTTTTGTGAATGTAGCAATTGTTTTAGTATTAACTTTTGGGTGGAGACCATCGATGTAGTAGAAAACTATGTGAGATAAAAAATAATGTCAATTTAATTCATTGAAGAAAAAATTTACACTTTTGTTAGATTTACATAGCATTGGTAATATGTGGTTTAGGTAATTATATATAAAATAGGGTAGTAAAAAATCTTGTATTTTTTTGTATAGGAAGGTCCTTGAAGTGATGTAGCCTTAGTAATAATAAGCAAGATGATGGTTGCATTAGGAGCAAAATTCTTTTGTAGCCTTGGAACCCACCTCTACTCTTGCCACACATTCATAAAGGTTTGGATTGAGGATACTTTTAGGTTTTATTGTGACTTTTTGGTCCAAATATAGGTCTTGCATTTTAAGCACAGATGATTACTATAGGTGTACAAATGTTAGAGTTCGTTTTGCAGGTGGTCACTTTTAACTCTTGAACACTGGATTAGTCTTCGTGAAAATTACCTATTTTGATATCGTGTGCATTTTTGGATTAAAAAAAATGAAAAAACACTTATTGGAAGTCAAGCTATTATAGAAAACTTTTTCTTTTCCCACAAAATTTGAAAGATGAATAGTTGCACTTCTGTCCTACACAACAAGACTCTCTGTCTAAAAAAATGATTCATCGACCAGAAAATGGCTGCGGCGTTGGTTATGGGTTAAAAGATCATGACACCCAATTTGGGCTTCGTGATCCATTTGGGATACAAGGGCTTAACAACGGCTTTGGGGTATAGGGTTTATGTGTTGACGTGAGTACAGTCAGCTTCGGAGCTTCGTCGAGCTTCGATCATCCAGGGCGATGGCGTGCAATACATTGATGAGATGTGAGACTTGATCTGGCGATTCCTTTGCAATGCGAGGCATAATCTGCCATCACCTGCAGGGGATGGTAAATCGTTTCTCGCATTCCCAGAATTTTGCAACTGTGTTGGGCTTGGGACGCCTGCAGCTCGGGGAGCTTCCGGAAAAGTATCCTGAGTGGGTGCCGCCGCCGGACGATCCCACGCCGCGACCGAAACCCAGGAATCGAGGTTCGTTTGTCAGATTCTTGGCTTTCAGGGCTGGCTATGACTTCACCGATTATCCTCTCTGTCTGTGATCTGAAACAGAGAGCATAATAGACCCTGTTAATCAGAGATACGGAATGTATGGTTGCACTCATATATCTAGTTGAAGAACTACGGAAAATGCGGTTTGAATGAGCTATTATATGCCTCTTAAGCATTGAGATCACAGCAAGCAGTTGCCGAGTAAGGTAGCAGATTTCACGGAGGGCTAACAAGCAATTTATTATTTTATTTATTTTAGAGATTTCTTGCTCATTTTTTGGATCAAATCGAGTAAGTGTGAGCTTGGTAGAAGGCATGAACAATGTGGTTCTAGCAAGCCATTAGCTGCTGATTCTCAGTATTCAGATGGCGACAATCGATCGAAGTTTACTGGGTTTCAAATGACTTTAGCAAGCTTTTGTATCCACCTTTCCAGTATGTGTGGCGATGGGTCGCAGCAGTATGGTGTTTGACGGGATTTGTTTCTGTTGAATTCTGGGCAACCAGCGGAGACGAAGAAGCTGTGGCGGAAGTTTTTGGAGAATCCATCGGAATGGTTGGATGTCCGAGCACAGAAGGTGCGCTCCTGAAGTCTCTTGAGAATTGTAACATTCCAATGGTCCGGATTGTTTCCCTTTGGTGCAAACATTCCAATGGTCGAGTTCACAGGTCTCTCTACATTTCTCAATAGTGATCTCCCAGAAAGCACACTTCTACATATGTTTTAATTCTTAAAGTGATGCAAATGTTATCCTCTTTCGTAGATGTAACGGAGCACGGGATGCAATTTGCAGACCAATTCAAGGCAGCCAGACTGGATTCACTGGGAATCTAAGCAAGGTCTCTGGATTGAGAGCGCAACCACCCCAACTTGGGTGAGAGCTAGGCTGGCAGCGTTAGCGCCAGTTCAAGCATCACCTGCCAAGAAGAGCCCTGCTGAGGAAAACCCCGCTAAGAGGATCCCTGATAAGAGAGGAACCCTAAACCTAGACATTGACGAAGTCAGTTCCGAGGATCAGAACCTGCAGGAGTTGGCGACTATGAAATTAATGTACGTCCTGCCCTTAACACAACCCTAATTCGAGTGAGCAAGTTGCTGCATCATTTCTGATGTTTATCAATGCAAGTTCAAGTTGGGACACCCAAAATCGCCACTTTCGGTGCTTTGGATAGTCTCTAGACCGGCAAATTTTACATGTTGTTAGCAAAAGAAAGACGGTGCCAACGCACCAAAGAATGCACTATGTGAATACTGTATGCAAAAGTTATGCAGGTTCAAAGTTTTATTGATAGATGACCTAAAATCGACACTTGAAGAGATGCTTAGGTGGTATACATCCTTCTTGATTAGACTACCGCACTTGACGAGCATCCACAAGACTACCCACTGTCTGAGATTTAGGGTGGCGAAGCTGGGTCAGTGGTGTCCCTACCTTCCCAATTTCTTTACACAAGAATTCAAACTGCCTTGAGAGGAATTTTCTTAACGGATTTCCGGTTGGGTTGGCAGGGAGATGCAGACCAGGACCTCATATTCAGATCAGTCCGATGACACGTCGACAGGAACTTCGTATCCTACGAAACGGCCCACCCACAGGAGAGCTCGTGGTCCCGTTGTCATTGGTAGCGATGATGATATTAGGAACCTTTGTTTGAACGGGCGACCTCGGAACTCTCTTCACATTTTAGAGCAGCGAGGAATCGACCCAAGCGCTTATGCGTACGTGTGCTTGCTGAGGAGGTCCACCAACATGAAGGACCTCGCAGAGGGGAAGTACGTGCACGCCCACATGGCCAACAGTGACTTCATTCCCAGCACCTTTGTGCTCAACGCTCTCCTTAACATGTACATGAAGTGCGGTAGTCTTGTGGATGCTCGTCAAGTATTCGACCGAATGCGAGGGCGAGACATGTTCACTTGGACCATGATGTTAACTGGGTATGCCAAGTTGGGGCATCCTGAGGAAGCTTACAAAATTTACGAGCAAATGCAGAAGGAACGTGTTCCCGTGGACGGAATCACCTTCACTACCATTCTTTCCGTTTGTGCAACTTTGAAGTCGTTGCAGAAAGGCCAGAGGGTGCATCAGGATATGCGAAATGCAGGAATACGTCCAGATACCATTCTAGGTAACACTCTGATCGACATGTATGCGAAATGTGGCAACATAGAGAAAGGGCACCAAGTGTTCAAGGAAATGACTGAGCGTGATGTAGTGACTTGGAATATAATGATAGCTGGCGCAGCTCAAACTGACCAGGCCTTGGAGTTTTTTGAGACAATGCGTGAAGAAGGCCTGCGGCCAGACAAGGTGACCTACCTGAGTGTTCTCAATGCCTGTTCGTCATTGGAGCAGGCGAGGGCTCTGCATTCTGAAATTGTAAGAGCAGGCTATGAGGTTGACGTGCGCGTGGGGACGGCTCTGGTTAACATGTTCTCAAAGTGCGGGAGCGTTGAGGATGCACTCCAGGTGTTTGAGAAGTTACCTCAGCGGAATGTAGTTTCCTGGACGTCAGTGATTGCAGCATTTGCTCTAGTTAGCCAACCTATGAAGGCTTTGGAGTATTATGAGAAAATGCTCAAAGACGGCATATTACCTGACCAGCGTGCCTATACAACTGTGTTGAATGTGTGTGCAACGCTGGGAGACTTGGAGCGAGGGCAGGAAGTTTATAACCACATGATCAAAAGCGGTATCTCTGTAGACTTGATCACAGAGAATACCCTGATTGATATGTACTGCAAGTGCGGAAGAGTGGAGGATGCGCACCGTTTGCTTCGGAACATGAAGAGGCAAGATACGGTCTCGTACACTGCACTCATACGAGGCTATGTGCAGGATGGTCGGTTTCAGGAAGCTATTCATGTCTTCAACGACATGCAGCAAGAAGGTTTGTTGCCGAACACGATAACGTTCCTTGAGATTCTCAAGGCTTGTACTGGTTTAGGATCTTTAGCTGACTGCCGACGGATTCACGCCAGTATTGTAAAAGCTGGATTGGTTGGAGATGTGAACATCAAACACGGGCTTGCCATCACGTATGCCAAGTGCGATGCTCAAGAACTTTCCAGAGATAGTGTTTCTTGAACTTTTGGAAATAGTAGAGTTGTGTGCGGAAGAAGACTTGGCTCTCAGGTGACTCTTGTTGCTTTACTTTTCTGCAAAGGATACCATATCCAGGATACTCTCCACTGGATTTTGAAGCGTACAGTAGGGTCCAAAAAGAATTCGAATTTTTGTTGTGGGGGTTTCGTTGTTTATGGAAAGGCACTCTATTCAGCTGAATCTAGCTCCCTCGATTTGAACCACCTTTCCAGTTTCCACCAAACTAATTGCAATTTGTCAAGTCATCAGTGCTCATTAAATCCCACCAATCAATCATGGAAAATTGTCACAAACTAGAGAATATGATTAGATTTAGTAAAATGTGTAGTCACAAGTTTAGGAATGGATCTTTTGATTGTTGAGCTCCTTGAGCTCCTTGAGCTCCTTGTGATGCTTCTATTAATGGTAATTGTTCATTGCACTTCATAGTGCTTAAAGGTCCAAAGAGTGAAACATCAAATTTCATTAGACCATAGGGAACAACTATACAAGAAGTTAGCTTCCATAGAAGAGAATTATTGTTGTTGGACTTGCAAGACTTTGACTACTTTTTTTGTTGTTGCAAGATCAATTGACAAACTCTTGAGAAGTTAGATTGAATGTAGTGATGTATAGAATGTTCAATATTGAGAAGAGTCTTATTGTAGAGATGCATATAAGTGAAATGAAATCCATGGACAATGGAGTAATCTTGAATGTTCCATGCTTGGTCATTTCTATTATTTTGACAAATTGGAAGGTCTACAGAACTATAGAGTCATTAAAAATTCAATGTGGTAGGCGTTGAAAAATGTTTGATTCTTGGTGTGTGGATGTTGTTTCATTTTGTTACAAACAATAGAAGACCACCACTTTCAAAAATATCAAGCTACAAGAATGTATATCATAATACAACATGAATGTACCTACATGAAATGAACTTTAGAAATTGTATTGCACCCCAAAAGCTCTCTCTTAATGACAACCATAAAGCAACTAGATAGGCTTGCATTTGCTTAGCTTATGAAACTTTGAATTTGAGGAATGGTACAATGTAATTTGGTCAAAAAAGTTGTCATTTGAAATTGGTAAGATTTTAAGGCAAATTAAAGTGTGGCAAAAATCACATTAAAGATATGTATGGAATTGTATACAATCATATTTCAAGTCTAATTGTACTTCTATGACGGTTTCAGGTACATTTAGAGGCTTTGATAAATATCCTTTTGTTACTATACCTCTAGGCATAAAGACAATAAGTGATTTTGTGACTTCTGTTTATGAGGGAATGTGAAGTGGATTTTATTTTTTGCTCGATCGCCTTGCCTAGGCAATTGACATTTAAGTAAGATGGTCCTCCAATCTACTACAATTTACTTCTATTACAATGGAAACAAGTTTATGGTGTGACAAAACTAATGAAGCCTGCAAACTCTTCAAAATTTGAATCCCATAGTAAATGTATAGAAGATTGTCAAAAATTTGTTTTTGGATTTGTTGCAGTATTGTCACAAACCAAGCAATAAGAAAGAAATGATGTGAATTGTTCTATCAATGTAAGATGCAACATCTTTGAAGCAACTCCAAACCTTCATTAGAAATATGCCTAACAAAATGCAATCAATTATTTTAGCTAGAGGTGACAATACTAGATGACAAACATTGAGTTATGTTTTTATTATTATTATATGATATCATAGTTTTGCAACATAAACCTATTCTATTGTAAATTAGAGTCTACCATCTTTCCCATGTACTTTACAACTTGTGAATTGATGAATTTTTGAGCCTACTATAGCTTTTGAAAATTCAAAGTTTCTTTTTCGATTCAATCACCATGGAAGAAAAAATTTGAATTAGTTTTGGACCCTAATGTAGAGTAGATACATGAATGGAATTGACCCAAAAATATATGAATGATGAATTTTTTTATAGATCCAATTGATATTCATTTAAAGAAGCCTTAAGCTTGAAACATTCAAGGAATATGTGTAGTTTATCCATGGGAAAGGAGATGAATAATAGCAAGCACAACATTCTATAGCATTGAGAGAGGCTACCTTTTCTTCTCCTCAATCCTCATCCATGAAATTCATCTACATATTGTGGAGAATTGAAGTAAGCTTCAATATTAGGATACAATAGTAGTGTGCTTCAATACATTTATGGTGTGCTTAATTTTTTATTACTACTTCTAGGATTAGATAAACAAAACAGCAAACAAATGTGAAGAAGGTTTGCCGGGAATCCAAAGAATTCATTGAATCAAATCCCAATTTCACTTATCCATTTGCCATCCTAAAAAATTTGATGGTTAAATGAAGGGATAATGAAGGGATTGTTTCTTTGGCAATTGTAAGAATGGAATGTGAAGATATCATTTTTATATTGAAATCAATTGTTTATCACAAAACTTCAAAGAATATGGGATGATTTGAAGATGAGAGTTTGACTGCTCATTGTCAAAACATAAAAATTATGTTTGCAATAGAATTTCAAACCTCATTATTTTATGCATAATAGAATAATTTTTTCAAAAAACTTTGGACTAAAAAAAAAGTTGAAAAATCAAGCTAACTTTCATTTCCTAAAATTCGTTTGAGATTTCAAGCCTCCCATCAAAATTTGTAGATAAAATTTTGAGAAGATATTTGAAAATGTAAAAAAAATGTCCCTTCAAGCCACTCTCTAAAATTTGCCCATAACTTTTGATTGGAGACTTTAAATCTCAAACGGATTTTTGGAAATTTAATTTAATTTAATTTTTCAACTTTTTTCAACTCATATCTTCTTAAGAAAAGTCACTCTACTATATCTAAATGGGGCTTGAAATTCTACTTCAAATACAATCCTTGCTTTAATTTGACTTGTTTATGAGTGGATCTACTCCTAATTCTAATTTCTATATCCCCTATGTTTGTTGTTCTTCCTACCACCCCACAAAAGAATTGTCCTCTTCCAAATGAATACACAAACAAGAATGATTTTCAACAAAGTGAGAGATACATCAAATGTTGAAACCCTTGATTTTAGAAAATAGGTTTTTATTTGATTGAAACTTTTATTTAACCCCTAAAGTCCTATTGTCTCGTCGGTGGACAAATCAAATTTTAGGTAGGTTGTTGTGACCTCAATTTTTGGTGAATTATTTGGAAACCTTTTTGTAAGATAGAAAAACAAATTAGCTACGTGGGAATATAATTTTTATTCCAATTGGTGACCGGGAGCAAAAGTTATACCACAAAAAGCCTAAAACTGAACTCGTTGGGCAGTATAAAAAACCCTACAGAAAATCAAAATAAATCTTAATTTTTTTTCCTGAAATGTTTTATTTTTGTCTACATGTGAAGCTTTGATTTGTTCTATTTGAACTAATAATGGGAAAGTTAAGAACAATCTTGTTATTCGGGCAATTTTTACATCTTGTTGAAAAAATAACTTGTAGGATTCAATTCTGATGCAATTTTCACAATTTTCCACAATTTTTTTTTTGAGATTGTTGTGTTTTCTTGCTAAAACAATCTCACCATTGGAATTATTGTCTTTCAATCCCATCTTGGAGTTATTAACAATTTAGTTTTTTTCCAATCTTAGACCTATATAAGAGTATAGATGTCAAAACAAACATATACTACTGAGTAAAATATAATATTAATCCAGAAATTAAGTTTACAATGAATAAGTGTTTACTTATATACTAATCTCTGTTTAGCTTTTACTTTAACTAACTAAAAGTAAACTTTAAGTTCTATCTTTGAACTGAAGTTATCTTAGACTAGCGAGTGTACATCCGAGCTTCTAACTGGGCTTAGCCCATGACATATCCCTCCTCCTCCTCCGTAACTAAGAAGGGAGGAGAAGATCTGCCCAAGGAACAACTAAGCCTGCATCACGCAAAGAGCGCTCATAATCATCCAAGGCCACTGCATCTTGCAAATGACGTAATGGTTCCTAAGTGGGCTCGGGCTAGCCAAGCCATTTCACAAGTAATTGCCAACTACGTCCTCGGCGCCGATGTCGCAATACCTGTTCAACTGTGTACTCGCCGTCATTATCAGTAGTGGCATCTGAAGGATCTAGTGGATTGTGCAAAACAATACCAGGCTCATTATCATGTGCCAATTGAGAAGGCAAAGGATCCGCTCCTGCCGTCTTAACCAAACTCACATGGAAAACAGGATGAATACCGGAAGGAGTATTCAAACGAACCGCATGTGTACCAACACATTCAAGCACGCGATAAGGAAGGGCAATCCAATTGAGCTTCTTGATCGGCTGTGTTGTGTTGATGTTCTTCAATTTCAACCAGACACGGTCACTCGGACGAAAGACTTCGGCCACGGAACGTCGTGCGTTAGATTGACGTTCTTGATTTTCTTGTGCAATCGCCATTGCTGTTTTCGCCATATCAGCACTATGACTCCATTGCTCAACAAGCTTATGTCCCCTCTCCGTCGGTGATAAGGAAGATCCTTGCTCCTCAGGTATGGTAAAATCCATGAGAGATTGATGAAAGCCGTGAGTCATAAAAAATGATGACATACCTGTGGACTGCGTTACCCGATTATTCAATGCCATCATTGCTATTGGCAACTGAAGAGCCCAATCGTCTTGTTCAAATGCAGTGAAGATGCGAAGGTATGTTTCAAGCTCTTGATTGGCACGCTCCGTTGCACCGTCCATCTCTGGATGAAAGGCTGTCGACAATCTCCGTGTGATCTTCAGCAATCGACACACTTCTCCCCACATCATACTCACAAATTGACTGCTGCGGTCGGAAACGATTGCGGTTGGTAGTCCGTGATGTTGAAAAACTTGCTCTAAGAGTTTTTGAGCCACATCAATAGCACGAATTTCCTTCATTGGCAGAGCAATGATGGATTTGGACAAACGGTCCGTCACAACTAAGATATTCATATAAGTGTTACTTGGTGCCAAGCCGGTAATAAAGTCGATGGAAAGTTTCGTCCATATCCATGCGGGAATTGGCATAGGTTTTAATAAACCTTGCTTTTGCTCACGCCAAATCTTAGATTTTCCACAGACATTACAATTTCGTACAAATCTTCGAACGTCTTGAGTCATTCCAGGCCATGTATATTCGCATGCGAGCAAGTCTCGTGTTCCTTCACGACTTGGATATCCAGCCAATTGTGAGTCATGAATAGACTGAATTAATCGCGTTCGAAGTGGTTCGTACGCTGGTATCCATATTCGTCCACGCCAACGTAGCCGATGGGCTCCATCTACAGAGCATTCACTAATTGTGATCGGTAGGCCCCATTCTTTTGGTAGTCGGCATTCGCCATCCATAACAGCCTTCCGCATCTTCCAATATCGATGATTCGTTTTGAGTCTAGCATCCCACAATGCAATCATCTCTGCGTCTACAAATGGACATATGGGATGTGGTGTCATCATTGACTCCGTAGCCGCGATTTCCTTTTCCGAATCCACATCGCCATCTTTTATCCATGCAGATTTTGCAACTACTTTCAAAGCGTTACCATCTCCTTCCAATAGTTAATGATGTCGGTTCATGATCCGATCATCATTCATATTGTTGGGAGTGTCTTGTTCGCGACAAGAAAGTGCGTCTGATTGAACTTGCTCTCTTCCAGGTTTATGCACTGTAGATGGCCTAGTTGGTCAATTTTTGCGATTTTGAATGTATCATTTTGAGGCATTTGTTTGTGTTTGGTTTGGGTTTTTTGTGTTATTTGTTTACCAATTTGGTCATTTTCAGGGTTGTTTATATGGCATGATTTTAATTTCCAAATAGTTTTTCTGGAGAAGTAGTTAATCTATTGAGTTCTGGTTGGGTCGGATGAGTGAGGAGGTCGGAGTTATTAACCGAATTGGAGTTTTGCTGTGTGTTAAATGCAAAATGGATGAATGAAAGTGTTAGGCAGTTGTGAATGGTTGTGGTTTACATCCCGATGGGTGTGGGATTGTTGGTAGGTGGTTGCCAAGTCGGTTAGTGAACTTGCGGGTGGTTGTGCTGCCAAGTTGGTTAAGGAACCGCTAGACTGTGCTATTTAGGGGGTCATTCCGATTTGGTTTGCACCTAGTGTTGAAGAGTGTCCACTGCGAGTCCCAGTCCAAGTTGGCTGTGTATGTTTCTGTGTTTTTTCTATGCGTACGTGGTTTTGTGTGAATGTGTGCTTGGTTGTGCGAGTCCTAATTGGAAGCTGAGATTGTTAGGGTGAATGGTGATGAGTCAGTCCTAGTCGGAGAAGTTGGTGGTACAGTGGGTTTACTGTACAGGAAGAGTTAAGTTGGAGTGTGGAGAATGAGCCCGAGTAGAAGAATCAGGATGAAGTGAAGAATGTTTGATTAGTGTGCGAGTGTAGCAGCAGGTTCAACAAGAGTTAACATTTCCTATTTGGAGAGAGTGAATTTGCAAGAAGTTGAAGTGAAAATTTTGAGTAGATAAAAATGGAGTCAAGTTGGAGATCGGAAGAAAGGATTTAGAGATTTTTAGAGTGCAGTGGAGATAGTTTACACTTGAAATCTGGAAACTGTTAGGTTCTAGTTGTAAGAACGGTGATGTTTTCACCAATTCGGCAATATGAGGAATTATTTGTCAAATTGGCGTTCTATGTGTATGGGAGATGTTGTGTGACAAGTCGGGGATGTATTGATGCAGTGCATGTGATTGGTCTGATACTATTTGGAGTATTTTAATTGTTGTAATTGATGTCCGAAACCAAGTCGGAAGTTGGAGACATGATCTGTGGTGTTGGTTGTAAATCGAATTGGAATTAGGAGTGCAATAGTGAATTTTAATCACAGAACCAATGGGAAGTTGATTGGTGTGTCATTGTAGTTTGCCGAGTTGGACTGTGAGTTCAGTTTGCTGTGTGAGCTGCCAATTCGGAAAATGTGGTAGTTGGAGTTACATGATTGGCATGTATGTGAGTAGCATTCCGTGAGTGAACTGGATAAGAGAAAGATTTGAAAATGGAGAGTAAGGAAATTCCCAAGTCGGATAAAAAGGGATGTAAATTCTGTCAATGTCGGACTTACGAGAAACCAAAGTGTGAAACTGAGAAGCAAAGTTCCAAATTTGGTGAGAGAAGTAGCAATTGTTGTAGTGTCAGGTGACAAAACAAAATTGGTTGAGAAAGCACAGCAATAATTGCCCAATCCGAATCGGAGAAAGAAGGCTGTAGCTCTAGAGCCAAGTCAGAGTGAAAAGAATAGTTGCAGTAAAGAAGCCGAATGGGGAAAGACTGAGATCCAGGAAAAGAGAATGTTGGATCCAATTTGGGAGATAAGCATGAATTAAATATAAATAAGAAGAAATGGAAAATTAAAAAAAAATGATAAAAATTAGTTTATTTAATTAAAGTAATTGAAATATAAATGGTAATTGAAGTCTATACTTGGTGTTTGGTTAGGCCAATTAGGTATAATTAGAAACAATCCTATTTAATAACCTCCTTTGGAACGAACTTAACTATTAGTTGTATAAATCCAAGTTGGTATCAACGCAGTCTACATGCACTATCTCAAAGCTAAAGTCATTCAACTCATAAGCCCAACGCATTTGCCGCTCTTCCAAATGTTGCTTCTTTTGGAATAAGCCAAATTACGATGGTCCGACCATACTTCAAAATGTTGTCCAGCAAGCTCCGTAAGAGTCTTGCGTAGTACCAATAGCTGATCCTTGGACATTTGGTATAATGGCATTGTAGGGATGTCATCGTTGGTCTTCCCTTCAACAAGATTGATTTCGTGATCGACCCCTCTCCTATGTGGCGGTAACGACTTCGCGTCTTGTCTATCGAAGGCATCAATAACTGGCATCAACCAGTCTGGAGCATGTTGCGCAGGATCCTTGTACACCTTCTGTTGGAGCGCCTTCTGAATGTCAACCAAGCTAGCAGTAAAAATCTGTACAAGTTCATCGCTAGCTTGCAAAGTCCGGATTGTTGCTGCTTGTATTTTCCGAATTGGTTCCGATATAATGGGTCGAGTCTTGACGATCATCTTGAAAGGCTTCCGAATGCAAACCTCATCTTTAGCAGGTCGAATGTTAGCGTCATGTCGCTCCATCTAGCCTTTTCCAAAGATGACATTATCAATTTGTTCGGGAATAACATATGCAACAATCCTTTCTTCTATACTGTTGATATCAACTTTAAATGTTGCTATGCGTTGAATCATAGGTTGCTCCTTTATGGTTGTAACTTGTTCGAGGGGTCTTGGTTCGATTGGTGAAGAATCTAATCCGTTCTTCTTAACAAATTGCTCAGACACAGTTGCGAAGCATTGGCATCCAGAGTCGCATAAAGCACGAATGGATAAAATTGAATTGATCAAAATATCAATGTACATACCATCCATGTCAAGATTCTTATGTGAATGCCAACTTTTCAACTTCAACAACTTGCCTACACGCTTCCAACTGAGTCTTTTGCTGAAAGCTACTCGTTTTCGGATCCCATCTCAGAGTCAGAAGTCTCCACCTCTTTGACCTCCTCTATGACAACATTACTCTTCTTTTTGACTGCACGCACCTTCGTGGTCTTCTCCGCATCTTCTTTTTTAATCGTTCCTTGGGCATCACCCTTCTTTGACGAACAATCATTCGCGCGGTGGCCATACTTCAAACATAAAAAACATCGACCTTCATGTCGGCACTTCTCTTGTTCATCTGGCGTCAAGCGTCTTCGAAGCTTTCCTACTTGAATGGTAGGCGTCCAATCCATCTCATCTCCATTGGGCCACACGCGATTTGTTGTTGCCATCGGAGATGCACGACCTTTCTGATATTAAAGGCAATCGAGTTGAGAACCAACTGCCAACAAAGCCTGCACAAAAGTGCCATAGTGAACATACGTGACGGGCTCGATCATCGCGCGTTGCATCTCCACGTTGAGAGCACCTCGAAGATATCCAATTTTCACCATGTTAGGAACCATAGTAAGCTGACTTTCACCAAGCTCTTTCTCAAACTTGGACAAAAATGTTGCAAACAATTCTCTGCCTTGCTTCATCGCCTGAAGCCTATTCAACGCCCGCGCCGCTGCATTTGGGTCGATAAAAATGCTGTCAAGATGCTGAACAAAAGTTCTTACATCACAGTCCGGTTGGTTTTGGTAGAATGATACTACCATCAACTGCGCTTTTGCCTCCATCCTAGTGAACAAATACGCTGCTTGGTCTTGGGGTGTCCTGAGCACTGCCCCATTAATTCGAAGCTTGTTATCAACTTCGACCTTCCACATCGGATAGCTCTTCCGACTACCATCGAACTTCGAGATGTCCGGCAATCGTTTACGCAACAAAGGAGCAGTAACTCCATACTGCTGTTGTTGCAAAGATTGCAGCATCATCTGTGACGAAGATGGACCTCCCAATTGCTTTTCAACAAGTTTTGAACGCAACCTTATAATCTCCCGTCGATAGTCCTCCTCCGTATATTCTTCTTACTGTTGCTGTTGCAAGATCTCCTCGTTCTCCTCGTTGAAAAGCGCGCTGTCTTCCATCTCCAAAAAGTAGACATGCCTCAACCAACGTCTTCAAGCTTCGCAAAGCTTTCCTTTGCGTCCCAGTTCTGTAGTCGTCTCCTATCGTTACTACGAGGGTGGATAAAGTCCTCAATCAACTCGTCCAAGTTTTGCCGTTTGAAAAGCAAGGGTGGATTAAGCCCCTTCAAAGAGAGAGAATTTCTGAATTATGTAAGAGTATAGATGTCAAAACAAACATATACTATTGAGTAAAATATAATATTAATCCAGAAATTAAGTTTACAATGAATAAGTGTTTACTTATATACTAATCTCTATCTAGCTTTTACTTTAACTAACTAAAAGTAAACTTTAAGTTCTATCTTTGAACTGAAGTTATCTTAGACTAGCGAGTGTACATCCGAGCTTCTAACTGGGCTTAGCCCATGACAACCTACTTCTACTTAACATATTTTTAAAGAATGAAAATCAAGTGTGTTTTTTTTTAATTTTTTTTCCTAGACTTTCAAGTCAAATCTTCAACACAAATTTTTTTTAATTCAAATTCTATAGTGCAAAAAAATTTCAAAATTGGCAGTCAAAGTCATTTGAAATTGCAAGTCATCTGAAATTGCAGGCCAGTATTCAAAAAACATTCTATTTCAACTTTTAATACTACTATCTTTCAATCTATACGGTCAAACTTTATGAAATTTTCACCACATGAGCTAAGACAAGTGAAGTACAAGATCCTATGGTTAGATTCTAAAAAATTGATTTTTTTTGTTTTCTTAGATGAATGCAGAAAAAATGGCAGTTTTAAGTGATTTTTGATAGAAGAATGGCCTTGGGACTTTAGGGGTTAAACGTAATTATTTTCCTAACTGACCTGAATCTGCAGTTGCTACCCAGGGACCCAACGGCGAGACTGTACTTGACAAGTTCCGCCGCGTATCTTTGTAGTTACTGATTTGGGTCCCGAATGTACCACATCATTCCGTTCGCGGCAGGGCGGTCACTCAGACTGCTACTGAATGTTATGAGGATATTGAAGAAATCTCATTAATTATAAAGATTTTCAGAGTTGATTTTACTGTTTTTAGTTCAAGTGTAGAGTACTGAAACAGGGGTCTTATGTTGACGGTCAACACAAGTTAAAATTAAACAGTCCTCGAGGCAGGTACTCAAAAGCTAAGTTTTAGTTCAGTCAATTGCAGCTTTCTTGCGGAATTAATGAATAGGGTGCCAAGAAATGAAATCCTGATTTTTTTTGTAGAGAAATTAGGAAAAATATCTTTGCAGTTTTGCACAGGGTGGGTATGACTCGAGGAATTCACTTATTTCCGCTCATCCAGTGTTTGATTGACATGGTTCCGAGTGGATCCATCCAATAATGATAGCGTGATTGGCAATGGAATCATTTGCTTCAATAGTAGGTCACGTCTGACAATATTTTAATGTTCAAAATTTGGTAGAACGATGTGCCAATCCGTGGCTTTTGTCGTGAATTGATGAACATTGAACCTAGTCCACATTTGAACTCTATCTAATTTCTTGTAAGCTTATTACATGGCATTCCTTTCTGTACCGAAAGTTTTACAAATCTATCATGCCTCCACCGGCAATCCAGCTACTATGTACTTCATATCTGAAAAGTGAAGTAACTAGAGATATTGAAAAAAATTCTCACATTATATTTACATTCGACTGATTTGGGTGCACGCAGATAAAAAGATCATGGATATGTAATCGCAGTCACTTCACAAGCACATTGTCAGTGACTTTTGTTTCGAATCTGACGAAGTAACTACACCATGTCCCACTACGGTCAACACAAGCATATGTAATAAAAGCGTTGCCATGCAAAATGATCAAATCAAGAAGGTGCCCACTTGAGAGTCCTTTGGATATTTGAAACAACCGGTCTGTACGCAAATTGCATTCAGAATCAAGGATTTATTAATTCAGAGCCTTCGATGTACAATCAAAATCACATAATTTACACACTCAGATACTCAACAATCCGCAGGACAATTCATAGTGCTGAACGCTCTAAGCTTACTCGGTGGTGGGGGCGGTGGGAGAGTGGTGTCCAGGGAGCTTCTCCTTGATCTTGGTGATGAGTCCCTTCTTTGGGGTACCCGTCTCTGTGGCAGTCTCATCTTCCACGGTATCAGCCGGGGTGCTGGTCTTGTGACCCGGCAGCTTATCCTTCAGCTTCTGCACAAAGCCCTCCTTCTTGGGGGTGGGACTCTCCGTACCTGTTCCCGTGCTCAATGGGTCGGAAGCTGCAGCTCGTAATACAAGTATTTCACACGTTAAAATCTCTCAGTAGAAGTCTCACCAAAAGAACCAAAACTAATTTTCCTGAACTTAACCCATCTCTACACACCCACTATAGGCGATTTAAGGAACGAGCTAAGGAACCCAGTGGAATTATCACTACTACCATCGTGGGTATAATGCCTTGTCCACCCAACTTGGTTGAAACAAGATACAATTCTGCAAAATTCTATTGTTGTAATTTATGGCCTCCTTCCCATCTATCATTGTTGAATCATTTCCTTTGTCAAACATTCAACTGTTGAAGATAAGCACAAATTCAACTTCTTTCACTTAGCACACGAAAATGAAGAAAAGGGGGGAAAGGCAGGCATACCTTCGGTATCCTGGCCATAGCCGGGCTCCTCCACCTTCCGATCGACAGGGGCACCAGGGAACGCGGAGCTCGGATCAGAGTAGCCTCCGCTCGGCTTCTCCTCTCCACCAAAACCCCTGGAGCGAGTCTCAGGTGTCTCTGCAAATCCAGTCCAAAAACAGTCAGTCAGCACCAAAACAATCCAGAACCACCAATCACAAAACCACTCAGTCCCGGCCATATCCAAAACAGAACCTCCAAAAACATGATCAAAATCGATCGAACAAGACAGTAAGTGATCTAAACCGTCATCTAGCTAGACGGTGATCTACACAGACTGAGTATGGAATAGTTGTTCTCACCATCGTACGAACCAGTCTGGGGCTCCTCAGAGCGCGAGTCCTGGAACTTCTCCGTGCTGTCGTCGCCATAGTTTCCGCCAGCGCCCGTTGCAGACGGCGTGGAGAATTGGTCATCATCGTAGGTGCCGCTAGTGGGCTTGGGCAGAGGCTCATCATCCGTGTGAATCTTGTGGTGAGGCGGCTCGCTCTCGCTCACTCCACCGTAGCCGCCCTCGCCGGTGTTCTTGCTTTGATCGAATTCCGTGCTCTCGGCCGTCCTCCTTGGCTCGTCGAGCTCCGACCTCGAACCAGTCTGCTCTGGGTTGTACTCATTGGTGGCCATCTCGCTAGTTCAGACAACAGAAACGCTATCAGAAAGCACGGCTATCTATCAGAGACTGGAGGTCAGTAAGTTTGTGACTGCAGGATGTCGTAACGTCAAGATTGAATCTATGCTCTGGAATACAAGTGTGCTAACGGTTGGAATGGCTATGCCTGCTAGTGATGGTGGTGGTGGTGAAGTGTGTGTAGTCTTGGGAGTGGAGGGGGCTTTTGTAAGTGGAGGGAAGGCTATAGGGGGTGCCAAGTGGCAGTTTTTTGATATTATTGTGTTTTTTTCCTTTCTTAGTGGACGGAGGGAGGAATTGTCAGGGCTTCACGAGTTCCATGTGGGGGTGACACGTAGCGGGACACGTGGAGGGGTATGAGGGAGGCCAGCTGGGGGAAACGATCGCGTGAGTTGGAGTGATAAGTTTGGGGGGGGAATGAAGTGCTGGTCCAGTCACATTTCGTCTCTTTTTGGTGCCAGTGGATTTGAGTTTGGGTTCGGATCACTTTGTTGCGGCAGGGTTTGTCAGTCGGGGTATCGTACTGGTGAAGTGACCCATTGATGGACCATTCTTTGGAAGTAAGTTAACCCTGGAAGGACGGGCTGGTCTCCACTGAAATCATCATTTTCTAATCCGGTGGGAATCAATCGCTTTAAAAATGGAAAAGTATTCATTGGAAGTTTAAGGGCCTCCTTCCATGTGGCCCCGGCGAGCAACGTTATTTTTGGCCTGCACCTACACCCGATAATTTGCACAGGAAGACTCCACCGAGTTTCTGAAATTTGTCTTGCCATGTGTGGGGGAAGGGAGCACTTTATGACTTGCCTCGAGTGTTAAAAAGACTTTCAGAGGATTCAAATTAGGTTTAAATAGTCAAATGACCTTCTCCAAAAGGTCATGAAGAAAAATCATGACCTTGTATGGCAAGTCAAGAGGCAATTGATCAATTGGTGAAACTTGGAATCCGTATTTCCCATTCCCCGACGTTGGCCAAATGAGGGTTTGCCGGCCCCTCGCAAAAATGTCCTTCCATGTGCAGCATCCGGGGAGTCATTTGGACAATAGCGTCTCTTTTGTCTGCTCAGGCCAAATGGAAGGAGGCCCTAACTACTATAGAAGATGTTCCCTTTTCACAACAAAACTTGGAGGATGAATAGTTGCACTTCTGTCTTATACAAAAGAATTCTTTGTCATCCATCAAACACTTAGTGTCTACAACAGCCTTACAAAGTTAAGTACTACGCTTCTATGACATTGTTCGCACAACGACAATGGTCCTACAAAATTCATCATCTCACTCCAAATGAATAGCTTATAGGAGAACCACATTTAGTCGACGACTTTAGCGATTCCACATATGTTTGGGAGTTGTATAAGGCAATATAAATTTTCTATCATATCAAAAGATAAAAATTACAAGGATTGCAAATTTTTGGATAATTTTATGCTTTGAATTGAAATTACTATGAATTTAGTAAGCTGATAGTTGGTTGAAGCCCTTACCCAATATGTAGTCTTCTAATTTTAAGCATTCAAGAACTACTTTCTCGTTCACTATTTTAAAACATATGACATAACTTGATTAGTCCCAACTTTGAAAAGGAAAAAAAAACATTCTAAGCCTTGGTTGAAATTTTGTTCAGGCCTTGGTTGGAAATAGTTGCATTCTATAGGTTGGGTATGGCTCCTTTGTTGGAAATGGGTGGTCCTACTATAACTTACTATTTTGAAAAATAAATCCCTACTTTGCCTCACTTTTGCAAAAAGATTGCTTGAGGTGTCAACTCACAGTTGTTTCACATGAGCAATGGTATAATGGATAGCAAGAACATCTCTTTATTGTGATTGGTTGCTTATGGTAGTGGGTTTCAAACTAGAGAGGCAAAAAGGAAGTACATGGATGATAAAGTAGATGATGTGCCCTGCCACTGGCAACAAAATTCTTCCATAGGTTTCTAACTAGAAGGCAATTGCAAGATGACAATTTTTGTAGAGGCCTCATTCTCTCGAATCATTGCTTGAATTACCTTCTCTACAAGCTAGTAAATCGGGACTTTATTTCTAGACTAAGGCACTTATGTACATGAGTACACTAGTTTTCTAGAAAACGTAAACAATATCAAAAATTACAGCCATGGTTTTACGCTCGATTGTCTTATCAACTTGGCTGAGCCTAAAGGGGCTTTCGCATTCAACATTAGCAAACACCAGTCTAAAGAAGGAGAAAGAGTCAAAGAGACATGATTAGAAAAAATAAAAATAAAAAATTTCTAGTATATATGGAGTTTCACTACTATAACAAATATGTGTAACTATATGATTTCTACATATCAAATACATGAAGCTAGATTCTAGTTGATGATTTCAGTTTGAGCAATCAAGATTTTGATTATACATTGGATTATATCTTTTTTATCTAAGACTTCCATCCTATCATCAATGAGTTCATTTCTTTCCAAAGCAATGGTTTGGTTTCATCAACCTTCCAATACAATCCACTTACATTGTCCCATTCAATATAGAAATCTTGAAGCTCTTGATTTCTTCATTCATGTTAGACAAAAGTATTGAATGAGCATGCAAGTCAATTTTTCAAGGTTAGAGTTTGGATTAACCTCTCATTGCCGAAGTCTCACTTGGGTTCAAAAACAGTATTGGTTTTGAATTGATATAGATGTAAATTTCACTAAGTTATAAAGATCTTAACCAAACAATATTGTAGTGAACATGTTACAGATGATGTGGTACAAATTTGGAGTCATTTGACCATATAGATTGAAAGATTATAATGTTTTAGTGTTGAAAAAAGATGCTGAAATTTTCTTAGCAACACACTTGGAGGTGAAATTCAATTTCTAAACTTACTCAAATGAAAAAATTTAAAGCTATAAAGTTATTCAAAACCAACATATAAACATATAAGTGAAAAAAATTTCAATAAATCGACTCAATGTGTTTACAAATGGCTTGCAAATGTCAAAAAATAGGTTTGGAAAGTTGTAGAAAATACATATGAGCTGAACCTCCTACTAAAATGCTTCTCAATCACTCATAACTTTTTGGATTGATATGAAATTTTAGCTACACAAACTAGACTAGTATGCTCAACTTTTCCAAAAACATTTATTGGAAACTAACATTGTATGGAGAAGAACTAAGCCGCCAAAATTCATTGTAATCCAAAAATGTCGGGATTTTGAACTTCGAATTGCTCCCATTCATTTAAAGAAACTTGAATTGACATGAAACTGCTACCACAATAACTAGAGTGAAAGGAGAACATAGCACAATAAATTTTTTTTATTGAAAACAAACATTGGATGAAGGAGATACAACCCCCCGAAGTTGCAACCATCAAATGCAATTTGATGGACTCAAATTGAACCTATGAACTTTGATTGGCTTCCAATTATTGTGTACATCTTGAATCAATTTGAAAATCCTTCCACATAAACTAGATGAGAGAGCGCAAAAATTTCAATAAGTTTTATTGAATTTGGACATTGGATGCAAAAGTTATAGGACTTTGAAAATTGTGTCAGGACACTTTTGGTCCACTATAGTGATGAGGGGTTAAACAACACCCTTGCAATCCGAACTAGTCAATTGTCACCATTTGAAGGTCAAATTGCAACAAAGTAGCTTTGGTAGAGATCTCGACCTACCTAAGAAGATGGTTGTAGATGACTCTACAAAGGCCTAATGTAGGTGTTATCTTCTCCAAACTCTTTATGATTCTAATTGATCCTCTCAAGTTGCCTAAATATGACACTACAAACCCCTCCTTTTTTTTTAACATTAGCAACAAATAAGCATATTTTTTTAAATATGAGCATAAAGATGAGATTGCAACCATATTTAGGAGGCAAAACAAATTGATATAATGTGTAATAGTTATGTTATGGGAGACTTAAAAAAAACATAGCCACATTCTAAACAACGTTTAATATAGAACTACCACATTATCAAGAAGTTTTGGCTTAACCCCTAAAGGTCAAAATTACATTTTTTGGCATCGTAGCAATTTGGAACAGCTCACTATGAATGAAATTTTAAATTTTTTTTGAAAATTTCTTACAACATATGTCCAATGAGTAGCTTTAAGGGTCCAACAATTTTCATAACTTTGACTACATGGTTAAAAAGTTATTGCATGATATGTAATTTTCATTGCTTGGCGGGCAACCGAATCAACTCAAAAAACTTCTTTAAAATTGCTTTTGATAAATAAAAATTTTAATTTGGGTTCTCTAAATTTATATATATGTAGGAAGCTTTGAATTAATCCATTTTGATTGATAAAATGAGAGCTATGAGGAGTTTTAGTTTGTGGGTAAGTATTGGTGGTAGGTAGCTCCAAGTATTGGAAGGAAATTTCATTACAAAAGAATGGATTGCTTAAAGTGCAAAACTAAGGCAACAAAAGCATATTGAAAAATCTTAAACTTTTAATAAAATGTCTTTAAAAATTTGTGTCTAGAAGTTGCATTAATGTATAGTACATTACTAGAAGACCACAACTAGTCATTTCAAGAAAAAAAACACTTGACTTTTTTATCAACAAGTTGGACAATCCTAAAATTTTGTACTGCAAAATTTTCAAAGCAGTTACAACAATGTTTGTAACTTTTTTGCTCATTTTTACTGTTGCCTTGCATTGAACTCTTATAAATTTTCTAAGCTTTGCTTGCTTCATTTTTAGTATCAACTTTATCCAATTGGAAGAGTCTATTTTTTAAAAATAATCAACATTGGAGAGTCTATGTGTACCTCATAGTATTAATAGCTGGAGATTAAATCTTCACCGTATATGCATTATGTATACAAATCTTTATTTATTACAATTTTATTTTTTGTATATAATTCAACTCACTTGTAGTTGTTGCTACTTTTATTTTTGCACCTTGTTCGCATGATTAGCAACGGTGCCTATCTTACATTAATAAAACACAAACACTATATGCACTTCATACTTATTTACTGCTTGTACAGTGCACACTTGTCTATAAATATTTCTCTTTATTGTTTTTTTACAAATACTTCAGTTTTAGAAGAAGCCTATCATGAAGTGGGAGGATTACTTCAATTTTTGTGTTTGCATTCTTTCTATAAAAGGCTGTCAATAAAGATATTGGGCGATACTATAGTTTGTCCATTTGCTTTTTTTTATTGTCTATTGCTTTACAACATCTACCCCATCTTGTTAGAATTGGAAAAACTTCACCTAATCCAATAAATGTGTAGGATGTCAATTTGATGTTGTGCCAACTTTTGGGGATGACTTTTTGAAAGAACTCAGATCCTGCTAATTCCATTACAATTCTCTTGCCAATCACTTTTTTCATTCCACCAATTGTAGCAAAGAGCTACACAATGTCATCATAATCCCTTTATTGTAACAAACATATTATAATTTTTTCATTTAGTCTATATGTACATTAGAAAATTGGTCAAGCTTGCATTGTTTTCATGCTACATTTACCTATTTCCAACAACACCTTCTCATTCCTTCAATGTCCACAAATAAGGTATCAATGTGAATCCACATGAATAAGATGCACATGTTGGAATTCCAAAAATCATTTTACTGTGAACTTCCTTGGACAAGCATGACCATGAATGACCCTTATTTCCATAGAGCTTTTGCCAAAAGAATATAGTATTGAGTGTAACTACTACCTACAACAACTTCCTTCAATGCATTGAAGAAAACACCCAAAACAGTCAATGGATGTGCAAACTTTGCTACACTTTTATAATTCCTCACTTCTACTACATCTCTTCCATTATAAACTTAGTTGATAGAGACAACATCGGCATGAATAATAGACAAGCACTATGTCCAACTTATATGCCTAAACCACTTTTCTTCGCTATAAATTCATTGATAATCTCACCTTTGCATTCTTGTAGTCCTCATTCATTTTGTTCTCTTCAAATTTGTGTAAAGCTTCCACTATAGAGTCTAATTTTTTTTCTCACAACATTGATAAATATTCCTTTGTCTTTGAAGATTTCTCAGAACTCACTTCCATCTACTCATTCGAATTTGAATTCTCAAGCTTCACATTTTCCTTCATGTCGTCCAAAATTGAAAACATAAGCAAAGGCACATGACAATTAGAAATCCTGTCATGCATTCTTTACATACATAGTCTTCTTCATGAATTCAATAGACTACCCTATTGCATTACACATCATTGTCACTAATAGCAAACGTACTTGTCTCTTTTCCTTCTAGATAATGAGTTCCACACTTTAACATACATGATTTTTTCATTGTCCCAAAACTTTCAATGCTATTACATCAAATATGTAACAAAATCCAAAATAACTTTGTGGACAAATTCATCGTTCACATCAATTAACAACAATGCTCTCATGACATGACAATTGCTATTTCCGCTACCAAGATTCTCATTTTTACAACCACTTTTTCTAAAAATTAAAAATAGGACATCATACCATTATTTCATTTTAAAATTTCCAATTCAAATCATGATTTCTAATCCATTCTTTAGTCATTGTAACCCCTTCTTTGAACTCCTAAGTTTTGTTACTCCACATGTCTTTACAATTTCTTATTGTACAATTTATTTTCAAAACTTTTTTCCTAACAATCATTACATGTTCCAAATCCCTAGCAAGTATTTCACATACAAGATAACTACTCTTCAACATCAATAGATTCTTATATAAGGACATGGAACTTTACATTGGCATATATTGAAAAGAACGTTACATTCATAATTATGCCAACTAGGTTACCTGAGTAGACATCACCTACTCCCACCTCTATTTTAGGTTCCACATTGGTGCCTCCTCTTGTACTTGAAAACTCAAAACCGGTTCAAACATTGACAAAAATGTCCACGTAGTCCCATGCATTTTAATATTTTTTTCAACTACTTACTATACCACAAAGCCATTAAACTTGACTACATGGCAATTGCTTATTCACAATAAGAGAAAATGTTCTTCCTTTGACACACTTTCAAATAGACATTGCATATACACTCTTCGTGATGGTGAAGTTTGAAAACAACCAAATAGGGGACTCCATTCCCTTCAGCACTTCATTAGAACTTCTAAATTGACCAAGATTTCCAATATACATATTTTGCAAGCATTTTCTTACATAATTCTAGAAGTACAATACTTTACTTTTTTAGATTTTTTAGTCTCATAAGTTTGTTTTGCAAACAACAAATTTGTTCATCAACATCCTTAGTCTCCAATAAGATGGCATTGCTTTTCCTACAAAAGTTAGGACCTCGAGGGGGGAGAGTGAGTGGTAGTAGTAGAAAACACTGTAAGAACAAATGATAGGGTGCTTAAAAAACATTTGAAATAAAAATTATGATTTATTTTTTTTATACTATATAGGGTACAAAAATACTATGACATGTCTTCAAACTACTATAGGGTATAGAAAAATAGGTTCAATTAGAAAAAAATTAGGCCTAGGATACCCCCCACCCCCCTTTTTTATTCCTTTTTTTGGCCCAAAGTATTAAATGTTGTTGCCTAGTAAATGGCATATTCAAAAGAGTTCAATAGTTTTATAGACTTTACTAATTTCTATAGTAGATGTTGGGTGGCTTTAGATGGCTATCACATTGATATCATGTAGTAGCACATTTTTTTGACATTATCCATATTTAACTCAATCAATTCACTTATATAGATTTTGTACTAGAATGCCACTATATAAGTGCATTTATTTTGGTTTAGGGTTTTATTTTAGATTACAAATTCCATTTACTAACTTCATTTGGAAAGGGGTTGAAAAAAAATGGGTAAGAAAAAACTACAATGGAAATAAAATTTATAGTAAGATAGTATATGATATATTCATGGCATTTGGAAATTAAAATTAATGTATGCCCCCTTTTTAATGATTCAAATTATATAATTATATAATCATAGAATGCCAAAAAAAATAGTAAATAAAAAAAATTACCTCCCTATAAATTAGTGGGTGTTACACGTGTATCTTTATTTTTTTTCACAGACTACACCTTTGAGAGACAAGTGTGAGAACCAAAAGATGCTTAAGGCATCCATAAAGAAACAAAAAGACTTCAACAAACAAATGCTACATTAAAATCAACATTTGGTAGAAATGGTGGATCCTAGGGTAGAGCAAAGCCTATGGCAATGCTTCCAACCACTTCCATTGGACTATTGATGGTTCAAAACAAATTGACAACTTTGGCAAAGCCTCCATTAGTTTCAGCTCTACTCCTTTCTAAGTCAACTATTGCAAATCCTTCATTGACTCTAGCACTTCTACATACGTTGGCTTTGGATGGCAATCATAGTGGTTCTATGGAGCTACACATCACCTCTACCTAGGATGGAGTACATAAAGAGCGTCATGTACAACCAACTATAATAGAAATGGACACTACCGTCTTGTTGTCCTCTGAGCCAAATACAAGTTCTATATGATAAATCACTCAATGTTATTTGTATAATTTAGCTTGACTTGAGTTGATTTTTCTGAATCATAGTACTAGACTACTAGTAAAAGAGGACCATCATAAACAACACACATTTTCTAAAGATAGAACCAAATATCATTGGGAGTTCCAAACTCATTTTTGCAAATTCAAACTCATGATAAGAGACTATAATACATGGTTTTCTTATATAGTGTTTTTTGTACAAAAATTGATTTGTAGGCCCTAAAAATCTTCCAATATCATCTCCATCTTCCAAAATTCTTACATTAAAATGCCATATCCCAATTACAGAATTACTCTTGCACGCAATGCACCAAAGCTAGACTTTGTCATCCAATCGGTATAATCCTAAGCCCCAATATATGCATGCATGGTGTCCGCAAATTCTATTATAAATTATAGATAAAATGTTATTTTGAGTACAAGGAACTTCTTCTACTTGGTAGCAATTACAATTTCTATAATAGATTTCTCTACCTTGCCCATAGACAATGAAGTTGTGTATAGTTTGCCTAACGAATGGGTGATTTTGGAAATGCGCTAATTTTTTTAGAATATTTTTTCACTTCTTTTAGGGGCTATTTTTGAAATCCTAGTTTTTGACAGGGTTGACAAATCAATACGTCCGCCCCAAAATAGCGTTCGTAACCCGGACGTTCGTCCTCACAGACGCCAGCGGACGCAGCGTCCCTCCTGCCATTGGAAGGCGGACGGACGGGGTGGACGAACAGGTAGACGGACGAGTTAGTAGGGTTACATTTCCCAAAAAATTAATATAACTCATGAAAATGGTTTCTTTTCCCTTTAATTCGAAGGAAATATCTTTTTTATAACAAATCGCGAACCATTGCACTTCATTTAATATTTCATTGTTTAAGGATTAAGGGAGTGACTGCGGGGCAATTTGGGTAGGGCGGTCGGGGGAAACAGGGCGAACGCTGCGTCCGCCGGGACCGCGAATGTCAGCGGACGCTGTGGACACAGCGTCCGCGTCCGGACGTCCCGGACGTCCGACCGTCCTGTCAACCTTGGTTTTTGACTTTATGTATATAGACCACTTTTTTACATTTTGGACTTAGAAAGATTCCATCTTCACATTCATGTAGTTTTAAGACTTTTGCTTAGGCTCCTCCTTATGTTTTTGAAACATGTGGTGTGAACATTTTTTCCTCCACCTTTAAGAGAAGGCGAGTACAACCAATGTCTAATTGTTTTTTTGTTGTTTTAATCTTTAGATTCCTAAGTGGGTGTCTAAACTTCATTCAATTGACATTCAATGGTTTATCATTTTAAGAACCCACAATAATATTTTTGACTACAAATGGTTGACTACCCATAACACTCAAGTCATACTCTTATGTACTTGAGAAAGTAGTCAAAAGGTTTAAATTCAACTGACCTTCCTTATGTAAGTGTGATTGGTGAAGAAAAGAAAATCGACAAACTTTGCTAACATGATTTGCCAAATAGAGATAGTTGTTGTCATTGTTGTTACCAAAAAGAAGAAGTGCCTCTAAGAGAAGTTAGTTTTTCCTTAATGAATGTTTAATGCTAGAAAATAGTAACCATGTCCATTGGAACTTTAACCTCATTATTACTTTATAGGCTACTACTATTTTGTAAATGGCAAAAGGTTTCTTCTACAAAAGACAATAATGCAAATGTTCATCTTTAGAATTTTGCGTGGAAAAGAGAGGTTTTCTACAAGGTTATAAGTATGTTTGTGGTACACTAGTCAAGAATGAACCAAAGAATCAAGAATGAAATAATTTTCAATTGGCCTACTTTACAAATTAAAATGAGAATAATTGTTTTTTAAAAATTGGTTATTATTAGAATACATATAGTCAAATCATTTTAATAAATCAAAACTTATAAAATCTTAAATTTTAAACTTTCATATTTATTAGGATTTAATAGCTGATATCACATCAATATAAAATATACTTGTATATACAAGAATTTTACCATGTTTTTTGCTTATTCACTATTTTAGAACTCTTTTATCATGTTTCAATTACAAAATTCAAGAAAATATTCAATTTTGAATTCCTTTTAAATATAGCCCTTCTTTATGATATTTCAAATGATTTGAAAAAGAAGAAAAAGAAGAAAAAAAATATCCCATATTAAGTTATAAATCACTACAATTGGTTATTAGAACATCATAAACCACATAAATGATTTGAAAACACTTTCTACTAAAATTTTTAAAATTTTTTTTTTATTCTTGAATAAAAAATGGAAACTATAACAAAGTCTTCAATGGACTACAAAAATCAAAATAACAACTTTAATCAATTAATGACAATTTTTTTGGATGATTTTGTATTGTATTCTACTTAAAGCAAGCTAATTTATATTTAAATTAAGTTTTTATAGCAAAAATTTGTAACTTAATCTATATTAAAAAAATGACTTTGATTGAATTTAATTGTATGATGACATTTATAGGATACCCGAAGCATGCTTGTACCTACAATATATTTAGCTTGACTACTAAATGCTCTTGAATTTTTTAAGGAAATGATCTACACAAAAACTAAAAGGATGATTTCTTCAATGACTAGGCAAGCATTCCCAATTTGACCCCTAAATATCCTAGGGGATCAAAAGTGTGCTAATATAGTCTAATGTTATGGATAATTATAGCTACATATATGACCCAATGACTTTACATTATATTGATATAATACCATAGTATAAACTTATGAATTCCATGCTTTATTCATATTCCTCCCCATGCTTCCTACACTTTGCGACCTTCTTGCTCCTTCAATTGTTGTGCATTTGCCATCAATTGCCATGACCACCCATCTCCAACGACCATGAGTGATTAGTCATGGTCTTAGTTAAGTATGATGTCATCTTCTGTCAACAACAATTGTAGGTCTTTGTGCAGCCGCACTAAGCCCAAATTTGTCCACCTGGATTATTTCCTTCAATAGGGTCAAAGCTCAAGAATTATGCATTAGGTACTTCCATAATCCATTCCTTTGATGGAGTTAGGATTTTATTAGAATAAGACTAGTTTATAATTCACGTAGTATGTAACTTGATTTATGTATTCAAACATTTTTGAGTATTTTTGTTGGTGAAAAGAGAAGATGTAGTAGAAGTGAATGTGGTTTGTGTCAAGTGATTTGAATGTTTATGCAATGAAGTTTGATTCATAAAATTGAGGATTGTGGTGCTCTCGTAGGGTCTCTACCCTAGAATTTGGAATTACTCCACATTGAAGATAGTTAGGATGATGTAATGTTGGCTCTAACTCAAAAAACCTATATTTAACTAATTATGGACAATCGCACAAATTATGGACAAATTCATAGTCCATAGCCACATTAAAAAAGGTAGAGAACATGCTTCAAATGATTAAAAAGTGTCGGCAGCCCACCCACACCTTGTTCAGAAGAACCGAGGGTACAAAAAAAAAGTGGATTGTTGTATTTTGGACCGGTTTCTATGCAATAGCAGAACCGGTGCCTATGACCGTGCACCCATCCCGTGCCCATTGACATATAGGCTGGCAGCCGATAAGACAACACAGTAAAGTGCGCAAAACCAAAAAGCAAGACAACGAACAAGAAAGATAGAGAAATGAGCAAATCGCCTGTGCACTGAAGATAAAACAGTTGTAACATGGTCCCCATAGGAGATTCAAATAAATGTGATTTGTTAGTAGCCAACGGATACATATTAAAAATGTCAAAACGGACTAGTCATAAGACTTATAGTCACAACCTATAAGATATGAAGGCACACCCTAAAAGATATGAAGGCACATCTACAAATGAGTAAATATTGTAGATATGCATGTAATCATCCTGAAGTGAAAACATCCTGTTCAAGAACCATGCGATCGACATGCAGCAAAGCCCTTAGTATCGGCTAGCAACCGACACCTGCAGCGAGGACTCGGATCCGTCTAGCAATGTGATGGTGATACAACTCCAGAGCTAAACTATTGTATCTGCTGGCAGCCGATAGGTCCGAGGCGATATGTCAGTAATCCTCTCCGCCCTCGTCTGCATCTCTGTCCAAAGCTGCCCCTGCGGCCTCCAAATTCGCAATAGCAGCAACAACAGATGCCTCCGGGATGACATGAGATGTGGGAGGTCCTTTCTTTGCGTGCGAGGGCATTCTGTGCGAGTACAAGACAATGTTGACATGGACCATCTGCAGAAGACAGAGTTCCTTATGCCATCTTCGGGTCCAGCACTCCCTCGCAATGAGCGCTTTTGACTCCCTCTTGGCTTTCATCGGATTCCACCACTCAATTTTAAAATTACCATACGTGGGCCCCGGAGACATGTCCACACATTGGAGTACCCGTCCCAGCCAGACAGGCAGATGATTGTTGTGACATGGTCGACAAAGAACAAACTCTCCGAGCAGAACATCCCTGAATGGATTGAATCTCAAGCGCGGCCTATCCTTCGCAGGTCCGCAGTATGGAGTGGGATCCCCTTCGTCTTCCGGAGTGGTGTCTACTGAATAATTCTCCTCCGCCCCCTTGTCTACAAAAGTCGACGTGTGATCTCTTGTCCAGTCAGAGAGCGGCCATAATCCTTCTTGAAGCAATGCAGGAGTTTGAGGCAACGCCGAATTGATCTCCGATTGAATTCTTTCCCAGTAAGCCACACAGCCTGCCATTTCCTGTGCATACCGTCTATCTCTGGCCATTCCTGATTTCCAGAACTCAATGAACTTTGCTATCCCGTTTTTGATGAATGGCTGTTTCTCATTGCACTCTGTAGCCCTTGCGACTTCCTTTTCTGCATTTCGCCTTCTGGTATTAATGTCCACATTCCCCCAGAGTGCCTTGAAAGGCACAGGTCGAGGGTTCCCCTGTGGAATATTGGGTTGTCCATTTTCGTCCGTTGTCCACATTTTGACAGGTGCGCCAGGAGGCAGCCACGAAGAATCTGTGGCCCTGAGCTTGTACCTCATGACCGGCCATCCACGATCCACACCATCCTCCACGACGTAGAACTTGAAGAGGTGTTTATCTCCGAGCCCGATGATTTTGTTCACCCCATCATGATGGAAGCCCTTGAAGTATGATTTGAAGTCCGCCACTTCTTGCACGAACTCCGGAATGAAGGCTACAGTCTTCTGTGAATCCATGAACGCCTTCATGAGATCCGCAAGTACGTATGTGTTCTTCCTTTTGATCAGTTTCGAGAGATAACTGAAGTGCGCATCAATGTCCTTATGCGTATGCCCGACAATAAGGAACCCCACTGAAACTTCCTTGAATATGCGCCTGGCAGTGAGCAGTGAGCAGAAAGCCATGAGGAATCGATTTTTGTTGTCCTTTGCTGAATTGTCGAGTTGCAAGAACAGTTTCCTTGGAAGTGGGACCTGAGGTCGTCATGGTCTCGCTGCGTCGATTACCATATCCGAGGCCTGCGGGATTGACGAGTTGCATCTCGATTTCCTATGAAGTAGAGCCTCGAAGAAGGTGTTTAGCGGTGGAGTCGAGAAGAGGATCTTGGACTCCCGAACAGGTGGTAGTTCTAGGGCCCTGAGGACCCTGCAGATGGACAAAATTGTGAAATTTGAATCCCCAGGCCAGAGTGATGTGGAGTAATGTGCATACGTGCCATCTCCATGTCCATGTGTGAGCATTCCAGTACACGAGATTGGTATTTGCCCTAGTCCTGCGGTGGCCTTGGTGATGCGCTGCATCCTCGGAATGGCAGTCTTTGTGGTGTCCATTTTGTCATGAATAATGTAGAGGAACTCTGATGGATTTTGCACCGACTGCGCAGTCCATCCACTATATACATTTCTACAAGCGCGCTGGTAATTGAGATGTCTCTCTCTGTCGTCGACCAGGGCCTGCCACTCATTACAACCTCTTGGATACTTTGCAATGAACTCTACCAGGAAGTCACATTCTGTGCATTTTGAGAAATTGCTCCCTACGGCCTTGACCTCTACGTTTTTGAAATGAGCATTCCGAAGGCGACTGATAGCAGACTACGAGACTGGCTTCATATTGCATATTCCATTGACCTGAAGAACATGACTTCATGGATGAGTTTCCATGGAAGACTATAGAGTTGTATCGGCTGGCAGCCGACAGAACTGCAAATGACGGCCTATAGAAAGGAAAGATCAGTGGCTTCTACATTCAAAGTCCAGACATGATTGTATCGACTGGCAGCTGATAAAAGGACTTTTCTACTGTAGACGAAGAGGCAGATGATGGACTTACATAATTGACTTGTTCGCGCATGTGATCCCAATTCATTGCAGAGGGGAGGACCTTGAGATTGTCGACGCGTTTATTTCCAACCATTCTGAACTCGTTTGGCATTTTGTCGGCATTGTCGTCGATGATCGTTTTGAGGGTTGCTTGAGCTTGGATTGTTTGTGGCCGTGGCCGTCGGGCCCCCGCATTTCCATGCGAGCCGTTAACGGATCCTCCCACGGCCGCAGCCTTGTAAACATGATAGGCCGACCTTGATACCTCGTGAATGATATACCATGCGTTCTCGCAGACGTCTGTATTTGCAAGAGTAATGAATTTTTTTCCTGGAATAACCCTTGCATGAAGCTCACTCTGCACCGTATACGCTACCTCCTTCCTAATCTCGAATGTGCAAGCGAAGAACTTTCGTCGTATAGACCTCGTGTCCTCCCAGGGAAACGTCTGGCAGCATCTGAGCTTACAGCACTTCTGTGAGCTGACCTTACGTACCTCCGTCTCCGAGGTCTTCATTTGCAGCCTGGATTGGCTTTCGTGATCCTTGGGAATCACCCTTCTGTGCACAGAGCGGTATGGATTCCTCGGTACCCCCTGATTCCATTATCGTTCGACTCATTCAATAGAGCAGCTTCTGAGCAGAGCGTGACAATTTCAGATAGTAGCCTTCCACCCTCCAACCTTGTGTGTGTGAGCCTCCAGCGCATGGTTGTCATTTGCAGTTCTTCATTGTCCGATACGAACATGACCCGGACATCCGTGTCGCCCTGGACGCCATCATCGCAGGCCTCATCTGGTAGGCAGACTTGGATCATGGCTCTTCCGAGAACCGAGAAGTCGTCATTGAGAAGTTCACAGTATTGATTTCTCCAAAGCGGTCTATCTGGGATTGGAAGCCCAGCTTGCATTCCATCCGGATGGCCATTATCTCCACTTTGAGTATCAACTCTAAACACGTCCGAATGCTCCATGATGTCAACAACACTTGTGTCGGACATGGCAGTGCCAGAGGTACTGTAACCATGAACATCGCGGTGATCCTCTACAGACCCGCGGCTATCATCGTCGGACGAATAGAGCCTATCATCTCGCTCGTCTTCATCTGATGTAGTAGGAAGTACTCGCTGTGTTCCCGGATCACATAATTCTACCTGTACATCGTTCGAACTCCCACCACTCTCGTAGTTACCATCGACTTGAGCCTGCATGAAATGGGTCGCAGGTTCTCCTGTCGGTTGGCAGCCGACAACCTTGGTTATTGGGACGGAGGTCTCGATTGGTCTGACCTTATAACCACTCCAGAGTATTTTGAATCCAACACAGCGTTTGAGTGTCATGAATTTAGGAATCTCGCAATAAGCACTCTGATCTTGGAAATCATCGACGACGTGCAGTAGCTTCACAACGAGGAAGAAGCTGTGTGGAACGCGAAAGCCTTCCCAGTAACCGTTCGGAGAGCATTGTACAATTGTACCTACACCAGCATACAGCAGATCCGTGCCCACAGTCTGCAGTAGTGAGACATCCATATTGACAGTGAGTGACAGGAATTGTTGTATGGGTTTTTCATCTGTGACCACTTGTATCGGCTGCCGGCCGACACCAGCAGAAGAAGACCCTTCAGACTCTGCATGGGGATAGATGTTCTCTGCCTCCCACACGATTGACCTTCCCGGGCAGTGTCGCAGGAACACCATGTCTCCCTCAGGAAATGGAAGAGGCATATCGAGGTTATTTGGAACGTCTAGGACATGAACGCGTACGAGGTAGGGATCGCAGCTCACCACCCTTTCTACGACCACCCTTCCGGAGTAGTATAATCCTTCCAGTGTAAGAGCCACAACAACTCCCTTCTGCATTTTCAGTCTTCCCGAGCCTCCATTTTTCGTGAATGCCTCAATAGGACTCGCACCCGATGTCCAATCATCAGATCCACTCATGATTTGAAATTGGAGTCAGAACCCACAATGTCGGAATCTCTGTCAGACCTGTGATGACCTTATCGACTAGCAGCCGATACGTCTGTGTACCTGGTGCTTCACGACCTTCCTGGTACAGAAATTGGTATCGGCTGGTAGCCGATACGTCTGTCTACCGGTGCTTCACGACCTTCCTGGTACAGAAATTGGTATTGGCCGGCAGCCGATACGTCTGTGTACCTAGTGCTTCATGACCTGCCTGGTACAGAAATTGGTATCGGCTGGCAGCCGATACCACTGTCCGTACGGCAAAGCATAGAGGCAAGACTGTACAGCTAGAACTTTGGGGATCATGCACGAAGCTAGATTTTGCGCTTCCTATGATCTAGGCACTGTCCACAGATGCTCTAACCAGTAAAAATAATGAAATGGAAACACATGTGCAACCGAATAGGAAATCCTGAACCTCTGTCAGGCAACTAATTTCCGAGAATGCTCCTGACTACTACTGCAATTAGAATCCTACTGCAATTCAAATGTAGCTTGGAACAATTCAAATCCCACTGCAAATCCTACGTAAGCCTAAACGCCAAATAACAACTGTCGAAGAGCGCTTCCTGAACCCGGAGACTACTCAATGCTGCACTGAACTGAGGTCTACTGAATTCCCTGTCACGTTGCATCCCTCATAAACATTCCACAACAAGCCACTGCAATTCCCTGACGGTTCTTGGACACTCTGAGTGCGTGTGTGGGGCAAATGAAAATGAAAATGGAAGTCCTCCAAGATCTGATTCTAGGTGAGCAAGCCTGAAACTGAATTTGGCGCCTGAAATTTGAATCTGGAAGAGGATGAAGTTGTGGTGATTGCAAGAGAGACAAGTCCGTGCATCGAGAGATTGTGTTGGGAAACGTACGCATCTCTGTAATGAGTGTTCGTAACTTCCATGTACTTTGCTGGATGTGGAGTACATGCTAACGGATGAAAACTTGCGATGGATGAAATTTATGGAAGAACGGACTCGGTTTGTCATGATTGCGCCTATCGGCTGGTAGCTGAGGGTTTAGGGGGTATACACCCCTGGCCACTTTCATTTTCTCTCATTTTCCATTTGCGTCTCCTGCTCTCTCTCTGTCACTCACTCTCACTTACTCTCAGCCTCACTCACTCTCACTCTGCCATTCTCCCTCCTTCAGTCCGGCTTGCAGCTGACATCCCCTCGCAAAGCAAAGCAGCAGCCGATACATCCTAGCGCAGCTGATACGCATTTCTGGCCAGCCGACAATGAAGGAGAGCGAGGCAAGCGTGCTTTTTCAGCAGCCGACAAGTCATCTTCAGCAGACGATAAGCGATAGAGTCCATTGGCGATGGCGTCCTCCGAATTGGAGACTGAGAGGTATTTTTCACTATATGTATTGGCTGCCAGTCGATACACTGTCATTTGCTATATCATATAGGATAGCCATTGAGATTCTGAGGCACCTATTACTTGCTATATTGGCTGGCAGCTGACATACATTGCAGCACTCACTAGGAGCCTGAGCTTAAGCTATGTCGGCTAGCAGCCGATATGATCCCGGGACGGTTGACTTAGGAATTTCTAGAAATGTCTTCCGACGGTAGGGTTTAGGGACTGAGAGGTTGTATTGGCTGGCAGCCGATACAGTGGATGCACAAAGTGAAGGTGCATAGTGTGAGTGTACTGAGAACTCAATTGTATTGTTCTGTAGGAAACCAACTTAGGAATTTCTAGAAATGTCTTCCGACGGTAGGATTTAGGGACTGAGAGGTTGTATCGGCTGGCAGCCGATACAGTGGATGCACAAAGTGAAGGTGCATAGTGTGAGTGTACTGAGAATTCAATTGTATTGTTCTGTAGGAAACCGACTCTCTTGGCCCGCCTTCTAGGTGAGCAAATCCCAAACTCTCGGATATTGGGAGATGGGTATCCACCGAGGGCAACATGGCAAGCGATCGAGGCCATCCAAGAATGGGGTCTGTGTTGGAGGCAGTTACCCGACACGACAGTGGAGATCGCATGCTCCTTCAAGCTGAAAGGGAACATGACCCCTGGCAAAGGAAGTGTATTGTCTGTCATGGCTGTTGGCGATTCCGTGCACGTCATGATATGCTTGATGCCACTGGGAAGCACGGATGGAGTTGCCGATTATTTCGCGGTGGAGTTGCCGGTGAAAAAGTGCACGGAGGAGGTCTGTGGAGAGAAGTCAATGTCGATGGGCATGACGTTCGAGGGAAACACGCCGTCCAATGCAGAGGAACTCATCCAGGGTTGGGAGTGCTTGAAGATAGAGCGCGATGAACACAATGCGTTCATCGCTCGTGAGTTGGAAAAGGGGAAGAAAAAGGTACCCTCGGCGAGGAAGCAAGTGGCGGCGAGAGTGACTGAAGTCGCTGCTACTGATCTGCAGGAGACCGGGTCGCCCAACAAACCGAAGAGAAAAGCGAAGGCCAGGGACGACCCCAACAAGCCGCTGATGCTGACACTTGACGAGGCACTCCGGCGTGGAAATCATCTCACAACCAAGACGAAGGAGAACGAGGTGAACGCTATTTACCACGCGTTGGAAACGGGGCTCCTACACGCGTTTCCTTACAAAAAGTAGCATCTTCCGGGGGTCATTCACTCAGACAAATTCTACATTGCACCGGACGAGTTGAAGTACCGGAAGATTGCAAAGGACCGACTTGGCCAGGTAATTCGATGATCACTTCCATCCTTTACTGGTTTTTATCTTCCCATATAATGTATCGGCTGGCAGCCGACATCTGTAGCTGGTCCTTAATATTTTGGCCTTCTCTCAATTCAGGTGAAGACCATGTACAAGGGATACGGGTCCATCAGGAAGAAGCCGGAAATCCATGGGATTCCTCTGAAGCGGACTCCACTGCCAACGGACAAAGGGCTAGACGCCGTGATGGACGAGTGTCCCGGGAAGGAACAGACTGTTGTTGTCGACGGCATCTCAATGCCGTGGTGGAAGGCGCCAAATGTCCACTGGTATATCATTGGTGGGCAACACACAGTGACGACCTGTCGAGAATTGGCCGAGCAATATCCGGACGGCTCTGAAGCCAAAACCGACCTCCTGGAGTTCGAGGTCATTCTGGTATTCAGTAGAGACCCGGACACACTCGTCAGAGTCTCCAATGCCCTCAATCTCAACATCGTGGAGAAAGTGGCAAAGGAGACCTTTAGATCCTGCGCAGAGATGGGAAGAGCGGCGTGGGTGCAGGCGGGGTGCCGAGAGCCGCATCGTGGAGGTGGAAAGCCGTCAGCAGCATTTGAGGTAATTCCCACGCACCTTTATTTTTTTCTCCCTTTTGATTAATATATTATGTATCGGCTGGCAGCCGATACCATTCTCGCATGTTCTAAACATTGCGGTGGAACTCCTCCAGGCTGCGAAGTTGAAGGTGATGGCGCACTTCGTGGATGAGAAGGTGTCCTCCAAGTTGCCCCTCATCTTCATCAAGGAGACCACCTGGGTGCTATGGACGGAGGTCTTCGATGCGTGGGAGAACGGGGAGCTTATTGGAGATGATGGGACTGTGCCGAATCTCCTCGTCAATCGGAAGCCGCTCACTCACATCACCAAAACGGATCTCACGCCAACGCTGGGGCTTCGGGATTCGGATCTGTGCGAGCTAGGGCGGGAGATCGTTGCACTTTGCGTGAGCATCAAGAACACCGCGAAGGCCAAGTCCTCGGAGAAGATCATTCTCTTCGATTGGTGCAAGGACAAAAAGCTGGACAGAATCGTCATGAACGAGATCATGTGGACCAGGAAGAAGCATCCCCTTCCCTGCAAGGACCAGAATTGGACCCCATATACTGACGAGGATTGGATGGAGCTTGCTGAAAAGGAGGGGTACTCAACGGCCGTAGTCCGAAACGTCTGGAAGGACATGATGAAGTTCACGGATGCCAACAACTGGTTGAAGGGGCAAGTGAATCCTATGAATCCAACGACGGACAAGTCGAAGGATGGCAAGGCACCGGGGGTCTTCTTCACGACGTTGGCGAACTACGCCAAAGTCGAAATGCCTCCGACGCGTGGGAAGTCCGCCGACCTGAAATACGAATGCTATGTCGGAGAGAATATTCCTGAGGTGGTCGACTTTGTCCGTCAATCGAAGGAGAATATGGCGTTGGAACCCGAGGACAAAAAATTCATTGTCCTCTTTGGGTATACAGATATGGGGGAACCGGTTCCAGTGAACAAGAACGATCTGCTCGATCTAGCATTGGCCGCTGAAATCCCTGAGGTGGACGGTCCGAATATCGAAGAGACCGAAGCGTACATCCCCCTGCCAATGCTCCTGATCGGGAACACGCGTTTCCGAGATTCTGTCACGACGGCCTCGTACTCGTACTCGTCCTCCTGGTACTACCATTCGGTGTACTATCAACCATCTCCCCGTGGAGGCTTTCAGAAGGCGGAGATTGAATCCATGCCTTTGGTCACTCTGTCCTTGACCTTCCCGAAGCCCAAGGACAGGTCCAGTATTTTCTCGGTCTTCAAGCGCTTCACTGGGATCAACAAGGCGCCTGACTGGTTCAATGTCGACGTTGAGGGCGAGGTCGACTGGAATGGTGGGATGTGCGGGGTTGGTCATGAACTTCTAGAGAAACTGATGATGCCGACCCTAAAATCCAAGGATGCCACCGTCATCAACATCTGGGGGGGCGGGAACATGACGGAGATCGCTCTGGTAAGTTTTCTTATCCCTTCCTCACATTTGCATTGTTCAGAGGAAGTGAAATCCTGTCGACTGGCAGCCGATACAACATGTTACTCACTTGTACTCCATGGGTTCGCAGAGGAATGGGCGGGCCGTCATGGACTTTGTTCGGGAGGAGGATGGATTGCAGAAGGCCACGGAACGTGTGAGGGGAATGAACCTCGTCTCCTCGGCTTCCTTGGGACCTTCTTCGGGGACGCCTGCGCTGACAGACCAGGGGGGCCCCAGCGGATCGGGGCAAGTGTCGCCTACGGCTTCACATCAGCAACCGCGGCCGATCTCAACCCTCAATCTGACGGAGACTCCCGGTGGCGCGGTGGCGCGGAGACCGCCACAGGGTCAGTCTCAAGAGCGACCAGCAATTCAGACGTTTTTTATTGACTCAGACAGTGATGGCACCCCGGAAGAGACACTCATTCGAAGGCAGCGGCAACGAAGTCCTTCATCTCCGCGGCGTTCTCTCAATCTCCCCCCGGCTCCAAATTCGGAGCCGCTCAGGATGCTCCAACCGGGAAATTCATTGGTCACAATGGTCGTGGACTTGCACGTTCAGCCACCATCAGAGGAGATTCGCAGGATTCCACAGGCTCCAGTGGTCAGTCCTGCGACAGAGCCTCAAGTGGGAGTCACTGCAATGGGCCGCCCGGCTACTGCAGCTGACATTAGTATCGGCTGCCAGCCGACACCCATGGTGGTTTCCCCGCCTGAACCACGACGGGGAAGAAGCAAGGGGGCCACGGTCGAAAAAGAGTCGGAGTCGGCGGACTCGCGGAGGTCAACTCGGGTTCAGCAAAAGCGAAAACGACCGGGTGACGAGGAAGACGGTAGCGCGGCGGCGCGGGAACAGGACTTCCCAAATGAAGCGATGTCTCCCGCTCGATCTCAGAGGCGGACTCAGACTGGAGGTTCGTAGGCGATAGACATGCTCCGCGATGTTTGTGGAGTATCTAAAATAGCTCATATATATGTAGCACTGCTTGGCTCAGACTTGTGCGTAGACTTGTCAGTAGGAGCCTTCATCTCGGCAGACTAGAGTACTTATGGACTATGTCGGCTGCCAGCCGATACGGTGCACGAATGTTTTGTCATGTACCTAAGTTCATTGCTTCTCATGCTCTATGTATTTCGTTTTGCAATGCAGATGATGACTCCAAAACTTCTGAGAAATTCCCCGCCACCGCGTCTGAAGGTGGGCAGGAGTGTGACAAACCAGCTCTAGAAGAAAGGGCAGGGAACACGTCTAGTGCTGGCCCGTCTCAAGTAGCAACTCCGAAGTTGTTTCTTTTCCTTGAGGTTCAGGGAACTCTGCTCTTCTATGAGCCCCTTATTTTTAAAGGGAAAAGTATGCATCAGAGGTCACAAGTAAAACCTCGACCAGGTCTTCAGGAGTTCATCAGGTTCTGTAAGGGTCAAGACATTCAAATCATTTATTGGTCGCATTTACCCAAGAAGACTCTTGAGCAGCGTCTTCATAACCTGAAATGGATGGCGCCGGATATCGGAGACGATTACCTGGCTTTTGGACAAGAGTACTGTGACGAGAGTGCTTATCGAGACCCTCAGAATCCCACACAACCAATTTTTCTGAAGCGTCTCGCAAGGATTCTCGAGTCATCCTCCTTGTACGATAATGGGGCCACGATCAACAATTCATTGATCGTGGATCACGAGCCCTATCAGAACGTTTTGAATCAGCCATATAGTGCGATTCATCCACCTCCGGTTACTATGTATTCGGAGGGTTCGCTGAAGGGTGGAAAACTGCCTTATCTCCAAGCAAAGCTCATCCCGTTCATTGAACGGTTTTTGTCTTCGGGACTCACGGTCCCAGAGTTCTGTCAAAAGAACTCTTCAGTTGGGAGTGCACGTTGTATGCCGGGCTCTCTTCTTCATAATCAGTTCATGAATGTGACACCGCCATATCAAAAGGGATTCGAGGTGCCATATTCACTGGAGGAGCTGCAGGCCATGGGAATTCCTAGCCCACGGGTCCTAATGGAGGAGGCGTAGTGTATCGGCTGCCAGCCGACACATATTTCTGTAGATTGTATATATTCTCTATAGATAAAGGAGGACGTCTAGAGACTACATCTTTTGTGTACATTATTTTCTTTTGTATTGATTAATCAATTTTTTTGTAATGAAGGCATTTCAGTCCGATTTTTCCTAAAGCTTGCGCATGGGACACTCACTCTCAAAGCATTCAAATGTTTCCTTTGAGAGTTTCAGCATTAGGTCTTGGTCATTCTAATCAAGTGATCACAATAATGTAGGTGCAGGCATTCACTCATCTGTGCACAATCTATCTGGCACCTTTTGTTTGTTTCTCAATATGAATTATTGGTTGCTGTCGTGTGTCAGGCCGCAGTATCGGCTGCCAGCCGATATCAACTGGCTTGTCTTCTTTCAGTGGATGTTGATGTTGTATAATCTTGTAGCTACTAACTCATATTCTGTTCAGGAGTCCAACGTGAGCCATCCACAGTCGTTCAAGAAATGTGTGGTTCTATGCGTCACGGGACTACTTTGTTATCTCAACCCGAATATCGAGGTGGACAAGTCGGACCCGCACAGAAATGTCATTAAAAGGCCAGGGCTAGTTGCAATGTTCATGACACTGTTTGAAAAGTTCCACGTAGGAATTTGGTCCAAGATGCCAATAGTTGATCTTAGGCCTCTGCTTGCGCACTTGCTTCCAAAACATGTCAAAGACAACCTAGCGCTCGTTTATGGCAGAGAATACTGTGTAGATAGCCAGAATTTCCCGTGGTGCTACAAAATGCTCTCAATACTTCACACTAAGAGACCATCCAGGATGACATGCTTCACGGACCAAGTGCTCATGGTCGATGTGTGCCTGCTTTCGCTCAGGAGGACGTTGGATCCGGCGTGCTATATTCCGCTACCATTTACGGGGGATCTCAATTTCCCGAATATTAGTAGAGTTATTCCGAACATTTCAACGGATATTATTCCATTCATTTATCCCATGCACGAGCATGAGTCAGTCTCGGAATACATGAAAGGCGCAATCAGACCGGGACAATTACACTATGAGGTTGCACAGTCAATCAAGTACGGGAAGCCAAACTGGAATGGGATATTCTGGTGATTTGCCCTACATGGTGTCGGCCGCCAGCCGATACCCTTGCAGAGTGGAATCGGGGGGGGCTTGAATACCTTCCAATCTCGTCCCCTTTACCTTATTCACAAATTTGAACTGCTTTATTGTCAACGCCAGTATTATCGAATCGACTGCCTCTTCACTTCAAGACCTGTTCTCTGGAGTTTTCTGGGGGGGATATCGGCTGCCAGCTGATATGAGCAATTCAGTTCATTGGATCAGATGGACTCAGGGTTTAGGGTTTAAGGAGGAGCATTCGTTGCTCTTCATCTTACAGATGGCTGCCATAGTCGATTTTCATAGTTTACGTAGTGCAAACACTTTCATAGATCTAGGTGCTTTAGAGAATGATGTTAGGAATCGGTTGGCAGTATCAGGCGCCAGCCAATACTTTGTTCCAAATTTGGACACAGCATAGGAGCTTATGAAATTATTCATTTAGCTACTAATTGTAGGCTCTGAACTCAATAACTTGTCGTGTGTTGTGGTACTTTGGTTTGTTTAGTGGTTGCGTCCATTTCTGTTCATTGCTTATGACACAAATCTATGCATTCAACTATATTGGTTGACGGCCGATTTATTTCTCGACTATGGATTTGTCCATAATTAGTTAAATATCAGTTAAAAGCGTCACTAGTTGTGAGCACTTTTATGTTCACCCTTGACATACAAACAGAACACAACCATATTCTTGTATTTTAGGGCAATTTCTATTCTTTTAGGTGCCTAACACCAATCTATTCTAACTTCTAAACAATAGATCTTTTGTTTAATACCTAAATGCCCTGATCTTTATTGAATAAGCCACAAACTTTTACTCTAATTGTAAAACCTAATCCTAATGGTTGAATTATTATAGCTACTGTAGTTGCTTAAAGTAAATGATTTTAATGTAAATTTAACCACATGAAATAAAAAGAATCTCATTCCATTTCTAAAAACATAAGATTCACAATATTTGAACATTCCTATTAAAACATATGAATGGATGAAGTTTGAACTCTAAATTGGTTAATAAACTTCATCCATTGATTTCTTCTAATCTACAATTGAAAATTTATTTTTTCTAAATTTACTTTTCTCTTCTAACTTCTAGTAAATTTCTACCTTCTAAATTTTCTTTCTTGTTCCTTATGGATGAAAATTGCTAAGTTTTGTCCATCTTGGATTTTAAACTTCATCCAACTCTAAATTCTTTATTTTAATTTTGGTTTTGATCTACTTTAAGTTTTTGGAAAGATCTAGACTTCTTCTATAGAATTCTAAATTCAAATTGGACTTGACTCTAAGTCTAAGTAGTCTAACTTGCTTCTAGGCCTTGGCCTTAATTAACTTTGCTATTTAAAGAAAAAAGGGGACTTGAAAACATACCTTGGAGTTCACTTCATCATAACAATATTCTAGGGCCTCCTCAAATTCCTTTGCTTATACTATGGTCCTTCTCTTCAATTGTTAATTTTTCTACGAAACGCTTGTTGTTTTTTGTTTTTTTATTTTTATAGAATTTCCATTTTTTACATAAAATACAGTATCTATCATCAAACTATTCTATTTTTCAAAAAAAAAACTTATTTTGACTTTTCCTTTGACTTTTGTGACTATTCTATCCTATTTGGATTTTTTAATAGTTGACTTTACTAACAATTAGAATTTTTGGCTAATATTTTGACAAATCGAGCATTAATCTTTTTGTTAATGCCTTTTTACTAATTTATCCAAAAAATTAGTGATGTATCTACTAATCCCAAGACTTTTTAAATTCTCCCCTCTTCAACACATGTTCATCTTTTTGTGTTTAAGTTTTGGAACTTTGAATGTATGAGAATTTAGAATGAATTTGTGTTTATTTTGCAGGTTTTTATAATTCCTATGGAACCTCTACATGACTCTAATCCCTCTCCTCCCTTACTAATTCCCGTACTAATTACATTCTAGATCGAAGTTTTTGTCTAATTCCTATTTTTTTTAAATTGAATTTTTTCCTTAAAAGAAGCTTCCTATCAATTTTGGGAGCCCTAAGGAGAGCCAATTGAGGCTTGTAGAGGCCCCCTAGGTGTTGTGGCATGGGAGACAAGTCCATGTAGGGCGTCTAAGTGCCAACAAAGAGACCCTAAGCCTTGGCAAGAGCTTGATGCAACCCTTAAGATTGGTAGGGAACCTTCGGACTGATAGGAAGTCCCTTGGAGGAAATTTGACCCCCAAGGTATTAACCACCCAAGAAAGAAAACAAAAATGGAGGAAGATAATTTTAAAAATTAAACAAACATATGTATAATAAAATAACATAAAAAAGACAAGGCTTCTAATTAATTTGGATATTACATTTGTCTAGTATTGGCTAAAACTTGGATATTTTTTGCAACAAGTGCAATTTTTTATTGAGGTTTTTGGCTTTAAAAAACCCATCTAGGATCAAAACTTTGCTATAGTGGACAACCGTAGGAAAACTATAGAAAAATTTGGACAAGGATAGTATACAGAATAAAATGGTACAACAAATGAGTACAAAAATTAATATGAAAATCAATTCAAAAATATAACATGAGTTAGTGGATATGTAGTAAGTACAAAATTCAAAGAAAAATGAAATTAAAGGCTCCTCTAATAGGCATCTCCAAAGTATAGAGGGGGACATTTTAGGATTAGTATACAAAATGAACAAAAACAAGACTTTCCACAAAACTTTAAGAAATCTTGTACAAACACATACAAAAATTAGTACAGTTTAAAAACACAACTCAAATGAGTAAGTAAACTTTGAAGGGACCCCAAAGTCCTTCAAAGCTTGTAGAAGTAGCAGCAATTAGAGCTCAAAATGCTCCAAAAAATATAGGTTTACAACTTTGGTCCAAAAATGGTCCAAAAGTCTAATTAAATGGACCAATGTGTTAACAAGCCAAAAAAATAGCTACAAGGTGTATTTTGAGAGGAGGATGAATGTCCTTATATATTCTTTCTAGAGCACTTACTGCTTCTCTTTTTCTATGTAATAATCTTATTATTTAAGATTTTCAACTAAATTCCCATTTTCACTATCTACACTAGATCAAAACTCTAACTTTTGGATAAAGACTCCAAATTTACAAATAGATTGTGCCATTGACTTCAAAAGTTTATTAATAGATTAAAGGAATCTTCCACCCTATTTCTATTGCCAAAAACTGAGCCAATAACTCATCAAAATTTAATCCCAATTCAAAACCAAAAATGGTTAAAAATCCAATCTTTGGAGTATGACTTTTTTGTAAAAAGTAACTAGCCTAAGCTCTTAAGTAGGTTGTGCAAAGGATTAAAAAAAGACCTAAATAGGGTCCTATTTTGATTTCAAACGCTCTTGGAACACCAATTAACTTCACTTTAAATTTTCTAGTATTAATTGATCAATCAGGTTTGTTAGTTTCAGAACTTTTGGCTACCAAAATGTCTTGAAACTTATTAGAGCATCTTACAAACATTAAATAATTTAGTTTAATTTTTAATGACATTTTACCACACCAAGGGTAATTTCTACAAATTTTCCATCATGAATTTTGGCGGTTGATTGTCTAGAAGAACATCTTTTGATAGCTAGTAAATTCCAGAACTTTTTGTAGAACCTTTTATGAAATTTTACAAAAGCTTGTATTCTTACTTTGCACATTATAAGAAAGAGAATCAAATCCCACTATTTCTTTTAAATTCTAGTGAATAGAAAATCTTTTATACAAAGGAAAATTTTGGTAAACCGATTTCACCATTGTATTTCTAACATGATTTCTATCTATATCCACTGTATCTAGGTCTTAAATGCCCTCCACTAGTCCATCTTGAATTTTCTTCATCTACAAGCTAATAATTGGAGTTTCTACTAACCAACAAAATGAAACAAGAAATTAAAGCTTCTCTCTAGGATCTACTTAACCCCTAAAGGACCAACTTTGTGTTTTTGGCAATATAACTTTTGGGGGCAGGTGCATGTGAATGGAGATTTGACTTATATAGGCTGAAATTTTTTCACAAGGTGTGGACAAGGGATATCTTCCATGGGTACTAAATTTAATTTGAGTATACAAGTGAAAAGTTATGAAAAAAATTAAAACTATAGGATGTAGATTTTTTATTACAACATTGCTACCATTGGGATTGGCATTTTCTAATTCCATAACTAAATTACTGACAATTTTGTATTTTGACTCATTCTCTACTTTCTACTTACTATTTTTTTCCTATATGTTGTACAATTCCGAATGATCTAAAATTTTTTAAGCTTGTAGTCAATTTGCCTTGAATAATGAATCATAAAAGTTGCAACCATTTTCAACATTTTTTCATACAAATGTGACCTTATGAAGTGTAGTTGCCCGATTTTTCTAAAGGCCAAAAAAAACTTTTTTGTCAATTCAAATGTTAATATCTTGCAATCTATAGTGTAGAAATTTCTGAAATTTTTTCCACATCTTCTAAAATTAGCTTACTACAAGATTCTATAGTAAAAAAACTTCAAAAATGTTTTATATTTTTTTTTCAAACATGTACTAGAAATGGTAGTTTTGGAGCATTTTTGTGAAAACATAGTCAAAGAACTTTAGGGATTAAGGTTTTCAAATATGTTCCTTTGGACCAATTTAGCCATGATCTATTACATGCAAGGCATGTTTAGGCAATTTGGGCAATTTCTACAAAATAACTGTAGTTTATACAATTTTTAGGTTTTATATCCTATTTACAAGGAAAATTTGGATTTAATTTAGGAAAAATACTCTATTTAAGACCAAATGCTATATTGGCATGTGACATATTTATTTTATTTTTTTACTCTTTTTGATTTTTTATATAAAACTACATTCAAAATAAAAAAGTGGAAAAAAAAAAAATAGTGAGTCTTAAGTAACGAATGGGAGCTTACAACCCTCTTAGTTGAGCTAACACTACATAGATTCTTTTTTGATTTTATTGGTTTTGAAATTGCTATTGAGAGTTGGATTAAATTTGTGTTTTGGCCAAGTAGTAATTGTGGGGATTGAGTCAAATGACTAGTGGTGGGATTGCATATAAATTGCTATGGGATTTTTTTAACCTAAAACAAAAATGAAGGCTTCAATCAAATCTCAGATTGCAAGTGATGGATATAGAGAGGTGGATGAAAAGCATCATAATGAATAAGAGGAGTTGGGAGCTCATAATTTTAGCAATGAGACTATTGATTATTTCCAAATCTTGATTTTGAATCCCAAAGTGTCATCTTAAGATTTTAGTTGAGTTAGATTGTGAGTCATAGACATAGAGAGATGATTGATGACCAATTGGGACTATTACCTTCACGATTTGAGCCACATGGAATTGTTTTTTGTTTTCCAAATTGCCATGGTGAAATTTTCAGTCCTTGAATAGTATAGCATCAAATTGCATTGTCCAAATTTTGTCCATTCTTGGAGCATAAGTCTCAACTCTTACATCAATTTTGTCCAACAAACTATCCCCAAACTCTTGTCTTGCAACTCATTGAAGTTAACCTATAAATGGAGTTGTATTCAATTATTCCCTTCCTCAATCATATAGCCTTACTAGAATGTAAGTTGGAATCTACTAAGATTGGATGACAAGCTATGCATTGAATGAGTTGTGGCTTTTAATTGAAGCATATTCTAGTTGAATCTTTATCTACAAGTCGATAGAATATCTACATAGTATTGATGGAAGGAACTCTATTTTTGTAGATTCTCATTTAGTGATACAGAGGGTGATGTAGTGATATAGATTGGAGAGTGCATCAATGTTGGTTACTACAATTAAAGTTTCTTGAACCAAATCATGTGTGATGAAGTCGTCTTCATGATTGTGATCTTGCAATAGCTCATTGTGAATTTGTTTAATAAATTTTTTGCTCAATAATAAACTATATATAGATTGCAAGTATTCCTCTCTTTCAATTTGAGTTGCAATTTCACGTCACTAATTAATTATTTCAATTGATCAAGAAATATATAGAAAAGACATCTGATTCACAATTGATTTGACTACAATAAGATTCAAAGAAGCAAGAGAAATAATTTTGTCCATTACTATTCGAGGATGATATATGCACACACACACCATTGATAAATAATCTTGGGATTACTTGCTTTGCACTTCTAACTCGCACTTTTGAATCCCAGTAGTAGAACTTCTACAACCACATTTTAAAAGCAAACTAATCAATGGAAAAGCAAAAATATGACCTTTAGAAGTAGATTGATCAATTGATTTAGTCAAATTAAGTAGCATCAAATTAAAGCTCACATGAAGCCAAATATTGAAACAACAAAAGTAGCCCATGTTGAAGCTATAGGAATTTTAATGCAATAAACATTGAAAACAATTCATTATACTGAAACGATAAGTACATAGAATCAAAGCTCAAAGTTGTACAAAAAATTGAAATTCTCATGCTCTTATTCCAATCTAAGACCTCATGCGTGCATTCAATTACTTGGAGTGGAAAAATAAATTTTTACTTCTCCAATACTTCTCCCACTTCTACAATTCCACTAGACTTCATGAATATGCAACAATTGTGCTTAGAACCACTATTTGGAGATTCAAATGTCATGTACCAATGCATACATATTGTTAATGGGTGAATGTATGGTTGGGTGGCTCACTCTTTTTTGTCACAATTCTATTTTCAAGAAGTTATTTGAATTGTAAGATGAAATAAACATAGTAAACTTATGTTATTGAATGTAAAAGTTTGTATATATATAGAAAACTTTATTGTGTTGAAGATTGTGCTTGGATTTTCTAAAACTCATCTTAGATTATAGGTGTTAGAGACTTTTGAAGTTGGAAATATGGACTTTGTCAAACTGAGAATGTGATTTTGTTTAAATTTTTTTTATAAAAAAAAGAACATATTATTGGAATATCAACTTATTATATGTTGTATTTTAGATTTAGAGGTTTAAAACTCATTTTTTAAAGTAGAATCAATTCTAGAAGTATTCTTGTGGAATTATAAAGGTTACCAACCATGGAACTTTGCCTACCCGAGTGTTATTGCTACAATATTATTTTTATCACCATATCATAGAATTCATACCAAATGGATTTAGGGTGTCAATACCAAGGTTACACCCACATATTGTAAACCGGCCCTTGTACATTGACTTTTTAATGCATTGACATAATACTATAGTACCGCATTGGCTACATTGCTCCGTATATGGTAGAGCCACCAATTGTTAACCACTTTACTGATTATGTGCCTATTCTAGAGCAATATAAAGCAATGGAATGTTTTTGTCATTTAGGAAGATAGAAATCACAAGGATTGCAATTTAAAAAAAAAATTTATGCCTTGAATTGAAATTATTATGAATTTTGAAAGTCGGCAATTGGTTCAAATCTATAGTCAACATGTAGAGTCTTCCAATTTTGATCATTCAAGAACTACTTTCCCCTCACTACTTTGAGATAATCGCATGTCATGACTTGATTAGTCTTAACTTTGAAATTGAGAAAAAACTTATTCAAAGCTTTGGTTGAAAATTTATTCCAACCTTGGTTGGAAATAGTGCACCCTTTAGGTTGGGGATGGGTCCTTGGTTGGCAATCGGTGGTTCTATCGTAGTGTGAAAAGGGATGCTACGCGATCCTGTCTCCTCCAGCGTGGACATCCCTCCCGGAACGGCTCAGAAACACAACACAAAGAGTGTACGAATTCCACGCTTCGCTCGGCTTACTCCCCGCGCTTCCCACACTCTGCCACACTCTCCAAACTCTTGCTCCCCACAGTTGCCGTGCGCTTGCCACCGATCGCCATGACCGCCCGTCTCCGACGACCTTAAGTGATCAGCCATGGTCTTAATCAAGCGCGATGCCGTCTTCCCTCAGCAGCAATCGCAGGTCCTCGCGGAGCCGCCGCGAGTCCAATTCACTCGGATTATCCCCTTCGACAGGGAGCTCAAGAATCGCGCATCAGGTACTCCACAATCCAATCCTCTGCCGGTTTTAGGGTTCATTGGAATCAGACAAGTTTAGAATTCACGGACTATGTAACTTGATTTCTTTGTCCAAACATTTTGGAGTGTGTTTTTTGGTGAAAAGAGAAGACGCAGTCGAGGTCAACGCGGTTTTGCGTCACGTGATTTGAATGCTTGTGCAATTAGGTTTGATTTATCAAATTGAGGGTTCTGGTGTTCTCGAAGGGTCTCCACTCTAGAATTTGGAATTGTTCCGCATTGAAGGGTTTAATATCAAGCATAATTAGGTTGATGCAATGCTGGTTCCAAATCGAAAGCGAACCCCAGGTTGAGCTTACACTGCGTAGATTCTCCTTTGCTTGTGTTGGTTCTGAAGCTGCTGTTGGAAGTTGGATTGAATTCGTGTTCTGGCCAAGTAGCATCTGTGGAGATTGAATCGGATGAGTAGTGGTGGGGTTGCGTATGAGTTGCTGTGGGATTTTTGTAACCTAAGACAAGAATGAAGGCTTCAATCAAGTCTTAGATTGCGAGTGACGGATATAGAGAGGTGGATGAAAAGCATTATGATTAATAGGAGGAGTTGGGAGTTCATAAATTTAGCAATGTGGCAATCGATTGTTCCCAAATCTCGATTTTGAGTCCGAGAGTGTCGTCTCAAGGTTTCAGTTGAGTTAGGTTGTGGTTCATAGACATAGAGAGATGACTGATGACCAATTGGGACTATCACCTTCACGATTTAAGCCACACGGAATTGTTTTTTGTTTTCCGAATTGTCCTGGTGCAATTTTCAGCCCTTGAATAGTGTAGCATCGAATTGCATTGCCCAAATTTCGTCCATTCTTGGAGCATAAGTCTCGACTCTTGCACCTCCTATTTTGTCCAACAAGCTATCCCCAAACTCTTGTCTTGATCTTGCAACTCGTTGAAAAGCATGCACTTATTTTAGACCTTCGACTTCCCTGGTCGTCCAATTTCCCTTTAGAGTTTGCATGAATTCCAATTTTTTTACTAATATTAATGTCATAATGGCTCTTTATTTTATCAAAAAGTAATTAAGGTCAGAACTTTTTGCCACATGTTCGTCTCCCGTTGGTTTCAGCTTTAGAATGATTTTATATTTCTTTCCTTGAAATTTCATGTTGGCTTTGAAATCGTTGGAAGAGAGCGCTCTCTATGGTAGTAACTATTTTAGATGTTTTGTGTAGGATTTGAAGGATGCATTCTGGTTACCCCACCTTTTCCACAGGCTGCAAAACTGAGACTGGGAGCATTGAATTGCCCGTGGTTGCAGCTTGGGACCGGAAGCCCGCGAAAATGGCGAAGGAGTTTGGTACGCAATCCAGTTTCGGTACTGAGGACGAAAACAGAAAAAATAGGAGCCTCGAGTTGGGATGGACCTTGACTGTCGCGAAATGGGGACTTCCTTTGTCCACGTGCTTGTTCTTTGGATGCTATGTGGCTGTCCTTGCAGCTTTCCCAGTTGGTACTTTGCAGAGTTGGAAGAAGAATCTCTTACTGAAGATGGCGGACACACCGTTTGGTTTGGGTGGTAAGCATTGCCTTGTGCATATTTTCCTCTTCTCCAATTACCAGTGAATTAGGAGACATGGTTGATTGCTCATATGCTCCTTCGTACACATATAAATTGGTTCACGCACTTTGGTTTGAATAGTGCAAATTGATTTGTTAATCAGGAGTTAAAGTAGTGTCATCCTGACCTGTTTTGCAGTGTAAATCACTGCCGATGTAATCAGGAGCTAAAGTAGTCGACTGCAGACTACTTAGCTCCTGATTACATAGGCCATCCATCCAATCTTTATAAATATTCTGATATCGTGATATCTTTTGAATTCGTTCCTTGCAGGAGGTATGCTCCTACTTTTTGCTGCACCGTTGCTTGTACTCGCACTTTTAGCGATCATTAGTCTGGAGGTCTCCCCTCGAACGTCAGCTTTCACGTAAGGTTACATTCTCCATAGAATGATATACTATTGAGATTGCTTTCCCAGTCCGTGAGTATATTTATCAATCGTGAGGCTATCGACTGTGTTACCTTCTTAGTCTCGTCTCGTATATTAATTTCGGATTGATTGATTATAGTTTCAGAATGAAAAGATGTGGGCCATACGTGAATGTGCAGCAAGCAGAAGGTGAAAGGTAGAGCTAGCTGGCAAAAACTTCCTGTTGTCACAGGAGGTCGGATGGGCATTGTAACTGCTGCTGAGATGCTTTGGATCATTTTGTTCCTGGTCATGTTTTGTTGGATGATGGCAAACTATTTGATTCGGGATTTAAAAGCTTTTGAGACCATGAAGTTGAAACCCTCCGAGACGATGTAAGTCCCCTATCTGGCTATCTGTAATATTGAAATACATGGGTTGCTCAGTGTCCTTGTTCTTATACTGCGGATTAGTGTGATCTTGACAAGTAAATAGTGTCTAGAAGATCAGCGGAAGTTTCAATTTTTGGATCTGATTGTCTTTGGATTTTCTATGACAGGTGGGGTAAGGAGCTGAAGAAAATTGGGTTGCATTTGGGTTTCATTGGCGTAGTATGTTTGAACCTATTATTCCTACCTGTTTCTCGGGGATCTGTTCTTCTTCGGGCCATAGACATTCCATTTGAGCATGCAGTCAAGTACCATATGTGGTTGGGTCACTTCATGATGACCTTATTCACGCTCCATGGCCTCTCCTACATCATTGCATGGTATTCCGAAGACCGTCTGTTCAAAGTAAGTTCTAATAAGAGGCTTTTTTCCAGATATTAGCAGGGTTTTCAGAAAATTGAAATTTTCACTCATTTTCGGTTATCTTTTATGAATAGTTGTGCAATGTGAAAATGGCAATTCCGTAGGTCAATTGCAATTTTGGAAAGACATCGTCATTTACTTCACTGAATATGTTGAAGGGTGAGAATTTGTATTCTAAATCTAAATAATTTAGAGAGTGACATAGGTACATATCACCTTGCAAGTAGGTACAAGCAAGCGACCGTTAGGGTGTCCTGTCCATTAATTGTGTTGTGATTATCTTGCCTTCCCTATAATCAATCTCCCTATGATGTCTAATACGGAGTAATCCTTGAAATAATCTAAATTTTCATTGATAACCATGCTAATGTGCGTTTGTTCAAAGCATTTCATTCTGGCTCAAATCTGGTCATACCAAGTGTATCTCTTAACCGAAATATAAAGGTATTCTATCTATCTCTTACTTTAATATGCTGGATGTTCGCAGATATTTGATTGGGCACCCCACAAGGTTGCAAATCTTGCTGGAGTTATAGCCTTGACGGCTGGCATTACAATGTGGATTACATCTATTGGATGGGTTCGAAAGAAATACTTCGAAACTTTCTATTGGTTCCACCATCTCTACGTGGTATTTGTATTGTTTATGGCATTTCATGTTGGAGATGTGCTCTTCAATATCACATTCTGTGGAATATTTTTCTTTGTCTTCGATCGCTTTCTGCGCTTCTGCCAATCGAGAAGTAGTGTTGGAGTTCTTTCAACCAAGTTGCTACCTTGCGGGACTTTTGAGCTGACATTAGCCAAGCCGCCTGGTACATCAGCACCTCCTTTTTCTCTTGCTGTTTCCCTTCCTGGTGTGTGTTATCAGTGTACGCTTTGCTGTGTGTTTCTTTGTTTGAAGCCAAGTGCGAAAATGTCTGTGGTCTGGAACTCTTACGGTAGTTTAGAGAAGATAAAAAATATCACTAAGGGTTAGTTGAGCTTACAACTATCCGGACCCTTCTCAGTGTACTTTACTCAATTGATTCTTTATTCTTTAAACATGGAAACTCGATTTGAAATGAATTAGTTGAAATAATTATTTGTAAATCACGTTGTTAATCTGGAAATCCAAGTTCTCACACTAAGATTGCATTGTGCAGGTTTAAAATATCATGCACTAAGTTACATATATCTCAATGTTCCTGGAGTTTCCAAATTACAATGGCACCCATTTAGTGTGTCCTCCAGTCCTTATGATGGAGATAACTGGCTCAAGGTCTTGATAAAACCTTCCTACGGAGGATGGACTCATCAATTACAAGATCTGGTCTCGACAGTTATAAAAACAGGGCGATGCCCTTCAAATATTAGTGCCGCTGTTGAAGGTCCATATGGTCATGAATCTGACTTTTATCTTCAGTAAGTTCAAAGCCTTTGCCTTCTTCAAGCCATCTAACTTGAAACCTTAACGAAGGGCTTTGAATTGCACAATCATTTGTTCTGATGGTACTGCCAAATGTGGGAATTATCCTGTTCATTCGTTATCTAGTCCTCTGCTTTTCGCGGTGGACATGTACCTCATACCTAGATAGCTTTCTTGAATGTAATTTGGCTTGACCTTGCCTGCGGGGATTGAAAGGCAAGTTTGATTGACAGGAACATTCTGTGTTCTACCCAGGAACACAGTATGTCTGTAAACTTAATGCGACCTTGGTGTATAATTGGATCATGTCGATCGAAACTGATGATGAATTGGTTTGCTCTATAGACACGAGACGCTTATACTGGTGGCAGGAGGAATTGGCATCTCGCCTTTTGTGGCGCTTCTACGCGAGTTGCTTCAGCGATGTCAACGAGGGCAACCCAATCTTCCATCGAGTGTACACCTGATTTGGGCAGTACAAAAATCAGAGGAGCTTCAACTCCTTGATTTGGTACCCGCATCTTCCATCTGTCCTGATTACAAATTGAAGTTAAACCTCCAAGTCCGTGCCTTTGTTACCCGTGAGACTTCACCTCTTAGCTTAGAGCGTGATCCTGAAACACAAGAGTTGCATCAACCAGACGACTTCAAGAGATCCCCTATTCTAGTCAGTTTGAATAACGCTGAAGCTTTTAAACATCCTATGTCAAATATATCGGGTGCTGGAAGTAATCTGTGGATTACTGCATGTTTCCTTGCTTCATTTCTAGGATATATCACTGTTTTCCTCGTGATCGATCTTATCATAGGGCAGCCATTTGAACAAGTGGAAGAAGGGAACCCTAGTGAAGGTATATCACAGTGGGTGAAGGGCCTGATTAATGTGATCAGTATGGTTCTGGGAGTAGTGATATTCGGGGGTTTCGTCGCATCACTGTGGAACTTCTTGGGGAGATTACATCCGACTACGTCAGGGGTTGCTGAAGAGAGCACTCATCTTTTGTCTACTTCAGATAATGATGGAACAGTGTATGCCAACGAGAGTGCAGATCGACTGGTGCATCCATCCAATACTCATTTTGGACATAGGCCTAATGTGAGAGGTAAGTAAGATTTTCCCTCATCTGTCTGAATCTATTTCGATGGAGACATCAATTGTATGTTTGGGATAGTCTCTCTGAATATTCTCTATCCTAAGAAGATGTCAGTGTCGTAATCTGTGCAAATGTCTCAATTTTCAGAATTGTAAACCCTAGAAATAGTCAGTTAATTCTAAAGGTCAGGCAATATACACGGATGGTTTGTGTTGCAGTCATTGACTTCTGAATGGTGTCATGCATTTGCAGACCTTTTTGATGGTTACGCCAAGCTACAAAGACCTGGTGCAAACGCAGGGGTTTTAGTCTGTGGTCCCGAAAGTCTTCTGACCAGCGTTGCAGAAACATGCCGAGCTTTCAACACAGTCAACTACGACCTGAACAGAGTGGCGTTTAGCTACCATTCTGTTAGTTTTGACCTCTAGTGCTGCACCCCTTGCCCTTGTAAAGTGTTACCCCGGGGCCATGTGCAGACCACATTTACCCATTAGGTTTAGAAATTCACCTGCTAATTCTAAAGCAGGTAGCGAAAAGGGTAACTCTTTTCTTTTCACTCATTTATATCAGTTCAGCAGTAGCTGGCAGTGATTTAGACGTGTAATTATTAGACTAGATTCTGTATAGCAATATTCAACTAAGCTGATTGTTGCCAAGGGTCAAACGATTGAGGCAAGATACTTTGCCTCTATTATTAGTGGTTAAAAAGTTAACAAATAGGATTCCGAGGTTAGAGAAACTAACTTCTGTAGGCGTTGCAATTTTATTCTAAGTTGGAAAGAAATTGGGAAGCTTGACATCTACTTGCATGTTGATTTGCACATAGCAAATCAACAAAATTAACTAAAAAGTTTGAGCGTTTGAATGTCTGACTCAGCTTTGATGGGATCAGTTTTCAAGGAACCTTGAAGATAGAATCTCCAATACTTATCTAGCAACCAATTTTTTTGATGTCATTCTCTTAGTCTACAAGGGATGCAATGATCAAACAAAAATTTGTACTCAATCACAATATATTTACACTGGAAAAATTAGATATTGGTGCTGTAGAAAAAATGATTAGAATTTTTTTGGTGTATTCTACAACCTATGATGTGACTGAAAATTGGTATTTTGTCAAAACATAGTATATTGAACATGAGAATGAAAGATTGGAGTGGGGTGACTACAAGCCAGGTTGAAAGACCTAACCAAATGTTCACTGTAGGTAGGCATCAAAGGCAGCGCTGCAGGCTAGCACATCCACATCCTTACCACAATACACAACGCAATCAAGTTTCATGCTTTTATGCAATGTGAAGGATTGAACTCGAGCTCAGAATCATGAACGGGTGAAGAATTAGACAAAATCAGCAAAGATCAGCATGCACTCAACCAAATCCTCCTGAACTACGGTTTATAAGAGAATACCAGAGCCATCTACAAAGGAACCCTATTAAGCAATCACGATAGTTACTCTCATCGTCAACTATTTCATAAGAATGTAAACGAAATACAAGAGATCCCACATGTTACAAAACTGGGATGCAATGCTAAACAGTCATTAAATATTGTAAACTATTCTGATTGGATATACTTAGTATGAAAATTAAGCCGCTGCGATCCCTAAGACTTATGTGCCAATAGGCTCCCATACTTGCCCCAAGTATCTAAGACTAACACTCAAACGTCGAAATAATTTAATTCTTAGGTACCACTTGGAATTCTCCGCAACTCATGATGACTGTGGAGATGACATGTGGTAAATCATTCAAGTTATAATTATTCTCTGCCGGAACTGGGGTCAAAACGGGACATGGAGAATGAACTTGCAAAGTTACTACTGTAACGAGAACATACAGCTCTCTAGAATCCCGACAGCTTGGTCGATTTCTTGGTAGGAGATAACGAGGGGAGGCGCAAGGCGAACAATATCACCCTTACCGGCTGTGAGAATGAGGAGTCCTGCCTTGAGAGCAGCAGCTACAAGGGGTGACGCAGGAACATCAAGTTGAATGCCCACCAGAAGCCCCTCCCCTCGCACTTCCTTCACGTGAGGATTCTTGCCCAGTTTCTCCCGGAGCTGCGACTGGAGGTAGGCACCTTTCTGTGATACACTCTCTAAAAAGCCTGGCGCCTGCACACGATGGGATCATCAAGTGAGGATTTTTGTCCAGCCAACACTGAATTATCCTCCTAGGGTTTCGCAATGCTGAGCACAACTGTAGAAGGAAATTATGAGTGAACATAAAATCTGTGGAAACCTGATGGAGCCAAGATCATACCTGGATGCGGTCCAGAACAGCCAGTGCTGCATGGCACACAAGAGGACCTCCCGCAAACGTGCTCCCGTGATCTCCAGCTGCAATGCTAGAAGCTACTCTCTCTGTTACGAGAACAGCTCCAATAGGTAGTCCACCAGCCAAAGGTTTTGCTAATGTCATGATGTCGGGTTTCACATCATAGGCCTCATGAGCCCAAAGGCGACCAGTACGACCAAGCCCACATTGTATCTGACATGCACCAAACTCCAATGTTAACCAGGTGACTCTATAATCTCCCCTAATCCATGAGTCAATCCTACAATCCCAAAATATTGTGAACATGCAATGAGGGAGAGCTAGTGATCGATAACGACCACTTACCCAAGAACCGATGCTCACAAGCATTGATCCAGTGTCATGCTCTGGAGCCTGGTATGAAAATTCTACATGAACTATCTCATAAACTAATGACCTCAACTACATGTAATTCTGCTTAAGTTTCAGAAAGTTAGCAGGCAGTTCCAATTAGCAAACGCAGGAGTGAATAATTTCATGCACACCCTAGGAATACCTCATCAAAAATAAGAATTGTGTCCGTTTCATCACAAATCTCTCGCAGTCCTTTGAGAAAGGCAGCGGAGGCAGAATTTATTCCTCCTTCACCCTGCAATGGTTCAACAAATACAGCCGCAGTCCGACCAGCAACAACTACTTGTTTAACAGCTTCCAGGTCTCCAAAAGTCAAGAAATGAGCGCCTGCAGTTCAATAAAGACTTCAGAACTACGAAAAAGGATTCAAGAATTGCTTCGCACCCAAGCAATCCAGACAGATGTCACATATCCTCATTATTTTTGTGACTAAAAGATACAGGTGCCACATATGAAAGCAATTCAGCATGTAAGGAAATAATTATCAACGTGTACTGCTTAGATATTGTAAGAGGACTAACGAGGCATACCTGGCACTAATGGTTCGAAAGGAGTCCTATATTGCACTTTGCTTGTAAGAGAAAGTGCTCCAAGCGTCCGCCCGTGAAAACCATTGGTGAAGGCTATAAACTCTGTGGCTCCTTGTGAGCTTCCGCCGCTCTTTTTTGCCAACGCATGATGGTACTTCCGTGAAAATTTCATTGCTGCTTCATTAGCTTCAGTGCCCGAGTTGGCCATGAAAACCCGGTCCGCGAAAGACGATCCGACGAGACGCTCAGCTAGTTTCACCTGAGAAAACCATCAAATCTTGTAACCATAAAGGCAGGATCTCGAAACTCATATGAGTTCCTTGGGAAAAAATGGACTTGGTGTCATATGACATGCTATTTATCTTTCACAGTCCGAGCTAGATCATCTACACGATGATCTAACAACTTCATCCTCAGGTGATAATCTAAAATAATTACAGATCTGATCGCGTCTCTAAATACCAATCCCTGTTACCAGCAGCAACTCACCTGTTCATACAAAAGGATATACGAATTAATTAACACAAGAGGTGCTATCCAGACTTGGATAAATGTCTATTGTCACTGATGTTTTTGAATGGAATACTATTGTCTGATGTCACTCATTGTGGCTACAACCTCCCACTTTAAATCTGTACAGGAAATTCATACATAATGAGAAATTTGATCTTACCAAACTTATCCCTCGTACAGCTTTCCACAGCTCTATACATCTCCAAAAATCACATTCCTATATGTGTTAAAATTCTTATATTAACACAAAAGGTATCCTGTACCTCATAGGATTAACTAGTGCAAAGTCACTTAGGGTGTTTACCTGTGGTACGGTATGAAAGAGGTTGCTGACGTGAGCGAGCTTCCCTGCCTGTTCAGTAACTGCTTGAACCCAGGCCGGGTCCCCATGTCCAAGAGCATTCACTGCGATTCCTGCTGTCAAATCCAAATACTCCTTGTTTTCGGTGTCATACAATTTGCAACCCTCTCCTCTGACAAACACCACAGGTGACCGGGCATATGTTTGCACAAAAAGCCGGGACTCTGCCCCAATGATATCCTGTCAGAAAGCGAGCATTTCCTTTTATTTAACACATTGTTTCATAGACAGATAAGATGAAGTAAACACCGACATCATAATACACACAACACGTGATTTTAGATTGGCTCATCTTTAGGGTTGATTTGTCCGGATAAGCTTGGATGACGAGACATTAGACCATGCTTTAAGAATCAAGCAATGTGGTTGGTCAAACGTTGGAGAGTTGTCCTTAAAAACTTTACACTATTACACTTTGTCTTGACGGCTACGACGAAACTATCTTAACAACGCATGATAAAATGACGTAGTTGCTTACATGGCGATACTATTTGTGGGTGATCTTCTCTGTTTGACCATTTTGTAGAATGGTACAAATATCATCAGACCAAAAAGTGGTCAAATGGACGAGCACTACCGGTAGTCCTCAACTAACCTATTTATTTTATAATCTCTTGCCAGCTTGTCACATGATCACCAAATAGTGGTGTCTTGGCCACAACTTTTTGCTTGTCCTCAAACCCTTACCCGAAGAAGTGGAAACCAGCCCACGGTATTATGCAAGTACAATTAAGGAAATTAAAAATAAATAAATTCTGGAGAAAACTGAGGCCTTCACAGTGTTGGACCAAAACATGTAGAGACCTATATTCGGCACACTAGTTACATAGTTACATCATACATCCAGAGAAACAAATAGCACTACAAAGCTCCTCCAGTCCTGGAAATTTAATTCAACGAGTGGTGGAAGGCTTGTACTCATCAGAAGTAGAAAGCCAACAACGAAGCTTATCCCCTTAGCTCCTGAATTCTTTCTTGAATTTTTGCATATTTTTGCTTAATCTTTATAAATATACATTATAAAACTCAATTTCATCAAATTCATGATATAGAAAGTGCCCTCAACCCTCTCTGTTCATCATCCAGAATTGGAACGTCGGAGCGCTAAGGGGCTTAAATAGCATTCTCAAGTGAACTGAATACTTACCGCAGCCTGAAGCTCCGCAGGATTTGCACTCCAAGTGGTGGGAGCTGGGAACACGCACCCAAAGAATAGATCAGAAAGTCACCTCCAATGGTGAACGGTATCTTCAACTTCACAGCCTAACCAGAGAATTAGCGAAGCAAGGTAAAAGGATACTAAATTGTACGGCACAGCAACATACCTGTCTTTTCCGCTGGTTCTGCAATGCATCGAGTCAAAGACGGAAATCTTCCATGAGAAGCCGACAACTTCGGAAGAAGACAACCTGCAGAGGAGAAGCAAGCGGAGGAAGATAGAGTCCGCGTGATTGGAGCACTGCAAAGAACCGTCGAAGAGATATTCGATACTACAGCCGTGGCGTCCATAGCTACCGCCTGCAAATTCAGGGTTTAGGGTTTAACTCGGATCCTACAAAGACACACCAGATTGGCCATTCTCGGAACAGAAAGCAGAAGTCTACGTACCTTCAGACGCGATATTAGTAGCTAAGGCAGGGAACCATCCATTTTCAGTGGGTTGAAAAGTCACCCACGGACAATGCCAGTGTCATTCAAACACAAGCATTTAAACACACGACTTGTAACAATATGTTTAAATGACTTCTACGTTCTATCTATGCTCCCGTGCTTCCGTGAGATAAATTGTCGATGCAATACTCACGGTTCAACGGTATTCAGACTTGTGATTATGACCCTACTACTTCAATCTTCAACACCTCAAAACCTCTTCAAAGAGTATCCAAATAACACATATTTGAGTGCGCTGGAATCCTCTCCAAAATGCGGACAAACTCCACTCAAAAGAGCTGAAATCCACCGATATGTATAACTACCTCAAAACTAAAAATACAGGTGACACTTATGCATCCCTAATTCGAGCTTCTGAACAGGATTCAAAAAATGGCTTAAATCCCCCATTCTTTCGGCAAACCCCTTCTCCGTGGAAGAATTCAAAAAAAGCAAAGCGAACTGAACTGAACAATGCGATTGCAACAGAAGTAACTTAACATTCGGTTGCGTACCTTGAAGGCCGAAGTACGGGCAACACTCAGAGCGTACTCCACGCTTGATGGATCTTGAAGCAACTGATCCGGCGCAGCTGTTGAATTAATAAGTTCCGGAAACTGCAGAGAGACCAGGTTTATAAAGAATTTTGCATGAAGAATTTTAAAGTTGGCGTGACGGCCACGCAAATTCCGAATTCCAAATCCAGGAATGAGGTGCCCGCCGCACGCACACAGTAAGCAGCGACTGTTGTCGCAGGATGGAGCTGCCGCAGCCCAGCCAGATGCGACAGCCACTGCCTTCCGTCACTACAGTACTGAGTAAGTCATTCTCATCGCGAATACCGACCAACGTTCATCCAACACATTCATCAAAAAGACCATCCACAAAATTCATCCAAGAGTCCATCCATACCATTCATCCCAACCTGGGAGTGCTTGTTCTTATCGCAGAGGTGGAGGATAAGTCACAAGGCTAGGGAGCTTCATGGGAATGAGCGCTTGCGGTTAGAGGACAGGAGCCTCAGTTATGGGTGCTTGCACCATGTCCTAGTTGTGCACACTATTCTAGTTGTTTCTCTCCATTAAAATACTATAAGATATTTCAAAAAAATATATATTTGACATGCACTACATTAGTATATAGAACAGAGGTCTTGGGCCACCAAGCTACAATAGGACATTGGATTCTACAAAGTTAGGATCACCCAAATTGAAGCGAGTAGTAGAAGTAACAAAGGAGAAGTAAAGGCTTATTGCACGCTTTTCAAGGTGTACACATTGAAAATAGTTCACGGTTGTAGAAAATCTACTAATTCAACTTTGATATCTTATATTGAACTTTTGCATATTATATAATGAAATATGGTTCTTAAATTTCACCCAATTTTATTACAATTTGTTTTTGTATGACTAAAAAATGAGAGGTTTCAGACACTCAATAATTCTTGTTATATAAATTTGCTTGATTTAAGGTCCATATACTAGTATCATATGTGTTGTTGCCACAAATAATAAAATAAAAGTAAAATAATTTTGCATTTTTTAATTCATAAAAATTTTGAAACTCAATATCTTTTCTACTACTAGTTGGAACATCTACAAAAACAAATTCATGCATCCCTCTTCATAGAAAACCGTTTCCGATGGTATCAAAAATGTGACTAAGAGATTCCACTGTAACAAAATAAATAAACAAACAATCAACAATGTGACTAAAGGTATAGACTAATGTGCCTTGTGCCATTGCCACATCCAAAATAAAAATAATTTTTTTTTTCACTTGTTCATTCATTAAAACTTTGAAATTCAATACCTTTCACATAATATTGCGAGAGGTTATATTCAAGGTTTGAATAGAAAGCTTTATGCACAAAAAAGAGCAAAGGGCTTTGTCTTGTGGTGTTTGGACATGGAATGTGAAAGTAATGTGTTTCCAAAATAAAGGTAATTCAATTCAATTCAACTTTTGAATTCAAAAGAACTTTGAAATTCAATAACTTTCACACAATATTGCAAGAGGTTGTATTCTAGGTTTGAATAGAAAGCTTTATGCACAAAGAATTGCAAGTGGCTTTGTTTCATGGTGTTTGGACAAGGAATGTGAAAATTATGTGTTTCCAAAATAAAGGAAATTCAATTCAATTTTTGAATTCAAAAAAACTTTGAAATTCAATAACTTTTATACCATAGGTCCAAATGCCACAAAACAAAGTCCATGCATCTTTCATTGCCAAGAACTTTCCAATGGTCTAAGAATGCCACTAGATGCCTCATACTTTCTTACATCTCAATGTAACAAACAAACAAAACAAACAACCTAATTTAAAATATACTAGTGACTATGCTTTCTGCCACTACCATGGTTAAAATAAAAATAAAAATAATTTTCTAATTTTCTAATTTATAAAAACTTCAAAATTCAATAACTTTCATGTCATATATCTAAATACCATAAAATCAAGCCTATGCACCCCTCCTTGCAAAGAGCTTTCTCCATGGTATGAAGAACATGATTGGGGGATGCACAATCCAAGATATCTCACCGTAATATATAAACAAAACTAAGCAAAAAAACAAAAACCTAACTTAAGGTATGGATGGGGAGTAGTTTGGTGCTTGTATGTGCTTTTGGAACTAAGCTGTCCTACTTTAGAACTTGGTGCCAAAAATTTCTCTTTTCTACTAAATGTACTTTGATTTATGAAGCATGGGGGCTAAAAAAATCATGCACTACAAGACATTTTGTGAATTCTCTACTTTTCATGCTCATTTAAAAAAATAGCATGTGTTGTGTCAATTAATACTTTACTTGGATGAATTTTGATAGTGAATATCTTTACAGTTTTGGATAGAGTGCTCTACTAATTCAACATGTGTTCTCTTCTATTTGCTAAAAAGAAAGAACTTCATCCGCTACATCCAAATTCCAATCCCGTGGCATCCAAATCCAAATGGTTGGTTAAGTTAGTTAGTTTCCGAGTGAGACCTAAACAGAGGCGAGAACTCAAAGAACGCCACGTACTCACCCGAATCCACCTACCCATCAGAAACGTGACCAAAAGCCAATGAAAAGGACCCAACGCACGCAAGTCACGCCACTCTTATAATATACAGTTGAAACTTTCAAAGAACTTAAATTTCAAATAAAAGGAAAGGAACTAACTTAACGCCTCGTAGACTACGTCGCCTCCTTGGAACGAAGGAAGCGCCTCCCCACGCCTTGGAAGAGTCGCTGTCTCGGCTTCTACATTCCCCATCTCCCGGACAACAGATCCCCTCACTCTTCGATATATATAAATCCTCCGCGCGCATGCGCCGTTACAATCTCTTCGTCACCAAATTCATCTTCATCGATTGCATTCCGGTGAGTGAGTTTGTGTGTACACTACTTCACAATCTATGTCGTGAATTTGGAGCGTTTGAGTTTTTTCATTAATTATTCTTTTCGCTGCGGTACTTTTGACCCAACCGATGTCGTGTATTCTGACTTTTGTTTTTAGGGTCGAACGTTCAAGTTTGTTCATTCTGTTGCTGGATGTTGTGCAAAGCTATTTGATTAGAGTCGTTAGTTTGGCGCACGTTAGCCACGTGCGGAGGTTTGGTAAGTGGCTTTCGTGGAGTGGTTTGATTTGATTTTTATTATTGAAAAGAATTTGGAGTTCGGTAAATTGGTTGCCGTGCTTTGTGGATGGTTTGTTTCGGTGCTTTATGGCAGTTTTGGGTTCCGGATTCTCGTCTCAGTAGTTTCTTTCGTGAGATTCAGTGTTGGAAATTGGAGTTTCCTAGAATTGGAGTTTTAAATTGAAGTTTGTAGGGGAACGTGCAGGCGTATATGAGTATCAACAGGAGTTTCCTAGAACAAGAAGCTCCGTCTGATAGTTTATAGTTCAAATTTGAGCATAGTCTTGAGGATTGTTTCGATGTTCTGACTGGTAGTTTGATTTCGCCTTCTAGGGTTTCGTCACAGTATACTTCTGTTAATACACTGGGTTGCTTTTGATCACTTCTTGATTCTGCAGTAACGTCAAGTAGTGACTCTTGAATAGAAATCTCTCGACGAACGAGTATTTTGGTACAAGATTTAGCTTTGGGGGCCGCGAATCAGGTTTGAAGTTGCAGTTGATAGACAAAATCTTAAACAAGCATTAATCATAGGTTACTATCCACTTTAGTCTTAATTAATGTTGGTCAGCTGTAATTTGAAGCTCCTATTCGGAGGCATCTTTTGCGTGTGAAACTTCGCTTTGGGGGTTAACCCCTAGGGGACTCATGTTTTTTTAGTTGGTCAAATATGGGGTCTTTCTTTCGTCCAATTTCTGGAATTTGACGGACTCATGCACTGTCCTTCACTTGGTCAGTACACATTGGAAATTCGGCGCTCTCTGAATTATATGATCAACCAATGTGAAGACTTTCAAACCATGAATCCTCGGTCCTTTTGAGATTAATGCTTTACGACAAAAAGTATCGCTGATGGTCATGCCTGTTTGTTTGCTGCAGATCAGCAAAGTTAATGCTTCCGAGACAGTTCGTGAGGAGGGTTTGCCCGTGTTACTGTAAAGAATCTTTATTATGGGGGTTGAAAATGGCGTGTCGAAGGTGAATGACATCTCAGTGAAGCCTTCGGAGGTCTCCCCGCTTCTCCCGTTAGGCAACGTGGAGACGCGGCCCTTGTCTTCCTCCTGCAAGACCTTCTTCAACATCGTGATCACGGTCGTGGGCGCAGGGGTCTTAGGCTTGCCTTACGTATTCAAGCAGTCAGGATGGGTGCAGGGACTGTTCATTCTGTCAGGGGCTTCTGCGGCGATGTACTACTGCATGATGCTCATGGTGTGGTGCCGTCGCCATCTGGAGACGGAGGGGATTGTGGACAGCATCGGCACGTATAGTGAGCTGGGGTTTCACACTCTTGGAAAGGCGGGCCAAATCTCGGTGGATACCATGGTCGTGCTCAGCCAGGGAGGCTTCTGTGTGGCGTACCTCATCTTCATCGGTGAGAATTTGGCTTCCGTGTTCGCCAGAGAGAAGTCGCACAGCCCGGAAGTGACGGTGGAGAGTGCACAGGTGCTACAGTTTCTGGGACTGGACTGGAAGACCAAGGAGGTGTATATCTGGATTGTCTTCCCTTTACAGGTGATCTTCTTTGTCAGGGCCTCAAACGTTGAGCTATGCGCAACCGCTGATGTCAGTCTGAATTTATCATAGTTGTTTTCTTTTCTAACGTACAGAAATAGATTATCGTTTTTCTTGCCCCTCCAAAGTGATGATGGAAGGAATCGTAGTTCAGAACAAGGGGCATCTCTATTGTTTAGCATAGGTGACATGTGAAGCACATGTAACTTTCATATGCTAATGCTGGGGATGTGTAATTTGAGAAGCGTGCATTTATTGAATGTCATAGCCAGTTATCTTATCAACTTGAGATACATGTATTCTATTGCTATAGGTACATGCTACCACCAATGCACAGTCCTAACACCTTCCCAATTTGTGCAGGTATTACTGGCATTCATTCGTTCGCTCACCCACCTAGCACCGTTTAGCATGTTTGCGGACATAGTGAACGTTTCCGCAATGGCAGTGGTAATGACAACCGAGTTTGCAGCCATCGCCACAGACCATGGAGAGCATGTGGTGGCGTCCACAGGGTGGGCGAATCTGCTGTTTTCGATTGGAGTGGCCATTTACGCTGTGGAAGGCATCTCCCTGGTGCTTCCTCTGGAGTCAGAATGCTTGGAACGGCCCAAGTTTGCACGTATCCTAGCTGTTGCAATGTGCGTCATCACCTTCCTGTACACTACATTTGGTCTTCTGGGGTACCTGGCATACGGCGAGTATACGAAAGACATCGTCACGTTGAACCTAGGAAACTCATGGCAGACAGTGGTTGTGAAGCTCGGTCTCTGCGCAGGTCTGATCTTTACATATCCTATGATGATGCACCCTGTTTACGAGGTAGCCGAGCGTCGCCTTTGGCAGGGTTGTCCCCCACGGCTTCTCAGGACCCTCATTGTTTTGTGCACGGCCTGGATTGCAGTCTCAGTTCCTCATTTTGGAGACTTTCTGGCCCTTGTGGGGAGCAGCGTTTGCTGCTTGCTTTCATTTGTGTTGCCAGGTTGGATGCACCTCCGCGTATTTGGAGACGATATGTCCAAGCTCTCACGAAGCATGGACTACTTTCTCATCATTGGCGGCCTCGTCTTTGGAATTCTCGGCACATTGTCTTCCCTGCACGACATTGGCTGGTGACTGACGGTGTGCTCATTTGAAATTTGTTGATTCTCCCTTCACAGCATTCATTTTGTAGGCCTCCAGAAAAAGCTCTTCATTAATCTTTCGCTCATAACCGAGTCGAGGATTTGAGTGAGGTATTGTAGCTCCTGTGACTGAGCTTTTTCTATTGAGAGTAGACTTAGATTTTTTAAATTGCTGTATCTTGAACGAAAGTACAGGTAGCTATTTTCGAGACCTTCCATGTATACTAGGGAGTGGAAACTCCCAATGTTGTTTGGAACATACTCCGAAATGCCAAGAGGGGGCGAGTTAGTATTAATTTTGTAATTTTCTCATAGTTTCGAGGTATTATATGTAATCAGTCAGAAGAGTGGGGCGTTACTTCGCGTAACCTAGTGGAGAACAGTAGGAAGTTTGAGTGGGATGATGTGCACTGAATCTGTGCGTGATCGATCTCCTCCTTCATATTTGGGACTTTGTTTGAGTCCATGTGAACAATCTCTCTTGTTGAATGGTGTGAGTGTACTCACTCAATATCTTGATCATCGTTTTAGAACTGCCGAACCCCTGAACTTGCACAAAACTACGATAGTATACGTTGCAATTTTGTTGCCTTCTCAAGCTTTCTTATGTTCAATTTGATGAAATTAAGGTAAATAATACATTTGTACCAAGATATAAGTAAAATTATGCAAAAGAAAATTAACAAAGTTAATGTTTTTTAGGGGAGGAAAATTAATGTGACTTGTTGACAAAAAAATTGTAACAAAAAATACTTGATAGCAAATGGTCAAATGACATTGGAGTTTGATTCAATGAATTTATTGGATTTTTGGTAGACCATCTCTACATTTTTTTTAAAGATTTATTTGTATAGTCCTAGAATTTTTTTTAAAAATGGAACACATTGTAAATGTTTTGCGACTGTCCTCATATTGAAGCATACTTGAATTCTCCATGCATAATATGTGGATGAATTTTGCGGATGGGGACTCATGAGAGGAAAAGACAACCTCTTTGGAGGCTAACAAATGTTATGTATAAACAACTACTTTGATGATAACAAGCACATAAGAAAATAAGCAAAAAAGGCAAAATAAGGCTCTAAATTTAAATATAGAATTGACTAGCTTAATGCATGTTGGTTAACAACTTAGAAGTTGTTAAAAATATTAATTAATTCCTAGAATTGAGTAGCCAACAATCTTTTGTTTCCTAACTCCTCAACCCTTGAACGACACGGGGCTTTGTAGAAATCATTTGTTTTGATACCATGTGCATTTTTTCCCACAAATTTTGGAGGATGAATAATTGCACTTTTATCAAAAAATGTCTATAGCATTGTTTATGGGTTAATCAATTTTGAAAAAAGTGTTAAAAAGTTTCAAGAGGCTTTTTTAAGCTTGTCCTTCATTTAAGCCTCTATCTTATGTACTTTCCAAAAAATGTTGAAAGGTTTTAGAGACCTAAGGCCTTCATCAACTTGGGTAACTTCTCTTTACCTTGTTAAAACTTCGTAGAAGTCAAACCTTCTTTTAATGATAGTTATATGCACCTATTATCACAAAGACTACTATAATATTTTGTGTAGTTATTTGAAACCTTAAAGTCAATCCTTTGTATTAGATATATGACTTCTTGAAGCCTTCTAGTAACCCTTTAGAATTTCTAGTGCCCTCTCAAGATTCCTACTTTTCTTTGAAGAAACTTCAAGATGTGATGATAGTGTATATTGAAGACAACATTGGTTGAACCTCAATCTTGCCAATATTAGTCTTGGAACATTCTATTGAAGTCTTATTTGACATTCTTATTTAATTCTTATTGAAGTGCACTGTGAGGCATTGCCATTTCTCCCAAATCTCAATTGATATCTTATTTAATCTAAGTCAATCAAAGCAATTGACTTTAATTTACAAAGTTCTTTGTCGATACCTTGCTTACTTCATTCCAACAATATTCTACTTTTGCACTTCTATATTCCCTACTAATATAGGTCTTTCTTTATTTTATTTTTAACTATATCTTACTTTTACATTCCTATATTATCCAAACCCTATTGTGTTTCATCTCTAGCTATATCTTACCTTCACACTTCTATAGTCCCTTCTAATTTCTTCCTTTGTTATTGTCTAATATATTTGTCCTTGACAAAAAATTCTAAAGGAATTTTTTGTCTTCCATATGAGTAGAAAATAGTATTTGAAATTTTGAATCAACTCACCTTTAATAATTCATTTACGAATTAAGTTGTACGAAGCAATAAAATGTGTTGATTTAGACACCATTTTCTACTACCACCTAAATACCAAAAGACTTTAGTTTTTATGTGGGAAGGGTTTTGATAAGCGAAACTTTTCATTTTAGGGTTTCAAGCATTCTATTTTTTCTTATTTAGTGACTTTTAGGTTTTCTTCTTTTTAATGGCTTCCATATTCTCCTTTTTTTTTTGTTGTACAACTTTTCTTGTCTTGAATTGGTTCTTGCCATTTTTATAATCTTTTTGTGATTATACTTCGTTACTTTAATTATCAAATTGATGATTATTATTCTACAATTTTCAATTTGAAAATGTCTTTTTTTGTAGTTTCTTATAGAATTTTGAAATTTTCAAAAAATTAGGCAATACTGATGAAATTTTCTATAACATTTGAGACATTCCACTTGTAATATTTCAAACATTCCAAAAATATTTAATTTATGTTTGAATCTACCTTTTATATAGAGTAAAGCTAGGAGTGATGAAAAGTCTTGTAGAAACCTTTCAATATTGATAGAGAATCCCTTGTAGAAAGCAATTACTTATCAAATACTCTTGTTGGTTATAAGCAAGCTGATAAGAAATACCTCAAAAGATATAATTGAACTTTATTTGATCAATTCTATATAATTTTCTGCAAACTGTAATTGCACATAATTTTGCTTGAAAAACGTGTATATTGTTATATTTTCATTATTTATAAATATTGTAGATCTTATAGATATTAGAAATGGATATTATTGTAAGATGCATGTATCACTTTGTCTCTTTAATTTCCTTCATCCAGTTTACTTCCAAAATTATTGTTGTACTAAATTTCATTTTTTTTTGGAGATAAGTCTTTTTTCTAAAGTACTCTAAATTGAATCAATTAATTTTTAAATGCATTAATAGTACATTGAATAACAACTTCAAGAAACATCATCCATGTATGCCCTAAGTGATTTAACATCCATATTTTTATGATAAAAAGAGTGCATTAAACCAATATTTTGTCAAATTATCTTTTTTTGAATTATAACCATACAAATTCAAGCTAAATATGTTAGAGATCACATAAGTAAAAAAAACACAACAATATTACTTTTAGATTGAAAGATTATAATGTTTGATCATGAAGGTCTTAAAACTATGAAAGTAATTCAAAGTCTTTCAATCCTCTTTTCACATGTCAAATCTATAGAATTGGTCACCAAAAAAATATGTGGTTAAAGGATATAACCTGCATAACCCCAATCAATTGTAGGTGGGCATTCCAAAAACCACCACTTTTTGCTACTGAGTCTATTTGCTATTCTTAGACTGGTTAGATTTTCATATGTTCTTGTTGGCAAGTGAAAGGGTTCCAATACACTAAAGAACGTGGCATTTGGATATTGTATGCAAAAGTTATCAAAGAACAAAGTTTGGTTCTAAAAGCGTTTCTTCCACATGATAGGTACAAAACTGACTTTAGATGGCAGTTTAAGGTTAGTGGCACATTTGGGTGTACCTACCTTATGGCTTCTCAAAACCTCTTCTACAATTATCAATAGGCTCCTTTATGAGATGCTTATGCTCCCCTTGAAGGAGGAACTGTGGAAGATTATCACCTCTATTCCTCCGGTATCAATCCTCCACTGTCACTTCATTTCATGCTTCAAATGTTGGGTCACTCTCCTCTTTCTTTTAATTTTTTAAATTCTATTTTATATGATCAGACCAGCTCAGCGACATGGCCTTTTGTTCTCTTTCTTTTTAACTCGTCGTGCTTGGTTACCGTTGTAGAATGTTCTAGCTTTTTTAAATCATCAGGAACCTGTTAACGTTTCTCAATGTTGACCTGAGAGATTATAGCTTGAATGCATATTTTTTCAAAAAAGAGTTCACAAGAACACAGAAGTTGTTAGCTAGAACGCAGTCCAGGAAAAATAAGTCTCAAATATTGCAGCATTCTTCGTAATCGTGTTCCTCGTGTTTTTCAATGAAGTCGATAGCAGAAGCGCACTCCGAGAATTGAACCTGAAATTCTCCGGCGTTCTTAATTAATCTTTTTGTTTTCCTCAGCTGTTGATTTGAAAGATTACAGCTCGAATGCACAGTTTTCAAAGGAGAATTGGGCAAGCGCGCGACAGTCTTTTGCCAAAACAAGGTTAAAACGAATTGAAATTCAAACTTTGCAGTGTTCTTCGTAATCGTGTTCCTCAAAGTTCATATGTGAGATTACAGTTTGAGCGTATTGTTTTTCCATGAAATCAACAGCAAAACGCAGTTTAAAAAACTGAATCTGAAATATCCCAGCGTCCTTGGCAATCTTTTGAATTATTCCCCGATCATTGTTGATTTCACTTCAGAGAGTACAGTGCGAGTTCAAAGGAGAGTTGACAAGAACGCAAGAGTCGTTAGCCAATAATTATTCCAAAATAATCGAATCTGAATTATTCCAGCGTTCTTGGTAATCTTTGTCCTCATGGTGTCTGTGCATGGATGCCTTGGAGGAGGAATTCTCAGGAGAATAAATCATGTGTTACACTAGAAGCAAATTCTGTACTGCTACAATAAAATAAGCAGAGGTCATTGTTGGATGCTCTTCCAAACCCTAAATGTATAACGTTCACATGAATTGGTTTCTTTTGTAAGACAGCATTCTCAATTGACTGTAATAACGGTGCGGTTCGTGTCCAGTGCTGACAAAATGGATCTTGTAGGTGAACTATTTGAGAGCATTGCCACTGTTGACGAGTTTGTAATTAACACCTAAAGTCCCAAGGTCATTTTTCTGTCAAAAACCACTCAAAACTGCCATTTTTGCTGCATTCACCCAAGAAAACAAAAAAAATCATTTGTTTTTAGAATCTAACATAGGATCTTGTACTTCACTTGTCTAAGCTCATGTGGTAAAATTTTCATGAAGTTTGACCATATATGTATAGTTTGACTACCAATTGTGGAATTTTTTTGTACTACAAACTTTGAATTAAAAAAAATTTATGTTGAAGAATTGAGTTGAAAGTTTGGGAAATTTTTAAAAAAAAAAAAACACTTCATTTTCATTCTTTAAAAAAATGCTAAGTAGAAGTAGGTCCAAGATAGGGAAAAAACTAAATTGTTAATAACTCCAAGATGGGATTGAAAGACAATAATTCCAATGGTGAGATTGTTTTAGCAAGCAAACACAACATTCTCAAAAAAGAATTATGAAAAATTGTGAAAATTGCATTTAGAAATGAATCCTATAAGTTATTTTTTCAAGAAAATGCTGAAATTGCCTGAAAAACAAGATTGTCCCTAACTTTCTCATTATTAGTCCAAATAGAACAAATCAAAGCTTCAAATGTAGACAAGAATAAAACATCTTAGGGGAAAAAAAAAATTAAAATTTATTTTGATTTTTTGCAATTTTTTTGGTGCTGCCCGCCGAGTTCAATTTCAAGCTTTTTGTGGTATAACTTTCGCTCCAGGGCACCAATTGAAATAAAATTTTTATTCCCACATAGATAATCAATTTTTCTATCTTACAAGAAAGTTTCAAAACAATTCACCAAAAATTGAGGTCACAAGAACTTGCCTAAAATCTGATTTGTTCCTTGAGGGGACAATGGGAAATTAGGGGTTAAAGAGGGCAAGTAAGTAACTCAGAGCACCTGCAATTTGTAACTCAAGTTGCATAGGAGTGTGTTGTGTTGGACATATTTTTTTTCTAGTAATTTAAGAATTAAACACAAAATATAGACCCCATTGGAAACAAGCTAAAAGACAAAAAAAAATAAAAAAATACAATGCACCATGGCAATCATACTTATGAAATAAAAACCATGCAAATGATATGATACATTTCTGAAATTTGCCTCACTATGACTAGGTAAGAAAGGCATACCTACAATGCACACACTTACCCTACAGCTACTTTTGGCGCATAATTTCTTTCACCACAAACCAGTAGACTAGTCCAATTTGACTCTTTCAAAGGATACAACAAAAATCATCTTACTTGTCAGGGTAGTTATGGCATAGCAATACAAAGATGTGTTTGTATCTTTGTGAGGCAAAACTGCACATACCTTATGAACTTTTGCAAAAAGAAGCTCAAGTCAGTGAGTTTCAAACCCCAGTGGTAAGCCACCGAGTGTCTGGATGAACATCTTTCATAACCAGAGTAAGAATGAACATTGTACTGTCTATCTCAATAAAACATGACCATCCATTTGAATGATAACGTGCAAGGAGCTGTAACACCGTATTGTGACACTTCATGTAATGGATATAATGGATGTGCTATAACACCTAAACAAATAATCCTCTGAGTAGAACTCTAATCTCATCTTACTATACTTACGCCGGTGTCTATACTTACAAATCTTAGGTGTAAATAATCGAGGCCTGCTCAAACACGACGGTTCTAATAGACGTAATTACCTGAAGAAATTGAATTGGTCTTCCACTTGTCAACCAGCTTCTGACTGAGAAAAAAATTGAACATGTGCAGCTCGAAGAAGATCTCTAAAGCCTTCATCAAGAATTTCTAATGCTCCAATATCACGTAGACGAGGGTACGCCGGGGCGAGAGAGGTCGCACAACTACTGACAAGCTCCCATTGCGCAAACTTGGCTGCGTGTGTTATAACGGAAGGACCAAGGTGCATGTTAACTCCCTCAATGTGCTGCAACACCAGAAGATTACACTCGTTTTGCAAATCAGTCATTAGATGTTGACCAGCAAACTGCGCAAGCTCTATTAGACTTTGAAGATAAAGAGTCTGCTCGCTTGTTTCTAGGTTGTTCCATGCGCACCATCCTGTGGCTTCTGTCAGTCGTACCAGTTTCCCACTGTACCAGAAGAGCAATAAAGTCCGTAAAGATTGCTGAGAAATGCCAACATCGATGGCCTCTGCTGTGCTGTAGAATGAACAGAACAAATCTGGATTCAGTGACAACTTATCAAGACAAGAAGCATTTTATCCCTACTAAGATGTTGCATCAGAATGTACGCAAACAACAATGAAACACATAACATTTGAAAAATACCACCAAGCAGAACCAGGACAAGATCGTATTTGTGATGTTTGTAGTCAATACAAAGCAGCTCTAATTCTGACTGGGAAGTATGTAATCAACGCAAAACAAGGATTAACTGGAATGATTCACTCACGAATTAACCAAAAGTAAGAAGATTATCACACCTTTCTCGCATTCCCGAACCAAAAAGTCCTCGATAGTAATCGCAACGAGCAGACAATACGGCTCGATGCCCATGTACATGAGTGCAAATCTCTCTGCAGCTTTCCTCCAATATGCATGGAATTGCTTCACCGACTGCATCATCTCGTAATTTTCCTCGCAGGATGATGTCCCTGTCAAGGAATAAGCAACAACTTTATTCCACAGTGGCACATGATATGACATTCTCGGATAACGCATATTGCCATCATAGTTGTGAAACATCAGTGCCAGGTTCTGAAGATAAATCGAGAAAGAAAGAAATGGTAATTGATGATATTCCGAAGATTGAATACTTACGCAAAGGGGTAACCACCAGATTCCAGGGCTGAGGCTAGATTACACGAGGCAGGAGGCAGGCCCCACAGTGGAACTCGACCATGAAGTAAATTTGTCAAAGAGTCCAACCCGCACCCTTTAGAGAGCACCTTCAGCTCGTCAACCTCCTCCAAGTCCAGGTGCACTACGCCAGAATAGGCATATTCCAAGAGGGCTTTGAAAGATCTAGAAGATATCATCCTCGAAAGTTGCACTTCATAACCAACTGCATCCCCAAGCGTTTTTTTCTTTTTGCGCAGTAAGTCTTCTGGCAACACGGACGGGCATAGAACTGCCAAAACGACGCCATGAGCAAGCACACGGCTACCATCTTTAAGAACAAAGACGATGTCTGGGAACAAGGATTCGTCCAATATTTGACAAATGTGTCGGCCCAGAAGGCTTGGAAATCCGTATATGTTGAAGCAAGCTAGCCCACTAGCAGCCCAACACCGCACACCTGCAGATACAGTAGTACACTCTGCAAGTTTCCACAATAAACTAAGTATGTCACCATGAAAACCTTCAGAGCAACTAGCTTCAGTGAGTCTCCCCGTCTGCAAGCTCTTGGACACATGTCTTGCGCGATCCGAACCTTGCGCCAGCTTCGTGAACGCACATAAGGACGCAATCAGAACATTATCAGAGCCTTCCCAATCCTCGGTTATCTCCTCACAACAGGTTTTGGCAGCTATTCCAGCTCTCTGGTGTACTATGCTCCACTTTGCACTGCACATTGACACTTGAGCTGTCTTTTCTAATGCCCTTTCACCGTATATCTTGACAATGGCCATGAGAACATCAAATGTCCTTTCCTGCGGGAGTAACTCTCGACATTCGGGGAAGTAGGAAAAGCAGGCCAGGGCAAAAAGGTTCGTGGCGGTCTGCACACTTTCGGGCTTCACAAGGGATGAGCCTGTATGGCCAAGTGCCAGAGACTCAACCAAACGAGGCAGCCATGCCTGTTCCTGAAATTTCATGGCGGTTTCCATGGAAGCCTTGGTTGGTGTGGCAATGTCCTGGGAAGGTGATGAAAGAAGGAAAAACATCGTCTTGCAGATTTGAAGCAGCTCATGGGCACTGATATGTTGCTCTTGTCCACTACCATTCGCAGCCACTGGAGTGCGATCATCAGTATGAGAGACATGACCGCTTCTGTGCAGAGCTCGCAGCAGTGTTGCGCTGATAAAATCACCAAAGAAGACATTGGTTAATATTGAATGCGAGTTCATGTTCTTCTAACCCCGAAGTGTCTAAAGTAAAATTAGAAAGTCCTCTTTGGAAGCTAACAGTTGATTCTAGTAGCTTCCAAAACAAATTTCTATCGATCAAAAATTCAGAACAAGATTTCTACTTTCTATTAATACATGTGGTTACCTTCTTTTCAAATTTTCTAAATAATTTATTTCAACTCCTATAGACATAGAAGGCAACCATATTTGGTCATTTGGGAACATGGTGCAAAGGTTCACTTCTTGAGGGAGAATAATCAAAAGCTCTCAAAGCACGCTAACAAATAGGACAAGCGAGCACACGCAGATCAGAGTAGGTGTGTCTGTACCCACCACGCAAACACAGTGATTCCGCCAAGACCCGGCCCTGCTGAGAGTACTTCCTTTGTAGTCGATAGCCTGGAGTGGGCAGCTAGACAGCCAACAATTTCCCACAATAGGGAACGTAATGAAGAAGTCACCTTTCCGGCTCCACGAGACTTCCATTCCACATCAAGCTTCTCCTGGGAATCACCCTCCCATATCTTAAGATTTGTAGCAAAATTCTTCTCTCCCAATGTCAACTGTAAGAACAAGAACTTAAATATGCCCAATCCTAACACGATATTGTGATGCTCGCCAGCCCAGCGCAGAATAACGCTGGTAGTATGTGCTGCTTCCACCACTACCCCTTGCTCTACCACTGTCAGCCGCAACCTGTTCCCTTCGTTGATGTTCCGCAAACAACCCTCCAGGATGGCATGCATATGCGGCCCCTTGAAAGAGGCAGTAAACAATGACAACCTCTGCAAAAGCAATGTATAGGTTACATCCCAGCATCCCATCGATGAACTTGAATAACCCGATTCCTCACATAGCCATGAATTACTAGAATAAATGACCTACTGAACCCCTAAACGAACAAGGATTCAAGGTTTTATATGATCAATTCAATTGATCATATTGTGAAAAATGTAGTTTATATGAAACCAAAGTCAATAACACTAGAATCAGTGAAACATTGCAAGCATTGGTCAATAAAAAAATTAAATTGGAAAAAAAATGAGTCCCCACATGACCAACTTGATAGTGCTGAAAAATAATGAGGTCCTATTTGGACTTCCTGGTCCTTCAGGAGTTAAACGCACTATAAATCTAGGCAACCCTCATCAAGATTAAAGCAGTCAAGTATACCTACACCAAGCAGCGAAAGCAAGCGTAAAGCCTCTCGATTCACAAGCAAAAGCTTAGATTGCTGTAGACAATGAGCTAGTGTCTCCCACAAAGAATTCCCATCCTGCAAGAACAGGACTGCAACCCCTGCACACAACACTGTTTCCCTGACCCCTGTTGGTATCCTCTTAGAGTGATGATCTTCTGAATTTATGCAAAACCCAAAACTGCAAAAACTGCAAAAAACAACCCCATCGATTGACAAAGTTTTAAGGTTTTAGGTGCACAGGTATTGGACTCACGTAGTCTTCATGCTGAGTAAACGTTGACGTAGCGCAAAGTGTTAACTTAGTGCAAGTGTGATGTGAGTGCTCGTGTCATTAAGTCAGCATTATACTGGCAACTATGAAGTCAACACTGAGTCAACATTAATTTGACATTAATTTAACAACATCTTAACATTGATATAATGTTCTATTGGACTAATTATTAATGACTTTGTAAATCTAATTGGAATCTTATGAGATGAAATAAATGAAGCTCATACCTAAAGCCTGGCATGCTCGCAAACTGGCCACCACAACAGCCTCGTTGCTGCTCATGCAGTGATCAAGGAGGCAAGATCTGACGGCCTCGACCTTGCCCACTCGATACCTTGCGCCGGGCCACCGCTCCATAATCATGGCCAAGACCTCAGCACACTCCGCAACGCCGATTCCAAGTGCTGCATGAGACTTATCAAGCCGCCAAAGGATATGCTTCAAGGCATCAGACTCCTGTAAGACTTTCCAGATGGGATCGTCACCCATGGTCCCATCAGATGCTATTTGATGTCTAACAGTCGCAAGCATGCTCTGCATGGCTATGGCAGCGGATACTGCCGCCTCCGATGTTTTGGAAGGTGCTAATAGACATGTTAGAGGTGACAGCAACCGGAGCATATAACGACCGTTAGTTGCTCGTCCCAATCCTGCACTTGCTACAGCTGCCTGCCTGTAGATTGGCTCTTGCTCCACTGTTAGAAGATACTCTAGAGCTCCTACAGCGTCCTCAATATATGCCTGTCTCACAACAGTCTGAATGTTGTTAAAAAGCAATAGAGGCACCCCTGGTCTCAATTTAAATGGCCTCGAAAAGTAATCAATCAAAATGTAGAACACGTGAACGATATCTAACTAGAGTAATATACAGCTTGCGCCCTTTCCACTGTAGCTCAAAGAAACATGGAGCACTGTAATATTGAAGAACTGGCCCACTTGCGAAGTAATATATTGTCTGTCACATGAGTCCCACGACAACAGACTGACCGGGGACTGGATAGAAGAAAATAAATAATTCTAACACGAGCTACACTTGCTTTCGCAAACATAACATGAGCTCAAGATAGCGCACCAAAAGAGCCTGTATCCCTTATCTTCCGTTCACTGTTCATGGATTCCAAAACTGTTCAGGAAGCTCCTGATTAAAGTTTTCCTATACTCTCAAAACAATCCTCATCTTTCCAGTGACAAACCAAATGTACCTGCAAATGTGACACAACGAAAGGGCGCGGTGGTATGGCGGCCACAAAAGCTGCAATGGCACGAACAACTTGTCCCTGGACTTGAGCATCAGTGTTTGCCCACCTCAATTCTCCATCTTTTCTTCTGCAACGACACGGGCTAACCCTCAGAAAACTAAAATCCTAAACTGAGAATCGAATCGCATTCCAGAAGGGGAAAAAAAATTTAAACGGAATCATCCTTCCGCGAGAACAGTAAAGGAGGATTGCACGTTTAGGATCCACAAAACAGGGGCTCAAGGCTTACGACGACGGTCTCTTTCCAAGCTGCAATGCCATGCGCATTCGGCCCAGGAGTTGAAGCAGACGCTCCTCATCGTGACCACCCCCGCGTGCACCACCACTCCCCTTCGGCATCCTCTTCTGAAACTCCAAACTCCCAACTATACCCTAAAACCCTTCTCACGTAAAAGGCTTACAAATCACCATAACCCATCATTGACAACCCGCACACGTTTGAAATCACGTAAAATACCATTCAATCCAAAAAACCCACGAACGAAAATCAGAATCTCCAGGACATGCGACTGTCATGGACAAGAAAACGCGCAACAGACACTTGTCTTCCCAGCGCAGAGAAAAGTGAAACGGACATTCTACAGTACCACCGAAACCCGACACCGAAAAAGAAGCAATCTCACAGATCTCTAAACAACTACTGCTCGTAGAATGTCCCTGACGGCACTACGGCGCCGAACAATTTCGTTATCGAGCTTCGAATAGCAATTACGGCATCCACCCCATGAGCAACAAAGCTCACCGATGCCTGGCTTCCGAGACCAACGCCTTCACTTCCGCCACGATGCTAAAATCTACGTTTTAAAACATCTACGATATTGAATGTGGAGAGGTGGATGGACGAATAGATAGATGATAAATGTTGAAATATGGATGAATTTAGGGCTGTTTCGTGAAACCCTATATAGTGCTTGTTTAGGGCAAACGTCGGTCTTTCTCTGCCAGGCTCCATCGCCTCAGCCTCTTGTCATCGCCAGCCTCTCGCTGCGCTTCGCTTCGTCGTCTGCAACCATGGTGTGTATTCACGCTTTCAGTGATGTCCTGTTTTGGTGTTTTTTTATTTCCTCTGTTGCAAGAATTCGTTTAAGTTTTTTGGAGTATTTAGGGTATGTGACTGAAGTGTGGTTGGGAATTGCGGTTATGAGCAGTCGCTCATCGCGGGCGAGGAGTTTCAACACATTCTTCGTGTTCTGAACACGAACGTCGATGGACGTCAGAAGATCATGTTCGCTCTGACCTCCATAAAGGGAGTGGGGCGCCGTTTTGCCAACTTGGTGTGCAAGAAGGCCGACGTCGACATGAGCAAGAGGTGCGTGCCAAGCCCTTTTTTAGGTCTCAAATGATTTTTACTTCAAGAAATCGTCTCGATGCCGCGTCTTTGTCGATTGGTTGCATGATCCAGGCAGCGTGACTTACACTGTGTAGTGAATGAATCCCAATTCCGAGCCAATCAGCTAGCTTCCACATGTCTAGAAGCATCGCACTTGATGGCAACGCTTTCAAGTAATCAAACGGGAATATTGATCAACGATTACCAAAATAGCGTGAAGGGCTAGGATGTATGTTTGCCGATATTGTGTATGTGATGGTGAGGAATTGTTCTCATTTGGTCTATTGGACTTGTATTCAGGGCCGGCGAGCTGTCCGCAGCCGAGCTTGAGAACCTGATGGTGATCGTTGGTAACCCTCGCCAGTTCAAGGTCCCAGATTGGTTTCTGAACAGAAAGAAAGACCACAAGGATGGTCGCTACTCCCAGGTTGTCTCCAACGCCTTGGACATGAAGCTGAGGGACGATCTTGAGCGCTTGAAGAAGATCAGGTGCGCTTACTGATCCTACTTAATATGGAAACTGGTACCTTAGACTTGTTTTGAATGTCATATTTAAGGGTAATCAATAAGCGTACAGAACTCAAGATGCGAATTTCGATTTGCTGTTTACTGGGAACTCAGAATGCTGCTTTGGGCTTGATGCAGGAATCATCGTGGTCTTCGTCATTATTGGGGCTTACGTGTGCGTGGACAGCACACGAAGACTACTGGACGACGTGGAAGGACCGTCGGTGTGTCGAAGAAGAGATAGAGTGGTAATCACGTGTTGTTGGTTCCGGGGGGTTTATTTATCACCTTTCTGGATGTTCAAATTTAATGCAGTCTCGTTTCCAATTTCACACCTCCTTCTCCATTTTTCCTTTTGGCTCAAGAGTTAGCGTACGGCTTGAATGCGCGTGGTTTGAGAGCGAGTTCTCTTCTTATTCCGATCATTATCATTTTCTGAAGATGAGACTTATGTTATCTTATGAGTAGAGTTTGACTGTACATTAATGGTATAATCCATAAAAGTAATTTTGTCCACTATGCGGCCATGTTTTTCTGGAGGCATTCGTTTTGACAGGATATAGTATTACGATTGGGAGTGTAGATAGTGTGTCGTGCTCAGTATTTCTTCTAGTTCCAGTCAAAATATTCTTCTGGCTCTCTGAATTCGATGGATTTACATCCTTCTCACCTCACTTCTGAAGAAAGAGAAACTTTGGCCTTTTGAAATATTTGGAAGTACTTGTACCACGGGTCATTTATTGATTTCATTTTGACCACGCATATTTAGTTGGAGTCTCAGAGTTGAATGGTTTCTTTATCAAAGTATTGCCCATTAGGCTGGCCACTGCACTTTCCAGTCGGTGAATTCGTCAACTTTGAGGCCATGTTGATCAGTCTCAGTTGCAATGACACCCGTTTTCTAATTTTCGCTTCCCAATTCCCGATCCCTATTTCTTATCCCAAAACCAAACAGTTTGTAATTCAATTTCAGTGATTCATAATCCACATCCAGTGAAATCCACTCACTGGATGTTGATGTACTCTCATCCCTCATGTTCCTACTTTTTGAAGAATGGTTTTAGCAGGGTGGCGTCAACTGACCCCTCACTTGTCCCCCAGGTAACATTTCCAGGTGGGGTGCATGTTAAGACAAAGATCCCCTATTTTGTGCCTAATGGATTTATCCTCTATTTTTCTTAGCTAATTTAGGTCTTCTGATTGTAAATATGAATTCAGAATTTTATCATGCATGGCAAACAAAAATTTCAACCTTTTCCCTTGGGCTAGGGGTTCAGTTCATTTAGGTGAATATCTTGAAGAGAGAAGAAGGTTTGGATAAGGTATTGTTAAGAAGAGAGGAGTACATATTGTTAAAATCCTCTTCAACTCTTCCATTTCATTTTTTACAATACAAATTTGTAGCATAGAAATTATTGAATATGTATTTTCATTTGTGACTCAAAAGTTTAGAGGCAGATTGAGCAACATGCTAGTAGAGAGGGCAAGCAGTTAAGTGAGCAATGAATATTTTTCCATCAACATTGAATGCATACATCTCACAATCTATCATGCCAAATAGACTAAAAAATTTTCCACACATTCTCATAGTAGTATAGATCTATAGTATTTATTATATGATTTGGGCATCTAACAAAAAATAAAGTTATATTTTAACAAAGATAATCAAGGTTTATTTTTTTCATTTTTCATAAAGTGCCAAAGTGGCAACAAAAAATGTTATAGAGGTATTCCAAATTTCAACATTCATCTATATGTTGAATAGAAAATATCACATTAGCATATATTATATATCCATAATTATATTTTCCACAATTTGGTAATGTCATCAAAGACTTTTCTAATTTGAAGTTTTCTAGCAAATAACTAAGTGGTTTGTCATCATTTTTTAGCCATTTCATTTATTTTTGGTGCAATTTGGCACAATAAAACCAAAAAAAAGGCCTAAAGATAATACATTCTCTATTAGTAAGTATTTTTGGTAAAATTTTTACTTTTATCCATTCAAAAATGACTTCATATGAACCTATCCAAGCCTTCAAAAAACTCCATGGGATCTATTGTCCTATAGGGATTAAAGAATTTTTATTTTCTTTGAAAATATCATTTATTAATTTATATTGATATTTAGTTGAAGCCAAGAAATTAGGAATTCCGCATACTATAAGTTCAACTAAAGAAAAAGGTTTGTCCTATTCAAATTCCATAATGTATTCATTACAATCAATGTTCACAAATGAAGCTAATAATAATAATATTTCGATTAGTTTTTCTAATAGTTGCAAAACCACAATGTTGAATTTGAAAATGTAATACAATCACTTTTTTTAAGCAAATTGAGTAAATTTTGAAGATCACCACACCTTGTTAATTCCCACAATGCCTTAGTGACACCAGTGCTTAGGTCCCGTAGTCTATTCAAGTACAATCTATTCTAAAAATGACTCAACTTTATAACTTTCTTAGAAAGTGTATTATTTTGGTGGTATGATATCTAAAATTATATGTTTTTTCTCATTCCTTGCATTAATCTTCACAATAGTTGTTTCGTTTGCAATTCACAATTGATATACTATGTTTGCTTCTATCCCCAACTATATTGCAACATCTTGTCAAATGTCAACTAGAAACCAAGTCAATCCCACATCCAAATTGTAATTTCTATCCTCCATCTAACAATGCATTGTCACCATGACACTAGGCATGTGGTAGTCTAGGTCCACCTACTCCAAAAGTGATACTATATTCTATCAATTGTATACAAATCTAGTATATAGTGTACACCTTGCAATGTAAAATCTAAATCTAAATGAAGCCCTTGTAACTATACACTAAATGTGACCTTGGTATTCCAACCTCTATCCATAAGGAATTGGCACAATGCATCATTTTCTTGTTTGAAAACCTACATTGTTATTGTCCTTTGAATAGTATTTGCTACTATAAGCAAATCAATGAAAGCACAAATAGAAATAAACCATGACAAATGAGTTTAGCTTGATTCCATATTAGGTTTCAAGGCATTTGAGAAGTCTAAACAAAGCCTTGTCTAGAAAGCCTTTGTTGTACACATAATCGGGAGGGGCTATTTAGTGAATCAAAGCTTGATAGTGGGATTTGACTCTATTATGTTGAATTGTATCACTATTGTTTGTGTAACACAAGAAGCATTATAAAAAAAAAAAAAAAACCTTCATCTAGACTAGCTCTTTGTGTAGTCAATTTCCTCTCATAAATTCACCTACTTTGGCATGCATGACATAAATGACTCCTTCAATGCATTTTGGATCCAACTAGTGCTTGTAAATTGAAGGATATAAAGAGAGAAAATAAATGAGAGATTATTCAAAGAAATTAGAGTTGATTAAATGTAGACTTTTAAGTGTACTTCAATTATGCATTTCTAAGTACAACTAGTGTAAGTCCTTAAACATCTATAGACTAGACATTCAATATTATTTCTAGATTGTTACAAATGTGTTGGCACTTTATTTGGTGACTAAAAAATCTTAAGTATGTGATTGAGACTTTCTTTAGGGTCATTTAATAACCATCAAGCCTTATTCTACCTAAGAGCATTGCCATTACATGAACATGATTAGGCATGTGAAAACTTTTTCCCAAAGTGCTATTGTGAGGTAGTTACCACTATGTCCTTGCTTCTCATTTCCCATGGAACACTCGCAACGTATGCACGCAACATCCCTCACAACGCCTTATCAATTTACCAATTTTACCATGTTTACTAACATAAGTACATTATTTTGTACCCTTGCAAGATTGGAATTAACTCTCTCTAACAAAGTAAAATTCACATTGTTCACCTCACTAGAGGTGAACTATGAAGAAAATTTGAACAAAGCATGAACGCAATGAAACAATTGGAATTAACATTCTCCAACAAAGAAATATTCATATCAATTGATTCAATGGAGTTTCATTGCATTTGGAAATTTCAAATATAATATGAATGCAATAAAATTCAAGTTACAAAGTACCATTTTTGAAGAGGAAATTTGAGTCATCAAACCAATGACAAAAAAACTATGATGCAGTAATGTGGTGGAGTCCAAAAGTCTTGCCTTTTCACAATAGTTGTGTTTCTCTCTCCCTTTTTGTTTGTGGTGGCAATGCTCTAGTCAAATGTAGCATAACCAATAGGCACTGTTATTTGGTTCCAAATCCAATGATCCAATTAAGTAAAATACTTGTAAAATTAATGTCCAAACCTAACCAGACCTAAGGAACTAGGTGTGACTCATTCAAGCTTGATCACTAAAATACTAAAGTTAATTGAAAGAGTTCAATTTGGATAAGAAAATGTGAGTTGGTTTGAGTGGGGTGAGAAAGTTATAGCTTAAGCCCTAAAGGTCAAAACTGCTTTCTTTGACAACATAGCAATTTTAAGCAACTCACTACAAGTGGAGTTTTTATTTTCCTTTGCTGAAATTTTCACACAACATGTGCCCTAGGAGTAGCTTTAAGGCCCAACAATTTTCGTAACTTTTGACTAAATGGGTCAAAATTTATTGCATGATATGCAATTTTCAATGTTCAATGGGCAACCCAAAAATTTCCTTAAAAATCACTTTTTTCTTAAAATAAAAATTTGAAATTGATTTTCCAGATTTATATATATTATTAAAGCTTTGAATCATTCCATTTTGATTAACAAAATGAAAGTTATGAGGTGTTCTAGTTTGCGGGTAGTTATGGATTCCCTATCCAAAAATAAACTTTGAAGCCTTTTATTTAACTCAATTTTTAATATTTTTGAAAAAAATAAAAATATATAATGTAGATTTTTTATTACTACATAACCACCATTGGTATTGTAATTTTCCAATTTTATAATTAAACTCTTAACAATTAAGTGTTTTGAATCATTTTGTACTTCTTTGTACTTATTATTTTTTTCCTATATGTTGTGCAATTTCAAATGATCTAAATTTTTTCAAGCACATAGCCAACTTGCCTTGAAAAATGAATTCAAATAATAATCACCATTTAAAAAAAAATTTCATACAAATGTGACCTTGTGAAGTGTAGCTGCCTATATTTTCACACGACCAAAAAAAAGATTTTTGTCACTTTAAACATTAATATCTTGCAATCTACTTGGTCAAAAATTCTGAAATTTTTTCCACATCTTTTCAAATTAGTTTAATACAAGATCCTATGGTTATATATGTCCAAAAATGTTTTTCATCTAAATTGTGGTGCTTGTATTAGAAATGGCAGTTTTGGAGCATTTTTGGTAAAAACATTGTTTCCGACGTTATGGGTTAATCTTCAATGAGAGAATTTGGACTAGTTGAAGGTTTGGTGTTTTGAATGAGAGAATTTGAGCTCGGAAAAAGTCAAAGTTGGATGAGAGTTCTAAAATTTGGGTGAGAGAATCTAAATTTAGTTGACAAAAATTAGAATTAGGTTGAGAGTTGAGATTGGAAAAAAATATCAAGGAAGAAAGAATGTAGAAGGTATAAAAATTTAGAGTTTCACGTAGTACTCATTTTGTGTGACACTTCAGGATTCAAATCCAATTGATGCCACATAAATGTGTTCTACCTTCCACATTGACACTAAACCTGTTACAGAAACCTTGAACTTTAATACTTTGGGTGTATACAATCCATCCATTTCCGAGCCTCTATAACTTTTTGTGTCTAATTTGTATGCCCCCCTCCAACACTTCTTGGCATCAAGGTCACTCAACTATTCACTTTTATCTTCAATGAGGCCTGATTGCCCTTGAAATATTTGATTTCAAAAACACAATTGCAAAGCATTAGAATCTTGAATCTACAAAGCACAATTAGTGATTGCAAAGCATGTAGAATATTGAGTGCAAAAAGTCACCAAAATCCTCTACTAAGACCCACTACTACAATGCAAACTTGGATCAAAACATGCTCATTCTTGAAAGAGTATAGGAAGACGAACATCATTGCACGTAACAAACAAGTATCCCTACAAATGAAAAACTCAATCCACTCCACAAACATACAGTTGCTCTCATTTGCCCAGCCTCTTTCAATATTCATTACTACATGATCATCTACTAATATGCTAGAAGAAAACCCTGTTGTAGTCAACAAAATCTATGTGACATTTTTGTGTTTTGTAACATAGAAACATCAACTTCAACACAATTTTGTATTGAAGTTGATGTTTCTATGTTACAAAACACAAAAATGTCACATAGATTTTGTTGACTACAACAAGTTTTTCTTCTAGATAGTGGCAAGACTATACATACACTTTGGTTGGGCAACACTCAAGGTGTACTATAGGTGGCAATAATTTCTTCGGGACTTTAAATGGTCTCAATGTTCTCTTAATTAGTGCTATAAGAGTTGAATTCAAATATGAATATTCTAAAAATAGAAGAAATGAGAATAGTATTTAATTCTATGAGAGTTGAATGCCAATTTGGCTATTCTAAACATGGAAGAAGTAGAAATGGCATTCAATATTCTATAACAACTTAATGCCAATGTAGAGATTCTAAACATGGAAAAATTCTAATGGGAATTACCTCTATAAGAGTTGAATACCAATTTGAATAATCTAAATATAGACAATTTCTAATGGCATTTAGTCGTGTTAGAATTAATTGACAATTTAAATATTCTAAATATAGAAGAATTTTAATGGAATTTAGTCCTATTAGTGTGGAATGCCAATTTGAAAATTTTAAACATGGAAGAATTCTAATGGCATTTAGCTCTATTAGAACTAAATAGCAATTTAAATATTTTAAACATGAAAAAAATGAAAATGGAATTCAATCCTATTAGAGCTAAATGCCAATATGGATATTCTAAGCATGGAGGAATTTTAATTGCATTCAATTTTATTAGAATGGAATGCTACTTTAAATATTCTAAACATAGAAGAAATTAGATTGCATTGACTCCTATAATAAGAGCTAAATGCCAATTTGGATGATTTTTATATAGAAGAATTCTAGTGGCATTTTGCTCTATTAGAATTGAATGCTAATTTGGATATTCTAAACATGAATGAAATGGGAATGGCATTCACTCCTATAAGAGCTGGATGTCAATTTTGTTTTTTTTAATATGGAAGAATTCTAGTAGCATTCAACTCTATTAGAGCAAAAATAATGCCAATTTGAATACTCGAAACTCAAAAGAATTCTAGTAGCATTCAACTCTAAGAGAGCAAAAATAATGCCAATTTGAATACTCTAAACACAAAGGAATTATAGTAGCATTTAGCTTTATTAGAACTATTTGCCAATTTGGATATTCGATCTAAATATGGAAGAACTTGGAATGACATTTAGCTCTATAAGAGTTTAATGCCAATTTGAATATTCTAAATATCGAAGAAGAAAAAATAGCATTTAGGTCCCACTATAAGAGAAAAGAGTGTTTAAATATAGTTCTAGTTGTAGTTGTTATAGTCCTATAAATAATTAATGATCTTTTAGGAGGTTTTTAGTAAAATTTTACTAAAAACACATGTGTCTTAGTCAATGACAAACAATGTGACTACCTTAAAATAGTTACATCAAATAGGTGAAGGTTCGTAGACATCCTAAACAAGTTGGCGAATTGGACAATTTGGATGTTCATCCATCCAATGTAACAATTGTAGTTCTATTAGAGCTAAATGCCAATTAGATATTCTAATCATGGAAGAAATGGGAATGGCATTGACCCATATTAGAACAAAATGCCAATTTGGATATTCTAAACATGGAGGAATTTTAAAAGCTCCTCTACTGCCTACTCAAATTGTCATTTAAACAGTACTTTAGGCATGCATGCGGCACTTTAGATCTCCACCATGTTGCCACTAAAAGGTTTCCAATTTTTTGGGGTAACACTATAAGGCTTCATTCACAGTATTTTGAAGATCTTTCAAGAGCACGCAAGAGCTCCCACAATGACTTAAATCTTTTGACTATGGAGGAATCATTCTCTTTCATGCTGTAAGGATCTATTTGTTTTCCAACTGCTAATGCTTGTCCTTCTACTAGTCCTTTTGTACCAAAATTAGGTCTTGTCACTGATTATATAATTGCGTGATAATGTCAGTTTTATAAAATGCTTGTATAGTTAACAACCCAATTCTTTTGTGAACTACGTCTTGGTTCTAATATAGATGCATTTGATGGCTACTATAGTGTTTGTCGGAGAAGCTTTAAATCAGCAAATTCATGTTTTTGAAACCATCTGCTTACTCTTATGAATGAAACTCAAATTCTATAATTTTGTCAGTTTATTAGTTGTATGCAATCGAGAGTGTTGAAAGAAATCATGTTGTCTAGCCATTGCAGACTTGAGTAGTGGAATACAATTGTGCTTGCAAAGTCTGAACATCTTCACTCATAGCTCTTGAATATGTGTCAAGATACACATTTATATTAGATTATTCATCACATTTTATAGTGTAATTCCTAAAATTCCATTGTGATTCCAAAAATTGATTCCTTATAAATTTTTGGAGAGCCAATGCATGACCAAAATTGATTTGTCCAAATTTGGTTTTTAGGCACCAACTTGTCACTCTCACCTACAACAATAGTTGTCTTGGAATAGAATCATCTTTCCAATTTTGTTGCTACAATCTAATAAGATTTAATTTAATTATTGACAATTAGATATGGCTTTCACAAATTCCACTTCTCTAGGAGTTAAATTTCTTCTCACAAAAACTTTCATTATGTTCTCTTAAGATCAAAGGTTTGTTGCCAAGGAACTTGATGACAACTTGATTGTTATATATTTAAACTTGATAAGAGCTTGTTGGTTATTAAAAAAATTAATGCATAGCACTTTCCAAATATAAATGTAAATACAACATATGACACTTTCATGTTATTAGGGTTCAAAGAATTTACATCTCTATTATATGAAGATGAAATATACAATGAGAACATGGAATTTAAACAAGTCATACAGATACAATTATAAAAGACTCATTCAATCATCATAGTTGCAATTCTTACTTGCAAAGGCTCTTCATTGATGGGCGTTTGAAATTGATCTATAACCATAGTAGCAGAAAGCTTGTCTTCTAAATTGTTGTCCATTACTTAATAAATGAGTGCTTGCAAGTCCGCCATAGTTGCTTCAAATGCTCCAAATAGAATAAAAAGGAGCAATAGCTAGAAGAAAGAGTGGCAATCATGACAACCCTAAACCGCAAACTATTATCAATAGTGACGTGAGCAATGACAAAAACAAAAATTAGATGAGGTTTTGAAGAGGCATGAAGCTTGCATGCGGTGGAAAGGTGTCGTGAGAAGTGGGCTGAGGAGCTTCTTCAACTAACCAAGCGACTACAGTCTTCAAAAACTTTATCACGGTTGCTATTATGTGCATGTAATGGAGTTGCTTTAATGGCAATTAGCTTTAATTGAGTTGAGTGCTAATTTGAATATATTAAACATAGAAGAGTTCTAATATTATTCAACTCTATTAGAAAAAAATGCCAATTTGGACATTTCAAACATGGAAGAATTATAATGGCATTTAGCTTTATTTTAGTTGAATTCTAATTTGGATATTTTAAACATAGAAGAAAGAAGAATGACATTTAGTTCTATTCATTGTTATCACATTTGGCAATGTAATAATATCACATTAAATAAAGATTATTAGATGTCTCAAAAGGGCGGCCGTATTGGTTGGTTTGGATGGTTTGGATAAACAATGTAACTACCTTAAAGTAGTCACATCATGTAAATCAAGGTCATTGGACATTCCAAAGAAGTAGGCAATTTGAATAGTTTGGAAGTATGTTTGTTTAACATGATAACTATGGCTCTATTTGAATTGAATGCCAATTTAAATATTCTAAATACGGAAGAAATGGAAAAGACATTGAATCATTGCCATATAAATAAAAATCATAGCACACAACACATCAATTGATATAGCTAACATTGAGTGTGCAATCAAAACCTAAGAAAGAATGCATAACAAAGACACCCTCAAATGTGTAAGGGGATCATTGCAAAAAACTTATAAAACTTCAAAATTGTATAACTTCTTCAAAAATCTTTCAAATTGTTAATTTCTAAAAGCATTGGATTTCTAAGCAACTCTAATTCTACTAATACAAGTATAACAATCTAGAAGTTCAAATTTTGTCTTCCAATAAAAATAGCTATTACAAGAAGAAAATATTGTAGGTTGGGAGCAAATTCGACAGTCAAGTGCCGAATTAAATATTTTTTTGGAAAAATGTAGTTGGCATTGTCATAAATATATAATAAAAAATTGGACTTTTAAAAAAAAAAAAAATTTAAAATTTGGCATTTATGCTTTAGATTTTGTAAATTTTAAGAAGATCTGTTTATTGTTCTATTCATCCATAGTGGCTAAACTTTAAGACCCAAATTTAATGCCAAAACTTACATAGGGATTGTACTGTATTAGGAGCTTCTGGCTTTGTTAATGGAGGTTTTGGGGAGTTAGGAGATATTTTTCTTTGTTTTGGAGAGGTAAAGTTGCAAAATGACAAAGAAGCAATTGATGATCAATTATATGTTCAAGTCTGTTAGCAAAGATGAGAGATTTGTGTCTATTTCACATGATTTGGAGGTATTGAGTGTTGAAGTGGAGAAGGAGTAGATATCAAAGGCATCAGCACCCCAAAAGAGAATTGGTCGCCTCCAAAAGGAGGTTTGCTTACACTTGCTGAAGTCCAAGTTGGAGAAACCAATGAAGAAAGTAAAGGTTCGCGGTTCTTGTACCAATTGGTTTTGCTCTTCTCTTTAGTGCCCAATTCATGTTGCTATGAAGAAGTATTGAAATTATTATACTGCTTTGCTTAATTTACAAGTTGTTTACAAAAAACTAGAAGAAATTACAAGTGTTTACAATGGTTTAAGAAGGAGCATATTGCATAGGTGGTATACATCTATTGGGGTACTTAGAGAGAAGTACCAAAAATGTGTACAAGATGAAACAAGTTTGACAAAGGCTGATTAATATGCACCAATTCACTCTAAGTACCTTGAAGTCGAAAACGAGATTGTTTCTATCTTAAAGAAACAATGTGAAGCTGGGCTACCACTTTATGGAACTACCATACAACCTTTGATAAAAGCAGTCATTCAAAAGAGAATGCCACACTTATTAGATTCTTCTTCCAAAACGGGATTCAAAGTCTCTATTGAGTGGACAAAGAGCTTTATCAAGAGAACCTTTAATTGAAGTTACCGAGCATCAACTTCAACAATAGGAAAGGTACCTAAAGATTGGGAAGAACAAAGAAAGAAGATCGCTCAAAGAGTAGCTCACTTGTCTAAATTACATGATATTCCTCCTTTTCTTGTGGTAAATTTAGATTAGACAAGGATTCATTTAGTTCCAACTAGAGGTTCAAGGACATAGGAAAATAAATGATCTAAGCAAGTTACTATACATGGGAAGGAAGGTAAGAGACAAGTTATTGTTGTTGTCTCATCTACAATAGAAGGGGTGTTACTTCCATTACAAGTTGTTTTTATAGGTACTACCTTTAGATCTTTACCACTACTCAATGAAGGAAGACGGCTTTGCCAAGGACTTGGATGGGATCTAACAACTAGCATCAACCATTGGTCCACACTCCAAACTTGTAAAGATTTTGTAGAGAAAGTCTTACAAGTTTATAGGATTGCTCAATCCAAAGTTTTAAGCTTACAAGAAAGCCAACAACTCATATGGTTAATAGATTGTTGGTCAGTGCACAAATCAGAGGAGTTCCTTACATGGGTGAAGATAAAACATCCCGAGATTTTAGTATTGTTCATTCCAGCAAACTACACAAGTGTGTTACAACCAGCTGACATCATCATTCAATGACCTCTAAAGCATGCCTTTATGTTGCAATTCAACTCATGGTCCATGGACAACATCACTAAGTAGCTAAACAATGGAGAAGATGTAGCATTGGATTTCAAAATGTCTACCATTAAGCCTCTTTTGTATAGCTGGCTTCACAAGGCATGGATGCATGTTATTGAAAAACTAGACATGAAGTGCAAAGGTTGGAAGTAGGTTAGTTTACTAAATGCATTTGACAAAGATTTTCAAGTTTAAGTAATGAAGGAAAATATGAAAACACCACTCTTTCCAATAATATTAGATCCAACAATTTCAGCCATAGTTGAATCAGAAAATACAAGTGAAGATGGTGCATCAGATCCAAATGACTCATTGGAGAAAGCTATGGAGTAGAACCTGAGGCAAGTTGCAATACTCTATTTGAATTCTAAAGAAGCTGCAAGTGTAAGCAATTTGCATGCATTGGCTAGGAGAACCACCAATTCTAGATTTGCACCAAAGTAAAAGAAGGTATGAATCTTGAATTCAATCACGTTGCATAGAGTAGAGAAGGAAAAAGTGCTAAATACTTAACAACACTTGCTGCAAAAGAAGTAGAGGTAGATGTTATACTCGTCTTTTGGTGAAGTTTTTTGAAAATCTTGAAGCAAATCAACTTAGGTAGGAGACAAGTGACAAGTGACAAGACAAGATATTGAAGGAGGCAAGTGACAAGATACAATGTCTTGTCACTTGTGATCACAAGAAATTGTCTTGGCTAACCTTGGAGTGATCACAAGAAAATGATGGAGGTACAAGCTACTGGACTTGAAGAAATTCACAATAGAATGAAAGACAACAACTTCATAGTCTCCAACATTCGTAACCTATGAGGAGAAAGATACAAATGAAGAAGATGAGTGTTTGGAGCTATTGAAATACTTGCTCTCATGGGTAGTTTGATAGAGTTGTTTGAACCAAATAGAACTTGTAGGTTGATGTGTAGAAGCTTGGCGTTCCTGGAGTTTAGGGTTGAAGATACTCATGAGTTGTTGTACTAGGAAGAAAAGCACTTTGAAGGTGGCTTTGCTTTGTACAGATAGACCTCATGGGTGCTTGTCTGTCTAAGAAAAGAATTCGTGACTCATGGCTTTGTTTTTTTGATATTTTTAGATATATGAATGAAGGTCGTGTCTTCATCATGTTGCAAAACTATAGTATTGTAACCTCTTTAATTCAATTTGTTCGTGGATTATTATTAAACATATCAACATCATAGCACTGTATTGTACAACTCACACAAATGTTTTGAATTTGTTTTGAATTTGTTTTCTTATGCAATAGTGAAGGTAGAGGGATTTTCCAAAGTGTTTATTTCACATCATTTTCAATTATGATTTCCATTATAGAAACAAAAGTAGGCTATGGCCTATGGGTTTGAAATTGATCTCATATTGCTTAGTAAGTTATAGATTGAAAGTAATGTATTTGTCAACTTTGGTTTTAAAATGATCAATGACTAATTCAAGATGATTAGAGTCTTTTTGGTAATAGCTCATGATACTCATGGCAATTACAAATAAGAAGAACTTTATAATGTACAAGAATACAATTCATGGTAAGAGCTTAGATTCTCATAAACTTGAATTTTTTTGGTTTTTTATTGAATATGAAATTTTGGACATTGATGGCATTCTAATCATTTAATATTATACAAACTAGGCACTTTTGACAATTAATTTTTGAAAATTTTCGGCTTAGTTTTTTTTAATTATTTTATGCTGAATTTGCTCCCAACCTATAGTAACAAATTGTTGTCAAGTGACAAACTTAGAATTCTACACACACAAAGCCAAGTGGCTCTCACTCCACCATGGGAGAATAGAATGCAAGTGTGAGAGAAGAAGGGAAGACTTTTGTTGCAGCTTAAAATTTTGATTTTCTTAGTATACACCAAAATAGGAACGGAAACTAGTCATTAGGGAACCGGATCCGATAAGGTGGAGAAGGAAAACTCAAAATTAGCACGGAATGTGAAGTAGTGGGCCTCTTGGATCTAATCCGGTCAGGAGTAACTAACGACGGAAACGGAATGCAACACGGATTAGGTCTAGGACCGGATTATGATGATGAACCGGATTCATGATGACAAACCGGAAAGGGTCCAGGGACTATAAAAGGAGGAGCTTTCACTGTTGCACCCCCTTTTAGAAACTCGACCTTGAGCGTGCGCGGTTGAGTTTTTGGCGTTTGTGCGTTTGTGTTCTGTTTGTTTTGATTCCGGTTGAGATCGGAGAGAGAACATGAGGAACGGGACATGCGGCTAGGAGAGAGTGAGATAGATTGGAGTGGGAACGGCCGCCGCCAAAGCGAAGCTCTTCGACGAGAAGATCCACGAAGAGAAGAAACTATCCGGTTCCCGGATGGTCCGGATTCTCGCCGACTTCGCTGAACAGGTGGAGACGGCAATGGTGGAGGGGCGGAAGGCTGCGGACCGGATCGAGGAAAGTAGCCGGAAGCTGACTGGAGCGACGTGCGACAAAGGGATTCATCTTTCGGATATCTCGCTACCGGATCTCTTTCCGGACGCGACTATTGCAAAGGATAGGAAGGATTGGACTCCTGAGTCCAAGAAGTCTGCACGGATTGGGACTCCGGGCAGGAGACCGGATATCACAATCGACCTGGAGTCTCCACCCGGATCTAACCCTGCGGAGGGGGAACGGATCCGGAACTTGAGTGAAGTCTTCGAGGAGCTGGTTCCGGAGGTCGGAAGCCCGACAATAGGATCTAGGGTTGTAGAGTAGATAGGATTTTGATTTCAGTTAGGAGTAGGAGCGTATCCGGATCCGGATCCGGCTCAACAGTATTAGGTTAGGCCGGAAGTTAGATTAGGATGGCGGCGGACCCCCACGGGTTTTCTGCTCCTTTTTGTGCTTTTAGGATTTTTACCCTTTGTATATAAATCGGTTCCCGCGATGGGAATTGGGAGTTGTTCATTTTGCAAACTTCTTGTACCTTTCTCTTCTCCTCATTGTGTGTCTCTCTCCAGCGCGACAGGATTGTATGATGTGGAGTTAGGATAGTACGAGCCGGTTTGCGAGTGATTTCTCCCCTTGGTGTTTCTTTTCCGATCCTAGGTGCATGTGAGTAGGTATCGAAGAGTTGGGAGTGAACTTAGTTCCTCAGCACGTCTAGAGTTTGAGATTCCGGGTGAGAAAGCCATTGTTAGGCTAGGCGGGTAGGGAGGGATTCCTTAGCTGCGCTAGAACTCCCGGGTGGGAAATCCGGTCGAGTGTCCGATCTCCTGTGAGGTCTCACCACCCGTATGGGTAACGGAAGAACTTTAGTTGATGTTGGAACGGACGGGTGCACTTGTAACTACCTGTCTTCGCACGGATCGGAAGTAGCATCAAGGTCGTTGTAGTACGAGAGGGTCGAGTGTGGGGTCTTTGTGTGACCTACAACCCGGATTGCTATCTGGGTTGTTGTGAAGGACCAAACCGGATCCGGATTAGCTTAGGAGTTTAGGAAGTAGGACAGTGGGTCTTCAGCCACTATAAGTCACGGAAGGAGTGGTGGGCCTACCACTCTCAAATGTAAGCGGCGACCCCTCTGATGGTGAAACAGAGGCAAAACTAAACCGGATAGGATTACGGATACAGGATGACCATCCCGACCGGATTGGTCAGGACGGATTTCCAGGATCGGAAGTTGTGAGATCCTGGGATTTGGGTATTTGTATGGACCGGATAGTTAGTAGGACCGGAAGAAGGGAAATCCGGTCTATAGTTATCCGGTGTGGTGGTATTTCTGGTTCTAGATCTAGGACCGGAAAGTAAGATTGGGATATTGACTTAGCTTAACTGCTTAATAGAGCTAGATACTTCACAGGATCTCGTGGGTTCGATCTTTAGAGTCACTTAGTTATACTCTAGAGCGATTTTTGTGAGTATAATGGGGAATTGACCTGCCCTGTGCTGCGACAACTTTACTAAATGATAAACGATCATCTCCAAGCAAAGCAAAAGACACAATCTTCTCCAAAAATGCTTACAAAACTTTGTTTGACAACAATTTCAATATCAAGCCAAGAAGCTTTCTCTACCTAAGCACTGAAACCCTAAAATGGATGAATTTTAAATTTGGATGATATTCATCCAAAACTAAAGTGAACTCTGAAGGGAATTTATTTAATACTATAATTTGATGTTGAATGGCTCTGATGTTACTTCATGTGACATCTTGTTAGAACTTAATGTTAATTTGAATATTCAAAACATGGAGGAGCTCTAATGGCATTCAACTTTATTTGAATTGGATGTTAATTTGGATATTCTAAACATAAGAGAAATAAGAATGGCATTTAGCTCTATTTATTGTTGTTACATCAAATGAATAAGGATCTCTAGACATCTTAGATGGGCAGACATATCAGTTAGTTTGAATGAACCAAACAAACAATGTAACTACCTTTAGTAGTCATATGAAGTAAGTTAATGTCACCGGATACTTCAAACATGTTGGCAAATGAGATAATTTGGATGCTTATTCATCTAATATGATAACTATGGCTCTATTAGAATTGAATGTTGATTTGAATGTTCTAAACATGGAAGAATTGAAATGGCATTTAGTCCTATTAGATTTGAACGCTAATTTTGATATTATTAACCCCTAAAGGATTATTGTCCTTTCGGGGGACAAATGGGATTTTGGGCATGTACCTATGGGCTAATATTTTTTTTTTTAAATTTAATTCTTTTTGAAGATAGAAAAATTTATTAGCTTTGAAGAAATATAATTTTTTTCAATCAGTGCTTGGGAACAAAAATTATGCCCAAATAAGCTCAAAACATGGAATAGGGGGCATCAAAAAAAATTTCAAAAATTTCAATTTCAATTTTATAAAACCTTTTTTCCACAGATTATATTTTTGGCTAAATGGAAAACTTTGATTCATTCCACTTGAATTTGTTAGGAGAAAGTTATGGACAATCTTATTTTTTGGGCAATTAGAGCATCTTTTGAAAAAATAACTTGTAGGATTCATTTTTGAATGCAATTTTTACAATTTTTCCAAAAAAAAGTTCCACCTAGTTTAATTTTTTTGCCAAAACAATCTCACAATTGGAATTAGTGCATTTTAATTCTATTTAAGAGATATTAATAATTTATATTTTCCTTCTATCCTATACCTACTTCTACTTAACAACTTTTAAAGAATAAAAAATTAAAATTTTTTGAATTTTTTTTTCTTCCCTAAACTCTCAACTCAATTTTCGCAATTTGTGCAGTCAAAAATTCTGAAAGTTTTTCCACACATTTTCATATGAGTTTAGTAGAAGATCCTATAGTTAGATGTGGAAAAAAACAATTGAATTTTCTTTTTACTTTTTGCTATAGAAATGGCAATTTTGAGTGTTTGTTGGCAGAAAAAAGGCTTTGGTCTTTTAGGGGTTAACATGGAAAAAGTAGGAATGGCATTGAATCTTATTAGAGTTGTCGTACACGCAATCTAGGCGTAAGTATCTTTACATACAAAAATGAGGTAAGATGACACGAATTATCGTCCCAAAGAATTCCAGATGTTCTTCCAAACTTTAGTATTTTGATGATTGTTTTCTCCTCTTCCAACTACTCTCTTCTGCCTTTTTTCTGAAACCAACTACTATCCAAATTCTAATCCAGATTTGGCTTCACCTGATTTTTGGTTACGTCTCTCAATACACTAGTTTTCAATTCCTCTATTTTATCTTCAAAAGGTCCCCTGTTGATCTTTCAAGGGATAGGGACTTCACCACTCTAATCTCTCTACTTACTGAACTGAAAAAAAAAAAATCCACCCAAATAATCCAAATGCTGTAGTACGGAAAGAAGATCTGTATCCTCACAACGTTTCGGATGGCTGATCCAGAATGTAGGTCACTTAGGACTACATTCACTCCTTCTTATTACAATGATAGATCTCAGGTATACGGAAATAAAAAGGGGGAATCTTTCTAGATGTAAGATGGATTCTAAGGTTGGTAGACCTTCCGGTGAGCAAGAGTTTCCTCTGGCGGTTGCTAATCTATGCATGGAATCATTTCCAATTCTAGATCTACACTCATACCACTCTTCAATATAACTGGATTACCGTTCCGATATTTCAAAGGCACCATGCACAACTCTTTTGTCACAAATCTAACACCATTACAATAGTACTCCCTCAATCCTATCCAGTTCTCCAGAAATCCAGATTCATCCTCACCCATCTTTCTCACATTTCAATACTCTATGCAACAAATCAATACAATTTGAATACACAGTCGGAGCTAGAATGTCCACTAGGTGGCTCAAATTACAAAAGAAAATGGAATACAATCAATTAATCACTAGGATGGAATGAGAGGGCAACAAACTTGCCCGCCTTTAAAAACCAAAACCAAAGTCAATGCCTAAAAAGCTCAAAAAGGCACCCTGAAAATTAGGGTAAACAAACAATGAACACCCCAAGATATCTGGAAAGTTCACAACTCAATTGTCCCTACAAATCCAAAACTCGAGCCCATGCTTGGAAGTCCTATTCAAGAATGAAAATCCTATCTAATTGCCTACCAGCTATCTATCTATCCCATCATGCCTTCTTCGTGTTGATCCCGCTTTGGTTGCCCAAAGTCTTTACCGAAGCCTTCACCAGTGTATTCTTTGTTGACAATCGATTCTGAGATTTACGTGGAACTTCCAGAGGTGAGTCTTCAGATTCCATCTCTTCCTCATATCCGGACATCAACACCTCCTCTTCCGACTCTTGAATCTGTTGAATCTCCAAATCTTTGGCTTGAGGCGACTCACTTAACTCAATCTCAGCACGATCCCACTTCAATGTTGACTATTGCATATGTAAGAAATCTTTCGGATGAGATCGAGCCGAATTTGTAATCGCTCCAATCTGTGCGTCGAGATTGCTGCGAATCGCCAATCCAGATACCACGAACTTTTCGGTCGTGATTCTCCTAGGTAGTGGAAGAACTGGAACAAAAACTCCTTGCTTTGTCAAAAGAAACTTCTCACTTGCCTCTTTCTCTGGCTCAGGTACCACTGGTCTTATTGGAGTCCGCGCTTGACTATTTGATGGACCCGCAATTGGAGTGAGGATAGATTTCAGTCCTTCTGATTATGGCTAAATCAGACTACTAGAAGCCTACTAGATTGGAGTCTATCAAACCGGAGTATCTCGGAATATGTTCCTAAGGACTTCAAGAAACCCTTTTAAGTCGATGGCATGTTCTAGATCCAAGTATCCTAGCAACTTGCACATGTCCTTCAAAACAATCCCCATCCGGGCTTTGAAATTGATCAGAATCTTTACCATCCTTGATCCGGTCATGTGCCCTTCCTTCTCCAACTAGGCGGTATAGAGGTTAGCTTCGATCACCATATTTTTCGGAACCATAACGGGTTCCTTGAGGTTGTGGACAAGTCAAAAAGCCTCCGTCTCCTTTTGTCTCGCCGCATTTAGCTCTCCTTCCGTCTACTCCAGTTGCAACTTGAGGCTATCCCTTTCTTCCTTCAACTTCTGGATTTGTTCCTCCTGTTGTCAGAACTCTTTCAGATCTGAGCGTTTCTGGATTTCCTCCAAAATCTGGTCCAACTCCACCTTGAGTTTGCTAATGATAAGGAGCACGTGATCCTCTAGATCGCCATACATTTGTTTGATCTACTACATCTACTGGATTCTAGCTTCAAAAAAATTCAAGTCTGTAGGATGTTTCAGATCCGGAATCGGCTCTCTTCTATCTAGTGTTGGCACCTTCCCTTGTGTAGCTGGATCTATGGACTTCTTTCATTTCCGATCTATTGTTTCTTCTTCTTCTTTCGGTTGTCCTTCTTCTTCAGACTCTTTCTCCTCTTTCTCCAATTCATTCATCAAGCTATACTTCAAGATCTCAACTCCGGTATTGTACTAAATCGTCTCCACGACACTCAAGACCTCCTTGTGGTGATAGAGGTGGAACAGATACACGGTGATAGGGCTATGTTTCGCCCGGCCTACATGATCTACCAGTTTGCCTACTACTCCTTGAATCACTCTCCCCCAATAGACAATCCGATCCCTCTAAAGCCTTGAAAATGGTGTTAGCCACTGTGATCGTAACTCGGGTAGGCTTTTCCAAATATAAGATCGGAATGAGGAAGTCTAGTACCTTTCTATGCTTCTCGTTTTTGCAATCACTAATGGCAAAACCCTCCTTTGAGTGGGCTTGACTCCGGAACTTTCCGGTTACATATTTATCCGCTCTTTCAGCTAGTCCGAGTCTACTTTTTTAAACAAATAGACATCCATCCAAATGTCTTCCATCCAAGCTACATGTTGACCTTTCACGGTCAACTCGTACTAGTTCGAAACTCCATGAATGAGTTTCTAGGTCATTTCCTCGTCCTTCATACTCCATGGCCTATCTAACAAATTTGACACTTGATACACATGAGGTCCTCCTCTAACTGCGCTCGATGGGCCAGATTAGAAAGAATAACCGAACAAACCATTCAAGCTGACACTGTAGACTTTCGCACAACCAGATTGCTGGCCGCCGCCATGAATCCATGGTTGTCATAGTGGACGGACGTCTGGTTCGCCCATTCGTTAGAGGTCCCGCTCGTCCGATACAGTCAACACATAGTTGACTTTCTGATAACGAAAAAATAGGCCACGTGGATGCCATGTGGATTAAGGAACGGATGGACGGACGGACGAGATCGTCAGGGCGCGGACCATGGTTGTCATAACGGGCGAGTTAGGGTCATCGAACGGGATGGACGAACGGGCAGACTGGATCGGACGGACGATCCGGACGGCTTTAATTTTATAACTTGTGCAATTTTGCGGAATGACACGTCACCTTGTCCACGCCCAGCATGTTCCTTAATCCACATGGCATCCACATGTCCTATTTTTCTGTTATCAGAAAGTGAACTATGTGTTGACTGTATCGGACGGGCAGGACCACTAACGGACGGGCAAATCGGACGTCCGTCCACTATGACAACCATGGCGCGAACGAGATCGTCTGCGCCCTAGATTTTGCATTCCGAGGTGACGTGTCATTCTGCAAAATTGCACAAGTTACAAAATTAAAGCCGTCCGGACCGTCCGTCCGCCCGTCCGGTCCGGTTTGCCTATCCGTCCATCCCGTCCGATGACCCTAACTCGCCCGTTATGACAACCATGCATGAATCACCAACAATCGTCAACCTAATCTGGTGCAAACAACACTGACCTTTCCGTCTTCTCTTTATCCCAGTTGCTAATTCACCATTTTTTCTCTCAACTATATGTTCACAAGGTTCAGCAACTAGAAAGGAAGAAAAAGATAAGTGGTGGTGGGTTTAAGTACCCAGGGCATGCGGTCGACACTTCCCGATGGAGAATGGATAGAAGACCGTTCCCTTAATGGTATCCTAGTTCTCTAGACCGGAAGCCTAGAACGTAGGTTTCAAGAATCCGGAACTTTCTCAGATCCTAGATCTATATCGGATCTGTTTCCATAACGCTAGTAACAATTCTAGCAATCCGGAAACTGACTATTTCTACCATAGTCTTAGGGTAGTGAAAATCTCTATAAGTTACTAAAAAAAATAAAAATTGCAAGTCTATCTAACCCTATTCTAGACTAATTCCATCCGGTTTGAGTTTTCGTGCTCCCACAAGAGTTGTATGTCAATTTTGATATTCTAAACATGGAGGAGTTTTAATGGCATTGTTGAAGAAGAATACTTAACCAAATTAGAAAAATATTCAATAGTATAATATGTTCGTTCTAAAGGAGATAATCAAGTAGGAAAATTCCTATGCTAATAGGCTCAAACTCAAATACAAGTAACACACTTTCAATTGGCATACTATCTTAAGCCACAACAACACAATGATTAATAGACTACGACAACACTCAAAATTAGATTCACAATTCAACAATTATAAGGTCATAACAACTTTCAATCCCATAAACAATTCTATACAATACAACATACAAAATTGACTTACAAATTCACAAATCCATATCATTCAAACTTAACACTACATTCAATCATTTTTACATTCCAATTAGACATAATACAATTCACAAACACCATAGTACTTATAACATCAATTTTATAACACACATAACATCCCATTAGGCAACTTCAACTCCAAATTATATTAATAACAACAAACAATACAAAGCAAAACAACCAACTTGGTTGGACTCGCACTTGCTTCTTTCTTGTAGTGAGTGACAACAAAACCAACTCAACCAACACTAATACCCCTCTAGGCACCACTTCAACTCCAACTTGGAATTCACATAACACACCACTTCAAATTTAGCACACCTAAAAACTAACCACTAGAATCCTATTATACAACTAACTCAAATTCAACTCACCAACTAATCCAACAAGGTCCATATCCACATAACTAATCAAAAACTCCAAATAGGCTTACTACTATTCAACTAGAGGCCTAAAGTCCACCTTTTAAACCTCCAAAACTCCAATTAGGAATTATCAACCTCAAAAATTTCCACTAAAATATTAGCCTATTTATAGGCATTCAAGCTTTATTTAAATTATATGACTAAAAAAATTTGCATTTGCGTCAACAAAATCTACAGATCTACTTGATGTGTTTGTTGAGGCAAACACAAAATCTATGTTGATAAATACAAAAAAAAAGTAGATTTTGTGTTTGCCTCAACAAATACATCAAGTAGATTTTGTTGACGCAAATGCAAATTTCTTCTAGTGAATGTGAAATTTGGATATTCTAAATATGGAAGAATTATAATGGCATCTAGTTTTGTTAGAGCTAAATGTGAATTAAGATATTCTAAACAAGAAGGAATTCTAATGGCATTCACTTCTATTAGAGCAAAATGCCAATTTGGATATTCTAAACATTAAAAAGTTTTAATAGTGTCCATGCTCTATTAGACCAAAATGTCAATTAGGACATTCTAGATATGGAAAATTGAATATGGCATTTAATCCTATTAGACAGGGTTGACACGATGTCTGGACGTCCGAGATGTCCGGACACGAACGTCTGGACGCGGATGCTGTGTCCGTAGCGTCCGCTGACATTCGCGGTCCGGCGGACGTAGTGTCCACCCCGTCCGCCCGTTCGTCCGTCCGCCTGATTACGGCCGTCTGATCGACGTGCGGACTGATCTAGTTCGCACGATCTAGGTGTCCGCCCCGCCCCGCCCGTCCGCTTTCCGACGGCGGTCGGGACGCTGCGTCCGCTAGCGTCCGTGCGTCCGGACGTCTGAAAAACGGACGCTATTTTGGGGCGGACGTTGAGATTCGTCAACCCTGCTATTAGAGGTGAATGTTAGTTTGAATATTCTAAATATGGAAGAATTTTAATGGCAATCAATATTCATGGTTGTCACATTGGACAAATTAGGATCACTAAATGTTTTGGACTTCCAAATAGATAGACATATCAAATGGTTTGGATAGACTTCATAGAAAATATGACTACCTTAAAGTAATACACTAGTAGAAAAACGGCTCTGAATTATTGGTGTTTATGAGTACATAACCAAATAACCAATCATTTAGGACAATTATAACAATTACGACAATTATGACAATTAAATCATTGTTGTTAATATTGGCCTCACTATAATTTAGAACAAGTACTTTCAAAGGTGGCTATCATTTTTTTCATCCCATTGCTAATGTGAAAATTTGTTAATGTGACACATCAAGCATGTCAATTTCATTGAACACTCTAGAGAAGATGGCAAATTGGATAGTTTGGACATTTGTTCGTCAAATATGATAATTATGGATCTATTAGAGATGAATGCTAATTTGGATATTTTAAATAAGGAAGAAATATAAATGGCATTCAATTCTATTAGAGTTGAATGCCAATTTGAATATTATTAGCATGGAGGAAATGGAAATGGCATTGAGTTCTATTAGAGCTTAATGTCAATTTGAATGTTCTCTAGAAACGTTCTAAACATGAAAGAATTCTAATTGCATTGAGTCCTATTAGAACTAAATGTCAATTTGAATATTCTAATTATGGAAGAATTGTAATGGCAAATAGGTCTTTAAAGCTTAATGTGAATTTGGATATTCTAAATATAGAAGAATTCTAATGGCATTTAGCTTTATTAGATCAAAATATCAATTTGGATATTCTAAATATGAACAAAATGGAAATGGCATTCAATATTATTAGAGGGAAATTCCATTTCGAATATGAATTATTTACATGTATAAATGGGAATGACATTAAACTTATTTAGAGTTGAATGCCAATTTGATGGTTGTGGGCTTCCAATTTGTCATTTAAAACTCATAGTTGTTTTTGTTTTTTGTTTTATTTAAGTTTGTTGATCAAATAAGTTTTTAAAAGAGTGTAATACTAAAATAATTATATCACATGCCAATATAATATTTAGTATTAAAATAGAATTTCATACTTAAAATAATAATAAGAACCATGCATGTAAGCAAAATAGAAATCTAGAAGTAAAAATTATAAGTATTGAGGTATATTAACTAAATTGCCTAAATGTACTAGGTATGTGATTTTTTTTAGCTTCAATGATCGGAGGGAATCCTAGTGAGGTCCCTATATTGATTTCCATTTATAAGTTTTTTTTTGTAGTTGATTTCAAATAATAATAGAAACTTCAATTGTTAGCCTACATGTGATATAAACTCAAGACATACTAGTAGAACAGGGTTGACAGGACAGTCGGACGTTCGGGACGTCTGGACGCGGACGCTGTGTTCGCAGCGTTGTCGTATTGAGAGGAGTTTGCTTTGGGAAATCACAGGGATTTTGGCTGCTGCTAGAAATGACTTGAGGATAGGGTTTCTAGCTTGATCTTGTCTCGAACCTTGAATCTTCAATAGGATGTCTTCTCGTACATTTGCACCTCAAATCTTCAACACATTGTCTCCTCGAACCTCGAATCTTCAACTTTCTTAAATCAGCTCCATGTTGGCCTATCCTATTGTGGCTCTAGGGATTCAAGGGTCAAGGAGGGGATAAGAAACCATAGGATACGGGAGAGGTAGAACGGACAGCAAACCACGAGCTGAACCGTCTGTGAATATGTCTCCTAAACTTTCAAATTCACGGTCTACTGGTGATCAATCTAGTCTCACCGTGAGAACGACATAAGATTCAACCATGTGGGCCATCAACTCCACTTTGTTGCCCACGACACAAAATGGAGTAAGGCCATGTACCCAATGTCAGGCCAAATCCGCAAACAAGGTTTACAATGCAAAAAATTGATAAAGCCACATGTCCACCACACAAATTGACAACGAGCTTTCAAATCTGGCTTGGAATAACAAAGCCACAAGCCACAACATAGGCTAGGTCCTTGCGGGGTAAGTCTTCACTTGACTCTTCAATTCTTCACTTCAATCTTCAATCTTCAATCTTCAATCTTCTAACCTTCCAATTGTCTCTTTCACCCTCTTCTAAATCAACAGTACTAAAATGGGCACCTAAAACGTTCTAAAGCTCCACTTTAGGTAAGAGATAGCTCTTTTGAAAGCTAATACAGTAAGCTTTGATGCATCAAAATTTCACTTGAAACAAAGCTACTGCCTACGAGTTATGTGCTCTCAAAGATCTCCTACATGCAATTCTAGCGGTAGTACACTACTTCGCCTTTCTCTTCATAACTTGAGATAAAAACATGGTAATGAGAAGTTTGATAGCTTGATAGAAAGCTAGCAACAAGATCTATATTTTCCTTGATTTTCACTTTGTTCTAACAATTTTTGTGACTCTAGGAGAGGCACAAAGTCTTTGCTCTTCCTTTTGGGTAGCAGCAGACTACTCCTCACTCAAAAGCCTATAAAATTCACATATAATATTGAAATCAAGTGAAAATAATGCCAAAAGAAGTGAAACACTACCATGTATAACTCCACCAAATTTTGTATTCAAATTCCTCTTCAGCAACACACAACAACCGAACAAAGTTTCGGTTTTTTCCACTTCAGCACACCACACTCACACCAACGTCGACCCGAGAGAAGAGAGAATCTACCCCCCTTCTCCTTCCACATGGGCTACATTAGCCCATGTGAGCATCTATTCTCCTATAGGCTCCCTAAAACTCTCCTTTTTCTAAATTCCAAATGCTTCTTTGGGTCCACTAATTCCAAAGTCAACAAAAGGAAGGTAAACAATCAACTACTTTCATCTAATGTGAATAAAATTTAATTGGTGGTAGCCAAAACCCTAAAACAAAGGCTAAAATAAATTACCTTAATACCACAAAATCTAATTTCAAAATCATTTGCTTTACACACTTAAGAACTTCAAAACACGCAAAAGTAAAGCAGCAATGTAGTTAGCTCTCCGTTCTGCGGTCAATAGATTGAGTGGTCCTTGAAGCCAAAGGAGTTGGCCTACTTCACTGGAAATACAGGTGACCATTTGTTCTTCACTGTTGTTTTCAAAACACCCTTCAAACACCATTTGGTAGTTCTCGGAAAGCATGGGTTCAGATTCCAAAACAATCACCACAGACTTTTTATCCAATTGCAAAACTGGCAATAAAGTTTGCTGATTATCTAAATCTGTTCGTGGTTGAACACGACGTTCAGAAGGTCCAGCATCATCTCGCATACGCAGTCTTGATGAAGATGGTTGATTTGGATCAACCGATAATTGCGATAATGGCAATTGCCAATTGTCAAGGTCTTGTGAATCCATAACTACGAATCCATAACTACGAATCCATAACTACGAATCCATAACTACGAATCCATAACTACGAATACTAAAACCCAAACTATAACCAACTCAAAGTAGAACATGAGAAGCAATACTACTCAGTTCCTTTATTTCTATACCTAATAGCTTCTTTAAGAAGCTTACTTTTGCTTTAAATACTCCAATTACACTATACTAGCTATCTTTATAATAAAATCAAAATGCTAATAATCAAACGTATATTTTTTTCTTTTGTATCAAAAGATAAACTATGTGATAAAAAAAATAGACTTAGGAACACTATTCCGTCAGTCAATATACAAAAAAGCCAATCAATAGTGGTATAAAACCACCTTGGCATCAACAACGGCCGCCAAGTTGCGGACTTGGTTGGTTGGAGAAGTCCCCAATTAGCTTCCAGTTGGTTCCGGGTTCGAATCTTGTTGGATTTGTTGATTCGGTCTGAGCAGTTGTAATTTGGCACCGCTAGTGAAAGTAGGAAATAACTAGCCAACCAGCCAGCCACCCTGTCCCCCTGAGCTAAGTGACAAGATCCAGTACAACCCAAGACTGTAGATTTCTCCACGACCCCCACCTTTTCTATCTCAACCCATTTTTTGAACTAGGGCTCAAGGTTAATCTTTTGATGTTTTTAAATAATATAGTTATTTACAACACGACAGCGTCCACTGACATTCGCGGTCCCGGCAGACGCAGCGTCTGCCTGTCTATCCGTCCACCCCGCCCGTCCGCCTTCCAACGGCGGGAGGGACGTTGCGTCCGCTGGCGTCCGTGAGGACGAACGTTCGGGTTACGGATGCTATTTTGGGGCGGACGTACTGATTTGTCAACCCTGTAGTAGAAGGCATCTGCAATCAAAGTTTAGTACTCTAGGTGGAAATTATAGTAAGGACTTAATGTCAAAATCAGTTAGTCAAGATTCTTTTCTATATGAAAGATTCTTTATGTAGGATAGATGCATAGTTGAGTGGCTTAATTTCTTATCACATTCTTAAAAATTGCATATAACTCATTTTTGAATTGATCTATAGGACACTTAAATTTATTTTTTTCTATGAAATAACTTGAATTAGGTAAATTAATTTAATGTCCAATAGTCCTATGATTTTTTTGATTATTTTTGTATACAGTATGTGAGCACTAGGGGCTTTAGAATAAAAATAGGTGCCTGAATTTTGTTGCCAACAACATTGAAAAGGACTTTTTAAACTTCTTTGCGTTAACCAAATGAATTATAGGTACTACATTTCTAATAGAGTTTGAACTAATATTTCTAGAAAAAAATGCCTTGTAATATAGATCTTTTGTATGTTTTTGCCGGGACTTTTTAATGACTTTTCAAACATTGAATTTTCCAAAGTCTTTTTCTTTTAGCCAATATTATTTTTTCAAAAATATAATAATTTTCAAGGTCTACATGCAGTTGAAAAGCTAGGTGCTTTTAGCTAGTGGCTCAATTTTGGCAAAAGTTCAAGTTCAAGAAGTCCATTTTGAGGGTGAAATTCTTCAAAGTGAATTCTATTAGAAACAATTATTTTTAAGAACCTTAAACAAGATATAGTAGAAATTTCATCTTTTTTCTTCAAATGTGTAGAATAAGCTTACATAACTTTTATAGGATTCTATAAAAAAAATCAAAAGTTTTTTACTTTAAAAAGATCCTCTTCTAAACAATCAATTGCCAAACTTACTATAGAAAATTTATGCAAACTATCAAGGGTGTAGTAAAATTTCACTAAAAATTGTTATAGCTTATTTTATGCTAATAATGTGCTCTACAAAGTTTCATAATATTCTAACATCAGAGGTAATCAAATCCATGAAATTTGTCAATTTTGGCAAATTTAAAGATGATTGCTAGAGTTGACAAGCATTTTGAGGGTATACAAATCAAAATGAGGCCAAATTGGAGTCTTTTATTACTCCTTTATAACTTTTGAAAAACCTAAGTTAGTTACTTATTTCAAAAATGGAAAACTTTAATAGTTGGTTTTTTATTTTTTCTCCATTTAAAATTGGCATTAGGTTTTGATGACTATTTTGTGATGAAAAAGGGGGTTCAAATCAATGTAAACTAAAGGTGTCCTTTTGAAGTCAATGGCACAATTTATTTGTGATTCAGAGTTTTTCTCCAAAAAATAGAATTTGAGACCAATGTAGAAAAGTAGAGAACTAAAGATTAGGATGAAAATCCTAATTGATAAATTTATTGCTTTGAAAATGAGTAGGAAATTTTTTTTCTAGAAAAGTATTTAAGGACACCCATTCCCCTCTCAAAAAATACCAATTTATTAATATTTTGATTCCACTGGATTCATTTTTGTGAATTTTAGTCATTTTTAAGCCAACTTGCCAAATGGTTGTTTTGGGAGTATTTTTTGCTCTACTATTTTTATTTTGGAGCATTCTGAGAAGGACATTGGATTCCCTTCAAAGCCGTCTCTACTTGCACTTATTATTATGGTATTTGTACTAACTTGTTGGTTGTACTAATCATAAAGTTAAGCCCCTTCATATCTTGGCAATGTCATTTAGGAGGTCTTCTAGTGTATGATTGTGAGTGGTATACTACTAAATGTAAATTCCTTAAGTGTAAAATCCCTTAAAAGTTGTATTTTGCACCAACATGTTTGTACAAAAATTCTGTATTAATCTGTTGTACTACTTATTTCTTGTCTAAATTTGTTATGTTTTTTCTACCACCTTTAATGGTACCATTCTTTATTTGCAATTGTTTTTAAGAATTTGAAGGATACTTCAAAAGAAATTATAATTTTGTTGTGTAACAATCAATTGGATAGAAAAGAATGTAGGACATTTTGTAATGATATAGTGGTATACTTAAGAACTAGAATAGAATTGCTATATTTTGAACTAGTTTAAGATTTAGGTCAAAGTAATGTTGCTTTAAATATAATACTAAATTATATTGAGGTGTCCACAAACACAAAATAGTAGCCATCAACTTTTTCTATATGGATGAGATGCTTTTTGACAACAATGACATTAGAGCTTTATACGAATTTTCCATAAATAATACTTTATATTATAGAGAGGTCCTTTATGTATATGTAAAGGGCTTTGCATCACCTCTAATTGTGAATAATTCATGAGTTCTATTGTGTTTGAAAGTGATTATGCATCACGTCAAAGCAAAGTTACATCTATAATGATAATGAAGTTTAATTGGATTATTAAAAATGATATTTATTGCTAACAAAATCAAACTTGAGACCTAATTTATAAAATTAAATTGACTACAAATACATGATTTTTATACTATAAAAATAATATTAAATAATCTTTATGGAGGCCCAAGATATAAATAATGAAAAAAAATGCCTTGCATTTCCATAGATTAGCACTTGATAATTGTCACTTTTAAATATAATAGTTCTATATAAAACAAGGTTACTATTGTACAAACTTGGGAGTAGGAGCTTATGAGCCTATAAGTGGAAAGTTTTTTTGATGAAAAAACATGTGCAGGAATTTGTATTTGATGAAAAATTTGTAACAAACCCATGACCGTGGACTTCGGGACAATTGAGGTTCTATGACCGTGGACTAAAGAAACAATTTAGGTTATATAAGTTTGAGGTCATTTAGCATTTTTATTTGAGAACATGTCTAATTTAAAACAAAATTAATGTTTTCCACTACTTACTACTTATCAAAAGGATTGTTTTAGCCTCATTTTATTCCATTTTTGTTCCAAGTACTAAATAGTTACTAGCACAATATAAGGTGAACTCCAATTTTTCCCATCTCATTTTTTTGGCTAATATAGATAACTTACCAATGGAAGGAGTTTCATTTCATTCCATTTTTATTCCAATTCCATTTATTCCCAATATTCACTACTTTGCAATGGAAAATTTATTTAAGCTCATTTTCTCCAATTTTTTTTACTGCTAACAACTAACTGTTGGAGTTTCATATTGATTCCATAACTTTTCATTCCACATATTTTTCCACTAGTCACTCTTTATCTTTGGAGATTTTTTTTCATTATAGGGGTTTAGGGTAAGTTAAATATCAAACAACAAGCACATTGCACCCAACTTATAGCCATAAAACACACAAATTAAATCAACATATAAATGAATACATATAGTTTAATTCATAAGATATGTCAATCTTATGAGTCTAATACGTAGTGGACTTGGTCACAAAAACCTCATTCAAAGATGACTCCAAAGTTTCTTCACCCTTAGAAGTTGAAACATCTAAGAAATGAACTACATTTGTAGTAAATTTGGGTATGTGAGGTTTGGGCTCTTTGCAACCATTTCATTCATACTATGATGCCATCTTCTCGGCATACATTGGAAGATCATAAGGCTTTTCCGAACTCAAGATAAGTCTTTATATCTTCTTTATATGATGTCCATTCGTCACTCTTTTGTTCCTTTAAATACAAACAATTCAATGTTAAACCCTTGGAATTCATGAAATGTAGTATGTATTAAATACAAAAACACACATGTCTTTTGAATATGAAACTTACTTACCAGATCTAATGTTGCGTGTAAACACCATTGGCTTCACCTACACAACATCTAGATCAAGAGCAACAAAAACTTCTTCTGGAGCTTGTATCATCCCTTCTATCGGAGTGGCTCTCTTCATCGACAAGAGAACATTGTTGAAGATATTCTTGTCCTTTTCCAAAGCCATGATGTGCCATCTTGTGCCACGACATGCAATAATCGATGCACTTGTATCAAAAGCATGTGAAAATTAGAACTTCAATACTTCTACACGAATAAACATTTCACTTTAGAACTATCATTTGAAAGCGTAAACTCACTTGTAGCTACAATGTAGTTGAGAACTACATCTTCTTCGTTGATGCAGCCTTTGATGAAAAAATGTAGAAATCTTGCATCTTTCTCTCACAGCCCATGCCAAGGTATTTTTGATTCCTTCTTGACCAACATTGTCTCCTCCGTGATATAATTAATCACCATGTCTTTCTTCTGAAGATTCCACTTTGCTTTTGTCATGGCCTCAATCTACCTGAACTTGAAAGTTGAAGGCCCTTTCTCACCCAAGTCCTTCATGAGAAGGGTAACTCTGAACTTCACGATCTGCAAAAATGAAAACAAAATGGTTAGTACAAAGAAGAATGATTCCAAGACAATTGACATTCACATTGTAAATTTTTTTTAAAACTTACTGTTTTGCCAGAAATAACACCTGATGCTAGGTCCAACTAGTTGAATGCCAACCACTCTTTCTTCATCACCAAATTCTTGAAAGCATTTTGCAATCCCACAAACATATGCCACAACTAAAGGCTATATGAGTAAAATACAAGAACACAACCGTTGTCTTGTAAGTTCTCGACAAAGTGAAATGCATTTTGCATTCTAGCACAAGTTGGGTCCAAGTTCCATGACGGAGCGCTCCTCTCAAAGATGAGTGGTATGGTCCAATTCTCTTGGTAGTCAAAAATAATTAGATCCACCAAAGGCTCCGGTTGACCTTGATGTTGAACGAGCAAGCTTTTCTTGCATTTACCTACAATGACGTGATTGTTCATGTTATTAGAAAACTCAAAATCTAACAACTTGCTCACCAAAAAAAAGATTGAAATTACAAATTGAGCTTCAAGTTGCAACATACTTTTTTAATGAAGTCCATGACTCTAGTATAGCAATTTGGTGTTGAACTCTCTAAATTGTCCATGATGTCAACAATTGATAGGTTCAAAATCAAGTCCTCGGATTTCACGTTGTCACTGTCAAATAACATGACCTGCGTACCTTGTGTCATCATCTCCTCCGTCCACTCTACAAGAATGGCCTTCTTCTTCATCTCGGTTTCAGTTCCCTCCATCAACTGTGAGCTTTGATCATTAGCTGATGATGTTGGAATGCCAATATCACCATCTTCTTTTTTCTTCTCCTTTGCCTTTGCTTTCTTCTCCTTCTCTTGTTGCTTCTCCTTCTCCTCCAACTTTGCCAAATGCTCCGCCTCTTTCTTCTGCTTGTTCTCCAAAGCAACTTGAGGACATGTTGCTTTCTTTTGGTTAGCTTGGTCCCTCTTGGCAATTGCCTTCCTCCTCTGATTGTTAGTGAGGCCTGCAAACTCATCCACATCCATATCAACGGCTTTGATACCTTCCAAAGAATTTTGGAGTTGTACCTCCAATGGATGTGTGTATGAAATTGGGCAGTCAATGTACCATCCACCGCCATTGAAACGAGCCAAGGTAAACATTTGAAGTTGATTTGCCGTATACATGCAACTCGCAAAAGTGCAATCTAGAAAGACCGAAAGGAATGAAGAAGGTCTACCCTTTTGATTGCTCCTTTTCCTTCAAGTTCAAACTTGAAATATCTGCACCATGAGAAACAAAAACCATTAAGGAAGAATTAGAAAAATCAAGTAAGGCAAAATCAAATCTTAGGACGATATACTTCAATCACAAATCAAGAATACAAATGTATCAAAAGATTTGAGGTCAAAAACTTACATTCTACAACTTTGAGGGGACAAAATGGGGGTCCCTTGACAACCCCTAGAACATGCCTCAGATCTGAGGCATGCTCTAGAGGTAGTTCAAGTCCTACACTTATTCATTTCTTTACATCTAACATGTTTTTTTATTCAAGAATGTAAACTCTGTAATATTGAAAAATGGAAAAATGTGATATCAAAGAAGGCCTTTTGTTTAGGGTAAAATAAATGATAGCTTAGAAGGGTTCATACATATCGGAAAAGCACCCTTTTCACGGCCTGCTAGGCCCCTTCATACTTGTTGAAGTTGTCATGTTTCTTGAAGTATTTAGCTCCTCTAAGATGAGACAAGAATCCTTGATTCCAAATTTTCCTCCTCCAACCTTCCAAATATTCCGGTAAAGTCTTTGGCTATAGCGGACTGTTCATATCAATGGTAATGTTGTCCTACTTGACAACTTCCTCAAAGAATTGGACAACTCCATCTTTGATTTGTGAAAAGAGAAGAAATATTACCAATCTAATGTACATAGTGCAATGCAAGAATTTTAAATTTTTTGGAATCCCAATGAATACAAATTTTGATGACTTTCAATTTGAATAAATGTACAAAGAGAATAGCACTTATCCCAATACACCAAACACTACGGTTTAAAAAAGGACCAAGTAGTGTCTTTGACATTGGCCTAGGCAGAAAGCATCTGGCATCACGTGATGCTGTAGAGGAGTTCCACCACTTGAGGAACTTGATCTTGTGATCTATTGTGGTATTGCAAGTGGCCACCATTTGAAGCTTTTCCAAAGTCATCTCTGGGACTTCATTGGAGCTCCAGTGCTTCTTGATCTAAAATAAAACAAAACAAAGTCAATAATATTTGAATTCACAACGATATCAATGGCAAACATTCACAATGATGGTTAAAAATTCACCTCATCTAGAAAACCTAGCTTGTTAACTAGATTGGCCACTGTCGCAGCACAGGGCAGGTCAATTCCCCATTATACTCACAAAAATCGCTCTAGAGTATAACTAAGTGACTCTAAAGATCGAACCCACGAGATCCTGTGAAGTATCTAGCTCTATTAAGCAGTTAAGCTCAGTCAGTATCCCAATCTTACTTTCCGGTCCTAGATCTAGAACCAGAAATACCAACACACCGGATAACTACAGACCGGATTACTCCTTCTTCCGGTCCTACTAACTATCCGGTCCATACAAATACCCAAATCCCAGGATCTCACAACTTCCGATCCTAGAAATCCGTTCTGACTAATCCGGTCCGGATGGTCATCCTGTACCCGTAATCCTATCCGGTTTGGTTTTGCCTCTGTTTCACCATCAGAGGGGTCGCCGCTTAATTTTGAGAGTGGTAGGCCCACCACTCCTTCCGTGACTTATAGTGGCTGAAGACCCACTATCCTACCTTCTAAACTCCTAAGCTAATCCGGATTCGGTTTGGTCCTTCACAACAACCCAGATAGCAATCCGGGTCGTAGGTCACACAAAGACCCCACACTCGACCCTCTCGTACTACAACGACCTTGATGCTACTTCCGATCCGTGCGAAGACAGGTAGTTACAAGTGCACCCGTCCGTTCCAACATCAACTAAAGTTCTTCCGTTACCCATACGGGTGGTGAGACCTCACAGGAGATCGGACACTCAACCGGATTTCCCACCCGGGAGTTCTAGCGCAGCTAAGGAATCCCTCCCTACCCGCCTAGCCTAACAACGGCTTTCTCACCCGGAATCTCAAACTCTAGACGTGCTGAGGAACTAAGTTCACTCCCAACTCTTCGGTACCTACTCACATGCACCTAGGATCGGAAAATAAACACCAAGGGGAGAAATCACTTACAAACCAACTCGTACTATCTTAACTCCACATCATACAATCCTGTCGCGCTGGAGAGAGATACACAACGAAGAGAATAGAAAAGTACAAGAAGTTTGCAAAATGAACAACTCCTAGTTCCCATCTCAGGAACCGATTTATATACAAAGGGTAAAAACCCTAAAAGCACAAAAAGGAGCGGAAAACCCGTAGGGGTCCGCCGCCACCCTAATCTAATTTCCGGTCTAACCTAATACTGTTGAGCCGGATCCGGATCCGGATCCGCTTCTACCCCTAACTGAAATTAAAATCCTATCTACCCTACAACTCTAGATCCTATCGTCGGGCTTCCGGTCTCCGGGACTAGCTCCTCGAAGACTTCACTCAAATTCCGGACCCGTTCCCCCTCCACAGGATTCGGTCCGGGTGGAGACTCCAGGTCGATGGTGATATCCGGTCTCGTGCCCGGAGTCCCAGTCCGTGCAGACTTCTTGGACTCAGGAGTCCAATCCTTCCTATCCTTCTGAATGGTCGCGTCCGGAAAGAGATCCGGTAGAGAGATGTCCGAAAGGTGAATACCTTTGTCGCACGTCGCTCCCGTCAGCTTCCGGCTGCTCTCCTCGATCCGGTCCGCTGCCTTCCGCCCCTCCACCATTGTCGTCTCCACCTGCTCAGCGAAGTCCGCGAGAATCTGGACCATCCGGGAACCGGATAGTTTCTTCTCTTCGTGGATCTTCTCGTCGAAGAGCTTCGCTTTGGCAGCGGCCGTTCCGGTCTCTCCCAGGACCGCCTTGATCTGCTCGGCTATCTTCCGAGTCTCTTCCGCCATCTCCCGGGCGGCCGTCACGTCTCCCTGATAGGCAAAAAGAGTTGCCTTCAGTTTATCCACCTCCTCCTGTAACCGGCGGATCTCTGCTTCCTGCTTCCGGGTCTCTTCCGGATTCGTGATGCACTCCGCCACTTGTTCCACCAATTTGCTGTCCGGTGCCGCACCCACCAACTTGCCGATTGCCGCAAGCGTCCTGTGCTTGACCTCCCAATCCGCCCTGATGTTGCAGAGGACGTTGATCAGACCGTTGAACGGATCTTGCATATCCGGATCTCCCCCGGAATTGGTCTTCTCGGCTTCCGGTTTCTCCTCCGGGGCCGGTTTGTCTTGACTGGGAGGCGTCCCGCGCTTGTGTGGAGGCGTCAGCTTCTGTCGCTTGATCAGCGGCATCGGCTCCTCCTCTTCCTCGCTGGACTCCCGGTCTGACCCGGAATCGGATTCCGCCTCGTCATCCGTCTCCGACTCCCCATACTTCAGGAGCACTTCCTGCGTCTTCCACGCCTTGTCCTCCATATCGGTGAGGACTTGGTTCTCCCGATAGAGGTGGAAGAGATAAGGGCACACTGGAGTGGCCCTTTTCTTCCCAACCCTACTAACAAGCTGGGCCACGAGATCGGAAATGATCCGTGCCCAGTCCACTTTCCGGGTACCACTGAGGGCACCGAAAATGGTGTTGCCGAGGGTGATCGTCACCCTGGTCGGCTTTTCCGGGTGAAGAACCGGAACTAGGAATTGCAGGAGCCGACGGTGTCGGTGATCCAAGCAATCCTCGACCGCGTATCCGTCCTTCGGGTTGACGGCTCCTTTGAACTTCCCTCGGACAAACTCATCCTTCCGGCTCGCCATTCCCAAACCTCCTGCCCAGAAACCGTAAACCGCTCTCCACATCCCCTCGTTCCAGCTGACGGGAGTTCCCCTCACGGTGTTGTCAAATTGGTTGGACAACTTTCCGAGGAGCTCCTTGACCATTCTCTCCTCTCTAAAACCCCAAGGTTTCTCGGCAAATCCGAGGCAACCCATGGATTTGAGATCATCCATGAGTTCAGACTTTTCCGGCTCTGTGGAGGGAATAACCGGAATGACTTTCCGGAGCTTCACCTCGCCTCCAGAGGGACTCGCTTGTCTCGACCTACGTAGCTGAGGCATTCCCACTCACATCTACCTCACTCTCTCCTAGCCGCACGTCCCGTTCCTCACTTCCTCTCTCCGATCTCAACCGGAATCAAAATGAACAGAATACAAACGCACAGACGCACAAACGACAAAAACTCAACCGCGCACGCTCAAGGTTGAGTTTCTAAAAGGGGGTGCAACAGTGAAAGCTCCTCCTTATATAGTCCCTGGACCCTTTTCGGTTTGTCATCATAATCCGGTTCATCATCATCATCCGGTCCTAGACCTAATCCGTGTTGCATTCCGTTTCCATCGTTAGTTACTCCTGACCGGATTAGATCCAAGAAGCCCACTACTTCACGTTCCGTGCTAATTCTGAGTTTTCCTTCCCCACCTAATCGGATCCGGTTAGCTAATGACTAGTTTCCGTTCCTATTTGGGTGTATACTAAGAAAATCAAAATTCTAAGCTGCGACAGCCACTACAACCAACTTTGACATTTTAACATTGAGTTTGGTGGTCTTCTCATTTGCTCCCAATCTCATTGCATGCACTAGTTCCTTGGAAGTTTTATCATCTTCTAGCATCATTTCATTATACCTTTGAGCTACTGCATTAGTGGCCTGAGCAATTTCTTGCTACACAGGTAGGATGGAAACAACATATTAAAATACTTGTAAAAAAGAAGGTCAAAACAAATATTTTTTAACAAAAAGGCCGAAACAAATATATCAAATAAAAAGTGAAATACACTTACATAGATCCTCATCCTAAAAACAAACGAAGTGAACACTTGTAGTGGCATAGAATACCAAGTCTTCTTAGTTTTCTATGCTCCACACAATCAAAGCTCCAATTGCCTCAGCATCTCCTTGAACCGCTCAATGGGGAGGAGGCCATATTTCTGAAACCTGTACAATGTGTGCACTAAGTTGGTCTTCACATGCAAGTCTTCGGTGGACCTGGTGAATATAAAAACAATTTATGTCAATTTTTGTATAGACATCATATCATTTTTAAATCTGTGAAAACAAATAGAAAGTGAATATTTAAATGAAGAAAACAAGATACTTATTTATGTCGTGCATGACATGCATGACTAGCTTAGTCTTGTCTTTTGTATCAAGAACAATTGAATCAATTGCGTAATGCCACTCCTTGTCTTTGGAGTGTTTCTTGATAATGTAGTTCATCTACAAGATGAGTCGGTGATTACCATCACAAATATAGAACTTGAAGCTCTTCAAAAACTTTAATTCAGGCATAGAGTCGACACTAGCATTGAAGGTGTCATTCTTTTCCTTCCACAATGGATCCCACTTTTCCATCTCTTTAGTCAATTTTGAGCTCTCCCCAATTTCATTTGTAGTGGTGATGTAGAAAGCTGTCGCTCCATCTCAGTAACTCTTATTGAATTCATGCTCTAGAAAATCAAGATTGCATGAGAGGGTCGGCCTTACCATGGGCATAGGCACCATTGGCAAAGAGGAATCTGGAGCCGAAAAAGGTGATCCGGCTTCATCCGCAATGACGCTATAGTGTTCACTGAGTCCACCTTGTGAAATTGTCAGAGATCATCTTCCAATAGGTCCTTATCGTCTACCTCCAACACAGCGTCAACCAAGTATTCCTCCATCATGTATCCTCCACCTTCTCCTTTCCCTATAGTGGGCAGTTGACTTGAATCATTGATGTTTAGAGTTCCAAGAATTGTCTCTTCAAGCCAAAGGTTGGTAGGAGGCCCATCTATCTGCAAGTTGAGAACTAAAAATTATCCAATATGCACGTAATTGAATCAACAAATACAAAACTTACACACAAATAAAAACATATCAAGACTCCATGTCGCAGCACAGGGCAGGTCAATTCCCCATTATACTCACAAAAATCGCTCTAGAGTATAACTAAGTGACTCTAAAGATCGAACCCACGAGATCCTGTGAAGTATCTAGCTCTATTAAGCAGTTAAGCTAAGTCAATATCCCAATCTTACTTTCCGGTCCTAGATCTAGAACCAGAAATACCACCACACCGGATAACTACAGACCGGATTACTCCTTCTTCCGGTCCTACTTACTATCCGGTCCATACAAATACCCAAATCCCAGGATCTCACAACTTCCGATCCTAGAAATCCGTTCTGACCAATCCGGTCCGGATGGTCATCCTGTACCCGTAATCCTATCCGGTTTGGTTTTGCCTCTGTTTCACCATCAGAGGGGTCGCCGCTTACATTTGAGAGTGGTAGGCCCACCACTCCTTCCGTGACTTATAGTGGCTGAAGACCCACTGTCCTACTTCCTAAACTCCTAAGCTAATCCGGATCCGGTTTGGTCCTTCACAACAACCCAGATAGCAATCCGGGTTGTAGGTCACACAAAGACCCCACGCTCGACCCTCTCGTACTACAACGACCTTGATGCTACTTCCGATCCGTGCGAAGACAGGTAGTTACAAGTGCACCCGTCCGTTCCAACATCAACTAAAGTTCTTCCGTTACCCATACGGGTGGTGAGACCTCACAGGAGATCGGACACTCGACCGGATTTCCCACCCGGGAGTTCTAGCATAGCTAAGGAATCCCTCCCTACCCGCCTAGCCTAACAACGGCTTTCTCACCCGGAATCTCAAACTCTAGACGTGCTGAGGAACTAAGTTCACTCCCAACTCTTCGGTACCTACTCACATGCACCTAGGATCGGAAAAGAAACACCAAGGGGAGAAATCACTCGCAAACCGGCTCGTACTATCTTAACTCCACATCATACAATCCTGTCGCGCTGGAGAGAGACACACAATGAGGAGAAGAGAAAGGTACAAGAAGTTTGCAAAATGAAAAACTCCTAGTTCCCATCTCAGGAACCGATTTATATACAAAGGTAAAAACCCTAAAAGCACAAAAAGGAGCGGAAAACCTGTGGGGGTCCGCCGCCATCCTAACCTAACTTCCGGTCTAACCTAATACTGTTGAGCCGGATCCGGATCCGGATCCGCTCCTACTCCTAACTGAAATCAAAATCCTATCTACTCTACAACCCTAGATCCTATTGTCGGGCTTCCGACCTCCGGAACCAGCTCCTCGAAGACTTCACTCAAATTCCGGATCCGTTCCCCCTCCGCAGGGTTAGATCCGGGTGAAGACTCCAGGTTGATTGTAACATCCGGTCTCGTGCCCGGAGTCCCAGTCCGTGCAGACTTCTTGGACTCAGGAGTCCAATCCTTCCTATCCTTCGCAATAGTCGCATCCGGAAAGATATCCGGTAGCGAGATATCCGAAAGATGAATCCCCTTGGAGCACGTCGCTCCAGTCAGCTTCCGGCTGCTTTCCTCGATCCGGTCCGCAGCCTTCCGCCCCTCCCACCATTGCCGTCTCCACCTGCTCAGCGAAGTCGGCGAGAATCTGGACCATCCGGGAACCGGATAGTTTCTTCTCTTCGTGGATCTTCTCGTCGAAGAGCTTCGCTTTGGCGGCGGCCGTTCCGGTCTCTCCCAGGGTCGCCTTGATTCGCTCGGCTATCTTCCGAGTTTCCTCCGCCATCTCCCGGGTGGCCGTCACGTCTTCCCGATAGGCAAAAAGAGTTGCCTTCAGGTTATCCACCTCCTCCTACAACCGGCGGATCTCTGCTTCCTGTTTCCGGGTCTCTTCCGAATTGGTGATGCACTCCGCCACTTGTTCCACCAATTTGCTGTCCGGTGCCGCACCTACCAACTTTCCGATCGCCGCAAGCGTCCTGTGCTTGACCTCCCAATCCGCCCTGATGTTGCAGAGGACGTTGATAAGACCGTTGAACGGATCTTGCATTTCCGGGTCTCCCCCGGAAACGGTCTTCTCGGCTTCCGGTTTCTCTTCCGGGGCTGGTCTGTCTTGACCGGGAGGCGTCCCGCGCTTGTGTGGAGGCGTCAACTTCTGTCGCTTGATGGGCGGCATCGGCTCCTCCTCTTCCTCGCTCGACTCCCGTTCTGACCCGGAATCGGATTCCGCCTCATCATCCGTTTCCGACTCCCCATACTTCAGGAGGACTTCCTGAGTCTTCCACACCTTCTCCTCCATGTCGATGAGGACTTGGTGTTCCCGATAGAGGTGGAAGAAGTAAGGGCACACTAGAGTGGCCCTTTTCTTCCCAACCCTACTAACGAGCTGGGCCACGAGATCGGAAATGATCCGTGCCCAGTCCACTTTCCGGGTACCACTTAGGGCACCGAAAATGGTGTTGCCGAGGGTGATCGTCACCCTGGTCGGCTTTTCCGGGTGAAGAACCGGAACCAGGAATTGCAGGAGCCGACGGTGTCGGTCATCCATGCAATCCTCGACCGCGTATCCGTCCTTCGGGTTGACGGCTCCCTAGAACTTCCCTCGGACAAACTCATCCTTCCGGTTCGCCATTCCTAACCCTCCTGCCCGGAAACCGTAAACCCCTCTCCACATTCCCTCGTTCCAGCTGACGGGAGTTCCTCTCACGGTGTTGTCAAACTGGTTGGACAGCTTTCCGAGGAGCTCCTTGACCATTCTCTCCTCCCTAAAACCCCAGGGTTTTTCGGCAAACCCGAGGCAACCCATGGATTTGAGATCCTCCATGAGTTGAGACTTTTCCGGCTCTGTGGAGAGAATAACCGGAATGACTTTCCGGAGCTTCACCTCGCCTCCAGAGGGACTCGCTGGTCTAGACCTACGTAGCGGCGGCATTCCCACTCCAATCTATCTCACTCTCTCCTAGCCGCATGTCCCGTTCCTCACGTTCTCTCTCCGATCTCAACCGGAATCAAAACAAACAGAACACAAACGCACAAACGCCAAAAACTCAACCGCGCACGCTCAAGGTCGAGTTTCTAAAAGGGGGTGCAACAGTGAAAGCTCCTCCTTTTATAGTCCCTGGACCCTTTCCGGTTTGTCATCATGAATCCGGTTTACCATCATAATCCGGTTCTAGACCTAATCCGTGTTGCATTCCGTTTCCGTCGTTAGTTACTCCTGACCGGATTAGATCCAAGAGGCCCACTACTTCACATCCCGTGCTAATTTTGAGTTTTCCTTCTCCACCTTATCGGATCTGGTTCCCTAATGACTAGTTTCCGTTCCTATTTTGGTGTATACTAAGAAAATCAAAATTTTAAGCTGCGACACTCCATATAAAAATAAATGTAAAAAAAATCAAATATTTCAGGGCTAAGGTTTAGGGTCAAAAAAGATGTGTTGCATATGTAACACTTTCAATCAATATATCCTCAAAACAAATCCAATACATTGAAATCAGTCAATTTCTACATCTTCCTCTGAGTTAGAACTCAAGTGAATGAAGATGGGCTCTCTTAATCTCTGAACTATGCTTTGTACACAATTACACTTTTCCTCTAGTAGTGAACCATCAACGGTGATGGACACCTCTGCAGATGTGGTGTACTTGGTGTTTGAACTCTTAGGAGACATGCACCTGACCGTATTGTAATGTGCATGTTTTGGTGCTTGTATATCACTAACATGCCTAACTATAGAACTCTCAAAAGCGTCAATAGCACAGTCAGTTGCATCCATCACATCATCAAAACAAATTAATACCTCCTCGTCCATCTCTTCCTCTTTAGCGCCTTTTTCTACCTCAGAGTCGCTAGAAACCTCCACATTTGCCTTCAATGGAATAAGAAGCTGAGATGGCCCTGCCTCATTAGTGACGGGTGCCTAAGGAGGTGTCCTAGTTGGTGAAGAAGCATCTTGACCATGTCTTGCCTTCTATGGAAATTGACAACAATTGAAATCAACACTCTTGAGCTTGCACGTCAGAAATTCTAACTCTAGAAATCATGAAAACTCCATAAATTTTCAAGACTACTCTTCAAATTCTTCCTTTTAATGAACCATGAGCCACAAATTCAATCCAGAGGACTAAAATGAGAGAAATTGGGGAATTTTTCAAAAAAAGCCTAATTTTTCTTGTAAAACGTTTGATTTATGAAGTCCTGGTGAGTTGTGCCAGAGGTGCCTTGGATCTGAAGGTGCTTTGGTAGCACTAGTGGGACCCCCTAAAAACAATTTGAAGGCTACATTTGCAATTTAAAAAAATCTAAACCCTCCAAGTAAGAGTTTTCCTTATAAGAATGAAAATTTTGGGGTCCTAGTCAATGCTGCCAAAGCACCTTTGGATCCGAGGCACCTCTAGCATAATTCACAAGGATCCCCAAAAAATAGTTAAAAACTTGGAGAGATTATGGAGCCCATACAAATCATTCCACCATCTCAGAAAGGGACTAACCAAAAAAATCACTCCAAAAACAAAGAACAGCCATGCACCACCATCCATAGAATTAAGAAAGAGCTTTGAATTTGTCAAGCATTACTATGTCTAGACTAGGTAGGTTGGACCTTGTTTAGTGAAATTAAGCCCCAGATTCTACTCCTAGTGGTGCCCTTTCATAAAATTCCATTAAATTTTAGCCTTGCAAACTGAGCTACTCTGCATTTTAAAACTTTGATTTCTCATAGGATGCTTGTGGGATCATCAAGTCAACACCGCCAACTCTATTGGCATGAATAAGACTACATGGTATTTCATATTACTTAAGTCAAGACTAGGACGGCATTAAATCGAATTCAAGTAATTTTCAAATTTAAAAAAAATCTTAGAGTCCTCCTCCATGCGACTAGAGTAGCCTCAAATCCAAGGGTGCTCTGGCCGCATACAAGAAGATTCCAAGAATATCAAACAAAATTTGATCAAAAACACGAGTCCAACTAGGCTTTCACTCTTTAACAAACCAAATGTGCACACTGAGACTAACATCGACGTGCTGAACAACCACAATCTAAACAAGTATACTAAGCAACCAAGCCCTCTACACCGATGTCCATACTGACCACTACATCAAAAAAATCAAGAAACAAAATCAATCAATTGTCACTGCTTAGAATGTGTAGAACATGTAAGTTTCCCCATGTTGAGTCAAATCAAGGCGCAAGCTCCAATCCTGGTGGTGCCCTTCCGTCAAATTCCATAAAGTTCTAGCCTTGCAACTACCCCCCCTGGATTTCAAAACTTTGATTTTTCATAAGGTACTCGCAGAATCATGATCAAATCAATACTGCCATCCCCACCAACATGGATAAGACTAGATGGAATCTGACAATCTTTGACTAGAGGCTATCACGACATCAAATCATCTACCATTGATTTCAAAATTATTTGAAATTTTTGGGGTCCTCTTCTATGCAACCAAAGTAGCATCAGATCCGAGGATACTCTAGCCGCATAGAGGACCCCGGAATTTTTTTTTTAAATTGATCAAAAACTTGAGTCCAATTAGACTTGTATAATTTGACAAACCAGACGTGTACACCAACACCAACTAGACATGTACAACGAGACTAACACTGCATGCACACTGAGACTAACACCAACGTGCACATTGTACATGACGTAAACAACTACGAGCTGAATAAGAGGAAGGTCAAGTAAACTAGGACCGAGTCAACAAGGTTGATTCACAGGCATGTAGAAACAAGAATCACTCAACCACTCAACCAGATGTGCGCACCGAAACTCACACCGACATGCATACAGCATACCTTAATTCACGCCAATGTGCACATCATGCCCAATATGAACACAAGCTGAACAAAAAAAAGGTCGAGTGGACGAGGACCATGTCAACAAAGTTGATTCAACCACTCATTCCCTCAAGAATCACTTGACCACTCAAAACTAAACCAATCCATCGTAGAGAACAAGAAAGTACATGTGGGGCTCAAGCGTGCGTTTGGAGAGTAGGTGGATCATGTAAACCTCTACGACCCCGGCTCCTCGTATTCTTTGTCATCATTCCTTGCACAATTAAAAATGCAACTAGCCTTCAAAATCAAGGATGTAGCTAGAACGTAAGTGTTCGTGAGTGCTCGTGAGTGGTTGTAAGTGTTGTTCATGTCAAATGCAGGCCTAGTGGAGTTCACTGTGTTGTTGACATAAATTTAAGCCGTGGTGAATGCAAGCCGTGAAGAGACTAGGCCCAAGGAAGTTTGGATAAAACTTCAAAGGCTAGAAATCGAGCCTAGGTTGAGGCTGGGTCATGCACCTTACGTAATAAGAAAACTAGCTGTAATGTTTCTAAATCCAACGTGAAGAACTTGGAATGTGCGGCGTAGTGGCGGAAGGAAAGAATCTCGCCATGCAACAGCTTACATGGTGAACTCATGTGGCCAAATCCCCTTGTGCACATAGATAACTAGAAATTTTAATGACATGTAGCCGTTTTTGGTTTGCTAAAACCCTCCTTTAGGTGACATGGACATCTTCCATCCAACATAAAATGATAGGGCCATTAATCAACCATTTAAAAGGTGCAACTGATTTTTGGAGAGGTGAAACTACTTTAAATATTATTAAGTTAATTATCTTGGAGAGACAAGTGGAATTGGCATCTAACCCAAGTTCTTTCATATTTTTTGAAGCTTTTTGCAGTTAGTTATAAATTTTGGAAGTTCAAGTGTAGTGGGCTCTGAAATTGCCTACCTCTCAAAATTACCTCCTACATGTACATTTTTGATTCAATGCAAAAGAAACATGTACAAATAGTATACATTTCAAGAGGTGGGAGATTTTAAAGCCTAAGCGCTTCATAGATTGTTTACCATAATAGCTTTTTGAATGATTTGAACTTTCTAGACCCGACGTGGCAATTCTCATCTTATGTGGCAAATTGGCAAACTTAGACATGAAAACAAACAAGTTTTATTATATTTAGAACCAAACCATATTTAAAAGATTTGAAATTCTATGTGCGTTGAAGATTTTGGAGCTTCAAATCAAGAAGGCACCCTAACCCTGAATTATTGCAGCATACCACTCAATGCTCTTTAGACCTTTAAAAGTTTGATGCTCTACATCTATAGATATGCACTCTAAGTGATTACCTATTTCGATTGCACATGCAAAAGAGTTCCTATGCCATGTCTCTAACTTTGTTCACAAGTGAATGCAATCCTCAGAATTATGTTCTTGAAAGAAAAGTAGAAATGAAATGACTCTATCAACTTGGCTAACAAAATCTTACACTCCAAGGCCCTTTCATGAATATCAAACGGAGAAGGCTAATGTATCTTTGAAAAGAAATCTCAAAACTTCTTATAGTTGAGACGTTCATTGCCCATCTACTGTGCTGTGAACATATGTTTTCCATTGACACCTCTTCAGTTGCCTCAACACCTTCAGCTAGAGCAACCTCCTCTTTGGTAGTACTTCCAATTTCATAGTGAAGAATTCTCTGCAGATCTGAGTTTGATGGCTTGATAGTCATTGGTGGCACTCTCCCTCCTCTTGTCATCATGGATCGTCTCAATGCCTTGGTAGATAAAAAATACAACAAGCCACGTCTCTTTCCTCTCCTTCTTGGCTTCAAACTAATCAAATGAACAACTCCGTTGTCTACAAGCATGAAGGGAGAAGAGAATGCATAAACCTTGTTGCTCTTGACTACAATACATAAAAGGAAGTGAAACTTTGAGAATGAGATAGAAGGATACAAGTGGCCCTTCTTATGTTAGGCAAAGTTCGTCAAGGAAGAGTCGTCACATTTAAGGTACAAGTGATGAGAAGCATGCGAATAGCTTCTAATAGAAGTTGCTTGTGGCAAGTTTATAGATAAGCCATCAAAATAATATCTACAAAGGAAGCACTAACATTGGGGGCTATGTTAGTTTGGAAGAATGTACCTCTGGAATAAAGATCAAGTAATATAGAAGATGTCAAATTTAATGTGCACAACTTTCAAGCATGACAAATACCAATGCTTATTTACAATGCAATGTGTTGTAATGGCGTAAATGTTGTATCAATATAGAATGTCAAAGTCCTTAATTTATTGGATTTTCTTTTACTCACTGTGATTTAAAGACATATGAATCATAAATTATAGAAATGGACTCAAATTAATGTTACTTACTTGATGATCTAGGAAATACAAAAATAGTATTTGTAGAATTGTGAAGATTGCAAAAAGAATTCTTTGATATATCATAAGGAACTTCTAGAAAAATATTGGAAAAATACATAAAACCCAAAACTAAAAATTTTAGAATGGACTTGAACGATGTGTTTTGACCTACTTAGGTCAAGCGTACTTTTCATTTGCCTGTGTAATTAATTTACATTCATTGAGAAGAATGTACATCCTAAATCCTAATCTGCCATTACAATTAATTTTTTATATGGCATTCTTATCTAATGCACTAATGTTGAGGGAGGAATGATTATGTTTTATTGTCATGTAATGAATTTAATTCAGTTTCAAAAAAGATATTATTATTTTCATATCAAATGTAGAATCATTGCAATAAAATCCTAAACAAAAAAATGCAGCGTACAGTATTGGCTGAATAAAGAATATATAAGATTAGCCAAAAAGAAGGCAAAGAAGAACCTCAATCATAAAAGACCCAAAGTTTGGTTCTTCTTTACCTCATCTCTTGCATTGGATTGAATTTTCCATGTTGTTGAAGTGTGTCTGTAAGTTTCAACAATGGCTTGGGTTAGAGTTGATGGTCATGACATTCCTTGTGTGTCCTTAGTATTAGACAGTGGACGTGCTAGAATTCCTTGTCACCTTCTGCATGTCTGTTTTAGATTTGTAGAAACCTCCATCTATGTTGAGGAAGAGAAATGGTCGAAACCAAGTGAAGTGTTACAATCTATCCTTGTTGTAAAGGCAGTGGAGGACGAGATGCATTGCTAGTACATTGGTCATGATAACTATAGAGCATACGAACTTCCACTCTCTATACTAGGTGCATCTACAAAAATCCAGAGTCACCAGTCAGATAATTCTACAATTGATATGCCATGTAGTCCTCATATTGTATCACCTAGTACACCTAGAGAAGCTCTATTGATCCTACACATACCTACATTTTTTCCTGTTGTGAAAGAAGAGAGATTAGATCCAATTATAGAGTTGTCTACCAAATTTGAAGGAAAGTCTCCCAATGTCAATGCTCAAAAACAAAGTTCTTTTGTTTGGATTGCATCTAACAAGACAGATATTATAAAATCATTGTTTGAAACCTTGTCCAGAAGTCTCTCTAATTCCTCAATGTCACTACCCCAACCACGACCATATGTACAAGCGAAAGCAAGCATAATGGAATGTCTAAAGAGACTTGCTACTATGCATGGCTCTCAAAAGGAATTGTCAACAATGGATTTGAGAACTGTGCGGCACTAGAAGATTCTATATCTTCCACCTATATTTGACGGGATGTCATCTTCAAATTGCCTCCTTGTGGATCATCTTCATCGGGGGCCAAGAACTTGGAAGGAATGGATAAGCACTACGATGGACATCTGTGGTGCAAGCTAGTGACCATGAACATTCACAACTCCAACAACCTCAAATTTCGTAAGTTGTATTGTGCTAGCCATCTTGCTTGTGAGAATTCCAATTGTAACTATTTGAAGAGAGCTTCAAAGCAAAATGAAATTGAGTGGAATGGTTATACTTTATTTCCTTTTACTGTTGGTGGATGTCCCCCAAAAGAGTCTACCCTAGTTTGCAAGGTCTACAAGATGGTACCTATGTGTCTTGGTGCACGCAAGGCTATATTTTGTGTACACTGATAACCTAGAAATGACTAGAGCTGCTATTCACTTTGGAGAGTATGGCCACTCTATTGCTAAAGGCATGTATAGAGATTCTACTTCAATGATTTGCAGACTCATTGTGGAGCAAGTGGCCAAAACACCCACGGCCATGAACTCCGCAATCACTCTTTCTGCTAGTAAAAACCAGGGTTGACGAATCTCAACGTCCGCCCCAAAATAGCGTCCGTTTTCCGGACGTCCGGACGCTAGCGGACGCAGCGTCCCGACCGCCGTCGGAAAGCGGACGGGCGGGGTGGGGCGGACGCCCAGATCGTGCGGACCAGATCAATCTGCGCGTTGATTGGACAGCCGTAATTGGGCAGACGGGCGGACAAGTGGACGGGGGACAAGTGGACGCTGCGGACACAGCGTCCGTGTCCGGATGTCGTGTCAACCCTGGTAAAAACTTCCTTGCAAGCTACCTATTTCACAATGGAGAGGGGGAGAAAGAGATGTTAAAAGCGGAAGAAATGGAGGAGGTCATGGACCGCTTCCAATATTTGAGTAGTCCAAGTATTCACAACGTGATCTTTTCTTTTTGTTCTAACAACCGAGGAAGAATAATTGACAATATTATGACCATGAAGAGAGAGTCAAAGTTTGAGTTCATACATGACAACGTCTTCCCAGGCTAAGGCAAAGAAAAAGTATACATTTTCAAGATACTTACTGAGGGACTAGGAAGTGGAGTTGACCTTGTAAGGCGCATGCAACCAAAAGGGGATTTGCAAAATGTGTAGTTGATGTTCAACCATGTGAAGCACATGAAGGAGCAGACTACAATGGCATGCCACGAGTATGATACAGAGTACAAGAAGGTGGTGACTATTGCAATGTGCGATATGCAATCTGAAGATACCAAACTTTAAGTACAGTTTTGGTAGAGCTTGAATGTGGTCATACATCGCCATGGAGTAGCAACCCCTAACTTCAAGGGATTCATGGCAGATAGTGCTATGGCCAATTGGAATGCGGTCCACATTGTCTACAGTAGTGGTTCTACCCATGTTGAAATGGAAAATCACAAGAGGACATGTTTGTTGCACTAGAGTACCTCTCTTCACAAGCATATGCAGAAGTACATCAAGGAAGCATTCCAACAGCAACATATTACTTTGTGCAAACAGTTCAAAGATTCAAAGAATATGGACCAAGCCGAGGTCTATTACCTTACAATACAATCTTGGTGGTTGTCATTTGGAGCTACAAAGAAAGAAGGTCTACATCACTTGGACCATTGGCTAGATTTTGGGCATTTTCAATACTGTCAATGGGGAGGCTTCATGGACATGGTGAGGGAATTTTAAATATAAATTTGTATGAGTGTATAAGGTTGCAAGGCTCATTTTATAATAAAAAGTTCTATCTATTTGATAGATTTCTAATTTTTTTAATTTTATTAAAATATCGGGCTTTTTTTTCCTCTTTGGTAATCTTAACAAGGGATCATCAAAACTTTGTAATAACACACCTCGGATCCGACAGATGTATTTCAAATGTCATCATGACCCCTTGTTTTTTGTTCCTTGAAATAAAAATCCAATTTTGGTAGTAGGAAATGGTAAATGTTATTTCTTTTTTGAATAGGAAAATAAGATGGGAGGAAATATGCTTCATTATTTCAATAGCAATATTTTCCTACCAACATGAGTCATTGCAAGACCTTCACCTTATAAAACTACACAATCAATGAAGATAAGTTATTAAGAAGTTACAAGTTACTACAATTGTGAATGCTAATTACTAACTACTTTATTATCTTGTTTAGGATGTTTAGAAATTGAATTTGGAAGAAATGTTGGACTTGCCTTCGTGCAATTTATCTGAAACGGTGCATAACAAATGGCTACAAATGTCCAGAAAGCAAGGAAACAACTTGTTTGACACCACATGCAATGATAGTATCCGTGCTTGGATGCAAATGACAAACTACCATGCATATTTGAATGGATACGCATCGGGATCAGGGCCGTCAAAAGGGAAGTTGAGGTTGAGAGCTACCAGAAGAAGTGGAGATTCCAAAAATATTACAAAGGCGCTAAACACATTGCCTAGAATAGAGGGTGTGGGAACCAGTGTACGACATTTGGAAGGAGAAGAAATTTTTGGCAACACAAAGAGAAAGTTGGACCTACCCATTGGTGATGTAGGAGACTCACATAGACCCATAGGCCAGATCAATTTTTCTCAACCCCATGTACGAACAAGGTCCAACACAAGTGTTTTCAAATCTTATGGAGATAAAGGTAAACAACCACAGACAAATACTTCTTGGCATATTACGGTAGCATTTGAAAGTGATTGTAATACATCAAAATGGCACATTGCTAGAATCAACCACAAGTCCAACACTAGATGTCAAGCTCAACAACAAAGATCAAACATCAAGTGCACCAGCAAGATTGCAAAAGGAAAGAAAGGAACTCCAGCTCCTACCTACCGTAGTAGAAAAGAAGAGTATGGAAGTAAGCGAGAGGTGGTGGTTGATTTCTGGTTTTGTTGGGATGACATTGAATAATGCGTGAAAGGTATAAAGCGGAAGTGGATTCTTGAGTGGCCAAAGGTGCCAGAGATTTGGCATGTTTTGTTTGGAACTAACCTAAACCAATAAGAGACATTGTTACTCCAACATGCAGGATTTCGCCTCCAAGAATGACCAATTTTGTCACCACGTCGATTGCTCAACATATCCAAGATTTTCAATCATGTTCAATATAACCAACCTCCACCAAAGAACTCAGATGTGTATCCAATAGTGAGAAACAACAAAGCCATTCGAAAGATTGCAAATGCACCTACTGTAGAACAAAGGAACAAGTGGAAAAGTGCAGGTAGTATTAGAGGGCAAATTCTAGGAGTAATATTGCTCCCTTTCCTAAGCCTTGGTGCAATTGTCGAGTTAGAAACAAGGTCAGACTCTAACAAAAATGCATATCGAGTTACAATGGGCCAATTCCCCACGTGCACATGCCCAAACTTTGTGAATATGGCAATTTCTACTATTGGCAGTTGGCAGCAGTACCTGAATTGCAAACACTTGTACTATTTGTATAGGTACTTTTGCAAGATGGATGTCAACAAAGAAAATTTCATTCATGCATCAAATTATAGCTTCAATGAATTGAAGCTACTCCTAGTTCGAGCTAGAATGATCACATTTCCAAAGTAGGCATAGCCATATTTTCCAATGTATTTCAATTGTAATGCACTCATATTTATATATTGCAATTAAAATGATTTGTTGCATACTTTTTTCATTTAATTTCCATTTCCATTTTCACTTTAGTATCCATTTTCTCCCATTTTTTTGTAATATTGTCCATTTTATTCTTACACTATTGTTCTTGATTACAACCCTCCCTTGTTTTTTTCTTCATTCATTTTCCTTTGAGATCTAATCCATCTTTTACTATTTCTTTATTTTATCTTCTACTGGATATCCAAGATATCAAAATGGGCAAATATATGAAATTCTAATCAAATCCATAAAATGCACCTCATAGTATTTCCTAAACCCTAACAAATCAAATGAAGGAAGACACTTGAAGATGCTAGTGACATGGCTACCACTATGATTTAAAATAATCATCTCATCTTAACAATCTATGGAATATTGATAAACACGTGGCTATGTTTGTATGATGATGACAAATTGAAATGATTCCTAGTCCCAACTTGAACCCTCATTTCTTTTTCTATATTTTTTTGGACAACAACATAGGCAGTGCCTCACTTTCTATTTTTTTTTGGGCTAAGGTTTTTCAAAAACCTTGGCCTCCTCGAAAAATGACTCCCAATCTCAACTTGACCCTTGATTTCTTTCTCTATATAATTTTGGACAACACCGCATACACCACTTCTCTTTTCTATTTTTTTTGGGAACTAAGGTTTCCTAAAAACCTTAGCCTCAATGAGAAATGACTCACGCTCTCAACTTGAATCCTCAATTTTTTTCCTATATTTTTTTGGTCTATGTTGTAAACACTAAACCACACTTCCTCAATTTCTTAATAGCTAAGGTTATCCTAAACTCTAAACCTCGATCTGAGATGATTCTTGATTTCACCATGTGTTGGATTCTTTTTACTACAAAGAATTTGAACACCACGCAAAATATTTACTAATCCACGGTCATAGGGTATACGGTTTTAGGTCCCAATTTAATCATTACTAGCAAAAAAAATTCAATTTTTTGATATTTTTTTTATCCAAAAAAAATTGGGGGGAAAAAAATGGAAAATTTCTTTTTTCAGGTTCTAGGCTCACAAGCTCCATACTCTACACTCACATGCTCATGGCTCCAAGCTCGCACACTAGTGTCATTGCTATATAAAATCATTGTACAAATTTTGAAACAAGACTTGCAAACATGGTTAATTTTAGTTATTTTCCAAAATTGTCTTACAAATAAAGAATAAAAGTTTCCAAAAACTAACACAACTTTTTATTAATTAGGAGGGAAACCATTAGAAGAGTTTTGGGGGGTCCAAAAGCTTGTTTTGAGCCTATTCTCCCGCAGTTGTTCCCTGCAACAAGGGAAATGGTCCACTATCAAAATTTTCTTTTTCATAAAAAAAATTTTAAAAAATTAGTCTCCAAATGAAAAAAAAATTAAATTTTTTTTTTTTTTGTCAATGACGTGGCAGGGTCTCAGCCATGTCAGACTGCTACGCCAATCCTGTTTCCTACATTCACAGGTTGTGATAACTCGCAAGCATCCAGAGGCCCCAAAAATCTTCTAATGCTACAACTAGTTGAATGGGATTCTTCTAAAAGTAAGTCTTCATTCATATTCTAAACAATACCTTCTGTAGAATAAGTGTTAGTATTATCCTTAATATTTACATACACAAAAATAGAATGACGTTGTCACAAAATTTGATATTCATATTTTCCATTCTTTATTTAGTTCTAAAAGTATTATCATCAATTGAATTTACAAAAGCAAACCTATAATATTTCTTATTTTGACCAAATTATAAAGTTACATTGGATTTACAAAAAGAGCCATTAGAATTTAGCCTATCTAATGCATAAAATAGCAAATTCTTTATAAATTGTTGGTAATGTCGACGATATGTTGGTAATCTGGAAATTGATGTAGCAATCCCATGCAATCTGCAATAGAAACTAAATGTGAGTACTTTACAAATTTGATGACCATGATAATCAAAGTCAACATTGACCAATTGGAATCCAAAATTGACAATATGATATTGATAATTGATTCATCAATTTTGCACAAGAGTTTAGTGACAAAAGAAATTTGCTAAAAATCAAGAATTTCTAAAATTTGCATCCTAAACCTTTGGATATTGCTTAGGTAATAAAATCCTTAAATCAAAGAAGAAATCATATAAAAGAAATAGAGGACAAATACCGACGGCTTAAGGCTTTTAGATAACCATTTCGAATTTCATTTGATGGTTCAATGGCCCCATTTTCCCAATCTAGAATTTGTATAGAATCCCCTACTATTAGCACAAGCTTTTCCAAGTAGTGTTCTTCTCCCTCAATTGGAATTGAACATTGTAGCTCTTCTTTTATTGTCAATAGTGGCTCAAAAAACCAATCAAGCATACGATCTTGAGGTCTATTAAATGTTGTCAATTCTGTACCATCACCTACCATTTAGACAAGAGTTTTTTAAATTATGTTCCATTGCATATTCAATATAAAAGCACCATGTCTTCTAAACTACAATAATTTATGATTAATCCCTATAAGACTCTAAATTCCAAAACTTGATGAGTTGTGGTCAAATTTAATTGTAGCTTTCAAACCATTATATTGGAAATCAATTGAAACTAAAAAAATGAAGCTTGAAAGAATTTTTCCATTTTAAAATTTTAGGAAAATCCAAAATATCAATGTCTTGGAATCCAAATGAAATAATAATTCACATTTTTCATTTGTATTATCGTCTCTAAATAAAAAAATTTAGTTGAAACTACAATGTAGATTTTGCCATTTTAACTTCAATTGTTAGTAAATTCCCAAAACATTCCAATTTAAATTATAATTGATATATTTTTTTCTTACAAATTACACTTTCAATAATTTGACTTTGACTTCCTATTCCAAAACAACTATGTAGAAATAATCAAATTTTGTTAAAAAATTATATTTTTTTAATGTATAAGAAGTATTGAATTTTATCAATCAATTACATAAGGATAAAATGATCTTAATAGTGTTAGTTTCACTTGAGGGTCATTGCCATTTAGGGGTGTTGGATGTAATAATATAATATTTTTATGGAATTTTTTCATACTATACTTCATTCCTACATAAGCCTTGTGAAAAAATCTTACATTATTAATTTTCATTATTTTACATATTTACCAACTTATTCTCATGTATTTTACTATGAAAATTATAATAATGTCAATCTTTCTTGAAACCAATAGCAATTTTTCACATTCATTTGATAGAAAATACATATTTTTGTACATAAGATTGAAACTCTAATATAATATAAAAAACTAATTTAAGCTCAATATGGATATTTGGTCATTTCATAAATGGACTTTTTTTTTTAGGAATATAAAAAATATTGATCTACTATATAGCTAAACTAGTAATACATCCTAAGTTTTTCTTAGATGTACTTGTATAAACATTTGTCACTAATTGATTGTTAATTGCTAATAGGATAATAGAAGGTATTATGTAATACTCTAACTAACACTTATATAGGGATTTTATTTCCTACATGGAGTTATTTAAGCATATTAATGCAACTATAAATTGATACAACTTGTTTTTTATCCTCTCATATATAATAAAATGTATACATGACACTACGTAATGAATATTGCATTTCAAAAATTTACTTAGAGCTACTTACTTAGAAGAATCCCTATAGAATTAGCCTTTGCAGATTGAAGAAGTATATGAAGTGCGCAATAGGCAGGTAATCCACTTGCAACAATTTTCCACTTTGGATCTGTTCTTTTACTAAGCCACCCATTAAGGTCAGAGGCCTTTAACACCCCAACATCCACTAGATACTTGCCTTTCGTGTCGATGTTTCTAAATATGTCTTCCCATATCTACAAAGTCACATTTCACCATTAATGCATGTATATTGACAATAAAATTGTGTCAATACTATAAATTATTGATGCATCATCAGCTTCGTGGTATCATTATTATTATATAGAAAATCAAATTCCAACAATGATAGTCAAACAAAACATATTAATATCCATCATCTAAAACAAAATATGATATGTACATAATAGTTATATTATATACCACAAAAGTTGTCATCTACAGTCACAATTAGAAATTTACTTGAATAATGTTGATTTCTTGCAATTGTTGTTTAATTGAACATGATGTCATCAATTGTGGAGTTATTGTTGGAGTACATAGAGCACGGTCAGGTGACATACAATGGCTAGAAGGCATTGCATCAATTTTTGATGCATTCTTTCGATAATAAGGCCTAAGTTCCAAACATGTAATAACAAAAAACTAATGTACAAAAAAAGAAACAACACATTGACTTCTTATCATTCACACACAAAAACAAATAGCATAAGCAATTGAACAGTCAAACAAAGCCCTATTGACTTCAATTCAATAATGAACATTCCATATAAATGACCAATTCAAATGCTGTACATTTACCTTGGAAAATAAGATCCTTGGTGTAAATTCAACATATCATTTGTGTACTCATCAAACATTGACACTATTGACACTATATAAGCCAAACCACATCGCAATGAGTCTTCCTGCATTGAGAATCAATCAACAAAGCAAAGTAACAATGTGTAGGTAAAAGAACAAAATAGAAATCTTAATATTCTTAACAAGCCCTTCAAGTCAACTATTGTAGATGCTATTAAGAATAATTTCATTCAAGAGAGAATTTTCTAAGTTTAGATTTAAGTTAAAGCATCACTATAAATCAACAAACCTGATAGACTACCACTACACCAAATAGCCCCAAAATAGGGCTTGAAATAATAACCAATAGAATAGTCACAATTGTAATGAATGGCCATAAAATAATAGCCAAACTACCAAATGGGATACACTCAGCATCCAAACAAGCACCATGTTGTCCTATTAAGTCATAAAGAAGTTTACCCCACCCTTTGAATAACAATATTGGACTTTTGACTAAAGCTAAAATGCTTATAATAAGGGTGTCTGCTAATAATCCTAGCATAGCTACAATCAAACATGCCGGTAGTTCCAATAATCTAGCAACACCAAAATTGTTAGTTGCTACAAGGATAACTATTTCAAAACCTTAAACAATTGTACAAGAGAATGAAAGAATTTCACAAATTTCAATACAATAAAACGAATAAATAGATACATTGAATAGATTATCTTTTTGCATTGTAACATTAGTTTAGCAATTTCCAAAAGTATTTAGTGGCTTACTTGATGTTGTAAGGTTTGTTGTCTTTAGGCTTGGTTATGCAAAAATCATCAAGATAGTCAAGATATGAATGTACACATAGGTCTATGAAGTCATAAACAATATTACAAGCACCGATTAAAGTGCTTGAAATTCCATTTTGATTGCCAAATGATGCATTTCAAATATTAGCTACGACTTGGATAACTCTTCATCAATAGATATAAAAATCCTTCAAAACCAAGAAGATGTGAATTTTTATAAATGAACTTTATATCATGGTTTAATCAGATATGAAATATAAATTGTTTCAAGACTGAGGCTCTTATATTTAGTATTGACCTTCACGTTATAACTTTTGTAGAATTTTATGCACATTTCTATCAACAACTGAATATTATCAATTAAGATTTTATAAGAAAAATAAATTTTTTGAATAGGGTCAAAACAATCATTGGTAGATATATATTATAGAATACAAACATCAATTGTATCTTGCTCAATGATCAATAAGGTTGTGAATTCAAAATTAGTAGGAAAAAAGGCACAAACCCTAATCCTCAAGATTTTCTTACAATTTGCACTTACAAGCCTTTGAGCCTTACCACAAGTGTTTGGTAAATTTTGGTGTTTGGATTTTTTCCAATATCTTGAAAGGTTGCAATTAAAGGCTTACCAAAGCCATATCCTAATCCAACAAGTGTACTTCCCACAACAACTAAGATTGGCCATAAAAGCAAAGGAATTGGCAACAAAATAAGAGAGAGTAATTTTGCCACCAAACCGAGTTTCTTAGTCCTGTAGTAGGACAATATTATATTAATTACCAAGTCCTATATTTGATCTAATTTTCCACTATGCACAATTATAATTTGTACTTGTAGAGACTAAAATGAATGGTTGAATTATCATTCTATTCACCTTCTAAATAAATTATGTAGGATTGCAACTTTGGAATCAACAATGTAACAAGCATCAACCTTATGATAGTATTGTATGTTATAAAAACATGAATCGGCCACAAAATTATAGTCATTGACATGTGTCCTAGAAATATCACAATCGTGGTTGCAATACCTACTAATATTCCTTCACATACCAAATAATTAATTTAACTATGTTAGAGCTAGACTTTTGTAAGATGACTATGGATAAAAACATGCACAAATGTATAAGAAAATTTTTAGCCAAAAGCATTTTTGCTAAAATGTTAAATTCTCAACAGTGACTAATAGATAAAAAATTAAAAAAAAGTTCATTGTTGATATCTTTGAGGTTGGGGTATGTAAATTCCATTAATATTGTTTTAAAAAGTTTAACTAATAAACAAAACAATCAAGAAAAGCACTACTGACAATAGCCTTTCTCATACCAAAAGTGAATCTCAATAAAAAAAAAAACTTGGGTTCTTTTACCTAGACATCCTTGAATGTAATTCCAAAATCTCCAAAACAACTATTTATCATTTATCATGAGCAATAATGATCTAGCAACATAAACTTAAGAGCCTCCGATATTTTTCACCTTTAATAAATCCAATGAAAAAGAGGATCATGCACAATGCAACATAGATGAAGGTCTTGTTAATTGTATTGAAATGTTGTCGCAAGCAAGTAGCCATTTTGCTTTAGTACTATAGAATTTTATTACCACTAGATTTTATATGACAAACTAAAAAAACTCTCTTTTCAATTGAAGGATTGCTTAAGTCTAGTTCAATCTTGACTTGGTTCATCAATCCAATATAGAAGAAATACTACTAATTAAACTACAATAAGACAACAATCTTAATAACACCAAAAGATGCACATTCTCAAAGTTTAGTATAGTAAATAAAATACCACTTGCCATAATGCCAAAAAGCTTTGAACCTGTTCAAATTAAGCCTCCAAAAATCAATAGCATTGCATCAAAAGCTAAATTGAAAATTGGAGCAAAGCTATATAGTCTCACACTCTTCTTCAATCATCCAAAAATTTGCTTTCTTGGATTCTTTACTAGTTAGAAAAACAAGGCACCCTTCGTAATATTTGACTTTGGAGACCAATGCATCACGTATTGATCAAATATATCATCAAATATTAAAGACAAGAGCTCCTTTGAACATAGTTTCTCAAATTAATAACCCCAATATCTTGAAAGAACGACCTTTTGCAATTTTCTTATAGTAATCTCTTAACTAAAATAGAAAAAAATTTCCCTTATAAAATCCTAAAAATATAATACAAGTCTATTTTTAACATCTAATTATATATATGATTGATTGACAAATTCATATAAATGATATGACCTTAATAATCAAAGAAATCTTATAGCAATCTCTATTCAACTCCAACTCAATTGCACCCAATTTAATCATCATCACTAAATTTTAGGCTACTAATAAAATCTATACTAACTTGAATATCCAATTTTGAAGTCTCAAAATATATGCTAAAAGATATCATTAGCAAAGACAATTGGTAATATGCCTTGGTCTCAATTTATCCTTTATTAGCAAAACAATTTAGGAAAGCTAAGACACCATTTGCTCTATTTCTACTTTTTCCAATCATAATTCCAATAGGAATGTAAATCCAATTTAACTAAAAGAAATCAATCATTTCATAAGAAAAAGCTATACTCAAAAAAAATTATTTTGCACCTCTATTTCCTTCAACGACTTTGATCAAGCCTTTAACAATAGTAAGTACACTAAAGTGTAGCAAAGTTTGTGCAATCAAATATGCTAAGTACCATGCACAACTCTACATTCTATCTTTAGACTATTCACTCTAGTTGGTCCTCAACATGCAAAAAATTCTTCAAAGTCATTTATTATCTACTACCAAATAGAAGTCTTCTAAAATACATTTGATATCAAACTTTGTCACCAACCTTCAAATGAGCTAGTTTCCAAACGTATCAATCTTATGACCAAAATTAAGTTGAGCTATAGTAAAGAGCATGCTATCAACAATGTTAATGGCAATAAAATTATTTTGTTATTGCCAAATTTGGCCAAAAATAAACAAATCAAATCTATGACATCAATAATAGTAGTTGTAGCTCATTCATCAACATACTTAGGTAGATTCTACAAATGCTCTAACTTGTTTTTGAAACTTTTTTGAATTCTAATTTCATAAATCTTGTAATTGGAAGACAATCATTGTATCATTAAAGAACTAAGAAGTCTATTTTGGACTTTTTGCAAATTTAGAAAAATTAAAATGATAGGATTTTTATATTCTCTATATGGAATTTTAAAGATAGCTCCTAATTATAATACGAAGCTTTTTTAATGTCTTTTTGACAAGTCTTGTGAAAATGATAATTTTTTTCCAATTTCTATTAGAAAGTGACAAACTTATATTATTCACATTTAAGACTTAAAAAAATTTTGATTGAATAAATTGATATATACCAGAAAAGTTTAGAATCATTCTAATATGACTATCTAATGAGACAAAAGTTATAAAGATTTTTGTTTTGCAAAAAATGAAGGCTTAAATAACATATAAAGTTGTTTTCAAAACTTAATTTTCTAATACTATAAAATGAAGTGGAATAAGACATGTAAAATAATATAAAATTTATCTTGCTTTGTGACAAAATTCATGACAAAATTCTAAACAATTTTCTTTCACCATGTACCTCTATTTACTTATTAGTGTTTTTCAAACAAATGTAAATATTTTTTGTTACACTTTTTTATGTATTCAATTTCAACTCATTTTTTGACATGTTGTCAAAATATACAATTGTTATAGGACTCACAAATTTGTACATACTACAAAATTTCATAGTCAAACTTCACTTTTGGAAAGGACAAGAAAAAACTTGTTCTAGAAATTTAATCATTTGTTATGATCTTGCAATCAATAGAGATCTTCATTCTAATATTTTAAAAAAGACATCCAAAAAATAGTCAATTAAACAATACAATGAAATGATTTATTAAAATATTTTTTTAAATGATACTATTGACGTATTGAATAGTTCTATAGGTGTATTCTTTTAATATTAGTAGAAAATAATGAAGCAAGTTTGAACCTCTAAATACAACACCACAATATTTTAGTGTATGTATAGAGAGATGAGTTCAATAGTTTAAATGTGCAACAAGTGTGCTACAAACTATATACATAAAAAAAATCAATGGATTCAACCTTCACTAAATAACTTAAAATAATGTAACTTTGGTAAGTAGTGTCAAATCGTTGATGAAGAGACAAATTATAGAGCTTTTTGATAATTTTAATGTGTTTCATCTGTTTTGTATATAAGGTGGTTTTGTCCTACTAAAAATTCTTTTTATAATCCAAATACAAGGAGAGTTTTGCCATTGTGGCATATTTTAACTCCTAAAGGTCAAAACTGCGTTTTTTGGCAACATAGCAAATTTGGGCAGCTCATTACAAATGGAATTTTTAATCTTTTTTGCTGAAATTTTCACAGAACATGTGCCCAAGGATTAGCTTTAAGGCCCAACAACTTTCATAACTTTTGACTACATGGTCAAAAATTTATTGCATAATATGTCATTTTCATTACTCGACAAGCAACCCGGGCAGCCCAAAAAACTTCTTTAAAATTCACTTTAAAAAAATTAAAAATTGAAATTGATTTTTTAGATTTATATAAGAGTGGGAAGCTTCAAATGATTCCATTTTAATTAACGAGATGAAAGTTATGAAGAGTTTTAGTTTGTGGGTAGGTATGGTTTTCAAGGACTCCATACCTATCCGCAAACTGAAACTCTTCATAACTTTCATCTCATTAATCAAAATGGAATGATTCAAAGCTTTCCATTCTTATATAAATCTAAAGAATCAATTTCAATTTTCAATTTTTTTTTAAAGGAATTTTTAAAGAAGTTTTTTGGGCTGTCCGGGCTGCTTGCCGAGCAATGAAAATGACATATCATGCAATAACTTTTTGTCCATGTAGTCAAAAGTTATGAAAGTTGTTGGGCCTTAAAGCTATTCCTCGGGCACATGTTGTGTGAAAATTTCAACAAAAAAATTTAAAATTCCATTCGTAATGAGCTACCCAAAATCGCTATGTTGCCAAAAAACGCAATTTTGACCTTTAGGGATTAATTGGTTAAAAGAGAAGCATATTAAGATTGATAATGCACATTGCATGGCTTGTGCAAATTTTCAACATAGAAGGTATGAAGTAGAAATCCCATTGGTCCACCAATGAGAAAAATTGAAATAAATCTTTACTACTACCAACTATTATTAACTTTGCGAGTGCAGATACACCTAACATAATCTTAATACAAGAGAATTTCTCCTTTATGACATATTTTGATTGGTTAAGCAATCAAAAAAGTCAAATGGCTCAACTATCCTACATTGAGATTATGTTCATTAATTGCAAAATAGGCCAAATCATCAAAAATAATTGCAAGTCAATACCAACCTTGCCACATATGGCTCCATAGGTCCTAATTAGTGATTAATTTTTACAACTTGGTTTACTTTGCAATTATCTAGTCCATAAAAGTATGGCCATTGAGGCACACTATAGGCACTACAGCTTTGGATGGGCCCTTGCACAATCTTTTGCTCCTCACTATTGTTCTTGCAAATGCAATGTTTAGAGTGGCAACTTCCAATTGAAAATGCACCTTGGCCACTTAACAATAGTGAGCCCTTTTAGCAACTCAAAATTGGAGATTGTAGAGAATCTTTGTTCAAATATGGCTTTGTACAACAATTTTAGAAGTGGGAGTTGACATATATCTTCCCACCAAAAGCATGAATATATGTTAGTTTTGGATTGAAGTCGGCGCAGAGTGAGATGATAGGGGTTCCTAGTAGGGCTTTTTTTCATTTTTGATGAGGTACTAAAGTAGCGATATAAAATGTTATAGTGATGCTCCAAATTTCAAAATTCATTCACACATTGGATAGAAAATATTACATTAATACATATGACATGTCTATAATTCTATTTTCATCCACAAATAAGCAATTTCATCTAAATTTTTTTTTTCATTTGAAGTATCTTGGCAAAAAACTTTTCATTTTTTTGCCATTTTTTAGCCAAATTATTTTTTTCTTATGCAATCTAGTACTATAAAGACAAATTAAAACCCTTGGTCCCTCCTCCATCCTCTGGCCTCTATTGGCCATCACCACGCAAGGGTCTGCTCAATCTACTTTATAGTAGCACATTAGATTGAGTGGACCATGCTCTTAGAGCATTGCCACTTGTACCTTGTACATGGAACCGGGATGGCAAAAAAGAGGCCCAATCTCACTTGCTTTCTCCACTATGGTGTTGGCAAAGTCCATTTGGTAGCTAGGTGCACTAAAAGTCTTGAATTTCTCTTCAACACAACAAAGATAGAGAAAATTGAACCACACCTAGAGTTTCAAGATTTCCCGTGTTTTTGAACGTGTTTTTTGAATTCTTTGTACCCTTGATCCGTTGGACATTGGTTCATTATCATTACGAATACATTTTATTCACGCTAGCCTTCTAAGAAGACAAGAGTTTTTATCTATCTATCTAGCAATTTGCAAGGAAGGTATGAATCTTTTTTAGCCATGAAGGCAGAATTGCATTGTAGGGCTAAATTTTATGAGCTAAGAATCAAAAGCCAGATTCCATAGAGCTCCATGGGCTTTGCCTGTTTGTACACTAGGGATCCTTGAGGCAACAATGGTTGGGATTCAAGCAATCCACGTCAAGTTGCTTTCACCATGGGGGAATTGGTTGCCCCACAGTGGCAATGCTTTGAGAGCATGCCCATCCCTACTCGCCCAACCTAGCCGGGGCAGGTTTGGCAGAGGTGGGGAGTCATATTTTTCCCCACTTTGGCATAGGACACGCCCTTCCAAGCACCGGGCAAATCCAATTTTGTCCGAGGAATCAAAGGTTGGTATGCACAATGAAATTCTAACCCAAGGCTGGGATTGATGGATTTGGCATTAATTAATGACAGGATTCTGCTTTCCCCTCCTTGAAAATGGAATTGAACACCACAACAAGGTCATCGCACTAGTTAGTTGCAATATAAAATTATTTTTTTAAACTAAACAACTCTGACGCCATCATTGCATCCAGTTTTTCATTAACGGTGGAGTGATTGTATTTGTGTCACGGTGGGGGAGCTGGGCCCGAGGGTGCCAAATAACACGGCAACGCCAACCTGCTGTGGGGATTTGGCCGGGCAACAGTGGACATGCTCTAAAATTCTTACACAGAGAGGATACCGACTGCTACAGGACTCAAATTCCACGAAATTCGTCAGCAACTTGGCTTGTTCCTGAAGACGACGGCCTCTCCGCCGCATCGAAATTTCGGTCGCGCCTACTTCACAGCTTCCGAAGTCTGCAAAAAGTTATCTCCATTCAGCTCAACGCCATAGCTCCCCTGTTTCAGCTGCGACATTCTCATGAATAAAAAATTCAGACGACTAATCCAATCATCTCTAGTCCGGCTTACTATCCCAAATTTGCGCGTGTAATGTCAACGAGAAAACTGTTTCATCAATCGCATGTACACTTGAAAGTACACGTGCGAATTGAATTCCACTTCCCAAATTGGCGACCCCAGTTTGGGAGAGGCTTCATGTTGAAGCTTTCGACTTTCTCAAAAATATAAGCGAGCGAAAACCAGTATTCCATCATCCTGTCTTTTGAATCAAACCTCACTGTGAAATTGGGGCGATTGTGCGACTGGGACATAGTGGGTTTGGCATTGCGAGATCGTGAGATTTTGTGTTCAGCATTGTGAGCTTGTGCCATTGTGAGCTTTGCATTGTGTGTGACTGGGAGAGATTTTGAGTTTTGCTTTGTGCGAGTGTGCGATTTGTGCGATTTGTGCGATGGCCACCGAGATTGCGAACTCCACCGGCACTGCTCGTGTTCATGGGAAGCCTCCGGGCTGGCCGAGCGCGGTGTCGACCTACCTGGTGTGCAAGGACGCCCTCAAGGTGCTGAACTTCTTGACGGAAGTGTTCGGCGCTGCTGAGGGTTGCAAGATGATGAGCGACGACAACCAAACCTTGAAGCACGCGCACGCGACCCTCGATGGGTGCGCCATCATGCTGGGCGAATCTTCCGCGGAGTGCCCGCCCACCCCGTCGATGGTACACGTGTATGTGGAGGATGTGGACCAAACCTACGAGCTGGCGCTGAAGAAGGGCGCGAAGTCGGTGCAAGCGCCGAAGGATGAGTTTTACGGCGATCGGGTGGCCGCCGTGAAGGACGTCGGGGGCAACTCGTGGTGGATCGCCACCAACAAGTTCATCATGTCGGCGGATTGCACCGCGGCGTAAACCGAACAAAGACTTCGATTCGCGACGATTTTCTTTAGCAACTTGGCGATCTTCGATCAGCTGCAGCAACTTTCGATTTTCTTTTGCGAGTTCGTAGTAACGTACTTTGAGATTGGGTTTCCATGTTTTGAGTTGGTTGTGTGTTTCTCTCCATGCCCACTTTGCTGAGTGCACGGGCGATAGAGCTCTGCCTGCTGGTGCATCGGAGTAGACGACGCTCGGCTGTTGCTATACTTTGGAATGTAAATATACCGGATCATTTGGTTTGCAAATGGTTTCACGTTTTTGGGTGTGAATTCGGATAAGCTTAGTTGTTCTCTTCGATGTTTTCCTGGTTTGGTGGCCACTTGGCGTGTCAGTTGTCAGGCATCGGATATGGGGACATGGTTTTCTGAGATTTTTTCCATCTCTTGCGGGAGGGGCTCTTAATTTTAGACCCTGGATTGAGCTTGAGTGAAGTGGATCCAGCATTTGAGGGTATTTCAGTGTGTGCCAGGTTATGCAAATCACATCTCACGCACCACTAAGTTACATGGGATCCAAGGCCGCGGATTCAGATTTTGCTTACACTACAGTCGGGTCCAATAATCACACAAACTGCCCGGAGTGGCATTCCCAAAAAAATTGCATAATATACAGTACCATATTCAATATTGCATAATTAACAATAAATTTGAACTCTATCCCAATCAAGTATACCAAATTTTTATTTCAAAAAACCAAAACTACATTTTAGGTGAATTATTTCATTTAACATTGTAAGGCCGCCGCAAACACTAAGTGTTTGATGGATGATGGAGAATTCCTCTATACAAGACAAAAGTGCAACTATTCATCCTCCATATTTTGTTGTGAAAAGGGAACTTCTTCTACAATAGTTTGACTTCCAATGAATATTTTTCTATTTTTTTAAGCAATTGATTCCCACGGTATTAGAAAATGATGATTTCAATGGAGACCAGCCCATCCTTACAAGGTTAATCCATACCTTAAGTGAGGTTGTTTGTTTGTTTGAATTGTTACAATGATGTCTCTAGGACCATGTGTTCTCCCATTGCATTCTTGGTACTATTGGAAAGCCCTTTGTGAGGAGGGGTGCATGTGGCTTTGTTTTATTTTGACTGTGACAACGACATATGGCACACTAGTATACATGATAATTGATTGAAAAGTATTGGTGATGAATTTAAAAAATTCTATTACATAGGTATGAAGGAAACATCCATCCATCCCATTTTTCTTCTACATGCATTTCCAAAAAAGTTTGAAGATTCCCACTATAGAGAATTTTCAATAGTGGGGGTACAATGTCTATATTTTTTTAAACAGACATCTATTTGTTGCAATTAGATTTTGCTCTTTGACCCTCACATGATAATTAATTTTTTACATTTGAGTATGATGGTACAATTATTTTGCCAAATTCAAATACCTTGCCCAAATTGATCCCCTACAAACATCAGTCACTACCAATAGCATTTGATAATTGGCTAAAGTACGTAAAGGGGAAAATATGAATTACTGAAAGCGTTAGTGAACTATAAGTTCTATTGTAGTCTAAAACCCCCTTTTGCTTCTTCCACATGCATATATAAACATGGAGTCTAGCTTTCTCTAGTGGTATAGCTTAAATTGTTGCCTCTCAATCATTAATTCTTAAAAGACATATGGTAGGTACCCCCATAATTGCGTTGTGCCTTAAAGCACAATCTAAAATAAGCTCTATAATGGTGTGAGCATCAATGGTAAGTAGTCAATCAATTAAATAAGGTGTTTTGGGATTACATGAGTATCATTATAGCTGAGTACAGAGGCTTGACTGCTAACATCACATGAGTATTTTAAGCCTTTGACATTTTTTTAATGTAAACTACATTTTGATTGGATACTTATTTGTTGCTTGTTGCATTAAGAGCTTGTTTGTTGTTTTACAAGCTTGCACTATTTTGGAATATTAGTGATACAATTTTAGCTCCCATTCTTTCACTTCTGATACCTTGGGGGGAGAGCTTTGGAATGTGGCCACTCAATTTGAAGGTTGCCTATGAGCTATTTTAATCACTCTACTTTCAAAACTTTGTACCCCTATTGTGGTCTCATATTTTTTAGAATTAAAAAATTGATTGTACTGTACATTTCTTCTTTTTCTACACATCTCTTTGTTATATTGTTTTTATTATTAACTATTTAGCCTTCAAATTACCTACAACCCAATTTGTTACGCTTTTGGGTGTACCCACCTTAGTCCCATATGATCAAGATAGTCACCAAAATGCTTGAATTATTGAAGCAATAGGTGAATTATTTAATTTTAGAGTGAATAGTTAAGTCATCCATCAAACACTTTTAAGTTAGAGCTCTACTGACTTGAAATCCTGGAGAACGCATGCAAATATTATGACAATATAATTATGATGCAACCCATTTCTAGATATATGAAAGTTAGTTATTAGAAATGGAGAGGCATGTTATTTTCCAGAACTAGAGGCTTGAGTCTTTAGCATTATAGATACCCACTTGGTAGTAAAATATCTTGTAAATTAGTAAGCCTAATGGGCAATTATTTTTTAACTTGCATCCTGTGGCCTTATTGGCATTCATTGGAATTTGCATTGACTATTGTACTTCACTCAAAAGGGATTCTTAAATCATTTATAATCTTTAATTAGGCTAAAATTAAAAAAATTATACTTAATAATAATTTGAATGTTTAATGACCTTCATGCACATGAAGTATAGTGCAACGATCCCAAAACTGGCTAAATTTTGCTCAATTTCTATTTAATTTTTTCATGCCCTTAGTGGAAATTCAAAAAAAATCTTCCAAAAATGAACATTTGGCTAATTACCCTTAATCCATTCTAAAATCATTGGTATAGTGTGATTAAAAACTTGATCAATGTTAATGATTTAATCTTCATAGTGACAATTTATAGTAATAGCATATATGGGTTCGTAAATCTTTGCAAAAAAAATTGCAAACATGTTTGTCTTTCTTGATCAAATGCATTTTTCTTGTCATGGCACATTCTAAAACTTTGCTCTAAGTTGTATGCAGAAAATTTACAAATACCAAATGATCAAATCAATGTCCAAGAATGATTGGCAAATTGCAATAATGATTTGTATATGTGATACAATTCAATTTAACCTGTTAAGTTCCTTAACTATGTTTTCTCTCAAAATACTCAAAAATTGCCAATTCTAATACAAGTGCAAAGTTTTTGAATTAAAAAAAAAATGTAACTATAGGATCTTTTAGTATGCTAACTAGAAAACATGTGGTAAGAATTCCAAAAATTTCCACCACATGAATTACAAGATATAAGCATTCAAGTTCACAAAAATCATTTTTTGGGTCTTGCAAAAAATAAGGCAATTGTACTTCATAAGTTCAATTTTCTATGAAAATTTTTCCAAAATGGTGGTACTTCTTGGAATTCTTGTTCCTATACAAGTTGGCCAAGTGCTTGAAAATTTTCAAATCCTTTGGAATTGTACAACATATAGGAAAAAAATCATAAATAGAGAATAATAGAAAATAATTCAAAATACTAAATTGGTAAGAATTTAATTATGAAATTGAAAAATGTTAGTTCCAATGGTTATAATGTTGTAATAAACAATCAATATCCTATGATTTAATTTTTTTTGAAAATATTGAAAATTGAGTAAGATAAAGGACTTCAAAGCTTATTTTAGAGTAGAAAATTCATATTTGCCCATAAATTAGAACTCCTAATAACTTTTGACTCATTGATCAAAATGAAATGATTCAAAGCTTCCAAGTCTATGTAAATCTAGAAAACCAATTTTTGATTTTTGATTTTGAAAAAAGTGATTTTTTTTATTTGCCCAAATTGCGTGAGTTAAGAAACAAACAACATATTATACAATAACTTTGGACTCATATTTCCAAATGTCATGAAATTTAGTGCACATGAAAGAAATTCTTTGTCTACACCTTCTGTTAAAATTTCAACGTAAAATATGCGAATTTCTAGTCACAACTATTTGTTGAAAGTTGCTATGTTTTTAAAAGTAGTAGGCTAGTCCTTTAGGGGTTAACCAAGATGTTTCAAAATTACAAAAGCTCATTTTTTTTAATACTATTTTCTATTTATAAGTTTAAGGGCTCTATATTAAAAAAAAAGGCAAAACTTGTATATATACAATTTTTAAGCCTCACCAAAATTAAAGTATGAAACTAATTTCTATAAATGTGAATCACTTCCTTGCAAGTCCAACTTCTTCATAGTAAATTAAAATAGACAACTAGGGCTGGTATGTTCCAAACTACACTTAACCTATCTTTATATGAAAGACACCATTTATAAAATTTCTGCCAAACTATAGCAATATGGGATTTTGATTTGGTAAGGCATCTTTGGATCCTTTTGTTGATATCTTCTAGCTTCCAGAAGACAAGTGGTCATTTATATTTGGAGCTCTCGATATTGGAGCAATATGAAATCCTTGAAGCATAGGCTGCACAATAGAGTCCTTAAAATGAGATGCATAACTTAAATTTGGAGTCTTTCTAGTACCTTGTTGAGATAGTTCATATGTTGTTTGTCCCATTGATCTTTAAATTTCTTAGATTTGGTTGAAGCTTCTATTGTCCTCTTAAGCAATGTTGGATCTATGTTTTCCCAAAAGTCATCACAGTCATGATAAAGAACTTGATTTTTTGGTCCACCATGGATAATACCATCTATAATTTGTGGGTTGTTTCTAGTGCTTGCCAACAACCTAACAAATAATTTCTAAATTAGAATTGGCATTGCAACATCATAGCAACAATAACTAGTAACAAATATGATCAAATTCAATTGAAAACAACACCAACTTTAATGGACCTATTATCATCTTAAATTTTCAAAAAGAAGACAACAACTATTCAAATATTTTGATAGTCAAAATTGAAATTGTAAACAATGCAAATTCATGCACATACCTTGGCAACTCTAATGAAATTGGAGGTGATGTTTTGGTTGTGGAAGATGGTTCTTTAGATGAACTTCTCTTCAAAAATTGTTGTTCGTACCACATATCAAGTTCTTTCTAGAAGAGGTACTGAAAAATCAAGGACTTTCTTTTGCTACATCATAAGACTCACATGCAAGAACTTGGATTGCTTTCTTGCTCAATAATTGTGATGTGATCATACCTTGCAAGAGTCTACTCATTTCTATCCCTTGTATTGTTTGACACAATTCCTTTTTGTATTTGAGCTATTGACATTCTTGTAATTGCATTGATCCTATCACTTTTGTTGGTGAAATTTCCTTCAATACCAACAATTGCAACATCTTATTTCAACCAACCTCTCATTATACCTACACCAATTGGAACATTTTTCTTGAACCAAACTTGACTTCTTGCATTATGAATGGGGTCTAAGAAGACAGACACGGAGGTCTTGCAATCATGAGGCATGTTCTCTATAACCATAGAAAAAGTCTCTAAATACATGTTGATTGTACGACACAACTCGAGCTCAAAAGTGTTCTTGTTGAAAATGCTTCAATGACACTGTGTAGTTTTTGGAAAGCCTCTCATCATACCTAAAGAACATAACGATAACAATAATGATTTTTGTTAAGATAACACTAATCATAAAAAGATATGAAAAAATCTCATACATCTAATCATGAGATAAATCATAAACAAAAATATAAAATTAACAATTTCATATATAAAAACAAAGAAAAGTAGTACCTAAGATATTCTTTTCTTCCTCCATCTTTTCTAAGCAAAAATTCAAACACCAAAAGGCTTTGTAACTAAGATCTTCCTAAAATAAGAATCCCTATAATATAGTAGTGTGCAAATCATTTCTGTACATCAAAAGGACAAGAGGCCAAGTGACAAGGATGTGAAAGAACTTTGCATCTTCAATTGGTCAAAACCAATGCAGTCAACTTTCTTTTAGGGTGATTGCAAAAAACACTTGTCCTTATTGGCTCAAGATGGCCTTATTTCTACAATACTGAGACTTTTGGAACAATTTTTTTTAAATATAATAAAATATGGATAATTTGTAAAGCATTCATAGTAGTATATGTGAAAAATTTAGACCTTGAAAAATTTATCTCTAAAAGTTATGTACAACAAAAGAAACCTAGAAAAATACAAGAAAATAGATGTTTTTAAATTTGATTTTTAGAAAATAGTAAAAAAATTCAAAAAATTCAAAGAAAAAAATTGTTTTTCCAATCTTCTTTTTGGTCCCAAGTAATCAAAAAATTTATCATAAACAACATTTTCCCCTCTTTATAGTGCTTGTGCAAACAATGTCCACTTTCAACCTATGTGAAGCCTTTACACCAAGTTCTTTGCCAAAAATCTCATCACATATCATTAGAATGTTAGCCCACCTACAACATGGCGAAACCTTGGCTTCAGAATTGCATTTTTGGTCATCAAATAGAATTGAGAACCCCCAAAGTAGCTAAGGTAGACATCCAATTGGGGCCACTTTAAAAATAGTAAATTATAAAAAGGACAAGTGTTTCTTGCAATCACCCTTTAGTCTTGCTTTATTAACACCAACATCTTTATTTCATTCTATAATAGCTTAAATAACAACTTTAAACTAAGGATTTTTTTTAATACTAAATGGAGTATTTCTTAAGCCCCAATTGAAATTATTCTCTCATATTGAGCATGGCACAAGATATAGTAAAATGCTGGCAAAATGCTCATGATGGTTCTAATGGGATAATTCTTACAATGAACGTTTTTTGATTGAAAGAGAAGTATCAAACCTACAAGAATTTTTTCCAAGAATCAAAAGTAATTTTTGGCCCATGTATCTATTTTCTTGCTAGGATATTTAGTAAAACTTAAAACCTTATCCAATCTATCAAATTAATGCTCAAGAATACCCCACTAAACTCTTGATTACTATTATTTAGACAAATTTGTTTTCAAATCTCTCAAGATTGATGAATTTTGTGAAATTTGCAAAGGAATATGATTTGAAATTGTTGCATGAATATTCTCTGAAATTCCGACATTATCAATGACAAGAATTTGAAATTTAAACAAAGACACTTGTAATAATTCTAAATTTGAAAACTCAACAGTTGAAGTTATTGAATTTTCATTGTGTAATATAATCAAGGCACCCAAAATTGATAAAATAAGCAATTTTAGATATGATGTAGACTACTATGAGGCAAAGCATAAAATTTTGTTGAATACACAAATAGAGATGATGCACACAACAAAAAATTTGGTTATTATATAGCTTGTTTTGAAATTACTATGAATTTCTAAAGCCTGAAGTTCTTGCAGACCCATATCCAACTTATAGAGTCTTCAAAATCAAGTCACTTCTAGGCTACTTCTTGCTATTAGAGGCTTAGAACGTGAGGGACATGTGTCATGCAAGTTAGCTAATGAGAGTGCTAGGAAAATAAGGAGTGATCAAAAATGGAAATTCGTCCCAGACTCTCTTGCATTAAGACCACCCTATTGACTGCCTGTGATTAGGAATGGGTCCCTCTACCTTAGAGGATTTGAAAAATCAATACCAATATTGAAAAGATAAAGGCTTTCATGATTAGACATTGATAAGTTGTCAACATTGGGAGGCTAGCTAGGGAGTTGCTAGAATTGAAGGATGAGGATTCCAAATTATTGGACACCCACCTCAATTACTTTGATCATGTCTCTCTAAATAGTTTTGAAAAAATGATTCATTCTAGCCAACACTTTCATTGCAATTAGCAACTCTTGGTAATATGTCAATGCTCATCTATACTAAAAAGAAATTGACACAAGTTTATAGGAGTTTTTTACTTTTGTAGTGAGGCTAATTTATTTATTCTAAAAATCACCTAAAAAATTATTTTGGACTCTACAAGAGTCAAATTATTAAACTCTCTTGAGATCAAATTATTTTTCCACTATATGTGTTGAAATCCATGAACCCCTAAAAGACCAATTTGCATTTTTTGGCAATATAGAAATTTTTGGTAGCTACGTGTGACTAGAGATTTCTATATTTTGGATCCAAATTTCCATAGAAGGTGTGGATGATGAATATCTCTCATATGCACTATATTTTAGGACATCTAGAAATATGAGTCAAAAGTTTTGGCCTAATAAGTAGTTTGTTTCTCAACTTGGGCAGTTTGGGCAGATTTGGAAAAATTATTTTTTTTATAAGCCCAAATTTGAAATTGATTTTCTAGATTTTTATATAAATATATACAAAGATCTAAATCATTCAATTTTGATCAATGAATCAAAAGTTATGAGGTGGTTTAGTTTGCAAGTAGTTATGAATTCCTTACCCCCAAATAAACTTTGGAGTCTTTTATTTAACTCAATTTTCAATATTTTTGGAAAAAAATAAAAAAATAAGGAGTAGACTGTTTATTATAAAATTACAACCATTAAGATAGGCATTTGTCAATTTCATAAATAAATTTTTAACAATTTAGTATTTTGAATCATTCTCTACATCTTTCTATTTATTGCTTTTTACCTATATATTGTACAATTTCAAATGATCTAAAGTTTTTCAAGCATGTAGCCAAAATGCCTTGCAAAATGAATCCAAAGAAGCACAACCATTTTGAACATTTTTTCAAATGTACTACAAAATCCTACGGTTACATGTGTCCAAAAATGTTTTTTTTTTAGATTTGAAACTTGTACAAAAAATAGCAGTTTCGGAGCATTTTTGGTAAAAACATAATCAAAGAACCTTACAGGTCAATACTATTATACAACATTATAGGTTTGTATTCCCTTTTCTATTTTATTTTTATTTTTAAAATCTAAATTATTGTTGGTTTTCATTATGACTTCCACTTTCAGTTGAAATCTTGTATTATTTTAATATTATATAATTTTTTTTGTTTTCTTTGAATACTTGTCATTCAACACTTTTAAATTATATATAGATGAAAAACTATAGAAAAAATTAGCATATTGAATAATATACTTTTTTTAATACTTCAATACCAATATATTTAGTCTATTAATTGTCTAAACATCAAATACAACTTGATAGGAATATAGTATTTGATGTAAACAAATTGAACATGAAAGTCCATACTTGTAATAATTGTGCTAGTGCCAAAACTTGAATCAATATAGCACTATACAATGACAAAGATGTTTTAACGATATTTCAATGTATACCCAAATATTTCAAATGTACAAATAAAACAACTTTCATTATAGTTCAACTAGCTAAAGGTTATAAAATGCAACCCTTTCATTTGGATTCCTCCTTCACTTATTATGGATTACATTTGAATTCTAATTCAATGCCCTATTCACCCCTAAAGTCCCAAGGCCATTTTTCTATCAAAAAACACTCAGAACTGTCATTTTTTCAAGATTCGCCCAAGAAAATAGAAAAATCATTTTTTTTAGAATCTAACCGTAGGATCTTGTACTTCACTTATCTTAGTTCATGTGGTAAAAATTTCATGAAGTTTGACCATATAGATTCGAAGATATTAACATTCAAAGTTGAAAAAGAAAGTTTTTTTGAACATTGGCTTACAATTTCAAATAACTTTGACTGCCAATTGTAGGACTTTTTTGCACTACAAACTTTGAATTTAAATTTTTTATGTTGAAGAATTGAATTGAAAGTAGAAAAAAAAATTAAAAAATAACACACTTGATTTTCATTCTTTAAAAAAAGTTAAATAGAAATAGATCCAAGATTGGAAAAAAACTAAATCGTTAATAACTCCAAGATGGGATTGAAAGATAATAAACTCAATGGTGAGATTGTTTTTAACAAGCAAATACAACATTCTCAAAAAAAATTGTGAAAAATTGTAAAAATTGGATTCAAAATTGAATCCTATAAGTTATTTTTTCAAGATGCTAAGATTGCCCAAAAAACAAGATTGACCTTAACTTTCTCATTATTAGTCCAAATAGAATGAATTAAAGCTTCACATGTAGACAAAAATAAAACATTTCAGGGGAAAATAAAAATAAAAATTCAGGCTTTTTGTGGTATAACTTTTGCTTCTACGCACCAATTGAAATAAAAATCATATTCCCACGTAAAAAATCAATTTTTCTATCTTCCGGGAAAGTTTCAAAACAATTCACCCAAAATCGAGGTCACAAGAATCTACCCAAAATATGATTTGTCCCCCAAGCAGACAATGGGACTTTAGGGGTTAATATTAAAATGCTGATAATACAAAAGTGTGATCCAATGCTGCCAGACTGCAACCTCTTCTTTCAAGCTCAACCAAAGCACACCGTGTGATCACATAAAGGACATGCAGATAGTGCTCCTTCACAATTGTCCAGCTGCAACATATTGACATTTAGATAAATGACACTTACAGACCTGCCCAAAAAACAGAGTAGCATTACAGCCAAATCATAAGCAAAGAAGCCTAAAATTCCACAGAACAGTACAAGTAAAGATCAAGTCACTCCCATGACAAATTAGAAGCTTCCCATTTGGAACACAGTTTGACCAAGCTCTCCATATAAAGAAACGTGTCCATTTTCTTTGCATATGACTTTGTGTACATGAACTCAAATAGAGATCGCCAGCGGATTGAAAATGCTGCAATAAAATGAAGGCTGATTTCGAGATTGGTACAAGATGTAGCTTCACATATCACAAAAACAAATAACAGATGGTGGATCACAGATATTATCACCTTGGATAAGTATACAGCTGTACATCCAAGAGTATAAATGCTGGCTCTTCAATGTTGCTCATCAAGAAAGCAAGTTCAAATACTGAACCAGGGTTCACTCGTTTACTCCAATACATACCTGGCACACATAACAAGGCCATCGAGTCCAGGAGCACTCTTGTTTATGCAAACTTAAGGTTTGAAAAATGTTCTAAAAACTGAGAGTTATCTTATCTAAGTCTAGACTACATTATATTTGTTACGAGTCTGTTACAAATACTGTGAGCATTTCAAAGACTTACAGATTTCGTCTTGCCTGCCTTACAGAGTGACGCAGAAAAAACACGTATTGCACGATCTGCTACAATCAGAGTTGCCTCACTTCTGCACAATTTCACTGTACAGGTCCATATCCTTTGACAACCCACAGATGGTTGGCAACTGCCTCCAAACCGAGTCGCTTGTAAGCATCTGCAGCCAACTCGCCATGACAAGCATCTTCATTAAAAATTTCCCCCGACATTCCCTTGTCCCTGGCAGATTAAACAAGGCTCACATGTGGACCTTATAGTCTTGTAACTAAAAGTCTACTTCTAGGTCACTCTATAAGCAACAAGGTGTAGACATAAATCTACGCCAGTTCATTGCCACCTAATAATTTGACTATTTATATAACCATGCAAAAACGTGTGATGATAAACCAGACGGTGAAAAGGGGTCGTACCTTTACACAGAAGTCCTGTTAACAAGTCAGCAAGATCTGGATCAAGGTGATCAGGAATATGAAGAGAATCGTTCACGATCTGCACCAAACGAAGCGTCAACATCACGGATGAGTGGAGGTGGAATACAACTATTTAAATAGTACCAATATTCTGCAGACTTCTACGTTCTTGGTATCTCTTGGGTTCTCTCCAGAAGGCAATTTCCTAGGCAGAAGGGCGAAACTTCCCTAGGAGAAAAAAGCTGAAGCTAAAAGCTCAAGCAAACAGGAAGGTAGTATACCCTATCGTATGTGGACTGTAGATTGTCTCCCTTAAAGGGATAAGTCCCCAACACCATGCAATAAAGAGTACACCCCAAAGCCCACACATCTGCTGCCTTCCCGTAGTACGTCAACCCTGATAACCACCAGAAAATACTCATATTAAATGGGATCATACACAAGCAATTAGGCGTCCACGTCTAGCTTAGAGTGTCCGAGTAACTGTTAGCTTATTCACGACTGCAAATACATATGGTGAATGCATAGAATTCCTCACCTAAGCAGCACTCTGGAGCTGTGAAAACAGGGGTCCCAGGGGACCTCCGAAGCTCATCGTTTCCATCCTGTAAAACATGTACTTTGTTTACATGAAGAACCAACCAAAAACAATTATAAAACAAAATATCATACAAAACAGCTTCTTCAAATTATGAAGCAGATGTTACTGTGATAAATAGAATATGAGAGCTCTCTAAAGGGAACCCAGACATACCTCAAACTTGCGGCTAATTCCAAAATCACAAATCTTGATGTGTCCATCAGAACTAACAAGGAGATTTTCGGGTTTGATATCACCATGGATGATGTTCTGCACCCATCACACGGAGAATGTACCATTTAGTATTAGGCCAGTCAACGTCCAAGAAAGGTAAGAAGGCAAGAATTGAGGCGTCCGGAAGGGAGGGTAAATATCACTCGAGCACTGTGAAATCCTACATTTGTATGGAGGTACATGAGACCAGCCACAACATCGCGCAAGTATACACGGGCGTTAGCTTCTCCTATTCCCCCTGGTGGACCGCAACCTTCAAAGATCCACCCACCCTCCACGTATTCCAGAACTGCAAAACGATTTGGCAGGAACTAATTAGATAGAACCATATTAGAATACCAAAAAGAAACTATCCATACTGCAATTACAATTCATAAGAGGATTATCTCAAGGCTTCAAAAGAAATGGCAGAATTGAAGTAAACTCTGTAAGTTAAGATGATCTACATGGTTCCATGTGTAAGTAGAGGATTGTAAGAGGTTACTGAGCTTCAAAAGATTGATAATATACCCATGTAGTAGTTATCACTTTGAGGGTCATCAATCACTTCTATCAACTTCACAATATTGGGATGGTCAAGCTGCTTCATGATCATAACCTGCCAGTATAAAAGGTTGCGATCAAATGTTCAGCAAACTATTTCCTCATGCAATGCTTTCCTCAGGAGCCCAAAAACTTGATACAGATGTTGCATTAAAGATTCGCTCAGGATTTGAAAGATTATCGCAAAACCCCTGAAGAGTAGGAATGTCAACTTCATAAATACTTGGTAATGACATGATGATGCAAAAACAACCGAATTGCAGACTAATCAAGTTAGAAAATAGGTGAAATTAGACTCTACTTGAAGCCTCGAGAATCCGACCTACCGTCTTCTGATAATCACATTTACATACTTCCGTTGGGCCACAAAAAAATCAATACCTCTCTCAGTACATCCATCATGGCGGTTTCAGAGGGCGAAACTCGTAATTTGCACAAACGCGATTTATGGAAGATCTGTACAATGACAGAACCCAACACATAAATTTGAATCGCAAAAAATGGTAGTGTGAAGCATCTCAAAACGCTAATTTGAAAGATGCTAAAGTTACGAACTTCAACCTTCATCATCGAATGTTTTACGGATTGCAATAACTAGTTAAAAATGCTATAAGGTTTAGAAAAAAAAAGTCGTAATACTTGAGAGCTCTGCTATGAATCTCTCTCATACACCTCTTGGCCAAATATACCCACTTGAAAAAAAAAGTCTTCAATACCCTCATCAGTAAAAAATTTCCCTTCCACATACCTTGAGTGCATAGAACATGCCGTCCTCTAGACTTCGATGCAGAACCTGCCTCACAACAAAAAGATAAGTAAATAAATTGAGGCTCAAACACCTAATGCCAGAAGATCTAAATTCTTATATGGAGTTAGTGGCCCTCGCAGACTAATTACCGTATTTTCAACAGAACGCACGCATGCAAGCACGCTAGAGAGTTTCGTCTGACAACCAGAATATTAACATTACGACAAGAGCTCGAAAATTGCTTACCACTTTGCCATAACTACCAATCCCAATCTTCCGCTCACGAACATAATCGTTTATCATCTTGTTACCTTGTGAATCCTGGACTTCAGAAAACATATTACAAAAGTGCAATGCAGTAGGAAAACGGCATGGTATCTCAAAAGAGAATCCAAAAGAACCCTGTAACCTGGCAATCTACTCTCATATCAAAAGGACAGAAATAAAATAATGAGTCAACAAATCAAAGATCAAGCGTAAATTCTTATACCTCTGAACGAACAACGTGGTGAGTGACTTTAGCTGGTCTGCGACCAGGTCGAATCTCATTGATCGTCTCGTACTGAACCCCAATATATGAGGATCCAAGCTGACTCGTACCATCGATACAAGGAGTCTCGGTATCACAACAGGGTGGTGTATACTCGTGTATAGGGAGATTGGCCTTGACACCTTTTTTGGATGCAGTTTGAGCGGCTTTTTCAACTTCCTCGGCAGTGAAGCCAAGCAAATGCTCCTTGGAGTAATGCTTGTCAATGTGCAAGACTGGCTTTGATTCTTTCCTCCGTTTCGGAAATAGACCACAGCAGCCAGCGCAATCTGACTCCATGGACTTCTATGCGCTGTCCAACTCCAAATATCTGCTCGAGATACGAAAATTACAAACATAAGAGATGGGCGTTGTGGTTCCAATGTAGTTTGAAGATCAGCTATTTTTTAAAACGACCTTTCCAAAGGTTCAGACCTGCTAAAGACTGAGATTGAGTATCAAGAAAAATATTCTCTTCATGATGTCCAATAGACTGCGACACTCAAAGCTAATTACCAGGATAAACTACGCCCACTGTTAACTCGACTCGATAAACTGAGTCCAAAATCGGAAAGAATGGGGTTTCGATAATGGAGCAAAAAATGTGCTTCTTCATACACTCCGAAAATTGGACTCTAAACAACATTCACGAAACATTCATTCCATAAAATTAAAAAAATCCCAACCACCAATCAAGACCGCCAACTCTGCATCGCTCCAACTCTTCCACTGTCCATGATACCACAAAGAACCTTAGTTCTCGACAAGAGACAAATTCGACTACCAGAATCGGAAAAGAAATGGGGTTCCATACTAGAACATCAAAACAATCTTCTGAATATACTCCGGAAATTGAACTCCAAACCAATGAACACCAAACCCTATTCCCATCAAAAGAGCTAAATCCCAACCCAATTCAAGACCTCCCACTCTCCAACTCTTCCACAGTCCAGATTCCAGAACCTCGAACCCTAATTCAAACCCTAATTCTTGACATGAGACCAATTCGAGTACTAAAATCAAAGGTGAAAACGAACGGGGATCGATGCAATTCAAAGCTCACCTGGCGCCGATCTCGCCGGTGACGCCAGGCAGATTGTGTCCCTCCTTGCACCAACAGCAAGACAGTAGCGGAATCAACAGTTGTAGAAACATCCACCCACACAAGAGCATTCACGGAAGCCACAGCTCGCTCAACCCAGTTGGGTTTCGGGTTCCGCCTGGCAGCCCGCCCGTCCTGACTCCGAGAGAAAGGGAATACATTATAATAATACTGTAGCACTTTGACCCCTACGTAGTGAAGCGTCATGTAGGATAAATATGAATGGGGTAATCTCTATTTATTGGCTAAGATCTTCTGGATATTATATAAATATAAATAATTAAAAAATAATACAGGGTGAGTGAGAAAACTTTTAAGGAAGTGGGCAAACTACGGTGGGTACATCCATAATTGCACCATGCCTTAAATGACAACCTAAAAAAAGCCCCAAAGTGATTTTAACAATCCATGAAAACTACAGACCATGGGGAAATGGCGGCTTTTAATAACGTTAGTTGTATTATGTGTGAGTACAGGATTGAATGAAGTACCTCATTAAGAGAGTTTAGTTGATGGCTAGATGATTATAGAATAAAGAAAAATACAATTCATGCATAATTAAAAGTGGTTCTAAACTTCATAAATATGATTTTGGAAAAGCTGTAGGGCTTTTTAAAATGTTGTTTAAAATTATTTTGAAGCCCAAATGGTGCTCTTCATGGAACACAAGAAAACTATTTCAATAAATATGGGCGGCTATTTTCATTTTTGAAGTTCAATGGGCAACCACATTAACCTAAATGCACTGAAGCCAATGCAAATTTTTTCATCACAAGAACATCCACAAGAAGTAGGAAGAGCTTGGAGTCATAGAAAATGTAATAGTTGAACACAACATCTTTTCTAAATTTTTCATAGGTTGTTTCTGTAGATCACATTGAGAGAGATGGAAAAATATGAGGGAAGAATGACCTTAGAGAACCTTGATCTCTTGAAAACAAAGAACAATATTAACGATGAGGAAGTTGAATTCCTAGAGAGAGGTGTTGTGTCACATCCCAAAGCCACAATTGGAGGGATAGATTTGGTAGTAGCCATCAAAGCTAGGGATGTAGTGGATCAATTACACGATTTACAAGTTCTGTAGTCAAAATCAATTGAACATGGAAGAAAGATGAAATCATTTCGACCATATAAAGAAGGGAATAGCAATGTAGAACTTCTCCATAAGAGTGAACAACCTGAGATGATTTGCAATACAGAAAGGCATCCTAGTACAAGCATAGAAAGTAAAGAAGAGGGCAATAGTAAGAATACCTTACATGTGGAGGGAGTTTCAAAAGGAAAAATGGTTCTAAGGCCACATGAGAAGAAGAAGGAGCCTCTACACCTATGGAAGTCTAGAGATTGGAGTAGCCACAAGGAGAGAAGAGAACACCATTGAAGAAGGAAGCATGCATCAAACTAGCAAGTGAAGACATTAAACAACTGTCAAGCTCTCAAGGTATGCATGGACCTTCTAAAGTGCAGAGCAAGAGGAAACTAAAGAAAAATGGTAATTGGATTGACTCTTAATTCAAAGCAGCAATGAGAGCACTAGATAGAGGAGCAAAAGTTTGCTCAACAACTAATTTCTATGGCATTTCTAGAACAAGTTTCAAAGGTCATGTCCATGGAAGAACTCTATCAAGGAAAAGAGGTTCATCTACTATCTTAACACCTGCTAAAGAAAAAGATTTAGTGAAGTACTCGCTAAAAATGGCAAATAGAGGGTTTCCTCTCAATTGGTTGAAACTAAGAATTAGGGTTGCCTTAATGACACAACATTGCCCAACCCTGTTCGAAGATGGAATTCCTAGTAATGGGTGGGTCAGATGGTTCAAAAAACATCACCTTGACATTTCACTCCAAAAATCACAACCATTAGATGTGGCTAGAGCTAAAGGATTATCTTCTAATAATGTAGGAACTTTCTATAAGAATCTACAAATGTTGTATGAACAAAACAAGTATGAAGACGCACACATATGGAATGCAGACGAAAGTAGACTACAAACAAGTAGAAGTGGAGGAGCTATGGTTCTAGCTAGAACAGGAGTCAGAAATGTGCACATCATCACCTCTAATTCTCATGAGCACTTGACATCACTTTTTTGTATCAATGCAACAATTGACAATATTCCAAATTATTACGTCTTCAAAGGAAAGCAATATCAAAATGCTCACATTGCTAAATGTGAGAAAGGTGCTCGGATAGGGATGTAAGAAAATGCCTAGATGACAACTTTTTTATTTGATAAATGGATGGATCATTTCATGGAAAACTTACAGCAAAAAGGAGGAGTTTCAACCTCAAATCATCACTTACTTATAGTAGATGGACACAATTTCTATGTCACTATTCAAGTTATTAAGAAATGTAGATCTTTGGGTATTGATTTACTCACTCTACCCTCTCACACATCACATGCAATGCAACCTCTCGATGTAAGTTGTTTTAGAAGTTTCAAATTGCCTTTTAGAATCTACAGAGATATCTAGACTATGCACAATGAAGGGGCAAAAGTTACAAAGGTTCTTTTGGGAGAATGGGTCTCGAATTCTCTAAAGAGAGTACTAACTACCACGAATATCAAGAGCAAATTTCGAACTACAGGGATCTATCCATTGAACTCTCATGCACTAGATAGCAAATATCAGGCCTTCTACATTACTTGTAGATATAGAAGATAATGATGAAGAAAAAGAAGAAGAGAACTATGAGGAGGTGATGCAAGAAGTTTTAGAAGAACTACAGTCTACCATGGAAGAACCTCAATGCATTGACTATGACAATGATGAAACTACTCTCAAAAATGCCACTAGGGGTGTTCCAAATGATGAGTAGTCATGCTAGCAGCTTACCCCCAATAAACCTGATAAGACCTCTGAAGTACAAGGACAATCAACATCACAAAGGCAAAGACTACAACCGTTTATAGATTATTCTATATCCCTCGTACTAACAGACCAAAAGCATATTGAAATGTTGAAAGACCTACAAGAAAAATGAGAGGTGGCAGCAACGGAGATGGAAAATAAACAATTGATAGTTCAAACAACAAAAAAGGAGAGGGAAGCTTTGAAGAAAAGAAAAGCAATTGAAGAAAAGGAGAGAAGAGCTAAGAGGGCATATGAAAAAAGGTTGAAGGCATATTATGATGAGCAAAAGAAGTTGGGATGGGAGAACAACTTACAAAAGCTACTAAAGTGTGGAAGAACTTTCCTGTCTACATTATATGACGCCCCATATTGTAGATAGGTGCCTCCTCTTTGAATTTGGAACTAGAGAGTGGTTGGTTTAAGGTTGAAATTCAAAAGAGAAGGTAAAGACCTTAGATCTATCATTCCACCAACTAGTATTCTATGGGCAAGGTAGACATATTCTACTTACCTACCTACTGTGTAGAAAAACTACTCCAACTCTAACACTTCTAAAGGGCAGTTCTTGCTCTTGTGGTAATGTTATAGCTGTCGCTCCTCAGGTTTGATGTTGCTAGAAAATGTTGCTTGCTATAAGTTGTCCAATGTTAGTTTTCAAAATTCTACAAGTAGTTGTACAAAGTCTTGAAGTCTCATATATAGAAAATAGTGCATAGGATATAAGAGATTTGTACATAAATTTTTTTTGGAATTAGACATGCCAAATCCAATTACAGATACATAAGTCTTGTAAAATGGTAGGCATATTATCAAGTACAATAAATATTATTTCCTTCATGAACACTTCCATCATTTCATGGGGCTTCTATATGATGCTTGACTATTTCCTCTATGCCTTCAATCATTCTAACAACAACTTGACAAAGATAAATACACATGAAAAAAACACAATGAGAACATAAGACTTGTCAGTGCATCCAAAGGAATAATATAAAAACCAGTAGTAAGATCAATGGAAGTGGATAGGGAAGAAAGATTTCATGCATGAAGCAAATTGCAATTGGATGAAGTCCAAAACATATACAATAGTCCATTAAAATGAAAAAATGACCCATTACATTTCAGATGGTTACATAGAAACAAAATGGTACTAATAGTCAGAGTTCAATCTAAGTATTCCTCCCAACATTTAGCTACTAAGCCCTAAGTTTGACTCCACAATGTTTGGTGATGGTCACTAACACTTTCTTGAATGTTGAAGTTAGTTGTAGACCTTTCTACCTACCAAAAAATCAGTACTTTAAGTTAGTAACAATATAGATTATTACAAGAGTGGAAATTCAATAATTCAATAAACAAATTCAATATTCAACTTTGATGACAACCTACCAACTGCATTAAAGGCAAGGTATTTTAAAAAATGAAAATGGAGTGATGTCAAAATATGTGACAATAATAGTAAGAAAATACCTTCTCCATCAATTTTGTTGTCATGCATGATGATGAACTTTACCACTATTCAAAATGCAAAAATCGAATTTAATAACACAAACAAGGGGCTTCAGCTCAAAAACTCCTTAACAAGAAAACTACTTTGGCATCACACCAGCATGAAATTTTGGTCCACCATCTTTGAACTCCTCATCCTTACAAACAGTGCAAAGATCCCCGTCAATTACCTGCAACAAATAGGAAGTCTTCCATCACCAACTCATTGCCGTGCTCCACATTTTCATCTAAAATAGCCATGACCCTGTTTAATACATTCTACAATTGGGTTAGCTACTTATAGCTCAAAGAAAACTTAGTACTAATGTAAATGTAAGATGGAACACAAATCAATCAAAGGACTACAAATTAAATCAACTACAATGTTATTACGGTAAGAATGGTAGGATATCAAAATGACCATATAGTACTTGGAAATTTTGAGATACGAGAGCTCCAGCATCAATAAAGCGTAAAGGAGGGTTGCTTGCTGAAACTATTAACTTTTGCAACCACCAACTTCTATAATAGGAAGTGACAGCATGCAGTTTAGAGATAAGTCTGAAAAACTAGTAATTTGGTAAAGGAAGAATCGTCTTATGCCCAATTCAGTAACAAATTCTATAAATCAAAATTGGGGGAATCCTACGGTCTGACACCTCTAATTTACCAAAAGAATGAAGAAACCTTATCCTAAATGTTAGAAATATGTATTGAATGTTACTTCCAAACTGCACTTTCAATTTTTAGCTTAGGCATTTACGTGTTAAAATGGTAGTTGAAGATGGCAACCACTTTGGGAACCAAGATTTGCCAAAAATGGAAGTTTTACCTTAGTGAGAATGGATTCATATAGAGATGCTGTCCACAAGATGTACCCAGATAATAGAAAATCCCATTACAATCTCCACCTCTTAGGTAAAACAATTCCTTGAATGTCGATATCCACTAGCTGAACTTGATGATGTTGCATGGTAACTTGACAAACCTACCTTGATTACGATCCATGGCAGCCTGATAAATAATTCTCAACAAGCGTCCTAACATCGTCACAAGTAGTGATTCATCATCAATCACAATTAGCAAAATGTATGCCAAATCCAATATTTACACTGATAAGAATTGCGAAAGTACTATACTAGCAGCAGCTATCCTATTAGTGAAGTTCAGAAAAATATACCTACCACAACTTGTAGAAGTCAATAAGTGACAAATTTGACCTCGATTTCACGCCGTGGCTTAGGGTCCCACACACATATGAAATGAGTAGACAAAGTGACACTTTTCCTGAACAAGTCAAAGAATTCATCCATGGTCTCATATTCCACTTCAATCGAATACACTGTGAAGAGTCTTGGCATCATTTTTTGTAATATAAGCCTAAGGTGTTCACAAACTTTGCTTGCTCATCTCTTGGAATGTAAACTTTCCATACCTTCCATCACTGTGCTCTGATGACAAATTTGGAATAAGACGATGTGTAAGACAGAACTAAAAAGACATTTGAATTAATGATAAAAGTAATCCACAGTCGTCAATAAGAATGTTCCAAATACTTAACATTTTTTATTACCAAATAATCCAAGCACATGCACAATAGAATATCAGAAATATTGATTTGAAAGACAATTATCAATCAATACTTTTGTGTGAAGGAGACTGGAAAAAATGATCATCAAGTAGTTCGGCAATTGGAGGCGCTGTAATCCGCCAATAATGGTCACGCTTCCCAATTTTCATAGCTTGATCTTAAAAAATACTAGAAATCACCAGCAATAGTCAATTCCTAGTTAGTAGAACTCTATTGAAACTCAACTATTGTAACTAGACATTATGATGAAATCAAAGGCAGATGTTTGTAAGTGATTTCAAAATGATGATGAAGATAAGAAACCACAAATCAGGAAGTAAAGAAATCCTATTACAAATAATCTTTGAATGTTATAGAATGCTAAGTAGACAAGTAAAACAATTCATTTAACAGTACTCTACTAAACAATGACACCCACCATCGTCAAATTGAACAATTACCTCTACATCCTCCCAAATTGTTTAGATACTAATAAGCAAACAAGGGATCAATCTTTGTCGTGTATCCCATTTCCTTTTGACACTATCCTCAATTAGCAATCTGCAACTGCAATGATTTAGTATAAACAGGAAAATTCCCTAGCAAATTTATGTACACTTCTTTAATGTTACTATATAAATGAGGACACAAAAAGCCAAACAACATGAACATACACAATCACTACATGCATTTGTAATGCACTTACTGCATATCAACTGCCATCAAATATATCACCTACTCTTAGAATCAAGAAACAGATCTGAGGTTAGTTTATCCACTAGAAGAAAAATGTGTTCACCACAACCGACCGCAATGCAACTATGTGTCCTATACAATTGTCCTGCAACTATAGCCCTCTATATTTGCACCAAAATTGACGTGAACAAACTTATATGTTATTGTAGTTGCAAAGTAGTTGCAAGGTGAAGTTTCGGATTACAAGGATGTATGAGAAGAATTGATGTGAGGTATTCAACATCCAATATTTGTTACAATTGTCGATGTGGACAACTTTTTGTTCTATAGAGTCTAGTGAGTCAAACTATAGTTGCATAGAATCTAAATTCAACTGCAATTCAATTAGAATTCGACTCAAAAGCAACTAGAATGCAACTCAAAAGCAACTAGAATGCAACTCAAAAGCAACATGAAAGCAACTAGACTACAACTAGAGTTAAACTAAAAAACAATTACAATTGTCCCACATCAATTGTCAAGAGTACCATTAGGTTGAACATATAAAAATTGTAAGTTATAGCATTCTTATGTAATGAATTCTAATTATGAAATTCTAATATTTCTACATTTTGTAGAATTCTACAAGTTGTAGATTTCTTTAGTCTATAGAAATCACCAAGTTTTTAAAGTCTAAAAAATTTTAAAACTTGTGGAAATTATAAAGTTTTGTAAATTGGTGAAATCTATTTAATATCAATATTTGGATTTGATAATTTGAAAAAGAAGCTAGATCTGAAATTTGGATATCTACAAATCATTGAGATTAAAACTTCAAAATCTACAATTCTATAAATTATAGACAAATTGTAAATGAATTGCAAACAAGTTGCAAATCAATTGTAGACAAGTTGCATTTAAGCAAGTTCCACATCAGCAACCATGTTAGAAGAGTTCATCGATGAAGTCCTTGGCATGTTGTCAAATGAAAAAGAAACTTGTGACTATAGTGCAACTGATGCGACTTGTCCACTGCAATTGCGGGTTCCAAATTACCACCTATTGCAAACATCCGATGCAACTATAAAACCAATTGCATATTGTAGTTGCAAAACCCCTCTTTTTCTTGTAGTAATTGCCACTTTGTCTAGCACCTTATTCAATCGCTCATGCTTCTTGGAAACAATACTAAAGGCCCAACAAAGCTAAATCTAATCTCACATTGAAATCAGTCATTGATTTTGATAGCAAATCAAGTGGCCAATAAACTATGTTAAAACTGTGAACCTATCCACATATTGTAGAACAAATGATATCAATTTTAATATAAAAAAATGCTAAATTGCAAAGACCCACTTGAGAATAGTCTAGTCAACAATAGAGAGCCATTGAATGACATCATATTGCAAACACTTCTCTTCATCTGATTTCAACTTGCCAAATTTCAGCGCTCAAGCACAATCTACAATCGATAACAATATATAAGAGTGAGGTTTGATTTATTCACAACAAGAAATGCAAAATTGTAGATGTAATATATCGATGTCTATTGACTTGAAGAATGGAACCATTTGCTTACGTTAGACTATTTGTATCGCTACTTAGGAATCTACCTATATCGCTACTTCAATACTCTACTTCAGTTTTCCTGTCATTGTGGTGTTGTTACAATTGTAAGGACGACAGCTTTCACACGTCACAAAAGAAAATGAAAAGGGAAGATTCTAATATTGGTCAATAATCATGAGATAGCAAAGAAATTATTTTGCAAGTCACTCTCCTAAATCAACCTCAACACTTACAAGCTAGAACCAAACCTTGTTTCCACATCATTTGTCCTCCTCATCCCATATTTGCAAGTCATTTTTGGCTACTAATTGAGGCACCACAAAATACTCCTTCTTACAAAACTCGATAGAACCTTTAGCACTTGCAAATGGGATTTCTACCTCAGCAACTTTAAAGCACATCACTAATCCCAAAGTTGGTGTCAAATAGACACAAGTATGTACCTTGCATTCATAAGAAGTTTGAGTATATAAAACCCAAGTAGATAGCAACATCATCATCTTATAAAAACAAAGCAATTGAACCCTAAAGTTTCACGAAAAACATATTTTACAAATACACTTACGACATTGAAAAAGAAGAAACAAAAGAAGCTAGCATACTTCTTATAGATGCCACTGAGCATTGGCGACAATGAAGTCCAACACCATTGGTGCAAAACATCTCTAACAGCGGGCCACATTTAAATAGCAATCTTTCAAATCCTAACAACACCGCCACATTCTTGCAACAACTCTTTGAAGCCTAAGAAATAGCAGCTGCACAGGATCTAAGAAAAGCAAGCACTTGTACCTCCACGCCTTCACCTAAGCGGAAGCTCCAGAGAAGGGAATCCATTACTTGGCAAATGAGGCTCAAAGGGTAGGGGACAGCTATACTTGTTCAGCATTCAAATTTCAAGAGGTCTTGCACATGAATGCACACCAAGTACAAAACAACGCGCTAGGGCCATCTTTCAAATTTCGATCATAGGATTCTTTTGAGGGTTTGAAGTCATCATATTCGCAACAATCTTCTAACAATTCAACTAGAGTTACTAGCAAGCAAATAAAGATTTTCATGGATTTTTAAAGGCAGTTTTCCAAAGAAGCATTGTTATTTCTAGGACATTTGTCAAGCTTTAAAGCTCACATACCATGATGCTTACAATGTCTAACAAGCCTCTTCACCTTCGATTCATTTACAAGCTTGTATTTTTATTGGAATATTAATAATACCATTTTAAGTCCTTTTATTTTATTTTTGGCACCAAGGACGGAGGAACTTCTTAATGTGGTTGCTTGTTTTAATGATTCCCTATGAACTATTTTGATTACTCTACTCTAAAAACTTTGACAACCTACTATGGTCTCAGATTTACCAAAATCAAAAAAAGGTTTATGCATTTTTTCCTTTATTAGGCAACTCTCTTTTGTCTTCTTTCTCTAATTAACTACTCTGTCTTTAGAAAACCTATAGCCCAATTTGTTACGCTTTTGGGTGTACCCATCTTAATAAGCTTGAATGGGAGGGTGAAAATTTGTCCTAGCATGCAAAAGATGTGGAATCCAAAAAGACATTGAGATTTAGTATCAATGTAAATACTAATATACATACAATTGATCACTGCAACATTAATCAATGATGGATGGGGTTATTTTCACGCTACAAGATCGACAACATTATAGGGTTTTTTTGTATTTTCTTTATTATTGAAATCAATAGCTAAGGATCAATAGTCATTGTTCTTTTGGAAAAAAATAAGATCAATAGTTTTAGAAAAAGGGCAATTTTCTCTTATTCAAATCAATGGTAGTGGTGGGTTCTAGACAAGGGCAGGATAGGCAAGGCTGCCTCTTCTAGGTGCATAGTAAAATAAAAAAAACTATCAAAAAGAGGAAAAAATCCACAATCAATTTTGAATCAATTACACTTGTCATTTTTTCTTTTAATGTAGAATATTTGAAACAAATTCTTGAAAGGAACCAATACACTATTACTCTTTTTTTTAAAAGACTTCAATTTTTTTAAATTTCAAAATTGCCAAGAAGGCAAGAAATGTGAAAAAACCCTCAAAAACATCAGAAATATTATTAGAAATGCTACAACTTGAAATAAAGGAAACTAAATTGTTGAAGGAAAAATTCTTCAAAATTGAAATTAAAAAGCTAAAATAAAATATTTTTGCTTACTAAAAAGAAACAAATCTTTCAAACTTTCTTGATTTGGTTAAGCATGATCAATTGAAGTTAAGAAAAAGATACAATTTGAAAATCAAGTTGCCACAAATGCATCATATAGTGATCCAAACCAATATAGCTTATATCAAAATTTTGCACTTACAGTAATATCTACATTGACCATTTACTAATTCTACTCCTTCTATGACCTATTCTTTTGTGGAAACATCTTGGATCATAGTGTTACTAATGATATGAATTCATGTCCTATCTTCTATCAAGCAAAGTTCTACAATTAGCTTAGGATTTTTAAAACTCTCACAACAAGCAAAAAATCCTTTAGCAAATATCTCAAACCTTAAACCGTAAAATTCAAGCCTTGAAACCTCAAGAATAAAAGCCCTTCTCTAGGTCCATTTTTTATTTATTAAAAGAGCATTTACACAACAATTTTATTGGAAAAAATCAATGCAATTTGTCATTGAATTCAACACCAACTACCTCCATTCAACATTTATCAAATCCATTCCATCTATATGATCTAATCTCATGTTAAAAAAACTCATAAAATACAATGTTATTGATGTTATCAATTTCATGTTAAAAAAATTTCTCTAAGCTATCTAGGATGTCTAGCACATTTACATTGAGAGATAAATCTTTTTAAGGAATTACTCACACCCAAATCCTTAGCTTGAACTATTATTCAAATCCTAAGAAAACAAAAATAGCATTACAACTTGTTATTCCAATTGCTTTCACACAATAGTTCCATCAACAAGGAAAAGTCATTGCTCCATGAAGAACCCTCCAACATGCCAAAAAATCCCTTGTTGTATGTTGAGAAACACATAAAAACCAAAAAAATGAAACTGAAAACATAAGAAAGTCATGAACCCTTAACTCTAATTTGCAGATGGTGAAATCATCTTTCTTGTAACATTGATCAATGACAACATTTTTGTTGTGTGGCTTAAGACATTAGAAGATTTTGGGGGCCTTTGGATGCCTGCAAGTTATTACAGCTTGTGAACGCAGGGAACAGGTTCAGCACAACGGTTTGATGTGGCCAAGACCTTGCCACATCATTGACCAAAAAAACAATTTTTTTTTTAATTTTCTTTTTTTGCATTTGGAGACTAATTTTTTTTAATTTTTTTATGAAAAAGAAAATTCTGACAACGGACCATTCCCCTTACTGCGGGGAATAGCTGTAGGGGAACAGGCTTGAAACAGGCTTCTGGACCCCCTAAAACTCTTCTAATGTCAATGGTATTGTAGAGAATTTTGTTTTTATTTATTGAAATTGATAGTGGAGGTTCAACAATAATTGTTTGTCTTAGAAAATTAAGATCAACAACATTAGAGGGCACCAAATTTTTTCAATTCAAATCAACAATTAGAAGTCCATTTAATTAGTCGGAGGGTGGGGGAGTGATTTACTTCTTTTGGATGCATAATAACACACACACACACACACACAAATATATATATATATATATATATATATATATATATATATATATATATATATATATATAATGTTAGAATAATATGAGATTCCAACTAAAAGTGGAATTCAAATGAGAAACAATAAAAAATTTATTTACAAATGAAAAGAAACGAAAATAGAAAAATACAAATATACATATGAATTTCAATACAAAGTGTTACAAAACAATTTGATCTTAGTCAAACTCTCCTAAGATAAAAATAAATAAATGTCAATGTGATAATGACCACTTATACAAAAGTACATTTTATGAATTAAGATTAGGTGGTTGAATTTTAAAAGAACATTATTTTAAATTAATTGATTCCAAAAGTGACATTATTGTTGATCATTTAAAAGGTACTTTAATTTTTCTAGTTTAAATCCCAATGATGCAACATAGCTTATTTGGATGATTTTAGGCGGAGTGATCCTAAAAGGTAAGGCTTTTTGACTTAAAAAAGTGTGTTATTAAATCAAAGTGGCTAAAATTGGCAATACAATAATGATCGTTGCTTAGTTAGTGAAGTAAAAAAAGTCCTTAGAGCATGACCATCTTTAAACTAAAGGTTTAACATTTGTGTAATTGGATGAAAAGTACTATTAGTCCCTCTTAATATTTTCAAAGTCCTCTATGAGCTTAGCTACCATATTAAAGATAAGTGGGCCATAAAATTTGCATTTAGCCTTTAAAATTCTAATTCATTATTTTATTGTGCAACTTAATTTTAGATATTTTTTTTCAAGGGAATTTTTTTTCAATTTTAAATGCATATTAGATTAGAATATCTTTGAATTTCTCTATTCCAAATTGGAATCTCTATAACCAAAAGCTTTTTGTGAAGAAGGTAGTATAAAGTGTTCAATATAAGCCGAATATCAAAAAATTTACTATTACAAGAGGATATGGATGTTTTAGTCCTTAAATTGATCTTCTTGTCATTTTCCACAAATCAAGGATTTTTAGTCAATCAAAAAAATAATTTGTATGATAAAATAAAAATGACTTTCTTACAAATTACCCCAAATTTCATTTCAAGGTTATTTTAGACTTTGGGATGTCCAACAAATTTTTTTAATGCAATGTGATAAACACAAAGTATATATTATTATTGAATTATTAAAATTATTAATTAAAGAAGATAACAATATTTTTATGATCTAATTTTTTGAAGTTTCCAATCAATAAAATTATTTGAATCATTCTTTTCTTTTAAAACATGTTATGAGAGTTTGATGTTTTTTTCATATGCAAGTTTTGTTGCTTATTAATTCATTACACTTACTTGTGAAAATTTTGTGAATGCTTTTTAATTTTAAGTAATCTTGTTGCCTTAGTCATTACATAGATGTGTGGACTAAGTTTATAACCTTGTAGATCCTAGACTTATTTTCGTGGCTAGGAATGAGAATATAAACAAAAATTTTAGTAGATGTAGAATTATTGAGGGTAGAAGGACTAAGAAGGACAAAGTAATTGTACCAAATTGGGAAATGAAGGATAGAAAATAGATGAGCAAGAAATTAGGATGATACATCATTTCGATTTTAAAAATTTTGTTATTTGATAATTTGTACAACATCAACAACAAATGTATGAAAAATGCACAAATACAAGTTTGCAACATTAACAACTCCATAAAAGTTTCACTTTTAGGACCTTTGAATTTGATAGACATTGCCTTCATAATTCATATAAAGTAGTTCATTAGTGCTTGATATTGAAAAGTGCACCTCCAATTTTAGAAAATTGATGCTTTATACAAGAAGCACTCAACATGAGTATATAAGGAAGTTACAAGCTATAGTTCATTAGTTTGTAGATGGTTAGACAAGCCATTTGAGCACTTATGAGCACTTATGAGCACTCAATATCTAGTCTTGTTCATTTTAATAGAATTTTGATTTAAACTATTCAAAAAAAATATTTAGTACTAGTTTATTATAAAAGAAAAGGACAAAGTTTATAATTATGAAAATATAAAGAGAAATTATATCTTTAGTTTTTGTAGCAAATTTTCTTGAAGATATAGAATTTTAATCCCTAAATTTTTTTATCTATATTTTCATCCAAAAAAATTAATGTTCAAAAATTGTCATTTCTAGTACAAGTACCAAATTTTAGAATTTTTTCTGAACACATGTAACGATAGAGATTTTGCAAACAATTCCTTTTAGCCCCAAAAGATTGATGTATAGAATGCATTTAGATTTGTGATAAGGCAGAAGGATATGATACCGACCATTTAAAGAATTTTACCATGAAAAACTAATGAACAAATTTTTAAGTCTAAGGAAGTGTAGGAATTTGAAATGATTGGCTTTCATCACATGCACATACACAAAAAAAATCATTTATAAACATATTTTAAAGACGTAAATCAACCAAAAAAAAACTTGCATACATAATTATAGTCATCCTTCTCAACCAAGCTTGCAAGGTTCCTCAACATAAGTAACCTCGAAAATGTAACCAAACAACAAAAATAATTTTAAAGGTCTATGCAATTGGGCTTAGGATTGAAAATAAACATGAAAGAGACAATTAACATAGATCACTAGGGAATGCACTTAACACTTAAATAAAGGAGGAAGAGGTGACCTTGGAAATCATCCCTTTTCATTAGTGTGTGAATCATTGGCCTAAAATATTTGCAAAATTGTACTCATTGGAAGTCAAACTAATGTAGAAGACCTTCCCTTTTTACAATAAGATTCTGACGATAAATAGTTGAACTTCTATCCTACTAGAAAAAATCCCTTGTCATCTAATGGACACCAATTGAAATATCCTTATCGACATTTAAGGGTTAAGGTGGGAAATCATCCACTTGAAATACAATGTGCAATTGGCCAAATTTTGCTTTGGTGAGCATGCTTTGCCAAAGCCTCTATAATTTCTTTCTCTCTCGCTTATGAAGCGGTTGTCCAATGTCTTACATTTGGAGGGCTAATATACCGGTTGTACCCCCTGGGTAAGGGGACTCGTAATCAGACCCGCCAAAAGAACCAGGACCACCAGGATCGGACCAAGAGCCGTTGCAACGGTCGCGTGCTTCACTGCCACCAACACTCGGAGTTCAGCTGAACTCTCAACGTCCTCTTTCCCACGATCACATCCCTCCCACTATTGCATCTCTGCAATCGCCCTGCCGTCACCACTGTCTAGAACAAATGTAGATCAAATGATTGATTGAATTTCTGCGAACCGGGCGTGCTCCCACGGATTCGGTCGATTTCTAGCTGCTTCTCATTGGAATCGTCGCAAAGATTTCACAGGTTCAGAGTTACGATCCAGGATTTGGCGAATTCGTTCCGCATTCATGATCCCGGAAGCTCACAGGTTGTTGTAGATTGCGGAATTTCGGTCGGGGCCATGGAGCCCACGGAGCTGAAGCTGAAAGGGCCGACAGAGACAACTACGGGGAGCGAGGAGGTCGTCTTGCCGGCGAGGCCCGCCGTGGTGGAAGCAGCAGCAGCAGCAGCAGCTGTTGCAAACGAGCCCAGAGGAATGAAGCGCAGTCGCCGCGACCGAGGCTCGTCCGCCAAGGAGCGCATTAGCAAGATGCCAGCCTGCGTTCCGGGCAAGCGAAGTTCCATCTACAGGGGCGTCACGCGCCATCGCTGGACGGGGCGCTACGAGGCGCACTTGTGGGACAAGAGTACATGGAACGAAGCGCAAAACAAGAAAGGGAAGCAAGTATACTTGGGAGCTTACGACGATGAGGAAGCAGCTGCGAGAGCTTACGATCTCGCCGCTCTCAAGTACTGGGGTCCGGGGACTTTGATCAATTTCCCAGTGACGGATTACGCTCGTGACGTGGAGGAGATGCAGTCGGTGTCGCGGGAAGAGTATTTGGCTTCCTTGAGGCGGAAAGGGAGTGGGTTCTCCCGCGGCGCGGCCAAGTTCAAGGGGATGACGCGCCACCCGTCCTTGGGAAGATGGGAGGCTCGTCTCGGTCAGGTGCTAGGAAACAAATACTTGTATCTGGGAAATCCCAGTGGCAACTTGCCGCAAGAAGAAGCTGCTACTGCCAGCTTTGATATTCAAGGTCTCGACTACCGAGGTCTGAACTCCGTCTCCAACGTTGATCTCAGTAGGTGAGCACTGAATTCTCTCCCGCGAATTTCGTCTTCTTTCCTTGAATCCTTGAATCTTACCACCTGGGGTCAAAACATTTTCAATGCGACATACCGGCAGATTGAATGTGTGACATGTGTGCTGCGATCGTAATGGTGTGGCAAAAATGCAATTCAATCTAAAATGCCATCCTGGAGAGTGACCCGATATAGAGGTTTCAATGTAGCTGACCAATCTGTGTTCAATCTTTCTGTCTACCTGTTTTCAGATACATTTCGTGGTTGCGACCGGAGCGATCGCAGGCAGCTGCGGCACCGTCAGTGGCCACCCCAGCTGCACCTGCTGCTGCAACACCGTCAAAAATGAAAGAGGAGGAGGAAGGCGGTGCGAGTCCCACATCGTGGGATGATGTACCTTCCTTGCCCGACGATCAATCCCAGCCAAGTGAAGGACATCAAGCTTGGCCAGGTCAAGCCAGCGAGCCCTACCAGCTTCCCTCTCTCGGAGTCGTGAATTCCAGTCTCCTCAAGAAAAGTTCCACCCCATCAGCGCTTAGCTTGCTCTTGACCTCGTCCATTTTCAAGAGCATGCGTGAACGCTCCTCTCATGCGCCGGGTACGGACGTGCACACGAAGTTTGATCCCGGGGTTGAGGTCGGAGCTCCATTTCTGCCTGGTCCAAGTACGAGTCACTTGTACGACGAGACCAGCAGCGAGATGTTTAGTCCTCACCTTAATGCGCAATACGAAATTGGCTTTCCCCCCAGCTATGGATCCTCTGCCCAAGAAGGGGTTGAAGTCCCTGCGGTTGGTTCTCAAGGTCCTCCGTTCTCACAGAGCCCTGCCTACTGGGATCCGTTTTCGCTGCCCCTGACATCACAGCAATTGACATCATGTTGAGATCACATGTCGCAGTTGGATTGAATGAACTCCTCCAGTTGGTCTCGACCAGCAGATGAGCATTCTGGGGCTAGAAATACATGCGGGAATCCGCAAGACTACAAACATGGCCAGATTGGCAGGAATTTGTCAGGAGCTTCGACGTAAGCTTGGCAAGACTGATCTGCGACGAAAGGCACCTGAGATCACTTACGGTGTGGCCTTCAACTTCAGTGACAATTGGAGTGCACAGACCAAGCAATCGAATTGAAGAGGCTAATTGCAAGTTCACATCCTCATGACGATTCTGGCCGGCCTGATTGGCATCGCGAATCTGCATCACGGCACATTCAGATAGCAGCAATTTATTCACCAAGGCATTCAGGTCATGCAGATTTGCTCTCGAGTGTCCACGAGGTGCATTTTCTCAAGGTTCAATTTAATCTCCCAATCCCCGAATGAACGAGGGGTTGCGGGAAGGCACCTCGTGGTTAGCCGACGAGTATCGGTACAAATTTTGACAGATCTTGTAGATAGATAGTGGTGACGTAAATCATATCATTATTGCCATACATTGCTGTCCTGTAAAGACCGCACCTGTTGATATATTCACTCATTGCAATTCTAATAGTTCATTACACATTTTTCTAACATTTTGAGCCGTGTTACGGAGCTGCTTCCATGCTCAGTTTCTCATTAAGTGAGTTTCACTGAGGTTCACAGAACCCGCCCAAAATCCTTGGCAGAAATAGCCAACACAGTGTGACTGACCGTCTGGAAATTGTTACCCTTTGAGGATTTACAGCAAAGAATGGCAGACACATCCTGATTCCAATCCTGAAACCACTCTGAAAACTGTTCCGACCTCTGGCATGACTGGCAGGATTATTCTTGACTCCAGCAGGTACAGATCTGCATTTGCTCCATGCTTTCATTGTGAAGACCTAAACATGATAATCACGTGAGATTGGTATATGAGACGCATATTTAGTAACAGTTGCTGATCAAAGAGAACCAAAAAGTTGATCTCTTGCCATTGGTCCTACAACTTCGATCGTTACAAATTGGATTTACAATGTTTAGGTCTTTTGTGCAACTACTGGAAAAATTAGGTATCAGCTACCCTCCATCATAGCTTTCGCGGCATCAATCAGAATAGGGCGAAACTCCTCGCATGCCCGACCAAGCACGGTGTACTCCTCCTTGTCTTGAGCATCGACATCAGCGTCATGGCGCACCAGAAGAAGTGCCACTCGACGGTTATCGCAAATGACCGCATGCATCAGCGGTGTCTGTCCCGTGCGGTCTGTGGCTTCGACATCCGCCCCCGCCTCCAACAACACTTCACACATCTCCGCATGCCCTGCGCTGGCGGCCCGATGCAACGGCGTGCATCCCACGCCATCCTTCTTGTTGATCTTGGCGCCGCTCTTGATGAGAAGATTCGCGATCTCGCCGTGATTCTTGCTCGCGGCATAATGCAGAGCCGTTCGTCCTCCGTTGTTCCCTGCTCCCACGTCCGCGCCAAGCGCCAGCAAAACCTCCACAACCGCCTCCCGCCCGCCGCTCACCGCAGAATGCAGCGGCGTCCAACCTTCCTCATCGCTCACATTCACCAAAACCTTGGTATCACTCGCGCCCTCCGCGATCGCCTTCACCACTTCCACATGCCCGTTCGCAGCAGCGACATGAAGAAGCGTCCGCTCGTCCTCGTTGCGCAGCAAACGCGACTTCTTCAAATCCTCCTCCGAGAGCTTCTCGATCAAATCCAAGTTTCCTTTCCCCGCTGCCTCAAATAGAGCGTCTGCATCAACTGCTGCTGACCCCAATCCCACCATAGCCTCCATCGTCCACCAAATTTCCTACAACAAAATTCTCTCCCCACCTCTCTCTCTCCACCGTATTGCAAGGACTTCTATGCAATTGCCATCCTAACCCTAATTCACAGAATCTCCCAATTCCATCATCGCTGTTGCCGTAAACCAATCAGGCGGAACATCTTCACCGATTTCAGTCTCAAAACAAAAGCTCTACAATCCAAGTAACAAAACAGAAAACATCCGAGGACACTCTGTGATAAGAATTTGTAGATATTTGAGTGCACTTAACTGTGAGCACGCACAGTGCGCACACGGGATATGCCGGGCCGAGCCCTGCGCAACGCCAAATGCCGGGCCGAGTCTGGAACCGGCCCAATTCTCTTGCCAACAATTCTTCAACGGGAGCCCTCCACTTTGAACCCTAAATTTTTTTCTTAGTGAGTTTATACTTTTGAGCACACTTTTTTTCTTTCTTGGAAAAGTTTTTGTACTTTTGGGGTGGGGAGTTTGGGTCTCCATGGCCATGGGCAACAAATCTAAGTTGTGTTCCCAAGGATTTAAGGGGTGCATTACAACGTCATTAATTTCTTTTTAAATGGGACCACACAAGTATTACATTATTGAATTTTTAGTGAATGCTCATAGTTTTTTACACTGAGTGGATTGAATAGGATATCTTGAAGACAACTCTATCAAGAATGTTTTTTTAATGTGTAGGTTTGAATTTTCAACACAAACTGATGGAAGTGTACTTTTCAATCAAAATTGTAACTAGAACTTTGTTGCTTTTTGCTTTAGCAATGGTAATCAATTAGAGGTTGGGACAACAATTTCTTCTTGAATTTCATCATTTGCAACACTTTAAATTTCCAATAATAAATTTATAAAGAAATTTTGACTCAAAATTCCATCACTAATTCTATTTTTTAACTTCATAATTCCATGGCTTCAAACAAATATGTTGAATTCTAAAAAAAATTGAATATCACTTTAACTAAGTTGCCACCTAAAAGTTGCTTCTAGAATTTCTACAATAATGGTATCATTTGAATATAAAACCACCTAGACCTATGGGCATCCAAAATATATCATTCCTAACGGTCCTAAATGTCCAAGGTCTTTTCATGAGTTACCCTTTTTTTTTATTTTGAACAATTGTAACAATAAAATCTTTAAATGAATGCATTATGGGTCACTTGTATACTTAACTTTCAAGCTTTTTGTTTAAGATAAACCAACTTGTTGCTACATATCCAAAATAAAAAATTCCAACACTTCAGGAAGTCAGGAACAACTTATAAGGAACACTTGTTTTTCATACTTGTGTGTTTTATACAATAAACCAAATGCAAGTGGAATATATCATTCTAATCAAAATTGGTATTGATATTCAAATTGATCAAGTATATAATTACAAAACAATTGATAGGAATTAGCCATAAGCATCCAAAACATATTCTAAAAACATTCTTATGTAAACTTTGAACCAACTCTAGTACATCCAAATACCCCTAAATATGTATTAAAATCGCCCCCCCCCCCCCCCCCCCTATTTAAATTTCTAAAATTCCTTTGCATTTTTAGCCCTCCAAAATTTAGAAAATGCTCTTGTTTGTATCAAAATTAATCAATGAAAGAAATATAAAGAATGAAAATTGTAATCATAAATTCTTAATCTCAATTTCATTTAACCCCTTGGAAGGTTATATCCCTATACATTTACATACCACGTGCAATAATGGGGTATTTAATTGGAGGATATTTATATGTTTATATGTATATTTTGTCTCCCTATCTTTACATAAAAAGCTACTAGCTTGTATTTTTCTACACCCTATTTTTTTGTAAATGGTGAAAGAAGCTAATTTTTGGTACCCTATTTTTTTTCAACATTATAGAATTATGGAATATTATGAAAAATATGATGGCATTACGCAACAAAATACTCAACAAATATAGAAACAAAAGAGGATTCTATTGTTATTCTTTTGAATGGTCACTTATTACTACCATGACAAATGATAATTTGGGGGAAATTTAGATGATTGAAATTATTGAAATTAGTATTTAAAATCATTCTCTACTATTGTCTATTTACGATTATTTTCCTATATGTTGTACAATATGATCTAAATTAGTTTAAGAATGTAGCCAAATCATCTAAGAAAAAGAATCTAAAGAAGCACCACTATTTTGGACATTTTTTTTTATTAAAAAGTGAGCTTGTAGATTGTAGCTACACTATTTTTTGTAGGGCCAAAAACATGATTACTAAGAATTTGAATTTTTATATCTTGCAATACACATATTGAAATTTTTTGAATTTTTTAGGACATGTTCTCAAGCTAGTATACTACATGCAAGACCCTACATTTACATGTGTCAAAAATTTGGTATGATGTAAATGCTTGAGGGTTGGAAATTAATATATCAAAAATTTACTAACTTGAATCCACTTTCTAGAGAACTTACGCACCTTGCACTACTACAATCCCTTGAAAAGAATACACTACAAGAATATAGGCATTCTATGACTACGTAAATGACTACGTTTTCAGTCATTTCGGACATATATGACTGCCTGTGAAAATGGGGCTCTGTAGTCATTGTGGACGAGTCCTTTAGGACATGACTGCATTCTTAATATCACCATCCGTCATCGTACAAGGAAAGTTTTGGATGAATTATTCCTACGTGGCCTCTGATGTGTTCAGGTCTGCATGACGTGGCACTTGGGTTCGTTAGTCATAGTGTAGTCATTTTTTAGTCCCACTGTAGTCGAGTTCTGATGGTGGGCCCCACTTAGTCCACATGGCAATTGCTGGTAGGCGGTTCAATCCAATGTTCAGACGTTCAGATGGACAACAAGTTCTGGTGTAGTTATTCCCTAGTAGGGATTCAGTTGAACTACGGTCATGTCATTGTGTATTGTTGCAATTGCAATTGCAGCTTAGTGAAGTGGTAGTTAAACAGTAGTCAGTCTCCTATGCTTAAGTGCTACTGCAGTTGCACCTGAGTTGCATCTTAGTTATATTTCAATACTAGGGTTGACAACGTAATGAAGCTTAGAAGCTGTTTTAGTACGATGTGGTTGTATAGCTCAGCATTTGCTTTCATGAAAATGATAGAAAATTGATAGCCAAGTAAGCCAACCAACATGAGAACTATTGAGAAGAAAAATAGTTGTACAAGCAATGGATGCACATACCATTACAAAATGGAAGACAACTAAAGCATTTTGTCAATGTCTACATCCATGATTGCATTTCTCTGAATTATTACACACAAGGTTTTGTGAGAATTCAAGGCATTGACCACTCTAAAATCAAAATATGTGCCCTCTTCTTTTAGAAGTATAACAATTCTGTACTATAGAGGGCTATCAGTCTTGCATGCAAATGTTACACTATACTTACACCAGCAGCGAAGTAATCTCATGGGTTCAACTTTATGTACTTAGAATCCCAAATGACGTTTCCACCTTGAATGTTGTGCATTACTTCTTGGTCAGCCTCTGGCTTGGGAAACATCAACGACACCTTTGGTTGCGAAACCTCCCACACGTCCACTCTAAACCAACCATTCGGAATGAGCATGCCATAGAACTTATCTATCCCTCCTATACCGCTAATTCTTCCCAAAGCCACCTTCTGTCGAGTGGATCGTGGATTGACGAGGTACACATTGTCATACAAGCTGAGCTGAAAGATAGATTTGTTTTGTTAGATACAGGAAGTACTCCTGCCCGTGGGACCTTCAAAACATATTTCTCATTGCTAATGTAGTCACTCATACAATAAATAACTGAAAATTGACTAACAACTTCCCCAGTTGAGTCACATATGAAGACTGGATGAGGATAATGCAACTACCAAATAACTAGGCAGTCATTCCTGAGTCATACAATTGAAACAACATTGACCTCAGCCTTCTAATTCCCCAAATGAAATTTGTGTACTCCAACACATTCAGGCTTCAACATCTCACCTTTTTTTTGGAAGAGTCACGGTTCTTGTCCTCTGCCGCTGTTGTCTTTGCCCTTGTCTCTCTTTTCCGTGCCTTCAACAAACACACACAAATTTTTTGTTAGAATTGAAAACAATTAGAAGGTGAGGGGACACGAATGAGCTTGAACCTTGTGGTCCACAAGTCCCCTCACCTTCCTCTGTAAGCGCATTGTCACTGAGATCTGAATTTTGTGTCAAATCATGCCCTTGAACTGCATTGTTCTGCACATGTGAAGCATTCTGTGCATGGAACTCCTTCACATCTGTAGCGACATACAAAGCTTTCAAAAGTGGCCACAATGTGGACTTCAAGTAATTGTTGTCATCAGCTAGTTTTGCCAAATCAGCAACATAGAACGCACTGATGATGACGACATTGGCTTGCGGATTGCATGACACTCTTGATGCATTGTTGTCAACGACCACAATGTTTGAGGGGCTAAATTGAGGCCATTCATTGTAAACTTTTGACAAAGGCTTCCCCCAAGCTATTGGTTTGCCGCCCTCAAACTGTACAGCCTCACATTTCTTCCCACCCCACACAAAGAGAGGACTGAAGTCACAATGTCCTTGCCTTTCTATCATTGTGGGCACAATGTCTTCCATGTAAGACTGACTCTTACTGCCCCAAAATCCCACTGTGAAATTAAAGAAGCACCGTGCCAAAAAGGGTTACAACCATGGTCTTAAAAATACCCTCCTGCTCTTCGTTCTCAATGTGGGCCTAACTCTAGAGTTTGGATTATTCTCCTCAGCCAGACTACAATCCAGCAAGGTCCCATGAATGTTGAAAATTAGCAATTTAGCTTTTGCATTTTTGATGGGTACAATGCGTAAATTCGAAGCAGCTCTCACCTGATCTGACCCAGAATCAGGGAGTGCTGCCTCTGCATTTACCTCAGTGGATGCTTTTGTTAGCTTCTTCTGCTTCTTTGGAGAAGATTTCGTTGGAGCACCACTTGCTTCCACTACCTTCTCTGAGTTGTCCACCATGTTTTTCGCAGCTTGGACCACATCCACTGCTTTTGTTGCCTTCTTCTATTTAGGAGGGGAAGACTTGGTTGGAGCAGCAATTGGTTCCACAAGTTCTCTGGGGTCCTCCACTTTGTTCTCTCTATCCTCTTCAAGATCCACGATATTACTTGCATCACCGCCAGTAATATGCGTGTCGGAGTCCACTTTGCTGGTGTCCACATTCACAAACTCTCGATCCTGCACTTCCGATGGAGGACATTGGCCAATTCCGTCCACAGGGATGTCGCTCGCGTCGGCCAAGAAATCATTGCCTTGTACAACCTTCGGAATTCCCTGTGTGCATTTCGAAATAGTCTCGTCCACATTGCACATCGGAATGCTAGTCTTCATACGCGAATTCAATGTTGTTTTCGGCTTTGGACTCATAGTTTGACATATTGGGGTCGGGGATGATCTCTCTTTCTCTCCGGCGCAGGGTGCCTGTTTCTTGCCTTCTTCTCCAGAGGGTGACTGCACTTCCAAGTGCAACGGTTCTTCAGCCGCACTAGTCGTCTGCGACGGGCCGGGAGGAGGAAGTGACTCAGACCTGGGCACTTTTTTTCGACAAGGATCGGTCATTAAGTCGGCTGTCTCCCTCTTGAAGCAAAATGGACGTTTGAATCTCCACAGGAAACTTAGATGCTGAGGGGCTTCCATGGGAAGTGTCCTTCATTTTCCCCATGAAAGTGTTGAACATTGATTTCAGCTCTTCTACTGTGTTGTTCGTAGCTGCTGTACTCACAAGAACTTTCGAGAACTCGCCCTTCAAGTTTGTCTGAGACTTCTCTATAGCACATATTCTTGCTGAATCTCCTGTAGTGAGACCCTAAAATTCTCAACCGCCATTCAAACAAGGGAAACTCCAGAGTTAGTCAATTATCAAGTTTCTACCAATGGGGTCACTGATCAATGACTTGCCTACTATTGAATGACTACGTTTTGACTTGTCCACCTACGTACAACAGAAAATGCGACTGGGTCATGACTGCACTACAACCACTGTAGAGATGACGCCACTCATTGTTTAGCAACATGAAAACATAAAATGTGAGAGAAGTTCAAAGGGCCTCACCGATCCGCATCCAACATGGCCTGCAGATAACTGCATTCCATCTGCAATGTCCATTAGTCCTGAGCTGGTAGGCCTTCCCTCCTTCTGCATCCAACATGGTAATAGCATTCAAACGTGGCATATTCATTTGCACATATTCTTTACAAGTGAAAGCACAGAACAAGGAAGAACAAAGGTAATACTATCTTCCGAATGTGGAAAATGGAGAACCCTAATCTCACCAACTCTGCCTCCTTTCCGGCTTTCCCTTTTCGGCCCACAGCGGAGAAATTCTTCACTTGCCTCCTTGCATGGGCCATTGTTGCCGCTTTCTTCTGTTGCGTCTCTGTACTCCAATAATCCTGCAGCCTACTCCACTAATCTGGATTCACGTGAGATGGGCATTCATCTTCTGCGCTGCTTAGGAAATGAGCCTTCAACCTAGAGCGCTCTGTCTTCAAGTACCTCTTGATGGCATTCTTGAAGCCCAGCATGCTCAACTTGTTGCCTAAGTACTCGAAGTCATTGTCCAGGGTATTCCTCAACTTTTGCACGCTCTCATGCTTTTGTTTTTCCCAATCTATGATACTCGTGTCAAGAATACGTGGCACATATGTCCTCACTGAGCTATCCCAAGCATTTTTCCCCACACAACCAGCATCAATTTCTCTGTCATCAGTGATTGTGATGCTGTAGGGTTTTTTGCCAACCCTGCTCCGCTCCCTCCTTCCCTCGTCATAGATGCTGCGTTTCAGACGTCGCGATGCCCTCCCCACGCTATCAGCAGACATTTCGCTTGCATTGCTAAAGTCTTGTCCTAGAGAATTTCCCACCCACCTGTCCGGATAGGGAGCTGAGGAAGGTTGTGGCCCAGCACCCCACTGCGGTGGCTGCATCCATTGGCCGTTAGGCACCCATTGCCAATTCCCAACATATGGAAGCCCTGCTTGTGATGGTACTTCTGAGGCGCGTTGTGCAATTGGAGACCGCGGTCGGTGAATTTGTATAGGGGACCGCATTTGCACGTCGACTCTCTTGCGCTTCTGCCTTTTATCGATGAGGTTCTCCTCAGCGTCCAAGTCATCGTCCTCTGAGTCAAACACTTGCATCGTACTAGCTTTACCTGCATCCACGTCCAATAATATTTTCATTAGCAACCCTAAACCGCTCAAGTCCTTCCCTGTGTGGCATTGCTCTTCCATCTTGCAAGTAAAGAAGAAGTACAATTGTGAGTCAAATCTGCTTCTCTATCCAAGAGTTTTACTTGAACTACAGCGTGTATATAGTGAAGTAGAAACCGCCATCTTTTCTAACAAAACAAATCACACTATAGCCGTCATAGAATGCAACTTCTATATGTACCATTCTCCACTACGATGACGTTTACAAACCCTACTCAGCGTACGAGGAGGCCCACACCGCGAGAAGGGCAAATTACCTGTAGGCGGGACCTCTGAGGTCGCATTGCTCTGAACATGTGCACACACAATTGCTAGAGTCATCATACCTACAGCAATACCTTCGTCGTCTGTTTTGGTTTCGTCGGAAGAGGAAGCCGCATCTACACTCATTTTGCCCCTCCTCTGCACGCGCTTGCTCCTACGTCGTGCGTTTCCCCTCACTGGCAACGTCGGATGACTTCGTCTAGGCAATCCAAAGTTTTCTCTTGCAATGTGACCCCTTCCCGCATTGGTTGCCTCAAGCAATACTTCTTTCTGGGGATTCAAATCCTTTGTCCTACACACATGAATTCACAGCTTACTACAGTCCAATACGTCGCTACGAGGTAGGTCAAACAAAATACAAGAGCGCATGCTACCGTGAATGTCGACAAACTCTCTACTCCAAAGTCCGTGCCTCAGAATGGGTTTAGGGTTTCGCTAGCCTTTGCAGCCTCTGTACGCCGCCATACAGCCGCCACACGTGTGCAACGTGGCGGTTTTCTAGTACTCCTCAACTTATTCAACTAATTTATGCCCACTAAACTAATGTATGACTCTACAATGACTCGAGCGCTACTAGAATAACAAACGCAGTCATACATGAGTAGTACGTTGCAACTGGAAGTCTACTTTACAATGACTGGACTTGGCTTCCGAGACCAATTAATGTAGCAGTTGAGCAAGAAACAAGAAAAGCGGACAGAAATTGCACAAGAACTCCAGTGCATGAAGAACAGAAGGCTGAGGACTTACATTCTTTGGATGTCCACTTCCATAGGCTTCAGTTTTTGCCGTAAGAGCTGCACACGCTTGTCTCGTTCTAATTCGTAGGCAGACTTTCCCTCGTCTCCTGTTGCCGTCTTCTCTTCCTCCATCTGCTTCTGAATTAGGTTAGTGAAATGCCTGTAGTGCCCAACAATAGTACTGTAGGGATTGACGTTCACAAGCAGCGCGTTACCAAGAAACAAGGGTATGCACACCTTTTTCCTGCTCCGTCACTATCTTGTAGGCGCCTAAGTGATCGGACGTCTGTCACAGGAAGAGAAGTGATGACCGCGTGCCGCAGCTGCGATGAAATAGCAGAATGCAAAAGAGCCGGCTTTGTCGTGAATCTTGATTTTGCTGCCTTCCTAGCGTCGTTGAAGAAATTCCGCTAAAGTGAATAACGAAGAAGCCTATATATAGTAGCCAGTACTCTGTGTCGCTATAGAACGACAACAGAGAATCAGCTCTTGATACGGTAATAAATGTCCACTGAATTTGGTCCTTTTCTTGTGGACGTCAATCATGAGAGCAATGTCGGTGCTCTGCGTCGGTGATAATTTTGTGGGATTGCCTTTGAGGGCACGGAGTGTTAGCCTTTTATTGTAGAAATTGCCTTTCAATGAACCCTGAATTTCTTAAGTGCTTTCAACCCTAAACTGCTCATACGTCTTCAGAATTATGCTGAACTTACTTCAAGCACTAAATGTTGTACTTCACGATGCTCTGCAAGATGATCTGACAGTCTTAATTTGAATTATTGTGCTTTCAAAAGTTCTGCTATTTTCCCTTACATGCCATGCCGTGGTTCCTTGTGCATATGCTACGTTGCCCATGTACATTCTCCTTCAGTTTCTTGTTGTGTTGAGAAGCCATGTGAAATGAAGGGGATGCTATGTACATGTCAGGAAAATTGTATTCAAGTGTGGACTTCCCCTTGAAATTATATGGACTACGTCATTGTGCAATGAAGTAGACAAGGTAAGGACTCAACGTGAACCCTGCGAAGTCATTACTTTGTTTGAGAATGAGAGACATTGGTAAATGACTAGGTATTAACTCGTTGAAGTCATTCTGTAGTTGTATGTAGTTGTCACTCAGTTGACCTTCGGGCTCTTCAGTCATTTTGTACTTTCATGAAGTTGGCTATGAGTTCACAACAGTCATATCGTAGTTTGTTTTCATTGCATGTGAAGAAATTTAAGTGTGGTTTGCTTGGAAATTTTCTGGCATTCCATAATTCTGTTGTCAAGGTTAGTACTTAGAAAAATTTTGGAACTCACATTTGAAAATGACATCCTCGTGTAGTTGTTGAAGTTCAGAAGTGTACGATCAAAATGCTACCAGCGCGCTTGCCCCTTTCAAATCCACAAAGGCAACGTCTCCGCGATGAGAGATTATGGATTCGCGAGTTTCAGCGAGCTCGTCAACTCAATGCTTCTAGAATCCATTGCCCGTGCATGGATTGCCAAGGTCAACGCAAGCTGCTCATAAAAAATGTGCGGGAGCACCTCATGCGAAATGGACAGCATCCACGGTTCAGGGTGTGGAGAGGGTCTGGCACTCGAGACTTGTCCGACAATGAATGGGAGGACGAATTCTGGGGCTCCCATGACAACTGTAGCGTGGATGTGGATGCCCAAGTGGATACGCGAGGGATCCTTGAGAATGCATTCACTCATGACGATGGGACAAATGATATTGAAGACAGAGTTCTTGAAGAAGTGGCAGAAGCCTTCATGACCGCCGATTCACTGCACGATGAGTGCAGCATTGGGTCAATGCAAGGCCCACCAGAGAATGACGAAGGTCTTGCTGATGGGGTGCTTGCCGGTGAAATTGGAGAAGCCGCTTGGGAGGACCGACAGTTTGATCCTCGCCACTTACAAGAGGCAATTCAAGATCTTTTTAGTGGCGCCAAGTGCACAAAGCTAGTAGCCACAATTTTGCTTATGAACTTGTGCACAGTGCATGGAGTCAGTAATACCTTTGCGGACGAGTTGTTCAATATCTTGCATGGTCACATATTGCCTGACAGGAACTGTTTGCCGAAGAACTACCACGCAGCACGTTCTTTGACACAGACATTGGGACTTGCCTACACAAGCATACATGCTTGTCAAATAGGTTGCATCCTTTTCAGAGGCTTACACGCAGATGCAATGTGGTGCCCTCAATGTGATGGGCCTAGGTATAGAGATGAGGAAAGGAAGATGTTACCTGTGAAGGTTCTGAGGCACTTCCCCATCATACCAAGACTACAAAGAATGTTCAGGAGCCTCAACATTTCAAAACTGATGCTCTGGCATTCCGAGAATAGGAGCGATCGGGAAGGCGGGGATGGTTTGGTCCGGCATCCCTGTGACTCAAAGGCATGGCGGCATTTTCACGAAAATGTTGACCCCACTTTTAGCAACGACCCTAGAAATATCCATTTCGCTCTAGCCGCAGATGGGGTGAATCCGTATAAGCAGAATCGGTCCAACTGGTCTACTTGGCCGGTGCTTCTACTGAATTATAATTTGCCACCTTGGTTGAGCACGAAGAAGTTCTTCATCATGTTGTCTTTATTGATCCCGGGGAGGCAGTCTGTCACCTGTGAAAATTTTGATGTGTACTTAGAGCCACTAGTAGAAGAGTTATTGCAATTGTGGGAAGGTGTTCTAGCTTATGACATAGCAAAGGAAGTCTCAGCAAGAGCATTCACATTGCGGGCCATGCTCCTATGGACGATTCATGATTTTCCCGGCTATGGGGTGGTTGGCGGATTTTCCCATCAAGGATTTGCTGCTTGTCCTTGGTGCGGTTCAAACTTGGGTGCACAGCATTCTATGGAGTTGGGGAAGCAGACATATGGTGGGATTAGGCGTTGGTTGCCAGAAAGACACAATTACAAGTCAGCTCACATGAAAGACTTATTTGATGGTTGTATGGAGAATCGACTAAAGCCTCCACGAGTGACGGTCGAGGAACAGCTACAGCATGCAGCCGACTATGAAGCGTGGAAAGCAGCGCCAAATCGAGAAGCAGGATCAAGGGACCCATCTAAAGTGCATGGTGTCAAATGATTGAGCATCCTGTACAGGTTGCCTTACTGGAAGGTAATGTTGTCTTCAGACGTTGGTAATATGTGTCAAATTAAGTATTGAAGACTTTCTAGAGTTCAATTCTGATTTCCACGAACAAGTTAATGCAGTTTACTGATCTAGTGGCCTATTGTCAAACCACTTTAGATTGTCTGTCTATGGTATTGGCCTACAAACTATGCATATAAAGAACTTGTTAATTGAGGTGCCGATGTTCCAGTGTGGTCGTCGCAGACTACAAGTACAATAATGAGACAATAGGATAGGTGTTACTTAGTTGTGAGGTGGACAATACTGACTTAGCAGTGACTCTCTTTCAACTGTGTCTGTCCTACTAATTAGTCATTTCTCAAACGTGCCATAGTCATGCAGTGAAATTATAGTTATTCATTGCTCCAGCGTAGACAGCAATTCACGATTGAATTCTTATACCGTCTCCTGAGTGCATGCAGAAATTGCTTATTCGCTACACTTTGGATGTCATGCATTGCGAAATGAACTTGGCAAAGAACTTTTTGAAAACCATCACTGGGAAGAAAGACATTGTGAAAGTAAGGCGGGACTTACAGAGGCGGAATATATGACCGCATTTGTGGCTAACTGCGCACCTGAGGAATCCAATGAAGATGGTGAAACCTGCAGCACCATATGTATTGAGAGATGTAGAGCTTGAAGTATTCTTAACGTGAATTGAGTCTTTGAAGACACCAACAAGCTATTCCTCCGACTTGGGCAAGCACTTACGTAAGAAAAACTTTGGTGGACTGAAGTCTCATGATTATCATGTCTTAATGCAACAAATATTACCATTGGCTTTGAGAGGTTTGATGGAACCAGGTCCCAGGATGGCTATCATGAGGATGAGTAAGGTTTTCAGAAGAATTTGTACTAAAGCATACAATCCCGCTGAATTCTCTTCCTTGGAAGCCGATGTGGCGGAGACCATGGCTTTGTTGGAGATGGAATTCCCATCGTCATTCTTTGACATAATGACACACCACCCATATCATTTGGTTCAAGAGCTGGACTTATGTGGTCTAGTCAGCGCAAGGTGGATGTACCCAATAGAACGGTACATGAAAACACTGAAAAATCATGTGAGGAATTTGGCTCGCCCTGAAGCATGTATGGCTGAGGGATACCTCAAAGATGAATGCATTGGATTTGTAACGGAGTACCTACAGAGCTTTCAGTTCACAGAGAGGCGTGTTTGGGATGCTGACGAAGAGTATGGCGATGCAGAGGAGGTGCTACAAGGCGTAGGAAGACCGTACATGATGACTCCTGCACTCCGGGATGTGGCACATCAGTACGTTTTGGCCAATGTGTCTTGTTTGCAACAATATTATTTGTAAGTAGACCGTATACCTTATTTGTTTTCTATGCATATGTACGTTAGGCACAGATGTACTATTTTTTTAATTTTATTTTCTATGTCTTCCAATGGAAAAGAATGTGCAATACCAAGATGAACAATGCTGAAATACTCTATGTTAGTAGCAATGACAAAGTGAAGTGCGAGTTGTTGTGTAGTCAACTGTGAGTCACAGCTAGTCATTGGATGACAACTCTTACTATAAAATGACTAAGTGCAGTTGTAACCGAGTCATTGATCAGAAGAAACCACTGATCACCTAAACCGTGAACTCCATTTGCTGTAATTGAAATCTTGTAGGAAGTGGTCTCTATTTTGAGTTCTATGTATTGGAGGTTCACATTTCTACCTTCAACTATAGGAATTGGAAGGACAAAGTTCAGCAAGATGCGACTATTCCAGCATTTGAGGACTAGCTCCCGAATGTAGTACAGAACTCGGCATTCGATGTGACAAACCCTGACGACAAGGATCGATTGATGCTCATCAGAAAACCATCACAGAAGGTAGCAAGATATACGAAGATGAAATCATTCAGTAGCCATTTCAGAGTAGATGATGGAGATACACATCGTTTCCAAACATATAATTCCGGAGTAGCTTTGGTTTTTGAAGTACCGACTGCAGATGCAACGGATGTGTCCGTGAACTACGTCGGAGTTCTAAGGACATATTGAAGCTTGACTATGGGCCACTGCATACACCAATCATTCTTTTCCGATGCCAATGGATGAAGACTACAAATAATAGAGGCAATGCAACGTATGTCCGCGATGATGCTGGCTTTTTGATGGTCAACTTCAAGCACAAACTACCACACATGTCGGAGCCCTTTATTTTTTCCAACCAAGCAACACAAGTCTTCTTCTCTGATGTGCCACAGAAACCAGGATGGAAAATAGTTTTGCAAAAAGAAGCACGAGCTAAAAGGGAGGTGTTGGATAGTCCTAATGTATTCATAAGTACCACTGTAGAAACTCCTGGTCTTACAGCTCCAAAAGTGGTGTCAACACCTTCACAAGTACCGTCTCTAATTGGGGCCATTGATTTGTCACCTGAGGACAATTTGTTAGCACATGCAATATACTAGGTTGATGAGCATTCTTTTTCTCTAGGAATTATGCTCACACCCTTCCATTTGCCTTACACAGCAAAATGAAAGAGGTCTTCCACATGTGGATGACTATAATTTTGTTTCAGTGCATGTGAGTTTTTTTTAAATTCATTTTCAAGACCGTAGGATGCCTTGATTTCCACTAATCTCATGGGAAAGAATATAATTTCAAGTTTGAGTATGTTGACTGTGGACGTCACAGTCATCTCCTAGTACAGATCAGTCATTCCTTAGTAGGAAGAAGTCATTCATGCAGGCAAAACACAGTCATTAACGGACTACCATACAACTGAGTATGTCAACCGAAAGTCGTCATCCGCCCACGTCATGCCATTGAACAATGCGCTCACAGAAAACCAGCGGATGAACGCACTGTTTGGTCACAGTTCCAACAGTCTTCATCCCTATGTCTGCAAAATGACTATAAAATGACTACCTTACAAAAACGTCGTGTAAAATGTGAAATAACAGAGCTCTAGTCATAGTGTAGTCATTTAGGACATCCAGTCATACTTTAGTCGATTGTGCCGGACAGGCTTTTCTTGTACTGATAGAGCATCCAAAAACATGAATAAATTTATCAAAATTTCAAATTTCTACAATCTATAGGGGTAGATTGTTGTATTGTAACAACAAAAAATAGACGAAAAAAACAAATTGACATGAAGTACTAAAACTCAATTTTTATGGCCTAAAACGATGATTTATTATATTATTGCCCTCAAGGAAGAATATGCTAAAGTGTAAAAAAAGTATAAAGTAATCATTCCTTTAATAATTACAAAATTACAATTTTTGAGGCCAAATTACTCAAAAATAAATAGAAAATACATTTTGGATTTACATGAGCACACAAATTATATTTTTGGATTCTTACCAAGAATTTGTATCCAAAAATATAAATTTTTTGTGCAAAATAATCTGAAGTCAATTCAAAAAAGTTAACTAAAACTTCACAAACTACAATTTGATTGCAAGGAATTGAAGGGGTTAAAACACCTATATAATGAATGAGGATGTCAACTTCATATCATAATTTATGAATTATTTAGACACCATTATTTAATTCCAATACCATAACGTCATTTGAATTAAAAGTTTCACTTGCCTATTCAAATCCACCTACTCATGCAATTTTATGTCCACAAAACATATTGTAAGAAGTTCCACTTAGTAAGCAATTCAACTTCCAAATGTAAGAACTACATTTTTTTGGCAACATAGTGATTTGGGGTAGCTCACTAGGAATGAAAGTTTTATTTTTTTTCACTAAAATTTTCACACAATATGTATCCAAAGAGAAGCTTTAAGGCCCAAAAATTTCCATAATTTTTTACTATATGGTTAAAAAGTTATTGTATGATATGTAATTTTCATTGCTAAGCAAGTAGTTAGGGCAACTCAAAAAACTTCTTCAAATATTACTTAAAAATAAATAAAAATTAAAAATTTGTACTTTATATTTATATTTACATGGTAAACTTTGAATCATTCTATTTTGACTAATGAGATGAAAATTATGAGGAATTTTAGTTTGTAAACTAAAATTCTTCATAACTTTCATCTCATTAATCAAAATGGAATGATTCAAAGCTTCTTACACACACACACACACACACAGATATATACAAAATTAATTTCAATTTAAAAAAAAAAAAAAAAAATTTGACGAAGTTTTTTGAGCTGCTCAATCTTCCTCCTAAACAATGAAAATTACATATCATACAATAACCTTTTAACCATGTAATCAAAAGTTATGAAAATTGTTGAACCTTAAAGCTACTCCTTAGGCACAGGCTATGTGAAAATTTCAGCAAAAAAAAAATTCCTTTTGTAATGAATTGCCCAAAATTGTGATGTTGCCAAAGAACACAATTTGGGCATTTATGGGTTAATTTATTGATAAAAATAAATGAAGTAGATCTTTACATAGATTATAATACCATTGACATGACAATTTGAATAAAATAAAGGCTTCAAATTTCTTACAAAGAATTTATGTACAATATTCCAAATTTTGAAAGTTGCATAAAGTTATGATCAACTTCAAACCTCCATGTCTTTTATTCAATTTTCCCAATATTTGGATTGAGTCAATAATAAGTATAAAAGTATGCATTTAGTTTAGAATCATAGAATATATTCCATCAGTTATCAATTACATCTACTTGGCTACTTATCTATGGTCAAGGAAAAACACTACTATGAATATTTGAGTTGGGCTTAAAGAATATCTAGCTCTAATAGATACAATATTTATTATCTTTATCCTCTAACCACTCTTGAGTCCATATCATAATGATGAACAAAGTATTTTCAGCAATGTTTTGTTGAAGTAACTTCTCATTCATAAAAATGATAGTTGAATTGTTAAAAATAACATTCAAACAATATTCAAAATAACTACTTTTGAAATTCTTTAATTAAAGAGTTGCTAATGTACTAGTCAAATGACCATCTTCTCCAAATTTTAGCTCTATAATCCTTAGAAAGATTATAATATAGTACTCGCAATACAATTGCAAATGCAACATGTTTTCAAAAAGCAATATTTTGAACCAAATTAATTGTAGGAAATAATAATTCTTTTCATATAAACTTAAATGACTACATCCTCTACTACTATAGTTTCAATTACAGTTTGAAGGATATTCTAAAGGTTGTATTTGGAGATCATTCCAACAACATAAAATTGAAAACGTTTCCTTGCAATCATTCTTCATAGAAATTGTGCAATTTTTTTTAATTCAATATTTTTTAGGTTATTATTACAAAGCATTTCAAATGTACATAATTGACCATAATAGACACATTTAATTATATTATTTGAACAACCTTTACAATTGTAAAAGCTTCTGTGAAAGATAATTATTTTCTTGTCAATAACATATTATATATATTTTTTTGACAATTATTAAAGAAATCTCCTATTTTGTAGTAGTAACTAAAGCTTGAGTTTGGGATTTAAATTTCTTAAATACATAGGACCAAGGGATAAAAATTTAAGATTTAATTGAAAATTATTTATTCTAGTAGAGGGTACCAAAAAAAACATTAATGCCATTACTACTAATTGAAAGGATATGTACAAATAAAGTTTGTTCAAGCATTTCTAAGATTTGACATTCAATAGTGGTCAATTTTTCTAAAATAGGGCTTAACAATGCCTTGCACTAAAAATATTGATAATGCATTAGTACTAGAATTTTTATGCATCTCCTTTTCTCAACACATATTCAATTAATTTTATTGTGTGCATATAATGTAATTATATTTAGAATTTTTCACCTAGATTTTGCTCACTTAGCCCACTTTAACTTTTAGTTTTGGAATGCATGAACTCCTTCTTTTCTACTTACATTGACATATTTAGTAATGCTTGCAGTTCTTTTTTGATTGGATGTTTTTAATATATGAATCTATACCTTAAGTATTTTGTTTTTTTGGTTACGTTGAGATTTCCAAGAACAATGCATCCCTTGGTAAGAAATCAATTGCAATTTGAAAAGATTTCCAAGAAACCTATAAATTTTATTTTTATTTTTAATTATTTAGGTAAAAAATAGAAAAAATAATTACATTCTGTACTTGAAAAAATGGTTCAAAATTAGAATTAGAGGAAAATAGGAAATACTCCCTCTGTCCCACTAAAAACCTTTGAATTTCTTTTTCATGAGGATTAAGTGTATTTTGATTTTTTGCATCAGAGATGTATGCAATAAAGAAGTAGTACTACATCCTCTAGATCTCTATGAAGTCCACAATTGAGGCACCGCCATTTATTCACCTCAAATACAAGTTGTTTTTATCATATTTGAGCAAAAGTTGTGAATGTTGTTGGCTCCTCATTATTGGCGATTTAGAACTTGGTGGCAACAATGGGATTATAGAAATTTATGCCTTCAACTAGAATGGCAACTGCAAAGACTTTGGCCCAGTTTTTGAATCCAAAAATTCCCTTCCGAAGCACAATACCTGTAGCAATAAAACATGGCCTATTTCTAGATTGCAAATCCAACTTGATTTTGAGATCGCTTTTGACAGATCAGGAGTGTAGAAATCATCGTTTAGGACTGGGACTCTTCACATCATCATTCCGTGTGTTGCCAAAGATAGGCACATCACAACCATTATCTGAGTTTATTGACGTTGTTCAAATATCGTTGTCTTTGCCTTTCGTCTCAATCGTGTGGTTAGTCTTATTCATCTCCATTGCATGGTCAATTCAGTTTGGTTTGTCTCCATCACGTGGTCTTGTTTGATTCATTAAAGGGAGGGGGGGCCTTATACCTTCGGCACTGTCTAGTCCTCCCTTAGGTGCAACAATCCTTATGGGTCCGCATCCATGGTTCAACTTCAGATCTTGAAGGTGGTGGAATTCCTTCCATGTACAAGTCCAACAATCAACACTGAGGTATTTGGGAGATCTCACTTATGAAGCGGCACCCCAACAATCCACAAAAACTTCTCCCAAGTGCAGTACGTGAGGTTGGCTTGCAATTCAACGTTGCTCCAACTGCCATCCATGACATCTTCAAGCAAGGAAATGTTGGAAATGTGGTGGTAGATGTGTCGGTGTGCGAACATAGTCGTGTTGGGAAGAAGAAGTAGTTACTCGATTTAGAAGTTGTAAAGGCCATTCCCCTTATACAAAGACAAAATACTCAGACATTGGTTGCACATTTGCACATGAGCAAAACCATAGTTCATTGCCTTAGCAAAGAAGGCAAGTTTATCAAACCACACTCTAGTGCCATCAAGCCCTATTTGATAGATGACAATAAATTTGATTGCATTCAATATAGCATGTTGCACATGGATTGAGTGGGGTAATTTGAATTCATGATGAATGATATCCACTTAAACAAAAAAAGGTTTATTCTTATAAGAATGTGAGGTGATTTTATCTAGCAAGCAATGAAGAGGAGCCTCATCGCACCGCCAAGAGTAAGAGGTTTATGACAAAGGTGATGTTTTTTGTTGCTATTGCTTAGCCATATCACAATACTTGTCTCAATTGACTTTTCGATGGCAAGATTGGCATGTGGCCATTTGTTTTCCAAGAACCGGTACAATGAAGTAGTAGAAATTGACCAAGAGGCATGCTAGAGACAAAATGCATGCAGTCGGTGGACAAGCAACAAATTTTGAAAATGTTGTAGGAAAAAGTGTTGTTGGCCATTTGGGAGAAATGGCCAATGAACTGGACGTGCAAGACCAACAACTCTATGCATATGCAATTTGACAACAAAAGACTGCATTGCAGGGCAAATGACTTGATCAATGATTTGCAAAAAGATGGCTTCGACATTTCACTCAAGTTCCAAGCTGCAAATAGCCCAAACATGAATGTCCATGACTTGGGTTTTTTCAATAGTATTCAATCTCTCCAACATCAAATTGAGCAAAAGATGATAGATGATTTCATTGTTACCACAATGAAGGCGTTCCAGGACCTTGAGGTTGAGATTGAAATTGAAAAATATTTTTCTAACCTTGTAGCAATGCATGATCGAGACCATCAAAAACAATGGAGGCAATAGATACAATGTACCTCATATGGCCAAATCCAAGCTTGCATGGAGAGGAATGCTTCTTGATCATTTAACTTGCCCAAATGAGGTCCTTCTTCACGGACAACATTTTTTGAATGGTCGATATCAATAAATGGAGGTTTTGAGTGGGATAAAGGGAGTAACTCTCAAAAAATTATCCCAAACATTACTCATCACCATCTAATTATACCTCTCCAAATACATCACTATCCACTAAAAAGAGGCTGCCCCCCTGGTTTGCATTAATTGCCCTTCCTCTCTCAAAAAATTTATAGGTTGTTGATTTAAAAAAAAATGCTAATCCTCGAATTACTATCGATTTCTCAAAAAATCACAAGCTATTGATCTTGTGAGATTTAATTAGAGCTGTCCAAATATGAAATACAAAACGAATATTGGATATGGATATAGTACAACATACAAATATGTACTGAATATTGAATATGGGTAGCAAATATGGATACAATATTGGATATAGATACAGGTGAATTGTTCCATATTGATTATCAATTAAGTTGGTTTCTAAAAGGGGGGATGGGGCGGAATGAAAATTTAAAAAAATTTAAAAACCTAAATTTAAAATCTCAATGTATAGAGACACAAAAGTATCACTATACATTATAAAGTGGCAATAACTAACTATGACTATTTTGATCATGATTTAGGAAGTTCAAAGATAAACTTTGAAGGATATTTGATGACCCTACATAAAGGTCATATTTGATATAAATTAAGTCATTTTTGTAAAAAAGTGTCACATCTCATCTTTTAAATGGTGTGAGGTTTTATGCAAGGTGATGTGACCCTTATAAATGTGATGTGGAAATTCAATTTCAGCATGAGAGTGCCGAATCAAACCTTCACGTAGAGTAGTTTAAATATCTAATAATATGAAGATGTGTTATATGTGAACTTTGAAGAATTATAAATTGAAAATTGAAAACTATGACTTTAAACTGTTTCTAAATAATATATTTGAAATTACTATTCCATTCACAAAAATATACCAATTAAATCTGAAACCAATAACAATTTAAGTTTTATTTTTACCTCTAAAATCCCTAAGTCCCCTAGAGGACACTTGGGACTTTAGATAGGCTCATATGACCTCAATTTTTTATATAGTTTCTTGATACTTGTTTTGACTATAGACAAACACATTATCTTTAGTGAAATATAATTTTTATTTCAATTGGAACCCTTGAACAAAATTTATGGCACTTTAAGCTCAAAAAGCAATTTGTTGACTATGGGAAAAAAATTTGAAATTAAAACTTGAAAATTATTTCTTATAGATTATATTTTTTTCTACATAGAAAACTTTGATTCATTCCATTTAGTATTAATATGTTTCATTTCCATCTTAGAGCTACCAACAATTTATTTTTCCTTCTATCTCATATCTACTTCAATTTAATAATTTTTAAAGAATGAAAATCAAGTTTTTCTTTTTTAATTTATTTTTCATATTTTCAACTAAATCCTTTTGTATAAAATTTAATTGAATATGTAATTCAACCTATAGAAGGATTGTGCTAATTTTTTTGCATATTTATTGTCTATCACTCATTTTTCAATTTTGTATTGTTACTTTTTTCAATTTGCTCCTCTATCTTCAATATTCCTATATCTCCTAAAAATTGATGATTTGAGTCAAGCTTGGAGTCATTGGCCACGTAGATTGTAAGATTATAATATTCTTGTGTTGAAAAAGGATCTTGAAACTTTCCTAGCAACACATTTGGAGGTGAAATTTGATTTCTAAACCTACTCAAATGAAAAAACTTTAACCCCTAAATTAATGCCTTAGGCCTTTTTTGAGCTTTTAGGAATTTGCTCCAAATTGAACAAAAAGCTAGCATTTTGATAAATTGTATCAATTTTTCTTAAATTGTAACCATTACAAATTCAAACTAGATATGTTTATGATCACATAGGAAAAGAAAGTACAACAATATCACTTAAGGATTGAAAAATTATAATGTTTGATTATGATAGTGTTAAAACTGTGAAAGGGATTTGAAGTCAATCTTTTAATCCTCTTTCCATATGTCAAATCTAAAAGATTGGTCAGCAAAAAGAAAGAGATTAAAGGACATAACATGCATAAATCCAATCAATTTTCGGCTTCTTGAAAAAATATCCTACAATTTTTCAAAATGAATTTCTAATGTGAATTTTTCTCTCAAATCTAAAGTATTTGAAGCTCATTTCTAAGAGCTTTCTACACTATAGAAAGTCAAGATTGCAATGAACACCTTTGTATAAAATCTTGAATTGAAAAATTATAATCAATCATTTTCAAAATTGGATTTTTGATACTAAAAGTCTAAAACTAAACTTTGAAAAGGATTTTTCAAAAATATGAACTATTAAAAATAGCAACTCAAATGGTTAGATTTTATTGAACTTCAAAGTATTGTCAATACCAAAATTTCATGCCTTAGGCATTTAGGAGTTAAACTATGAAATGCTAGCATACAAATACATTGGTAAAAGAAAATATCACTCAATTGACTCATTGTGTCTATAGTATGGCTTTGAAATATTAAAAAATAGCATAGAAAAGTTGCAAAAGGCACACATAAGGTTGAAACTCCTTTTACTAAAATACTTCTCAATCACTTATAACTTTTTTAAATATATGAAATTTCAAATACACAAACTAAATTAGTATACACCATTTTTTCAAAATTTTTAAATAAAAATGGACACTATAGTAATAGGAAACAAGCTATAGAAGTTCACTATAATCCAAATATGTTTAGATTTTGAACTTTGAATTGCTTCCAAACATTCAAGACAACTTGGATTGACATGAAAATTTTACCACAAAAACATTTTAAGTCAATGTAATTTTGGCTTGGTCAACTATTTAACATACTTTCACATTTATAATTTCCAAAAAAATATGCATACTAGTAACACCAACTATTTAATAGCACAACAATTAGATCAAAAAATAATAATATTTAGCTTCTAATTGAATTTAGAAGGAATTCAGAAATTTCCCTTTCAAAATTTATAAAAAAATATTGGTGATAGCACTAGTGAATCTAACTATACAAATGGAATCTAAAACTCAAAATTTACAACTTTAATTTGTACATCAATTCCAAAATATTCTTCCAAATAGCACTTTATAATGATTTTTCCCAAATCGTCAATTCTGGAAAAGAATCTGGGCAATTTTTTTGGTGTAGCCAGTTCAATGAAATAAAATTATATATAGTGTATTAGTTTGAAGCCGTTGATTACTCGAGATTTAGAGAATTCTCATGAGCCGTCCCATCAGCTGCCGCCCCGCCTGCGAGACCATTCAGTCTCCTGCTCAATTGTATTCGCGCCATTTAAGCTTCACGCCATTTAAACTTCTCGCCATTTAAACGGCGGGCGGGCGGGCGGGCGGGCGGGCCCTTGAGACTATGATATGAGCACCGCCTTCATCAATACATAGCTATGGCCGCACCAATTGCTTGCCTCAATTACCTCTCTAGTACATACATTGCCGCTCATGAGCATTCTGCGTTATGGTGCCGTCTAGAAGAATATTTAGTATGAACTCGATCATCACTAGCTAGCTTGTCCGTAATTTATGCACGGCCTGTATGTGTAATTTATAGTTGAATTGAAGTCCTTGCTAGCTAGCTGCAGCAGCTCTGTGCAAAGACGGCGGTAGTTTTAAAATCGGGACGTGTCCGAGTCGAAATTCTTGATTCAATTACTGCGAATTGACATCGTAATCACGGTGAGTTTTAGTGGAATTTATCAGCTTTAATTTGAAATCGACGGAACATTCCCGCTCTCACAATTTTCCGATTGCGATCATGGTTGTCCGATCCAACACTGCGGATTCTAGTTTTAAATTGAGACTGTTCGTTTTCTGAGGCAGAAGAAGCTTGAAAGTTGTTGAAAGTACGTTCAATTTTTTGTTGAATAAGAACGTGGAGCTAGATCGGGACAATATTAATTATTCCATTTTCAGCGGTATGTTATTTTGTTGACAAAACTGAGTGTACGGCATGCCAACGCCGTGGCCTCGCGTTTTCGATCATGGACGTTGATGTCGGGATTGGAGCATGAATGCGTAACCCGATGGTACAGAGTACGTACTAGCAGTTTTCGTATATTGAAACGTTAATGTGCCGCTCGGAATATTAAGTGTGGTGATATTAATTGTAATTTATGCACAAACTATCTAGGTAGTGCTACCACTAGCAGTAGCATTCAAAATGGCTGCGCGCATGATACGGCCGGGAGCTTGGAAACGTCTGGGATGTGGGGTAGAAGTAATTGAGATTGAGCTCCTGGCATTGTAATAGGTTTTAGTAAATTGGGATTAGTTTCATGAGCTTGCTTATTTTTTGATAAAATTGAGTAGATCGTCCGAGTCTAGAGGCAACCACAATGGTATTGACTGACAGTTACGTATGTTACATTGGAAGCATGCCTAACTCTGAAAATCGGGTTACATACTGTACTCGTTTGTTTTTGGCATTGTGAAACAAATGCTTACATGATGTAGACGCCGATTATGGTGTCACCAAGAAGTCCATTGAGAGAGACTTTGTCGACGGATCGAATGGTCTTGAAGCGGATATATCCGCGCTTGAATTTTCTCGGGAGAGACAGTCCCGAGTTGCCAAGTGAAGCGTAAATGTGCTTTAATCTTGCCACTGAATGTTATTGAAAATTGCTTGTTCACTCCTCTTAAGCACTGTGGCTGAATCGTAAGCCAGTCCATTAGAGCAGTAACTTAGTGACATCGTGATGTTTTGAAACATAGTTTCCAGTAGAATTGACTGAATTCGGGAACAGATATTTTGTAAACAGAATGAGCCAACACGTTACCTTCCAGAGGTCTGGTGTACAACAGTCGCTGACATCAAGACCTAAGGATGACACATTACAATCAAGGGTATTACGGTGGACGGTTCACGACATCATGAACTCCACACTCTTCAAAACACAGGTATTGATACCAATTTTATCACCATGCCATGAGCTGACAATTTTTTTTATTTTCGTGTTGGTGCAGGCAAGATAGATTACATGACTGTCTGGATTAGGAACAGAATGCATGCATGCACTGTATTCTTCAGTCGATGTGCGCTTTAAGAGGTCAACTGATTTTTTTCTAGGATTTGACAATAATTTTCTGAGAAATTAGATGCAGGACATTCCAATGGACTTTTGTTCATCATCGGAGTACCTCAGAGCATTCCGTGTGCCGTTTCTCGAGGAAGTGCGAACTGGAGTACATCTAGCTTTTGAAAAGAGTATTAAAGAAGGCAACTATGTTCCTGTGAGAGTCACCCGATTGATTACCAAGAGAGGAAGAAACCAAGACCCGTCCACGAGGAGATTTAATATGACGTTGTCTCGGCACGGTCGGCAAAACACCAGTGTCAGATCTTTGGACCTCATCCTCTTGTGCTGTGGCGATCTTCCTCGGTGGGACTCCACACGGGAGTGCCTGTCAATGCTGACGCATCATAAATTTGTACTTGTGAGTGTTGTGTACGCCAGAAATGAACATTCCTTTTTCACTGCGATTGCCTACTTACCAAATTGCAGCCCAATCCTCGGGGAACTTCGTTTGCCGTCAGCCCAGAGACCAAAGTGGTTTGCTATTTTGTTGGGAATGAATTTGATACCAGCTGATCGTATCTGGAGTTCGATCAACGAGACTGACAAAGAAGCTCGAGTGTTGGAGACATCAGTGATGCAAGAAGTGCTCCATATCTACCAACAGGTAATGAATTGCAACCACTTTCGTGCAAACTGGACACTATATCTTTTTCAAAATGAGAATAGTTTTATCTGCGGACGGATGGATGATGCCGTAGATGTGTGCAAATCTGCAGATGGAACCTTTAGGAATCAATTCGCTCGCACTTCCTCAGGAGCCAGAAGCAGCAGCAACATTGCAGCTTGTGGAAGAATATTGCAAATCCAGAAGGCTTAACGGCTCACAAATAGACTCTCTCAAAAGTGCGCTTGCAGGTTTACTTTCAATGGATGCCAGATGTCACGTGAGGTTGGTACAAGGACCGCCGGGTACTGGCAAGACGGCGATGCTTGTCCCATTAATCTCTGTGTTGAGATTCCTCCGGTACCGAACCTTAGTTTCGGCTCCAACCAACGCTGCTGTTATCGAGGTCTGTAAAAGAGTGATCTGCTTACTGGCAAAGGATTCCGAGAAACAGAAGAATCTCACTGTGGTGCCGCAGCAGGAGATGTTTTCTGAGTTCTGTTCGAGGATTGGACGACCCGGTTCGCAAGGCAGTGGAAATGAAAGGCGACGCTCTCCCATCCAATTCTGTGAAGTGGTCCTTATTGGAAGTATGGAGAGAATGGAGGCATCAGTCAAAGGCACTTTATTGGAGAAGGTTTTTCTCCCTTACAGAATCCAACGACTGACGGAAGCTTTGAGTCCGGCTAACGGATGGAAAGGCTGTGTTGTATCCGTGGAAACGTTTCTGACCAATGCACCTGGTCAATTTGCAAAAGATTTTGGGCATGATTCTGGCATACCAAGCCAGATGAAAGAAGTAAATGATGCATTTTGGAGATTTGCAAAAGAATATATGAAAAAGACGCTTTTTCAAATGGAGAAGCATCTGCTCACGCTCACGAATGAGCTTCCAAAGTGTCACATAGATGAGACGACAAGCAAAGCAATGACCTCCACTTTGGAGTTGATGAAGAAAATTTTCGACTTCATGCCCAGAAAAGCTCCCGTCGAGGCAACAACCTGGTTCAGCACAGATCCTTCGTCTGAAAGAGTGGCCAATTTGAGCCTGTCTGAAAGCCGTAGCTCCGACAATCCACAATTGAAATTCCTTCAAGCTAAAGAAGCGCTTCTGACAGCGTTGGCTTCACGTGCCGGTTGCTACCTACTGGCCACACAGCAAAATCCTCAAGGCCGTCAGCCGAAGGAAGGGTGGCTCAGATCACAATGCTTCAGGCATGCAATATTAGTGTTCAGTACAGTTTCTGGAGCTGGGTCGCCCTTGATGGTTAAAGCCACTTTTCAATGCGCAATTATTGATGAAGCATCGCAGCTGGTGGAAGCAGAGTCTACCATCGTCTCTGGTAAGAGAGGTTTGAAGCAGCTCATTCTAGTTGGGGATCATAAGCAGCTTCCGGCTGTAGTTATAAGCAAGGTGAGTGATGCACTGTGGATTTACCAACTTCTGAAACCTTAAGTTTAACTTCTTCATCCGTAATAGACCACTGATTCATGGTTTTACAATGATCAATGGTTTTCGATTGTGAAACTTAAATTTCAGATGAGGCCAGGTTTTATTTGTCACCAAAACCAGTGTAAAACATTGCCTATGTTAGTGATTCAAATGTTAAAATAAAATTGAACTAGAGATATAACCTTATAATTTGCTGAAAACTACCAAAATAAAGCATAATGCCCAATTTGGGCTTCTTGGTCCTTTGAGTGGGGGCTAACTGGTTTGAATCTTCCACCATTGACTTCCGGTTGTTTCGATTGGCTCTTTCAGGTTGCAGAGAAGAGTGGTTATGGTCGCAGTCTCTTTGACAGGCTTCAAACTTTAAAGCACGGTTGTCGCCATATGTTGAACATCCAGTACCGGATGAAACCTGAAATTAGCTGCTTCCCGAACTCGCAGTTCTACGAGGGTGGAGTCAAAGATGGAGCCAATGTGCTTTCACAGGAGTATGGGATACGCTTGGCTGGTGCATCAAGATACGCAGCTTACGCTTTTGTGAATTGCAGATTTGGAACTGAAGAAGCGGTACAAAAAGGTTGGAAGAATTCACAGGAGGTAGCGGTCGTGATCCGCATGGTACAGGATCTCGGAAGAGGTATAAACTCTGACCGCGCCCAAAATGATCTCAATGAGCCGTAAATTTTTCTCCCAAAATCGTTATTTTCAAGATTTGATGATTGCAATGCCGGCCAATGGAATCAGTATATGTTGTCAAATCATAACGTAAATCATGAACGTGACCAGTATGTGAAAAGCGACACATCGAGCACTTGAGCATTGGCATAATTTCTCCCTACGCCATGCAAGTGGAGGCGGTGAAGCAATCGTTGGGTCACCTCCACCGAGCTTTAGAAGTCGAGGTGAAAACTGTTGATGGCTTCCAAGGCAATGAGCGCGATGTGATCATTTTCACTGCTGTGCGAGCTAATCCCAGGAATCAGATTGGATTCGTGAACGACGGGCGACGCTTAAATGTTGCGATTACTCGCGGCAGGTGAGCCAACCTCCAGACTTGCTGAGTTGCGATCATTGACAATGTTCATGCTCGAACTTGCATGTCAATATGTAGAAATCTCAGTATGGTTCAATCACTTATGTTAATGGTCCAAACACAGAACCTCCGTACTTGCAATCAGCCTCTGGGAAATGCACACCGTGGCACACTCCCAAGATCTGCTAATATTACTATAATTTATGCTGAGCAGGTACTGCGTATGGATAGTTGGAAACGCAGCAACTTTAAGCCGAAGCGCGAAGATCTGGGAAAACCTCATTTCGGATGCCAAAGCTAGAAACTGCTTCTTTGACCAATCGAACAAGCTAGAGGCCTGATCTCACCTAGCCAGGAGTTAAGTAAAAGGTGTAGGTCTTATAGAAACTTTTGTTCTGAGTGAGTTGCATCGGAATACTCAGGCTCATCTTAAGTTATCAGTTGTTCAGACATGGGGGAGAAACTTTTGGTGTGAACTGCAATGATTTTTGTGTTGAGTGCTTGCGTATAATCCAATGTTCACAGAATAATCTGACGATTCGTCGATTCCTAATTTCCTATCACTATGACCCTCCTCAGAAAAAAATCGATCAATTATTAATCACAGCTGGCTCTAATCTCGATCGACGACGCATATGTGTTTCCGCTTCATCACAAAAGGGCAATGCCCGTGAATACGACCACATCGTGCAACGGATCACAGAAAATCGAGGAAAGTTCCCTTGCCTCAAATTTAGGAAGTCCCGCCCATTGTCGTACCTGGTGGCGTGACCGACTTTCCCATGGCAGTTGTTATAGATCAGAAGTAGTCTTCCACTTTCTCCTCAGTAAGATTATCTCTGGTTGACTTCCCAAACTGCCATTCCCGGTTGACAGTGTTGGCAACAAAGCAACATGATAAGTGAACATGGAAAGTTTGTGCCGATGATTTTGCTTGTTTACTTTGCCACTTACACTTGATTCCTCTCGTTCGTAATATGAATGCAAAATCATAGGGAAATTCGGATACTCTTGTCAAGGAAACCCAGATCTCCCTCAGTGTGCTCTTTAGCTACTTCAATCCCACCCTAGTGTCGGCGTGTTTTCGTTGCCAAGTCGTAATGCATCAATCGGTTTGTCACATTTTTGTCTCATCTCATCGATTGCTGTTTAATAGGAGTCTTTTTTGACATACATGTTGAATTGCGATATAAGTTGCGAATCTTCTTCGGGTGCTAGCTGTTCTAGCAGTAAATCATGTCTATGGTGGTCTGAATTGGTGAATTACAGACTCTCCACTCCAGCACAAGATGGCACACAGTAGAGGCGATGCTAAGGCTATCCTCTTAGCGGTGGCCCTACTTGCAGATGTGCAAACAGCAGCAGCTAAAGAATTCGTTGTCGGTGGGACAGCTCAGAAATGGGACATCCCAGATTTTCCATTTGGGACAGATTTCTACGTCAACTGGACCGCTGTACAGTCTTTCGCCATCGGTGACGAGCTGGGTAAATGCATGACTAGCTCTATCCATCCCATCAACTATATATTCGAGTTTCATTTCTCAATCACTCTCTGTAAGTTTCTCCAATTTCTGTCGTTCTGAGCGCAACCTAATTGCGTGCACCAACTTGGCCATATTCTAAAACCATATATTATCTGGTTGTTAATTTCGTGACCCAGTCTTCCAGTACACCCGGGCCGGTTATCTCGACGTTCCAGTCGTATCCCAAGGAGAATACCAGGGTCGCACCATTTCCGATACCAGCCTTGTGTACGGGTCCGGAAATGATAATATTGCCCTGCGCCAAGCTGGAGATTACTACTTCCTGTGCATATTTTCTTCCCATTGCACCCAGGGCATGAAGATGAAGTTCACGGTGACTAGTGCCGCGACTCCTCCTGCATCGATCAGCTGTGACTCCAGCTACCGCGCCAGCTCTTGTACCGCCTCCTTCTGTCAAGACACCCGCTCCGTCCCCTGTTGCGAAGCCCCCAGTCAGTCACAAATCCTCTGCAATTAGGCTTATTGGTGGATTAATATCTGGCTTTGTGACCATGGCTCTTGTGCTCGGACTTCTGATTCTCAGATGTCGCAGGAGGGGATCATGCTTGGGGAAGCTTGAACCGAACAAATCTTCCCTTGAACTCCTGGACACCACATCGAGGCCTTTCACCCACCGCGAGCTCAGCAGCTTCACGAAGAATTTCAGCGACAGTGAGCTCCTTTCCAGTGGCGGCTTCGGCGACGTTTTCAAAGGCACCTTGCCTTCCGGCGCTTTCATTGCAGTGAAGCGGATCAGGCGCAACAAGATGCAGGGCGTAGAGAGCTTCCTTGCTGAAGCCACCAGCCGGGGGCAAATTCGGTATCGCAACTTGTTGCGTCTCCGGGGATGGTGCCAGGCCAAGGAAGGCTTGCTGCTGGTGTACGACTTCATGTGCAACGGGAGCTTAGACCAGTGGATATACCGACCCTCACTGGGCATAAACCATGAAGCTCTGCACCTGGAGGCTCAAGACTTGTCGTGGAACATGAGACTGTCGATTCTGGCGGGCGTGGCTTCGGGTTTGGTCTATTTGCACGAGGAACGGAGGAATGCCAGGGCTCAATGCATCTTGCATCGTGACATGAAGGCAAGCAACATGCTATTAGACGCTAGCTTCAACGCCTTGCTTGGGCGACTTTGGGCTGGCGCGCTTGGTCGACCATGCCGTAATGCAGAAGACGACGTTACTAGCAGGGACTCTGGGATACATGGCGCCGGAGATGCAGTACACGGGACGGGCTTCAATAGAAACCGACGTGTATGAGTTCGGGATCCTAGTGTTGGAAGTCGTGTACGGGAGGCGGGCGCTGGACTCGGTTGCAATTCCACAGAGCATTATGTCTTGGTGGAGAGTGTGTGGCAAGCACATGAAGCGGGTCACAGTCTCCGAGTGGCGGATCCAAGGCTTTGGAATGGTGACGGTGACTATGATAATTCTGGAGGCGGTATGGACGAGACGATGGTTGGAAAAGTGTTGCAGCTAGGACTGTTGTGCTGTCTGCCTTCACCATGTGAAAGACCGTCCATGCGCTTCGTGAACCAGTGGTTTCAATCGGGGGCGGAGCAGGAGCTGCCTGGGTAACTGGGTTACCAGACAGAAATCCTTCATTGAATTGGAACACCTTCACGAATTGACTCGTCTTTTGCGCAAGCCAAACTACCGGCTATGTAATATAAAGTCACCATGCATTCACCATGCAAGAAGGGAGAGGTTCCATACTTCCATTCGCCATACACTCAGGTGATCTTTGAGCCGTTCCTTACAACCATCGAGACACTTGCTCCGTCTCTAAGTTTGCAGACTTCGTATTAGAATACATAGCCGGTAGTTTGGCTCAACTCAAAATCATTTAAGAAAAATGATTTGTCATACATGAAGTGTTTTCACACTTAGGACAAATTCAAGCTCACCTACAGGTATGGTCAATTAATGGAGTTTCTGACGCACTGTATGGTAAATGGAGTCTTTACCTTATTAGGTAGCTCAGATCTGGAGTCCAGTCTGAGACATTGTGCACGTAAGCGACGAAGGATATACATTTTCCATATAAAGTGTTGAATTATAGTTACCTAGCTCTCTTGACCTCAAGGCTTTGAAGATGAGCACTACAATCTTTGGGGATCTGGTGGTGGTAAAAAGAGATCTTGGGAATTGGAAATTATTTATTGAGTGTTACAAAAGAGACCAAAACGAGGAAACTGGTTAGATCACGACATACAACCGAACTTCTCTTCTTTACTGGCTGCTTGCCATGCCACTCTCAATGGCTGTTTAGTTTACCTCTGTCATTGAGATTCTGAGATGAGAATACTCATGCGATTTGCTTGTGATTGGTCTCTGTAGGCAGTTTTACAACGAAAGGAAAACCCATGTTTGAAGACATGCTCGCCACCATTAGTGATGATGTGCAACAGCTAGCTGCCCCAAATTGAGAGCTTTCTACAAGCAGCAATCAAGTAAATAGAGTATTTCTAAAATTGCCTGAATTTGGAAGGCAGAAGCTGGTGCTCACCTCTACGTTGTGTAAACCAGAGTAACGCGTTGGAGCTGAAACTTGATCAAAAGTTGGAAGCCTTGGTGGTTCTACCACACCAAGTTATAGGATGAAGACTTGGAACAATCTTGGTGAGGTTCTGGTCTTTCCCCATGTCTCGCATTGCAGCATTATAATTTGGTCTTACAAGGCAGGGTCCTCTATAAACGATCCTTTACCAACTGATTAGCAATTTTAAGGAGTTTGGCTTCTTGTAATGTTTTTTTTAAGTTTTCAGTGAAAAAAAATGATATGGACATCTAACCCAAGTGGTTTCATAATTTTTGGACCTTTGTGGATTTAGTCACAATTTTTTGAAGTGTAAAGAAGTGGTTCGGAATAGTGTACACTTTCTTGTAGTATACACCATATGTACATTGATGGTACACTAATGTGTACAATATCTAACTTTGTATTAGATGGTGCTTTTAGAGTATGAGTTGTTTTAGAGCACCTTACCTTAAATATAAAACTTTTGAGTCTCCATTCTTGACCTTCTTGACAAAGTAGAGACAATTGATGACAAAGTACTAGGTACACTACTAGAGGCTATGTCCTTGTAGCAATGACTTACTTTTTGAGTAAAAAAAATAAAACATTTTTAAGATAGGATATGGATACTAAAAAAATTTCAAACTTTAATTCAAAGCCAACAAAACATTGGTGGAATCATGGTTGTCATAGTGGACGGACGTCCGGTTCGCCCATCTGTTAGAGGTCTCGCCCGTCCGATACAGTCAACACATAGTTGACTTTCTGATAACGGAAAAATAGGCCACGTGGATGCCATGTGGATTAAGGAACGAATGGACGGACTGACGAGATTGTCAAGGCGCGGACGAGATTGTCCGCGCCCTGGATTTCGCATTCTGAGGTGACGTGTCATTCTGCAAAATTGCACAAGTTACAAAATTAAAGCTGTCCGGACCATCCGTCCATCCGGTCCGGTTTGCCCGTCCGTCCGTCCCGTCCGATGACCCTAACTCACCCGTTATGACAGTTATGACAACCATGGGTGGAATATAAAGTAACTTCATTTGCAATTCCTTTTTACTAGCATTCCATTCAATTCCTAATGATGAAGAAAATAAAAGATTGGCAATTTGGAATTAGGAAACCTCACCTACTAGTTAATTGTTGGAACCTTGGCCACTTGGTACCTAAGGTAGTCTATTCTTAAAGCAAACTTTTAAGAGTTAATATCATTTGGAGAAGCAACTCTTAAAAGGTTAAACTAAGTATTTTCAAAACTATTTTCAATATATTTTTTTACAAAATAAAAATGAAATTCGTATCTCATCCAAGTAGTTTTATATTTTTTGGACCTTCATAGAATTAATTTCAAATTTTTGAAGTTGAAATACAATGGTCACTTAAAGCAACCCCCTATTACATTGAAGAAAGCAAAATGTACAATCCTTTAGAATAGGGTCACTTTTACAATATCCTACCTTATTAGGCTTATAATGATGTCTAAATGTGCCCATTTGTAATATGACAATATGTGCATAAGATCTTACCTTATTAGACTTATAATGATGGCTAGTGGTGCCCATTTGCAATATGACAATATATGCATAAAAACTTAGTTATTTGAACATCATGCCTTGTTAGAGCATCATCAATTGATGCTCACTAAACACTCAAAACAACTCACTAAATATATTACTAACTTATTTCTTATTTGGTATATAATTAGAACTTTTAAATACCATTATAAAAATAATGGGGCTTCTACTAGTTCTATAGGACCACTAGACTCAGTTGCATTGATAAGTTAATTGAAAAATTAATATTTTTTTGAAAAAATATTATAAAAATATGAAACTAATGTGGCACTTGTGGTTATGTCAATTTTTGATTACATATTTTTTAATATGATCTCAAAATAAAAATGCTAATTAATTATTCAACCATGTTAGATTGTTGGTCTAGAGTTTGACAATCCTCCAAAGTCCCCATTCTTTCTCTTATAATATCGTTAGAAATGCATAAAAAATCTTTATACAAAGACACAATAAAACTTCTTATTAAAAATTAAGAAATCATTTTGAAGGTAAATGCACCCATGATCAACAATTACAATAATTTATGATATTTACTCTTGTTGAACATATCTTTTTGATTGAATTTGACCAAAAGAAATCACATCAAAAGCAAGCTAAAAGATCAAAAAATTAAGATGAAATCTTCCAAATCATTCTGAAGGTAAATGCACCCATGATCAACAATTACAACAACTTATGATATTTACTCTAACTTATTAAACATGACTTTTTGATTGGGTCTCATTGGCAAGTGAAAGAAGATTCCAAATGAATGCAATAATTTTAACATCCATGGTGCTGACATTGTTTGAATAAGTTATGAAATTTCAAGTTAGAAGTGTTGTTTGTCGGTGTACCAAAAATTGACAATAGGCTATTATATATTACATGTTTTAAGTTTCTAACTCTTCTATCACTAGCAAGAACTGAGAGCAAAAGTCACAATAGAAAATTAATGAGGTTGTCTTTTGAGTAGATAAGAGAGAATGTGAATTTCAAAGAAAAACTCATGTACAAATCATTTTCAAAGGGGTACAAGTGGCATTCAACCATTGGCCATTGAACTTTTCCAAAAATGTGAAAAGAGGTACAAATGTCACTTTGCCATTGGCTAGAAAATTGATATAGGTGCTTATAACATGCCCTTTGGAACCCCATACTTGTATTTTCATGACATAGGCTTCCCCTGCAAATAATATGGGACAATATATCTTTGTATGGCTGTACAGATATGTATATATCTCATATGTATTTTATATATATTCCACATGTATTTCACATGCTATACATATTCTATATTCCATATCTATCTTATATATTTGTTTTTGTACTACTACTAGGAAATTCATGACCAAAACAATAGAATTTCAACTTAAATTTGTTGAATGATTTAGTCATTTAAGAGGTGTTTTTTTGGACAAAATCAAACTGAAATCTATTGATTTTTTCTGTTATTTTGGACAAATTCAAAAAATTAAATTAAATTTTAATTTTTTAATTTCTCTTGGATGTTACCTGTTTGAAATGAAATTTTTTTTTGCCCGAGCAGCCACCACATGGGCAAGGGAATCTAAGTACCACATAAGAACTAGAAATTTATATATTTAATTTTTTCATTGTTTTTTCATGTGTTTTGTATTTTCAGCGAACTTCAGAGGTCATTTAGTCATAATAGAACACATTTTTTCAAAAAACTTGTAACTAAGAAAAGTTGTAAATACAAGCTAAATTTCACCTCCAAAAATCTTTTTGTAATTTTGAGTCTCCAATAAAAAGTTATGGACAAAAATCAGAGAGAATGTTTGAAAATGTCAAAATAAATGTTCCTAACTACCCCTCTCTGATTTGTATCCGTAACTTTTGATTGGAGGATCTAAATCACAAACGGATTTTTGGAGGTGAAAGGTATCTTGAATTTACAACTTTTTCAGTTCTAAGTATTCAAAAAATTTGTATTCTACTATGCGAAAATGGACTCTAAAGTCTGCTGAATTGAAAAAAGACTGAATTTTACATGATTAATTTTTTTTTAAATCATTATACTTAAATTTTCAAATATTCCAAAAAGATTCCAAAAAGATTCTTAAAAGATTTCAAATTCAACAAAAACTTGTTGATTTGGTCATTGCACTATTCAAATCAACACAAAGAATTTGTCATTCTATTGGTTTTCACAAAAAGTTACAAAATGGTCATTCTACAATCCCAAATAATATAAATCAATTCGATTTTTGTTATTTTGGTCGTACATTTCTAATAGTGTTACAATTGTCGATGTAGACAACTTTCTGTTTTGAAGAATCTAGTGAGTCAAACTATAGTTGCATAGAATCTAAATTCAACTACAATTCAACTCAAAAGCAACTAGAATGCAACTCGAAAGCAATTACACTGCAACTCAAAAGCAACTAGACTATAACTAGAGTTAAACTAGAAAACAATTATAATTGTCCTACATCAATTGACAAGAGTACCATTAGGTTGGACATATAAAAATTGTAAGTTATTGCATTCTAATTATTGCATTCTAATTTTTCTACAACTTGTAGATTTCTACAATCTATAGAAATCACCAAGTTTTTAAAGTCTAAGAAATTTTAGAACTAGTGAAAATTGTAAAGTTTTGTAAATTGGTGAAATCTATTTAATACCAATATTTGGATTTGATAATTTAAAAAAGAAGCTAAATCTGAAATTTTGATATCTACAAATCATTGAGATTAAAACTTCAAAATCTACAAATCTACAAATCATAAACAAGTTGTAAATGAGTTGCAAACAAGTTGCACTTAAGCAAGTTCCATATTAGCAACGATGTCAGAAGAGTTCATCAATGAACTTCCACATAGAATATCGAATGAGAGAAAACTTGCAACTATTTTGCAACTAGTGTGACTTATTTAATGCAATTGTAGTCTCCGAATTATCACCTAGTTGCAAATACCTCTTGCAACTATAAAACTAGTTGCAAATTGTAATCCCAAATCCCCTTGTTTTCTTGAAGTGATTAGCATTATTTCAATGCTTTTTTTTCTATGCATATTAGTATTCACTAGCTACTATAGAATTGAGATTAGGGAAGGGTTAATGTAGAAACATCTATTATTGTTCATATATGCTGGTGTATATGAAAATTGTGATTTGGTGTTCTTTTTGCCTTCTAGGCGAATGAAAATCATTAATATTCAAAAAATAAATAAGAAATTTAGAGGATTTTTGTATTTTATTGTGGATTTTCAAAGTCAAGATTTGAAAGAACCTCAAAGTGTTTAAAAAGTGCAAGATTGAAGTGTTTGATGAGAGAGAACCCAAACTATTCACTAAAAGCTAGTTATTTTACAACCATAAAGTGTCATTTTAGTGTAAAGTAGGAGCCATTCAAATTGAATTGCTTGATTTCATATTGGTGTCAAGTAGTTCCACCTCACTCATGGATTGGGTTGAATAACTTACAAAAAAGTCACCAAAATTACTCATTGAATTTTGCCACATGATAAGTGACTTGTGGACACTACAACCAAGTATAATCAAGTTGGAAGAAACTCAATTGCAATTGTAACTCCCCCTATTGATATCAAATCTTTAGTATAGCAATGTTGCTTTTGGGTTCAAATATAGATGTCACATTTTGGACAAGGATGATTCGGGGTACACGTAAGGGAGCAACACCCCATCCCAACAGTATACCAAATTGCAATAATTTCTAAATGTGGTAGTCATTCTAGAATGTAGATAGTAGATAGCTTAGCATTTTGGTCAGCAAACAATAAGCTATCTATGATTTATCAAGATTTAAGTTCTAAAATGACTACAATGTCTAAAAATTAATATCACAATTGAATACACTATTAGTTTGGGATGCTTCTCCCTTACTTCACACTTCTTTTTCTCCTTTGCCACTTCCATGGTCACATTCAACAAAAAGGGATAACACTGAATTTGAGCGGCCTCATACTCATTAAATCTCACCCCGTAAACCACCCCCAACAAGAACAGACGAAGTCATATTACAGAGGGTGACATTAAAGAGGTCCAGCCTGCAGAGGAGAATGGCCATGGACTTCCTTCCTTCCGCCATGGCCACGGCAGTAGCAGACAAGCGAGAGCCACCCTTTCAGTCGCGCCCGGCGCTCTCTCACTCTCTCATTCGCAGTGCATCAATCTCCTCCCCGCTCTGGTCTGCCTCAATTTCCTTTACCATGTGACGCATTGTGCTTCTCCGATCGCCGCCAACGGTCGCTGTTTCATCGCCTGCGAGTTTTTTCCGATCCTTGCCGCCATGGTAAGCCCTGATCTCGCTCTGTCTGAATTGGTTTTCTGGCGACGTATATTTTGAGCTGGCTGAGGAGATACAGGATCTCGTTAGTATGGACTCGTGAGTGTTCATTTGCAGGGTCGTTAATCTCGTGTGAGATCTAAGAAACCAAATCATGAGTGATTTTCTTTAATTTACGAATTTCTCTGTTGAGGTTATTGAATCGCAGTTATTGTTAGTTAGGAAAGATTGAACTGGATGTGTGCGAAGAGATGTGCGTTGTAGATTACAAATGCCTGAAGGCCACTGCATTGCTTGGAAGGTCACTTTACAATTTAGATTTTTGGCGCCATTTTTAAGGTTGGAGTGTCTGGTGATTTGAGAATATTTCGGCGCAATTTGAGAATATTGTCGTTGCCATGGACTGGGAAGTCCCGGATCTGTGTGAAATCGGTTCAGGGACAGGGAACCATATCGTGATTGGTATTCTCTAGTTTTGCTAATCTTTTTGGTGAGGTTATTGCACAGTTCATGACTGTGTATCCTAAGTCGGGAGAGTGACCTGCATTATATGCGAAGAGATTGCGGTTGCACATCACAAATGGAAGCTGTTGCATCGTTAGGAAGCGTACGATCGCCTCAGGGACAGGGAACCAAATCTTGATTTCTTTCTTTGTTTTTTGTTGGGGTTATTGCACATGTTGAATCGGAGTTTGTGACTCTGTATTGTAGTTCGGGAGAGTGACCGTAACTGCGTGCGAAGAGATTGCACTGTTTCAATGGCAGATCAGGAGAAACAGAGGTTCGTAAATTGTTAAGACTTGTACAAAGTAGAGTTTCGAGCACTTCTCTTAGGTCTTAGTGACGATCGATTTGAGGGAATTGAGGTCGCTAAGGACTATGTAATCCGGATTTGGTTTTGTATATTTTGCTTTTGGCCAATCGTTGTGCCGATCTTCTGGTTTTGGTCCACTTCCATGCTCTTGACTGACGTGTAATTAAGGTTATTGCTGCCTTAGCACTCGCCATTGCTTTGCTAGCTACTAGGCTAGGAACAAAACGTGAGATGTGTGTGTTTGGGTGTTCGGTCCAGAGACAGTGACTTTTTTGCAATCTTTTTGTTGAGGTTATTGCACATGCTGAATCCGAGTTGGTGATTCTATATGGTAATTTAGGGAGAGAGACTATAATTACGTGAGAATAGGTTGCCATTGCTGATCATTAGACCCTGGAAATGAGAAATGGAGGTAGCTGCATTGTTAGGAAGCGTACAATTTTGAGTTACAGGAGTTTTTGTTTTTCGGAGCGATTTGAAATTTTTTTGTCCGCCAAGGACTGAGAAGTTCCGTATTTGCATTTTATCATTTAGTTTTCTTCTCAGATCTCCTTCTTTTTCATCTTACTAAATGCTCATCTCTGACGTGTAATTCAGCTAATTGCTGTATTGGTAGGGTGCAAACCGATGACAGTTGTGTGTGTTTAGTTGTGTGGTGCTCGGTCTTATTTCATACTCTCTCCGTCCCATAATACCAGTCCTTTTTTAATAACGAAAGTATGGATGTTTTTTTTTAGTAACAAAAGCATTGAGGATTTGGCAACAGGTTTTTAGTGCATATTATGATCAAATGATTCTATAATGAATGTGCAATGTGTCCTCTCAAGTGTAGTGCAAAAGTGTACCTTGCTGATAAATGCAATTGAGGAAAGATTAGAAAGTAGGAGGTTGCAATACAAAGTGACACATTAAGGATAGGCTTTATAGAGGAAGACTTCTTATGCAACTACACTTCCTTCTCCAGAGTGTTTAGATCTGTACAAAAATATCTTGGTATTCAATAGATTCAATGAAAAGTTCAATGTCTTTTGGTCTTTGATTCAGTTCATTGCAAATGCTACAAAAAATTAAATTTTCAGAATTTTTTAATTTTTTAATCTGTAATGTAAAATGGATAATAAACTAGACTTTTTGTGCTTCATTTCATTAGTTTCATAAAAAACATATAACTGAAGAAATCATCTTAAAATTAGGTCTGAAGTGAAAAACTTAAGGGACTTGTATTATGGGACGGAGGGAGTATTGCTACACGTGAAATTTTGCACTTGCACAGGGGAATGTTAAATGATTTCCTCTTTTGGGCCCGTCGTGTGATCACACGTGGAGAAAACAAAATAGCGGTTGCATGCCATATATCCAAAGAATATACTTCCAATTCTAGGTTTTGCATCAAATGTTGGTGCATTTATATTTACATGTTGCAACAAGCCACTCAGGTTTGAATCATTTCTGTAACAGTGTGTTCCGGCTGTCGTGCTGGCAGGACAAAGTTGCGGAGACAAAAGTGGAGGAAGAAGAAGAGTCTCGCGTCGTGTCTCCACTTCCCAATGAGGAGATGCTTCCGCCGGAAACTGCAGACAAAAGGTTTGTTAAGTTTTCTGTTCCTGTGTACACTCTCGTTTGAGGTTAGGTTATGGATAAATTTGCACTTCGCAATGGATGTACAGCACAGAAAGTGCTTTTGAGGTTCCTGTGATATGGTATACGGGAGTCCTAGTCTTGATTCTTGAGTTTTTTTATGTGAATTCATTTTCGTGAATGGGAATTTCGGATGTGAACCGTTAAACAGACTCGCAATCTACATCCGATAACATTTAATAGATACCGAGGGTTGTAGGTATGCATTAACTTTGGAGGCTATGAAGAACGATGAAAATTTCCTCTGGATGCAACTCAGCAAGTGTCGGATCACGGATAAACGTACCCGCAAAGTGAGTGCGAATGTCACGCCTTTCATGGATGTTCTCTTGTTTATCTCCTTGATAGTTTCTAAGGCTAACTTTCATTACCAGACTTTTGAATTTACTGATTTTCATTATGTGAAGGAGTGTTTTGGATGGCATCTCTTTACTCGTAAAGTTTGGCTTACAAGCGATTGCAGGGGATTCTGTTGGACTTTTGCAGCTCTTTGCAGCTTTGAAGGATAATAAGTCAGTGACATCCATCGATCTTTCAGACAATGTGATTACTGACGAGGGCATGAACTTCTTGACGGGAGTCTTGGCTGTCGGAATGGCCCCAAACTTGATTCATATAAACCTTCGGGGTAATCCCATCAGCAGCAAAGGCCGAGAACTTCTTGCTGGATTATATCATTTACGTAAGCAGCTTTTGGTACGGCGAACAACAATTGCAACTAGCAGAACACCGTTGAGTGTTTATCAAATTCTGCTATCATGGTGTTTTTGCATTGCCAGTTCAACTTTTCTTACTTAGTCCAGTATTGAAAAACTGAATCAATCTTTATTGTTTGGGTTCCAGTTATGTAGTGTCTTTAGTTAGGAGTTTTTATCATAGAAGTGATTACCAGACGACATGATTGCAGGTTGAATATGATATGGAGGATGAAGAACCAAGCGAAGAGGGAGAACCGGATTTCTCGGCAAATAATGACTGGCTAGAAGGCTTTCCAAGGAGCAAATGGATTGGAAATTGCATAGAGGCAGGTGGACCAGAAGATCCAGAAGCCACCAATTTGTTTGCTGGTGCACAGCGGCAGCGAGCTTGCAACCCTCGTCTTTTGGAGGAGCAGGTAGGAAGCATCCAGCAACAGGAAGAGCCGCTAGTACGCAACAGTGTAGCCTGTTGTTTCCGGAGAGGAGGCCACAGTGCAAAGGAACATTGTAGTTTGTTTTTTGGGAAGAACAATCTGTAATAGCTCTCGTATCTATTGTCTCGAAGAAGTGTAGCCTAGAAAATAAACTCTTTATGCTGCTTTATTGGCGCGTTGACTTTTTCTCACAGGAGTAGGATTTGGTTAATTTCCATCATTCAGAAGTTTTTCAAATTTGCAACAGTTCCTCAATTTAAGTGGTGGCTGCGATATCTGGCATGTTGACTCTATCAATGATTGTACGGTCAGTCTGAATGTGCAAATGGAGTTGCTATCAACCATCTATTCGGACTCTTCTGCTCTTGACCGGGAACTATGTTATTGATATGGTTGTGAGACAGGCTCAGGCATTGGTACAGGTTTTGCAGCAGTATGCAACTAAAAGCATGTCCCCAGCAGACCTTGCTACAAATTTGAAACAACTAGGAGGAATCTTGACTCAGTTGTTGGAATTTCACCGAGCAAAATTGTCCGAGTGGTCATCTCTTGACCAACTTCCCAAGGTTTGGCTTCTGTCAATTCTCGTTGTTTCTAATACCGTGGTTGTGCCAAACGCTGTTCTGCTGATCTGGTGTATATTCACACTCTTCCCTCTGTTGAGGACTTGAATTCCAATTCCATGCCAACGCCGAAGCTATGAAAGTAGATTCTTGTGATATTTTGTGGCACCTTCTTTTCGATTGCCATATGATTCTGATATGAGACATGTTTTGACTACTTTTTGGATTTAATGAGCAGGGTTTAAAGGAAGTGGTCGAAGACATGAAGACATTGATCTTCATTCTTGATGTGACTGCAGCACCACATCAATCCCAACGTCGCACTGAGGAGGCTTCTGCGGGTTTACATCGCATCGCTGTGGTTAATGTTCTTGGTGAGCTCGTAGAGGCAGGGTGTCCTGTTATGGATGGCCAGCTCCTCGCTCTAGCCGTTCCAGGCAGACTTACAGCCCTCTTCTTCCAGTACCCTTGGAACAGTATTTTGCAAGGGTCCCTCTGCAAATTTTTTCTCGTAAGTCATTCTTCAATAAAATTCATTATTAGATTCGATCCTTTTATAGTGCCAGTAGTATCTTCATTTTTAGGCAATAATTCTAATGACTTCAGTGAGTTTTATCACTCGGAGCAGTCCTCAGCGTCTCGTTTATGGATGATCCGTTGGTTGTATAGTATGCAAAATGTTGTTGAGGATGAAAACTTTAATCTTGAATTTGTTTAGATGCGGATTAAGGATAATTGAAATACATGACTTTGAGTTGCTTAGTCCTATCAGCCTCCTGACCTATTATTTCGCCTGATCCAGGCAGTTCTAGGTCGACCCGGAACCCCTATATGCTCAGCTACTCTTGCTGGAGGTACCGAGCTTCCTTGCTTATGTGCCAAAGTTGGGAGTGAATGTGCTGCTTTAAGCATGGGCAAAAGACCGGGGTAAGTGTTAATTTGTGTATTGCTGGTTTAGGATTCGCAGTTGGTTTGCCGTGAACATGGAATAATTACATGTCATTATGTGATTACGATTAGTATTCAATGGTTTCTTGGGTGACTCGAGATGACATGGAACGTCCTTTTGGTAAGCGTATTGGTGACAAATGTTTAGCATTTAAACAGTTTCACTTTGTGAATGGTTGTCTCAGGTACTGCGGGTACATTGTAAAGCTCTCTAGGACCCTGCAGGTGCTAGCAGAGAAGGACGCATCTATCAATGTAATTCCCATTACTGCTGTGTTCCTATCGCGAGTGAGCTGTACATAATTTGAAAAATTTCAGTCTCTGATGCACTTGTTGGAGAGTATCTTATACATATTCGATGTTGTGGTCAGTACAGTGCAGTCTCATGAGAGCAGCTGATTAATCCTGTACTGGGGTTTCATGCAAACAGGAATTATTACAGCAAAGCAAGCAATGGGTTACCTATACTGGCGCAGATGGGCCCTTGTCCAAACTTATGGCAGAGCAGACAGGTCATTTAGGAGGACCAAAGCCTATACTTGCACGATCCATGGCATCATTTTTCCAAAATGACCCAGGCAGGTCGTCTGCAGCTTTTGAACAGCTCCGAGGCCTGTTCCTCCCGTAAGTTTTCAGTATCTGCATGCCTCCGCAAGTTTACATCACGTATGTGCCATGGACTTGTTCTAATTGAGGGCATTTCTCATGTTCCTTGTCTAGCCGCGGGTCTTTAGGTATTCTGGCAATCAACCACAAAACAGGGTTTTTAGGAAAATAAGAGTGTTTCTGGATGAAGACATCATGAAGATAATCTTCCTCATGATTCATGGGGAGGTCTGTAGTTGCAGTGATCATATGAAGGCCTTCGTATCACTCGTGGAGAGCCTTTGTAAGATCCCTATGGTCATACAAAATGGGGGACCTACCTATGGATCATTGGGAAGATTCTATTTGATATGATTAGAACGAAAGCCTGCTGCAGTGCAATGGCACCAAACTAAAAATATATATTTCTTTTTATATGCCTTTTTATATGCCTGCATGAATGAGTAAATGAGTATAAAATCAGTTGGATGAAAACGTGACCTGTTTTGTGACAGTAATGTCATTTCAAAGTTGTTTAATATAATAGATTGATAGACTAGCTTGACCCATATTGGGCACTCTTCTAGAAAAAGATGAGCCCATTCAACACACCTTTGCCCATTCCAGGCAGCCAGGAATGGGCCCGTTACAGTCATGTCTTCAACCTGCCTCTTTAATAATTTGGGGTACAATAGGATGAATAGTGGCCACAATCAAAGCTTTGAGTGACATAAATGAAATGATTTGTCAAAGCAAGGCAGTTCCTGCCTCTTATGATCATATTGTGACAAATTGTCAAAATGTGATCAACTGTTATCCCCCTCCTCCATTTGTAATTTTCAAGTGGCCTCTGTGTGCCATTCAATATGAGATATATCAAGTATATTTCAAGTGCATAGTCGTAGTTGTATCTTAGTACTGTATTCATATTTGTATTTATAGCCATATCTGAGATTTATAGCCGTATTTCAGTACGTATTCGTATATAAGTACCATATTCATATCATGTTAGTAGCCGTATTCATTGTTTTTGGAGTTCTATGGCATCAGAGGTGGTGGAGATTTTTTTTTTAATATAGATCAACAGCTCTTGTTTTTTCCAAGGAGGGGGCTGTTAATTAATTGCATGGGTGTGTTTTGTCTCTGTTGGGCTCATTGTGAGTTAGTGACGATAATAGGAACTTCTACCTTTTGGGTGTAATACCAAAAAGTGACTATTTTAATATAACTATTTAGGTGAGTGACATGATTACTTTGGATATATTTTATGTTTGTTTTGGGATCTAGTGAATCCTTTGGGCTATTTGAACAACACTTCACAGATTCATAAAAATTTCATCCTTTGTCATCTGCCTATTCGTGAATTTTTAAATTTTATTTTCAACTTTCGTTTATTGCAGATTCGTTCAGGAGAGACGACCTCTTGATCTTCAGGACAGACGGCCTCTTGATGTTCAAGTCAAGTCAGAGGCGTACTAGGAGTTACATTAGCGTTTTCTTGGTACATATTTTTTTCTGCTGTGCCTCTCTGCAACTTATGGCTTCTTGGCATGGGTGAGTCATTTATGAAGAGACTGAATGCCGCGCTAAGCAAGAGTTTATACCAATTTATTAGAGGGACAGCAACGTGAGAATTTAAAAATTTGTCGCTCAGAGCATCAAATTGCAGGATGAAGTTCTGAAGCAATCTACTCAGTTAGGTTGTTATAATTCATGGCAAATTCGTTTTGTGGCACTATCAATTGACAGATCATTTGTAATTATTGCTTTAGTACATTTAACAAACAAGTTTCAGATTTATAGCCCTCTGTGGCATTAATGGGAAAGCTTGTCGTTTAGGAGGCCTCTTCGAGCTTCAACCTCCACACGGTGAGAGACTATCTTGCAGATTGAGGACCCTATTCAGAGGCATCAGAATAATGCAACCTTGGGGCTACAGTAAACAAAATATGCTCGTGACAATCAGCAGAGCGTTCACCACTTGGGTTACTCCTGTAAACTTACTCCTATTATGATGCACATGCGCTTTTTTAGAACTGCCATTACTATGCCCAACCTCAGCCTGTTTTGTATCTTCGTAAAGGTTCATGACAATGTTCCACCAAAAACCAATTCAGAACTGCCATTTCTAGTGCAAAGACCAAAGATAGAAAAAAAAAACTACTTATTTTGCATAACTAATCAGAGGATCTTGGATCAAACTTGTTTGAGAATGCTTTGAAATAATTTCAGAAACCTTGACCAAGTAGTTTGACACAATTATGTTCAAAGTGAAAAGAAAAGGTTCTTGGGCACCTTGCAAAATTCAACTTTTAGACTTTGAATTGGTTTCTTGACTTTAATTTGTAATAGGTCTAAAGTAGAATTGGAACAGTTCAATCTTTATGGTGAAATTGTTTTAAAATGTAATGGCTACATCTTATAGAACTTTTTGTTTTGAAAAATTGTAAAAATTGATTTAAAAAATGAATCCTAAACATTATTTTTCTAAAGTTTATGATTTAGTATTTATGATGGATTGCCTTGATTACCTATATAAGAAGAATTTTTAGAATTTTTGCATCTCTATTCTAAAGAAAATGAAGAATCAAATTTCCATATTGATGTAAATAGAATCTATAAGAAAAAAAATTTTAATTATTAGATTTTTTGCATTTTGTTTTTGTTGCTTAGGTACATCCATTTTGTGTTTAAGGGCATAATTTTTCTTCCTAAGCACCTATTGAAACAAATATTATATTCCCAAAAATTTAGTACATTTCCTTATCTTCAAGAAAATTGAAAAAAATTACAGTAAAATTTGACATTATAGTAATTTATGAAATTCTAAAAAACACATTTTAGGATTTTGAACCTTTAGAAGTTAACATTTGGTGAAGCTATCACAATATTTGTCCATATAGTGTGAATAGATTATATAGTGTTCATCTAAAGCACTAGATAAAATTCACCTAATGTAAATCCTTCTACTAATTAACACAAAAATGCATAGATTCTTTCTTAAAATATAAGCTCTCTTAACATTAGAGCCTAAGATTAGTTTTGGATACACCTACATTGAACAATATGAAACAAATTAATTTGAAAGTTTGATTATATAAATAAGTTATTTTATTCATAAGATGTTCAAAAAATATCAATTGTAAATGAGGAATTGTTTTTCAATTATAAAAAATCTCTAACAAAATATGGAAGATAGTTTAACCTATTAAGGGTGTTGAGGACTAAAAATGTCCAATGTACAGCTTGATCCCTAAAAGATCAAGCTATATTTTTTGGCTATATAAAATTTTTGGGTAGGTGCTTGTGACTAGAGATTTCTATATTTTTGGCCCAAATTTTTTTCAAGTTAGGGACAAGGAATATCTTTTATATGCACTAAATTTCATGACATTTGGAAATATAAATCAAAAGTTATAGCCTAATATGTTACTTTTTTTCATAATTGGATAATTTGGGCAAATAAAAAAATCACTTTTTTCAAAAAAATAAAAATTGAAATTGGTTCTCTAGAGTTATATGTACATGGAAAGCTTTGAATCATTCCATTTTGATCAATGAGTCAAAAGTTATGAGGATTTTATGTTTGTAGGTAGTTATGGATTTGCTACTCTAAAATAAACTTTGAAATTCTTTATCTTACCCAATTTTCAATATTTTTGGAAAAAAATAAAATCATAGGATGTAGATTTGTTTATTACAATATTTTAACCATTGGAATTGATGTTTTTCAATTCCATATTTCAATTCTTAATAATTTAGTATTTTGAATCATTTTCTACTACTATACCTATTTACTATTATTTTCCTATATGTTGTACAATTCCAAATAATCTGAAAATTTTCAAGCATGTAGTCAATTTGTCTAGGAAAAATAATCCAAAGAAGCACCCCACCATTTTGGTCATTTTTTCATAGAAAAGTGAGCTTGTGAAGTGCAATTGCCTTGCTTTTCACATGGCAAAAAAATGATTTTTGTAGATTTAAATGCTTATATCTTGCAATCCATGTGGTGAAAATGTCCGAAATTTTTACCACAAGTTTTTGATACTACATACTACAAGATCCTATAGTTACATAAGTCAAAAGATTTTTTCAAAATTTTGATACTTGTACAAAAAATGGCAATTTTTTAGTGTTTTCAGTGAAATCATAATCATGCAACTTCAAGGGTTAAAGAAAAAATGAAAACAAATAATACACCTATTCATCATAGAAAAGGTCATGGATCATTTTTGCGTCCCTTTCCCACTTGGGTGGCCTAATTAGAAAACACAACTGGGAAAGGGATGCATTTTGGGTATGCTCACTTCACCTTACATTTTGTCTTTCCTATGTTGTCATGTCTCGTAAACATCATTAGCAATACACCCGAGCAATTCCAGAATTTCTACAATAACTTCAGGACTCTCTTTTCTGATTAAGAGCAATCCTGAGGTTTTGGAAGAGCTTGTTTCGACACCAATAGTTCAGGATACACCTTGTCATAAGCACGAATCCGTTACAACTATTACTCCAGTCTTCTAAAACTCTAATAAACACAAATGAAACCATCTTTGAGGCGAGAATTGCAAGTTTAGGATATTGGTATCGATCTCTCATGCTGCCTCATTTTAAGTAACATAGATACCGGCACCTTAACCCTTCAATTCGGAACACACCGCACATTAATTAAATAATGATGCAAGTAGGTGAAACGTTTCAGAAACCCAAATCAAGAGAGCAACTACAAGTCCAACTCTTTCATAAAAAAATTTAATGAATATACACACTTCATACAAATCTTACAGTAAGATCTCACTTAATCCAATTTTCGACGTTCACGCTCTACTCTCCACAAAGTGAACTCCATGCATTCAACCACACGGGTACGTCACTGAAACTGATGATAACAACAACCTGTGCCTCTGCGTGCAGTGCAGGAGATAATCAGAAAATGGAGTCTGTAGATCCTTAATTAGTTAGTCTCACTTGCGATGCGGCCTCACGTAATTCTGGGTCAACACTCCAACGCCTTTCGAGCAGGCAAACGCCGCTGCAAATGACAGAAGGGCCAGCACCACCAATGCTGCTCTCCACATCACAGACTGCAGCGTTATGGCCACTCCAGCTGCTAACAATCCCAATGCCACTGCAACCTGTTCACGAGACGCAGCAACTTCGATTTATCAATAATGATCCAGAAGACAGACCAAATTTTAATAATCTCACTTCCTTTCCACCCAATCTCCAAAGCTGAGTGAAGGTATGTCTCGCATGGAAATTGCAAGAACACCAAAAGTTACAGTAAGAGGCCATCAGAGCAGGGCCGCAGAAAGTTTCTATTTCAGAATTGCATTCCACTACTAGCAGCAAAGAAGAATTGCGTTGTGGCTAATCTGGTAACAAACTAAAAGATTGCAGAGTAGGGATCGTGAGATCTAGCATCCCTAGTATGGTTGCAAAACCAACTGAAATTGTTGTAGCTATATAACATTCTTGCAGGCCCAGAGACCATGTTTAGACGAATATTTTTTGCACATCATAGATTTTTGGCTTCCAATTCACTTCCATTCTAAGTTATTGATTGATTTAACATCCTCTCTCTTTCTCTCAGTCAGACTAATGGGGTTCACATAAGCTTCTAATTTCTTCCTAGAAGAATCCTCTCCCACCTAGCTCAAGAATGCTGAGTAAATAAGAGCAAACAAAAGTAAAGGTAGTTTGATTTTAGGGTTTAATTCTCCTTCAAGTGTCTCCTAGCCATTCAATTGTTCCAACATCCTCTCCCTTCTTCTCTCTATCATACTTACAACTCCACAGAAGTCTAAACTCTTCCAAAAAGAAGGAACTCCAACTAGATCAAAAATGTTATGTACATAAAAGCAAACAAATGGTAAGTTGGTCTAATTTCTAGGCATTCACCTGTTCCACCATCCTGTCCCCTATTCTCTCCATCAGTCTTAAGACTTGATTTCTTCCTATAAAGATGGTGACTGTTCCAACAAGCTCAAGAAAGTCAATGAAACGAACGAGAAGTCAGTCAATCTAACATTGAGTCGGTCCAAATCTCCAAGAGTGGACGGACCTCACCTTTTGATATTTCTGGAAGGCAGTGAGTGTGGCGAGGCAGGACTTGCAATGCACCACATGCCGGAAGTAGCGGTTGGTCGGATCCCTGGCGAACATGGCGCCGAAGGAGCCCTGCGCAGGGTACGTAGAAGCCGTGGCCGCGGACGCACCAGCAGGAGCAGCTTCCGTCAAGGCTGGATGCGCAGGCACAGACACAGTTCTGTGGCCGAAGTAATACGGCATGCCATGGCCAACTTTGTCGTACCAGCGCCGCAACTCGGTGACCCAGGTGTCCGACGACTTCACGTTGAAGTAGAGCTCCTTGGTGGGCTGATTCTTCCTGATGAGGCACTCGTTCTGGGAAGCGAGGAAGCCCATGTCCTGCTCGAAAACCGTGTTGGCGGTGCTGTGGATGAACCACGTGGGAATAGCCTTAATGGCCTTTGGGAAGTTCGAGTTACCGAACCGCAAAATCAGCATGGACTTGCCTTGACCTGCTGGCCTGCATAATACCATTAACAAAAAAAAACATTTTGTACTTGTTAGACGTTGAAAATGCAACAAGCAAGTGATTGATTGGACAAAAGAATAAGCGGTATTGCACCACTTGCAAATAAACCATTCTTGAAATACAATAAACAAGTGAATTGCAAAAAATAATAAGCGATATCTGCACCATTCGCAAAGATTGAAACCATTGTACAGGTTAGTTGGTGAAAAGAGGGGTCTTGTTAGACAATCGTACATTCTTGGCTACGTGCACCCGGCCAAGATTTCCTTTGATAAACATAGACAGGAGATTTTGCAGAGTAGCCGTGTGGTTAGTTACGAATAGCATGAGAAAAGAAGAGAAAAATCACTCACCTGCACAGGAACACGGCGCTCGCCTGGACCTCCGTGCCGTCTGGTTTCACCATTTTCTTGTCGTTCCGGAGGCAACAAGGCGCTTCGAAGCGCGTGGTGTTTGTGAATGTGGAGGTGCTGATCTCTTTCCATATCCCTGCGAACCCTCGATCTGTCCGCTCCGTCACTTCAAACACCTGTTGAAGCCATTCCATACATGTTTTCAGTAAAATTAGACTGTTTCTGACAACATTTACAGCAACGTTAATCTCAAAATACAGGAAGAGGATACCAAAAGAAATGCTAATAAAATGGAATCGTGACCATTCCAACCAACAAAATAATTACCAAAACTAGGATGATTCAAGGGGAGGTCTCCTATGGTCTCAGGGGTCGTATGGAAGCCTCCCTTGTATGAGCACCAGAATCTGACTTGATAGCAACATTCTATCACCTCTATAATAAAATCTCACAACACACAGATTGGGAACCAAAAATACAGTTGATAATCAAGAGCACCGTAATCTGACTTGATAGCAAAATTCAATCGCCTCTACAGTAATGTCAATCTCAGAACACACAAACTGGGAACCAAAAATAAAGTTGACATTCAAGAGTACAATAATCAGACTCGTCAGCAAAATTCTATCCCCTCTACAGGAGTGACAATCTCAAAACAATCAAATTGGGAACCGCAAATAAAGTTGAGACAGCTGGGGATCAGTGATCAGCTATTTCTTCAATATTCATGTGATATTTGGGTGATACTTGGCGATATTTATATGAAACCTGGATACCTAGGTAAATTCGACAGCACCAATCTGGCTATTTTGTAAAAGAAAACTTAAATTTCCTTACAAAAGACAGCCTTCGTGTTTACTCTGTAGCAAAGTGGCGAAAATTCGAGCAAAAGCAAAACACTGCTGGGGATTTTGATTTTGTGCAAGTACCAGAGCTTGCGCATTCTCCCTTTTGGCCGATCGATCCGTGCGATCATGCGAGATGGGGATGTGCGCGGGGTCCATGAGATTTTCCAGCAGAATGGAGTAGTCGTAGGGAAGCTCATGAACGGAACTGAGATGCTGGAAGCCTTCCATCTCGTAATGCTCGTACCAGGGAATCTTGGTGGCATCGGCGCTGGCTTCGGTCCCCAACCACGCCCAGATCACGCCTTGCGACACTTTCACTGCATACGTTTTGGTGCACGCTGTCTTTGGGATCTTCGCTCCCGGCTCCAGCTGCCATTCATTCATTCATTCATTCATCCATGTCAACTTCACCCCAGAAGGACTGAGAAATTTTCATTGGTTTCATGATTTTATAAGCATTTTGAGTGGGCCATATGGAGATTAATTTTGTTCAAATCTCACTTCTTTTAGAATCAAACAATGCACAATTCTTCCCCAGTTTCAATGACATAAAATTTGACCCCATCTTCATTATATGTTTCACAATATGATTGATCATTCATTCACCGATGTCAATTTCATCCCAGGAGGACTGAGAATTTGAGATTGGGCTTCAGGATTTTAGGATAAAATTTGTCCCCATCTGAATTATTGATTTTTTCACAAAATGATCAAGCGAATTGGTCATTTGTAATCCACGAGGTCCTGTAGGGGATAACCAAATCTCCAGAAAATAAAGAGAACCTCTCAAGAGCAGATGAGGAGGAAAAAAAACAGAGACAAACCTGTGGAATTTTTGTACACTGGCCACTTCCGTTAAACTGCCACCCATGGTAAAGACACTCCAACGTACCGTCAATCACCTGCCCTTCTGACAACTTTGCAAGCCTGTGACAAACAAAGTCACTCATCAGTAATTAAATTTGAACAAATCGAGAGTTAAAGTTGATCGACACTTAAAGTGAAAGGATACTGAATACATGAAGGACCTACAGTTAAACCAACAGCAGCTCATCTAGTAATATACTTGGTGGGATTTAATAGCAAGTGATGTAATCAATATGACGCATGACTTGGCAAAATTTCTATGGTTACTGACCTCTGAATGGAGTTGTCTACAGTCACTTACAGTGGTCTACCATCTCCCATTTTGAAATTGCATAACAAACTAAAAGGCAGCAGTAGAAAATCTGATCTCACCATACTCAGCTCATGTACCCTAAAATCTCTCGATTAGGGTAGACGATACCAAAACGAATAGGGAACTCATCCTGTTACTGACAGCAACTCATCTCTTCGACCAATACACTTGTTTGGCCTTCAATTAGCAAGTTGGGTGTAAGGCATGACTTAGCTAGACCTTTACAATCACTTATCTTTATACAGCAATTTGGTCGTCTACTGTCCCTTTAACACACTATTCTGTGCAATTACCATGGTATCCAAATTACACAGCGGGTTGTAAATCTCCAATTACTGAAGAAATCTTCGCAATGATGAGACTCTAAAATAGTGGTCCTTAGAAATATCACTGCCCACAGTCGTTGCACAGAAATAAGCAGTGGTCTAAAACCTCCAACTTTGAATGATCGCATAAGAAACCATCCGTTGAATTCTACTATCCAATTGCGTCTCGGACTGAATGGACGACGTTCTTTTCAATTCTGTTTCCAGAGACGAGATCCTCAAACTGGAAGCACACAATGTCATACAGAAATTCAAAACGGTACAAGAAATTTCGAATTATTCCAAACCAAGAAACCAGAGAACGACTAGTATCCCGTGGAGGGGGAAGGAGCGAGGTGTTGGACCTGTGCGGGCATCGATCTTGGAAGCAATGAAGCTCGCCCTCCCCGTCGTAGAACAGCACCAGCGACTCATCGAACACCGTGAGCCCCAGCGGCGCCGACTTGGGCATCTCCGCCTCCAAGTACATGGGGTACCACTGCTGCTTCCAGTCGTACTCCACGCGCTCCTCCTCCTGCACGGGACTCGACACTCCGGGATCCGCCACCACGGGGAGACCGCGCGGCTTCACTTCCCGGCTCCAGGATCGGAAACCACTCTGAACGCTGCTACGCGCGGGCCTCGAAGGCCGCTGTGGCGAAGCTCCATTCAGCCAGGGGCTTCGTAATCGACCGCCACCCAAGCTCCGCGAGGCAGCTGGGAGTCTCCGTCTAAAACCGAAGGCGCAGCTGAGGGGAAGCTCCAGCTGCAACGCGGCCGCCGCGGTGCACGACATTGCAAATCAGCCCAGCGCCGCTCAACTCCGATCTCTGTCTCACTCTCAACCAGAATCGAAACCCAAAAACGCAACCCAGAAGCGGAACCTCAATTCAAAACCCGCAACCGGAACCCAAATTCAAGACCCGATTTCCAAACCCAAAATCGAATCTAAATTCGGAACTCAAAATCGACACCCCAACTCGGAATCTCTAATCAGGGTGTGTGCCTGAGGCGGAACTCAAAATCGGGGTAGTCCAAGTGGAAGACGTAATTTTGACGTGATTGTTTGATTCCCAGGTTCGCTGAGGGTCCCAATGCTTTCATGCAAACGAGACTCTGGGGCTCATCGTGAACAGGGCCACCATTCTACCCCGAGGTTGGATTTGCGAGTTCAAATTGAATGCAAATGTAAGTTCGAGAGTTTGTAGTTCTGGGGGAGCGTGAGGGGGGTATGGCGTGCGCAAGAGGCGTGGCGTGTGCTTGCGGGTCAAAAGAGCTTGTTGCATTGTGTGGGGGCCAAACTGGCCTGGGGCTGCGCTTGACGATGCAGGCCGATGCGGAGCAGAAGGAAAGGACCGCTGCGTGGCTGCTTGGTAGGGGGGGGACTTGCCGTCGTCGCTGCGTTGGATTGGGCCGCTGTCAGTCGCTGCCTGCCTCGAGGACACGTTAAGCTTAACTGTAAAGGAACGGGGTTGAAAAAACCCGTGTTGCAGAAGCCACCTGGTGGCTTTATGGTCTTTTAGGGGTTAATTATAAACGGTAGATTTGACACTCAATATGAGGAGGAAAGGAAAAAGGGGAGTTTGACTTACATAGCACTCTTTTTTTATTATCGACTATGTTGTGGCCAATATTCATTGTATATTTTTGCTACAATACTTGTTGGATTCTTATGAAATTTTTAATGGAGGTGTGTTTCAAAATCATGTGCTCATATATCTTTCTAATTATAAAATTATGTTCACAAGCTCATTGAGAGTATGTGCAAAAAAATTTTGACCAATTGGACCTATCTATTATGATTGACCAAATTGCCCCTACTTCAAAAGTCATATCTTTTTGAAGCATAACTCAAATACTTAAGTTGATTTGAAATGTTTAACTCCTAAGTCTTATAATTTTCATGTTGGTGTAATTTTTTTTAAATATTCAAACTAAAGATAGTAATATGATTTTTAAATAAATCATTATTAGTCCCAAAAAATATCTTTATCCATTGACAATCAATTTTGTGAGCAAAATAATCTTATAGTCTTTAAGGTCTAAGTTTCAAAAAAGTTCTCCGCACATTCTTCTAGGATTCTAGTCTGATTTTGTACAATTGATTAATGAACCAATTTTACTTTATTTTATTTTTTGACTATTTCTACATCAAATGCGCATTGTCTTTTAAGAATTGAATTACACATAGAGGTAGCATCCTTTTACTTTTTCTTATCCAAAGAGGGGGGATTTATCTTTGTATACATTACATATTAAATTTCTTTAAACACACAAGTTTATTTATAAAACCTATTTTTTTCATCACCTTTGGTGTGGAATGCACTTGTTAACTTAGAAACGCTATAAAGGACAAAATATCCGATGAATGATTTTAAGGTTATTGTAGAAATAAAAAATGCAATTATTCATGTAATACTAGCAAATTTCCATGCACAAAAAGTTGACTAAATTTTGTAGAAAAATAAAATAAATTCTAGAATTCTATTAAGGAGTGACCAGTTTTTGCATTAAAATAATATGGATTGTTGGTTGCCCAATTTTGGATGAAGTATAAGGAAAAAGAAAGAAGATAAGGTTCCAATTTCTTAAAAAGCATTTGTAATGTTGGACTTGAATTTTTTGGTTGCTTTTAAGTTTGACAACAAGGATAAGCAACATTAGTAATAATATTAGCCAAATTATTCGATTTAAAAAGGCTATAACATTGTACTTTTAATAAATATTACTACTAATTATGTTTGTAGAGATCTTATCTTTGAATAGTATTAATGTTTGTAATTTTGGTATAAAATCTTCATCAATAGTAAAATGTATAGCATTTTAAAATCAATTATTTAGTATTGTAACTCTAAATTTCATTATAAGTGCACTCTTGTAATCTAATGCTTACTTCTCGTGTAGAAGTGAAGACGTCATGGAAGACAATTCCGACTCTAAAAAAAACTCGAAATTCTTTTCGAATTCCAACACAACATAGGAAGTACGTGAATTTCTGTGATAGCCAATGAAAACATTGTGAGACTTGAGAACTCAAACGGATGAATGACGGATGAATGAAAAGTCGATTCTAGAATTCCGCAGGTTCGGAAATCCCAACCCTAGCCTCTGAAGTCTGAAACCCTAACCCGGTTTGCAGCATATATAAAACTGAGTGGATACTGAAGCTCTGTAGTCATCGACGCTTCGAGTTTTGACTGTGTGTGCGGCCGATTCTTATTTTGTAGTTGGTTCTCAGTAGCTGTTCATTCATGTGTGTGCTTGTGAAGTGAGATGACGAGAAAGTATTGAATTGGCTGACCTCCTGATGGATTCATCTTACAAAATGTCTTCAAAGTTTTCTGATCACTCGGAAGCGCTCCGTCATTCGTGTGCTGGATGTCAGATTCTTATCCGCCATACAACCGGTCTTTGTAGTCTCCGTTTCGTTGAAGTGTTTGACGGTTTCTTATGATTCTGATTGGCCTTAGGGTTTGATTTTTGGTCGTCGAAATGCTTTCAACGGTCGAGCACTGACCAAAGACTCACGGACAGTGTTCAACATTTCTTTTGTAAGCTAGAGCAATCCGTTCTGCTGCGCTATCGCTTTTTGGTCTCGATTCCTGAGAGACTGTGGATGCGCCGCCGTACATTTTGCGTGTCTGGTAGTATATGGCAGTTCTTGTTCCCCGAGATATTCTTCTTATACTTGAATTCATGAATTGGAAGTTGTCTTATTTGGAAGGTGTTTGGAACTCTCGCCCTCGTTTATATGTACTCGGTTGCATGTGGTGTCCGCCTGGCTTGTCCATGTGGTATGTTATGCAGCCGGATGTAGGGTGGGAGGAAAGCAAAACTTGATCTATCGTTTCAGTGCTTCTGGCTGACAAGGCCTATGGGTAACTGATTGTTGCTCAAGGACAAATGCGGAGATTGAAATTTACAGAAGCATATGTAGATGTGTGATTACTACTTGAATACAACTCGGTTGGATGCCTCCTCAACCGAGACATCACCCGAACTCGGTATTTATTCCAACTGGAAAGCACGAAGAAATTTCGTAGAACAGATTAAACACGAACTGTGAACTAAGATGTATGAACAGACTCTGTTACTTTAGAATCCTTAATGGATACTATCCCACCACACCAAAAAAAAAAAGTCTCATCATATAAAATGGCTGACGGACGAAGAAGCTGTAAGTTACCCTGATTTCCTTACCCCTAAGGATTAAGCTGGGTATGTATGTGACTAGAGATTTTCACATTCTAGGCCCAATTTGTAATAGAAGGTGTGGATGAGGAATATCTTTCATGTGCACTAAGTTTAAGGACATTTGGAAATATGAATCAAAAGTTTTGGCTTCATAGGTAGTTTGCTTTTCAAATTGGGTTGTTCGGTGAACTCTGAAAAAGTCATTTTCTTCAAAAATCTAAATTTGAAATTGATTTTTTGGATTTTTACATACATAGAAAACTTTGAATCATTCCATTTTGATTAATGAGCCAAAAGTTATGAGGTGTAATACTCTGCAAGCATTTATGGATTTTTTATTCCAAAATAAACTTTGAAGTCATTTATTGAATTCAGTTTTCAACTTTTTTTGAAAAAAAATAAAAATATTAGATGAAGATTATTTATTAAAACATTACCACTATTGGGATTGGCATTTTTCAATTCCATAAATAAATTGCTAACAATTTAATATTTTGAATTTCATTACATCTTTCTACTTATCATTTTTTTCCCTATATGTACAATTTCAAATGATCTAAAAATTTTCAATCATGTATCTAACATGCCTTGAAAAATGAATCCAAAAAGCACCACTATTTTGAACATTTTTTCATACAAATGTGACTTTGTGAAGTGCAATTGCCTGATTTTTTGCAAGGACAAAAAAATGATTTTTGTCATTTCAAAAGCTAATATCTTACAATTTACAAGGTGAAAATTTCTGAAATTTTTATCACATCTTTTCAAATCAATTTACTACAAGATCCTATGATTATATGTATCCAAAAATGTTGTTTTTTTCCCAAATTTGAAACTTGTACAAGAAATGGCTGTTTTGAAGCATTTTTGGCAAAAAAATAATCAAGGAATTTCAAGGGTTAATTTGGCTATTAATTTAAAGTAGAGGAACTTAGGTTGCATTTGGTTCTCCTACCTTGAGACAATCATTCATTACAATGAGAGAATGATTCAATGTGAGAACCTTCACAAATATAACATTGCATCGTTAGATTGCTAAATTATCAATAAATAAAGTAAGAGGTATAAACAGCTCACTTAAGCCTACCTAACTCATCAATGACTATAATAGATATTTCAAGAAGCACGTCACACATTCTTAGATAGGAGACACATTTAGAACCTGCTCTATTTAAGGACCTTCTACCTTAGTCAATGACTTGAATACTACCACTTTTTATGAACTGCACAATGATCAAGATGAAATGGTGAAAAGGTTCTACAATAAATAGTGAAATTAGGTTGTTTTGCCCCAAGAAAGTTCTTTTACACGTGTTTCCATTTGTACACATACAAGTTTATGAGTCCCAATAACAACAATACCTATTTCAATAGTTTCAAATGTTGAGAAATTAGCAAGGGGCAACCTAATTTCACTTTCTGGCGTAGAAGTTTCCACTTTGGATGAGCAGGAATGTTCAAGCGGTAATTAAGTTGACGAAGTGGCAAAAAGAGTGCTTGTCCTCTTAATGGGATGAATTGATGTTTTACAAACTGATAATGAGTACCACTGGTTGACAAAGGATGACTGGGGAACCTAAACTAAATATCACTCAAGGTTGTATCCCTACAATCACTGTCTCTTGTATGAGAGTCTATCCGCCTGCATTACAGTATACCACATAAGTAGACTGTTGTGACGACCCAAACCATACAACAGAGTGACACGAATTCAAATTCAATCCGTAAACTTGTCTAGTGGCAGAAGAGCAGCATTAATGCAAGAGAAATTGCCTTGAGCACTCACCTTAATTAGCATATAAGTTGGAAGCCAAGCTGGTGAAGTCGGAATTCCTGCCCAAGTAATCTGCAGCCAGATTTGACACGGTTTCTAAATAGCAATTCACACGTAGCTACACTAAACCAATTGTATATTGTAAAGAGACCAGGTAGATGGAAATGTAGACTGGCTGAAGGAGCGGCCATACCAGAGCATACTCGCCATGATCAAAGAACCTGGTTTGCAGTACCTGTGAAAATCGTTTCGCAACAATAAGAAATTCTCTTCAAATTAAATAGTCACTTAAGGGTGGAGTTGCAAGTGAGACTAGATCATGACAGGGAGGTCAGACAAGTACCATTTTTTTCAATAAAATTCGAATGATTCAGAAATGTACTGACAACATATGGAAAGTCTTTTCCATGTTTCGTAGGACATCTCCTGATGGTCACAGTGATTACAAGAAGACCATTCCATGAACCGTGAAGAGAATTTCATTTATGATGAAGTCTAAATGTTCCCCAAACAGTGTAAACCCTATAATGTACAAGTCCCATTCTAGACATCAACGACAGGAGATAAAGAGGACGGTTACCTCGCCACGGTCCTCGTATATGTAATCTAGACCCGTGAAGTAAGTTGGATGTCCTACTGAAAGATACTGCATTGCAACATTACCCACGTTCAATAAACAAGTGCATGAACCAAAACGCCTCTTTGCACATGACCCTTTTTCCTTGCAGCAACAAAATCCAACACAAAAAAGCTTGCTTATAGAGGTGGGCAAGATCGAATACATGTCAACGAATAATAATTTACTTTAGAATGGATCTCAAGGTACCTCGACACTGTTTAGATACTTCTCCTTGTCAACTCTGACAATTTGTCCCTTGCTTACTGCAACAAAGGAGAATCACATGATCATGAAAGAAGGAAACATCTTGAAAAACGCAAATCACACAAAACCATCGACACAACTGAGACTTGAACTGAGGTGCGTCGTCAAGCGGAACCAAATTTCATAAAGTGAAAGATGGGACTCGTACAGGTTGGCTTCGGAGGAGCTGGAGGAGCTGCTGGAGTGATGTTAGCTTCAGGAGTTGGAGGCGGTACAGATTCCGGTTGATCTGCAGCAGCGGACACTTGGAACACTCGTCTCTGCAACAATTCAATGGACAGCAGGGAATAACATCAACCATTGTAGCCTGAATTACCTGTAAAACTGCAGTCTGATTTTTCATTTGAAAATGAGACCCAAAGATTAAGTCCTGCCTGGAAAACCCATTCCATATTTTTTGAACTAACTTGTTTGATTCTCGGAGGTAAACATCACCATGGTTTTAGTCAATTTTCCATAAAGTGGCCAATCTCTCTATCCAGACGGCTAATTTTTCCTACAAATTTCGTAAGATGACTTGAAATTCAAATTCAGTAATGTTCAACAACTGGAATCCTCGAAGGACCGCCGGTTCTTTAGCGCTACCCTAAAATTTAGACAATAGGCGCACACTGAGTGTAAAAATGCGCACCACCTCAACATTTGTTGAAGTGGTGGCTTTACAGAATCTACCAATAAAGCTCTGAACCTTGACAACTATTGCATACAGTATTCAAACGACTCATTCATTGCTGCATTGGAATCCTCTATCATTTGACAACAAGAACTTATAATAACTTGACTAGTAGGAACTAGCCTCAGTAGGGATTTGTGCCCTACCTTACTTAATTCTACGGTAATCATCACCAGTCGCTTATGCTTTCAATCCAAGAACAATATCTCTATCCCCAAGTCCAATTCTTATCCAAATGATCATGATAGGTGACTTGACCTCACATTCAGTACTGTTCAACAACCTGAATCCTAGAAAGACCTCCAATTCTTCCCACGCCATACTTCAATCCAAACGAAACCCTAGCTTCCGTTTGATTGCGCCAACTCATTCTGCTCTGTTCGTAACCAAGTAATCAATGCACTAAAATCGACGAAACAGAAGCCACAAACCCAAGGAAATTCTTATACAGCGAGAAAGTGAAAGGCGAAATGGAAAAATCCCAGCTGAGGGAACCTTTCGAACCACTGAAGCAAGAATTCCATCCGCGATTCCTTAAACTTGTCACCCCCCACAAGAAATTCGAATTCGAGTGTTGTGAAATTCTTACATGGAGGATTGGGAGAGTGGAGTGAAGGCATCTGGAGGACGCGAGTGAAGGCTTAGGTCTGGTGAAGAACAACGTCGCCGGGTTCGCCATCGCCATTGCCATGTTTGCAACTGCAAGGGTCGGGACGGGGAAATGTGGACACAACGTACAAGAGGGGAGTGAAGGAAACATGATATCATTCGCAGGAACAGTTTTAACAACCTTTAGGCGTTCTATCTAAAGATAGTAAGATTACTTCTGAAAATTTATACTCCCTTTGTCTTGAAACAAGTACCTAAAGTATAAGGTGTTTCTTTTCATGTAAGACATGTGTAGATTTTTCCTTGTCATTGCACCAGCAATGTAAAAGAGGTGTACATTTCAGGAGGTGGATACTTTTAGTGACCATTGTGTTTCAATTTCAAAAATTCATAATTAATTCACAAAGCTTCAAAAAATCTGAAACGACTTAGATTAGATGCCAATTTCATTTTCTTTCAAGGTAAAATTGTAGAAGTTTAACCTCCTCACATTAATTTTTAGCTCTTAAATGCATGAACCTCCCACCTTACACTACAACTGGCTTTGTCCGTGTAGCCCTAGCTTACTTTTCAGTTAAGGTAGCTTCTCAAACTTCCTAAGGGCAACTTTTGCAAAGCTTCCACTACACTTAGATCTAAAACCAATGAGTATACTTTTTTGGTGTCCATATCATGGGCAATCTTTTACGTACAAAAATCAACCAAACTTTATAGACGAGACAAAAGATTTTTCAAAGTACTATATGGAATTCTAATTTGCAAGAGGATTATGAGAATTCTTGGCTAGCAAAACTTTAGAAAGAGATCTACAAAAAATAAGGAGTGACAACTTGTTGAATTCCAAAAATAGAATTTTAATAGTGAATTTGGACTCTTGATTGCTTTTAGTTTTCAAGCAATAAGACAAAGTTAGGCCTAAAGTGTAGTTTTTCCCTACTTACATAGAAGTAAAAGTATTAAAAAACTTGGCGCAAGTAAATTTGATTATAAAAGTTTTGAAAATAAATTTGATAGACTAAGCATAGAAGTCTACTCTAAGTGCTTGATGACTATTATTTAGCCTTGTATGACCTTTCAAATAGATCAAAAAATTATTATTGTTTGTATCACATTTGAAGCAAGTACTAGACAATTGCCTAGTATACTTCAATTGATCTTTTTAATTGTATAATACTTTGTCATTGTTGCTACTTTATTGTCATTGAACAATTATTTGCAACAAAAAGAATAATAAATAATCAAAATTCCTTCAACTTATCTATATTGTTCATTTATGTCAAACAATATTTATTCTTTTCATCAATGTATTATATATATGATTTTTTTAAAACCATCTATGATATATACTAATTTGATAAAGTTTATTTTTGACAACATGCACCATCCATCTAGTAATTAGAGATAAAAAAATCATTTATTTTCTTAAAACAATCTAAAGCCCTTTAATGTGAATTTTTCTATTACCACTTCCTAATCCAAAATCCACTATTTCATTTTGTTGTGCCTTGTGAGAGAATCAAAGGAGGCCTTGAAATATTTCATCACCAATGTCAAAAATTTAGGTCACTTGGTTATTCTATTTGTGCAACTTACTATATTAAACCCTTAAGGACTTGATCCATTATGAAATGGGAAAATTTTGTATCTAAGCTAATTTTAGCCTTTTCAATTGTGTTCAAATAATAATCTGATAATTTTACTACTTGAAACTCTAAAATCTATATTACTTTGAAAAATTGCAATTTGTTTTGTGAAAATTTCTAATTATTATCATTTTTGTTGCAAAAATTGAACATAAATTAGTATAAATAGCAAAAAAATTCAAATTATTTGAAATTTTCTCAAGAGGTAAAAGTAGCAATGGAAATTAGCATGAAAAATTTTCAATTGGTTATTTTATATTTTACATCCAAAATAGCCACATCAAACACCTTGAAGTCAAATTCAACTATCAAATTAAATTATCCTTTTATTTAATTGATGTTTAAAATTTTGATATTTTTTGCTAGTAGAAAAAAAAAATCTCTTAACTTTGTGTTTTTTTCAATAATTTTGAAGGAAAAATAAAATTATTATGATTTTTCAAAGCTAAAAGTGGAAATAAAATTATATCAATTATAATATATATTAGAATAATCTTTGATTTTTACTATAAATGAAGGGTGAAATGAAAAATATAATTTTATAATTTAAATTCAAAATACATCTACAAAGAAGAAAATATGAATGAAAATCACACCATATTGTGTTATTTGTATTTTAACACATGGAGTTTTCAACTGCAATAATTCTTTCAATTTTTGAATTTTCTCAAAACTTTAAAATGAAATAGAAACAAAACTCGTCAAGCTTCATTTTCTTAGTTGAAATCAAATTCCAAAATAGTTATTCTAAAAATTGTAATCAAGGTTGACCAAGGTGCATCCACTTTGGGGATATCTGCACCTTTAAGGGTTAACTTCTACCTAATCACAAATCTACTTTCGTGCAAAAAAATTAAATCCCTTTTATCTATTTCACCCATCTAAAATTATTCAAAATGCTTGATTGAGTTTTCTATCTTTTAAGTGTTATAGACTTCCAAAATTTCCTTTATTCAAACATTCTAAAATTCAAAATGGGTAAATATGTTTTTCTTCAAACTCAACTTTCTTAGTTCAAAATATAATCCTTTTAAATTAATCTTCTTAATTATTCAATAAGAAAAGAAAAAAATTGAAATTAGGATTTTGAATTTCAAATTCATTGCAAAATCTATATATAAATCATTAATATTCAATCTAAAAAGGATTTATTATTTATTTATTATTATAAAATATTATTCAAAGCAATAATGGTTTCTGAAGTATGGCATAACAAAAAATAGCTCAAATTTGTGGACTATAAGACAAAGAATTAAATACCAATTTGTATAAATGATTTTGTTGCTACAAAGACAATACAAGGGAAATTTAATAATTTTATCCTACATCAATAAAGATAATTCATACTAATTCTAAACTTGTGTACATTCACTATAAGAAAATGAGGGGTTTTGCGACTACAATTTGCAATTGGCTTTGTAGTTGCGAGAGGTGTTTGCAATTGGGTGATAATTTGGAGATTGCAGTTGCATCAGACAAGTCACACTAGTTGCAAAATAGTTGCAAGTTTTATCTCATTCGATATTCTATGTGGAAGTTCATTGATGAACTCTTTTGATGTGGTTGCTGATGTGGAACTTGCTTAAGTGCAATTTATTTGCAACTCAAGTGCAACTTGTCTACAATTGATTTGCAACTTGTTTGCAACTCATTTACAACTTGTCTATGATTTGTAGATCTTGAAGTTTTAATCTCAGTGATTTGTTGATGTCAAAATCTCAGATCTAGCTTCCTTTTTAGATTATCAAATCCAAATATTGATATTAAATAGATTTCACCAATTTACAAATCTTCACAATTCCTAAAATTTCTTAAACTTTAAAAACTTCGTGATTTCTACAAGTTGTAGAAATCTACAAATTATAGAAGTCCACAAAATGTAGAAATATTAGAATTCCATAATTAGAATTCATTTTATAAGAATGCTATAACTTACGATTCTTATATGTCCAACCTAATGGTATTCTTGACAATTGATGTGGGTCAATTGTAATTGTTTTCTAGTTTAACTATAGTTTAGTCTAGTTGCTTTTGAGTTGAATTCTAGTTGAATTGCAATTGAATTTAGATTTTGTGCAACTATAGTTTGACTAACCTTGCATTAATTGAATTAACTTGTAGAGTGACTTAGATAAGGATATTGAATGAATCAAAAATACTATTTATGAAAAATGAGCTCTACCAATGCAACTTAATGTTATAGAATTTTATTCTTTGATAGTTTTTTAGCTTCATTCATCCTTAGTTGCATTTTATTGCACATCTTTATGTTTATTGAAATCTTAAATATCCTAAGATCTTTAAGAGGTTAAAGTTCATTCAAGGCTTGTCCTCTAAAAGTGAATACAATTTGGAAACCACTCAAAACTTGTCAAAATAATCTTAATGAAGAGGCTTGTGCTTAAAACAAGGTTATTAGTTTCAAAAGTTTGCAAGGCTGAATTTTGAAGCAAAGAATATAATTGCAAACTCTAGTGACTCCTTCTAATTTCCAACTATAATCATTACAAGTTTTAGAGATATTTTATTTTTTAGAATAGACTTTCTATTACACCATTAATGACTGTGAACTATATCATTAATGCATTGTTCTTGAAGTGTATCCTACACAAATTTAACACACAAGGTATTTCCATCCAAGGCTGGAACAAATTTCCAATCAAAGTTTGGAATAAATTTTGTTGTTCTTTTTAAGGGTTGAACTAATAAATTCATGACACATGTCCCAAAGTAATGAGCAAGAAAGTAGGAAGTAATGAGCAGGAAAATAGCTCTTGAATGATTGGAATTGGAAGAGTAGACATTTGCTATGGGTTTGAAGCACTTTTTGCCTTTCAATATTCATAATAATTTCAATTCAAGCAATAAAATAACCAAATTTTTTGCAATACCCATCATGTCTATTGTTGCACCTTTGAAAATGTTTGTTTTGCCTTGTACTACTCCTAATCATGTCTAGAGTTGCTTATTCTATCAATTATGGGTGCCTCTTTCTAAGAGTGATGTTCTCCAATGCATTGATGATGCACATTTCAATTTGGAGATTCTTTCAAAGCATTTAAATTGTAAACCAAAATTTGCAATCCCCCAAAAGATAATTAATTCAACAACAATCTAATAAATATATATCAAAGTGGCTAAGATTTAATTGTCTTTAAAAAGAACCCAATAGCTACGCTACAAGAGACTCTATCCTTGTAGTACTAGAAACTGGAACAAGGAAACTGAAATGGTGGTGAAGGAATAGTGTCTCCCTTTTTGTTTATCTATTCTTTAAAGTGCCTTTAATTTTGAGAAAGGTAGCTAATCAAATTTTGTCACAGTAAAGCAAAGCCTCCTCCCCCTTCAGTGTGGAGCCAATAAATAAACTATTGAAGAAACGTTTCAAGAGGTCTTGCCTTCTTCAAAAGTAAGATCAACTTTTAAGACACATCATGGACACCCCTCTTTGCACTAAATACAAATTGAACTCAGTGATTCTAACTCTCACTGAAATCCAGAGGTCTCAGTTGTAACAAAATACTGCCAAGTTTCAAGGCAACTGCGTCACTCTCTCATTAGCTAGTCAGAAGAGGGTTAACGTAGAACCTAGCTACAACTTTTAATGTCTTTGTGAGTCCTTCGTGAATCCTGTCATCAATGAAAAGTACATTAATATTGTCGATTGATGCAGAGACAAACTGACATAATTATGTATGTCCCAAAGCGGCCCACCTCCCTCATGGTTTGCAACTTATGTAGTGCAACGAGTGAAGATGGCTCACTCAGATCATCGAGGATGCAAAGCAGAGAAGCTGTCGTATGGCACAGAGCTCGGGCGGCCACTATCAAATGGGCAGCTTCTCGAATCTCCAGTTCCTGGGTTCTCAGACTGCATCATCACTCCAGTATTTGGTTTGGCCAAAGCACTTGCCACAGATACGGGTTTGGACTCTTCAGGAACAGATTTAAGTTCTTCAGACAGAGACTTGTCTTTGAAGGACTCGCTTGACATTCTGGGTTGTTGCTGCTCAGATTGCACTTTCTTAAACGACCTGCTCACTGCGAAGGGCTCCAAAATATTCAAAACTTCCTGCGAATAGTTCAAGAGCAGAGTTCAATACTCGAAACTGTCTTGCATGTGAACAGCTGACTGCTTGAAAAAGATTGCAATCGGGGGTTAGGAATTGGATAACCGATGGAGAGCTCTGATGCCCAAGGGGGTACTCCTCTTCATGACAATATGAGGACCATCAAATCTTGAAGATTTACGGCTCTGTAAGAGCTTGGAGAGGATAGAGTCATGAGTCTACCAAGTTCTTGAGGAAGACAGGTACTGGAAAGGAAGGTAGAGATTATGAGTTCGAACTGGGAAAATCAGAGACAGCCATCTATGCAAAACAATCCAGTTTAGGGTCAAATGGTTTAGGGTCCTACCTTCATGGTAGGTCTGTCCATTCTGTCACTCCTGGAACACATGAGTCCCACCTCTGTCAAAGCGTTGAAAAGACGATCGTCGTAATTTACACCCAAACTCTTGTCAATAATTTCTTGCAAGCCTCCTTTCTTGAACCGGGGTCTCACCCAGTCGTGGAGGTTGACAGCGTCTACTCTATCGATGTCAAAGACACGTTGCCCTGTGGTGAGCTCCAGCAACACAATTCCAAAAGCGTACACATCGCTTGCAACAGTCAGCTGATTCGTTCGAAAGTAATCAGGGTCCATGTACCTGCGTGTCATGAAAACAGAGCCACCTTGATTACGCTAGTTACATTTAATGACATGAAAGGAAGAGAATTCTAGAGAGACACTCGCACACAGAGAGATGGCTCGACACATGTCCAATGCCCCACTTAATAATACCGCGACTGTCGATAGGATTGGATTGGAGCTCAACTCTTTCCACTCACATGATTGGATTGTTTTTCACTGTGATTTGTGCATGTAGGACAGTTTGAGTAGTGCAGGATAGGGCTGTACTTACCCCATGGTTCCGAGAGGTCTTGTTGAGACGTGAGTGTTAAGTTCAGGTGAGATTTTGGAAATGCCGAAGTCTGCGAGCTTGGCCACATTGTACTGATCAAGTAGCACGTTAGATGGTTTGACATCCCGGTGGATCACTGGAGGATTCTGCAAGCCACATTTGGATAGTAAATCAGTCATTGTGGGAAGGAGTAATGGTTCCGAGACGAAAGACCTTTTCAAACTGGTGTGTTCCAGAGTAGTTCTCACCGCAAATGAGTGAAGGTAATCCAAGCCTCGTGCTATGCCAACTGCAACTTCACGCCGCTGTGCTGCATTCAGTGTCGTGTCTCTCCCTGAAGATGAATCCGTACAATTTCAGCACAAGAACAACATGATAGACCGTAAACCCTAAACCCTAAAAGTCCTCTGGAAATGGCTAATTATGCCATTTGGGGGATTCAGATTGGATCAACAAATTTCCACAAAACCTTGCAATATATTTGCATTCTCCTTCACAAATTTCCCATAATCTTGAAGCTGAACCCAAAAGTTCGTTCAAAATCTGGTGATATTTCGCCCAAGAAGGATTGTATTGTGACCTGCAAGCCATGTGTATCCTCTCTCTCTCTCTAACTAAAATGCAGGGGGGGTTCGAAATTACTAACCGAAGAGGTTGTCGTGAAGGTCGCCATTCTCCATGAACTCGTACACCAGGACCTGCAATCCATCGTCGTCACAAAAGCCTTCCAGGGCACAAAGGTGGCGGTGATGAAGGCGACTGAGGAGCGTCAGTTCGTTGCGGAACTCCAGTTGGCCTTGCGCACTTTCATTGGAGGCGCATTTGATGGCCACGGCCTTGCCCGTGTCCAAAATGCCTTTGTACACTTTCCCAAACCCCCCTTCTCCGATGTAAAATTGGTCGCTGAAATTGTCAGTGGCTCTCTCCAGTTGCGGTAAGGTGAATCGGTGCAGCTCTTCCGGAACAATCCAAGGGTCATTGATACCTGGTCACACGAAAAACACACGTTCTTTCAGGCAGTGCAAACGAAAACAGTCACAGAGTTACAAAATAAGAACTATCTCCTAAATCCTAAACCCTCAGTCCGAAACTCTAAACCTTAAAAGGCACATACCTCCATACTTCCTTCCAAATTCGGTTCCTCTTTTTGAAGATTAAGAAGGTCACTCTCAACCATTTCTAATGGTACGAGACAAATGGGATTTCAAATGAATTCAAACATGTATTCACAACTTGATACGTGGAAAATGACTAATCAGCTGTGTCTAGAACACAACAGATTTTCAAGGATATAGGGAGAATTTGTCATCAAGGAGTGTATTGAGGCACACACCTTCGTACATCCTTCCAAATTGTGGATATTTGGTCACGGTTTTCTTTCTGAAGATCAGGAAGATCACGTATGCAGCAAGGATGGTCACAGCCATCCCTCCCACAACCCCACCTACAATGGCTCCAATAGGAAGCTTCGACTGCGAACCAGATCCCAGACCTTCTGCAATCGAATGGTACCACAACAATATATCAGCTGAGATTGAAACATTTCAGCACTATTTTCCATGATCATATTCTGAAAGTATAATGAAATGAAGTAGAATTTGACATTCTTCATGGAATTTTCCTTATAAAGTCATGGCCAAACATCCCATATCACAGCGTACCATATCCGCAGATGCATTTCGCAGTGTCTGTGATAAACTGCGAAGGCGGACAGGGTGCACATTGGCCTGCAGAGTGCCAACTCATGTCAGACCAAAATTGAAGAGGCTTCCGTCTAACTAGGATATTCAGATGTGACGAATCAGTAGAAATCACTTCACCTAAATTCGTTAGTTTTGCCTCAAAAAATGACGGACAATTGTAGGTCCGGCTACAGTTTGTGGGGGTGTTTTCAGTTGCATTTGGAGGTGAACTGATGGTTGCACTTCCATCTGTTTCATTGCTGAAACAATTACTGTAATAAGATCTGCAGTAAAGCCACATGTCTCAATCAGTTAGTATGAAAGTCATATTGAAAGTCTTCAATGTCAACAATTCAGCATGTCTCAAGACTTTCAATATGTCCAGTTCTGAGGTGAACTCATCCCTCTCTAATTGCACGGTCTTGTGGACCAATGTGCTTCTGTCACACACTTGATCACAATGTGGGAGAAGCTCAATGAGATTTGCATGCATGGTAATAGAAACTCAGGGTATTCAAAGGGTGTGCAATTAAACAAATGTGCTGTTCTAGAGGTTGAGTGTAATCAACAAGAAATTTCAAAATGGACCACCTCACTGGAGCACTCTGGAAACAAAATCTGGGAATTTTCACATACTGCTGATTACGTACAGTGATGCATTGGGCACGGGTAAAATCGTGTAATACTGATTCGGATATTCTCCCTCGAGGAAATTGCAACTAAAGTCCCTGACAGAGCATTCAAGCGAACGTCAACAATGGTTACCATGAAATTAAAAACGTGAGATCTCACGTGCAATATTTATAAAACGTGCAATCAAATAACCTCATCCCAAATGATATGATCAAAATTGAAAGCTAGCAATTCTTGTTACATCGACGCTTCTTCATTCTGTGTTCCCTTCCAGCTAGAGTCCACACCCTGATATGTTGTTACATTCAGGGAAAACTATGTTAAAGAATTTGAGGTAGTTACCAGTCTGTGAAATTGGCAATTCCGTTGTGCATCAGCCTGGAAAAGTTTGGCAGCGACCCAATAAACTGACTTCGCATAAAGTGCCTGATGGAATCACAATCATAACAATTTTAGAGAAAAATTAACGCGAAATTGAAGCCAAAATACATGCCAATCAAGTTCCGGATTCTGTCATTTACATGCCAGTCAGACCTCTTTAATATTTACGTGCATTTCTGGCATCTAAGCTATGACATTATAGAGGTCTTTGTGGATCGTACAAAAGATTTCATCTTCGGTTTCAGTGCAAAAGGTGCAATTGAGGAGTAAGTACGTACGCAATTCGTAGTTCTGGAAGTTCAAAAAGCCAGTCTGGAATAGGTCCCGTAGTGAAAAGATGGCCCATTCCACTACCAACACAATGTATAGTCAGTTGTAAGCATACCATGGAAGTAATCAAGAACTCGGGCTACATCCTCAAGCTAGCTAATCCTTTGATGGTGGTATGGACTTATAACCTTTGACAGCCGGGACAATTGAGAATGGTGTACAACATAATCTTAATGTATTCTTGAAATGAAAACATCCAATAGTACTTTTTAGCACACTAGAGGTCTCACATTGAACACAACATTATGGACTTAAATAATACTCGTCGAGAGCCTTGAGAACTTTAGACATCATTACATACGCAAAGTCGTTCTACCAAGTTAAGAATGTTCAGATTTCTACTTCTTTTTTGGTGATCTTAGGGTTTTAAATGAGAAGGGTTGCAGATTATAACTTAAGCCTCTTCTAAATTACTAATGAGATAGTGACACAATTGCTTTTGACTCCGGATTTGTCCTTATGGATTAATCACCCTCTCAGACAAAGGAAACTGGAGACGGTTGCCTTGACAAGTCAACTTCGCAGAAACTGAGTTTACAGATTGAAAGTGGCAGTTGCTCAAAGTTGAGTTAAATTTTTAGTTAACCCTTAGCTAACATATTGCCTTCAATGGTACCAAACCACCATTTACAAGTAACATGAGAAACTTGGAATTCAAGGGAGTAACAGCATGTTTTGTGATGATCAATTACAAGAAATTAACTTTGGTCAATCTTTGCCATTCGTCAGGCAAGAATCCTGACAGTTCATTCTCCCACAGTTGCCTGCACATCAAAACTCATCCGGCTCTTTGTCAATACTAAAAATCTCCTCTTGTAACGTAACATACTTGAATAATCTATGCACCGGCCTTGTGAGGAATTATCGTCAGTTTCGTTGATTTTGCAAGATTGTGGACGCCAAAAACTGTGACATTCACGCGCACAAAGCTCTAGAAACGAGGACTGGAGTAGAGTTCCATTTCATGGCACGCACCCATAAAAAGTGCCAGAGTAATGGAATTTTGGCAAATTAATGAAATTAACGTTAAATTTATTACGAACTCAAAGATTCCATTTTGACTCCTACTATCAGCTCATTGATACATAAAAATTGAGAAAAATTTCAGTAGAATGTTCTTAGAAACGAGGACTGGAGTAGAGTTCAATTTCTCCTACATCAGCTCATTGATACATAAAAAGAGAGGAAGCATCAATCGAAAACTAAAAAGCTTGGCAATGAAAAGAAAGTTTGGGATAGCACGCACATAGTCTCCAGGTTGCGCAAGTTTCCATATTCCGGGGGCAGTCCGCCCCAGAGCTCGTTGGAATTGAAGTCTCTGAACAGCAATTACGCAGAAACAGCTCAGATCCTCCATTGATGTGAATTTCTTGCTCTCTCCACCTTACCTTGCCAAATGTAAGTTCTCAACAGCACCAAGATTTCAATTATACAAAATGATGACTTTCATTAAATTGGGCAAATATTTCATCATTTCGACAATGTATTGAACAATTGGACACAACTTCCGCATCCAGACCTTTCCGAGCTATCTCAATTCAATTCTGGCAGGTGGAATTTACTGCCAATAATTTCATGAAAAGTCGTTCAAATGGATTCATAAAGAGTGGCTGGAATTGGTGTATAACGTACAGGTTTCTAAGAGTCACAATTTGGCCTATCCAAGCAGGAAGCTCGCCTCTGATCCTGTTATTTGCCAGTAATCTGCACACATAACAATTTCATTGCAAATTCGGAATTTTTTTTTTTTGTTCACTACAGTACCTGTCCCAGAAAAGTATCACGCCCATGAACTGGTTTGTAGAATCTTGCCAATTTAACGAAATTGACGATATTTAACTTCAAGGAATCGACCCTCTATCAGGTTGTTAGAGCTCTGTGCATTCGAATGTCACACTAATGGCGCTCTCATATAAAGTCAGTAAGGGCTCCATTAACCATACAGTCCATTTGATTCTCCATTGCCCACGCAGGTGAACTTTGATTTGTGATAGTGTGGAAACACTTAATCTATTGACTTGATTTAGTTTTCTGCAATTTCTTTTGAGCTTACCGTAGACTAACTGGTGTGCAAAATTCTAGATGAAACAGTTTTCTAGATTGTTGTAGGGAGAACTCAAAGTTCACAGACTTGCATGGTGAATGAAAGACTTCATGTTATATAACGAAACTGAGTAATCTGCAATTTAGTGAAAGTGAGTTAATGGGCAGAAATTCATGAATAACCAGAGGAAGGCACTTATTATGACATAAAACCTCTCTCAGAGAAAAGATTATTTAATGGGAGGGTATGAAATAAGACATATATATATTCTAAGAACATTCTACTGAAATTTTTCCAGAATATTTTAGAGAGTATTTCAAGAGTGATGGTTCCGTCACGAACAAGTTGGTGAGGTTGCATTTGAGGAGCGCATCTGGAGGAAAGGACGTGAGGTTGTTGTTGATGAGGTTCAAGTCCGTCAAGCGCACCAGTTGGCCGATTTCCACAGGAATGGGATCCTGAATGGCATTATTCTCCAGGATGAGCGACTCCAGGTGCACCAGCTGCCCGAGATCTGACGAGATGGCTCCCTTCAACCCCGCCCCAGTCAAGTTCCTGCAATCGCCACGGGTGCCCAAGATGACAACCACCTCATGAGTAGATCGTGGTCAATTTCGTTGCATTGGCATGCTTCAGGCGCAAAAAATTATGACATACACGTATGTACATGCATGACGGTCTAAAATCTAGGACAGTTAAGAATTTATGTTTTGAAACACGCATTCTGAAAGATGCTAAAGTATTGGAATATTGTCAATTTTACGAAATTGGGCATTACAGTTTTCTAGCTAGTTTTTCATATTTGCAAAGGGATATGAGTTGTGAAACCTTTCACCACACAGAAAGAGGTTCCATTCATTATACATAAATATGTGAACTTTGAGCCTTTCCCTTGGACAATCTAGAAACTCGGAAGTCGGAACATCTCAAAATTTGCTCACTGTTTTTCGCGTTAAGCTAAAAGTCAATTGCAAAAAAAGAAATGTCGATAGATTAAATATTTTCACAGTGATGGAGCAAAAATCACTTGTAAGGTGAATTTAACCACTGACTCCCTTACTCTATGGTGAATTGAGACTTTACATTACGTTAGTATACATAATACGTCAAAGTAGAACGATCAATACTCGAATTCGATGTTTCCAATGTTCTCTTCCAAGAAAAAAGAGCAACAGTATTCGTGTATGGATCGCCAGACACGAGTACTTAAGGTACACATGTATCCGTTGATTTGTGGACATGGTCATTCATGATCGAACTCATTCTAGATTCAACACACTACGATCATTGGGCGGATTCATAGGATCAAGGAGTCAGTGAAATTAAAGACTTTGAAGCTTGCTTACAGTTTGACGACTCGGCCGTTCCCGTCGCAAGTGACGCCCGACCAGAGGCCTGTGCATGGATCTGGAGTGAGCTCCCAGTCGCTGAAGCTGACGCCCCAGGCACTTGCTAGAGCTTTCAGTGCTATGCCTGCAATTAAACCATCCAGAGTATCCAAATAATTGATGTAGTATATATGATAATATAAGGAGATTGGTAGCTTCCTCAGCTAGCACCACCAGGGAATTCCAAAGAGTGTAGTTACAGAAATAACCAAATCCAATGGAATTAAGTACAATCGGGCTGCTGCTAATCCATTCTATGCGATGCGTAACCACGTACTCTAGCTAGTAGCTGTGAAGTTGCATAGCTGCGCTACGGATCTTGGAATTCTCTGTAGATTCAGAAAGTTCGACCTCACCTTGATTGACCGGCTTCGCCTGCGCACGAACCGAAGGGGCAGTCAGCAACAGCGTGACTGTAAGGCAGAGGATGGACATCACCATCTGTTGTGGCACCGCCTGCTGTCGTTCGAGAAATCCTCCACGGGCATAATTTTCATGTGTGCTTCGCCTCGACTGCACCTTGGAATTCGAAGAAGAAGAGGATTGGTGAGGCTTCGTTGTAGCGCTTCCGCCGAAATTCACTGACTCCGAAGAGAACGTCATCAAGAGGGATTCAACATCCCTGCCCATTACAAGCTTAACAGGAATTTTGGTATCGCTTCAAAGAGAGAGCTAGAGAGTTCTGATCGGCAGCGTTACATTAATCCTCGGCAATATATCTGAAACGCTCCAGTTCTTGTCTTGAGAGTACGTGACAAGCGTCAAAGGACTGCTTAGATCAACGGTCAATCAGTAGGTCTAATTGATTACTTAGCTCGGAACACATTGCTGTCAATTTCTGATTAAACGAGTACGTTGGTGTAGATGATAAGCTGAGAGATCGATACGTTCACCTGGATGATATCTTCGATCATTAATTAGAAGTTGAATGGACTGAATGAAAATTCCGATATGATCGAAAGTGCACAATTCACTCTTGCTTGGAGCGAGCAAGCAAGCTAGCTTCTAACTTGTGTGACAATTTGCCTAATTTATCCCAGAATCACATCACCTTTAAGATTGTCTCCAACAAGCTTCTGTGTACTAGAAAGGCAAAGCAAAGTCCCAAACAGCAGGCTTTTCTGATAGAAAGCCTGTCCAAAGCATGAATACGCAAGCGAGTCGATCGATTCCTGTCTGCACGGCTTCTAATTTGTAATTGAAACCTTTCCTCCTAGCTAGATTGTCACTGCCTAATTAATCATTCACGTACCGCATGCCAAGTAGGGAGAACAACTTCATTAGAAAGGCAATCTGAACGTCGACAATGACTGTCCTCAAAATCAATAGATGTCGTGAAAACCCTGCCGAAGTGAGCAGAATTATTCATCTGTGAGTTAACAGGTGAGTTAACGGGACAGACATATTTTATGTCGTGTCGTGAAAATTAACCATGACATTAACTCGTTACAAAGTGCACGCAGGCAATGAACGTCAATTGGCTATATTCCAATACTTTGTCACCTCTTCGAACGGGTCACTTTAACGAATTTGACGTAGTAACTGATTCATTGTATTAGTGCGTTACGAGTGCTATTCATGTGGGTGCTGTTCATGTTGAAGAAACTTCACAAATAGCATTGATTTGGTAAAAATATTATTCCTCCCTTGTAAAAAGTTTATTACCGTATGCATATGTAAGCTCATTTCACAACAAATCAGTGTAGCTAAGTAAGTAGCTAGCTAGCTACAGTAGCTAGCCAGGGGAGTTCACGTGGATTTCTCCTCTCTAGCTTTGAAATAGATTCCATTGCCTGTTTCCAATGGATCTCACTCAAAAAGGACGCCCCTGCATCCCCCGCAGATCGAATTCTCGATGCTATCTAACTTAACTATTCATCAGGGCAGAGGTCCCGTGCCGCCTCGGGTAGTACGCCTAGCTAGCCAGCGCGCTCAATCTGGCCCACTACTGTAGTGGAGTTGAAGAGGCCTCTGAAGCCGCGAACCTCGTGAACCACCAAATATCATCAGATCGATGATTGGGCAAAATAAAATTTAAAAATAGCCAAAATTGTGCATGATCAACAGAGCCATATAAACTACACTGACACTGAAAACTAGGTCACTCAGGAACTATCTAGGACCGGCATGCATAGATCTGAGAGTTCAGAGATCTGACTACTAAATGAAAAAGCTACACGCACAAGTTCATTCCATTTAATTAGTGCGAGATCGAAGCATTAGCTAATTGTTCTATATCGCATTATACTAGAAATTCGAACAAAAACAAATTTAACAGTTTAGGTCCGAAACAATTGTCACGATCAAAGTAAAATCGTTTCTCGTAAAAAAAATGCAGTACAAAACAACTGGTGTACGTGTCCATAACTTGTGCCAATCTTGAAATTTCGGGACGGCAACCCAATCTACAGCACATAATTTCTCAATGCTATAATGACGACAGTGCGCGTGCTATCTAATGAGTTATCCATGCATGCGAGCACTAGTTTCCCGCACAGTGCGTCACCCGTGTGCCAGGGATTTGATCGAGGCCCACTGTTCGACCATGAAATCAGATCCTTGCAATGGAAACCGATTGCACGCCGACAAGGAAGGGGACGAAGGAAGCGAGGTTTTGAAGAGAAGAAAAGAAATCATTTATAAACATAAGACGGTCCCGAATTTCAGGAAGGAGTCGACCCACCCAAGCGTGTCGAGTGGCGTGACTGACGAACCGACCGGGCGGGTGGGTGGAACATGTCTACTTGGAGTACAGGAAGGTGGGTACTCCCCCAAACCGCGACTTTTTGCCTAGTTACTATTATTAGAATGTTCAAATTTTCATATTTTCTTGTTTTCAACTGAAAGGAGGTTCCAACATACCAAAGAACATGACATTCGAATACCATATGCAAAAGTTATAAAGGATCAAAGTTTATTTTGGTAAATGATTGTTCCATATAATCGTTTTTTCAACATATGGACATATTGATTTTAATTTAGAGATGTACACAGAGTGATCATAGTGTTTTAGATAGGGTGCAAATTTGGGTATGTACCCACCTTAGTAGTTAGTAGTACATTAATGATGAAATTTAGTGTTTGCAACACTATTTATGAATTCTAACATTAAATAGCAAAAGCATTCATTTGACAATGTTATCAAGACTAAATGTCAACTTCATTTCCACCATAAAAACTAAATTAAAACCAAGATCACAAGATGGATCATCTTACACTAAATTAGTATCCAATAGGAAGGTGATTGCAAGAAACACTTGTCCTATTTATTGTCCTTTTGACCTTGAACAAATGTTTTTTTACTCATAATTTTTGTGTTGTATATTACTTTTACATGAAATTTGAAATGAAATACATATGGTAGTTGTAGAAATTAAGTGATCTTTTGTATTTAAAAAATATATTTTATTATTTTTAAACAAGGGTGATTGCAAGAAACACTTGTCCTTTTTGGCTCAAAATGGACTTATTTTCTGCTATACTATGACTTTTGGAATAAATTTTTCTTAAATAAAATAAAATATGGATAATTTATAAAGCATTCATAATAGTATGTGTGAGAATATTCAGACCTACAAAAATTTATCTCTAAAAGTTATGCACAACAAAAGAGGGATAGAAAAATGCAAGAAAATAGATGCTTTTGAATTTGATTTTTTGAAAATAGTAAAAAAATTCAAAGAGAAAAATCCATTTTTCTAATCTAATCTCTGGTTCCATGTGAACAAAAAAATCATCATAAAATTTTTTCCCCTCTTCATCATGGTTGTCATAATGGACGAACGTCCGATTCACCCGTCCGTTAGAGGTCCCGCCTGTCCAATACAGTCAACACACAATTGACTTTTTAATAACGGAAAAATAGGCCAAGTGGATGCCATGTGGATTAAGGAACGAACAGACGAACGAGATCGTCAAGGCATGGATGAGATCGTTCGCGCCCTGGATTTCGCATTCCAAGGTGACGTGTCATTCCGCAAAATTGCACAAGTTACAAAATTAAAGCCGTTCAGACCGTCTGTCCGTCTAGTCCGGTTTGCCCGTCCGTCCGTCCCGTCCGATGACCCTAACTCGCCCGTTATGACAACCATGCTCTTCATATTACTTGTGTAAACAATGTTTACTTTCAACCCATGTATAGTCCCTTACACCAGGTTCTTTACCAAAAATTTCATTAGATATCTTAGAATGTTAGCCTACCTACAACATGGCAAAACCTTGCCTTTAGAATCGCATTTTTGGTCCCAAAATAGGACTAAAACCCCCCAAAATAGCAAAGGTAGATATGCAATTGGGGTCATTTTAAAAATAGTAAATTATTTTTGAAAAAATTGAAAAAAATTATTGAATGTCTAGATCAATAGCACACACCTTTCCTCCAAATTTAAGTTAAAACAAACTTAAATTACAAAAGTTATGAGGAAAAACACCTCCAAGGAAACCGAGGGAACACACAAAAAGGACAAGTGTTTCTTGCAATCACCCACAATCCTCAATTTTTGCTTCAATTGAATGTCAACCTTGGCCATTTTGGTGGATTTTAGTACTATTTTATATCCAAAAATATAGATATGAAGCTCAAAATTGGAATACAAAGACTTGTACTAAATTTAAACAAGTCTTCAAAGATATTTTCTAAACTGAATTTAGCAAAGTGTCCACCTCCTAGATGTGCTCAAAGTACACTACTTTTACACAAGGACAAAGAACAAATTTTTTTTTCTAAGGATGAAAATGGTTGAAAAAGAAAATCTTCAAGTTAGGAAAAATATCTTTCTTGAATTTTACTTTTTTATTTTATTTTACTATTTCTAAAAATCAAATTGACATCAAAGTGTCCATGTTCTTGGTATTTTCCATTATATTTTTTTTGTGCACAACTCTTAGAGATAAATTCTACTAGGTCTGAAATTTTTAGAGACATAATATTATGAATGCTTTACAAAACATACATATTTTATTTTATTTAAAAAAAATTATTTTAAGAGTCACAATCTAAAATAGGCTCCTTTGAGCCAAAAGAACAAGTGTTTATTGCAACGACCTACAAACTCTAATGGTTAACTAAATAAAAATTAGAATAGTTTATATGATAGGAAAAATAATACTATAGGTTTCATAACACTAAACTTCATTATTAGTGAAGTGCTAGCTACATAGATTTACCCTAACAATTTTGTGTAGTACTAATATAACCAAGTCACTCTATTTTGAATTAGCGCAAGTTTAAATAATATTATATTGTACCAATTTACATAAAAATGAAAATTTTTAGCAACCCTTCTTTTCTAGGAAGTGGTTGCAAAAAACATCAATTGTTTTTTGTAGCATTTTGCAAAATTGCAATTGTCTTCCTCTACAATTTTTAAAGCATGTAGTCATGTACTCCATAAACTTGAATTTTTTTTTGGTTATAGATGTCTTAATTGTACTTGTATCCCTTATTTTTTTAATTTAGAAATATTTTCATATTTAAAAGTCAATTTTGATCATTTTTCACACTTTCAAGTTTTAAAGGTTGAATACTACTAAATACTTTAAATTAATAATTTAGCATTGAAATTCATGTGGGCTATTCCTACAATAAGTAGTCATGTTTTTATAAAGGGACATATGAAAATATATTATTTTATGTCCTTCTCATTTGTGCAAATAGGGCTTTGTAGTGCATTCACCTTTGAACATTGAGGATGGTTTTGACCTCGTTCTTTTGGTAAAATCTCATCACCATCAATTCTTCACAAATAAGAAAATTTAGGTTTTTTATTTCACTATAGTTGATTTATTATAAATTAAAAAAATTTCATATATCCCTTTTCTACCTACAAAACTATGTCTAGAACTATGTCTACAAAACTATACCTATAAAACTATGTCCTGAAAAAGGGATATGTCAAGTATTATCATTGAATAATTTTATTTTTTCATAAACCCAATTATACGTCAAAGTACCTTGATGATAGGTCTTGTCTTTTCAAAATTAACCCTACATTTGTATGCTATGGACTTAAAAGATTCAATAGATAGGTTTACTTATTCACTATAGTAAACCAAAAAAATGCATTTATTGGTCTAGTAAGCTTAATCAAAGTATTTTGATGACAACATTGATCATGGTGTCCGGGTCCTTCCCAAGGTAAACTGTCACAAACACCCCACCTTTGACAGATTCATTCACTTCAAAGCGTTCAATCCTTCACTGCCAGATTCTCCACATGAATTTTGAGGCAAGCAACCATGATATTAGGCAGGCAATAATTGTATTTGAATCCTTAATGACCTTGTTTTTTGAACTGTCCGTTCTCAAATTTTGAGTTTTTTTATTAATAAAAATTATTTCCAGAAAATAGTCTATATTATGAATCCAATGGCTATAGTTTCATCAAATTTTGAGTTAAATTATACCTTGTGGAATTTTTCAAAGTTAGGTAGTATAGTATAGTCTACATCTCATTTTTGGAGGGTTTGGTTTGGGCATAGACTAAAAAGTCAACCAACCAGTGTAATTCTTGTTCACCTCAAAAAGGGCAAATTCAACTATCCAAGGAGTTCAAGGAGAAGACAAGTGTCCTATTCTTTCTTTTTTTTAAACACTACTCTCATTTCAATGACCATTGTACATTGCAAGCTCCACCGTGAGTTGAAAAATGCTTGGAACGTTGTGAAATTTTAGATGAAGATTCTCAACTCTTTGATCTTTTACTAAACACAGAAGGCATCATTTTGAAATACTCTCACAAAGAAATGCTCCTTCAAAGTGTACTACCCTATATTTCCATTGGCCTAAATAAAATTTCCATTTCAAACTTACATATCTCCTAAGCTATGCTATCAAATAATCTAAATTTTTTTGAGGTATTCACTCTTGATGTGAACTTTAAGATCCTATTGCTACATTCTATCTTATTTCAAAAAAGGAACAAAACCTTTTTTCAAGTTCTTGGCAATTTTGTCCTATTTTGAAAATATACTCCCCTCGGGTCATTAGGATTAAGCTTACATTTGGAATGCCTCAAAGGATGTTTTCTAACTTTAGATGATTATAGGGAAGTTGTAAGGAGTATGGAAAAAACTACTTCTTTCACTAAAATTTTGGGGAGTTCGCTAGCTAGAAGCTAGCAATTGCAATGAAAGATGTTGGATATTTTTTACTTGTAATATTTTTTGACTTTCAATGTCAAAAACCGACAAGTTCAAAGATCATCAAGCAATGTATTTTGGCAACTTTGATTCCTTGCTGATGTCATCTCAAATTGAAGCCAAAAAAATGATGTTTTTGAAATTGACACCAACTAATTAATTAACCCCTAAAGTTCTTTGACTATATTTTGTCCAAAAACGCTCCAAAACTGCCATTTCTTGGACAAGTTTCAAAATTTAAGAAAAAAACATTTTTGGACACATGTAACCATAGGATCTTGTAGTAAACTAGTTTCAAAAGATGTGAAAAAAATTTCAGAAATTTTCACTATGTAGATTGCAAGATATTAGCATTTGAAGTGACAAAAATCATTTTTTTGTCCCTGCAAAAAAAACGGGCAGTTGAACTTCACAAGGTCAAATTTGTATGAAAAAATGTTCAAAATGATTGCAACTCTTTGGATTCATTCTTCAAGGCATGTTGAATACATGCTTGAAAATTTTTAGATCATTTGGAATTGTACAACATATAGGAAAAAAATAGTAAGTAGGTAGTAGTAGAGAATGATTTAAAATACTAAATTATTAAGATTCTTGGAATGTTGTAATAAAAAATCTACAATCTTGGATTTTATTTTTTTTCAAAAATATTGAAATTAGGTAAGATAAAGGATTTCAAAGTTTATTTTAGAGTAGCAAATCCATAACTACCCACAAACAAAAAATCCTCATAACTTTTGACTCATTGATCAAAATGGAATGATTCAAAGCTTTCCTTGTATACATAAGTTTAGAAAAAAAAATTCATATTTTGATTGTTGAGAAAAATGATTTTTTCAAATCTGCCCGGACTGCCTGAGTTGAGAAATAAACTACATATTAGGCTAAAACTTTTGACTCCTATTTCCCAATGTCATGAAATTTGTTGCATATGAAAGATATTCCTTGTCTACACCTTCTACTACAATTTCAGTCTTAAATATGCAAATTTCTAGTCGCAATGGCTTGCCCAAAATTTCTATGTTGCCAAAAAAACACAGTTTGGTCCTGTAGGGGTTAACCCCTAAATTTTGCGTGTCTCCTAGGGGACGAAACATATTTAGGTAGGCTATTAAGGTCTTAATATTCATAATGAATTTTTGAACTTTTTTGTAAAGATAGAAATACATGTAAGCTTTTGGAAAATATAATTTTTTTTCAATCAATGTTTAAGAACAAAAGTTATATTACAAGAAGTTGTTTCTTTAGGTGTGACAAGTAAAATGCCCCCTAATACACAAAAAATTATTTCTTATAGATTGTAAATTTATCTATATGGAAAGCTTTGATTAAGGGTAATTACAAGAAATATTTAACAATTATAGCTCAAAAATGTTGTTTTCTGCTAAAGTACTAGTAGTATTATGGATCTTATGAGTAGTACACGGTAGTAGTGTAGGGGAAATCTAGGCTATCCATTTGAATTATGACTTGTCTTAAGATGAAGATAGGTGTCCTACAACCTTTATTGCCTCCACCTCAATGTTCAGCCTAAGACATACACAATTAGGATTGTCATCCATTTGTACAAAAATGGATGAATGGAGTTTTGCTGTTATGGGATTTTTCCGTCCGGTAGTGAATGTTGCAAGGTTTTTGGCTTCAACTTCTTTGTGAGTAAGTTTGTTGTGTGTGTCTTTGTTACTTGGCATTGTGAGTGAATGCAATGGCAATATTGCTATTGGAATTGTCTTCTTGATTAAATGTAGGTCTATGTTTGAGAGGAAGGGGGCAAAATTGACTATGGAAGAGAATTGGGTGGAAAATGGAATAGTAGTAGTGAATGCAATTCTGTAGACAATTGCCATGACCTTCGATGCGCACGGGGATATTGAAAGCAGAGTTGGGGTGTAGCAAGTATGTGTGGAAAAGAGACGGCAAAGGTGCAGGCTTTAGTGGATATTGTGTGGAGTACCATTGATTTGCATTCCAAGTTTTTCTTATGTATTGTCAAATTCAATTGTTCGCTATGTTTCCATTTCTTTCCTCTTTTGTCTTAGTAGGGAGTACAAACCTTGGCTTCAATATAGTCGTAGTTAGTTAATAAGGATGGTCCCTTCTATCATAAGAAAATGGAGAAGAGGCCCTTTTTTTCTTTGTCTTTAGGTTTATGCCTTATGTCTTGAATTCTATACAGTAGAAATTGGGTTCAATGCCCTTCTTTGATTGGGGCAATTTCTGTGTCTAAAATTAGTTTAGTTGTTTGGTACCCCTGTAGCTATAGTTTTGCCTGCTTCCTTCACGTATTTCATCTCATGCGACTCTCATGTGTCTATTATGTGTGTTCTCTCCTTTTTCTTGGTAGTGCCAATAGAATATTGTGTCTCTTTGTTCAGAACTGCATTCTTATGAAGCATTTTTCACAAATACAGAAAACACAAGTTTTAAAAGCAGTACCGTTTGTTTAGAAGAAAATGATGTAGAGTGAGTAGCTCTAAAGAAGACGATGACCAAGCGACTAGAGAACAATATCATGTCCCATCCACATAGGCTTTAGTTTTGCCTGCTTCCGAGGTTGTGCCTCAACTACAAGAAGCGATAGATATTGGTATACCACCCTTGCGATCTCCAATACACCAATAGGTAGGCAGAGTTCTGGAAGTAGTTGCCAAAGCCAAATTGAAAAGGCTACTATCAGATGTAGCAACAACATCATGGAGTAAAAAGTCACTAATTAGTTATATAGTGAGGGTAGAATAGCTATGCGCTCAGTACAATGCCATCAAAAGACAATATGGCAAAGCAATAAAAAATGTAGAGGATGCTATGCCACTTAATATAGTTCAGTCCCCTCACGGACTAGAAATGTCAAATAGTTCAATTGATCCCTTGCAACTAGAGAGGAAAAAAAATTTGTATTAGTGATTTGTTAAAAAAACTTCAATAAAGCTTGAGAAACTCATAATTCTTGCTTACTACTTTGGAGTTTACTTTGCCATCTCCCTTGTTGTGCAATTCTGTAAATTCATTATTTACACCAATGGTTACTTGTGATAGATTTCAACTTGGATAAGGGCTTAGATTGTCTTTGAAAATGTCCGTCAATTGTCATTGGAACTCATGCTATTCTATACTTCCCTTCCCTTGTGGAAGGGAATAGCTATATCATGTACAATTGTTGAGTATTTTTCAGTATTGAGCAGCCTCCTTCAAAATACAAGTGCAATTGACTATGGGACCACTTGCAATGTTTCGAGACGGTCACATCTTCTGTCGAAGTTATGATAGTAGTACAACTTTTCTTGAAATTGGTGTTGGAACGTAGGCATGCACATTGTTGTCATGTGCTTTCATGTGTAGTACAGGGTTCACTTGTAGTATTGCAATGTCTTTTTTCATGGAAAGGCTACAAAATAGAATACTTCCATTTGTATGTATTATAAACATACTCCCAAATACACTTCTAGGGATTATCAAGTGGCTATAAAATCAAAGATGTGACAAACCAAAGTTATAAATGATTCTTGGATAAGCCTTAAAGGTTATATAGATAGAATGCAAGGGGCACTAGGTTGACAATTAGGACTTATTTACAACAACTAATAGTTGGTAAATCATTTTATCGACAATAAGCAACCCCTAGAAGCCTTTTAGACTTCTAAAGATAAGAAAATATCTCATAGACATTTAACCAGACACCTAATGTTGACTTTTTTAACACTACTTGCTTCATGTATATGAACAAGGGTTGAAAGTGCATTCTCCACCCTTGTCAACTCATTTCTCCTTGAATGTGCCTTATAATCTAGATCTTGTACAAATAAACTCTTCATTTGTCATCTACATGCTCAAAAATTCCTTGTTAGTTTGTGTTCTTGACAACATGTACTCTTCATAGAACTCTACCTTAGTGCTTTGGGGTGCTCTTGTACTATTGTTACTTATATTGTTTTGTGATGGCGGTCAGTTTGATCAAGTAGGTTCTTTGACTTCAATCCTCAGTACTTTATAATAATATTGGTCATCCTCCCCATGTGTAGGATGTGCTTTTGTGGAAAATAAAGAACACTACTTGACTATCATGTACAAGCGTAGAACTTCAAGTACGACTGCAATATTGTTGTGGATGTGTATTGTCTTCCTGAAGTCTTTACCTTCCTTTTGAAGAAGCATGCAACCATTTAGAGCACCCCACAAGTACATGTAAGACTTAACATTGACATACTTCTAAATACTTGAGGTACTACAACATGGCCTTTGAATGATCACATTGTAGTCCTACATCTAAAGTGCATATACACTACAAGAAATTGATGTCTGTTGCAATTGCAAAAAAATGGCTAGGAATATTTTGTAACTTGAGAATGAGTTGACCTCCTTAATTGCACCAGGTCTAAAATATCCACAATGTTGGAGTCATTCTCCAATCATCACTATGACTATGGGATGAAAAGTTAATGAGCTTGACAATTCATCCATTGTGCTTTGTTGACAATGTCTTAGATAAAGTGATGTGGATGATTGTTACTTCTGACGTGGAGCGTATAGTCACAAAAGAGGAGTTTTGCGGCAAGTTGTGATAGCATGTGACTGAAGCATGACTTGAAAGTGACTCATAAATGACTCCAATGCCCTTCATTGCTCACTTCCATGACATTTACTTTTCTTGCCAGAAAAAAACCAAAAAAAACGGTGCTTTGTCGTACAAGGAGGAAAGAAACAAGTTGGGCAAGGTGGTTTGACTACAACGTGACTACGAATAGTCTCTTAACTATTGTAGTGTATTGATAAAGGGGGGAGGTATTGTAGTACTTGCAAATTTCAGGGTTTTAGGATGTGCTATGTATGTTGTTAATGGATGCAATTTGTGAAAGAAGATTTCTCATGCTATCGGGAAATTAATGAATACCAATTGAATGAGGTGCTTGAGCTTCTTCTTTTTCTAAATTAGCATATAGAAGATTCATTGCAATTTGAAAGGTATTCACATTAGTAGAAAATCTAGATTTTTTGTTGTTTTGGTTAAATTGATTTGAGCATAAATATATTGATTTGAACAAAAATCTATAAATTTGAATAGAACTTTGTTGAATTTTGCCCAAATCAATACGACCAAAACAACAAAAAATCTGTAGTTTTCCAATAGTGCTTTAAACTTTCTTTAGTTTGAGTTCACCATTTGACCTATAATGATTTGTATGACCACTATTATGGAATGATCAGTTGTAAAATTAGATGCATTTCTTTCTTCACTATAGATTTGACTTTGGCTTTCGGTGTCCATATGGCTGGTGAACTATTCTGCATGCAAATGTAGGAACAATAACTTGTACTTATTTACTTTGGTATGGATGGAATAATATTGAAGGTTTAGGATTTAGAACAAGGAATACACAAAGCCTTAACAAAATTAGACATTTACAATCCCTTCCATAGCTACTCATATACACTTCTACATCATTGAGTGATGACTACATTACATTCCTGTTGAAACTAGAAAATAATTGAAGAATGATTTTTGGAAATAATAAAAAAGTTTTGTACTAGTGAAAATTTAGTGAACTACATCTTTGAAACTGGAAACAACTGTGATTCATTGTGGGGAAGATAGATGACATTAGTGCCCTCTACTCCCCTTTCCTCCAGACAATGGCTAACTTTGAAGACTAGTACATGGGACTTTCATTTGTCTACATCAAAGGAATCTTACTAGTACTCTTCCTGTATTAATAAGTTCTCTTCTACTAACAATTCAATGGCTTTGATTAGATTGGGTGCTTGTATTGGAGTTGGCAAACTTTGAAGAGCAATGAATCATGTACACTCCATTGTAGTATTGATGAAGGCATCCATACACTCCATTACTTCTCGCTTGGCTCTAGTAGAATTGAGTAATACCACATTCCATTTTGGTCTGTCCACAACATTGGAGAAGAACACTTGTGTGGCTTGGCTAGGGAAAATGAATGGCTTTGCCAAGCAAGGTAGTTTATAGCAGAAGTTCATTGTCTAAAAAAAAGTCAATGTCATCCTTTGTATTCATAGGGTTCCCTTGTGCATCTTGTAGCCTCACTCTAGGTATTAATTTTTTTGGGCTAACAAGTTTTTTCTACAAACAATTCAATTATACCCACTAAATTTATTGACTCACCAATTTATCAACTCCACCAAAATTAGCAATATTTAGGGAACAATCAACTCTATGGGCCTTAGAATAGATGGATTTGAACATTCCTTGGACATTGACTTCATGTGTACATAGTTGCAATACTATAACTTATGCCACTTCTACTTAACTCGGTCCAATCAAGTGGAAGTCATAGTTGGCCCTAGTGAATTAGTATTGTAGAACATCATTGTTAGGAATGTTGTTTTTTTGGCAATGTGGTTCTCAAGGGCAGGCTTACCAATGGAATTGTATATGTGCACATGAAGTTAGAAATAATTACATTGCATCTTCTATACTACCACAATAAAAAAAGATGTTAAGAAGATATTTTTTCCAATCTTCTTTTCAAATTTATCCACAACTTTTGATTTGAGGTTCAAAATCTAAAATAGATTTCTAGAGATGAAATTGTATGTGAGCATGAAAAATGAAAGCATGTGAGCTTTGAGCATATGTATAAGTAGATATACTACAACCATTGAAGGTGCTTATGATATAAACACCTATAATATAGGTACCTCTATCATTGTTACACTATAATCACAGACAATTTCTATAATATAGACACCTATAATATTGGTGTATGGTCTTCTAGGCTCATATGCTTACACTTCTAGGCTCACATAATAGCAACCTTCATTGTCAATACACTATCTGAATCTTGACATTTTATTGTGATTTATGGATTTAGCATCTTCTTCCATTGAAAAGTTTGTAGTTCTTCATTAAAGGCTTTCCACCCCTATATATTACATATAAATTCAATAATGAAAAGTATTTATTATTTAGTAAGAATAAACTATGTTTGACCACTTGGAAAAAATGATAAGTCATTGTTTTAAGTGTAACAGGACACTTACTCTAAAATCTCATAAAAAGTAAATGTCAATGCCTTCATATTCTTGGGCTTAGATAATATATAACTAATCAAAATTCATCCCCTCCTATTCCTATTTGTTGAAATATGTTTTTTCTATAGTAAACAAGTGAAGTGCAATGTTACCCTTAGGTACAAAAATCTTTAAATCATTGTTTTAAGTGTTTTAAGGAAAACTCACTCAAACTCATAAAATATTTATACTTTGTTAGTCTAAAATATAATTTCTATTGGTATTATTTTTTCACATTCGCCCTTTTATAAATTTTAGATTTTAATTTTTTTCCTACAATTGTAGAGGAATTAGCTACAAATAAGGTGGCATACCTTATACTTATAGGATTGCTAATATAGGTATATCCAATGACATGTTTGAACCTAAATATGTTTGAATGCAAATGATGAACTCAATAAAGAACAAAAATCTACTAATATTAAGAATTTCTTATGATTTTCTTGAGAACATTACAAAAGTTCTAAGGCCTCTAAAGGGTTGTTAGCTTTGCACTGTTGCAATGCAATTAGAGAAAAACATTAAATTTTTTTATTTTAAAAAATTTGAAATCTGACGTGGCACATCAGTACCACATCAGATTGACTATTTTCTTAACTAATTTTTTCCCCAAAAAAGTTATTTTTAAGAAAAAAATATTTTTAAATTTTTCCTGTAATTACACCATTGTGTGTGTTGAAAATAAAAAATTGGCAACCTTTTGGAGGCCTCAAAACTTTCGTAATGGTAGAGCAAAAAAAACTTTTTTTTCTAGAATAAATGCAAGGTACACACAATAGACATGCAAATCTATTTAGCTTCTAACACCCAATTGGGTACATCTAATTTACAAAGAGAGACACTTATGATATTGATTTTTCACGTAGGCATAAGAATCTTCAGTTTGTCTTTGCAAAATACTACAATGCAATTTATTTGCAAATGAACTACTTATTAGATTTTATCATAAAGAATGTGCAATGAGGGACCAAGAGCCAAAGTTTGAGAAAAACATAGGATGAAACTCTTTGAAGAGATCCATAATGATGGAAATGGGAAAATGGTCACGAGTTGTTTTAATATTTGGCTTGTTCTCGCAAGAAACTTCTCATCAAATCAAACAATCCCAAACACTCAATTCCTTCAAAATGACCTGACACTCTCTTGGATACTTTTTCCCCTTCATGGATTGATGTATGATATAAAGCATGGCCTTAAAAGGATGTAGCATTCATTTGGTCAATTTAGCATAACATCATTGTCATAAACTCATGAAGAGCTCAGATTGTCCTACAAATCCACTCCAATTGTGCTTGATGTACCTTTGGAACCATCACGACCCCATCTACAAATGTCCCAAAAGCCTAGGACTTTGGGATAAGTAAATGCTTTGTTTCATGCTCTCTTTCTTTCTTATTGCTTGCAATCTCTTCATTTACCAATTGTTTGGCTTGGCTGTTTATCTAATTACCTTTTCTTTTAATGCAATGGTCCACCATTTGTTTCAAACAATAACAAAACAAAGAAGGAAAAACAAACTCCTCAAAGAGCCGAAGCACCAAAGCTAGAGTTCCACAGAATTTTTTTTTCTACTAATCTTAGTTAGTACCTTCCTCTGACACCCCTGTTTCAAACTGGGGTTTCCATTACGATTAACTTTATTCATAAAATCATTTCGTTTCTTTTCAAAATTAATAGGATATTCATTTTCAACTTCCCCATTCATTTTTTACTCTAAAAAATTTAGAGTTTTCAAAAACTCTGTATAGAAATTTCCTACACTTCGGTCATGGTAGATCACGCTCTCATACACCAGTATTTATTGCATTTCAGTGACGTGTACTGTGTCATTTTCAAAATCATGAAGTTAAACCCTTACGTACTCATCAAGGAATCTGAATTTTTTTACCTACCTCAGCTGAGAAATGGCCTGCCGTTGAGTAGTCATGATGCAAACATTGATGCGAGTGCGCTGCGTTAGCTATTAAAAATTATAAGAAGATGACTAAAATCATCACTTTCTAAAACTACTACCTTCTCTTCCCCAACAAGTTGTACGAGCTAGGACCCTCAAATGAACATCATAGCATAAATATCTGTGAAGGACCTGCAATTCGAACCATCCAATTTCCCTTGAAACAGCATGTATTTACAAAGGTATACAAGTCAGGTAGAGGACACTGTCATGCCCTTTCCTGATCCGGAAGAGAATCCTCTGCTTCATTCCAAATCAACAAGTTCGATGCCAACTACAGTACTCCAAATCTCACGACGGTGAGCTCGAAACCTCCACCACGTTGAAGGTGACTCAATGAATTCCAAGTCAACATTCCCTGGATCCCCTTGCACGCCCTAACTTCCCAGACCCAAATAGTTGAACTAGGACGTGGCCAAATTGTGTTGGCAGAATTCTAGACCTTCTCACGTATAAAGGGTTCAAACAAATTAGTGCCCGGGTTAGGGTCCTGACGCAATATCTTTGCAGCACGTTTGAACTCGTCTCGCAACACACGAATACTGTGGCGGTCTACTACTCGTCCCAGATCATGAGTTACCTCAAATGGATCCTCAATGCAAATAAGGTGCCGCTCATTCCCAATACGCCGCGTCCAATCTTTCTCATCCTTGCTGCCATGCGCATTGTGGTCAGTGAAAGCCAGGGCATCAAAACATGATCTCTCCGCATAAGCATGGTGCCACTTGTCTACGTGAGATCCAGAAACCAAGACTCTCTCGACTGTACAACAACAAAATAACTGGAAAGAACTGATATCCCAACAATAACAGCTCAAGTAATGCCTCGATCTACTTGTCTTCAACGATCATCACTAAAAAAGAGCACAAACCATGAATTCCAACCAAGGCTTCAGTCAAAATAATCCAACTCTTGGAGCCAGCCTGTTTTCCTACCACTCAAGAATGCCACTGGTTTTCAGCAGTTCGAGAGGTTGCCAATACTACAATCGAAACTCAATTTTGAAGGTCTTATCCCCAAACTTGAGAGAATTCCAACTGGCTACGCTACGTATCATTCGCATCATTGTATCAAAAGTTATGAAATTGGTTAAAGTTTGAAGTAGTAGGGTCCCAAAGAGAAAGACTAGACTAACTTTGGAAGAAACTTCCATTGTGATAGAACCTAGAAGTATCTCATTAATCTTACATATCACGTGTTCGGATGATACTTGAATTGTAAATGTGACTTTTCAACCCACGGGAAAGGGACTCCCACGAGAACGGGACCCCTAGCTTAATACCTAGGAATTGCAGCCAAGGCTTCTTTCAATATACTCCACCAGAACTTGGTGCCAACCTGTTTCCTAACACTAAAAAATGCCATTAAATACTTCATGACCACACCAGGACGTAAAATTAGAAGGGAAGCGTGCAAATGAACAACAGCAATTACCTTAGATAGCCTCCGGTGCGAACAGAGATGACCCAGCGATTGTAGTCATGACAGGAAGCCCAGTACTCAAAGAAGTATGTCAAGAGCTCGGCGACCGATTCCTTGTTCCGTGCTCCAAAGTTATTGAGCGTGTTCACCTTATCAAAATAGGAGCACTTGATCGTGCCCACGGTGACCTCGTAAGTTGGTGGTATGCTCTGGATAAACCGAAACATAAGAATCAGTTTCACGTATCTAGGAATCGTCTTCTTCATCCACTCTGGAACAATCCTGTCGAAGGAAGATTGTTCTCTAAACTCAATTGTATTGTTTCGCCTGAAACCACCATGTAGAAGAAACTAACCCGAAAGTGCCCAAATGGCCAAAAGTGGACCCGCTAAATTCCATGGGAGTTGAAATAAATCATTCAAGTAAGCTCAAAGGAAGTTAACAAAATGTAGCAGTAGAAGGAAAAATAATACGCCACATTTTTGGACTATAGAAATACTATTTCCAACTGTAAGTGATGATTACCTAACAAGGTGGATTAAACAGTTTCAGATTGGGCACTAAGCAATTAACAGTCTAGACCTGAAAATAAGAAACTAGATGATGAGCATGAAGCAGGATCTTTCTGGATGAATGGGCAAAGAAAACCTGTCTCGCTTTGACAAACCAAGATGGACGAACTGTAGTTTGGAAATGTTTTAGTATCACACCTGTAGACAAGGGAGTATGGCTGGTCTCCGTTGCTGAAGAAAATGTATGCACATTAAAACGTACCTGTAATATACACATCACCTCAAACTGGGTTAAGATCAGCCTGCCAGGTTCAACCCCAAGTATTGAAAGAGATTTTCTAGTCTCCAACCGTCGCCGAGAGATGAAGGGCGCCCCCATTCCAGTTCAAAAGACAACTTAAACAAGTATTAATGTTGACTCGGATCATCGAACCTCCAACAATTCCTACACGTGCAGCAACCAGGTTTCGAGGTATACGGGCTTACGCATAGCTCGAGAGAGTGCCACGGTATGTTTCATTGACTTGGCGTTGCTTTGCCCAGTGTTTCACCAGAAAAGCTAGCTGCCTCAAGCGAGGATCAACTTGTGAATAGTCATGAAGCAGCTTGGAGTTCACAACAGCCAACATGTTGTTCACGCATATGTCACAGTTGATTCCTGTGTCTGGATCCGTGAATTTCACGATTGGGACTCGAGCATGCGTCAACGCCTGCATCGCAAGATAAAATTAGTGATTCATTCCCACAAGAAATGGTAACAGGTGGTGGACGCCCAGCTGCTTTAGATATATAACCTCAGGTTTAACACATACTTGGAAAACCCTGGCTTGCCTTTACGAAATTTTCATAAGCAAACACAAGTAGATTGAAAGTTGTATGAAATTTGACCAAAAGTCACCTTAAACCTGACTATCCATGAGTAGAAGTTCGTTCGTAAGGAAAATAATAAATACACCTGCACGTTCTGCATGTCGTCAGAGCGTAGGATGGCAGCCATCTTTGTAACAAGCTCTGCCTTGCTCGAGTGTTCATCGTCAACTGACAGACAAATATCAATATCGCTGTTGCGAACGCCAAAGTCGTTAGCACATGAGCCGAAGAGAAATAGCCTAGCACAGCCCCAATCACGAGAGACAAGTCTATCCAGTTGGGTAAGAAATTTTTCTTGTCTTTGTACTTCTTCTTGAGAAGGTATCAAGCTCTGCAAAAACAAGATACATAAAATAAAAGAGTGGAGTCAACTTCAGGAGTGTGAAAACAAAAAATGATCCAACTATAATTACTTACAATCGAAGCATATATTAGCCATATATCGAAGGCATAACAAGGCTGGAACGAATGTAGCGTGCCTTGTATATTGCGAGGAGCTGAGGATTTAACGTTTCAAAGTCTAGTCGTTGCACATCTCCTTTAAAAAGATTTGTCGGGATATTCATCCGCTGTTGATGACGGCGGACATCCCGAGACTCTCGTACGTTCCCGGGTTTTTCTTCAAGTTCTGTTTCCTGAAAGACAAAGCAATAACGCAGAGTAACCATCCAGCAAGGTCATGTTCGTAAACTATTGCGATAAACCCTAACAAATCCATATTGGTGCATGTTTATTAAATACTTGCATGTGTGATTTCGCCAAATACAACTCATACTGACGATCACCTTTAAGGTATATTTTCCAAAATTAGTGTCGCACATTGACCACCTCGAAATTGCGTCGTAAGTTGCTACCTCCTTGAACATGATTTTTGTAGGACACATTATTTTTTCATTAACTGCAATTGATCACCCACAATTTATGGTGTGCTTGGGGTACCATCATTCACTAGGTTGTTGCAAAATACCTCACGAGTAAGAACTGTAAGGTGTGCCGCACTCTGTGTAACTAGAGGTGTTGTGGACAAAAGCTGCGCGTCTTCTACAAGCTTTGCGTACCCGGAAAAATTCAACTCACGCATGGGATCCTCCTCCTCTTCTCCACCCAAACCGTCCTCCCATGTCAAACTTCCGTTTTCAAACAAATGCCTTCCAGCTCTCTCCCTGCCACCGCTTCGGATTCCCTCATCCAATTGATACTGCAACTGCTGCTTTGACTCGTCCGTGGCGGATCCTGGCATTGAGTGGCGCACCGTATTGGACGGCAACCCTGGACGGTCTACCTGTGCATTGATTGCCAACGCGGTCCCTCTATTGTGAAAGCAGCTAGCATTTGACCAAACACTCTTCGCATGACAATTAAGAGTTTCTAAACATCCTGCCCTTAGGAACACCCTCAGAATCTTAGCAGCATCCCTCACGAAGCTTAAACCCTAGTCCATGACTATAAAATGACCAATTCGATTGTGAAATCAAATCGTAACGAACTTCCAATCCCCAAACTTGGTTAACATTGCATATGTGGGTCAATAAATCAATAGAAACGGACAGGAGCGTTGCATTAAGACGTACTCAAAACTGCTAAGAAAACATGGGATCCTATCTGGTCTTTCAGGGTTTAGCAAACGAAGGAGATACATTTCATACACAACCTAGGAGAGGTCCTATCTGAGAGCAAACATGAACGAACTTCAGAAATTCTATCCAAGAGACAACATGATGGCCTTCCCAATGCAAACAGCTTGAAAAGTAGTGAAAACACACTCTGGGTCATAAATGAAGGACGAGATGGAAAATTCAGACCTGCGAAGCAAGAGGAAGAACGCCCTCTGCGTTTCCGTCTTGCTGGGAAAGCTCGCCCGCTCCCTGCGAACCCGGCTCTGCAGAGGGCTTGGAGTGAGGGGGAGACACTTGCTTCATCCGCCATTCCTGTTGTCCCCGACGCCGTTTCATATCCTCTTTCGACTTGCCACCACTACTACTGCCATTGGGGGACTCGTCCTTCCCCGAAGAAACTGCTGTCGCCTTGGCAGACGGAGGACTGACGAAAGAAGAACCACTCGCATCTCCATCTGCTGAAGCAGATCCATCCGGTCCATGCAGATTGGACGTAGATCCCTCTCTTTCACTGTCCCTGTCCCTTGGCTTCTCATTCACAGCTACCCACTGCCCAGTGTTTGATCGGCGACCCATTTCCGCTCGGCCAGCAAGCCCCCCACGCCGACCGCTTCCTCTAGCACCCCCTCTTCCAAGCTCTCGAGATGCGCTGCTCTCATTGGCGTCAGCGGAAGCCAAGCTCGTAGGATCCCGAGCTTGGCCCGAAGCTTTTGAATGACCATCCTCTCTGTTCCTCGCTGCGCCAACGAAGCGGCTGGCATTCGGCGGTATCTGAAAGTTACCTGCATGTGCGAGCGAGCCAGCAAACTTAGTCTCGACCGATACGCAAAAAGCTCTCGTCTTCTGCTCTGAAACTATAATAGACAGAATCTCTACCGACAAGTTCATCTCCCAGTAAAAGTGCCGCCCTGTCAGTTCCTCGGATAAAAACCCTCCACTACTGACCCAACCCGCTCTAACGATGGGCCTCCCGAGGGCGCTACTTGCAAATGTGTTCATAACTCGACATGTAAAAAGGTCTCTAACTAGAAGCATACACCATATGAACACATGAACTAGAAATGTGCAATCAAACAGTGTGTCAGTAGACTGAGTGTATGTATGGTTGATTTTAGTTGACTGGTTCACCTCTATCATCCGATGGTCTAACTGCGTGGCTTTCTTGTTTAAGGCCGGTTGCAGTTCCATCTTGAAAACTCTCCCACGCGAGCGGCCCCTTCGCCCCGCCTGAAAACTGATTCAATGCCGTGGACGCCCCAAAGGTTGGCTCGACGGGCATCCCATCCCTCTCCCCAAAGAATCCAGGCGGCTTGGAGCCTTTGGATTTGGATGGGATTGTTTTCGAAGCATCCAATCCTCCAATCAAAGTTAAAGCACGCATGCGCTCTTCTGGTAGAGAAACAATCGGCTTATTGAGGGGCTCCGGGGAGCCATTCGATAATGCCCAGAACCGGCCCAAAAGATCTTCCCCCCCTAAAGGCAAAGGCAAAGGCGGAGGCTCCAGTTGATCACTTCGTTTCGGAGGTCCAATAGGACCATGCACCTGCGCCCTGGGCACCCCATGGTCGACTGGAACGGTCCTCCCATCCCCCAAAAGCTCTCCAGGACCCAACGGCGGATTCTTCAATGGCTTCAGGTTCTGGGAGTTTCCACCGAGAAGAAGCTGCAGAAGCTCGGCTCCATCGCCGAGAAATTGCTGCTGCTGGGGAGGCTGAGGAAGAGGGGCCTTTGGCATGCTGCTGCTACTGCCTTGACCCCAGGGCCGCGCCACGCCATCACTCGCTCGCGGCGGAGGAAGCCAGCCTGGGGCTGCATCCGATCGCCATGGCTCCGTCAATTGGGCTGAAGGGGGAGGCGGATATGGCTGCAAGCGGTTGCCACCAAATCCAAAAAACTGTTGCTGTTGCTGCTGGTGTTGCAGCTGGTGGTGGTGATGGTGCTGCTGCTGTTGCTGGTGGTGCTGGTGGGGAGACGGAGTCCAGACCCCTCCACCATACGGAGGTGGTGCCATGAACAATTGATTGGGCTGCTGATGCAACAGCGGCTCCCCTACATGGTAGGAGTGGCTCGGACCCAATGCCGCCACTGCTGGATCTCGATGCTGCCATGCAGAGGACCCTTCGACATCCTCCGAGGACGAGGCGCCGTTCCCCCTTCTCCCGCCGCCGCCGCTGTTACTGCGTCCATTGCCTCCTCCTCCTCCTCCTTGCAGCAGCTGCAACAGGAACTCCCCGTTCGGTTCCATACCATGACGCCCTTCGTTGCCCCTTGCCCTCAACGAACTCTCATCCCTACAGCACTGATAATCCTGCTCCCATCTTCTGCGAATTCATTCCTTAGACTAGAGATTCTCAAACCATGGATTGATCAATCCACGACAGAGGAGGATCGGAATCGATAGTATCCACGAGGGGGAGTACAGGGTAAATTGCCAATCTCGAAAACGGGAGGAACTGACTGGTGAATACAAGAGGAGACAAGAGCGTCGACGCGGAAGATGCCCACCAAGCAGCTGCGGGAATTACTCTACAAAGACGCTACCCACCCAACGCTGAGAATTATTATTTGCTAGGGCACTGACGTGACGTTCCTGACGTGACGTTCCTCGGGGCTACAATTGGGACGAGAACCAACGGAGGTTGCAAACCTTCGTCCGGTTCAGATGCCGAACTTTAGTAACCCAACCCCAAGACGAGAGAAACCCCAGCCACATACCTGACCTGACCTGACCTGACCTGACCAGACCCGACCTTGCTTCCTCCGCCGGATTGGATTCCACGGATTGTGTGCCCAACGGCACCGTTGGAAGAGCAAAGATGAAGACGCCCGGGCGCTGCTCCCCACACGCCGAGAGTGCCAAATCCGTAACAATGAACGCCACGAAGATGTCGAGCCCGGGCTTGGACATGAGAGCTTTTTGGTTAGGGTTAGGGTATCTGCGAGTATCATGCTCACACGGTCATGGGCCACCCCACTCCAAGTGCCCATGTCCCCAAGTCCCAAGTGATTCAAGGAAGTCAAGGAAGTCAAGGAACTCAAAGGAAGCAAGGAAAGGGATTTGTCCTCATGGACGGATGAGAAACGGATTCTACGTCCGCTACGGACATGCAGTACTCGTTCCCGCTCACTGCCGCGGGGTGTGAACTTCTTTCCTTGGCTGCTACCATTCCGTTTTTGTTGGCTTGTGGATGGATTTGCTTGCATGCGCAGATCTCTTCAAGTCCCACCGCGGCCCTGCATGCAAACATTAACCCAATTCGCGGACACAAAGCTCTTCCGGTGCAAATTCAACTGCATAATTAATGTGAAGGGTGACGGAGGAGGCTCTTGTTCTTCGATTGCTTCGAGGCAGGTTTGACGGGTTTGAATGTGAAGTAGCTTGGTGGAGATGATCGGCGTGGTGGATGTGGAGGATCTCAATATTAAGCTCGTCTCCGAGCGCGCGAAAGTACGGGAGGTCAGTAGAATTACTGAAGGAATTCCACTTAAATCACTCTCTCTAGTCGAGTCAATGGAGACCTTAAATAGATATGACGCTGGTTGGGATTGCGCATGACTTTAAAATTGCAGTTTCTCATGCTGCTTGTTGTTGTTGTTATTGCTGTCTCGTCTGGGGTAAGGCTCTAATCATGGGAAGCAGGATGGCGTGAGAGCTTTGGGGAGCTACTTAGAGGGCGCGTCTGGGTTGCGGATTTGCCTTTTACTGGACCAGCAAACGACGATTCTGCGTGCCAACGATCGCATTCCTTGTAAGTTGCGAAATGGATGGACGCTGCCAATTCACAGATGAGTTGTGCGCTTGATACTTTCAACCCTAAAGGCTTCGTGGTGGAAAAGGATCTATTGGGCTGATCGGATTGGGTGAATAAATGTTAGTAAGATGGGTTCGAATTTGATATTACCGGAATCAGTGAAGAACGTTGCGTGTGCTGGTCAAAACAGGAAATATTAATTGAACAGAAGGATTCCCATATGACCTCCACCATACCGCTAAAGAAAACATATGAGACTCAACTTGAGTGAATCCCTTCACCAGGGCTGTTGGGTACTGATTTGTGCGGCCATGTGGTGGTGCTGTAGCTGCAACATGGCCAGGGGTTTTGCATGCTCTGTGCGAATGCATCAGGATGGAGGTGGCGGCCAGCAAGAAGCGAGGGCCCAAACCTATTCTTGCCAAGACCTTGAGAAACTTGGTCCACAAAGCAGAAGATTCAAGTCGTTCAAGTGCACTTGCTTGCTCTTTTGTCCGCTCTTCTGATGGTCGGCTTCTTGATCTCTTGCTCTGCACTAGTCAGACCGATCTAAGACTTGTTGAGGGCTTCCTGTCGAATTTTCTTTCGTTTGTTATTTTTTGGTTTGTAATCTGATCCTGAGGACGTCCGATGCCAACCTGATTTAGCCGCATTTACATTTTCGGTCTCTCTGGTTTGATAGGGAGGACTCATTTTCTTCTTCGCAAGATCAAAAGATTGTTTCAGCATATTCTCGACATGCTGCTAGAGGTACCGGCTTTTTCGTCCGATTATAGCCACATCCTGCGTGAGCTCCTTCCTGATGTGGAATATCGCCTGCGCATGGGCAAGAAGATCTACAACGGTACTATGACAACATTGATGCCCCTCAGATAAGGATTAAGTTATGTTTATGTTATCGTGTTACATGGAAAGTATCTGCTTCATTCAGTCTCATAACTACCCCTACCTCTGACTCCTTCTCGTTCTCGTGTAGATCTTGTGACCCATTATTTAGCGAAGGCGAAGGAAATTGTACACAACCGCTCTTTCGAACCGACTGTGGCTAAAGAAGAAGCTTTTAGGAATACTTTAACATTGCTCATTTTACTGCAAAATCCGCCCGGAGATTTTGCTGCTCATGTCAAGGACGACATCATCGATGGCTTTTGTAAAATCTTTGCATTTAATAGGTATTGATCTTCATCTGCCATATCCAGCTCCAGCTTTCGTTGGTGATGAAAATTATGCTTATCATCTAATTTTCTGAACTTTGTATTTATCTGGAAGTGACTGAGCAGTCACTAGTAGAAAACTATCAAGGGGTATTCTAGAAAACCTAGCTGCGTTAAATCCTGACAATGGTAACGTCATTTATGGTAATGGTATTATGCCTAGGTTTTCTTGAATATGTTGTGGGGGTGGAGGGTACTTATGATTGCTGCACCGGCCAGTTCTTGTTCACTTTGATTTGCTTGTTTTGCCCATGAGTTTCTCGGGATATCTTTACACTGGGACTGTACCACATATTTATCCATCGCCTCTGCTTCCAAACCCGTTCCTTTTTCTTGTTTGCGTGATTATTATGATTTGTTTAACCGAAGACGGTGATCTGTGGGGTGCAGAGATGAAGACCGAATAACTAAAAAGCTTGTCTCATCGTTGAATACATTTTTGGTAGCAGACGGATTGAATTTGGGAGATGAGGTGGTGAAGCTCCATAGTAGTTTTCGGCCATTTATGGTGCGTACGTGGTTAACCACACGAGATCGGGACTTGAAGGTGAGTATTTAATGTGTTTGCTGATACTTTTTCGTCGTGGAACAGTATTACTAGTTGGTATTTCAGCTGTTATTTAATCATGCTTGACCATTTCGGTTGTGAGAATTGAAGATATTTGACTTAGATTATGACCCCAAAAAATATTATTTAATTTGGGTGGGACTCGCACTCTGAGATGATTATGCCTCTACTTGATGTGAGATCTTTGAACTGCTTGTTTGCAGGATGAGCTTGTTCTGTATGCCCGAATGCAGATGAAGCTTCAATACATTGTAGCATCCGATAATGGAGGCGTGGTGGAAGAGCTTCTGGGGTTGGTGGAGAAGGAGCTAGATCAAACTGGGATCGCTCTTACTGGATACCACAGGTTGATCATTTTGAGGTCCATTGCTACATTTTGTTATTTATTGGTTTTGGAAGTTCGTTCAACAATGGATTCGTAAATGTTATTTGCCCTACATATCTCTATCTATGTTGAATCCTTGTGAATGTTAAAATGTGTTTCTAGCTGCTCCTGCAATTATGCCCTGGCAGTGCAGATACGATATAATGCGTGAAGACAGAGTCGGTTCGGTAAGCCGTAGTGAGCGAAGCTTTTTTGAATTCGCAGCAGCAACATTCTTTGAGGTAAACAAGGCTTTCTAGGCACAAAAAGCGTGCCCTGTCTGTGTTTGGGACTGCAATTTCAGTAGCATAATTCCATGAGCACTAGCTTAGGCGCACTGAAAATTTCTAATGTTTCACAAGACCTATTCTGCATATGTTCTTGTACACTAAAACTAGCCTTAAAGTAGTATCATGTTGTACGTTAGTTATTGGATTAGGCTCTTACAACAGTGAAGCGCGAGATTCTTAGTAGCTTCTTAAGGGTGCACTACTCTCGACCTGAAACTCATGTTCAGCATCAGGGCATTCACCAGGAACATTGAACATTATTAGGTTAATTCGGAAAAGAGGCCGGTACAGGCAAGAGGTACCAGGATATTGATTGCGAAAAGGCTTTTCTGACACGATAATTAAACAACAGTGTCTGCGTTGTTTATTCTGGATAATATGTTTGATAATTTGTGTACGTAGAAGCACCTTGCACACCTAACTTGTATTTTACAGTGGGCACAACAACATGATCCATGTCATTCACTTTGCAGGTAGGTAAGAGAGATGAGATTGGGAGGGTGCATGGGAACGCCAGTAAGCGCAGGAGAAGGGAGTCTGTGTATGCTCTTGTGGGGGAGAAGATAACTGCTGCCAAAATTTTGTGGTGCGTCATTGTTCTTCTTCAGATTTATACGATGACTACGATTTGTGTGAAAGTTCAATATTTTGCTTCTTCTGATTTGTGTGAATGTTTGGATGAAGCTTTCGTAACAAGCAGCGGTGTTTGGTGTGACTTGCAGGGATGGAGCATTTTGTGTTTTGATTCGCAATTTTGGGCCTCAACTGCCCCCCAATATTCTTGAAGCATGGCTTGATGGCTTAGCTGGCAACTTAGAACGGTACTATTCGGCTCAGGACTCATTGTAATGAGTTACAATTATTCCACCAAGTATTGGTAATAAGTAGCATAATGCGAGTGCTCTCCAATTGCTGCCCTTAATGGTTAAGGCATCTGAAATTGGGAGCACGTTTAAGTGTATTATTCAAGCAAGGTTATCTTAATAATCCACAAATAGGCAGAGACATTCATGTACATATTGTGGTACATACTTGTTAGCTTGTTATGTATGACTTATATTTCTGATTCTCATCTAGTGACTGAGCTTACACTTTGATATTCGTCTCTGTGGGTAGAGTTATGACTGAAGGCGTCAACACCCGGAGCTTTGGAGCTCCCGTTTGGACTCTCCGGTATGGTCCTCCGCTATTGGAACACTGGGCTTGAGTAGAATATACATGTTGGTGTTTATGGTGTTTAGGCTTTTATGTTCTGTGCTGTTCAGGCTAACATTTCCTTAGCGTTAAGATTTCTGAGTAATTAGGAGAAGTAAAGTGATTTTAGCCACGTGGGTCTGTATACTGATAAGGCTTCGGATTGATTGATGAAGCTCTGACATTCAAGGCAAGGCATATCAGGCAGAAGATTCTTGATGATTTCACGAGGCCATTCATTTCTATCCAGCTTAGTTATCAACTGCATTGTGTGGATGCTGGAATACGTATTTGTATGACACTTGTCTTCGGTTGTTCACAGGTGCCTCCAAGAGTTGAGCAATCTCTGGCGTGGTGCAGTTAATTCGTCGGTTGACACATTGAGCATGGTATATTGGTGAAACTCCTTATATTATATCTTCCGGCACATACGAACTATAATTTTCTTATTTTAATCGGAGAACTCCTCACTGTGTGTGTGTATAAATTCCGTTTTTATGCAGAAAGCAAGTGTTTGGAAATCCATTTGGGACTCTATGCTTCACTGGCTACCTTTGATTACTAACGTGTCACCCGTGGTAATACTTTAATCCCCCTTCAGAGCCAGCGTGTTTATACCTAATATTTGCTGTGATCCATTTCTATATTGTACTCACTTGGAACTGTAATACTGTTTTTTTGCAGTTGTAGAATGTAAACATCTCTGAATCTGTCACTAATTTATGTTTCATATAAAATGTATTAAGAGTTGGAATTATTGATTGAATTGTGATGCTTGTGTACGACGCCTTAATTTTCACTACAGGTGGACGAGTCATTTCGTTTACTCGGGCAAATTGCTACCATGGTAAACAAATTCCACCACTTGTTGCGTTGTATCTCCTGTATGTTTCGTCGGTTTTGGTCTTCACTATCAGTGAAAGGTATTTCTTTGTATTTCATTAGCAATGACTTTTATTCTTGAGGGCATTTCCGTAGATGTTCAGGACGAGCTGATCGACTAGTGAGAACATGCTATGGAATTGGTGCTATCACATTATATCTAACAGTCATGAATGTTGCGAATACAACCACTGCGCTAGAGAATTTACGATGTTATCAAATTTAATTCAGTCAGAATTTTGGAATTTTGGCTTAATGTTATGATATAATATCTAGATACCCCAATTTTTATCATTTTTTTTAATATGATTTGGGTTTAGATGAATTCGACGCATGACGCTTGTGACCAATCATGTGGGTTCTTCATGGAATTTTTAGAGATTGGTGCCAGTCTACAACATTTCTCCTGCTTTTTGGGACCTTCAAGTTTTCTCGGAGGTACCTTCCGGGTAAGTTCATGGTTGTGACCTTGAAAGTAATGAAATATAATAATTTGCTTGCTGGCTCATGAATCATCTCATCTGTGAGGATTGTGATTAACCCCTAAGGACCGGATTTGCAAAAAACCGTGCTTAAGAACTCGGATGAATTTCTTGCTTTCGTCGCTTCGAAATATGTCAGTTTCATTATCTTGTATCCTGAGTTTGTTTTCAATTTCAATTTAGATACCGATGTTAACCAATTTTGACGATACTGTTCGATATCAGGAATATCCTCTATTTTATTGCTGCGTTCTTTGCATGCCCTGGAAGTCAGGTATTTTCATCTTTTTTCTAGTGACATTGTAATTCAAAAAGTGCCATTTTGTAACTTTGGAAAGTAATGCTGCATGTTGCCATGTTTTCTCGTTTGTTATAGTTTTGAAGACTGATAAAGTATGATGACCGAAAAATCATATGTTCCAGTTAATTACGTTGACGCTGGAAGAAGTTTAGGATCTATAACCAGTTAAATTTAGTCGGTTTTGTCATACGTTCATGGTTTCAGCTCTTGAATGAAGCAGGCTGTATCTAAAGTTGATTTGGACCTTCGCCACAAGCTTCTTGCGTGGTCATTGACATCTCTGGATCTCCAGGTCAGCTTTATAATATCCTATTGGTTAGTCACAGTAAGTCGCGTAGTCGACCTTGCAGGGCCCGTAGTGATAGAGAGGCTTTGTTTTATTTGCGTGCAAGTGTGTTAATATCTGCATTTTTTCACTATCATTTTGTTGACAAACTCATTTTAGGAGACTGAGAAACCGAAGGGGACAGTGTTGGAAGCAATGCCTTTGGTTCTTCTTAGTGGAGCAGTATTAGCGCTTAGTCTGGGCTACGTTCCAATGCACCCCCAAAATCAGTCACCACTTCAAAATTATGTGTCTCTGGACCTGACCAAAGAATTGCCTCATTGGGCAGAGGTAGACGTCATTCTAAACCTTGATTGCATTTGATACGCTCAGTTCTGACTGAACAATTCTGTAATAGTAATCTTATTTTTCTTTCTGGACACATTAAATCGGATTTTTAATCTTTCCCTGTTGTTTGGTAACTGCTAATCCTTTTATCCTCAGCTCTTCAAAGGACCCTTAATCTGATCACTTTATGCATTTTGAGCACTCTGGACCGTTGCTGTATGGTTCCTAAGTAGAAACAACTTTACCTGTAGTAGGGCAAATTGCTTGTCTGTACGGAGTTTGCAAGTATGAGCACATCATGATTTATTCTGTTTTCTGTGCAAACTCTACAGTGCAAAGAACAGAAGTTGGTTTTGGAGTCAATGGACCGCTCTTTATATTTTTCACCCAGAACCGGAGTTATTCCATTTCATATGGTAAGTACTGTTGAATTCACCTTGGATCTCTGTAGGTCTTAAAGATTGTCTCACGGGGTTGATTTCACCTTTGAATCCGAAGGGACCGCCGAATTATATAGATAATGTCTCTTTCAGCGTCTTCGTTACGCATCAGTGTGGTAATAATATTGCAAACTTCAGGTACTCTATAGACTATTGGCAGAGCGAACGTTAAGCGTTGTGACATAAGGCACTTGCTCTTCCCTGATTTATTTGATTACAAGTGATGCTCTGAGCTTACTTATTCCCTATGGTAGGGAGATGTTTACATATTGAATCTGTGGATTAATGAGTGCATTCTCATACTGGGGATTGGACAGGGTGCTTCGGATACAAACAAACGAAGCAGCAGCCCCTTGCCGCGTTCAAGCAGTGATGTTCTTCTCCAGTACTTATCGGAGCTGCTTTTGCAGAAAGTGAATTTTCTATTGCAGAAGAAGACTGAGCTGACAGCGTCGTTACAATACCTCTTTTTCTTAAGTGGTTTGCTTGCGTACTGTATTTTTGGAGTTGAACATTCAATGCTAAGAAGGTGGGATTGGGCCCTTTCTCCTTCAACTCTACGAAAGTTTGCTCTAGAACATATCGCTGCATGTTTCTGCTGGTCATTGTCGTGGGATCATTGTGTTGTAAGAAACTTATTGTAATTGGATGTTATCTGTATTTGTGTGCTTAAATATAGCCAAAGCTAGATCCACTAGTAGAAAATTGACCCCCTGAGGTAGTCTAGAAAACCTAGCTCCGTTACAATTGGCAGAGTTTACGTAAGGAACTGCCTTAAAGGGCATTACAGTCGGCCTAGTTTTAACAAGACTAGGTTTCTTGAGAGGGTTGCGGGATGGGAGGACGTTTTATTATTATTATATTGTTCTTAGTGCAGAAGAGGATTCAGATGCAAATTTACAGTGCAGCTGCTCACTGTGTTGAGTTTAATTCCCAGTTCTACCTCAATGCTCTGGATAGGAAAGGATTTTTTCTGACATGTAAAAGGTTGTGTGATTTTATAGAATAGAAACTCTCATTTAATGCCTTATCTTGGGCTGATTGATACAGGGGCCAACGGCTGCCAGATTGGTGCTCCAAGGGTAGAGTATGGTCAGGTTTATCAAACGTACTTGAGGTGTGTCTTTCTGTTCTCGAGACTTGCAGAGATCGGATACACTCAAGTGATTCGACGAGAGGTTCCGCTTTAAGCGCTTTTTTGAATTCCTTCCTTCAAGAATTCTCGCCAGCAGCCCTATCAGCCTTATCAAGTTTTGTGTCTTCACCGGGCCGGGCAGTCTTGGTATCCAACGAAGGGCTCGCTGACGATGCAGACACGCCAGTCACTGGTCCCCCTTTGATGACCAGGTTCCTGGGCACTCTTTCAAGTGCTCTGACTCTCGCTGCATCTGTGAGCTCTTTGGCTCAGGAAGAAATTCCAGGCAGCCCTGTAACAATGTTTGAAGACCGTGAGGGGGAAATCAAACTGATGGATGTCGATTTGGATGAGTTTTCTGAGACGGGTCTTCAGGGCTCTCAAAGCCTTGAGGGTCTAGGCTCAACAAAGAAAAGAAATAATAGTCTTTACGACCAATGGAAGGATCTCTGTTTGAAAATGATTTCTGATATTGGGCGTGTTCTGCCAGAGGCAACATGCAAGGTTCTCTTGAAACTACTAGACGATGAGAAAGACAGCAAGGTTCGGGCCAACCGAGAGTTTAGTCCTAGGATGTAGTTATGGTTGAGTCTTCGTTATTCTTTAATCTCTTTTTTCCCATTTTGAATCCATTTATAATACCTATAGAATTCCTCATTGCTGATTTTCTTGTTTCTTGAATTGTAGAGCCCGAGTAGACCACCCCACCCCACCCCACCCCACCACCCCGGAGGCATTCTAGAGAAAGAATCAGGTTCCAGTTTGGCTCAATGTCTACTATTTCGCAAAAAATGTGCCTTGACCGTTGCACTTTCTTGAGCAGATGCGCTGGAGAATCGTGCTTATTTTATGCGAGCTTATGAAAGAGAAAACTATTTCACATTTACCTGAAATGGTGGGCCGCTGATCTGCATTTCTCACTTTATGATTCTAGCGTTTTTGTTTGACCTCATGACTTTGTTACCCTCGTTATAGATCGTCATATAAATCATTTAAATCTCCTGAAAATTTTTCTATTTCCGTTGTGGCTGGGCATTACGTGCGAGTCTAATGACAAACAGTCTCAGAAATATTTCACCTATTCTCGTCTTTCTCGTCGTACTTCTATTTAAATAGAATGAACTTATGAAAAGGCCTTTTTTAACGTTTGTTAATCGTTTTTTTCTGACCCTCAGGTGCATTGCATGGAGAAGCTTCGTGAAGATTGCCAGAATAGTGAGTCGGCTCGATACGATATTTTGCAAGGCATCGATGCTATATTGACCAACTTACTGATGCAGGATGAGAGTGACTGTAGAAGCACTGCCAAAGTTATTGCAATCAAAGGAGTGCAGTTACTTTCAGAAGAGGTTGACTACTTACTTTAAAGTACTCTTCTGATTATAGTATTATAAAGGGCAGATCTAATACACGAACAATGACACATCAAGTTGTGAGGATCAAACTGTAATCCTGTGGATTCTGTGGCGTGTATTTTCTGGTGGGATTCTGGAACTACAGGTGTTGCCTCAGCTGGCTTCTTTCATAGCAGACATCGAGAAAATGAATCTCCTTCTTTGGCCTACTCGAGAAAAGTTTGTGAACACGGTCTTCAACTATATTCTGGTCTCTCCAAGTACGGCTCAGGTACACGAGATATCTACCGTTCTTATTTATCGCAACTGATTCTTAGGTTTTATGTTCACTCGAAGGTTTTTTCTTGGGCACATGTTTTAGCACATGCAGTGGGTTTAGGGGTAGCTAACTGGTTCATTTCAGTTCTGATCGCTTGTAAATCCTGCAGCGCATCAGCAAGATAGCTTGATTGAAGTTTTGTGTGTGTCCAAGATGGTTTGAATAGAGACTTGATAGTCGTCTGTCAGATGTTTAAGCACATGTCTGCGAGTTTACGATGTCCCATATCTGAAACTGCATCGAGTAAGACTGGTCGACCTGTGTATGCTTCATTGCCTCTCCCGTAGTTTCTTGCTCCTCTGTAATGTGCCCATAGATTTACCTTCGTCTATTTAGACCGGAATGAGTAGCCAGAATAACTTACTAATCTAATTTAGCCCAGTATTGGAGCATTTAACGGTCTCAACTTTTCCTAATCCAATTATATATGCTTGTAAGTCAATTATATATTGTTTGCGTTTCGTACCCTTCGAGAATTTTACAGCCGTTTGTCTGCAGGAGTTAACAGAGAAACTATTGGGCTACATGCATGACTTGGAGTATAGAGTCAGACGTCTATTTTCTATCCGAGCTAAGGTTCTCTTTCAGACGTGGGACGGACATCATGGACTGTTCCGTGATGTATGGTAAGCTTGTGAGACATCATGAGACATCGTGCTGAACATGGGGCAGCACACCCTACAATGGATGTAAATAGTAATTTTGGAAAGAACAGAAAGGCTGAAATATATATTCTGTTGCCGAATCTTTGTTCGTTGATAGTCAGTCTGACTTTTTCTATGCCTTACTCGTCGGGAAGTAGAATACCTTGGAGGAGAATGGTTGTAAACGTTGACTTGTCTTTCTCAGTGCCAATTCTGGAGTCAAGATGGCGATGGTAACAAGAAGCAAGGTAGTGCGGGCTTCAGAAGTCAAGTCGGCAGGCACACAAGCCGTCCCTTTAACAGAAACAACTTTGCTTACTCTAGGAGAGATTGCTGCATCTAGCGACAAAGTGGAAGGCGAGGTAAGCATTTCAGTCCGGTATCGATGGGAACCATGCAGTTTTTGATCCTGCTGCTAAATTATTATTCAGCCGTGCTTAAAATAGAAATTTCTCTTTGGAAGCTAGAATTCGATGATTGTAATTTTTAAAACGTATTTCTATTTTTGCATTTATAGGGTATGATTTCTTCTATCTATTGGGTACCTGGAGGCTTCCTTGACGCTTTCTAAATGATTTACATTGACTTCTATAGATATTGAAGTGGGCCACTTTTAGCCAATTGGGCACTTAGGGGTAACTTGGTAAGGTTGTCAATCAGCAACTCGGTAGTGTAATGATGTAATTTGTGCGAGGCTTGCTGCATTGACCTTCCTGCAGATATTCTGGATCCAGGATCACTCTCGGATGTTTTTGCATCGTTTTTGAACTGATTGTGACTTTTCTTACAGGCTTTGTTCATGCTGTGTGCTCATGCTGCCCTGAACCCATCACAAAGGTTGTACTTTTTATTACTATCTTTATAGGAGCAGAATTAGATGACGGGATGTCTTTGAACCATTTTTGCAGCTGCTGGCTCATTTTAATGCATCAAGTATCTGGGAGCCCATCAGTGCGTACATTTTATACAACGAACTGAATTGTTGTAATATCTCAGAGTGAGGTTTGATAAGTGCTGTGGAAATTGGATTAGGCTGTGTCTGATGTCTTGCTATTGCGACTCTGCTGCAGACTTCTCGTCAGTAATATCCTGGATACGGTAGCAAATCAACTACGGTATCCGCACCGCTGGAAGGTCAGTATAACTAATTGTTCTTTATCAAGTTACCGGGAAACTTCTTAAGATGCCATTTGGACTGTTTCATTTGAATAATATTGTTTTGCGTATCTGCTTGAAGAGTCTGGGTTAAGTACTTTTCGTCGTCTATGTTGCTGTCTCTTGGTGTGACATTCAACTGTTTAAGATATAGGAGGTGTCTTACTAGTGCAAAGTGAATATTTATGTATTATTAATTATTGAGACATTCTCAAGTTGTTTGTGTGATCACACCAGATGGTTCTTTTGAAATCTCGGTTACGTTGGAACTCTCCACCGTTGCATAATTAATTCGAACCTAGCTGGTCTAGGTACATTTTAGGAAAACCTCGTCAGGGTTCTAGTGGTTGGAAAATCCCACATTGAACCATGTGACAAAAAATTCTGTTTGCAGTATCTTGATTATTTGATGGGAGTGCTATTGACCGGATGGGTGAAAGCTCGTCTGTCCATACCATCACTTGTTGAGGTAAGCTTATCAATTTACACTTCTGTCGTACGTTCCAACTTACACATGTAATCTTTTTCTTTTTCGTTCCTGTTTGAAGGGTCGTTACGTGGAATTTTTTCTAGATTTCATGTTGCGCTGTAGGAGGGGTAGCTGGTGGATGTAGTCCCACAATCTGATTTTGACAGAAACTATATGTAGTGGTTTCATTTGCCTCGACCAGCAGTTGTCACATTTGCATTTGTACCTGTGTTTTAGATCAAGGACATACTCAGCGAAAGCGTAGACACAGCGGTGTTCCTGGAGCAATGCTGTCCCTGGCTTCTTCCATCCTTATTCCTCCATGACGACAAGGATGAGCTGGAATGGATAGCTACGGTGTGTATTAGAAATCTCATATTCTTCTCTTCTCTTTTTCTGTTCTTAGGGTGTATATTGTCCTGCCAATTGTTTTAATAATTCGTCTCAGTTTGTTAGCAATTCGTCTCGGCGCTTTTCTGTAAGACATAGAATGATAATACATACCATAGTCTGAAATCAGTCAATGCTAAATATGTTGGGAAAACATGTCGAAAAACGGCAGAGCCTTTCTCTTCCACTCTCTGGACTTGTGAGGCGTCATTTCGCCTCAACTTTTGCAAGCCTATTGCCGCTGCATTCCCATGGAACTCCAGAGGAGCAGCAGAAGGCTGGAGCGGTACTACAAAGGGACATGTTGTCAGCGGCTGATTTGTCAGAAGATGAGCGTGATACTCTCATTCGTAAGCACATGGTAGGTATCAATATTCCCCCACCCAGGAATCAGGTGGTGTGTTCGGCTGTTTTTGAAAATTCCCCTTCGCTGACTTGGAGAAATTTCAACTTTCCAGATTGCGATAGTCAACTTTCTTTTCAGATTATGCGGTGACGTGGAGACGCCGCAATTCCCACACTTCACAAAAGATGCAATTTCGACTGCTGTGCGAACTGTTGTGGATGGTTTTTTGGATATGTAAGGGCCCGTCATGTCATTGTTGATATCTTTACTGTGAGCTTGCGACTGTCACTTTGTCCAAATTTAGTTTACTTCGGGCTTGGAACCACTGATAGGTCCAGCTCTAGGTTACTTACAAGCAGTAGTTTTACTTAAAATCTTGTCTCCTGTGCAGAGAACCTGTCTCACAAGAGGAAGGAGTGGTTGACAAGATGCAGGTTTTTCGGCCTGATCGTGTCTTTATGGTATGTGTGGTGCAGTAACAATATTTAATTGCGTTGTTCTCATTTTCCTAGATCGAACATATGTGGAAACGGCTATCCATGGGCTTCAAGAATATCGATTCAGATTTACTATGGCTTTCTAAATTTCACATCTCTTTGACCCTTATACTTCATTTGTGGACGCTTGTGCAGCTTCTTCTCCAGCTGCACTACGAGATCGACTCTGCAAGTCATCCACGTCATCGGCGCCATTTACTGGCCAGCTTGATGGCTATTTTGACTGTTATAGACATACGATTGGTTGTCTCCAGCACTTGTCGGTGAGATGTTCCTGTCTTAAACCATGAATGCCCATGCGAAATACGGAAGGTCCGCTTGGAAGCTAATATTAGATTATACTAACTTTCAAAATGTAGGGTATAAATTTTTCTTTCTAGTGGAACATTTTGTTGCCTTGAACCTTCCTAAATGATTCATTCCACTCCAATAGATATGGAACCGGTCACTATCGGCTATTTGGGCCTGTTGGGTTTAATAGAAATAAGTAAACAATCCTTTTCTAATTGCTAGAACAATAGGTTGGCTTCCAAATCACCATGTGTTCGCATCGCATTGCCGTCGCTTCAACGCCTGTTATCCTCTGACCACATTATCGTCTTGTTGTTATGAGAGCAGTTATGTTGTGCATATTATCTTGCAGTCCATAGAGATCAAAGGCCTTCAAAAGCAATGCTGTACACTTCTGGCACACCTTTTGGACAAAGTCGAATCTTCCCCCTTGAGTTCTGCGAATGCGTTTAGCGACCAGCTTCAGGTAGCCGTTACCCAGGGGTTAAACATGGAATTTGTATCTGGGAAACCTAGCATAGTTCAGTTGTGAGCTCAGAGCCGTATCTACATCGTACATTGTAATCGAACTCTACCTTCAATAGGTGTGTACGGTTCAGCAGGCTTCAATACTGTTTCAGGGTGATATGCAAATTGAGGTTCATTTAAATATTGGGAGTCATGCTTCTCATTCTTATTTTTCTTGTTCTACAGTCAATCGTGTCGAAGGTGGTTTCGTGCATCACAGCAAATGACCGAGTCTCTTTTGATTTTGATGAGCGTCAATCGAATGTCTCGCTTCAACCATACGTGCTGTTGGTAGAGTTGTTGGAGCGGTTGACAGTGAAAGCCAGCGACGCTTTTCATGATTCTATCAAAGTAAGCTCGTGAACACCGTTAGTGAACATTTGTGTGACACAAATCTCTGCGTAAATGTAAGACTGTTTGTTGGGTTCTATTATAGAACTCACCCGCCAGACGTATATGATTCTGGCTGCATTACAATTGGCAGTTTCTTTGTAGGAACGGCATGGTAATATCGAGTAGCAGGGTTTAGCGTGACTAGGTTTTCTGGAATGTGAGTGGGAGTTCCTACTAGTGGTTCTGGTAGTTGCATTTTGTCAAACGTCTGCCACATTGTTTTACATGGGTTTGTCATCTTGTTTTACATGTTACCCTACATTGAAGGGGCCGGTTGATAGGGCCAGATTGTATGCAGTTTGCAAATTGTCGTCCCTGGCGGGGAATCGAGGTTTTCTCTTTATTGGGATTTTGCGATCCAGTTGATTGTATGGTCGACTTATGCGTTTTCAAATATCCTTCTCAGGATTTGTTTCCTTTCCCAGACCTGCCGATTTTCGAGCCCATGCGAGCGCTGCACAGCAGCTTGTGTAGTGGTAGAAGTCTCGCAGATGAGTTCGTCCAGGTACTATCCATTCCAATTACATCGTTGTTCGGTTCAAGGACAGTGACTTCAAATGAATTGTATCATCTCTAATGCCAACTTTTCGTGAATAACATATTTTCCTGTAAAGTCAAGCAACCAGTGCACAGGATCTATGAGCATTCTCTCGAAGCGTTATATTGATCTTTACTATTATTTAAAGAGACCTAAGTTAGAAGTGGAATCTTGTCATTAGTTGTAGTTATAATATGATATTATTTAACATCTTCATCGAGCTCTGAGTTCATTCTAGTCTAGGAAAAATGCAGGTCGCTTTTTCCGAAGTGTGTTTTTGAAACCCTTTTGTTTGCAGTTTGTGAAGCGAGCGCCGAGCCTCCCATCGCAACTTCAACTGAGCAGGTTCGTGCAAATCTCACTAGTAGACCCACTTACCCACCCGTATTAAATTTTGCCTCTTGTAACGTCATTTATATTCCATTTAATTTCTAACCTTCCAATTGTAACACGGCTAGCGTTTCTAGAGTTTCTACACCACATTGACCTGCCGCAGGATGTTGAAGTCCTTCAAATCTGAAATCCAAATAAATAAAAAGGCTCTGCTGATATCTTAGTACAACAGTGATTGTTGCGCACTCCGCAAGTAATGGATTGTTGCCTATACTGACCAGCTCATGGATCTCTTAAACCTTCGTGATTCCCCACGTATTTGAGTGTTGCGATTAGGCAGAATTAGAACCTGTGCTCAAAACTCACTCATTACTGTGGTAATCACTTTTGATGTTGATGGGATGTCATATGCAGCTTACAAAGTCTTGCAAATGAGCTTAAGTATCGAAAGGGAGAGTTATATGCGAATCCATTCGTCAGTAAAGATGGGAGCAGGTGGCGATGTAGTTCAGAGGTGGTGTCAGCGGCGTGGAGATTAGTGCGACTTTGTGATGAGGAAAATTTTACCGATATGCGTGATCTAGCTGGAATCTCTTTGGCTGCTGTACGTATATACTATCGTAGTATATGGTGTCTTGTCTGGGACATCTGAATGCCCTCTGTAAATCGACGTGTTTGAGGTTCTCTGACTCGATTTCCTCTTTCTCAAAAATACTGATTGAACTTAATTTCATTACGACTATTATTCATATTTTGGCAGGTTGGCATGGGTGACCCACACGCTGTAGTGTTTCACTTGCCGGAAGAATCTGGAGGGGATTCCTCTCAGGCTTCAAATATCACGGAGGTAACCTCGCACGCAGAACTGGGCGCCCCGGACAATCTTGTGAAGCAGATCATGCTTCAAATGCGAGGTTACCTAGTTGACAACAATGTTCAAATCATAGAGCTAACATCTAGGACTTTGAAGGTATCGTCCCTTTGGTTGTGGCGATTCTAATGTCCTTTTCTATTTTCTACGAGTTTTCAATGTTGGTTGTCTTTGTTTGGTAGATAAAGAACCCAAGTTTCCAGTTCTCTTCCGTTGTCTTCATCCTCTAAATCTTTATTTTTTGAAAGAAATTATTTTAGTAGCAACTCTCACAAAATACCCTTATCAGGAAAATGGACTCCTGAGGCCGGCACCTCGCCAGCAGACCTCTAATCTTATCTGGACTTTCTAGCCAATGAACATATATTTTGGCATGGGATGTTGATTTGTTTTTTTGACAACATTAGTTCACAGTGTGGTGCATCTGTTGACTATAAGCGCTGCGTTCTCATGTAGGGGTTGCTGTCAACTGACCAAGGTCAGCGCGTGTTAAAGGCATTAACATTCAAAGAGAGCGCTTATTTGGAGGTACTCGCATAACGTAACTTAGTAAGAGCAGTGAGAAGCCCACGTGCACGTTCGTGACACTATTCTTGAAACACACAGAATTACTGATCTTCAAATTGTGACTCATAGGTGCATTCGAAGGGAGTAAACACAAAGCTTGTAGAGGACATGTTAATTACGTCACGGCAACAGTCAGCAAGTAAGCAATGCTCACTTGACAAACAACAATGTTCCGTGTTCCATACACTGAAGTGTAGAGTGGATTGCAAACGTGAATTCTATCATGAATAACAGTTGTGATTTTGACTGTTTCATACATTTTCAGCATGGCATCATGTTTTGTGATGGAATTACTGCAGGTATAGCAATTTCAGCCAAGGAGCCACAGCTTTGGACGACAGTCGGTAAAGCCTACAATCTGTGGATTTCTGAGCTTGTCCACTCTTTAATAGAGTATACGGACGACCGGATATTAAGGTATCAGCAGAATCTGCATCTGTAAATATTTTTATCAATGCTTTGTCAAAGTGAAGGGAGTGTCCTAGTCAATGATGTTAAATTATTTACCTAGAATGTAAATTCATGAAATAAAACGTGCCCTGATGCCTTAACCTGATCTCAAGCCATGCTAATTCTTTTGCTGGGGATTCTGATTCTCTGTGTGTTTAATGCTTGTACATGCTTCGTGTCGTATTTGGTTCCCGTGTGTCTTTTCTCTGCTATATTTTAAGGATGTCTCGGGTGGGTAAATCAGAATTTGTCAAGGGCTAGTATTGAAGAAAGCTGCCCTCGCCGAGCTTGTCTTCTCTCATCTTCTTGGAGCCCTGGCTGCACGAAATGAACCAGATAGCGAACTCTGCACTACTATTTCGAAGCGGGTGAGTCGAGATTTTACTTTGTATGTGACTTCCAGGATAGGAGTAACAATAATTCCATTCTATCTGCTGTGATGCCCATTTGTCGCTTAGTTATTTCTTATTACGATGTTTGACTTGCTGTTATAATCTTTATTTTGAAATAAAATGGAGTATCTTAGCCCTGTACTCTGAAGTGGTTTCTCAGCTAAACCGTGTCTACTATACTTTGTGAAATCGTATGTAAGTGTTTAAATTGTTACATGATTCGTTTCCGTGTAGGTTGAGGAGCACATATTCGGTGAGCAAAACCAGGATATGCGATCAATCCAGCTATTTCTGGGTGCCCTAAACACCCTTAGGTGTAGCAATGTTGCTACCACCATGAAAGGTGCATCTTTGAGGGGTAAAGACAATTCGAAGGTCTGTACTTATGGACATCGCTTGTCGAACGACAATCCGACTTATGAACAAAGATTTTGTGACTTCAATGTACCTGATTGTGTTACTGCCAGCTTCACATTGAAATAGTAGCTGTGAGTGTGTACGACGTTCTTTTTGCACCTTTGATACGTTACCTCCTTTAATTTTTCGTTTTAGGGAGACCAAGAAGCTGGAAATCCTGGAGATGGCAAATATGGCTCTGTACGAAAAAGGAAATCTGGTGTAGGAACCTCCGAGCAGGAGGGTGCTCAAAACAATGCATCAACATCGAGGTGGCAGAAGGTGATTTATCTCGAGGAACTATTCTTTAAGAGTTGACTTTTCATATTTCTTAGGATGAAGTTCTGCGATATGTCGGACGAAAGGTATTCTCTACTGAATTTTTCAAGTGAAAGTGTCCTCTATGATGATCTATGAGTAGCATTCTGTGTTTTCTTTATTTTCTTCTGACATTTCTTTCGGTTTGCGGTGTTTGAGTGTTAAGTAAGTCGAGTCATCTGTGGGTTCTGGACTTGTGTCTGAACACAGGTGTATTGGTTGCAAATTGACTATCTCACAACAGCAGGAGCAGCCCAAGTGAGCTTCACTCAAAATCTAGTTGTTTGGCTTTCTGAAATGAAAATGCATTTGAGAAGTGCTGAGTTGTGCAAGCCCAAAATTATCTGGTTTAATCTACACTTCTAAAACAGAAAATGGCATTTGAGTGTGAAGGTTTGCAAGCTGGAGAAGTAATTTTGTTATGGCTCATTTTTCTGTTAATGTCGTGTAGCGTTGTGCGGCATATTTTACAACAATATTGTACGTGGAGCATTGGTGCAAAGAAAAGTTTGGAAGTCTCACACTTGGTGAGCCGGATTTTTCGATGAGCAACAAGGTATATACATGCTCATCTCAACTCTTAGGGATGTGTTTGCTGTTGTATCTGTTTGCTTGCAAAAGAGTGACCCACGAAGTAGTAAAACTTAGGATCAGATTTGTTATCATGCTTGAAAGTTCTTGGAACTCTCCATTTTTACTCAATATGTTTTGAGTTTTCGCTTGCGTTTTTATTCAAATTTCTACTCACAACGTCGTAGTGACGTTGAGTGACTTCTTATTAGGTACCTGGCTCTTCCCCCCTGCATATGACGAGTTTGGGTTCCCAGCCTGATCGATTGTAAATGCCATTTGAAATTCTGATCTCTTCAACCCGTTGGTTTTTGTTGTCCTGGCCCAGCTACCTGCTCACATAGAATTGCTGTTACTGGTGTATACAAAGATCAATGAGCCTGATGGCGTGTACGGTGTTGCTCGCTCGCATAAGGTTGTTAATTTTTCTTACCAGATATCTGATTGTATACAAATTGCTTCACTAGAAAGACTCTTGCAGGTTGCACCAACAAATATGAGCAACCCTAGAGTATTGTGAAGCTGCTTAGGGTGATATTTCATGGGTCCTTCATTCCAGTATATTATTCAAATGCTGTGCAGTTATGGTTGTTTGCAATCCATGAAATCTGGAGTGTTGAAAATTAGGTGCGATCTCAGTTGCTGACTTACGAGCATGAAGGGAATTGGAATAAAGCTGTGGAGACATATGACCTGCTGTTACGTAGTAGGAAGTCACCATTGCTGAACCCAAGATCAGGTGACGCAGTAGGGGACCCTGTAGACGAGCAAAACTGGCAGTCTCACAAAGGCTTGATGAGATCCTTACGGCAGATGGGATGCACATATGTTGTTGACCTGTGCAATCAAAGCCTTGCACAGCAGAGAGACCTTGAAGGTGACCCCGAGTTTCGAGAACTGCAATATGAGGCAGCCTGGAGGTCATGTAACTGGGACAACAACCTCTCCGGTCGTGTCTTTGTCGATGACTCGTTCAATGTTCAAGCAGGTGGCCATAAAGGACTCGCTTTTCATGCTCACCTGCATAGGTTAAATTCTACTAAACTCGTCAATGATCCCTTTGATACTATGTGATCATAGCAGTGGCAGATTTAGGTTTAGAACTTTTTGCTATTTTGAAGCATGTTTTGGCTATTTTGGTATTTTGAGACAAACTTTTTACTATTTGCAAGCTCGAGCTGTTGTGCATGGATATGAAAAAATGCAAGAAACTAGAAATTGAGCATCTCGTCGACATTCTCACGTGTTTTGCGTCCTTCTGTGGGACTTCTGGGCAGTTGTTTGAGAGCCCTGGTGGAAGGTGATGCTGAAATTTTTTATCCTCAGGTGCAGCATGCAAGACAGGTATGAAAATCACGCGGGATACACTAAGAGAGTTGGCCTTGCCCGAAGGATTCTTCGAAAAATGACATGTCCGGAGACTTATGCATGATTCTTTAAGTTCAGAATGTTTCCGCAGGACATCCTTGCATTTTTATCTCAGCACTTACTGTGTGAAGTGTAATTGCAGGGAATCATTACGGGCATGACTCTCAGTAGCATGGAGAGCACGCAAACTGTGAATCCTGCTATCATGAAACTTCAGGTACAGTTTCGGTCGCTCTGTGAATCAAGGTTTCCAGGCACTCATTTCAACCGCTAAGTGACTAAACTAAAACAGAATGCTCACTCGGGAAGCTAATAGTTGATTGTTGTAACTTGAAAAATTTCACCTATTGTTCACAAATATAGAATAAGATTGTTACCTCCTATTGATGCATTTTGTCAACTTTCTGGACGCTTTCTAAATGATTTATTTCAACTCCGGTAGGAATGGAACAAGGCCACTTTCAGCCATCTGGGCACTTGGGGGTTGACCACGAAGAAGCTCTGTTTTCTTTTAAGCTATGCAAGAGAACGTTTCCTTTTTTTGGAGAATTGTCATGTTGATGTCTGATGTTTCTCAACGCAGATGCTTGAGTGCCTTTCACAAGCATGGGAGATGAGGTGGAAGATGTCCCAGCGCACTGTGGTAGCTGGTCCACATATTCCGTCTGATGCACAGGTATAGGCTACATGACATTTATCTTTCATTTCTTCTCTGGATCAAATGCATTTATCAAGTGGGATAGTCAAGGAGTGGATTTACTGAAACTCCTGCATGTAAGTGACATTTTAAGGACCTAGAGCTCATAAAGATTAAGCTTGGACCCGATGTTTCTGTTATTCAGTACATGCCACCGTTGCCATTGCGTTCTATTCTTGTTGTTTTGTTGGATCACAGCCAAGAAAGGTCGTTTTTATTTTGAGGCATCGGCTTGTTACCACATTCCAGGTGTTTGCATTTGAGGACTTATGGCAAGAAAACATAAGGCAGATGCAATCTCATTATGATTTGCTGGAGCCATATATCACCTTTCGGAAAGTATTGTTTCATGTACTCAATCGTCAAGATTACCTACCTCGTCACCTACTTGAGTTCTCAACTCTCGCCCGGAAGGTGTGCAACCCATCGTGCTTTGTATCATGCGCAAATGTGTACTTCTGTGTTGAAGGACCAAGAAGTTCAAGTTGGGCCTAATTTTTTTTTTAAGTAGATTGGAGTAGGAATGTTGTGATTGATTTGAGTGATATACAATTTGACCCAATTTAAGCTAAATTTTTCAGAATTGTGATCACTCGAATTGATCATTCTACAACCATGATTCCTGGGTCCTTTGGGGGTTAATACAATGTAGCAAATTATTCTGGCCCTTCGTTAGTGTACCACCTCCACAAGTGGTATGCAGCGCCTCACCTGGAGCTGAGGTTCTTTGTCTACGTGGCAGGCTGGTAGACGGAATCAAGCTGCTGATTCAATTCATGAGTTGAAGTTGATTCTGAGTGGCACCAGTGGACAATGTAGTCCAGATGTACCTGGACCTTTTTTGGGAAGACTTCTGTCAACTGCCAGGGTAAGGTCTTGCAGCTGCTTTGATGCACGGTCTCCACGAGCCATTTCAACTGATTCGCAACCAAATTCTGAAATAAGCTAACGGACTGAAGTGACCCATTCAGCGTCTTGGAATTGTGTTGAGTCAACTCGTCTTCTAGTCTTCCTGTAATATATCGTAGGTTATGGGTGGTAACAGGTTGAAGAGGCGAAAATCCTGTGGGCCCAGGGTCAACAAGAAATGGCTGTGAACCTGATGAAATACATCTTGCAATATTCTGACGTTGAAGCTGGAGCATCTGCAGCCCTTCATTGTCTCACTGGAAAATGGCTAGCAGAAACGCGATCAGACAGGTGTGCGATGATCGAATTTACAAGTCCGGAATTGCAGATGTAGCACGCTTGAGGAGATTTGGTCGTGTGCATTCTGATTTCTGAACAGAATTTGACTGTTTGCTTTTGTTTGCAACGTACAGCTTCCGGACAATATTGGAACTCTACTTGGGAAAGTCGGTTGAAGTGCTGGAAAAAGCCGTTAAGGGTGTTGACCAAAGTGCGGGCAATTATGTGAAGTGGGGGCAACGATTGTGCCGTACCTACTACAGGCTAGCTCACTACACTGACAGTCTTTACAGAAGTTCTGAAGATCGCCTCAATTCAAGCGAGTGGCAAGCAGCATTGCGGTTGCGGCAGCACAAGGTAGACTGCTCATGTCCAGCACAGTTCCCATTCAGGGGGTCCTATGGGTTTCTGTTTCGTCACCTGCCAAATTTCTCGTTCTACAGTGTACTCCTGTATTCAAGTCATATAGACTGCTAGTATCTCACCTCGATGTTTCGTGTGATTTGCAGTCTCGGGAGCTTGAAACCTTGAAGAAACGTATCAACAGTCAAAAGGTAAGTGAATACATTGTATGAGGTTTTTTTATGTAAGATCCGAAATGACCCTTCTCATAAATCCTAAAGTCCTAGAAGTTAAGAACATAAGACCCACGTTGGAAGCTAGTAGTTAATTTTATAACTTCCAGAACATATCTCTATTTTTCAAAAATCTAGGAGATGATTTCTTCTTTCAATGGAAGCATTTTGTTCCCTTGAAGCTTCCTCAATGATCTTTTTCTACTCCTAAAGCTATGGAAGTGGCCACTTGCCCATTGGGACACTCAAGAGTTAAATACTGAGTTTTGTAATCGTTGATCTTGGAATTGACCCATGGGCACGATTCTAAATCTCATGATTTGTGCCAGAAAAATTCTGATCCGGAATTGAGTCTTGATTAAAATTATGTACTAGTATGTACTACTCCGATCCTGTCAAAGGGCGTTAAGTCCTTTCAACTTGTGTTTTATATCGTGGCGCAAATTTGGTGACAGGGTGATGCAAGGGACTACTCCATGAAGATCTTTGAGCTGCATAAACAGCTTACTCTAGACGATGAGGAAGCCCAGCGCATGCAGGTTATCTCATGCTCAGCATTCAATTTTGACACCGTTACTACTTTGGTGTAGAAAGATCACGAGTGATAATCGAGTAGTACCCTTGTGATTCGAAGTTTCAACGTATTGATGACATTGTGGTCTCGTAGGGTGATAAAGATCAATTCTTAGGATTAGCACTGGACAACTATCGAAACTGCCTACTGACAGGCAACAAGTATGATCTACGAGTGGTAAGTAATGGATTTTTTCCTATGCCTTGTATTTCTTTATGCTCCCTCCTTGATGAAAGCTGAAACTGTCCAGATAAATGAAGCTTTCCTTTTGTTCTATAACTGCCGAAAAAATGCCGGTTGCCACCTTTTTTGTGAAAACTGTGTCCTATTTTGGATGAGGGCTTTCCACGATCACTCCATTTTGTTAGAAGAGAAAATAATTAGCAAGGCTTTCAGTAAAATTTGAGTGTTTCAAGAACTTTTAGACAACGTAGTCAAGAATATCTTCCCACGATTCTTGGGGAGGTCTAAATATGGTCAAGGCGATCACACAAGCCTCCCTATGTATCATGGGGAGGCCTAAATAGGTGGACTCTGATCCTCCTGATTCCTTAGACGAGCTCAAGAAGGTGGGTGTGCTTGGTAGTGAAGGGGAATATGTTCTTTGTGATGTCTAAAGGTTCCTGAAACAACCTATTTTTTCTGGAATTTTCTGAAAATAGAGTCATTGAAACTGTACGTTTGCCTCATTGTGACCTCAGGTCTTCAGATTGTTGTCTCTATGGTTTAATCTGTCCACAAATCCGCGGGTGGTTGATGCAATGCTGGAGACAGTAAAGAAGGTACACTTGAACGCCCAAGTTATCAGTATTTGATTTGTCATATTTAATACCAACGACATTGAGGCGTCTGTTTAAGTAGAGCTTTCTGATTGTTGCAAGGTTTATAAGAGAAAAAATTCCTTCGGTGTTGTCTGCAATTTTTTTAACCCAATGAGATAGATTATCTTTGTCTCTGTCTCTTATCATATGTATATTGAATTGCAGGTCCAGTCGTACAAGTTTGTACCCTTGGTTTATCAAATAGCTTCTCGAATGGGCAGTTGGAAGGAGCAAACCACAGGATCTCATAGTTTCCAGGTGGGGCTGTGGATGTGAGCTTGTTCCAACTTCTATGATGAAGGTCTCGGTAGTCTTCTGGAGGAGTTCTATTTGGTGGCTAATGGTTACAAATATGACTGATATTTGGTGCCTCATCTCCAGAAACACCTGTTTTTGTGTATTACAGATGAGTAGAGTGGTGGGCATTTGACTTTATGGATTCACCTTGTGTGCACTTTTGGCAGTATGCATTATGTGCTCTTGTAGAAAGAATGGCAATCGACCATCCGTACCACACCATGTACCAGGTATTTGATTGAGACCATCTCCATCATGCTACGTAGTCTGCGTAGTTTTAATTCCCGTCGACATTTTCATGTCTTGAAGATGTGCGTGGTATGATTCACTGAGCTGGTGTCCTAGATTACATTGACTTCCCAAGTTTTAAGGATGTGAAATTCGATGCATTGTGAACAACTCGGGGACAGGTATTTGCTTTAGCGAATGGTGACCGTGTGAAGGAGAATCAACGTGGGAAGATAGCGTTTGTCGTCGATATGGACAAGAAACACACAGCCTTGCAACTATTGAAGAAATTGACAGCATACCACAAGGATCTATTGATACAGGTTTTTGCTCACTCAGAGTTTATTTTACATCTTTTTTTGGTTTAGAAGGACTTAGCAAATAGGAGTGTTTGAGTCGAGATAAACTTTGTGGGTTCTTCTTTTCGTGCAGATGAAGCGAATGGTAGAGATTTACATCAAGCTTGCTGAGCTTGAGACCAAAAAGGAGGTGGAAGTCTTTCCGACGCTGAGCTTTTAGGGCTGTGCATTGCTATCTTCTTTACTTTATTGATTTTGAGTTAAGGTTTTATCTGTTTTGCATAAGACTCACGACTCCAGCAGTAATTTGGTCGGCTTTGAGGAAATTTGCGATGATGATCGATTGGTCTCGATTCTATTCTCACCTGAAATATATGCAATTATAAATGGTGTATGACTACAGGATACTAATACAAAGATTTCCTTGCCAAGGGAAGTCCGCAGCATTCGACAACTTGAACTGGTGGGTACTTGACTCCTCAAGCGGTTTATGAACTGTCAGTAACCTATTTTCCGAATATATAACTTCAGCAAAATGTGCTTCGAAGGCAGTGAACTCATTTTCTCAGCACCCTTGTTTTATCATTTCATGCTTTTTCTAAGGGCTGCGTGATCACTTTTTATATTCCCAGGTGCCAGTTATTACAGCACATATCCCAGTGGATCCTGCCTGTCAGTATGAAAGAGGATCTTTCCCGTACTACAAAGGTTTATCGGACACGTTGCAGTATGTCCCACTTCTGCGGTTCTGCCGTCTTTAATCACCATGCTTTAACCCCTAAAAGACCAAGAAGCCAGAATTGGGCTTACTTTTTCTTAATGCAGTTTTAAGTTTTGGCGGAGGGGGGATGGTTAACTTGTTTTTCAATTTTACTTGTTCACTTATTCTTTACTAATTCTGATGATTTCAAAGCTGGACGCATCTGATTTATATTTTTCCCACTATGTTCAATCAAATTGGTCACTTCCAAACCATGAATCGCTGGTCTTTCTGGAGTATATCTTGTCTATACAGTGAGATTTCTAGCAATATTAGGCTTTGGGACTGGCCCATTTTCCTTCACGTTTTCTGACTACAAGTCCTCACTTTTGGAGCAGGGTTATGAATGGAATAAACGCCCCAAAGGTTCTAGAATGCAAGGGTTCTGATGGTCGCCGGTACAAGCAACTGGCCAAGTCTGGTAATGATGATCTGCGACAGGACGCGGTAAGATTTAAAGTTCTGTTCTTCGCTGTTAGTTTTGCTGAGCTGGTATAATGATTGCTGCAGCAAGTGGTGGATAAACGTGGTGATGCTCTGTCAATAGGTAATGGAGCAGCTTTTTGGACTTGTCAATACTCTACTGCAAGATCACCCTGACACGTGCAAACGCCAATTGTGCATTCGTACTTACAAGGTAAGGCCCATTTTGCTCCCTGTGTCTGTTTCAGTACATTGCGTATCTGAAACTGCAATGCTTGATCCGTAACGAATATTCAATGGATACGCATGCGAATTGTTGAACTGCAGGTCGTTCCATTCACACCAAGTGCGGGCGTGCTCGAGTGGGTTGATGGAACCATTCCTTTGGGAGAATATCTTCTTGGCAGGTCTGTCTCTTGCAAAATCGAAGGACCTGCATGTGGATTTCATTTGAAGTCTTTCAGGTCGTGTCCGTTCTTGACAGAATATATGCCTACCTCTGTGCAGTACCCGGTCTGGAGGTGCCCATGCTAGGTATGGAGGCAGTGATTGGACATTCATGAAATGCCGGGAACAAATGTCGGTTGTAAGTAACCGTTCTAGAAGAGATCCTATGTATTGCTCAATTTGCAAGTTCTAGGCAAAGATACGAGGCATGGTAATCACTTAGATTATTCGCTTGGAATGAAAGACGCTATATATTTTGGACCATGCGAGGCAGACACCTCTGCTAAGCTCATTTTATATCTGGAGTTCGACTGTAATTTGTAGGAAAAGGACAAGCGACATGCATTTGAGGCAGTTTGCAAAAACTTCCGGTGAGTTCTCTCCTGGTGCTATAGGCTGGTTGCGAAATGTCTGGCACCCTACGGATGATTAATCCGTAAAGGACCAAGAGCCCTCATGTTTTCTAGCAGTACAAATGGAGTAGGTCATATGGGGACGTGTATTTGTTCATTCTATTCGTTTTTTGACATATGCATGCAATGTTCATCATTGATTCCGGTGATATAAACTATGGCCTCATCCGAACTAAAGTCTTGATAATATGATGAATTGAACTGGTCATTTTCAAACCATGGATCCTAGATCCTTTAAGGGATTGAGTCATAGGGTTGTGAAGCAGTCGTTTAGTGGAAGGATCTCTCGTGTATAAGTGTATTACAGGGCGCCAGATGATGTCCAAGCAGTGGTTCCATCTGTTTTGTAACTTGTACTATTCAAAACTAGTCCCTTATTGCTGGTACTGGTTTACAGGCCTGTCATGCACAACTTTTTCCTGGAACGATTTACACGTCCTGCAGACTGGTTCGAGAAGCGTCTTGCTTATACTCGCAGTGTGGCTGCAAGTTCAATGGTGTGTGTCCTCTACCCTTACTTTGCAAGCAGACACATCGTTCTGGTCAGCAATTGCTTTGAATTTCTCACTGGCAGTCAGTCACTTCGTTTTTGATACTGTGCTTTACCAGGTCGGATATGTTGTGGGCCTTGGAGATCGACATTCAATGAATGTCTTACTGGACCAGGTCACTGCTGAAGTGGTGCATATAGATCTCGGTGTTGCGTTTGAGCAAGGCCTGATGCTGAAGACTCCTGAGCGGGTGCGTGCATATTTCACATAGAAAACTAACTAAGGGAAATCTTAGGGGCAGTGTCGATTGCTCAGGTTGAAGCAACAAGATTGAGATAACAAGAAATGCAATTAGAGGTAGTGTAGATTTCACAGGTCGAAGCCAGAAGCTTGAGATAACAAGAAATCGTACCTTGATTTTGTACCTTGATTGGTACAAAAGACGCTTCTAATTGTATGTCCTGGGTTTGTTCAATTTGAAATTAGTTTACACCAATCTAAGACTTACCAGAACGCACATGAAGAGGTGAGACTTACATGGTTCTTTGTCTAAAGCTTGTTTCTTCGGCCTGTGCAGTCAGAAGTATCCCTTAATAAATGAACATTCTAGTTACTTTCCAAGCGTATGATCAAAGTAGGAGAAAGGTTGCATTCAAGCACCAACAATGTTTTGGTGGTGGTGTTTCATGTCAGGTACCATTCCGTCTCACTCGTGACATTATCGATGGCATGGGAGTGTCCGGTGTGGAGGGCATCTTCAGAAGATGCTGCGAAGCTACTCTCTCTGTCATGCGCACCAACAAAGATGCATTGTTGACCATTATCGAGGTGAGCTTTGCCTATATCTTGCATGCAGTTAATGCATCGTAATTCTGTGTACTCTATCAGCGTGAGCAAAGGTATTGAATCCATTTTTGTGGGGACTTTCATTTGTGGGTTTTAAAATCACCTGTTTACAATGCATGCGGCACCCCAAGTTGTTCAAAATCTCACTTCTAGGTTCTATCTCAGTTAAAGATGTTTTCGTGTGATACCCAGTAGAAGGAACACTTATGGTCCAAGGGTAGTTGAGGCCATTGTAGGTGTTGGGGCCCTTCTACTTCAAACCTCGCAAATCATAACTTATTCCTACACTATCCGAAGTAGACATATCGTGGGGTGTTGGAATCTTCTCGAAATTGACATTGAGATCGAAGAAAATATATAAAACATAAAAAATGCTAATCTAATTTTGGAAACCACTCAAAAGAACCATGGAAAAATGGGGAAATGGGTTCCTTGCTACCTTGTGCTCCACGTTGTAATGGAAAAACGGATCCAAACTGAGTGGAAAATGATTATTAGGTAGCTATGGAACTTTGTGCTAGAGATGAAGCATGATCCTCCACTTGTGCATCCATCTCTTGGGGATAGTCATTTTAGTATCAATTCAATAGTTTCAATGTTTTTCAATAGATTGATAGGGACGTGCTAAGAAATCAATATGTCTAAATCAAAATAACAATTTAGTGTTATGATTTTTGTAGACATTAATATTAGGTAAATTTTAGTTGCAAAATAAATATCATGTTGGCGTGGTGGACATGTATGACATGACCATTGACAATTTGCAACTATCCTCGTTTTTTGCTCTACATTGCCAAATATTTATGGTCCATTTCAATGACATGATTCTCCTCATGAATCGAATCGGGGAGTGGACTAAATTCGGATCTTACAGCTGGTTTGCTGAGGCATTTAACTCCAGACAACTCCCGCTATTACTACCACAAAAGCAAGAGTTTGATGTTACTATTTGAACGTTATGTCCCTGAAGTCTGCTTGACGTGTCATGAAGAATTGCGAGAGCTATGAAATCATTTAGCCAATAAGAGACTTGAATGGGAGGTTTTCTTCATCTTATGGTTTTCTTGGGCTGGGTGCGCAGGTATTCATTTACGATCCATTATACAAGTGGGCATTGTCACCTTTGAAAGCCTTGCAACGGCAGCAGGTGCTCACCCTTACCAAATGCTTCTGTGTTATAGTTGCATTTTATTGGTGAGCACGTAATATCACTCTTAATTGTTGTCATTGTGGACGATGTTTTTCCTTATTCATTGCAGGAGGCATCTGCTGATGAAGGTAGTTCCGAGGAGCTAAATCAACCTGAAATGCAAGGTGAAGGTAACAAAGATGCTGCAAGAGCTTTGTTACGAGTCAAGCAAAAATTGGATGGGTATGAAGGAGGTGAAATGAGAAGCCTTCAAGGACAGGTACCGAGCTCAGACTCACATCATTCCTAGTAGATACCCTATTTCTACTATCAGCTCCCCCAATTGGAAAGGAATTTTTTATCGTCTCCTAGTTTGGATTATTCCCTCTAGCATTCAAGCTCCTATAAGGTAAACATGCGTAATAATCAAGCAGATTTGCTAGCTAGTTACCTTCAGAGATTGAGAAGTTTGAGAGAAGCCATTTGCCAGTAGAATGAAGACATTTTGACAAGAAATGAATTTTCTGTGATTATTCAAAGTTTGGTCTTTGAGTTTGGTCTTTGAGCTTTTTGTGAAAACACTGAAGAAATTAGAGAATTACTTGAACAGCATACAACCGCAAGTAGAAATGTGAAGATTTAAATATAAAAAATTATTAGAGACTTGATAGGGACTTCAGTTTTCTGAAAAACCTTTTTAGATTTGTTTGACTGATTCATTGTCTTAGAATTTTGGTGGTTTAGGTAGAAGGCCGCGTTCTTGAACTCGTCTTACGCGTTGAATCTCAATTATCTTTTGGGAGAGATTTTCGGTTGTTCTACCTTACTCCTGATCTGATAGGAATCACATTTATTCTGTATCACTAACTGATCTATGAACTGCCTTCAATTCCAGATACAACAGCTAATTCAAGATGCACAGGATCCTGAGCGCTTGAGTCATATGTTTCCAGGATGGGGTGCCTGGCTCTGAATTGAGTATGTGGAAGCGAAATTGTCTTCAACATGTTGAGAGCCCTATGGGATGACATCCAGATCCAATTGAAGACTTCACATTACCAGTCCTTCCGTTTGTACTAGCTCAAAAGTTGTTTACAAACCTCTTTGCATAAATCTACAGAGTATAGGATATTGCACACTTGATTAGAACAAGAATGTACACAATGAAACGGTCTCCCATTTTTTGTTGGAGAAGGAATACCTTGATTTTTTCATCTTTGGCATATGGACCTCGTTAGGTTTCCTAAATTACCTTGTGTTCCTAGTGTGTTGAAGCCTGGAAGGGTGAAAGTCCAAAGCGAGGTCATAAAGTCTCAGCACCATTTGAGGGGTGGCACCAAAACCTTGACTTTCTAATCCTGAAAGGACAAGCCTATGATCATAGAAATGAATTTTTTTTATTATTGCTCTTCTATGTTCCCCTATTGCAACTATTATTGTTTGAATTTTATTTTTTGTTTTTTTAAGAGATTAAATTGTACAATATGTAAAAAATTTAGATTAGTTTTGAAAAATCATTGAAATTATTGTAATTTTATCAAAGAATAAATCAAAAGGAAATTCATATCAAATTTAGAATTAGCTCGAAAAGTCTCAAAATTCATAGGTGGATAAACATGATAGTGAAAATTTGCATGACTATAGTAGTCATTCAAAAATGATGTGATTATTGAATCAATGGGTGCATTTTTCATTTCTTTAGTTATCTCAAAGGTTATCAATTTGACACTTTTAGTCCATTGTGATTGAGGGTTAACACATAATGTTGTTGACTAGTGATCTAATTTTTGTCCCAATTTCAATTTTAGTCTTTAGAGTTTGATGAATCAAAATGGTCATTTCAAACCTATGAGTCCATGGCCTTTATAGAGGTCATGTAGGGAGAAGAGAATTCAATGTGGTTATAAGAAAAAAAAAAAGCTATTGTAGAATCTTGGCAAAACATTCTTAGTTTGGGGCAAATTAAGTAATTTAGTAAAAAATGATGTACCTACTCATTTCAAGTATAGTGTATATATTACAACCAACTACATGTGGTAGCTAGAAGATGCATCAATTGGGACCAAAAGTTCAATACACAAATAAGACAATTTCAATATGGTTAAAGTGCATGCTATCATGCTTCATTGTCATTCAAAACAAATAACAAGTTGAATCAATATTCAATTGCAATTAGAAATGGGATTGGAAAGTGGGAAGAGGAAGTGTGTCATTTCAATAATTGAAAGAATAACTCAATTATAAGTAGAGGCACCCAATGGCATCTTTTTCTAGGAAGGGAAGTCATTTTGAAATGCAAATTCTAGGTAGACCATACATGGCTTATCATGTTGGTCAACAAGTAGTAAGCTATGTTTGGTATGTCTACATTTATGTTTTGAAATGACTCCTTTTCCTAAAAAAGGATGTCATTGGATCTAGGGACACTTTTAGATGCTTGTACAATACACTTAGAAATACATAGAATTCATCAAATTATACTGAAGTCAAATTTTAATTTTTTTAAATTTTTTTCCTATAGGCACATACTTTTCTAGTGTGGGAATATCCCACTAAAAATTTAAGCTCTATATCATTAATTATAGTTACTCTATAGTTCTAAAAAATCCTAAATTGTAAAGTGTGATAATTTAGCTAAATTGAAATTTAATTAAACTTCTTTTAACTTTTGAAAAATAAAAATTCTCTTTATGAATAAGTTGGTCATCTTCAATAAAAAAATTCAAGTACATCAGCTTCATTTTCCAAATGTTATAGTAGCCAAACTAAACTTTGCAACTCAAAGTATGATGAAAAATAGTATCGTCCTTTCTTGCAATTACCCAAGAACTGAATCTAGGCAACGACTTACTCAACACCCACATTCCAAACATGTTTGTTCAAAATTAGTTCAAAAGACTACTTCCAACCTCTTTATTGCAGTGTAGTAGACTTTTGCAAGTACATGCATTCTCTTATGGCTTGAATGGAGATATGGCAAATCTAAAAAATCTAACATGGAGCTTGACTTGGCATGATATTGGGATCAACAACTTCAGTGGAGTAATTATGTCTAGTCTGACGCTTCACACACCTTACCCTAGGTACAAATAATCTGAGTAGACAAATTCCATCCATTTTAGGTACCTTGTCACTTTTCACATACCTCAACCTTGATTCAAATAATCTTACTGAACAAATTTTATCCATTTGAGGGAACCTTTTGCTTCTCATATCTCTAGATTTGAATTTAAATCATTTAAATGGGCCGAATCCTCTTGAAATTGCCAGTTTGGAACAGTTACCTCAACTTCATCTATAGCGCAACCAACTAATTGGTGAAATCCCATATGATCTTGGGAGAAATACTTTACTTTAGTATGTGGACTTAGAGCACAATCTTTTTTAAGGTCTTTTGCCCCCATATCTTTATTGGGGTAATAATGTGAGTTTTAAATTCCTTGGATTATATAAAAATAAACTAATTGGTACAATTCCTAACACACATGGCAATTGTACAAACTTGAGTATATTATGATTAGATGGCAATCAACTTGAGGGGCTTGTACCAATGGGATTGTGGGAAGGAACCAACTTGGTGAGGATGCAATTGAATGAAAACCATTTGAACAGAAGTATAGACACTAACATCAAAAATGCAAAGTTTCTCTTCATCTTGTTTGTATAAGACAATCAATTTTCAAGCCCATTTCCTACAAGGATTGAACAAGTTCTAAGCCAACTCCAATGGATTCAACGACACCCTCTCCTCGATACTAGGAAACTATGTCCAAATCATTGAAAGGAGACGTTTTGAAGCAAGTTGCCATCTACGTTTTCAACACCCAAGATCTGTGCAATAATTCTAATTTCTTCTTGAAATGACGGATGGTGGCATGCTAGTAATATTTTTGCTAGTATGTAGGGGTTGCAAAAACATTTGTTGTAGTAAGTTTGCAAGCAAGAAACTTACGGGTGTTCAATATTAACTTTCTTATGCATTTGTTGATGAATGCGCATTGCATCATGACATTGAGCATTACAGCATACTTAATATCATCTAGGATGCACAACCTTTTCTAATCCATCTATAGGTCGTATTGTAGGAGTGTTGACAATACCACCAACTCTATTGCCTACAATTGGATTCAATGCATACTTCCTTTTCTTCCGCCATTTTCAATCTACAAGTATTATAGCAAAACTTTAAGGTTTAGGCTACCAAATTTAAAAGGACATTACAACTTTGAGGTCTACAATAACATCCTTACAATAGACAAACATTGATATTAGGGTTTAAGATTTATAGAGAACATGAAACCAAAGTTTATAAATTAAAATCACCCCTAAACATGAAAAAAGTATAATTTACAAGTATGACAATACTAAGAACAAATAACTTTAGAAACCATCACCTAGTAGAATTTACAATGTTGAATGGATACAATAAAGATATTTTTTAGACAATTTATAGATGATTTTTAAACAATTTAGAAGAAAAAAAATTACCTTCAACAATTTAAAACACCACAATTGTAAAATTTCTAAGCTTTCTTGATAGAAGTGTTGTGCATTTTCAACTAGCACCAATATGACCAAGTATTACATACTCTTTGTTATTCAATCTCAAGTAAATTGAACTTATTGAATATAAATGTCTCATTTTCTATAGCTTGAGTATTTCTTGGCAAATCATGTGAACGATTGTATTCCATCTCAAGTATCACTTTTTGATGTTTTTGCCCTAAATGTTCCCAAATCATTTTCAATGAGACCTCCTATAATTTCAATCATTGTTGCAGGTTGGGCTTTATTTATCTTTAGATTCAATAACTATTACTTCAATGGAGCTTTACACTCATGATTTGGATGTCTCAAAATGAGTATTTTGTCTCAATTTAATGAATACTTAAGGCCTTAATTGTCCAAGAACACTTTGACTATGCAAAACACTTAGTTTAATAGAAACTACACCTTAATACATTTAGTGAATTATGTGTGTATAAACTAATTTTGAATAAAATTCAACTTTGATTTTTCTACCTTTCAAATGGATAATATTATTTTGAGAGGATTCCATTCACTCATTTTAATGAATATAATATTAAAGATGTGACTCTCTATGATGGGAGCAATTCTACTACAGAAAAGCTCCTAATACATAGAGAAGAATGCAACTACATCTTTGCTTAGGAGTTAGAATGCAACTCCAACAAAAAATTTACTACCATCAAGGTAAAGAATTCCTAAAGACAACAACGAATGTATATATATTCCAATATAACAATACTAGCGGCAATAGTTATCTACTAGTAGCCGCTTGCATTGAAGAGGTTATAGGACATAGTTGTCCAGGTGGAGAATCAAGATGTCCCCTTTACATAGATTTCTCATTGACCTACTGCCTTTGACCTTCTAGAAGTTTACAAACCAACCTAGTACCTCTAGCTCCCGTGCCATTTTTGTTTTCATTTTTGTATCTTCACTTGCACATTTTATTGCATCTCTTTTTTTAAGTTTGTCCACCTTGTTGGCTTGTCTATTATTGCTTATGAAGTACTGTTTTTGATATACCAAGAATATACAATTGCAAAGGGGGTTGCTAAGGATGTATGATTGTGGTCCAATAACAGATTTTGCATACTCTTGCTTCTTTAGGTTTTCTAACTCTGTATTAATTTCAATCATTACCTAAAATTCCATTGATCGATTGATGAAAATTTATTTCTTGGTAACTTGAACGGCTACCTTTGATGAAATCATCATGAGGCCAATGGGAATGGCTATTGTGGCAAATATTATTTGAAAACAGACAGGACACTTAGAAGTTCACGTGCAATTTTGATAGAACTATTTTTTATTTTATTTTTAGAAGTTGTCTTTTATCAATCTAGTTATTAAAAAATCAACCCAGGTGCTGTTACATGCCTGTCCTCAGCTCAGTGAGACTGAAGCAGAACATACCAATTGTGCATTCGTGCATATAAGAAATCTAGCGAGCTCGTGAATTCATGCGCTCTTCCTCGTGAATAATTGATCTCGAAAGTGCATGGCTTCGTGAATGGACGATCTCGTTGAGCCTCAGCCTGCCTGACTAGACAGGGCCACCAGTTCACGGGGTGCTCTCTTGCTCACGAGGATTCAGTTTGGCCGTGTGACTCATCTGGGCCACCCCGAGCACCTGGTTCGCGAGGAGCCCTCTTGCTCATGAGGGTGCTGCCTGAGTGGGCACTATCTGGGACCACCCAGTTTTGGGGAGCCACTCCATGGCAGGGGCTGGAGGGAATCGCGCACCCACCATGGCCCAGTCGGTCGCCCCAGTTGGACCTCTTGCGCCGGGAACCCTGGCGTTTACAGCAGCGTCCGTTTCAGGTGAATCAGGGGCCATTGCGGAATGCGTCGCGCTCACGTGACGAAGTCTGAACTGTCGAGAACGCCTGCTTTGTGACCTGATTAAGCCGAGACAAGGTAAATTAATCCTCTTGCAGGCACAAGTCTTGTAATTGACGATACATGTCATCAGTCTCCACAACATGCTCCGAGACCTCCTTGAAATATTCTTCCGCCACTTTTAATTCAGCTCTCAAATGAGTGAAGCCAATTTGAATGCCTGGTGAATTCGCAAGCCGGGGCTGCTTAATCTGCAGTTTGGAAGAAGGAGAAACGAGCGTGCTTCTAGAGGAAAGTCTGAATTTGACTTTCCAAAGGACACTTTCCCGGGACACTTTATTCAATGTCATCTCGTCCCTTTTGAATTTGTTTAAAGGTGCTCCAGCTCTTGGGTGGACTGTTGAATGTTTGATCTACTAGATCTTCATCTAACGTAGCTATCCCTACATTTGCCAACTGTGTGACAAGAAGGTTGATCTGTAGATGATCACCTACGGTTTTCACCTATGTACCCTCTAAGAGTTTGAGGGAGTATAACTGCTCCTTGAGGGAGAGGCGTCTAGAAGAGCTATGAATGTCACACATGCTTTTCAGATGATTCCGGATAGATTGTAGATCTGTCAAGTGAATCACCCTTAAGCATAATCGAGTCGTGTATCGTGGAGATTATGAGCCGTCCTACCTGGAAGAGTTGTTCAACCTTGCGTGCGGTGCTGACCTCCATCATGGGTTGAATTGTAGGAAAAGTGGAAGGGTGTGTAGGTGTTGCTAGAAAAGATGCAACGATTGGAACATCAGTAATGGCAACAAACTCCCCCTAAGAGCTGGCCGTGCTATTTGACAAGATGTCAACTTGATTGTTTGAAATAGGTTCGACAAACCACCATAATAAAACCCTCTTGCATTAGCATAGGCTTGACTTTGTAGCTCCACATGATGTAGTTTGTTGGTCCTACCAACTTCATGGACTCCGGGATGTCTCTAATGTTAGGATTCATCGCTATCTTAGCTGTCTGTGCCAACTAGTGTAACTAACAAAAAAATATTTCAGAAGTACTTGGTTCTACAGTGATCTTAGCTATGCCTAGACTTAGAACAAATGCAAGTGTCTAATACTACTTGATTGATCAGACCTGTTCTAATACCTTGTTGTCAAACTGGTTGCGATCTTGCAACATAGACATTTGGATTAAGATCAGATAAACACACAAGAGAGTAAGCAACTTTTAGACGTTAGTTTAAGTATTCTAAACCAACCTAAAGTCATTGTTAGATGGCAGGACGGACGGATGAAACCCTAACAAAGACTATTGATGATTCAACAGTAGAAGCATCAAAATATTGTTGTATGAAAGTACATCCTTCATTGATTTCTACTAGTGTAGAGATTAAATTGTCTTCCTACCATCTGTAATAGCGATTCTCACCTCATCCCTAGGCCATTCGGATTCAAGAACGTGATAAAGCGCCATGGCCAAATTAGATCTTGAAAATTAGCTTGCTTCCCCCCTACCTTTTACAAAACCATTGTAAGAGCACTATATTCATTAATTTGAGAGATTTCCTAGATTATGAGAGGATTAGTGGACATTTTCTATCCAATTTGTAGCTAACAATTCCAACAGTTGTAGTCAAGAAACAATCATGTCTAATGCAATAGTACATATTTAGGCACACACAATAAGAAAAGTCATAGGAGATGGATGGAATTCAAATAAATATATTCTAAACATGCCCAATATTTTGAACTTCTAAACTTATAGGATGCCAAATTTCATATTATATATAAGAATGTGATAGAGTTTGGCAGCCAAATGTAGAATGTCTATATAGAATATATACCATGATTTAATATGTTAAATGTATATCACACCCTTCAAGCTATGAAATTAATGAAACTACACATACTATCAGGCATGAGATCTACTCTTCAGCTCAGCTAGTGCCTGCCATATCTTCGGCCTTCCATTGTATATGATTTATTTCCTCAAAGTCTAGAGAAGATTCTGAAGCCTTTGTTTCTTCAAAGATTTCCTCTTTCATGCATTCCAAGGGTGATGAGTACATTCTAAGATCCCATCACCATGTGACTTGGATGAACGATGCACTTGTATCAATTTTTGAGGATGTAGGTAAGGTTAATTAGGCACATTAATTATACTTGAACTTTCACCATTCTGTGAATTGATAGGCGGGAGATGTTTGAAAATGGGCTTATAATTGAGTATAGACCTTGATCTCTTGGAGCAATTGGAGACTTGTAAAACAAAAAAGAGAGTACAAGGAAAAATAAGAAATGCAATGTGATGTGTAGAATCCGAATAGCATAATAAAAAGCAAATAAAGCAAATGAATAAAAAAACATTCATTTATACCTTATGAATCGGAACAATGAGTCCATCATCAACATATAGCTTTCTTTGAGGAAGTGCTTGATCAGTGGAATGAAGACAAAGAGAAACAAGCACGGCTTGCAATTTTAGTGGCTATGGAGAGTTCACTGGAAGTAGTCTCTTTTGCCTATTTGGTAGGCTATCTACAACACTAGCATCGATAGGTTTTGTGGAAAAATCCATGGTGGATTGCACAGTAGCAGCTGAGACCATATTGCAACCCTCACCACTTTGAGATATTATAATTTTGCCATAATCTAGAATAGAATCTACCAATGAAACGCACTTGGATACATTGGTAGCAAACAGAATTGGAAAAGCACGCGAAACTTGTAGAGTCACAAAAGTGAGCAAAAACACTAAAAACATAGAAATAAGAAGTAGAATATAGACAATAGAGTCAGACCATAAGCAAGGTTACAGAGTCCCTTAAGTAAAATTGAACAATCTTGCATTCATTGATGAAATTCCAAATATGACATCTTAGCAATAAAAAGAATGCATCGAAACAAAACATTGTTTGTGCTATATTAGTGACATCTGAATTGATCTTTAAATAGCAATTTACTTTCCTCACCCTATATCTACAAGTTCATTGTATTTTTGCATATCTTGCTCCTCAACCAACATCCGCTGTCCAATGTTATCATTCTTCTTGAAAGATAGTAAACCTTCATTTGTCGTGTTGTGCAAACGTTGAATCCAAGGTAGTACCTTCTCTAAGAGAAATGTATCTCTAGCACCATTTCCCTCTATGGACCACGAATCAAGGAGAACAACGTTCTTAGGCTTGTAAGAACATGATTCTCAAGGCTATCATCTACTATAATAGTATTAGCACTAGAGAATTTAGAGTTTTGCCTATCAAACAACTTGTCAAGGGTCGTAAGGAACAAATCCTTATTGGTTCCTTTCACTTTGAAAGTTGTAATGTTACCATGTGGCCCCTTGTACAGGGTTGACGAATCTCAACGTCCGCCCCAAAATAGCGTCCGTTTTCCGGACGTCCGGACACACGGACGCTAGCGGATGCAACGTCCCTTCCGCCGTCGAAAGGCGGACGGGCGGGGCAGTCAGGCGTACAGACCAGATGGGGTGGACGGACAGGGCGGACGAGGCGGACTTCACATTGCCATTAGTCATTAGAAAATTTTATATTGTTATGTAATTTGAATGTTACACAATCAAAAATGAATGCATCCACGTAAAATAAGATGTACATATAAAAATATTTTTATACGCAAATGAAAATATAGCATCTTTATATATAAATATATATGTATAAACAAAATACATGAAAACATAGTTCCAATATCACTATTGAATCCTATACGATCTTTTTAAGATCTAAATCTTTCACATTCTTTTTTGTTTTTAAACAATGAAAAGACCATTGTTTTTAAAAAACAAAATTCTCTTCAAATCCTACTTTCCACCGGATGGACCACTACCTTCTCCCAAAACAAAAGGAAAATCTGCTGTACCGAGGAGTTTAGCAGATGATTAACGAGTTGACCGTTGTTGACTTGGACGGACTATTCGCCCTCCAGATTGAACTTCGATGTCCACCTTATGAAATTGTTTCTTGGTTCCCGGAGAGAAGTCTTCGTCCTCTTCACGCTTCCTTTTTTGTTTTCTTTTCGGTGATAAATCGACTTTGTCTGCCTTCAAGGTTCTCAAGTTGCTCTCCACACGATCTACCATCGCTTGAACAACTTCATCATTTCTTTTCCCTTGCCATACTGTGAGGCAGTCTCCATCCAATAGGAAAGCCTTCCAATGCCCTATAATATCGTCAATGCGCCTATCAAATGCTGCTGCCACATCTACAGATGAATGTCTTGTACTTGTTAGTACATTTGTATCGTAGACAGCACGAACTTTTGCAGCCTCTTCCAACTTCGACAATAGAAGGGCCCTACCTACGAGGGTGTGGTCGTATGCCTTATACAGCTCATCGAACTCTTTTCCATGGTTCACCTCCACCCAACTGTCTTCTGGTCCTCTCTCCACTTTTTTATCTGGAAAACGAAAGAACTTTTCGTGTTGCAAGCTCCAATGTTCCCCCATGTTGCGACAAAACATTTCACGGGCCGCGTCATCTACGATTCCTCGAGCCCGCAATTCCACCTCTCTATTGTGAGTCATCCACACATCCAAATCCAATGGTTGCTGAGATTCTTCGTACAAATCATGCCTCTGTTCATTTGCATTCGACCGGATTGGCTTCCCCCAATGTTGATAATTTTGAAATTTGTATGGCGCTTGATCAAGAGGAAGATTCCAACGATTGTACTCATGGCCTAGAGGCATAGCTTCCAAGATACCAAACATTTTGTAGAACCTAGCACTCAATGGACTACGACACTCGGCACACACCGAACGAATGAGTGATGCTTTCACAATGCAAGTGACATGGAAAGTGTAGCGACATTGGCCCATGGTTACCGCACCTTCCGGTCTGAAGAGGCCTTGGCAAAGGCTACAACAACCATCCAAGATTGGAGAGGTTGGATCACAAGCATGCACCACTCGCTTGTCTTTCACATTGATGTGTGCTGAAAGTGTGTTGTAAGGGACCCATCCTTCCTCTACTTCCAAGGCCCAATTAATGGGTGGAGCTTGGTCCTTCTTTATATGGTTTAACCGTTCAAACATGGCATCCATGTCTCCCCAACATGTGATCTCCGTATATTCCTTAGAAGGATGTTGGTCAAATATAGTTTTGAACCAACTCAAAGAGCTTTGAATGGCATCGCAATTTTCATTCGACTCCATTGCCAATGTTTGAAGACCTGCCATTGCTCGAGATACTACAGAGGGTCTGTTTTGGAGTCTTTGTACCCATGCTAACCATCGAGACTCCAAGCCGCTAGATAGCATAAACTTCTTAAAATCCAAGCACAATTGCAATCGATTCAACTTGGATTCAACGATTCCTTTTGCTTCAATTGTCTCCTCCAATTTATGCTTCAACTCTTCAAAGTCACAACTCTCTATTTGCGTCTCCGCATTCACGTAAACGGATGAAAGTTTTTCCATTGTTGTTGTGTTACTTTTAACATGCTCATGTTGTGACTTTCTTGTACATTCACAATAGCAGGGTTGTCGCTTGGTTCAGCCTTATCAAAAAAAAGAGAGAGCTTATCTTCACTCTCTTGAGTCTTTTGACTGTCTTCGAGTACAATTACTGGTGAGATTGCAACCTCACTCGGATTCTTGGAGGTCCCTTGTAATTCTGCAATCTGTTTACGCATCTTCATCAACTCCTCTATTTGCCTCGATGATTGTTGATTTAAATGTTCAACCTCACTCTCCGAAGTCTTTAATTTCAACTCCAACACTTTGCACCTTGCTTCCACTCCTCCAAGATCAGCAATTTTTTTCTCATATTCCACCAATTATAGTATGTGAACATCTCTTTCTTCGAAAAGTGGTCCGAAAGTCTTCGTGAGATTCTGAAATGCTATAGCACCTTTCAACATGTCTGGTGCCATGAAAGAAAACTCCTTGGCCAAATTCATAAAAGTCGGAGCAACTTGCGCTAAAAATTCAGCTGACATCGTCATCTTGAAAGTTGTATCAAGTATATGTTCAACAATCTTTGAATCTGCAAGTGGACTCATTGGAACAGCAGTAGCACCATCATCGGGATTAGACAATTCGCCTATTTCTTCATGAAGATTAGCAAACTGAACCGAGAGCTTCAAAAGATTTTCCAATTGTTTTGGATTGGACATTTCTTGCAAGGTTCGATGTAGAGGACTGGGCAATGACGTTGTAAACGGAAACTCCTCCGTCCGCCTTTTACGCTCGGAACTCCATAATGAGGATATATTATCAATCGTCACGCCTTGTCCACGAGGCGTATGTACTTTGTCTTCTAAACTTAACGCTGGACTAGATTCAACGCCTTGATGCATAGGCGGAGATTTGTAGACCAAACTATCAAAACAATTGTTGGCTATCAGACTATCAATTGTAGCATTAGCCCTTGCCACTTTCTCTGCCAAGACTTCGTCTACTTTACTTTTTGAAGTTTCTCCGCGTTCCGTGCAAACATTGCCTTCGTTTACAAACTCTGTTTGCGTTTGTGCCGCAACATTTGGTGTAAAGGTCAAACGCGTTGGAGCTGTGGAAAAGACTTCACCCTCCTACGCCTCTACATCTTTCTCCACATCTTTCCCCACATTTTTCGAAGAACTTTCATTGATTGCTTTTGTTGGAGATTGTACAGACCGTAATTCTTCAACATTTGAGGCTTTCTCCACACCATCCGTTTTCACCTCAATAGTATTTTTTAATGCTTTTTCTGTTTCTCCCTTTGAATTGTACAAGTTGGGAATGTCCTTTGGATTGGCTTCAAGTAGAAGTAGGCAAGCTGTTGTTGTCGGAAACGTGCTCCAATCGATCTTGCGCTCTAATATAAGTTCAGCGTAAACCATACACGCCACGCTATAATTAATATAGCCTTTGCTTCTGCGCTTGTTTCCGAATAGAACACGCCACACCTCCTCAGATCGATGGACAAAATGTTTGTTGTTGCAAGTCCATGGTTTACAACAAAAATCCCGTGTATGACTCTTGTGCAACTCCTGAGGCCACAACTTGTTAATGTAGTACATTTTAATAAAGGTCCTACACATTTTTGATGTCCAATACTCCGCATCTTTATCTTCCCACCCGCTCTCTGCTTTATTTGTAGGGTCATTTAAAATGTCAAGCCGAAGGTCATGTATAGCCCCCTTCACTTTGCTCTTTTTCTTGGCTTCGCTTCTCGGAATCACCCCATCCATATTTCGATCACCTTCGCCGTTCATGATTGTCAATTGGATTCAATAATCAATTGAAGTGAATAAAAAAATCTCACGTGATAGTCAAAAGTGATGGCATCAACCGCAACACAGTAACAAAAGATAGAGGACCCCAACTCTCCACCCCATAGGAGCAACTAGCGCATAAAGCAATAGTAGCACATCCAACTTGGCACCGAAGGAGAATTGAAGTGAGAAAGAAATGAAAGGCACTCCACCCTTATAGCCGTCCGCCACCGGACCTGCCCTGGACCGCACGCCGTTCGCCCGTCGCCCCGTCCGCTCGCCCTGACCGATCGACCCGTCCGACCGCCACGTCCGCCCGAACTGTCCGCATTGTCCACCTTCCAACGCCGTCCGCGCTTTGGACACACCGACCACCCCACTTAAACACTGACCGCCGACGGCGTCCGCCCAATTGTCCATTGGTGCATCTTATGAGGCCATTATTATTCAAAAAGAGCGGTAACATTTCAAAAATAAAACAGCCTAATAATCACTGCTAAATGAGGATCAATGTAATTGATTTATCATTTTTTTTTTTTTAAATGTAAACCCTAAACCCTATACCCTAATTACCCTAAACCTTTTCTTTTTTCCCCTAAATTGTTTTACGAATGAGGAGAATGTGGTTAAGTTGAATATGTTTGGATTATTTACTGATATTATCCCTCTAAATAGGTTTTGAGAAGATCTGAAGATGGTGGGGATTTTTTTAAAGTTCATTAAAAAATCAAATGTTTTGCAGAAATAATCAATTCCTTTTTCATTGTAAACAAATGAAATTTTAAAAAAAGGCCCCAATACATAATTAGAATAACAATTTAATGGATTTCAACCTCATGATATTTAATGAAAGGTTGTGATTTCTCATTAAAAGTGCATCACGATCTTCAAATGAACATCGAGTCTTTCATATTTTTTGATGAGATTTTGATTAGATTTGAAAACAAAGAAAAAGAATGAATGTTTTAGTTTTCAAATCATGTATGGCTATATTTTTCCTTAAAAACATAGAAAAATTCGTTACTTGAGTTGGTTGAGTAGAATACATTATACACTTATACATGTGCTATATTTACTTTGAAGGGTAATTCCAATATTCTCATTTTAGATGTTTTTAAATATTAATTTTAAAAAAGAGGATTCATTGTTTAAAGATCTAAAAAATTGACAAATATAATTTCTATTATAAATAGGAATTGAATTCGGAATTCGATTTTTGAAATGATTCAAATGAATAAGATATTGATTATAAAATATTTCTTCGTTTGAATTTTCAAAATGAATTCACGAAACAATTGCAAACTTTTGAACTTAGGTATATGGTATTGTTTTTGGTTTGTACTTTGTAGAGTATAATACTTCAATTTTAATCCTAAATAAATGAAAAATTTCCACATGAATGAAATGTTTCTATGTATTGCACAAATATTTCTACAAATTATTATGATAATTAAATACATTGTTACATTTCATAAAATATTCTACATAGTAAAAAAAAATCATTTCAGTTTTCAATCATGATAAATGATGTCTTCTACTCTTTCTGTTATATGTTCATTTTGTATAACATGTACATTGTACAATATTTGAGAGCAGGGTAGTTCATTTTTGACTCTCATTGAAATAGAAAATATATTTGGATTTGGATTTTAAAATCATTATGTATTCTACGGTCTTGCAAGAATGCATCTTGCTCCTTCCTTTGAATCCTTTTGATATTTTCTTTTTTTTCCTTTGTTTTCTGTCTCGTAGGACTCTTATTCTCTTGTTCTCTTCATTTGACCAGCCTATTTGGTTTGGCTCTTAGTTTGTTTGTTTGTTTTTTAATGCAATGGTTTATGCATATGTTATAAAAATATATATATTATTTATTTAAAATCAATATATTGATGAACAAACGCATAAAGGCATTGAATGCTTTCATATTTAAAGTTATAAATCTATCATAAATCACTCTTGCAAATTTGAATGATTGAATCGAAAATTTGAAAATGTAATTACAAGAACTTTCAATTCAATCAATTGCATAAATCATATTAAATGTTGAAATGCAACTCATATGAGTTTAGCATCTATGAAGATTAATTCATGCCATCCATATGCAATTTTCCAATTTAATAAAATGCAATTGAGTACTTCAATTTCTTTCCCTTCAATTCTCCAAGTAACATTTACTTCATATCTTTCTCTATTTGTTTATTTATTTTTTGGGAGCAAATGGAGAAACCATCTTTGTCTATATTTGAACATGCACTCTTATTTGATTGATGAAGAATAGATCTATGAAATATATAATCATTGATCCATTCATATTGATTTATCTAATTTATTTTATGTATGTATATATATTTATATATATATATCATTAAAGGAGTATGGAAGACAAGATTGACAGATTGTGTTCGAATGTTGTTGATTTTGAAATGATTTAGTACTATATCATTTATAAGAATATTATAATAGTGTTATGTTATAATATTCCTAAAACAATTGCAACAAATATTAAAATACATGCTAAGTTAGGTTTGTTAGCCTACCAATTGTTCATTAATAGACATAATTGAGTAGCCCCCTTAAATGAAACACTCAATATCTAATATCTTACAATCCAAATGGTGGATTTGTCTAAAATTTTTTCCACATTTTTTCCAACTAATTTACTACAAGATCCTACGATTACATATGCCCAAAAGTATTTTTCTTCTAAGACTTGGTATTTGCACTACTAATGACAATTTTGAAGTGTTTTTAGTGAAAAGAACTTTAGGAGCTAAACATCTATACCGTGAGATTTTGAAAAAAGAACAATTTGCTTCATTGGGTTTGGGGTTTAAGGTGAGCCGTCCGCCTTGTCCGCCCGATCCGGCGTCCGCCCCGTCCGCCGTGTCCGCCCCGTCCGTCGCGATATCTGTCCGCTTGATCCGGAGTCCGCCCTGTCTTCCATCCGCCCTGTCCGTCCGATCCGGCGTCCGCCGCATCCGCCTCGTCCTCTGTCCGCCCGATCCGGCGTCTGCCCCGTCCGTCCCGATACCCGTCCGCCACGATATCCATCCGCCCCGGTACGGCCGTCCGATTGACACGTGGACTGATGTGGTCCGCATGATCTGGACGTCCGCCTCGGGGCGTCCGCATATGTATATGGGGAGGCGAACGGCTCATTCTAAACAATCATTCTCTTTTGGAGTGGGCGGACCAGTGCATTGGAAGCTCTGCGCGCCCCTTCCGCTTTGAGTGAACGATTGTTGTGGCATTGTTACAAATTTTCACAAATTTCACACTTGTAAAATTTTAATTAATTAATTAAATCAAAATTTTGGTTCTTAAGCTTCCTAATTGTTCCATTCTCTTTGCTTCGGCTTCATCATGCTGAAAGATAAAACACCCAAAAAAAGTAGTCGAAAGGGAAGACCCCAATTGTTCGATTCGGATGCTTGGGCCGATCCATTGTGCGTGGGTGAACCGGGATGGGAAGAAGAACCAAGAAGAGTGTGGGATTGCTGAATGTGCAAGAAGTGTGTGAAAATGACTCACATTCAAAAACTTTGGCGACGTGAATGTGTAGAGCACTAAGCGCCACATTGGGAAGGACAAATGTCTACGTGCCAAAGTGAACACTTCAAACAACGATACACACAAGTGCATCGAGTTCTTGGCATTAAAAGCGCCAAATCAAATATAATGAATTATAATGTTATGGCAATGGTTTAGGCAGAGATTGTACTCTACAAGGACGTGGACTGGTGTACCGCTATAGGTCGCAATGTGGAGAACTATACGCGCACGGATGCTATTATAGATACACAGTGGAGGGGCGCAAGCGATTGCATGCCAGAGTGGTCCAATCGAGGTTATCTACAACAACCTTCAGTTGTTCTATGAGATGCTGAAGATGCGTGGTCAGATGACGATGATGACGATGATATGCAAGCGCCTGTTACATTTGGAGTTAGGCACGAGCGGGTAGAAGAATGAGAACGAATTGAATTCGAACAACAAATGCAAGAGGCAACACGCAGAAGCCTTCAAGATCGTGGACGGCAAGATAGGCATGGTGGGTCCTATGGACATGAACATGGAACGCGAGAATCTGAACAAGGAAGAGGTGGTTCATACTCTGGTTACGATCCTCAAAATAGATATGAAGGTGGAAGAGGGAGCTATGGATCCACGCATTATGGTGGTTCAAGTGCAGTTGGTTCTCATTATGGCACTCCCCTTGAAATTGGCTCTCAAGGTAGAGTAGGTAGCTATGGCAACACGCACTATGGTAGGTCTAGTGAATCTGGTTCATATTATACGACGCCCACTCAAGTGGGCTCCGAAGGTAGTGGAGGAAGCCATGTAACCCCGCAGTATAGTTGCTCTCTTCACGGAAGCGCCCAATGCTATCCGGGATCAACTAGAAGTGATTCGTACGGGCATCATGGGGCCTCTTATTATGGGGCTTCAAATGAAAGAGGATCAGAGCCTACTACTCCGGTTCCTCCTCCTACTTTTGGAGGTTCAAGCTATGGACAAGGAGGTGCACCGAGTGGATATCACGGAAACTACGGAGGTGGTCCGTTCATTGGAGTACAAAGAAGAGGCAGCGGTCAACAATTTGAGTCCGATTCAGATTCTGAATAAAAAAACATGCAAGTATATAGTGAGCATGTATTTGCCCCATTTTCTCATTTTTACTCTCACGACAAGTATAGAGCACTAGATTGGTAGAAGTAGTACAAAATTTTAAATGAATAGAACAATTTTGAACAACAATTTTGTTCACTTTTTCAAAAAGTGTTGTGTAATAGTGTACACCAAGTATGTATGTAGGTAAGCATATTGTTGAAGACATCATTGTATTATTTTATAATAGCGTTGATGTAGAAGGCTATAAGCGACTTTGATAAATAATAAAAATATGAAGAAGAAATGTAACTTTGTAAGAGCCATATTATGTCTATTTTTGAATTTAGCATTCGAGGTTAAATATGTACTAGCATGGTGTGTATTTTGAAATTATTGTTGTGTGTTTATTACATTTGAAAACTCGTAAATGGTATAAATGTATTTCTAATTAATTTATGAAAGATTGAATTATTTCAATATTTGAAATTTTTTAATTTTTCATTCAACGATTGCTAAAAACTAAAATGATTTCTTATTGGTATGAAGAAATGCCCAAATTAAACAATTAGTGGTTCTTCTTTAGATTCTATTTTAAAATATGGAAAATAAATCGGATCGGGCGGACACTTGATTTGTCCACCCGTGGCCGTCCGATCTGGCGGACGGGGCTCGAGGGTTTCGGGGAGGCGGACGGCCGATGCGTCCGCCACCCGTGGCCCGTCCGATCGGGCGGACAGTTTGGGGCCGTCCGCTGCTGCCCGTCGGATCGGGCGAACGCCAGATTTGTCCGCCCGTAGCCGTCCGATCAGACGGACGGCCGATGCATCCGCCACCCCCGGCCCGTCCGATCGGGCGGACGGTTTGGGGCCGTCCGCGCGTTATAAGATGAGCGGACGGGCCGTCCGCATTGTCACTTTTGCTTTGCCCCTTGTGAATGCAAGGTGGAGCGAAGAACTTGGTGGTTCATCCTCCATTGGCTCCTTTCCGAGGTAAGGGAAGAGTGGTTTATTGGGGCCCCCTTCTTGCCAATTTTTTGGACACTTGCGCGTGAATTCAATTTCAAATTAAAAAATTTGATCTATATCAATTTCATTTGTCACGATGTCGAACGGGAAGAAGAAGGTTGCGAAGCTAAAACATGGAGAGGGACCATCAAACTTGGAGGTAGCTCGCCAAAGTCCTTCGGAAGAATGCAAAAAATTCATAATCGAGCACATCGTTCAATTTTATGAATCGGAAACAACATTGTCTTTAGACAATAAGTACATCAGATATCAAGAGGAGTACGTGTCTAAATTCAAGGTAGACATGACACAGATGTTGTTGGATGCATTGAATGTGGCGAAGTGGCATGACGAAATGCATAAAACGCACTTCACCAAATGTTTGGAGAACAAGGTTGATGACGCTTTGTGGAATTCCAAAGTCATTTTGGTTAAATATGGCAAGAAATATCGACCCAATGACGCCCAGTTTGAAGAAGTGATTCTGAAAGCGGACTTGTTTAGGGTGCGATGTGCTTTATTCGCCAAAAAGCACCATCGAGTTGGTTCAATTGGTTGGTGGAAAAGCAATGATGGAGTTGTTGAAGCGGAAAGGAACAAACGGCACCTCATAGCACTTCCAGATACAGCACGCGTGATTGCTGTTGATGATAGAACGATGAGAGGTGGATATGCAACGATTCGAAAGGTTCGTATTGAAGGATGTCCAGGAATACTTCTTTATTGGGAATTTGCGGCAAAGAAATCCATTCACCACCAAACTCAACCCAATCTTGCAAAGTTAAAACATCAAAACGAATCAATGGCTGTTCGAATTCCACACGCGGGTGTGATACGGTTTGCTGCGGTGCACGGAACGACGTGTGAAGGTTATGCATATTGGTGGAACGGTGGAACTCTTCAACAAATGTTGAATATGGACAAGGACTATCCAGATAACATTCAAATCCGTTTGATGTATACAAATCCAACCGAAGAGGAGGTTGTAAAAGCTCACCGTTTAGAGCGATATCGGAAGAAGCACACGGAGCTGACATGGGCGTTTTATGCATATAATGTATGTAGTGCATCTTGCTGGACATTTGCACAATGATCTTTCTCCGGACAACATCTTGTTGCATTTTCCAAAGGATGAGTCACGTCTGTACATTGGAGTTTGCGATTGGAGCATGACCACCTTAACTTCTCAGCCAATGAAGTCTTTGTACACATTCACATCAGTAGATGAGATGAAACAAACTTTGCAGAGGAGATGGTGAGTGGATCCACGTATTGCATATTTGCATAAAGCAGGTGCAGATGTGGAAGTCATTTTGATGTATTCACGTAAGTCGGAAGAGTATGCCATTCGAAAAATTGCTCGGCGGATGAATGGAAACAACATGTCAGAGGTGTATTTCAACTTGCTACTTAAAACACCTAGTGCGACACAATTTGCCTTTCATGACTTTGCAAAAGTATTTTATGCTTATTTGAAGCGCATTTCTTCGAAGACTGACGATGAAAATACTAGTTTGGCCCATGTGATTACGCGATTTTCTAATACATATCGTTGGCCGATGCCAGATGAACATTTCCGCCATTTATATTAGATTGGTAGTGCAGAAGTAGTAGTTGAATAGGTTATATAGGCATTAAAAATTAGTTTAGAAATATAGAGTTGGAATGAAAAAAATTATATGTGCAATTAGCCAAATGTGCACAATGTATGGTATTCTATATTAAATTGAATACATTTTGCCCATATTGATTATGTTTGTATTTGTGTTGATCTTGATTTTTTAAATAGTATATATATATATTTGAAGTCACAAACTTTTTTAGTTTGCCTTCTGAAAATGAATTGAAATTTTTTCATAGTTTCAAGACTATCATGGACTCATGGTCAAACTTTATAATCTTTCAACTTATAAGAGACATTGTTTTAATAACACATCGCGAATCATTGCACTTCATTTAACATTTAATTGTTTAAAGATTAAGGGAGTGACCGCGGGGCAGTTTGGGTAGGGCGGTCGAGGGAAATAGGGCCATCAAAGCGGACGGGGTGGACGGGGTGACAGGCGGACGCTGCGGACACAGCGTCCGCATCCGGACGTCCTGGACGTCGTGTCAACCCTGCCCTTGTACTTGAGGGTGTTACAAAATTTTTGCCCTAATATATTTACTAATAATTCTAATCCCCTGAACAAATATTCACAAATGATTCATGTCGTAGAACTCATCATAAAGTTCCAAACCAAAATGTAAGCAACCTTGGCTAACTTTCAAAGAAATTCCTCACAAAAAGGTTGAACATATATGGCTTTTGGGCCAATAGATGTTGGACAAGCACTAGAATGCGATAGGGAGATATTGTTGAAGATTGTTATTTTGGGAAGGAGTTTCTTTTCGTTACAAACACAAAGGATTCCATTCAAGTCTAAGATCACATTTAGCCATTTTCTTCTAAAATTGGACAAGAAAGGCAAATTGATAGGACTTTTTGATGTATGAATTAAGCTACAAAGAAGATCACCACCCTGTCCAAATGGGGATAAAGAAATGGCCCATAGTTATTGGTCTTTATTAAGACACAAATGGAGCAACTATATGCATTAAAATAGAAGAATTGAAAACCTAGAAAACAACACAATAATGTTCACAAAGGAAATGTTAAAAAGATGACTTACATTTTTTTTGGACAGTAGTGGTGGTAGGCAATCTTGAATGTGTCCACCACTTGATGGAGGTAGAATATGATCCTCCATAAGATCATCATTTGAGATACCAATGTCAACCTCCTTCTGATGCAACAGTTGAAGGACATCAGAGGAGCCTTTCCACCCCTTATTGATGCTTTCATTAGATTGTAGAATTTCAACGTAGCAACTGGAAAAATTATTGAGATGAAGGGTAGAAGACTATAGTTGTTGGATTCCACTGTGTTCATAGAAAGATCCTGCAAATCCTTCACTTAAAAGTAGGCCATGAGTGTCCTTGTAATTGGAATCAAATATATAGTTTTAATGAAAAATCTCTTAAACTGAGATGTAATACATATATTAATATCAATCCTAAGAACTCCAATACATTGAACATACAATCTGCTAAAAGTCTAGGATTCACATCACAAGCATTTTTATATTCTCCAACTGTAGCTAACAAAAACACATTGAGGAATCATTGAGGTGAACCTTCGAGATGATCGGCCTTGTCATGATTGGCTGTAGCACTCACTTCTGGAACCTCAAATTCATTTTCTTTATCTTGTGCTAGAGATGTATCTAGTGAACCTGATTCAAGTTTCGAGCCTTATCCAATAGGACCAACTACTCCGCTACCTAAAGATTGTGATGTACGATTCTCCAAGAGAAGTTGACAATCTATAGGTTCAAGCGCTTGTACAAATGGAATTGGAAGCCCCTCCAAAGTACCCTTGATAATTTGAGGTAGACTTTGAAGAATCATATTGTATTGCATTTCGTCTTATTGCCTAGCGCACTTCCTGTCTTCTCTTTCTTCAACCCTAATCTCCCAATCTCGTTGCATACGCTCTTGCTCACGATCCTCCATCTTTTGCATTCTCTCTTGCTCATGTTCTTCCATTTTTTGCATCCTTTCTTCCATTATCTTCATATATCTCATTACAAACATGCTCTTAGTGGAATCCTCTTCAATGTTAGCTTTCCTTTTTCCACGACCATGGTTCGATGATGGAGGTGGAGAAGTATGAGAAGAACCACAATATTCAATTGTAGAGGGTTCTTTAGACATATGAAGTTTGGAGACAGTATGTGGATCCCCCTACTCCTTTCATGGTGACAGGTTCATCAATACATCTTCATCTCCACCGTTGATACTAATTGGCGCATCATTGAAACCATCAACGTGCTTTGATGAGTCGTTTTCCTATCACAATTCCTTTTCCTTGCCAAAAGAAGATGCTTGTTTGTCTACTAATTAACCTTGTGTACTTTGCTTCATCAACAAAGTAGCCCAACTGCAAGAAATCTACCTTGTTCAAATCAATTAACAAATCTGAAAGATTTATGAAGTCCTTTGCACCTTCAAGTGACCCAATGACATAATTGATGAGCAAATTCATGTGAAGAAAACATGAATAAAATTTAGTATGTATACAAAAAACTAAATTCATTGAAGCAATTCTAAAGCAAAAATCACCTCGAAGTAAGGTGAATGTAGGCACTTATCCATGCATTTCTAAACCAAAGATCACCTCGAAACAAGGTGAATATAGCCATTTATCTATGCTACACACACTATTTTCCCCCTACTATATATAGTAAAAATAGCATCACCAAGATCGCAGAACATATCCAGAATTCAAATGTAGAATTCCATATGCAACTCGTTTGCAAAAATCTAGTAGTCCATTTCATTATAAGCCCCTAATGTAGTTTACTAAAGGGTATTAGGAGCATCAAATGATCTCGGAAGAGAATTTGTCTTTGTTTTGCAACCCTTCTGTACCAAATAGATGATTTGCACCTTAGAGTGAGGTTTCTTTTTTTTTGAATTAGGGTCCTTCAACCGCTCATACTTTGTCGATGTATACTCAAAATGATGGACATTGAATATTATCCTCAAATTGGTATAATAGATGTAATGAATAAGTTGAGAGTCTCTTTCTTTCACCTGATATCCAAATCTAGACCAGGATTTTTTCAAAGGAGAGATCTGACACTTTCTTCATATGCTCTAGAAACTTATGCCAAAACGGTACATTCAACCCCATCTTCTCAAAATTATTTGTTCTTGGCACAAGTCAAAAGTCCATGAACCCCATTTTGATGTGTTTTGCATTTGAGTCATTCCATCCTCTAATCCAATCAAAAAGTTTATCTTTTCTTGAATTAAAAGGATGGTAGAAAGCTTCTCTAGTTAAGTATCTAAATTTCCCTTTGTATTTTAGGAACACTTTGAAGAATTCCTCAGTATAGGGCAAGATGTCATGAATGAACTTTTGATTGTAGCACTTCAACTTCCGTTGCATGAAGAATTCTTTGCTAGGACTTGCAATGAGTACTTGAAGGGAAGCACTAGTGATCTTATAGTCTTTCTTGAACTACTTCCAATTTTCCTTTTTACACTTGCCACTCATACTAACCAAATTAAGTTCCGGCTTAAGGTCATTAAGCTACAATTTGACAATCTCCTTTTGTTTCTATCGTTCGCACCATTCCTGATAGCTGGTGCAGTTGGGGACTTGTTTTTTGAATTTCTTCAATGTTACCTTAGGATAATCTTTCGTTCTAATGTGCCCCTTGTCATCTAGATAACGCTTGTTAAGTAGGTGCTCAGCCAACCTTTTTAAACTGGAATTGGAAAGATTGCCAAGCCATTTGAAAACCTCACGAGGAATTGCATTGTCCTTCTCTAGAGACCAGCCCTCGATATCCTTGTAAAGCATTTTTGATTTTTGATTTATTAACTCCCCTATTGATTGAGTAGAAATGAGCTTTGAATAGAGCTTGTATACATCATCTGGCATTGTGATGATTTTCAACTCATTTATAAGGTCCACCTTTGGGGCCTTCCCTGCCTTTACTTTTTGCTACTTTTTGATGTCAATAAGACCAAACCTAAGTTGGCAAGCAGTATGAAATTTTTGCAACTAGTTAAGTAGGTATAATTAGTTTATTGATCACCAAAGGACATAATTTAAGATCTATATTCAAGAATAGTCTACAGTTGACATCCTAATGTAATAAAAGTATACTCCTATGTAGATACTATATTCACCTCTAATGGAGGTGAATTTGAACCTTTCATGTTCTATATTCGGGAATCATCTTCTACTTAGTTTGTAAATAAAGTAGAGACTACGTTGACATAAAGACTACAAATTCACCTCCAACGGAGGTGATTTAAGACCTCTAGTGTTCTACTTTTGGGAATAGTCTTCCATTGAGTTTGTAAATGAAATAGAGACTACATTGACATAAAGACTACAAATTTACCTCTGATGGAGGTGATTTAAGACCTCTAGTGTTTTACATTCTAAAATAGTCTTCAACAATTAGAAGAAGGGGTTTATGAACTATACCTTCCAAGTCTCCAGATTCTCGACTCACTTCTTAGACTTTCTTTTTGCCAGTGTCCTACCAATCCCAACCAATGGTCTTGGAGGTGATGGTCTACCCATCTTCAACTACACACCTTGCACCTCTATGATGTTTGTTGTCCAAGTAGGAGTATAACACTCAAAGTGATTTACTATATTGTAGTAGAATGAGATATGACAAAGAAATGAGTGATCTTTGCTCCAAACAATATAGTAGTCCCATTCTTCAAACTTTTGAATGATGTTTTTTGCCTTTTCTTCAGTCCTCATCTTTTTAGAGGCCGCAACACTATGTTGCCTAGTGATCATGTAGAGTTGGAAATCTTTGATGTCCTCCCATGATTTAGGCATTTCGTCAAGTCCAATAGGCATTGCGCAAAGTGCCTACTTTTGGTCCTTATCAAGCATTTTGATGAGATAATGCATAGTATAGTCCACACATGATTGCTCCAAACTCTTGCAGTTTATGTCCGCTGGTAGTGTATGCAATTGATTAATTGAAATCTCGTAGACAACTCCATTATCAAAGACATAAGCATCTTCACAAATAGACCAATAACTATCATAGATCTTGAGGGACTCTTCATAATTAGCCTTCCCGAAGTCTTCATCTTTAGTTACAAATTTCAGGTCTTTTGGAATGGTAGTCAATATAGAGAGTGTACTAGAATCTAGTGCTTCATCTTCTTTCCCTTCCTCTCTAGTAGTATCATCTTAAGTCTTCATTGGAGTGTGTGATGTTGAGGTTCAAATAGTCCTTGAAGTCTTTGCTTGCCTTTTTTGATTGCCACTTTTCCTTGTCTCAGGAGTGTGCTGTAATCGTGACTACTGGCTACCGGCAATACCACTTGTCTCACAACTTAGGTGTAGAGGTTGCATGCATCTTTGAGCTATTTGCATCTCAGATTTTTCTTCTTGGAATGAAGTCAAGAATTGACGCAATTGAGTGACAAGAAGTAGTGCAGGCAATGGCCCTTTGTCTTTAGTCCATCTTCCTTCGTCAGTATGGTCTTCAAGCTTTTTTAAGACACCTTCGTAATTGGAGTCCATAAGACTAGTGCAGCACTCTTGTATACTAAAGGGCGTTTTTGCTAGATTAAGAACAAAAGTATACTTGTACTCCATTGGTATGTCTAGATCATCCTTTATAAGGCAAATAACAAGAAGTACTCCTAATGGACCCTTATTTACATCCACTACCTCCTTATAATTAGAAAGCAATAGGGTAGCGTTTGGACCATTTTTGAATTTAGTCTTAAACCCTACTCTCTACGTCATAGGATAGAGGATGATACTCTAAAATTCAACGTGGTCTGGTTCTTGAAATTTCCAAAATTCTCCACTGTCAATTTCATCTCCAAACTCAAGTACCATTTTGTCGGGAACATAATAGGAATAAAAGAAGTGCTCAAGTTTCTTTTTATATTCTTCCATATCTGCAAATCCAATGTTGCAGGAATTATAAACAATCTTCATGATTATGAAACACTAGAACTCTGAAATCACCTCCATTGGAGGTGAATATTTATTCTAAAAACAAAATAAGTTGAGGACTATGTTGAAATTTGGACCACCAAAGGTCTTAAATCACCTCTATTCAAGGTTAATTTAGTGTCTATTATTTTACTAACAAAATAAGTTGATGATAGTTTCTAATAATGATTACTTGATGTTACAAATCACCTCCATTGGAGGTGAATATTGTGTAAACAAAGTACCTCACTTTTTTAGTTTGGAACATAGTTGAAGACTATTTACGAATGTGGAACACTAGAGGTCTTAAATCACCTCCATTGGAGGTGAATTTTTAATCTTTATGTCAATATAGACTCTATTTTATTTACAAACAAAGTGCAAGGCGATTCAAAAATTTTGAACACTAAAGGTTTAAATTCACCCCCATTGGAGGTGAATATCATGTCTTTGTAGAGTATATTTTTAATTAAATAGGATGTCAATTGTAGACCATTTTCAAAATTTTCAAACAGTAGTGGTACTAAATCACCTCGATTGGAGGTGAATATATAGTCTATACTTGAACAAACTTTATTTTAAATAAGCAATTCATTTTCAAACTTTTTTGAAATATGGATTTGTAGAGTTCTTAAATCACCTCCATTCAAGGTGAATTTATAGTTCATGTAATTTAATTTGCTTAAGAATCAAGTTCTAAGATATTTCTAATTTAAGAAACTGAGCTCCTTCTAGTCAGGGTTGACAGGACGTCTGGACATCCGAGACATCCGGACGCGGACGCTGTGTCCGCTGACATTCGCGTCCCGGCGGACGCAGTGTCCGCCTGTCCGCCCGTTCGCCCCGTCTGCCCGTCCATCCGCCTGTCCGTCCGCCCGATTACGGCCGTCCGATCGACGCGCGGACTGATCTGATCCGCACGGTCTGGGCTTCTGCCTCGAGCGGTCGGGCCATCCGCCCCGCCCGTCCGCTTTCCGACGGCGGTCGGGACACTGTGTCCGCTAGCGTCCGTGCGTCCGGACGTCCGGAAAACAGACGCTATTTTGGGGCGGACGTTGAAATTCGTCAACCCTGCCTCTAGTCACCTCGAATGGAGGTGAAACTATGTTCTAGGCTTTAGTTCCTATTGAATTGTATTATGCCATAGCATCCAGCTTGTACTCATACATTTATAATGCATTTCCTAAACTTGTAGAGCTTGCAACTCACCTCGAATGCAGATAAAATGCTCGTAAAGAAGCTACTTCTAGTAGAATGCTATTATGCTATAGTTGCTACTTCTTAGTAAATTTATCCATATGTTCATATTTGTAAAGCATTTGGTAGACTTGTTATGATATAGAATCAAAAAAATTTGAAAATACTCCAATGCTACAAGGCTTATGAAACAAAATGTAGATGGAAAAAACAAGAACAAAATGTAAACTTATACTTCTATAGAACCTCAATTCATTGCAATTCAACTCGCACTTGCATAGTACTTCAATTCACTACAATTGACCTTATCTAGTCTATGAAAGTTTGAATTAAAAAAATAGCACTAACTACAACACCGTACTCTCTTGGCTTCCATCTAAGACCTCCTGAAACGATAGAAACTCATATGCAAGCTAACCTTACTAGACCATGACTCAGTGGGTACAAGCAAAAGCTTTCTTGTAGCAATAGCAAAGCAGGAGGCATGGACTTCGTGCTAAAAATTTAAACTAATTTATGCTATCTAAGCTTGAACAATCAATCTTGAATCACTTCAATCTCAAAATTTTGCAACTACAAAACAAACCAATTCTTATTCGATTAATTTCCATAGACAAGCCCAAATTGGCCTTGTTACCTGCATTGTGTTCCACTAAAGTTATTATCCAGGAACTCAAGCAAGACCTGCTTAGTGTTTATAATAGCCTTCAAAGGTTCGGGATTTTCTTCAAAATAGATTGTAGGTATTAGATGAATAACAATATTCTACAATGGATTCTACAAAGAATTAGTAGCAACAATTGTAAGACTACAACCACCTTCAGCAATCTCACACAAACACTAGGTGCTCCACAACAACCTATATGCTAAGTTGCAAGATCTAAAGAAAGGCTATGTTTTCCAACATGATCTACAAACCACCCTCACTTCCTGCAAACCAATAAACTTACAAAACCTAAAGATTAATAGCTCCTTGTTATTTTTGTAAAAAATATCACGAACTGATATAGTAAAGCCACACACAGAAATAACACTGATTTCATTCCATTTTTGTATTAAAGCATGGCGAGGGAGGGGAATAGGAATTTTATTCAGTATTTGACGTCCATGTTCAATTCCTTGTTTCTAGCCAAGACTATGTTTCCCGCCCCACTTCAAATGGGGACTTCAAGCAAAATTCCTATACATCCTCCCCTACACTTTCAAACCATCCAATCAAACCCTCAATCACCATCAATAAATCTATTATGTGATGATGACCTCCATCGACCAAATCCTAAAGAGGAGAATCCGCAACAAGTCACTACAAATCAAAGTCAATCAAACAAAAGATGGTGAACACTGCTTACGTTCTTGTAGGCAGCTAAAGGAAGGGTGGGTCGACCTGACTCTAAGGAGGAGAATCCGCAACAAATCAGTACAAGTCAAAGTCAATCAAACACAACATGCAGAGTACTTTTTACATTTTTGCAGGCAACTAAAGGAAGGGTGGGTCAATTAGACTCTAAGGAGGAGAATCCCTAACAATTCAGTGCAAGTCGAAGTCAATCAAACACAACATGTAGAGTACTGCTTGCATTCTTGCAGGTAGCAAAAGAGAAGGAGGAACAAGTATATGATCTAGATCACGTGTCTACCAAATCATGTCAATGCCTTGATTACATGAATCCGCAGTGCATGCTAGCCAATTCATACAGACACTTATATGAGGAATTGTCAAATACATTATTCCGGAATCCTCATGAACTTACACGTTGAAAAAAAGGGAAAGAACTCTGAACTCACTGAACAAATGCATGAAAGAAACCCTAGCTCTCTCCGCAATCTAGGTCGCTCCGCACTCCAACTTCCTTGCACTCTAGATCGTTCAACATCCCAGCTCGCTTTGCACCTGGACTTGCTCCACACCCCATCTCACTACAAAACTCGGCTTGCTCAACACTCCACCTTGCTCCAAACCACAACTTGCTTTGCACCCCCAGTACACTCCGCACTCCAGCTTGCTCTGAAACCCAACTCACTTAGCACCCCAGCATGCTGTAATGGCCAATATACACTACTCCCCCAAAACGCCAAATCTTCACAAACAAGGTTCTAAAACCTAGAATCTCAACAACTGGAAAAACTCACTGCGCTGCACGACTACCAGTACACAACATTAGAGAGAAAATTTACAAAGCATTGATACAGTCGGCAAAAAATTATAAAAATTGACACGTGAAGAAAGAGCATCTCCGACTTTAGAAGTCAACTTGAAACCCTAGCTAGTCAGACAAGTAGAGTGAAAATCAAAGTGAATACATTACAATTCTTGGTATCTGGACCTTGTTTGGAGTACACCCTCCATTTCCAATACCTAAACCCTCTCCCTAGCGAATTTAGACCCCCTCCACATCAAACCAACAATTCTAGATACCTAAACCCTCTCCTTAGCGAATCTAGACCCCCTCCACATCAGACCAACAATTTTGGATACTTGAATTCTCTTCCTAGCAAATCTAAGCCCCTTCCACATCAGACCAGCAATTTTGGATATCCAAACCTTTTCAAAATCAAATCTAAATCCTCTCTATCCAATATTAATGACTAGAACTCCTCTATACCTAAACCCTAAACCCTAAACCAAAACTTTTCAATATTTGGACCTTTCACTATTCATAACTCTTTACATTTGAAAGTTCAATATATTCATGTAATTGCCTAAAATCTCAAGATTATGAAAGATTTTAGAAATAAGTTTATAGCAAGTTTCATTTTGAATGTAAAGAATTCAAATAAGTTAACTACACCTGAAATCAACCAATTATGCAATTCAATACCTATGGTTTCCAATATTATATTGAATTTCTTGGAAGATTCTTGTTGGTAGTCCACAGGAAATTTTAGATTCTTCTTAAATGCATTTATTTGACATCGAATGAATAATTTATAAATATTCAAGGTGTTTGCAATAGATGTTTCTAAAATCAAGCGTATACTCTCATTAATAGTGGAAGTACATTTTATGCAAGAATCTAAGGGGTCAATTTTACACAAGGGTGAAAATTGGGTGTACTAACTTACTTTATAACATGTCAAAAACAACAATTCTATTGGCATTTTCAAAAAAAAATCCTAGATACTTTCCACTTTTAAATTCAGAATATTTGATGGATATGTATCTTTTAGTCATACAGGTAGTCTTCCTTCAATTTCATTTCAACTATTGAAATGAAATTTTCCCATTGCACTAAACACTACAATTTATATTTTTTAAATATGTTGTAAATTAATACTTTGTAGCAATAAAAAATTTGGGCATAAAACCATTGTTTTATAAACTTCTAATTATGTGGTACCACATTTACTTTAGTTTATACAATGATGTTATACACTAAATTATACATCTATAGTGAAGATTTTAGATTTTCTTCTCCATTATATATTTCATATAAAATCTCTTCATCTCTTCCTTATAAATTTTAAAATGATTTCAATATTTGGAACAAAGACTCAAATTTATTTTATTTTAAATCAATCATGTCATTTTGTCTCTAAAAATTAATTCAAATTTTATTCATTATTATGTAGATTAAGATCAATATAGCACATCGTGAACAAATTTTAAAAGAGGTGCTTTGATTTTTTACACAATCATTTTCACGCCAATTCTAAATTCCAAAATTCATCAACTTGTGGTCCACAATTCACCAAGTTTGGGTTTGAAAGTAATCAAATTTGGGGTCCTAAACCCAACAAGTTTTTACCTTGCACATGACTTTAAAGGAAAGAGGTTGGTTAAGATGTATAGTAATGTTTATGAATTGATTTTTCAACTATATATGTTGAATTTGAAAATTTTGACTAGTTCTGGTGCTGTTAGTTAAATTCTTTTGACCCATTTGAAATTTTCAACATACAAGTGTTGATTACTTGATTAGGAGTTATTTGTGATTAATACTTACAAAACTCATTTGCATTTCAAGAACTACAAACAAAAATAATAGTGTAAATTTTAGTCTCCAAGCCCTTTTTTTGAATGATTTAATTTCCTTTATAATAAAGCACAATCATTTATAATAGATTGGGCACTTTAAGGTTAAATAGAAAATAAAAACAACAACCTAAAATGGTAAATTTAAAAAAATGGAAGCACAATATTAGATAAATAGAATCAAATAAGATCTAAATTCTTTACTTCATTCTTTTATATTTTAACACAAGTAGTTTTTGTTCTATAATTGGAATGCATGATCCAATTGGATACTTTGATTTTCAAGAATATATTTGGTATAATTGAAGAAGAGTTGTTCCATTGCATTATGAAAGGTCATTGTTTTATACATGTGTGAAAGCACACAATGAAACAAAGTATAGCTAATTATAATGCATAGATAAATAAATTTTGGTTATATGAAGTAGTATCTAAATATAGTCTATTATTTTATTTGAACATATTTTCTACATTTGTACTAGATTTTCTACAATTTTATAGTCCATAAATTATTCATTGGTAGTCAAATTCATTTTTTTTAATTCCCTACTATACAAACCATTTTGTCTAGATTTATTTATTTTTCTATGTCACTAAAAAATCTTTATTTCCCTTAGAACAATTCAGACATCCACTTAAAACCAATATTTAGCATAAATTCACCCATGCATGATGCTTAAAACACCCTAAACCTCCAAACCCAACAATTTCTAATGTTCTTTAATGTAGATAGCATTGCTTTGAATGTCAACTTACATAAAAACAAATTATTTTAATTAAAGAAAATATCCACGTTCATGCTAAAATTTTCACATAGTAATCTTGTGTATGTTATGTTTTAAAGAATAGAAATTCTATTTGAGCACATCTAACTATAGGATCTTATATCTAAATAATATAAGAATGTGTGGTAAAAGTTACAAAGTACTTGACTTCTTAGAATGCAATATATTTCTATTTAAAGTGAAGAAAATATGTTTATCAACACCTTGCGTAATTAGATTTTGAAATGGTGTAAATTTCAGTCTCTTAGCCTTTTCTTTGAATAGAAGGCTTTCCAAAGGGCATTTCAATTAACCATGCTAATACAATTTCTAGTTATTTATGTCACCTCTAATCCAAAAGAACTCTTACATGTGAATTTTTCTTTCAATTATAGAGAGGTGTAGCATACAAAATAGGACAACTACATTTCTTTTGTGATAATCACCAAACTCCTATACATTTTTGTAATTAAATCTTAGTAGCTCTTCAATAAGGTAGTTCTTCAAACATCAATAAAGTTACATTTAGAATTAAGAACATTTTGCTTCTCTGCAAATAACTATGAGCCTATGATTTAATTTCTTCAAAAGCACATTTATAAAAGATTGGGCACTAAAAAGGTTAAATAGTAAATAAAAACAACAACCTATCTAAAATTTAAGAAAATTAAAGCACAAAATTACATGAATAGAATCAAACAGGTCTAAAATCCTAAACCCTCGACCCCAAACCCTAAGCTATGTTTAATAAAATTGAACATTGGAAATTACTCACATGTTTAGTTGTATATTTTTTTGATTAAAAAATTGATATTGTTTACTAATTTTGAATATTTATATATATTTTTTATTAAAGGTTTTGTAATTACTCACAAACTTCTAGTTATTATTTTGACTAAAAAGTTTTGATATTCTTTGCAAACTTTTAGTTAAAATTGCTATGAAATGTCTTAAAACCCTTAATCTATGACTAATTGGATGGATAATACTCCTTTCAGTTATAAGGGACAATGTACTAAATAACATACATCACTATTTCAATTAAGATGTATGGGGCTGATTTCAGTGAGTAATTATAATATTAATTACTTCATTTTAATTCTGCTCCGTCCTCCCTCCCTCCCAAATAAGCTAGAGTTATTACCACAATCTGGTGGTTATAATAGATCGTTTAAGCAAGTCAGTATTAAGCCGTCTGTAATTAGGATTAGTGGGGTGCTATGCAAATAATTTAGCCCACTTATAATGTGGTACAGATATTGTGTTATGACCCTCTCTAGTACTTACGAACCAATTGAAGCTTACTGCCAACTCTTGGGTGAAGTTGGACAAACCTCTGGACCATATGACAACTCATATCGCTCAAGTGCCATGTCAACTGATTGAATTTAGTATAAAGTTTAAGGCATAGGGAATATAATCATATAACAACTAATTGTTGGATAACAATTTCTGCTAATTGTAGTATTTTGAGCATTTTGGTTATTGTTGGCTTCTGGAGTTAGGATGGCTTCCACTTCTTCTAAGCAATGTATTTTTTTCCGGCGATTAGTTGTCAAATTGCACCAAATTTTTTTGCCCAACACCAAGCCTATAGAAAAAATGGTAGTAAAAGAGCTGAAAATTGCCAGAAAATAATTTTTGCCAAAATAATTAATTGGAATAGCTATTGATTTAAAAATAATTCCTAAATGAAATTAGGATTTATTTGAAACAACATAAAAACATTGTTAAAACAAATCTACCAGCAGAAAAGGGGATTCAAATTCAAATCAATAGTGTAGGCCACTATAGATAGAGATGGGTATTTTGATGTGATACATCTAATGGTTTAAGAGGACGGGATGATAGATTCCTTTGAAGGAGAGGTATATTAATTTTCTCTTGATTTTAGTTGCAATTGATTTGAATTAATGCATGAATTAAGTAGTTAGAATTTTGGTAGTTAGAATTAATTAGAGATAGCTCAGAAATACCAAAAAGCAACTTAAATTTAAAATCTTAAACAAAATTAGATTAGAATTAGATTTATCATAGTAAGTCCATTAATTATCAAGTGAAAGAATTTAATTAAGAGTCCAATTTTACTTTACTAGGAAGTAATATTATAATTCAATCTAAAACCATGAAAGATTCTATAAGAATCTCTAAAATCCATAATAATAACCAACAAATAAATTTAGGAGAAGATTAATTTAAAATCTTTTGAAAAAATCATTAAAAAATCTTTTGAAGAAAGAATCAATTAGGAAATCTTTTACAGATTCTAAATCCACCTTTACTTTGAAAATTGGTTAATTTGTGAGGTAATAACATGTGGATGAAGTTTTGTCCCATTTTGGATGAACTTTTCTAAAATAGGCCAAAATTAGGATTTCTCTTGAAGAACTAATAATTTAACCAACCAGAATCATATCTTAAAGTTTGGATTTTCTTAGAATTGATTTGATATTTTTAGTAAGCAGATGAAGTTTTTAGGCTAGAATTAGGGGTAGTTTTCATCCATCAATAACTTTTAATAGGAGTAGTGGAATTTGACATACTTTACCATTTTGGAAAGAGTAAATAATATTCTACAACTTAGTTGAGACAAAACTCACAAATAGATTAGTTTCCACTTATTCATTTAGGAATTAAACTTTAAACCAATAGGTAGGTTAGAAGGATTAATTAGACTTAGGAAAACATAAATATAACAGTGTCCATTGCTTGGAAGGTCAAAGAACACTAAGTTTGAAGAAACCTCATCAAAATTTATTAACATTGCCACTAGGACTTGTGTGCATGTTTTTACTTTAGGGGTGGAATTGAAAACACTCACAAACTTGTATCTACATTGATATTCACAATCATCCTGTGAATAAAGGCATATGTTGTGATTTTGTTGATTGAACATCTCTAATTAGTTAAGAGGTGTCAAAGACATCAATCACAACAAATTCATCCATTTAACTAGTTGCTAGCAAGTAATTTCTTACATTTGAATTGTTTGGAGAAGGACTACAAAGTGACCAAAAGTCCCTTCCTAGAAAGATTCTTGAGGTTGCCATGGAGAAATTATGAAGAGATTAGTTCATCAAGTATTCAAAATACCATCTCTAGTTTCTATCACTATATAAGTGGGGGACACATCAATAGCATTATTTTATTGTAAATGTAAAGTATATATTCCTTTATTCAAGATAACATGTTTTTTGAACAAGGTAACAATAAGGTTTAGCTTTTCAAGATATTTGAAGAAGGTCTAAGAAGCAATGTGAATTTGATAAGGTGAATGCAATGCGGTAGAGACTTGTAGAACTCTTGATGAATATTCAATCATGTGAAGAAAATCAAGAGATGGACATTGATGACTACCTACATATATGACCTTGAATTTTATTGAGTTCAAACTATCATTTTGCGTTTGCAACATGATGAGTGAGGATGCTCAATCACAAAAACAAATGTGAAGATTCCTTAACTTTGTCATGGCATGTCATAGGATTTCTTCTTCAAAGTTCAAGGGGTTCATAATTGATAATTGGATGGTCAATTGGCATGATGTTTATGTGATATATGAAAGTAGCAACAAGTAAGAGCCAATGCAAGATCAAGAGCACTCTTGTCTATTGCATTAAACAATTTTGCTAAAGAAACATATAGAGAAGTTCGTTTGACTAGAGTTCCAAGAAACTCACAAAAGAGTTTGCAAACAATACAAGGATGCAAAATTGACAAATATTAGCATGATATAAAGTAGATATGTAGTATCAATATATTATCTTCAAAATCCCCAAAATGCAAGTAGCAATTTCTTATATTTATATTCCAATGTGTATTCCCTTTTACAATAAAAGGATATTTTATTATATGTACAATTTTGCACATCCTATGATATTTTCATTACATTTGTCTTCTTCTCATCCTTAGATTTGATTCTATATTATTTGTACTTTCACTTGATCAACCTACCTTGGGATAGCTTCTTAGACATGATATAGTCAAATATAAAACAATTAACTGATAAATCTTTCTATCAATCTCCATTGCTATTTGTACTTCTTAGAAACAATTCAAATTAATTGGATAAATCTTGCTATATTTATTAATTTATTCACTTCTTTCTATAAATTTTTTAATAAAGGAAAATTTATATGAATAAATTGAATTTTTTTAAAGTGGTAAACTATTTGTAATATCACTTATAAAAAATATAAGATGGATATTTGAACACAATTTAAAGGTAAAATTTAGATTTGATAAGATGTTTGACCATTTTACAATGGATATGGTCATTTAGAGGTTAAAAAAAATTCTATATTAATGTGATAATAATGTCACCCACCCATATTATGATTTCTGTCAATTTTGAATACCAAAGGTGTAATTACAAAGAATTTGAATTCTTATCACTTGGTTGCATAAATATATCACAAGATTATATACAATTACAAAATGTGAAATCCCATGCAAACTATGCAAATTCTACTAAACAATGTTGAAAAAGGCCAAACAACCCATATAGACACTTTGCAAAAGATTGAAACACATCAAATGTGATTAGAACTTCTTTTAATTGAATTCAAGTTGAGTCCGCAAAATGCTAGCAACGCTACAACCAAAACTTGGACTTGAAGAATGAAGACTCACACAATGCACTACTTGATTTCCTCAATGCCTTCACAACTCTACAAATTAGAATGTTGCCCCACACAAATAGTAGAGATTAGCCAAAACACTTTTAACAACATAATATTGGACTAAACATAGAGCAAGACACAAAAGAAGTTATAAACTCAATGTTTTATAACCTTTTACTCTTACAATAAAAGAAAAAGTAATCATCACCCCTAATCCTTGTCCATAGGTGGAGATTTAGAACTAAACCAATTGGCCATGGTAAGGCTATCTTTAATCACAAGTTGCACAAGAAAATATCCATAGAAAATCCTAGCTAATTAAAATGACCTAGATTGACAAAATGCAAAAGATGGAGAAATTTAATAAGAAATAGGAACTAACTTGAATTGAATATAGGTAGTATCATCTCAAGAACAACTAAGACAAACATTTTACTCCTCAGAATACAAAGAAAGATGAATATGGTGTAATACACACCTGTAGGTGATAGTTTGCACTTAGCAAGGCTTTATAATTCCCTCAATTGCTTCACAAATCTATACGATGGAACATTGCCAAACATAAAAAAACTTCAAGCAAAATTTAATCACTTCTACACTTCAAAATTGATATCCCAAACTATGACAACAAGTCTAGGCGATGTGAATAGTGAAAAAACAACTTAGACCACAAGATACTCATGTGCCCCAAAATTCTAACAACCTTGCAAATGCTGCAACTACTATATCTAAACTTAAGGACTTGCAATATGCACTGCATTTTTCTCTTGATGCTTTTACGGATCAACATATTAGAACATTGTAATAGACAAATAGTAAAGATGAACCACAATCCTTCTCTCAAAGCATCACACACTTGTTAGGGCACTTTCTATAATTCCCTGATGGAGAGACAAGAGTATAAGTTAGGACATGAACCTTCCCCATGGAATTCCAATGAACAAGAACAATATCAAAATATATGCCTGCAAAATAAAGTGATACATATCATATTCTAGACTTTCATATGTTTTGATAAAAAGAAGAAAAACACTAGGTTCAAGGTCTAAGCCAACACTCTTAACCAATGGAGTGTTTCACAAACCATGCCATTTGGTATCATCTGCAGTGAAACCTTCAAAATTGAAATAACACTACCCTGTCCATATGCATATTCTACTCTGACAAATCTGGTCATGACCCTAAGCAAGTGATTTACATAAAGTTTTGTCACCTTGAGGCAATAATTATAAGAACCCGAGCCGTTGTTATGGTCCTTTATATCTTAACTCCTAAAGTTCCTTGACTATGTTTTTGCCAAAAATACTTCAAAACTACCATTTCTTATACAAGTTTCAAAATTTAGAAAAAAAAACATCTTTGGACACATGTATTTGAAGGATCTTGTAGTACACTAGTTTGAAAAGATGTGATAAAAATTTCAGAAATTTTCGCTATGTAGATTGCAAGATATTAGCATTTGAAGTGACAAAAATCATTTTTTTTGTCCCTATGAAAAATTGGGTAGCTGAACTTCACAAGGTCACATTTTTATGAAAAAATGTTCAAAATGATTGCAACCCTTTGTATTCATTCTTCAAGGCATGTTGGCTACATGCTTGAAAATTTTTAGATCATTTGAAATTATACAACATATAGGAAAAAAAATAGTAAGTAGAAAGATGTAGAGAATGGTTCAAAATACTAAATTATTAACAATTTATATATAGAATTGAAAAATGACAATTCCAATGGTTGTAATCTTGTAATAAATAATCTTTACCTAAGGTTTTTATTTTTTTTCAAAAATATTGAAAATTGAGTTCAATAAAAGACTTCAAAGTTTATTTTGGGGTAGAAAATCCATAACCGCTTGCAAACTAAAACACCTCATAACTTTTGACTCATTAATCAAAATGGAATGATTCAAAGCTTTTATTGTATGTATAAATCTAGAAAATCAATTTCAAATTTGGGTTTTTAAAAAAAATGACTTTTTTAGATTTGCCTGGACTACCCGAGTTGATAAACAAAATACATATTAGGCTATAACTTTTGATTCATATTTCCAAATGTCCTAAAATTTAGTGTGCATGAAAGATATTCCTTGTCGACACCTTCTATCAAAATTTGGGCCCAAAACATGAAAATCTCTGGTCACATGCACCTACCCAAAATTTCTATGTTGCCCCAAAACACAGTTTGGTCCTTCAGGGGTTAATCACTTGCTCATGGCAAGGCAATATTAAATTGCAAAATAGCTAAGTCCCACCCTGCAGTATCTACCCAACTAATTACAAAATGGAGATCAACCAGTTCATCCAGTTGCATAACAACCGATCAGAACCTGCTGACTCCATTCTCAGCAAGAATCAATTGATGAAGACAGACATTTCTAGCCCAAGCATACCAACAAAGATGCAATTGCAACCACTCGAACCTTGAGGAAAGATTTGGCACGGAGCTTGCAAGCTTTTTTCCCTCAATGGCTTCACGGCTCTGCAAGAGAGAATATCGCCACAGATTAGTATCCAAGATCGAGTGTACCACTTCTGCATCCCGAAATCGAAACTCTAACTTAGAACTCTCAGACCACCAAGACCTAGTGCCCAGAACGCTATGCGTAACACTAGACGAGGAAACCTGGGACTAGTACTGCAACAACACCTCACAATATAAGTTGCTCTCGTACAGGCACCTCGGAGAGTGCTTCAATTTGTCCGTAAGCCCAAGAGAGTGGAGACTTCACCTCGATCGACACAACCCACCAGTAGAAATTCGCAGCTAGGGGAGCCTGAATCCGGCTTTCGCGACCGGCAGCAGCACCCACTGCGTTCCTCGAGAATGCACCGTCCAAGTGCGTGGAGTAGTGACGGCGGAGAACCAAGAAAAGGTTCCCACAGTTGCCACAGTTGCCACAGTAGTACGTCCGCAAATTTCTCACCCACGGTTCAGCTAACCTGGGAGTGGAATCTTCAGACCTCTACAATGTTGTTCACCGCCACTGCTACAGTATTGCGTCTGCAAAAAGTCTTCCCTGTTCTCGCCCTCGGTCCAGCTAACCTAGGAGTGGAATCTCTAGGCCTCTACAGTACTGTTCACAGCCAATGCTACAGTAGGGCGTCCGCAAATCGTCTTCCCTGTTAGCGCGCGGTCACGGTCCAGCTAACCTGGGAGTGGAATCTCTAGGCCTCTGTAGTGCTATACATCTCCGAAATCAGTATGTATCTATTCAGCAGAATGAACGCAGTAGTGGAGTTAAACAATCATCAGATCAAGCCTACTGTAGCTATTCGCACATGGTTGTCATAATGGGCGAGTTAGGGTCATCGGACGGTCTGGACAACTTTAATTTTGTAACTTGTGCAATTTTGCGGAATGACATGTCACCTCGGAATGCGAAATCCAGGGCGTGGACACCTTTAGGGTTTAGGTCAGGGCGTAGACTTCACTGTCAACGTCAGGGCGCGGACTTGTGCAGGTCAGGCGTAAACTTCACTATCAATGTCAGAGCACGGACGATCTCGTCCGCGCCCAACATGTTCCTTAATCCACATGGCATCCACGTGGCCTATTTTTCCGTTATCAGAAAGTCAACTATGTGTTGACTGTATCGAACGGACGGGACCTCTAACGGATAGGCAAATCAGCGGACGGACGAACTGGATGTCCGTCCACTATGACAACCATGTATTCGCAATCTTTTGAAGGGGACATTCTCTTCTTTTTCCAAAGGGGTTGTTGCAAATTTTGCAACTGGATGTATCTAGTATTGAATTACTTACCATCTGCAGGAACAGTTGAAGAGCGAAGCCCAACGTGCCTCCACGCTCAACGCCAGCTTCTCAACCAGCACCCCGCAGTGGTCAAATGTAAACACCCTATGGGTTCACAAAAGGACGAAGGAACCACAATGTGCTCCAAACCCCGGTCGGAACAGGTTGGTGAAATTTGAAGGGCGGAAAAGCGAAGAAACACTATAAGCAAGAAAACATATTGACCTTTCTGCTCTAGAAACTAGCCAGAGCTCATGAACTTCTTGTGCTACAAAGTGCTACAATGACTGGGTAAGGCCGTACCGCTAATTCCTGCCTGATTCCCTTACGATCCTCGGAATTGTGCACATTCTGCTCGCCAAGTCGCCATGGTCCCCTCTATAGTAGCTTACTGCACGGGCACGTCCAGCGGGATGGGGATTCTGGAATAATCGCCATTGCGCCAGCGTGTTTCAATACACCAATTCTGGACTCCGAACTTATTCCATGGAGATCCGCTCCAATGGGAAACCTACCGGAGATTCTGAACCACTCGCCAATGCGCCAGTGTAGGTCCGCACTGGGCGTGCAATGTTCCAGATAGATATTAAATGTTGGAGGTGGACTGACTTTCACCAATGTCAGGTTGCGGGTCTTCGGTAAGAGTATGTTCCCACTGGCGTTTGCTAACTCCAAATTTCAAAAAACAAATCCTGTGTCCATCACGAAAAGGTGCGGTTTTTCGGGGAGGGGCTTTGTTGACTAGGTTCAGTAAATTTGAAAAGGGATCGTAGTTAACTGCCGTTCACATCTACAGGATAACATGGACAGTCCTATTGAACATATTCCCACGCCCACACCTCCAGTACACAAATTCAACTCCATCAATTGTGCGATCAACAAGCCAAATGACACTGAATTGCCATTAGAACACATTATCCCAAGCCCAGGCAGCTCCGTCGCTAGAGAATTGGAATCTACGATTTGGGTCTGAGAGCGGTCAATCTCATTGCTATCCTTAAATTCAACACTGTTTCAAATTCACGATTGAAACACAGAAAAAGGGTGACAAACAGCTATACAAGCCAATTCACCACTCTTGCATTGAGAATGAAGAGAATTTGGGAAGCAGGTGATCTTAGACAAGAAGCCTAATAGTTTCCGACAAGAGGACGAGAGCTCACCTGCATGGACAGCAGGCGCTGCAGCTCCGACACAACCCAAAGCACATTGTGCTCTCCAAATGTGCACTGCTGCGGAAACACTACTGCTGGCTCCGTTGCCACAGGCGACGCAACCTCGGAATTCAACCTCTCTGCTGCAGCGCATCTGATTGTCACCTTTGCATTTTGCAATCTCAACCTAACTCGCATTCCTGCAAGCCCGAGACACCAAAACGAGTAAACGACCCCAGTGGAAGCGCAATCGGAACCATGAATGCTCGCATGTTCATCATGATCCCGAAACTCACACCAATACCGCGCATTAGAAAACTTCGAATTACAAAAAAATCTTAGATGAATTTGTCTAATTGTAGATGAAAATAATCTCCTTGCAACATGGCTAATTTACCAAATATATCAAAATAATGTCTCTTCTTCACATTTATTTGACTCAGCCTCAATGTTGAGGTGGACTACACTAAAATGTCCTCACCAAGCACTCTTCCAAGTAAGAATAGGCATCTATTTTTAGGATTTTTTGTCAATTATTGGGAAAACTTCACAGAATTACAAAGGTGCTATAGTTGAAAATAGCTATTACACTTTCATATGGATCTGGAAGGTAAGAAGGGATACAATTAGAAATTCGTAGGTATTAAATTCTCTCAAGATGACTAGTCAAAATTTGCACAGAGGGCCAAATCAGTAAGGAGGCAAGTCAAATCAGCAAAGAGGCAAGTCAAATAAGCAAGGAGGTAAGTCAACCTAGGAGAAGAAGTCAACCCAACAAGGTTACCATACCAGCTCATTTAAATTCAAATTAATGAGTTGTTAGATCATCCAGGCCAACTCAAGAGGGGAGATCAGGTGGAGTTTGTACTCCTAGGGTGTCCAATATATATAAGAAACTCCGGCCTTCTTTGAAGGCCAGCGTGAATAAAGTGTCTATTTATAATGACAATGAGTCAATGTCTATTGAATCAAGGGCTATTGAAACAAAACTACTCTCCCCTTTCGAGAATAGACACTTTAGTTATCAATAACCAAGATTTAAAGTAACCAAGGTAGAAGTGGTAGTGTAAATGTGGGTTATAAATGCAATGTATAGTGACATTAGATCACCAAGTCATGAGTTTGAAGGTTGGTTGGAGAAGAACTAAATATCATATATATATATATGTGGTCTAGGTTCAATTCCCATCAGACTTGTTTGAACAATGGTGTGATATACATGGCTTGGTACTGCTAGTGAGTTATCATAAAGCAGGAAAGTTGTACCAACCAATTGGCTCCATCCTCCCCATCTGAGACAAGTGCTGGCATCCGTATTTAACACAAATAAAGAGTGATCTTCATCACTTCCTTTTACCATTGCTTCTTTTTTGTTTTTTTAATTTTTATTTCTATATTTTATATTTATGTATGTATGTATTGATTGAATGATATTATATTTTTACAACCCTTATTCTATTGGAAGTGGTTGGTTATTTTCTATTTTTCTTTTGTGTAGGATGATAGATCCAGCAAATTGTATAGCAATGGTGTTAATTGTTTTGAATGTGTAGTTTATGGCGGTTATAGGTAGCTCTAGTTTGGATTCAAGGAGTTTCATTGATGGTGTATGTGTTGTTCCTCTAGCTCCTACTATAATGACAATGAGTACATCTACTTGCCATCCTTGGGCAATGCTGCTATTGATTAGTGGTTGATATTTTGGGGTTTTATTATCTATTGTGACTTGTGAGACTCTATCGTTAGAGTATGTAAATTCAATGAATTGTATTGTGAGGTTGTTGTCTGGGATGGTTGGTGGGTCATTTTAGTATGGAAGGCCTTTGACACAAAGAATGTCTAGTTTGAATCTAGCATTGGAATGACATCATTGTCTTTTGCAAGAGCAAGGAAGGAGCCATGGGAGGATTGTGTTTTCTTGTGGGTTGTTGTTGAATATGCCTATGTTCATGAGAGTGTAGTTTCTAATTTTTTTGGTAGATAGGAATAGCTTTCTCAATTCCGATACTACTTTGTTGTGTCTTTTGACTTGGAGGGTGTGGATATGATGTTTATTGCATTTGTGAAGAACATAAAGCCATGTATCTATGTCATTGGAGTTGCATATGGAGCATGTGATGGATGGAAATCTTTCTATGCCAAAGAATAGTTTTTTTTTTAGCATTTCCCATATATTGGTTAGTGCATAATTTGAGTAAACTTGTTTTTTGTGAGTCTATTATTTTAGGATTAGACCAAAATGTGTTAGAGAGGTCATTATCCAGGGTTGACACGACATCCGGACGTCCGGGACGTCTGGACGCGGACGCTGTGTCCGCAACGTCTGCCTGTCCCCCGTCCGCCTGATTATGGACGTCCGATCGACATGTGGACTGATGTGGTCCGCACGATCTGGGCGTCCGCCCCGCCCCGCTTGTTCGTCCGGACGTCTAGGTTACGGACGCTTTTTTCGGGCGAACGTAGAGATTCGTCAACCCTGTCATTATCTATATTGGGATTAAGTGTCCATTTACAAATGTTGGAAAATTGTTGTATTAATATATCTAAGTTTTTATCTTGATCATGTGTAGTGATGTATGTTTTGACGCATCTTACTAGGCCTTTGTCAAGTTTGTAGGCTGGGCTAAGCCATTCATCTTTTTGGTAATAAAATGGTGTAGTGTACGCAAATGCATATGGTTTAGAGGCAAATTTATATGTTTTAGAAGTACCACTTTCAATGAGTTTATTTGCTTCTTCATTCCCTTTAAGATTAATATGGGCTTTGATTTTAATTAATGATGTTGTGTGCAGCTTTGTAGCATTTCTACCATAGATTCTAATATATTTTTGTTTGGATGGTTATGATATAGAGTAGGATGTTTTAATTGTGTATTGAATACGTATATGTAGTTCAAATAGTTAATGAATATGTGTACTGGTTCATGTGGGTAGTTGGTAGTAATGAGGCATAGTGTTTTATGTATAGCCATTAGCTCGGCTCTAAAACTAGTTTGAAGACCTAGTAGGTGTTTGGAGATTTGCATTTCTACTTTGGAGGGATTATATATGTTGTATCCTACTTTTTTCCGTGTCCAATGGCCATCTGCATGTTGTTTCGGTGGTATGAATGATCCATCAGTGTAGTAGCTATATTATGGTGGGAATTTTAGTGGGGGGTTACTTTCATAGTCTGGAGTTGGGGGTGTGTATATAGTTGGTGGATTATAGTTATTTTTGTATGTGAGTTTATTCTAATTGGAATTTTTATTTATTGCTATATTATTTAGGTGTTGGAGCAATAATTTGTATGTGATATTTGCATATTTTAGAGGATCTCTGTAAGAGAGTTTAATTGAATGGGTGGGCCAATATTATGGTTTTGATGGTGTATACAAAGAATATGTATTGCGAGGGGTTCAATACGTGGTTGTTTATTTAGCTTAGGGGGGATTGTTGGTTCTTCGTATGTAATAGTGTTAGTAGCAAAATGGGCAATTACATGTGTCTTTGAATGGCCTAGTATATGGGGAGAAGTTTTGGTACTAATTTGTATCTGGTATGACCTGTATAGTTATGGTGTTTGGGTCATATTTAGCTACTAGTCTTGCCCAATGTAGTGCTTGTTGGGCCTCTTCTTAATTATGTGGGTATACCAGATCAATGCCTCTCCATTTGTAGTCATAGGCTTTGCCAAGGGATCCAAATATTTTATCTCTTTCAAATGGAGAGTAGAATTTTGTGATCTATGTGGAGTAGGTAACTGGTGAGGAAAATATGAGTGGGATATGTTAAATGTTGTTGTGAGGGAGTCTAGAATATTTTCTAGGAGGATATGTTGCATTGTTCTTAGTGACTTTTTATTGTATTTTCTATATTTGTATCTTTAATATAGCCATATGATTTTGGTTTCGAATGATTAGGCAGTACGAGGCCATGGGTGTTTTGTGTCGCTGTGTGGTATTATTTCCATAGCTATTGTAACCTTGTTGTTGGAATGGTGATGAGGTGTTGACCAGTATCTAGGTATATATGTACTAGTTTGTTTTGTATATGTATAGTGTGTGTGTGTATTTGTCATTATGTCTTTGTCAAGATTGCATTCGGTGGTGGTAATTTTCATAAGTGGGATTATTGTTGGAGGCGGGATAAATCTTGAATCTCTAAATTGTTCATAGTTGAAGTTGGCCGTGATAATGTATTTATAGTGTATGTGTTGTTGTTTTGTGTAATATTGTATTAATAGAGTGATGTTGTGTGTGATTATCGTTGGTTGGTTAAATGGAAAGAGGTCTCTTTGTGGCATCCATTTAGTGTAAGTTGTGTTATCTTGAAGTATCCATTGGCATAAATATTCAGTATATCTTTTAGAAATCTTGTATTTGTCATTTATTGCTTTGATTTTGTGGTTTATTGTGGTATGTATAGGAAATTTGAGTGAATTATTTTGAATATGTGGAGGTGGATTTGGTTGTTGTTCTACTAATTGTAGTGGTGGTAGGTATACAAGGTTGTTTGGGGTTCTAGAGGTTAGGTCTTTGTTGTCTGATATATATTGTACTTTTAGAGTTCATATTATTGGCACTACAAGAATTTCAGCGTTTTATGACTGCGTTTTCAGTTGTTTAGAACAAGAATGACTGTGTCCATTTTTCAAGAGCCCCAGTTATAGTGGACAAGTTGTTTAGGACAATGACTGGGGATTTTATATCACCAATAGTTTGTGGGGATGGATGAAGTTTAGGGAAATTTTTTTTAAGAAGGTTGGGCAGTTGCCCATTTTTTGAAAAATTTGTTTGCCCACTACTGACGTGGACTTTTGCGTGAGTCATTCTGTAGTCATTCAGTAGTTGTGAAGGAGTTAGATGACCAATGCAAGGCTGACACGTGTCTAGTCATTCTGTAGTTGTGAAGGAGTTGGATTGACCACTGCAAAACCGACACGTGTCCAGTCATTCTGTAGTCATTTTGTAGTTGTGAAGGAGTTGAATTGACCAATGCAAAGCCGACACGTGTCCAGTCATTCTGTAGTTATCTTCAATGTACGAATGACACTTTGACACATGTCTAGTCATTTTACTATTGTTTGTAGGATGTGCTTTCAAGATTCTCCAATCATTTTTAAGTGACATGTAGTCATTCTGAAGTATAGATAAGGACTTGTCATTCTACACACATATGAATACATTCAAAGTTTTATAGCAATACACCATATACAAAATATAATAAACCATACACAATATATGAAATACAATACATCATACAATATACACCATATTTGGCTTATGTCTTGCATGAGTGGATAAGTATATAGAGATGAAATGACAAGCCTTTTATAGAAGTGGAGTAGTAGTAGGCAAAACAAATGATGTGGGATATGTAAAATGCTGAAATTGTGTTACAAATAATATTTCAGACTTCATTGAGGTATAGTAGATTAATTTTCTTCAAAAAACTTTGAACTAATGAAATTTAGGAAATCAATTTCACTTTCATCTCCAAAAATTCATTTTACATTTTGAGCCTCAAATCAAAAGTTATAGACAAATTTGCTCAATAGATTGAAAATGATTGCTTAAGTATGGTAGTTCACAATTGGGCTCTACAGTCATTTATGAGTAATGTCATAGTTGAAGCACAACTAATCTATGACTAAGACGGTGTACCATAGGGCTTCAAAGGTGCATGTCACTCCTTTGATTGAGTTACCTCTAAAAAACATTCAACAAAAAAAATATAATTAAAATTATAAAAGTGCAAATAGCTTTGTCTTAATTTCCATTTTTTTCATTATTCCTCCATCATATATTCAGTCCAAAAAATATCTAAGAAGAATAAAAAAAATATGAAATTTAAAGGAAAAAAGTGAAAAAGCCTTTGTCTTAGTTTCCATTTTTTTGCATTACTCCTTTATCATGTATTCAGTCAAAAAAATATCCAAGAAGTATGAAAAAAATATGAAATTTAAAGGAAAAAAGTGAAAAAGACTTCGACTTTTTTTCATATTTTTTCATTACGCATCCAATAATAATTCTATCTGAAAATATCAAAGAAGTATACCTGAAATAAAAAGGTAAATAGGGTAAATATAACTTTCACTGCATTAGTTGATTTAAAAAAAATTAATCCTACAAATTTAATGTATGCACGCCGATAAATATGAAAGATGCATGAAAAAAATATGCAATAAAAACAAAAACCATGCTAATGGCTTTCACTTAGTTCCCCTTCTTTCTTCCCTTTACATGCTCATGTATCCCATAATGATTTTAGTATTTTTTTTTAAAAAAAATGTTCATCCAAAATTAAAATAAATTTCAAGTACATTTACAACCGCCCAAACCTTTCTCTGAATTTCTATTTTTTTTTCCTATAGTCCTCCATCATTTATTCAATTCAGAGAAGATGAAAGACTATTCCAAAAATATGAAATTAAACAAAAAAAGGGAAAAAAATATAATGTAGACAATTCCTTATTAAACTTCTTTACAAAGGGAATTGAAAATATACATCTAGTAATATTCTAGTCATTTATTAGAACACACATAGTAGAGACCCAGTTACGACCCAACTCAAAAATGACTGCGCCCAGTTGCATGGATAGGTCATCGTGTCCACGTCACTACATCCAATTCTGTAGTAACTAAAAACTGTCGGATGAATTCTCCCGGCCATCTCCCAACCTTGCCTCTCATCCATGCCACTGAGAAATGACTGCACAACGACTACTGCCTTTATCACCTTGGGCTGTTGGTGCAATTATAGAGTTGCAGTCGTTTTTCAATCGTTTAGGACACCCAGTCATACTTCAATCAATCACATAGGACATGTTTTTCTTGTAGTGTGGGTGCCTTTGGCAAGGATTAAAGCACTCTGGAGTACATTTTGGATAGCAAAAAAGTTGTTCTGCTATGTACAAAGCACTTTTTTCTAGTTTGGTTGGAGTTTGATAGTATGTTTTAAAGTCTTCTGGTGACATTAGAGTTATGTCATTTGGGAGTGTGATGTGTTTTATTTTGTATACGTTATGTAATAGGAGTTTATGTAACATTTTAAGAGATAGTTTGGGATTTGTGTGTAGTAGAATAATAGAGGTTTGTGACATCCATTCTTGTTCAAGTTCTTTTGTATGTAATTAGAAATTTTCTTTTATATTCTTGAGGTGGATGCCAACTTCATGTTTAATAGGAATAGAGTATATGTTGTAGGTGATCTAATACAATCATGTTGTTTGATTTTGGGGATGTTTTTTGATACTCCATGTTTCCCTAGAATATAGTGGATAAGCCCTCTCTATATTATTTTTAGTCTTCCTAAATCATTTAGGGTGTTTTTTAAGTTTTTCACTAATGCAACAGAGATATGCATTTGTAAGTGAGAAGGCTTCAAGCCCAAATAATTCATGTGGAAGTTGTACTATTACATTTGCAGTACACTTGGGTAGTCCGCATATGGTTTTTTGGATTGTGATGATTTTTTTATGTAGTTTTTTAATTGTTGGTAGAAAATATGGGATTGCATAAAAGCTAAAGGTTATGCCCGCTCTAATCACGATGTCAACTATGTTGATTTTTAGACTTATTGTGGCTAGGCAGTTTGTAAGTTGTGTGCATTATTCTATTAATTTTTTGGTGGTTATGTGTGTTTGTAGTTTCCATTTTAATGAGGGTACTAGTTGTATGCCAAGGTATGTATAAGGTTCATTTTGGTGTAAGACTGGTATTGGCTAGTTTCTATAGCTAATGTTCATGGCTTGTATTTGAGTATTGAAGGCAGCGGGTTTTGTTTTTGATTTATTTGGACATTTTGTGATTGCACATTTTGAAACTACCAAATCCATACCGACCTATTCACAATATTTATCAACTTTTTTTAGTTGAGACTTCAATAATTGAAGGTTATTTGATGTGGTTGCTAAGTCGTCTACATATATTGCCGAGCTAATATTTATCTTAGATGTACCAAAACTATATCTATTGTTGCCTCTTTGGAGCCATCAAAGTAGTGGTTCCAGAAAAATAAGAAAAAAATATGGGCTTCGTGTGTCTCCTTGAATGGTACCTCTCTATATTGGTATTCCAAAATATTCACTTGTAAGTATATGGTGGAGTGTGAGTAAATATTTCCTATTAAACAGTTCCTATTAATGCTACTACATCTTTAGGGTATCCAAGGTCTGATATAATGGCTAAGAGTGTAGTGTGATCTATAGAGCCAAAGGCATTTTTGAAGTCTATGTATAGTAAATACATGTCTTGATTTGTGAATCTTGTGTCTTCTAGGGCTGCAATGAGGAGTTGTAGTTGTCTTCATGTACTTCGTTTGGCTTTGATGTTTTTTTTCCATATTTGGAGAAGATAATAATTAGAGTGCTAGTGAAGGATTTATAGATAGTATTTGCAAGTGCAATGGGCTTGTGATTCTATAATTGGGAGGGGTCACCTTTTTCATAGAGTAGTATAGTTAGATTAGTTTTCCAAGATGCCGGGATTTGTTTTTGTTTGTAACATTGCTTGAAAAATAGGAAAAGTAAGTTGTGGAAACACTGTGGCATATTTTTTAGGATTATGTTTGGAATTGCATCTAGACATGGTGTCTTATTATTGGCTAAATGTTTTAAACATATGACATATGTTTCTTTATTGAAGTAATGGTGTAGGGGGATTTCTAGGGTTCCACGTTTAGCTATAATAAAACCATCTAAATCGTGCCATGGGTATTGTCATATTGCACAAGTACAAAGTGGTAGGTGTTCTAGTAAGTAATAACACGTTGGAACTATGGGTTGATTAACAATTGATTGTTGGATGTATATTTCGTTGGCAATGTCTTCAAGATTAGTTAGCAAGGTGTTTTATCTATCCATAATGTAGTCTAGTGGGGGTGTATTTAGGTTTTTGAATACTCTTTTATTTACTTTTTGGGGACTTTTTTTGTATAATTGTTTGTACTTGGAGATTGATTTTTTAATGCAATTTTGAGTATATTGTTTGGTAATTTTGCAAGCTTGTATATTTTCTATTTTGGCTAATTTGGCAAGTCTTTTGATCCATTCTTGTTGGTTTGATTCATGTATTATAGGTGGTGGGATGGAAACATGGGTGTGGTTCTTCTAAAATTGGATGTGTTGCCTAGTTTGGTGTGTTTATTGTTATGTAGATTGTTTTTCTGATTAGGTGGTAAGTAGAAAGGTGAGCTTTCCATTTCTTTTGTAGTTTTCTTGGTAAAAAGATCACCTTGTTGTAATGTACAATTTGTTAGTTGGAGGAGTGGTGGTGCACTGCAATTTGTAATTATTTTATTCGATATACTTTGTATGAGGTGATCTAGGGTAGTACATGTTGTGTGCCGTTGATGATTTGTTAAATATTCATTCATAAGAGTAGTAGTGAGTTCATTTATCTAGAGTGTGTGTTCTTAAAAAAACTGTGTTTTGAATTGTTCTATGTTTTTTTGTAGAATAGGGTTTAGAATTCTTGGTGGTGTAGTTTGTATTGATGGCATAGGATGTGCTAGTAGTGTATTTGGTGGTATATATAATGTTATTAGTGAGTGTTCAAAGTTTAGATTGTGATTGTGGTTTGTAGTAGCAGTGTATAGAGCAATATTAGGTGTTTTAATGTAGTAACAATCGATTAGGCTAGTGTAGATATAATTTAGGCCGCCTTGTTTAGACATTGTGCTATTAGTGGGTATATAAGTGAATTGTAGGCTGTCTGTAAATGCACGCCATTCTATGTCTTCTAGTTGAGGTGGAATTATATTAAATTTGTTTTGTCTACCAATAAGGGCAATGTCTCTATTGAAGTCACCACATAGAATGTAAGTGTGTTGTAAGTGTAGTGTGATTTGATGAGTGATGTATTGTTGGATTATCGGTATTAGTTGTAAATCGTCTATGTGTGAGGGCATGTATATGTGGAGTATGAGCCATCGTTGTAGAAGGTGGTTGTTGATTTTTATTATTTGTAAATATGGTGAGAATTCAAGAAAGGTTGGGATTTTGGTGATGTTTCCAGGATATGCATATTTTTTATTGATGAGGATAAGGAGTCCACCATGGCCTAGTTTATATGGTTGTTTTTGTTGTATACATCTAGTTAATGCATGTGTATTGTTGAATATAAATTTATATTGTGGGAATAGATTTTCAATGTATTTTGTAGATTTTGTTGTTGTTATTTTGGTTTTTTGGATTGTTATTATTGCAAAGGTGGTTGGTGTGTTTGACATGAGTTGTTGAAGACTTGGTAAAGGTGTATTGATTGATGTGGCATTCCATGTGGTGATATATGTATTGGAGGTGATTGTATGTAAATTTGTTGTAGAGGTTGGATAAATTTATTTGGAAGGGGAAGGGGGTGGGAATATTCTTCTAAGGTGTCATTGCATTTTAATGTTTCTATGAGTAGATTCATAGGTAAGTATGGAAATTTATTGATTATAGCTTGTAAGGTAGGTGATTCATTTGTTTGCTTAATAAAATTATATATTTCATTGTGTATTGAATCAGAGGGTTCAATGATTTCCTAGTTTATATTTCTAAAGTGCATATATGGGTGTGGTGTTGTGATATGTCTTTTTGGTGGGTTTGGTAGTAAGGCCATTCTTTCTAATAGGAACGTGGTTCAGTTTGGATTTGGTGTTTGTATGAGTAGTTGTTCACATGTCTCTAATTGTAGGCTAATTGTGATAATGAGTGCAAATAGGATTCTAGGTGGTGGGTGATGATGGTTGTGATAAATGTATTGTGATAGGTGTGGGTAATATGTGGTTGAGTCATTATGGTGTGTGTGTGTGTTGTTAAGTATAGGTGCAATTTTTTTTGCTAAATGCTGGTATTTAGGTTGTAGTTTGATTGTACATGGTATAAAATACATTTTTCATTTTTTTTAAGTGTAGATGGGTGCATTGTAAGTATGTCGAGCATAGGTCCCAGATTAGTTCTATATCTCCACAAAGTAGAAGTATTAGATGTACCATTAGTGATTGGTTATTATTGTTTAGGGAGCAATGTTTGTGGTAGTAATGGTATTGTTTAATTTGTAGCCTAATGGATTTTGTGTGGGAGTTTGTATTGATTTTAATTTTTTTGAACCTATTACTTTTATTGATATTGTATGTAATGTGTATGGTGTATTTTATATGTAGAATGTATAGATTAATTTTGTTGTACTTTTTTAGCATAGTGTGTATATTTATGGATATTTGGTAGTGGGTGGAGTTGGAGTTATATATGTGGCTTGTGTAGTTGCTAACTTTGTCTTGATGTAGGTTATTTAATTTTAGTAGGGTGATGCCAATAGGTCGAGTTTGATGTGTTTTTTCTTAAACTTTGTTGTGTTTTTTAGAAGATGGTGTGTTTTGATGGGTGTAGTAGGCATCTGCTAGTTTGTTTTTATAGTTGGAGTTGTAGCTAGAGTTGTAAGTTTATTTGTAGTGTTATGTTTGTTTATGGGGTTTTTATTAGTATTGTACTTGTTATATTTTGTCTTTGGTATATGCTTTATATTTTTGTTTAATAAGTTGATTGTAGTCATGTTTTGCGGTGTTGGTTTATTTGAGATAGAGTTTTTAAATTTTGAATCTTAAGTTTTTTGTTTGTAATTGATTTGTTGAGGTTCTTTGGTTTATTGTTTTGGTAAATAGGGTAGATGATTGTGTTTTGATTTCTTTTCTTGGTTTTGGTGTGGTGTGTGTTTTAATGTTTGATTTTATGTAGTTTATTATATTGGTAAACGTTTTTGTATGCATGATAGAGTTGTTTGCAAACTTTTTGTGGGATTTGTGAAGGATTTGTTGTAATAAAAGAATAAGATGTAGACAAACATATGCATATATAGAGAATGAAGATTTGTATTGAAGTGCAAGAGAAAGGTGAGGTACAAAACTAAAGAGAGGATGATATATATTCTACTACCAAGGTATATGTCTTAGACACTCTGTTTTGGAAAGATGGCATTGGAAGTCCACACTAGTTTGGTGAGTGGATGGGTTCTGATGCAGTAATAGTAGGCCGAGCTAAGTTCTTCACCACTTGCATGCTTTGGCTTAGTATTGCCTCTAAGTTGGTGAGTGCACCTCTAAGCTCATAGTCAATCTTGTCTACTTAGTGATGGATTTCAATTCTGAGGTCATATTTAAGTTGAGTCATATTAACCTGAAGCTCAATTCAAAGTTTAGAATTCTCTTTAGAAACAACATCACTAACTAGGGTGGATAGTTCTTCCCTATTCATCTGTGACTTGGATGTCGTCGCAACTTCTGCTATGTTCTGTAGTGCTTGAACTGTCCTGGCAAGAGCTATGTTGATGTCTTAAAAACCTAAAAGCTTCAACGTTTCTTCACTAGGCTTGGCGCTACCATTAAGAGAGTTGGGGTGAGGATGGAATTCTACCCACTTGTAATGGAGTTGTGCAGATTTTTGAGATGTTGTTTGTATACAACTACATTAAGGCACTCCATGTTGGCAATGCCGCTATAGGCGTCTTTTTTTTGATGTGGGTAGAAGATGGAAACAACATTCTTCATACCCATATAGTCTTGTATGCTCTTAGACATCTGATCTGTAGGTTTGGTGAAATTGAGTCCTTTAATTATAAGCACAAGGCAGTTGCGTTTGATTACCTCCTCATGAGTCAGTTGGTTGGGATTCTTTATGACCGATTGGAGGAGCTCTCCTAGAATTGCAATCTTATGTTTCTTGATCTTGGTCAACTACTTTGAGGAAGTTGTGGTGAGCCATCTATAGTGTCACTTGTAGATTTTTGTACTTGTGTGAGTTCGAACTCAAAACCTCGATGGAAACTTTCTTCTACAATGTCCTTGAGTAGTTGGTGTGGCTCCATGTTGCATATTGTCTTGTTGTTGATTTTGATGGAGAACAAGTTGTTGGATGCAATGGGGTCAAAAGATTTGGCAATCTTAGCAATGGTGAGAGCGTCATCAAGGTTGATTGCAAAAATTTGTAAGCCTTAAAGTAGTGCTACTCCATTTGCTTTGGGATTTTTGAGGTGGACTTTGGCCATTTTTGACCGTACTCGAGCATGTTTAGGTCCATGACATAGAATTGCCACTGGTTTGGCAATTTGATCTCCAATATGAATCCCCATCTCTTGAAATCGGAGTAAGATTTTCTTCATAGCTTGGTCTTGGCTAAGAGGAGAAGTTGATTTTCCAAAATGCAAAAGGATTTGATAGTCCAAAGAGAGATGTGTGTTGGAGTTTACCTCAACATTGAAGGGAAGTTGTGTGATGTTGAAATGTTATCCTTCCATGTTGTCTAGTTGTGAGGTTGGCTACAATTGTTGCTACACCCAAGGGAAGGACATTCTTGCCGTCTTGAGTTCCTTTGCTTCTTGTGCTATGTATCCTTGAGAGATTAGTTCCTCCTTTGATGTATTGGTGGTGATGGAGGGCATGCCTGCTTTGTATGCAATGGTTTCCATGGCTAGGAAATCGTACCAGAATTGCAATTGCTATTGGGGGTCTTGGAGAGATGATGGCATTGTTGCTTGGCTTGGCTTTTTTTTGTGTAGATTTGTTGAAGTCCGGTGTAGTACGCTTGTTTGTAATGTTGACATCTTTCATTTCAATCTCCTCTGAGAATGGAACTAAGTCTAGTTGCAAAGATCCTGTCATAATGCCTAGGAATTTGGGCAAGAAAAAGTAAACAATTAGGCAAATGCATTGGATATGGTGAAAAATTGAAGATTGGATGTGAGGTATTTTGTTTTGGTGAACATTGAAGAGTAGAGCTATACTTAAAGGTGGAGGGATGTTCTTATATAACAAGATGTCTGTAATGTAGAAAATGATGAACATTTTGTATTTTGTCAAGCTTTTATGCGTTATTCTATTGACTTGTAGTGACTAGGTTTGAATGAAACTATATAATTGTTGTGGTTTTTGAGAGCTTTGGTGGCAATTGTAGGGGCCCTTTCAAAAGCAATGATCTTCCGGAAATTATGTGGGTTACAATTGTCATACAAGGGTGGGCCTTTAGGTTCTTTTGAAATAAATGACAAAATGGTGACAAAAGTAGGAAGGTGAAGATACTTACTTGATTTGATTGGAGCTACAAGTTGGCAAGGCACCAAAGCTGGTGTAGCACTTCAATGTTGTTAGATGCTCTGTTGTTTCGTGATCTTGGAGCAGGGTTCTTGTTGCAAGCTTGATTTACAGGGTGTTGCTGCAAGTTGAAGTAGGTCATTCCGTCGTTTTTTGGACGAGCAGGTCATTGCAAACTTCATGTAGGGTTGGAAGACTACGGCATTGGTGGAAGTTGCATGTTGGTAGAGGGTCTGGGCAACAAGTGTAGCAGTGTTTGTTTGAGGGATGGTGTGTTGCCAACAACGTTGGGGTATTGTGCCAAACTAGTACTGCAGATAGGACTCTTGTCGAGTGGTACTATGAGGTTGGAGATGATGGATTGCTACTCTTGTCGAAGGGGTCTTGCGTGGTGATGGTATAAGATTGTAGGTAGGTCGGTAAGATTAGACTAGAAACGATAAGGTGCAAAATGCTAAAAGTCATGAAGTCAAGGCTTATTGAATTTTGATCAGATGTGGGTGATTGAGGTCGGCCTAGAATTTGCTACGGGGCTGATTGTCTTCAAGATGCGGTGGTCTGTGAGCATTGATAGGTTGCATGGAGCACTCAGTGTAGAGATAATCTGATCACTTGTACATTTGGTTACTACGATGGTTGTCGTTTAGAGAGATGAATTGGTATTCTCATTTTGTTGGAGGAGATTCTTGAATGGACTTAGGTCGGAGTTGATGATGTCTAAGTTAAGGTTGAAGTTGGTGATGTCGGGGTTGGACCCAGCGCTGTTACTCTCAAAGCTACATTTGAAACTACAAAACTCCAAGCAGGGGTCAAAACTACAAAATTCAAAGCTGCAAAAATCCGAGCTAGGGTCGGAACTGCAAATCTCTAAACTAGGGTCAAATTTGGAGTTGCTAAATTCCGAGATAGAATTGAAGTAGTTGATCTTCGAGCTAGGGTTGAAGCTGCTAATTTCCGAGCTGGTGATCTCCAAACTAATGTCGGAACTAATCTTCAAGTTGATGATCTCTGAGTTGTTGATCTCCAAACTGATGTCAAAGTAGGTAATTTCAAAGCTGCTAGGTAATTCGGAGCCTTTGATTGTGATGTAGAAGTAGTTGATCTTGAAGCTAGTGATTACGGAGTAGCTAATCACAAAGTTGAGGAACTCAAAACTACTGATTTGGGGACAAGTAATCTCAAAGCTAGGATCGGGACAAGTGATTGCAAAGTTGGGATCAGAATGGGGGATCTCAAGGGTGGAGTCGAAGAAAGTTATATGGTCGGCTAGAAAAACAGAGCTTGCAAGTTTGCAATCAATTGAGATAATACATAATGTGATATAGCAAGTTTGTAGGAAGTAGATTGATGAACCTTGGGGTGGAATGACCACCTTTGTTGAGCATGCGATTGTGATAAGTCGAAAACTTCAACATGGAATGCACCGGTGTTGATCCAAGAAGCGTGCTGTAAAGATTGGTGGCTACTTTGGCCTCACTTGTCCTTGGTTCTCAGGAGTTATGAATTGAGCGTCTTCAACCTCCTAGGGGTATGCGGGCCTCCAACCACTTCAGTTTCAAAGCACTACGCCTCCAATGTCCCGAGGAGAAGATAGAGCACCTATGAGATAGGTTCGCTTTTCCTAGAGATAGGTTTAAATTGCAACCAAGTAGATCACTGTGATTGCCAATCTGTTTATAGAGATGTACTTGTTTGCATCAGTGTTGCACAGATCGGTCAGTCCTCCATTGCCTAGTTGCTTACCAGCATTCACACATCCTTAGTCAATACTAAGCCCCCGTCATTGCCTACGATTCAACTGCAGCTCATTGTTGTGCTATGGGAAGAAAATGAAAACTAGGATGTCCAACAACTAGGTCCATCCAAATGCTAATGGCAATTCTACATTAGTGTGTTTGTTTCACAACTCCATGTTGCATGTGCGCTTGAGAGCTTGAATTTGTATTTGTGAGGTTTGGAATTGTTGTAGATAGTTTGAATGAAGATCCAAAACTTGCAGTTTGTTGGAAATATGAAGAAATTGGATGGACCAAGTTGTTCTAAATTGGTCTTTCCAAAGGGTTCTAAATTGCATGGTCACCATCCATTAGGGAATATTAGAAAATTTGGTTTTTTCCTATAAGACAAGTATTAAAGACAAAAGGGGAGAATAGTTGACCTTCGGAAAGATTCTAGAATTAGTTATTAGTTAAAAGAAGTTAAAAACAAGGTTGTCTTAATGTCTTGATTGATTCCAAGTCAATTAGCCAAAAATTAGCATTAGATTTGATAGGATTTAATTCTTTTAAAAAATATCTATAGAAGAAAAGAGAACATTTAAAAGAAAGGGGGAAGAAAAAAGAAAAAGAGGATTGATTGAAGGACGGATAGATGGGATGTCCTAAATACTGGTAGAAGTTGACGACATCAAATACCAAAACACCAAACACTGACAACGGAATTGGAGTGCACAATTACCAACATAGAAGCAACGTTTAATGAAGACAAAATAAACATGGAGGTGAGTAATTGACTTTTTCACCATCATTCTTGTACTTCCCTTAAGAAATGTTAGATTATAGTTTGATTTTTGGAATAACAATTCAATATTGAAATAAACCGTTAGTAATTTGGAAAACCAAAGAATAGGACTTAAAGTAATTTCAAAATTACCATAGTTGTCAAAAATCATTTAACCCCCAAAGTAGTTAGAATTCACCCAAAAGTTTATTAGAGATAAAAAGCGGTAGTAAAATTAGATGGCTCTCAATTTTGGTTGTCATAACCATAACTGGCCTCTTTTACTAACTCTTTGAATTTGGTTAGCAATAACTTAGGGGAAGTGTAGGTAGAACAAACAACAAAAGATCCATTGCTTAGAAGGCATAACTAGATTACATGTTGTTAGACACCCAATAGGAATTTTACTACAACAAAGCAACTAGAACCTAGTTGTGTATGTTGTATTCTAAGGGTGGGAACAAAGTGCCTACAGGCTCATTTGGTGGGTAGGATTTAGTATCTTGCATGCATAACGGTCCATCACTCGTCTACAAGTCGAGTCTAATTAACTTATAAACTACCTTTTGGAGTTTTTCAAAAATTATATACTGAATTCTTTTTTGTTTTGCATAGTTATCACCTAATTCATACCTAATTCTAATGAAGTATACCAAATTTTACTTTGAAAAACGATAAATTTTATTTTTGGTGAATTTTTAAAGTCAATTTTCATGATTTTACATAAAATTTTATTGAAAACAATTGGTGATGAATTTTCTTAATTCAATTCCATAAATACATAGGAAACATCCATATGCACATTTTTTACATTAAAAAACACTATGTTAACTCCTAAAGGACTATATTGTATTTTTTGGCAATATAGAAATTTTAGGCAAGTGTGTGTCACTAGAGATTTCATGTACACTAAATTTCAAGACATTTGAAAATATGAGTCAAAAGTTATGGCCTAATATGTAGTTTGTTTTTCAACTTAAATAGCATAGACAGATATGAAAAAATCATTTTTTTCAAAATTCCAAATTTGAAATTGGTTATAAATATTTATACATACATACATACATACATACATACATACATACATATATATACTTTTTCTTTTTTTCTTTTTAATCAATGAGTCAAAATTTATGAGATGTTTTAGTTTGTGGGCAATTATGGATTCTCTCCTTGAAAAGAAACTTTTAAGTCTTTTATTGAACTCAATTTTCAATACTTCTAGAAAAAATCAAAACATTAGGTTAAGATTGTTTGTTGCAAAATTAAAACCATTGGAGTTGGCATTTTTCAATTCCATAAACAAATTGTTAACAATTTAGTATTTTGAATCATTCTCTACATCTTTCTACTTATGATTTTTTTTCTATATGTTGTACAATTTCAAATGATCTAAAAATTTTCAAGCATGTAGCCAACATGCCTCAAAAAATGTATCCAAAGAATCACCACCATTTTGAACATTTTTTCATACAAATGTGACCTTGTGAAGTACAGGGCAGTATTTGCAAAGACAAAAGAATGATTTTTGTCACTTCAAATGCTATATCTTGCAATCTACATGGTGGAAATTTGACAAATATTTTCCACATCTTTTCAAACTATTTTAGTACAAGATCCTATGGTTATATGTGTCCAAAAATGTTTATTTTCTAAAATTTGAAACTTGTACAAGAAATGGCAGTTTTGGAGCATTATTGGCAAAAACATAGTCAAGGAACTTCAAGATCTAAGTAACAAAAATACAACCAATGAAAAGTTCAATGAAAAGTGTCATATGACAAACTTTGAAGAAATGGATAGCTCTATAATTTAACTTGATTTTGGCAAAGTAATTGTATCATCATGCTCTAATGTATGAAATTAGTTACTATGTAAAGGATAAATAGAAAAATCTAATTACAATTAAGAGATATCTATTTTAAAAAATTTGTGAACATGATCACCCTAATATTGAAATCTCTATAAATGGAATTTTGAAGCTTTTTTGGAGGTCTTTGTTGAAGGGAAAGATGTGCATATGGATGCTCCCTACATATTTCTACTATCAAATTTCACAAATTCATCACCAATTGTTTTTAATAAAATATCATGTAAAATCATTGAAATGAACTTTAAAAATTCACCCAAAATGGAGTTTTTGCTTTTGCAAAATAGAAATTTGGTATGTTGGATTTGGATTGCATAAGGATACAATGATAATTATCCTTACTGAAATATATCAATTAAAGTCTACATTCTATAAAAAAATTTGAATGACTTAGAAAGGGAGTTTGTAAGTTTATTGGATCCAATTTTTACATATCGCCTTGACCATTGTGATGGTGTATTTCAATACAACAATTTTTTACTGCAAACCTATTCCACGAAGGAAATCAGTTCCAATAGAAAAGTAGCCAAAGATTCTAAAATACTTGCCATTGTGCCAATGTAGTTTCCACATACTGGGCATGCATTATTCCAAGTTGGCTCCAAAATGTTTTATGGAAGTTACACTATCATGATGATCACCCATTTCGGATTACTTAACCCCGAAAGGTCAAAACTGCATTTTTGGGCAACATAGCAATTTTGGGCAGCTCATTATGAATGGATTTTTTTTTAAATCTTTTGCTAAAATTTTCATTCAAGATGTGCCCAAAGAGTAGCTTTAAGGCCCAACAATTTTCATAACTTTTGACTACACAGGTCAAAAGATATTGTATGATATGTCATTTTCAATGCTTGGCGGGTAGCCCAAAAATTTCTTGAAAAAACATTTTTTTTCAAAAATAAAAATCTGAAATTGGTTTTTAAAATTTTTGTATATGTGGAAAGCTTTAAATCATTCCATTTTGATTTATGAGATGAAAGTTATGAGGTGCTCTAGTTTGCAGGCAATTATGGATTCCCTACTCTAAAATAAACTTTAAAGTCTTTTATTGAATTCAGTTATCAATATTTTGGGAAGAAAATAATAACATTAGGTGAAGATTGTTTATGAAAACATTAAAACCATTGGGATTGGCATTTTCCAATTCCTTAAATAAATTGTGAACAATTTAGTATTTTGAATCATTCGCTACATCTTTCTATTAATTATTCTTTTCCTACATGTTGTACAATTTGAAATGATTTAAAAATTTTCAAGCATGTAGCCAACTTTTCTTGAAGAATGAATCCAAAGAAGCACTACCATTTTGGACATTTTTTCATGCAAATGTGACCTTGGGAAGTGCAGCTGCCCGATTTTTTGCAAGGCTAAAAAAATGACTTTTGTCACTTCAAACATTAATATCTTGCAATCTATGCGGTGGAAAATTCTGAAATTTTTTCCACATCTTCTTAAACTAGTTTACTACAAGATCTTGCGGTTAAATGTATCCAAAAATGTAAAATTTGGGGCTTGTATCAGAAATGGCAGTTTTAGAGCATTTTTGGTGAAAACATAGTCTCTGGCCTTCAGAGGTTAAGCAAATTAGACCTTGTACAACATCCAAAAAATCAAAGGATAAATTTCCCCATGTCCAATAAGGAATACATTTGATAAGGATTAAAGATTCCATATTTTTGGACATTGGAATTATAAAAAAACAAAAGTTTTATAAATTTTAAGAGGAATGATTTGTTTGCTATCATATTGTGATATAGGACATGCTATTTCCAACCAACACATGCATGAAATCCATTAGCACTTTATTATTGAAATAGAGCACCACAAGCTACAATCCAAATCTTAATGCAAGCTTGCTTCTGCCAAGCCCTGTATACATGCCACATGCACAAGAAGATAGTTGTGCTTGGCCAAACCATCTTGTGCATATCACAAAGCTTTCAATCAGTGTTTGAGTTGCTCCCCTGTCATTCATGTCCTACAATGTCTTTGAGAGTTCTAATACTTTGCCAAAGAGTTGAACAACAATTTTAGACAACCACTGTGAAATGTCGAACACTTGTAGAATCCACAAGAAAATACCCATATGTACCCGAATTGAGCCGTAGTATTATAATGGGATGAAGCAAATACCTTAGGCTGTTTATCTCCCCCTACACGCAATCTACTATGAAAGCATTGGGTTTCCAGTCAACATGCTCGCTTTTTAAGGTAGTATCCAACGTCTTCATCCAAGGAATGAGGTTGTTATGAGCAACAGATAATATAAGAATGAATGCAACTGGAATTCCATTCAGCTAGTCGTCAAATACTATAATGCAGATGTAGATGCTAAGGTAGTAGGTCCATAAATCCACCATCTAAGTGCTGGAACTGATTTTTGAGGAGGTGTACTTTCTTGAAATATTTTTCAGTACATTTTCTCTCATAGACAAGTGAAATGAGCATCTAACCCAAGTCATTTCATATATTTTTGGAGTTTTGTAGAATTAGTTATGAAATTTTGAAGTCAATATGGTATAGGCCTCTAAAAGCGTCCACCTCCTAAAATGTACACTATTTGTACATTGCTGAAGGCTACTAAAAACAACATGTACGTGGAGTGTACATTTGTGGAGGTGGGCGCTTTTAAAGCCTAAGTACTATTTGAACCTCCTACCTTAAAGTGCCTTTCACAAGTAGGGATGATGAGATGGACAATGTCCCAATGCAATGTGGTAAGCTTAGCTAGTCCACATATTCCATCAAACCTTTATAGAAGTCAAGGTTACATGACGTTTATTGTTCATCTCTTCTCTAGATCAAATGTGTCTATTAAGTGGGATAATCAAGGTGTGGATTTATTGAAACTCTTGGATGTAAATGACATTTTAAGGCCTTAGAGCTCATAAAGACTAAGCTTAGACCCAATGTTTCTAGTTATTTAGTGCATGTCATCATTTCCATTGCGATCTATTCTAGTTGTTTTGTTGGATCACTGCTAAGAAAGGTTGTTTTTGTTTTGAGGCATTAACTTGTTACCACATTCCAGGTGTTTGCATTTGAGGACTTATGGCAAAAAATATATAAGGTAGATGCAATCTCATTATGATTTGCTAGAGCCATATATCACCTTTTCGGAAAGTATTGTTTCATGTACTCAATCATCAAGACTACCTACCTTGCTACCTACTTGAATTTTCAACTCTTACCTGGAAGGTGACTATAGAACTCATCTTGCTTTGTATCATATGCAAATGTGTATCCTTGTGCTTGAAAGACCAAGAAGCTCAAGTTGGGCCTCATGTTGTGTTTTAGCATATTTGAGTAGGTTATATAGGTGTTTTTTTTTCCCAATTTTCTTTTTTATTGACCAACACTTGCAATGCTTGTGTTTGATTTCGGTGATATACAATTTGGCCCCATTTAAACTATATTTTTGCCAAATTTTAATCACTCAAATTTATCATTAAAGAATGGCATGATTCCTTGGTCCTTCAGGAGTTAATACAATGTAGAAAACTATTCTGGCCCTTCATTAACTGTGTACCACCTCCGCAAGTGGTATGCAACCCCTTGCCTGAAGTTGAGGTTCTTTGAATATGTAGCAAGCTGGTAGACGGAATCAAGCTGCTGATTCAATTCACGAGTTGAAGTTTTTTATGAGTGGCAACAGTGGACAATACAATCCAGATGTACCTGGACCTTTTTTGGGAAAACTTCTTTCAGTTGCCAGGGTAATAAGGTCTTGCAGCTGTTTGATGCACAGTCTCCACAAGCCATTTCAATTGATTCCCAACTGAATTCTGAAAGAAGCTAATGGATTGATGAGATCAATTCGGCGACTTAGAACTGTGTCGAGCCAAATCATCATGGACGATGGTCAAGTTGGGTTAAAATGATAACATACATTGTTGTTGACTAGATCTAGTGATCTTATTTTTGCCCCAACTTCAATTTTACTCTTTAAAGTTTAAAAGTCAAAATCACCATTTCAAACCTATGAGTTTATGCCCTTTATAGAGGTCATATAGTTAGAAGGGACCTCAATATGACTATTATACACAAAGGGTTAAGTTCAACAAAAAATGATTCTGAAAATGAATGTCAAAGTTTTTAAAAATTAATTTAGAAAGAAAATAATTTTTTGAAATGTAGAAAAAAATAATTGTTCAATCTTGGCAAAATATTCTTAGATTTTGGCAAATAAAATATTAATCCTATAAAGAATGTTGAACTTACCTTTCAAGTACAATGTATTCCGATCAACCATATGTGGTAACTAGAAGTTACATACTTTAGGACCAAAAGCTCAATACGTAAAAAAGATAACTTGATGTGGTTAAAGCACATGCTACCATGCCTTGTTATCCTCTAAATGCCCAAATTGCGTTTTTTGGCAATATAGAAATTTTGGGCAGCCTACTATGAATGGAGTTTTTATTTATTTTCTTTGAAATTTTAACACGACATCAGCCTGATAAATAGCTTCAAGGCCCAAATTTTCACAACTTTTGACTAAATGGTTAAAATTTATTGTATGATATGTACTTTTCATTACTCAATGGATAGCTTGGATAGCAAAAAAAACTTCTTTAAAAATCATTTTTATAAGAAATTAAAATTTGAAATTGGTTCTCTAGATTTTTATATATTTGGAAAGCTTTGAATCATTCCATTTTGATTAATGAGTCAAAAATTATGAGGAGTTTTAGTTTGTGAGAGTTTGTGGATTGTTATTATATCTCTACTCTAAAACAAACTTTGAAGTCTTTTATTTAACTCAATTTTTCATATTTAAATAAAACATAAAAACAATGGATGTAGATTTTTTATTACAACATTTCAACCATTGGGATTGGCATTTACCAATTCCATAATTAAATTGTTAACAATTTAGTATTTTAAATCATTTTCTATTCCTTTCTATTTACTATTTTTTATTTTTTCGTATATGTTGTATGATTCCAAATGATTTGAAATTTTTCAAGCATCTAGCCAACTTGAAGTGAAAATAAAAATCCAAATTTCAAAGAGTTTCAACCATTTTAGACATTTTTTCATACAAATGTGACTTACTAAAGTGCAACTACCTAGATTTTTGCAAGGCCTATGAAAGGAAATTTGTCACTTCAAATGCCAATATCTTGCAATCTGCACGTTGGATATTTCTGAAATTTTTTCCACATGTTTTCAAACAAGCTTACTACAAGATCCTACAATTATATATGTCTTAAAATGTTTCTTTTTCTAAAATTTGATACATGTATTAAAAATGGCAATTTCAAAGCATTTTTGGTGAAAGCATAGTCAAAACCATTTAGGGTTATTCAAAACAAATAACAAGTTGAATCATATTAATCAGAATTAGGAATGGAAAGTAGGAGGAAAGGAAGTGCTACATTCCAAAAATTGAAAGAAAAACTCAAATATGTTAAGAAATACACAGAATTCATGAAAATTATAGAAGATATTATAATAATAGAGACATCTTCAAGTCATTGCAAATTCTCAAACTTGAACAATCTCAAACTATGAGTGTGCTTGAGGATTAATGATTTCTGCGTTTTGGAGGGAGGAATCATTGAATAGGTGAGTTAACCCTTAGCTTACGAGCCAGGCTTACAATGCCTTAAACAACCCCAACTATTTCCATGGGCAACTGGAACTGGAGGCCCCTCCAGGTTGACCACGTCCAGAGAGGAGGAAAAACTCTAGAATCTTGGCGTTGCATACACTTCCAAAAGCAAGCTCCGGAGAAGGGTCCGGAAGGTCCAGGATTGTATTTGACTTTTGCAGAGATGGAGGCTAGAGTTCCAGACCTGAACCCGTCTAGCCGCTCCATGGAAACGGGCTCTAAATTAGCAAAGACCCGCAACCAAACATTGGAAAAGTTAATGTAACTTCCATACAACATTTGGGGTCAACCTAGGATATTGCGTGCCCAATGTGGAACTGCACTGGCGCAATGGCAAGTATTTCAGAATCTCCGACGGTTTCCCGTTGGAGCGGATTTCCTTCAAAGAATAAGTTTGCGTTACAGAATTGTTGTATTCAAGTACATTGGCGCAATGGTGGTGGCGGATTTTAGATGAAGATCTAATGCACCTTTAGGCATTCAGCTCGGCAAAATTAATCTAAGAAGGGTATAATGAGAGTTCGTCATATGGTTTTTACAAACCCTGCTCGTGAGTTAGCCCTGGTCCTCTTCCCTATTGATTGAGCATATGCATCGCCTACCTTGACGTACATGAAAGACTCTGTGTAGGGGCAGAATTGAAGGCCTTTTCAATTCCCCTCTTGAGGCTACTGCGACGATCATGATAGTTTACCGTCTGTCGTTTACTTGCGGTTTCGATTGGTCTTCGTTTCAGGCATTTCTGTGAACACATGATGAGCGGAGCGGATGGAGGTACAAAACGACTGGCAATGGCTGCAACCCCACATGTACAGTACAGTAGAGGCCTACAGATTCCACTCGTAGGTTAGCTGGACCGAGGGCGAGAACAGGGAAGACTTTTTGCGGACGCACTACTGTAGCAGCGGCGTTGAACAACACTGTAGAGCCCTGAGATTCCACTCCCAGGTTAGCTGGCCCGTGGGCGAGAGGAGGGAAGACTTATTGCGGACAGTGGTGGTGCCGTCTTTGCGCGCTGAGCTTTCCGAGAGAGCCTAGGGAACCCATACCTTGTTCTCCGACGTTGCTACTCCACGCACTTGCACGGTGCATACTGAAGGAATGCAGTAGTCGCTGCCCCCGCTCGCGAAGGTCGCATTCAGGCTCCCCTGAGAATTGTGACTGGCGGGTTGTGCGGATGCTTGTCGATCGAGGCGCAGTCTCCGCTCTCTTGGGCGATAAATTGAAGCCTTCTCCGAGATGCATGCGGGAGAGCAGCTTACATTGTGAGCTGTTGTTGCAGCACTTGTCACAGGTTTCCTCGTCTGGCGTTACGCCTGAAGCTCTGAGCACTAGGTCTTGGTGATCTGGGAGTTCTAAGTCAGAGTTTCGGTTTCGGTTGCTCGTGGAAGTGGTACGCTCGATCTTGGATACTAATCTGTGGCGATATTCTCTCTTACAGAACCGTGAAGCCATTGAGGGAAAGAAGCCTGCAAGCTCCTTGCGAATTCTGACCTCAAGGTATTAGTGGCTGCATTTGCATATTTGTTAGTATGGTTTGGAACGTAGGATTGAGATGTCTGTGTTGATCAATTGATTCTTGCTGAGAATTGAGTCAGCTTTCTGATCGGTTGTTATGCAACTGGATGAATTGGTTGGTCTCCGTTTTCGTAATTAGTTGGGTAGATTCTGCAGGGTGGGACTTCAGCTAGTTTGCGATTTAAGATTGCCTAACCATGGCCAAGTGATTAAGATGTAAAGCACCGCAACAACAGCTTGGGTTCTTATAATTATTGGCTTAGGGTGACAGAACGTCATGTGAATCACTTGCTAGGGTCATGAACAGATTTTTGTTAGAGCAGAATACGCATATGGACAGGGGAGTAGTACTTCAATTTTGAAGGTTTCACTGCAGATGACACCAATTGGCATGGTTTGTAAAACACAATATTGGTTAAGTGTGTTGGTTTACACCCCCTTTTTTTCCTCCTTTCTTCTAAATGTATGAAAAGTTTAGAATATGATACTTGTCACTTTGTTTTGTATGCATTCTTAGATATTGTTTCATTGCACTTCCTTGGAGAAGGTTTATGCCTTGACTTACACTCTTGCCTCTCCATCTAAAGCATTTGTTTCTAGAACTACAAACAGTGTTGACATGGGTGTGGTGCTTTGAGAGGAGAATTGTGGTCAATCCTTTTTATTTATTTGTCATGATGTTTTCATGTGCTAAATAATTAGTGAAAGCATTGAGGGAATAATGTGGTGCATATTGTGAGTCTTGAAGTTTGTATATCAATTGTGGTATTGTCAACATTTTGGGGCACATAAGTAGCTAGTAATGCACATGAATTGTTTTTGTACTATTTGCACATGTCTTCTTAGTTGTTGTAACTCAAACTGGCAAATGATGTTGCCTAGAGCTTTGTGGTCTAAGATTGCAATCTAGAATTGTAGAAGTAATTATGCTTGACTTCAAAACTTTTCCATATATGGCAATGTTTGTTTTGCAGATCTGAGAAGCTATAAAGGAAATAAAGTCTTGCGTATTGCGAATACTCACCTACAAGTGCAGGTTACACCATGTACATCTTTTTTGTATCATGAGGAACGAAATGTCTATCTTGATTGTTTTTAGGATGATTATGTCTAAAATTGATTCAAGCTAGTTGATATCCCTTGTTATGTTTCTCCATCTTTTACAACTTATTCATTTAGGTTGTTTTAATTAGTTGGGATTTTTCATGGATGTCTTCTTAGGAGGTTGGGATCAAATTTAGGCTTGTCATGGCCAACTCGTTAGTTGCAAATCTCCATAGACAAGGACTTGGGGTGGTGATTATTTTTGTTTCAATTGTAAGAGCAAAGGGCTATAGAATGTTGTATTTCTCACTTCCTTAGTATATAGACCAAGCTTGTACCAATACATTGTTCTAGCTAATCTTTACTTTTTGTTTGGGGTGATGTTCCAATGTGTAGAGTTGTAAAGGCATTGGGGGGATCAAGTTCTATATTGTGTGAGTCTTCAAGTTCAAATTTCAACTATAGCATTGTTAACATTTTGTGAATTCAACCTAAATTTGATTAAAGTAAGTTCTAACTACATTTGATATATTCGATGTATTATGCGGTTTTGTGACTATAAATAACACTTATAATTATTAAAGTAATAGAGTTCAGTGATTACAATTGAAATCCTTTGTAATCACACCCTCAACATCTAAAACCGGTAGAAATCGTAACATAGATGGGTGAGACTATTATATTTTTTACTTTACAAGTGGTGGGTCTTTTTTTTTTACTTTTTAAAGAAGTACCAAGATAGCAATCAATTCTAACTTGGTGAAGTACTATATTTCTATATTCATCTAGATTTAGAACCAAAAACATCTTTCCATTGTATTTGTGCACTTTTTCATCCAAATTTAGAGAATTCATCGACATTTTAAACATACATGAATCTTTTATTGCACTAAAAGACTACATTTATCAAGCAAAAAAATAGAGATTTAAGTGCAATCAGTGCAATTTTGCCCCATGGTGCCAAAAGAAAAGGGTTGCTATGGTATTAGCAATGCTACAATTGATATTGTACTCTCTAAGATCTAATAATCTAGTATATTGGTCAATGAAATGTAGTATAATAATAATAGTCTACTATTTAATTTGGTAATAAATCACTCTTGCATTCAAAACATTGTTAGTTATTTCATATTTTTATTTGTATCAATTTTATTAGCATTGCTAGATAATAACTTTTCCTACATATCGCAACATAGAAGCACCTAGTTGCAACACCTTCCATTCTCCAACACTTGAACATGAACCTTTAATGAGTACTTCCACAACCAAAGACCGGTATTGCAACTTTTCATGAAATTTAAGACATTTTTTTTTGCTTCAAGGGTGTTTATTCAAAGTTAGTCTAATACTGAATATAGACTACCTCGAGGCTACCTTATTTTCTCAACTTTGAAAATTTGTAAAATATTAATAGAATGTTGTAATTACATGCCCACTTGGTTAGCATTTCTCTTGAGTTTGGTAATAATCTCATCAAATACTTTTGGTCATTTGACCATTGAAGAAGTGGAAATGGACAAAGTGTAGCTTAGAGGTGTTGTGACCTTAATCCATATTGTCACATTTGTATAGAATTCCTTCAACCTTTAAAGGACCTTATCCATTGCACAATGGTCAAACATCATGTTTAATGTAAATTTAGCCTTTAAAATTGTGTTCAAATATCAATCTCAATTTATTAATATATGATATTATAGATTGTCTATCATTGTAAAAATGTTTATAATTTTTTTCTTTAGAATTACCATTGTTGTAAATTTGAAGGAAAGAGTGAACAAATTAGGAAATTGATTTGAAATTTTTTTAAGAGGCAGAAACAGCAATGGAAGTTGATTTGTAGATTTAGCAATTAACTATTTATTATTTTACACCCAAATCACCCTTGCAAATGACCTTCAAGTCAAATGCCATTGTCAAACTCAATTTGTTTTCTATTACTACTAATTTTTTCAAAAGTTTCCAAGGATAAAAAAATATAATTATTGTTATTTTTAAGGAATGAATGGAAGTAAAGCCTTGACAATTATGATATATATATATATATATATATATATATATATATATTAGAATAATTTGAAATTTATATTGTGATGAAGTAGAGAGTGAGAAAGATTATTTTGTAATAAAAATTTGAAAATGTTGTATAGTTGGATTCTATTATATAGAATTTGTACTTGCGATAATTCATTTAGTGCTTGGATTTTTTCAAAATTTCAAAATAGAGTAGAAACAATATTGGTCAAGCTTCATATTCTTAGTTTAAATCAAATACCCAAATATGGTTGGTTTGAAAATTACAATCAAGGTTGATTAAAGTGCATCCCTTTTTAAGATGTGCAAACCTTTAGGGGTTTGGGCAAGGCATGAGATTATGAATGCTTTTTCTTTAATCATGGAAGCCAAGGATACGAGTGTTGGATTTGTGACTTGTTCATCTTATATAGGCCAACTTAGTTTGAGCAAAAAACTCATTTGGACAATTGGGTAGAGCTTTGGATATATGTGGGTTAACCTTTGATGATGCCTACTAGTTTGTGAAACACAATGTTGTCAAGTTTGTTGGTTTCTTTTTTCTAAATATTTTTGAAAAGGTTAGATGTCTATTTTGAACAATTGATGCTTAGAGAAGGTGTCTTAGACTTATAGTTTTGTTTTAAAGGTAAAATACCTCAAACATGTGAGTTTTAGGGTTTTCGAGCTTCTAATTGAAAGTAAGCTTTGTTTGAAAACTTGCAACTAATTCTTTGAGATGGATGATGTGATCAATGATCTTGTATAAGCATTTGATTAAGAGGGGATATGGATTGGTTTGATATGCAAGTTGGTAAAGGGGACCTCTTGAGTGAAGCAACCAAGAAATATATGACCTCATATTTTTCCAATTTAATGGAAGGTTCCTTTGTTGTTGAAATCAAGATGCTTTGAGTCATATGTACTAAAGTTTGCTTTGAATAGTGGTCACATTCAGATGTTGAAGACTTGTTACAACCGAGTCACGAATTGTCACTACTAAGTGAGAAATTATTACAACGGAGTGTTACTAGGGGACCCTTTCATAGCTAAAGATGGAGAGGTGGAATTTGGATGGAAAATGGCTATGCAAGGTTTATCTCTTGTGGGCCATGGCATGCACTAGTGTGTTGTTTGGATGCGTGTCATGTCTCAATGAAGAAGGCCAAGTGCTATTCAAGTGGAAGCAAGATTTTTTAAAAGATGTAGATGACATCTTGAGCAACTGGAATGCCTTGGACAACACTCCTTGTTTATGGAATGGTGTGAAATGCAATGAGGATTCTGTAACTGGATTGGACTTCTCCCCTCTTCCTTTCTGCCATTTGGTTGGGGACATACACGCCCTCACTCCCTGTAAGTGGTTTCATCCTATCATGAATTTGTTAGTTTAGATTGTGTGTCTTTGATTTTGAAGTGGTGCATCAAGTATGTGGCATTATGATTTGGAACTTGGGTGAAGTAAGCTTAATTGATATAGAGTGTGTTGCCATGCAGCAAAGTTTGTTAATCTTACAATCTTAAACGTGGGAAATACAAGTTTGAGTGGAAATTTCCCTGAAGACATTGTGAATTGCTCCAAGCTGATATATCTAAATATAAGCTATACCAACATTGGTGGAAATTTTCCAAATGACTTTCCCAAACTCGAACATTTACAAGTACTGGATTTAACGTACGATTACTTGGAGGGCACTGTGGAAAACAAATTCAACGAGCTCCAAGAGCTACGAATTCTACGTCTTGGTGGGAACTATTTCGAAGGCCAAATGCCAGATTCTATTCTTTCACTAACGAAGCTTGAAGAATTGACTTTATCACATAACAACTGGAATGGTACACTACTGTTGGGATTCTTTACCATTCCAAACTTGAAAGTTTTGTGGTTAGGGTCAGACTTGGATGTCATGGATATGGTGCCATGGCCAAATGTGAGCTTATGGGAGGGTTTGGAGGATCTTCGCTTGCATGGTGTGAATTTCCCACCATCTCTATTTCCGACAGGGCTATTGACACTAACAAAGTTGAAAACTCTTGATCTTGAAAGGTGCCACATCATTGGCCCCATTCCCTCTTTTGAGAATTTGTTGCATTTGGAGCAACTCAATGTAGGCAACAACACACTTAGCGGCCAGATTCCAGACATGTTCAAAAGCATGCCAAACATGACAGTATTGTGGCTTTATCAAAATCAGCTAATTGGGTTTTTTCCACCTTCTTTATTGGAGTGCAAAAGGCTTGTTGAAATCATTGCTTTTGAAAATGGCTTGAATGGAGACTTGGCAAGCCTAGCAAATTTGAAGGGCAGCTTGAATTGGCTTAATATAGGGAGCAACAACTTGAGTGGCGAAATTCCAACTAGTCTGGGAAATCTAACGCTCCTTACATACCTTGCTCTACATGATAATAGTTTGAGTGGACAAATTCCACCCATTTTCAAGAGCTTGTTGCTTCTCAAATATCTTGACTTGAGTTTAAATCAGTTAAGTGGACCAATTCCTACCGAAATTGCTAATTTGGGGTGGTTATCTACCCTTCGTCTCCACCGAAATGAACTGACTGGTGAAATTCCATATGTTCTGGGGAAGAATACTTTGCTTCGATGGGTAGACTTGGGGTTCAACCTCTTTGAAGGTCCTATACCTCCATATCTTTGTTGGGGCAACAATGTAAGTTTGCAATTTCTTGGAATATATGAAAACAAACTCACTGGTACCATTCCTGACACATATGGCAATTGCACAAATTTGAATGTATTGCGATTAGATGGCAACCAACTTGAAGGGCCTATGCCATCAGGCTTGTGGGGAGGAGCCAACTTGGTGAGGATGCAATTGAGTGGGAATCGTTTGAATGGAAGTATGGATGCCAATATTGGAAACGCAAAGTCTCTCTCCATCTTGTCTGTGCAAGACAATCAATTTTCGGGCCCTATTCCTGCAGAGATTGGACAAACCAATTTGGTCAAGTTCCAGGCCAACTCCAATGGATTCAACGGCACCCTCACTCCCTTGTTGGGAAACTTATCAAGCTTGACACAACTTGTATTGAGTGCCAATTCATTCCATGGTCCCATCCCAATGAGCTTGGGCAATTGCTTTGAGCTTATTCAATTAGACCTTTCAAAAAACCATTTGGTTGGTAGCATTCCTAATGAGCTGACCCACCTCAACAAACTAAACACTTTAGATGTCTCGGAGAACAACCTCACAGGAACCATCCCTGCAAGTCTCTTCAACATGGTGAATTTGCAAACATTGAATGTGGCCTTCAATAACTTGTCAGGGGTCATCCCAATGGAGGAAAATGGGGTGACATTTGTGATAGTGAACTTCACTGGAAACCCGCACTTGTGCGTGGAGGGCTCATGTGGTTTTAATTCATCCACCCAAGACTTGGCACCCAAGGGGGGAAAAAAGAAAGCATGGATTGTGCTAGTGGGGGTGTTTGGTGTTGTAGCATTTGTGGTGTTGGTTCTTGTTTTCAAAAGGTGCATCAACCACACCTCTCAGCCAAATGTTTTAGAATCACCTGAAGATAAAAGCTTGTGGACATTGACATCATTTCACAATAAAGTGTACCATGAGGATGAAGTCACGGCTTTGGAGGAAGAAAATTTGATCGGATCTGGCGGTTCGGGCCGAGTGTATAAAGTTACCCTAAGCAATAGTGAGATAGTGGCTGTAAAGAAACTATGGACTGTGAAGAAAGAAGAGGGGCGATGTGATTACGGCTTTAGTACCGAGGTTTGGAAAGTTCTTTGTTGGATTCCATTTTTTGCAAGGTGTAGGTATATGCAATTTTTTGTAGATGTTGAGCCTTTCATGCATAAATTTGACTATGGATATACATGGGGTTTGCTTACTTGAATGGGGTGTAGTTGAAGACACTGGCCAACATTCGTCATCGACACATTGTGAAGCTTTTGTGTAGTTGTACCAAGGGTGATAGCAACCTTTTGGTGTACGAGTACATGCCCAATGGTAGCTTGGGAGATTTGTTGCATGGACCTAAGGCAATCTTAGTCTCGTGGGAAATACGCTACAAAATAGCCTTGGGGGCTGCTATGGTTCGTCACTATGACCCATTTTCATAGTAATTACTCCATTTTCTACTTGACTGGATTGTTTGGGAATCAATTGTGTTAATGTTTAGACAATAATTGTTTGAATTTACATTTTCTATGTTGGCAGGGATTGGAATATTTGCACCACGATTGCTCCCCACAAATCCTTCACCGAGATGTAAAGTCCAACAACATTTTGGTAGACTTGGATTATGAAGCGCACTTGGCTGATTTTGGAATTGCAAGAATGGTAGATCCGACAACATCCCTTGACTTGTCTTCAATTGCCGGCTCAGCAGGCTATATCCCTCCAGGTGAAGAGATGGATTCATCCTTCCATAGCTTTGCTTGTAATGGATAGTGGCTAGAAATCTTAGAGATATTGAGTTGGTTTAATCATTGATTCATTGTTCTAAGTTGCAAGGGATGATTTCTTATGGCATGATTGGGATGTTGGATATAGAATACTCATTTGGAACGCGAGTGACGGAGAAAATTGATGTCTATAGCTTTGGCGTTGTGTTGATGGAGTTGGTGACTGGAAAACGTGCTGCAAATCCATTGGAGGGTGTAGATGGAGCAAACTTGGTGGAATGGGTTCATAATAGAGTGTTGACACCAAAAGGATTGTATGAGATATTAGATCCCAAGTGTGGGATGAATTCACAAAGTGAGATGGCTCAAGTTTTACAAGTGGGAATGTTGTGCACCAATTACACGCCCATAAATCGTCCCTCAATGCGTGAGGTGGTGAAAATGCTTAGGGATGTGACTCCCTAGTTGGGCATGAATGCTAATTGCATCAAGGATTAAGGGGGCTCTCTTGAATTTGATGTAGTTATATGAAGTTGACTACGTATTTGATGTTGTACTTATTTTGAGGCCTATAATGGAGTATTTTAGTACATGGGCCTTTTCAATTTCCCATTTATGATGAGTGGGAGAAATTGCAAAGATCATCTTAGGTGTGTGAAGCTTGATGAATGTTATGATGCATGATTTGTAGGTGCTTGTGTATCTTGCCATTATAGACATGTTGTCTTTGAATTGGTTTTATGTGATCTTAATCATATTTTGTTTTTGCATGTTTGTATCATATTACTATCATTTGGAGAAGAGGAATGAATTTGAATTGTTATTTGAAATCAAATAACCTTTAGTTCACATTATGGGACTAGATACTCATGAAAATTGCAAACGTATGATCTAAGCTTCACCGCCTTACAAGGTTGGGTGTTCTTGTTAGTATTCATTGCCCAACATCACAATTCATGACCTTCAAGTAAAGTCTTTTCTTTTCATTATTTGCGTATGATGGAGATTCCAAGACACCATTCACTAGAAGAAAAACATATCTGCCAGAACTAGCTAAAATGCAACAAAGTATCCTATACAACTATCTTGGGACTATAGTCTTGTCTATTTCACCAAATTTGATGAGTATATTGTTTAGTCACAAAATAGTTGTAGAATGAAGTGTAGGGTTTTGGGAGTGTAATAGAGTTGTTATTTAGAATTAATGTGAAGTATTCTATGTCTAGTATTCATCACAATTGTCAATGTGGATAACTATACATTGTATCAAAGCATAGTCGCATACTATCTAAATTTAACTACAATTCAATTAGAAGATGACTAAAATTCAACTAGAAAATAATTAGAGCTTGACTAGACTTCAACTAGAAAATGAATAAACTTCAACTAGAAAACAATTAGTATTTAACTAGAAAGTGATTAGAATTCAACTACAAAACACCAAAAATCCAACTACAAAATGATTATAGTCCAAGTTCTTAGTTGAAATACTAGGGACCTTATTGTTTACCAATTGTAAAAACCTAACCTTGTGTGAGCTTCCAATTTGCACTAGAAGAAAACAATGTTTTATTAATACGGGAATTCTGCATGCTAATGTCTTGAAAGATGTCAGATTTCATCTTTTTAGACATCCAAATTTTTGCGTCACTTTAGACATGCCAAAAGCATCAAAAATCTTGGCAGACATCTACATATCGAATGCTTGATGTCCAAAAAAACATGGGTCAATGGGGTTTTAAGAATTCACCATATAGTCACCACCTAAGTGCCACATAGCTACATAGGATTTTTTCATCCATCTTCATCAATGATATGGCATCTAATGTGAAAGCAGGAAAAGATGACATGGCATCTAATAAAGTTGACATGGCTAGCTACATTAGCATAGTTTTTTATTTATTTATGAGTATTTTTATACTATTTTTTGAGACATCAACATCAACATCCAATTGTCTTCCAAGATGTCTTTTCAAACATCAACATAGATATCCAAATGTTGTTTATAATGTCTTTTGAGATGTCAACTTCAACCCATAGATTCTTTTTTAGATGTTAATTTTAGCATTTACATCTTTTGCAACATTATCTCAGATGTCCACATATCACCATGCATACCTCTTTGAATGTTCAAAACAATATAGCCTATATACAAAATGATGTCACATTTGACATCCATGTATTAAGGAAAGTAGTTTACTATTGAGCATGATGTCTATGAAAACAATCACATATCTTCCATAATGTACATTTCTATTTCATGATGCCTACTACATACATAATGTTTTATACAACATGTCATACATAATATTCTATACATCATATTACATATACTATACATACATATATCATACTCAATACATTATATATAGTATAAAATATTTACACTCATCATCCACCATATAGAGTATAAAATACATATATACATCAAAAACCATGCATATTACATACATACATCATACAAAAAAGTACACCATATATAATATACAATATTTGATAATTATATTAAAATATTGGCTTTAATAGACACTTAATGTGATTATATAGAGTAGAGAAGATGAGATATTTATACAAGAAAGGTAGTGGATTGGTGGGTATCGGGTAGAATGACAAACGATATGGGATATTTTAAACAAAAGAATGTTATTAAACTACAATTTGGACCACAATTAGGCATAGCAAATTGACTTTTTTCAAAAAATGTTAAACTTTGAAAAGTTGGGAAAACAAACAACCTTTCATCTCCAAAAATCCGTTTGAGATTTTAAGCTTTAGATCAAAATTTATAGACAAACTTTCAAAGAGTAGATTAAATGTTGATTGAATTGTTTATTTCTATTATCTCAATGTCTTTGAAAACATCACAGTCATGCAGTGATGTTATAGAGGACATGCCTTTTTTATTACATTACCGAATATAATATCACAACAAACATCTTGGTGTTGTTCACAACATTCACATTTGAGACATTTGTATTTATGAAGTTATATGTAATATCATTTCAAGTGTTGTAAATTGAAACAAGGTGTAGAAATATCCTCTAATTTTTAAGCATTGTCACAAGAGAAGTAGAGCATTTACTTCTATTTGATGCATTAATTAATGTTCTTTTGTAGTTTCTTTTCACAACTTAAAGAGGTCACTTTATGAAAAGTAGAAAATTGTGTGAGTTAAAAAATTAATTTTAGGATAAATATAATCCTTGGTCCTTCTAATAGAGAAATGAAAAATAATATATTTTAAATCATTTAATACTTTGGCTACTATAGCTAGATGCATTAGACTTTAGGTACTTTTCTATCAAGATAGATACCAACAAAATAAAATGAATTAAAGTAGAAATTAACTATACAATTATATTTTCAATTGGAGTAGGGATATTTTGTCAAAATTAGAAAATCATTCAATGGTAGAATTAGAAGATTATAATGTATATTTCAATCGGATAATGTATAATCATTCAAAAATGAGACTTTTGAGGATGTGTGACTTTTGAGTTATTAAGATCTTGATGAATTGTAGTTGCATGTTTTTCAATTTTGATGAAAGTATTGTGTATGCAAATTATGTATGTAGATTTTTAGATACATCATTGTATTATTTTTTAATACTATTGATGTATAAGCAACAATGATAATTAAGATAAATATTGTATGGAAGTGTAGGAGTGCTTTCTACAATTTTGTCATTTTGTCATTTGAATTTGTATTGGTAATAGTATTTAGAATTATAGAAATGACTCCTACTCATTTTTTTGGGAACAAGATGCTTGAATTGCCATAAAAACAATATTGTCCACACATTTGTCATCCATACTTCAAATAGGATGAATCAAAGAACATGGTTGGCATTTGGCAATGATTATGATTATATAAATGATTGAAGATTTTGGATGTGCCCAGGGTTGACACGACGTCCGGACGCGGACGTTGTGTCCGTAGCGTTCGCGGTCCCAGGGGACGCAGCGTCCACCGGGACCGCCCCGTCCGCCTGTCCCCATGTTCGCCCCGTCCGCTTTGACGGCCCTGTTTCCCCCGACCGCCCTACCCAAACTGCCCCGCGGTCACTCCCTTAATCCTTAAACAAATAAATATTAAATGAAGTGCAATGGTTCGCGATTTGACTCATATTTTCAAATGTCATGAAGTTTGAACATATGGAAGATATTCCTCATCCCTACATTCTATTAAAAAATTTTAGCCCAAAATATGCAAATCTATAGTCATACGTATGCCCAAAAATTATATATCGCCCCAAAATACATGTTGGTCCTCTAGGGATTCAACCATATAGGAAAAAAAATTAAAACAATGTCTCTTATAAGTTGAAAGATTATAAAGTTTGACCATGAGTTCATGATAGTCCTGAAACTATGAAAAAATTCCAATTCATTTTCAGAAGGCAAACTAAAAAATTTTGTGACTTCAAATATATATATATACTATTTAAAAAATCAAGATCAACACAAATACAAACATAATCAATATGGGCAAAATGTATTCAATTTAATATAGAATACCATATATTGTGAACTCAAAAATTTACATATACCATATAGTGTGCACATTTGGCTAATTGCACATATAATTTTTTTCATTCCAACTCTATATTTCTAAACTAATTTTTAATGCCTATATAACCGATTCAACTACTACTTCTGCACTACCAATCTAATATAAATGGCGGAAATGTTCATCTGGCATCGGCCAACGATATGTATTAAAAAATCGCGTAACCACATGGGCCAAACTAGTATTTTTATCGTCAGTCTTTGAAGAAATGCGCTTCAAGTAAGCATAAAACACTTTTGCAAAGTCATGAAAGGCAAATTGTGTCGCACTAGGTGTTTTAAGTAGCAAGTTGAAATACGCCTCTGACATGTTGTTTCCATTCATTTGCCGAGCAATTTTTCGAATGGCATACTCTTCCGACTTACGTGAATACATCGGAATGACTTCTACATCTGCACCTGCTTTATACAAATATGCAATACGTGGATCCACCCACCATTTCCTCTGCAAAGTCTGTTTCATCTCATTTGCTGATGTGAATGTGTATAAAGACTTCATTGGCTGAGAAGCTAAGGTGGTCATGCCCCAATTGCAAACTCCAATGTACACACGTGACTCATCCTTTGGAAATGCAACAAGATGTTGTCCGAAGAAAGATCATTGTGCAAATGTTCAGCAAGATGCACTGTATACATTATATGCATAAAACGCCCATGTCAGCTCCGTGCGCTTCTTCCGATATCGCTCTAAATGGTGAGCTTTTACAACCTCCTCTTTGGTTGGATTTGTATACATCAAACAGATTTGAATGTTGTCTGGATAGTCCTTGTTCATATTCAACATTTGTCGAAGAGTTCCACCGTTCTACCAATACGCATAACCTTCACACGTCGTTCCGTACAACGCAGCAAATCGTGTCACACCCGCGTGTGGAATTCGAACAGCCATTGATTCGTTTTGATGTTCTAACTTTGCAAAATCAGGTCGAGTTTGGTGGTGAATGGATTTCTTTGCCACAAACTCCCAATAAGGAAGTATTCATAGACGTCCTTCAATACGAACCTTTCGAATCGTTGCATATCCACCTCTCATCATTCTATTATCAACAGTAATCACGCGTGCTGTATCTGGAAGTGCTATGAGGTGCCGTTTGGTCCTTTCTGCTTCAGCAACTCCATCATTGCTTTTCCACCAACCAATTGAACCAACTCGATTGTGCGTTTTGGCGAATGGAGCACATCGCCCCCTAAACAAGTCCACTTTCAGAATCACTTCTTCAAACTGGGCGTCATTGGGTCGATATTCCTTGCCATATTTAACCAAAATGACTTTGGAATTCCACAAAGCGTCATGAACCTTGTTCTCCAAACATTTGGTGAAGTACGTTTTATGCATTTCGTCATGCCACTTCGCCACATTCAATGCATCCAACAACATCTGTGTCATGTCTATCTTGAATTTAAACACGCACTCCTCTTGATATCTGATGTACTTATTGTCTAAAGACAATGTTGTTTCCAATTCATAAAATTGAACGATGCACTCGATCATGAATTTTTTGCATTCCTCCAAAGGACTTTGGCGAGCTACCTCCAAGTTTGATGGTCCCTCTCCATGTTTTAGCTTCGCAACCTTCTTCTTCCCGTTCGGCATCGTGACAAATGAAACTGATATAGATCAAATTTTTTAATTTAAAATTGAATTCACGCGCAAGTGTCCAAAAAATTGGCAACAAGGGGGCCTCCAATAAACTACTCTTGCCTTGCCTAGGAAAGGAGCCAATGGAGGATGAACCACCAAGCTCTCCGCTCCACCTTGCATTCACAAGGGAAAAAGCAAAAGTGACAATGCGGACAGCCCGTCCGCCCCATCGGATGGGCCGGGGGTGGCGGACGCATCGGCCGTTCGCCTCCTTGAAACCCTCGAGTCCCGTCCGCCCGATCGGACGGCCACAGGCGGACAAATCTGGCATCCGCCCGATCCGACAGGCAGGGGCGGATGGATTAGGTGTCCACCCGATCCAACGGCCACGGGCGGACAAATCTGGTGTAAACTGATCGGACGGCAAAGAACGGATTGCTCTAATATCCCGATTTTTTATATGAGTTTTGAATTTTATTTTATTTTCAAGTCTTAAGGCTCAAAAATGGTGCATTTGAGAGCTAATCTGCTTGTTTCATCTATTTCTTTGGATGGGAATATTTTTTTCTCATTTTTCAGACAAAGAGAAATTGATGAGGAATTAAAATCAAGTGGTTTTGTATTTTTTCAAAGATTCGTAATTTATTTATAAATTTTCAAATGACTTGCATCATAGGTTCCTATTGTGACCCTAGGTCTTTCATAAATGGTGCACTTGCGATTTTAAATAAAAATGGAAAAGATAAAGAGAAGGATTAACTCTTGTATTTAATAATGTGTTTTTTTTCGGTGCATTCCATCAATGTACTTGTCAATTAAAGAATCATAAATAAACCATTTTAGTGAACTTCCATATTTGAAAATAGAATCTAAAGAAGAACCACTAATTGTCTAATTTGGGCATTTCATCATACCAATAAAAAATCATTTTAGTTTTTAGCAATCATTGAATGAAGAGTAAAAAAATTTCAAATATTCAAATAATTCAATCTTTTATAAATTAATTAGAAATACATTTATACCATTTACGAGTTTCTAAATGTAATAAACACACAACAATAATTTCAAAATACACACCATGCTAGTACATATTTAACCTCAAATGTTGAATTAAAAAATAGATATAATATGGCTCTTACAAAGTTACATTTCTTCTTTATATTTTTATTATTTATCAAAGTCCCTTATAGCCTTATACATCAACGCTATTATAAAATAATACAATGATGTTTTCAACAATATATTTGCCTACATACATACTTGGTATACACTATTACACAACACTTTTTGAAAAAGTGAACAAAATTGTTGTTCAAAATTGTTCTATTCATTTAAAATTTTATATTACTTCTACCAATCTAGTGCTTTATACTTGTCGTGAGAGTAAAAATGAGAAAATTGAGCAAATACATGCTCACTATATACTTGCATGTTTTTTTATTTGGAATCTAAATCGGACTCAAATTGTTGACCGTTGCCTCTTCTTTGTACTCCAATAAATGGACCACCTCCGTAGTTTCCGTGATATCCGCTCGGTGCACCTCCTTGTCCATAGCTTGAACCTCCAAAAGTGGGAGTAGGAACCGGAGTAGTAGGCTCTGATCCTCTTTCATTTGAAGCCCCATAATAAGAGGCCCCATAATAAGAGGCCCCATAATGCTTGTATGAATCACTTCAAGTTGATCCCGGATAGTATTGGGCGCTTCCGTGAAGAGAGCAACTATACTACGGGGTTACATGGTTTTCTCCACTACCTTTGGAGCCCACTTGAGTGGGCGTAGTATAATATAAACCAAATTCAATAGACCTACCATAGTGCGTGTTGCTATAGTTAGCTGCTCCACCTTGAAAGCCAATTTCAAGGGGAGTGCCATAATGAGAACCAACTGCACTTGAACCACCATAATGCGTGGATCCATAGCTCCCTCTTCCACCTTCATTTATATTTTGAGGATCGTAACCAAAGTATGAACCACCTCTTCTTTGTTCAGATCCTCGCGTTCCATGTTCACGTTCGTAGGACCCACCATGCCTATCTTGCCGTCCACGATCTTGAAGGCTTCTGCGTGTTGCCTCTTGCATTTGTTATTCGAATTCAATTCGTTCTCGTTCTTCTACCCGCTCGTGCCTAACTCCAAATGTAATAGGCACTTGCATATCATCGTCATCATCGTCATCTGACCACGCATCTTCAGCATCTCATACAACAACTGAAGGTTGTTGTAGATAACCTCGATTGAACCACTCTGGCATGCAATCGCTTGTGCCCCTCCACTGTGTATCTATAATGACATCCGTGCGCGTATAGTTCTCCATATTGCGACCTGTAGCGGTACGCGAGTCCACATCCTTGTGGAGTACAATCTCTGCCCAAACCATTGCCATAACATTATAATTCATTATATTTGGTTTGGCGCTTTTAATGCCAAGAACTCGATGCACTTGTGTGTATCGTTGTTTGAAGTGTTCACTTTGGCACGTAGACATTTGTCCTTCCCAACGTGGCGCTTGATGCTCTACACATTCACGTTGCCAAAGTTTTTGAATGTGAGTCATTTTCACATACTTTTTGCACATTGAGCAATCCCACATTTTTGTTGGTTCCTCTTCCCATCCCGGTTCACCCATGTACAATGGATCGGCCCAAGCATCCCAATCGAATAATTGAGGTCTTCCCTTTCGACTACTTTTTTTGGGTGTTCTATCTTTCAGCATGATGAAGCTAAAGCAAAGAGAATGAAACAATTAGAAAGCTTAAGAACCAAAATTTTGATTGAATTAATTAATTAAAATTTTACAAGCGTGAACTTTGTGAAAATTTGTAACAATGTCACAACAATCATTTACTCAAAGCGGAAGGGGCGCGTAGAGCTTCCAAGACAGTGGTCCGCCCACTCCAAAAGAGAACGATTGTTCGGAATGAGCCGTCCCCCTCCCCATATATATATGCGGACCACATCAGTCCGTGTGTCAATCGGACGACCGTAACCGGGCGGACGGGTATCGGGGCGGACAGGGCGGACGCCGGTTTGGACGGACAAGGTGGACGGGTATTGGGATGGACGGGGCGGACAAGGCGGACGGCTAACCTTAAACCCTAAACCCTAAACCCAATGAAGCAAATTGTTCTTTTTTCAAAATCTAACGGTATGGATGTTTAGCCCCTAAAGTTCTTTTCACTAAAAACACTTCAAAACTGCCATTAGTAGTGCAAATACCAAGTCTTAGAAGAAAAATACTTTTGGGCATATGTAATCGTAGGATCTTGTAATAAATTAGTTGGAAAAGATGTGGAAAAATTTTTAGACAAATCCACCATTTGGATTGTAAGATATTAGATATTGAATGTTTCATTTAAGGGGGCTACTCAATTATGTCTATTAATGAACAATTGGTAGGCTAACAAACCTAACTTAGCATGTATTTTAATATTTGTTGCAATTGTTTTAAGAATATTATAACATAACACTATTATAATATTCTTATAAATGATATAGTACTAAATCATTTCAAAATCAACAACATTTGAACACAATCTGTCAATCTTGTCTTCCATATTCCTTTAATGATAATTATGATATATATATATATATATATATATAAATATATATACATACATAAAATATATTAGATAAATCAACATGAACGAATCAATGATTATATATTTCATAGATCTATTCTTCATCAATCAAATAAGAGTGCATGTTCAAATATAGACAAAGATGGTTTCTCCATTTGTTCCCAAAAAGTAGATAAACAAATAGAGAAAGATATGAAGTGAATGTTACTTGGAGAATTGGAAAGAAAGAAATTGAAGTACTCAATTGCATTTTATTAAATTGGAAAATTGCATGTGGATGGTATGAATTAATCTTCATAGATGCTAAACTCATACGAGTTGCATTTCAACATTTATGATTTATGCAATTGATTGAATTGAAAGCTCTTGTAATTACATTTTCAAATTTTCGATTCAATCATTCAAATTTGCAAGAGTGATTTATGATAGATTTGTAACTTTAAATGTAAAAACATTGAATGCCTTTGTGCGTTTGTTCATCAATATATTAATTTTAAATAAATAATATATATTTTTTATAACATATGCATAAACCATTGCATTAAAAAAAAAAAAATAAGAGCCAAGCCAAATAGGCTGGTCAAATAAAGAGAACAAGAGAACAAGAGCCCTACAAGAAAACAAAGGAAAAAAAAGAAAAAGAAAATATCAAAAGGATTCAAAGGAAGGAGCAAGATGCATTCTTGCAAGACCGTAGAATACATAATGATTTCAAAATCCAAACACATTAACACAAATATATTTTCTATTTCAATGAGAGCCAAAAATGAAAAATGAACTACCTTGCTCTCAAAGATTGTACAATGTACACGTTATACAAAATGAACATATAACAAAAAGAGTAGAAAACATTGTTTATCATGATTGAAAACTGAAATGATTTTTTCTTTTTATGTATAATATTTTATGAAATGTAACAATGTATCTAATTATCATAGTAATTGGTAGAAATCTTTGTGCAATATATAGAAACATTTCATTCATGTGGAATTTTTTCATTTATTTAGGATTAAAATTGAAGTATTATACTCTACAAAGTACAAACCAAAAACAATACCATATACCTAAGTTCAAAAGTTTGCAATTGTTTTGTGAATTCATTTTGAAAACTCAAACGAAGAAATATTTTATAATCAATATTTTGTTCATTTGAATCATTTCAAAATTTGAATTCCGAATTCAATTCCTATTTATAATAGAAATTATGTTTGTCAATTTTTTAGATCTTTAAACAATAAACCCTCTTTTTTAAAATTAATATTTAAAAACATCTGAAATAAGAATATTGGAATTACCCTTCCAAATAAATATAGCACATGTATAAGTGTATAATGTATTCTACTCAACCAACTCAAGTAACGAATTTTTCTATGTTTTTAAGGAAAAATATAGCCATACATGATTTGAAAGTTAAAACATTGATTCTTTTTCTTTGTTTTCAAATCTAATCAAAATTTCATTAAAAAATATGAAAGACTCGATGTTCATTTGAAGATCGTGATGCACTTCTAATTAGAAAACACAACCTTTCATTAAATATCATGAGGTTGAAATCCATTAAATTGTTATTCTAATTATGTATTGGGGCCTTTTTAAAAAATTTCATTTGCTTACGATGAAAAAGGAATTGATTATTTCTGCAAAACATTTGATTTCCTAATGAACTTTAAGAAAATCCCCACCATCTTCAGATCTTCTCAAAACCTATTTAGAAAGATAATATAAGTAAATAATCCAAACATATTCAACTTAGCCACATTCCCCTCATTCGTAAAACAATTTAGGGGAGAAAAGAAAAGGTTTAGGGTAATTAGAGTATAGGATTTAGGGTTTACATTTTTTAAAAAAAAATGATAAATCAATTACATTGAACCTCATTTAGCAGTGATTATTAGGCTGTTTTTTTTTTGAAATGTTACCACTCTTTTTGAGTAATAATGGCCTCATAGGATGCTCCAATGGACAACTGGGTGGACGCCGGCGGCGGTCAATGTTTAAGTGGGGCGGTCGGTGTGTCCAAAGCGCGGACGGCGTTAGAAGGCGGACAGTGCAGATGGTCTGGGCGGACGCGGCGGTTGGACGAGGCGGACAGATGGGGCGATGGGCGGATGGCGCGTTTGCTACGGAAGCGGACGTCGTCGGTCCGGGCGGCGGACGCGAGGTTTGGGGCCGCTTCGCGTGGTCCGGGGCAAGTCCGGCCGCAGACGGCCTCTAGGTCTGGCGGCGGACGATTATAAGGGTGGAGTGACTTTTCATTTCTTCTCACTTCAATTCTCCTTCGGTGCCAAGTTGGATGTGCTACTATTGCTTTATGTGCTAGTTGTTCCTACGGGGTGGAGAGTTGGAGTCCTCTATCTTTTGTTACTGGGTTACAGTTGATGCCATCACTTTTGACTATCATGTGAGATTTTTTTATTCACTTCAATTCGTTATTGAATCCAATTGACAATCATGAATGGCGAAGGTGATCGAAATATTGATGGGGTGACTCCGGGAAGCGAAGCCAAGAAAAAGAGCAAAGTGAAAGGGGCTACACATGACCTTCGGCTTAACATTTTAAATGACCCTACAATTAAAGCAGAGAGCGGGTGGGAAGATGAAGATGCGGAGTATTGGACATAAAAAACAGGGTTGACGAATCTCTACGTCTGCCCCAAAATAGCGTCCGTTTTCCGGACATCCGGATGCACGGACGCTAGCGGACGCAGTGTCCTTCCCGCCGTCGGAAGGCGGACGCGTGGGGCCGGGCAGCGGGACGGACGGACGGGGCGGCTTAGAAAATCCGTTTTGGGTTTTTTGTTTTGATTGTTTTCACCAATGAGAGATTGAGAGTGAAGTCATTTTGATTTTGATTTTTCTTATATTGCAATTGCGATTCAATAGAGTTGTATATAACTATTTATATAAAAGCTAAAATATGAAATATATTTTTAATTTTTTTGTTGAATTTCATTTTGATTTAGAAACAAAATCACTTTAAAATCCAACGAGATGTATATCATCAATAAACAAACAATTTTATAATAAAATGATTGAAAAAACCATTGTCATTTGTCAACATGAGTTCCATATATCATGAGCAACTAAACAATCAAACATCTAAATTCACATCTCTACAATTTCTATGGACGCCAATCCACATCTCCTTTAACCTCAGTCCCACTACTTTCTCCTGTAGCTCTCCGTTCAAAATCTTCATTATCGGAATCATCTTCATTGTCGGAGTCATCTTCATTGTTTGAATCAAGTATCGTTGTCTCCTTCAAGTCTTCTCTCGAAATAGGTTTATTCCCTTCTTTCGAATTTAATTTTTCTTTTTTTACTTTGACAGAACGATTAAAGGCTTTTTGAATAGGAACCTTTCTTTTCTTTCTATTTGACAAAGTAGCAACATTTTCATCAAGAGGGGTCCTATTCTTCACTGGAGAGATAGCAAAAGGTTGCATTTCTCTTTTCGCTTTCACCTTACTCGATTCTTGAACCATCAATCTCGATGTAGGGTCGACATGTCCATGAACGGTTATCTCCACTTTGACTTTCTTTTGAAGTAATAGAGTGTTGTTTGTTGATTTGATGGGTTCTTGTGCCATTCTTTTTCCTAAAATGCGAGCACACAAAGATGCCAATGGCATCCGATCACTATCCGTATCACTTAGGCTTGTAGGTGATGACGCTACTTTCCGTAGATTACCGCCTGTAGAAATTTCTTTGGAAATGTTCATTAGGCGTTTTCCATATCCAAAGCTCTAAGAATCATTCAATCGTGTGCTAACAGACTTCAACGGTATTGGTGGAAGAGCACTAGATCTCGGTATTTCAAAAATTGACTTCATTGGCTCTTTTCTTTTATCACTCTTCACAATTGCCGAATTTGTAACTGCCATCCCAAGTGAATCATTATTTTTCTATACCGCAATATTTGGTTCCCCCTCATCACCACTATTGTTGCCCACATTTTTTGGAACGTCCACCTCCATGATCGCATCTTCTCTTTTGTCATTTTCTTGCACTACATTTAATGCCACAGATGGAGATTGAGAAATTAAAACTTCTTCATTTCTCCCATCATCACCAATAGCATTCTCATTGATTTTCACCTTTTTGGCAATAGCGTTTGCCTTTTTCAATAGAATGTTTTCGCTATTTAAGAATCCCATTCCATTGTAATATGCAGTTAAAGAAGGTAGATTTGCCTGTACCCCTACATTGTCTTCGTCTTCACAAAAGGTATATGCATTGTTTGCATTGTCGGGAACGACATCTTTGCGGTTTAGATGATAATCATGCGTATCATTCACCAAATTGGGAAAGTCTTGCATAACGTCTTCATCTCCCCATGCTGTCGAATGATTGAAGTCATCTCCACCATCTATTGCTGAAAGGGCCCTTTCCAAATCCTCGTCATCATCGTCATCATCGTCTTCTAACGTCGGCCTATCTGAATCCTCTAATTCCATCGGATCCACATTATCATTATACCATTTTTTTTCATCTTTTTCCTTCGATGCGTTTAATACTTTGGAATTGGTATACACGTACACCAAATCCGCTGCTCTCTCCGGCTTCAATTTATTTCGAGATTTGTTGTGAACAAAAGAATAGTTGCTCCAATTCCGTTCACATGAAGATGATGACACCGGTTGAACTAATATCCTCTTCGCTAATGGAGCTATAAACTTGCCACAAGCACCTTCAAAATCCCACCAAGCATGTGCGGATAACATTTGTTCTCCCGGATTCAACATATTGTGGAATGGAGGTTCCTTGTGTCGAAAAGCTATAAATTCCTTCACCACTGTTGCATATTCATCCGGTTTACATATTCTCTTCAAAACTTTCTTACATCCTAACATTGCATCTGCGTCATCCGTTAGCTCTTTGTCATGAAGAAGGTATGGATTAAAAAGAACTGCGGCTGATTGGAGATCGTTGTCCACCATTCTTCTTTGGGCATAAAAAGACTGTACTAATGGAATTGCAAGTTTTTCTAGCAAACAAAATGGTGGACTTTGTAATCCGTTCACGTGCTTCTCTAACTTCCTCATGATATGCAACACCTTTCCCATGCACGGTGATTTTGAATCTAAATCGCGGAGTGCATATATGATTGGTTCAACCATCTCCACATAATTGATGGACCGATTCCAAAAATGGTCATCAAGAACAATTTTCTTCACCACTAAGGCCAAGTCTTTTAGTTGGACTTTGGCTCCACGTTTCTTCTTGAGAGTATGTACATATTCAACCCATTGTGGATTTACCACCGTTTGTTCCAATGCTCCTCTCAATTTTGTCAAACGCTCCATTATGATAAATTTAGAGGCGAACCTTGTATCCTCAGGCATCAAGAGACCAAGATTTGGCGAATACTTTCGCAATAGAGCTAGCGGCATATGTCTCTTTCTGATAAATTTAGCTACAAGAACTCCTTTATCCAATTTGAAAGCAATCCATTTCTGTGCAGCCCAATCCTTCAATAACAAATTCAATGCATGTACCACACACCCTTGGTAAAAAATATGAGGATATTTTGCAGATATTACATTCCATGCGGACGGATTTACGGGAGTATTATCCGTAGTTATTAACACGACGTTCTTGGACCCCACTTATTCAATGAACTTTTCCAACACAGTTGCCAAGTACTCCGCATTTTTTTCACAACCACTTGTATCCACAGATTCAAGAAATTCTTCACCTGCGGATGATACAAGCATGGCATTGATGAGAGGTCGATTAGTCACTAAGCTCCATCCATCAATGGACAATGTTGCTCCAAATTTTCGAATGCTATCTTTGGTCCGTGCATTCAACTATGTCTAAATGTTGGTCTTTGCCTCATTCAACAATTTGTATTGAAGGTCGTGGTATGAGGGAGGAATGTATGGCCTACCGAACGCAGCCATTTTCTTCACTGCTTCTTTAAAAGTTGGATTTCGAGCCACGGAAAATGGTATGTTCGCCGAATAAAAAAAATTTGCCCACACTGAATGTAATTTGCGTCTATGACCTTTTTCAAACCCATTTACTAAGCTGCCTTGCTTCTGAGGCCTAGAACTTGATGCCCTCGGGGTTTCACGTTCACTAGAAGCTTCCGTATTCAAAGTCATTTCAGTTGTGGCACATACCATTGATACAAATTCATTGGACGCTAGACAAGAATCTTCGTGGTCAGAATGCGACACAGCCTTTCCGGCCGAAAACTCTTGGACATCTGAAGGGCCAGGGTTGCCATTCACATTGTTCATTACAACGCGTTTTGGAAAAACTCCTTCGCAATGCCGAAATAAATCTTGAACTGCCATTGATAATCGTAGACAAAGGCTCACCTCTTTATCACGTACACCTCCAGGCCCAGAATAGCCTAAGTGGCTGATCATACGGCTGAGCTTCCTTGACATGCTCGCTTTGCAAAGCCTACATTTTACTTTATCACCCTCTTGTACACTAAACCAAAGAGAAAAATCCCCCATCGGTTTGGCCACCATACTGACAAGTGTATGTTTTACCTCAATTTCAAAAGAAACCAATAGAATGTTTTCAATTTGAAACCCACAATGTGACAATGTATACAATATCAATGAAATTAGTCACACAAAGCTTTGAAAATCAAAGCCCCCCCATCCACCGAACTATGCATTACCAAGCAAGAGACACAATAAATTGAAGCTCATAGCCCTTGGAAATCTTAGCGTTTGGTTTTTCGAGAGTGAATACGAAAGCTTCTCTTCTTACATTTATAATCCCCTCCAGAAAATTTAGGGTTCATATTTTAGGGTTTACATTCAAAAACAACCAACGGCGCGCACGGGGCTGAAGCAGGCGAGCGGATGAGATGGTTGGTCGGTCGGATGGGTCGGTCGGACAGGCCAGACGGGTCGGACGGACAGGGCGGACGGGGCAGTCGGACGGGGCGGTCGGTTGGACAGACCAGACGGGGCGGACGGATGGGGCGGACGCGGCGGACTTCGCATTGCCATTAGTCATTAGAAAATTTTATATTGTTATGTAATTTGAATGTTACACAATCAGAAATGAATGCATCGACGTAAAATAAGATGTACATATAAAAATATTTTTATACACAAATGAAAATATAGCATCTTTATATATAAATATATATGTATAAACAAAATACATGAAAACATAGTTCCAATATCACTATTGAATCCTATACAATCTTTTTAAGATCTAAATCTTTCACATTCTTTTTTGTTTTTAAACAATGAAAGGACCATTGTTTTTAAAAAACAAAATTCTCCTCAAATCCTACTTTCCACCGGATGGACCACTACCTTCTCCCAAAACAAAAAGAAAATCTGCTGTACCGAGGAGTTTAGCAGATGATTGACGAGTTGACCGTTGTTGACTTGGACGGACTATTCGCCCTCCAGATTGAACTTCGATGTCCACCTTATGAAATTGTTTCTTGGTTTCCGGAAAGAAGTCATCATCCTCTTTACGCTTCCTTTTTGTTTTCTTTTTGGTGATAAATCGACTTCGTCTGCCTTCAAGGTTTTCAAGTTGCTCTCCACACGATCTACCAACACTTGAACAACTTCATCATCTCCTTTCCCTTGCCATACTATGAGGTAGTCTCCATCTAATAGGAAAGCCTTCCAATGCCCTATAATATCACCAATGCGCCTATCAAATACTGCTGCCACATCTACAGATGAATGTCTTGTACTTGTTTGTCCATTTATATCGTAGACAACACGAACTTTTGCAGCCTCTTTCAACTTCGACAATAGAAGGGCCCTACCTATGAGGGTGTGGTCGTATGCCTTATACTGCTCATCGAACTCTTTTCCATGGTTCACCTCCACCCAATTGTCTTCTGGTCCTCCCTCCACTTTTTTATCTGGAAAACGAAAGAAATTTTCGTGTTGCAAGCTCCAATGTCCCCCCATGTTGCGACAAAACATTTCACGGGCCGCGTCATCTACGATTCCTCGAGCCCGCAATTCCACTTCTCTATTGTGAGTCATCCACACATCCAAATCCAATGGTTGCTAAGATTCCTCGTACAAATCATGCCCCTGTTCATTTGCATTCGACCGGATTGGCTTCCCCCAATGTTGATAATTTTGGAAATTGTACGGCGCTTCATCAAGAAGAAGATTCCAACGATTGTACTCGTAACCTGGAGGCATAGCTTCCAAGATACCAAACATTTCATAGAATCTAGCACTCAATGGACTACGACACTCGGCACACACCGAACGAATGAGTGATGCTTTCACAATGCAAGTGACATGGAAAGTGTGGCGACATTGGCCCATGGTTACCGCACCTTCCGGTCCGAAGAGGCCTTGGCAAAGGCTACAACAACCATCCAAGATTGGAGAGGTTGGATCACAAGCATGCACCACTCGCTTGTCTTTCACATTGATGTGTGCTGAAAGTGTGTTGTAAGGGACCCATCCTTCCTCTACTTCCAAGGCCCAATTAATGGGTGGAGTTTGGTCCTTCTTTATATGGTTTAACCGCTCAAATATGGCATCCATGTCTCCCCAACATGTGATCTCCGTATATTCCTTAGAAGGATGTTGGTCAAACATAGTCTTGAACCAACTCAAAGAGCTTTGAATGGCATCGTAATTTTCATTCGACTCCATTGCCAATGTTTGAAGACCTGCCATTGCTCGAGATACTACAGAGGGTCTGTCTTGGAGTCTTTGTATCCATGCTAACCATCGAGACTCCAAGCCGCTAGATGGCATAAACTTCTCCAAATCCAAGTACAATTGCAATCGATTCAACTCGGATTCAACAATTCCTTTTGCTTCAATTGTCTCCTCTAATTTATGCTTCAACTCTTCAAAGTCACAACTCTCTGTTTGCGTCTCCGCATTCACGTAAACGGATGAAAGTTTTTCCATTGATGGTTGTTGTGTCGCTTTTAACATGCTCATGTCGTGACTTTCTTGTACATTCACAATAGCAGGATTGTCGCTTGCTTCGGCCTTATCAAAAGGAAGAGAAAGCTTATCTTCACTCTCTTGAGTCTCTTGACTGTCTCCGAGTACAATCACTAGTGAAATTGCAACCTCACTCGGATTCTTGGAGGTCCCTTGTAATTCTGCAATCCATTTACGCATCTTCATCAACTCCTCCATTTGCCTCGATGATTGTTGATTTAAATGTTCAACCTCACTCTCCGAAGTCTTTAATTTCAACTCCAACACTTTGCACCTTGCTTCCATTCCTCCAAGGTCAGCAATTTTCTTCTCATATTCCAGCAATTGTAGTATGTGAACATCTCTTTCTTCGAAAAGTGGTCCGAAAGTCTTCGTGAAATTCTGAAATGCTATAGCACCTTTCAACATCTCTAGTGCCATTAAAGAAAACTCCTTGGCCAAATTCATAAAAGTCGGAGCAACTTCCGATAAAATTTCAGCTGACATCGTCATCTTGAAAGCTGTATCAAGTATATGTGCAACATTCTTTGGATCTGCAAGTGGATTCATTGGAACAACAGTAGCACTATCATCGAGGTTAGACGATCCGCCTATTTCTTCATGAAGGTTAGCAAACTGAACCGAGACTGAGCTTCAAAAGATTTTCCAATTGTTTTGGATTGGACATGTCTTGCAAGGTTCGATGTAGAGGACTCGGCAATGACGCTGTAAACGGAAACTCCTCCGCCCGCTTTTTACGCTCGGAACTCCATAATGAGGATATATTATCAAATGTCACGCCTTGTCCACAAGGCGTATGTACTTTGTCTTGTAAACTTAACGTTGGACTAGATTCAGCGCCTTGATGCATAGGCAGAGATTTGTAGACCAAACTATCAAAACAATTGTTGGCTATCAAACTATCAATTGTAGCATTAGCTTTTGCCACTTTCTCTGCCAAGACTTCGTCTACTTTCCTTTTTGAAGTTTCTCCGCGTTCCGTGCAAACATTGCCTTCGTTTACAAACTCCGTTTGTGTTTGTGCCGCAACATTTGGTGTAAAGGTCAAACGCGTTGGAGCTGTGGAAAAGACTTCACCCTCCTACGCCTCTACATCTTTCTCCACATCTTTCCCCACATTTTTCGAAGAGCTTTCATTGATTGCTTTTGTTGGAGATTATACAAACCGTAATTCTTCAATATTTGAGGTTTTTTCCACACCATCCGTTTTCACCTCTATAGTATTTTCTAATACTTTTTCTGTTTCTCCCTCTGAATTGTACAAGTCGGGAATGTCCTTTTGATTGGCTTCAAGTAGTAGTGGGCAAGCTGTTGTTGTCAGAAACGTGCTCCAATCGATCTTGCGCTCTAATATAAGTTCGGCGTAAACCATACACGCCACGCTATAATTAATATAGCCTTTGCTTCTGGGCTTGTTTCCGAATAGAACACGCCACACCTCCGCAGATCGATGGACAAAATGTTTGTTGTTGCAAGTCCATGGTTTACAACAAAAATCCCGTGTATGACTCTTGTGCGACTCCTGAGGCCACAACTTGTCAATGTGGTACATTTTAACATAGGTCCTACACATTTTTTATCAGGGTTGACACGATGTCCGAACGCGGACGCGGTGTCCACAGCGTCCGCTGACATTCGCGGTCTCCGCGGACGCAGCGTCCGCCTGGACCGCCCTGTCCGCCCCGCCTGTCTGCCCTGTCCGTCCGCCTCGTCCATCCACCCCGTCCATCCGCCCCGTCCGCATTGACGGCCCTGTTTCCCCCGACCACCCTACCCAAACTGCCCCGCGGTCACTCCCTTAATCTTTAAACAATTAAATGTTAAATGAAGTGCAATGGTTCGCTTAAAACAATGTCTCTTATAAGTTGAAAGATTATAAAGTTTGACCATGAGTCCATGATAGTCCTGAAACTATGAAAAAATTCCAATTCATTTTCAGAAGGCAAACTAAAAAAGTTTGTGACTTCAAATATATATATATATACTATTTAAAAAATCAAGATCAACACAAATACAAACATAATCAATATGGGCAAAATGTATTCAATTTAATATAGAATACCATACATTGTGCACATTTGGCTAATTGCACATACAATTTTTTTCATTCCAACTCTATATTTCTAAACTAATTTTTAATGCCTATATAACCGATTCAACTACTACTTCTGCACTACCAATCTAATATAAATGGCGGAAATGTTCATCTGGCATCGGCCAACGATATGTATTAAAAAATCGCGTAACCACATAGGTCAAATTAGTATTTTTATCGTCAGTCTTCGAAGAAATGCGCTTCAAGTAAGCATAAAACACTTTTGCAAAGTCATGAAAGGCAAATTGTGTCGCACTAGGTGTTTTAAGTAGCAAGTTGAAATACACCTCTGACATGTTGTTTCCATTCATTTGCCGAGCAATTTTTCGAATGGCATACTCTTCCGACTTACGTGAATACATCGAAATGACTTCCACATCTGCACCTGCTTTATGCAAATATGCAATACGTGGATCCACCCACCATCTCCTCTGCAAAGTCTGTTTCATCTCATTTGCTGATGTAAATGTGTACAAAGACTTTATTGGCTGAGAAGCTAAGGTGGTCATGCTCCAATCGCAAACTCCAATGTACACATGTGACTCATCCTTTGGAAAATGCAACAAGATGTTGTTCGGAGAAAGATCATTGTGCAAATGTTCAGCAAGATGCATTGCATACATTATATGCATAAACGCCCATGTCAATTCCGTGCGCTTCTTCCGATATCGTCCTAAATGGTGAGCTTTTACAACCTCCTCTTCGGTTGAACTCGTATACATCAAACGGATTTGAATGTCGTCTGGAAAGTCTTTATCCATATTCAACATTTGTCGAAGAGTTCCACCATTCCACCAATACGCATAACCTTCACACGTCGTTCCGTGCACCACAGCAAACCATATCACACCCGCGTGTGGAATTCGAACAGCCATTGATTCGTTTTGATGTTCTAACTTTGCAAAATCAGGTCGAGTTTGGTGGTGAATGGATTTCTTTGCCGCAAATTCCCAATAAGAAAGTATTCCTGGACATCCTTCAATACGAACCTTTCGAATCGTTGCATATCCACCTCTCATCGTTCTATCATCAACAGCAATCATGCGTGCTGTATCTGGAAGTGCTATGAGGTGCTGTTTGTTCTTTTCCGCTTCAGCAACTCCATCATTGCTTTTCCACCAAGCAATCGAATCAACTCGATTGTGCCTTTTGGCGAATGGAGCACATCGCCCCCTAAATAAGTCCGCTTTCAGAATCACTTCTTCAAACTGGGCGTCATTGGGTCGATATTTCTTGCCATATTTAACCAAAATGACTTTGGAATTCCACAAAGCGTCATGAACCTTGTTCTCCAAACATTTGGTGAAGTACGTTTTATGCATTTCGTCATGCCACTTCGCCACATTCAATGCATCCAACAACATCTATGTCATATCTACCTTGAATTTAGACACGCACTCCTCTTGATATCTGATGTACTTATTGTCTAAAGACAATGTTGTTTCCGATTCATAAAATTGAACGATGCACTCGATCATGAATTTTTTGCATTCCTCCAAAGGACTTTGGCGAGCTACCTCCAAGTTTGATGGTCCCTCTCCATGTTTTAGCTTCGCAACCTTCTTCTTCCCCTTCGTCATCATGACAAATGAAATTGATATAGATCAAATTTTTTAATTTGAAATTGAATTCACGCGCAAGTCCCCAAAAAATTGGCAACAAGGGGGCCTCCAATAAACCACTCTTGCCTTGCCTCGGAAAGGAGCCAATGGAGGATGAACCACCAAGCTCTCCGCTCCACCTTGCATTTACAAGGGGCGAAGCAAAAGTAACAATGCGGACGGCCCTAAATCGTCCGCCCGATCGGACGGGCCGGGGGTGGCGGACGAATCAGCCGTCCGCCTCCCCGAAACCCTAGAGCCCCGTCCGCCCGATCGGACGGCCACGGGCGGACAAATCTGGCGTCTGCTCGATCGGATGGTCCAGGGGGACGGACGCATCGCCGTAACGGGGTGGACGGGTATTGGGGCGGACGGGGCGGATAGGGTGGACGCTGGATCCAACGGACAGGGCGGACGGGCATCGGGGCGGACGGGGCGGACAAGGCGGACGGCGGACAAGTATCGGGGCAGACGGGGTTTGGGTGGATGGGGGTCTAGGCGGATGGGGCGGACAGGTATGAGGGCGGACGGGGTGGTTTGACCCTAAAGCGACCCTAAACCCATATTTTGCACGATAAATAGAGGTCTTCATGGCACTGTATAGTTCAACTAAGTTTTCATTCATTCAATGTAAAATTTGAAATTAAAAAAGGTAGCCTTCCTTTATGACCAAATTTATGAATTCTAGGTAAATGATATTTTTGTACAAAGATATGAGCTAAAATGTGCAAAAATTCACGAAAGGATTGCGACGTTTAATATATGTACCCAAATATTCACGTTGCATTGTGTATAAAGCAATTGTAAGAAGGTAGTTGAATAAAAATTCTACTATTAAATTGAATTAGTTGACGTCTAATCACTTAGTAAACTGCTAAATGTCCAAGTCCTTGCAAGTGTGTTTTGGCTATTGAAAAAGAGCATGGACTTATAGTTATCCCCAATGAAGCAAATTGTTCTTTTTTCAAAATCTAACGGTATGGATGTTTAGCCCCTAAAGTTCTTTTCACTAAAAACACTTCAAAACTGCCATTAGTAGTGCAAATACCAAGTCTTGGAAGAAAAATATTTTTGGACATATGTAACCATAGGATCTTGTAGTAAATTAATTGGAAAAGATGTGGAAAAAATTTTAGACAAATCTACCATTTGGATTGTAAGATATTAGATATTGAGTGTTTCATTTAAGGGGACTACTCAATTATGTCTATTAATGAACAATTGGTAGGCTAACAAACCTAACTTAGCATGTATTTTAATATTTGTTGCAATTGTTTTAAGAATATTATAACATAATACTATTATAATATTCTTATAAATGATATAGTACTAAATCATTTCAAAATCAACAACATTTGAACACAATCTGTCAATCTTGTCTTCCATATTCCTTTAATGATAATTATGATATATATATATATATATATATATATATATATATATATATATATAAATATATATACATATATAAAATATATTAGATAAATCAACATGAACAAATTAATGATTATATATTTCATAGATCTATTCTTCATCAATCAAATAAGAGTGCATGTTCAAATATAGACAAAGATGGTTTCTCCATTTGTTCCCAAAAATTAAATAAACAAATAGAGAAAGATATGAAGTGAATGTTACTTGGAGAATTGAAGGGAAAGAAATTGAAGTACTCAATTGCATTTTATTAAATTGGAAAATTGCATGTGGATGGTATGAATTAATCTTCATAGATGCTAAACTCATACGAGTTGCATTTCAACATTTATGATTTATGCAATTGATTGAATTGAAAGCTCTTGTAATTACATTTTCAAATTTTCGATTCAATCATTCAAATTTGCAAGAGTGATTTATGATAGATTTGTAACTTTAAATGTGAAAACATTGAATGCCTTTGTGCATTTGTTCATCAATATATTAATTTTAAATAAATAATATATATTTTTTATAACATATGCATAAACCATTGCATTAAAAACTAAATAAATAAAAGCCAAGCCAAATAGGCTGGTCAAATAAAGAGAACAAGAGAACAAGAGCCCTACGAGAAAGCAAAGGAAAAAGAAAATATCAAAAAGATTCAAAGGAAGAAGCAAGATGCATTCTTGCAAGACCGTAGAATACATAATGTAATAATGATTTCAAAATCCAAACACAATTATATTTTCTATTTCAATAAGAGTCAAAAATGAACTCCCCTACTCTCAAAGATTGTACAATGTACACGTTATACAAAACGTACATATAACAGAAAGAGTAGAAGACATCGTTTATCATGATTGAAAACTGAAATGATTTTTTCTTTCTATGTATAATATTTTATGAAATGTAACAATGTATCTAATTATCATAGTAATTGGTAGAAATCTTTGTGCAATACATAGAAACATTTCATTCATGTGGAATTTTTTCATTTATTTAGGATTAAAATTGAAGTATTATACTCTACAAAGTACAAACCAAAAACAATACCATATACCTAAGTTCAAAAGTTTGCAATTGTTTTGTGAATTCATTTTGAAACCTCAAACGAAGAAATATTTTATAATCAATATTTTGTTCATTTGAATCATTTCAAAATTTGAATTCCGAATTCAATTCCTATTTATAATAGAAATTATGTTTGTCAATTTTTTAGATCTTTAAACAATAAACCCTCTTTTTTAAAATTAATATTTAAAAACATCTGAAATAAGAATATTGGAATTACCCTTCCAAATAAATATAGCACATGTATAAGTGTATAATGTATTCTACTCAACCAACTCAAGTAACGAATTTTTCTATGTTTTTAAGGAAAAATATAGCCATATATGATTTGAAAGTTAAAACATTGATTCTTTTTCTTTGTTTTCAAATCTAATCAAAATTTCATTAAAAAATATGAAAGACTTGATGTTCATTTGAAGATCGTGATGCACTTCTAATTAGAAAACACAACCTTTCATTAAATATCATGAGGTTGAAATCCATTAAATTGTTATTCTAATTATGTATTGGGGCCTTTTTAAAAAATTTCATTTGCTTACGATGAAAAAGGAATTGATTATTTCTGCAAAACATTTGATTTCCTAATGAACTTTAAGAAAATCCCCACCATCTTCAGATCTTCTCAAAACCTATTTAGAAGGATAATATGAGTAAATAATCCAAACATATTCAACTTAACCACATTCCCCTCATTTGTAAGACAATTTAGGGGAGAAAAGAAAAGGTTTAGGGTAATTAGGGTATAGGCTTTAGGGTTTACATTTTTTTTTTTTTAAATGATAAATCAATTACATTGAACCTCATTTAGCAGTGATTATTAGGCTGGTTTTTTTTTTAATGTTACCGCTTTTTTTGAGTAATATCGGCCTCATAGGATGCTCCAATGGACAACTGGACGGACGCCGTCGGCGGTCAGTGTTTAAGTGGGGCGGTTGGCGTGTCCAAAGCGCGGACGGCGTCGGAAGGCTAATAGTGCGGACCATCCTGTCCGACCGCCCTATCCAACTGCCCTGTCCGACCGGTCCGTCCGCCCGTCCGCCTGCCCCTGTCCGACCTGTTCGCCCGTCCGCTTCAGCCCCGTCCGGGCCGTTGCTTGTTTTTTAACGGAAACCCTAAAAATGAACCCTAAATTTTCTGGAGGGGACTATAAATGTTAGAAGAGAAGCTTTCGTATTCACTCTCGAAAAACCAAACGCTAAGATTTCCAAGGGCTATGAGCTTCAATTTATTGTGTCTCTTGCTTGGTAATGCATAGTTCGGTGGATGGGGGGGCTTTGATTTTCAAAGCTTTGTGTGACTAATTTCATTGATATTGTATACATTGTCACATTGTGGGTTTCAAATTGAAAACATTCTATTGGTTTCTTTTGAAATTGAGGTAAAACATACACTTGTCAGTATGGTGGCCAAACCGATGGGGGATTTTTCTCTTTGGTTTAGTGTGCAAAAGGGTGATAAAGTAAAATGTAGGCTTTGCAAAGCGAGCATGTCAAGGAAGCTCAGCCGTATGATCAGCCACTTAGGCTATTCTGGGCCTGGAGGTGTACGTGATAAAGAGGTGAGCCTTTGTCTACGATTATCAATGGCAGTTCAAGATTTATTTCGGCATTGCGAAGGAGTTTTTCCAAAACGCGTTGTAATGAACAATGTGAATGGCAACCCTGGCCCTTCAGATGTCCAAGAGTTTTCGGCCGGAAAGGCTGTGTCGCATTCTGACCACGAAGATTCTTGTCTAGCGTCCAATGAATTTGTATCAATGGTATGTGCCACAACTGAAATGACTTTGAATACGGAAGCTTCTAGTGAACGTGAAACCCCGAGGGCATCAAGTTCTAGGCCTCAGAAGCAAGGCAGCTTAGTAAATGGGTTTGAAAAAGGTCATAGACGCAAATTACATTCAGTGTGGGCAAATTTTTTTTATTCGGCGAACATACCATTTTCCGTGGCTCGAAATCCAACTTTTAAAGAAGCAGTGAAGAAAATGGCTGCGTTCGGTAGGCCATACATTCCTCCCTCATACCACGACCTTCAATACAAATTGTTGAATGAGGCAAAGACCAACATTTAGACATAGTTGAATGCACGGACCAAAGATAGCATTCGAAAATTTGGAGCAACATTGTCCATTGATGGATGGAGCTTAGTGACTAATCGACCTCTCATCAATGCCATGCTTGTATCATCCGCAGGTGAAGAATTTCTTGAATCTGTGGATACAAGTGGTTGTGAAAAAAATGCGGAGTACTTGGCAACTGTGTTGGAAAAGTTCATTGAATAAGTGGGGTCCAAGAACGTCGTGTTAATAACTACGGATAATACTCCCGTAAATCCGTCCGCATGGAATGTAATATCTGCAAAATATCCTCATATTTTTTACCAAGGGTGTGTGGTACATGCATTGAATTTGTTATTGAAGGATTGGGCTGCACAGAAATGGATTGCTTTCAAATTGGATAAAGGAGTTCTTGTAGCTAAATTTATCAGAAAGAGACATATGCCGCTAGCTCTATTGCGAAAGTATTCGCCAAATCTTGGTCTCTTGATGCCTGAGGATACAAGGTTCGCCTCTAAATTTATCATAATGGAGCGTTTGACAAAATTGAGAGGAGCATTGGAACAAACGGTGGTAAATCCACAATGGGTTGAATATGTACATACTCTCAAGAAGAAACGTGGAGCCAAAGTCCAACTAAAAGACTTGGCCTTAGTGGTGAAGAAAATTGTTCTTGATGACCATTTTTGGAATCGGTCCATCAATTATGTGGAGATGGTTGAACCAATCATATATGCACTCCGCGATTTAGATTCAAAATCACCGTGCATGGGAAAGGTGTTGCATATCATGAGGAAGTTAGAGAAGCACGTGAACGGATTACAAAGTCCACCATTTTGTTTGCTAGAAAAACTTGCAATTCCATTAGTACAGTCTTTTTATGCCCAAAGAAGAATGGTGGACAACGATCTCCAATCAGCCGCAGTTCTTTTTAATCCATACCTTCTTCATGACAAAGAGCTAACGGATGACGCAGATGCAATGTTAGGATGTAAGAAAGTTTTGAAGAGAATATGTAAACCGGATGAATATGCAACAGTGGTGAAGGAATTTATAGCTTTTCGACACAAGGAACCTCCATTCCACAATATGTTGAATCCGGGAGAACAAATGTTATCCGCACATGCTTGGTGGGATTTTGAAGGTGCTTGTGGCAAGTTTATAGCTCCATTAGCGAAGAGGATATTAGTTCAACCGGTGTCATCATCTTCATGTGAACGGAATTGGAGCAACTATTCTTTTGTTCACAACAAATCTCGAAATAAATTGAAGCCGGAGAGAGCAGCGGATTTGGTGTACGTGTATACCAATTCCAAAGTATTAAACGCATCGAAGGAAAAAGATGAAAAAAAATGGTATAATGATAATGTGGATCCGATGGAATTAGAGGATTCAGATAGGCCGACGTTAGAAGACGATGATGACGATGATGACGAGGATTTGGAAAGGGCCCTTTCAGCAATAGATGGTGGAGATGACTTCAATCATTCGACAGCATGGGGAGATGAAGACGTTATGCAAGACTTTCCCAATTTGGTGAATGATACGCATGATTATCATCTAAACCGCAAAGATGTCGTTCCCGACAATGCAAACAATGCATATACCTTTTGTGAAGACGAAGACAATGTAGGGGTACAGGCAAATCTACCTTCTTTAACTGCATATTACAATGGAATGGGATTCTTAAATAGCGAAAACATTCTATTGAAAAAGGCAAACGCTATTGCCAAAAAGGTGAAAATCAATGAGAATGCTATTGGTGATGATGGGAGAAATGAAGAAGTTTTAATTTCTCAATCTCCATCTGTGGCATTAAATGTAGTGCAAGAAAATGACAAAAGAGAAGATGCGATCATGGAGGTGGACGTTCCAAAAAATGTGGGCAACAATAGTGGTGATGAGGGGGAACCAAATATTGCGGTATAGAAAAATAATGATTCACTTGGGATGGCAGTTACAAATTCGGCAATTGTGAAGAGTGATAAAAGAAAAGAGCCAATGAAGTCAATTTTTGAAATACCGAGATCTAGTGCTCTTCCACCAATACCGTTGAAGTCTGTTAGCACACGATTGAATGATTCTTAGAGCTTTGGATATGGAAAACGCCTAATGAACATTTCCAAAGAAATTTCTACAGGCGGTAATCTACGGAAAGTAGCGTCATCACCTACAAGCCTAAGTGATACGGATAGTGATCGGATGCCATTGGCATCTTTGTGTGCTCGCATTTTAGGAAAAAGAATGGCACAAGAACCCATCAAATCAACAAACAACACTCTATTACTTCAAAAGAAAGTCAAAGTGGAGATAACCGTTCATGGACATGTCGACCCTACATCGAGATTGATGGTTCAAGAATCGAGTAAGGTGAAAGCGAAAAGAGAAATGCAACCTTTTGCTATCTCTCCAGTGAAGAATAGGACCCCTCTTGATGAAAATGTTGCTACTTTGTCAAATAGAAAGAAAAGAAAGGTTCCTATTCAAAAAGCCTTTAATCGTTCTGTCAAAGTAAAAAAAGAAAAATTAAATTCGAAAGAAGGGAATAAACCTATTTCGAGAGAAGACTTGAAGGAGACAACGATACTTGATTCAAACAATGAAGATGACTCCGACAATGAAGATGATTCCGATAATGAAGATTTTGAACGGAGAGCTACAGGAGAAAGTAGTGGGACTGAGGTTAAAGGAGATGTGGATTGGCGTCCATAGAAATTGTAGAGATGTGAATTTAGATGTTTGATTGTTTAGTTGCTCATGATATATGGAACTCATGTTGACAAATGACAATGGTTTTTTCAATCATTTTATTATAAAATTGTTTGTTTATTGATGATATACATCTCGTTGGATTTTAAAGTGATTTTGTTTCTAAATCAAAATGAAATTCAACAAAAAAATTAAAAATATATTTCATATTTTAGCTTTTATATAAATAGTTATATACAACTCTATTGAATCGCAATTGCAATATAAGAAAAATCAAAATCAAAATGACTTCACTCTCAATCTCTCATTGGTGAAAACAATCAAAACAAAAAACCCAAAACGGGTTTTCTAAGCCGCCCCGTCCGTCCGCCCTCCCCGTCCGCCTTCCGACGGCGGGAGGGACGCTACGTCCACTAGCGTCCGTGCGTCCGGACGTCCAGGTTTCGGACGCTATTTTGGGGCGGACATAGAGATTCGTCAACCCTGTTCAAGATATTAGCATTTGAAGTAACAAATTTATTTTTCTTGGCCTTGCAAAAATCTGGATTGCTGTACTTTAGAAGGTCACATTTATATGAAAAAATGTCCAAAATGGTGGTTACTTTTTGGATTCATTTTTCAAGTCAAGTTGGCTACATTCTTGAAAAATTTCAGATCATTTGGAATCATACAACATATAGGAAACAAATAGTAAGTAGAAATGAGTAGAAAATGATTCAAAATATTAAATTGTTAACAATTTATTTATGAAATTGAAAAATTCCAATTCCAATGTTTATAATGTTGTAATTAACAATCTGCACCCAATATTTTTATTTTTTTTCAAAAATATTGAAAATTGAATTAAATAAAGGATTTCAAAGTTTGTTTTAGAATAGAGATTCAATAACAACCCACAAACTCTCACAAACTAAAACTCCTCATAATTTTTGACTCATTGATCAAAATGGAATGATTCAAAGCTTTCCAAGTATATATAAATCTAGAGAATCAATTTCAAATTTTAATTTCTTAAAAAAATAATTTTTAAAGAAGTTTTTTTTGTTGCCTGAACTACTCACCAAACAAAGAAAAGTACATATCATACAATAACTTCTTAACCACGTAGTCAATAGTTATGAAAAATTTGGGGCCTTAAGCTATTCTTGCGGCACATGTTGTATTAAAATTTCAGAAAAAAAAAATAAAAACTCCATTCATGGTGAGTTGCCCAAAATTTCTATGTTGCCAAAAAATGCAGTTTGGGCCTTTAGGGGTTAATTACATATAAGATACATAAGTCATTAATTCCTCATATTAAATTTTTTTTCCTAAAATAAGGTCCTAGGTATGGAACCTAAAAATTTCTTGTTACTAGGTTTAATTTAGGGAATTGTTGAGTAACCTACTTGGATTGAAAAATGTTATTACTAGTCCATTTAGATGGATGAATCCATTTCTTGTATCCATTGTCATTTACTAACGATGTGACAACTTGTAAGTGGTTAAGGTTTTGGGTGCATGCTAAGCATTCACATATTGCATTTCAATATGTTTCTAAGTAGTTCAAGGTTTATTCTTCTTCCTTTCTTTTTTTAATTAAGATAGTTTGTGATTTTTTTCCCTTTTTATTTTTTTTAGCTCAAGGTAGTTTAAGATTTTTTTTTTTCCTTCACATTTTATTAGTGGCTTAAGGTAGTTTACAATTTTTTGGCAATCCAATTTTTTCCATGACATTAATTTTTGTCTCTAATCTCAATATTTGCCTTCTTTACTTCACTTTTTTTCCCTTAAAAATGAAATAAAAGTATTAAAAAATGCCCTTCTTTGCAATTTCAAAGTAATGGTACAAGGACCTAAAATACCAAAAATTCTAAAATTAGGTAATAATAGGAACTATTTAATTAGTCCTAGACATCTAAATATTCCTTTTAAGAAAAAATTTAGATGCACATGATATCAAAATGTCCACATGGAATGACCCCCTCGGGGGAAGATCAACTGCCTCCTCGAATTAAAGACTAAAATTTCAAGTACTTGTACTCTTGTAGAAGTTTAGTTAGAATTTCTTAATTCTTAGTTTTTAAGAAGTTGTGTACAAAGTTATTAATTTTTATAAAGTTATAGAACTTTTAATTTGAAGTTTTTATGAGAAAGTTATGAGTATAGAAATAGAGATGGTGTAGATTAGTTACCAAATCTAAGGCTTAGAAATAGTCTCAACTTTGACTAAGCAACTTTGACTAAGCACTGAGAGTTATATTTTTATATTTTTGAATTGAGATTTTAAGAAGATGTATACCATATAGTTTTCTTTCTAAAAAATGATATTACCAAAAAATTGGAGCTTTAGAAGGCTAGAACATACTTCAAAGTGAAGACATGAGCAACTACCATTGAATTGGAGACTACAAACTTCATCAAACTATAACTAATGGGCAATTAATCTTTTGGATTTGAATTTAAAAAATATTGTATCATATTTTTTTAGCTTTCCAAAAAACTAAGACACTTTTGATTTGAAGTTTTAGAGCAGCCATAGTATACATTTGAAGTTTGACAACAAATTCAAGAAGTTTTTTCAAAGGTTTGGTTTATACATGATTTATATGGTTTATACACAACTTATATAATATCTATATATGTTATGTATGTGTATGAATATCTTTTTTATACATATTATGCATGTGTTCACACTTATATTTATATTGTATTTATACATGATATTTATGAATATGTATATACATTTAAGTCATATATATTGTATAAGTATAAATACATGAAATTTATATATTTGTATACATTCAAAGTCATTTATCTTTGAACATGAAGGCCTAAAGTCTTGATACTTTATAAGATTTCATATTATAAATGATTCATTTATTGTATCTTGAGGTGCATCACCTCATACTATATTACACCCTCATATCTTGAATTGATTCTAGTTGTAGCCAGAAACTCAATATTTTCAAGGCAAAAGCCTCACTATCCAACACGTAGTAACATCCGTAATTACAAGACCGCCTTTGGCAATTGTGGCCTCATATAATTTGAACATAATGACTTTGGTGCCTTTGAAATTTTCTTGAAAGAATAGATTTAGTAAATTTATAATTTCTTAATTCTTTGTATACATGCTGATTTTAACGTTCAATGAATCTAACATTGTATTGTTTGTGTTTGCTACCATAAGAGACTAATGCCAACACATGCATTGACAAAAAAACAAAGTCTTCTCTTTAGTCTAAAGAAGTCTTTTGACCTTCTAGTGTATGCCGAGCAGATGACATCAACCTTTATTGATTTTCATTGTTCTAAACCAAAATACTATAGAGATATATATACTTTGAATGTTCTAGATTTTATAGATAAATCAACATCCAAGGTTAGGACTTCAAATTTATCTACTACTAAGTCTACTAAGGATTTCACCACTAAATCTTCTACGACTTAGACTCATGAGATCAGGGTTGTCAGGATGTCCATTAGATGCAGGTGTGCGGTTTGCAATGTCTCATGACATTTGGTAATTTTGAAGTTTACCATAAGATAAATTTTCATCCGTTTGGTAGTGTCCATTAAGCTGTCCATCTTGACTGCATTTGCAAGGCCATCCATCATTTAGCCGACTGCCATAATGCAGCTGTCAAATCAAACAAATAATATAGTGTTTGCAAGATTTGATGGCTACGGCATGGCGGACGACATTTGGGCAGATGACTCAATAGACGTCTCAGCGAATGACTGTCAAGATGACATCTTAGTGGATAGCAATCAAGCGGATGCCATTCCAAACTAACAAAAAACTTCTTATATCATTTGCAACCTCAATTTTTGGAATTTAGAGGCATGCAATATATCATTGGAAAGGTCTTAGAAATACCTTTTTAGTAGTTTATTATACTCAAAAAAACTCAAAAAATTTAGATCACAAATGACAAAAAAAGGTCGCTGCAAATGTATTTTAGGCGTCAATCCAACTGTTTGCCCAGCCGTTTGTTCATTTGTCGAGATGTCCACTTAGTGGATAGGCAAATGGCTAGGCAGACAACCTCATGAAGGACTAGAGAACTTCATTTGCCATATGTAACCTCAATTTTTGAAATTTTGAGATGTATAATATACTGTTGAAAGGGTTATAGAAATACCTTTTCAATGGTGTATTACATGCCCCCAAACTTAGATCGCAAATGACAAAAAATGCTCATTGTCAATGCATTCTACACATCTACCCAATTGTTCTTTTATTCGCATAATCACATGGCCATCCGCATAGTGGACGAGCAAAGGGCTGTGGGGATAGTTTGAAGCCTCAAATAAATAATGATACTTGCTAGAATTGTATACTTTGTGTCTGCCTAACCATCCGCCTGTTTGTCTATTCACATGACCATTCTCTTGACAGACGGGCAAATAGATAGATGACTGGGCGGATAGTTGGACAGACGTGCTCATAAAAAAGCACAAAACTTCATTTGTCATTTGTGACCTCAGTTTCTGGAATTTAGAAGCGTGTAATATACCATTGAAAAGGCCTTAGAAATACCTTTTCAACTATATACTACATGCCCTCAAACTCAAAGAATTGAAATTGACTAACTTTTTAATGCTTATAACTCTCTCATATAATACAAGAATTGCGTCAATGGAATGTTACTACGTTATTTTGACTAGAAGTTTGTGGCATACATTTGTAATTCTATCTATGCAAAAATATTTGTTCATATTACTTGATATTGAGAATAGTCTTAAAATTTGAAATGAAACCTACTTGTAATCAATATCATAGTACACATACTTACTTTCATCATTAGTTTCAAGATATTGTACTCCATGTTGACATTGTATAAGATTTTAGAAAACAATATTATTTTAAATGTCAAAATAATGTGTGATGATAGTAATTTGTATTGAAACTTGTCCTACATTAAATTTAAATTATAATATTTTAGTGTTTTTAGTAGCATCCTCTAATAGAATAAAAAAATTATACATTTGCTTTTACTATACTTAATTATATACCTTGGTGTTTCAAACTTTCAATACATTTTTCAACAAATTTAAATAAACACTTTAGATAATAATTATATGTTTTACATTTGTACAATTGCAACAAAAGAATACATGAAGAAAAAACAAAATCACATGAAAAACATAGAAAAATAAGTCATTGAGATCTACATATGTAGTACTTTCTAATAATCACATCTAAAGAAAATTAAAGTTAAACATATTTCACATATAACATCAATTTAAAAAAAAATTTGTAAGTAAACTAAAATTTAACATTAGGATTTAGGGTACAAGTACAAGTTTAGGGTATAGAGTTTGTAATTTCAAATGCATAGAAATTTACATGAATTATATATTCATACAAGCATGATACATTGAATATGTGTAGTATTAAGTAATGTGTAGAAAGCAAACCTGTACTTTCTAAAATACAATGTTTTAAAAAACGAGGGACAACCAAGCAAATAGCAAGGTAGACATTCACTATGCACTTATGGCATGCTTCGTTTTTCATTTGCAATTTCAATTCTTAGAGTTTGAAGGTGTGTTATATATCGTTGAAATAGAATTTCTAAAGCCTTTTCAATGGTATATTATACACCTCAAAATTCCAAATTGAGGTTACAATTGGCAAATGAAGTTTTATGCTCCTTCATGAGTGTGTCTGTCCAACTACCCACCCAATCGTTTGCCCACCCGCCAAGCGAATGGCTATGTGAATAGTTGGACAAGCGGATGGTTAGGCAGATGCAAAATATGCAATTCTAGCAAGCATCATTATTCACTTGAGGCTTCAAATTGTCTCTACAGCCCTTCGCTTGTCTGCTATGTGGATGAGCATGAAAATAGGTGGACATTTAGGTAGACGTGTAGAATGCATTGACAGTGAGCATTTTTTGTTATTTGCGATTTAAGTTTTTTGAGTTTGGAGGCCTGTAATATACCATTGAAAAGGTATTTCTATGACCTTTTCAACGGTATATTATACGTCTCAAATTTTCAAAAATTGAGGTTACAAACAACAAATGAAGTTTTTTGGTCCTTCATAAGGTTGTCCGCTCAACTATCCACCCAACCATCTGCCCGTTGGCCGGGCAAACAGATGGGCAAACAACTAGGTCGATGCCCCAAATGCATTTGCAGCAACCTTTTTTTGTCATTTTCAATCTGAGTTTTTTGAGTTTGGGGGTGTGAAATATACCATTGGAAAAGTTTTTGCAAACCCTTTCCAACGGTATATTATATGTCTCAAAATTCCAAAAATTGAAGTTGCAAACAACAAATGAAGTTTTTTGGTCCTTCATGAGGTTATCTGACCAATTGTCCATTGAGCCATTTACTTGTTTATTCGGTAGATGGCTTGGCAGACGAGCATACGGCTAAGCAAACAGTTGGGCCAATGTCCAAAATGCATTTGTAGCAACTTTTTTTGTCATTTGCAATCTGAGTTTTTTTAAGTTTGAGGGTGTATAATATATTATAGGAAAGGTACTGGAAAGATCTTGAAAATACCTTTCCAATATTATATTACATGCCCCCCAAATTCTAAAAATTGACATTGCAAATGACAAATGAAGTTTTCTACAAGTTTAGAATGGTCGTCCACGTGACTACTGTTGGTTGAGGCAATTGCTTGACCATCATCCACCAAGTTGTTTGCTCAATGGCCATCCATGTGTCTATTTTACCTTGGATAACTTTTACAAATGGCCATTTTACCTCGTGCATCTATTGGATCTATCGGGTGTAGACATCCAGATGTCCACGATTTGGATGTAAATTTCCCTCAAACATTAGACTTTCTCAACCTAACATAAGATTGATATATCTTATGAGTCGAGCCATTATATGTTGACTTTCATATAATTGGATTTGTGTTTTTTATAGCTACATCTTCAACTTGATTTATTTCCCTTTACACTTTTACATTGTATGATTTCTATGAAATTTGAATAGAATAGATTGATGCAATGAATTTTTTTTAAAGGTTTGTAAATGACTTAAATTTTTTTCAAATGAACTCACATTTTTGAAAAATCAAAATTACATACACCTAGGGTCATAGAGCCATCATTCATTTCTTTCTCAAGAAATAATCCAACTTATAGGCTCATAGGCTTTCAAGCTCACACACTAGCAACCTTATTTTAATGACTTGTGTATTATCCAATTGGATTTGAAATTATTGCTCACAATGTCACATCTTCTAATATATGGACTACTTTCAATAACAATTTATTAAATATGTTGGTTGGATGCCAATACTTCCATATAAATTCATTTAACTCCCAAGGTTCTTTGACTATGTTTTCATCAAAAACGCTCTAAAACTCTCATTTTTAGGACAAGTATTAAAAAAAAAATTTTAATTTTTTGGACACATCTAACCATAGGATCTTATAATGTGATAATTTTAGTAGTGGTAAAAATTTCAGAAATTTCCACCAAGTAGATTGCAAGACATTATTGTTTGAATTGACAAAAAGCCTTTTGGGGGCCCTACAAAAATCGGGCAGCTGCACTTCACAAGGTCACATTTGTATGAGAAAATGTCCAAAATGGTTGCAACTCTTTGGATTTATTCTTTAAGGCAAATTGGCTATATGCTTGAAAATTTTCAGATCATTTGGAATTGTACAACATATAGGAAAAAAATAGTAAATAGAAAGAAGTAGAGAATGAATCAAAATACTACATTGTTAATAATTTAGTTATGAAATTGAAAAATGCCAATCCCAATAGTGGAAATATTGTAATAAACAATCTTCACCTAAAATTTTTATTTTTTTTCAAAAATATTGAAAATTGAGTTCAATAAAGAACTTCAAAGTTTATTTTAGAGTAGAGAATCCATGACTACCCGCAAACTAAAACACCTCATAACTTTTGACTCATTGATCAAAATAGAATGATTTGAAGCTTCCTATGTATATAGAAATCTAAAAAATTAATTTCAAATTTTTGTTTTTGAAAAAAGTGATTTTTTTAGATCTGCTTAGATTGCCTGAGTTGAGAAACAAACTACATATTAGGCCATAACTTTTGACTCATATTTCCAAAGGTCTTGAAATTTATGCACATAAAAGATATTCCTTGTCCACATCTTCCATTAAAATTTGGGCCAAAAATTTAGAAAACTCTACTCACATGCACCTGCCCCAAAAAGTTATGGTGCCAAAAAATGCACCTTGGTCCTTTAGGGGTTAAAATACTTTTGCAAAAAGAAGTATGTCATATTTTTTTCTTTCAAATTTAGCATTTTCATGTTTTTTGGCTCTATGACTTTGGAAGGGATCATTAAATAATTGGTTTTGTCCATAATTTATGGATAAATTTACAACTAGTTAAATAAATTTTTTTACTATTGCTCAATATAAACAAAATAAAAAAACTTGTTTATATTGAATAGTATACATGATTGACATTAGACAAAAAAACATTTCACTAGGGTTTTAGAAGTTTTGATTTGGAAAATTATGAAGTAGGATTTATAATTGTTGTAAAATTCCAAACTAGAATTTCAAAAGTAGTTAGTCCAACTAACTCTATATTACACCCTAGCATTTTGTGCAAAGGAAGGGCTGACTCAAAAACTATCACCAAAATGGAAACATCCAACCATGTATCTACATCTATTCTTCCATAGTAAACTACCCTAAAATTGTCTTTCCAAAGTATCATTAAACCATCCTCATATATAACTGCAATTGGTTGATCACTTGACTACTAATTTTTGAGGATTTAAGTTTTACAAACAAAACAATTTTTTTAGAGTATCATTGAAAATGCCCTCTAAAGTTCCACTTTGAAAATCCATAGATATTAGATACCTTATCCAAAATTTCTATATATTTTTTTTAATTCGCAATACTACAAAAATCTTTTTTCTAGAGAACATGTACCTCCAACTATGTTGAATAGTTTATTTTGACAATTTTAGGTGTTTCCAACATAAATGATAAACTTAGAAAATTTGAATTCATATTTGGACTAAAACATAGAACTAGCTAAAGAAGGGTGAAATATGCAAAATGATCCAACCACAACATAAAGAAAAAAATTTCATTCATTTGGCAAGATAAAAATTTGAGATTGTGTAAACCCTAAACCCTAAACCTTAAACTTTGAGTCCTATTATCTTGCAGTTTGTAAAGTCAAAATTCTTGAAATTTTTTCAGCATATTCCTAATACTTGTCTCTAAGTTTTGATTGTTTTGATTTCAAATAAAAAATTTCCTCATTACACAAGAAATTATCAAAAAAATGACTAGTATGTTGCCAATTCACTTAAACCCTAAATATCCAAGCCGTTTTAAACGTGTTTTGACTCTGAAAAAAGAGTATGGGCTTATAATTATCTCCAAATGAATGAAGAATTTTTCTTTTTGTTTTCAAAAACAGCCTCTAAGTGCCCACACCAAAACCAACTGAATAGAGTCCCAGACAACCTACTTCCATTTGAACTACCACAGGAGAAAGGAAACTGAGATCCACGAAAATTGACTTTAGAATGACCTAGTAGAGAAGTACTCGGGGGTGTGGAGATGCATCGCAACTGATTTGATCGTACAAACTAGGATATAAAGGTCAAAACAACGTTGACATTGTTTGCTGGGTCCAACTTTCAGGAGGGTCTCCGGCTTTCGAAGAACATTGTGGGCGCTTTTTATAGGGTCAGGCAACAAATTTTTAGGAGCTTGTGGAGATTGACGTTATCTGTCGGCCGGCCAATTTTTGACCATTTTTGACACCAGGGGCCACCGCAGGAGGTCAAGAATGCTCTGTGCAGCATTGTGAAGTGAAGGAGGAATGGAGGTCGAGATCGGAATCACTGACAGGCTCTCCTAGCACGAACTCCCCGCAAGCCTCCAGACGTTCAGATATGGTCGCTCCCAACCATGAGCAGTCTGGGAGGCTGAAAACCAAACCCGCCTATCTGGTGCCAAAACACGCGCCTCAACAGACTGCAACTGGTGGTCTCCGGTTGTTCGGGTCGACTACAACATCTCAGTGAAGCACAGAGCGCTAGTTTCCAAATTTGGGAGGCTAATTTCAACGCATGCCCACTTCCTTAGCCTTTGACCCCACTCGGATGCACTCAAAAAGTATGCATACCAATTTTGAGTGCAAAATTGTATAAGAGTTGTGAGATTATAACAAGAGAGATGTAAATTTTCTATTTTTAGTATGCTATTTCTCTCCACAATGTTTAAGAAATTTGCACATAAAAGTTTTTTGGGATTGAAAATGACATGAACAACTAAAAATCATGTTAGCACACTAAAATGCACTTTCCAAAAACTTAATTTCACATGTAAAGCCATTAAATTCATTACACAATCCACCTTGTAGTTATTGAGCCACAATTTTTTATAAGGTATAAATCACAAATAACTCCAAATTAGCACTTGCATGTTTAAATTTTCAATGGTGAAAATCATGAAAACACTTTGCTTTTTCTATTGGAATCATTTTCAAAGCAAATGGATAAGTACAAGTTTTTAGATCTCAAATCAAGTGAAATTGGCAAACTTTGCTCAAAATTGGAAAATGAAGTAAATTAACAAGCTTTACTCTTCCACTAATGGACATATATGGCTTTAGAGACCTTTCAACAATCAAATACGTGTCTTTTTCAATGAAAAGTAAAAGTTTTTAACAATTAACATTCAAAACTACCCCATTTTTTTTAAATAGTCAAAACAATTTAACTACCCGCACCAAAATGAGCATGAAATTTTACATCAACCATATATGGTTGCTCAAGCAATTAAGGGTTTACTTTCTTGCATTACAAGATGATTTAATGTAAGCTAGACATCTCAATTGTTTCAAAAAAATTTCATAAGTGAACCTAACATCATTTACTTATGAATGGTCTAAATCATCATTTTCATGTAGAGCAAAAATTTTACTACAAGAGAATCCAAAGTCTACTGACCTTGCTTTGCAAAAATGAAAAAAAAAATTCCTCACTTCAAATGTTATAATATTTCAATCCACGTGGTCAAATGGGCTGAAACTTTTCCACACTCTGAAAATATATTTTACTTCAATTTTGTACAATTGAAGTTTCAAAAAAAAGTTTCAATTTTCATTTTTGAATAACATACCCCAAACCCACAGTTTTTGACAATGTCCCCTCAACACCACCCCCACCTCCCTTCAACACCAAGTATGTCCCAAAGATTTTGCATGAACATACATATATACCTCATTACTCAGAAAAATCAGGCTCACCAAGAGAATGAGTGATCAAGCCTTCAAGCACTCACACTCAAATTCCATTCGTAGCCTTTTGACAGAGAAACCCAGACATTCTTGTGTATGGAAAACTCAGCACTCCTTGCATGCATCCCCGTAAACCAACATTTGACGAACTAAACCATAAGAGCGGTCAAACCAACAGATTACGAAAAGCAACTCACTTAGGCTGCTCCTCCTATTGTGAGGTAGTCAATTTGCAACTAGTACATATGTGAGCAAGCACATTAATATTTCCATTCCCCACACATGACTCTAACATCATCATCGTGTGGAAATGGCACAGAACACCAAAAAAGAATTCAGAGGTGGTATCTCTAAAATCAGAATAGAGGACCCTTCCACTTTAATCAAGCTGTCAAGTTTCAAGGGCTTCATCCTACAAAATATCAAACCCTGGAACTCTTGAAGACAAGCTCCACGAGATGCATCACCTTTAGTCTCCTCGATGTTGATGCATCAATTGTTTTGAGTACCCTCTTGCTCCGAGGTTCTTACGGTAGATGCAACAGCTGACAGTGGGGTATCTCCTGAATGCTTGATTAGCCTCAGTATCCTGCTAGCCAAAAAGACATATACAGTGAACTCTCATGAGCCGAAAGGAAATATATATTTCATTGAGAAGAGATCGGAAAATAGAGTACTGGTGCAATCAGCAAACACCTGTGCCAAGCGCTTCCTCCTAGAAGTACAGGAACCGGTCCAAATTAATTAGCATTGAACGAAAAAAATCCAAAAACAAAAAGTCGCTGCCATTGCTTCGAAACAAAGATAACCTGGACAGTGGCACTCGAGCTTGCAAGAATTGCAGCGCACCCGGAGTGCAAGCGCCGCTACACTTCGAGATGACATAGAATGATGAGTCCTTTGCAAACTCAAACACCTTTCCCACAGAGGACCTTACGCTCTTTTCCTCTTCTTCCAACCCGCAGATCAAACAGCCCTGTCCTGCGAATTCAACAGGCCTGCAAATTGACTTCACTCATTCGAAAACTAAATTGAAAGAGGCGGAAGAATATTTCGAGGAGATCTTGGCAATGTTATGGAGACTGCTAACATGTCTCGTCATTCGCAAGACTCGAGGCTGCAAGAAGACTAGTTTACCTCGACTGTCCTGCAGGTCACAAAGCAGGCGTCCTCGACAGTTCAGCCTTCATCACGCACGCGCGACGCTTTCCGAAATGGCCCTTAATTTCACCTGAAACTAAAGCAGCTGCAAACGCCAGGGTCTCCGGAGCACGAGGTCCAATTGAGGCGCACGGCTGGGCCATAGTGGGTGCGCGATTCCCTCCAGCCCCCGCACTGGGTGATCCCAGATAATGCCCACACAGGCAGCACCCTCGTGAACCAGGTGCTAGGGGTGGCCCAGATGACTCACACAGAAAAGCTGAATCCTCGTGAGCAAGAGGGCTCCTCGTCAACCAGGTTCTCAGGGTGGCTCAGATGACTCACACAGCCAAGCTGAATCCTCGTGAGCAAGAGAGCCCCTCGTGAACGGGTGGACCCCAAATGAGCCACAGGCAGGTTGAAACCTCGTGAGCAAGAGAGATCCCCGTGAACTGGTGGCCCCGTCTGAGTCAGGCAGGCTGAGGCTCAACGAGGTCGTCCATTCACGAAGCCATGCACTCACGAGGCCATGCATTCACGAAAAAGAGCCCATGAATTCACGAGCGCGCTAAATTTGATAACCTCGATAGCGCACAACATGTCCATATAATTATATGTCCCCAGCGTGTGGAGGCCAGAAATCAATCTCCTTGCAACATGGCTACCAGGTATATCATATGTCTCTTCCTCACATTCGTTTGCCTCTGCCTCACTGTGGAGGTGACCATCGCTGACCCGGCCAAACCAAGCGGTCCTAAAGGCGGGGGCAGGCGTCGACTATTAGTGAAGGAACACGAGCCCATGGACAAAGCTGCGAAAAGACAAGTAGTTGCCATATTCTCATCCATGGGAACCAGCAGTAACGCCATGGAGAAGGACGAGAACGTGGTGAGCAGCAGTACCAAGGTTAGAGCCGTTTGGGATTCTATTTTTTCTAGAGATGCAATCCATACTTCAAACGTAGTGATCTCGTCATCAGGAAACTATGTGTCTAGTGAAGTATAGTAACAAGGTACTTCATTCAATATTAGGATGAAGCTAACAGTGCCATTGTAGGTTGGGTGTTCTACTTTCAAAAATTTGAGCTTGTTGATTGCAGACCTTTTGTCCTACAGATTTTGAAAGTAAAGGTAAGGATGAAGTTAGCCTTATAACTTTATGCAATTGAACTATTTTCTCATCTTTCATGCTTCTATTATGACATTGTTTGGATTTAGCATGACTCCTTCCATTCTTCTAGATTTGACAACAGGAAAGTTTGCATACATCGCCGAATCTGCATGAATTGAATGGACCAAAATTCAGTACTTCTGACTCTAGAAATAAGCACTGACCGCAACCGACCAACGGTATTGGGAATGTACTATATGCTGGCTGTATGGGAAAATTATAACTTTCTTCACCTTGCAAAACCGCCAGAAGTGTATTCAGCGTCATCAATCACTGCCACAATACCACACTTTCGTGCTTCACAGGTCGGAGAACATAAATTAATTAGGGAGGTCGCAGAAACCTGTGACTAATGGCCAGGAGAGAGCCCTACCAATCTGAAGTCTCCATTCCGCCGCCTATGCAACTTCTGCCTCTCTTCTGCTTGTGTCTGCGCAACACAAGCTCTAAACCCAATCATCCTTCACAACACCAAGGTTCTCAACATTATGCGAAACACATCCAGTCATTGATCCAATCCCCTCTCCTCCACTGCAGACTCCAAGTACTCATCACCAATGTAGCCCACTAGTTTCCAGCAGCAAGAGACGGTTCCTAAAGTTCCCGAACAGGGATGGATAGTGAAACAATAACAGCATCTTTCACACCAGCATTCTAGAGCAATAATCGGTTTCAGTGAAGCATGTCAGAAATTGTAGAAAGTCATGCAAAAGAAAGTTTACTTCATCATGTAGCTTTACCACCTCCAAATCCTGCTCTCACACACAACCATGTACCCTTAGAAATGACTTCAACTAAGACCAAACCATAATCGCATAAAAACGACAGGCAGGGGTCATATGCCAGTGATCTCGACACGTGCAATTGGGAAAACCTACCGGCCACACAGAGTCTCTTATGTAAGTCAAGGTTAGCAACAGAAATGCTCTTCAGGCGCTAGGTCAAAAGCAGGACACGATAAAACCATTTGAGTCCCGAACAGGGCTGGCTTAATGCATACAGTTGACTCCCAACGAATCTTCTTTAATTTCCCGATTCAAAGACTAACAATACATGCAATCTCCATGGAATCGGAATCTGCAGTGAAATTTAGATTCTCGATGATTTACTTGCCAGCTCTCCAAGATGTATCAACGAAGAATGTCACCTACAGGCGTCCATGATCACACCTTGCATCGGCGTATTGAAGCTCGCAACGCACAAGAGAACCCTTCCGATCTGACAGCCAGATGAGAACCAGCGGTCGATCCAACCAAAACTCCAAACTTGCCCTAGAGGTCGGCGACACAGGCACGCCGGTGAGAAAACTAGCCACAACGTCCACGACGTCTGTGCAGGACGCCAAAGAGTTCGCAATGCATCCGCTTCGGCCAGACGCACTCTCCATCGGCTATTGACAACCACCCCTCGCCGCCTGATAATTCGTACTCAATGCCCCCTCCCCCGCACAGCTTCATACGCGTCGCACTCGCAGTAGCAACAAGGTCAAATGTGCTATAATATATGGTGCAGTTCGTCTGAGGAGAAGGAAACGACTGCCAGCGGACAATCGGGTGAGTCAACGCAGTGTCGAGGGGCGGTATGATTTCTGCACATGCAGATCCTCCTTCCGTTATAATAAAGGTGGAACCGTGCTCTGCAAAAGCCCACACGCTGCTCACCAATTCGCCATGGTCGCCACGGCGTTCCAAAGTCACAATCTCGCACGCACATCCAGCGGGAGATATGAAACTCTCCACTATTGCCAGTGCGTCAGTAAGCAACGTTGGTGATCGATAAAGGGCTCCAAAGAGCAAATCAGCCGGACATTCTAGAACAATCGCCATTGCGCCAAGTGCGCACTATGGATGCAATACCCGAAGTAGACTGGCAGACCTCAAAATTGTGAAGTATAATGCAAATTGCAGGCGAATTGGAACGGGTAACAAGTCGGAGACCAGACACGATTTGAGGTACCCCCGCCACCATTCTTCCACATTCTTCCACATTCTTGGCTGCCATATCCACTAAAGTTCTCCGATCTCGCATCCCAGACAAAAGCGCAAGTTCGATACGGATCTTTGTTAAACCCTGATCTCTTCAAGCACCCAAATTCTGGTCTCCTGGATCTGGATTCTTGACTAATTAGGGTTAACCTTGACTCAGAACCTGTGTCGGCCTTTGAAAATCTCCTCAGCAAGGACTGCCCGACAATCAGACTCGTGCATTCAAACGCAACCAGGTCGTTTAATATCAAGCAACTAATTGATCACGGAGTTGCTTAACCCTTAACCCCTCACCGCCCAGCATATGAACACTTTGAAGAGCAGTTGGCTACTTGATTAGACGTAGCTGGAAATCAGCTCAAATATACCGAAGCTCACCGTTCATTTGCGAAGACACCCTGCGTGCGAGCTGGCAGTTTTGTCCGATTGACGAATGATGCATCCGGCCCTGACATCCTAAGGTTTGATCATTGGCCATTTGAAGGGAAACAGTGCCGCATTTTGTGTTCTTCTCGATTTGCGGCTGCCTTTCATGCAACTCTGATCTTATATTCGGATGCGGCTTGAACCAAGTGGGCAAATCTGCATCCTCGACCGGGATGTCAACTTACAAGTGCTGGAAACACAGATCGAAGTAGAGAGATGAGGAAATGTTCACGCAACACACGTTGCGGAACAACGCACTGACCGGCGATAACCGGCTTCGGAGGAAATGTGAACAGGTAATCATCGGTCAAGTTTGCCATTTGCAAATTAGTGTGGGTGCAGAGTCAGAGTTTTAGACTTTCAATAGAGAGGGCCAGTCCTTGCAACAACAATCACACATAGCGAACAAAACTACAACAACCACTACTACAAGAAAAGAAAACAACAACGAGAACACCTCTGACGGTGAAGGAGTTTCCGTGAACTGGAGCAAATCACAAGGACACACGAAATCTCAGCAACCACAAGCAACTCCCTAGCTCAATCTCAGACCTCCTTTTCCAATGTCAAAGGAAGATAATCGATTGCCTTTGTCCAAGGGCAAGACTCGAGCAGTTGCGATCGAAGGTTTATAGAATATACAAGTTCTCTTTATTTCCAACATAAGTTGCTGTAAAAATGGTTTGCGTTGCCATTGCACTCGTTTGCCGTCGTCGACAAAAATTCAGTCCCTCTAATCTCACTCAAAAGCTTGACACCCCACTACGAACCACCATTGACATGTTTGCACAACATACCCTAAATCGTGCGAGCATCGCAATATGCCCCCCACTTCACACGGCAACAAGCGCCTCCAAGTCCAAACTTTGTGGTGAAGAATAGTACCAAATTAGTGTGGGTGGATCCAAGGCGAAACAATCTCTAACCGGACCTATCCAGTCAAAATGTGGACAGAGGGCACCAAGTGCCATGTCCAATATTTATCAGACAAAAATCAAATGAAGAATGTAGCTTGCACAAACCATGAGGGTCCCATCCAAAAGTACAACCTACCTAAACCCTCCATTTCCCATTTTTACTAAACCTTCATTTACATTACATCACAAATTCTTGTAAAAACTGTTTTGAAAATCTAGAGGGGACAAATTATGGCCTCTGGGGTGGTGAGGGGTTAAACGCCAAAGGGGTGACCCTTGAAATCATCCCTCTCTATTTCTATGTGAATCACTAGCCTCCAAAATTGTAAAAGTAGTCATTGTGTCACAGCCCAAATCACACTTTATTGCTCAAGATAGTCCTTCACTACTCAATGGGTTCATCACGCTTTGTTTCCAACCTTGCTTGAGCTACACCTAACTAACAATGTACATGCATGTGAGCCTTGTGAATGTCATTTGGGTCTCAGAATTTTTTTTTTCATTTTTTTTCATTTCTATGAGTAATTATGATAAAAAGGGCTAAGAAAGTGGAATTAGAGAATAGTTGGTAGAAACCCTACACTTATGAGGTAGGAATCCAAAAAGTCTTGAAATTTCCAAAAATTGCATATTGATAATCTTAAGGTCTAATTATGTGTTTAATGGTTTATTTAAGGGGTTGGAAGTAGTTCTAGCTTAAAATCCACGATGCAAAAGATTCTAAGACTTCCGGTGAAATTTAATTAGACAAGGTGCAAGTGACCACATTGGCTAAAAATTGACAAGACAAAATCTATGAATACTACAAATGGCAATCGTAATAAAAAGACAGATGTTTTTTGACAGAAAAACATATTAGGAGCATAACAATGAAGCCAAACTACTAGGATTTCCTTGCACAAGAATGATTCCTCTCCGGAGGAATTAAACTATCAAGATTTTTTCATACGAAAATGATTCCTCTTCAGAGGAATTAAATTGCTACAAAACTCTTGTACGAAAATGATTCCTCCCCAAAGGAATTAAATTCCAAGGAAATAAATTTATTTTTCTTTGGAAAACTACATGATGAACTTGGAAATTTGCTTAGCGAATTTGGAGACTTTTTAGGAGTTACCTAAAAAATTTCGTAAATTTTCAAATTGTAAAACATGATTCCATGAGAAGTCAATCAAAATTACTGGGAGCAAATAAATTTATATAAATTCATCTAGTGATGGTAAAATCCCACAAAAAATTAGAATAATGTGTTTAGGTTTAAATAAGCGCTTAATCAAATTTCACAACATTCCGACAACAACTATTCAATCCGGCAGTGCTAATGATTTTTAACGGAATTATAAAACATTCTATATGTTGACTATTAAATTATAGTCATATGGAAGTCAAATTTGGTCATCTTAAAGTCTTTCTTCACATTTTTGGACCTTTCGGACAACCCTAGCCAGACAAAATTAGCAAAAGATGCATATCCTAAAACTTAAATTTTTCACTTTTTATGCTATGGTGGAGAATGCTGTCTTTTGTGAAGAAAATTAATATAAAAGTTGGAGGTTAGGAGGTCACCAGTCTAATTTGAGTCTTATGAAGCCAACGAAGTAGTCCGTTTTTCAATCGGAGTTTTTCTCCAAAATTTAGAGAAGGTTGAACAATAGGGTAGAAATAGGCATAGTAATAATTGGATTTAATAGTTTTTTAATTACATAGGTAGTTTGCAACATAAATAGAGGTAAGTGGGGGCCTTAAAAATCATATAAAAAGGCCCCCACCAACTCTCTTTGCACCCCCTTTTTGTATTTCATTAATGCCATTTCGTAGCCACGTGTTGAGTTCTTTGGTATATGCCAAGACTCTTGTATTTTCATCATATTCAAGTTTCTTCCTTGTGATTTTTCAAGTTCTTCATTGTGAAGTTTGTTGCAAAAGACATGGGGGTCCCTTTGAGCTTACTTGGTTGTATTGGTACTAACACCTAGAACTTCTTGACCGAATTTTGGTAATGCCATTTATCAAGAGTTCTTAGGAATTATTCAAATCGTGTTAAAAAAGTCATACTAATCATTTTCAGAGTGTATTGACTTGTTTGGGATTTCACAATTTTAAATTGTAGAAAAGCCCCCGAGTGTTAGCTTAAAAATACGGGGTTTGAATATCGTGTTGAATTTTGCGCAATTGAAAGACTTAGGTGGGAACCAAGCTTTAATGTTTGTATGTTGTAGGGGAACCTTTACTCAAAGATTGGAATTAACCACCCCATACAACGAAGCTTTGTTCCTCCCTCAAATTTTTGAAAATATTTTACTTGCTTGAAATCTTCTAATTCATTTTCATTAAGGGGGCCCTGAAGGAGACCCAAAAGGTGAGCAACAACTTGATGTTAAGTTTGGTTGTGTGTACAAGTATTAGTGGAAAATCCCTTATAAGACCATTCAAAAAAAATCAACCTATTGACAAGGTAAGCATTTGCATGTAGGTCATGTGTTCTTTTTGTTTTGTTTTTCAACTGAAAATTGGAAGTTTATATACTGATTAGCTTTTATACCGTGAGCTAGTAGGCCCAGTCATCCTCAAAACCATATTAGTTAGTTCTAGATGTGTGCTAGTATTCCTAGTAAGGCCCAACCATCCCAAAAAACCATACTAGTCAGTTCCAAACAAGAACTAATAAGGCTCAGCCATCCATAGACATACTAATTAACTTTTATATTAGAGCTAGAGGCCCCCAAACATACTGATCTACTTTCAAACAAGAGCCAGTAAGACCCAACCCCAATAGACATATTGATTAACTTTTATATTAGAGCCAAGGGCCCAAAAACCATACTGGTTAATTCCAAACGAGAGTTAGTAAGGCCTAGCCCCATAGACATACTAATTAACTTTGATATTAGAGCCAAAGGCTCCAAAACATACTAATTAGCTTCCAAAACTAGAACTAGAGGTTTAGACCCCCCCAAATTATATTGGTAGTTCCCAACATGATCTAGAGGCCTAACCAATCCAAAAAAACATATTGGTTAGTTCCACACATGAGCCAATAAGCCAGCCATCAAAATCACATATTGATCATATTAAAAGACGAGAACTAGGGCATATAGTCCAGTTCAGCAGTGTGCAATTGAGAGAAACCTAGCATAACAATTTTCAATGTATTGGTTCAATCACTAGAGTGTATTATTGTTGTTCTAAAAAATCTCCAGCTATAGAGTAATTGGACAGAACAGGGCACATGCGTAAACTCACATTCCTTAATCTCAATTGATTTGGCATTGGTTCAAGGAAAGTGTATACCCAAAAGAATGGAGATTCAAGATGCCATAGACATGTGCGAGTTTGAAGGCAATTCAAATTGTTCACAAAGTGAATGTACATTCATCTCCTTCAAGTAGTGAAGAAAATGGCTCCAACTTCAAGGGAATCTTAGCATCCCAGCCGAAAGCAAAGTTAACCATTAAAGAAGACAAAATAAAGGCATCAAGTGACTCGGAAGACATCCTAGCAATTTGTAATATTAGCAATTTGCAATTTGCCGTATTAGCAATTTGATGGAAAGGTTAGCAAGGAATATTTAGCTTTACGAATTTGGTAGCTATATTTGCAAAAAAGACTAGATTCCTCCAAGATTTGAATCTAGAAAATATCAACAAATTGGAAGAAATTTGTAATGTGGAGAAAATTATAAAAGAACTAGTGTAGGAAGGTGGGAAGTGTAGAATTAGGGAAAATACACTTAAGTGGTTTTGAAAACTCATAAAAAATTCAAGAAAAATATAGGTAAAGAAAAAAAAATCAACTTAAAATACAAACAAGGAATGAAAAAGACACACACAAAGTCAACGGAATTGGACGTACATATCATCTCCAAGGGAAATGACGATATGGAGGTAAGAAATTAATTACAACCTACTTAAAATTGTTTTATTAAAAATTTATATTATAATGGAAATTAGGTTAGGGCAATTTAAACAATTAAAGAATCATACTTTATAACAAAAATCAAATAGGAAAAAAATCCTATAAACCTTTAAACAAAATAACTAATCTAAAAAATCCTTAAGGTAAAAGAATTCAATTTACAAATAGATAAGCAATCTAATATAGAACCTTTAAGGAATCTTTTCAAGTTGAATGATTAAAACTCCATAAAAAAATATTCTTTAACATCCAAAAGGCCTTTACTTAACAATTAGACCATTATCAAATAATTTAGATTAAACCAAAATTGTAATAAGAAAAATTAAGAAAGTCAATCAAAATTGACCAATTTCCACTAGACTTATAAATTCACTAGAAGATAAAAAATAGAATCTTACCCATCAAACAAAAATCATTTTCAATAATTAGATTAACCATATTTGGTGGATGAAGTTTTGAATTAGGAAAACATCCAAACTTCATCCTTGAAAATCTTTTAGCAATCACTGTAGAATTCTCAAATCTTAACCATTTCGAAAAAAGTGCAAAAAACTCTACAATTTAGCTTAGAGACAATTTTCTTTACTCACTTGGTCCTTTAGTTTCTACAGAGCCAAATTCGCTAAAATTCATCATAATTATTATCAAAACAAAAGTAAAACTAAAAGTAGGTATAGCAAAAGCTCCATTGCTTGGAAGGCAACTTATTGTTACAGACCGAAATCACCCATAGAGTTATTTATAAAGAACATGGTTGTGCATGTTTGGTCTCAAGGGTGGAGATCAAAACACTCACAATGCTACACACCCATAGTATTAGTCATCATTTTCAAGTTGTCACTACTAAGTCCTAGTCACTAGAGCTCTAACACACACTCCCTACATGACATCGGGCATGCCACTTGGTGACATGGGGCAAAGCTTCATATTGAAGTGTTAGGGTCCATGGTGATACTACTCACTACACCCCTCACCACCTTTGAGTAGCACCCTGTCCCAAACTAGTCCATAATATATTTGCTGCTTTTCTAGCATTACTAATCGCGACTTCTAATTCAAGACAGATTGAGTCTAGGCTAGTTGGGGTTGGGGTTCTACTATAAGAAACTAGGTGTTTTGTGACATTGGAAAAATCTTGATCTCACATTTTTTTTGATAGGGCAGCTATCATCATTGATGTCACCTAAAATCTATTATAACAAATAGGCAAAAAACATACAAAATTGAGTGAAAATGCATCCAATTTTTGCATGTTTTTTTTAACGTCATGAAGAACAGAGATTTTTAAGATCCTAAAAAGAAGGCACGTGGAAAACACATTAGTGACATGTCAATACTTTTTTGGCAAGCAACGCCATATAGGATACTTTTTTCATCCATGATGTGTCTAGTGACATGTACCCCTTATAAATCGGACGTGGACCCATAAAGAATTTGATGTAGTCAACATGTCAACTTGAAAATTTTAATGCTATTTTTTGTGACATCCAATTAGATGTTTTTTGAGACATCAATTAGTGTATACCATACCTGTAAGGCAAGGCTAACAAAAATAAATTAGTTTAAATAAATTAAAAAATAGAAATAATATTTTTTTTTGTACGATTCACCTAAAATTAAAGAAAACTTACCATCTACCATCAAGAGAATTTTTGATGGCAAAATGAAAGATTTCCTTCATTAAAAATTAGTGAGGATGAAGATTATAAAGGTCATATTTATATCTATTCTCTGTCCATGATGAGACAAAAGATATGGGATAACTAGAATATGGAAACATGGCCATTGTACTTCTTCACATTGTTTCAAACGTTTAGACATTCATTTAGATATCTTGATGTTGTTTTAAGCATCTCAATGTTGTTTTTGACATCGAGATCATGTTGTCTAAGATATTCTATATGGATTGTTTCACTTCCTACCACCCTATATGTATAAAGGTCATCTCTTTTTATCCATGGTACTTATCCATCCATTTCTTTTTTTCTGCAAAGCATACCACGTGGTTGCCTTTTCCCTAAATTTTTTACATATGGTCAACATTTTACCATAGATTGTAGTGATTTTATTAACTTATCCATAGTCAACATGAATCTATTTGTTGATGTGGTAGAAGCGAGTTTTTTAGGACGTTCTTCTAAAACGTGAAGCAACTAACTTGTTGTTTGCGATGTTTTCTGGAACATCTTCAGAGACGATACACATCTCACTTGATGTCTATGCGTTCTGCAAACTACAACAGCATATGTGTGATGACGTCAAACAAAATTTTCATTGCTAAGGGCATTTATATGATTAGTAGTGACATCTCAAAAGATAGGTGCTGGTTTTGGCTAACGACACCAAAAACGTAGTTTTCCTATAGTGTTTCATTCCAATCAATGCCATGAGATACTTCACTTTAAGTGCCCATGGTGCTCTGGAGGCAATGGTGAAGTTTCACCATCAACTTTGAATCATTGGGATTCATTAGGGCTCATTAAGGCTCCAAGAGGGAAAGAAACCAATCCCCTTTCTATAATACTTTCTATGGGATGAGGTAGATCCCCCTCTTATGTCAAAGGGGGACCCAAACCACCTTGGATTTTGGAAGACCATCCATTTCCAACCGAAAATCACCAAGTCGTGTCACTGTTTGGAGTCCCAAACTTCCAAACACGTAACTTTGTAGTCAAAGCTCCAAATCCCATATGCAAACCCATTTTTGATATTTACACAAAGAGTAGATGCCGATGAACCCTCACTTATTCCATTTGAACAAGTTCTCACAAAGTTATAGCCCTCCAAAGATTTGAGGCCATCAGATGAGGCCATTTTGTCTTCATCATGACCCCTCTTTTTCACCATAACCTTTGATTCATAGCTTAGAACTTTGTAAAGTTTGTCATTGTAGCTTCTTTGTGTTCATAGATTTTTAGTGGCATGTTTCATGTCTTATTTCAAGAGATATTGCTTAGAAACACCCCCCTTAGGACTGTTAAGTGTCCCAGTGTCATCGGGACACCCCTAATTTTAAGCAAAAATAACTTTCAACTCATTAGTTCAAATTACATGTTCTTTAAATGGTTAGGTGTGCCTTCTTAAGATCTTTTCAAGCATATATGATACTTTAACATATCCTTCAAATCTAGGGTACTATTGCACTTTGTTTGCTCAGAAGTGTCTAACCTTTTCCTTTCTTAGACAATTGCAAGGCTTGAAAAGTCACCATCAAGGTCCCCCTTGCTTACTAAAGCACTTTGGGCACCCAAAGGAAATATGAGTGTGACAAATTGCAAGTCAAATTACTATAGAAGATCTTTCCTTTCTTAAATAAATTATGAGGATGAATAGTTGTACTTCTATTCTATACAGTTTGAATCTATGTCATCCATTGAATACAAAACGTCTGCTTTAACGTTCAAGGGTTTACCATGTGAGGACAAGCTAGTCTCTAAGAAATCATCAATTTCTAATACCATAGGAATCAATCACTTAAAAAAATAAAAAAAGTATTCATTGGAAGTCAAACTATTATAGAAGATGTTCCCTTTTCACAACAAAACTCTGAGGATGAATAGTTGCAATTCTGTCCTATATAGAAGAATTATCTATCATCCATCGGATACTTACTATCCACGGCAACATTACAAGGTTAACCTTGTAAGAATGGTTGGTCTCTACTATAATCATCATTTTCTAACACCGTGAGAATCAATTGTTTAAGAAAATGGAAAAGTATTCATTAGAAGTCAAACTCTTGTAGAAGATGTTTCCTTTACACAACAAATTGGGAGGATAAATAGTTGCACTTTTGTCCTACAAAGAAGAATTTTCTATCATTCATTGAACCAGGGTTGATAGGACAGTTGGACGTCCGGGACGTCCGGATGCGGACGCTGTGTCCGCAGCGTCCGCTGACATTCGCGGTCCCCGTCCGCTTGTCCCCCCGTCTGCCCTGTCCCGCCCTGTCCGCCCCACCCTGCCCTGTTCGCCCCGTCCATCCGCCTTCCGACGACGAGAAGGACGCTACGTCCGTTGGCGTCCGTGAGGACGGACGTCCGGGTTACGGACGCTATTTTGGGGCGGACGTATTGATTTGTCAACCCTGCATTGAACACTTTGTGTCCACAGCAACCTTACAGAGTTAATCCCTAAACATCTAGAGTCTTCTTCAGAATTGACTATTTGAAGAAAATCATTGTAAAGTAATATTTGGAAGAATATTTTAGAAGTGATATACAAATAAAAGTTGTAGATTTGAAATTTTAGATTCTATCCATACGGTTTGATTCACCAATGTTATCACCAATATTTTTCTATAAATTTTGAGAGGGGAATTTCTAAACTCCTTCGAAATTCAATCACAACCAAGTATTGTCATTTTTTGAGTAAAATTTGTTAGAATGGATTTGAAATGAGGTTTTCTCAATATGGTGATTGTTTAAGATTTTTTCGTTCTTTAAATCTACAACCTCATTTTTGCAAATCCAATTTTGAACTAGAATCAATGCAATTTTGGCTTAATCAATGATTTGACATACTTCTACATTAGTAATTTAAAAAAATTTGTCATTAGAGTTTTTTAGGTGTCTAAAAGACCATTTCAAAGGTGATTCCTAAAACTATGAATGAATGCATTGTTGGGTAGAATATTTTATAAAAATAAATTTAATTTAAAAAAACTTTAAATAATAATTTTCTATTAAAATATTTTTTTAAATATGAAAATGTGAATTAAATAATGTTACCTAATGTGCCAGTCTCTAGACCATGTCACATTGCCGATGTGGCATCATTCCCATGTTTCCTACTTGCGGTCTACTAAAGGCCCTAAAAATCATCAAATGACTCTAAAAACACCATATCCAACCATTAGATAGGACAACAACTTGATAGAATACCTTCACAATTTAGTATGACTTTCTTCCAAGTAGTAATGAAAAAGGAAAGTGCTTTTTAATTTATTCATCATCCAAAAATTGAACGTTAAAGCTTTTCAAGGTTCAATACATTACTCAAATAATAAAATAATAATATGTAATGTTTCTTATCTTATATTATATTCATTCTAATTCTCATTTGGTTGACAAATAGTGTTCATTGACATTCAAAATTGTTAACATTGGCAATTTTCACTAGTAAAAAAACAGTAACCATTATAATAAAAAATCAACAAAAAAAGTATTGATGTTGTTTGTATCCTTGGTCACATTGTGTAGTCTAGCTTTTCAGCTTTTTATAGAACTTTTTCGATTTTCTATGACATTTCCTATATTATTTATATATATATATATATTGAATATTTAGTGTTAAAATAGTCCAAAGTACATTAAAAGTTCCAAAAAGTACAAAGATATTTTAGTAAGTAGCTACAAATTACTAGAAAAGGGCAAAAAGGCAAAGAAAAAGTTAAAGTAAAAGTTCTAGAAAGAAAAAGATAAAAATTAAAGAAAAAGGAGAAAGATAAGGAAAAAGACAGGGAAACGGAAAAGACAAGGAACCTAGAGTTTCAAGAGGTGCACAAAAAAGTCGCGCCGGCCGCGAAGCATTTCACAGCTTTTCTGATCACCCCCGAATTCAACCTATATTTTTGTTGTTCCTTGCAATTTCTTCTCTCTTGCGTTTTTGTTCGTTTTCCTGTGCTGTGTGTTTCTTGGTGCGCTGAAATTATGCTGTAAATCTTAATGCTTAATAAAAAAATAAAATAAAAAATTGTTATTTGTTCTTAAATTGTGCTGAATTTGTCAAGAGTGCAGTGTGATCAATTGTTGATGTGCTGTTTCAATGCTGCTATTTTGCCGGTGTAATTGAAAGTGCTGGGAGGGTGCACAAATCAGGCATTTCGTCTTGTGTTTTTAAAATTATTATTTCTGTTTATTTAATTAAATTATGATGTTTGGTGATTCATTATAGTAAAGATTCTCTAATCGTGTTTAGAATACTGAATTTGGTCATTGTATGTAAAAGTTATGCATTTTAATATCTGACTAAGTTTTACAGCCAAAGGACTTACTGTCACATAATTTAAAGATGTTGGGTGCTGTGTACTTTAAGATTTTGATCTCCATGATTTGAAGTTATTAATATAAATTTTTTTTTTTAATTAGTTATTGAAATCTGGTGACACATTATAGAACAAGGTTCTTAATGGACTTTAGTTTACTGATTTTGTACATCATGTGTCAAAGGGATTGATTTCTGAATTTGTCCAATTTTTACAGCTAATGACCTCTTGTTTCAAGTTCCAAGTTAGAGATTTAGTTGTAAATTTAGGAGTTTTAGTTCGCATTTTGAATTTTTATAATAATTCAATTTATTAAAATTTGATTCTATATAATAAAATATAGAATATATGGGTTGCTGGAACTTAAAATTATTGAAATTATTGGATTCATTACAAGTTATCAATTTCCAAATATGACCAATTCTTACAGTTAAAAGTCATTGTTACACAATTAGGGATTCAATGATAAATTGAGGATATTTGCCCTTATACTTTAAATTCATATTACAAAATATCTAGTTAAGTTTTGATTATTTATCATAGATTATAGAATATTTTATCTATTGGTTTTGAAATTACAATAATCAAAATCTACAATAAAAAGTTATTAATTTTCAAAAATACCCAATTGATATAAATTTAAAAAGGAACCTATTGTCGTTTGTAAATGATTTAAGTTTCAATTTAAGAAATTGAATTTACATTTAAAACTTAATTTAAATTTTGGTAATTTAAAGAATTGGAATTTAAGAAACTTATTTTAATCTTTTAAATAATTAAGTTATAATTGAATAATCAAAAGACCATATTGTCTTCCTAGTAAGGTTTAGAGTCTTAGGGTTTAGATTAGAGTAATTTAGGATTTGGTTACAAGTCTAGATTATAGGTGGGAGTAATAGGGACTTGTTTAAGTATTTTAAAAAGAAGGTTAGAAAGGAAAGAGACTTTTCATGCATGGTAGACCTATTGTCCAATAAAAGAGATAACATTAAGAGAAGAGAGTGTTTAGGTTCATTGGTGGAGTAAGGATGAGGTTACTAGTGAGTTATTAGTAAAACAGTAAGTATCTTGCTTGACTTATTGTGATTTTGGGGTTGTAGGTCGTACTAACCCTTGATATTGGCCATATTGTCCTAGAGCCTTGGGGTGATTTATTGTAAGCCTTTCCAAACCCTTAATTCTACTTTGTTTTGAAATATTGAATACATATATTTGTACTATTTTTAAAGTACTATAGTGGGCTGTACTAAAGTTTAAGTCCTGCACTGCATTCATACACAAGTCAGTCCACATTGAACTATTGTCCCAGAACTATTGTCATGAGCCAGTAATACACTAGACAGGACAGGGACATGCATGCTGAGTCTTTTATCTTATAATGGACTGTTGAGTGTTTCTTGGACTATTTAGTGGGAATAAAAAGGAATTTTTATTCTATCTTCAAAACTTAAGTACAAAGTGACATTTGAACACACTACACTAACCTTACATAGATCATTCCCTAGTGTTCGAACTTAGTAGCGTTTGGAATAGGGATTCCAAAAACCTAATTACACATCATTTTGGACAATATTTAACAAAAAATTTGTTGTCCATTTTATTATGGAAGTCAAGTCAAAAATAATAATAATGACTCATTTATAAATTTTCTCAATAAATAATTGCCAATTGATAAGCCAAATATTGGCCCTATGGAAAATGCCACATAGATAGCAATAATAAATTAATTCTTTAAAATTTATTTAGAAAGAAGAAGACAAGTCTTTTAGTACTTGGAGATAGGAAAGAGGAAAAGACAAACTATTTATATACATTAGAAGTGATTTCGGGACTCTAAGAGACTGTGAGTTATCAAGCCCCAAGAATACTATGAACACAACTAGGAGTGTAGTCTAACGTGGCCAAAAGAGTGCCACATCATTTCCCCCCTCCAAAAAAAATCTAATTTCAACTTTTTTTGCATTCTAAAAATTTATTTTTTTAATTTTTTTAAAAAACAAACAACTATTTCCTTTGCTGCAAGGGAACAACAATGAGAATAGGCTTGAAACAAACTATTATTGCCCTCAAATTTTCCCTAATGAATAGGATGGTAGAAGGTAGAGTAAATCATATGGGATATGTGAATTAAAACTATGAGTGGTTCACATATTCCATATGGTTTGTTCTACCTTTTGAAACCCCATTTGTATAAACACCTTATCTTCTATAATCATTCACCAAAAGGCCCTCTCTTCTATCACTAGGGTAAAAAAAAGGTGGACTTTTTTCTTCTAATTAAATTCTTTTGACATTGAATTCTATCTATGGTGATTTAAATATTGCCCAAATAATGAAAATTTAATTGAAACTTTTGGAATTCAAAATGAACTAAAAAAATATTAAATTTATTGTTGATTTGGATGTTGTTCTATCCAAATCAACAAAATTCAATGACCATTTTGTTAACTTGTACCAAATCATAAAAATTGTTAAAACAGTCGATATACCAATCAACAAAAAATTTAACATTTTTTGTTGATTTGGATACCAATTTCTAGTAGTATTTCTAGGCATTTAGTGCACTTTATGTTAGCATTGAGTACTACTAAAAATTAGAGCTTCATGTTGATCCATCCACTCATCAATGATTGTATTGCAAATAAGAGATTTAAAAGATTTTACTAATTGTTTATCATTTAAAAAAAAATACAACAATGTTGACAAATGAAGAGACATTGCACACATACAACCACACACATAAGTTTTTATTTTTTATTTTAATTTATTTTGTTTCTCTTCTTTAATGACAACCATGATGCCAACAACCAAAACTTCATACAATCATACTCCAATCCAAGTAAACCCTCTTTGATATAAATTGCATTGATGGAATTGAAATAGTTGATAAATAGTGTTTTAGCTAATTAAAAATATGAATTCAAGATTTTCAAATTTTATCATCAATAGTAAATAATTTGTTTCTATGTTTTCTTTTAAGTAAACATTTGGAGTAAAGCTCCATGTATTTGCCCTTCCAAAGGAAGCTCCTAATACTACTAGAATAAAGTTTATTTATCACAATAATGTTGACCTAATATAAATTTGCATGATGTAGCCACAATCCAATTTTTCAAACAACGGTGCTAGAGTGTGAGCGGGGAGCAATGAGTGATGAGCAATTAGATTTGAACGTTCACTACAAGGAATTTTACTAAAAATAGACATGGCAGAGTAATAAATAGGGTTGTCAGATCTAAATATGAAAATGTCAGAAACCGAAAATAAAAAACTATATCTAAGAAATTGCAATTTTTTTATTGAAATGAATGAATTTTACATTCAAATGTTGCATGAATGGACATGAGTGAAGGACTAGCATTTTCCACAAGTAGATGATTTTTCAATCATAGACATGATGAATGAATGAGCTTCATTCATGTCATCCATTCATCATCCATCCTCCCAAAGCTTTCTTTACATATTTGTAACATGTCTTAAAAAAATGAATTTTTTTCCCTTGTAAAAATAATAATTTACAAATTTTTTGAAGTTTGTAGTATTGACTTTAAAACTTTGTTAACTATTCTGAGGTTGGTTGTGTTCATTGTAATTAAGGAACTCTTAGAAGGTTTATTTAGAGATATGTAACAATCAGTTGTACAATGTTGTTTCATTATATGATAAATTCTCCTTAGAATTTAGTAGTACTTTCAAGATTCATTTATAGAATTGTAACATTTTTTCTACAATGTTTTGTTGACTGAATTTAGCCCTTTTTTATGTTATTTTTTTATGTTTATGGTTTTACAAATCATTTCAGTTGTCTTTAAGCTGCTAAAAATTATTTCCACCTTAAACTAATTAGGATTTAGTGTATGTGTCAACTACTTCAATGGGTCATTTTGTATCCACTTCTAAACAAAAGTAGTTTTTCAACCTAATACTACAAGATGAATATACAACATCTTATAGATTGCTACCTACAAAAAGTAGCTTCACTTCATCAAAGCTCAGACTTAGTGCATGTATGAACTTATTATCCTCAGAATTTGCCTTGCAAATGAACCTAAAGACATAATACAAATGCTTGTGTCGCAGCACAGGGCAGGTCAATTCCCCATTATACTCACAAAAATCGCTCTAGAGTATAACTAAGTGACTCTAAAGATCGAACCCACGAGATCCTGTGAAGTATCTAGCTCTATTAAGCAGTTAAGCTCAGTCAGTATCCCAATCTTACTTTCCGGTCCTAGATCTAGAACCAGAAACACCACCACACCGGATAACTATAGACCGGATTTCTCCTTCTTCCGGTCCTACTAACTATCCGGTCCGTACAAATACCCAAATCCCAGGATCTCACAACTTCCGATCCTGGAAATCCGTCCTGACCAATCCTATCCGGTTTAGTTTTGCCTCTGTTTCACCATCAGAGGGGTCGCCGCTTAATTTTGAGAGTGGTAGGCCCACCACTCCTTCCGTGACTTATAGTGGCTGAAGACCCACTGTCCTACTTCCTAAACTCCTAAGCTAATCCGGATCCGGTTTGGTCCTTCACAACAACCCAGATAGCAATCCGGGTTGTAGGTCACACAAAAACCCCACACTCGACCTTCTCGTACTACAACGACCTTGATGCTACTTCCGATCCGTGCAAAGACAGGTGGTTACAAGTGCACCCGTCCGTTCCAACATCAACTAAAGTTCTTCCGTTACCCATACGGGTGGTGAGACCTCACAGGAGATCGGACACTCAACCGGATTTCCCACCCGGGAGTTCTAGCTCAGCTAAGGAATCCCTCCCTACCCGCCTAGCCTAACAACGGCTTTCTCACCCGGAATCTCAAACTCTAGACGTGCTGAGGAACTAAGTTCACTCCCAACTCTTCGATACCTACTCACATGCACCTAGGATCGGAAAATAAACACCAAGGGGAGAAATCACTCACAAACCAACTCGTACTATCCTAACTCCACATCATACAATCCTATCGCGCTGGAGAGAGACACACAATGAGGAGAAAAGAAAGGTACAAGAAGTTTGCAAAATGAAAAACTCCCAGTTCCCATCTCAGGAACTGATTTATACACAAAGGGTAAAAACCCTAAAAGTACAAAAAGGAGCGGAAAACCCGTGGGGGTCCGCCGCCATCCTAATCTAACTTCCGGCTAACCTAATACTGTTGAGCCGGATCCGGATCCGGATCCGCTCCTACTCCTAACTGAAATCCAAAATCCTATCTACCCTACAACTCTAGATCCTATTGTCGGGCTTCCGATCTCCGGGACTAGCTCCTCGAAGACTTCACTCAAATTCCGGACCCGTTCCCCCTCCGCAGGATTCGATCCGGGTGGAGACTTCAGGTCGATGGTGATATCCGGTCTCGTGCCCGGAGTCCCAGTCCGTGCAGACTTCTTGGACTCAGGAGTCCAATCCTTCCTATCCTTCGCAATAGTCGCGTCCGGAAAGAGATCCGGTAGCGAGATATCCGAAAGATGAATCCCTTTGTCGCACGTCGCTCCAGTCAGCTTCCGGCTGCTTTCCTCGATCCGGTCCGCAGCCTTCCGCCCTTCCACCATTGCCATCTCCACCTGCTCAGCGAAGTCCGCGAGAATCCGGACCATCCGGGAACCGGACAGTTTCTTCTCTTCGTGGATCTTCTCGTCGAAAAGCTTCGCTTTGGCAGTGGCCGTTCCGGTCTCTCCCAAGACCGCCTTGATCTGCTCGGCTATCTTCCGAGTCTCCTCCGCCATCTCCTGGGCCGCCGTCACGTCTTCCTGACTTCCTCTCTCCGATCTCAACCGGAATCAAAACAAACAAAGCACAAACGTACAGACGCACAAACGCACAAACGACAAAAATTCAACCGCGCGTGCTCAAGGTCGAGTTTCTAAAAGGGGGTGCAACAGTGAAAGCTCCTCCTTATATAGTCTCTGGACCCTTTCCGGTTTATCATCATGAATCCGGTTTACCATCATTATCCGGTTCATCATCATAATCCGGTCCTAGACCTAATCCGTGTTGCATTCCGTTTCTGTCGTTAGTTACTCCTGACCGGATTAGATCCAAGAGGCCCACTACTTCACATTCCGTGCTAATTCTGAGTTTTCCTTCCCCACCTAATCGGATCCGGTTAGCTAATGACTAGTTTCCGTTCCTATTTTGGTGTATACTAAGAAAATCAAAATTCTAAGCTGCGACAGCTTGCAATTCACCCAGGATTTTCTACTACCAAGTGTAGTTGTACTTATGGTGATGAAGTCTTCGCAAGTACAAACAAGAAAGTCTAAAATTGTGACTCAATAGACCTTCTAGTTGGAAAAGATGCAGGACAGTAGAGTTATCACTCTACCATAGCCAGGGTATGAAATAATGACTACGGATTGAACGACAGCTTTTAGGTTTCGTGTTGTCTCCCATTTGTTGCGGTGGTCAATTGTAGGTGCATTAGGATTACATTGTATGGTCCTACCTAATCGCTTTGTCGGGTGCATATCACCATTAGATGGTTTCAAATTGCTATCTAGCTGTTTAGAGTGAAGGAATGATACACCTCCATCTATACACTCTTCGTTAAAGAGATGGAGCATTGCTTTGCCTAGCTCCTCAGTTTGCAATTGAAATCTTGTTTCTTTCAGAGAAAGGATCTCTGATTTGGTGAGATGTGTTCCACATGCAATAGGCCACACATTTGGTAAAGGAGGCCACTCATGAACCTACTTGACCTCAGAGCCTCCTATACAACACATAAGGTCATTTGCACAAAACTAGAAATCAAAGTTGATGATGGCCTTGGTTCTATATTCTGTCATGCGGCCGTTGTAGGTAGGTGTTGTTGTTCCACTCTTGCTTGACTTATTTACCTTGGCCCTACATTTTTTCTTCATCCCATCTTGAACTCTATGACAAGTCTTTCCTTCCTTTTTGCATCTAGCAATGTGCTACAAAGCAAAGTTGCAATTTGTTTGAAGTACCTTGGTAGCATGGGGACATAGTGTACTTGGTTGTCCTTCCTCTGTCAACATTGGTGTTGGTGTTGGCATTGATGCGCCTACTTCAGTGCGCACTCTAGTTGATTGAGTCTGAATTTTGGGTGTAGAAAAGTTCATTGTATTGTCGTGGTAAAAATCACTATTTGACCCAAGTGGTAGGTTTAGTTTACGCTTTGAAGAACCAAATACTTCTTCTCCTTCCAAGTGGAGAACTCTTGTGGTGAATAGATAAGCATCTAGTAGTTTGACAATAGCCTCAGTAAAGTTTGTTGGATTTTTGGTTCATCTTGCAACTCATAGGCGAAGTTCATCTAAGTGGAGACTAGTTCCAGATGCATAACCTTGGAGGTATGTCCAATAATTAGTTGATTGTTGTATAGCCTGCATCATGTCATCAGCAGTGGCGATATAAAAGCATGTTCCCCTCTTTCTAGACATTTGCAACCATTTGTTGTGAACTGTTTCAGCCAAGTTGCATGAAGGCATTTTGGCCAGTTCTTCTAAGTTCAAGTTTTGTACCAGTAACAACAATTTAAAGTAACAATATGAAGCTCCCTTGATTCTAAAAGTGTCATTTAAGTACTAAGAATTTTATATGTTCAAATCAGATTTATACGAATTTAGTAGATGTGAATGAAAACAATTATATAGAAACCATATATACATTTAGAACAGTAAAATAACTACTCCTTGAGTAGAAGTTGAATAATTAAGTAGAAAAATTGAAATGGAAGGAGGCATGTATCATACTAACTCTAAGAATCCACCCCACTGTCGATATCAGAAGTGCCAAAAAACCAACCAATCATCTAGTTGTCGAAGAGAATCCTTTGATGCAACCCTTGAAGAAAGTCACCAACCCTTAATTCCAAGGTATCTTTCTTTTGCTTCCGCCATTGTCTTTGCATCCTTGTATTGTTTGCAAAGCTTTTTGTGAGTTTCTTAGAATTCAAGTCAAATGAATTTTTCTATATGTTTGTTTACTGAAGTTGTCCAATGAAGTAGACAAGAGTGTTCTTGATCTTGCATGGGCTCTTGTTTGTTGCCACTTCCATACACTGCTCGAACAACATGCCAATTTGCCATCGCATTATCAGCCATAAAACCCTTGAAATATGGAGAAGAAACCCCGTGGTGCACTATGATTGAGTTAAAGGATCTCCACATCTATTCTTGGGATTGAGCATCCTCGTTCATCATGTCTCAAATGGAAATAGTTTGAATCCGACAAAATTTAGAGTCGTATACGTAAGCAACCATTAACGTCCATCCTTTCACCCTCTTTACATGATCAAATATGTACCAAGAATTTTGCAAGTCTCTCCCTAGTTGCATTTGCCTTACCAAATCCACTCCACTTCCCATGCCTTTCTCAGACATCTTAAAAAGGTAAACCTTATCTTTACCTTAGCTTGAAAATACACTATCCTGAATAAACAAATAAGTACTCTTAATTTTCAATTAGATAATGTTGTCAATGGGTCCCCCACTTGTACCATGATGGAAATTAGAGATGGTATTACGAATATTTGGTAAACTGAGTATTCAAAATTTATCCATGACTGCCTCAAGGGCCTCTCCGCAAAGTGGCTTTCAGTCACTTTGTAGTCCCTCCTCTCCGAGCTCCTCTCTAAATAATTCGGATGCAATGAATTCCTTGCTAACAACAAGTCGTATGGCCGAATTTGTTGTTGTAGGCGTCCTTGATACCTCTTCACCAATCAAAGATGTTGTTCGATTAACAGAATCACGATAGATGCCTCTACCCACAAGATGATTATGAATTCCAATGTGGATACAAGCTCTGAAAAGGCCTAAAGAATTCAAGACCCTATACATGCAACAAGGGTATGAAGCTTTGCAGGAAGGAACTTGTTTGCATATTTGACACACAAGAGTAGACTTGGATGGAGACTACTCTTCCACAAGGAAGACGCTAGGTGATGACCCCTCCCACTCTCTCTCATTTTTGCTACTATTTTGGGGTAGTCTAGGGCAAGCTTTGTTCTCGCAAACTAAGTGGCCCCCACACAAGGAGTAGCGGAACTTTAAGCCAAAGTCGTTCGCAATGTTTATAGTGTGTGTGTGTGTGTCCAATTATGGCCATCAAATTTACGGTCTATGCTTTGTAATTGATGACCTACAAAAGATGAGGAAGTTGAATTGGGTCGACTTCCGAAAAGAATTACCAAAGAAAGAAGAGGAGGTAATTCAAAAAGAAAGTCTTCATTAAATGATTGAGGAAGATGTCATACAAATTTACAACAAAGTGTACTGAGGTTTAAGAACTTCAATTCATTTTGTGCACACGGACGACTTTGCATATCTTTGAAGCATTCTAAGACGCTCACAAACTTGGATGCCCTCTCATGAACTGAAGGATGCAACATGCTATCATGTTGAATGTCATCTGTACTTCGAATAGTGTCTATACACTTTTTGGATATGGTAGGTAGCTTGCGACTTGCATCAATGAAAACAGTAGTATCATCGTTAGAAGATTCCGTAAGATCAATATGGCTATGACTCGAAGGCTCTACTTTCACACGAGTTCCCCAAGACATTTGAATAGTAGAAGTAGCAGACCTAGGTGTGAGAATTTCAGTTGTCACTAATCTAGTGAACTTAAGAGTACCAAAAGCATGATACTTGTCTGGAGAAAGCCTCCAGCATCTCCAGAGTCTATTTTGATCTTCGATAGCATGACTGTAGATGTGACTTGAAGTTCCTGAGAATCAAATAGCTCTTTTTCCACCCATAGAGACGACAACTCTAAATTGAAGCGTACACTAAAAATCAAAATAGATACCCATGCACTACCAGCATCGCTACAAGGAAAAAAAATTGGAATGCTGGATTCGTCACCACAAACAAGTGCCATGGCCAAACTGGCATGTGTATACAATCCACAAATTCCTATAGAATGTCATTGCTTACTTGGAACTATTGGTAGAATCCCAAAGGTTTCTAGTGATAATAGGTAAAAGACAAAGAGGTAGTAGACATGGATTAGAGCTTTTTATGTAAGATTTTGGTAATTTGAAATTTGAATTGAAAGCTTTATATTTAAGGATTTTATGCATGGCCAACAATTGATTTTTTTAAATTTAGTTATGAGTACCCAATCTTTTGAATTATAAATTGTAGATAGTGCTACATTTGTATTTAAGAGTGATTAGAAGGCCCCAAATGGAGGCCTCTTCCAATGTAGTGGTGGTATATTCAAATGTAAGAGTGATTATGAAGCAATTTAGCGAAGAATGGATGATTTTATTAATTGTTTATATTATGGTGGGTAGATGTTTTGTTTTGAAAAACTATAGTGAATCAGATGAGAATACATTCATTAGACTTGAAGAGTGCTATATATTGGAGAGTTTGCGGTGTTGCCAATGAGGAAGTCTAGTTCACTTTCTTGGATTTTTTTGGTTGGAGGGATGCCGAAGGGTTCTTATAGAAAGAGACATAAGGCAGGACTTTGCTTCTCTAGTAAGAAACAGCTAGAGGAATCGAAGATGTTTAGACACTTGCAGAATTCCAATGGTGGTGAAATTCGTAGCATTGTTCAAACCTTGTCGTATGAAGATGATGGGGTTGAAGATGTACCTTTTGAACACAAGTATAGTTTGACACAAAATAGTGAAGGAATGGATATTGCCAAGCTTGACACTATTGATGAAACTGAAGTGGACATATATCAACTAAGTATACTAGAGAAGAACATGTCCCTAGTGATTAATGCAGAATTGGTAAGTTCATGTATTCATTGCTAGGACTAGAGCCATTAGACTGTGAGGAGTTGATTGTATGTATTAAATATTTTTTTGTTAGAGGTGAATTCAGGGTTGACAGGACGGTTGGACGTCTGGGACGTCCGGACGCGGACGCTGTGTCCGCAATGTCCGCCTATCCCCCTGTCTGCCCGTCTGCCCCATCCACCCCGATACCCGTCCGCCCTGGTACGGCCGTCCGATCGACACGCGGACTGATCTGGTCCGCATGATCTGGGCATCCGCCCCGCCCGTCCGCCTTCCAACGGCGGGAGGGACACTGCGTCCGCTGGCGTCCGTGAGGACGGACGTCCGAGTTACGGACGCCTTTTTCGGGCGGACGTAGAGATTCGTCAACCTTGGGTGAATTTGACACCAAACTTCATTTCGTATATTTCGAAAAGACAATTCCAACGATATATAGCATGCAAAAAACGGAGTGTTTTGAATGTTATACAACCTAAAAATTAATTCAACATCTTAAAATCTTCTCTAAAATCTTCAGAATTGGTTGATTTTTTGGCCAAATCTTGGTCAAATATTTTTAGGAGGTTTTGTTGATTTTAGTAAAATTCCTCGTAACTTCAAACACTCTGAAAAAATTTCGGGTTACTTGTGAGGTTATAATCTATGTGCCCCAAAAATTTGGACCGAAAATCTTTGAAATTGCAAATTTTATTTGAAAGATTCCTTTGGCTTATATCTACCAATCTCTTCTTTTTTTTCTTTTTTTTTTGAGACCAAAGACCAACTCCATGGGCTGGTCTTTGGTTTGCTTTGGTGTAGTCCTCTTCTTTTTTTATTGTTGTGTTTTGGCTTAGGGTTGCTTCCGCAATGAATTTACGGAGTGGCATGCTACATAAGGATAGAGAGGCGCACGGTGACAGTAAGGAGGGTGTCCCTAATAGCATTAAAGGCGTCAATGCAATGGAAGTTCAAGTTTTTAGAGATCCTCAAGAGGTGCCATTTTTGAACACTCCTTTTCAGGATGTAAACTTGACCTCGTTGACGAAGTCACTTTTTTGAGGGTTTAGAAGATCATTCAAACAGTTTCGGTTCTAATGTATGATTATCATAAGATTGTAGTTCTAGGGTTTAAAACTTGACCTCGTTAACAAGGTCACATTCTTGGGTTCAGTATCATCTTTCTAAGACGATTTCTAATTTTTATGCATAATTTGAAATTCTTTCTATAGATTGCTGAATTAGACTGCAAAATTTGACCTCATTAACAAAGTCACTTTTTGGAGATTTCTGAAATCACTAAGACAATTTCAATTTAGGATTTACGTTTTACTTTTTTTTGTAAAGACTACTAAAATAGATTGGAAAATGTAACCTCATTAACAAGGTCACTTTTTCAGGGTTTTCGGAGATGACGAAGATAGTTTAGTTTTGATTTTAGGCTTAGTTTTTTTCCTGTAGATTGTTGAAATAGATTGTAAAATGTGACCTCGTTAACGAGGTCACTTTTTCAAGGTTTAGGGAGATGACAAAGGTTGTTTAGTTTAGATTTTAGGCTTTGCTTTTTTTTAGAAGATTGCTAAAATAGATTGCAAAATGTGACCTCATTAATGAGGTCACATTTTTGGCTTTTTTAGAGATTACTAAGAGAATTCAATTTTGACTTTAGGCTTCACTATTTTGTCTTTTCACTGCTGAAATACATTGGAAAAACTAACCTCGTTAACGAGGTCACTTTTTCAAATTTTTTAGAAATCACTCATGTGGTTTCAATTTCAAATTTAGGCTTCCCAATTTTTGCTATGAAGTACTGAATTACATTAGAAAAAGTAGCCTCGTTAGAATTAGATTAGAAAAAGTAACCTCGTTAATGAGGTCTTTTTCTTCAAATTTTTAAGAGATCACTCACACAGTTTAGTTTTGACTTTAGGCTTCATTGTTTTTTCTTAACACTGTTGAAGTACATTAGAAAAACTAACCTCATTAACAAGGTCATTTTTCAGGTTTTCTAAAGACTCACTTAGAGAATCTAAACTTAAGTCTTAGGTTGAAAATATATTTTTTCAATGCTTACTTTGGGCTGAAAATGTGACCTCATTAACGAGGTCACTACTTAGACTGATTTTTTATAAAGATGTTAAAAATAATTCTTCTTGTTTTTTCAAAACAAAGCTTCATGGACATTGATGGAAGGCTTCCACAAATGAAACGATTGGAGCTAGTTACCAATGATGATTCTCAACTTGTGGTTGTCAATCCTCAAGTTAGATGCATTTCTATTTATGTTTGTATGATAACTTCTATGGTTGTTTTTGTATTATAGTTGTTGTTGTATTTGTTTTCATTTCCCATGACTTCTTATTGTTAACTATAACTTGGGTTCAATTTTCTATTGATTGTAGGTTGACAACATTGTTGATATTCAAAATGCCGATCTAGTTTTTGAAAAGCAAATGGTAGATGAGGTGGAAGAGGATGTGCGAAACAGTCAGAAATTGGACTCCAATGTAGTCATCAACAACATGCTCTTCAATGGTGGTGGTCCAAGATCCCAATTCGATATTCCTTTGTGAAGAATGATTGGACTTCCATTGATTTGTCTTTTCCTCCAAAGTCAAGTGAAACAATTGGAGGCTGAGTTTGTTCATGGATATCAACAAGATGATTGTGTACTTCACGTGTCAACAACAAATGACAAGAGAGCTTCCAAGTTAGTGACACTTGAGATCATAGAGACATGGGATGAAGACTGGATACACGAGAATGACCAATTTGAGTGCTAGTTGAGTTTTCAACCAACCATCTTACATTTGTCAAATCACATGTTTTTCATATAAGATAGTAATTATAGATTGGCGGCTCGGTATACTTATATCCATAGAATGCATCGACATGATCGCAAGTGGCATTTGTCTATTGATTGTATGTTATTGGTGTCCAAAGACCATACATGCATTCTATTGGAGGCTATGAATGACATCAATTGGCGAGTTCCAATATTTGTTGAATCAAAATTTATTTTATTTTACCGCTTCTTCAATTGTATTGTAATATTCTATGCTTTCACATTCATTCATCTTACATTCTATTTTCATTGATATTTGCAGGTCTATGGAGCACTCCCATGTCAAAAGCAACTTAGTTCAACAATTGAGTACCTATGGCAACTTGCAATTGGAAGAGTTCAAGGGGCTTCTAAGTGATGAGGATTACAAGAAATGTGAGACCAAAAAGCTACCAGGTGCTTGGTATCCATTCACATCTCTTGTCTTCATACAATTCCTTCATTGGATGAGTATCTTTTGTTTGTAAAACTTTTCCATTCATTTGGTGTGATTTGTAAAATTCATTTTATACTAATTTCAGGTTCATGTTTTTCATGTGCAACAAGAAATTGCTACTGTTTCAAATGTGATTGTGTGAACTTACTATGAGTAGACACAGTTGGAAGAACGAACTCCAAAAGGTATTTGTAAGGCCATGACTCAAGCCGCCACTGTAGCTATCAAAGGATTTCGAACGGAGTTTGATAAACGATCTACCATTGCAAATCCAAAAAATGGCATTGAATTTTTAGAAGAGATATATTATTATGCCTACTTTCTTTTTTATTTACATGATTATTTTTGGACTTGATTTTTACTATACTTTTGTCTTTTCAAATTTCAGATAAACTTGCATTATAGCGTCAATGAGAAGCCCGAGATGTCCTTGGAGAAACTTCAAAGAATTTCTACATGCCAAGTTCAACCAAACCACAAGGTTCTTTGGCTTAAGTGGTGGAACTCAAGTGAGACTCTAGGGAAGGTTTCAAATTTCCCGCCCTCGGTTTCAACACAATGACCTTAGAGACTTGGCTTTGTAAGGCCTCATTTTGGGCTAAGGTATGTGATCAACTTTCTCTTTCATTCACATGAAAAAAATTACATTTTGCAAGTTTATAAATATTTTGATTTTTATCTCATAGTTGTACCATACCAAAGTGTGGTAAAAAAGAACCGCAATCAAAATTCACTACAATTCTTTTTTCTACAATCCTATATATGCTGCTGACTATAGTTGTAGCCTTCTTTTCCCATTTTTTAATTGAATTTTGGGAAATTGAAGGCATGTAATGTACCATTGGAAAGGTATTTTCAATACCTTTCCAATGATACATTAGACACCATGAAAGTCTAAAAATTTAATTGAAAAATTGAAAAAAAAGGTTGCATTTGTAGTTAGCAGCATGTACAACACTGTGAAGGAAAAAACTACAATGAATTTTGACTGCAGTTCTTTTTACCACACTTTGGTATAGTGTTGTACCATACTACCATGATATGTCTTGATACTTATATTTTTGAATTTTCTTGTAGTTGGAGGAGGTAGCCAAAGCAAAATTCACAAACATCATCAAGTCTGAGAATATTGTAGTTCAATGGAATGCCAATGATGAGTTGGATACAATTGGAGATTATATGGAGACATGGCGCATTGTGTTGTGGGATCATGTTTTTTGGTGGTTGTTCAAAAAGGACTCTTCATATTTACGATCTACTCCTTTCAAAGATCAAGAAAGCACAAATGTGGCTATAAGGAGGATTCTATATAGGTATATCTTTTATTTTAGTTGCCTTTAGTTTTATAAATCTTCATTGTTTCACAAAGTCATCAAAAATGCATGTGCATCTTTATCATTGTAATAATCACACCTATTCTATGGTTGCAAATATTTCAAGCGAGAGCTCATTCTAAAAGGTGGAATTGAATGAAAATTCATGCCCAAGTTGTTTAGAGGATGGCTTGATACTTCCTTGAAGGGTTGTATGTTCACTTTGACTCAATAGTAAGGGTTTTCTATTCAAGAGCTCCAAGCGTGTCCTTGGTATCTAGAGTGTCCAAAGGTTTTTGCCCCAGCACTTGAAGCATCTGAGAAAGAGGCTACCAAAGACCATCCTAAAACAAGTTTACAGGAGGAGTCTCTTAATGAAGAGGAGGTTGAAAAAGTTGCACCAGTGAAGAAGGGACATAAGCCAAAGGAGTAGAAGGTTACAAAGAAGACGACGAAAGAGACAACCACGAAAGACAACACCCCTTCTTCATCTGTTCTAGCTTCTATTTTTGTACCTCCTCCTTCTCTTGTGCTTCCTATCACTTTGGAAGTCATTGATACGGCCTGGATTCATTGCCCTTCAACTCTCTTGTCTATTATGATAGATGTCTTTGTTTCATTAGAGTACATTGTTAGATTTGCAATTCAACCTAATAGACATGATATTGAGCCTCAGGCTCTAATTCTACCATTATTGATTTTTGCAATGCTCAATGTTAAGGAGAAGACAGGGAACAATGCATCAACATGGACTCAAATGCTTGATTTTGCCCAAAAGGTAAGGTCTACATTCTCTAGCCTTGTTATCATTAATTTTTTTCATTTCACAATAAGTTATTAGCATGACATAGCAATTCATTCATACATCTAACTTACAATGTGCACTTTTTATTGTCAAAGTTGGTAGGAACCAGGTGTGAACTTTTGGAGGCCCCGTGAGTCCTATTGCATTCTTTGACTTGATTGTTGCTGATATTCCGGATGGACTACCGGTCCTCAATGTCTCCATTCCACCTTCTAATATTCCTGCTCGAAACATGTTGAATCAAGAAGAGGTTATTGAATCCATCTATAAATTTGCTTTGGAGTTTGTTCATGATGATGGAGCAATTTTGTTGTTCCATCTAGAAAATAGCAAGGTAAAGGAATTTACCCTTGAGCGTGCCAATACGTATGGTTTTTGTCTACTTGACTCTTGGATGGATGTGAATGAGATGAAGCTTTTGAATTTCAAAAAATCCAAACGTTGGGTGAGTTTCATTGAATTTTGTTTCATTTGTTGTTTTGATGTTTTGAACAACTTCTACACTATACCATAATGTGGTAAAAAGATCCGCAGTCAAAATTCATTGTAGTTTTTTTCGCCATAGTGTTGTACATGCTGTTGACTATTACTGCAACCTTCTTTTTTTGTTTTCTAACTCAGTTTTTGGAATTTGAAGGCGTGTAATGTACCGTTGAAAAGGTATTTCTAGTACCTTTTCAATGGTACATTACACGCCATGAAACTCTAAAAATTCAATTCAAAAACTGAAAAAAAAGGTTGCAGCTGTAGTCAACAGCATGTATAGTACTATGGAGAAAAAAACTGCAATGAATTTTGATTGTGGTTCTTTTTACTACATTTTGGTATAGTGCTAGTAACATTGTATTTGTCAAATAATAATTTTCATACTTGTTTATCCCTCACAATCACAACACTTTTGGATCTTCTTATTTGTACAAAGACAATGGGAAGAAACATCGGTTGTATCTAAGTTTTTTATCACTATAAACCAACAACTTAGTAATGCAGGTACAAACCTTGAAAATTTGACCTTCTCCACAACTACACCTCCTTATAGACTCAACTCATGAATGGTACAATTTTGTGGAGAGCTGCCCGTGAGAAAGACCCTCTATTTGTACAGCTACTAATTGAGGCATCTTCAAAACCTAGTGATGTGGTATTGGATTGTTATGCATTTACAGGTACCTTTCATTAGTCATTATTTTTTATTATTCAAATCATGTATTTTTTACATTGTATGTAACATAATTGGTGCAACTAATGACATTGCATTCAATAAACAGGAGCCTCTATCCATGCATGTTGCAACATTGAACATCATTTGGTAGCCTTGGAGAGTAGTAGTGAGATTTTTGAAGGTCTTCTTCAATCTTTGATCATCCTTCCTACTTCTACTACCACCGTTCAAACTAAGTGACCTTTACTTATAGCCTTGGATGATTCTGATGACGAGGATATTGTCAAACCTTTTACAAGGCCTTGAAAAAGATGTTGCTGTAAGTAAGTTTGTTAATGCTTTTAGACATGTGTTTATTTTCTTTTATTGTGCAATGTCTTTTAATTTATTCAAAGTTCCTAATTATTTAATCATTGCATCTTGTAGAGGCAATCTTCTCAAGCATTTGGTATTCTTGTCTTTTCCTAGTCCAAAGAGTTTGTCGTATTACATCAAGAATCTAGCGATAGTTATGGCAGAGGTTCCATCACCCATTTTTGTTGCCAAGCATCATTCTTATAGTATTGTTGTCAAGAAGTTTTTAGACCTTGAAGCAGATATTGAAACACCAAGGCTTACATATAGTGATAGTAGTGAAGCGAGTGATCATTCTTCTCCCATATGTGGCATTGGGTCAAATTGATCTTGTTTTAAAGACTATTGTTCTTACTTAGTTTTCTAATGTCATGTAGTAAGACTAAAAAGGCTACTACATTCTTGCACTTTATCATATTCTTAAGTTATTTTGCATTTTGGTGATTTTTAGAATGCTAGTAAAAAGGACATTCATTTCAAGAGATAATGGTTATTGTTGTCAATTATTAAAAAATTTATAGATTGAATCTATTTCTTTCTATTGGCAACATGGTACTTCTCTTTGATGAAAACATGTAATTAGAAATAGTAAATGTTGGTGTTAGCATAAAAATAAATTTAATGAACTTCAAAAATGCTTAAAAAGAATTGTGAATCTTAATTAGAAGTGATACCTTCACCCTAAAATGATTTTTAAAATACCATATAAACATAGGTCCTTAGTTTAAAAAAATTCACCTAAACCTTGGATTTAAGATACTTGATAAGTGACATTTATCTAAAACAAATGATTTGATAGTCCCAATCATCCATTAATCATTCAAATTCATTTTCATCCGATGTCATAAACAAATGTATTTCATTCAATAAAGTCAACTAAATAATAATTCATCCAACTTCGTTCAACTCCATTCATCTCCATTCATCTCTATTCATCCTCTTTGAGTACATCTATAGCTTTATGCTTTTATAATAAACCATGGACTGAAAATTCTTATGGTAAAAAATTATAAGTTTTTCACAAATTCTTCAAAAATTTCTCAATGCTCAACACTCATTGTTCAACTCTCAACGCTCATTGCTCCCTACTCATACTTTAGCAACCCTATTTTTCAAATGACCTAAAAAAAGCTTTATGATGAAAAAAATGGATGTTGTCACTACCATCAAGGTATGGAGATTCTAATTTTGTAATTCATCAATTCAATTTCTTTTTCCATGGTTGAATGTTTGATGTTACAGAATGCAAACCTCGATCTCAGTCATTCATTTGTTTCTACAAGGCACTTATAGATTTACTAAGGCAACAACCATTTGTGCCAATGGTTTGTGGAAATAAGTGCCTATTAACTACAAGGATCAAGAGTGACCTATAACATCTAAGGTCCTACTACTTCCTCTACCACAATGTTATTCACTAGGGGTTGTGAGATGCCAATGCAAGACACATGATAAAAATCACAGTCTTCATTCTAATCATTGTCCTTGAGACACTTGAAAGCGAAGGTTCTTAAAGAAGCCATTGCTAGAGAGTATGTGCCAAACTTCTACAAAAAATAGTAGGTACAATTGGAGACTAGGGATATTCAAGACAATAGATTAGTTAAAGAGTAGGTCACGTTTGTAGTAGTAACATTAGAATGGGTTGTTTTGTCCATGAGAATTGAATGGAGATATAATTTCAATTCTACTCAATTGTTTCTTAGATGAATGACTATCACTAACTTTAGATTGAAGATGTAATATTTAGGGTTTTTGTAGTGAAGAATTATAATACAACTTTATAATTACTACATACAAATCCAATATGTGTACATTTGATGATTATTTTCTATAAACTGCTAACTACTTTGGAATTACTATATGGTATTTTGTAAGTTTACAACTACGCATGTGCTCTATGTATGTCATTTCATTGTTGATTTTGTCTTTATCAATAATAGATGCTCTTCAATTCATGGTTTTTAGTGCTTCTACAAACTCCTTAATTAGAAGGGATTTGAAGGCACCAAAGCCCAATCTAGGCTTGTACCTTTGTTGTTCCTCCTATAGCAAAGGAACGGTTGGTTATTAGTAAAAAATATTCAAAAAAAATTTCATTCTTAAAATGCAAAAAAAATTTAGAAAAAAATAGTTTTTTTGTAAAATGACATGGCATTTTCTCAACCACATCAAACTACATCGCTAGTAGCGTTTCCAACATTTCTAGGACTAGGGAACCCCCAATGTTGTAGAGCCCTCAAATCTCATGTAATGTCTTATTTCAATGAATATCATACTTGGAGGTCACCTTCAATACATTTCTGTCAAATAACAAATTAAAATTCAAAATGAGCTTTGACACTTTAAAATGTAATTTCTTAAAATTTTGGCATTACAATCTAATCATTTATAATTATTTGGCATTTATCCCATGTAGATTCAAGAATTACTTTCATTGTGAGTGTGAGAACATGTACAAATAATCTCTTTATACAAGTGGGGTGGTAAGAGGTAAAACAATCCATGTGGGATATATAAATTAATATTAGTGGAAACTCAACCATTCATACCTAGTTAAGTCAAAAGTAGGAATTGTGTTGAAAGTAGAACGTTAGACCTCATTTTGATATAGTAAAATAATTTCTTACAAAACACTTAGAACTAAAAAAAAGTTATTAAATCAATTTAGATTTCATCTGCAAAAATCCATTTGAGATTTTAATCCTCCAATTTAAAGTTATTGACAAAATTTAGAGAGGTATTCAAAGAGACATTTTCTTTGACATTTTCAAACATCTTCTTTGAATTTTGTATATAAATTTTTCTAGAAGCTCAAAATTTCAAATGGATTTTTGTAAATGAAATTTAGATTGAATTTTCAACTTTTTTTAATTCAAAGTTTTTTGTAAAAAATTATTCTTCTATGCCAAAATGAGGTATGAATTCTACACTGAGCACAATTTTTCCATTTTGATAATGAGTAGTCAAACTCTCATCTTCAAATTGCCCCATACCTTTGATGACTTATGAGAAACAACAAATTTGATTATAGTAACAACCTTTCCACCCTTCACTTAGATAATATATTGAAGCATTAAGGTGTATTGATATTTTTGTAGTATTTTGGTTTGCTTGACAATTAATTTTCCTTATATTTGGCAAAGTGACTTGGTAATTTTCAAATTATTTGGCATTGAAATTTTGAATTATTTTTCACTGAAGGTTACCTCTAGATACAATATAACTTATTATTACAAGCTCCTTCTCTACAAGGCCCCCCAAGTGTGTGGTAATTGAAGTTTTTTGCAACAACAACCAAGGTTGAATTGGAGTATATGCCAATACTATGTAAGATGCTTTGGATAAATCAAACTACTCTGAATAAGTTTGAGTAGCTACCTTAATAAAAAAGCAAACTAATGTGCCATAGAGCCTCTTTGTTGTTGCTTCTTTGATTTGGTCACACCAAATCAAAAGCTCAAGTGCAAAACTTTAATTACTTCACAATGGCAAATAAATGTAAAAATATATCCCCTATTTTGATTGGAGTGGCTAGTTTTGTATTTCTTAATCATTCTATGCTAATTTGGGTTTCTAATTCCCAAATTTGAATATCCCTAGAGATCCCACATTTTTCCCTGAAGGTGAAAGAGGAGTTTGTTTTTTAGATTCAAATGTGACCAATTTAAGGAAGCCTCATATTGTAGTTGTTTGACGTTGATATGATAAATTTTGATGCAATGGAGAGATGCATTATGTTTGTACAAAGATATAACCAAAAATGAGCAAAAGGGAAGGACGCCGAGGACTGAAGTGTCCGATGAATGACTTTCACAGGAAGTCTCGAAACGGAGAAGTGAATGCATGAATCTGATCATTGTTGGCTTCCTACCTTTGGTCGTTCCATTCAGGGTCAAGTTGACAATTGCGTGCGTGAGTGTAATTGAAGGTTGGTAGCGGGCGAGTGTTCAGAAACTGCAAGAAATTTGCGGAAGGGAAAAAGATTGATGTGCTGTAAGTTAGTGATGATGGGGTGTGATCAAGGCTTCGTCGTCGTCTCCGCAGGTTCGCTTTTGCATCAACTACACGGGCTGAAAGATCCAATCTCGAGCCGGTTTGCTTCTCCAGAAAGTTTGTCGCGGTTTTGACCTTCGAGAACCATCGATAGTTGCTCATCCGCTCTTGTCAATGTCCGAATTCGTTTGGAAATTGGAGTGGTCGGAACTGCAGCCGGCATTCATTCCAAGGTGTGGGTGTGCAGGCGAAGAATGAGCAGGCCCCGAGTAGAAATGAAGAGGAGGATGTGCGTTCTGGGGGATGGAATGCGGAGAGTGCGCTGGCCGGCATGGCTTCACCGATGCAGGCGTTGCGAGAGCTCCTCTTCTATGATGTATGCGACGGAGGCTGCGTCTCTGAGTTTACAGGTAACTTCTTCTGCTTTTTTTAGGGTATAGGGTTTAGGGGTTAAGATTTCTCTAGGAGTTTATGTATGCACCGTGTTTTTGAACTCTGAAATGTTTGGTGTAGTGGCTAATGTGCAGTGTCTTCCTTTAATTGTCGCAGTGGCCCACAGGACTTTTATTGTTTGGACCACCTGGTACGGGTAAGGTGTGCATTTTTCTTCTCCGCTCGTTCATGTTCTAGTTAAGAAGTTCAATCCTTTGACTGTTGATGTCCATTTGTTTCTCTTTATGTAGTTTTTTGGTGAGTCTTCGTCTCATTAGGTCACGTTTTCAGCTGCAGACAAGCGTGGTGCATGCCGCAGCGCGAGGGTGCAATGCTCATTTTACATCTCTCAGGTTCTTCTCTAATCCTCCTCTCCAGACGTCCTAATTAACAGTAGGGACAATATGTGTACATGTGTCAGTATTATGTATTTGTACTGTATTGGTTCTCAGGGTTCTGTGTACATTTGAAAATGGGCGCAGTGGAGCTTGTGTTCATAAAGCGTATGCTGGAGAGAGCGAGAAGGTTTTGCGGGAAGCTTTCCATGCAGCGACTTCCGAAGCAGCTACCGGTAGACCAGCTATAATTTGCATTGATGAAGTTGACACGATGTGTCCTCCTCGGGACTCCAGGTAGACGATGTCTTTCTCAACGATGCAGAATTGCAGATGTATCCCATCCTTTTGGAGCTCTGCACCTTCTTGATTACCCTCGTGTATTTTTTAAAATAGAGGTCACTGAGAATAACCCTGGGGAACCCTTTTTCTTTCTTGGATAGTCCCGAAGCGGGATGGCTTGCACTGGAGCTGAAGGTGGGATAGGTCTTCTATTCATCTGGTCTAGAGGGTAGAATCCCTTTTTTATTTTTGAATTGCGTCCTCCGAATCCTGTATTGTACAAACTAACTGTGTCCCGCATATCGTGATGTCCGCTGGATACTAAACAAGTCAAGTGATGCATTGGGTGCCTTTCGCAGGCGGCAACAAGAAACACGATTGGTGGCTCAACTTTTGACTTTGATGGATAGTATTGGAAACTCAAGAGTCACTTTGAGCAGTTCCTCTAGAGTAATTGTCGTTGCTGCAACCAATCGGTAAGCATGGGTACTAGATAGAGTAATTGAGAGTAATTGTGTATCCTTTACATGATGGGGATCGGTTGAGACTTGATGGCTATGCGCACATGTAACTGATCTCGCTTTCTGCTGTTTTAGGTTGCAATACTCACCTTGTGCTTATCTTGTTTTGGGAAATTATTACTGATAAGGGTGGACAGTTAATGCTTCTTACTCCGCGAAGATCATCATGTTACATCTGGAAGCGCTGCTTGTAAAGAACTAGGTAGACCAGTCAAGGCTTTTGCAGTAATGGCGGAGAAGAGAAGGAAGGGAATCTTTGTGATTTGTTATTGTACGTTCAGATTCAGACTTGAGCTATGACTGTCTTGTAAATGTGTTCCAGATCCACTCCTGGAAGTTCTCTCTCGACAAAACTATGGATCTTGCTGCTGTGGCCAAAATGTGCTATGGCTATGTTGGTGCCGACCTTCAAGCCTTGTGACGTGAAGCCGCCCTGTCGGTGCTCTCTCATGATGAGGGAGTGAGGCTAGTAGAAATGAAGGACTTCGAAGGGACACAGAAAGCGAATGATTTGTTTGTCCGTGACATGTACAGAAAAGATTACAGCAGACTGTGGAGTGGCCAATCAAGCATGCTAATGCGCATGTAAGACTTGGAATCAGGCCTGCACGAGGCGTTCTTTTTCATGATCCACCTGATTGTTGCAAAACTACCCTTGCCAAAGCCGCTGCTCATTCTTCTCAAGCAATTCTCTTTTCTCTCAGGTTAGAACTTTCTAATAATCTCTTATTTTTCTTTACAGTTATAACTTGTTTATGTGTGAATTGTGTGTACCTCATTTGATTGAGAGTAGTGAATGCAGCGTTCACCTTAGAGAGTCTAAAGAAGCATGTGCGCACCTTAGGAGAGTCCAAGTATGCTTTTGAGTGTGTTTTTTAATATTAGATTGCCTTCGATTTGTTGGATCTTGCTGGATAATTGAAAGACGATTCCAGCACATCATTGCATGATTGTTGGGACCCCATGAGAATTAATTATGAATTTTTCAAAGTGTGTTTCGTTTTAATTTGTTTTGGCTTCGTGCTTTTCTACAATTTGAGGAGCGTCTGTGTCGTGATACACGATCAGACTTTCTGGATGCCAGCCTTGTTGATATTGTTTTTTGTATGAAACCCTTGGATTTATGGCAGTCCTCATTGGGTAGCTGTTATTCTAGTGTTACAATACTTGATTTCTCAGTGGTGCAGATTTGTACTCTATGTACATTGGCGAACGTGAATCATTGCTACGTGACACCTTTCGACAAACCCGATTAGCAGCTCCTAGTATTATATTCTTTGGTGAAGCTGATGCGGTTTTGACAAACCCGACTAGCAGCTCCTAGTATTATAGTCTTTGATGAAGCTGATGCGGTTGCTTCCAGAAGGGTATACACAGTACCAGTTGCCTTTTTACTTGTTTGTATGTTTGTTGGTTTGTTTCTAGTAGAATATCATGATTATTGACAGTATATTGCGTATTTTCTTTATTATCCTGAAACTGAATTCTGTGTTTGTGGTTTTAGCTCATTTTTTTCCGCATTTGCTGTTGCTAACATTATGGTAATAATGACAGGGGGTAGGCTAAAATGGAAGCTCTAGAGGTGAGAGTGATACTTCAGTTGGGGAAAAGTTACTCTCCACTCTGCTCACAGAGATCGATGGGCTTGAACTTGCCCAGGTAACTCATCGCATTTCATTATAAGAATAAACACTTCCTACTGCAGTTGGTAAGATATCCGCACTTGAGTAAGCGTGAGCATGACTCTTGCTTTTAAACTAAATTGATCTTTGTTGCGTCTTTTTTAAGGAATTGAAAGAAGACTAGCAAAAATACACGTGAGCTATTTGGGGATGGTGGGGGTGGGGGTGACAATATATGAATAAACTGAGGATTTTGAAAGTTTGAATATTGGTGTCCCTAAAATCGATCCGACACTCATTTTCAGAGCATGTAATGAATACCTATGTTTTAGGCAAAATTCTCTAGAGTTTGCTTTTGGGTAATGGTCTCCATCCGGTGTACTTACCTTACATATGTATTTTGGTACCAATCTTATCGCTCATGTGCTGTGTGTCAGGGAGTGCTTGTTCTAGCAGCTACCAACCGTCTGCAGGCCATCGATGCCGCTTTGATACAACCAGGACACTTAGATTCAGTAAGTTTGATGTAGTGATTAACCCAGTTTCATACAATGAAGGCTTTTGAAATTCAATGATGAGCCACTTTTAAAATATATATGTAGGAGTGATTTTGGGGAGATCAGTATAGATTGTGGAGAAATCTTTGGGTACAAGAGCCAAATCTGGTGAGATCAAATTTCAATGTGGACTGTTATAAGTGATAACTAGTAGACAGCTTCATTTTCATTCAAGGATCTGAGACCGTAGAGATGTAGGCAAGTCATGCTTACACGCAACTTGCTAATCGAAGGCCATCCAAGTATATTGGAAGAAATTAGTTGCCGCAGGGTAAGAGGGGTCAGTGAAGGAAATGGGAACAGGTCCCTAAAGATTTTAGTATCCTATGTTTCCTGAGTAACATGATCAGATCTTTTGACCTAAATTATCCAATTTGATTGCAGGTGCTCTATGTTCCACCTTTAGACAAAGAGAGTAGAGAGTAGGTTGGAGATCTTACGTGTTCACACGAGACGAAACACACTTGCAGATGACTTTGACTTGGAGATCCTCGCGGACGGTACTGAGTACTGACTGTTTCACTGGAGCAGAACTTGCTGGTTTGTGTAGGGAGGCAGTAATGGCTGTCTCGAGAGAGCTTAGCATGTGCTTTGTAGCCGCCATTTGACAGTGCTAGAAACGGAACGAGGGCAAGTTTGACTCCTCTTCAGATTGCAAGCTATGCCAATTTCAAATCTAAGAAATAAAATCACTGCTAAATTCACGAGTCAATCTCTAATGTAGAGTAAAGTTCCACTGTTATGAAACCAAACCTGTCTCCTGATACCAACAGCAACTCATTTTTATTTACAGTGAGATAGGAGGTCCATGTAGTGACCACGCTCTAAAAGCTTTCTCTTCTGTAGAGGTTCATATTGCTTCAATGTACCAATTGCATTCATCAATCTATCAACAATTAACATATGAAGGGGTAGACTCTTGTATTGTAGTGCACTATGTGATTTAAACTTCAAAATTCATAATTGACTCCAAGAAGATTCAACAAATATGAAAGGACTTGGGTTAAATGTCAATTCCAATTATCTTTTCAAGTAAAGTTTATTGAAAAATATTTCAAGAAGTCAAGATCCCCAAAATTTTGAATCTAAGTGATAATTGGTTGCTAGATTGGCCTTAGGACCTCTTTAAAATAATGGTTGTATAACCTTCTACTTTGGAAATTTGTTCCAAAATTGTGATTATATATAGAAACCCCTTCTACTACTTATTATACATTCATTTACATTATTTCTTGAAACTAAAGATATAACAATCTTCCATAAACCAATGTTTCTTTTTGGGGAGATGTATTGTATACTTTGGTATTTTCTAGGAAGACTACAAAGATATGATTATTGTCTTTGTATTGAGTTTAGAATCAACACTAAAACCAAAAAATAAGATATTTATTTTTCTAAAATATTCAAAGAAATGTGATAAAGAAATTTGTCTCTAGACATGTTCCAAACACAATCCAAGATTGCCACATGACATGGGCAATTATAAATTTCATACACAAGGTTTGAGACTACACAATTACTAAGGCTTGGAAGTTCTTGGTCTTTTGTCCTCAATCAAACTTTAGCCTTTTGCACCAATAATTTTGACAATTTCAATTAACTTTGATTTTTATAAGTTTGAGATTTGTTTTTTTTACCACATAAACATGCAAAAAAGGTTGAAAATATCAGTTGCTCCTTTAGTTGGAATGTGTTTTTTATGAAGACAAAAATATATTTGGAGGCACAAAGAAACTCCAATTAACATGAATTTTTATAAAACTCATAAAGTTTCAATAAAATTGTCGCACTTTTTATTGTGCAATTTCTATAAAATCCTAAATATACAAAGTATTAGGTAGAAATAGTGCAATTCCACACATATTATCACTTAGTCAAGGTGAAAACCATTGAAAGAAGGTCCTAATCTCTTGTTTATTTGCATTGTACAAACTTGCTAGTCTTGAGGGTGACCAAGCATTCACTTTTGTTATAGGCATTAAGTGAAAATTTAGTAAGTTGTTTATAGCGGTTGGATTTGAAAGCACTATATATACACTTGATTCATATAAGTAACATGGTATGCAAATACAAGCAACATGGTATGTAAATACAAGCTTGTGTTGATTGACTTTGGAAATAGTGAGCTTATAACACTTGGAGGTGACTTTCATTTTCAAATCATTGCTTGCATCTTTTGTGATTCATAACTACACTCAGGGCTGCTTTACACCAAGAGGCCAACTCAATTTTTCTTGAAGCCAATTGCACCAAATTTCAACCACTTTTGGGCTAGAGGCCAGCCTCAACTACTCATTATAATAAGGTTAAAATGGAGGCCAATTCTTTCATATATAAAGGCCTTAAGGTTAAGAAGTTGGGCCAATTTAAAATACTAGAAGGGAAAGAGATGGGGGGTGAAATTTTCTAGGCCACTTTATACCTAAAGGCCGATTGTACAAAATCCAATGGATCTAATTTTTCCAAAAAAAGATTCTTTTATTTGAAATTTGACATTGGCCCTTAGACCAAAAATTGGCCTCCCATTTTTGGTGCAGTTAATTCACTGAGTTCGAGCTGTATTAGATCATATCCTTTTTGAATGAATAATTTATTCCACCAAATTGGCTCAACCTCTAGGTTTAACCCCTAAAAGACGAAGGTGCATTTTTTGGCAACATAACTTTTTTGGGCAAGTGCATGTGAGCGGAGATTTCTATTTTTTTGGCCCAAATTCTAATAGGAGATGTGGACAAGGGATATTTTTCATGTGCACAAATTTCAAGACGTTTGGAAATATGAGTTCAAAGTTATGGCTTAATATGTAGTTTTTCTCAACTAAGGCAATTTAAGTAGATTTGAAATAATCACTTTTTTCAAAAATAAGAATTTGAAATTAATTCTCTAGATTTATATACATATAAAGCTTTGAATCATTCCATTTTGATCAATGAGTCAAAAGTTATAAGGTGTTTTAGTTTGCAGGTAGTCATCGATTCCCTACTCCAAAATAAACTTTGAAGTCCTTTATTGAACTCAATTTTCAATATTTTTGGAAAAGAATAAAATATTAGGTAAATATTGTTTATTATTAAATTACAACCATTAGGATTGGCATTTTTCAATTCCATAACTAAATTATTAACAATTTAGTATTTTGATTCATTCTTTACTTCTTTCTACTTACTATTTTTTTCCTATATGGTGTACAATTTCAAATGATCTAAAAAATTTCAAGCCTTTAGCCAACTTGCTTTGAAGAATGAATCCAAATATTTTCAACCATTTTGGAATTTTTTTCATACAAATGTGACCTTGTGAAGTGCAATTGCCTAATTTTTTGTAAGGCCAAAAAATGGCTTTTTGGCAATTGAAACGCTAATATCTTGCAATCTACATAGTGGAAATTTCTGAAATTTTTTCCACATCTTTTCAAATTATTATACTACAAGATACTATAGTTGGATGTGTCCAAAAATGTTTTTAAATTTTTTTTGGTATGTATCTTAAAAATGATAGTTTTTGAGCATTTTTGTTGAAGACATAGTCAAGGAACTTTAAGGGTTAAAGGGATTGGGATCAATTCAAACATTTGGTCCAATTAAAAATGAGGATTTTTGGCCTTCAATATAGTAAATTGGCCCAGCCTCCATATGTAAAGTGTCCCTTATATATGCATAATTGAAGTCAACTTCTACAACAAAAGATGGAAAAAAGACTTTGAAAAAAACATATACTTTATTATAATACATAAAAATATTGAAAACAATGCTATACATAGTTCTATACATCATTTTTTAATACAACAATCTCCTTTCCAAAAAGTGCCCTATCCACCTATAGTGCCATCGTCGCATTTACTTTCCCCTTTGAAAGTAACCAATTCTATTCAAGATGCAAAAAAAGACTGTGGATCTTTAATTTGCACTTCTTTTTGTGAATTGTATATGGACATTCCATTCTACAAACGCACATAATCGTTGCATTCAATTGAATGTATTTATTAGATGGGATATCATATCATTGTTCCAATTCAGTCTCTTTCAAAAAAGTTAGTAACCTCTCTTTCCTAACTTGTTCCAAATTCCTCAAAGATTTAAAGTTATTTCTATTTTTAATCTACCCTAAACTCTTTTTTTTCTCTCCTTAGGACTGGAAGGGTTGCTTAACCTCTAAATGCTCAAGGCACCAAAATTTGGTGTTTGCAAAACTTTGAAGTTAAAAAAAACCTAATTAAAATGCTATTTTAAGTCAATTATATTTTTGAAAAATTCTTCTTGAAGTCTCGTTTTAGCATCAAAAATCTGATCTTGAAAATAAATGATAGTGATTTTTCTATTCAAGGTTTTGTGCAAAGGTACCCATTGCAATCTTGACTTCCCATAGTGTTGAGAGCTCTTGTAAATGAGCCTCAAATATACTAGTACTTGAAGAAAAAATCACATTCAAAACTCATTTAAAAAAATTGTAGACTAGATTTTGAGAAGCCATAAATTGATTGGGGTTATTCATGTTAGGCCCTTAAACCTCATATATTTTTGGTCACCAACTTTTTAAGTTTGACTTGTGAAAAGTGAATTGAAAATTTTTCATAGTTTTAACACCCTCATGATCAAATGTTATAATCTTCCAACTTATAAGTGATATTGTTGTGTTTTTTCTTCCTATGTGATCTCTAACATGTCTAGTTAAAATTTATACAGCTACAATTCAAAAATAGTTGTTGCAATTTATCAAAATGTTGGCTTTTTGTTCAATTTAGAGCAAATTTCTCGAGGCTCAAAACAGGCCTTGGGCATTTAGGGGTTAATAATTATTAGGCATGGCTAACTGAAATTGCAATTCTTTCATGAGACAACTTTTCCGAGTTCTCAGGGTCATCTAGAAATAAGTTGGTGTAACTTACATTCTCCAAGAACAAAATCTTCTTCGTCTGCCACCCACTGCTGCACCCATAAAACAGCATTAAGTTATTGTGGCTAGCTCTGTTACACAGATAATATGCATCCCATCACATATGGAATGTCTACAGTAGCTGATCATATTGGATCTCCCAACCACATATCGTGGGAGTTTCTGGTAGTATCCAACATATCATGAGTAATGCAATAAAAGTTATATAATACAGCATATGAACCAGCAATCTCAAAACTGGCTAAATTTGGCTCGGTTTCTGCTTAACTTTTCATGCCCTTGGTGTAAATTCAAAAAAAAAATCTTTCAAAAATGAACATTTGGCTAATTACCCTGAACCCATTCCGAGATCATTGATATGAACATCCTTTCCATCATTTTGGTTGAGCTGAATTGACCCCTGGCTTATCCTCCCAAAGTCCCCGGCTGTTTTTCTTGGGGGGTATGTTATAAAAAAAAAAGCCCCCCTATTTTGTGCTCGAGTAATGTATTTTCTACACCAATACTAACTAACTTGGGGCCTATTTTGATTGCAGGTATGAATTCAAAATTTCATCATCCATGACTACATTTACAAAAGTCACTACAATATTTGTCTTCATTTTGCTAGCTACTGAAGCTAGAGTTGTCCCGGACGTTCATTTTTTGGAAAATCATATCCAAAAAGTGGACATCTAAACATCCTGGGTCCATGGACGTTGCAAACACTGTCTAGTCGCCGTCTATCAGTCGAGTGGTCGAGCGGACGGGTGGAAGGTCACGTACTTCTGTTTACTGGACTTACTAGTTTAACAATTAACATTCATAAATTTTCATTTTGTTGCAAGGCTAGTAGATTACTTTATGAGGTTACTCAGTTGTGTCTTTTAAATAATTATCTTGTTGAATACGTTGAAAATTCTTAACAAGAAAATACACAATGAAGATTTTTTGAATTTCACTTTGAACAAAAAGTCAAAAACTAATAAACTTAATAGTTTCATTACATTTTTTAAGATAAAAAGTTAAACTTGTAAAAGAGAGCAATGCTTGCAAAATGTAGTTTTTTTTTGTCTCCTCAACTCATTGAATCATAAGCATTGGAACACCTTGTTTTTGTACTACCCTCAGTTCAAACCTCTACTACAATTGAATTTCTAAGGGTGGTAATCAATATCTCCTTTCATTTTTGCCCCACTACTATAGTCTTTTAATGTCCCTCCATCGTCTTCAACATCAAACATGTTATCTTCATCATCTGATGAAGGTAATTGACTTCCCCCTTCTTTTTTTTTCACTTTCCTAGATATAGAAGCTCTCATTGACTTGCCCGTCTTCATCTCCTTCTTTGTTTGTATCAAAGTTTTCTCTATGCATCCTTGAAGACAATCAACCACTTTTCATTTCTTCGGAGGAAGTATCATAGTACATTGACGTTTATCAAGGGGAGGTCTTCCTACATGTGCTTTCTTCCTTGGGGAGATAGTAAACGACTCCATCACTCATTTGCTCTTATCTTTAACAAATTCCTCAAGCATTGCTGTTCTTGTCTATCGCCCCTCATTGTTTCATGCCTTTATTCCATTCACAAATTGCAATTTAGGGTTCAATGGCTTCATAGAAGATTGTGGTGGGCAACCCTATGTTTTCTTCCATACTACATCCAATGTCTCATTGTCATCGTTAGTGTTGCTTGAAGAAATGTTGGAAGCCTGCATTTGAGATTGCAAACTTTTTGAATCCAACAAAGTGGTACTCTTGGTGTTGAATAGTGTGCGTGGGGTTGTTGGACGATTGCTACGTGGTAGGCATTGCAAACTTGACATGCTTTCTTTCATGCCTTGGCCATTGTAGAGCAGGTTTAGGCTTCCACATTCTATCAACTCTAAAACTACATTGTTTACTGTTAGTTGCACGATAGGGTCTAGGGTACTAGGTTCCCCACTACTCTTGCTCGCCAATATGCCTTCAAACTCCAAGGTTGTCTTGTCCACATTCATTTCCTCTTGGTCATTCAATTCATCATTCCTTTTTGAATGAGCCACTACCACAAATGGAGACTTTTCACTTCCAAACAATCACCTCCTTGGGAAGTACCACCATTTGCAATCGTAATCCCAATTTTAGTTGTTGTTCAAACATTTATATCATCTTTGTTTGCCAAAATTGATTTGTTATTGAGAAGGCGGCTTCTGTCTAAAAATCTTGCTATATGAAGTACATCTTTGTTAGTTCCACAATGACCTTCATCAAGAAGAAAGGCATATTCATCAAAGTTATTGTTTCCCACATCATTATTGTGCATATTCAATGTGTCACCATCGCCATTGTACATGTCTTCATTCATATCCTCTTTTTCGTCAGATACAAGGTCATCATCACTTGTTTCTTGTCCATCTTGTAACTACTCTTTGTCTTCACCTTGTTTGTCATTTTTGTCAATGACAACATATTCTTCCTCTTCATCGTCATCACTGCTCTTGTCGTCCCCAATAGGCCCTTCGGATTCCTTCAACTCCACATTCTCACGGTACCACTTCTTCTCATCTTTATCCTTTGATCTAGCCAAGACTCTCGAATTCATGTACACATACACCAAATCCATCACTCTCTTTGTTTTTAACTTGTTTCAAGATTTGTTGTGAACAAAAGGAATAGCTACTCCAATTTCATTCACATGAAGATGAAGATACGTTAGCCCAATATTCTCCTTGCAATTGGAGCAATGAGCTTCCCGCACATGCCTTCAAAATCCCACCAAGCATGCGCTGATAATTTCAAGTCACTTGGATCCAATATGTTATGGAAAGGAGGCTCCCTATGTCAAAAAGCCATGAATTCTTTCACAACATCTATGTATTCCTCAAATTTACATATTCGCATGAGAACATGCTTGCATGCATCGATTGCATGACTATTGTTAGCTAAATCTTTATCGTGAAGAAGGTAGGGGTTTAAAAGAGCTCCATCATATTAGAGATCAACCTCCACCATTTCCCATTGAACTTGGAATGCCCTCTTCAGTGGTTTGGTTAGTATGGGGCCTAATTGAAAAGGCAAATTTTCTAAATCCACCACATGTTTTTGTATTTTCCTCATAATATGGGGAACTTTGCCTATGCATGGTGTCTTTGCATCTAGATCACGTAGGCCATACACAATGAGGCCCACCAACTGAACAAAAATAGTGTATTGCTTCCAGAATTGGGCATCTTTTATTATCCTCTTCACATGCGAAGCCTTTTTTTTTCCTTTTTTTTTCTTATCTGTCAAGGTCCTTGCATATGCTTTCCAATGCGGGTCAATCACACTTTGTTTTAGTGCTCCCTTCACCTTCTCCAAGTGCTCCAACGCAATGAAATTCGAGGCAAATCTTGTTTCTCCCAGCATCAACAAACTCAGTTCTTTTTTGTAACTACAAAATATTACAAGTGGCATGTGCCACTTTTTAAAAAATGTAAGAATTGAACAAGCTTGTAGCACTATATCCAATACCCAATCTTCTTTTCTCCAATCTTTGAGTAACAAATTCAAGGCATGGATCACGCAACCTTGATAAAAAAAAAATGTGCAGATATTTCTCTATTATAATTTTGCACGCTTTAGGGTTCACAGGAGCATTGTTTGTTGTTATTTGCACCACATTCTGCGGCCCTACCTTTTATATGAATTCGTCCAAAATAGATGCCAAGTACTCTACAGTTTTTCAAATCCACTTGTGTCCACTAATCCCAAGAATTGCTCTCCTATAGAAGATATGAGCATCACATTCACTAACGGTTGATTCATAACTGAGCTCCATCCATCAATAGACAATGTTGCTCCAAACTTTTTGATACTATCTTTGGTCCTCTTATACAACTTCACCTCAATGTCTACCTTTGCTTGGTCTAACAATTTTGTTCGTAAAACAAGGTACAATAGAGGGTTGGCCTTTTGAACTCTGCCATTTTCTTCGCTACTTCTTTGAATACTTCACTTCAGGCTACCGCGAATGGTATATTTGCCAAATAGAAAAAATGAGCCTACAACATATTCAAATTTTGTCTACCAACTTCTTCAAAACCATCTACTAGTTGGCATTGTCTCCCAAGGCCTAGTGATGGAAGAGGGTGGAGTTCCATGTTGGCTTGATGTTTTTGTACTTTGGTTTATCCCTGAAGCTGAACAAACTATTTGTCTTGGTGTTGTGCACGAGTCTTCTTGTGCTAAACATTCAGAGTCCCTTCCATTCGGCATGTTGCTTATGAATTGTAAGATTTTTACCATCTACATTCTTAATATTTGATCGTTGTGGGAACAATCCATCACAACAGACAAAAAGAGTTCGTACTGCAAATGACAATTTTGTACATAGGCTTACTCCTTTTTCAATAAACACTATTCTTCCCTTCATATCCCAAGTGGCTCAACATGCGGCACTTTTTATTTGCAAATTGCAAGTTACATGCCTTGCACTTCACTTTAGTACATGATGGATCAATACACCAACCTGAGTAATCCTTATTTATTGTAAGAAGCTTCCACGATCTTCAAGTTCCAAATTCTCAATATTCGTTTGAGCTTTGAAGTTTGAAATATATACGTTCAAATCATCATGTTCCATGTATCAAATAAAATTAGTGCATAAAGCCTTGGAAACCAAAGCCCCCCTATTCACTGAACTATAATATATCAAGCAATGGACAAAAAAAATGTAGCTTCTAGCCCTTGGAAATCTTAGCGTTCAATTTTCAAGAGTGATTTCAACTACCTTCTTCCTTGCTCTTATGCTCTTCAAGTGCTGGTTTGAAAGTTATTGTTGAATTAAGTCCTAACGGTCGCTAGATGGATGGGTGGGTAGATGGGCGGATGGGGCGGTTGGATTCATTTAGAGATTTGCAGTTTGGTACAGCACTACAAGTCTACAACTTTAGCATCATAAAAAAAAACATACATATGACTATATGACAAAACACTTAACAAGAAATTATGCATTACATTCACCTTTCAATTCAACATAGTGACGTGAAATTATAACAAAGAAAAAAAATTTATATATATGTATTGATAGTTGAATAGGGAAATCAAAACATATTTTTTTTGCGCACATCTACATTCTACATAAATTGTAAAGAACTAATGATATGCGCAGTGAACAAAGTGCCATTTTTCGAGTTGAAAAAAAATCTAAGCCTATATTAGTATACTAGCTATTGATCTTTTATTAGTATTAGTATATAGTGTATAGGTCTATTGTAGAAAATGAAATATTTCCTTCTTACTTTGAGGCACCATTATTCTCTTCCACATCACGACATGTTCCTTCCTTCTCCATGAGTCTCTTACTTACTCGATGAAGTAATATAGGAGGACTGCCTCCTTGATGGTGGATCTAGAGTTTACGGAAAGCTCCTAGTTCCATGTCAACCCTCTCAAATTGTCTTTTTGTTTCTAGAGAGTGGTCATCTTCCTCTAAAATTCTTCATTTGTTCTTTTGCTTGGAAGACAAGTCCACTTGTTGTTCCTTCGAAGCCCTCAAAACACAATTTATTGCATCCATAAGTTTTTGAATTTCGATATCCTTGCTCTTGACATAGAACCAAGCTAGTTCATGAGCTTCATTTTCACCCCCTAGATACTTCCTCCATTTGGTTATGACATCATCCACCCTCTTCTTGAATGCCCTAGCAACTTCTTCTATTTTATGCTTTGTCGTTGATTTTTTGTCGAGGTCCCCATTGAATGAACCTTTGTTGCTTCTTCCAACTTCGATAAAAAGAAAGCCCGCCCTATCAAATCATTATTGTACTTCTCATACTACTCATTATTTTAGGATCACGCTCTACCTCCATGAAACGGTCATTGGACCCCTCCTTCCATTTCTTTCTTGCAGTTCAAAAGAATTTTTTGTATTGCATACTCCAATACCCCCCCATGCTACGGTAGAATAATTCTTGAAACTTGATATTAGGAATCCCAAAGGCACGCAACTCCACTTCTACATCTTGTGTCATCCAAAAATACTTATCTAAAATAGAATCATTAGTAGACTCCATTCTGATTAACCTATGTATTCCTAGCTTAGGGTCCCACGCCATTGGTTTTCTCCAATGCTTGTAATTCTGGAATTTGAATGGCTCTTGTTCAAGTGGAAGGGTCTACCAATTGTATTTGTGGCCCAATGACATCACATGCGAAATCCCTAGCATTTTATAGAACCTTGGATTCATAGAAATACGGCACATAGGACAATAGGCTTGAAATTGTGCAACTCTTTGTACACAAAGAACATGGAAAGAATGGCCACATTGACCCAAAGTGAAACTTCCTTGGCAAACACAACACATCTTCTTCAAAAGTTGAACACTAGGAGTACTGCCAAGTACAAGTGCCTTCTTGTGCTCAAGAATGTGAGCAGACAATGTGTCGTGAGAAACCCATCCTTCCTCCATTTCCATGGCCCAATTGATGTTCTAGGATTCATAGGATTTGCCATGGTTTAGACACTCAAACATTTGATCCATGTTGCTCCAAACCATTATTTGCACATCATGATTCCATCTTTCATCTTCTAACTTTGACCTCATATGCAAATAACAAATGTGCACATTATTGTAAGCTTCGTCTAACTCCAATGCATACTTTAAGAGTCCCTTCATGAGTCAAGAGAACACATTGGAAATGTCTTGTAGTTGCCTTGCCCATATCATCCACTGTAAGTCCTATGTTCCCATTGGAAGGATTTCGTCTAAAAGTCCTACTTGTGTTATTCACCTCATTAAAGACTTTGCCTCATTCTTTGCTTGAATTGCCAAGTCCAATTGTTGCTTCAACTCTTCAACGGTAGGGTCTATCGTTTGTGTGGAAGGAGCTTCCAATGAGAGAAGAGGCATAGGTTTTAGGCTCTTAGAAGCCTCTGTGAAATTTATTGTCTCATCCACGGCTTTGTCCTTGTCAACAATGTGAAGGGGAAGAGAGAGAAAGAGAGAGAGAGGAGGCATAGCTTTGAGGATTTTTATACCCTCTGTGACTTTTGCTATCTCGTCCACAACTTTGCCTTTATCAAAGGAAAGAGAGAGTCGATCACTCTCTTGAGTTGGTTGACTTGCCTCCAATGTGGTCTTCCAATGTTCATATGTCTTCTTGTTCTATAATATCACTAACATCTTATAGTGACATTGTAACGTCTCCTTAGATGTCTTACACTCCTATGCCAACTTCTCATTTTTGACCTTCAGATCATCACTTTTGAGCGTCAGATTCAAATTTATGATCTTCAAAGAGTCATTTTCTTTCTTCACTTTGTTATACTTCTCTTTCAAATCATCATGGTCTTCCTTTGAATAAAGCACTTTCTTGAGCTCTTGATTTTCTTCTTCACTTTGAACTAAATGCTTGAGGTCTTTCAACCTCTCTTCTTGTAGTGTGTTCGCAAACTTGACAAACTTTTGGAAAGCCACGGCACCATGAAGAATATGTGGCATGAGTTGAGAAATTGTATCAACAATTTGTTCAAGGGTAGGTGTGCATTTAGCCACAACTCTAGCTGAACATGATAAAGCGTAAGCACTTCTATACATTTCGCTAAACTACATTCATGAAAAGTTTGAAGTAGAGGAATGCCCTTCATCAGTAGTGCCCTTATATCTTTAGTACCCCCTTTGCTTGAAGAACCACCCTCATCTGAAGAGCCTTCTTCATTTCCAATGGTAGTATATGTTTTTCCGATTTCAAATTTTGTCCATCAAAGAATATAGTGTAAATATTTTTCCATTTCTTCTAGTGGAGGCATTTTGCGTAATTTCTATAGATCTTCTTCATTCAACAACTCCAACAATAGATGGTCAAATAGGCTCGGTGTCTCTTCGCCATTGTTCATAACAAATGGCTTTTGTAGAGGCAGCACTGTATCTACTAGGCTCAAAATTAGACTTCGGCTTTGGTTCAAGTCCTCATACACAACTCTGTTAGTGATGTCCACTAGGGCATTGCTATCTACAAGATGAGTGATCATAGCAATTGCCCTACCCACTTCTTCTATGGAAACTTCTTCTTTGTTTTTCTATGATTCCGACGTTGAATCTTCTTTATTTGGAAGAGGGGGCACCTTAAATAGGTGAATCCTAAATTGATTTCAAATTTCAATCAATCAAAATGCTTTTCAATTGAATTTCAAATAAATTTAAATTTGAAGGACATGATTAGCAATGGATTTCTGCCATGATACTTAGCAATTAGAAAAGCCAAAGTGATTGCATGCCAGCCCAATCTAATCATTGTCAATTTGAGTGCCTAGCTTGGCCAATGCCAGATGCAAAGGACATTGATGATGAAGATGCATTGGTTCCTTTGCCACCTCCACCTCCAGAGAGACATGAACGTTGAGACAAGCGTGAAGACATAGAGTATGAGAATCAAATGCGAGAAGGGCTTGGAGAAGTGTAGAGGATTAAGGTCAACCACATGGGCATCATGCATCATCCCATGATTTCCATTGTCATCATGATGCATGTGGCTTTGAATATGGAAGAAGTTCACATTACATCAAAGACCCCCGAGATGAATTTCCAAATGTAGGAAGAGGCTATAGAAACACCCTAAACCCGGATTACAATACTTCTGAACATGGTAGGTTGCAATACTATCCAACAACAAGAGGATAATATGGAAACATGAGGTTTACGGACTACAATGGCTCCCAATATGGCAAGTTGCAATACTATCCGGGAATGGGAGGACAAGATTCCTATAGGCCTCATGGAAGCTCCTATTATAATGCATCAAGTCATGGAGGGACTGCAAGGTCACAACATCATGCTTCAATTCCACGTCCAACTTTTGGATTGCCTTACTACGGAAATTATGGAGAAGGAGGACGGCCAAGCGGGTATGGACCACATGGTGGCTTTGGTTCTACACCTCAAAGTCAAAATGATGAAAATCGTTCTGATTTAGAATGAAGTATAGTGCGATTTTCTAGAACAGTAGAACTGTAAAAGGCATTTGACCAAGAGGTCATGGATTTTGTAATGTGGTTTTGAATGTAAATCATAATCATTTGAAGACAATGATGTCAATATGTAATAATTGCATGTGTATGGAAACAAGCAACATGCATCAAAAAAATTTAGTATGTGAAAATGCAAAAGTCGTATGGGCTATTTTATATTATAACAAAGAATTATACCTTGTGGAGTGCCACACTAGCCCCCGGGCCATCGGTAGTCCGGTAGGCAATATTTTCCATTTGCAAAGTGCTTCCATCTCAAATGATTCCAAATTTTTTGGAGATGTTCCAAACAATATACCGATGACCTTGAATGGTCAATATTTTTCACAATTAATTCTATGCATAGTAGACAAAGTACTCTTCACTTTTTTCTAACTAAAATTTAAAAACTTAAGCACATCCATGTGCAAAAAAATATCAAAGATTCAAAGTGAGACAATTCATTTCAAACCTCCATTGTGAAAACATTGTTAGGCCTTTCACGGATTAAGCATGTTAGGCTATACTTAAGAATTTTTGAATGAGTGGAAAGAAGATACTTTTTTCCATAAATTTTTTGGATGCATTTTGAATTCAAATATTGAACATAAATAATTCTAAAATCAAATTCTTCAGACGACATAAATGATACAAACAGGGAGTCCGTCCGCCTAAACTAGAATGTTCGATTGGATGGATGGTTGATTGTCCATCTGATCAGGAGTTGACGATGAGGCATCCGATTGTCCGTCCATTAGATCAGACAGGGAGGCTGTCCGCCTCAACAAAACCATCCGATTGGCAGACGTTTTTTGGGTTTGTTCGATAGAACGTTTCAGACAAGGCAGATGGACTCCCCATCCACCTGGTTCGGACCATCCGATCAGGCAAACACTTTTAGGATCCATCAATCGAACGGCCCAAATAAGGCAGATGGGGAGGTCGTCCGCCTCATATAAAAGCGTGGATGGGGCCATCCACTTGCCACTTTTATCTTCCCCCTTGCTTCATTGGTAGCAAGAGAGAGCGAAGAGCTTGGTGGTTCGTCCCTCCATTGACTCCTCTCTTCAGGAAGATAAAGGAGCATTATTGGGGGGAACTCTTGTAGGAATTACAACGTTTATCAAGATGTTGAGGTCAAGGAGAGTTGCAAGGGGAAGAATAATTTTGCCCCCTATTTAGTCCACTATAGATAATCCCTCTACCAGTTGCAAAAACTTCTTGATAAAATGCATTGTCGCGTTTTATGAGACAAAGACTACAATGTCTTTTGATACTAAATATGTTTGATATGGAGAGGAGTGCATTGAAAAATTTAAAGGGGATATGAAGGATAGGATGTTATAGGCCATCCATGTGTCGGAGTGGTATGCTGAAATAGAAAAGGCAAATTTTCTAACTTAGTTGGACAAACGAGTCCACGATTCACTACGGAATGCCAAGATAATCATACAAAAATTTGGGAAGGTGCACCGTGCAAATGATGAGGCATTTGAGTATGTTGTTATGAAATTAGACATGTTCATAATGAGGTGTAAACCGTTTGCTAACAAACAAAATAGAGAGGAGTCAATGGATTGGTGGAAGAGTGCGGATGGGGGTTGCACAAGTAGAAAACACAAATCGCCATCTCATAGCACTTTCGAAAACGATGAAGGTGATTAATATGGATAACAAAATCATGCGGGGTAGCTATACAACTATTCAAAGGGTGCAAATTGGAGGACACACCAAGATTAAACCATTTTGGGAGTTTGCAGCAAAGACGTCTCTTCAAGAAGGTCGATGACCTAAACTTGCAAAGATGGAACACAATACCAAATCTATGACTGTAAGGATTTTGCATGATGGAATGATATACTTTTTGGCAATCCACACGTCAAAGAATGAAGGCTATGTGTTTTGGTGGAATGGCAGTACATTGCGTGAAATGTTGAGAAGGGATAACTGTTATCCAAACAACATATATATTCAAGTGGCTTATGAACCGAAGATTATAGAAGAAGAAGTCCTTGCTACTGAACATCTCAAGCGTTGGAGAGCAAAGTACATGGATCTTGCTTGGGCATTGCTACATATTATGAATGTAGTCCATAGTGTTGGATATCTTCACAACGACAATTCTCCAGACATCATGTTTCATTTTCCCAAAGATAAATCTCAAATTTACATTAGAGTTTGCGATTGGGGGATGACTACGGCTAGTAATGCCTCCATGAAGTTGTTGTATACATTCACATCAATAAAGGATCGAGACGAAGCTTCGAAGAATAGGTGGTGGGTGGATCCAAAGATTACATATGTGCATAGAAGAGATGCAAATGTAAAGAATGTATCGACCCTTTCTAAGGTATCCAAGGAGTTTGCCATTGGTCAACTAGCTCTGAAGATCAATGAGAAATGCATGTCAAAGGCTTACCACAAGTTGCAAGGTCGTGGAAATGGTTCAAATGTGCGATACAACCATAAGGACTTAGCATGACTATTTCAAGCATATTTGAAATGACTTTGTGCGGATGGTGCCACTAATCATAGTAGTTTGGTGGAAGTAATTTCATTGTTAACTTTTATTTACAATTGGCCTATATCGGATGAACACTTCCACCAATCATATTGAACTTTTTTGATAAAATATATAAGTATAGGAATATGCGATATCTATACAGGCAAAAGCACATAGTATTATGTGCGTAGATTATATAGTTGTATAGTATATACGGACTTATATATATTAGTTTCAACACCAATGAATGTCATTATAATTCCAATTGACCAATTTCATGTGTGTTTGTGATTGGTGAGCATATTTTACTTGATAATGATTAATCTATTATAGAGCACTCTAAAGGCTCAATGTCATTTGTCATTTTATATTTAGATGAAAGATTAAAAGTTTCAAAACCTAGAGATTACAACAATGCATTTTTTTCAATTGATGGTTGTTTAATTCACAAGTTCTTGTTTTAAATTATGTAGTTTGGCATATGTGGTCAAAGATTTTGAATAATGAATAGTTGAATACGGAAATGTGAATAGAAATATGGAAAATCTAAAACGTGTACTCTTTAGTGAATTTCGTGATTGATATGAAAATAGAAAAGAACTAAAGGACTAAAAGAGACATTATGTATGTCCATTGTCCAATTCTAAATTAAAGATTTAGCATGGAATGGATTGGACGCCAAGACAATATTGTAAAATCATTTCAATGAAATGAATGAATTTAAAGGTTCAAAGTAATTGAAGTATAAGTATGAGCCATCTACTTTATAATTTGAATATTTAGCTATTTGTTGCTTGAAAATTTTATGTAGAGCATGTATCCTAATTTCTAAATAATTGTTGAAAAAAAGAATTCCTGAATCCTGCCCTGTTCCACCCAAATGACCCAATGACCGAACTACCAACTAGGGAGGATTGACCTCTTATTGCCTCAATTTTACCCATAGAGAAAAACTGAAATTCTTTTATTTGCATCTTATTATTTCTTTTTGTAAATTTTGAATTCACATATATAATCAAAGGATGCTAAAAGAGGTGATAAAATAGAAAATGTAGTAATGTACACGGCAAAAAATAGAGTCAAAGGGGATTAATCCATCTATTGCTTTGTGTTTTTTCCTTCAGAAAAACATTGGAATTTCTTATTTTCCATGTATGAACACATTTGCAAATTTTTAATTCATATTTGCAATCGTAAGCCCCAAATTAGTTAAAAATTTATGAAATACAAAATTTTATTGATACATAACTAGAGGCAATTTTTAAGTTTGCCCTTCAACAGGACAATAGAAGGGTCAATCCTCCATGGCCAAAAAATAATGGGCAATTTCTTCATTTACCCTAATTCAGGGCAATTAGGAGAGCAATCCTTGTCTGCCTATCCGCCTATCCATCTACCCCGTCCACCCATTCATTAGACAAGGTCCGACTAAAAATCTCTATATTTGCGAATGTTGGAAAACAAGCGGGCACAGCATTTGGATGTCCATGCAACCCTGATTGAAGCTGTTTAATTTCATTGTCTAGTGTCTAAATTTGAGTTCCCTTATACCTATTCAAAATACTTTGGGATGCTCTTTCAATGATAGAAATTTTGAAGTTCTAAATATAAGCCAACAAAAAATTAGAGGTTTATTTAAAGGGCTTGTACATCAATCCCATTAAAGATGCCTGTAGAGTATCTCCACCTACGTACGATAAGATGCCCTTTGGAGGACCTTGGTTATTATGAAATATCCACTAGTGGCATGTCAATGGGCAAATTTTGAGCGAGCTTGTCAAGCACACCTTTAAAGATGAGAATGTGGAAACTTTGGATTTGAAATTCAAAGCTAACATTTATCTTAATGAAAAAATAAAACATTCTTTAGAAGCTTTGAAGATAAGACATGGGATCAAGTACCTTTTGAAGGGGTCAATGTGACTTAGATGTCTTGGTAATCCATAAGAAGGTCAAGTCTATTGAATCTTACAAAGATTATTGTGAGGAAGGGTAAGTATGGTGGTCTCCCTCCTCCCTCCTCCCTCCCTAACAATGTCTTAGTGAACTAATGTAAGCACAAGCATTGAAGTTGGTGACAAAGTTTTACAACCACATTCACGATGTGCTAGAATGCTCAAGATTAGGCACTCTTTGAAACCAATTGGATAATATCTCACTCCATGCTAGGCCATGATGTTGAATTCCAAATAATGAGTTTTGGTGTAAGTCTTGATATGAGTGCCAATGTAAGATTGTTTGGATGTAATGGGGAGTTGAATACCATTCAAGGGAAATTAGCATCAATGTTGAATAGCGTTGTTGCCAAGTTTTGAACATCAATAGAAGTTTTGTTCTATGTCATCAAATGGCATGCCCAATGTCTTGTGGAAGTTAGGTGTTGGAAGTTATAGGGAACCTATGAGTAGAGTTTGAATCTAGCTTTGTTGGTGCATGACATATACACTATCAATTAGAAAATCATGACCTTTGGTGCTACCAAAAGTAGAGATGATTCAATCACTTTGGAGAGCTTTAGAAGTAAGTATTCACTAAAAGGCATGACAAGGAGGAAGCTCTAATCAACAATGAGTTCGGTTACAATGAGATGAATCAAACTTATAGGTGTGTGTTGGGTAATTTTAGAAGAAGGAATATATACTAGTTAAATATTGGTAGTACTATTTTGGAGAGCATAAGGTGTTTAGATCGTGAATTTGATTTATTGCAAGGCCTCAAATTGAATACATGTAATTTCATATCATGGCAAAATTTAGATCCAAAAACGGTAATGTAGAGGTATCTATAGGGATTTTAATTGTAAGTTCAATTGAAGGTGGGCTACAAACACATGACAAGAAGGCTATGGGTGACTTTTGTTCAAATTTGGTGTAATTTGAGGGAAGTGAATTGCAAGCCAATTTTGAAAGGATTGCTATAAAGGTGCAATAATTTGTGTGTAGCTTTAGTCACATTGAAGAAGAAGAAAGACAGAGTGCAACATTGGAGTTATGTATCTGTTCAAACTGTGCAATTTGAAATTCAAGTATTGCTTGCAACCATTAAATAGGTTCAAAATTCTAGAAGGGTTATGATACAATTTAATGCACCTAATACAAATGTTAGATTAATTGGTTTTGGAGCATATGAGAGTGTTGATTGAAGTGATGTTAAAGTGCAAATTTTAGGAGTTTTGCAAGAAATTTTAGGTTATAGATTTGTAGGTGCCCAAATACATGTAGAGAGTATTGATTTTGTCTTCAACACAAAAAGTGATGACTTAGAAAACATTGAGCAAGTGCAACCTAATATGCCTCTACAATGACAAGTATTCAAAGACAAGGAAATGCTCATGGAAATGAAAACTATGATGGAAGATGTAATTGAGAGCCCCTAGGTTGTCACTTTGGTTTCATGATTTTTTTTGCTTTGGTCTTTATTTTTTAGATTTTATAGACAAAATCCGTAAAAAAAATATATATATAAAATTATAATTGATAAAGTCCCTACCAGTATAGTGTTTTACTTATAGAAACTTAAAATGCCAAAAAATAAATTATTTTAGGTAACTACCTTGGTCATCAAGAGATGTATCCTTACAAGATTAATCTTGATTGAGTAATATGAAGATAATGAATGTTTTGCCAAACATAATCAATTGCAATATTTTTATTTACTATTATGAAGATAATTAATTATAATGTGTTAATATATAATACACTTGAAGACTTAAAGATATACATCAAGTAATTTGCAATCATATGCCACAAGTACCTTCCTCTAATAGAAATGGTGGTCTTTGGATACAAGTGAATAGTGCCAAAGCATGGTGCTCAAGGCCCATAATTATTGGCACTATAGTAGTCTACTCTAAATGCACCCATACTCTAAAAGCTATCAAGACACAAAGGTACATTTTGTTTTCTTCAATGTACTAGTAGTCTACATTTTAAGATGTGGTCGTTTCTAATGACCACTGCATTTCAACTTCAAAAATTTGTAACTAATTCTACAAAGGTTCAAAAAATAAGAAACAACTTGGGTTAGATGCCATTTCCATTTTTCTTCCTTTGAAAATTTGTTGAAAATTGTTTTGAGGAGTTTAGCTTCCTCCTAAAGGCAATTAGCTCTTAAATGGTCACTTTATAAGTAGACTATCTTAGTTTGGTGTCAATGTGAGCATTGAGCATACACTTTGGCACTATTTACTCGTGCTCAAAGACTACCATTCTCCCCTTCCTCAAATCACGACAACAAATACAAAACGAGAAGTAAGGAATGAAGGACTTGTAGTTGGTCGGTATGTATTTTTACTTTTGCAATGAAATTCTTTACATTTGGTGTTAAAAAAGGAAATTTGTATTTATTTAATTTAAATGAAAATGAAACAAATTGTGTGACCTTCATGCAGCCCAACAGTAAGTTAAACATAAATGATTGGAGTTTCTCTCTCTCTCTCTCCCAAAATTTGCAGAACCCAAACTGAAAACGACTTGCCGTGTGGACCCCTCCCAAATGCGAGGCCGGCCCCCTTTGGGTAATAAAGAGAATCCTGACCAACAGATCTGTGGCAGGGTTCGTGGTGGTACATCGATGACATTCATCCCTCCCTCCCTCATCCCAGCATGCTTTTGGCTCTGACTCCCCGATAGCCTTGTACCAGGCGCAGAGATATGAAAGTACGTTAGATTGTGTACCCTGGATATATTTTGCTGCCAAGCCCTTATTACTCCTTGTACTGCCCTTTCCTCCACCCAAGCCCTCTTCAGCTTCGCTTCGCTTCCCATCAGTCTAGTCCAAAGGCTTAGGCTTTCCACTTACCTTACCCTAACTTACAGGGTATGGTACTGGCTTACTGGCTTACTAGTTACTAGTTACTCTGTGCAGGGCCGGGCCGGGCCCGGGGAGGAGCACCACGGATGAAAATCATTGAAAAAGAGGTGACGATGATTATGGATGAGGTTCATCACAGGGTTGTTATGAAGACGGGTGCTGGCTGCTGGAGGCAAGAAAGAACTGTGGGGGGTGGGTACAGGGGCATGATTTGAAGGGGATGGACGGACAGGATGGCCCGCTGTTTCCCAAAAAAACGGGTTGGAGCGACCCTGCAGTTGTTTCGTAAGAACTTCAAGTACAACTTGGGAACTCGTTTGGGAGGAAGCTTTGGAGGATGCAACTCTTTGAATCTCATTCTTAATTGTTTGGAGATTGCAAAAATGTTCAAATGACACGACTGTGGTAGAACCACCCATTACCAACTAGGGTCCCATACCCAACTTGTATGGTTGAAAATAGTTGCAACCAAAGGTAGAACAAATTTTCAACCAAAGTGTAGAATGTGTTTTTCCTCCTTTTCAAAGTTGGGACTAATCAAGTAATGGAAATTTACATTCCCTTGTACACATGTGGAATCCCTAAAGTGGTTGACTATGCGTGGTTCCATCATATTCATATCAGAATCCAAAGAAATTGACTTGGAGAACATAAATGATTTCCTTAATTGTTCAAGTACAACTTTGGAACTCGTTTTCAAACACTTGGAGCAAGCTTTGGAGCAAGCAACTCTTCAAATCATGTTCTTAATTGTTTGGAGGTTGCAAAAATGTTCAAATAGTGTTGCATATATGGATGAATGAAGTATGTTTGACAATTGAGAGTGAAGTAATTTCAATAGAACTAGGAAATCCAATTCTTGAATGCTAGCATGGTATTTGGGGGGGTATATTTGACTCATAAGGTGCATGAATTGATATACAGAGTAGCCACTAAAAAATCGTCTTTGTGTTGTGTGACATGTAACACTCCCAATTTGAACCAACATTAATTGCACCTCCTATATGTCTCATAATTTTCAAAATGGTCATGTATTCAACATGTACAATATATATTTGAGCATGATGAGATTTTTGACATCCAAATGAAAAATAAAAATTGTTAAATTATCAATTGAATGGTGTATTAAGTATTGTATAAATATTAGTATTTAAATTAGATCCAAGTAGTCAAATACAATAACATATATTGTAAGTAAAGTATTGTACATGGTTGGCATTGTGTTATCAAATATTTGTTTATTTTTTGAAAAATAAGAATCAATGAATGCTAAAAAAAAAGGACTTTTTTTTAATGCAAAATTCTTTATTTGCATCATAAAAAATTTGGTTTGAAAAATAAATAAAAGTTATTGAATTTTAAAGGTTTTATGAATAAAAAATAAATTAAAAAACTTTTTACTTTTATCTTGACAGTGGAAACGGGTATGGGGCACACTAGTTAGTACCAGTTAAATCAGAGTCTCAGATGGGCACAGTAATCTTGCATATTGCACACAGTCTTGGAAGTTGCTCCCAAAACACTCTACAGTGGCCAACATAAGAAACTGCTTCAATGAGGCAACCAACCCCAACTGGATCTCAATCCACCTGACATTGTTTGTAACCTCAATGTACGGTAAAACAGTGTACACAAAAAAAAAAAAAAAAAACCAGAAAACAGTGTTCAAATTACCTTACCACAATTCCTACAAAACCTTGAGTGAGATGATGAGTGTGTACAATAGTTTGTTGTAACTTAGATGTGACATAAACTTCTTTTATATTTTCTAAATGACAAGTTTTTTTGGAAAATTTATTTTATGAAAAAATGTATGATGAACAAGAGAACCCTTAAAAAAACATTTTTAAACATTTTTAAAAAATTTGTGTTATTTTTTATTTATTTTATTTTGAAACTATAAAGAATTTGACCACTGAGTGTAGAATCTGCTAGCACACACAATCGTATTATGGTAGTAATGATACATGCATACAGAAAAGTATGATCAGGAGGGAGAGAGAGAAAGCCAGAAAGGGGGTAAAAAACATCATCATTCCATTGACATTCATTTCCCATTAATGGGACCAATTGATCATTCCCCAACACATGAACCGCCAACTACCAGATCTTTGAATCTCCCCTGAATTAAATATCCCAAACCAACAAACTCCCCAGACCCCAGTGATTTGATGCATGTCCAACAACCTTTTTCCCATTTCTTCTACTTTTCACCTGCAAACTTCACCCAAACTACAAACTACCCTACGTGAAGGTCAGATTTGGCAGAAATTAAGTCATTTTTGTGTTAAAAAAAAACAGTCACATGTCGTTTTGTGAATGGTCTGAGGTGACATGGCCCCTTGTAAAACTGACGCATGTGAAAATTCAATTCTAGCATTTAGGTGCAGAATCAAACCTTCACGTACGGTAGTGTGTGCCTTGTGCCTTTGCCACAACCAAAATCAAAAATAAAAGTAATTTTTGTATAATTTTATAATTCATTAAAACTTCAAAATTCAACAACTTTCACATTCAGTAGGTCTTAATGCCACGAAACAAAGTCTTTGCATCCCTCCTTGTTGAGGGCATTCTAACAGTACTAGAATTGCGACTGGGGGATGGACAATTCTAAAGAACTCAAAGTAATAAACAACCTAACTCAAGGTATACATGGACTTGTGTGCCTTGTATTGTTGCCACAATCCGAATAAAAAATAAAAATCATTTTTTCATTTTTTCATTCAAAATAATTTTGAAATGCAATGACCTTCACACCGTAGGTTCAAACATTATGAAACAAAATTTGTGCAACCTTCCTTGCATAGTTAGAGTTTTTTGATGGTACCAAGAATGTGACTAGGGGATACATAGTCCAAAACATTTCATTGTAATGAACAAAACAAACAACCTAAATTAATATTTGGATGTAAGGTTACCACATTACTTACATAACATTTTATTATCCTATTAGTGAATACACAAAATTAGTGTCATTTGCAAAAAAGAAATAAAAAAATTATTGTACCACCATATGTGTTGGGTAGGATTGGAATTCCTTTGTTGAATCCTATGAGAATGAGGCTTGTGAGATAGTTTTCTCATACAATTAAAAAAAATCATGGCATTTTTCTTATAATTATTCTTTTTTATCAAGCCTACCCTACAAGTATGATAATATGTAGAATATTTCAAAATGCATTGATTTACTTCCCAAAGGATGAAATTAAAATTTCAACTAATTTGTCAATTTTGAGTACAAGGTGATAGGATAGTAGTGTTTCCCATCATAGAATACATTTCAAACACTTTATTATGTCTTTTATTTCAAGTTGGAGGATACAATCATTTTTTAATAAAAAATTTGAAAAAACTTCACCGTATGGAAGAGTAGAAAAAACTTGATCTTTCATATAGATCACTAATATCATGCAATCTAAATGTCAAATTTTCCAAAAGAAAATCCATACATTTCTTTAAATTTCTTGTACAATTTTGCAAGGATAAACTTTGAGAAAAATGTTGTTTTTCATATTTTTATGATGCTTAAGAGACTATAGCAATATACATTGAGCACTTTCTTGTGAAATGCAGTCATAGTCCTCTAAGGATTAAAAAATCTGTAACTTTGATACATAACAATCTTCAATGCTACAATGATTAAATAGTGTACTTAAAAAGTGAGATCCAACGATTTGGAAGATTAATTAGAGCTTGTTTGCTTCTATCTTAATAATTTAGTGTGATTCCCATTATTATTTCGAAAAAGGGTTTTTGTGGGGCCTTGTTGGTAGTCTAAAGAGAATTCAAGATTCTTTTAGAATGCATTTTTAGGACACCATATGAATAAATTATGAATTTTCAAAGTACTTGAAAAAATAATTGTATCCAAATGCAATCCTAAGCTCTCATGAATAGAAGTTGTGCATTTTTAAGTAAAAATCAATTGGATCAACTTTAGAAAGGGGGCATAATTAGGTGTTGTTACTATGCTACAATTCAAATAGTGCTTCCCCACATATAATAGTAAATAAGGTAGGAGAAGCTAATAAAACTTCTTTAATCTCTAATCCTTTAATCCTTGAAAAATCGAGATATTCCAAATATCTCGAGTTGTAGAGATTTATTATAAAATGCAACTAACAAGAATAAATTAATGAAGATTCTCAAACAAAAGTTGTAAAATAGGATTTATAGATCATTACTACTACCAGTACTACAGATCATATTGATTGTTATTACTTGAATTGATATTTTGAACAAAAATTTAATTCAAAAAAATTCAAAAATTACTTTTTAATTGAATGTATTTGTAACTTTCATATGAATTATTTATAAGTTCAAATTTTTTGCTCTAATTATAGTGTTTTTCAAAGACTTTTATTTTACTTATTTATCGAAGTCATTTTTGAAGGATTTCTCTATGAATTGGAAAATTTTCTTTTGAGGTGAAAGATACATTACCTTTTGAATAAGAGAATATCTGCCAAAGAAAGTCTTCAATTTTATATTATATAAGTGTTAAGGATCTTAAAGAATTAAAGTAAAAGTGCTAAAAAATGACACTTTCATTGCCTTTATAGAATACATGGTTCAAATGATAATTTCTTGAGATAAAAATGTTAGCCAAAGCAAGTTAAAACCAAACCAAGTTGTATTGTAGTTTGTTGATATTCATGCTATATTCTATGAATTTTCAAAATTGGGAGCCTAATATAACTATTAATGTCTTAAAAGCTCTCTTTAAATAAACATCCCTGAAGCATGAAATGCTCAACCTCTATTAATTGCCTCACATAACTCTTCAACTTCCATTGGACCATTGGTTGCTCTTGAAACTATTTGGTGTTTGGAGTCAAAAGTGGGTGGCAATTGAAGGTATTAGAAAAGGTCAATTTTGGAACCTTCTACCTTCAAAATATGGAAGACAGTCTATACATAGGTCTACTTCAATCATAAAAAAATAGAAGTGCATTTGGATGTGTCAAGATGCTTGTCTCCTTCTTATGGCCCCTACTTATTGAACCGTTTTGATGTACCAATAGTTGACATTTTGAGGGTCACATGTCAACCACAAGTACACAAGAACAATTTTACAAGTAGGGGTCATAATAGAAGGACATACATTGTGTCAAAGTAGAAGTGTTTTTGGTGTTGTTGTGGTATATTAATATATTATCAACACATTGCTTGTGTATATTATGATATTTGGAGAAAATTTGCATATCTTCACACTTTAAAATGCAAATAAAAATTGTACCATGATGTAACTTAAGATTTTTAACATTTGTTTGATTTGCACAAAATTATAAATTTGATTATATTTCACATTATTTATAACTACATGCTCTTGAAGACACATAGGGCCCTTTGGAATTTAGAAGATTAAAGTTCTTAGGTTGTTTCCCTTCAATAACTATCACAAGACCCCCTTTTTAAAAGAAATTCAATTTTTTGTATTTGCACTCTTTTGAATAGATCTACAATAATTGTAAAATTGATTTATTAGCTCATTCAAGTATATAATTTTCAAAATTTACAAAGTTAAAAAGCTTCACTTATAATATTAATGTTTAGTTTAGTTTGAAAACATAAACCTTTATCATAATGAATGTTGTTTTAAAGTTTTGCTCATTTTTTGTATATCTATATATGAAAAAAATTAATTACCTCATTTTCATTATATTGGTTGTAAAGAAAGATTTTCCTTCTAAAGGTTTCAATATTATTTTGGATAAATGAAAATTTAATTGGAAGAAAGCTTACCTGAAAGCATTTTATTCATCATTGAGAGTTGGAGATAGAAGTGCTTTGATGTCCTAAGAGCGTCTAAGTTATACATTCAAGCTTATGCCAAGGATCTAACACGCACCAAAGTTGAATGACAAATCCTCAAGGTCCTTCAAAATATTCTCATGGCTTGCAATCCAAACAAATCAAGCAATGCCCCTTAAAGTCATTCTTCATTTTAAGTTTGTGAGCTTTATCCTATATTCTACTTGCCGATTGATTAATTGACTATTTATGGGGCACATTTGATAAGCATGTTGGGGGACATATATTTTGACGCCTTTTAAAAAATAGTGAGACTTTAAATTTGTCTCATGAAGGGTGAAAACACAAGATTTTTTACCCCTACGAAAATCCTGAATTTTAAAATTTCTCACAAAGTATTTTTTTTGCAAATTTTGAATTCATATTTGCAATCAGAGACTTCTAAATTGTCTAGCGCGGGTTTAGAACATGCCCTACAAAATGGCTCAAAATAGGGAGCTTTTTTTACTTTTACCCCTGATGAACCCCGGAATTACTTCGTGAGCCGGATTTAGTGTCCTGCTACAAAAATACATGTAAGCTTTTAGCGTGTCAAATCTGACGAGTGCCGGTGCGGATGCTCTCAGTTTCCTATTTCCCCCTCGGTAAGAACGTACCCTTCGAAATTTGGTTGGATTTTGCTACATTGAGATCCCTGGCATAACTTACCTTAACGGCGCGCTCTCGTGCTTCCGGCTCTCGTAATGGATTTCCTGCGCGTGAATCTGTGGCGCGTGACGGGAGCTTTCATGGCCAGGCGCCTAGGCAAGCTAGGCTTTAAGCGTTGCAGAGCAAATTAAAACCATGACTTAAGTGACAACCTCTGCATCTCTCTGTGGCCAGCACTTTTGCAGCCGCCCTTTCTCCTAATTCCCAAGCGTACTACCTCTGTATCCCGGCACCTCCACTGCGCCACCATCACCTCTTCCCTGCCCCTGCGCTCCTACAGCAGCTGCACCGTAAGCTTAGCTGCTGCTACAAGCTTCCGGCGCTCCTTTCCTTTTTAAGGTGACACACTACACCATCCTTTGGACTCCTTTCTATTCTTGCTAAGACTCGCTCGCTATCACTCCCTTCAACGCCGTCATATTCTTCTCTATATGTACATGAGTGCTCATTGGCGTAGCCGAGACTTCGTTTCTAGGCCTTGGCTTCGCTCTCTTCTTTTCATCCTATTCCCTTGTTTATCACTCCATTCTTGATATCTTGCGCAGTTAAGAATAGCATTCTCGGGAGTCTTTGCTGACTTTGAATATCAGCACTATTGTTTCCTTATTTTCTGTTTTTAGTAGCGGTCTCAGCAATACTCTTTCCTGATCTTGGGGAGCTAGAAGTACTCTCAAGCGCTGTTCAGTATATTGTTTTTCTAAGTACCGGAAGCGCTCTCTCTTCTCTTCAGCAGCGTTACTTCGTATTGATTGAATAGTTCTGGGAAGTACCGGCGCGCGATCGAGCTCCACGCAGTACATTGTTTTTTCTTGTAAGTTCTTTCCCTTGTTAAAAGTTACAATGCTGCGGCGTTTAAATAGTAATTGAGTGATTTTATTTGGAGGTATTCGTTTAAGTTTGCTTTCCTACGGTCAAGTCCATGAGGATATTTGAGTGATTTGTGCGTAGCGTGCTTGTTCTTTTGTTTCCCGCCGGAGTTTTGTGCAGTGGTCAGTGTGCCTTTGCCCTGATGTTTTTTCTATGGTAAGCTCTGGCAGTGAAGTTTTGGGCTGACATTCAGGGCAATTGATAGGCTAATCTTTGTGATTTCTCTGGAATAAATTGCAGTCGTTTTGGTTCAGCAGTAATTGGATTTCAAGGATTGATACGGAGTGACGTCTTCAAGAGTTCGAATCAAGTGGATATTTGCTCCATTAATTGTCAGGTTAGCATTGCCCTCTGCCTGCTATGTGTCGGTCGCCATTTCTTGCTGTCAGTTCATGCGTGTGAGCTGCTGTGTTGGCTATGGTGATAGCACGCGTAGTAGCTTGCGCGCCAGAGTAGGCACTGACAGAAAATCATGTCTGGATTTTATTCTGCAGTCCCTCGATCTTAGTGCTGCATTGTTTCTTATTCCACTGTTGGCTTCCTCTTCAATCAAACGCTACTTAGATACATTTTCTCGGTCTCATTTCATGTTTCTACACGATGATCGTAGCGCTTGCTTCAATGTCTCGCTCCTTATTGCTTCGAACCTCCACGTAGGGTAGGATTTCACCACAGCAGATTATGTGCTTCGCTCTTGGAAGCCTTAGTGTTCTATACAGACGTACGGAAAGACTGGTTCAATTAGTATCTGCACCCTCTACCAATTGCATGAGAATGCTGCTGACATGTCTACTGTTCGAACAGGTCTGCTAATCTTATGGATCGGTCGCTAATTCGCTTACGTAGTGTTAGTATTGGGAGCGGGACTTCCCGATTTGTTTGAATGTCTCCAGCCAAGTTTTCTACTCCACTGGAAGCTTGACGCCCTGTGCTCGAACTGACCGTCCTTTGAAAGTGACCTGAAGATTGAAGGTTGTTTGGAGTACTCAACGAGTAATTGTAGTTCGAATGAGCCCTGAGTGCAGTTTATCGCATCCGGATGACTCCTAAGGTGGGTATTACTCATCTTCGAGGTGTTCGGGTTGCTATGAGGGGTGAAATGGGAGAGCGGTCACAGATGCGCTACTCCGCGTTGTCCTCTCATCAAGATGATCGGAGAGAGAAGTCAGCATTCTCTGGGCGGACGACTGCCGCCCATGAGGACCTCCGTTACCGCTTCGAGCTCCCGGAGGAAGTACCCTGGAAGTCAATTGCGCTGGCGGTTGTATTACTTGCATTTGGCTGCCTATTCCTGGTTATTTCGCAGTTCATCTACACTGAGCACATGGAAGGCGACTCTTCGCAAGCATACGGCTTTCTGGTGCTTGGTGTACTCCTTTTCCTGCCTGGGTTTTACGAGACTCGCATTGCCTACTATTCATGGCGCGGATACAAAGGATATTCTTACTCGCGGATTCCTGCTTATTAGTATACCTATGAAAGATTACATTTTGCTGGCGGTTAGGATATAAGGTTGTACTTTTTTTCGCACTCCCTCTCACCATTCGATGCTTCCGGTGGTCACCATTCCACTGTTAGGCATGCTAGTGGTTATGGTGGCGGTAGTGTCTTAACTTGCTAGCAATGAAAGATAGAGTACTTGCAGCGCCCGCAAAGGTAGTTTAGATAACTGCAAACGGCTAATAGGCACACCCCTGTTTCTTGACCTTAAGACATACTTGCCAAACAACTTCTGTTCTGTGAACGAATTAGGACAGCTGGCGAAATCAGCTTGCAGAGCAGAGAAAAGTGTCCTAACAGAGCGCCCATGCAGTTGGTATTGCCTGCAATCAGGGATAGATATCTTTACTACTGGAGGTTTTCATCATCAAGCGGGAACCCAGCAGTGCAAAGGGCAGTTTGTTCTTGACATTCTCATTTTGTAGTAGACATGCCAGGATGGTACCGATTTCGAAGACTTCAGTAGTTGGAGTGTAGATTTCAAAGCAATTTTGCAGGAATGATCTATGTAATTCATTAACATTCGTAAACAAACTTCCTGTTACACTGCAACTCTTTAAATGCTCCAATTCCCTGTCGTATATCTTCGCTGTATCAATGCTACTAGCAGTTTTGTATCCAGCAAGCTGAATGTTGGCAAAGCTTGTCAAATATTGTATACTATAAAGAACTGTAGTCTCGAAGATATTGTCAGTACGTAAGTATCCCACATCTGTCCCACTCGTCTGTGTCGCACAGTCTTCGAAAGTGTATGCCAGTCGTCCTGTCCAACCTCGGGGGGTGAACCAGCGGAACAAGTATTATCGTCTCTAGGAGAGTTGGAAGACTGACAGCGTCCGATCAAATTTGCCTTATTGACCATTGTTTTTTTCTTCCATTCAGGTGAGGGTGCTACTTTCTCTCCAGAGACCAAATGTAGGCAGGCCATGTGGCTTGTTCTGAACTTATTTTAGCATCTTATTTAGTGAAATCTTCGGCTTAACAGTAAATGTTTTTGTTTGAATTTAACGGCACTCGGTTTATTTTGAAATTTATGAGTTGCACGAGGTGGGGACTGCAAATTCCATTTTGGATTTCGTCTGGCTGCAACTTTCATGTTAGTGCTAAATTCTGTAGACATTTTAACAACAGTTTGCAAGCATCCAACACGGAAATGGCGGTTTCATTTGAATGTAAGAAGAAAGAAGCATTGTATGGAAAAAGAGCTTCACAGTATCAACTACAAGTCCAAGAATATGCTCCTAATTATTGCTCCTACTCCCGCGAGTATGAAAACAGCTCCTGCAAAGCAAACACAAGGACTCGGTTCTAGTCCATGTGTGGAAAGATGTTTGTTTTGAAACATTTGCACATCGCAAGCATTTATGCAATCCAAGTCACTAATGCAAGACACGTTAGAACAATGCAATTATACAACTGCAGTATGTGTCAAGCGCGCATACAGGTGCACAAAGCAACAAATCATTTTCCTGGTCCTTCTCCCTTGAAGTGCTGTGATAACACCTGCAAGCAATAGAATTGAGACCTTCGATGCCTAAGTTAAAAAGGGAATGCAATGAATACTTACACATTTGTTGAATTCACTTGCCAAGAATCAAAGGTTTCTTTTTGACAATTTGGAGAAAAAAACAAGCTTAGATAAACCAATGAGGACAACTAAATGGTAAAGATATCCAACTTTGAAAAACAAGCGTCACCTTTGAGGGAATGGTTTCCTGAGATACAGCCTTCACTTGTACATCACTTGGACCCATTTTACATTTGCTCCCTCCCGTCTTCTACTCTACATCTATAAATAGCTACAAGAACAGATGCATGCACTAGAAATTCACGACAAGAAAAAAATCAAAGTTGTGTTCAATAGAAGGCATATACAGTACTATAGACAAGCCATGAAGTTGCAAACAAATTGAATTGCAACAAACCCTGAGATTCTATGAGAAGTCTATCACTTGCCTGCTCAATGGACCAAAGTATAGAGATACCAACATATGGCTATTTTGCACTAGTTTTGCCATGAAAACAAGGTTAGGCTATTATTGCATAGCATCAATGCTTGGTGGCGAGGACTCACTACTTGAAGTAGTCATCATATGGGAAATTTTTGGAAATATAAACATTTTGGCAATGCATGCCCACAACCAAACTAAGGTATTGGTCTATTCTATTACACAACTTCTATTTGAGGAAAGACAATGTGGAAAAGGTGCATTCATCTTTGACATTCCCTAGAATGTGAACCATGGCAATTTGAGGTAGTTTGATGTATTTTGCAAATTTATTGTCCAATAAAGTGTTGGCATCTTGAATCCTCCAAAGTTTCATAGAAGGGTTCACTAGTTGATATAGAAGAATGTTCACTTGGGGCAGCTCCATGGTTGCATGTGCACTAGAAATCATTGCAATCTTGAAGAGTGTTTGTTTGGACTCTAGATAGTGCAAAATCATCCAACACAATAGGCAAAAATTGTTTGTTGTCACCTTCCTCAACCTAGTTTGGCTCATTGTAAAAATCTTTGATAAAGTCAAGATGCTTGGAGAAGTTGGCGCTACAATCCTTGTATAGCCAATACTAAGGGTATATAGTGAGATTGTGACTAGGGAACCTTGATGCCATCTTGTCCATTAGCTTGCATGTAGCCTCTTTCAAAGAATCAAACAACTTTGTTAGGAGAGGCATGCCACATAAAGATGTAGTCATTGAAATTACAAGGAAGGTCTTAAGTAGCATGTAAGCATTTACAACAAATTGAAGTGCAAAAGTACAATTGGAAACTTACCTTGATAATTATTTTGGACTGTTGCAGCAATTGCTACATATCCCTCTTGATTGACTATAGATTCATCATACAAGGCGTACATAGTCTCCTTGCCCACTACAAAGTACAAAGACTTATAAGGCAAGTTGAGATTTGCCTCTTACTTCATGAGAATCTGCTCTTGAGAACCCTGCAACACTTGATTGTATAAGTGGAACTCACTTTTGCGGAAGGCTGCACATGTCCGCATTCAAGTACATGGTGCACAAATTGCTATGACACGTGCCTAGTGCCCCTATAAAGTTACAAACGAAGGCATATCTTTTTTGGACCCATTGAATGAGATTATCTATTGATTCCAATATGGAAGGGAGTGCCAACATCCCTAGCAAGTCATATGGGTCCAGGGGCAAAGAAAGATTTGCCTTGATCATAGAAAAAGTTCACAATATTGAAAACAAAACAACTAAAAAGCAAACAATTTGATAGCAAAAATCTTGAGAACCAAGGAACAAAGAAGTTATTCAACAAACAAGTTACAGCAAAAGAAAAAAAAATGGATAAGAAAAATTCACCCATGCCCTCTAGTCCCATTTTTTTGTTGTTCTTGTTGGCTAGCATCATGACAATCACGCCCTTGTACTTTGCAAGTAGCCTTTGGATTTGCCCAAGGCAATTCATCCAAGGCATTTTCACATTCTTCAGGAACTTCAAACTTTTTGACTTAAGCTGCTAAAAGAGGGCTTGGAACTTAGTTGACTTCTTCAATGAATATGCAAAGTATACATGTGTTAATTGGAGAATTTCCTCAATAGCACACATGATTGTGAGTTAGCAAAGTAACTCCACTACTAAGTTCAAGCAATGAGCGCAACCATGAATTCTAGTTGCAAAAGGAGCAAATTTTCTTTTATTTGTAAAGTAACACCAATCTTCAAGCCTTGGAAGGAGCTCAAGCCATCAATGCCAAAGCCCATGAACTTTTGAACAATGTCAAAGTTTATGAAACCCCTATCTAAACTGAGAGTTGCCATAATGATAGCGGTGAATTTCTTTGTAGTGGCACCATCTAGATCTATTTTTTGGATTGACAATAATAGAAGGATATGGCACCAATAGACCATTTCGTAACTGTGAATTGCAATTCAGCTGTGATAGTTGCATACATTGGTTTCATCACCAAACAAGGCCTAGTATGCCACATTTGAAATTGGAAACTTGTTTTTTTGCTTGACTAAGTTGTATAGATGCTCCACCATCACCCACCTTAATCTATCAGCCTAGTGCTTGCAAGGAAGCTTAGGGATGTTAAGGATCTTGTAGAATTTAAATCAAGCCTCAAACTTTGTCATTGGCTTGCTTCCTGCTAACAACTAAAACAAGGTTGCAAATTGAACGCATTTCTTCCATGACTATAACGTACTACACCTCTGGATTTGTTTTGCTAGAGTCATGAGTCCATGAGTTGTATAAAGTAGCATACATTTCTTTTCAATCTCACACTGTCTGTGTTTAGAAACAATATTCTACTTGGGAGCCATTTGTACAGACTTTCCTTGCACCACAGAGTAATGCCTCCAATGCACCAAGTGCATTACATTCTCTTCCACTAAGATTGCCTTGCTCCAAGGCTCTTTTACCGCCCACTCAAAGTGAAATTTCTTGTGCAAGTCATAATTTTTTTTAGTTTCGTCATCATGCTTGCATTTGATGGTCCCGTAGCCAGCAATGCTTTGATCCTAAGGTCAATGCTCTTCCTTTTGCTCTCACCATGCATCGGAAGATTCACAAAGGCAATATCATCTGAATCAATCATCTTATCCACACTAAGGTCTAAATCCTCCTCCAAATTCTTTTCATTTGAGACATGGACAATGCTGGATATAAGTGAAGGATCTCAGTGTCCATGGATTAGAAGGTCCTCAACTCTGTGTTTGACAATTGTGCGCTAGAGGTTCCCGCACCAACGCTACAAACATTAGCACTTTGTAGCAACTTGCGATTCAAGGAGTTCTGACTTGACAAAAAGTAGCTATGCATTGTCATGGTAGATCTGGCTTTCTTCCTTGACTCCGCCTTTAGTGCTTTCTTGGATGCTTGTACCTTGCGTTTAGTAGCCTTCGCTACATACTTCAATTGTGCTAATCGTCGTTCATGCCTCTCCACCACCTTTGTAGTGTGTGTTGCTTTTGCAACGATTGCAAAACCAATATCCTTCGGAGTGAAAGGAGAGTCCGGCATGTCTCCTCTACATACAACACTTACCAACCACCATTCCCCCAAACAAATGAGAGTTCTAATGATGCAAAACAAACTCCCAAAATCCAAGTCGTCCAAAGCAAAATATCCCCAAACCCTAAGTCGACCAAAGCAAAGTATACCCCAACTCGTCCAAACTCCAGAATATCCTAAACCAAACTAATTGAAAATTGAGAGAAAGGATAATAAATTGAATGCCAACGCAATTGTTGAATTTTGCTTTGTGTAGCTACCCTCTACAACTCCAAGATGATTCAATGAGAGCCATAACTCACATGAATGTGGCGACCTCCCCTCTCTCGTAGGAAATGGAGTGGCTATGAATGTTGCATCAAAAATCCCAAACTAGCTACCTCTAATCCTACGCCATCATAGAGTGGGCTTCACCCCAAAATGTAATACAGAGAATTTGGCAATCAAACGCAATTACTTGGGAGAAAAGGTGGTATCAAGGTTAGAACTAATTGGAAAACCTGAGGTTGTGTGATTGTGCAATGGAAAGTGAGGAGATGGGTGGTGTTAGTGATGTGGAGGGGACTTCATCAACAGAAAGAAAAACTACACTGCGTCCTGAGATTGCACGTGGTTATAGGCGACTTAAGCCTACTTTGGGCTCTTTTTTTCTATAGCCTTGGTGTTGGCAATTTATTTTTGGTGCTATTTTGCTCCAAATCGCCAGAAAAAAACACTGTCATTGATTGAATCCAGCAATGCGTATTGTGCAAACTTTCTACACAATTCCTCTCTTAGTTCTTTGTTATTGCTGCTAATTGAACTTTCCTGGAAATCTGCATGCACAAGTATATCCCTGAAGTTTGTTTAGCAAGCAAGCGTTGATCAAGTCGGTGCTGGTCATGCAGAGAGCTCTGTTGTCTGTCTTACCATTCTGGACAAAGGATTCGATAGAGAGAAAGGTCTGTAGAAGAGCCTTGGCAACGCCAAGAAGTTGCAGAAACCGACAAAGCCCTCCTACTGCTATCAACTTAGTGCAAATGACTTCAACTGCAGATTTCCGTCTACTGGGGGGAGGAGTGCAGACAGGGTGAGCTCCTTGACCTGACATTCAAGCGTACATGTCTGTTGTCTAAAACCGTCATCTTCTCCACTTTTTGCAACTGTCCTGGTGTCTGACTTTCCCATTGAAATTCGCGAAAAAGAGGAACGTCTCTGTCGCCCTGAAATCACCAAGCCTAGACTGTCTGCACCTGCCCCACTCAAAAGAGAAAGTCCACAGAGCAGCACCTAAATATAAGACTTTGTATCGTCTTCATGTATCAATGGTTGTTGCATGCAATTTGCATTGCGTTTTCTTGTACCATTTACCTGCTCCATACCAAGCCTGAATTTTGAGGTAAGTGTGTCACTCACTCTGGCTGGACAGAAGGAATTAATGTAGGTACTCTCAAAACCACCACTTTTTGCGACCGAGCCTATTTTCTACTCTTAGACTAATCAGATTTTCATATGTTCTTCTTGGCAAGTGAAAGGAGGTTCCAACACACCAGAGAACAAGACATTTGGATATTGTATGTAAAAGTTATTAAGAAATAAAGTTTGGTTCTAAAAGTGTTTCTTCCACATAGGTACAAAACTGACTTTGGAGATGTACACACAATGTAGATGGTGGTTTGAGGTCAATGGCACATTTAGGTGTACCTACCTTATAGCCATTATCATCCCTATATTAATTGCATCCCCTCTCTACAGTACAATAGCTTGCGATTTTTGAGCTATGTATAGGGTATGCAATAGGGATAGAAGGAGTGCAAGGGAGTTATGGATTCTCTACTCCAAAATAAACTTTTAAGTCCTTTATTGAACTCAATTTTCAATATTTTTGAAAAAAAATAAAAATATTAGGTGAAGATTGTTTATTACAACATTACAACCATTAGGATTCGCATTTTTCAATTCCATAAATAAATTGTTAATAATTTATTATTTTGAACCATTCTCTACATCTTTCTACTTACTATTTTTTTTTATATGTTGTACAATTTCAAATGATCTAAAATTTTTCAAGCATGTAGCCAACTTAACTTGAAAAATGAATCCAAAGAGTTGCAATAATTTTGAACATTTTTTCATACAAATGTGACCTTGTGAAGTTTAGCTGCCTGATTTTTTGTAGGGACAAAAAAATGATTTTTGTCACTTCAAATGCTAATATCTTGCAATCTACAAGGTAGAAATTTTGGAAATTTTTACCACATCTTTTCAAACTAGTGTAATACAAGATCATATGATTACATGTGTCCAAAAATGTTTTTTTATAAATTTTGAAAGTTATATAAGAAATGGCAGTTTTGGAGCCTTTCTGGTAAAAACATAGTCAAGGAACTTTAGGGATTAAGATTCAATAAATGACTTGGTATTACTTTCAAAAATCTTCTTGAGCCTCTACATGGGCTCTTAAAAATTTATCTAATCCATTTATTGTTGCACTAGTGCCTGTAAATTTGCAAAAAAGAAGAGAAATACAAACAACAATCTTGTTTTCATGTTCCCACAAGCATTGTGAAAACTGTTCTCGTTTCAAATTATGTAGACGCATGGTGCATAGGTAGGTATTTAACCCCTAAAGGTCCAAATTGCATTTTTAGGCAACATAGCAATTTTGGGCAACTCACTACAAATGGAATTTTTATTTTATTTTTTTGAAATATTCACACTACATGTGCTTGAGGAGTAGCTTTAAGGCCCAAAAATTTTCATAACTTTTGACAACATAGTTCAAAAGTTATTGCATGATATGTAATTTTCAATGCTTGACCGGCAGTCCAAAAATTTCTTAAAAAATCACTTTTTTCAAAAATAAAAATTTGAAATTGGTTTTCAAGATACATACATACATACATACATACATACATACATACATATATATATATAAAGTTTTGAATCATTCTATTTTGATTTATGAAATGAAAGTTATGAGGTGTTCTAGTTTGTGGGTAGTTATGGATTCCCTACTTGAAAATAAACTTTGGAGTCCTTTATTAAACTCAATTTTTAATATTTTTTGAAAAAAATAGAAATATATGATGTAGATTGTTTATTACTACATTACCACCATTGGAATTGGAAAACTTCAGTGGTATAATTAAATTCTTAACAATTTAGTGTTTTGAATCACTTTGTAGTTCTTTCTACATACTATTTTTTTCCTATATGTTGTGTAATTCCAAATGATCTAAAAAATTTCAAGCATATAGCCAACTTGACTTGAAGAGTGAATCCAAAAAATAACTACCATTTTGGACATTTTTTCATACAAAAGTGACCTTGTGAAGTGTAGCTCCCCGTATTTTCACAGGGTCAAAAAAAGAATTTTTGTCACTTCAAACCTCAATATCTTGCAATCTACACAGTGGAAAATTCTAAAAAAATTTCCACATCTTTTCAGACTAGTTTACTACAAGATCCTATGATTACATGTGTTCAAAAATGTTTTTCATCTAAAATTTGGTGCTTGTATCAAAAATTAGGGTTTTGGACCGTTTTTGATGGAAATGTAGTCTCCAACCTTTAGGGGTTAAAATACTTCGATAGAAGGTTAGCACATTTTACTGTTCTAATATAGGTAGTTACCCACTTTGATATTTGCACTTGTTTCATTGCAAGTCCAAGACTCTCAGGTTATCATATGTCTACATTGATCAGTTCATGGAGATTTTAAAGACCATGAATCCTTTTCTTTTCTTTTTCCTTCATTCTTTTGTCCAACACAAGTACCTTGTGATATAGTTAGAACGTAAAACTGATACCCATACAACACTGGTTCCCACTCCAAAGTCTCAAAGCCTATAATGAATTGTACAATGACATCAAAAATGTCTTCTTCAGTTGTACAAATACACCAGCAAGTCTCCCAAGTTAGAGTTGACTTCAACCCCAGTTGGGATTCATATATTTATGGCTTGGGTTATGGTTCAGAACTTCTATGTGCAGCTAAGATAACTTTGCCTATGACAGCCCAAATGGGAGTAAGCCCATCACAGACAAAATTGTACTTGTAGTGTATTGTACTGTACATTTCAGTTCTTAAAATGTGCATCACTAGAATTTTTTTGTATATGATGTGTTGGCTGGCATTTGAATCTTCATTGGCTAATTTACCTTAAGTTGGTGTAGGCATGTAAGGTAGGTCCACCCAAATGTGCCACTAACCTTAAACCGCCATCTATATTGTGTGTACATCTCCAAAGTCAGTTGTGTACCTATGTAGAAGAAGTGCTTTTAGAATCAAACTTTGTTCTTTAATAACTTTTGCATATAATATCCAAATGCTACGTTCTCTGAAGTGTTGAAACCTCCTTTCACTTGCCAAGAAGAACATATGAAAATCTGACCAGTCAAAGAATAGAAAACAGGCTCAGTCGCAAAAAGTGGCGATTTGGGAAGTACCCACCTTATGTGAAATACTACAGCAGTATTTCCATTTCTGCAAGTTCCAATTCAAGTTTGCTCCAACCCAAGCCCTGACCGCTCTTGAGGGTGGAAGAAGATGCCTGCATTGACAAGCACCTTGAGCTGTTTCACTGCCAGAATTTCCTTGTCAGTATTGCCTCAGAATCATTCTGTAATCAGAATTATAGGATTACAAATTACCATGTAAGGCATCCAACATGTGCAGAAGATTGACGGGGATCCGTACACGATTATTCTAAATTATTTCAGTCAGAGCACACTTGTTGACAAAGTGCTGCAAGTGATTTCCTACAAAATCCACTCCACTGAAATGGTTATTTGGTATGAGTGAATTATAATTGGATAGCATGAAAATCAATATGACCAATTGTTTAGCAACACGACCCCTTGCTACAATGCCCGCATTCCATCCATCAGTGCTGAATAGTATGTCCTTGTGATAAACAAGTTAGACCACATTAAATTAACCATTTTTGCTATAGTAGTGAACATATCCTACAATAGTACTGCAAGATTTTGTCCCACCTTCAAAAGTGAAATTTTGATGAATCTACACAAATTCTAGGAGTTTCAGAGTCATCTACTTGTGTAATCATCACTTACTTCCAAAAGTTGTTTGCAATTTGGATGAAGGAATAATGATTTTTTCTGATTAATATCTAAAATGGCATGAAAAAGTAAAAATAGATAATTTTGACCCCAAAATAAAGAGAGATCAACTTTCAAAGTTTGTTTAAAGTGAGCACCAACAATCAATAGACAAATCATCTATGAAGGACACATGTAGAAAATAACTCAAATGCGGGCATACAAAATGGTGGGTTTACAAGATATAACAATTTCAATGATTTCTTATACTCATGGCATTTAGATTGCAAGCAATTATCTTATGTAGAAATTTGTAAAGATGACAATTTTCAACAATGCAAGAGTCAAAACTCACTCATTGCTTTTATTCACACTAGGACAGTGTACCACCAAAAAATATTTTGGATGGGAAAATATTTGAGTTCATTTGTTTAACTTTCAATTGTTTTTGAATGGCTTATCTTCTAATATTGGAAATGTAGAATGTATTTTTTCTAACCTTTTTCAAATGGATTCAAACTATACACTTTAATTTTAATTATGAATATGAATTTTTTATAATTCTAGTTTATAATATGAATAAAAGCAATGAGTGAACTTTGACTCTTGCATTGTTGAAAATTGTCATCTTTACAAATTTCTATATAAGATAATTGCTTGCAATCTAAATGCTGTGAGTGCAAGAAGTCATTGAAACTTTCAATTGTTTTTTGAAAATTGCTAATTTGTTACACTTTGAAGTCTAGAGTTTTTAGTATTGTAGAATGTTCCAAATTCATGACCTAGAGTTGAAATTTTTGCAATCTATTCCTATAGTAGGAGGACATGTGACTACCAAAAGGAATCTAAAAATACATTATTTTATGGCCTCTATATTCATACAAATAGGGCTCCCTTACACGCATACTTCTGAACATTGAAGATAGTTTTGACTTCATTTTTTTGATGAAATTTGATCACCATCAAGTCCTCACAAATTACCAATTTTTAAATTTTTTTGTTCATGATTTTTTATTTTTTTATTAATTTATACCACTGTATCTATTTTTTGTGACAATCTAGGTATTTTTCAAACAACACTATTTCAACGCTTACAAGTACTTATAGTACTCAAAACAATACTCTTAGCCTTCAATATTTTTTTATCAATGGTTGAAATTGTTCAATTTTTATGATACTCGTAGTACTCGTAGTACTAAGTATAGAAACTATAGTTTTGGCAAAACGCTACAAAAAACGGGAGATCTTTCTTGCAATCACCCTAAAGTTGTTGCTTCTAATGTCAAGCTTAATCAAGTTGCCCCTCAAAGTACATCCTCTACCATATCTCCATTCAAGCCATTATAAAAAAACAATGAATTTGTTGAGCCTTTTGCACTCCAATAAAGAAGATGGAAGATGCATTATGATCCCCATCAATTGATTTTGAGAAAGCAACAATACCGTCAAGTTCAGCATGCTACTGAACATTTTTGGAATGTGCCCATTGAGCTTCTTGTTGCCTAGATGGAGTTCATCTAGATGCGTTAGACTATTAAAAGAGGGAATGGGGCCTATATTGTGGTACCTCTCAAGATTTAGAGTCCTCAACTTTGTCAACATCAACAGCCTGACTGGAAATAGAGATGAAATTCACGCTATGTATGCAAAGATCTTCCAAGCCCTCCCATTGCTCATATTTGGCCATGGCACTAGGTCTAGGATGTCTAAGTCTAAGCCTAATCACAAAACTTTCAAGTTTGGAATGGTGAAGAAGCCCAACATTTGGCAATGTACCAATCCAATTGTTAACCTCTGAAAATTTTGGACTATGTTTTCAACAAACATGCTCCAAAACTACCATTTTTTGCCCTTACAAAAAACCAAGTAGCTACACTTCACAAGGTCACATTTGCAAGTAAAAATGTCTAAAATGGTGGTGCTTCTTTGGATTCATTTTTCAATGCAAGTTCGATACATGCTTGAAAATTTTCAGATCATTTGGAATTGTAAAACATATAGGAAAAAATAGTAAATAGAAAGAAACAAAGAATGATTGAAAATAAGAAATTGTTAAAAATTTAGTTATGGAATTGAAAAATGTCAATTAAAATGGATGTAATGTTGTAATAAACAATATACATCCAATGATTCAATTTTTTCAAAAAATATTGAAAACTGAATTAAATAAAAAGACTTCAATGTTTATTTTAGGGTTGGAAATTCATAATTGCTTGCAATATATATATATATATATATATATATATATATATATATATATATATATATATATATATATATATATATAAAGTACAGCCCTAAAGTTATGAAAATTGTTGGGCCTTAAAGCTACTCCTTCATTGCATGTTGTGTGAAAATTTCAAAGAAAAATAATGAAAATTTAGTTTGTAGTCAGTTGCATAAAATTGCTATGTTGCCAAAAAAATGCAATTTGGGCATTTAGAGGTTAAAGGATAAAGTCAATTCCTCAAGCTTCATAAGTAAAAGAATGGAATTTTGCATTTGACCTTCAAAGTGGTTCTAGTTAAGATATAAAACTTATAGCTCTTCTAATTTGTCTAATTTGGTCTCTATGCTACCTTCAAAGTTTGAACTTTATTAGGTTCAGTACTTGTAAATGTTAGAGTCTAGCTAGAAGAAAGTCATCCAGAAATTTTCTACCAATGAGGATCCAATTAAGATTGAGATACACCCGTTTGGAGCAATTTACAATGTCTTTAAGAAGATTTCCACTCAAACTAGTGTTTCCTACTTTCAAGATTGTAAGATTGACAAACTTTGATGGTGAACACACTCCTACATCAATTAACCCCTAAAAGACCAAGAACCCCCTCAAGGGACTTTTAGGAGTTTGGATAGGTTCTTATGCCCTTCATTTATTATTAAAAAAATTTTGAAACTTTTTTACAAGAAGTTAAACTTAATAGCTTTGTAGGAATGTAATTTTTTAATTCAATTGGTGCTTGGGAGAAAAAATTATGCCACCTTAAACATAATTTCCATGTTGTCAAGTAGAAAAAAAAATCCACAAAAATTTGAAATTAAATTTTAATTTTGTTTCTCTTAAAGATTTTATTTTTGTCTACATGTGAAGCTTTGATTCGTTCCATTTGGATTAGTGATGTGAAAGTTATAAACAATCTTGTTTTTTTGGCAATCTAAATATCTTCTTGAAAAAATGTCTTATTGGATTCATTTCTAAAAGCAATTTTCACAATTTTTCCAAAAAATTATTTGATGAGGTTAAATTTTCTTGCTTAACCCCTAAGTGCCCAAGCCTTTTCAAGTGTGTTTTGACTATGAAAAAAGAGCATGGGCTTATAGTTAACCTTAATGAAGCAAATTGTATTTTTTTCAAAATCTAACCATATAGCTATTTAAAGAGCTTTCTTATTAGTACATCCACCAATTAAGAGTGAAAAATTGCATAGGAATTGTGAGATTATAACAAGATAAATGTACATTTTCTAATTTTAGTATACTACTTCTCCCCACAATGTTTTAAAAATTTGCACATAAATTTATGTTGGAATTGGAAGTGACATGAACAACTACAAATTGTGTTAGCACACTAAAATGCACTTTCAAAAAACTTAATTTCACATGAAAACCTATGAAATTCACTATACAATCTCCCTAGCAATTGTTGAAATGCAATTTTTTTATAAATATAAATTGCAAATAACTCCAAATCAACACTTAAATTTTTAAATTTTCAATGGTGAAAATCATGAAAATACTAAGCTCTTTCTATTGGGACCATTTTCAAATCAAATGGATAAGTACAAGTTTTTAGATCTCAAATCAAATGAAATTAGCAAAGTTGGAAAAAAGAAGTAAAATTAGCAAGCTTTACTCTACTACTAATGGACATACATGGCTTTGAGGACCTCTCAAAAAGCATATGTTCAACTTTTTCAGTGAAAAATGAAAGTTTTCAATAGTTAACCCTAAAAATTGTTCCCCAAAATATTTTAAATGGTCATACGAATTTAAATGCCGATTCCAAAATGACCCTCAAATTTCAGATTTGACCATATATGGTCAATTAGGTAGTTAAAGGTTAAACAATATCACCAATGGAATCATTGTATTTCACTCTCATCTTAGAGCTATTAATGATTTAGCTTTTTTGTTAATCTTGAACCTACCTCTACTTAATAATTTTTTAAAGAATAATAATCAAGTGTGTGTTTTCTAAAAAAAAATTCTTAGACTTTTTAATCAATTATTCAACACAAAAATATTTCAATTCAAAGTCTTTAATGCAAAAAAATTTCACAAATGGTGGTCAAAGTAATTTGAAATTTCAAACCATTATTCAAAATTATTTTTTTCTAACTTTGAATGCTTTTATCTTCCAATTTATAAAATAAAACTTCATAAAGTATTTGCTATGCGATCTCAAACAAGTACAAGATCCTATGGTTAGATTCTTAAAATATTTTTATTTTATTTTATTGGAATGAAAGCATCAAAAATGGTAGTTTTGAGTAGGTTTTGATAGAAAAATGGCCTTTGTCCATTAGGGGTTAAGCTAATATAACTAAAGCTCTAAGTTATAGTGTGGCATGTGGATGCTTGATTACCCATCTTTGGTAAGGAAGCAAACACAACCAAGTTCATAGTTTTTATCCACTTTTGACTTAAGGAAGTGTTGTGAATGCAGTCCATTGTACCTTCCAAGCAATTAATCTTGCTAATATTTCCTAATTTTGTGGATGGGCAAAAGAGATTGGAATGGACAAAAGAGATTAGGAAATTCTAATCTAGATGCCTAGAAAAATGTGAACCTTGAGAATATCTGTTGGGACTTAGGGTCCATTTTTTGACATTTTTTACTCATTTTTATGAATAAATTATGGTCAAATTGGCCATTCAAGTGACTTTGCAAGAAAATGGGATAGAATCATAAGTAATAGGGTTAATACCCTGAAAGCATTGAAAATGCTCTAAATATGCTCATTGTGAGTATTAAGTATCTTGCATAGGTGTTTAAGAGTCAAATTATGGATTGGGAGCAATCCCAATTCTAATCAAAATATAAGGACAAAACACTTAGTTAGAGGCTACCTGGAATTTTGACAGTAAAGGTGCATGCAACAAAGATTGGCTAAAAATGATAGAGTTGGAGTCACTTTAGCTCCCCTAGTAACTTAAGAAACCCACAATAAGAAGCTAGGTGAAAATTACAAAGGAAAGGTGAAACATGGGAAATAACCATTGGGTGTAACCATTAGCAATCACCTACTTGTAAGTGAAAATCCACGACAATTACAAGTAGGCGATTGCTACAAAAAGAAAAGTGTTTCTAGCTTAGAAACATGCCAAGAATGTAACAGTGAAGCCAGATCGTCAAGATTCCCTAGTGTGGGAATGGTTCCTCCTACTCCAAATTAAAACCAGGAAGGGATAAATTCTTTCTCCTAGAAAAAGTGCAAGTTGGACACATAAATTTGCACAAAGTAATTGGGGACCTTCTAAAGGTTATCCAAAAAGTTTCATAATTTTTTAAATTATGGAACACGATTCTATGGGAAGTCAACTAGAATCACCAAAATAGGGAAAAATCATGGAAATTCATTTGGTGATGGTAAAATCCCACTAAAAATTAGGACAATGTGTTTTAGTCTAAATAAGAGCCTAATTAAGTTTCATGACATTCTAACATCGTTAACTATCCAAATCGGCAGCACTAACAGATTTTAACAAAATTCCAAAAACATTCTATAGTTGACCAACAAATCACGATCATATGGAAGCCAATTTAAGTCATCTTGGACTCTTTGATTATATTCTTGGACCTTTTGGACAACCCTAGCTAGTCAAAATTAGCAAAATCCACAAACTCCAAAAGTTAGTTAGTTCATCTTTTTCATTAGATTGAAAACATTGTCTTTTGTGAGAATTTTGGCTTGGGAGTTGAGGATTAGGGGTTCCCTAGACTAAAAAGGGTCCTTTGAAGCCAATGGCAAAGTCCATTTTTCATTTGGAGTTTTTCTCCAAAAGATATGGAAAATTCAACAATAGGATAGAATTAGGCGTAGTAATTGTTAGTTTTAGTGATTTTTAGTTTACTTAGGTAGTTCTTTATGTAAAAGGAGGTAAGCGAGAGCCCCGAAAATTTATAAAAGGGCTCCCACTGACTCCCTTTCCACCCCCTTTCTTTTATTTGTGTTTTGTTTGAGACCCACCAACTTGTCTTTACCTCCTTGTTTATGTGGCCACTTAAGGCTGATTTCTTGCATTCTGTACCTTGCCAATTTTGTTGGCACTATTTAGTCTTTGATCTTATATTATCAAAGCAATTATTGTTGAAATACATTGGAGCATTTAGCTCCCTTCCGTTTATGTTTTGAAAACCATTTCCAAAGACATAGGGGTCTTTTGGAGGGTTTGGTCATCCATTGTGTGTTTTTTTCTTTAGAATATACACTAATCCGCTTATGTTACTTGCATTTGAATCTTCTTAGACGGTGAAGCTTCACTCCTAGAGCAAACTTCCCACTTAATCCATTGTTTTAGTTTCATTAACAAAAAGGGGCTAGACCAAAGCTCTGCCCAAAAAAATCCAATTTGTTTTGTTTAAAAGATTTCCCCAAAGGGAGAACCCAGTGGCAACAACTGCCAAGGTATTAGAATTCAGTAGCTAGTATTGAGCCAGTATCAAACAATTACTATATTGCAATCAACCAGCCAATATTGAGCCAGTATTGGTGAACTATTAACTAGTCACTTGGCCACCCAACTGTACACCCAAATTAATTAAACCGACCCCCAAAACACCTAGTTGGTTGCTTGAGAGGGGGGCGGACACCTTTTTTCACATACATACATGCGGAGAGGACAGATTTGGGTTTTCTTATGATTTTTGGAACACTAGACTTAGGCCTGAGTTTTGCTTAAACCACTCGAATCAAAAAGAAGAAGTGAGTACAGAACACGCACCAAGGAATGGACTTCATGATAAAAATGGAGCATGAAATGATTGATGATGTGAAGGTAAGTGCCTAATCTCTACTCCCTAATTGTGTTTTGATTTTCCAATTAAGATTCAAATTCGATTAACAATTAGGACCGTAGGTAGAATTAGGATCAGGCCTTAGATTAATTTTGAAATTATACTTAGAGCCAAGAAATCCATAGAAAATTTTCATAGCTTTCTAGAAAGATATTAAACATAAAATTTCGATAAAAATTGAAGAAGTAGTGAGTGAATGAAGTTAACTCTAAAAATGGATGAAAATTTAGAAAATCATCCAAAAAAATTATTTTGAAGTATTTTAGAATCTATCTAGAACTGAATTTGAGAGGAAAGATAATAGTAAAAAATCAAAATCAAAAGAAGTTGAGGGCATAGTTAAATTTTGAATTTCCAATGGTAATTAGGAATTAAGTGAAATTGATAAACCAGTCATTGGTTAAAATTTCTCATAAAAACCCTTACCTTAGATAAAAACATTAATTTATGTCTAAAGCTTTTAATTATAGGACATTAGTTGTCACAATAAATCAACTTAACAATCAAAGATAAAAAACACCAAAGAATCTAACACTTAGATTTTTACCACCACTTGTGGTACAAATTTAATTAACAAACAACCTAGAAATTAACAATAGAGAGTACCTAGGAAGAGAAGTAAGAGATAAATTGAAAGTTCAATTACTTCAACAAGAAAAGGTAACAAAATTAAGGTGTATTTTGATGAACAATCAACGGTCAAAATTCACCAATAATCTTCAACATTTGAAGTAGTTGATTTAACTAGACTAAGGCAAAATTTTAGAACATTGAAAAAGGAAAGAATAATTTACATCAAAAATAGAATTGAAATCATATAAGAAAATTAAAGAAGTAATTTCCATAAAAAGTAGGAAAAATAGCATTTTATCAAGAAATCTTTCAAAAGATATTCTAACTCCATGTTTAAAGTAGAAATTTACAAGGTATAATCTCACAAACAACAACTAGACTTCATCTAAAATCCTAGAAAAATCTTGAATAACCTTAGGTAAAATGAACACTTGAAGTGGAGTAGGTAAGAATTAATCAAATTATATTAGCAACTACCCCCAATCCCCTTTTCTTTCCAATATCCACAATTAGGATCATTAGTAAAATTTAGTATAAAGCTCCATTGCTTGGAAGGCTAATTGTTACTACAAACCAAATCACCTATAGAACTGAAGATTTACATAGAACCTAGTTGTGTTTATTTGGTCTCTTGGGTGGAGATCAAAACACTCACAAAAAGTAGTGAAGTGACTTGCCAACTAACTGTCAATTATTGGTTTGTAGTGGCCAAGGGTGAAATTCTATAGTTTTACTTACCTCTCCTATGTTGTGGGTGGTTGGCACCAACACCAATAATCCCCACTAGCTGGGATTGGAATTTTCTAAGTTCCTTTTGTGAAACCCTAAACCACCTTCTACTTTTAACTTCTAGTAATGCTCTAGGTTTTTTGCTTCTAACGTTAACTCTTGGTTCTACTACTAATTCTAAATCTTGGCCTCTAATTCTACCACCAAGGTTATCCTTCCTAATCTATGAGTCTATGACTCTACATTCCCAGTCTTTACTATCCTTTACTTGCTAATCACGGATTAGAACTAACTAAAAAATCAATGCTAATTAAAGTGAAACCACCAAGGGTTAAGTTAATGATTCACTTCATCACTGTTGGTGTTAAAAATAGTCTTGTCCATGTCCGCCTCCACGTAGTCTATTGTAGCCTTTAGACTACTTGGTTTCTCAGTGGTTTGGAGCTCACCACTTTATCTTCCAACCCACATCTATTACACCGTGTACTCTAACTTCCTCCTTCTCTTCTTTTCTTTCTCCAATTGTCCTTCTACATTAGCACTATTCCACCAAATGCATTCATAGTGGCCTTACAACTATAGATTCAAATTCCAAGGCCCCTTAATGGTGCTCTTCCTCCTTCTTACATGTTCCTCCTTTATGTCATACTAATCCAACTTCTAACGGTCACCATGGAGCCCCATAGATTTCCTACCTAATCTAGTTGCTAGTGCACTATATATTCACCTTCTTCCTCTTTGTTTTCTATTTCAATCTTCCCTTTCTTAATCCCCTTCCATTACTTGTAGTTGGCCTTGGTTGGTGAGAGAGAGAGTTGGAATGGATACGTGTGTAAGGTAGTGTAGAAAAGATTCCTTTCTTCTCTTCCTTCTTATTCTCTTTCCCCTTTTTTTTATACATTGCTTTGTTTTTTTAGACTTTGAATTGAAACCCTCCACTGTTGAATCCTCCCATTATTGGACCCAGTGTTTTGATCTCCATTCATGAGACCAAACAAGCACAACCAAGTTTTATGTTTAAATTCTAATTCCTATAGGTGAGTGGGTTGTAGTAACAAGCTACTTTTTAAGCAATGGAGTTTTTTACTAAATCCTATTATTAATTCTACATTGTAAATGCTTAGAATAGAATTGTTTTTTTGTTAAGCCCACCAGATAATTGAGGTTTAAGCTAAATGGAATTGGGTTTTTTTTAATGTTTTTTCCAAATGTTTTAGATGTCTTGGGTGTTTACCGTAATTTTGCTGTTATCTTATCTTTAGTTAAGATTTAGTTCTTTTTAATCTTCTTTTAAGAGGAATAATGAAAATGATTATTGGAAATTTTGGTTTTTATTTATTTATTTTTATCTCTATCCTATTATTTTGATAATTTTTTATTCTTTGTTAGTAAATTAACTATTACTTTCACTATTATTGATTAACTTCTATTTTTACCTATGTGGGCTAAAGTGTTTTTATCTTGATAAATTATGGTTTTATATATCAAGGTTAAAACATAAATTACTTTTGACTTTTGATTAAATGTTATTGATGGAGAAAATTTGGGTTGTTGTTTGGTTCACCAAAAATCCTTCTGTAATTTTTTTTTACCCATAACGTCCAATTGAAATAAAAATTATATTTCCACGTAGATAATCAGATTTTCTATCTTGTGGGAAAGTTTCAAAACAATTCACCAAAAATTGAGATCATAGGAACCTGCCCGAAATCTGATTTGTCCCCCAAGGGGACAATGGGACTTTAGGGGTTAAACAATCATCAGGTCAAGCCTAGATATTCGCAATCTTTTGAAGGGGACATACTTTTCTTTTCCTAAAAGGGATTGTTGCAAAGGGTATTGAATTACTTACCATCTGCAGGAGTCCTTCGGAACAGTCAAAGAGCGAAGCCCACCGCACCTCCGCGGTGGTCAAATGAAAACACCCTCGGGTTCTAAACCCCAGTCGGAGGAGGCTGGTGACATTGAAGAGCGGAAAAGCGAAGATGCACGATGAGCAAGAAAACATAAACTTTCTGCCCTAGAAACTAGCCAGAGCTCATGAACTTCTTGTGCTGCAAAGTGCTACTGACAATGACTGGGCAAGGCCGTACCGCTAATTCCTGCCTGATTCCTTTCCGATCCTCGGAACTGCGCACATTCTGCTCCCCATGTCGCCATGGTCCACTCTACAGTAACTTACTGCACAGTCACGTCCTGCAAGATGAGGATTCCGGAATAATCGCCATTGCGCCAGTATTGATGTTTCAATACACAAATTCTAGACTGCGAACTTATTCCACAAAGGAGATCCGTTCCAATGGGAAACGAACCGGAGATTCTGAAGGTCCACTCGCCAATGCGCTAGTGGAGGTCTGCACTGGATATATTCCAGAATGACACCAAATGTTGTAGGTGCACTGACTTCTACCAATGTCAGGTTGCGGGTCTTTGGCTTTCTCACTGGCGTTTGCTCACTGCAAGTTTCATAAAATAAATCCTCTGCCCATCTCAAAAAAGGTGCGGTTTTTCGGGGAGGGACTTTGTTGACTAGGTTCGGTCAAATTGAAAAGGAGTCTTAGTTAACTGTTGTTCACATCTACAGGATAACATGGACAGTCCTATTGAATATATTCACATTGGAATCTACGATTTGGGTCTGAGAGCGTTCAATCTCATTGCTATATCCTTAAATTCAATACTGCTTCAAATTCATGATTGAAACACAAAAAAGGTCGACAAACAGCTATACAAACCAATATTCATGAAATTCATCCCGCCTTCTCCACAGAAGCAAGGTCAGCACCCTCATTTGCAAAGGCTTTCAGGACAACTCTACTGTACTCGATGTTGTTTTCGTAATGATCTACTGTTTTTAGGTCCCACTTGAAATCCCAAACCTACGAGAGTATCATCGCCACGACCGAAGGAATCACGCTTTTGTAACCATTTGGGATTTCTGACCTGTGGATTGGTGGAACGATCTCAACGGAATGACGCTCGCGTACAACTTAGGGTTCCGGGTTCAAGAATTGGTGGAACGATCTGAATACGTAATGCATCACTCAATTTGCATTTGACCTCGATCACCACCCTTGCATTGAAAATGAATGGAATCTGGGAAGAAGGTGATCTCAGACAAGAAGCCTAATAGTTTCCAACAAGAAGACAAGAGCTCACCTGCATGAACAGCAGGCACTGCAGCTCCGACGCAACCCAAAGCACATTGCGCTCTCCATTTGTGCACTACTGTGAAAACACTACTTCCGGTTCCGTTGCCACAGGCGACGCAACCTCGGAATTCAACCTCTCAGCTGCAGCGCATCTGATTGTCACCTTTGCATTTTGCAATCTCAACCTAAGTCGCATTCCTCCAAGCCGGGGACTGCAAGACGACCCCAACGGAAGCGCAATCGGAACCATGAATGCTCGCATGTTCATCATGATCCCGAAACTCACACGAATACCGCGCACCCCAGCATACTCGAAACCACAATCTATACGAATTTCCGAAACCTACAAGTCTCACAATCACATCACTAAACCTCGTCTAGGGGTTTGGAGATTAGCAAGGGTTCATCCCCACCCAGCATTTACACCATCGCCTGGTCACTGGAATACGTACCATAGCCTGGTCTGGCCTTCTATCTTTCCAATTTCGCGTCCATCACCGGCTCACTTAAGCCTTTCGAATAGCTTTCCAGATATTCTAATGTCATTTCAGCTGTTCAACGGATTTCGGAACATATTTTAGCTCTTCCATTTAAGCCAAGAAGGCAACCTGCATTTGATCCTGTAATGTTACCTGCTGATAACGTTACATATTTGTCCAATGTAGCTCCAACGCAATTTCGTCACGTTTACGAGCAGTTTTTTTGTGGCTGAGTTACTAGATGCAGAAGTGTCCTCCGTCGGATTGCAGCAATCTGCTAGTCTGATATATGACGTTAATTATAATTTAGACGATGTGAACGGAGGGTCTGAATCTATCCAGAAACGGTACAGTTCATCGGTTTTGAGATTATCAGCTTTTTCGCCAGTTTACTACTGAGGGTACTAGTTTCCTGTCGCCTCAGACGGGGAAAAATTTCATGAGTTTTGATTCATATTATTTATAATTGGCTGCAGAGAGAAGGTAGCATGTTTGGTCGAACATTCTCAAATGATCGATTGTCTGAAGCTGCGAAACTGGCTCATCAGATTCAGGTTTGAATCAAGATGGAAAGTCAGGCGGCAAGATAACTGGAAATATACCAGATGGCTTCGGTTCAAATCTGAGCTTTCAAGTGCCGTCTGCTAGTGCTGATGATTTTGAGGGTGACATGATGATGACGAAGATGATGCTTGGGAGGATATTGAGCCATCTTCCAGCTTGGCAATCATTCCATTCGCTACTATTCATGCATCTAGTAGCGTCGCCATTGCCGGAGGAATGGCCGGGTGAGTGCCCCTTCGCCCAACCTCTTTGTACAGGTATGAAGGACATCCGTCCCGCCCAATGTTCAACTTAAAAAAAAGAAGAGGAAAAGGATTAATCAACCCCTAAACGCATTTTGTTAACCCTACACGATGCTACAGGTGTAAACCCTATGTAGGGTAGGGTTTAGGTACTTCATCTTTCCAGTTAAGTCGTCCATAGATTCTTCCGGCGCCATGGACGAGGTCACCACTGCTACATTCTATCACACCGTGTTCTACATTCTACATTTATGCATCTGCCGTGTTTGAACAGATGAACGGATGAAATTACAGAAGTACTAAAGAAGATTGGCAATTGCATTCAAGTGGTGGAGAGGGGGAATTACCTTACAATGATTTTATAAAGCGTGTAGGGAAGCAGACTAATTTTTAGGTTCTGATTTGGCCATGGTGCTTTAACACGTTCTTGAATCCGAACGGCCTGGGGATGAGGTCAGAATCGCTAATATTGATGGCAGGAGGACAATTCAGTCTCTACACTAGTAGAGATGAAAGATGTACTTTCTATTCAACAATATGATGACGCTTCTACAAGCTAGTCTGCTACACACTGAAGGGTCCAAGTTTACTATTTCAAAGATAGTTGATTCATTTGAATTCGAGAGATTATTTTAAAAGGAGACCTCTATATGTTTCTTTGCACTGACATTCTAATTAAACTCTCCCTGTCATTACACTGCTTGTAATAGTAGTGTGCATTATGGTATCAAGTTCTTTCAACTTGGCTGCCTTTGATGTTGGGGATTATGATCCATACCAGACTTACATGTGACCACTAGTTGAATTGAAGATCGCAGGAGAGTTGTTTGATCTTGTTCGAGACGGGGGATTTAAGCTAATTCAGGAACTTCTGCAGGTATTCTTTACCTTGAATAGTTGCATTTATGAACCTGTGCTAAACACTTCCTCCTAGATTGGAACACAAGAACCGGTCTGAATAAATTACCATCAAATGAAAAAAATTCAGAAACGAGAAGTCACTGCCAATGCTCCAAAACAGAGATAATCTGAACAGCGGCAGTCCAGCTTAGAAATGTTGCAACGCACAGGGAGTGCAACGGCCGCCTACACGTCGAGAAGACATCGAATAATGTGTCCTTTGCAAACTCAAATTCCTTTCCCCCGGAAGCGCGCTCGTTTTTCTTCTTCCAACCTGTACATCAATTCAAACAACCCCGGCCTGCGAGTTCACCAGGCATTCAAATTGGCTTCACTCATTTGAGAGCTGAATTAAAAAGGCGGAAGAACATAAGGAGGTCTCAGAGCATGCTATGGAGACTGATGACATGTACCGTCAATTGCAAGACTCGAGCCTGCAAGAGGACTAATTTACCTTGTCCTAGCTCCAGGTCACAAAGCAGGCGTCCTCGACAGCTCAGACTTCATCACGTAAGCGCGCCGCATTCCGTAATGACCCTTGATTTCACCTGAAACGGACGCAGCTGCAAACGCCAGGGTCTCCGGAGCACGAGGTCAATTGGGACACACGGCTGGGCCATGGTGGGTGCGCGATTCCCTCTAGCCCCCGCCATGGACTGACTCCCCGGAACTGGGTGGTCCCAGATAGTGCTCACACAGGCAGCAGCCTCGTGAGCAAGATGAACCAGGTGTTCGGGGTGAACTTCGTGAACTGGTGGCCCTGTCTTAGTCAGTTAGGCTGAGGCTCAACGAGATCGTCCATTCACGAAGCCATGCACTTTCGAGGTCAAATATTCACGAGGAAGAGCCCATGAATTCACGAGCTCGCTAAATTTGATAACCTCGATAACCCACAATAACGTCCATATAATTATACATCCCAGCGTGTGGAGGCCTGAAATCAATCTCCTTGCAACATGGCTACCAGGTACTCCGAATATCATATGTCTCTTCTTCACATTCGTGTAACTCTGCCTCGCTGCTGAGATGGACAGCAGTAAAACATCCTCACAAAGCGCTCCTCCAGGCGGGGGTAGGCATCACCTCTTAGTGAAGGAACATAAGCCCTTAGAGGCTTGGACAAAGCTGCAAAAAGACAAATAATTGTCGTGTTCTCATCCATGGGAATCAGCGGTAACGCGATCGAGAACCTGGTGGGCAGCATCACCGAGGTTAAAGCCGTTTGGAATTCTGTTTCTCTAGGAAATGCAATCCATACTTCAAACGCAGTGCTCTCGTCATCGATCTGCACGATTTGGCTCAACCCAGTTCCTAGATGCCGAATCCATGGATCACTTCAGTGCATTAGCTTCTTTCGAAATTCAGTTGGGAATCATTTGAAATGGCTTGTGGGTCGGAGACCGTGCATCAAAACAGCTGCAAGACCTTATTACCCTGGCAACTGACAGAAGTTTTCCCAGAAAAGGATTGCATTTTATTGTATTATTTGGATTGCATTGTCCACTGTTGCCACTCAGAATCAACTTCAACTTGTGAATTGAATCAGCAGCTTGATTCCGTCTAACAGCCTGCCACGTACACAAAGAACCTCAACTTCAGGCGTGGTACACCAATGAAGGGCCAAAATAGTTTGCCACATTGTATTAACTCCTGAAGGACCCAGGAATCATGGTTATTTAATTATCAATTCAAGTGACCAAAATTCTAAAAAAATATAGTTTAAATGGGGCCAAATTGTATATCACCCAAATCAATCACAAACATTGCAAGTGTTGATCAATAAAAAAAGAAAAATTGGGAAAAACAGAAAACCCATATAACCTGCTCAAAAATGCTAAAACACAACATGAGGCCCAACTTGAGCTTCTTGGTGCTTCAAGCACAAGGGTGTGTGGAATGTGGTAACAAGTTGATGCCTCAAAATACAAACAACCTTTCTTGATTGTGATCCAACAAAACAACTAGAATAGAACGCAATGGCAACAATGACATGTACTGAAAACATTGGGTGCATGAGCTTGAAGGCCTAAAAAAAAGTCACTTGCAGGAATTTCAATAAATTCGTACCTTGATTATTCCATTTGATAACCACATTTGATCCAGAGAAGAAATGAAGGATAAATGTAGCCTTGACTTGTGTACGTGTCACATGGACTATGTGGACCAACTACTACAATGCACAGGGACATCCTTCATCTCATCTCCCTTGCTTGTGAAAGGCACTCAAGCATCTGCGTTGAGAAATATCAGACATCACCATATATGACAATTCTCCCCCAAAAGAAAACGTTCTCTTGATAGAGCCTTGAAAAAACCCAGAGCTGCTTCGTGATGGTTAACCCCCATAGTGCCCAGATGGCTAAAAGTGACCTTGTTCCTTTCCTATAGGAGTTCAAATGAGTCATTTTGAAAGCTTCATGAAAGTTAACAAAATGCATCAATAGGACCAAGGTAAATAATCTTATTCTATATTTATAAACAATAGGCGAAATTTTTTTTAAGTTACTACAATCAACTATTAGCTTCCAGAGTGAACATTCTGGTTTAGCGTCGCTACAACCAAGGAGAAAAGATTTCAGCATCACCTTCCGCCATGGCTTGCAAAAAACTGCCCAGAAGTCTCACAGAAGGATACAAAATACACAAGAATGTTGATGAGATGCTCAAATTGAAGTTTCTTGCATTTTCATATCCATGCACAATAGTTCAAGCTTGCATAAAGCAAAAATTCCGTCTCAAAATACCAAAATAGCAAAAAACATGTTTCAAAATAGCAAAAAGTCCTAAACCTAAATCTGCAACTGCTTAGTTTATATACTACAAAGTGTCAAATGTCATTGACTAGTTGAGTAGAATTTCATCTATGCTGGTGTGCATGAAAAGCAAGTCTTTTATGACCACCTGCTTGAACTTACATTGAACATTTCATTGACAAAGAAACCATTGGAGGGGTTGTTGATCCAGTTATATGACCTCCAGGCTGCTTCATATTGCAGTTCTTGAAACTACGGGTCACCTTCAAAGGTCTCTCTGCTGTGCAAGGCTCTGGTTGCACAGGTGAACAACATATGTGCATTCCATCATTATGCCACAAGGATCTCATGAAGCCTTCGTGAGACGAAGGTAAGAGGTCCATAAAGCGCTCACGCTCTACAATTGTCCACCTCCTGAAATGTACATTGTTTGTACATGTTGCTTTTTCATTGTATCAGAAATGTACAAATAGTTTACATTTCAGGAGGTGGGCGATTTCAGAGCCCTCTGCATTAGAACTTCAAAAATTCATAACTATTTCTAGAAAGCTCCAAAAATTATGAAACAACTTGGACTAAGATGCCAATTTCACTTGTCTTTCAAGGATAATTTACTAAAAAATATATTTCAAGAAGTTTCACCTCCCCAAAATCAGTTCCAGCTCTTAAGTGGGCAATTTATGGACTGCTTTACCTTACCAGTTTTGCTCATCTGCAGAGTCCCCTACTACGTCACCTGATCTTGGGTACATTCAGCAATGGTAACTTCCTACTACGTAACATCAGGTCATATGTCTAGATAACATTATTTCAACTCCCTTCATGCTCCTAAGTCAGCAACTGAGATTGCACCTAATTTTCAACACACCCGATTCCATGGTCAGGATTGCAAACAACCATAGCTGCACAACATTTGAATAATATTCAAGAATGAAGGACCCAAGAAATATCACCCTAAGCAGCTTCACAATACTCATACGGCTTCTCATATTGAATTTTGTTGGTGCAACTTGCAGGAGTCTTTCTAATGAGTGTAGTTTGTATTCAATCAAATTTCTGGTAACAAAAATGAGGAATCTTAGATGAGCAAGCAACACTATACACTGAAACTCACCTGCCACCCCAGTTTCCCATTAGTTCCCACTGTAAATGCCATTAGGCTCATTTGCCAGAAACAACAATTTTATGTGAGCAGGTAGCTATGCAAGAACAACAAAAACCAACGAGTTGAAGAGATCGAAATTTCAAATGTCATCTACAGTCAATTCACCATGGTGGGATCCCAAACTCGGCATATGCAAAGGGGGGACAGCCGGATATCTAATCAAAAGTCACTCATCCTCATTTTGATGTTATAAGTAGAAAGTTTTTATGCTTTATATATTATGTCACTGTGAATCTTCTTGGTTCTGCTGAGCGGGATGGTTGCAAAGAGCATAGACAATTCAATCTTCATGAAAATTGTAACTAGTGTGGCATAATAGTTATTTGAATTGGGTTCGAGGGTTTGAAATTGCGATTGTATTGTCTTTGTTGTTGTCATTCTCTGGTTCAATTTGCTAGTGATGCAAGTGTGATCTTGAAGGGCTTGATTATAAGTCAATTCCTTGGTCACATTGATCGTTTGAAGTTGTGTGGGTTTTGGTATGTTTGTCTAAACTAAGAGGACATATACCATCGAGGTTAACACAGAGTACGATATTGCAGATTTTTTATTCAACAAGTCAAGATTCAACACTTTTTGTAATAGGACAATAGAATGAGCAGGATTCTTGTCAAGCAAAATATTATTCAAAAACAAAATACATTTTTTGAGAGAGTATTTGACAACTGATTCTCTTTTTCAAAAAATAAAATCTCTCAACAGCTACAAAATCTTGGGAGGGGATTGTTCATTATGGATGAATGTACATATATGCTTGGATGAATAAATAGGTTTTCATTCATGTTTCATCCATGTCTATGGATGTATATAGGTGAAGATTTTTTTTTCCATTGCCAAATGTAAAAGAAATAAAGAAGCTTGATATATTTACCCCCTAAATGAATTTGACTATTTTTTTACCTAAATCACTTCAAAACTGCCATTTCTAGTACAAGCACCAAATTTTAGGAAAAGAAACATTTTTGGACATATGTAACTATAGGACCTTGCAGTATTTTGGTTTTGAAAGATGTGCAAAAAATTTCAAGAATTTAGACAGTGTAGATTGTAAGATATTAGCATTTGAAGATAGTGACAAAAATCCTTTTTTTGGCCTTGCAAAAAATTGGGTTGCTACACTTTATAAGGTCACATTTGTATACAAAAATGTCCAAAATGGTGGTTACTCTCGTATCCATTCTTCAAGTCAAGATGTCTACATGCTTGAAAAATTCAAATCATTTGGAATTGTACAACATATAGGAAAAATAAATAAATAGAAAGAAGTAAAAAATGATTCAAAATATCAAATTGAGTAACAATTTATATATGGATCAAATTAAAAAATATCAATCCCAATAGTTACAATGTTGTAATAAAAAATCTACACCTAATGTGTTTATTATTTTTTTCCAAAAATATTAAAAATTGAGTTAAATATAGGATTTTGAAGTTAACTTTGTCTTAGAGTAGAGATTCAATAATGATCCGCAAACTCCCACAAACTAAAACTCCTCATAATTTTTGACTCATTGATCAAAATGGAATGAATGGAATCTTTCCAGTAAAATATAATTCTAGAGAATCAAATTCAAATTTTAATTTCTTAAAAAAGTGATTTTTAAAGAGTTTTTTTTGCTATCTAGGATACTCGCCAAGCAATACAAACTTAGAAAGTATACATTAGGAGAGATTTGAGGGCAATAACAACCCATTTTGTTTATATTCCCAATGTTGTTCCCCCACAGCGAAGGGTACAACCGGCTATTAAAAAAATCGTTTTTAAGAAAAATAAAAATAAAAAAATCTAAAAATGCAAAAAAAATTGAAATTTCAAAATAAAATAAAAATTTTGGAAAATGATGTGGCACTCTCTTGGCCACGTCAAATAGCATTGCTAGTTCTGTTTACAACATTTTCAAGGCTAAGGAACTTGCAGTCTTGTTTTGGCTTCAAAAATTCTTGGTTGTTTCATGCAATAACTTCTTGACTATGTAGTCAAAAGTTATGAAAGTTGTTGGGCCTTCAAGCTATTTTTTGGTCACATGTTGTGATGAAATTTCAAAGAAAAAAATAAAAACTTCATTTATAGTGAATTGCCTAAATTGCTATGTTGGCAAAAAATGTAGTTTGGGCATTTAGGGGTTAAACTATACAATTGAAATTAAACAAAATATATTATTGTAATCCCAAAATTTTGAGCAAATTGCCTTGTTTTCTCTTTTTGTTGGGTTTGCACTAGACTTGAAGTTTTGTTTCCATTTTGTAAAGTTAATTGGCTAGAAAACTTGAATGAGTGAAAAGAACAATTTGTAGATATGAAAAGAGCAAACTAATATAATAGGAAAGGTGACAATTTAGCTTTGTGCCTTTTAGTATCAAATATCTGGCAAGTTGCCATGCGGCCTCTTGGACTATTTAGCTTGGGGTGAATTTTTTTTTTCCTAGTTCATATCAATGTTAAAACTCATGTATATGGCTCATTGCCGATTTCCTATGTATTAGTTTATTCCTTCAAATGGATTTGATAATTTCAAAGTTGTGAGTTGTGGAATGTAACTGTGATTTTGTGTTTGCAAATTGCTTTGTGAAAAATGGCAAATTTGTTGTGGCTATTGCACCTTGTGGATATGTAGATTCTTATTTTGTAAAATCATCCATTAAAATTATTAAATGCCACTAGTTTGTAAGAATTCTAGAAGAGTATTGTTCAATTGCATGGCATGGCAAGTTGATCTAGCAATGAGATGAGTTGTGGTTGATTGCCATGGGAATGATTAAAAAAGTGTTTGTGAATTTTATTATTTGTATTGCCCAATTTCCTTTTGCATGCATTTGTAGATAGATCTATTGCTAGTTTTCTTGTGATGTTTTGAGATTGCTAAATTAGCCAATTGACTTGTAATTTTGTTTGCAACAAATTGTGCATATTCCATGTGGATGTGTAAATGCTTTGATAGAAATTAAATGAGGTGATTGGTGTCTAATTCACGAAACAAAGGTTATAGATCATGTCCATTTGTAGTGCTAATTTTTGTAACTTGAGGGAAAATTTGCAAGAATTGGAGTCGCAAACGAGGCTATTTGCATTGTCCCAGGAGCCATTCAAATTAGAAATTGATCATTGGCTAGTGTTTTTGGATAAGCCCATTAGTTTGCATTTGTTAACGTGAAGTAGCAATTTCCATTTTCAACAAATTGAATATAAATGCATATGGTTGTGCAAGTGAATTAGCAACCAACTATGAGTAAATAAGTAGAATGGCAACATGGTCAAATTTGGGAAGTTATTGATATGTTTTTTATCATGTCTATAGCCGAAGCATTTAAAACAAAGCAAATTGCTTGTGAATATGTACATGCATTAAGTTAGCAACTTGTCAAAAGTAGTTAGACAAGCAACTAGGATATTATGTTATGAGGATGCTAATATATATGAGATCATAGACAAATTGTGGACTTGTTCCTTGCAAAATTGCAGATTTGCTAATGGAAATTTGAGATTTGCAAATTATTATTTGAAATTGGATTGCGTTAGATAGCAAATGATCTCTGGAATGGGTTGATTGTATAGATGCATAAGTAATTGTGATAATTGTCTGCATCAAGTGATTGGGCGAATTGTTATGTAAACAATTAGAAATTGTAAACACAAATTTGTTATACAAATTGCTTGTGGTATTCTCCTTGATTGTGGAGTCTAGGACTTGAGGCATATAATTCTGATAAGGCAAATCATGTTATATATGTATGAGAGGTTATTTGAATCTCAATTAATTTGCATCATGTGTTGGCAAATGGTATAATATATAATCACTTCAAACATGAATACTCATTCCAGTGAATGGTCTGGTGTGATTTAATATGCATGAAAATTAAATAGCTAATTGACAATGTGAGATCAATTGGTGCAAAGTAAGCTAATGAACTCTATGGATGATAATTAGTTGATTAAGCTTATATAGCAAGTAGCAGAGAAACTGTTGATCTGGAATGTTCACTTAATCCCTAAAGTCCCATTGTCTCCTTGAGGGACAAATCAAATTTTGGGTAGGTTCCTATGATTTCAATTTTTGGTGAATTTTCTTGAAACTATTCTATATGATAAAGAAAACTAATTGGCTATGTGGAAATATAATTTTTATTTTAGTTGGTGCTTGGGAGTAAAAGTTATACCACAAAAAGCCTAAAACTGAACTCGATGGGCAGTGTAAAAAAAATTGCAAAAAATCAAAATAAATTCTAATTACTTTTTTCCTTAAATGTTATATTTTTGTCTACATGTGAAGCTTTAATTTGTTCTATTTGGACTAATAATGAGAAAGTTAAGGACAATCTTGTTTTTCGGGCAATTTAAGCATCTTTTTGAAAAAATAGCTTGTAGGATTCATTTTTTAATGCAATTTTCACAATTTTCCACAATTTTTTTTGAAAATTTTGTGTTTTTTTGCTAAAACAATCTCACCATTGGAATTATTGTCTTTCAATCCCATCTTGGAGCTATTAATGACTTAGTTTTTTTTCCAATCTTGGACCTACTTCTACTTAACAATTTTTTAAAGAATGAAAATCAAGTGTGTTTTTTCTGAATTTTTTTCCTAGACTTTCAACTCAATTTTTCAATATAAATTTTTTTTAATTCAAAGTCTATAGTACAAAAAAATTCCACAAATGACGGTCAAAGTCATCTGAAATTGTAGGCCAATGTTCAAAAAAACTTTCTTTTTCAACTTTGAATGCTAATATCTTCCAATCTATATGATCAAACTTCATGAAATTTTTATCACATGAGCTAAGACAAGTGAAGTGGAAGATCCAATAGTTTGATTCTAAAGAAATGATTCTTTTGTTTTCTTGAGTGAACACAACAAAAATAGCAGTTTTGAGTGGTTTTTGACAAAAAAATGGCTTTGGAACTTGAGAGGTTAACACAAGGATGCCTTGTCCAATTTCCATTACTATCATATCTTTGTCTCTTTGAGGTGCCTGAAGTGCCATAGTGAGCAAGGGGACTTCATAGGTGACTCCCTAAGCCTTGCAATATCTAAGAATAGAAAAATGAGAGACTCTTGAATGAACAAAGCACAATAGGGCCTTAAATTTGAAGAGGATTGTAGTGTATCATACATGTTTGGGAAGATCTTAAAAAAGAACTTCTAATCTTCTAAAGAACGGATAATTTGGATGAGTTGGCTAGAAATTATGGATGTTCAAAGTTGGAGGTGTTCTAGTGGCATCAGGACTTTAAAGGGCTAGGAGTAAGGGGTCTCTATGAATCCCTGATGAAATTATGGCATGTAGAATATCATTGTAAAGCTATGAACACAAGGATGCTGGAATGACAAGCATTATGAGGTCTTAATTTAAGAATCAAAAGTTGTGGCCAAGAGAAAGACTATTATGAAGGTGGGACGCTTCTCCTGGTAAACCCAAATCTTTAGAAGGGCCATATTAACTTTGCAAGAACTTGTCTAAATGGGACAAGTGAGAAGTCTATTGGCATCTAATCAACAAGTAGATATAAAAATGGACTTGCATGTGATATTTAAAGTCTTGATTACAAAGTTATGCCGTTTGAAAGTTTAGAAGTTTAAATAGTGACAAAACTTGCTAATTTTGGTTAGAAATGGATGAATTTCTAAAATCCATGCAGGTTTTGGAAGTGCTTTTGACCCACAAAGGGAGGTCTCTTGAATGCCTCAGAAGGTATTATAAAAGGGGTTGGTCTCCCTTCTTCTTCCTTTTTGGAGCCTTGGTAACTCAAGGTTGGTGATGAAACTTCACTACCGCCTCTAAAGCACTATAGTACAGTTGTGTGTGTGTCCTGTAGCATTGGTTGGATGGAGTCCCCCTCATTGTTAGGTCACTCTTGATGTGTCCCAAATTGTAAGTTCCAATTAGCTTTGGTACAAAAAATAGAAAATACACAATGGGCTAGTATGAAGTGGGATGACACTTAAGGGCGGTTAGGGGTGTGGTGAGTAGTGCCACCACAAGCCCTAGTACATTAAAATGGGAGTTCCACCTCATGTTATAAGGTAACATGCCTAATGTCACAAACAAAGTATGTGCTAGTAGTCCCAGGGAGTAGGACATAGCAATGTGAGTTGACAATTAAAATTAATGTTGTGGATGCGTGGCATGTGCAGTGTTAATTATGATCCAAGTGATGTTAGAAAAAAAATGCAATGAACCTATTAAGTAGTGAAGGATTATCTTCGGCAGTGAAGTGTTATTTGGGCCTCGACATTTGGTACTAAAGTAGGGCTACCTTTTAGTGCAGTGAACTTTGAAGTTATGGCCAAGCTTAAAGATTGTTATAAAAATGGTATATTTAAAGCATAACATCCACATTACATTTTTTTGGATGTAATACTTGAGATGAATCATCAAAAGATTCCTCAATGTAAAAGAATACCACAAATTTGAGATTCTTATTATTATAAGAAGCCAATGGATTTGGAATTATTTCAACTCACATAGTTTTTAACAATAGTTTTTAACTAATAGCATTTTTGTACATCATTACAGAATGGAAGATCTTTTGCTATAATTTCTACAATATTACAAAAACACCTACAAAATGACAAGACAAATGCAATTACAAACATTTGAGTGGGTAGATTCAAATATGAATTTATATTAAAGGTAGTTATATTGCTTCTTATTCATGTTCATACAAAAAATAACAAACAAGTGTCTTCCAAGTGAAATGAGGCCATTGCTTGTAGTATTCACACTACTCCATTTAACAAAAAGGTACCCACCTTAACATTTAATTTTGGTCCTATATAGTAGAGACATTACAATTTGAAAGGATTTACATCATTCCTCATACATATTGACGGTCCTATCACACATGGATGTTGCCAATTCAAAAGATCTAACTTAAACATTGCAATAGTTTGATTCCAAAAAATCTTGCATTGTCAAGTACTACTTCAAAAATGCTTCAACATTTTAGCACAATTTAGATAGGGCCTACTTTTTATTAGGTCTATCAATTCTAGCAATATAAAAGAACCAATTTAGAGTCTTAAATGGATGAATACGTCAAAGAAGCTCTAACAAAGTTGAAACGTGTATGCACAACCACAAATCATGGTGCAAGTTTTCAACCATATATCAGAAAAAATCATAGAAGCGAGATAATATGACAATATTTTGAAGGAGATTTGCAACACCACCTTTATTATATAGATCACTGTGGGCACTTGATTACTCACTGTTGGTAAAGAAGCAAACATGACCAGATTCTTAGTTTTTATTCACTTTTAATTTAAGAGGGTGTTGTGAGCACCGTCTACTATGTCCTTCAAGCAATGGGTCTTGCTAGTGTTTCCTAATTTTTGTAGATGAGCAAAAAAAATGTCTAGAGATGTAAGTGATGTGACCTACTAGCTAACTACCAGTGAATCCTATGGTATCAATTATCTACCTAATGTTACCGGTGATTAGAGCCCTTCCAACAACCCCTAAGACAATTTCTTTCCTAACTTCTAACAACACTCTGATTTTTTATGTCTAAATTTAATTCTATGTTCTACTGTTACTCTAGTTTTCTAACCTCTAATTCTACCCTTGGGTCCCCCCCTCCTAGTCTAATTCTATACTCTACTCTCTTATAGCAGCTCAAGCTTTTATGTGGTCAAGTCAAACTAATTCCTATACTACCTTCCTAGGAAGCTCTTTTCCTAATCTAGAAACTTTTAAATCTAAATTCACAATGTCCACTACTCTTTACTTGCTAAGTACGGATTAGGGCTATTTAGGAGAAAATACACGGCTAATTAGAGATGACAATAGGGATGGTTTAAGTACTCACCTCATCACTGCTGATATTAGAGCCAATCTAACCGCTAAAGTGTTGGGAGGTACACCCTTATGTTTTCCCTTCCTTACTCCTTAGCTCTTTCTACACTAATACTATTCCACCAAGTGAATTGATGGAGGTCTTACAACTATAGATCCAAACTCTAAGGTTCTTTAATAGTACTCTTCCCCCTTCTTACACCTCCCTACTTTGTATCATACTAATCCAACTACCAATTATCACAATGGATCTTTAGATTTCCCTCCTAAGTCTATCTAATATTCATGGCTAGGATACTATTCATCATCTCTCTCCTTTCTTCTCCTATATCATCTCCATCCTCCCTATCTTCTCCTCATTGCTTGAAGTTGTGTCGTGTGGAGGGGAGAGTGACTTAGGAGTTTGAAGTTGGTGTACATGTGTGACGCTTGGAGATGCTACTTCTCTTCCTCCCCCATCCCTTACTCTCTTCTTGCTTATTTTTTCATCCTTAATTTGATGTCTTCCCCTCTTCACAAGGTCCTAACTTTGGTACTAACTTGGCTTGGAAAATCAACAAAAAAAAAGAGTGGGGCCCTGTAGAGCATCATACCGATATAGTCTGGAGCCTAGCCATGTTGTTGTGTGTTTTGTCCTATAAAAGAACTAGTCCCGAACTACTTGTCCAAGAACCAACTTGAATTATTTGTCTAGGGCCAATCCCAAATTGCTATCCAAGAACTAGTCCAAATTGTTGTCCAGAAATAGTCCTGAACTACTGTCCAGAACCAACTGAATTATTGGCATATGTTGGTTGTATGCGAGCCTGCATTACTAGCATATGTTGGCTATATGCCATTCGGTATGTTGGCATATGCTAGCTAGTGTATTGGCTGGCTTTCTCTCAAATTCTTCCCTCTTGGATTTTTTGAAGAAAACCCACTAAATCAATTAAAAATTGGATTTTTATAGAAAGTTAGTGCCAAGCCAGAGCTTTGCTATCCAGAGGCCTAAGCTCAAGTTACTAAGAGGGTGCTAAATCAACCAAAGCTAGTGGTATGCTCTAACACTCCTCCAAATCTACTACTAATCTTGGAAGCTAACTTCGAACTTTTCCAAGAATGTCTTGGAAACTAGACTTTGGAACTATGTGCCATAGAGGTTCAAAGCTTTGTTGTCAAATTGGATTTAACACCAATTGTAGGACTTTGAAACACTCCAGGGATTTGTGTCTACACCATATAGGACTTTTTAACACACACTGTAGGACTTGTCTTTAGCTATGGGTTCAAAGCTTCACTGTCTTGAAGGGGGATTCACTTAACAAGGAAAAATTTAGAAGAACATTAGTTACTACAAAAGCACACCAATAAAAAGGAGGGTTATTCGAACAATACAACTTCTCACTTAATAACACCACTTATACACTAAAGGCCCTCCAAGAGCATTGCCAAGGTACAGTGGGGGATTACTCTAGAATTAATATAAGATGCTAAAAGCCTACTAAACCACACAAGTAACTCACAAGTTCACAAAAAACTTCCAACTTCACCAATTAACACACAAGAATACACAAAGGCAAGGTAGAAGGACCCCCAAGGACCTTCAAAAGCTTGAGATATAACAACAATGGAGCCAAAAGTGCTCCAAAAACACCATAGAGGGTTTTGGCTTCAAATGCCAAATATCCAAAACAGCTTGGACCCATAGACCCAACAACAAAATGAAGGTGGTGATTTTAGAGAGGGAAATGGGCCCACTTTCCCCCCTAAATTCCTACTAGTAACCTTATCAACTTGGATTTTCATCCTAATCCCTAACTTTTGACTATTTACCATTACGTTGAACCAACATCTTAACTTTTGGAGATTAACTCCTAATGCCAAACGGATTGTGTCGTTGGCTTCATATCACCATTTTCAATACATGATCCCCCTTACCCCCATATTCGGACCAAAAACCCAACAAAGGCTAGCATAGATTAAAAAACAAATTGTGGTAAATCTTTAACTCTTGGTAGTTTCCTATTTTGAGAAAAGTAACTAACCTGTGGTCTCCGGTAACTACAAGAGAGTAAAAAAAGGTTCCTTCTTGACTTCATTTTGCGGTTGTGTGCCTCCAGAGTGCCGATCAACGTCATGGGGACCTCGCCATGCGATTAATTCTTAAGGAATTTAGCCTGTTTGAGTACTTGCAGCTATTGGAATGTCCCAAAATTTGGTGGAGCACATTATTAACATAAAACAAGCTAGTTTAATTTTTAGTGAGATTTTACCGCAACTTGAGTAATTTCCAAGAATTTCCTGTAGGAGGTTAGAATGGTTGATTGCTCGGAAGAGGTCCTTTTGCAAGTCAAAAAATGCTAGGGATTTCTATGAGACCTCTTATAGAGTCTTATGGAAGGCGTGCAGGTTCTGTTTGTACTTGGCACACTTAGTAAATGGAGATCCAAATTGGCCATCTCCTTAAATTGTCAATGGTGCAGGAATCTTTTGCAGATGAGGGAATCTTGGCAAACTGATTTTGCTATTAAACTTCCAACATGGTATTTTCCTGTAGAATACCAATCTTAAGCAATAGATTCTCCTACGACTCCATCCTTCGTTTGTGGCACCTACATACTAACAATTGAGGTTTGGGGGGAATTCATCATTACAATGGGAAATTCCAAACCTAACTCTAGAACCCGACCTACTGGCCTTGTTGTAGATCCCTCAGACCGACTTAGCCATGAATTGCTACATTCATGGTGGGATTTAGTCCTTCTAGGATTGTGTGACTAAAACCTCCAAAACTTGCTATCTTGTGATTTCCACTCTATTCCCAAGCCGATTTTGAGGAAGTTCTTTGTGTACAAACAAAACTAGACCAATTACTATAATGGGCCTATTACAACCTTATTTTGGTTCTACACTCTTTTTACTGCTTTTTATATATTTTTATATACCTTAAATTGCGATTTAAAACAAAAAAAAAAACTTTGAGTCCCAAGTGACGAATTGGAAGCTCACACGCTTTCACTACAGAGTATCACAATAAATGGTAGATTGTTGGTAATATCAAAGGAATAATCTTAGGGATAACCATGCTCCCGTTCCCCAGACTTCAAGCCATAATCTCCCTTCAATCTAGAACAGAGCCCATACAAAAGGTTTATAAAATCACACTTGGTATGTACTCTGAGTATATTTGTCCCAATTTTGTAGACATAGACATTTCAGCAATTGGAGGCTACCATCAATACTTGAATTGTAAGCATCTTTACTACTTATTCCGTTATTTTTCCAAAATGAACCCAATAGATGATAAGTTTATACATTCTCCAAGCTTCAACTTCAATGAAGTGAAGCTCCTTCTCATTAGAGCTGGTATTATCAAGACTTCAACTGAGAATCTTGAACATGCCTAGAAGCCACAGTTTTTTTGGGTGATTGACATTTGAGAGTAGAAGAGTTTTTAAATATATAACTGAAGAAGTATCTATTTCCAATAAGACAAATATTGTATTTGCCAACTTATTAAATGTAGCTTATTTTCACTTTCCATTTGAGTTTAGTATACTTCAATTATTTGCTTCTATTATATATCCTTGTGACATTTTCAAAACTAATGTTAAACCAAAATCCTACATAAATTGTTCATAAGTACAATTATAGGTCCACAATCCTAGTTTTTGTGGTAATGGGTCCTCATTCATTGTTCCATAGTAATAGGTACTTTAATTTATTAAAAATTAAAAATAATAATTAAACTTTAAAAATATTTTCTATTTTTAGAAATATTTTTTACTTTAATAAAGATTTTTTAAATTTCATATCTCAATGCTTGCATAATCCTACTCACAACTTGTAGGCTCACAATCTAGCATCATTGAAAGTGCTCAACAAATTTTCTTATCAATCTACTATATATAATTTTTTATACTTTATTATCAAATCATGAATGAAATGAAAAATTAATTCAAAAGACAAAAACAATTTAGAAAAGAAACGTGCAAATACTTGAAAATTGGAATGAAGATGCAAGAAGCAAGTACACTTCTACCATTCAAAGTGATATTAATGGGAAAAACAAGTAGAATTATAGAAGTCTTCATCTAGAAAATGAAGGAAGACTTCAATGTGAAAGTGATGGTTGACATCTTACTTTAACCTCCAATTACAGATCAACTCTTGACACTTGCAAGGCTTTTGTTGAAAAGATACACCCCTATAGATTGCAACAAATTAAAGAGCAAGACCTATTAATTGTTGAGTGTGCAAAAGTTTAAAGAGTTTTGGGCATGCGTAAAGATTGCTCATCCTACCATTTTTGTTCATACCAACAAATAATACAAGTGTATTTCAACTTGCAAATGCCATATTATAGCTTGCTATTAAACATGCATTCCGCCAACAATTTGACCTTTGGTCCACACAATCAATTTGTTCACAATTAGACGATGTTCAAAACATACAAAATGTAAAGTTAGATTTGGCTATGTCTACACTAAAGTCTTTGATGTATGGTTGATTATATAACGCATGACTTCGTGGTTTGATCCATAACTTTATGTAATTAAGAAGGTTTGGAAGCATTATTTGGATGTTGTATGTTCCTAGATCGCTAGTCAATGTGTCAAATTAATTTAAATTATGCCTCAATTCGAGGTCGTTGCCAGCTTGGATACCTATTGGGTCAAAATGCCTTGAAACTTATCAAAGCATGTTATTAGCATAAAATAAGATATCCTAAATTTTAGTAAGATTCTACAACCTTGATAATTTTTAGGAATTTTTCAATATGAATTTAAACCTTAAAGGACTAGTATGTTTTTTGGGGCAAGTATGTTTTTTTAGGCTAGTATGTGTGACCAGAGATTTCCACATTTTTGGCCCAAATTTTAATAGAAAGTGGAGACAAGGAATATCTTTCATATACATTAAATCTCATGACATTTGAAAATATGAATCGAAAGTTGTGGTCTAATATGTTACTTTTTTTGTGAATGGGTAGTCCAAGTAGATTAAAAGAAATTTCCTAAAACTAAAATTTGAAATTGATTTTCTATAGTTATATATACTTGGAAAGCTATAAATTATTCCATTTTGGTCAATGAGTCAAAAGTTATGAGGATTTTTGTTTGCAAGCAGACATGAAATTTCTATTCTAAAATAAACTTTGAAGTCCTTTATTTTATTTAATTTTCAATATTTTTGAAAATAAAATAAAATTATAGGATAGATATTGTTTATTACAATATTTCAACCATTGAAATTGGAATTTTTCAATTCTATAATTAAATTCTTAACAATTTAGTATTTTAAATCATTCTCTACTACTATCTACTTACTATATTATTCTTATATGTTGTACAATTTACAATGATTTAAAATCTTTCAAGCATGTGACCAACTTGCCTAGAAAAAAGAATTCAAAGAAGCACTACCATTTTGGACATTCTTTTTATAGAAAAGTGAGCTTGTGAAGTGTAGCTACCCTATTTTTTGAAGGGCCAAAAAAAATGATTTTAGTGAATTTGAATGCTTATATCTTGCAATCCACATAGTGTAAATTTTTGGAATTTTTACAATAGGTTCTCAAGTTAGCACACTACAAGATCCTATAGTTACATGAATAAAAAAAATTCAAAAATTTGATACTTGTATTAAAAAATTGGCAGTTTTGAAGTGTTTTTGTTGAAAACATAGTCATAGAACTTTAGGGTTAAATAGTTGACCACCTAAAAGAGAATCTTCTACAAGGTAGACGATTCCAAAAAAAATTATAAAACCTCTCACAAAACCCTATAAAAGATGTGCAAGCTCATATTTTTATACCACACATTTAAAGAGAGATTGAAATCTCAAATTCTCCTTTAATAACATGTGTCCATAAAATCTTTCATATGGAAAGGAATCTTGGCTAGTCAATTTTGGTGTTGGATTCTTGAAGTGATTTCAATTCCAAAACTTCCTATTTTAGCCATAGATGTCATCTTTTGGTATGTCCTAAGTTTAAAACCTATAATTTTAAACTAAGATTTCAATTACGAAACTAAAACCTATTCATGGAGAATGACTTAGAAATCCTATTAGGATTCTATCAAAATATTTGAGCCATAAATTGTCATGTATTGAATAGAGTTAGACATTCTAGAAGGATATTATCAAAATATACTATATTTTTCCTATTTTTAGATGTTTAATAAATATACATGAAAAAAATGAGGTGCTTTGGATATTTTTCTATTTAATGGACCAAATATTATATTGATATGCACAACACCTATTATAGTTTAACCCCTAAAGTTCCTTGACTATGTTTTCACCAAAAACGCTCTAAAACTACCATTTTTAGGACAAGTACCAAAAAAAATTTAAAACATTTTTGGACACATTTAACCATAGGATTTTGTATTATGATAATTTGAAAAGATGTAGAAAAAATTTTAAAAATTTCCACAATGTAGATTGCAATATACTAGTGTTTCAATTGACAAAAAGCATTTTTTGGCCCTGTAAAGAATTGGGCAACTACACTTCACAAGGTCACATCTGTATGAAAAAATTTCCAAAATGGTTTCAACTCTTTGGATTCATTTTTCAAGTCAAGTTGGCTAAAGGCTTGAAAAATTTCAGATCAATTGAAATTGTACAACATATAGGATAAAAATAGTAAGTAAAAAGAAGTAGAGAATGAATCAAAATACTAAATTGTCAATAATTTAGTTATGGATTTTAAAAATGCCAATCTCAATGGTTGTAATGTTATGATAAAAAACCTTCACATAATGTTTTTTATGTTTTTCCAAAAATATTGAAAATTGAATTCAATAAAGAACTTCAAAGTTTATTTTGGAGTAGAGAATCCATAACCGCCCGCAAACTAAAACACCTCATAACTTTAACTCATTGATCAAAATGTAATGATTCAAAGCTTTCCACATGTATGTAAATTTAGAAAATTTATTTCAAATTTTTGTTTTTGAAAAAAGTGATTTTTTCATATCTACCCGGATTGCCGGAGTTGAAAAACAAACTACATTTAAGGCCATAACTTTTGATTAGTATTTCCAAATGTCCTAAAATTTAGTGCGCATTAAAGATATTCTTCATCCACACCTTCTATTAAAATTTGGGCCAAAAATATGGATATCTCCATTCACATGCACCTGCCCAAAAAAGTTACATTGCCAAAAAAAATGCACCTTGATCCTTCAGAGGTTAATAACCCTTTTTAGGAATTTTGAGGTATAAAACTTAACTAATAATGTAAAATTGAAAAAAACAGACTAAAAGTCCTAAATAACAAATTGGAGGCTCTTACTATGTTTAATGCAAAAAATTCAAAATTGTAGTTAAAAAATGATGCTCAAGAATCCAATGACATCCTTGTGAAGTGGGATAACTTGAAACTTTTACTAAAACCATAATTCTTTTTGCAGTATGTGGAGGAATGGTAAATGAAGCTTTAAGAATACACTTTTTCAATTTGACTTGAGTAACTGGAATCAATTCAAAAAGTTAGGTCTATTCAAAACTTTTAGTAAGACTAATATTTTGATTAAACAATTTGTCTTTAAGTACTATTTCAACGGTCTCATTTTATTAATCATTGTATATTGAAGTAGTTTTCTATTCAGAATTCTTTGTCAAAGTATATATTTTCACAATTATTCAATTTGGTAGGAATTCAAGCTCAAGTTCTACACTAAGAAACCAATCTCCAAAACCAATCTACCACCATTCTTAAGTTCATGGCTAGGTCATTTATCCACCAAGTTCAAGCTTTCTACTAATCAATTGAAGACTTTGACATTTGCCTTTTTGAATGGTGGTGGTTGGTATTTAAAATGTCTCTTTTTTTTATACCAACACAAAGGTAGAGTTGAAACAAAGTTTCAGGTCTCAATCAAACTCTATGACAAATGATTATTTATTTTAGATTCTATGTCGGACAAAATTGCAAGATTGGAATAGGAAGCAAAGAAAAAACTTGTTGTAAAGCTTGAAGAAAAGACAAAAAGAAGAAAGCCAATTTGTTGTGGTTGTGAAGATAGCAATTGCAAAGGAGGTTGCAAAGAAGAAAGAATGGGCCATAGTAAGGCAACTAAGAAAGCAAGGTTGAAGAAGTCTATTGTAGAAACAATTACTTTGTTGGTCTAATCTTTAGTAGTGGATGATGCCTCTTAAATATTTCTATTATTAGGCAAGGTTAATAAGTATGATTCCCCTTATATTTCATTCATGCAATAGCTAATCACTCACTAACTTCTCTTAGTAAATGATGAAGAAGAGTTAGTAATTTGTATGGTGGAGTTTGTACTAAATAGAAAGACAAGTAGTGACTTGGGTGGTGAAAACAATCCACTAGAATGAACATCATGCATGTTGGATTTATTCAAAAGTCACATTGATACTTCTCTTTCTAGTTAAGAGCTAGTAGCATTACATGAAGAACTTCATTGTCTTCAAACATGGGAATGTCATCTTCCACACTTTCTCTTTTGGATTTAGATGTAGATATCTTTGAAGAATGACCAAGGCTATGGTGGTATGGTGAACAAGTACTCTAGTGATCTAATTTGATCTAATTTGGGTGGACATCCTTAAGGATTTGCTAATTTCTAGTGTGATGTAAGTGTTTCAATCTCTACCTTTGAGATCAAACATGCACAACTGGGTTCTTTTAAATTGGGTTCAATGGGTGATTTGGTCTATATTAACAAGCTGCCTTCCAAGCAATGGAGCTTTTTACTAAGAAATTGTCAGAAATTCGCAATTATTGTATTTGGTTGAGCTAAGTTAACATGTTTTAAGGATTAAGGCTTTTTATGAAGAATCCAAAATGTACCTAAGCTATATTGGTTAGAGTTTTGTTTATGCTTTCCAAAATGGTAAAAATAATAAATTTGACCATGATTCTTAGAAGATTTTCAAGGTTGAAGTTTGAACACTTTTATCATCTAAAGCTTCATCCGCTAATTTTGTGTTATCTAATTGTCAGAATGGGCTTCTGATTGTTGGATAAATTTCCAATTTCTATTTCCTAGTTGAGTCTTGGGCTTGATAAAATTTGGTCCACCTTAGTTGACTTCCTCTAGAATTTCCTATTGATTAATTATTCACTATTAGTTTGTTTTTTTTGTTCTTGAAGTTATAATAGTTTGTCCTTGTAGGAGATGATTTGATTTAAGGTCAAACTTATTTTTAACTTCAAAGTAATTTTTTTTATTAGGAAATTTCAGTAGTCAATTGGTTCATCAAAATACCTACGTGAATTTTATTTTTATTTTGAAAATTTAAGGATTACTTTTGATTGCGGCTTCCTTTGTTCTTCTTTCAGCTTAATTGTTTAACTCTAAAGTAAATTTTAAAATGATTTGTGAATGTTGTTTGGATGAATCTTGATATTTTACTCCACTACTTCATCTAGTTTCAATTACTCGTTTTTAAGTCAAGTTCTATAGAATTCCTATGTTCAATGTTTCATTTGAAAACTATGTAATTTTCCTACTCAATTACTCTTGTGAATTATATATATTTTTAAATTAATTTGATTGATTTAACCTAATTTTCAACTATAGTCTTAACGCCTGCAGTAACTAATAATAAATCAATGAATTAACTTTGTCTTAAAAGTTGCATTTAAGATCTTACCTCCACCTCGGGGTGTTCTTCATAGACGGCTTGCACATCCAAGTCCATTGCTTCCCATATTTGGCTTGTCTTTTCTTTTCTTTTGTTTTTTTCAATTTTCAAAAAAAATCTTGAATACCCCTCTAACTACTTCTAATTCCTTCCAACTTCCTTGCTAAATTCTATTTTTTCCTTTCTGATTAAAAAAAAAATTGTAATGATTTTTTCTAAATCCAAATCTTAGAGAAAATCCCCTTTTGGGGGCACTAGCTAAACCACTATGTAAACTTAAATATTCTCACTAATCTTTCTTTCTATTTTTTTCTCCTAATCCAACTAGCCTTAGAATGTTTCCTAGCCTTTGATTCCAATGTTTTGTTGTTTAGTATTTGACTTCCAAAAGGTGGTGGAAAATCAATGATTCCTTCAGCAACTGCATCGTCATCAACCTCTTGTCTTCTCCTTCTTCATCACCTCTTGAAATTTTTGTGTATGAGTTGGAATGTGGAGGGTTTAGGATTTAAGGGTTTTGGGTTTAGGTTTTGTGAGAGAAAACCTCTCCTTATGCTCTCAATCCCCTCTGGTCATAATCAGTTTGAGATCACAGAATTTATAAATAAAAGGAATCCTCTCTTACTCTCAATTCGATTTGGATTGGCCCAACTGAGGTCAACTAGATTTTCTATATAAAAGGAATTGGCTTGAAATCACTGGATTTATAAATTAAAAAAGGCCCCTCTCTACTTTCAGTCCTTTCTGGATCAACCTAGTTTGGATCAACTAGATTTTCTTTGTAAGGGAACTCTCTCTGTTTCTCTAGTCTTAATTGGTTTGAACACTAATTTTGTAAATAAAGGGTCTCTCCCTGCCTCAGTCCTTTTTGGTTTCAATTGGCTTAGAATCACTAGATTTATAAATAAATAAATAAAACTCTCTTCTCTTGGTCCTATATGGATCGGCCCCATTTGAGGTCAACTGGATTTTCTTTGTAAAGAAACTCTCTCTGTTTCTCTAGTCTTAATTGGTTTGAATCACTAATTTTTTTTATAAATAAATGAACTCTCTCTGCCTTAATCTTCTTTGGTTTCAGTTGGTTTGGAATCACTATATTTATATATAAAAAAGGACCCTCTCTTACTCTCAGTCCTATCTGGATCGGCCTAGCTGAGGTCAACTCAATTTGCTCTTAACAAAGGACCCTCTGGCTTACTTTCAGTTCCCTTTGGATTAATTGCTTGGGTTAGCTTGATTTAAAATAAAGGACCCTTTGTTTTTCTCGTGAATCAACTCAATGTTTACAAAATGAACCTCTTACATTTCTCAGTCCTTTTTGGTTTGATTAAGCTTGATATCCACTAATTTTTAAAGCAAAAGGACCCTACTATTTATTTTCAATCTCCTCCATGGGAGTTTGGTTGTAGAAATCAAAGTATCAATTTTAAAAATTGAAGAAGGTGGGGGGGTTGGAACCCTCCCTTTTGTGATATATGTATGTGGTTGGTACCTCATGTGATCTCTAACTCAAGCGGTCAGTTAAGCTGGGGGGTCAACGAAAATTGGCTAGCCCTATTGCAACCCAAAGGTTGGCTGGTAGTATAAAAGTTATCAGTTGGGTTAGCTATGGCCCTCCCACTGATCCAAATATACACTCTTATTTTTTTAAGAGGTTGTTGCTTGCCTGTTTGGGTTTCCGTAAGAGACCCTTTAAACCAAAATAAATATGGACTTAAGCAAGATTAACTTAAATCTCCAACCAAATTTTTGAAAGAAGAACAACATAACAAAAACTTAAATTGAAGAGCGAAGCTTCGTCAGCTTGGGGAATTAGCCCCAAATTGTGAGCAAGAATTGCCATGTTAGTAGTAACATACAATGGTTGGAGCTTGGTTCCCATCTAAGTCTCTCAAATGCAATGTAAGAATTTAGACATCAACACTTACACCACAAATTTTCAAGCATTATGCTCAAGAGATTTTCTACGACTTAGAGTTGTAAGATCTCACACAAGTCATGGAATTCTTGAAAATAGGTTAGAAGGACTTCACAACACCAAACTTTGTCAAATTCTAAGAATTCTTGACTAATGGCATCGCCAAAATTTGGTCAAGAATGTCTTAGTGTTAGTACCAAAACACAAATAAGTAAGCTCAAAGGGCCCACCTCGTCTTTTACAACAACCTTCATGATAAAGAACTTGAAGAAATACAAGCCAAAAAAGCTTGAATACAATGAAAACACAAGAGCTTTGGCACATACCAAAGAAACTCAACATGTGGCCACAAAATGGCATCAACAAAATACAAGAAGGGGGTTGCAAAAAGAGTTGGTGGAAGCCCTTTTATACATTTCCAAGGCCCCCACTTACCTCTATTTATTTAAAAAACTACCTATGTAATTAAGAAATTACTAAATTCAACTATTACTACACCTATTTCTATCCTACTGCTAATCCTTCTCTAATTTCTGAAAGAAAACTCCAATTGAAAAACACACTGCTTCATTGGCTTTAGAAGACCCAAATTAGCATAGGGACTCCCTAACACCCAACTTTTACACCAAAACCCTTCACAAAAGAAAGTGTTTTCCATCATAGTGTAAAGGTGGAAAATCTAAGTTTTGGAATTTGCATCTTCTACTAATTCTATCTAACTAGGGTTATCCGGAAGGTTCAAGAATATAAGAAAAGAGTTCAAGATGACTTAATTTGGCCTCTATATGATTGTAATTTGATGATCAACGCATGGAATGTTTGGTAATTACGTTAAAAACCATTAATGCCATTGATTCGGGTAGTTGTTGTTGTTGAAATGTTGCGAAACTTGATTAAGCGCTTATTTAGACTTAAACGCACTATCCTAATTTTTAGTGGGATTTTATCATCACTGGATGAATTTATACAAATCTATCTACTTTTGATAATTTTGATTGACTTCCCATAGAGTCAAGTTCTGCAATTTGAAAATTTATGAAATTTTTTAAATAACTTCTAGGAAGTCCTCAAATCCTTTGTGCAAATTTTCAAGTTCATCTTGTACTTCCTAAAAGAAAAATAAATTTACTTCCTCCAAGGAGGAATCATTCCCGTAAAAGAGAATCTTGATAGTTTAATTCCTCTGAAGAAGAATCATTTCCGTACAAGAGAATCTTGGCAGTCTGGCTTCACTGTTACGCTCCTAGCATATTTCAATGTCAAAAACATTTTTGTTGTTATAGCGACTATCACTTACAGTATTTTGAGTTTTGCCTTGTCGATTTAGCCAATGTGGTCTCTTGCACTCTATTTGACCCAATCCTACCAAGAGTCTTAGCATTTATACCATGTTTGATTCTAGGCTAGAACTACTCCCAGCCCTTTAAATCACCCTTTAAATACCTAATTAGACTCTAAGGTTAACAATATGCAGCTTTTATGAAATTTCAAAACTTTTTAGAATACTACCCCATATGCATAGGGTTTCTTCCAACTATTCTCTAATTCTACTTTATTAGCTCTTTTTACCATAATTACCCATAAAATGAGCAAATAGCGAAAAAAAAAAAAAAAAATTCCGAGACTCAGGTGACATTCACAGAGCTTATATGTGAGTATAATTCTATTGAAATGATTTGGCAAACTTTTAGTTGAAATTTGTGTATATTTTTGCAAAAATGCACCTCCATGATGATAGAGCCTTCATTGTGATTCACTCTATTATTTTAACTACAAAAAAGACCATTTGTCAATACTATGTGGATTATGACTTCAAGAAGAAGAAAGCATGGTGGAGCATGAAATGGCTCTACTTGACTAGTCCAATAGACTTGTCATACATGATATGAATGTTTGAGTTTTTTTGTTAATTGATTAGATTTCAAATTGATAGTACTTGCAATGTGAGTTGATCTCAATGACAAATTAACCTCTCAAGGATTGGCCTGCATTTTTTGGTTGTGTAGAAATTTTGGATAGGTACTTATGACTAAAAATTTCCATATTTTAGGCTGAAATTTTAATAGAAGGTGTAAGCAAGGGATATTTTTTATATGAAATAAATTTCATGACATTTGAAAATAGGAGTCAAAAGTTATAGCCGCATATGTTACTTTTTTTTATAACAAGGTAGTTAGGGCAGATTAGAAAAAATCACTTTTTTCAAAAATCAAAATTTGAAATTGGTTTTCTAGACTTATGTATACCAGGAAAGCTTTGAATCATTCTATTTTGATCAACGAGTCAAAAGTTATGAGGATTTTTGTTTGCAGACAATTATGGATTCTCTATTCTAAAATAAATTTTGAAATCCTATATCTTATCCAATTTTCAATATTTTTGAAAAAAAATAAAATCCTAGGATGTAAGTTTTTTATTACAACATGTCAACCATTGGGATTGTCATTCTTCAATTCCATATTTTGAAATTTTTCAAGCATGTGGGAAACTTGTCTACAAAAAAATATCCAAAGAAACACCATCATTTTGGTCATTTTTTCATAGAAAAGTGAGCTTGTGAAGTGCAGCTACTTGACTTCTCGTAAGGCAAAAAAAATGATTTTAGTAAATTTGAATGTTTATATCTTGCAATCCACAAGGTGGATATGTCTGAAATTTTTACCACATGTTTTTAATACTACATAGTACAAGATCCTACAATTTTATATGTCAAAAAAAGTTTTTTTTTCAAAAATTTGTTGCTTGTACTAAAAATGGCAATTTTTGAGTGAAGACATAGTCATGGAACTTTAGAGTTAAGTTTTTCGACTCTTTGCAATAGAACTGGCAGTATTGATGGGCAACCTATGCAAGTAGACTTAACAAACAACAATTTGGAATGTCTTTGCCCTTGAAAGACCTTAATTCATTTAAAAAAATTAGTAGCAATTTCTAGCTCAACATTTTTTTAAATTATTTGGAAATAATTTCTGTAATTTTGAATGGATGAAGTTGCAAGAATATTAAAAAACAATTCAGAGTAATATAGCATTGCCACATTTGAAGAAACTCTCATAAGTTTTTATATACTTTACAGAAATTGCCATAGTTAACTAAGAAATTATATTTTTCAATAAATTTTGGATACATTTTAATACAAGAAATGTCAAATGTATTAAATCTTTTTTTTTAAATTTGAAAATTTTTTATTCAATTTTTAAAATATAAGTAAAGAAATAATTGTTTAATATATGTAATTTTTTTCAAGATTCTTTAATAAGTAGAATGAGGATTCTTTTTGAAATTTTATAATAAAATTTTTATAAATTTCAAAATTTTATTGATTAAAATTTGACCCTACTGAATAGTTAAATTCATAATTCCTAAAATTCCAAAAGTCTCTTTAAGGGACTATTGAAGGTTTGGGCTCATACTTATGATTTCAATTTTAGGCAAGATATTTTGAATTTTTCTTAGAAAATAGGAAAATGGATTAGCTTTCTCAAATTTTTAATTTTAATTTCAATTCATTTGATGCTTGGGAACAAAAGTTATGCTATAATAAACCCAAAATATGTGAGGGCAGACATTAAAAGAAATTTGAAATTAATATAAAAAATATATGATTTCTTGTACACTATAATTTCGTCTATGTGGAAAAAAATTTGATCATTCTTTTTGGAAAAGTAATATAAAAGTTATGAAGCTTTTTGTTTTGTGGGCTATCTTACTAAATTCTTGTAAAGATAATGTATTGGCTTTGTTTTTTAACTCAATTACAATATTTAAAAAGAAATAAAAATTGAAAATGGTTTAGTTTGCTTTCTAGAACAATCTCACCATTGTAATTAGTGTGTTTCAATTCATCTTAGAGTTGTCAACAATCTAGATTTTTTTTCTATTTTGTATCTACTTTGATTTAAATAATTATTTTTTAACCCCTAAAGTACCAAAGTTTTTATTTCTGCCAAAAAACACTCAAAACTGCCATTTCTATAGCAAAAAATTTTAAAAATTAAAAATTGTTTTTTTCCACATCCAACTGTAGGGTCTTACACTCAACTAGTATGAAAATGTGTGAAAAAAATTTCAAAATATTTGACTACATAGATTGCAAAATATTTCCGTTTAAAATGAAGTAAACAAGTTTTTCAGCACATTGTGGGACTAGATTTTATGACTTTGAACATTTTTAACATAAAATTTTTGCACTACAGAGTTTTGAGCTTAACCCCTAAATGCCCAAGGCCTATTTTGAGCCTCTAGAAATTTGATCTAAATTGAACAAAAAGTCAACATTTTGATAAGTTGTATCAACTTTTTTTGAATTGTAGCTGTACAAATTCAAACTAGACATATTAGAGATCACATAGGAAGAAAAAACACAACAATATCACTTGTAAGTTGGAAGATTATAACATTTGGCCATGAGGGTGTTAAAACTATGAAAAATTCTCAATTCATTTTTCACAAGTCAAACCTAAAAAGTTAGTGACTAAAAAAATATGAGGTTTAACTTGTCACCGCCTAAGGCCGTTTTGGGTTCCAAAACACCATTGCTTTTGAAGCGATGTAGATGTAAATGTCACTAAGTTATAAAGATCTTAACCATACAATCTTGTAGTGAACATGTTGTAGATGATGTGAATCAAATTTGGAGTCATTTGACCATATAGATTGATAGATTATAATGCTTTAGTGTTGAAAAAAAATGCTGAAATTTTCCTAACAACACACTTGGAGGTGAAATTTGATTTCTAAACTTACTCAAATGAAAAAACTTGAAACTACAAAGTGATTCAAAACCAGCATACAAATACATTGAAGAAAAAAAAATATCAATAAATTGACTCAATGTGCTTGCAAAATGACTTGCAAATGTCAAAAAATAGGCAAGAAAAGTTGCAGAAAACACATCTAAGGCTGAACCTCCTTCTACTAAAATGCTTCTTAGTCCCTCATAACTTCTTGGATTGATATGAAATTTTAGCCACAAAAATTAGACTAGTATGTGCAACTTTTTAAAAAAATTTATTGGAAATGGACATTGTATGGAGAAGAAAGAAGCCGCCAAAGTTCATTGTAATCCAAAAATGTCAGGATTTTGAACTTTGAATTGCTCCCAAACATTCAAATCAACTTGGATTTACATGAAAATTTTACCACAATAACTAAACTTTAAGGGAAACATCACCCAATAATTTTTTTGAAAACAAACATTGGATGAAGGAGATACAACCCCCCAAAGTTTCAGCCATCAAATGGAGTTTGGTGGACTCAAATTGAACTTGTGAACTTCAAGAAATCAATACAGCTTTTATTGATCTGAAATTTTTACTACATAAACTAGAAGAGAGAGCACAAGTTTTACAACAAGTTTTATTGAATTCGAATGACGGATGCAAAAGTTACAACACTTTGAATTTGACTTGAAACTCTATGAGGCCACATTTCGGCTAGTGGGGCGGTGAGGGGTTAAGGGCCTAACATGAATAACTCCAATCAATTTATGGCTTCTCAAAATCTACTTTACAATTTTTTTAAATGAATTTTGAATGTGATTTTTTCTTCAAGTCCTAGTGTATTTGAGTCTCATTTACAAGAGCTTTCAACACTACGGGAAGTCAAGATTGCAATGGGTACCCTTGCACAAAACCTTGAATAGAAAAATCACTGTCTTTTATTTTCAAGATTGGATTTTGATGCTAAAACTAGACCTTAAGAAGAATCTTTCTAAAATATAAATTACTAAAAATAGCAACTTGGTTAGGTTTTATTTAACTTCAAAGTTTTGCAAACACCAAATTTTGGTGCCTCGGGCATTTAGGGGTTGAAATCTTTATAGTGCAAAATTGAGTTGAGGGTCTAGGAAAAAAAAATTCAAAAAAACTTAATTTTTATCCTTTAAAAAACTGTCAAAGTAGAAGTAGATACAAGATAGAAGGAAGATCTAAATTATTAATATCTCTAAAATGGAATTAAAGTGCACTAATTCTAATGGTGAGATTGCTCTAGCAAAAAGAATTAAACCATGTGGAACTTCTTTTTTGGAAAAAACTATAAAAAAAAAATGCATTCAAAAATGAATCCTACAAGTTATTATTTCAAGAATATGCTCTTATTGCCCCCAAAACAAGATTGCCCATAATTTTCTCATAACAAATACAAATGGAATGAATCAAAGTTTTCCATATAGGCAAAAATATGATCTATGAGAAAAATTTTAATTTTTGAAATTTTTTTTGCTACCTGCTATCCCTTGTTTTTAGCTTATTTAGGCGTAACTTTTGTTTCTAGGCACCGATTGAAAAAAAATTATATTCCTACAAAGATAATCATTTTTTCTATCTTTACAAAAAGTTGAAAAAAAACAGGAAAAAATTTCAGCCTGTAGGTACCTCCCTAAAATCCCATTTATCCTTCAAAGGGCCAATGATCTTTTAGGGGTTAAAGAATAAAAATCACATTTTTAAAAATAATTGTTGAAATTTCAGTTCAGTTATTCAATATAAAAGAATTAAGTTCACAATCTATATTACAAAAATATGAAATGGAGAGGATTCAAAGACTTATAATCTAGTAATGCTAAGAACAAAAATGCTCATTTCATCACTCTAACCTCTAAATGCCTAAGGCTTTTGGGGGTTTAATTACACCATTGATTTTGAAGTATAATAGGTCTAAATGTCTTTGAGGTATAGAAATCTCAACCATACAATCTTTTAATATACGAGTTGTGGATGACATGAATCAAATTTGGAGTTATAGGCCACATAGATTGCAAGATTATAATGTTTTATTGTTGGAAAAAGATGCTGAAAATTTCCAATTGTAAACAACACATTTGGAAATCAAATTCAATTTCTAATCTTGTTCAAATGGAAAAATTTTAAGCTACTAAGTGCTTCAAAAATAGCATACATACACATTGGTGAAATAAAATATCATTCAAATGACTCATTGTGTTTGCAAAATGACTTTGAAATGTCAAAAAATAGCAAAAAAAAGTTGAAAAAACACTTCAAGTTGAACTTTTGGTCCTATAGGCTATAAGGTGTTATTACAGTTAGATATATTTTTAAAAATTGTTTAAATTTTTTGTTGTTTGCATTAGAAATTGCAATTTTGAATGGTTTTTGATGAAAAAAGGACCTTGGAAATCTAGGGGTTAAAACTCACTTCAAAACCTTTCAAAATATCATGAGAAATAATATATAAATATTTTATACACTTTACAAAATTTCTACAATTCTTTTGAGATTTTTGGAGTAAATTATAAATGACTTAAATATTTGGAGTCATATTTTTGTCAATACTATTTCACTCAATAAAATTTTAAAATATGTGAGTTTCTTACCACAAAATTAAAAAAATTTCATTCCACTTACTAAAGAATCCTGAAAAATCTTTCTTGTATTAAATTATTTTCATTGACAAATTTATTCAATTTATCATCAATGAAAAAAAAAATTATTTTATGAAGAGTGTGCTACTTGTACCACAACATGTCCAAATTTTGTTGAAAATCCTTCTAACTTTCTTGTATTTAATGATTTTCATTGATAAATTTTATTTAATTTATAAATCAATGAAAAATATTTTAAAAATCTTGAAAATTTATTTTATGCAAAGTGTGCTACCAATACCACAACATGTCCAAATTTTGTTGAAAATATCTAATTCCTCTATTAGCCATGACAATTTTTGTAAGTGTACAAAACCTTGTAAGCCATTGTAAATTTAGACTAAATAGAATAGATGAATAAATGATGCTCCATCAATAATTTGCATATTTGGGATGTCAGACCACAAGTTACACTAGCCTAGAAAATTGAAAATAAGACTAGTGTAGCCATGAAACTCTATCTCAGGTTAATTTACTGTTGACCAGTTGAACCCCACATCTCCACTCCAACCAAACCCTAACCGTGTTGTGCAATGTGAGTGCCGGTGTAGATACAATTTGGAAATTCCAATTTTGAAAAAAAGAGTGAATGCCATAGTCTCTGTCCTTTGCACAAGACCAGTAAACCTGTCGTTGCAATTTAAAAATAATTTCCCTGTTGAAAATTGAAAATAATTTCTCTCTTGAAAATTGGAAAACTCTGTTGGGCAAGCCCCAAAAGGCGGAAAATCCACACCACCAAGTCCAAAAGGCTATGGAACCTGACTGAACCGACCCTTGACTGAGATCCATTTTGGAAGGCTTAGTCCATAAGGCACTTTCTGGGAAGGAGCATGGATTCCCAAATGTCTAACTTGGTACAGGATTTCCACTTTTATTGCCGCAGTCCTTACAGACTACTGTACTGTTCAGTCAGGTCTAGCTCATTTACGAATTTTTCAGACCAGGCTCACAAGAAATTTCAGCAACTTCAAGAAGCTCTAACATACTCAAAATGAATCGATTTTGAAATTGCAAATTGCATTGGGAATCACATTGAAGTCTACTTCAACTTAATAACAAGTGGAAAATGAATAATGTAAAATTATATTACAAGTTGGATTGATTTTACACACTATCTCCCATTTCATAGAAGATAGTGAAAGACTTCTTGCATTAGGGTGAAGAAAAAACAAAAAGTGATACAAAATTTTCAAGTGGCATGTGATCAAGTGTCTCAAAAACAATTGTGAAGATTCATTTCTAATATGTACCTTAAATTATAAGTTGTAATTTTCACAAATGGTGGTAACACCAATTGGGAGATAGTGTATAAAGAACATCAAACTCTTTGGATGATTTTCAATTACATATGTGCATTTGTAATAGTAGTAAAGTAGACTTCAATGTGATTCCAATGCAATTTGCAATTCCGTTCATGTTTGAGTGTACACAGGCCTTCCAAAGTTATCCAAATTTTTAGCAGGATTCAAAATTCATAAATGAGATAGACTTGACTATACATCTCAAAACCACTCTAATAATTGGGGTTGCAATTGCTTCCAATTGTTCCAATTCTTTCACAAATGATGTGTAGTAATCTACTCTAATTGCGCCCATGCTCTAAAAGCAATCATGACATAGATGTACATTTTGCTTTCTTCAATGTATTAGATGTGTACATTTCAGGAGGTGGTTGCTACTAATGACCACTACATTTCAACTTCAAAAATTTGTAACTAACTCCACAAAGGTCCAAAAAATATGAAACAATTTGGGTTAGATGTCATTTTCATTTTTCTTCCTTTGAAAATTTGCTGAAAATTATTTCAAGGAGTTTAGCTTCCCCCCAAAGGCAATCTGCTCTTAAATAGTCGCTTTATGAGAAGACTATCCCTTAGTTACTGAGTATCTTACCACACATTGATTCTTACGACAATCAAGAAAGGATCTTGTTTCCAACACTTTTTCACCTTAAGTTTTAGTGATCTTTAGTGCCGAAAACAACACCATTTCTTGATAATGTCAGTTGCAGATGATTCATCCATGAGCATGATAAGATTCTAGCTAGAGAACTCTTGTTGAACACCTCGTGAATTGGCATGAAAAAGAATTTGACACCTTGTCCGTGAACTTGAGCTCAATTTGAATCTTACAAGTGTAAACAAGCGAGAGCATCTCAAGCCAACGAGACCATTAACATGTCCTGTAAAGGATTTTGAAGCTTCAGTGTTGCTTCGTTTATGATGATTTGACACGACTTTGCACTACATCTTATATAACTGACACTAAAGTACTCTCAAAAGGTGCCATGCCACTAGTAAAGAATGCTATGACTTTCACATGAGTCTCTATCTCTCTATACACTCCTAATCGCAAACTGGGTAAACTACGGACACGTATCTACAAAATTGGGGTATCTAACAATCAGTATACAAATCACAGCCTTAATTCTAGAAAACATTTTGCACATATGTAGATTTGCCCTTGGAAAGAGTTAGCGCCGTTTGCTTCGATATGTTGGTGGTGCCCCTTGCTCCTTCATGCTTCGTAATCTGACACTGATCGGAATGTCGTTGCCAGGTTTGGCGAGAGGAAAAAACTGAACAACGGCGAAATTGAAATGCCGACCTTTCTAGCGATCGTTGAACAGAACTTGCCGTTTGACGCACTTCTTCATTGACTCTTCCAACATTGGCAGTTGTCACCCATCTCACGAATAAAATTCTTGAAGAAGGCGAAATTGTTCGGTAGTAATAGGCGATTCAGGAATGGCAGTGATACAGAACCTCGCCATTAGTAGGGCCTGGACTGATCCGGCCCAAAATTGATGAGCTTGTGAAGAGGAACGTGAGCTCGCTCATCGTCAAAAAATACTTGTGTCATGTCAAAGCTGCCTCCGGACCCTCCTTCGCAACCAGCAATCAATGGCACGGACTTCGCCACCAAATCCGATTCTTCCACAACGTATTGCGTTTCCGGAATTGTTTCCGTGTACGTGATGGCCGCGGAGGCTACGGTTTCAACGTGTTGAGTTCGGGACGCCGCATGCCCTCCATCCGAGTAATCTAGCTCTTGCGGCTCTTGGAACTGTGACTGGTCGGATTCTTGAGATTTTTGGTGGACCAGGTGATGGGCTTTCTGAGCCGCGGCACGATCGACCTCCCTTCTCTTGGTCGTCTCCGACGAGCTCACATTGATGACGACCACGCGCGCAACTTCCTTGGCCAGCTTGGCGATGGCGTTGCGAGCCTCGTCTGCTGACAGCCGAGAGGAGATTTTACGAAGCATACTCGGTGAGTCCTCGAAGTTCAAGGGGAGATTCTTCTTGCAACACAAGTTACCGATGTCGAAGGCGCGCGCGGCCTCCTCCGCGGTATCATACGTGCCCAGCCAGATCTTCTTATTGCTCTTGGTGGGCCGAATCTCCGTCACGTACTTATTGAGCTCCACGCGATACCTCACGCCCACGTACTCCTTGGGCATGTACTCCGGCTCGATGTGATCTGGCGCAATGCTGCTACTCCGTGGTTGTACCATTGTCTTCACCATTTTCCTAAAGCCGTGACGACTACGACGGCGCGGTGGCGATGCGGAATCGGATAATGACGACGACCCGAATAGATCCTGAATCCTGGATTTCCTCGCACCTCTGGGCGATGCTTGCTCTGTTGCTGTGCGTCTACACTTCCTCCACGTCGTTGACATGATCCTCTTTCTTGACAACGTAACCCAAAATGGAAACCTGCAAGTAGAATTGCGCAAGATTTAGAGGTAATAGAAATATCCTTGAATTCAGAGACTTTTTCCCTTACTCACCCCTCCTATTACTGACACAAATGTCCGCAACTCAGCTTTGTCTCGCCTAAAAGGATGAGTTGAATCTTTCCTCCCTGCTCTTACCCTAGATCCTCACTGTCAACTGGGGATCCCAAATGCTAATTCCCTTGATGGCCAATTCCTTGTCCCTCTGATGAACACACTTTGTCGTTCCCCTACCAAGCTCAAGAACACCACAACTTAAAAGCCCTCAACAAATGGAACTTGAGCACAAAGTCGAGAGCGGTTGTTTCCACGATGAGAACATAACTGACTAAATTTCGTGTCTTCGAAAGTCACATAACTTACACAGTCACAGTCTGAGTTTCAGTCTAAGTTATAAGCAGAGCGCGGCAGTGGTGCAGACATGATTTAATGGTAATGAGGCTCTTTCTCGGAAGTAGAGACTCTGGGTGGGGTCACCCGATTCTTTGACTGGGCCTCCATACAGTCGGTCAGTCGGCTCCACCTCCTAACCTGTCTGTACAAATAAATTTAAGCATAATACAAGAAGAAATCAGTTATTAACGACAGGATTAACGATACTTATGAATTAGTCTACATCAAATTCAAATGGTCTATAAGCAAAGAAATTGAACTAAAATCAATTTAATCTACAATTATCAATCACATGGATCTCCTCACGACAGGGTGAGTTTCAACCCTACCACACTTAACTTACCTTAGAACAACCTTAGTACATAGTTTAGTTTCATTTGTACTAAACTAAGCTCTAAAAGGAGAAACTGTCCGTGAGTTACTGCGAAGCTTCCCTGAACCGCTATGTGGCAGATATACCTCGGGTACAGTATGCGAGGGTTAACAAATGGCGATATTTATGTTAACTTATCCAAAATGTCTGTACGCGTTGCCGTGCAGTACACGCACTGCATGACACAAGCAGCCTCGATGCGGAGAAACAGAACTAGATTATAAAACAATGAAAAGAAAGAAGAGCATCACCTGATTCGAAGAAAGGGCGCTTTCGCATGCAGACATAAATCAGACTTTAATAATGCGGACTTCACCAACAGTTTATAACATAACCGTAAAATATAAGATAGGCAAAACTTCAGCCTTATCAAAGAACACCTCAAATACGCTTAATCACTGAGTCAGAATCTCAGCAGACAGTTGGCACAGATTCGAATTGAATATTTCGCCATAGTCTGTCAGCAGAGAGTACACTAGAATTGATCGAGTGGCTTAACTTAGATGGAAACCCCATGGCCCAGTCATACAGCATAGCTCTCTCTTCTCTCTTGACTGTGGTGGCTATGTTATTGCTCAGAAACAAGACCTGCCATAGTTGACATGGTGGCCGTTCTGCTCAGCAGCTTCCTCATCTGCAGTAGTTGCCCGCCATTTCTCCGAACGGGCGAGGTCGTGGATAGCGATTATTTCTCAAACTTTCTGCGTACATTCGGGTGGAATGTTCAGAAAGTGCCGCAGATCACTATGTATAAAAGAAAAATTACACAGACAACGAATGTCCTTCATAGAAGAGTTAGTCATCAAATTCTCCGTAATATTTTGAACAAATGCAAGAAACACGTCGTACTGACAAAGGAAAACATTAAATACTTTGCAGAGTGCTTTAACCTCATGAGAGAAAAAATCATTTCTTATACAGTGTAGTACATTGCAACCTCCATCGCAACCTCAGCGCTGAGTAAGTTAGAATGGTACCCCTCTCAAGATGAAGAGAGGCTCGTTACACATTGACAGTACTTATGCAAACCATCCAAAGCCGTTGCCTGATAGTTGGTGACGTTATTACTGGCTTCAAGAGATACTAACTACCGACAGCAAGACCACAGCGGCCTTTAGAAAGAAGAACCGCGTCGCAGAAGAAAGGTGCTTCAAATGGACGTTTCAAGTTGAAAATATCCTGCCATTGCAGTAAGGTATACAGTAGACCTTCTAACGAAACTCACTCTCCGAAGTAATAAACCTGTGTGAAGTAATATTGATAGCCAGTCCTGGGCCGGGCCGCATTCAGAATGTAATAAGTGACAGCCGCTCACCCACAAAAAAAGTGAAAATGAGAACATATTGTATTGTACCTAGACCCGACGCGTCCAACGTTCTTTGTTTGTTCCGAATAGTATGAAAAATCACTGTGAACTCATTAATGCAATGACTGCAAACTTTATTAATGTAATGACCCTCCCTGATTGTAATAACCTCTCTAAGGTAATGTAATGTCCCGGCCCTCTTGCTTTAAAGCAGTTCTACTGTATATGTAAGTCTGCATAAATCAAAAGAAAACTGAGAGATTGCATGCGCCTGCATGACCCTCACAATTGCCTCAGTCGGTCTCTACTTCTCAAAGACTTATATACACAATTCGAATGGTCATGTGGAGCAGATGGTCTTTTGAATTAATGCGGTCATTTATTACTCCTGTCTCGTTTCCGATTACCATCTGGGGTAGCACGCTGGGATTTTTTACTAGAAGTAGATGGCAGGTTGGCATCAACATCTATGGAGTCGAACTTTGGGGTTGAGGAATCCTTGTTCACGAGAGCTGAATTTGCAAGGAATTTCTTCATTGGGGCTTCCCTACACAAGCAAACCCCAGGAATCAGGACGAGATGCAACAGACCTTTGAGGATCACAGACGTCATGGCAAGAGTACCGGTCATTTGAATTGGTCAGAGAAAATACTTCCAATTCTAATCAACTGAAAAAGTGATGCCCTATATTACCCCAACCGACCCTCTTCGCAGGTGTCACGTTGTTAAAATATGGCAGTGACTGTCAACATTAGCCCACAAGAGGAGACCAAATACAAACTGCAGGTGCTCTTTTGTGTTACTTACTTGCCCTCTTTAATTACAAACTCGTCGACAGTGGCAACGCTCTCAAATAGTTCACCTGCAAGATCCATTTTGTCAGCACTATCTGGACACGAACCGGACCATTATTACTGTCAATCGAGAATGCTAATGTATAAAAGAAACCAATTCAGAGTGAACGTTATACATTTAGGGTTTGGAAGAGCATCCAACAATGCCCTCTACTTATTTTATTGTAGTAGTACAGAATTTGCGTCTAGTATAACACATGATTTATTCTCCTGAGAAATCCTCCTCCAAGGCATTGAACAAAGTAGGCTAAGAGATTAAAAACTTAATAATAATACTGTGCTGTATGAAACATGACGCTGCTCTTCCTTCAGCAAGCGCAAAGCCCTATCAACACAACGGAGAGAAATAACATAATTCAGAGCACCAGGAATAGACATCCATCACCATGCTGAATTTCAACGCTTCGCACAAACCTCATGTCGAAACCTCTAAACCCCTACCGTAAGATGCGTCCATGCACAGACATAATGAGGACAAGATTACCAAGAACACTGGAATATTTCAGATTCAATTATTTTGCAATTAATATTGGCTAACGACCCTTGCGTTCTTGTCAATTCTCCTTTGAATTCGCACTGTAGTATCTGAGATCAACAATAGGGAACAAAAGATTATCAAGGACGCTGGGATATTTCAGATTCAATTTATTAAACTGCGTTTTGCCATTGATTTCATTGAAAAACAATACGCGCAAACTATAATCTCACACATCAACTTTGAGGAACAAGTTTACGAAGAACACTGCAAAGTTTGAGATTCAATTCTTTTTTATCATGTTTTGGCAAAAGACTGTCGTGCTCTTGCCAATTCTTCTTTGAAAAACTATGCATTCCAGCTACAATCTTTCAAACCAAACAGCTGAGGAACAAAAGATTATTTAAGGATGCCGGAGTATTTCAGATTCAATTTTTCTGGAGTGCGTTTCTGCTATCGACTTCATTGAAAAACATGAGGAACACGATTATTTGAGACTTGATTTTCCTGGTCTGCGTTTTAACTAACGACTTCTGCGTTCTTGTCAATTCTTCTTTGAAATAATATGCATTCGAGCTATAGTCTCTCAGATCAACATTGAGAAACGTTAACAAGTCCCTGATGATTTAAAAAAGCAAGAACATTCTAGAACAGTAACCAAGCACGACGAATTAAAAAGAAAGAGAACAAAACGCCATGTCGCTGAGCTGGTCTTGATCGTATGAAATAGAATTAAAAAACTTAAACGAAAGAAAGAGGAGAGTGACCGAAAATTCGAAACATGGAATGAAGTGACAGCGGAGGATTGTTACCGGAGTTGTCGGGCGTGGCACCGGAGAAATAGAGGTGATTGATGCGTCGCAAATAGTCGCGCTCATACTTGCGATACTTGGAAGCCATGGCGGCTGCCTCCACAGCCTCGGAACTTACCATCTGCATGGTTGTTGGCAAGCTCCTTCGATCACGTGCAAACGACGACTTTCCGGAATATGACTCTCAAACTGGCTGTAGCTGCAAACCTCTTACTCCATTTCGCGTGTTTACAAAATGAGAGAAATGGAATGTGAGGAAGCAGAGACGAGGGTTGAGCGAAACCGTCCTCCCGAGGCTCCGTATGATGTGAGGAAACTGAAGGAAACTGAAGGAGCAAGTGATTCCGGCCAGGGAGGATTGGCCCCTGTATTGCCCCGTCAAAGGGTAAATGGAAAAAATTGACCCCTATTTTGTGCCGATTAAATTCTGTATTTCTTCACGTTCCCTAGCTAATTCAGGGTCTCTGATTGCATATTCAGAATTTGCAAATGTTTTCATATGTGGCAAATAAAAAATTTCAGTGTTTTTTTAAAGGGTAAAACTCAGGGTAATGTAGGGGTCAATCCTCTCCGGCTAGTGATTCCCAGCCCCATACCTTAGAGTCATAGACCTCAATGGAAAATGGGAAACCACCTTTGAGCGCGAGGCATTAAATTCATCCCCCAAAGGGTGGAAGTGCAAGATTTTTTACCCCCGGGAAAAAGGCTAAAAAAATTTGTTTTCACAAAACTTGTATTTGCAATTAGAGACCCCTGACTAGCTAGGAGGGGTTTCAAATATATCCTAGACATGGCTCAAAATAGGGGTCTTTTTTTAACTTTTATCCCTAGTGAACCCCAAAATTACCCTACTAAGTCTACTTTGTGGATTGGATTTAGTGTCTTGTTCTCTATGCTACAAGGTTCCTTCATTAGTTAAAAAATAAATAAATGTGTATAGATAACACTCACTCAGTACATAAGGAGAGGCATGCTATTTTTCATAGCATTTAGCTTTTTAACATTACTATACATTCCCTTTTTATAGCCTTGAATGAAAACCACACTCATTTATACTATTAGTGATTGTGACTCTAATGTACCAACGTCATATTATTTTAAATTATTGTACATTCAAATATTATTGAATTGTACAAATTCTAATGGACTACAAGAGCTGCTCGTGCATCATATATTTAAGGTAGTTGACCCATTTCCAACCATTTAAACAATTACAAATTTTTGAAGTGCAAGTTTTTTAAATGCAAATTTTTTTCCATGTATAGAAATAGAATTTGGAAGGATTTCATGTTTCTCCAGAATTTTATTACACAAAATGTAATTATGATGAATTTTTTAATAGAAGATTCTCTTTGACCTATAATGGTGATATAGACCTCTCTATTTATGACCATAGGCTAATTGCAAAATCAACCAAGGATTGATTGCAATATTGAGAACCTTTCAACCAATCATAATGTGCTACAACTATTCCTAGAATTGTGCAACAACTTCATGGAAAGAGAGCAACCTATAGATTGAAAATGGGGGGTTGATGAGAAATGGATCAGATCCAATGGAAGCCACACAATGGAAAACCAAAAGAAGGAAAATTTGTGTAAGAAGGCAAATGTCAAGTAGTGTCACAATAAGTTCAAACGACAAATCAAAGACTTTGTACCATCAAATGCATTCAATTTGTTTGAATTGGCCAAACTTTGCAAAAAAGATTAAATGTTTTTTGTACTTTATATGGAAGTATGCAATATTTGCAAGTAAAAAAGGGATAGTTCTCTAGCCAATTTCACAGAAAGAAGCATATGAAAAGTTGAAGAAGCAAGTTTCAAACTTCTTAAAAACTAATTTTAACATTGGACTTGAACTTTTGGATAGCTTTCAGTTTGATAACAAGACAAAGCTAATCCCAAGATGTAGTTTCTTCCTACTCACATGGAAATACAAATTTTATAGAAGTTAGCAAAAAAAATGCCAATTCTAAAAACTTAAAAATTGCTTTCCAATTCTAACTCCACATGAAAGAGCCCCTACTATAAGTTTCACACTCATTTATGTATTTAGAGTTTAGTGGGGGCAAAAATTTAGTGTTATCAAAGTATTGGTTATACTAGGATTGTATTAGGTTAGGTGGTTTTTAGATTGAGTTTTTACTACTGAGTTGAGAAATTTCAACTATGAGCATTTTGTGAGCTAATTGAAAAGTAATAGAAGTGTGTACATGTATATGTGCCTAGAGAAAGGGAAGGAATATTGTTGTATAAAAAAATGATATTTTTCAATTTTGCAAGGTAGATTATAATTGAAAATTACAAGAGGGTAATATCTATAGTTCAAATGAGTCCTAGGTACAACCTTGAAGTATTGACTTTAATTTAAGAATTTAGCTATAATGATTTAGGTTTCATATAGACTACTTTCATTTTGAAGGTGCTTCATAAGTCACAAAATTTTTCAAATAACAAAGAATTTGGAATCACAACTCCAAGTGTATTGCTTCACTTTAAGCTTACAAATTTTATGTTTATGTTTATTTTTTATAACTTTTGTTCTACGCATTAAAATTTGAAATCATACTATTGTTTCAAATTATGATAAACTTAGTTTACGAGTTCACAGTTATAGTAAAGGCCTACATTTTTCCACACATTCTAAGTGTTCACTTTCTACCATTTCCATATATTTTCTAAATAAGAATAATACAAATCCCTCTATCCATAAAAAATACATGAAAAGTAAATATTTTTTTCGCCTTTGACATTTAAAATGAGGAGAGTTGGAGCAAAATTCTAGTGAGTTATACATTCATTAGAAGATATTCAATTGCTTTGGAGGGTTGCAAGTTCCTTGAATTTTTTAGACTTTAGGAACTTGCTGCACTAGTTGTTTGATGTGGTACAATGACTACCACATCATTAAAAATAAATAAATAAAAATTAACTTTTTTTTCATTTTAAAATTTTTCAAAAAAAAAATTTGATGACCATTTCCTAGCTACTGGGGAATAGCAATGGGAACGGCCCTAAAACGACCCTCCTAACCCCCCCAAATCCTTTATTGATAGGTTTTTTTTAAGTTTTTTGATGATTTCATCGAGGAAAAAGATGTTAGTCATATTAAATGATGAAAATTATGTATATGGTCTTACTAATAAAATACTTCGTAGATCTTCGTGAAATCAATCTAAAGGCATCTAATGTGAAATACATTATTTATTTTTATATTTTTATATTTTTAATTCAATTATTTTTGGGATTGATTATATTTTTTAATATTTTTTTGATGAAAGGGGGAAAACATTATTGATTATTTCTAATTATTATTTCATCATATGAGCCACCACATTAGGCTATTTGTTTTTTTCCTTTTTTTTTGTCATGTGTGGAAATTAGTCCAACACTCTTACTAGTAGAAAAAAAATGGATTCTTTGCCAATGGAAATTGCCTCATAGGATGAATCCATGACATAGAGAATCACTAGTGTGCCTTGTGTTGTTGCTATAGTATATAATAAAATAAAAATAGAAGTAATTTTCTAATTTTTTAATTCATAAAAACTTTGAAATTTAATAACTTTCACCCCATAGACTCAAACACCACAAAATGAAGCCCATGCACCCTCCTTGTTGAGGGCTTTTTGATAGTACCAAGAATGCAACTAGGGGATACATGGTCTAAGAGATCTCATAGTAACAAACAAAATAAACAAAACAAATAGCCTAACTTAAGGTATGAATGTATTGACAATGAACTGAAAAGAGGTGTACCACCTTGGTTTGCAATAATTCCCCCTCCTCTCTCAAAAAATTTACAAGTCATTAATTTTTGTAAAAAAAATGCTTATCCTAGATATTGCCATTGATTTCTCAAAATATCACAAGCCGTTGATCCTGTGAGATTTAATCTGAACCATCCAAATACAAAATACAAAATACGAATATGGATAAAGATACAAAACTGCATACCAATACGTATTGAATATTGAATATGAAATACAAATACAATACCATATATAAATACATATGGAAGATGGATATAGATACAATACTATATACAAATACGTACTAAATATTGAATATGGATACAATATTAGATACGGATACGAGATGAATTGTCCCATATTGATTGTCAAGCAAGTTGGTTTCTAAAATTACAAGTAGGAGGAGGGGTGGTTGGAAATCTAAAATTTGAAATCCAAAATTTTGAAATTTCAGTGTGTTGAGACACAAAGTGTCACAATGCACTGAAAAGTGGCAGTAACTACTACTTTGGGAATTGTGTATTGATAAATACATCAAAATAGGGCAAAAATTGTTTTACTTGGACTCAATTATACCATAAAATCATTTATGAGTGAAGTAGTCACTAAATATAACCCCTAAAACATCTTGTACCCACAATTACTAAAGGATCAATGTGCTTGTAGTAGAGTCCTTAGGTTGTGTGTTGTAATTTGCATGTGAATGGCAATGAGGTTGAATGGATGGTCAGTTCATGCTTTTGAAAGGAATGTGACCCCAATTAAAGTGCTTGAATTATTGCAGGAAATTAATTAAGCATGAAGCATGAATTCTTGGTGTAGTATCAAAATATAGTGAAAACTTAATGGTAGATTGAGTGGGCAAATTAAATTAGCATCTAAAAATAATAAATAGTAATTTTGTAGTTGGAAAATCTATTGCTAAGAAAGCTAGGTAGTATACACTCCTTATTGTCATTACAAGAATTTTGAGACTAAAGGAAGGTTGTATTATGTGGTGCAATTATGAATTTAAAAAAAAATTAGAATACATATATATATATATATATATGTATCACCCCAAAGCTTTGTCTTATATCATTGAGACTATCAATAAAGACTATTAGTTCTTAATGTAGACTAGGACTTTTCTTCTACTTTTAGCTTTCTATTGGTGGTTCCATCTAAAACCATCCCCTAAAGTAAAAGTCGTAGATATACTTTTTCAATCATATCTTATCTAAATCTCTTATCCATATCTTGATCTTCTACTTGAAGTTATCTAACTCCAAGTTTCATGTGCTTATCTTTGTCTAGAAGTTGTTTAACTCCAATGCACTAGTCATCCAATTGGAATTGTTAACTTCATTGCATAAGTCTATCATATGTAGATATCTATCTCCGGGTACTCCAATGCCCTTATCATCCAATTGAGGTTGTTTAACTTGAATGCACAAATCCACCATTTAGACATCTTCATCTCTAAGCAATCTTTGCTTATTCACTAGTGCACATTTCATCATGAATTAGTTCATGATCCACAAATGCAATCATCCATCAAAAGTCATGACACAATCATCATAAATTCTTTCATCTATCAATCCATTCATTCATTAAGGTTCAAAGTTTGTTACAAGGATCATGATAAAGGGTGTTGAAAACAAACAAACTAGCAACTCTCTCTTGGCCTCAGAATTCTTGAAATGCAATTGGTAGAAAAAGTTTGTTTACAATGATCTTCATTTTAAATACATTTTAAAAATGATCCAATTCAAATTTTAAAAAAGATTCAAATTTTTTTTTAATAAATTCTCCTATAAATGTCAATCTAAAGTGAATAATGTAAGACACCAATCCAAAATGACCAACCATAATGTCTCTAAGACCAAGCTTTTCAACAAATTATACTATTTATTTTAAAGATAGGTTCAACTTCCAAATTTTCAACTTGCTATATAAATGTAAAATTCCTCTTCTATTAGGTCATCACATTAAGTTTTTTTATTACTTCTCTTAACTAATTCAAACTTTTTTGATTATTTGAGGTGAAAATTTTAACATCAAGCATAGCTTTACAATAAATATTGCTATATAATTTAGAAATTCTAATTAGAGCATCTCTACTTTGGAAAACTAAAATCACCCTAGGAAAGTGATATTAGTAGGCCTAGTGAATAAACAATGTCCAATTAGCTAAAAGTCCCATGATATGGTCTACCATCCTGCTATGATGCGTGAATTGTTAGTTGGTTAGTATGGAGAGCATTGATTTTGGGCTAGTTGGAATTTTCTACGATATTGAGTTTGGCCACCCTAGCACCTTTTATTGTAAAAAATAAAAGTTTTTCCTTAAAACAAAGAAAAATACATAGAGTGATGAAATCTAAACTCCATCCAAAACTTCCCTATCTTTGCCGAGCTTAGGTACTTGAATGAAAGTATGGCACACTTAATGCTTTGAAAATACCATGGTGGAAATTATTTTGGTCTACAAATTAAGTAGGATAGATATGTTCTTGGGGTAAAACAATGAAAATAAGTACTTTTATGTTGCTTGGCCTTATATATACCAATGTGGACTTACAAGCAAGAGAAAAGGCCAAGGAAAAAAAAAGTTGAGAAAAAGAGAGAGTCAAGAAAAAGTAAAAACCTGGAAAACGTAAGAAAGACTAGAAAAGGAAGAAAAGACTAGAAAAGGAAGAAAAGACTAGAAAAGGAAGAAAAGACTAGAAAAGGAAGAAAAGACCGCGAAAAAAGAAATCCCCGAGAAAAAGAAAAAGACAACGGTGGAGGAAGAGAAAGAAAAAGGAATTCGGCGCGTCAGGCGAAGACGCCTTTGCGACGGACAGAAAGCTTCGTTCTCTGCTGTCTGTGCACCACAGTAGCGTGCTTGCACAGAAGCCCTACATACAACCCTCGCGGGGCGTGCCAATTCCTCGGCGAGGAAGGTGGATCTGCGGCATGGTGTTTGCTTTCTACGATTCACAGTTTCAGCCGTGACAAAAAGCGGTAGTTTCCATGTGATGGCAGGACGGAGCCCGCCACGCCATCGGCACGATGGATCGTCGCCTCTGCCGCTCGGGATCGACGCCAGTTCGTCTCCTGCACACTGGGTATGATCTCTCGAATTCCTCTTTCTCAATCTGATTTTCTGGTCGTCCCTGCCGATTTCCTGATTGCTCCGGTGAAATTGCAGGCGTTTGGATTGGACTTTCCTCTGTATTTAAGGGTAATTGTTGCTATTTGCAATTGATCTTCTTAGGTCTAGTCTTCCCGGTGCGGTTTGGACTCGTACTATTTTTCACTTCGAGCAAGGCAACTTGAAGATTGGTATATCTATTGCTAGAAGCCGCGTTGGCTTGTACCGACTGGGTAGGAGGTTCGAGATGGGAACAGATCTGCATACGTGGGCTGCTCCTTATTGAGAAATTTGAGACTATTGCGCATATGATGGTTACGCAATCCATTAATTTGGTGTTTTACTATAGAACCTGAGATTTCGTTATTGTTTTCTCTTCCAGGGGTTCTGATTGGATTTTCCTCTTTGCGGTTTGTTGTCATTTGCAATTGATCTTTTTAGGTCGAGTCTGCCCGGTGGTGTCGATTGTTGCGATTTCGTATTCCCGGGGATGGCAGCTTGAAGATTGTGAATTCTGTCGCTAGAATCCGCGTTTGCTTGTGCCAACCTGGTTTTAAGTGTAGGAGACTTTTTGAGACGTGAACAGATCTGCATACTTGTGTTGCTGCTTGTTGTGTAATTAGAGACTGCTGCGCACAGCAATGTCCTTCAATATAAATGAGGTGTTGACTTATAAAACCTGGCACATCCTTGACATTTCCTTCGTTGTTATGAGGTATATACCTCTTTCGAATTACGTTTCCTCTCGTCATTTCTGTGATTACGCGTTTTGCATATTATCTGTACTGTTTTTATACATGTATCCAGCCTGGCCAAGATCCTACAGTACTTTGGCTAATTCTAGCCTTGTAATTGCCCAACTCTCGTGAGTTGAACACTGGGGCGTCCCACGTGGCCTGAGAAATCTGCTCAGTTTCTAGTATCGCCTCTGGATGTGCACGGATTCTATATTGAAGCATAATTATAACAATAGCTAACAGCTCGAGGTCCTGTGAATTGGATTGATACAGAATGGTCCACAGACTGTTTGGCCGCATGATCCTCGTACGGGATGGAGCTATTGTGTTTTTATCCCGTCATGGGTTGGTATACCGGAAGCAAAAGATTCCAACGGAAAAGCTATCAATCCTACTGTGGTATCTGAAATTGACCTTGAATATCTGCTCATTTGCTCAGCTTTGATATTTCTAACTGCCACGTACATCTGTTGCTTATCGTAGAATCGGGTTGTTACGTGTTTGGATCTGCAAACTGTGAACGTTGACGAAGTATGTCTCAATATACGCGCGGTGATTTTGGTGAAAATTAATATGTGTGGCAGTTTTTCAAAGTTCAAGTTGGTATCCAGTCCCCTGATGGTATCAGCACTTTGCGACAAACCCTTCGGAGGTTCAGCGACTTTCTGAAGCTGTATTCTGCGGTAGGTTACGAAGCTGGGGCTTTCGTCTGATTTTATTTGATATTATTCACGAGCTTTCGTGTTATTGTTTGCTCCCCGGTTCTTGCTGATGGTCATTTTCAGAATGATCTTTTTAAGTCTCTGTTCTCTATTCTTGTTGATAGTATTTCCGTTTCGACGGATGCTGTCTAGAAAGCCTGATTATATTGTCGATTATCCTTTATAGCTTACAAATTCGCCTATGACTTAGTCTTATATGTTGGAATTTGCTACAGCTAAGGAAATTATTTCCAAAGAAGAAGTTGCCAGCGGCACCTCCTAAGAATTCCTTGATGCGGATCAATTCCAACCAGTCTCTCCTTCAGGAGGTAACCACGAATTCCTATGACATTAAGTTCTTTCACCCTGCGGTGGTGATAGACTGTCCGAAGCCTTCTTGAGTGTTTATGTGGAAGGTTTCGATCACTCAAGTTTTTCCAGAGTCGGTATCCTATTTGCCCTCATTCCTGTCGGCGATTTTGTCCTTCGAATACATTACGGTGAATTTAACTCATCAAGTGCATATTGCTCTTGCACAGAGAAGGCATGCTTTAGAAGATTGGATGGGAAGGTTACTTGCTGACATTGATATCTCCCGTAGCGTACCACTGGCCTCGTTCCTGGAGTTGGAGGCGTCAGTTCGAGCTGGTACGTTCTGGCGCATTGCTATTATAAGTATCATCAATCTGATTGTGGGAAGGAGTTTCTTTCTCAAAACATTTATATTAGTTCCGATTTCCTCACAGTGATAATGGTTGCTGTTAGCAGCTGTAACCTCCATCTCGGAAAGGCAACCACAGCTGAGTGTGACAAACAATATTTCATTGCATTCAACTCCTAGTCTTCGCTCTGGATTATCGTGGACCGGTGGTGGGTCCTCAGTTGCATCTGCTGGATACTCTACTTTGGATTATGGGAGTGATGCTACGTATGAGAACTCTGTCGTTGGCACTCCAAGCAAAGGCAGTGAAGTCGGTCTGGAGATGGAAATGGAAGCTCTGGCTGTTGAAGAACAGGCAGCCATTGTTGCTGAACCAACAGATCGCATAGATGAGCAACAGCAAGAAACGACCAACCCAGTGGGATTGGCTGAGAATGATAGTGAAGCAGTTGGGACTGAGGTGCAGAATCAAGCAGAGTTCATGGACGACGTAACCTCAGATGAGGTATGTCTGTTGGCATACATGTGTAGACTATCGGCTGCACGGTCACTATATACATATATATATATCCTGAAGTGTACACAGGGCCTAGATGGCCCCTATTCCCAAGACTATCTGTTTTTCCAGGAATACATGGCATATGAAAGTAGTTGGATGATTGTTTGTCATTGAGTTTGAGCCGTTCTTCTTGTGCTTTTATTTTGGGTTTGCTGGAGACTCAAATGTGAAATGATTTACTGTGAATTTCATCTTTAACTGCGTATACACTCATCGATTTGATTGTTTTGTTTTGTGCAGCCATCGTTAGAAATTGTACTGCAGAGAGACCAAGAAAATCAAGCTGTTACAAATGAAAATCAGGTTGGCTTGGCTGAAGCGAGCTTGGACGAAATAGCTCCAAGACCTCCGTCGAGTTTGGACTTAGAAAAACTGGGGCCTCGACATAGACGCAGGACATCTCAGGAAAGTTTACTCAGCGAGATGAGCTCCGCACCAGGAAGTGAGCTGTCTAGAGGTGTTTCTACGGATGCACCTCTTGAAAATCCTTCATGGGCTTTGTCGGGCGGCGATCCTAGTGGTGATCCAAGTTTGACAGACGCAGAGTCTTTGAAAGGAGTAGGGTTGATTTTGCCAGTAGACCAGCGGACCAAGGCCAGACGAGTGATGGCTACATTGCAGAGACGCCTTGGGGCTGCAAAAACGGATATGGAAGACCTGCTAGCTCGCTTGAATCAAGAAACTGCCGTCAAAGAATTTCTGTCTATTAAGGTAGGATTATTTTGTTGTGAATTGTGTATCCAACCCCATGGCTTGAAGAAGGCAGGGCACCAGTTTGCCACATGAGAAATAAATTGTTGCTCTGCAGTCGTGAGCAAGTCTTCTTTTATTACATTTTTTAGCCCTAACAGAAGATTTTGTGGCTTCTATAGTAAGAGGTTTGTTTATTTGCATGACATGTTTTGGCCTGTTCTGGCAGGTGAGGGATTTAGAAGGTGAGCTGGACGGGATGCGGCGAAAAAGTCGAGAGGTATTGCAGCAAGCTGTTTGGGCGGAACGGGAACGCATGACAAATCTGCAATGGGAGCTGGATGATTGTCGTGTGACACTCCAGGCAACTGAAGAGACTTCTCAGTCTTTAAAGGTATGCCTGACACCCTTCTTGATTCTTTTCCTCGTATGACCATTCTATTTGGCCAAATTATATTAGCCTACAACTGGTCATAAGATGAGCATCTTAGGTAGCATAGGACCTCTAAGCGATATTCAGATACCTCCCTGCACTTTATAATAATCTTTGAGCATATAAAATTAACGTGCAGTACCAATCTTTCAATTTTGTTCCATTTTAGTTTTTGTAACTGCTCATCACGTCGAGACATCTAGGTAGGGAGTGAGTAGCCCTTTGTTGCTGGGGTTGTGATAGATTTTTTGATGTGCAGACTGCGAACGCTCAGTTGGAGGAGAACCTTCATGAAGCTCTTGTGAAGTGTGAGAAGGTTGAGAAAGAGTTGACGGATGTTCGACAGCTATATCAATCACGTCAACAAGAGGTTGATTCTGTGGATGCTCAGGCACGTGCTGAGAAAAAGGTATACGACATTCAAATTGTTGTGGCCGATTCCTTGGAGTCATTGCATTGCAAATCAAAGACGATTTGTACAGAGTTCGTGTGTCGTGCAAATCTATGCCTTGATTACAGCACTTCAAACTTTTTACATTGCAGGCGTTGGCTAAAGAAGTAAAGAATTTACGAGCTTCACATATGGAACTTAAGCAGGAGGCTAAGCAAGCAATGCAGGCCAAGGCCATCATGGAGGTGAGTTCGTTGTAATTAGTGCATTTTCAGTGTAACCATGATTTGATTATTTACTATTTGAAATTGGAGATGGTTGTCTGTTCTAACTGGCGGTACCGATATTTGATTTATTTTTCTTCATCACTAACTTCCAATATCTGGATCACTCTTTTTGAAAAAAATTAGGCGAGTTTTAGAGAAGAGAAGCAATTGGAAGAAAAGACTCAGAAAACACGAGGCAAGTTTGTGCATGAAATAGCAATGCTCCAGGCCCGCCTACGGGAATGCAATATGGATGACGTGTGTAAAAAGGATGGTTCGTTGGAGAGCAAAGAGGCATCAGATATGTTGTCTACGTTTGAGAGTCGCATTGGCCTTCTAATTGGGCAGGTGACTATGTTTCCAAAATCTGGTTCTGACATATCCATCGATCCTTAGACGGTCTACTGTGCAATAGTGAGCTCAATTTAACGTGAAATCATTTATATACGCTGTTTTTGTTCCTATACAAGTTACCTAGCTGCATGCACATGTATGGACAATCTCTCTTAATCTGTTACTGAAGTTGAAATAAAATATGCATTGTAGGCACAGTTATTGATTCAGGAGGATGAGGAGCTTCGTAAGCTCGACTTAACTACTAATCGATCATCACCGCGACAACATGAACAGAGTAACGGCGATTTTGGAGGAGCTCTCCACAATGCAAGTGAGAAAGGAAGTGAAGTAGTGCTGCGCAAAATGTTGATTGATACATTTATTGAGCAGGCCCAATTCTGCAAGGCTATGAACACCTTGACTTGTAAAGCTATTAAATCTAAGCATGAAAGAGCTAGGTGAAAAGGTGGTAATTTGACTAAATAATAATGCACTGTCTAGATCTTAAGGTTAGACGACCAACTTGTAGAAGCGTCCTTCTAGAAAGACTTTCGTGTTCCAATACTGTTCAAGAGATTCTTACAATATGATGTTCATGACGACGTCTAAACCTCTTATCACAACAGAAATGTCGTTTCTTTGGCACGTTAGCACCCCTGGATTGCCCTCCACAATCCAAACCTGGAATGATGTTAATGCAGCAAGACAGTCGGACATAAGCGCCTGATATGTCGCACTTTCCGGGAGGAAATGATTATTCAGGCAGGACAGGTAGTTTGGTCGAGATGAAGTTCGCAATGTGGCTAGAGGAATAGTTGCTACGTGTTTGTGGAGTACCGTGCGCGTGCATTGGTACTACAAGTTTTCGCTGATCATGTTCAACATTCCACAATTAATCTGGCAATCTTCCCAGTCATAGTTTCTGAAACTGTCTCTACTGATCTCATACTAGTCTAATGCACAATCATGTGGCTAGATATTCAAAACTATCAATTTCATATCATGTTTTCTCTTTGCAACTAAATAGATAGTTGTAGAGTAATTTATGATAGAACAGAGCCATGTAGGTCTACAGGTTAGCACATCTACCTACCTAACCCTAAAACCCTATCACCTTAAACCCTAAGAGCCGTAAACCCTAAAACCCTAAACCCTATACGGGTCTCCAGAGCGGTACAGTCCAGGAGCTTCTCTCTCGTTTTACATCTCTCCCTTCCACCTCTTCCTCTTCGAACCTCCACAGCCTGCCCAGGCTACTTAAACTCGCATTCTTGTCTCTTCAACAGTCCTTTAGACTCCCGAGTTTGCTCTCTATATAGTCTCTAGCGTCATTGCACTCCTGTATAGAATTTTCTTCCCGTTCGCTTCCGTCTGCATTTCAGTGCTGTGTGATTTTTAGATTTTGAAAATGTCTCTCCGTCCCAATGCTCGCGTGGAGGTTCGCAAAAGGGGCTACAAGTTGGCAGTGGATGCCGAAGAAGCCCGCAGGAAGAGGGAGGATAACATGGTGGAGATCCGGAAGAACAAGCGGGAGGAGAGCCTTCTGAAGAAGCGCAGGGATGGCATGCCGCAGCTGCAGCAGTCGTTCATCCCCGCCGCCCAATCTGCCGCTAACGAGAAGAAGGTTGGTATTTTTCACGAGATTCGTTTTTTTTTTGTTGTGGATGGCGGGGTGATCTTCATGTTTCATGTCGTTTTTTTGGATGCATCATGTCTTTCGTCGGGACTGTTTTGAATATTTTAGGTTTTTCTGTGTTCCTCGATTCGGATCTTCCTGTTTGGCGGAGTTTTGCATCTCTGCGAAGGGGCGCGATTTGGACAGGGTTCGGTTTGGCTATGGCTATTTCCAGAGTCGAGAATTAAAGTGTGATTTTCTTTTCATGTAGCAACTGGAAAGCCTTCCGGCCATGGTTTCTGGGGTGTACTCCGACGATCCCGCCACGCAGTTGGAAGCCACCACGCAGTTCAGGAAGCTTCTCTCAATCGGTAACCGGTCTTTTCCCTATGGAGGGACGTGCGGAGATGTGCATGTGCATTTCGAATTCCGCGCAATTTGTTTTTGGGTGAATAGCCTGCGCCTGTTGATTGACGGCGGTCCTGATGTGCAGAGCGAAGTCCACCTATCGAAGAGGTTATCGCAGCAGGTGTGGTGCCGCGTTTCGTCGAGTTTCTCGTGAGGGCCGACTTTCCACAGTTGCAGGTACCTACTGAGGGTTTAAAGGATCGCTTAGGTTTTCGAGCGTTCCCTGGGAATCTCGTTTGTTCGGAGCGTAGCTGACTCGTGGATTGTGTGCTGTACAGTTCGAAGCTGCGTGGGCGCTGACCAACATTGCGTCAGGAACCTCCGATCACACTCGCGTGGTGATTGACCATGGTGCCGTTCCAATCTTCGTTCAACTCCTGAGTTCTCCGAGCGACGACGTGCGAGAGCAGGTACAATGGAGATGTGGCATTTTAGGGTTTTTGTAGTCCAGCAATTGAACTCCGTGTTTTTACTGGAGATGAGGATCTCGCGTGATTCGCGTCTCCGCGAACGCCAGCAATTTTCCAGTCTCGTTGAAGTGACGTTGGATCCGGTCTTTCGGAATCAGCATTCGGAGTGTGGAATGCTGTCTCTCTGGCGCATTGTGCGGAGGAGATGTCGTTCTTACTCTCGCTTGGATGGTTCGATTGTTGGCTCGTAGCCTGCCGTCGTCGTGCGCACATGGTGTCCTTTTTCCGTGTGCTCCTTTCGTTTGGAAGCCCACTCACTGTGGACGTTTCTGTGTGATCGTTGTTGCAGGCTGTTTGGGCTTTGGGCAATGTGGCCGGTGACTCTCCGAAGTGCAGGGACCTCGTCCTGAGCCACGGTGCTCTGATGCCTTTGCTTGCTCAGCTCACCGACAATACCAAGCTGTCCATGCTGCGGAATGCCACCTGGACTCTGTCCAACTTTTGCCGTGGCAAGCCCCAGCCCCCTTTCGAGCAGGTGTGTGCTTTTTGTGCGTCTCTGCATTGTCCAGCGTCTTGCGACTCGGTGTCGGTCGTGTAACGTGTACTGCCGTTTCCAAGTGGCGTGACCGTCCAGAACCGTTTTGGTCCGTCCTTTGTTTAAATGAAGGATTAATTCGCGGGATGGCTTCCCATGCCAATTTTGCGACGCAGCCTGAATAGTCAAACTCTAATTGGATTCGTTTTTCTTTCGTGGCCTTGTAGTCCAAGCCAGCCCTTCCAGCTTTGGAGCGACTGATCCATTCCAACGATGAAGAGGTCCTTACCGATGCGTGCTGGGCCCTTTCTTATTTGTCGGATGGCACCAACGACAAGATTCAGGCTGTCATTGAAGCCGGTGTCTGCCGTCGACTTGTGGAGCTCTTGCTGTAAGACTCTTAATTTGCTTTTTGTTTAAGTCCCTTTCGGTTGTTGCTGTCCAGAATCCATTCCGAGCGTGGGTTGAGGATTAATTGAGGACTGATTTGGGTGTTGTTGTGATTCCTAGCAGCCATCCATCACCCTCTGTACTCATTCCCGCATTGCGAACAGTTGGCAACATTGTGACCGGTGATGATCTTCAGACTCAGGTACTTTTGATCGGGAATTATGTTCCAGTTTTCAATAGCTCTGCGTCCAGGAGGTCGTCCTGTTTTGTTTTTGTTTTTTTTCCGTTTCTTGGGATTCGAGACGCCCCCTTGACCTTGCCTTTGGAATTCATGTGGGAAGGGAATAGAGTTCATGTGTTTTTCTTTGTGTACTGAATTGCTTCCCTCTCCTGCAGTTCATCATCAACAACCAAGCTCTCCCTTGTCTTCTGGCTCTCTTGACCAACAACCACAAGAAGAGCATTAAGAAGGAAGCTTGTTGGACCATCTCCAACATCACTGCCGGGAACAAGGACCAAATTCAGGTCGGTGTTCTATCTCCGTCCCGTGTTGAGAGTTGATTGTGTGGCTTACTTGTGTGCCTTCGTATGGGGGGACTTTTTTCTGACGCGCTGCACATTCATGGTGTCCTCTGCAGGCTGTAGTTGATGCGAACATCATTCCTCCTCTGGTGTCTCTACTTGGCACCGCAGAGTTCGACATCAAGAAAGAGGCGGCTTGGGCCATCTCCAATGCCACTTCTGGTGGAACGCATGAGCAAATCAAGTACCTTGTGAACCAGGGCTGCATCAAGCCATTGTGCGATCTGTTGACGTGCCCGGACCCACGCATTGTAACCGTTTCTCTGGAAGGTCTGGAGAATATCCTGAAGGTCGGAGAGCAAGAGAAGGATGTGGGCAACAGTGGTGGGATCAATCTTTATGCCCGCTACATCGATGAGGCCGAGGGCCTGGAGAAGATCGAGAATCTGCAGACTCACGACAACAACGAAATCTACGAGAAGGCTGTGAAGATTCTTGAGACTTACTGGCTGGAAGAGGACGAGGACCAGAATCTTGCACCTGGAGCGGAAGCTGGTGAGAACTTTGCGTTTGGTGCGAGTCAAGCCGCAGCTCCCCCTGGTGGCTTCAACTTTGGCTGAAAGGTACGCTTCTGAGACTCTTCTGCGGTTCTCCTGCGGCCGTCGAGTTTTTTCCACTTGATGGGCTTGAGGGAGTCGACTCCACACTGTTCCCGAATGTGACTCCTTCGGAGTAGGATTTTCGAGCGTGTGCTTCGTCTGCCTACTGGTCTTTTCGAGTTTCTCTTTTTGACCCTTTCGTGTGTCTTATTTTGTTGCAGGACGGAGGGTGAAGGAGAGAGCTCTTAGTGCCTCAAATTACTTTTGAGGACAGATGTTCTGCGGAGCCAGGCTTCTTCTAACGATGCCTCTCTAGCGTCGACCTGGAATGTTGGTTACTCGTAGGAAAGAGTCTGGTCCTGAGTCTCACTGCCCCCTGCTATGGCGTGGGCGCGTGAAAGTCTTGGTTGTGGGATCAACCACTCTCTAACAGAACTAATCTGTGCAAAGCGCAGGTCGCGTCCGGTCCCAGGACCGTTCCGACTGCGATCGCTTTGCTGGGTCCGGGTTTCTCCACCGAAACCCGTAGTTTGCTGAAGCAGCCGCTGCAAGAGATCCCCTTCTCACGCTTGTGCGGTCCCACATGCGTCAGGAGTCCTGCTTCGTGGCAGACGTGAAGCGTCTCCACGCACAGCTGTATTGACGTGTCACGCACCAGAGGGTGCAGCCCACCCGTCGGTGCACCCACTCGATAATTTTTGAGTGGTCAGCATTTAAATGCTGTCCGTTCTAGTCTTACGTTGACAAATAGTCACAAGGAGTCTACTCTGGGGAGATGAGCCGAATATGTCCCTGTTTCGTCCCCTCAGTTGCTAATCTTTGACTGTGCCCTCCGCATGGTCTTTACTAATTCCACAAGGAGGATGTTCTCAACCTGTGAGCAACCTTCTAATTATGACAATTTAACTCTGCCTCGAGCGTCTGGTGATTTGTCGTCGCTTTCTATTCTTTTGCCAATGCATGCTTTGGGTGAGTGCACGGCTGGGCTGTCGGGGCTGAGCCCTGGCGTCCATGAAACCTTTGTATGGCTGCCTCACAGTGGACATTGACTAGCTAACATGTCGAACGATTTGTGCTTCATGGCATATCCCGTTCGACGGCACTTGATGGACTCGTGGTCGAAGTGGGCAGGAGATACACTGCTGCCGTGGTGTGTAGTAGCCTGCGATCATATTTCCGATTGTGCTGAAGTTTTGACGGCTGCACTGCGTACGAACACTCTCGAAGTGGTTTCTCAGTGCTACGTGATTAGGAAAATGTTCCTTTCGGATTTTCGCTCAGAACTCTTGTAAATGCAAATATGAGCAAGATTGGACCCCGACGGTGTGCGTTTAAGGAAGAGTTCGGTGTTAATTGCATTGTGCATTTTGAGTGCACGTTTGAACAAGCATCGTCTCTTACATCAGTGGACATGACCAGTCCTTTACTTGAACTTCAGATCTTTGAATGTTCGATAAGAAATTGCAGTCTACAGGATCTAAATAAATGCAGTAGATAGTGAGAGGAATGACTGTGGATGTTGCCTTTTTCAACGGAGGAATGTGTAGAAGAGTTGTGAGCCTAGAAGAAAATGGACTCTTGGTTTCGAAAAGGACCCGACCTTGTATGAACCGAACCATTTATCACTATTTTTGTCGTAAACAAGTTTGAAGTGTACTTGTTTTGAGAACGGAGAAGTTTGTGAGGTGAATTGCATACAGTAAATTGCATGTAGTAGGTTTCTTCACAATGTTGCTCGGCATTAAGAACGAATAGAAATACTTAAATTAGAGCTGCATTTCACGCTGGATTCAAACTCTTCAAGTATTGGCAGACTGACAGCCCGCTTCTTCACCTGAGGACGACCACCTCTCTGATTTCCCATTGTGTACAACAATTTACACTCTGTTAAAATGGCTTGTCAAATAATGCCAAAAGTTTTGCTATTTTTGGTTAAACCCCTGAACGTCCAGATCCTTACCAAAAATGGACAATTTGGGAGAAATCGTTAGAAAGTGCTATTTGGAAGAATATTTTGGAATTGATATATGAATAAGAGTTGTAGATTTTGAGCTGTAGATTCCATCCGTGTGTACATATTCACTATTGCTATCACCAATATTTCTTTATAAATTTGGAAAGAGAAATTTCAAAATTCCTTCTAAATGCAATTACAAGAAAAACATTATCACTCTTTTAAGTAAAACTTGTTGGAATGAATTTGAAATGAGGTTCCTTTGGTATGGTGATATTTTGGAATTTTTGTGCTCTTCAAATCTATGACCTCACTTTTGCAAATCCAATTTTGAACTAAAATCAATGCAATTTTTGGCTTGCCACACTTTGACATTTGTGATTGTAGGAAATTATGAACTCTAGTAACATCAAATCCAACCATTGGATGGGACAACAACTTGATAAAGTATCTCTACTAATTAGATGACTTTCCTCCAAGTAGTAATGAGAAAGAAAATTGGATTTCAATTTGTTCATTGTCCAAAAATTAGATGTCAAAGCACTTCAGGATTAATCCAAGCAATGCAACCATAGTATGTAAGATAACTTTGCCTATGACAGCCCAAATGGGAGCCAATCCATCATAGGCAAAATTGTACTAAATAAATGGTGTACATTCTAGTTCTTGAAATGTGCATCTCTAGATTTTTTTGGCATGTGATGGGTTGGTTGGCATTTGAACTCTCATAAGTTGGTTTACCTTAAGACATGCACAATTAAACTACTCAATCATTCCTAAGTTGCACTATTGGCAATAAAATACAAAGTCATAATGGTTGTGAGTACAAATCCATCTTGGTTGGAAATGAATTGTGTCAATTTTGTATTAGTTTTAACACACATTTGTCACAATACCATTTCTATCCATAGGCGATTTGTATTATCAAGAATTTTAAATTGTCCACAATTATTTCTTCATAAATAAAGCCACTTGTGACTTTACTTATGTGGCATTTGTGTGCACTGTCTTTTGGATGCATAGTAAGGCACATGTTCCATACTTTTGCAGTCACTATGCAAAAGAATCATCGATTGAAATTTTTCTTTTACCCTCCATCCCTTTGTAATAGTGACCAAATTGAATCAAACTAATTAAATTAAAATCATTTGCGTTGTGGTCTTGCCCCCCGCCATATTTATAATTTTGAGGGGGCTTCTAAAGTGACAATCAATATGGGATATCTAATATTCAATATTTAGTATTTTATATTTAGAAATGTGACCTAGTGGGAACTTGTAAAACCCCAAGATCAATGGTTCTAGACATCTCCAACGACGCAGATCAACGGCCAAAGTGTTTTCTCCATTTGCAAATCAACAACAAGAAAGGGGGTCTCTATGCATTAACGGCTCACATAAGTTGGGGGGAGGGGGGAAATTTTAGCACCTTGTGCACTGTCTTTTGGATGCATCGTGATTTATTGGGCAAAGCCCACAAGAGTGGTGGGTAGCAAAAAGAAATTGCTTTCAATCATGAATTTTTGAAGAATCAAAATGGATTTTTAGGGAGAACAAATAGAGACAAGGAGAATAGAGTCTACATTTGAGTAATATGACATATTTGGCATCTTTTAGTCATTTGAAGTCGAATTTTATCAATAAAGTATATCTGAAGGAAGGTTTATTCCAAAACAAATATTTAGATAGTCTATGGGCGTTTGCATTGATGTATCTTTTGTAAGATATGTAGAGTTATAAAAGAAGGATCTGGGACCCAAAATTAACTATTTGGTTGTGGCAATTAGTTTTTGGGATTGCACAGCAAATGGTAATGGTGTTTTGAAGCTTGAGCTAAGGAATTCTATTGTATGAAAATCTCAAAAACCAGGTGCATCCAACTAGGGGGCTAGGAATTCAATTATGTGTATGAAATGGGCTTCCTATACAAACTAGTAGTTCTAAAATAACCCCTCCAATAAATTGCAAAGAATATTATAAAAATATTTATAGAATATCCAAATTTTATAGATTTTATTGAATGACTTTTATTATTTCACACCGCTCTTGAAAATGCTCCTTGGGTGAAGTCCATCAATCTGAATGTGATTGAAAATATGATTGATCTTTCTTGCAATTGCCCATCTTTCTTGAGAAGCTAAAGGTTTACTACTCCTACTACCAACAAATGGATGTTAGAACTTGTTTTGCTAAACCTAAGATAAGATCAAGCTTCTAAAAGTAACTTTCGAGATGGTGAATCATTTCAAATGCTAACGTCACAAAACTGACTTGGTTGGCAGTTGTATGTGAATATTTTGAAAATCCTCACAGCACACAACTCCATCTCTAGTTTGATGTTTTCATCTCTTTGCTTTGAAAATGTTGCATTTTGGATTTTCTTTTGCTAAGCTTGTTGTTGATCAAATACAATTTCTTTCCTGATGTTGTAAGTTGTGAGACCTATATCTTTCTATTTGGATTTGGCTTGAATTGGGTGATTTATCATTGATAGAAACTTGTGGTTGAAATTGGAGATTATGCTCGTAATCTTTTTCTTGTAGTATTGATGGATCATAGTGATTATCAATGCATACTTATGTTTATATAAAATTCATTTTTGTGGATTATTTCTTCTGTTTGTGATCAGTTAGAAAGTCGAAAATTTTTAGAAGGATGATTTTTGGCATTTATTCTTCTCTTAACCTAGTGAATGGTGGAATTACCAATCTTTGAAGAGGAATCTTAGGGCTCTTAATTTCAAGCACAAGACCTCTAAGAAGGTTTTATGTGTAAATGGTTAGTACACTTCTAGTTGAGTTAATACACTTCTATTATGGAGAAAGCAAGAAGTATATTGTATGATTGTAAGTTATCCATCTTTTTATGGTCAAAAGTTGTTAACACAATAAACTATTTGATAACTTTGAGTCCCACAAGCATAAACTCTAGTATAGCCCTAAAACAAAAATGTTCAAGGAAACTTCTATGAAATTGATGATCTAATTTTTTAGCATATGTACATATTTCAAAAGAAAATTGAAAAACTATAGATAATAAAATTCAAAGGTGTCTATTTCTAGGATGCAATTTGAAAGTAAAGTATACCCACTTTACAATCATATATAGTAAAAAGTAATTTTGAGTTGAGTTGTGGTTTGTGATGAAAGTTGAATAGGTCATCAGTATTTAATTCAAGATGTTGTTTTACAAAATGAACCTCCGTTATTCACTTTGACAAACAAGATTGAATACAATATATTTAATCCTACATTTGAAGAGTCTTCATCTAGGTACACTCTTGAAACTAAAAAATCCAATATTGAACCAACCAACCATTGGAATGTTAAACCACTATAGCAAAAGAAAATACTTTGCAAAAATAGTCCTTTATAAAATAGTCTAGATAGATTGTCATCTAACAATAGCCAATGACAACCATCAGAAGATTTTCAGAGGTCTAAGAGGGCCGTTTTAAGTTGGTATTCCTTGCAGTTCCTTTGCGATAAAAAGAACACCATACTATTAGGAAAAGAAAAATTTAAATTCTTTTTAAAAGTTCAATGAAATTTCTTAAAATGAAAAAAAAATTGGAATTTTTAAAATCTTTTCTTTTTATAAATGACGTGGCAATTGTTATGCCACGTTAGGCAACAAATTTTGGCGAGTTTGTAGAGTCAAAAAATGTTAGGAAAGTCACAACCCTCCAGGGCCCCCGAAAAATTTCTAATGTAACATATTCCCTAGAAACAAATCCCTTCCTGATTCCCAAATTATTGGACTATAGTATCAAAAAATATAGAAGAACCCTTAGATTTCTTTGAAGCACAATAAATCAAACTATCAAAAGATGAATAGATGTAATGAAGTTAGAAACAGAATCAATCATGAAAAAAAAAGATGGAAAATATTTGAAAGAGTGCCAAACAAAACCCTTATTATTAGTAAATGGATATACAAAATAGAAAGATGATCTATAGGAGAAATAAATAAGATAAAAACAAAAACAGTAGCAAGAGACTTTCAACAAATTTTAAGAATAGACTACACAAAATAATTTTCCCTATTAATAGAATGGTCAACCATTTGCCTTATTTTAGTACGAGCAGGCAGATAACTAGGAAATAAGACAAATGGACGTTATAACTACAATCTTAAATGGAATACTCTATAATGAGGTGTACATGAAAATTCCAGAAGGATTTGGTGGATTAGAAAACCCCCAAAAAATATGCAAAATAAACTAAGCAATACAAGGGTTGCGCTTCTTTCCAAAGGTATATTATAAGCATATTAATACGTGGTTTTCTCAGCAAGGACTTACAAAAAGAATTCAAGATTCAAATATGTATTTCTCAAGAAACAACTACAAGTATATAATCATTCTATTTTAGATCAATTATCTATTGATTAGAAGAGATGATGAAGAGAATATTGCATAAATTCAAATACTACTCCAAGATCAATTCAAAATGACTAACTTGGGAACTACATACAAAGAATTAATTTGGAGTGAAAATCAAATGCACATGCAAGATGCCAAGATGGTTTTAAAATAAGTAAAAGGGACTATCATCTATGCATTACAATTTTCTTAGTGTAAACATACTAGCCTATATTATTTTGCGGATGTAGACTAGGGAAGAGATTGATTCAAGAAGATCAACTTTAGATTCTATCATCAAATTTAGCAAATGATTAATGAATTAGACAAACAAATTGTAACTTGTATCACTTTCAACCATTGAAGGTGAATACAATGTTCTTATAGAGATAGCCAAAGATACCATATACTTAAGAAAAATGCTTCAAGAATTCAAATTTACTCCTATTTGTCCATTTGACTAGAATATAGGCTCAATATTTCTTTGAGAGATAATTGAGCCTATATGAAGCTATTAAACAATCCCATCATGCATGAAAGGACAAAACATATTGATATTCATTATTCAAGCCCACTTTATTTGAAAACAAGTCAAGTCAAGAGACATAGATGTGAAATATATCCCAACAAGTAGATTTTTAAACAAAACCTCTACCACTCATTAGTTTTGTATCAAACAAAGATGAGGTAGGAGTAACACAACTATCTTCAAACAAAACTAGCTTCACTTTTGAAAATGAAATTTATACTTCACTCAACTAGAAGTGTACTAACCATTTACACATAAAACCTTCTTAGAGGTCTTGTGCTTGAAATTAAGAGCCCTAAGATTCCTCTTCAAAGATTGGTAATTCTACCATTCACTAGGTTAAGAGAAGAATAAATGCCAAAAATCATCCTTCTAAAAATTTTCGACTTTCTAACTGATCACAAACAGAAGAAATAATCCACAAAAATGAATTTTATATAAACATAAGTATGCATTGATAATCACTATGATCCATCAATACTACAAGAAAAAGATTACGAGCATAATCTCCAATTTCAACCACAAGTTTCTATCAATGATAAATCACCCAATTCAAGCCAAATCCAAATAGAAAGATATAGGTCTCACAACTTACAACATCAGGAAAGAAATTGTATTTGATCAACAACAAGCTTAGCAAAAGAAAATCCAAAATGCAACATTTTCAAAGCAAAGAGATGAAAACATCAAACTAGAGATGGAGTTGTGTGCTGTGAGGATTTTCAAAATATTCACATACAACTGCCAACCAAGTCAGTTTTGTGACGTTAGCATTTGAAATGATTCACCATCTCGAAAGTTACTTTTAGAAGCTTGATCTTATCTTAGGTTTAGCAAAACAAGTTCTAACATCCATTTGTTGGTAGTAGGAGTAGTAAACCTTTAGCTTCTCAAGAAAGATGGGCAATTGCAAGAAAGATCAATCATATTTTCAATCACATTCAGATTGATGGACTTCACCCAAGGAGCATTTTCAAGAGCGGTGTGAAATAATAAAAGTCATTCAATAAAATCTATAAAATTTGGATATTCTATAAATATTTTTATAATATTCTTTGCAATTTATTGGAGGGGTTATTTTAGAACTACTAGTTTGTATAGGAAGCCCATTTCATACACATAATTGAATTCCTAGCCCCCTAGTTGGATGCACCTGGTTTTTGAGATTTTCATACAATAGAATTCCTTAGCTCAAGCTTCAAAACACCATTACCATTTGCTGTGCAATCCCAAAAACTAATTGCCACAACCAAATAGTTAATTTTGGGTCCCAGATCCTTCTTTTATAACTCTACATATCTTACAAAAGATACATCAATGCAAACGCCCATAGACTATCTAAATATTTGTTTTGGAATAAACCTTCCTTCAGATATACTTTATTGATAAAATTCGACTTCAAATGACTAAAAGATGCCAAATATGTCATATTACTCAAATGTAGACTCTATTCTCCTTGTCTCTATTTGTTCTCCCTAAAAATCCATTTTGATTCTTCAAAAATTCATGATTGAAAGCAATTTCTTTTTGCTACCCACCACTCTTGTGGGCTTTGCCCAATAAATCACGATGCATCCAAAAGACAGTGCACAAGGTGCTAAAATTTCCCCCCTCCCCCCAACTTATGTGAGCCGTTAATGCATAGAGACCCCCTTTCTTGTTGTTGATTTGCAAATGGAGAAAACACTTTGGCCGTTGATCTGCGTCGTTGGAGATGTCTAGAACCATTGATCTTGGGGTTTTACAAGTTCCCACTAGGTCACATTTCTAAATATAAAATACTAAATATTGAATATTAGATATCCCATATTGATTGTCACTTTAGAAGCCCCCTCAAAATTATAAATATGGCGGGGGGCAAGACCACAACGCAAATGATTTTAATTTAATTAGTTTGATTCAATTTGGTCACTATTACAAAGGGATGGAGGGTAAAAGAAAAATTTCAATCGATGATTCTTTTGCATAGTGACTGCAAAAGTATGGAACATGTGCCTTACTATGCATCCAAAAGACAGTGCACACAAATGCCACATAAGTAAAGTCACAAGTGGCTTTATTTATGAAGAAATAATTGTGGACAATTTAAAATTCTTGATAATACAAATCGCCTATGGATAGAAATGGTATTGTGACAAATGTGTGTTAAAACTAATACAAAATTGACACAATTCATTTCCAACCAAGATGGATTTGTACTCACAACCATTATGACTTTGTATTTTATTGCCAATAGTGCAACTTAGGAATGATTGAGTAGTTTAATTGTGCATGTCTTAAGGTAAACCAACTTATGAGAGTTCAAATGCCAACCAACCCATCACATGCCAAAAAAATCTAGAGATGCACATTTCAAGAACTAGAATGTACACCATTTATTTAGTACAATTTTGCCTATGATGGATTGGCTCCCATTTGGGCTGTCATAGGCAAAGTTATCTTACATACTATGGTTGCATTGCTTGGATTAATCCTGAAGTGCTTTGACATCTAATTTTTGGACAATGAACAAATTGAAATCCAATTTTCTTTCTCATTACTACTTGGAGGAAAGTCATCTAATTAGTAGAGATACTTTATCAAGTTGTTGTCCCATCCAATGGTTGGATTTGATGTTACTAGAGTTCATAATTTCCTACAATCACAAATGTCAAAGTGTGGCAAGCCAAAAATTGCATTGATTTTAGTTCAAAATTGGATTTGCAAAAGTGAGGTCATAGATTTGAAGAGCACAAAAATTCCAAAATATCACCATACCAAAGGAACCTCATTTCAAATTCATTCCAACAAGTTTTACTTAAAAGAGTGATAATGTTTTTCTTGTAATTGCATTTAGAAGGAATTTTGAAATTTCTCTTTCCAAATTTATAAAGAAATATTGGTGATAGCAATAGTGAATATGTACACACGGATGGAATCTACAGCTCAAAATCTACAACTCTTATTCATATATCAATTCCAAAATATTCTTCCAAATAGCACTTTCTAACGATTTCTCCCAAATTGTCCATTTTTGGTAAGGATCTGGACGTTCAGGGGTTTAACCAAAAATAGCAAAACTTTTGGCATTATTTGACAAGCCATTTTAACAGAGTGTAAATTGTTGTACACAATGGGAAATCAGAGAGGTGGTCGTCCTCAGGTGAAGAAGCGGGCTGTCAGTCTGCCAATACTTGAAGAGTTTGAATCCAGCGTGAAATGCAGCTCTAATTTAAGTATTTCTATTCGTTCTTAATGCCGAGCAACATTGTGAAGAAACCTACTACATGCAATTTACTGTATGCAATTCACCTCACAAACTTCTCCGTTCTCAAAACAAGTACACTTCAAACTTGTTTACGACAAAAATAGTGATAAATGGTTCGGTTCATACAAGGTCGGGTCCTTTTCGAAACCAAGAGTCCATTTTCTTCTAGGCTCACAACTCTTCTACACATTCCTCCGTTGAAAAAGGCAACATCCACAGTCATTCCTCTCACTATCTACTGCATTTATTTAGATCCTGTAGACTGCAATTTCTTATCGAACATTCAAAGATCTGAAGTTCAAGTAAAGGACTGGTCATGTCCACTGATGTAAGAGACGATGCTTGTTCAAACGTGCACTCAAAATGCACAATGCAATTAACACCGAACTCTTCCTTAAACGCACACCGTCGGGGTCCAATCTTGCTCATATTTGCATTTACAAGAGTTCTGAGCGAAAATCCGAAAGGAACATTTTCCTAATCACGTAGCACTGAGAAACCACTTCGAGAGTGTTCGTACGCAGTGCAGCCGTCAAAACTTCAGCACAATCGGAAATATGATCGCAGGCTACTACACACCACGGCAGCAGTGTATCTCCTGCCCACTTCGACCACGAGTCCATCAAGTGCCGTCGAACGGGATATGCCATGAAGCACAAATCGTTCGACATGTTAGCTAGTCAATGTCCACTGTGAGGCAGCCATACAAAGGTTTCATGGACGCCAGGGCTCAGCCCCGACAGCCCAGCCGTGCACTCACCCAAAGCATGCATTGGCAAAAGAATAGAAAGCGACGACAAATCACCAGACGCTCGAGGCAGAGTTAAATTGTCATAATTAGAAGGTTGCTCACAGGTTGAGAACATCCTCCTTGTGGAATTAGTAAAGACCATGCGGAGGGCACAGTCAAAGATTAGCAACTGAGGGGACGAAACAGGGACATATTCGGCTCATCTCCCCAGAGTAGACTCCTTGTGACTATTTGTCAACGTAAGACTAGAACGGACAGCATTTAAATGCTGACCACTCAAAAATTATCGAGTGGGTGCACCGACGGGTGGGCTGCACCCTCTGGTGCGTGACACGTCAATACAGCTGTGCGTGGAGACGCTTCACGTCTGCCACGAAGCAGGACTCCTGACGCATGTGGGACCGCACAAGCGTGAGAAGGGGATCTCTTGCAGCGGCTGCTTCAGCAAACTACGGGTTTCGGTGGAGAAACCCGGACCCAGCAAAGCGATCGCAGTCGGAACGGTCCTGGGACCGGACGCGACCTGCGCTTTGCACAGATTAGTTCTGTTAGAGAGTGGTTGATCCCACAACCAAGACTTTCACGCGCCCACGCCATAGCAGGGGGCAGTGAGACTCAGGACCAGACTCTTTCCTACGAGTAACCAACATTCCAGGTCGACGCTAGAGAGGCATCGTTAGAAGAAGCCTGGCTCCGCAGAACATCTGTCCTCAAAAGTAATTTGAGGCACTAAGAGCTCTCTCCTTCACCCTCCGTCCTGCAACAAAATAAGACACACGAAAGGGTCAAAAAGAGAAACTCGAAAAGACCAGTAGGCAGACGAAGCACACGCTCGAAAATCCTACTCCGAAGGAGTCACATTCGGGAACAGTGTGGAGTCGACTCCCTCAAGCCCATCAAGTGGAAAAAACTCGACGGCCGCAGGAGAACCGCAGAAGAGTCTCAGAAGCGTACCTTTCAGCCAAAGTTGAAGCCACCAGGGGGAGCTGCGGCTTGACTCGCACCAAACGCAAAGTTCTCACCAGCTTCCGCTCCAGGTGCAAGATTCTGGTCCTCGTCCTCTTCCAGCCAGTAAGTCTCAAGAATCTTCACAGCCTTCTCGTAGATTTCGTTGTTGTCGTGAGTCTGCAGATTCTCGATCTTCTCCAGGCCCTCGGCCTCATCGATGTAGCGGGCATAAAGATTGATCCCACCACTGTTGCCCACATCCTTCTCTTGCTCTCCGACCTTCAGGATATTCTCCAGACCTTCCAGAGAAACGGTTACAATGCGTGGGTCCGGGCACGTCAACAGATCGCACAATGGCTTGATGCAGCCCTGGTTCACAAGGTACTTGATTTGCTCATGCGTTCCACCAGAAGTGGCATTGGAGATGGCCCAAGCCGCCTCTTTCTTGATGTCGAACTCTGCGGTGCCAAGTAGAGACACCAGAGGAGGAATGATGTTCGCATCAACTACAGCCTGCAGAGGACACCATGAATGTGCAGCGCGTCAGAAAAAAGTCCCCCCATACGAAGGCACACAAGTAAGCCACACAATCAACTCTCAACACGGGACGGAGATAGAACACCGACCTGAATTTGGTCCTTGTTCCCGGCAGTGATGTTGGAGATGGTCCAACAAGCTTCCTTCTTAATGCTCTTCTTGTGGTTGTTGGTCAAGAGAGCCAGAAGACAAGGGAGAGCTTGGTTGTTGATGATGAACTGCAGGAGAGGGAAGCAATTCAGTACACAAAGAAAAACACATGAACTCTATTCCCTTCCCACATGAATTCCAAAGGCAAGGTCAAGGGGGCGTCTCGAATCCCAAGAAACGGAAAAAAAACAAAAACAAAACAGGACGACCTCCTGGACGCAGAGCTATTGAAAACTGGAACATAATTCCCGATCAAAAGTACCTGAGTCTGAAGATCATCACCGGTCACAATGTTGCCAACTGTTCGCAATGCGGGAATGAGTACAGAGGGTGATGGATGGCTGCTAGGAATCACAACAACACCCAAATCAGTCCTCAATTAATCCTCAACCCACGCTCGGAATGGATTCTGGACAGCAACAACCGAAAGGGACTTAAACAAAAAGCAAATTAAGAGTCTTACAGCAAGAGCTCCACAAGTCGACGGCAGACACCGGCTTCAATGACAGCCTGAATCTTGTCGTTGGTGCCATCCGACAAATAAGAAAGGGCCCAGCACGCATCGGTAAGGACCTCTTCATCGTTGGAATGGATCAGTCGCTCCAAAGCTGGAAGGGCTGGCTTGGACTACAAGGCCACGAAAGAAAAACGAATCCAATTAGAGTTTGACTATTCAGGCTGCGTCGCAAAATTGGCATGGGAAGCCATCCCGCGAATTAATCCTTCATTTAAACAAAGGACGGACCAAAACGGTTCTGGACGGTCACGCCACTTGGAAACGGCAGTACACGTTACACGACCGACACCGAGTCGCAAGACGCTGGACAATGCAGAGACGCACAAAAAGCACACACCTGCTCGAAAGGGGGCTGGGGCTTGCCACGGCAAAAGTTGGACAGAGTCCAGGTGGCATTCCGCAGCATGGACAGCTTGGTATTGTCGGTGAGCTGAGCAAGCAAAGGCATCAGAGCACCGTGGCTCAGGACGAGGTCCCTGCACTTCGGAGAGTCACCGGCCACATTGCCCAAAGCCCAAACAGCCTGCAACAACGATCACACAGAAACGTCCACAGTGAGTGGGCTTCCAAACGAAAGGAGCACACGGAAAAAGGACACCATGTGCGCACGACGACGGCAGGCTACGAGCCAACAATCGAACCATCCAAGCGAGAGTAAGAACGACATCTCCTCCGCACAATGCGCCAGAGAGACAGCATTCCACACTCCGAATGCTGATTCCGAAAGACCGGATCCAACGTCACTTCAACGAGACTGGAAAATTGCTGGCGTTCGCGGAGACGCGAATCACGCGAGATCCTCATCTCCAGTAAAAACACGGAGTTCAATTGCTGGACTACAAAAACCCTAAAATGCCACATCTCCATTGTACCTGCTCTCGCACGTCGTCGCTCGGAGAACTCAGGAGTTGAACGAAGATTGGAACGGCACCATGGTCAATCACCACGCGAGTGTGATCGGAGGTTCCTGACGCAATGTTGGTCAGCGCCCACGCAGCTTCGAACTGTACAGCACACAATCCACGAGTCAGCTACGCTCCGAACAAACGAGATTCCCAGGGAACGCTCGAAAACCTAAGCGATCCTTTAAACCCTCAGTAGGTACCTGCAACTGTGGAAAGTCGGCCCTCACGAGAAACTCGACGAAACGCGGCACCACACCTGCTGCGATAACCTCTTCGATAGGTGGACTTCGCTCTGCACATCAGGACCGCCGTCAATCAACAGGCGCAGGCTATTCACCCAAAAACAAATTGCGCGGAATTCGAAATGCACATGCACATCTCCGCACGTCCCTCCATAGGGAAAAGACCGGTTACCGATTGAGAGAAGCTTCCTGAACTGCGTGGTGGCTTCCAACTGCGTGGCGGGATCGTCGGAGTACACCCCAGAAACCATGGCCGGAAGGCTTTCCAGTTGCTACATGAAAAGAAAATCACACTTTAATTCTCGACTCTGGAAATAGCCATAGCCAAACCGAACCCTGTCCAAATCGCGCCCCTTCGCAGAGATGCAAAACTCCGCCAAACAGGAAGATCCGAATCGAGGAACACAGAAAAACCTAAAATATTCAAAACAGTCCCGACGAAAGACATGATGCATCCAAAAAAACGACATGAAACATGAAGATCACCCCGCCATCCACAACAAAAAAAAAACGAATCTCGTGAAAAATACCAACCTTCTTCTCGTTAGCGGCAGATTGGGCGGCGGGGATGAACGACTGCTGCAGCTGCGGCATGCCATCCCTGCGCTTCTTCAGAAGGCTCTCCTCCCGCTTGTTCTTCCGGATCTCCACCATGTTATCCTCCCTCTTCCTGCGGGCTTCATCGGCATCCACTGCCAACTTGTAGCCCTTTTTGCGAACCTCCACGCGAGCATTGGGACGGAGAGACATTTTTCGAAAAACCAAAAACTCGCGCACAACAAAACAAAATAACACGAGGAAACCCCTAAATATCCAAAGCAGAGGCAAGTCGACCCATGCGCAAACTATGCCGGGGAGTAAAGGACGGCAAGAATGTGGAGATTACGAATCCTAGTAGCTATGGAGATACAAAGAGGAAGAGGGAAGAGCAGGAGGCGGAAACAGCAGAACGAGAGAGAAGCTTTGGGGGACGGCATCGCCAATGAGACCCCATATAGAATCGGGCCCGGACGCCGAGTGTATAACCGGGAGACCTCCGCGGCTTGTAGACCGGTTTTCATTCGGTGGAGGGACCGTTGGGCCGGTTCTTGAAATTCAAATTTGCACTGTGAGTGGTGCCAGGGTGGGGGACGTGCCTATGAGCTGGCGGTGCGTGGTGCGTCCAAAGCTGGGCTTGCATGATCTGGATTCTGTGGTCTGTGGACTGGGTCGGATCGTGGGATTTCTAGGGTTTGCGTGGCTGCTGCATGTGGCTGGCCTGCATTTAAATTATAAACCCTCAACAATCTAAGAAGCCTAATATTTTGAACAACTTACGTAACATACAAGGTGCATGAATTGACGTATAACCTATAGAAGAAGGCTTGAAAATTGCTCGGGCCTAAACAACCACCTCTATGAAAGTGTCAAAAATAGTGCACAAGGATATAGAATTGGAAGTGACTTTGTGTAGTAGGAAATTGCATTAGAAGATTTTTGGGGCCTCTGGATGCTTGCGAGTTATCACAGCCTGCAAATGTAGGAAACAGATTCGGTATAGCAGTCTGACGTGGCCGAGTCCTTGCCACGTCATTGACCAAAAAAATAATAATAATAAATTTATTTTTTTTAATTTTGCATTTGGAGACTAAAAAAAATTTATTTTTTTATGAAAAAGAAAATTTTGACAATGGGCCGTTCCCCTCACTACGGGAAACAACTGTGGGGAACAGGCCCGAAACAAGCTTCTGGACCCCCCAATACTCTTCTAATGCCATCCATGTGTATGCTTTTAGGCTCTTGAGCAAGTGAAATGGGTTACTATTATGTGTAGTCTTTGCTCATAATAAAGTTCTCAATCTTTTGAGGTTAAAATACAAGTGTATTGAATGGATTGTATAGGTTGAACCTTTCTCACTGCAACATCTCATACTCCATAATCGAATTAGCAAAGACAATGCGGGCCCCCGCATGCAGTCAAGATGAAGAGACATGTGTTCATATGGCCCCTATGAAAAAGACATGTGTCCCTATGAACTCTTTGACTACATAAACCTCTCTTAATGCATAGTCCCAATAACAGACACTAAAAAAGGTTCTACTTGTAGTAAATTTTGATTTATAGTGAAAAATGAATAAAATGGAAATATATAGTGGATCACTTTGAGACTCATTGGTTTTATTCAAAGGCATATTTTGATTCATCTCAGTTGAAGCCTATAAGCATTATTAGGGACCTCAATACCTTTGACTTTAGGAAATCATATTTTATTCACTTTGAGTTAAAAATTAAAATTAAAATTTTCATTGTTATGTTTCTCATTTCTCTTTCTCCTACAAAAGTGTAAAAAATGTTTGATTCTACCATTTTCTACACAAGGGTCTTCCTTCCCTTAGATGTACGCTTTTTAAGCCTATTACCTTAACCTCTAAATGCCTAAGGCCTATTTTGAGCCTCTAGAAATTTGCTCTAAATTGAACAAAAAGCCAACAGTTTAATAAGTTGTATCCATTTTTTAAAATTGTAACCGTACAAATTCAAACTAGAGATGTTAGAGATCACATAGGAAAAAAAATATCATTTATAAGTTGGAAGATTATAACATTTGCCCATGAAGGTGTTAAAACTATGAAAATTTTTCAATTTACTTTTTGCATATCAATTCTAAAAAGTTGGTCACCAAAAAATTATGAAGCAAAAGGCATAACATGCATAACCGCAATCAATTTATGGCTTTTCAAAATCTAATTTACAATTTTTTTAAATGAGTCTCTAATGTGATTTTTCCTCCAAGTCCTAGTATATTTGAGCCTCATTTCTAAGAGCCCTCAACACTACAGAAAGTGAAGATTGCAATGGGTATCCTTGCACAAAATCTTGAATAGAAAAGTCATAATCATTTGTTTTCAAGATCAAATTTTTGATGCTAAACCTAGACTTCATGAAGAATCTTTCAAAAATATAAATTACTATAAATAGAAATTTGAGTAGACTTTATTTAACTTCAAAATATTGTTGACACCATATTTTGTTGCCTTGGGCAGTTAGGGGTTAAAGGCTCTAAGAAGCAACTTTTTACCCAGTGAATTGAAATTGATTGGAGTAAACTAGTGTAGTAGGTGAATTTTTTTCAACAAAAAGAAGAATGAAATCCATAATGAATACAAAAAGTTTTATAATTTTTAGAATGTTAAACATCTAGTTATAATTTTTTAAAGTAAAAGTTAGTAGGCCATTATTTCAATTCATAGGTGGTGTCACTACAAAAGGTCTAATGTCCTAGATGACAAATAAATGATAAGTTTCTATCAATTCTTTCATCATTTAAGACGGGTTGATTCAAACATTTTTATGACAAAATTGTATCAATTCTACTATTAGCGAAACAAATATTCGTCAATGCCATATTCATTTTTGATAGATTTTAGTCAATTGCAATGTCCATTTCGATAGAGATATGAAGGACCATTGCATTTGTATACTTGTTTTGAACACAAGAATGAGTTTTTTTTCACAGCATTTCTACTTGTCATTTGTAATATCTAGGAATCATATTTTCAACAACCTTGTCTTCCATGGATTTTGGCAATTTAATTCTTGTTTTCAGCAATCTATTGTACTAGAATGGTTACACTTAGGTGAAAGTACACTAAGGTTGTACAAAATCGTAGTCATGGCAGAATTTTTGCCCATAATGAAAGTTTGGAGTCAATTTTCTTATAGTTTTTGTGACTTAAAAATAATAATAAAAATAGATCAAAGTCTTACATCTTGCATACATTGATAATTGCATTACAAAAAGTGATTTTCATCTATCGATTTAATGTATGAAGTACAAACATTAAATGTTTGTATTGTCACAAATTCAACTTTAGCATTGTTGTACTTTTTTGGACTAGTTTAGGGTTTCATTTTTACAATTCAAAGAGCTAAATCTAATGCTCTTGTATTTAGTTACTTAGACTAAGCATTTAATGAGTGTCTTAGGATCTATGTAAGAAAATATCCTCGAAAATGTATGATTCAGTACAAAGGCCAAATTTTGACCTTAAATTGTTTTTAAGATTGTCTGATACAAAATATCATAGTTAAGATGGACTAGCATGGAATTTTCAAAAAAATGATGTTTTGGCTTCTAATTTCTCTATCGGAGATTTCTTCTTCAATTTTAAGCTTGAGTTTGATTTTTTGTTTTAGGGTTTGCCCATTGTAAATGTCTGTATTGTGCATACAATTTGTACATCTTGAATCAATAGTCATCTGCCATATTTTGTCCAATTTGGGATTCTCCACGGTATGTAGTGCTTTTGTAGCGAGATTCCCTCTTTCTTTCCTACACATTCATGTCTGCACATTTGAAAAAAAAAGATCAAAGTTTGCGCTTATAACAAAGTAAGTAGCTGCATCTCGTTGACAGAATAAAGAGCTACATTTCAATGGCAACATTGGAGCTACAAGCAACAAAGTGAGGTATTTGACTTCTTGTTTTTTAGATTTTTGACTTGTTGTGTAGGAATGAGTTACAGTTTCAAAATATGGAATGTTGTTTGAGTTTTATTTTAGAAGGTGGTTTAGGCAATAGTTCTCTTTTTTGGTTCTTCTTACGATAAGGTCACTTGTATAGTCATTGTATTAATTCACTAGTATAATCAATGTACAATTTCTTACAATTTAGAGTACATTTGGTACGTTTTTAGATACAAAATGGAGGCTTTGAGTTTTTCTATATACAAGTGCTTACAACATTGTATAAGTGCTAACAACGAGACAATAAGTTCAGTTGTATAATTAATGTACAACATGTACAACATAGTGTACATCATGTTTGTTTTTTATACACTTATGGAACTTTTCATTTTATGTTTAAAAGTACAATGGCATCCAACAAAGACTAGTACGTTCGGAGCCATAGTTTTTTTAGGGACAACGAGTTTTTCAACCTCTTCAACAAAGATAACGGTTTCTGTCGCAATTACTTGGCTCCCTTGTTGCTAATCTCACCACGAGTAGAAGATGACAATGCAAATCCAAATAAGAGTTCTTTATACAAGGAACTTGATAAATTGGTATCTTTGAAGAAGCATCCTCCTCCACACGCCATGAGTATATAGGATTCTGAGACATTGTATGGTTTGCCAAAAACAAGTAAAAAACCACACAAATTCAAAATTCTAGTAGACCTAGTGGAAACAAACCTTCTAGATATTTTTGTATGAGATAAGGGGAGAAAAGGGAGGTTTGGGTACGTGTATTCAAAATGTATGGATGAAAAAATACTTTTAAAAATTTGTGAAATCTTCCTTCTTGTGTATTTAAGGGATTTGCTAAAGTCCAAGGTCATTGCAAAGTAGTTTGTTAGTGATATCATTATAGAGAAGTGGAAAAACAAGCCACTTAGTTGGGCGGAGTTTGCTAGGACTTTGACTCAAAATTAGTATAGCAAATGGTTTGAAAAGGTCAAATTTTGTTTGGCACCCATTGCAAAAATTAAATCACAAGCTCTAATGACAAACAAATTTACAAGGCAAAAGGCATTGACAACCCTTTGCATAACCCTATTGTTGAACTTTGAAAGACCCTGCATTAATTTGAAGAGAAGGTGTACACTGAAGTATAAGATGGACAAGTCATACGAGATGGACAAGACTATATAGAAAAAAACAAAAAAGAAATCAACAACCTCATGCACCTACTAAAGTTGGTCGGGTTACAACGGCATGCAGTAACCCAAGATTACGTGAGCATTAGCAAGGAGAAAGTTCAATTGTCGACTAAAGCATTGCAAGAAGGAGTGTTGTAGAGAACCAAGGCAAAAGTTATCAACCTACGGATCAAACATGGGAATAGTGGGAGGTTTCATCAAACAGAGTTGAAGCATATGACAAAATGATAAAAAAAAAACATGCTTTTGTCCATTACAAGGCAATTCTATTGGAACTCAAACAATACAATTTACAGTATGAATTACTTGAAAATTCACAAGTTTACTTGATGAGGCAATTTGAGGTCTTGTTGGTTAATATCAATTTTTTAAAGAGAGGTGAAACTAAATTTTCTTTAAAACCTAAACCTTCGTACTTCCAATTTGACCCAAGTAATGTAGTAGGGTTAGGTACCATTTGTATGTCACCTTATGCGCTACACTTGAGTAAGTTTTCCTCAACGATATAATAGTATGCATGTGTGATCATTTGTACCATCTATAGTGTACAGGGATTTGATTTAAGGTTTTTAGTAATTATATAGAGAATGCATTTGTTGTGGTTCATCAACTTTAGATTTGGCAAATTACATTTGTCTCTTGAGTTGTTGGGTCAATCTTTAACATTCATCATAGGAAGAGCAAGACAAGCTATTCGAAGCCTTCACATCAATAATTTTGAAGGAGCATCCAAATATTGGTACCATTCCTCTTGGATCACCTGCATGCAATTGTCCAAACTTGTACATAATTAAATACTAAATGTACACAATTTAGTATGCAAGGGATATATGTGTACATGAAAGCTTAAGAATTTAGGTTTTCTTCTGTTTAAATAGTATACAACACTAGAAATCCATCACATTATAGTTACTAACCACTTCTTGTTTTGCTTTGTTTAGATCTAGAGAAAGTTTACCAAGAGCAATTGCAAGGATCCAAAATGTACAAACAAACATCTATTGTCACTTTCACAGGGACTTATGCCCAGCTTAGCACTAGTGAGACTGTTGTTTGGCAAAGCCTATATAGTAGCAATGCCATCAGTAGTGACGAAGGTCAAGGTGAGTCTATACAACGTCCTATGCTTTGTGTTCCTGAGTCTATATGTCCTAAACTTCCCATACTTCTAAGACTACCATCTTTACATGAAGTCATCTACCCCCCAAAGATGAAGATTGTGTTATGTCTTCCAAGGTAGGAGTCGAGGCAATTGAGCTTTTAGAGCGCATAAAAAAGTTGAAAGAAAAGGATGCAAAGTTTGAAAGAGTACAAAAGTTGAAAGAAGAAGTTGCCCAATTAGAAGGGCACAAGAATCTAAGAGAGGAAGTTAGGGTAGAGGGAATGACTTGGGCGGTGGTGAAGGTACCTCAACCCCTACTTCTTTCTCCAATTGATATTCACAACATTGAAGTATTGAACTGTAAGACCAAAAACATGACAGTTGAAGAATCATCGAAAAAAGTCAAGGGAACAAAGAAAAAACCAAAAAAGTCGAAAAAAAGTCAAAAGATTACACCGCTTGGTTAGATTTTGTATGCATTTGGAATGCACCCAAAAAATATATACTTGGTAAACTAATATTGTATGCATGGCCTCTAGGCCAAAATTATAATGAAATATCCTAAACACATGTATTGTCTCCATGTTAAAATATGTCTAAGTATGCATTTGAACCTCCTAAAGTATGCATCAAAATGCAAAAGTTCTTCATTTACAAAACTTTAGAAAAAAAGTACCCAAACAAAGTTCGTCTAATTTGAAAAAAAAGTCACAAAAAACTATATATTAAGTTTATACTAATTTGATATGCAATATATTATAAAATGTGGCCTTAAGGTTTATCGAGTGCATCCAAATCCACAATAAGTACTTCATCAAATTTTAGTACTTCAAAATTAGATTGTAGTGAATCAGGTCTCTTGAGGATGTCTACCTAGCTTGAAAAGGGATGGAACCACTAAGCCAAAGTTTATGTGAACCTCATAGTAATTTGCAAAACATTTAAAGCCCCATGTAAACTTGACTTGTGGTTGAATACCATTGTAAGATACCTTTACTATCACGCAAAACAAAATTTGTTCTCAAAGAAACATGAGTACACTCTTCTCTTGGAATTCATGTCCATATTTACACATGAAGGTTAAGGGCACCATCTAAAAACAAAAATACAATATTTTAAAAATTTGAAGCATCAACAAAACAGCCAGCAAAAAACTTACAAGTTGACAAAACATGTAGCAAAAACTTACATTGACAGAAACTTACAAGTTGACCAAATAGACACCCACTACCACACGACAAGCAAAATTAACAGAACAAGTTCCTAAAGAATCCTTTTCATGTGCCATAGATTCGCTTCCACCCTAATTCCAAAGTGCTCAACAAGGATTTTCTAGAATGTCATGTTCTCTAATGGATATAACAATTTTTTGCTTTTCCCTAAATGAAATTAAGGAGAAATACTTGGAGAGAAGAATTTTTTTTTTTCAAAAAATATTTGGACATTCTCCTTGTCAACTATCCCCTTTACTATACAACCCAAAGAAACTCATAGAAAGTATTTCTTTGCTAGATTATAAGTATCATACATTGGGAAATAACAAGGATTTTTTTTATACTTTTTGAATTTTCAACCTTTTTATTACTAATTCTAAGTTTTTCACGACTGATCTTTTTTCCAGTAAGTCTGTAGGCTAACCATGAGATGTAGTAAGGCCATCATATACTTGGCAAGTTTGTGCAATTAACCACTTAAGGACTCAACCTGCACTCTAAAGCTTTAAATTTAAAACTGGAATTCATTCTTTCTGCAACAATAGGTGTCGTATAATCAAACAATAGATTTACGAAACTCTAATTGACCATATGTAGGCCATAGTAAGCTTAGGGCAAGATCTTTAGGTGTCCAATGAAGGCCACGTACATGAACCTCAATTTGGCCATGAGGGATCATAAATGAAGGCCAAGTCTGACAAGTTTGCCTGTGGCAATATTTGTTGGTCTGAACAAATAGATTATCAAACCTGAGCCCTAATGGATTACTTATTGTGTGTTTCACTCAAAAATCCTCTTCTCTCTCCTTTAGGCAACATTGAAGGATTATTTAAAAACTAGTATTGGCAAGAGTGAGGAGTCCCTTATCTAGTATCCTATTTATACTAGCAGTTGGAGTTTTTAAAAGAAATTCTAAAAGACTACAAAAGTTTGTAAAAGACAATGGGAGTTTCCAAAGGATTATGCAAGCTTGGGGAAGACTATAAAAGATCTTAAAATATTATAAAAGGTTTTACAAGACACTAGAAGTATCAAAATATCTAAAAGATTTTTGAATGTCTATGATATCACTTCCCTTTTTTGCAATGTGGTATTGCATTTCATGTATTTGTAGCCTTATAGATCTATGGTTCATGGCAACAACAAAGTTTTGTGTTGTTTACAACTATGGTTTAGGATTGCCAATTACATTACATTGAATTGTTGTACTTTTGAAAACTTAAATTCAAAATAACATTCTAGAATATTGTCTTTGATTTACAACTAAAAGTAAGAGTGGTAGTGACAATGAAAGCATAGGAAGAAAGAACTTACAGAGTTACAAGTAGCACATGCAATAACAGAAGCTGAAGATCAAGGTGGCCCCTTGAAAAATATAGTCAATATGTAATGCAAGTTGTTCACTACCTATAATTCTAGTGACTCAATCAAGAAACCTATGAACTCACTCTTTCAATTGCTATTGAATAAAATAACATTTGACGGATATTTGAAATGTAAATTTGAGTATCGATCTTTTGTGATTGAGAATCCACTATGTTTTCTCTATTAATTGTAATTATTTACGAGTTGCTTATTAACTCTTAAATGTCATATCTCTTAATTTGATATTTTAAATAGGTGGTCAACACTAAAACATTAGTTTATAGATCCTTTTGATCACAATGTTCTATGTATTTAGCATACTTTTCATACATCATGAACTTATAAGTTGGTATTCGTTTCATGTACAATAGATTTTTAATAGATAGAGAGATTATTTTGAAACAGAGTCTAAACTTAATGTTGATAGAGAAAAGATTTTGTCTACATTTATTATTTTTATAAGACATTGTGGTTGGTTTTGTGGCAAGAATAACAATTGTACATCCCAAACTTTGACTCAAATAAGAAAAACTAGGTGTAGACAATGGAATTGAAAGTAATATGTTTTTCCTTTGACCACCTATAAAATGTCTTTTTTTCCTAAAAAGTAAGCTAACCATAATACTTGTAGATATTTCTATGATTTCATGTCCTGTAGCAAAAGAAATTGAGAATTCCATCAATCTAAGTAAGGTGGCAATGGCTAAAATCAAATTGAATCATCAACCAATCTTTAAAATATTTAGATGAAAATAGTCTAAAATATTCTAAAGATAGATAAAAATTCCAATCTTCAAAGAAGGCCAACGTGAATAAAGTGTCTATTAGTGATGACAATAAGCCAATACTCAAAGGATCTAAAATATTCTAAACATATACATGAATGCAAAAAACATTTCTAGGTACATTATGAAATTGAGTTTCAAATATTTTTAGAATATTCATACAAGTATAGAAATGGACGATTATCCAAACCTTAAGTTAGTTTGTTAGTTTTGTTTTGTTTGTTATGGTGAGATTTCCTAGACCATCTGTCCCCTAATTGCATCCTTAATTGGTTTCGTTAGAAAGCCCTTGGCAAGGAGAGGTGCATGGGCTCTATTTCATGGCATTTGACCCTATGGCATGCAAGTTATTGAATTTCAAGGTTTTTATGAATTATAAAATTACTTTCACTTTTATTTTGACTATGGCAATGACATGGGGCACACTAGTTTTCTTGAAAATTCATTATTTTTAATTGCCTATGTGTTAAAAATTAGTTTAGTGTGGTAATTAAGCACCAAAGTATGCAAAATTGTTGAAGTGCATGGTTACAAACATTATATGCAACGACCAAACATTGAAATCACTCAATTGCTACAAAAACCGAGGGACTATACCAGGACAATACCGCTCAAGTATGAATAAATTATACACTTTTGGATGGGATTGCTTCACTTTCATAATGTGTTTTCATGCACATATAATATGTTTCATCTATATCAATGGATGTTAATAGCTTCCAAACCTTTCCAATGGGGATTGCTTTCAATGCTGCCCAAAAATAATGAAAAAAAAAACAACCAAAAAACCCCCCAAAATTAAAAAATAATTAGTTACCTCCAATCCATGTATAGAATATTATATTCTGGACAGTACTGTGCAGCACAGGGTCGAAAAACAGGACCATGGGGGGAGTCAAGTCAGACCATGAGCGACCCGACTCCGCCTTGGACCCTGGCTGGTAGGTCCCGACACTGCAGTACTGGGGACCACGAGTCCACGGTCCAAGAGCTTGGGCCCTACTTAACGTACCCGATCCATCGTCGTCTTCACTAGCCTCACTCGTTCTGCACTGCAAATCGTTCTCGCCATTTCGCAAAATTCTTCGATTGCTGTTGAGTAATTAACTTAGCAGAGCCCTCCTCCGATCTGCAGCTATGGCATCAGAAGTCGGGGAGAGTTTCAGCAGCCAAACGGGGTAATTAATAACCTCTTGCTTGCTTGCCTCTTCTGGAATTGATCAGCTCGAATCGCGTGGTCTGGGTCGGTGGCATTCTGGGTTTTTTTAGATGATCGAGATGAATTTGGATTGAAAAACGTGAGAGCGATTAATCTACAGCAATTTTAGAGCTCAATCCATGCATGCTCGTCGAATGTGTTCGTGGTTGTCGGTAAATGGGAATTGGATGACTCTGTTTTTAGAGCCTTGAATTCGTGTCTTCTACTTTGTTGATGGTAGAGCGAGCTCAATGATGGATCTCGAGTTGGAATTTCGTGGTAGTGTAAGATTTTGAACTCGGATTCCCAAATCCTTTTGGTCGTGTATCGAGGTAGGGACACCGTAATCGCCACTTGTAGCTAGTTTCTGTTGTTAGAATGCTCGAATTTGCACATTTCCTTGCTCGTGAGAGAGGGAGGATTTTGACGCGCGAAAGAATGCGTTATTGGGATACTATAGGGTGAAAGTTATGAAAGTCCAAAGTTTTTAACTGATAGATGACCTAAAAGCGACACTGGAGTAGATGTTTGGGTGGTTTAGCGTTCTTTTATCCAATATGTAAGCACTGTCTTAGAGTAGCGATTCGGAATCAGTGGCGATATGGAGTGTGCTTAGATTACTATCAAGCAGCTCTTCATTTGGGCCAGGCTTACAGTTTCTTTTCACATGGCGATGAATCTTTTGCTTGCGGCTTTGGACCATTTGTATATTTCGGCTTCGGGTTGTGACATTTCTTTCGGTGCTTTCTTGGCTCAGGGCTGGTGATAAATCAGGAACAGTTGCAAATGTGGAATCAAAAATCAGCATTCCAGTGCTTGGTCTTCAAGAGGTGAGATGAACTACTCTTCTCGGCCAACCTTCTCCGTTTAAACTTCTTGAAGTGCTGGTGTCCTGATGTGAGTGGCAATTCGTGCATAACGTTCTTGGGAGGAGCTCATACCATCTGCTAGTGCAAGGAAGAATCAGGGTATCCCATGATGCTGTGGTTTCTGATGACAACTTCTTTTTTGACACACATCTTCTTACATCGAAGTGAGTTCAAATTTTGTGGGGAGGAGGCCCTTGACATCCATCCAGGCTTGAAAAGCTCCCTGACAATGGGGTTCACTCGGATGTGGTGTGGTAGATCGTTTCGAAGTTGCAGAAAGAAGCCAGCGATGTCAGATTCAAGAGTTTCCGTTCCATGTACTCCAGTGTTGTGGGCGCCATTACAACCGATGTTGCAGCCATGGTTGTACCGCTCGATGACCACATGGTGCACCGTGGCCACTCCGTTTTCGATACCGGCATTCTTCTAAACGGGTGAACTCATCACAATCCTTGCCATTTTGATTTTGAATCAGTTGCAGAATTTTCCAATCAGGCTGGCTGTGCCGGTCTAGAGTTTGCGTCTCCATCACTGAAGTTCCTACATCAGTTTTCTTGTCAGTGCTTTCTCAACTAGAAGATGAGTCAATACTAAAAACCATTTATTCTTTCAGTGTAAAATCAGTGTAAAATTATTAAAGTAGAATAACGTATTGATTTTAGAGTGAAACTACACTGATTTTGAACTATTTGTTGCAGTTAAAACAATTGGGGTGGGGGTAAGGGTGGGGGGTAGTTGTGTGATCCATGTTATAGTTAACAAAGTACTGAAACTGTTGAAGAACTATTGATAATCATTGGAGAGGCGGGGACTTTGCTGATGACATTTGCGACTATATTTTGATCAAACTTTGAATCCGGGCGCAGGTATATCTACGAGCTCGATGCGCATCTGGATCGCTTTCTTAGGTCAGCAGCAAAAGCCAAGATCACTCCACCTTTTGATCGAGCAACCATGCGAGATATTTTAGTGCAGACGGTGGCAGCAGGGAAATGCCAGAATGGGATACTCCGGTACTGGATGTCAGTGGGTCGAGGAAATTTCGAACTGTCTTCGAAGGACTGCACCAAGGCGTCACTGTATGCCCATGTTATGGAAGAAAATATTATTGATCTTGCAGCACCTGCTGGTGTAAAGGTATGTAATTGCACATTCTGTCTTTCGTACAGGGGGAAGGTTTCTTTTAAATTGGAAATTTCGCATTTTTCATCCTTGCAACCAGAATCAAACCTATTATGATCGTCTATTACCAATCCTTAGCCTTACTCCAATGTGTCATGTTTTGAGCAAGATTCTGTTTCGTCCCTACCTAGTAACAAAAGCGGGTGTCGAGCACATTTTCTGTATGGAAAATGGTTCCTATTGTTCATTGTTTGTATTTGTATTTGAAAGTTCGTTATTTTCATTTGCTAATATGGAGAAAAAAAATAGTGTCACATGTCATTGAAAATTGGAACTACCTTAAAAACCTCCAGGAATGAGTGTTTTTTCACCTTAGAAACTAGCCAGACTGATGTCGTTATGATGGGTGAGGTAGAGGGCGGGGCTAGGCTGGACAAAATCTCGACATCACACGTGCACTGCACACTGCAAAGTACAATTGTGTGCAGGGTGTTTTGCCGTGTGCCCCTTGTTGCGGGATTGTAACCTTGTTGAATCATACAAGCCCAGCAGTCTGGAAGCTGGAACCTCCCCTGAGTCCGGCAAAGTCCTCTTGTGCATGTGCCAGGCCCTTCCTTTACCCTGCTCCCGAGGTTGTGGAAATTTGCCCCAAGTTGTTGGATCATATTCGTCAGTGTAGCGGATTGAAAACGCCCAAGAGTCCCTTGCATGTGCAGGTGATCACGTCCACTGTCCCCATCAAAGACCCCTACTTCGCCACCATCAAATCCACGAACTACCTCCCGAATGCACTGGTGGTGACCGAGGCCGAGGAGCAGGGCGCTTCGGTGGGCATTTGGCTGGACGAGGAAGGCCACCTCGCGGAGGGACAGAACATGAACGTGGGCTTCCTCACAAGCGAGGGGGAGTTGCTGCTCCCTCCGTTCGACCGGATTCTGTCCGGGTGCACGGCTCGCCGACTGCTGGAGCTGGCGCCGAAGCTCGTGAAGGAGAACGCCATAGCCGGGCTAACGGGCGTGCGAATGACCACCATCTCCGTCGCAGAAGGGAGAAAGGCAGCCGAAATGATGCTCATCATGAGCGGCTACCTGATCGTGCCGGTGGTGGAGTGGGATGGCAAACCGGTGGGCAACGGTAAGTTCCTGGCTTCGGCGGAGTCTGTGCTATGGAATGGAATGGTAACGCTACCAATAATCCTTTGCAAAGTTAGTGCTTGTTGAGCACGAGTTGTGCCATCTATCGGACGAGCACAAGCTCTATGTAATGTCAATCAAGGACATGGTTCTCATTACCAAACATAAAACGCAAGTTCGTGCATGTTGAGCATTGTTGCAGCATCGACCGGACGATCACATGGACTCTCTCTAATGACGATGAAGGACATGATTCTCATATTTCAATTGCAAGTTAGTGCTTGTTGAGCATCGTTGCGGCATCGACTGGACGATCACATAGACTCTCTAATGGCAATCCAGGACATGGTTATCATATATCATTTGCAAGTTAGTGCTTGTTGAGCCTTGTTGTACGTGGCATCTCCCATGAGGTCACAACAATGCTGAACAAGCATTCCCAGAAGGTGTACATTGTTGTTTTACAACATCTGCAAAGGTCGGTTTTGTAAGAAGGTCGCTAGGTAGAAGGTGTCGTGACCTTACGTGTTGAAGTTTTGCTTGGTTCCTTGTTTTTTTTGCAGGAAAACCAGGTCCGGTGTCACTGGCTTTACTTCGACGCTTGCAGCAAGATATGTTGGCAACCCCGTCCGCTCTGCTGACATATGTGCCATCGGCGTAGGAAACGGTTTGCGTGAGCTTGCTGGGAGCCGTTTACTGCTTAGTGGTTTTGTTGGCTAGATGTGAGGAAGTGTGAGGAAGTTTGAGTAGGTCCCTGGTTCGAAAAGCAAGCCACTGCTACGACACGGACAAAGCTTCTCGTGTAGCATAGCAGCTAGCTTGTTTATATATGAGATGTTGAATTGTACAGTGCATGAACTGCTTCAACATCTAGAAGAAGAAGAAGAAGAACTCTGGTTTTAGACCAGCTGAAGGAGTTTGCTTGGGGTAGTACTAACTACGCCACAAGGATTGACAAACCATTTCTCTAGACATCAAATTAAATTTACTTCTTGTAAGTTGAAAACTGATTATATGATATACCTCACTTGATTTGATTTGTTTTTGCGATCGTTCAACTGATGTCAATTATTATCAAAATTCTGATAGGGTTTTAGTTCTATGAATCGTTTTGAAATGATTGTTGTGTGACATTAAATTTGAGTTTAGCAACTTCAGAAGTTTGCACAGGGCCTTTTGAACCTTTTGGGATTGATGCTTCATGAAGAAGATGAAGACACAGATTTGCAGAAGTAAACTATGGTTGCAATAAACTGTGTTTCTTGAAATTTCATGGGTAAGCAGGAATTTTCAAGTTACTCCGTTTGTCACAAGCATGTGCAACTGCTTTCAAATTGTACATGAGAAGCCATTGAAAGTTCTTAAATTTCTGCCGGAGTCCTCTGCAAACAAGAAGTTACGTCAGTTTTGAACTTCCTGTGTGACCTTTCATCATAATCACGGCAAAGCACATTCAAGTGAACTTTCAGGTAGTCTTCTCCACTTCTGTCAACGATGGACTACTGGAGGACATGGGGGGGGGAGATTGCACTTGAAAAAAAAAAAATTAAGTTGGTTAAAAAATGACAACAAACCACAAAGTTTTTGCCCAAAAAAATTTCAAATTGAAAAATAATAATAGTCTTGGACGAAGTTGCTAGATTGGGCGAAAGAGTGCTAGATTGCACTTGAAAAAAAAAATTAAATTGGCTAAAAAATGACAACAAACCACACAATTTTTTGCCCAAAAAATTTCAAATTAAAAAATAATAATAATCTTGGATGAAGTTGCCAAATTGTAGAAGAAAATAAAATTATAGACATGCGATATGTGCTAATGTGATCTTTTCTATCCAATATGTGGATGAATGTTGAAATTTGGAGCACCACTATAACATTTTATATTGCCACTTTGGCACTTCATAAAAAAAAGAAAAAAAAAAAGTCCTATTGTAGGTTTGAAGCTTTTGTATACCAACTAGGTGAAGGTTAGATTCGACATAAATTAAGTTGTTTTTGTACTAAAAAAATTTTAATTTTAATTTTAAAAAGTACCACACATCATGTAAGGCAACATGGACTTGTCAAAATTTGACATAGAAATTCCATTCCAACACTTCTCTTCCAAATCTAACCTTCATGTACGGTGTTGAAATGGAGACTATCTTATTACTACAAGGATTTTATTTTCATTTATTTTAGGCGATGCAAAAAAGGGATAATTGTTGGGTCAGTGAGATAGTTGTTTACATCTATGTATAGAAATAGATGAAGCTTAAATTATTCATTAAAAAGAGTGTACATTCATTCAAAACAAAGTGCTATTGTCCACTTTGTGATATCGTCTTCCATTTCTTATAGATAGGTTTATATTTGCTGAGTTATTAACTTCAACGGCACATTGAGTATTAACATATATGGTATTGTATATTGTGAACTCATAAATGATTCTTAAAGTCAAAATTTGTTGATGCATGTAGGATAATGACAATTTGTTATCATATATCATATAGGTTTTTAACTAGGGTAAATAATCCATTCTTGTCATGTGACTATTTGTGCCACTCTATAAAAAGTTTCATTACAATCATGCAAAAAGTTGGAATGCACCTCTTTTGAGTACATGAGCTCTTGGACATTGTTGGGATGTAGAAATGGCATTATGTAGGTGTACAAGTAGCATATTAAAAGTGACTTAGTGACATGAATAGGGACTCAATTATTAGGGACTAAATGTTGTTACACCTTTAAGATAATATTGTGACCATTTTAGATGTGTAAGATGACCATCAAAGGTGTACATTTTATTGGTTTTGGGTGATCTAGTAACACTTTGTAGGCTATTTGAGTGGCACATTTCAAAAATTCATACTTTGTTGAAGATACATATTTTCAATTAGTATAGCTCTCTTTCTCTCTATTTGATGTGTGAAGAAAAAATTGTTTTTTCTCCACCACTTCAAAGATACTCTTCAAAATTGGTATCACAAATAGAGCCAATTACCTTAAACACAACTAGAGTAGTGGGGGAAAAGCAACTATGCCAATATAACAATTGCCCAAATAATTTTTAAGACTAGATAGTAAATTATAAGGCATCATAAAGGATCATAATTTGGTATTGTTGCTTATAAATGTGGAATACAATGGTTTTGAATATATTGGATTCCTTCAAACTAGCACTTTCCACCATTGATGACAAAACGTCTTGATCACAAAAACGAATGGTATCCATTCATAAATGTTTATAGAGTGGTTTGTATACTAGAATGCTTGTCATAAACTATTTCTCTAGCCAAAGCAATATCTGTAGCATTGAAGAAGCAACCAATGAGATGATTGACTAGTTTATCATTGACCCATACTTTGAACATAGAAAGGGCCAAATTTCTAAAGATATCATCCCAAATTAAGCAATTGGAAGTTTTAAGAGGTTAATGTGTATGTATTCTAATGTGATTTTAACTCACACTAGAGATAGCATTTTAATAATTTTCTATTCTCCTCCTAATACATTTTTGAAAATGCATTGAAAGCATCTAACGCATTACATTGAATATGGAGGCCAAAATAAGCATCATGTATGAAGTTTTGTACATATTTGGTTGAATGGATCTATATTTTGTTATTTACATACGAAACTTATTTTTAAGAAATAAAAATATATATTAAAGAACTTGTAATGTGAGCAAATTATCATCCTCATTCAACATTATTCTACAATGCATACTTTCAATATGTCTCCAATATCATGTTGCTTAGATACTTACCAAAGTTTGGAAGTAGAGGAAGAGTTTTGCACATGGTTTCTAAATTTATTTGTCATGTTGTCTAGAATTATATTTTAAATAATGGGATAATTATGTGCATATCCTCACCTTGTATTAAAATTTCATAATGATATGCTCATAATTAATTTTGTAGAAATCTATTCAAACTTCCAATTGGTTGTTCAATGATCAACTAAAGTTATCCTTTAGGGGTTTAAAAATTACATAAACAACACAATTACTTTCTTACATAATAGCCACATGAACAATTAGGCTAAACCCTAAAGAATTAATTGTGCATAGAATTGAACAATGATTGTTTTACCACCACTAAAGGTATAGCCCCTAAAGTGTCTTTAGAAGCTCTAGAAGTGTTTTCTAGTACATAGTGCATATGCCTTGATTTTTTCTTGCATCAAAAATGTACAAACAATGTACATTTCAAGTGGTAAATACTTTTAGTGACTAGTGCATTTCAACTTCAAAAATTCATAACTAATTCCACAATGCTCCAAAAAAAATATGAAACTATTTGGATTACATACCAATTCCATTTTTATGTCAAGGTTATATGCTACTAAAAAATATTTCAAGAATTCTAACTACTCCAAATTTACCCTGAAAAGACAAACTCTGTTCAAAGGGTTTCAAAGAATCTCTTCAAGAAAACTCCTCCAACATTGAACTAAACATGAACTTCCTTGGTATCATTTTCTTTGTCTTTACAAGATGCATCTATCAATCAAAGGGCATTTCCACCGCTTCAGCTTCATATGGAACGTCAAAAAGTTTTCATAAAGTGGTCACAAGCAACCACACTACATTCATACTTCATCCCTCCACAACACCTTGTAAAACTTACTTAGTGTCATTGAAGACATCATCAAAGAGAATGATTCTTCCATAGTCAAAGCATTTGAGTCTTTGTATGAGCTCTCATATGGTCTAAAAAAACCTCAACAATAGTGTAGGGAGGCATCTTTTGAGTAGATAGTGAGGAGAGGTATGCACTATCCACTTAAAAGTGACTCCCCCTTTTTATTTTTGGGTTTTTTTAATTTTCATTTGCAACCCCCCTCTCCCTCTCCCCTCTTATAATTTTCAGAAACCAACATAATGACAATCAGTATGGGATAGTTCCTCCTATATCCATATATGGTACCCATATTCAATATTTCTCCCATATCCATATCTAGTATCCATAGTTAGTATTCATCTTATATCCATATCCGATACTATATTTGTATCCGAAATCCATATTTGAAATTCATCCCATATCCGTATTTGGTCCTATGTACATATCCGGTATTCATTTCATATTTCATATTTTGATAACTTAGTTTAAATCTCACAAGATCAACAACTTGTGATTTTTTGAGAAATCAATGGCAATTTCGAGGGTAAGCATTTAAAAAAAATTAACACCCTATGCATTTTTTGAGAGGAAGGGGGGCAACTAATGCAAACCATGAGGAGAGCCATCTTTTGAGTGGATAGTGTAGTAGATAGTATAGGTGGAGCATTGTAGCGTTCCCAATAAAATTAGAAAGCACATAGTAGTGATAGTAGTAGCATCTTCCTGCTATAGTCGCAATTACCTTTGACCTGAAGTTTATAGTAGAGTTGCTTTAAGTTTTTGGTTTTGAATGACATTTTGAACTTGTAGTTTATTTTTTGTATTGGAATGTTTGATAAAAAAGTGAACTTTAGAATAGTGGCTTTGAAGTGTCCATGGCATTGAAGAAGGCAAAAGTTCATCATTGATTGGTCATTTAAACAAGCTACATGATGCCCATTTAAGAAAGATTCTAAAATCCAAGCTTGAATAAGGGCCGCTTCACATTTGGGCCCAAGGTTGAGAATTTGTCAACCTCCACCAATCAAATTTCAGAACCCCCCGACTTTGGCCTCTCGACCCTTCACACAAGGTGACACAATCCAAAGTCCATCGCCCTCGCAAGTGCCTACATGGAAGCCCAAGCTCCTACATGACAATGGCCTCACAATGGACTCTCAACCAAAGTTTGGGTCACCACTTTGTGGTGACCCAAACTTTGGTCGAGAGTCCGTCAAATTGCCCATTTCTTTGGACTCTCGCCCAAAGTTTTGGCCATGAACTTCCACGGACTCTCAACTTCGTTGGCCCATGTGTGAAGCGCCCCTAATCCTCCAACGTACTAAATCCAACCTACAAAGTGAGGTCCAATATGGTAATTTTGGAGTTTTTTTACGAATACATTTTTTTTTTTTAAAAGCCCCCTATTTTTGAGCCACGTCTAAGGGATGTTCTAAACCTATCCTAGCTAATTCAAGGTCTTTAATAGTAAATATGAATTCAAAATTTGCAAATTTCATCATGCATGGAATTTTTTTTTTTAAATCCCTCAGGGTAAATCCAGCCTGCCCCCCCTCCGACGACCTCAAATGTCAATTGTCAGCTCTTCCAAGGGTGCTTTTATGGACCTCCTCCGTTTAGTCCCTTCCCCAGAGCTGATTGAACTTCCGCTTTTTGCCCCCCCATCGCGAATTTCCCGCCCTAAATCCGTCGGAAACCCGGATAGAGATCCTGCATGTGAGTCTGAAGTCCGGACCCGTCTGTCCCGGTCCTCAACCCAATAATGAAAAGCATAGACTTCGCTAGCCTCCTCACCGCATTGGCTGCATGGTTTCCGGGCCCTCTACTGTAAATAGACTGTCGCCGTTATCATGACTTCCTTACACCCTCCCTCTTAATAATAATAATAATAATAATAATTTTAAATTAAGTTATTAGGCTTAGGAATAATGAGACGATTGATGCCCTGTAAGTGTAAGTTAACTTACTTACACGCCAGGCAACCCCCTGTAGGTCAGGTTCACTATTAACTTAAGTTCTATTTTAATCAGTCCTACAGATGATAATAACTTCTTACTGTCAATCACCAGTTGACACGTGGATTCCCTGTCCTCATTGATCCCCACCCCTATAAGTTCCACTATCACACCCTAAGCTGAGCATTTACGACGTCACCCAGTTGGAAGGGGAAGGGCCTGCTTGCACCCTTCATGGACACAAATAGCACTTGAAAATATTAATCTCAAAATGTCCAAGGTCTATTTTGAGCTTCTTAGAATTTGCTCTAAATTGAATAAAATGCCAACATTTTGTTAAGTTGTATCAATTTTTTGGAATTGCAACCATACAAATTCAAACTAGACATGTTAGAGATCTCATAGGAAAAAAGAAAACACAACAATATCACTTATGGAGTGAAAGATTATAATGTTTGACCTTAAGGGTGTTAAAACTGCAAAAGTGATGTGAAGTCTTTCAATCCTCTTTTCACAAGTCAAATTTAAAAAGTGGTTGAACCAAAAACATATATGGAGTTAAAGGGCCTAACATGTATAACCCCAATCAATTTATTGCTTCTTAAAATCTACTCTATAAGATTTTTTTAATGAATTTTGAATGTGATTTTTTCTCTAAGATCTAGTGTATTTGAGGCTCATTTCCAAGAGCCCTCAACACTACAGGAAGTCAAGATTGCAATGGATACCCTTGCACAAAATCTTAAATAGAAAAATCACTATCATTTATTTTCAAGATCAGGATTTTGATGCTAAAACTAAACTTCAAGAAGAACTTTCCAAAGACATATACTCCAAAACATAGCAACTTGGATAAGTTTTATTTAATTTCAAAGTTTTGCAAACACTAGGTTTTGGTGCCTTCGGCATTTAGGGGTTAACTAGGCAAATAATAAGATAACTACACCTAAAATCACACAAAGGAGCAATTCAACATGGTTTCCGTTATATTAAATTGAATTCTTTTGTGGATTCTAGTTGTTAATCAAAAAGGGATTTTAGATTCTCTTAGAATGTATTTTTTGGACACAATATGAATAAACTAAAAATATTGAAAATGACTTCAAAAATTGAGCCATTGTTGTGTTTAATTTCATTCCGTATGCCATGTGTTGAAAATGATTGAAAAAAATCCAAATGAACAAATATGAATGTAATAGTATCCTATTTATACTACAATCCTGATAAAAATTGAAGCAAAAGATAATTAAAGTTTAGAAGTAAATGAATTCTCAAGCTAACCACCCAAATAGACTCAATTGTTGAGGTAATTCTCCTAATCACTCCCCAAATTGCCATGCTTCTTTTTGAAGCCCTAACAACTTTAGTATTTTATTACCTATCACCTCCATTGGTATTGTAAAAAGTTGATGTATGGGTGCTTAAAAAATATTTTATATGAGGAAAAACATAAATAATATTAATTTGAATGGAATTTGAAGATCCTTGGTGAATTCAAGATTCAAGATTTCATTTACTATCATAGATGATCGATAGGATGTAATTTGAAACATTGTTGCATCTACTTTAACTAGATTTGAAGATACATGTCCCATTATACAATTAATTTGTATTTGTATTTAGCGATCACAACTATTATTTTCACCACAATCTTTTTTTAATTCAAGATGTTTGTTTGTAAGGACATTTTCTATTACATTTGTTCAAATTCCACTTTGCAAAAAGATATAAAGACTTCATATTTGAATAGAGCCTTGAATTATCAATACATATTTTCAAAGGAAAATAATGCATTTCACCACTTACCCAAAGTTGAGGTAAAAAAAAATTTTAATCAATCATTGGATCTTTGTAAAAATTAAATTACCTAGAAGGTCATGTTGATTTTTCAATCTCAAAAATTGAAGGAAAAAAAACAAGATCTAATACTTCATTTTGGATGTACAAAATAATCCAAGAGCATTTCAAATATAAGAGAATTATAGGGGTTAAAATCAACTTTCACTAGCCCCAAACTTTAAAATGGTCCAACTTGAAAACTAAGATGGTTTGAATTTTATTTATTTTTAATTGGATCTCAAATGTAAAATAGCCCTAAGAAAAGAGCATGTCCATTGGGCTTGAAAAATAATGACCTTGCTGGTGTGACTTGGAAAACTTGCTCAATGATTTTATATATATATATATGATATGGAATCTTTAAATTTATATTGAAGATTAGCCAATACTTTAAAAAAATCAATTACTTCAATATGAGATTTAATAGACTTGTATTTATATTTGAACTTTTATTTGAGCCAATGAAAATTGGTTTGTATGCCTCAAAGAAGCTTATTTTAGTGAGAACAATGGTTCTTCATTCCTCTATGTCTAGGAAAGGTAAAAGATGAGAGGATTGAAAGAGTCCACTATTTAAAATCTCATTCTTGCAATTTTCTAATTTTTTGATTTCAAAAAGTTTTGAATGAATCCAAAAGAACTAGGGAGGGATTTTGAAAAGTTGGGCATGCTTTGTTTACTTCACACTTTGGAATTTGTGCATGAAATTTTTATGATGAATGATAAGCATGCAAAAATTCCAAATTGTATGTGAAGCTTTGTTTCAAGTCATTTCAATGAATATTTCAGAAGTTACAAACTTTGTTTTGATTTGAATTTCAAAGCAAACATCTAGAAACATATTCTAAAGAAAAATTAACAAATTTTATTTGACTATCTAGATTAATATCTAAGCAAAAAATATTCAATTCCAAATAATGAGGTGAAGGTAATGAGGAGCTTTATTGTGCATGCAATGATAATAGAAAAAACATACAAAGTCATTTTTTGAACTCAAGTTTGAAAATTTCAAAAAAAAAGAAAAGTATAGGATATATGTTACTAGAACATTTTCACCATTGGGATTTTACAACTCTCAATTTCTTGTCAAAATTACTAACAAATTAGGTTATTCTTTATCAAATAGTAATTTATTCTTTAAATTTTTTTAGATGAATATGAAAGTATTTTTTGTTACAAAAATTATTATTTATTTTCTACCATTTTCCAACAAAGTGACTAGAATGTACAAGTTATGGAACATACTGATTTTTTTCTAAAAAAGTTGAAAGATAAAATCCTTCTTTACAGAAAGGCTAGAAAAAATTGCTTTCTCAAAATTTATGCACATTGAACTTGCAATGGGATATTTTTTACTTTATAATTTTCTAAAATGATTTAGCATTTGAGATTGAACCTATTTCCATACATCCTAACGTGATTTTGATGGGGTTTATTTTTTCAAAAAAATTATAGTTTATATTCTATAAATTGCTTAGATTATAATAGATTGCAAGACTTTAAAAGATTGTTTTACTATTATTCTCGTTGTTGAGAACAACATTGATGCAATCAAATTATTTAATAATAATAAAATGTTAAAAAATAAAAACAATCTTTTTCATTAAAAATAAGATACTTTAAAAAATATTAAAATATTAAAAAATATTAATATATGACGTGGTAGGGTCTTCACCATGTTAGCAGACAAGTTTCCAATTGTTTCCAATATTGCCACAATTGCAAATTTGCAATCCTCCAAAGGCCCGCAATCTCTTCTATTGCATTAAATTTTTTTCGTCACATTGTTATGTTTTAGGCTACATTTTGTCAATAAAGAGTTGAAGTTAAAAATAGATCACATTAATGCTCTATTCAAACAACATCAATAAATTGATATATAGAACAATTTTTTTTCCCTCTTTTGATTGTCATTAAGTAAAACCCAATGCCAATAGGATTCTATTGCATTCAATATTTGTAATATATCTTAATTTAGATACAAATTTATTGTTGTACAACATATTACATGTTAGTATTGTAGTCTGTAGACATAGTCAATATAATTTTTTGAGGGAGGATTGAGTGTGCTCTTTTATCTCCAAGCCAATGGTTTTCACCTTTGGAAAAATTGTGATCCAACTTGAACTAAGTACTATTGTTATGAGCTGAGACTATTTCTTCACAAATAAATAATTGTATTAAATATGTAATATTTTAGGATTAAAAAATAAATTCAATTTCACTAGAAACACAATACCTATATTCTATCTTATTTTATCTCCATATAATAAATATATAGAAAATAATTGTATATCTTAATTTAAAATTCTTGGTGGCTGAACCAAAAAATGGGAAGTTTAGAATATTGTAACTAGTAATAACTTCAAAAATATATTTCTAATTTGAAACATTGTTTTTTTCTTTTAAAGCACATATTTTTCTATTTTCTATGAAGTGTCCTATGCAATTCATTTCAACCAATGATCAAGGAATAAAATTAGTTATTGTATTGTGAATAATGTAAATATAAAATATAAAAACAATTAATATTTAAAGAATTTTTGTAGTGCAATCTAAATCGAAGCAATAACCACAGTAGATATGAAAAATACTAATTGAACATATCTCAATAATGAAGGATAATGATTTGTGATATTCAATATGTTTTCTAAAACTAATTTCAACTCCTAATTTAATTTTATAGAATTGGCTACTATAAAAAATTTGTTTTTTTTAATACATAATGAGGATCTAATACAATGACCAAAACAAATGAAAGGTGTTCTTGGCCCCTCTAAATATTTCACAAAGTTTATATACTACTGCATCAAATTTAGCTAAATGCATTTAGCTAAATTTAGTATGTTTCATACACTTGTGATTAGTCAATTGACTACATGCAATTCTTGAATAATGTTCACATTTGTTTAGATAGACCATTGAAAACCTACCTAGTCCAAACTAGAGTGACAATGGTTCAAGAAATTTCAATGTTTTTTGGGGGAGTATTTTGCCACTTTGATCTAAGCTTAGATGGGGGCTGGTTCACCAAATCATTCTTATTATGAGCCCCTAATGAATTCATCAAAATAGTTGAAAATAGTACACACAAACATTTTCATCTTAGAATTGATCACCACTTGACTAATTTATAAAAGTCCCTAAAAAATTCACTAATGGAATACACTTGATTTGTAAAGGTCAAAAAGAAGATGTTGAAGTGTTTTATACATATAAATGTGAAAGTAAGACATCACACCTAGTTGTGAATCCTTTTTAGAAGAGACACAAATAGATACTTATTTACAAGTAATGTACAACCTCTATTTGTGAATGTCTAGTGTCAAATTTAAATATACACCTGTTTCTAGCATTTTGAAAGTTAATAATTGGAACAACACTCAATTGCTTATATAGGTGCATTTAGGTGATAATTCCTTTGTACTTCTCTATACTGCAATATTTTCAAGTCCTTGTAACATGGATAGTCAAATTACTCCTATTTCCTATCCAATTGTCCATTTCAAGTGATACTAAGGCGACAACAACAACAACAACAACAACAACATAATAATAATAATAATAATAATAATAATAATTTACACCTTATTTGCTGTCAATTTTAGCGCCCAACGTTGCAGATTCCCTTTGAAATTCAATTTTATTTCATCATTTTGATTTGACTTTCCATCCCCCATAATGCCCCCAAGGGCCCAATTGAGCAAGTCCCCCCTTTCTGTTCTTATTTTTCCAAATGATTTTTGTCCATAACCGCAATGCCCATGCCGTGCAGTTGACAGCCCTCCAGAAACGACAGAAAGGTAAAAAGAAACCCAAAAGTAACTAATCATCGATTTGCTCCGGCCCCAACTAAAGTAAAAAGTAATAAAGCCAGACACTGATTCTCACTCACTCACTCACTCAAGTCACTATAGTAAGTACACTGGTAACTTAAGAAACCAAGAGGTGGTAAGTACAATAGTAAAGTAGTAACTAGTAAGAAGCTAGGGTCGTTAGGCTGTTAGTAGAGTCACCCCGAACCTTCCTCGAACCTCCCCCCGAACCCCCCGCTTTGGCCGAGTCGTCCCTGGCGTCGTCTTCCTTGCTTGCTCTCCAGCGGATTTCTTCGGGGGATTCCCTTTGGTTTCGAGTCTCGAGCCCCGCTCGCCCGTCCGCCCTCCCTCCCTCCTTCCATAGCCACGCCTCCCCTTCTCTTGCATCGGCAGTTTGCAAGCTCCTCGTTTGCTGGGTTGCCGAAGAGTGGCTTCGTTGGTTGTGTAGTTTGTCGAACTATTGCGAACTTGTTTGCGTCGTCCTCTTTGCGTCGTTGCGATTCTGCTTCTTCTGGGATCTCCACCGAAGAGTTGCACTCCCCCCTCCAGCTCCCCATCCCTCCTCCCTGCCATGAGAGCCCTCGCGAGGAGTGGCAACGACGTTGGGGTGGGGACGATGGGTGGCCGGGCGGGGGAGATTCTTTCGGAGGGAGCTCGGCGAAGATCTTGAACGGATTCGGGAAGGGGTGCAGGGATGAAGAAGGGATTGGGTTGCTTTGGGTATGAGGGTTTGATGGATTCGTGGTAAAGGGTTTCGCGGATTGTTGCGGACGTGTGCGTGCTCGCTCTGTAAGCTTCTGTCATGTTTTGGAGATTGAAAGTTGGGAAACTGGGGGTCGATGATGAGTGTGTGCAGGTCGTGTCGTAGTGCGGCATCGACCAGGTAGTAGTCTTTCTTGAGGGGAAGGGGAGAGGGAGAGGGAGTGGGGTGATAGCAGAAGGGGAGTAGTGGACGAGGAGAGTGTTCGAAATTCTCGTCGAGTGAGCGGTGGTGGTAGGATTTGAGAACCCAAGGCGCGGCGTCGTGAGACCAGCTGTGGAAATTGGTGTGTCGATGCAAGGTCAGTTATGGCGATCTTAGGGTATGGAGTGTGGAAAGCAGGGGAGGTCGTGGAAAGAGTTGAAGAGGCGAAGGAAGTGAAGGCGCGGGGAAAGAAGTGCCGAACAGGGTTACCGAAGAATTAGTGGTTTAGAATTTCGCAATGAAAGGTGTGACTATGAATCGTGTGGGCGGGGTGATGGTTGGGGTTTGTATTCTCGCGGCGTCCGCGTCGGGTCGCTTACTGCACGAGACGTCGCGAGTAATGGCAGAGGTCCCGAGTCCTGGAGTAATGCCTCCAGCATCAGCAAGCAGCGGTAGCAAACCCCATTACTGGATCTACCTGGCGGGTTTTGGATCCGCGCTGATGCTGGTGATTCTGATTTCCATCGCCGCCATCGCGTATTTCCGTCACAAGCGTCGTTCCACGGCGGTGCGTCCGTGGAAGCAAGGGATGAGCGGTCAGCTCCAGCGCGTGTTCGACACCACCGCGCCGCTGCTGAAACGGGAGGAAGTCGAACTTGCCTGCGAGGATTTCAGCAACATCATCGGGTCATCCTCCGACAACGTGGTGTATAAAGGCACGCTCTCGAACGGGACCGAGATCGCGGCCACTAGCATGCGCGTGTCCGCGGAGAGCTGGAGCACGCCGAAGGAGCTTTCGTTTCGTCGCAAGGTGGAAGCACTGGCGCGCATGAAACACCCTCACTTGGTGAACCTCGTGGGCTACTCTTCCGAGGAGGAGCCGTTCACGCGTATTCTCGTCTTCGAGTACGCCAGCAACGGCACGCTCTACGACCATTTGCATAACAAGGAGAGCGAGCATCTGGACTGGGCCACGCGCATGCGCATCGTCATGGGCACGGCGTTCGGGCTAGCGTACATGCATCACGAGCTCGTCCCGCCCGCGAGCCACCTCAACTTGGACTCGCACGCCATCTTCCTCACCGACGATTACGCCGCGAAAGTGGCGAATTTCGCTGTGTCCAAAATGGCACTGGCGAGGAGCGATAGACACCACAACAGGCCCAGCAGCTGGCTCACGCCGCGCGCGGCGCCCGCCGGCTACGACGACAGCGACCCGGGCGCGGATCGACACAGCCCGGACTTCGAAAGCAACTTGTACAGCTTCGGCGTGCTGCTGCTGGAAGTCATCAGCGGACGCGTCACGCATAGCGAGCTCACGGGGTCGCTCGTGGACTGGGCCAACGAGTATCTCAATGACCCCAAGATGGTGTGGTACATGGTCGACCCCGCCTTGAAATCTTACAATCACGACGACCTGGTGGCGCTCTGCAAAATCGTCAGCCTGTGTCTCGCGTCGCGGAGTCGACGCCCGTCCATGCGCAAGGTCACATCCATGCTCGCGGAGGTCCTCAAGCTCGCGCCCGAGGCTGTGGGACCCAAATCTACAGCCAACTTGATGTGGGCGCAGCTGGAACTTCAAGATGATGACACCAATTCTGAGCAAGGGTGATCTCAAGTCCCACCACAACCATTTTTCAGGGTTGAGTTCTGTCAATTGCTTTGAAGGATGGCTTCTGCAAGTCTGATGAAGCTTGCTGCTTGGAGGAGTGCTGAATTCTCCCTTGCTTTCTATCAATTCTTTGAAGGACGGATGATCAGCAGATTTGATGAAACCTGCTACCTCGAGGGTTGGGTAATTCTAGTTTTGGGTGTGTGATTCTGTCAACTCTTTCAGGAAGGAGTTTTAGCAAGTTTGGTGATGTGGGTTAGGGGGAGGGGTATGGAGTGGCCATGTCCCAGTGTTAGCTAGTTGGGGGAATGAAGGAGACAATTGTGACGTGCCCTAATGTTATTGCTTTAGATCACTTTGGGAGCTGCACTTGTACAGTAGTGGTTATTACCTTAACTAGTGTCTGTTTTATAACTGCAGCCTTTTTCCGACTGTGAGCAGGTAGAGGCTTTTTTCATGAGGTAGGGGAATTTCAATTAATAGGTTATAGTGATTATTTCAATTAAGGGAATACAGGCAGCAGCTGTAGGTTTGGGTTTGCATTGCTTGAACTCCCTGTCGACATTGCTGTAAGATATTGAGGCTACCGAGATCGATCCTTTGTATCCTACGCTTCCAATGACTGTCCTGCGAGTACTAATCTTCACAAGGTTAGTTTCTCTCACTCTTCAACATTGAAATTCAAAAATCTTCTTTCTAAATCTTCCCCGTGAGAGTTTTTTTCTATGGAAAGAGCACCTTGAGCCACTAGCACGGCTGGTTAGTTGCTTTTGTTAGATATTGTGGAGAACTTCCAATTATTTATTTATTACGATTCTCTTAAACAGCAACGTTTCTATCTTTAGTTTGAGTTACGGGTGAATTGTGTTGGGCAATCCTCTTCCCAACGTCTTGTAATGGTTTGAATGCTTTTTGTCTCAGGTCAGAGCATTTTATTTTAATCTTCGGAGGGAGAACAGTGCGACATAGTTGAAGTTTTGACGCGGAGATCATGCTGCTGTTGTACATCATTGGATTGCGTAGACGACTGCACCATGCAGACCATCCAAAAACGAAAAGCAGTCACTGAATAATGTGGGATACTTGAGCAGAGATGTAGGAGTGCAAAATGCAGGGCAGTGCAGAGTTTGTGTGAACTGTGAAGATCCACTTCTTCTTCTCATCCTGAGGAGCGAGGACATGCGTTATGATTTAAATTTTTACGACGATAGAGGCTTAGCCTTCTGCCAGAGATTTCCACTTTGGACGCAACTCTGCTTGTGCCCTTGAAGATGGAAAATGTAGTGTGGACCTTGAACTGTGACCGAAAGTTCAAGCAGGAACTTGTACTTTACACTTCACAATAATGTATCACGGGCTACCCGGGCTACACCTCTATAGAAGGACGCCGCGGACATACTGTGTGCGATGGATATATGACTTCACCTGAGACTGTAGGATGAAAAAAATGCATTTTTTCATCCAATGTTTTTTATGGAAGTTGCTTGAGTGCATTTCAGGTGAATAGTAGTGTGAATTGCCTTACAATAGTATTATTGATTCTTTTAAAGAAGAAGATGCTTAATTTATGGTTCACCTTTGTAGTTCACTGTGGCCATCTCTTGCTATTTATTCTTGATGTGAATTTTAGCTATGATATTTTTTAGAATTTGAGTCCAACTAAGGAAATGAAGCTTGAAAAGTGTAATTTTCTCATCCAATTGGAAATTTTGAAAAATTGGTGATTTTCAATGTTTTATATTAATATGAACTATAGGCCTATAATCATGGTTTGCTGATTTTCTAATTATAGAGTGACTTGGTAATTTTGGGTTCCTACTCCGGCCTACAATGGTGAAAATTTCAGATTGAGTAAATTTTTATTTGATATGAATTTTCTTCATTTTTTTTTTCAAAATTTTACAGTAATTTTGAATTTTTTTTCCAAATTATTAAAAAAAATTTATGATTAGTAGTAGACATACAATTTTATCCCTAAGAAATAAATATAATTTTTTTTCCATTCATATCTAGTTGTAAAATGACAAGAGACAAAGTAATGAAGCAATGGGGCATGAAATCAATGGTCCCTCTAGAATTAACATCTAGCTTGAAATTTTAGGTCAAGGGTATTGAAATTGTGAAGAAAACGTGCTTCCATTGCTTGATATTGGTTAAAATGCTTAATGTGACACTTAATAGTATCCTCTACAACTAAGGTATGTAGTCTTGGTGTCACTCACTCTATCTTTGGGGGTATTGTATGGGATACAAGATGAACGAATTCTTCATTTACGCCAACCTCAAAATAGCTCAAAATTATCTCTCTTTATCATCTACCTTCCTGCTAAGGTGGATACTCCCAAAATGGGCCACCCACCCAAATCTGCCATCATCACTCTATGTACATCTCCAAATTCAATATGTACCTACACGATAGAAACTATTATAGAACCTCTACCAAAAAAAACTCTGCCCTTCGTAACTTTTGCATACAATATCCAAATGTCACCTCCCTCGATGCATTGGAAACCTCGTTCTCCTTCCGCTTACCACCAACCAACCAAGAAAATCAATGAGAAATTTGACCAGTCTAATAATAGTCGTAATAACCAGGCACTGTTGTAGCCGAAAGCGGTGCCCACCTTCTCAACAATGATCAGTTAAGTTACTGGCGCAGGTTCTGCCAGTTTGTTGACAGTCCACCCCCACACCCACACCCACACCCACACCCACACCACACCACACCCATCTCTCTCTCTCTCCCTCCGTCCGTCCGTCCGTCCTTCTTTCCTTCCTTCTGCGACAGCTGACCAAATACTGTAAGAGTCCTGTTAACATTCTCGTGTCTCCCCAAAGCGGCCCTCCCTCCACCGATCCTGCTGGACAACAGCCACAACGTACGTACACGGGTTTCCTTCCCCCTTTTTGTGGCACTGGAATCAACAAAGCTCCGTCCGTCACACCCAACCTAGCTACAAAAGAAAGGGGAGAATTGAAAGTACAGAAAAGGCGATGGACGGACGAACTGAACTGCACTGAACTGAACTGAACTTAACTTCATGTTGTGCCTTTCAGGTGGAATGACTTTAGCTTACTGATTGCAGCTCTGCGTGAACAGTGATTCCCAAACACAGCAAGGACGGGACCTGCCTCTGCCTGCCTGAGCTGCCTGAGCTGCCTGCCCGCCCGCCCGCCCGAGTGGATTCCTTTTTTGTTTGGGTTACGTTTTCCGTCCTTGCACGGAAGGCGTGCAGCTATGGTAGTGTGCTAGGCTTGATCGAGTGCTCGACATGACAGGGGGTGCCATGGTGTACGTACTGTGCACCGCATCGATCTGCGAGGACCCAGGACTCCGGGATTCGCACGAACGGAGGTCAACTGAACCTCGACCTTACTGGGGCGCTGCGCTGCACCCGGCAACGCTCACTCAGTTTGTCTAGAAGAACTACAAATCGTGGATGCGTCGCTTCAGGAATGCGTGCATGAATCGAACCTGTACCCGGACTACTGTAGTGTGGGCCACAGTAATTACTAAGGTGAGTTCGGAACACTCTTGACCAGTTGTAGCGGCCAGGGTTCCATGGAACCTTAGAGCATCTCCTGCACCCGCATTATTAAAGCGGCCTTGTCAAACGTATTTTAGAACGGCCGGGTGAAATCCAATACCCAACGGGGTCTGTAGATTTGTCTTCTACTCCTTCAGAATTTCCATTTCTACAATGGACCTACTTGGCCCCTCTTCGTCATTTGGATTCCGTATTTTGACTAACTCTAAAGGGCTAATTTGGTGACAATGACGCCAGTGTGGCAGCCAGAAGTTCTCTCCATGGCCGCCCCACTACCTTTGAACTCTCTTTCTAGCGTCTCGGCAACTGTCGTGACAGGGGAGACTCATCTACAAATAGGGTTGACGAATCTCTACGTCCGCCCGAAAAAGGCGTCCGTAACCCGGACATCCAGACGCACGGACGCCAGCGGACGCAGCGTCCCTCCTGCCGTCGAAAGGTGAATGGGTGGGGCGGACGGGTGGACGGGCGGGGGCGGGGCGGACAGGGCGAGGCGGGACGGGGTGGACGGGGCGGACAGGGCGGGTGGGGCAGATGGACGTGGGCAGACGAAGGCGGACAGGCGAACGGGGCGGACGACGTCCGCAAATGTCAGCGGACGCTGCGGACACAGCGTCCGCGTCCGAACGTCCCAGACGTTCGACCGTCCTGTCAACCCTGTCTACAAAAGGGATTTTGCAAGAAGTATGTCAAAGAAGAGGAGATTCAGTTTTGTCATTCATTTTTATGTAAATGAAAAAAGTTATTCCATGTGAAATTTAATGGTTAAGTAACTCACTTTTTATTTTTTAAGACATTAGTTGAATTAGTCGCAATTGAGTCAATCTCCCACAATACTTGCCTTTTCTATTTGGAAATGGTCCCAAAACTTCTCCATAGTTGTAACAATCCCCCCAAAGCATCTCAACATAAAAAATAGGACAAGTCAACACTACTTTCAATTTTTTTTGGATATATACTTAAAACCATAAAAAAATAGTGAAAAATACAAAAGTGTCCAATGCTTCTACAATTTTTCACGTAGGGGCCTAATCTAGTAATAAATATATGTGCCAATTTTTAAGAAATTTCAATTGTCTCCAAAAAAATTGTGGCAAATTTACTCAACTTTGACTAATGTGACTAATGCCCCAAATTAGGGGCATTAGTCACATTAGTCACAATTGAACCAATCTCTCCAAATTCTTGCCTTCCCTATGGCTATTTGGAAATGGTCCCAAAACTTCTCAATAGTTGTAACCAGTCCACAAAAAGCATCCCAATATAAAAATGGGACACGTCAACACCACTTCCAATTTTTTTTTGGATATGTACGTAAAACCATCAAAAAAAATTGTGGAAAATACAAAAAATGTCCTATGCTTCCACAAATTTTCACATGGGGGCCTTGTCTAATAACAAAGAAGTATACTTGTTTTTTTTGTAACTGATCAAACGGTGTAATGACTAATTGGACATTTTTTGGTCACTTCCTTCAAACTTTCTAAGACCGTAGACTCTCCAATTCTATAGTATTCATCAACTGCATCAACTACAATTCCGTATGCCAACATTCAAAGTGCACCTATGCACTTCTAGATAGATGACAAACCAAGCAACCTTGAGGCATCTCTTTTTTGTAAGAAAAAAATCATACTCACGTACTTCATTCATGATTCTTAAAAACAATTTACATTGCATTCTAAAACAACGTCAAAACAATTGAGCAAAGTATATTGGTTCCTCTGCAAAGTAGCCTTTGAAAATCCAATCATGAATGCCCTTGCTCTCGATTGTGCATCACATTGGTTGATTTCCCCTCCTTAGAACCTCCATGTCTTCAAAGTTCTATTGCAATTGATCCACAATAAGCCAATTTATTGAATCCTCCTATTCATCATCCTCATGAGCGGACTTCAACTGTGTCTCCATCATTTATCTCCATTGAATTATTTCCATGGCGTCTCTCCATAAGCGACAATAAAAAAAATAGGATTTCGGAGGATACATGATGCAAAAGAAGGCTTTGCAAGAAGCTCCTTGTCTTTGTAGTTGTTTGTAAAGGATGCGACTCTTTGTGGTAGCATAGTGACGTTGAGTCAACCTTTGCAACTCCTAATCACCTACCAACTATTGCTAAAACAATCTCTTGTTCGCCCTCTTATTTTGGATTGTAGGACATTTTCTAGCCCTGTCCACTTTAATAGTTCTTCATTCTGCTACTCTCTTCTTGGGAACCCATGTAGCGGGCTTAAACCAAGAGAGTTGCAGGAGATGTTTTAAGGTAATTACACCTAAAATTGCACAAATAAGCTATTCAAAATGATTCCCATTCTTATATCGAAATTGTAGGGATCTTGTTGGTAGTCAAAGGGAGATTTGACATTCTCTTAGACTGAATTTTTTGAACATTGTATGAATAAACTATAAATTTTCAAAGTGTTGAAAATAGGTGTTTTTGAACTAATCATAGACTCTTGTGAATAGTGGAAGGAAATTTTAGGCAAGAATCTAGAGTGGTCAATTTTAAAAAGTGCTTGAAATTAGGTGTAGTTACCTTAGATAGGGTTGTTTTGGTCAGATGAAGTATGTAGACATAATCTTTAGCAGATGTGGAGTTATTGGAAATAAAGGAATTAAGGTGAAGGAAATAAATAAAACAAATTGGAGATTGAGTGATAAACAATGGGTATGCAAAAAATTAGGACAATCTATCATTGATATTGTAAGAATTTAGGATTTTTTAGCAATTGAAAAATTGGTTGCAAATATAAGCATGTAGCATTGGGAAAATCATAAAATATTCCCTTTCATGATTCATATACAACAATCAATACTCAAAAATTCCCCTAGTATGCAATACTTGTATTATATGGTCATAGTTATAATAATTTATAATGCATTTTAGTCTAGTCTCAAGGAATATAATTTGTTTTAATGTAGAAAATTTTTGTAACCTTTTCATCAAGAAATCCAAAACTATAATTATATACACAAAATGAGTATTTTGAAGACAATAATAGCATTAAAAAACCTTATCATATGATTTTTTTAATACATGTATCATAGGATGAGCTACCCAACTTTGGGGGCTTTTTAGTAAAAATTAATTTTAATTGAAGTAAAATTTTTGCATAAATTTTTTTAAACTAAGCACAAGTGTTTCAAATCTTCATATATATTGAGAGTTTTTTTTTTTTTCTAAAATGTATGGAACCCAACATTTTTTATATTTAATTTATTTTTAATTTGGTCATTAGCTAACTTTTTAGTCTTTTTAATTTGATATAATTTTTACAAAAGCTATCTTCTAAGCCTTTTTAATGTTGATGACCTTTGTGTATAATACAAGAGTTGCATACTCAAGAAAAATCCCCCCTCTGAGTGTGAAAATACATCTTCTATTTAAAGCAAAAAACATTATTATATGGACTTTCACTAAAGTCTTTCTACTTTTGTGGAAATTATATTTAAGAGCATCTCTACCTTGCCTTGCCTTGGACCACACTCCAAATTTATATTTCAAGGAGCATGTTACGAGTGGTTAGGCTATTAAGTCCCACATTGTCTCTCTATATCTCATCATTGGATGTTATTATTTTTGTCTCATTCATTGGCAAAGTCCATAGTAGACCTTAGTATCAAAGTTGTTGAATACAACTAGAAATAGAAAGGGAATGAATTTTTTTTAAGAGAGCGATGAATTTAGAGAGTCCGGGATGTAGTATTTATTGAGCAAAGTAAATGCAAAGATGCTTGTTTGGCTATCCAAATTAGGACAAGGTGAATGCTTGTTTTAACCATTAAGATCAAGGTAGGGTGGAAATACTCTAACTTGTGTATTTGTTAAATTGGCACATTTTAAAGTGCAAAATTTTTTGGGCAAGTATTTAAAATCAAATGAGGGTGGCCATTTTTGTTAAATTTTTTTTATTGAAATGCTAGAAATGTGATGTCTAAGTTTCCAACACATTGAAATCTACAAAAAATCTAGATTTGAAGTGTATGATAATTTGAGGTTTCAATTAGGTAAATCAAAATACAATTCTAGTTTTACTAAGATGATTCAAAATTACTCTAGTCCTTACTATAAGTCTTTACTTGGGGAGTCAATTTCATAGAATTTTGTCAATCACTAGAAGAAATACTTTGTCATTTGGATCCAATGACTTATTTTTCCTTTATATGCACTATTTTAGAATTCTTGGAGAATTATGGTTTCTTACTCATAGATGGTCATTTTTTAGAGAACCAAATCATTAACATTCTAGAGGTTTAGGAGATTGTGTCTTTGGAATTGTACCCTATATTAAATTGTTTTATTTCAAAAGTCTTATAATCAAGTGTTGTAAAATGAATTATAGACTAAAGATATCAACAATAATTTATGCTTTGAGCTCAATATGGTGTGGATAAAGAATACAAATAGTTTTTGCAATGATAGAAAAGTAATTGCCCAACAATAGTATATAATAATATTACCTAAGAAGTAAGAACCAAATTCTTAAAATTGTCATCTAAGTGTAACAAGTAGCCAAACAACAAGAAGATTTTTCTCCAAAGCATTAACTTGCCTTTACAAATGGGTTGTTGCAAGAATCACTGACCGTTTTGTGTAACATTTTGAAAAAAACAGTTTTTGTCCAATGCTAGAACTTTTGAATTATGAATCCAATGCCTAAAACAAAAATCTATTTCTAAATCTTTTTATTGAAGTTATATCTTTTACTATTTAGAATTGAAAAAATCAAAATTTTATATTTTTAAATCAATTTTTTTAAGCAGTCATGCTTTCAAATTTAGGGTTATTTTATATTAAATACCAATTCAAATTAACGATTTTGGGTTGCAATTTTTGTGGTATATTCCTACAGCATGTAGGCATGTTCCTACTAAAAATCAATTTTAAAAAAAACATTATACTATGTCCTCTTTTTTTGTGCAAATAGGCCTCCTTTGCGCACACACTTGTAAACACTAAAATGTTTTTTACCTTATTTTTTTAATCAAATCTCATCACCAAGAAGTTTGACTTTTGCAATAAATTTTTTTTGTTTCCTTGAAACTTTATTTTTCTATTTTCTACAAATAAAAATGTCCAAGAATGTATTTTTTTCACCATCCAAGTAGGATTCTTTGTCATCTATCAAACAATTTTAGGATGCCACATTATTATAGGGTTAAGGGTTCATATGGAATTGCAAAAGACAAATTGATGAATGTCACACAACGTTGTCCACTAGTATGCTTTGTTCTCATTTAACTTGAAGAGCAAAGAGGCAAAAATTCAAGAGCAAATGAGGTGACAACCTAACCACTCTTTGGGTCACAGTAAAGATAAGTAATCCCTTAGTTTTAAACCAATATTCTTGGATCTTCAATAGTATTTTGAAGACTCTACATCTTGTGATTTAAAGTGAGTACCCCCAAAACTACCACTTCTTGCTTCTATGCCTAGTAATAGTTATTAGATTGGTCAAAATCTCATATTTTCTTATTGGCACTTGAAATGAGGTTCCTACTAAAGAACATGACATTTGGATTCAATATTCAAAAGTTATGCCAAGGACCAAGGTTTGTTCTAGAATAGTTCCTTCTACATAGATACATTATTGATTTTGAAGATGGATACAATAGGGATTGTCACACCTTCTCCAAGAAGCAAAATTCTATGATGTCAGAGAATTGGTGAGAGAAAAGAAGAGCCAATAGGGAGTCGTCATACATAAAGAAGGTGTGACCCCCCTCAAATTTGTACATAGTATGCAAAATGAAAACTCGAGAATGTATTTATATATGGAGGAAAAGGATTTTTGAGTGAAGATTTTGCGGCTAATTCCAAGGAGTGTGTAAGTAGTGTTGATGTTGCAGCTAATTGTTGGGGGAAGGTTGATGCAACATTGATGTTGGGAGAAGGCCAATTGTTGTGGAACACATTCCCGGGTGAAGAATTGATGCTGGCAACACAACTAAGGTGAAAGCCACACACAAGAGAGTGAACACAGAGATCACAAATTCTCCAACAAGTTTTCTTCAAGCCCATTTTTTCACCATCTCAAGAGGAGGAGAAACAACGTTCTCCATTGATTTCTCCAAGAATGAGAGCTTCGCAAGCCACGGATAGCCAATCACAAAGCAACACGTCTCAATTCTTGGAGGATTAAACTCAAGTAGAAGAAGGTGTGACTATCTCTTAGGGGGCAGTCACACCTTCTCTAAGAACCAGAATTCTCCAAAGTCGGAGAAATTGGTGAGAAAAAAGAGGAGCCAATGGCAAGCCGTTTTGTATGAAGAAGGTGTGACCCACCCACCCACCCACCTTTTTGGTGTTTGGAGCAATTCTTGGAGAATGTGTTGCCTACAAATTTGGATGGGAGCTCCGCAAGTCAAACATAGCCAATGAAACAAAAAAATTCCTCGAGAAATTTTTCTTCCTAGAATGTTCCTTCACCTCTGAAAGTAGAAGAACGGCACTTCCAAAACCTCAGAGGTTGAGAGCTCCGCAAGCCACGGACAACCAATCACAGAGCACAGAGCAGCATGTCTCAATTCTCGGAGAAATAAACTCAGGTTGAAGAAGGTGTGACTGACTACCCGTAATGTGAATATGGCAGCACACAGAGAGTCAGTGGCGCATATGCGGCTGGTGCCCACCTTGCTACTTAGAAACTCTGAGAAACATAAGCTTAAGTTAGATTGACAAACCCAAGGCGTGACACCACTGCTCCTCAAACTCTGCTGCTGCTGCTGCCTGATGAACATGGCCAGGTAAGGTAAGTTGCGAGTGGGCAGTAAGTTCAGGTAGTAGCGGCCTGATTGAGATCTCTCTTGTCGCCCGCGCGAGCTCGAAGCGGCCGAATGATCCCGTAGAACTATTTCGAAGCGATTCACGAGGCCAGAACACTCCAGCTAGCGAGCTAGCTAGGGACTGGATTTGGGTAGCAAATAGATGAATTTCTACTACTAATTCAAATGGATTAAATTTTGCATGAGGCAACGGACCTGCTTGCTTTAATTGCCTTGAAATCGTCGCTGAAATCGTCGATCACATGGACTGGAATGATGCCAGAGGGAATGGAAGTGGAGATAAGCTTAACAAGTTCTCGATTGATGGCGTGAACGGACCAGGCCGATCGAGGCCACTCTCTTACTGTAGCTAGTTAACCGGCATTAGGAATCGAATAAGCATCGCTTTGCCGCAATCCTGCTGTGGGCCAAAGCCGTGGGCGACAAGCACGAGGTGCGCGTCTCGCCTCGGAAAGGTGAACCTCGGAAGGAGGGACTCACTGGAGGAAGAACATGCCAAAGCCCATGAGCAAGGGAAGATCTCTATAATGGACTGGGCTAGGTAATGCTTGCTTGCTGGAGAGAGCTGGGGGGGGGGAGAGGCTGGAGAGCAGTAAGTTATGGCGGGTCATGAGGTGGGTACCTTGTTTGGCTGCTGTGCCTAGTTGTTATTATTATTTGATTCGTCAAATTTTCATTGATTTTTCTATCTTGTTGGCAAGTGAAAGGAGGTTCCAACGCACCAAAAAAAAGTGGCATTTGGAAATCGCATGCAAAAGTTACAAAGGGTCAAAGTTTTTATTTGGTCGATGTTCTTGAAATTGTTTTCAACTTCAACACACTATAGAAACCCATGTTTTAGGTGATGAGCTCTAATTTTTTTTTAACGGATTTTAGGTGACATTTAATGCAACAAACCTACGTTTTTATGTCAACATTGATGTTATGTTCAAGAACATTTTGTTGACATAAAAGTATGAGTTTGTTGTATTAAACGTCACCTAAAATTTATTTTAAAAAATTAGGCTCATCACCTAAAACATGGGTTTCTTATAGTGACATATGTATGTAGTGATTTTGGCCAAAAATGCACATAGAGTGATGATGGTGATTTTAGGTTGGGTGTGATTTTGGATGTATCCAGTTAAGTTCATCATAGACATTGATGTTTGAATTTTTTTGGAAACTTGAAGGTGTAGAAAGAGAGGGTTTGCATTATGAGGTATAACTCTTTTTTTGGCTATTCATTGAAATGGTGCCAAATTTACCTTGAAACTAGACTTGGCATTATGAATCTCTAACTAATTCCACTTCTATAATATAATCTCGATGTCAAGATCTTGTTCAAATATTTCCAAGCCTTCAAGTCCTAGGGAACCCAAAACTAGATACCACAATGTGGAAAACAAAATAACTCTTAATTTGAGAGGAGTTGGGAGTAAGTTAGGAAATGGAGGAGACCAATTCATTTGATAGAGAATGAATTGGAGCAATTAAATTTGAAAAATACAATTGCATGCAATATCTATGCATGTTCATACATATTTGCCAATCTTTGTAAAATACTTGGAAAGCAAACACAAAGATATCACAAGTTAGTGGATTGGCACTTTTCCGAAAGAAGGTCACCATAATGAAATACAACATATAAAATTGTATATGTCAATATTTTCAATATTTTCATGTATTATAGTAAACTATAAGCTTTTTCTAAGTCTTTTTTTTAATATTTTGCTATAGACATTGGCTTCAATTACATGAATGTAAGTTAGTGTTGATCAATTATAAAAAGAAGTACAATAAAACTTGTGTTTATTTTAAGTAAAAGATTATGTATATGCTCATATCAAGTGCTTCTTGTATAAAGCATGTATTTTTATGCATTGAAGGTGTATTTTTGAGTGTTTATTCATATGTAAGAATCATAAAAGCGATGTCTAGTACATCCAAAGGTTGTCAATGTGAATCTTTTATGTGTTTTCTAGTGTTGCAATCTTGTACTTGTGCATTCTTTGTACTTCACTATCAATGACATTCTATACATGGTCAAAAAAATCTAAATTCTTCCATAACCAATGGTGGATCATGCTAATATTTTGCACATCCATTGTCTATCATTCATTCTCCAATTTGGTACAGCTACTTTTTCCACTTTAGCTCCTCTATCTTCAATAATCTCACATCTATTAAAGATCTTGTCTATATTCTTGTTTATACCAAGATTGCTTTGGGACCTTTAGCCTCATAATGCCATGAAAGACAAATAATGTGCAATGAAACAAAGAATGCTCCTATTCATCTAATAATTGAATTGTTTTTTGGCTAACTACCTCAGTGATAGTTCTTGTTTATTTTAGGTTGATCACAAATCTAAAATAAAGGGCATTATAACTCTAATGAAAGCCAATATTATAGACTAGCTAACATGAAAGTACAAACTTGTCATGAGAAATAAGAGTAGCAAAAGATGTTATTTCTATAACCAAGTTGTCCATTCATGTCACTAGCCATGACTTGAATGATTTGAATCTTGCTCACTTTTACTCAATCAAGGAAGTTCACCTTAATAAAAGAATTTCCTCCCCCCAATGCTACAACCAAGGTAATCATCCTAAAGCTCCAATTATTGAACCAACAAGTGCATTCTTTCTTTCTATAGTAAACAACAAAATCATCCACCAAACACAATTTGGGTCCTCAACATCATTCTCAGGTTTTAAAAAAGGACACCAAAACACTAAAACAACTCCAAGGTTACAGAAAGCAATGTGCCTCTCCACTTGTCCATATCCAATGAGTGAGTGACTTTCATCCGAAATTCTGAACTATAATATAGGCTCCCGCCATTGAAGCTTATGAGCATCCATGAATAAGGTAGGTACACCTAAATGTACCACTGACCTTAAGCCGCCATCTATACTATGTGTACATCTTCAAAGTCAATTCTATAGCTATGTGGAAGAAACACTTTTAGAACCAAACTTTGTTCCTTAATAACTTTTGCATACAATATCCAAATGCCACGTTCTTTGGTGTGTTGGAACCTCCTTTCACTTGCCAACAAAAACATATGAAAATCTGACCACTCTAATAATAGAAAATAGACTCGGTAGCAAAAAGTGACGGTTTGGGGAGTACCTACCTTATATGCTCTTTTTTTCTGGCCTCACCAGTACCTTGTACTCTTAAATTCTTTTGCAACGAAAGTTTCTCTTTCATTTGGGCAAAAACATAAAAGTGAAAAATGGTGGTCCTTCCATCATCATCATCTCCATTTCAAATGGATAGACATTTACTTTCACTTTGTGGTTGTGACAATGATTTCAAGCACAGTGTTCTCGTGGTGCCTTTGAGCATACCTTTCTTGGACCATGGTTGCTTTCAAAGAAGGATTTTCAACAAGAAAAATGAGTCACATCAGTCACACATTCCTGGAAATTTGGGCCTTTGTTTGTTTCAAATTGTTTTAAATCAGCACAAAGTAGGAGACAAAACAATAGATTATAAAAAGCTCTCTATAAAACATTGCTGAAGAGTGATGCAAGAACGGATTCTTATTCTCAAAGCAAGGATCATCATTTCTGTCTGCGAACAAAGGAAGTTAAGACACCTCATCCTTTTGTGGAAAGTGTATATATTTGTTCTCAGGTACTACAGCTCTCTTCACAAGAAATGGGACCCATTTGTGTACAACTAGTGAATAATATTATTGCGAACGAAGGAAGTTAAGACACCTCATCTTTCGTGGAGTACAAGTAGAACCTGTCTTACTGCAATTGAATAATATGCAACAAGAGAGTTAGCAAAGAGTAGGTGGTCTTGCGCATGTGGTCAAGATGGAGAGACATGTTTTCATGTGAACCCTTTAACTGCATAAACCTCTCTTATTACATAGTCCTAACACCGTGCACTAAGAGAAGGTCTACTTGTATTTGTTCTTAGATACTTCAACTCCCTTCACAAGAAATGGGACCCATTTATGTACAACTGGTGAATAAAATTGTGAATGAAGGAAGTTAAGACACCTCATCGTTTGTAGAGAGTATATTTATTCTTAGATAATTAGACTCTTTTCACAAGAGAAGGGACCCATTTACTTACAATTGGTGTACGAATAAGATTATGGGTACAACTAAGTAAGTGGACCTAGTTGTATCTTATATACAGTGACAAACAAAAGTAAGTATGGATTGGATACTTTTTTCATTCAAACAACCATACCATACTCATCAATGGGCAAAGTCCAAAAGTAGATATGAGAAAATTGTAGTATGAAACATAATACATTACTATCTATGGAAGTTTGAAGATTAAATTAATTGTGATTTGAAAAAAAAATTCATTTCAAATTTAGCCAAGTCTAAAACTTAGTTCTATGTGCTATAATTTAGAAATACTTTATATTTTGTCAATTTTTTCTTTAGAGCTTGAAATTTTTATTTATTGATTTGGAGTGATTCAAGGTGCCCAATGATGCTTATGGTATGGTTGTTTGAATGAAAATGTTTCAAAATCAGAACTCACTTTTGTTTGTTTGTCTTTGTATGTGGAATGACTAATAGAACCACAAAACAATGTCAATTTTGTTGAATTGGAGTGATTCAAGATGCCCATTGATGCTTATGATATGGTGGTTTGAATGGAAAAATTTCAAATCCAAATATACTTACTTTTGTTCATTCATCCCTATATGTGAAATGACTAAATGGAAACACAAAACAATGTCAATTTCATTGAATTGGAGTGTTGCAAGGTGTCCATTGATGCTTGTGGTATGGTTATTTCAATGAAAAAAATTTCAAATTCACATATACTTACTTTTGTTCATTCATCCCTATATGTAGAACGACTGAATGGAAGCACAAAACAATGTCAATTTCGTTGAATTGGAGTGATTCCAGGTGCCCATAAATTGTGACTTTCTTTATCATACTTCAAACTGTAAAAACAAAAGACCCAGACTTTTGTATCAATTAATGTTGAAAGTGCCAAAGTCATGGCCAATTCTGTCAAATTTTATTGAAATTGGTGTTGAATTCATTTGAAAACAGAGGGACCCCAAAACTTTCCAAAGCAGCTCTTTCATTGCAACTATCAGTGGTGCTTGACTGACTGAAGAATTGAGGGGAACAATTGTGGGGAGTTCAAAAAACTGCGTAGGGAACAAAAGTACCACATAGGGAACAATGATCACAGAGAGAAAGGAGAATGAAGTAAAGCTTACAACAGAGGTTTGGTTTTCTTTTTGATAACTACAATTGGTGTAGATTTTTTAAGTTTAGTACAATTGTAGAAATTTTTTTTTTTTTCCAGTTTACATGAATATTGACAATTTAAATGAAATTCCTTTTTATTACAAGGTTAGACTATTACTTACTATGTTGACTGAGAATTTGTGTACAGTCAGCACATGCTTTGGTTCCAATAGTGTTTTTCTGTGGGGTCACTGCTACTGAAGAAGAGCAGCCCATACTGTAGATATTTGGGACCCATGACTTTGTAGTTCCTTGCTTTATTGGCTTTGGACCAAAAGGAGAGGAAGCTTTGCATTGACAAAAGTTACAGATGTGAAGAAGGTTGAGTTGGACCTTACCAGAAAAGTGAGCAACATAGAAAGAAAGACTCTTGCAAGGTAGTGACGTGAGTCTGCTCTTGAAGCGACCTTTTTAAGGGGTGCTTCACATATGGGCTGACCAAGTCGAGAGGCCATGGGAGTTCATGGCCAAACTTTGGGCGAGAGTCCAAAGAAATGGGCAATAAATAGGCAATAAATGAACAATTTGACGGACTCTTGACCAAAATTTGGGTCGCCACTTTGTGGGGACCCAAACTTTGGTCAAGAGTCCATCATGAGGCCATTGCCACGTAGGAGCTTGGGCTTCCATGTAGGCACCTGGGAGAGTGATGGACTTTGGATTGTGCCGTTTTGTGTGAAGGGTCGAGAGGCCAAAGTTGGGGTTTTCTGAAATATGATTGATGGAGGCTGATGAACTCTCAACCTTGGGCCCATGTGTGAAACAGCCCTAAGAGTCGATTGCATTGGGGGGAAGCTAAACTCCTTTGAAATAATTCCAATGAATTTTCATAAGAAGGAAAATAGAATTGGCATCTACCCCCCAAGTTGTTTCATTGTTATTTTGGACCTTTGTAGGATTAGTTATAAATTTTTGAAGTTGAAACATAATGGTCACTAAAATCATCCCCCTTGTGAAATGTACACTATTGGTACATTGGAGAAAGCAGAATGTACCTTCGTGTTAGAAGACGCTTCTACAGTAGGGGTGCTTTAATCCCTAAAGGATTAAACTACCTTTTTTTTATTGGCAACATAGTGATATGAGACAATGCACTACAAATAGAATATTTTTTTTCTTTAAAATTTTCGCACATCATGTGCTTGAAGAGTAGCTTTTAGGCCTAACAATTTTCATAACTTTTGACTATGTGGTTTAAAAGTTATTGCATGAAGTGTAATTATCAGTACTATGCAAGCAATCCAAGCAACTAAAACAACTTCTTCAAAAATCACTTTTTTAAGAAATAAAAATTTAAAATTGATTTTCTAGATTTCTATACATGAAGAAAGGTTTGAATCATTCTATTTTGATAAATGAGATGAAAGTTATGAAGAGTTTTAGTTTGTAAGTAGTTTGTGGGTAGTTATAGAATCTCTAGTCTAAGATAAACTTTCAAGTTCTTTATTTAACTCAATTTTTTATATATTTGAAAAAGTAAAAATATTCAGTGAAAATTGTTTATTACAACATTACAACCATTGGCATTGGCATTTTTCAATTCCATTACTAAATTCATAACAATTGAGAGTTTTGAATCATTCTCTACTTCTTTCTACTCATTATTTGTTTCCTATATGTTGTACAATTCCAAATGATCTAAATTTTTCAAGTATATAGTCAACTTGCCTTGAAGAATGAATCCAAAGATGCACCACCATTTTGAACACTTTTTCATACAAATATGACCTTGTGAAATGTAGTTGTCCGTTTTTTCCCAAGCCAATTTTTTTTTTGTCACTTCAAACACTAATATCTTACAATCTACATTGTGAAAATTTCTGAAATTTTTTCCACATTTTCTCAAACCAATTATTACAAGATCCTACGGTTACATATTTAAAAAAAAAAAAATCTACAATTTGGTACTTGTACTAGAAATGATAGTTTTAGAACATTTTGGGTGAAAATATAGTCAAAAACCTTTACAAGTTAAGAGCAGACTACCGGTTCAAATGAAAAATTTGGGTTTGGTAAGCTGACAATAATGCTATGTAACAAATAATATGGCTTGACCATCCATGTGGCTTGGATGAAAACAAGAAGCCAAGCCAGCCGCAAAGTTTTCTCCTCATGACTTTGTAGTCAAAGCTGCAGAGTTGGAGAGAAATACAAAGAAAGAGGAGACAATGATGTAAAGTTTTCTTGTAATGACTTAACCCTCTAACAATGCAGTGGTCGAAAAGTGTGTAATGGATGACAAAGAATCTTTCAATGTAAGACAAAAAAGTGCAGATGTTCATCTTTGAAATTTTGTATGAAAAAGGGAGGTCTTGTGAACTCCAACGAGTGCTCTTGGTTTCTTTAAGCAAACGATTTACACGGTACTCAAAAGAGTGATTTCCAAAGTGATCATCGTAACATTTCTAGGTTAACATCTAATGTGCAAAGTAGTAGGAGACAATGATTTGGTTAACCTTTGAATTCATGATTTACATTTTTTGGCAATGTAGAATTTTCAGTCATCTATTCACCAAACAAAATTTTCATTTTCTTTCTTTGAAATTTCCTCACAACATGAGGTTGAGGAGTAGCTCCAAGGTACAACAATTTTCATGGCATTTGACTACATGGTTAAAATGTTGTTGTATGATTTGTAGTTCCTTTCAAAGTGTGGATAGCCCGAATAACTAAAAAAAATACCTCTTATCTTAGAATTCATTTGAGCTTAGTTTTGAATATTTCTATACACTTAAAAGTTTCAAATAATTTATTGTAATGAATGAGATGAATATTATGAGGAGTTTTATTTTGTGGGCTGTTATGGAATCTCTACCCTAGAACAAACTTTGAATTCTTGTTATGAATTTAATTTTCAATAGTTTTGGAAAATAAAGTATAGGATGTAGATTGGTTATTACAATATTACAACCACTGGGATTGAAAATTAAAATTTTAATATTATTTATCAAATTTTACCTCTTTCAATTTACAATTTTTTTTAAGAATGAATATGAGTTTAAAAAAAAAATTATATGTATTCCCAGCTTATTTCTTTAACATATTATGCAAAAGATGAAAGTTGTAGGATATTGGCACATTTTGTGGTAAAATTTGAAAAGATGAAACATAACAAGTTTGGAAAGAGTTGAAAATACTTTTGTTTGAAATTCAAATATCATGATCTTACAATTGGTAAAGTCTCTTACTCTAAGAAATTAACTAAAGGAACCTATGGTTGAAGTTGTTAATGAATAAATATAGATGAAGATTTTAGCTTTGTTTTAGATATGAGTATTTTGGGCCTAAAAACATTGTGGGCCTTTAGGAGTTATTACTCCAAATTTGGTCAACATTGGATGCTTTCGAACTAGTATACATTTGTGATTATTGAAAAGAATTAATTTTCTTTCACAATATTATAAACACTTTAATTTTATCTTCAATATTGATTTATCTTTCTATTCAATTTTGAGATGTAGAAGCCCTTCAAAAATTGAATTGAAACACTTAGAGATCATATAGTTCAAACATAAAATCTAAAACAAAAATAATACAATTTTTTCCAAAACAATAACCACATAACATGTATCACACACACAAATACATATCAATATATATAAAGAGAGATATGGAACCTCAAAAGATTTTTGTAAAATATCTTTAGCATTGGTTAATTATTTAAGCTACATTGTCATTTTTTGCTACTTTTGAAGACAAATAAAGTATTTTAAAAGTACCTCAAAAATGCCTTTTTTTTTTAATGTAATTGTTTCCAATTGTAACTATTGTTGAAAAAAACAAATTAAAAAAGAAAAATGTACAAAACATAAACAATGATCTTTTTTAGGCAAAAATGCCCCTAGAAGGATGAGGTAAACCACATTTTTCAAGAACTTTTCCTTGCTTACACTTGAAAGTACAACCTTGCTATGGAATTAACATCTCTTGTCACTCCCATGTTTTGATATTTTATTTCTCATAATGATGCTCTACTTTCATGTTATTTAATTCATAACCTCAATGGAGTTCAATTTAGGACAAATGACACCTTCAAATTGGACAAGGAGAGGCATGTTTCTTTCTATACCATGGATCTAGTTAAGTGTTATGATGCCCTTCTTTCTAAACCCTTGATTTGGACCAAGTTAAATCCAACCATTCAACAATGAGGTTATATCTATCTAGTAATGTGAAAGTAAGAGGTATATTATGAGAAGTAACATTCTTTGCCACTCCCATGGCTCTTTTGTGTATTGAAGTTGTGGCAAGCATGCATTGATTATGGAGAGTATGGTTATAATCATTACTGTACATTGGGGTAGGATTAGCACATTTGTGCTGAATTATTAAATAAAGTTTGTGAATTAGCTTTGGCATTTTAAAATTTAGTTTTTGAGAATCCGACATTATATTCATAGGAACTAGCAAGCTTTTGACACTAACTTCAAAAGCCAATTGGAACTCATGCATGAAGTTGCAGAAGATGAATTGTTTATACAAATGGGATGGTAGGAAGTAAAACACTTAATGTAGGATATGTAAATGATTAGGATTAGTAGAAACCTAACCGCTTATAGTCAAATTATCCCATATCCTTTGAAGGTTCATAATTGACAATGGATATCATTATAAAAACAACCTTTCTTCCTTATGTTCTCTCAAAAGCTCAATGAAGAATTTTTTTAACTTTGTACTATAAAATCCTTTTGCTAGTAGATAGTTATTGGACTTAAGTTTGGATCTTTTGACTAACACTAAATGTTTCCTTTTTTTCCAACAATTTGGTCATTTAATTATTGTTGAATTTGTTAGTTTTTTTTTTTTTTTTTCTAGCATTCTTGAAAATAATTATTTTTTGCCAATCTTGCTCCTAACATACAATATACTTCACACTTTGACCTTCTTTGATATTATGTTGTTTTACTTTTGAGAGGTGTCAATGTGATTGATTGAATAAGATCCAATCATTCAGATTTCTCCTTACTTATAGAAATAATGACTTAATAAGAACTTGGTTTGATAGAACTCGTTTATAAAAACATTGAATTTCTAGGACTATAAAATCATTTAAGCCTTCATGAAGGAGGGTTTGTTTGCCTTCCTTAGCATGTGGGATGATTCCCTATCAATTGAATCTTCAATTGTATGATTTAGATGGGGTTCATCTTTACTTTAAAATCCTTAGAGTCCCAAGGCCATTTTTAGGGAAGGTGTCAAAAATCACTTAAAATTGTCATTTTCAATGTGAACAACAAAAAATTGAAACATTTGTTTCATTTTCATATCCAAATGTAGGATCTTGCACTAAATTAGAATGAAAATGTTTGGAAGAAATTTCAAAATCTTTGATTGTATTGATTAAAAGATATGAACATTTAAAGTGAAGAAAACATGTTTTGTTGCTTTTAGACTAACTAGATTATAAGGCTTTGAATCCTCTTACATTAAATGGTTTTTTTTTACTACAAATTGTGAATTAAATTTTTCTTTTTATGTGATGAATTGACTTGAAAGTTCAAGATTTTCTTAAAACACTATGATTTTCACTTAAAAAATTTGTTAAGTCAAAGTAGATTAGAGACATAATGAAAAACTAAATTATCAATAGCTCTGAGATGAAATTAAAATACACTTACTAATTTCAATGGTGAGATTGTTCTAGAAAGAAAACTAAACCATGCACAATTTTTTTCTTAATTGCAAAAATTGAGTTCATAAATAGATCTAATACATTATTTTTTCAAATATTTGCTAAGAATGCCAAAAAAACAAGAAGCTTCATAACTTTCACATCAATTATCCAAATGGAATAAACCAAATCTTTCTATATAGACAAAATTTTTTTTAATAAGAAATATATATTTTTAAAATTTAATTTTTTGGGTTTTCCCTTCCTTGTTTTGAGTTGATTGTAGCATAACTTTTGCTCCCTTACACCATTTGAAATAGAAATTATATTCCTCTAAAGCTAATAAGTTTCCTATTTTGAAGAAGAAATTAAAAAAATCTTGTTAGAAATTGAAATTATAGGTACTTGCATGAACCTTTAAGAGTCCTAACTTTCTTGTATCATAGAAGGTGATTTAAAATATTATATATGAGACATAGAACTTCATAAGGTGAAGCCCAAAGTCTCAACTCTAAGCCCCAAGTTTTCTCACATAAAATATTATAAGGGAAATGTATATTTAGAAATAGATCAAAATTTTTTAAAAACACATATCTTGAGAGTACTTTTATATGTATACAATCTGCAATGCGTAGTTTTTAAAATAAAATCAATACACAAGGTTGTTTGATTTAGAGTTATTCTTCTCATATTGTATACAAAACAATATATGGAACATATAGTATGAGTTGGGTTTTCATTTTCATTAGATCCAACTTGAGCTTCGAGTCTTACTTCCTTAATTAGCACCAAACCTTCCAAAAGTGCAGTAGCGTAAGCATTTTTGAATGCATTTGGCTTTGGGATGTAGTGTAAAGCTCTAAGTTTAGATTTTCAACTCTCTAATAAGATTTTGAGAATTTGATGGAATTTGGGACATAGTGAGAATCGGCCCTTAGTGTTGACTATTCAATATGTCCCACCAAATTCTACATTTTTATACTATATAGACTAGTCAATTCTCGTTTCACATTGGTCAAATTTTATGGTCTATGAATTATAATACCCTATGTGAGGATTAACTTTGGTTAAATGAAGCATTTTTTTGGGTCAAAAGTGCCTTACTTCATCTTAAAATTTGTTTACAATGATGATGACTTCTAAAATTATAACTTGGAAATTCAATTTTGGTACTTTTTATTTGTTATGAGCCCCCATATCCAATTCACCAATTAGATTAGTACATCCTTGTATGAAACCCCATATCCTTACTACATTTAAAGTCCCCAATCCCACTCAATTCTTAAAATCTCATTAGTAAAGAGCTAAAAACTATGACTTCAACTTCCCACTATGTCCTTAGACCTATATAACTTCAGAATGCCTATATAACAATACTTTTTAGAAGTTTTGGTGCTAAAGAAGTGAGACTTGGCGAGAGGCCAAATTGAGTCTAGTCTACTTAAAAACCCAAATTAGCTTCTAAGTTCCAACAAGTTTTCATTTAGAATATAAAATGAAGAGAAAAACACCATACAAAGCATCATGGTGGGATGAAATTTTTCTCGAAATGCAGATTTGAGGTTGTAAATGCCCTCAAAATGAATTTTTGGCTTTTCAACTCAAGTTTAGGATACTAAATTGTTTCGTAATATTATCCAAGATATAAGTTGGGACTTTGGCCTTCACATTGTGATCTCCTAAGTCCCACATTTGATATTTTTTTTCCACCTTTTACAGCCCAAATAAGTTGAGATTTTGCCTTGAAAGACGAGATTTACAAAATCATTAGTAACTGAGACGTACTAGTAAGTTGGAAGGGATCCTTAAATCCAAAGACTCATCTCCTTTCCTCTAAACAAAGGAGGACATTAAATTCTCCATTCGAAGTGGGACCAACAAGGTAAATTTACCCCAAGGGAAAATTCAAGAATTTTTTTATTTGTTACATATGAAAAAACTTACAAATTTTGAATTTATATTTACAATGAGAGACCCCAAATTAGCTAAAGGAGATATAAAACATAGAATTAACATGGCTCAAAATAGGGGGCATTTTTTAATATATTTACCTCGGAGAATATAAATATTCACCTTGATGTTCCCACTTTGAATGGAGGATTTTGTATCTTGCCTAAATAAACCCTACCCTTGAATCTAAAAAATGTAGGTTGTTAAATCCTCTATTTGAAGTGGGCCCAATAAGCTAAATTTACCTTGGAAGAAAACACTAGATTTTTTCATTTTTCACATAAATTTTTTTTTTTTTCAAGTTTTGAAGTCATATTTGCAATCAAAGTCCTCAATCCATTATAGCCAAGAGAAGTCAAGAACATACCCTAAACACGGCTCAAAAAGAGGTAACTTTTTTTTTTTACTTTTACCTTAGAGAACCATAAAATTAGCCTAATGGGCCCATTTCGAATGGAGGATTTAACGTCCTGCCTAATAAATTCCAATGCCGGCAGAACACGTGCCAACAGACCCTCTCGTCAAGTTATGGCGGGAAAGCCCGACGCGACAATAAGCTGCCCTTCCAAACTTCCCCACCGGCATCAGCAAACCTTCCCAAGTGGCATCATCTTCATCACCTCGCGAGCAATTTCCCTCCCAAAGCATCCCTCCCTCCGATTGCCAATGCCGCTCTTTCCTTTCTGCGAAGGAAAACGAAGCTATCGCAGGCAGCTTTGCCCATGGGGAAGAAGGCTCCAGCTGGGGCGGAGTCCACGGCGCTGCCAGGCCAACGCTCCATCGTCTCCATGTTCTCCAATTCTCGAATCACCACGTAAGTGCTCATGAATCTCTGTTGATGCTCCATTGGTATGGATCTCTTGGAAGTTTTGATGGTTGGATGGATAGTGGGTGGAGTCTTTCTTTCTGGGGTTGGGAGGGGTGGAGAAATGCTCAATTGGGATGGAAGTTGTACTGGTTGGATATTGGTGGAGTCTCTCTTTCTTTCTTTCTGCGTGCTCAATTGGGTTCTCTTCGAAGGTTTAGGGTTTAGGCAAATGTCCTTTTGAGGTCATCTTCCATTCTTAGTGTATCCTAGTCTATCATCACTGGACAGTGACTATTGCGGACATTTTGAATTTCTCTTACAAATGACGGTTTGTTAGGGTGAATGAGAGTGTCCACATGGGAGTCTGGGTGTGAGGACTGAAATGTCCGATCTCATGTCCCGTCTCCCCCGACTTGGCTAATTGCACTGTAGAGGGTTTTAGATGTCGTGAAATGAATGGAGATGTCTGCATGGTGTGGACTGGACACTGAAATGTTCAATATCAATCGCTCGGTACTGTTTAGAATCGATTATGGCCAATTTCACTTTGCTCATGCCAACATTGACTTGGTGATTGGATGTTGTGATTGGCCTCTTGAGATTTTCTTGAAACGTTCATTTCTCAAGATTTTAAATCCCACCAATGTTAGAGCAAGCATTGGTAATCATCATACGGGACCTTTATGACATTGTGACGAGTTTATTGGGGTGTGATTTTTTCAGGGCTGGGGGATCAGGTAACGGTCGCGCGGTACCCCTCATGGAGTTTCTGAATCGGAAATCGGAGAAACGGGGATCACTTCAGGTGAGCTACTCCTCGTGGATACCTTGATTGGGAGAATCTGAAATGCCAGGCGGGTCTTTGAGTTTCATGTTCTCTAGACGACATATAGTTCCGTTTATCTACATGAAAGTCCCAGTTTCCTCGTGGAAATTCTTATTAAGCTGGTGCATTGCATGATGTACACTGTGCAGGGGTGTGTGGTAGACGCTGGTCTGACTCTGGCTGTAAGAGAGAGGTTGGATGCGATTCGCAAGAACGACACCAGGTGACCTAATTCAAAGGCGACCTTCTCTCATTAACTCCTGAAGGACTAAGAAGCCCTAGTTGGGCCTCGTAGCGCTTACGAGTGGGTCAAATGTGAACTCAATTGTTTGCATGTAGCTTTCTTAATGATTCTGGTGATCAATGAATTTTGACCCTATCTTAGTTCTATTATTTTCACAATGTGAACAATCAACTTGATCACTGTAAAACCATGATGTCTTGGTCCTTTAATGGTTATTCTGATCTTTCAATGCACCATTGTGCGTCATTGATGTATTTTGGGTTTAGGGTTTAGTTTATAATTCGCTTGAAGAGAAGACTTGTTTCATTCCCTGTTTTTGTGATGCCCCTCGTTCTCAACTTCTTTTGGATGCTTGCAGAAGTACCAAGCAGGACGAGAGAGGTGATGACATTGGACAAGTTTCAGTTGACGAGTGTACCGCATCGTGTTCCCCGGAAGAGTCTTCTACAAGCGAGCATTGGGTAGGACCTCAAGTACATGCAACGTTAGGTGAAAGCATGCAGAACAAGTTGTTCACAGCACGCGTCCTCGACAGAAGCAGGACTCATGTACAACAGGCTCCCAGGCCTGCTGGGGATGCTGCTGGGGATGCAGGCTGTGAACTTTCAGGAAGACACAACTGGGAAGGACATCTGCGAAAGAATGCGACTGAAACCCGTAGCATGGACTTCATTGACTTGACGGAGGAGGATGATTCTGCAGGTGGGGGATGTGATGGTGAAGTCTATCTACACAAGGAGAGTAGTGTAATTAACAGAAAGAGGAAACGATCACCAATCGAAGGGGCAGCAACAGAGATATGCCCAGTCTGCAATGAGCTCCTCCCTCGAGAGGTATGGTATCCTTATACTAAATCTATAGCAGTCCTAATTTTCAAAACAAATTCTTTGAAAATATTTTCGTTTGAATTTCATCAATTTTCGCTTCTTGACAATAGTCTCACGCACCTCTTGACCCATGAATGTCATTCATTTTTCCTCATTTTTGGTGATCATTTCTGCCTCGTTTCCTCATCTTTCTGCAGTCTCCCTCTGAAATTTGTAGATTATAGCAAAATGAAGTAAAACTTTTTAGTTTTTGTCACTTCAATTTTGTCGTTACTTCGATGTAGGGCATCAGAAATTGAAAACTTCAAGCTTATTTTCAGTGCTTGATTTTAAATGGCAAGATGAATGTAAGAAAGTTTTTTTTAGTATAATATACATTGAAACATGCATGCAACATACGTAGAATGAAAAAATACCATAATTGAACAAAATTCTTGGATATATGAACAGGCGAAGTTTTTTGACTTTTTGAACGCTGCATTTTTAGACGCTCGTATCTTATTCGATTTTATTCATTTTTATGATTGGACAACTACAATAGTCTAATAACGAATTTTTGATTGAGTCCCAATCCTATCAATTGATTGAAAGTGTCATTGTGTAGCACTAAATTTGAATTTTGTGACTCTGGAATCTTCCAAGGTGCCTCCTGGGGCCATTTAGGGGTTAACGTGATTAACCAGTGGGTGGGATATGGTTGTAGATGCTGCAAGCTCACGTGGAATCCGAGCTCGACGATTTGGTACTTGTCTTGTTGACCCATCCTTCATCCGCGTGCTTGAGTTTTAAGTAATCCATTTTTGCTTGACACTGTTGCAGCTAGGTGCTTGTGGGTTTTGTAACTTTTTGTTTTGTTCTTCCAATGTCCAGGAGAAGTTAGAAACAGACTCGGTATACCAAGCTCAAGACAGCGTGAGACTTGAGGATGGAGGTGCATGGGGAGACGAGGGCAGATTCCCAGGTATGAATGATATCATTGGTGCTTTACAATTTAGGCGTTCATTTTGTGTATCATGTGGTCATGTTTCGTTAAAATGGTGGATTTCAGAGTGCCAAAATGCAACTTTCCAGTGCCTTAAAAGGTCTCTTGGGGAATGTATGTAAATACACCTTAATCTTGTAATATCTTCATTATTTATTGAAGTATGACTTTGCATTCATATACATTATATTCTTTACTATGAAGTTATAATTCAATATAACAACGTAGTCAAATATGATAGAATAAAAACACAAACACTGGTATTGAAGGGAAAATATGTGACCAGAACTGTAAGACCTTTAAGGGTAAAAACTCTGACAATGAAGACTTTCAAGTGCTCAGATGGGTTTTGAGGTTGACATCTTGAAATTTAGGAGAAGTATACACATGAGGTTTAATAGGGTTCGAGTTTTCAGAGACAGCTCAGAACTGCTATTGTCCCTCAAATCTCAACCTCACTGCCTATTTTGTGAAATTCTGCCATCTAAATGAATATGGGGTTTAAAAGAGAAGGTGCGTGGTCCAATTTGTTGAGCAAATTGATGTTCTTTTTGGTATGACTTAGTGAGTTTGTCCACTGAATGCAGAACGCTCAATGCAGTTCAAAGAACCTGCCATGAACTATCGACCCAGACAGAGTCTGCTAGTACTCGGGGATGAGCCGAGGCGTAGAAGACGAGCGGATGTTCGTCACAAGGACAACAGGCCAAGCTCTACCTTCAACCACTGTATGTGCTCGGTTTCTCTCATTTTAGATATGAGCCATTTTGAGTTAACTTATCAGAACGGCGTAGGAAGATCGTTTAAGATAGAAATCCGGTTGATACAACGAGCTTAGGATTTGAACCTACTCATTACAAATACTGTAGTGTGATTAATCGAAATGAATGCACACGCACTAATGGGATAAATGAGTGCAGCAAGAATGAATATGTAGTGCTTAAATGGCTCCCATGTGACATACTATAATTGAAATAGAAAATGTTAGTGTAGGCATAGTGACTCCAGTAAATTATAAATGTAAGAAATCATCTGTTTGTGCTCGGGTGGAACCAGTAATAATTTACTGAGGTTACACTATTTGTGCAGACTAATCGTGCAGTCCAAATGTCACTATATTGTGCAAATTGACACTAATTTTGCGGCCTCACTTTTAGAATAAGTGGACTTGCACTAGTGGAAAGTTGACATTGATTTGAAAATAATAGTAATCAAGCACAACGCTTAAAGTGTGGGAAGTATGATTTCTTACATTCCGTCTTGCAGATGCCGATGGTGGTGGGTGGTGGGACGAAGGAGGAGTAGGTGTGGATGCGGAGGCTGTGGGCTCAGCCAGCGTTTGGGAAGGGCTGGGATCGATGAGTTTTGGGGGAATGCTGTAGAACTCTCGAGCTCATTAACTTAGTCACGAAAGTTCCATATCTCCTTAGTCTTCCTTCACAGAGAGGGATGTTGACAGAGCAATGTTGTAACATGATACTTTCTGTAAATACAAGATGTGTTGTTGGAATTTGGGAAACTGTAACAAGGTAGAATTACTCTCTTGCAGTCCCTCTTCTATGTGACATTTGCATTCCTCAAAGACGGCAATCATCAACAGTAACAATTTGTAATGCTGAAAAACTCATCTGCGTGTGCTGTGATTGGAGACTCATCTGCCTACTTCCTACGAAGAAGATGCATCATCCTCTAATTTAAAATTCAATGAAGATGGAGATTCCAACTTTCCAAGTACCCACCACTCCTACGGACTTGGTCCTCCCATTCCGACGCTGGCAGCAATCAAAGTTAACGATTTTTACCTCTAAAACAACTGCATATCCCACTTTACGTGTTGGCCGTTGCTGACTCCGATGAATTATGTGCAGTTGCAAGTTCGATGCTTAACAGGTTCTGGGGCATTGTCCTGATTTGCAGATTTTGCTCAACCAGGATTTGCAGATTTTGCATTATAGTATTTACACCCATACTCATAATCTGTGACCATAAAGATGCCTTGTACTAGACATCAAGGGAAAAGATTACCGTAGAATGTAAGGAAACTACTTAAACATATGAGTGCCGATAGAGCTAGAATAAATCTCCTCAATTCAAGAGGATGATGTTACAGGTTTTTTCAATTTGGTCTTCAGTTTCTCGACAGCAGCCCTCAGGGTCTCTTCGTCCTTACAGAAAGCGAATCTGACAAGGTTCTTGCCGTCTTCCGGATTCGTGTAAAAAACACTGGGAGGGATTGCTGCTATGCCCACTTCTTCAATCAAATACTTGCAGAAAGCAACGTCGCTCTCAAATCCAAACGGTGTGTGATCTACCATGACGAAGTAAGTTCCCTCTGGTTCATACACCTCAAACCCCACGCTCTTCAAACCCTCAACAAGGATGTCCTTCTTAGCGCTGTAGTCCTTGATCAGCTGCGTATAGAATGAATCCGGTGCTCGCAATGCTTCTGCAGCTGCCCATTGAAAGGGAGTCGCTGTGGCGAATGTTAAGTACGAGTGGGCTAGACGGAGTCCCCAGCTCAATGGAGGCGGCGCCACGGCCCATCCGATCTTCCATCCTGTCAGAGAGAATGTCTTGCCCAAGGAATTCATCGTGACCGTCCTCTCATACATGCCATCCAAAGAAGCCAGTGACACATGCTCCCCCTTGAAAACCAGTTTGTTGTAAACCTCATCCACGAAGGCGAGGGCGTCGTGTTCCTTACAAAGAGACGCAATGAGCTCCAGCTCCTTCCGAGAGAACACCTTTCCGGTTGGATTGTGAGGAGTGTTCACGAGAATTGCCCGAGTGTTACTTGAGAATGCTGCACGAAGCTCCTCCTCTGGCACAGCAAAATGTGGAGCGCGCAGAATGACGGTTTTGATCGTCGCTCCGGACATGGACACAGTGGCTTGATAGGAATCGTAGAAAGGCTCGAAAAGGATAATCTCGTCCCCTGGGTTGACTAAACCTAGAACCGTGGCAGCAATTGCCTCCGTGCATCCTGACGTGACCGTCACCTCCGTTTCTGAGTTCACGGTGATACCGCTTTCTTTCTTGAAACTCTCTGCAATTGCCGCATTGAGCTGCGCCACACCGAAACCCCGTGCGTACTGGTTCTTGCCTCCGTCTTGGATGGCTTCAATTGCTGCATTCTTCACGAAATCAGGACCGTCAAAATTAGGAAAGCCCTGGCCCAGGTTGATCGCCTTATGCTTCAAGGCGAGGATGCTGATCTCAGTGAAAATGGTCGTTTTGAACTGCTCCAGCCGCTTGGCAACCTGAATCTGAAATACCAAAACCTCACACAGAATCAAAACTAAAATCTTGGATACTGTCACCTCTCATACGTCACCTCTACCGAGTGGTAGACCTTCAGCATCTAAATCATGACCTAAATGAAGTACCATCCCTAGTTTAATTCTAATATAAAAGGTCAGCAAATCATAGAACTCTACCCCCAGAACGACTCTTTCTTAAGACGGACAGAACGAAAAATCTAGACAAGGTAGGGGTAACTAACTGAGACAAAAACCTAACTGGGACAATCTATAACGATAAGTACAAATTAGATTCAGAGACAGCACGCCCTCTTAACACAAGCACTTGTGTCGGTTATTAGGTCATAAACCATTAAACCTTCACAACTTTCGCAGAAGGCATCCAAATATAACATTCTATGGCCCATTAGAATCCTCTTCGATTCGCTACCAAGAAAATATAGAATTCCGACCATTATAATTACAGTAAATATGCACAGCGCACTATTAGGTGTCATTAAAAAACTATACTAAACTCTGCTCAACCACCTCCAAATTCATAAACCCTAACCCCACGAGCGAAATCTCCCATCACCGATCAAAAGAAGAAAAGTGAGATTTCTCCACGTTCCTCCGGAAGGAAAATCACTCCCCAAATGCATTGGAATGCTCTTCGATCAACTCACAAGAACATATACAAATTCGACCATTATAAATATGTTCAGCACACTCTTAGGTGTGATTAAAAAACTAAACTAAACTAAACTCTGCTCAACCACCTCGAATTTCACGAAAACTAATGCCAGAAGCGAAATTTTCAATCCCCGATTAAACGCAGTAAGATGAAACTTCTCCACATTCCCCCGGAAGGCAAACCACACCCAAACTGTAACCAATTGCACACAGAACAGGAAAAGGGCATACACACCTTGGGAGGCGAAGGAGTCGTCTGCGCAGGAGCAGGAACAGGCTCCTGTGCGACGCCATTGCTGGACGTGCGCATCGACGCAGACGCAGACGCCATAGCTACTCCCTCCACGCGGTCCTTGCCGTGCGTCCAGACCAAAGACGACAATCCCAGGTACGCGGGCGATGCAGTCAGGCCCGGCATCCGTGATGCCAGTGGTCGTAGTGTCTTTGAGATGATCGCCAGCTCGGGCGTCGGAGCTTGCCGACTACCTGACGGAGGCGCAACGACCGACCCGCAGCAGCTGTAGCATTCAAAGCGACGGAGCTGCGAGCCTCACTGGCTATGGCGAGAGCCTCGAAACTCGGAGAGGCTCCAGTGCATGCACCTGGTTGCGAAGGTTTCCTTGGTTTCCTTTTCCTTTTCGCTTTCTCCTAGTTTACTTTAAAGTTTTCCTTTGTTTTGTTTTTTCCATAGTAATAGGGTAGTCACACCTTCTCCATTCAGGGTTCAATTAACAGAGAAGTGCGACGTGGCATTTTCCAGTTGGGCGCCCGCGTCTTGCAGAACTTCCATTCCCCATTAATCTCCCAGTCCCATTCTCCTCTTTTGTAGCTGAAGAAATGGGCATCTGGAAGTTTTTCTGATTATTTTTTGATCTTGCGGTTTTAGAAATTCACCGTGCGTTGTTGATTTCACCCCTACGTCCTTTTGTACTTCATCATCACCATAGTTGCTTAAGAGACGTCTCAATTTTCTTTAGTTTTCAAAAAGGGTGTTACACCTTCTTCATCCACAAGGGCTCCCCATTGGCTCCCTTTTTCTCTCACCACTTTCTCATTCTTGAAGAAATTTCGCTTGTTGGAGAAGGTGTGACTACCCTTATTGGTAGTGCAACATGGCCCATTTGGAGTGTAGGCAAGTCAGCAATATCATTCACTTTTATTCATGCATCCATAAAGTATATGCTTTTATCTATAAAATTCTCTGAAATAAGTAAACTTCATTTAAAATTTGACAAGTTTCAACTATTTTGGAGATGGTTTTGGCAAATTCATTCACTTTTTTTCACTTTTTTTCTAGTGCTGAAGTAGCCACTAAGAAATTCAAGTAAGAAACTAGCAAAAATTGGCAAACTTTAATTTTGTTGCACCTTACCGTTTATAGAATCCAAAATTTTATAGATGAAGGGAAAAATTTCTAATCTATTTTTCAAGAGTGAACTCGATTTCATGTATAAAAATCAAATGAACTTTGCAAATAAAAAAGGCAAAAGACTTTCTAGAATTTTAGATGGAAGAAGAGCCAATCATAATTATTGGTTGGAAAAATTTTAGGAAGAGGCCTATGAAAAAAGGAGGGCTAGAAACTTTCAAATTTTGGAAAAACAAACTCAAGTACTAAAGACAATTAAGAAACTTTGATTCATTTTAATTCTAAGATTGTCTTTGATTTTATAGGTGTATATATAAGTGAAAATCTTTGAATTGTCCTATTGTAAATGATTAAATGAAAGTCATGATAAGCTATTATTTGGAATGTCAACCCAGAGCAATGATCCCAAAACTAAATTATGCCTTTTAGTGCAATATGCTACCTTCAAGACAAATAGGCATCAATTTGACTACCTTGAGAGTGAGTGGCATTAAAAAAAATAGAAAAAAAAGAATTTTGCAAATTGTAAAGGATGATTGGGAGTATTGTAATCTATAATTGAGAAAATAGATGCTAATTCTAATGTGGATGAGGTAACAAATTGGCTATCAAATTCTATTGGTTGTTGCAATTTTGGCTAAAATCTAATATTTTTGAGGATTTTTTCCTATGTACTTTTTAGCTATTGAAATTTTTTAGAAGTAATGGAACAAAATTTAGCCAATTTTGTGAACGTTGACCTAAAGGTATAGAAAAACCTTCCATAATGTGGGCTTGTGATTAGAGGGCTCACATTTGATTTAAAAAAATGCAAGATGAGATTAAAACAATCTCTTAAGAGCATAAGGATAAAAATTCACCACATGTTGCTATACAAACTCCAATATTACAAGGAACAACATCATTAAATCATTACAAAGTAAGCCAAACAAGATGAAAATTTGAAAAAGTGAACATGATAAAGACAAAGTATTTTCAAGAATTGAAGGATGGACTACCGGTGATCACTTCATTCATCTTTTAGGTGAGAATCATGTAATCTATTGGTTTGCTTTTAGTACTCATAACACTAGAAAAAAATGAGGTTTTTTTAACTACAAGAACAAGTGTTGTTTTCATTGAATGGGACATTTGTGCCTAATGCAAATTTCAAGATTCACAGTTATTATGGACAAGTTGTTCTTAAAAATGTAGTTGTAAAGGACAACATGGTTGGTATTTATTTGACATCCTAGTTCAAACTTCGTCATGGTTGTTGATTCACTATCGACTCAAAAGATGGCTACCCACCTGGTTTGCATTGGTTGCTCCCCTCTCTCAAAAAGTTTACAAGCCGTTGACTTTTTTCAAGAAAAAATGCTTACCCTTGAAATTGCTGTTGATTTTTCTAGAAATCACAAGCCATTGATCTTGTGATATTGAATCTAAGCCATCCTAATATGAAGTATGAAATGAATACCAAATACGTACATAGTATCAGATATGGATACAAGATGAATACTGAATATGGATATTGGATACAAATATAGTATTGGATACGAATATGGATGAATACTAAATACAGATATCAAATACAAAATATAGTATCGGATATGGACACGAGAGGAATACTGAATACAAATATCAGATACAAATACAATATTTGATATGGATATGGGAGGAATTATCCCATATTGATTGTCACTATATTGGTTTCTAAAAATTACAAGAAGAGGGAGGAGAGGTTGCAAATGAAAATTCTAAAATCTTTAAAATCCAAAAATGAGCCCAAAAATAGAGACACTTTTGGGTGGATAGTGGGTACCTCTCCTCACTATCCATTCAAAAGATGACTCCCCAATTGTGGAATATTTCATTGCAACATGATGTTGATTTGTTTGCAACTCTTTTGCAACTCATTTGTCACTATTTCGGGACTTTTTTGCGATTCCAAAGGGGGCAATACAAATAACGTGGTGTACCATGAATGAAAATGGTTTTGCACAAAAAACAAAAATAATTTAAATTATTACAAAACATTTCTATATCTCCCATGCTTTATGCATTGTTACTTCAAGCAACATTGATTGTTTATGCACTCATTACACAAAAGCGGTTACTATCTTTGTTGTACATTGTAGATAACAATTGTTCACAATAGAATTCTTGACTTCTAAGCAATTAACCACCACCCTGTATAGGATTCAATTTCTAGCCAATTGCAATGCCAGTCACAATACAATGGTACAACAAAAACATCATTGAATCAATCCTTCCCCTCCAATCTTCATGCTATTAGTTTAGAATATGCAAACAAAACAAACGCCCTTTTTCCTACTGATCATACAATCAAAGAATTCACTTGCAACCTCAAATATCAACTAGAAACCACCCAAAAGTTCCATGAGATTAAAAAAAGACAAATAAGTTGTATGTCAAAATGATTAAGCTCCTCATGGTAGTGAATCCCGTGTACAGAAACTAGGTTTCTTTAAAGAGGTGAGGCATGTTTTAGACACTAGAAATGAGTTTTTTTCAATATCTACTTTTCTTATTTCTAGTTCTACTAAAAAATTATATGATACTTTGAATCAAGTTGGAAAGCACTAGAGTTCAAGTAAAGTTTTGAAAATGACCTTAGAAAAGCTTCAACTCATTGCTACATGTAATACTACTATTTTTCACAAAGTGAAGTTTCTCAAGTGGTGGGCTTTCAATGCCTTTTCAAGATGCTATATACTTTTTCGCAAAGCCCATTTCAAAAGACATGCTAATTCCCTTCCTCAACAAATGTGTTTGGTATGCAAGATAAGTGTTTCTTATTTTTCCTTTTTGTTGTATGAAAAGTAATGTCCATTTGTTTAGTATTGAATTATATAATTGGTTGAAATCTAAATCATTTCAAAAATTGTTAACACAATAGTATAAAAATGTTCTATATGTAGATTGAAAATGCAACTAGAGGAGAACTTTGTTGTTGTAATAAAGAAAGAAAATATCATTGTAAATATGCAAGCCTCACTTGAGCTTCAGACTTTGTTAGGGTATGTGAAAGGATGGATATAAAAGATTTGGGATTAGGAATTTGGGCTAGTACTAAATGGTTAGGAATTTGCAAAAAGTGGACTTCTTCATAAATTGTAAAGGTCTAAGCAAGCCATCTAAAGAGCTCTTTTCAGAATGTTATTCTTGTTTGAAATTAGTGAAAGTCTTTGCTTTTTATCATGCCTTGGTATTCTAATGTATAGTGATTCTTTCTCTCCATCTTGCACTTACTTTAAGCATGAGCTTCTTTGCCAAGAATACTATTACTTGAGAAGAATTTGGACCTTCTTTCTTGGTAACGTGGCTTGATTGGAATACCATAGATTGCATATACACTCGCACCTAGCTTCGTACTTGGACTATTACCCACTTTACATATAGAGGATGGTACATCAATTGCTCCATCAACTTCACTCATCCATTTGAGAGCCAATTGCAAAAGTTTTTCAAGGGCATTGGAGTAGTGAACTTGGATGTTGAAAAATTTGGAAGCTTTGATGATGCAACAAATAAGAGGGCCACTGCAAGAAGGACAATTGTGGACAAAAAGAAACATGTCAAGGAATTGAAGTTTGGACATTGGCATCAACAAAAATAGTAGGAAGATTATTAAAGGTGGCAAAAAAAGAAAATAGAAAGAAAAAGATAAGAAGAAAGTGGATGTAGATGCAATAGTTTTGGCATTGTCTACAATGGACCAAGAGCTCTGGAATGCACCCCCATATTCAAAGGGGTTGAAGAAAAAGGCCAAGTTATTGCAATTGACTGAAGATATCATTATGTACAACACTGACATCATTGTCATAGGTGGAGATGATAAAGACAACACAAAGAAGCTCATTCTCAACATCTCCATCAATGAGGTAGTAAACAACATGGAAAAGAGGCCCCAAACTCATATACCGAGGTCATGGACTTTTTGAAGAAGGTATGAATTTTATGTTATGTAATTTTTTATATATTGAATGTTAAAACCTTAATCTAGCTTGATTACTCATGGTTTGGGATTTTTTTGATTAGTAATTGTTAGATGAAAAGGATTGGATGTATGAAGGGAAGATGATCCATTAGCTTGGAGTTAACCTCATCTTTGTTGGTTGCTACAAAAACTTGCCTATATATTAGGGGAGTCTTTTTGTTGATACAAACACCAATGTGGAATGTGAACATGGGGTACAAATGCATTTCAAAATGCATTTGTGTTTGCTAAAAAACATCTCCAAGACCATGGTACATTCATTCTCATCCACTCATACTCCATCGACTCTAAGGCCAATATTTTAGGCCTTTGCAAGAAGTACCAAATGTTGAAGAAAGAGTGGATGGAAATAAATTGTCTTTACTTCACTTCACCCTTCAATGTGTCTTGCATGTTTAGTACCTGTTTTCTAACATTTTTTAAGATTCATATTCTAATTGATAGTATTGTATTTTAGTCATTTTTCATGTTTTGATGCTTGGAGACTTAGAAGTTTGGGATTACTTTCATGATGAACCACCTTGGAGAGATAGGGAAATCTGAATTCTCTTTCAAATGCACCATGATGATGAATTATGTGTTGGTATGGACATTAGACAAGACAAAACCCTTATAAATTTCACCAACAAAGAAGATTTGGTCATGAATGGCAACAAATCATGGCAAGGTGCACGACATAAAGATCAATGGTTTTTTCAACTCCTCATTGAATTAGCAATTGAAGGAGATGTCATTGTGGACTACACATTTCCTCTAATGAGTTTCAATTCAATGTAATTTTCTTTTCCAATTTATTTTCATTACTTAAACCATTCCATTGATGATAATGGATTTGTATATCCTATGCGTAATAATCACTACATATTGGATTGTGGGGTGATTGTCAAAGCAATGGAGGGGGAGATTGTTGAAGCTCTCCACACTATCCATGGTGGCTTTGCTAGCAATTGTGGCAACACAAGATCTTAATGTCATGACCATTATTCCCCGGAGGTTTGCACTTAAATCAAAATATAATAAGTAAATCTTCTTGATTTTATCTTCTTTGTATGTTTGCAAATTATTGAGTCTTTTATTCTTTGAGTCAAATATTTTTTATGATATTTTGGCAATCATTGTGAATTGATATCACCAATGCCAGATGGTCATTCAAAATCAATTTCTTTTGATTGGCTCTAAAAAGTTCAAATTGTTTAATAATTTAATACCCAACTTGTAGTTAGATAATGTTAAAAATGAATTGGATTGTTCATCTAAAATTTCATGGTAATTCATTGTAGTGAAGTAACATTTGAATATATCTAAGGAATGGCTTGATACATTTCAAATGTCATTTGTAAGCCCATGAAAATTTGATATTAAAATTGATTCAACTGAGAAATTTGTTGATGTGAAACAATATATATAATATTTGTAATAAATTTTTGGATGAATAAAATAACGGATTTTTCAAATGAAGTGACATACATAATTACTATAATTATATCACTTCACAATCTTCAAATTTGGTAAGGATCACTTAGAAACATTTCCAATGTTAGTCCAATTCTTATCAAAATTCAATACAAAAATTGCATTTCTATAGTAAATATGGGGAGACTACTAGCATGTGAGTATAGAATCTATGAGCCCTTGAGTGTAAAAGTCTATATTATAAACATCTTTTATGGTCATAGGTGTCTCTATTACAAAAACCTATATTATAGACTCTTTTCATATTATAGTTTATCTATGTTACAAGTAAAAACGTTTTAAACACCTTCAAATGCTTGTAGGTACATACCTTCTAAGTGCTCGCATTGTTGGTAAATATGTTTGCATTTGAAAAGTACAAGGCCATCCTAAATTTACTTCATGTTTTACTACTAAGAAGATTTTTAATTTACCAAGAACCAAATCATAAATGGCGTTCTACAAACCCATTTTATTTTAAAATGAGCCCAAAAAACGATCCTTTCAAGTTAAAAATAGAAAACTTGAACAGTGCCACGTACGCCCTTAAAATGACACGTATCTGCCAGCAGGCAAGGGACCTGGCTCCCACGCGCCGAATTTAGAAAATGCCCATCGCGCCATCGCAGTCTCAGTTTAGCAGCTCTGGAAACCCTAAAGTTGGAGCCTCATTTTAACTCGGAGCCTTTTTTGCTGGAATCAGTGTTTGGGATTGTTGTGGTGGAGAGAGAGAGACACTTGATACTTTTGCAAGCGGGAAAATAATCCTCGGAGTTTTTGGTCCCTGCAGATTTTGGTGAGTTTAAACGCCGATCTATGCATTTGAAAGGAAAGAATCTCTTTACGCGCCGCTTCTGATTCAAATTCCTTGTTGTCTGTCTCGGAGGCAGAGTGAGTGTGACACATACCACATGGTAATGGAGTAGAGATGAATTTTACCCTTTTCGTAGAATGGAGTTTGATTATTTATATCATTTTGGTTTAAAATTTTCTCGAAGAGAGGAGTTTGCGTTGGGAGGGAGCAGGTGATGTAAGGGGTTTGAACGAAATTGCATGCTATAGGTGTTGGCTCGTTCTTATTGGTCGTATTTGAAGACTATATGGCGAGCGAAAATGGTTTGCACATTTTTCTACGTTGCTCGTGTAATCTGGACGATGGAGTTTGAAGTTTAATTGATTAAGATAAGGAGTCGTGTGCGTGTGAGGTGTTTTGGATTAGAGAGTGTTGTTTTCAGTGCTGTAGGGTACTCACACTGAAAGCGGCACTTTCAGTTCTGAGAATAGTTGCGGTTATTATAATGGTCAATAAGGATACACTCTTGTTAGTTAATCAAGGAGGATTCCAATGCACGATTGAATGCGTTATTTGGATTCTGTATGCAAAAGTTATGAGGATTCAATGTTTCTTGGGGAGATGACCTAAAATTGACTTGTTCTTATGTTAAAGTGGACATTGCCAAAGTCAATACGTGCTCGTGGTACAAGATTTTAAGGCGTCGTTCTTGAGGTCGTTCTTGCAATTAGGCATCTGTACCTTCAGGGCTACGATTCTTCAGTCTTTGTCTTCGTGACGCTTTCATGATATTGAGTCTCTTGAATTTGTTTGCAGTTAAACTACGATGTGATGAGTATTAATATGTTTTTTGGTTTCGTCGATTTGCAAAGGTTTTTGAATACTTGCAGTTGGTGATGGCGAGGACTGCACTGCCTAGCGACGCAGAGAGGTGCGATGCGAGTAATGCAGCAGAAATGCTCGACTGTCTCCTTCCTGGCAAGAGACGGGCAGAGGGAGGAAGGGTGGAGCTCATGAGGAAGAGAGAGAGGAGAGAGACTGTTCCAGACAGCTGTGGAGGTGCAGGAGGGATGGTAGAACGGACCCGGAAGAAAGAGGTGCGCAACCGCAGCAATGGAATGGGCCAAAGATTTCAGAAGGTGGAAAGGATCTGGGCCGAGAGGACACCTTATGCCATCAACTGCTTCTCTTAGGTCAATGGGTCTTGTGCATCTTTTTTTCGTTAGGGAGCGTTTGCAACAATGAACATTTCTTGAAGCGAATTTTAGTATCCTTTGCTCAGTTTCACATGGTCATTCCTAGCTGTCACGCGGGCAATGCTACCTCCCTATTGTGAAACGCAAACGAGACCCGTCTTATGTTACGGTTGGCACCTTATAGTTTTACATTTTAGGGTTAGATTACAAGTCGATGTAGATTGCTTCAGCTAGCTAGATTCAAGATAGCCTCATTGAAAACAATCTCTCAAATCATTTAGAGGCACTATATCTAGTTGGCTGGGTGCTTTCAAGTGTTTCAGTTTAGTTTGAATGGTATTGAAAACTTTTAGCTAGATTTGAAAAACTTTCTCTAGGAATGAGTGTACAGTTGTCCAGTTTTAACTAGGGAACTTGTATCGGTGACCCTTTTCCAGTCCTTTCCTGGTGCTCTCTCTGTTTGCTGAATATGTGTTCATAGATCATGTATTTTTCTTATTTTAAGAATGATCTGCCGTTTAGTTTTGTGCTGTCGGTTCATGCATATTGCGTAGAAATTTTTCTTACGTTGTTTTCTGTTTATGCTCAACATGCAATGTGGTGGCCATTGTTTTCATTCATCATTATATGTAGTACTTGTAATTCTCTGATAAGTTTATTTGAATTATTAAGATGATTTATTGTAATATAAGTGATACCCAGAGAGATTATCAATGATAATTCTTGTCTTTGTATTCAAAGTGAATTGAATTCTTAATTAGACAAGCAGCTTTTATTGAGAATTGTTTTGCTAGACCCCTTAACGTCTAAGTCCTTATTTGAAATACTGGACATTTCTGCTTACATTCTTGCATAAATATATGTACTGAAGTACCTTATCAATTTGGGCTGCCTTTGTCGAATATTTAATAAAATTTAAATTTTTAGCTTTGGCACTTAAAAAAGGGATTTCAACAATTTTCATCATCCCCACAAGATTGGTAGTTGTACAAGTGTCCAATAAAACATGCTATTGAATATTTTATTTGTTTTACAAGAATAAGCAACAATATTATGATTTGTTTTATAAGAGAATTGTTTATACATAGTGTAATCAATCTTGTGGGGATTACCATTGTGTATGGTTTTATTATTCAAAAATTATATATAAAAGATCAAATAAAGTTTCCTTTCAATATAAATAAAATTAGATTTGTTTCTATATCTCAAATTGTGATTAAGTTCATTGAGAGTTTGAAATCATTTAAAGTGATTGAATTTCAATAATCGGTATTGGTAATTTTCAACATTTCAGAGAAGGTATCAAATATTACTTTGGATGAATGAAAAATTATTTGGAAAAATTGAAATATAGTAGTACTTTGGAAGTAGTCTTTTCATCATTCAAATTTTGGACTTTAGAGCATTTAGGAATTAATATTGTAATGTATTCAAAGTTGCATAAACTTGTGGCAAATAATTAATATTTAAAAAAAATTGTATATATTCCTTTGAATATTCTTTGAAATCAATTTTTTCCCTTTGTAAATTTTTTGTTTATACAAAATAATTCCTCCAATAATTCCAACTCTTAATTCTATAAATATTCTTTACAACCTTGCTAGTTACAACACACACACACATACACACACACACACAATTTAGGCATGTGACTTTGAATATAATGATTTTTTTTAAATTTGAGATTTTAAAAAAAGAAAAGAAAGATGTATTTAAAGATGTTTCCTAAATGCAATTGAATTTTGAAAATTGATTACTATTCTACTTTGTACTTCTTAATTTTTCATCTATCTAAATTATTTCATGTTCTAGTATTTATTGATTAATACTTGAGTGGCATGGATTTCTAAAAGTACTCTTCATTTAAATCTCAAAAAACAAACTACTTGAGGTATATCAAGTTAAAAAGCATATATTTTATAGTTCAAGTAAAGTAGGGTCCAAAAATGAGATTTATAAATTTTAATTTTAATTATTATATTTAGAGTTTTCAATTGTAAATTTGTTGCAATTTTTTTTCTTTAATTGTCAATATTTACAGAAATTAAAGAATGTGATTATCAATTTTCAATTTTCAATTCTATTTATTAATATTGGTAATAGTATAATAAATTGAGTCATACAAATTTAATTCATAATTCAAAATGAACATCTTTTGTTCATATTGTAAATTGAAACCAAATTATTTCTTGAAGATATTTACAATGTATGTTTATTCTAGGAAAGTCATTTGGTGTATCTATAACAGATCCCATATATCCAAGAGATCTTTTGACTTCCTATTTATTTTTCAAGAAATTATAAATTCAACCTATAATTTTGATTATAGATTTTTATTGCCAAAAATTTTCAACTCAAATAAAATATGAAAAGTGAATTAAAATGGCATATTTTACAAATCATATATTTATAGAGAATACATTTAGATGAGCACTACATCAATATTAAAAATAAATAAACTTTTAGTACATAATTCTTTTTAGAAATTCTTTTCATTTTTTAGACAATTTTTTCTATACAATATAGAGGAGTGATTTGAGTGAAAGTTATTTTTAGCTTTATAGAGTATTTTTTAAATTCAAATATTCATAACTAATTTTCTTTAACAAATAAAAATATCAATAATTCAATACATAAATTTTGAAAGTAGCAAAATCTATTCAATAATTTTTTTTGTTTTTGTTTCATTTAAATTATATGATATGATATAGGGTTTTTAAATTAGGACTCACATAGTTTCCAATAGACACTCTAAGTAACCTTCCCTAAATCTTTACATAATGAACATTCTTTCTTTTTTTCTTTCAAATAGACAATCTAAAATGAAAAAAATATAAGCAAATAATTATTTGTCAAGTAGTATAATTCTCATAAAAAAATTACCAATTTGTATTTCTAAAAAATTGCTATTTCAAATAATAGAATCATGTCAACAAACATTCTACACAACAAAAAGATTCTATGCCTATATCCATTCATGTATAGCATTGTTTGTCTATTCAAATAAGATAAGTACTCAAACTTCCTCACAATAGCTTCTAAAGTGAAAACACTCAAAATTGTGTATGTATCCATTCTTGACATGTAGACTTCTACAAAAAGTGTCTTTAAAAGTGCAATTAAACCATTCCCATATCTAATTGCAATTGGTTGGTTGTTGACTTCTTTAGATTTTGGTATTATGTCCAAGCTACGTGATAGTTGTAGTAGCCTAAGAAATTCCACTTTGAAAATTCATAGTAATTACATGTCTTATCTAAAAAAAATTATTTTCAATTGCCAATATTACAAAAATATTTGTTTGTTTTTTTCTAGAAAAGGGGACCTCTACCTATATTCAATTGCTTATTTTGATAGTTTTGGGTGTTTTCACTATATTGATACCAAAGCCTCCTCTCATTCGATCCATAACCAATAAACAATCATTTATCAATAATAAACAACCCAAAATGTTGATTGGTTTTATTAGAGTTAACATAATCATAAAGTGAACCTTAGTTTGTAGAAGGGGTGGTAGAGGAAAGTATAATTGAAAAAAGTACAAAAAACACAACACCAAACTATATTTGACCAAGTTTGACTACTTAAAGGTGTTTCAATCATGTGTCTTTCTCAAACTCAGACTCCCCCTTGGTCCCAATGAAGATTGATCTTTGTATTGCCTCGAGTTTTATCCTTTTAAAAAACATTAGAATATTTTTATTTGCCATGAAAACATTTGCAAATTTTGAATTCATATTTGTAATTAGAGGCCCAAATTTAGCTAGAGATTGTGAAGAATTACAAAATTTATTTGGCACAAAATAGGGGGCAATTTGTACATTTACCCTTTGGTGGGGCAATATAGGGATGAATCCTCACTGGCCATCCTTTGTTGCGCATGCTTTACAATTAACTCTATTCCTTCCCCGGGCTTTCTTTGATTTTTTTTCCAAGCATCGGTTCCTTCATAGTGTTCTTTTTTCTGTCAATTTGTTGTCAAATTGCACCAAAATAATTGACCCGGCACCAAGCCCTTAGAACAGAAACAATAAAATTTTGGATGAAATCCCCCAAATCCTTCAAATTATAAAAAAATTATTGGATGAAATTGCCTCAGAATGGATCAAAACAAAATGATGAATATGTAATATGTGCTAATGTGGCATTTTGTATCCAATATGTGGATGAATGTCGAAATAGGAAGTAGCACTGTAACATTTTGTAACGCCACTCTGGCATTTCATTAAAAATGGAAAAAACAAAAACCCTGATCCTTCGGAAGAAAGAGCGTTTTCCTTACAAGGCGGGCTTGTTGCGGAGCGTGGTGCATGCGGCGTCGTGACTGGCGATGTCCGTCCTCCATGTGTCGCCCACCATCGCTCCCATCTCATCAGCCCCTTTCGCCTCCTCTTTCTCCCGTCGAATCCTCGAAGCTAAGACCATAAAGCTTCCTCTCCCTTCCTCCCATTGCCGATAAAACTTTCACACTCTTTCCATTTTCGTATCTCAGTCTCTCTTCGGAAACTAAGCTTAAGCTGACCACGTCGTCATCGCACATTCGATTGCTCGCTCGCTGTTTCTTCTCTACCAGACAATTCGACACACAATTTGATTAGGCCCTGTTTTCTCGGAAATTTTGATTCGACTTCTTGAATTCTCAAGCTATGGCGGTGGCTAAGGTCCAAGAGCTGATTCAGCAGAATCCTCTCATGGTTTTCAGGTAATTTGCGAGTTTGCATGTTTGTTTTGTTCTAGAGTGCGATTTTCGATTTAGTTTGCGATGCTACCGAGTTCTTTTAGAATTTTGTCTGCTATTGAGTAGAAATGCAGTGTTTGAGAGTAGTTGAAGAGGAAGAAGCGGTGAGTAGTGTTTTTAATTGGGCCGCGGACTCATCGTTTTCAGGTACTTAATTTGCGAGTCGAGTTCCGTGTCACGAGAGTGAGTGTTTTCGCGTGTTTTGTTCTAGAGTGCGGTTTAGGAAGTTTCCGACGATAGAGCGTTTCTTTAGAATTTATGTACTGTTGTTTGAGAGTATTTGAACAGGTATAAGGTGTGAGGACTGTTTTAATTTGGGAGTCCATCTCCGTTTCACGAGAGTCAGTGTTTGCGTGTTTGGTCGTGAGTGCGATTTTGGATTTAGTTTTCGGTGATACAGATTTTCTGTTAGAATTTGTCTACTGCTTGCTCGGAGCGCTGTTTTCGAGTATTTGAGGAAGAACACGGGGTGAAGATATTTTGATTAGGCTGAGGGAACCGTTCTTGGAAGTTGGAGTTCACAGCAGCAGAGGGTTTTTTGAAGCGATTGTTTGCTTTGTTTGCGGTGAATTAGTGTGGCAAGGCGGTGTTCGTGTGGCAAGCAAGTTGCTGCTGTAAATATCCTTCTTACGAGATTCGGCGTTTTCGTGTTTGGTCTAGGAGTGAGATTTTTGGAGTTTACGAAAATATAGAGTTGCTTTAGAATTTATCTACTAGTGATTGAAAATATAGTGTTTGAGAATTTGAGAAGAATGAGCGGTGAGGACAGTCTTAGTTAGGCTAGAGGACAGTTGCCTTGGAATTGAATTTAGAGTTCGCAGTAGGTGAAGCGATTATATTCTGCTTGTGCGGTGACTTTACTGTACTGTGTGGTGTTGGTGCGTCGAGCAAGCTTGTGCTTATGATTTGCGGTGGTCGTTGAATTGCAGCAAGAGCTATTGTCCCTACTGCCGAAGTGTGAAGGAGCTTCTGAAGGGCTTAGGTGCTGAAGCTACAGTTGTCGAAATCGACAAAGAAAGTAAGAGCTCGTTACCTTCAACTCGTTTTGAATTGAGATGGCTTTCGGTCTGCGGTCCTATTGTTTGGTGTTCTAACGTTACCTAACAACATATCCGAATTCTACTAGTCGATTTTGATCATACCGTTTAATGAAGAGTGGATGCAGGTTTGGTTGATTACGTTTCTGGCTTGTTTTTTAAATCCCTTATCTAAGATGACAGAGCTAAAATGCTAAAATATAATTTCAACATGTTCAAGTAGTTGTGCATCAGGGTTGTTGAAGCACTTTAAAGTTCAATCGTCTCCTTACAGTCTAATCCTGGTGTGCGGTGACAGGTGATGGAACTGACATCCAAAACGCTCTATTAGAAATTTCTAAGCAACGAACGGTGCCAAATGTTTTCATCGGCGGTGAACACGTCGGTGGCAACGATGGTGAGTAATACGCCCCTTATAAGATGGTTTGCTCTTCTGGTCTAATTACAAACTTCTATCCCTAACCACAATCCGCAGACGGCAAGCTGCTGTCCAAACCAGTTTAGCAAAATCGTGTACAGTGCCCACCCAAGCAGATTGCTACCCCACCCCACCCCCCACCCTCAGTTTCCCACACCAAGGGGTAGCAGATTTTTGGGAACTTTTTGTGTTGTATTGATCTTGTTGAAGAGTAGTACTCTTGTCGGGTTTTGTATTCTGACAAACTAGTCATTCTTGCACTGCAGCCACGAAAGCAGCGCACAAGAAGGGGGCCCTCGTTCCCATGCTAAAGAAAGCTGGCGTTCTCAAAGACGAAGAGGAGCAAGTGCAGAAGAGTGAAGGAGCAAGTGCGAAGGCCGGGGGAGTCCATGACCTACTCAAGAGTGTGGACGAACAGGGAAAGGGTGGACTTTCAACTAAGGATCTTGTGATTTAGATGCGAATTATATTGCTTAGAAATGAGGAAGGAGATGGCGGTATAGAACAAGAGAATTTGTTGTTCGTAATAGTGGCTCTGAATCTCGGAGTCCCTTTGTAAGTAGATTTTGTACAAGAGATTTGATTTCAAGCATGCATGTAATCAGTTTGTCAACCCTTAAGAGACAATCTTGTAACTGAGGTTTGAACTCGTTGAGCAAGATTTGACAGTTTAAACTTCTCTAAATCTCATTTTTACCTTGACTATACAGAGCATGTCAGGAAGCGGAGCATGCTTTGAAAATGAAGTATGCAATGGTGTTTTGGGGAGGGAAGAAATATTGGAATCTTCATTGGTATGCTTGGGAAGTACGTAGTACAGTGTTGCCCTCTGGATACTAAGCTTAGTAATTGTTAGGCTTTGGGAGCTCAGGGCTTTCGGCTTAGTAGTCAGTAGTTAAAAAAGTACTTATCCCCCAAATCACCGTTTAGACTGCATGTTTTCCGAATAGCATGTTATGACTTCCTGAGATCAAAATATTTGTATCACAGATATGCATTGATTAACCCTGAAAGGACAGGTGTATGAACCACTTAGTTCCTTCACTCCCATGTTGCAACTAGGGAAGAAGTACCTATTTCGGATAACTTAAGCATTTCAGCTTATATGATGGAAAATTGTAGAGATGAGGAAGAATGCAAAATGAAACAAATTTTTTTTCAAGAATGAATATTTTATTCAATATAAGTGTGGATTTTTCATTTGGACCCATTGTAATCTTTTAGACTCACCTATTATGGTTAGCATTAGAAGATTTTTGGGGCCTCGAGATGCTTGCAAGTTATCATAGTTTGCAAATGCAAGGAACAGGTTCGGTGCAACAATTTAACGTGGCCGAGACCCTACCATGTCATTGACCAAATTTTATTTTTTTAAATTTTATTTTTGCATTTGGACAACTAAATTTATTTTTTTATTTTTTTATTTTATGAAAAAGAAAATTCTGACAGTGGGCCATTCGCCTTGCTGTAGGGAACAGTTGCATGGAACAGGCCTGAAACAAACTTCTGGAACCCCCAAAATTCTTCTAATGCTTTGGCACTTCTCTTTAATCCTTAAACACCGAGGGTCATTAGCCTCTAAAATTGCAAAAGTAGTCATTGCAAGTCAAACTACTGTAGAAGATCTTCCCTTTTGAAAACAAATTTTGAGGATGAATAGCTACAAAAGTAGTCATTGCAAATCAAACTACTGGAGGAATCCCCTTTCCAAAACAAATTTTGAGGATGAATAGTTGCAAAAGTAGTCATTGCAAATCAAACTACGGGAAGAATCCCCTTTCCAAAACAAATTTTGAGGATGAATAGTTGCATTTTTGTCCTATATAGTTTGATTCCCTAACACAAAATGTTTACCTCAACATTCAAGGGATAAGCTACAAAGGAAGAGAGATGAGTGGACAAAAAGTTACAAACAATCAATCTTTTTCAATGAAAGGTATATTGGATTGATGTCCACAATAGGTCAATCTATAAAGTTAGTGAATGGGGCCTATTCGAAATAGGTACTTCTATCATACATATGAATGAAAAGTTCTTTGTATTTTTATCAAAAATGGTATCATATATTTTGTACTATATATGTCATAAAATTTTTTAATTTAAAAAAAATTGCTTTCTTTTCAATTTCAAAATTTTCATAGCAAGTGCAAAAAGTGCTTAAGATATCTTAATGTTTTTCATTATGTGTACATTATAGGTTGTAACATATTGATATAGAGCTCATTACCTTAAAATTCTAAAATTAGAAATGAACACATGGGTATAGGACTAAAATTCAAATTGCAATGAAATATTGTGTTTTAGAAGTTCTTGAAACTTTCTAAGTGGGGTAGAAACTGCACTTGATACAATATGTTTCATTTCATTAGTTGGGGTCAAATTCAAAAAAATCATTTTTATAGCTAAAATTCATATCATGAGCAAGAAACTTAATATTTCCAAAATACACATCAAGGTGATTGATGAAGAAGTCATATTTACGAAACTTCTTGAAAATAATGGAGGTGTCAAAATTTCTAAAATTGTAAAGATGTAATATAAACATCAATTTAGAATAATAATTTAACATAGATGTTCTATAGTATAATATACACCTATAGTGAGATTTTCAAAATTTTAAATTGTATTCAATAATTGATATGAGTTTTCTCAACTTTTTCTTCAAAAGTTTTGTCATAGTTTGAATTTTCACCAAAACTACTTACAAACTTATAACCTAACCCTAGAAGGACTACTAATTTTAAGCCTCATTGTCCATCACTCTGTTTGTTGCCATTTTGCAACTTGGTATGAATGAAAATTTTTATATTTATTTTTCAAAGATGAAGTTGTATGTCTACTAATAGGTATAAAAATTTCAAATCTTTGAGGAAAATTTCAAATTACTATGAATTTTTTAAGAAAAAAATGAAGAAAATTTATATCAAATAGTGAATATACTTGAAATTTTAGAAATTTTCACCATATGTGTATATTATAATGTATAACATCACAATACAAACGAAAGTTATTGTGTCACTCTAAAATTAGAAAATCAACAAACCATGGTTATAAACCCAAAGTTCTTGTTGCTATATAATATTGAAAATTTTTCAAAATTCCAATTGGAGTACACGATTAAGAAGTTATTGTATAATATGTAATTTTCATTACTCGGTAGGTAGGCCAAGCAACTCAAAAAAATTTCTTTAAAAAACAATTTTGTAAGAAATAAAAATTCAAAATTATTTTTTCTAGATTTATAGATATATGGGAAGCTTTGAATCATTCCACTTTGATTAATGAGATGAAAGTTACAATAAATTTTAGTTTGTAGGTAGTTATGGATTCTCTTCGGTAGTTAATCCATGGTTTCATTTCATTGTTTTAATTGAGAGAAGATGAAAATTTGAGTAAGCATTCCATCTTTGAATAAAACACATTTGAGTTGTTGTAATTATTTAGACATGTAAATCTTTGGAAAATTATAGTGGCATATGCTATAGTCATCAAATTCATTTAAAACTTGACAAACAAGTACATAACTCCAAGAATTACACAATTTTATGAATTTCCAACTTCTTGTTGTGCAAAAATTAAATCCAAGAGTGGTCAAGGTTGGTTGACCCTACCAAATAATGAAAAAAAAATTTACTCAATTTTTTAATACAATAATCTTTCAATTGATGGAGTTGGATATACTCAAAATTATGTCACATATTACTATAGTAGTCTACTTCAAGATTGTATAGTTGAATATGTTAAAAAGATGTTCTTTTTCAAATTTAATTCTTAGAAACTAAAAATGATTAATTGAGAGATTTTTAAACAAAACCTAACCAAAGAACTTTGAAGTTTAGTATTTGTACCATAAAATGTAAAGACTTTGCTTTGCAAATATTCTATAATCTAAAGTGCAATAGTAAGCTTAGCCTCAAAAAGTAAATTTTTAGTTGAAAATTGAGTTTTCAAAATGGAATTGAATCAAAAAAATAAGGTAAAAATCTTCAAAAATCAATATGATTATAACTTTACATTTTGAGCTCAAAGAAAGAAAATCTTATGGAAAATTACAAATATTCAATGTACAATCAATTTTTGAAATCTTTTTTAAACTTTTGGATTCAAATTTACTAGCAAATATTGGTTAGAGCAATAGTTGATTAAACCACATGGATATGATCTATGATTCTATGGATCATATTTTACAACTATTGTTTGAGATTTAAATGAAATGAAATTAGAAAATTATTATAAATTTTATTTTATAATACATATTTTCAATTTTAGAAACCTAAATCCTTGTCTTTAAGAGGTTAATAGAAAAGCACCTATTGTATAAAGAAATTTTTAAATAGTTAATCCTATGTTATATGGAAGTTTCTTGAAAGCATTTTGAAACATACAAAAAAAAAATTTTGTGGTTTTTTTGATTAATGATCATCTTCATAGAATTGTTACAAATGGACAATTTCTAAAAAATATTTAAATTTTTATCCTTTGTTTTACCAACTAATATGTCAAAGTTGACCTATTTTCTTGAGATTTTGCATTTTTTTAGTCCTCTTACTTGAAGAATTATTCTATGCTTCATTTTCCTAAGATAAAATTTTATTAAAGGTCTATACATTCATTACATTGGTTGTATTTATTTTATTTTATTACTATTTATTTTCTAACTTTAAAATACTCTAGATAAAACATTATGAATATTGGAGCAAGATTAATAATTAATATAGGTGATTCTTGCAATCATTTAAGATACTAGTTCATAGTTACTATTTATCCCATTAGTAAAGATGCAAAATTAATGTCATTGGTTGTACTATTATCTTTTTATGTGGGAATTAGTACTATATATTTATATCATAGCAATCTTGTACTAATTAAAAATAGTGTGACTTTGGTAAATTAGGGTTATATGCACTAATAGGTTAAATTATAATTTAGTGCAATAGCCATGACTCATTTAAATACAATTTATGAGGACAACACAATCTACCAAATACATCAAGAAACCTTAATCAAAGAATTATGTATTTCATAGGATATTTTTCACATCATAATAAAGCAAATGAGCAAATACATAATAAGAATGAAGGCATATTTCTTAGAAACCTTATAGAACAAGAAGAGATACATAAACAAAAACAATGGTTCAATCAAAATATTGAAGAAATTTTTTTTATTTGCAAATGCTTTTGGAACAAAACACCAATGGTTGTGGAAAATTTGTAGGCATAATGAGTTGCTTGCAAATTCTCTAAGTTGAAGGATTTGAAAGGCTATAAGTGTGACCTACATCATGAGTTCAAAATCCTCCAAAGCATAAAAATTAATGACATTCATAGTATAAAAACATTACCTAAATAAAAATTTGCATTGAAAAAAACCACTTGACCAATAAGCATATTATTGTACAAAGTAGCGACTTGCATATAAACATTAAATAGAAACTTTCCATTATCTAAAATAATCTCCAACTCCACCTAAGTATCCATTTACCACTTATTATCTTTGATATTTGATTTGGTCACTTTTCATTGTAGGGATGAACATTATTTCTACAAGGATTTGTTGTAGATGTAACAACTTTACTAGAAGACCAGTTTTTGCACTTGATGTAAAATTAAGTGAAAATCATATTTACTAACCATTAGAAGGCAAATTTGTGACGTTGATTGCAATCAAGATGCATACATCAAAGCACAATTACACACTATATAATACAAGAGGGGGAGGGGTCCAAATCCATCTCTAAAGGAACCTATCCAGTATATACACCAAACTAGCTGGGGGGTGGTGATCAGAAATGGGTATAAGCTACTCTATTTTTGTATAGATAGAGATGAATAGAGATTTATTATGCACACATCCTAGGGTAGCTGTGGCCCAAGGTTGTGGCCCATTATAATAGGCTACAAGTCTCTCAATATTGCAACCAACCTTTTGTAAATTATGTTTGTAGTCCACAATTGGAAATAGGAAGGTCTATATGAATAGTAGACGTAAGGCAAAATCTTTAGCTAAAAAATTCAAGATAATTATATTTTGAGAAAAAAATTCTAGAAAATTATATGGGGAATTCCAAACTCTATTTCTGCACATGGTAAAATTTCCACAAACAAGAAACCAACACTAAAAGTATTTGTAATTGCTTAACCTCTAAAGTCCCATTTTTTCAACAAGGACAAATTTTTGATTTCAGTGAGAGCATAGGAACAAAAGTTATGGCACAAAAAGCCCATTTAAAAGTTCGGTGGGCAAAATAAAAGTTTCAAAAAATCTTAAAGGAAATTAATTTCTTTTGGTATAGATTATATTTTTGTATACATGAGAAGCTTTGATTTATTCCATTTGCATTTGTTATGTGAAAGTTATGGGCAATCTTTTTTGGGGGGGCAATTAGAGAATCTTCTTGAAAAAATAACTTGTAGGATTAATTTCTAACCTAAATTTTTACAATTTTTCAAAAAGAACTTTCACGAGGTTAAGATCTTTTGCTAGAACAATCAAACCATTGAGATTAGTGTATTTCAATTCTATCTTAGAGCTATTAAAAATTTAAATTTTTTTTCAATCTTGAACCTAATTCTAATCACCATTTTTTTAATGAGTGAAAATTAAGTGTGTATTTTTTCATTTTTTTCCCTAGACTTTCAATTAAAATTTTTATCATATAAAATTAATGATTCAAAATTAATAAAAGCAAAAATTATAAGTTATAAAGGTTCAAAACCAAAAATTGTAGTTGAGTAAGGTGCAAAAAAATTGCACTTTAAACACAATTATCCTTCACTTTAAACGCAAATATCTTGCAACTACATTGTCAAAGTTTGTAAAATTTCTTCTTCACATTTTTATACTAGTCTAGTACAAGATTCTAAGATTAGATATGCCAAAAAAAACATTTGAATCTTTTTTTACTCTTTGTTGTAGAAATGACAGTTTTGAATGTTTTGGGATGGAAAAGAGGCCTTGGGATTATAGGGGTGAAGTAGTTGGAAATGGGTTGGCTACTCTAGTAACAACTTAAATAGAAAATTGCTTTAAAAGAAAAATATTGTCATGTAGAGATCAAATTTCATATATGAATAAGTGCACTTTTTTTACAATTCCTGGGAATTGTTGATTACACACTTTTAGCCCTAAACATCCTTTTTAAGTTAAGATGGTACAATTGTAACTCATTTTTGTGATAACTTATCAAAAGTTGCTAACTACTTTTTTAACTTTTTGAATATATGAGTCACAATCAACCCCTCAATTTGTCCACTAATAATTTGTCTTCTTACCTCATGAACACATTGAAGTATAGATGATTAATAGCAAGGGTTTCAACTAAACCTAAGCTAGGGAACCCCCTCCCCCAAAAATGCCTTTTTCTAATAGACTTAATTCAAGTGCTAAAAGACATGTCTAGACTTGGTCAAACTTCATTAGATTTCTATAGTAAAACATATATTTCAAAAATCTAACATTTTTCATAAGCACTAATATATGTCTCAAATTTAATGTCATTTTTTCATAACTAAAAGCATCAAATTGAATTCCATATCATTTTTTAAAGAAATTTCATTGCAAAAACTCGTAGAAATTATAAAAATGCCTAAAATAGTATGAAACTTTTACAAATAACTGAAATAATAATAATAATAATAACAAACACCATGGTGTAATTGTTGTACCTTTCAAGATCATACCCAAAAGAATTCAATAGAAAAAGTCCAAAAGTAGTATATTTTTGAGCTTTCAAGATGCAATCTTGAAAGTGTCTAAAATTTTGCAGTTTTAACAATTTTGAAAAAATTCAAATGGAGTAAAATTAGATTTTAGGAGCTACATTTTCTTTTTTAAACTTAAGAACATTTAAAATCAAGAATTATGCCTATGAGGCTTGCATTGTTTTTTAAGGATTAATTCACTGTGACAATTCCAAAGACAACAATATTCATATACTATATAATTCATTAACATCATCCTACCAAATTTTTCTCTTCATATCACCAACCTAGAAGAAGACAATTAAGATCAATCAAGATTCTCGTTAAACAAAATTGCAAGAACAAAAGATATATTGTAGAAAGTCTCTTTGACTACGATATCTATTACACTAAAGGAATAAAAGTATTTTTTTTAAATTTTGGGCAAAAGTGAAAATAAAATCCACTTATAAAAAACAAGATACAAGAAGAATCACCATCACCAAGCAATCCATCTAGGATCTAAAGAGAGAATTACAATAGATTCCAAAGTAAAGCAATATCAATTAATGAAAATAACTTGAGTCAAAAGTTTCCATTACACAAATGTCTATATTCCACATAGACAATTAATATACACCTCCAAATATATGCTCTAGTCAACATGAAATTTACTATGATATACCTCCATATGATTATTCTCGAGCATTATCCATGCTTCTTAATCTAAACACACATACACATACACACCTTCATATTGCTAATACCTCTACAATACAGTCAAAATATCAAACCAAGTCAATATGATACAAAAACTCTAGTTAGTGACTAGAGCCCAACAAGCCTATGTGCTAGTAACTTGCAACTACCCTTGTAGACCTTTCTTTTGCAATTGGCATTCCCATGGAGTTTCATCACTAAATCAAAGAAACCAATGACCCTGTGTAAAGAAGAAGATAGGAGAAAGAAACACTAATATCCAACCCAACTATAAACAAGTTTGTCTTAACTAAAGACAAGGTGTTTTTTTTGGGTTTTTTTTTAGATCTCAATTCCAAGGTCTATTTCTAGGTCTTTTATGAGTTCTTCTGTTGTTTTTTGATAAAATATTTGTTTATATATACATATCTACATGGGTTTATATGTCTAAATTAAATAAGGCAGGGTTGACAAGACAGTCGGACGTCGGGACGTCCGGACGCGGATGCTGTGTCCACAGACATTCGCGGACGCCGTCCGCCCCGTCCGCCCCGATACCCATCCGCCCGGTTACGGCCGTCTGATCGACACGCGAACTGATCTGGTCCGCATGATCTGGGCGTCCGCCTCGGGCCGTCCACCTCGCCCATCTGCCTTCCGATGGCGAGAGGGACGCTGCGTCCGTTGGCGTCCGTGAGGACGGACGTCTGAGTTACGGACGCCTTTTTCGGGCGGACGTAGAGATTCGTCAACCTTGAAATAAAGTTATATTTTGTTTTTGTTTTTAAAAATAAGCAAACTAGTGCTAGCAATTGGACCTGCTTATATAAATAGATACTATTCCAAAATAAGTCTCACATTGATGTCTTACTCTTGAGATCTAACAAAGATCCAAATGTCAATACTTAGATTAATAACCACCCTGAGTTCCTGACATAGCAATCATACTATGTGCTAGTTTACTCACAAGTATTCCATTCAAATCCTAGATAAAAAAATTGACGGCTTGTTGGGGCTCGTGCCTTAACTCGCTAGAAGCAGTACCGTTACTGTTATTTAATTTTTGGCTTAATTTGCCAATTCACATGGATGGTTTGACTTTTGAGATTTTTAAAAAAATTTCCCGAAAGTATCAAGCTATGGTTGTGGAGTTTATTATGCAGATTGATCACCAACAATAGGTGACCTAAACTCGCAATTTTAGGCTCCTACAGATCTTTTTGTTGTAAAAACTATGAGCTTCTAAACTGAGTTATGTAGACCATTTTTTATTCTCTTCTTGAGCTCTCAATTTTCAACCGCAAATGGATATGAATGTCCCTTATACGGCATTCATGTTATATTTATTTGAAAAATATTGAGTTGATTGATTGATTCTAATTATTTCTGAATACAATTCACCAATACTAGTAACTTAAATTGATGATTAGTAGGATTCTTAACTCTTTTGCTTCAGCTGTAGATAATTTTGTGGAAAAAAACAACAAAATTAATGCTTATCTCCAAATATGAGTATGATTTTCAATACAGAACTAGAATCTACCCTGCCCTTATCAGGGAAGTATCAAAAATGCATTTTTCTTTTTTTTTTTTTTCAAGACAGAAGTGAAAGCTTTACTTCGCTGCAGAAGTTAGTGCAATGAAGTTCAAGGGTAAGTTTCATCCACAATCTTGGGAAGGATTTTGCAGCTTTCGTTGCTTTTTGTCGGTAGAGGCCCCAGCAGAATGGCATCCACATACACACGTGCAGGAACAAGAGCTTGGGGTAACAGGGCCCCTGCCACTGGAGCGCCTGCTGCTACCAGAGCTGCAACGGGAACGCGCGCGTCATCCATCCATCTGCTGTAGCTAGCGCTGCTCCGTTCACGACCGGTAGGTTCGGTACCGCTCCGTCGGTCGGCAACTGCCGCTTGGTCCGCCTGTGTGGCACTGCCGCTGGTACGTTTGCCGCCTGCGGCTCCTTCATTCGCCTGCGCCATATTGCGAATTGCGAATTGATCGTGACTCTCCCCCTTCGCGCAATTCGGTGAGTTGATTGACGTTTCCTCCTACAAAGACAACTGATATGCCATCAAACAAAGGGAAGTACACAAATGGACAAACCCAACTTTCGAACAGAGGCCTCTCCTTCGACGACAGTGCGAGCGGAAGAACGAATCTGTGCAATTTTGCATTCCGACGCAAATGGGCAAGAATTCGGAGCCCAAATGCACATCCTAGCGAAAGCGCGAGTGAGGGATTCAGTGAAGGAATGACCCAAATCCAAAATACGAGTCCTAGCGAAAGCGCGAGTGGGGGATTCAGTGAAGGAATGACCAAAATATTTTCTCTCAAATATTTCCACTCAAATATGCGGAGACCAATACGTTTGCGGAGTGCATTTGGAGCGTGGACCAGTTTCACGTATTCGTTAAAATGAGGGCGAATCTAGCGAAGCAAGTTTTTTGGGACTCAGAACTAGCTAGTACAAGAACAGAATTTCGTTTCAGGCCGCGCCTCCCTGCCGAAAGAGCCTCCCTAATGGGTTTTTTTTTTAAAAACCCACCAGTACAACCAAATTGACGTTACAAGCTGCAAATAGGTTGTATTCACGAAAGAGAATCAACCATCTACCTGCTAGAAGCGCAGACACTGATCGTTACCAGCTCCAAAGCGACGCTAGATGCGTGAGTGCAGCCTCGCTCGCTAGCTAGCTATGTAATCAGATAGTCCCAGAGAAGATCAAAGCTGAGTGTGATAGTGAGCAAACGCAGGTGGCACTGTGACGATGAGAGGAATCGCTTGCAGGTTAATTTTGCATAATAACTTAACAAGAATGGCAAGCGTAACAGCGTTACGAGCAAGCACCAAGATCGATCAAATTGTCCCACGCACACAAAGCTTCGATCCCAGACGCTCCCGGGAATACAGACACTTCACAATTCACTAACTGAGTCTAACTTATACTCTGTTCAGTTTCACTCCAGGCGCCATATGTTGAAATTGAAAGCGCCACTCCATTTAACACGACAGTCCGCGCGCGCACAACTCCGGAAATTTCAGACCAGCTTCCAGCTCCATCAGAAACTGGCACTGTTCAGATGCCGCCACTCAAACAATTGCAAATCTGGTCGTCCTTCGTGGCTCCTAATGAACCTTGGATTAATCCGACCCCACGCCCGGATTACCGGGACAACTTCAACATTAGAAGATTTTTGGGGCCTCTGGATGCCTGCGAGTTATCACAACTTGCGAACGCAGGAAACAGGTTCGACGCAGCGGTCTGATGTGGCCGAGACCCTGCCACGTCATTGACTAATTTTAATTTTTAAAATTTTTAAAATTTTTTTTTTTTTGCATTTGGAGACAAAAAAAAAATTATTTTATTTTTTATGAAAAATAAATTCTGACAGCGGGCCGTTCCCCTCGTTGCAGGGAACAGCTGCAAGGGAACAGGCCCGAAACAGGCTTCTGAACCCCCCCAAAACTCTTCTAATGAAGTGTTGCAAACTCAATCAATACTGGACATTCATGTGTGGACTTTGTCAAACTTCATTAGATTTTGACAAAAAGACCAAGCTGTGTTTTCTTGGCAACAAAGAAATTTTGGGCAGGTGTGTGTGACTATAGATTTTCATGTTTTAAGCCCAAATTTTGATGGAGGGTGTGGACAAGGAATATTTGTTATGTGCAGTAAATTTCAGGACATTTGGACATATGAGTCAAAAGGTATGGCCTAATATATATAGTTTGCTTCTCAACTCAGGCAGTTTGGGCAGATCTGAAAAAAATCAATCTTTTCAAAAAATCAAATTTGAGATTAGTTTTTTAGATTTCTATATACACAGAATGCTCTGAATCATTCCATTTTGATCAATGAATCAAAAGTTATGAGGTATTTTAGTTTGTAAACAATTATGGATTTTCTATTCCAAAATAAACTTTGAAGTCTTTTATTGAATTCAATTTTCAATGTTTTTTGGAAAAAAAAAGAAGGAATTAGTTGAAGATTATTTATTACAACATTACAACCATTGGAATTGTCATTTCTCAATTCCATAAATAAATTGTTAACAATTTAGTACTTTGAATCATTCTCTACATCTTTCTATTTATCATTTTTTTTCCTATGTATTGTACAATTTTAGATGTTTTAAAAATTCTCAAGCATTTAGCCAATATGCCTTGAAGAATTAATCCCAAAAAAGGATTTTTGTCACTTCAAATGCTAACAATCTACATGGTGAAAATTTCTGAAATTTTTTATACATATTTTCAAACTAGTGTACTACAAAATCCTACAGTTACATGTGTCCAAACATGTTTAGTTTCTAAAATTTGAAACTTGTACAAGAAATGGCAGATTGGAGCATTTTTGGCAAAAACATAGTCAAAGAACTTTAGGGGTTAAAATACACATTTCAAAGTTTTGATATTTTCAAAGTGTAATAATATATGTCTTCAATTAAATTTCATTTTTTCATAATTAAAAACACCAAATTGAATTTACAATGATTTTTTAAAGAAATTTCTTTGTAAAAATCATAGTAATTATACAAATGCTCAAAATAATATGAAACTTTTACAAAAAAATGGAAATAATAGCAACAAACATTATGGTGTAATTGATGTACTCTTGGAGCTCACACCAAGAGAAATTCAATTAAAAAAAAAACCCTTCAAAAATAGAGTATTTTGAGCTTTCAAGATGCTATCTTTTAAGTGTTACAAAAATTACAATTTTAACAATTTAGGAAAAAAATTGAAAAGTAGATTATTAGAACTACATTTTTGAGTAAAACTTGAGAACATTTAAAATCAAGAACTATGTGAAAATTTAGGATTTGACTTTCAAAATGCCCTTTGGGCTTGCAATGTCTTTAAATGGGTTAACTTACTACATCATTTGAACCTTCTTGGTTGTAGTCTTCGAGCCCTTGGATTGTTCAATTCCTATAGAAAAACTTTAGTCCCTACATAGAAGGTAGATGGAAAAATACCGAACATGAAGGTCTAATTCATCATTAGAGAGCCAAAATTGAGTTTTCATGTCAAATTTCTTCAAGGGTCCATGTCACCTTAGATCATTATCAACATGATAGGACAGATAGGTGGCACTTTTTTTACAAAAATGACTTAATTCTTGCCAAATCTAACCTTTATGTATGGTACAAGAGAAGGCACTTGTAGCATCATTGTAAATGGTGATTTGAGATGTTCATGAGGTGAAAACATCTAAGAATCATTAAAATAAGCAATTTCACATAGTTGAAGACTTGGAGGCACCTTCTTTATGAAATACCACTAGCAATTGAAAATAATGGGATTTCATAATAAAAAATAGAACATTTGAATAAGACATGTAATTATTACAAAATTTCAAAGTGGAAGCTCTCTCAACCATTGAAACTATCACATAGGTTAGTCATCAAACTAAAATCTAGAAAATCAAGAATGAACTAATCAAAATTGAAAATAGGAATGGTTTAGTTGCACTTTGGGGGACACTTTCAAGAAAAAACTACATGTGAAGAATGGAGTTTGGATGGGTGTTTTCACTTTATCTTAGTGCATCATCAATAGACTATTATAAATGACTTAGTCTAAACATTACTATCTTTCTATTGGTGTAAAAGATGGAACTTGTGATTTCTATGGTTAGAAGTTTATGAAAAATCTCTTTTAACCCCTAAAGTTTTATGAAGACTTTGGGGGGCTTCTTGAAACCTTCAACTAGCTCTTTTGACTTTAAGTTTTGAAATTTTTATATGAAACTTTTAGAATTGATCCTAATCAACATGCTCTACATGTCAAGCTTTGTTTCATGTCAATCCAATAAATATTTCCAGAGTTAAAAGGCCTTATACAATTTCAATGTCAAAGCACGCAATTCAAAATATTTTTTCTTAAAAAATGAAAAGTACTCATTTGATTCGATTGACTAATACCTACACTAAAAAAATTATACCATCCTATTCTAAGTAATGAAAAGAAAGTTATATGAACTTTTATGTTACAAGAAATGAGGAAAAAAACATAGTTTTTGTTACAAGGGTGAATGCAAGAAACACTTGTATTATTTTGTGTCACACTTGCAATAGTTGAGTTGTCGTTGGCCACAACTTTTGTAGATTGAAGCCAATGTATTTGAATTTTTCTTAAAGATTAGAAACTAAACAATAATTAGAGCACTTATTTTTCAGAATTCTTCAAAAATCATTTTATATTTCAATTTCAATTTAGCTAATTTGTCACACTTTGTGATTTAGGGTTTTTTGTAATAGAGACTATCCAAAATTAATGATCTAGAGCTGAATATTTGTGTAGGCTATTTTCACACTAGAGCAGCATGTGCCCACCAAAAAGAATTTGATTTTATGTCCTCTACATTCATGTAAATAGGGCTCCCTTGAGCACAAAATTTTGAACATTAAAAATGGTTCAAGATCATTCTTTTGGTGAAATCTCTTCACCATGAAGTCTTCTCAAATTGCCAATTTTTGGTCTTTTCAAGAATTGTTTCCCCTATTTTTTATAAATTAAAATGTCAAAATACCTATTTTCATAAGATTTTGCACTTTTCTAGTTCTCCTACTTAGAAATTTTTTCTATACTTTTCTTTCCTAGGATACCTTCTTCCTAAAGGTGTATACATTAAACATTTTTTTTCACATTTTTTTAAAAGTGTTTTTTTTATTATACAATATTCTCAAAAAATCATGAGTACTACAGAAAATGCAACAAAACCAATTGGTCTTTCTTGCATTCACCTACAAGTCATTTTTTGAATTCAATTAGAAGAATCTTCAAATTAATTAAAAAAAAATGTTGTATATGTAATGCATACTCAAACATTTTCACCATTAGAATTGATAAATCTTAACATTATTTTAACCCGTAAAGGTCAGAGACTATGTTTTCACCAAAACTACTCCAAAACTGCCATTTCTGATACAAGCATCAAATTTTAGACAAAAAGTATTTTTAGACACATGTAACTATAAAATATTGTAGTAAACTATTTTGAAAAGATGTGGAAAAAATTTCAGAATTTTCCACTGTATATTGCAAGATATTAACATTTGAAGTGACAAAAACCATTTTTTTGACCCTGTGAAAATACAGGCAGCTGCACTTCACAAGGTCACATTTGTATGAAAAAATGTCCAAAATGATGGTTACTCTTTGGATTCATTCTTGAAGGCAAGTTGGCTACATGCATAAAAAATTTTAGATCATTTGGAATTACACAACATATAGGAAAAAAATAATAAATAGAAAGAAGTACAAAGTGATTCAAAACACTAAATTGTTAAGAATTTAATTATAAAATTGAAAAACTCCAATCCCAACGGTGATAATGTAGTAATAAACAATCTACATCATATATTTTATTTTTTTCAAAAAATATTAAAAACTGAGTTAAATAAAGGACTCCAAAGTTTATTTTTGAGTAGGGAATCCATGACTGCCCGCAAACTAAAACACCTCATAACTTTCATCTCGTAAATCAAAATGGAATGATTTTAAAGCTTTTCATAGATATGTAAAATCTAGAAAATCAATTTCCAATTTTTATTTTCGAAAAAAGTGATTTTTTAAGAGATTTTTGGGCTACCCACTGAGCATTGAAAATTACATATTATGCAATAACTTTTGAATCATGTAGTCAAAAGTTATGAAATTTTTTGGGCCTTAAAGCTACTTCTTGAGCACGTGTGAAAATTTCAGTAAAAAACTAAAAACTCCATTCATAGTGAACTGCCCAAAATTGCTATGTTGCCAAAAAACACAATTTGGACCTTTAGGGGTTAATATATTAATGATTTAGCTTTTTTTCCATCATGAATTACCTTTTTTTTAGTAATTTATTTTTAAATGAATATAAAATTATTTTATGTTATGTGTTTTAAGAAAAAATTCAAATATGTAGACTAAATTGCACAAGTAATGGAGAACACTTGTGTTAAATTTCTAAAATGATTGATAGACAAAATTTCATTTTTTGAAAGGGCTAGAATCTTTTTTTTGACTTAGGTATAATAATCTTACAATTTGTAGGGATTTGGACTTTGAAATTTTGAAAAAGTACACTTGAACAAATTAACAAAAAGATTATGCAATTCGATTCATAAAAGAATACAAAATGATGAAAAATGTATTGTTGTTTTGCCAAGAGTATTTTGAAGCTTGTTTTGTGCATATCTATAGGATGAAAAAATGCAATTTATGCATCCAATTCTTTTTGTGAGAGGTGCTTGAAGACATATTTTGAGAATTGTGTTGAATATTGCTTCATTGTCATATTTTTACCTTTCTACATAAGAAGATGCTCGATCCATGGATTGCCATGTAGTGAATTTGAGTCATCGAAAAATTTGCAATTCGAATTGTAGGCTATGTTACTAAAGTGTTTAAAAGGAAATTTATTTCACCTATGGAGGAGATTTCAAATTACTTGAGCATAATTTATATGTTATATGAATTTTGTTTCACTTTTTACTTGATTTTTACTCAAAAATTCACAGTAATTTCAAATATTCTCAAAAAAATCTGAATATTTTAGGACATTTAAAAGACATGTAATTACATCTCTGACAAATAAAAATAAATAAAAATAAACTTCAGGATTGACAGAAAATAGTAGATGCCAAAATTTTAGGGCAATCATTGACTCAAAAAACAATTTTTTTGTGTAGTGCAAGGAATTAATATTGACAAAAATAATCACGTTTTAGCATTACTGTACCGAACCTTATTATTCAGAAATTTGTTCGGCAGAAAAGTCCTTCCAGGACTAACAAGGATGAATTCAGGAATTTAGAAATGAATTTAGGTGAATTTGAGGTAACCTTGGAATGAATTCACCTTACCAACACCGTTCACAACACCAAGTGCAAACAAACCAGTAAGACCCAGCAGAAATTACGACATACTGTACTAATATACAACGTCCCAGAGATGCATGCATATGTTTAATTCACAAAGCAGCAGTGCAATAGAGAATTCACGAATAGTCTCCTGTAAACTGAAGCCCAGAGCGGCAATAAAACCTCCAGTCCTGTACAACATGATACAAATACAGCTTCAGCTGCAAACCGCTAAATGACCGTAGTTGTCATCCATCATCTTCATCATATTCGGATTTCACCTTGCACTATCTGCTGCTGCAACTAAATAGTCAGTGAGCAAAACTTAGTCCTATCTACCTAGTGGGCATGGCCACCATGCCCCCTTCTCCTCTCATTCTCCCCATCCCAACATTAAGAGGAGGGTTCTCTACGTGCACACTCCTAGTGCTGATAATACCTTCCACCTCCGCATCTTTGTTCAATAATCGGGTGCCGAGGCCTGCACCCAGCTCCTGGCTCCAGCTTGCGACCGGGAGGAGCGCATCCTCCCCGTAGCTCTCCAATCCTTGTCGACTAGCGGACCCCTTGATGCCAGATCCTGCTGCCAGGGCACCACCAGGAACTCCTCGACGCCAGGAGCCAAACATTGGTGTCACTGCTGCGTCACCACCTACTACTCCTGGTGATTCGGCTTCTTCTATGGTGTTCTGTAGATGCTCGACTGCATGCAGGGCATCTGCTGCTATAACTGCCGCAACAGCCTTGTGCATGGCTGCATCAGCGACTGCGTAGAGGGCTTGGGCACGGGCTCGGGCAGCTTCTGCGGTGTTGCGAGCCCTTGCTGCCGCCAAGGCGAGGTCTGTGGGCTGTTGCTGCAGACCTAGTGAGCCGATGTTGCGCATCAACAAGCGTTTCCGCCGTGATTCTTGGGCAGCTGCTAACAGTCGCTGGCGATGAGCTTTGCGCCCAACCTTTTTCTTTTTCCCAGCCCGTCTTTGCGCATACTCGTTCAGGGAACTGTTCCGAAACTCCTTGGACGCTCCTCCAGGGACAGGGTGCTCCCTCATGATGGCGTTGAAGGAACCTGTCAGGTCCGCTCCCACTACGCCAGTCAGGCGAGGACGACCAGGTCTTCTTGGCCCTGGAAGAAAAAGTACGGAAGGACACCTCAGATACAGTACCAGCTTCACTAGAATTGTTACCACTATCTAAAGATAAGGGTATTGAACGAGCAATGTAAAACATAATGCAAAGCTTCGGGAAGATAGAAGAGCAAAAGGTCCCAGAAGTAAAACAATAATCATAGACATTCCTTGAAACATCACCGTGGAAAAATTAACATCAAGAACAAACGAACAAACCCAACTGGAATGGCAAACGTCCACCTAAACAACTCGACTGGTAGGAGATGGAAAAAGGGGGATGCAAAGGGACCGTGAGAAATACCAGGAGGCAGTCCATTTCCTGGCTCTGTGTAATACTGCCGCCTGCCAAGGCCATCCAAGCTGCCTAACCCAACCCATGGCCGAGGTGCAGTTCCAGGCCAACTCTGCTTCCTGTGGGATTTTTGCTTGGATAGCTTATGCTTTGCTTCCAGTCCTCGTGGTCGCAAGCAGAAAGCAAAATAGGGAGGCTTCCTCACAACCTCCGCCAACTGTTGCATGTTGGCAGAAGGCTGTTCCAGCTGCAGTCTTGCTATCTCCTGCTCCCATAGTTTCACCTGTTTCTGATACTGCTCCCATGCCGGAGGCTGAAAAAGGCGATGTCAGAAACCCACATCAGAACTCTAAAACTCCTTGGCACAAGAGAGATCGTGAAGTGTCACGCCGCAAAACATGGAGAAACAATGTCAAACACCTGACCTATACAGACAGTTTCACACAAAAGGAGTACACTCGAGTAGTTCTTAGCATAAGGCCGCCAGTAAAGAACAGTCAAACGAAGGACGTCTCACAAAAATCTACCTGAAAATGGCGCACTAATGGCATGCCCTTCCGCCTTCGCTTATCTGACCAGTAATTGTAGATGACCTTGATCACCTCCTGTGTAGCTAGTCCAGTGCAGGATTCCGAGGCAACATCATTTGGGTCCAACTCCGCTGTCTTGTGTTGCTGCTGATACAGGTACGCATCCTTTTCCAGCTTATCCATAAGCCTCTCCAGAGTCTCCTCAGCAATCAGCGGACGAGTCCTTGTTCCTCGTGCACTTGCCCTTTCGGTGTTGATTTGGGCTAGCCATTGCTCGTCCTCGGAGTCCATATCGTATACCACCCGGCTGTTCCCCAGAGCCATCTCCACTTCATCTTCCATTGTGGTTATGTACCTGTATGGTCGCACGAAGTGAAAACCTGGACTTCTTGGTGCAATGTCATCGATATGCCTGACACCAGGAATTGGAATCTGGCGAACTGAAGAGGTTTTTGCATTTCGCCGGTAACACTCTTCGTGCAAATCCTTGAATACCTGCCACTGCTTCTTGTCTTCGAACTCCAAGCTCCAACCCTTCCCGCCTTTCCACACAATAGCATGGCTGTGTCGATTCGTGGTTCCTGTTACGATAGCATGCTCAGCTTTAAACGCATACATGTTCTCACCACGAACAGATATTATCAACATCCAACCTTGACCATGACAAAATTGAAGCTCAATAGTAGCTCCAAATTCCCGCCAACCCCTGTCGTGTTGAACCACAAGCACATTTGCCAAGCATCCTTGACAACCAGAATCTGGAAAAGCATTATCGGTCAGATTGCTGCTAGGGTATGTCTCTTCTGCTCTGAAATGAGTTGCATATGAATCATCGCTAGAACCCGAACTAGTAGAGCCGTTCTTGACACGCTTTCTAGGATTGAAAGTCCCATCATTTATGGATGACACTTCACAGTTTGACCACAATCCCTTCCCCTTCGCCTTCTCAATCCCATCGGCATTGCGCACAGGTTCTTGGCCATCGGCACGAGGGCCTTCCATAAACGACACAGGATGACCATTTTCCTCGGGACTCTCTGGTTGGTTAAAACATTCACTGAAAGACCTCTTCCTGTCCGCAGTGGAGGAAGGAGTCAAAGGTTCGCCACCATCACCAGGCTGCATGACAGTACGATCTGCCATGCATGAGTTTCCAGCCACACGCCACCCACCTTTGCCGGTGGAACACTTACGGAGCTTCAATACGTTCACTCTGGGAAGCGCTGAGTCGTATTCTCCTGTGTCCGCACTCCTGGTATTCATATCTCCGTGCACCTCACCTTCCTGTAGTGACAGATCCTTCTCCCCATCCTCGTTTCCATATTCAAAGTTCCTGCTACTCAAGTTTTCTGCATGAACCTTCTGCCGTTTAGTTAGTGCCATGCAGCCCAGCTCACTCTCCAGCAAACCTTGGAGCCTGCCTCCGGTTCCTAAGCCATCGCTTCCCAGATCCTCAGGTGTAACTTGTGAGAATCCCCGCTTTGCAGACTTCCAACTCCTGCAAAATGAACAGCTCAATCGTTGATATACTGTACGTGGCAACTGCAGGCCATTTCCTTAAATCTCTCTAAGATGCCCAGCAACCATCTCAGAGGATAGCACTACCAAAAATTCCTGTTCACAAATGATACCGTTGAACACGTAGAACACACCTACACTTCAGACTCCATAAAGCAAGTTCAACGAAAGACTCCATCAATTACCTGTAACAAGCAAGACCAGCTTCATCTTCACCCTCCACAGCGCTTCCAACTTGTACTTCAGTGAGTCCCTCAGTACTTCCAGCACCGATTGCCGCGTTCGTATCTCTGATAACGTCATCCTGCAGAAAATTACGAACATAAGTAAACGGCTAGCACCAAACTCCTTCGAGGTTTATGAAGAACACAAAAGACGACCTAGTCAGGCTAGAACACATCACCGAGGTTTTCAGTCAGTGATAACGGAGTGTATACTTACCTCAGCACAATTTGCAAGAGGTGCTGCAAGGTAAGGTTCAGAAGCACCATCTTCACCATTGCGGGTTAAACTCGCATCGTCAATTTCTATGTCGCCCTCTACATGGATGTTCTCAACTCCATTGTCTAGGACCTCAAGAACCGGAAAGGTAACAACCCCACCTGGCTGTTCAACTAGCATCGATTCAAGAGGCTGCTCATTTGTTATCGGCTCACAAGGCTGCTCAACTGCCATGCCCTCACTAGTTAAACACGGAAACTCGGAAAGCGGTGGATTAGACTCGACAAGTCCAACCACAACCTCCGGGTCATTGCCTTGCCTCAGTACCAGCTGTGAGTCGGAATCATCCACTGATATACGAGTTCCTTGAAGTAAAAGCCTCGCAGTTCCTAAACGGAAGAGGAAAAATGCAAGGGTTCCACATGTCCTACAGCCGAGTCCTGACAGCGAATTCCTTCGCATTGCAATACCCTTCGCGATATGCTCCCCATAACAGCAGGTCCTGGGTGTAAGAGACGAAATTTCTTGGGAAGTAGCACTCTCCAATACCACGTCTACACAGAGCGTGAGGTAAGGAACGTATCTCCACACGCCATCTATGTCAGAAATCCATGATGAAAGGTAGTGCCCTGGTATTGTGCAGTCTATCTTCACCAAATTTGTTGCAATGTACCGCGAAATGTACCGCTCGGTTCTCACCACCCAAGTGAACAGAGGCGGACGAACACCACGATGCCTGCCTCGACGTGAGGACCTCGGCACTGCTTGTTTCTTCGATGCCAACCCCTTACTGGAATCACTTCCCGCCCAATGCTTTTCCCCCAAACATGAAACGACTACTCTAAAATCAGTGCACTTTACCGCTCTGTTCCCAAACTCCTCAACATCATCTGGCGCGCTGTGCGCGTGATCATCTTTAGTCTCAAGTCTGACATCGTCTTCCTCGTGTCTCTCGCATAGAATCACGTCCAACAGACCCATCTCTGCCTCACTCAAATCCACGCTCTCTTCTACACCACGCTCAACGTTTCGCTGCTCAGTCCATTGCAACCCGCCAACTTCACTACTTCCCAAAAAGTCTGACGTGTTTAGCTTCGCGGAATCGATTGTTGAATCTAAACCCCCAACCTTCGAGGATTCACGCAACTCAGTATCAACAAAACCCATCCCATCCTCACTTGAGATCCCTTCAGGCGCTCCTCTTTCCAATGTGCATCCCTCAGATGTCGCAAGATCACAGAAATCATCACATGCGTCGGAAGAAGCGAGTGCAACATCAGAAATGTCAATCTCTATTGGATTCGCAGTCACAGCTGCAGGTTGTACAGACGGTATCGCCTCACTCGTTTCTGAAACCTTCCTCGACTCCGTGAGACTGTGCTTCGATCTCAAGAACATAACCAGCGAATCTGACATACTGGTATGGTCTATAGCATACGGATCTTCAAGCTCTACGCTTTCGGTGGTTGAATCTACGACCACACCCTTTGCGCTTTCAAGTGACTCAGAATCAACAGAACCCTTCCCATCCTCACATGAGATCCCTTCAGGCGCTCTTCTTTCCTCAGATGTGCATCCTTCAGATGATTCGAGGTCACAGACAACATCACGTGCCTCGGACGAAGCGAGTGCAACATCAGAAATCTCTAATTTATCCTTTATCTCATTACACAAGGATGGTTCCAAGCTTGGAGATACCTCTATTAGATTCGCAGCCACAGCTGTAGGTTGTACAGACGATACCGCGCCACGCGATGTCAGAACCTTCCTCGACTCCGAAAGACTCTGCTTGGATCTCATGAACATAACCAGAGAATCTGACATACTGGCATGGTCCATGGCATATGGGTCTTCAATGTCTAGGCTTTCGGTAATTGAATCTACGTCCACACCCTTCGCGCTTTCAAGTGACTCAGAATCAACAGAACCCTTCCCATCCTCACATGAGATCCCTTCAGGCGCTCTTCTTTCCTCAAATACGCATCCCTCAGATGAAGCAAGGTCACAGAAAGCATCACGTTCCTCGGGAGAAGCGAGTGCAACATCAGAAATCTCTAATTTATCCTTCGCCTCATTACACAAGGATGGTTCCAAGCTTGGAGATACCTCTATTGGATTTGTAGCCACAGCAGCAGGTAGTACAGGCGAAACCGCACCACTCGATGTCGGAACCTTCCTCGACTCCAGAAGACTCTGCTTGGATCTCATGAACTTTACCAGAGAATCAGAAATACTGGTATGGTCAATCGCGTACGGGTCTTCAATGTCTACGCTTTCAAATACTATTGGCGTAGCACCCTCAAATTCCTCGGTTGCTCTCACATTGAATCCAGCCTTCCTCAAGCTTGACCCTTGCTCACGGCAACCCCCATCAGAGCAGAACCCTGGATATTCCAAACTGTTCTCGTTTTGTCGAATAGAACTAGGTTGAACACTGGTCAACTTTAAAGCCTGAACACCTCCGTTTGCCGAAGATGCGGCAGTCTCTCCATTCAATTGCTCCGGCTCGTTCACCCTATTATTCCTTCCGAGAAAGCTATTAATCTTTAAACCATTGCCTGTGACCTCCGTAGACTGCCTCGACACAAGTTGCTCCCTTTTACCAAACACCTCCCCAGCCAACACCTGAAGCTTAAATTTCTCTTCGTGTAATTTCAGCCACTCCTCTTCTTTATCATCATAGACTATCTTGTGAGAGTTTCTCCCTCTATTATATGCTTTCACTACCCCATAAAACCACTTGTTCTCATCACGCCAGAATACTTTTATTCTCCGGCCTAAAATCCGAGCTCCATCGCTCTCCGTCAGTGGCACTTCCTGCAAACGCTTCGCTCGCTTCGCGATCTTCTTGACGGGTGCCACATGCTTTCCCCGCGGTCTCCCCCTCAACAGTCTCCCCTTGGGCTGCCCGGCCGCATCTGGCGAGCCGCCAACCCCTGAAACCGCAGACATATGATTAGACTCCACGGCATGCGGTTGCCGAACCGAACTACTGACCCCCTGACCCGCTGCCTCGTGCTTCAACGCTTCGCTCGCACCATCGATGATCACAGACGATTTAACAGACGACGGCGCGGTAGATATAGTCTTCCCAGGAACCTTCGCGACAATGGCCTGGTCTTCTAGACCCTTCGAAAGAAACACGGAAGGATTCGGAGCGAAGCGCGTGACGCGAGAGGACCTCCGCAAATTCGAACTGTCCTTACGATGATGATGTTCTAATGAACTAAGAATGCCTACCTTAGGATTCTTGGACGTCGACGTCATATCTAATTGAGACTCTTGGATCGTACCCGCAATGTTCTTGCTGGAGCGATGCTCACGAGATCGCCGCGACATCGCCGTCATGCCGCTCGTGACGGCTTTCGCCTCCATAAAACGCCGCTCCCGATAAGACCGGGGTCTCTCCCTAACCGCAGGCTCCCAACGAACAAGTCTACCAAGATCCAGCCCCCGCGCCTCCACGCCTTCACGCCATGTCACCATTTCCAGAGGTCGCCATCGCGTGGCTCACCCCGCCCCGCCCCGCCCTGTCTTCGTCGTCCTCCTCGCAACCACTGCCACCACCCCCGCCGCAGCAACTGCTTTTCCTCGGGCCTGGAAACGGCCCTCTGCGTCGTCCGTTATTCTCCCGGCGCACGAACTCGTCCACATGCACTCTCCTCCCTTGCATGACACCCGATCTCCCCGCTCTACACACATACACCACATCACATCACATCACATGATATCCCCACTCGGACGCCCGTTCTCCGCCTTTCCCTGCCTTTCCCCGCCCTGGTCCTCCACCTACTCCCACTCCCTCACCCCTCCCTCCCTCCCTGGTGTCGATCGCTCCCCGACTCTCTCAACCACAAGCAAGCGCCTCGGCAGCGCAGCAAAGCCAAGCTCACACGAAACAAGACTGCAAGCAAACCAAAGTTTCACCATACTCAACTCTCTTTTTCTTATTTCCGGCAAGAGGGGAAAAAAAACACTCACGCAAGTCGGCGACGAAATCAATAACTGAATGGAAAACGCCACTCAAGCACCGCGAACGCAGGCAGCGCCACCACACCAGGCGGACGGGAGCAACCGGCGGAGCGTGCTTCTGTTTCGGGTGTCAAACCGTGCGCAACCATCGCCGCGGCACTAGTAGCAGCAGACTTGCGGCTACAGAGTCAGTGTATGTGTGTCCAAACGAGCAAAGAGAGAAGAAGAGGCGGGCTCACATCCCTGGCTTCCCAACAACGGTGAGAAGCAGCCACGCCATGCCCTCGCCCGGAACCGGACCGGGCCGGGACAGGCCGGGACAGGCCGGGAAGGGCAGGGTCGGGAAGGGATGAGTCAGGTCGGGTTTTCGACACCAAGCCAAGATTTTCTCCGGCTCGGCCCGCGATTCTGGACGGGAAAAGGCAGAGAGAGCTTGGGGGCTCGGTACTCTTGATCGCGGGTGACCCGCCGGGAGAGATGTGCGTCGAACGGAGAACGGGGGGTAGGGAACTTTCCGGGGAACGTGTTCGTGCTCCGGTGAAGGTGACTTGTCTGTTACCTTGGCACCTGAGCTTCGGTGCAGTTGGGATCCATTCCTTGGACGGGGAGGCTTGTAACATACGGTGCCATAACTCCGTGACATCTTGGAGCCTCCGCGTCAGCTGTGTGAAGCTCTCGCTTAGTTTTGGGGGGTTTAGAGGGACATGGAACTCCAGTTCTGAGGGGCAACCCGGCAGACAAAGAAAAAGAATTCTTTAAATAAAATAAAAACTCCTGAAATTGGCATATAAAGTGGATGAATAGTGTGTAATAAATGTTTGGGTCAACTTTTTAACATTCTCTTTGTTACACTAAAGTAAACAATGTTTAGAGCATCTTCAATGCTACACCAATAACCAAGCACTACTGCGGTATAATTTTGTTGTCTACATTCATGTCCCCTATTTTTAACTACATCTCTTCCTATTGTACTTGCCTCAATCCGACAATGGTACTTGAAACCCTAATGACTCAACAACAATGCAAGAGTTGCTCACATGATGTTGGGAGGTAAAATGGGTGGTTTCAATAGCAAAGTTCTTTTCCTTTCACACCGTCCAAGACTCGATTACCACCCTAAAACATGTTGACCAAAGAGACCAAGGAATGCCAAGGCACTTGGAGGGCACTGCAAAAGATCAATTATTGCCATGCAAGAGACAAAAAAGTGCCATGTTCAAAAAGGTAACACAAAAAGTGGTGGTAGCATTGGAACAAGTTTCCGTTATAATTTACCGTTGTTGTGCCTCTTTGCAAGCCAGATTTAGGATGCTCTTACCAAAGTTGGTAGCTTGTCCAAATATTAAGTATTGAACCTCAGTGATTAAGTTCAACATTCCTTGTGAAATATATAAGTAAATGAAATTGGCAAATGTGATTTGACAGATGCCTTAAATAGAAATGTTTGTTTTTTTCCATACAATTTTTTTGAAATTTTAAATATTCCTAAAATTTTAGAATCTACTTTTAGAAATGTTTTTTGATAGTCTGGGACACTAAGTATGATACATTGACATACAAATGATAACAATACTTTTGTTTTTGCACAGTAGAAGATTTGTAATTGGTTGGAAGTTAATATAATAATTTGCACATGAACAAACAAGTGATTCAATTCTAAGCTACTAATAGAATTGAGTTGTGTAAGAGGCATCTAGCATCTCCAACTTGAAAGGCCACTAAAACAAACTCTTTGCAAGTGTGTTGTATTGAAAAAATTATAAGCCATTTTTAATTTTTTTTAATTAAATAACATAATTTTTTGTATATACAAATGGATGAAGTAGTTTTTCATTTGAATTATAAAATATTTATATTATATAAAGACATATTGATAAACAATACATAAGGTAAAAATTCAAAATTATCACTAAAGGTGAGCAAATGAAAACATTTAGATAGACTTTTGTCAACTTACAGAACAATATATAAGCTATTTGTATGTCAATCACAATGTTTTTAAGTAAAATCCTAAACTTCTATTTTTGATATCAAACTAAAAAATATAAAAATATTTGAAAGCATATCCATTAGAAAAATGATATGCTATTATGAAAATGGCTTGTAACTTTTGCATAAACATTTGGGATTAATTTGAATGATTCCATTGTGTCACTACATTACCAAAGAAATAGCATTTTGCTTTCATAAAGTCCAATTATAAATTTTCTTGAGAGGAGATCTTAATCAATATCAAAATCCTCTTCACAATTGATAACATTTTGGCAAGGTGTACCCATTAATAGAATCCTACCACTTGACTAAGCATTATTCAACTATACCACATCCTAAATTTCTTTCATGTAAATATCAATCTTTTAAAAATAAGAATTCAAACATCAATTAGTTGGTTTTAAATGACTTATTTTAGCTCAAAATTCTCCCAGCTTACCAATTTTTAAATATATTGAAGCACATCTTCCCTTCAAGTCAAATTCAAATTTGCAAGATTTCTACTAATTATACAAACAAAGACCTTTATATTTTTGCAATTTTGTTTTGTTGCACTCACCTTGTGAAAATTCTAGCATATTAGATGTCTTAGAGTTCCCCTAATTTCTTCATAAAGTGTGTCAATGTCCTTATATAAGGCCACATATCACAAATTTCAAATATTTTGAGAGTATTTCTTCAAAAAAAAAATTTGTATGGAAGAATCTAAATATTAAACACTAATTCTATTGGAAGCACACTCAATATATATTTTCTTTGACTTATAGATAGATTAGTGAAGGGCTAAACTATAATTTTCACAAATATGATTAGAACATATTTACTCTTGTTAAAAAATCATAAATTATAAATTATAATATCTAATAATATATAACTAATCCATCCACAAGTTGAAAAAAATTCAATAGCACTATTGTTGAAATTTAATTAAAGCATAGTCTTCTTTGTGTTGTCTGTCTTTTGGATGGATAGCATGAAAGTATACACTGTAATTTCCAATTTTGTTTTTCATTTCACCACCTCCCTTGCCCCTCCTCCATTTCATTTTTTTTTCATTTTCTATTCATTTTGCCCTCAAACCCCTCCTACCCCTTTATAATTTCCAAATGGGGGTAGAACTAGCAATTGATATGGAATATATCCCGCTTCCCATATCCCTATATTTTTGTATCTATATTTGTACATCATATCCCATATCTATATCTATATTATATACATGTACATATACCATAAACAAGATCAATGGCATCGAGGGGATAGGATTTCAAAAAAATCAACGGCCGGGGGGAGGGAGGAAATGGAGGAACAGGAGGTGTGGTTTCATTGGATAGTAACTAGTTGTGAAAATGAATGTGATTGAGATCTACGACTTAGGGTAGGGGGGGGATTTTTTTTAAACCAAACCAATGGTTGTGGTTGTGTCTTAGAGGTAGGAGGAGGCCAAACTTGTATGCTTGTAATCACAATAGATAGTCTTCTTTAGCTTTTGAACCCTTTGAATTATTGTGTTTACTTTGATTTCTTGAAATTTAACTTTCAATCATATTATATTTTATAGTTCTATTAAAAAATTTATAAAATTTAAAGACAAAATTTATAAGAAAGTTATAATTATAATGTTAGGCTACACAATTGAATAAATGTGGATAGGGGATGCAATTAGTTGTAGAGGAATGCTTTGGGGTATATTTACATTGTAATAAATGGTCTATTTTTACTTCATACATTATTTGATGTATGCATAGCACAATCCCAATCCAATCTTTAACATTCCTTTTGTGTCCTTTTTCTTTGCCATCCTATGTAAACCATATGCTTTAGGGGATATTTCTCTCACTATAGACAGTCTCTTTTTCTTCCCAACATTGTGTTTGATGAAGATACAATAGTTTTTTAATACATTTTTGTCACACTTAATAGTCTCCTTCTTTTCTTCACTACATTGCTTGATGAAGATACAATACAATTACAATTTGCTATCTTCTATGTACTTGCTATCTTCTATATACTTGCTCTCGTCTTGTGCAAACTATATACTTTTGGGTATATTTCTATCACATTAGACAATCTCCTTCTTTCTTCACTACATTATTTGATGAAGACATAATACAATCACAATCTAGTATCTAACATTGTTGTCCATATATTTGATCTCCTCCTATGTAGACTATATGCTATCAGGTATATTTACATCACTATAAAGTAACATGTTCATATTCTATCCAAGCTCTAAGAATTGCCTCTACAATTAAACTATGGATTATTACTATAGGAATGAAAAATTGTTCAATGATGAATTGGTACTAGTTTGGAATCATTGTTGTACATTTCATGAGTAGCTAGGGAGTGAATTTAATTTGATTTGTAAAGAGACAAAATTTTAGTGTAAATAATGTGGATTATGAGTGGTAGGACACTTTGAGCCATCTTACGCAATTAAGTGCACCATGTTGTCCCAAATTAAAGGTTTGCATGCTTTCATTATGGGACACCATTTGTACCATTGATGAACAATTTTTTGAAATTTAATGGGAGTACCTATGGTCTTCAATAGCACCCTATTGTTGCGAGATTTAAAAAATCTTATTTAATTCAGATTAGGTTTAAAATCTACAAATCAAATTGTGATGGATGTCTCTAGCTCCCTTTTTCCTCTCCTTGAAAATTTGTTAAAAAAAATTTGATTATCAATTTTTCTATACTGTGAGAAAATTTTAAAAAAATTCACCAAAAATTGAGGTCACAATTACTTGTCCAAATTTTGATTTGTCTACAAAGGAGACAATGGGACTTTAGGGGTTAAGTGTTAATTCCCTAGTGCTCTAAAATGTCAATCTAGAATGATGAACAGAGAAGTGCTTAGGGTTTTTCTACCACAAAACTTCACATTCATTCCAAATGAATGCTTGATTCTTTTTCTTTTAATTGACTGGTCACTACGGAAATCATCCTTTTGAGTATTATGTGAATCATTTGTTTAAAAAACAAACTAGGAGCACTCATTGGAATTCAAAACTACTTTGCAAGACTTCCCTTTTTTACATAAAATTCCAAAGATGAACATCTATACTTTTTTCCTACATAAAAAGATTCTTTTGCTATCCATCGGACAATCAATGTCCATGGCATCCTTTTAGGATTACACTTCATGTATGATGAATTGGATGAAATTGAAGTAATTAAATATTTATTTATTTGTGAAGAAACAAGCAAAATAAATAATATGAAAAAAAAAATTCAAGAGAGGATTCAGCCGATAATAAGGGGTGATATTGTTCATGGAGTGTTGAGAAAGGCATGCAAAGGAAGACATGAAAAGGTGTCGGAGGCCCCCCTGATAGGCCAAGAGCGGGGATAGGGCCGTTCCCAGAACCAGGCGAGGCGGCATCCTGCAATTGAAGCAAACTCAGTGGGCCCCACTTGCCATTCAAAGCAAAATCCGCTTTTTCCCAAAACCAGACCCGCCTCCATTGCTTTCAAATGGACCACAGATACCATTGATACCCTCTTCCGTACTATCCCGGGTATCAATGTTCGTGAACCCTCGATATTAATAACTCGGCCTCGCCACGCCTGGCCTCTTTCGCAAGCAGACTGTATACAGCGCGTTTGAATTTTGTCTGTGGCGGGATTCTTCACTTTGAAATTCTTGGGGGATTTTCATCTTGTCCACTGCATCTTCGTCGGAATATCAGCTTGTCTATTCCACCTTCAGCAGCATCGCTGCAATCTGCGTTGATCGATTCCGTCGTGTCCCTGCTTTGTGGAGAATTGAGCGTGCTGTGGACTCTGTAAGGTTTGCTTTTAGGGTATTTTAAATGGAAATACGCCATCCTTGAGGAAGCGGAAGATGATCGGAGAGTCGTTTCAGGATTTTTGTTTTCGTTTGGTTGATCATTTTACGTTTCTTCATAAGGCACCTAATTAGCAACTGAGAAATTCTCGCATGGCAAAGGAATGTTGGGGAAGTTGTATGCTGGAGGTGTGGATTGTTTGGCATTGGTCGCCGTACTGAGAGAAGCGTCCTTGCGCTGGAGCTCTTGTTGCAAATTGCATTCCGATTCTTGCCTGTCCGAATGATTGCATTTCATCATTTTCCGTTGCTTTTCAGTAGAGTTGGCGAATCTCTTGAGCCTTCCGGTCCGTTCTCAGCTCGCTAAATTTGTTTAGAAATGTTTGAGAATTGGTTGTGATTCAGCTTGCAGTAGAATGCAATTCTTGGCCCGAGACGTGATAGACAGGAGGACTGTATTTCAAAAGCATATGGACGATGAAATAATTTTCCCCTCTAAAGTCGTACTCAGCAGAATGCAGCCTGGAGCTCAGAATCGGCAATGATAAGAGTTCTCATTTTTGAGCAGTGATTGCAAAACATGTCGAGAGCAGTTCGACAGCATCGGAGACCAGAGGGAGCATATATATAAGAAGACAAACGGTTTGCAGTATTGGAGCAGGTCAGGAGCAGTTCTGCATGTGCAAGGATTGTTTGCCAGTGATGCAGGTACTAGGATTTCCGTCTTCAATTTTACAAATATTTCAGAAAACATCTAGAAAGACAGTTAAGAAGACATTTTTCCAAGGCCAGATCGTTCACGGGTTAAGCTGCAAGCTCAAAAACTTTTCTATGGAGTAACCTGCACTTACTCTTTCCAGCGCAGTGTTCCTCCTCGCCAAAAGGCGCTGCCTAGTATATGTTGCGGACTTGTGTCCCCTAAGAAGATTTAAAATGCTATCAAGTTTAAAGCTCTGAGGGTCTATTAGGTCTACAAACCCTTATTGTGCAGGGATGGAATGCTCTTTCTCATCAAGGCAACAAATTTCAATAAACCTCGGTACGCACCATTTGGATGCCATCTGCCTAAATTTATTAAAAGACCGGCTATGAATTTCCAATTCTTTTCCGCAACTGATTTCTTGAACCAACCTGCCTAGAAAGTCCAAGGCAATGCTCATTTTATAAGCCAGTACATGTTTTTGGATTTTTTCACTGTTCCTTCGAGTTCATACTTGTTTAGCCAAAAACCGTCGCAGGGCACGATGACGTGAACATGACGTCCAAGCTCTTCATCTCTCTTCTCCTGAAATTCTGGTACACCTGTACCAAGATGACCTGATGCCGAGATTCTGTGAGGTTCTACAAAGTCTCTGCAAATAGATTTCTGGGCTTTTCCTCAAATCTAGCCAAAAGCTCCTGTCTCCGCTAAGTTACTACGTACGCGACAGCAACAACTCGTAACGACCTTCGGTTTCCCTCAGATCCGACCCGGCCCTCAAGAACTTATTTCGGGGTACAGAACTGACTCGTGTCCTATTCAGTGGTAGGGGGATTCGGCAAAGCTCTGCCCATTTACGTGCAATGGATGCACGCCTTGCAGAAAGGGGTTGAAGACATCCGCCTCCGTGAGGAACGCTAGGCGAAAGCTTGTCGTGGGGTTGGTACTGCACTCAAGTTCATGATTTCCTACCCCTACCCTCTGGAAGGGTTTCAAAGGAGTTGGAAACTTTGCATTTACACCACGTACCCAGATCTTGGTTGGTGCCTGTTTAGAGTTTAGTTAAAGAAGGTTCAGGACACAAAATTTGCTGTAACGGGGATTGTCTTTAGGACTTGCGAGTAGTCGAGAGGACTCCGAATCTGCTAATGCGGAAACCTTCGTAGTCCGACTTGGGTTAGAGTGACTGCGGTGGAGGTCAACTGGGTGTTGACAGTGATCACGTTTGCACCCGGCAATGTAGACTAGATGTTTGGAATTTGTGCAGGTTCTCTATTCCACTTCTGCGTCGTCGAAACAGAGTGCATTCTATCATTGCAAGTGACGTTACCTTTCAGAACATTGTGACAGCTGGAATGCACCCAACTGGTGGAAGATACAAGAAGGTGAAGTCCCGGTTGCACTGTACAGTACAGTGACCTCAAATCTTGGACCAAACATTCAATTATCTTTGGATCTGCAGTCTGTGCTTAAACTTTCTATAATTCTAGGGATGTATAAAAAAGTTCACCAAGATGTGACGAATAAATGATCGACTCGACATGTTCATGAAGACACAGCAATATCACGAAAGTTTGAGCTGCATTTGTTTTGGCCATGAGAGAGATTAAAGGTAGGCCAACTCCACTGCCTCGTAATCTTTGACAAAGATTGTGAACAAAATGATGAGGTTGATTTTCAAATTCAGTTGCTTGTATAATTTAAAACCATTGGGAGACATGTCCTTTGAGGTTTCATGTAGCTTCTTAGTGCATATGTTCTTGCGTTGCAAATGAGTAATCAAATTATTTTAAGGCTCGACAGATTTTTTGGGAAATCGTGCGCAAGAAAGCTCAGTGGGAACTCGCAACATAGTTCAATCTTCACTTCATGGAGTTTTATATCAATGGGTTCAACTGCTTGAAATCAGAGAGAAGTTTGATTTCAATTAACAATCAATACGTCAACAGGCGAGGTGATTCCCTTCAAAGTGCCCTCCCTCGTCTAGTACTGATTTCTTGAGACTGTGACCCAAGGGTTTCTCAAGTGCGACTACTCATTATGAATGTTTTAGGATTGGGAGCTACCGGATTCTCCCGACTTGGACACCTAAGAACTGCGAGAGACTCTTGCCATCAGTGTACAAGAAGGGAAATCCTTGCAAGAAGAGGTCGAATATGAAGCCCCAGCCTGCTTCCGTCGGGTGGAATTCGTCCCACCAGAAGAACTTCCCCATGTCATCAGAGCTGCACAACGAGTACACCGGTCTGCCCGCCTCGTTCACGTCACCACACAGTGCTCCAAACTGTACGCCATTGCAGCATGTCTTCAGACGATCTGAAACAGCATCCCTCACTCGGAGATTAATCAATGTCCTGAGTGGCATGAAACCAGTTAGAGGTATGGATCCATATGAAGCGGTTCAAATAATTCAATGAAGCTTCGGATTCTGAAAGTTGCTAAACTACCGGTCACTACTTACCAGGGTTGGAAGAGTTGTAGAGGACTTGAGCGAAGGCGACTTGATGGTTGAGAAATAGAATGTCGGCGTGTGGCAAAGAAGCCATCACCCTCACCATGAGGTTCAAGTTGTGCAAGGTGGTGACGTTGTTAAATTCTTCTTCGCAAGAGTTGTAATTATGCGTCACCGTGACATAGGGCACGCATCCCAGAGGCGCCAGCTTCCCGACCACAAAGCTCCGGAATCCCATGTCATACAATTTCATCAAATCTCGGGTCATCTGACTCACTATAGAAGCCACCAAGGCAATTATGGAGAGCGCATCGGTCGATCCGTTATTGCGCCGGTACGCAGCGTAATCGTTGCCAGAGATCACATATAAGACGAGGGATTTCCGATTCACATCTGTCGGGTAAAGCCGTGTCATGAGCACTTCCTTCAGTTGGGTGATTTGATCTTCCGTTTTTATGAAGCCCTGGTTGTCGAATACTCCAGAACCTGCCATTGCAAAGTTTATGCCATCGTTGACTTGGGTTGAAAGACCTGTTGAAGTCTTGTGGAGGAGGCGGAACGGGCGTGGTTTTAGGCCCATGTAATCTGCTGGCATGGTTCAAAGAATTCAGCCCCACAATTGTCAATTATGGATTCCATTACATGGTAGTGAATCAATTCGATAAGATCGATTGATGATATGGTGCTATTTACCTCAGTGATGTTTGGCAGAAATGAATATGGGAGAGGACTGAGATTGTTAGTGAGGGGTACCGAGAATATCAGAGAGCACTTTGCCGTCAGAGAAGCGCCCTGCGGGTTCACCAGGGCGCGTGCGGCCATACGGTGGCGTCCAGCTTTGGTTCACTCTGCCGATGGCTGTGGAGGTGCTGTTGTTGGGGTCGCGGTTGCCGATGTCCACAAACGAGTCTCCGAAGATGAAGAGCTTGTCAAAGCTGCCCTTCCTTGCGCTCGTTACTGTTCAAGACAACCAATTGAAGTGCATGAGACCATGCTGCTGGTTTCTCTGTGGTATGGAATGCCTTGATAATGAGGTAGCTAAACTCATGCGGTCGTGTCTCGTTGCTGTGCGCATGTCAGGTTAATTAAAATAAAACACTGTACGGGAGGAAAAATTACATTACATTAGTAACTTCATTTTCAAGATTAATTTTCATCGTAGACAAATGGACGTCGAAGCTAACCTGCGCAGCAACAGAGCAGCAGCAGTGTTACTGCAATGCAGTAATACCCAAGCACACAGATTTGCTGCTGGATGCATCTTTGATTCATCCTTCGAGGTTCCATTTGTGCTTAGCAGGGTGAGACTTAGAGCTCTTCCGCAATGAAGGTGACCACGCATTCGGAGCCGAGACTTTCTCTCTAATGACTTGTTGAAGATCGCTGCGCGAGAGAGCTGCAAGGGATTCCTACCTTGTTCAAGAATTTTATACCGACACATATACATGATCTGTAAGTAGACCTATTCACCTTCCGCATGCATTTCAGTTTCGAATTTCCAACAACAACAGATCGGTAGAGTTGGATCCCATGATCGTACTTGCAATTGAGTTTGGTTCTGGGTCAGACCTACGCAGTGGACAGTTTGAGACACTTGCAGAACACGCGTGGTTGCGAAGATGAAAGTCCATCCTCTGCTTCTGGCCCCTTGAATTGGGAGCGTTCTGTGGAGGCAGGATGGGTCCACTCGTCCACCCAACCTATGTTTCCAACTGCATTTTAAGAACCAGAACTTGATTCCCAACAAAGTTTAGCTGAGGATACTTAACACAGCCCTTTTCCTCGCGGCATACACTAGCTGGGAACATCAAGGCTCTCTCAAGCAAAATGGATTGTCCACCAAAGTGGATGGTTCCAAAGTGCATAATATTCCAGCAGTTGGGTAGGTGCCTAATATGCAGGTGCCATTCATTCTATTTCGTAATCAGCATTTTAATGGACTCATACGATCGTCGTGTGGTCTCAGAACCGCCCACGACTCCCAGGATGCCACCAGGTTGTTGGAAATGGAGCATGTATCACTCAAGAGGAGTTTCCTCTAGCTACGGCTTTGGGAAGATACATGTAATCATTTGCGCAACAATTTGACCTGCAAGAAAGGGATCCGTATGGAAACTGGTAAGATCTAGGTTCAGAATACAGAGAAGAGGCAGTGCGTTATGCAGTAAGCCACATGACCACCTGCCTCTTTCCTGTTTCTATTCTTACAATTCTTTTCACAAGATTTTCTTGACCTCACACTTCAGTGTGTGTGTGTGTGTGTGTATCTTGCGACTTATGCTCCATGACCTGCAGGTTTGCTATCACATTGGACACAACATGATTCTATCTGAACACATTCTATTGATTGAGCACATTGTCTGTCCGTACAAAACAGCCCAAGGCACAGACAAAGGAAGTTGCACCAGCTGAGCAAAGTGTTATTCGATCCAGGTAGGGTAAGGTAACTACCGGTACTCCCAAATCCTATTCTTACTTACTGGTGAACCCTATTTTTTGGATGGAAAATGAACAAGTAGAGTACTGGAAATGGTGAGCAACGTAAGGACAAAAAACAAGTTGGATTTGGAAATCATTTCAGGTAATGAACACAGGTTCATTTATGTCTTCTCGAGGTGGCAACTTCGTTGCGGACAGGTTTTGGTAAAGTTTCTTTCAATTTAACCTCTTGCCTGGGCAATGTTTTGGTACTACAAATATCTTCGTATGTGTCAAACAAATTTCAGGTTCACTGAGGTTTCATTCAGGGTTTCTTCTTCGATGATATACAAGTTTGTAACAAGGGCTTGTATATGGCAATCCTTCCAGAATACTTTAATGTTGTGGATCTTGTTGCAGGCTGTTTCGCCAAAAAGATTAAAAAAAAGAAAAAGAAAGAAAAAAATCGTTCAAACTTAGAGCCTCACCTTCACCTTTTATCTTATTCTTTGAGGCTCCAAAAAATGTGAAACCATTTGCATTTGCTTCATTATTGCAGAAAAATTCTTCATAAAATTGATTTTTACCTTTGACGTCTTATACTTGCACATTTAAAATTTCGAAGTTGCATAACTTACGGAGTGGGTACAAAATTACCATTTCCACAAATAAAGTAATAGGAATATAAAACAACAATTTTTAAGAAAAATCGGCTGAACACTGAACAATAGAAATTTGGTCTGGCAACCATTCCCAGAGAGAGAGAAGCTTTTGCATTGGCTGGTCATCACAAGCTCGTGACACAGGTGAAGGCCTTGGAGTGTCCGCCTGGTACTCCTCCACGCTACTACCCTATCTAAGGTATGCATAATCATCATGTGACACCTAAACTTGGACCCCAAAAGGGACACTAAATGTAAGATATTAATAATGCATTGAGAACATGAGACTCTAGTGTCAATTTTTCAGAAAAATACACATCTTCATATTCTATTTAAATAATGCATGTTGAAGTCTATTGGAATTAGGGCTTTTTTTTTTTGACTAGTGTCCCCTCTGTTGCCCTCACTCCATAGGCCAATTTGGGGAGGGAAGAAGCTTGAGAGGTCAGATTTTTTGACAATCTGATGAAATTTTGCCAAAAATAAGAGCCGTCGTTTGAATCAAGTTTCACTTGCCAATAAGATCCAATACTAAAAATCATTCATGTTTAATTACATGTTTGGTTTTCTATTAGTGTTGATTATGGATCCACATGCCTAAAGGTTACTAAAGAGCGTTTTCAAGGTAATAATGCTTGAAGAAGTGCCTATTTTGGGAGAGTCTTTGAATAATTATAGAATAAAAGATTCTGAATGTTTTTACCTCACTATATCATCAGATTGGAATGAATAAAAGCTCTCTTTGCAAATATGGATCTATTCTACAAGAAAATTAATTTTTATATGTATATTAGTTGTCTAAAAATTTAGAGAAATAAAAATGAAGATTCAAATCTCTTATCACAAACTTGTTATTTTTGCAAATTTACTTGTTGGAAAGCTAAATGAACCCTACTCTTCATTGACCCTTAAACGATGTTGAGATCGAAAAGTGGTCTATGGATGACTTCATTGTTCATTATAGAAACAAAGAATACACTTGTTGATCTAATAATTAAAGCAATTTTGGTGACTACCTTAGTCATGGGAGGTTACAACTTTAATGGGTTCAAGTATCACAAAACACCATCAAAAATTGCATTGATTGGAATTTGCCCAAAAATGTATTGTCAATCTAGGTGGACCCCAACAACCTCATTAACAAGAACTTTCGAAATGATTAGGCAAGACGATAATTGGTATATCAAGGAAGCAAGTATGAATTCAAACAAGTTGAGCTCATTTAGAAGTATGTGCTCCCCATCAAGACTTCTATTCTAGAGATTAAATACTTCAACACATTATAGGAAAAAAGAAGCCTCAGGAAAGATCCTTTTGCTAAAAAATTGTTGTCAAACATCAATTGAAAGTGGAGATTAACCATAGAAGGACACCCTTGACCAAAATGTCCCAATTATTAAATCAATAGATTTGTTCTTTGTTTCTAGAATTAATAATGAAATCATTCATTGGACCATTTAGGTACGTAGTGGTGTTACAAGGTTAGTGGTTGAACTCTTGAAACATCTCCCTTTGCTTTCAAGTAAATCTATCACAAAGCATTATAAACATGATCAAGAGAACAAAATTTTAATTTCTTTTGCAATTTCTAATTAATAGACTTTATAGCTAAATAATTTGTATGTTTATTTCTCTCTCAATTTTTGGAGATTATTTCTTAAGTGTTTGCAAGATTATAATGTTCAAAGTAGTTTTATTATTAAATTGCAATTTTTTTTATTAATTATTGTTGAAAGTCCAAAGAAGGTTCAAGATTCTTATTTTTGGACACCATATGAATAAACTACAAATTTTCAAAGTATTGAAAATAGGTGTACTTGAAAGTTTACCTTGGCTCTCATAAATAGAGGTTGTGCATTTTTAAGCAAGAAATTGTAGGGGTTCATTTTAGAAAGGGGACACAATTAGGTATAGTTACCTTTAAATTCAACATGGAATTGAAACATGCTAATCTTAATGGTAGAAACTTGATCAACTATACATGTCTCAAAGCCACAAGTATCAAGAGCTATCCTTGTTGCCTTGATTTGAAGGTAAATTTTATGGTACTAACCTAATACTACCAGTAATAGCATATGACCAATAACCAATGATATATATGTGGTTAATACCAATAGCTGATTTTGTATGACCGATGATATTTGCTTGGTTTTATTTATTTATTTGGATTTTAGTATATGTACTCAAATGCCTTTCGTATTGTTGGTTGTCAATGTTTATTGATTCTTGTGTGGCTATTTTTAAAGCCATTGGGCATTGTCTCTATTTTGAGTTAAATGCCAAAAATTACTTTAGATTTTAATTTAGTTATTAGAAATTATATTAAATTATAGCAAGCATATTTGTAGAAATTGATTGAAGTTATGCACATTCAAATTAATGTTTCATTGTTTTATAATGTTTTTGTAATATTATGAGGGAAAAGATCCAAAGGTCTATAATTTTTCAAAAACACAATAATCCAATGTCACTCAAGAATAAGAGCATACAATATCTATCAACGAATAATCCTATCAATATAATACCCTACAACTATCTTAGAAGACCAAGACCTAAAGAATGCAATACCTAGATTAATCTTCCTACTAAGCCCACATCTCTTTAAGAAGACCAAAACTTTGAATATAAAATACCTATCAACTTGTTCAAAAACTCATGACTATCAATATACAAAAAAAACATAGCCATTGTGAGCATGCAATACCTTTCAATTTGTCCATAATTCCACGACCATTGGAAGAATAAAAAAAATGTGATACAAAGAAATCAAAGGTAGTTCTCAATAGCATAATACAAAATTTAGCCATAATACTTTAAGACTTTTGTTGGCAAGATTGAAGTTTACCTCATCTTTCCTTCGATATATTCTATTACTATTTCTTGAAGTTTCTTCAAGAAAACTAAGAGCCTATTCACTTTAAAAGAGTCATGTAAAGGTTTTAAGTAGCCAAACAAAATATTGTAGGAGTATCTAAGATACTAAGCAAATATCCCTAATATCGAAAGAAAGTTTCACTTCTACAAAGTCTAGTAAAGTTAGGAGAAGTTATCCAAGACAATAGAGGGTGTATGTTCATGACGATTCTATGCCTAACAATGATTATATTCTAAGCTCGATCATTTGACTAGATGAAAAAAACCAAAAAATCTCTACTAGAAAGTTTGTTTAGTTCTTTCATAATGCAACATAGTAGTCCTAGCTAACAATACATACCAAAAAATAAGAATAAATGATTATTGTAATAAAGTTATATATATATATATATATATATATATATATATATATACAAGTGCAATTAGAATTGGATAGCTCCCAAATAAAGAGAAGTGCACTTAAATAAGACAATTCTAATGTAAACATGAGTGCCCTAGAGGTTTGAAGATAGAGAACTTCATAATCTAGTAAAATTGAACAAGTTTTGACATACTATTTAATAAATTGTAACTAAAAATTGCTAAAGAAGAAATCCCTGGAAACATAATTGTTGTACAACATGGTCTCCAAGATTTAAGCCCTAAAAACATAGTTGTTGTCAAACAATTTCTCATAAATGAAGTAATAAAATTGACATATCTTTGTGTTTTTTAGAAAAATGACATCCACCTAATCTGAAATTAAAAATCCTGATTTTTCCATGCAAAATAATTTTTGAAAAAAAAAAATTCCAAAAAATTTGCATCTAGTTTTAAGGTGAAAATACTAAAAACTATCCATGTCCCCCAATTCCTATTCCATTTAAAGTGTATTCAAAAGTGCCATTAAATCATTCCCTTAATTAATTGTAATTGGTTGACTATTGATTCTTTAGATTTTGGTTTTATGATCAAGCTATATGATGTATGTTTTCAAGGCCTAGGAGCTTCTATTTAAAAAATTTATAGGAATTATTACATGTCATACCTAAAAATTCTATCTTTTTTCAAATTCATGATTTTCAATTGTTAATAAGGTAGTATGCTCTTAAAGTGACCATCTGAGAGATAATTGCCTTATTCAGGAAAGTTAAACTCCTTGAAACAATTTTCTAGAAAATTTTCTTAGGAAGAAAAATGGAATTGGCATCAACTACCCAAGTTGTTTCATATTTTTTGGACCTTCATAGAATTAATTATAAATTTTTGAAATTGAAATGCAATAGTCACTAAAAGCAACCACCTATTCTAATGTATATTTTTGGTACATTGAAGAAAGCAAAATCTGTGTCATAATCACTTCTAGAGCATTGACACTTTTACAACAAACTACCCTACTACAAAAAAAATCTTGAAGAAGGTGCCTCCAACTATGCTAAATTTTGCTTAAGATAGAAGGACCAATTGCCAACTATGCCCAATACCCAACTTGTAGGGTGTAGCTATTTCCAACCAAAATTTGGAATGTGTTTTTTTTGGTCCTTTTTCAATGTTAAGACTAATAATGTTATGATACATGTCCCAAAGTAGTGAGCAAGAAAGCAAGAAGTTGTAAGCAAGAAAATAATTTAGCTATCAATCATCGAAATTGGAAGATTCTAGACATTGGCTACTAGTAAAGTACAATCTTTGACTCTCAAAATTAATAGTAATTTCAATTTTAGGAATAAAATTTTGAAAATTTTGCAATCCCCAAATTTCCTATCTTCCTACATGGGAAAAAATTCCACCACCTCATATTGCTCCAAAATTGCTTAACCTTAAATGCCCAAGGCTTGTTTTGAGCTTCTTCGAATTTGCTCTAAATTGAACAAAATACCAACATTTTGATAAGTTGTATCAAATTTTTTTGAATTGTAATTGTACAAACTCAAACTAGACATGTTAGAGATCTCATAGGAAAAGAAGACACAACAATATCACCTATGGAGTGAAAAATTATAATGTTTGACCATGAGGGTGTTAAAATTGCAAAAGTGATGTGAAGTTTTTCAATCCTCTTTTCACAAGTCAAGTCTAAAAAGTTGATGACCTAAAAAATATGAGATTAAAGAGCCTAACATGTATAACCCCAATCAATCTATAGCTTCTTAAAATCTATTATACAATTTTTTTAAATGAATTTTGAATGTGATTTTTTCTCCAAGATCTATTGTATTTGAAGCTTATTTCCAAGAGCTCTCAACACTAAATGAAGTCAAGATTGCAATAGGTGCCCTTGCATAAAATCTTGAACAACAAAATCATTATCATTTATTTTCAAGATCGAATTTTTGATGCTAAAATTAAACTTGAAGAACTTTTTAAAAATGTAACTACTATAAATAGCAACTTGGTTAGGTTTTTAACTTCAAAGTTTTGCAAACACCAGATTTGGGTACCTCGGGCATTTGGGGGTTAAATGTTAGGCTGATAGTACGTTTAGTATACCTATTTTGACGGTTATGGGTGTTTTCACCTTAGAGCTGACTCATTTCCGCTGACGTCACTAATGTCAAATCAGACCAATTACAAGTCGCCACGCGTCGTCGTATGACGCCACGTCATTGGTTCCGCGTCCTCTTCCGAGGTTTCCACTCCGTCAGAATGGAAACTTGGTCAGAGTTTTGGAACTTGGCTTTCTTTGCGAGTTCATGGAGTGTGCATAATTTCGCATGATTGGATCAAGTCGTGGTTTAGAAGCTCGGGCGACGGACCTTGTTTTTTGTTTCTAGGGTTTCAGTGCTTCATCGTGTTGAAGGCAAGGTATTATTGACTGGATTTTCTCTCTGCATTTTGATATGAATCTTGTTGGTTAGGGAGTGGTTTCGGCATTTTGAAGTTCTCGCATTCAGTAGGAAGGAGAGGATGTTTCTTTTGGTGGGTTTGGGAAGATTTTTGGGTGAAAGATCACTGTCACAAATATATATATTTTGGGTTTAGGAAGACCTAATGTCTCTCTGTTTTCTACTAAAATTTTGAACTGTGTTTGAGATTTTGAGTTGGATGCGCGAGTTTTAGCCTCAGTTGGTGATGCGCTATTTTTAGGTTTCAGAAAAGGTATGGTTTTGCCGCTCCTTCTCTTGTCGTGGAATTTTTTTTGAATTTTTATTCAGAGTATTTTTTTAGGTTTTGCAGGGTTTGTTTGTTCGCTGGTGTGGTGCAAGTATAATCTATGGCCTGGCAACCGGGACCAGGCTTTGAACAGTATGGTGCGCAACAAGGGATGCCGCCGGAGATGCAAAGACAGGCTCCAGTCGGGCCAAACAATCCCTTGAATGACGTGTTTTATGGTGCAAGCTCGGGCTTGCTGGGCACTTACCTGGGGAACAGCAGAGACTACGTGCAGAGCAACGTAAGTTTGACTTGAGTTCTCATCATTCCTGCTGTTTGTGCCCAGGTTCTTGTTAGTATAATATTTTGAAATCAGGTGGCAGAGTTAAGGTCGTCATTGCTTTTTTGCGTTGTGTTTTACAGGTCAGTCGATATTTTGCAACTCATGACATTCAGTACTATTTCCAAGTGACGGATCAGTATGTAAAGAACAAGCTCAAAGTGGTGCTGTGCCCCTTTCTTCATAAGGTATGTCCCTCTGAATGTGAAGTTTCGTTGCAATTATCTAGAATTTGAAGCTTTCGAGAAGTGTCTTTGAACCGGAGCGCCGAGTAGAAAACTGTCCTCGTGACCCGAGACGATTTAACCTGCATTTGCACTCAATATCTTAAACTGAGATTTGTGCTCAATTCTCAAGCAAATCCGAGCTTAGCTGACGTTGGTTTGTGAATTCGTTCCTTTGCAGGGCCATTGGACAAGAATAGCAGAGCAAGTAGCAGGCGGGTTGAAATACAAACCTCCTCGGCACGACATCAATGCTCCGGACCTCTATCTTCCTCTCATGGCGTTTGCAACGTACATCATGCTCTGTGGCTTTACGCAAGGGCAGGCGGGCAAGTATGTAATTTTTCCTCTTTTCCCTGTGTCCTTTCGTTTCTATCATGAGGATGACCGCTAGAGCTTCTCATGTCTTTGCCATCGCTTTGGATTGCACCTGCACAGTAGTCCAGATTTCCAGGGGTTCAGCTGTGCATGCAAGAATTAGATTTTTGCTTTTATGATATTCATGGTTATCACTTTTTGCTGATGATGCTGCAGGTTTAAACCAGACGTGATTAGTAGCTTAGTTACGAAAGCAACGATTGGATGGGCAGTAGAAACGGTGATATTGAAGGCATCACTCCTCACTCTAGGGAGCGGAGATGCTCCGACATTAGATGTGGTTGCATATGGAGGTTATGCTTTCATTGGAGTTTCTCTGTCTGTGTTTGCGCACTTATTATCGACGTATGCTTACTACATCACATGGGCTTACACAAGTCTCTGCATGGCGAACTTCTTGGTGAAGACGATGAAGCGTCTGTTGTTTGCGGAAGCCAGGAGGTATGACAGAGATTCAACTCGCCATCACTATCTTCTGCTTCTCATGGGTGTGGCCCAGTTCCCCTTGTTTTACTGGTTAGGAGTTTAGGTTAACCTGGTCCCTTGTACAATACAAAGCTCCACAGTGAGCTACTGATTTATTACCCCGAAAACGAATGAGTTTCGTTGTAGTATAATGTGGTGGAGGGCAGGATTGTCGTCGGTGTCCTTACTGCGCTCCGCAGATGGTGCTCCACCCAATTTTGGTCCAAATTTTCTACCCAAAGCTTGGGATGGCATTGGTGGTCTTCTTGGTCCTAGTTTATTTACTCAGAATCTTGAATTTGACTGATGTCTTTTTGTTACTTGATGGAGTTTGATTCTCTTTTATTTGGTAGAGATGATCAAACTGTTAGATTGGCATGATTTCTACCGTATGTAACCGATTGCCTCTATTGGGGAGTTTTGATGTTCAACTTAGTAGCTCAGTGAATGTGAGAGAGTTTCTTGGCAGTTGTGATGGTGAACATGAGATGATGAAGGTCGAGGATACTATTTGCGTCACTTTAAGCATTTTTTTTTAGACGTAAGAGTGTGATATATAGGAGCTGTATTGAGCTGTTGAGAGAATTTTGGATACACAAGCTTAATCTTTCGACATAAGTTTCTTGTCATTTTTTATGAATTTCTTATGCAATTTCAAAGTGGAAGGGTTTAGACTGCTTTGTGATGGAAGACAACGTCACTTATCTGTGGTTGCGGACATGTAGACATTTAGCCAAGTCATGCTTACAACGCTTACAGTCTCCAATGGTTCTAGTATTCCTCTAGCTCGTGATTTGGGAGGATTCTTTCAATGCATTTTTTATTTTTAATCTTTGCCTAGCTACAATGAACAGCATGCCAAGAAATGATCTATCCTTTAACCCTAGAAGGATGCCATGGACCAATTAAGTGTCCAATGGATGACAAAGAATCCTTCTATGCAAGATAGAAGTGTGGATGTTCAGCCTTGGAACTTTGTGTAAAAAGGAGAGGTCTTGCACCAATAGCTAAACCCCTAAAGGTTGGAGACTATGTTTTTACCAAAAACACTCCAAAATTGCCATTTCTAATACAAGCACCAAATTTTAAATGAAAAACATTTTTGGACACATGTAACCATAGGATCTTGTAGTAAGCTTGTTTGAGAACATGTAGAAATTTTTTTAGAAATTTTCACTATATAGATTGCAAGATAATAGCATTTGAAGTGACAAATTTCTTTTTTTTGGCCTTGCAAAAATTTGGGCATTTAGAAGGTCACATTTGTATGAAAAAATGTCCAAAATGGTGGTTACTCTTGGAGTTCATTTTTCAAGTAAAGTTGGATATATGCTTGAAAAATTTTAGATTGTTTGAAATCATACAACATATGTGAAAATAATAGTAAGTAGAAAGGAATAAAGAATGATTCAAAATACTAAATTGTTAACAGTTTATTTATGGAATTAAAAATTGCCAATTTCAATGGTTGTAATGTTGTAATAAACAATGTACACCTAATACTTTTATTTTTTTCCAAAAACATTGAAAATTGAATTAAATAAAGGACTTCAAAGTTTGTCTTAAAGTAAAGATTCAATAACGATCCACAAACTAAATTTCTTCATAACTTTTGACTCATTGATCAAAATGGAATGATGTAAAATTTTCCAAGTATATATAAATCAAGAGAACCAATTTCAAATTTTAATTTTTTTTTAAATGATTTTTAAAGAAGTTTTTTTTTGTTGCTTGGGCTACTCGTCAAGCAATGAAAAGTACATATTATACAATAACTTTTTAACCATGAAGTCAAAAGTTATGAAAATTGTTGGGCCTTAAAGCTACTCCTCGGGCACATGTTGTATTAAAATTTCAGCAAAAAAAATAAAAACTCTATTTGTAGTGAGTTGCCCAAAATTTCTATGTTGCCAAAAAATGCAGTTTGGGCATTTAGGGGTTAACTTCTAATGTGTTCTTGATTTTTCTTTAACAAATGATTCATACAATATCAAAAAAGATGGTTTCTATAGTGACTAGCTTGCCCTTCTAGAGTTAATTTATATATTAAACATGTAGCAAGACTTGGAATTGACATATGTTGCAAGGAATGTTTGTAAAAGGAATTGCTCAATTCACAATGTAATGAATCTTTGGTAATCACCATTGCCCATTTGTTAGATTTGTTGAGGCTAAGATAGGAGGTTTATGAAGTGCTTAGGCTCTAAAAGTGTCCTTTGATGTTAAGGTATACTTTGCTTTCTCATTGCACCATCAGTGTATAAGAAAAGTAAACATTTTAAGATGTGGGCACTTTTTGTGACTATTGCATTTCAACTTCAAAAATTCATAACTAATTCCATGAAGCTCCAAAAAATATGAAACGGCTTAGGTTAAATGCCAATTCCATTTGCCTTTCAAGAAAATTTTACTGAATTATTTTTTCAAGAAGTGTAACCCACCCCCACCCCCCACCCCACCCCCCCAAATTAACTTTCAGCTCTTAAAATGGGTGCTTTTATAAACCTCCTACCTTACTGTAGTTAGTACAGATATTTTGTAACTTTTTTCTTTTTTCTTTTTCTTTTTCTTTTTTTATAGATTTTGGGTTTGAAAAGTCTCCAATTCTACACTTCTGAGTGTAGATAGTATTGTCAATGTGAACAGAGTTCCCTACCTGCCGAAATCATACCAATCAATCGGTTTGGAAAGAAGAAGAAATGTCAATCATTTGAATATGTGACAAAGGCATATCAGCCTTGTGACAGGCAAAATGACACTGTTGGCATTGTTGAAAAATTAAAAAAAATTCCCACGTAAAGGTGAATGTGAGAAATGGAGAGAGCAATTGAAATTTTATTTTTCTAGCAAAGTGTGAATTTGTTATGAATTTTTGAAGTGTGTTGTTTATCATGGCCTAAATGAGTCTAGACTACCCCAAAACCAACAATAAAATAATGTATTTTTTTTATTTGACCTTCATATTGTATCTAATTTGTACATATAAGCATGATGGTACATTTACCTTGCCAAAATCTAATTAAAATATAGAGATACCTATTATACAAACTTTGGTCATACAACATTTCACATTGAATTCTTTATAGAGCATATTTTTGGTCCTTAATGGGTTCTTTTTTAATATAAAAGATGTGTATAACTATTGATTTTCTTGCATATCTATGCAAGCAAATTCAAAAAATTCATCACTAATGTTTTTCAAACAATTATCATGTAGAATTGTGAATATTAAATGAAATTTTTCACTAAAAATCAAATTTAGCTTTTCTAAATTAAATATCATATTAAATCAAGATCCAAAATTTGGTATGCTTGATTGAAATTGTGGAGAATTGAATGTTAATTATACAAAATAAAAATATACAAATATAGTCTATATTCTGCAAAATTCTTTGAATGGCAAATTAGGGGGGCTCGTAATATTTCTTCCAAAGTATTGTACATTTAGAGATGTAGGGGTTGGAATATAAACCGAAACTTAAGGTGATCTCAATTTTCAACTTTGGGTTCTATAGATACCTCTTAAAAAGAATGCATTTTCAAAATTCAGTAGTATTAATCATGCTTTCTAATTGCACCCATGAATATTCAAAAACCTCAATCAAATCAAGCTTTGGATATTTCCAAAAATAGATATAGAAATGAGAGGGGTGAAAAGTATTGTTATATCTATTTTAATGAAAACTTTTGAATGTCACATTTAACTATCAAGCAACCTATTATGTTTCCTTTCCCCCAAATGTGAAAAAATAACAATCGTCTGATAAAATTATAAAAACTTCATACCACCCTTCATTACCATGCGATGTTTTTTTTTAAATAACTTTGAAGTAGTTGGCCTTCCGTGCATACACAATGCAACTACTAGCTGCCTTGCTCATGCCTGCACATTATTAGGCAACCTATTTTTATCATGCAATGTGAATTTTAAAAAAATATTGTCAAAATCACACTATCCGAATGATTCAAAAAGAAAACAATAATTCCTTCTGGAAAGTCAACAATGGTGCAATTTGGTCAAGTAATATATGTATGTGGTAATGACAATAGGACTTTGTTTATGCTTCTTCATATAAATATGTAATATGTAAATTAAATATTCAAATTAATTAATTTCATTGATTTATGAATTATGCATTATGATTGACTTTGAAAAATACAATTGGTTGTAGAGAAATAACTGAAACTAAATTTATTGAAGGATATAATTAAATTTTTGTACAAATTATTTTATAAAATGAATTAAGTTAAATTCATTTAAGAGAATGAATTCAAATGAATTTTATCAAGAGAATGAATTTAATGTAATTCATTTGAGGAAATGAATTCAAATGAATTCATTTGAGAGAATGAATTTCAATTAATTTTGTTGAGAATGAATTCAATTTAATTCACTTCAAAGAATGAAATCAAATTAATTAATTTGAGAGAATTTTAGCAACATAAAAAATACAAATTTTAAGAGCATGAGATTGAAGAAAAGAATGTTGAAGAGATTAGGGTTTAAGATTGAATGTAAAAATTTAACATGAAATGAAAAAAAAAAAATTGAATTTTTCAATGTAATTTAGGGTTTGTTGCACAAAAGAAGCAATTGAGGAAGAAGGAAGTGAATTCGGAGATCGAGTGTTTCAATGTAAGGAATTGAACATGATTTTTGTTGAATGACTACATGCCATGTGTACAAAAATTATTCTCTGACTACCCTTCTATTAGGCTTGTACATGGTTTTACACTATCATCTCCAAAGAGGAACTATCCAATGAAAAGATGCAATTATGTTTGCCCTGCCACCCCCTTCCCCACAAAAAATCAACAACCGTTGATTGCGTCAAGAGATGAAGGTTTACGTTGAGAAATTAGGGTTCGCGCCACTCTACAGCTATGACAGAATTGCTTCACAGATAATCTATGATTTCACCTTTTTGTGTTGTTTGTTGTGGTTTAGGAGTGTTGCAAGGAGACTCAATTGTAGTTGCTTTAATTTTATTTGTTTTGGATTTGTTCAATTTTTGTTTAGGGTTTTGAGGTTAGAAATTGATTTACTATGATAGAATTGTGTCAAAGCTTCTTCACAAGTACGATTTCTCCTCTTTATGATTATATATTGTTGTGGCTTAGGAGTACTACAAATTGGTGCCATCTTTTAAAGTACAGAGAAGGTGTGGCCATGGCACTTGGGATCAACTTCTATTTGGAAATGGAATTAGAAGTTATGCATGTTGCTTGGTTCTTGCTTGCAATTATGAGATTGTAGCACTAGCAACGATGCTAGAGTCAATTCATAACAGAAGTTGAGTTATGTATGTGAAAGAAGAGTAAGGTGGATTTGTTTAGGGTTGAAGTTGACCTGTGTGCAACTTTATCTTGTTAAGTTAGTTTGATTTTTTTGAAAAAAACAAGATTATTCCCTATATTTTTTAGATATTGAAAGAAAATTGTGTATTTGAGTTAATTGAGCAAAAGCTTCTTTAAGAAAGTTGCCTTCTTGCAATTAGACAATGAGATTGAAGATGAGTTTGATGAAGAGATTAGGGTTTAGCATGGTTGTTTGCAAATTAGAGAAGCTTTCCTCAAATTTTTGAATGTAACAATTTTACAATTCATAGACAATAGATTTATGTACTCCTTCAAGAGTTTTTGTAAAAACTTTACAACTAATGGAAAAATAACATGTGTATTCCTTCCAATTTAAAATAAATAAATTTACAACCAATGAAAAAATGACATGTGTACTCCTATTATTCTTGTGTGGTTTTTACAAAAGACAACAATTTTATTACTATCTTCTCAAAATACAGCCCACATACACTACTTTTGAACTTTTGAAAGTTTTGAATTAATAATAGAAAAAAAAATGGTCATCAAGATGTAAAGAAAAGCATTAGGAGGTCTATGCAAAACATTCAAAGATCTTGAGATGCTTTGTTCAAAATTCACTGGCATTTTACTTATTTCCTCTTCTTCCGACTTCTATATCTTTTATTATGTATATGCAATGTTTAATTTTATTTGAAGATTTGAGTTTGTATAGATATAATTAATTAGAAAAAATATGACTTTATATTTTTGAATTTTTATATATATTTTATTTTTCTAAAATGAAATGATAAAATGAATAGTAATGAGGGCCAAATCTTGTTTTCATCATCCAAGCCCTAAATCTCTTAATGTATGTTGGCCTCCAATTCTTGATTTGATTGGAATTTTAGCTCAGTCTGAGTTAATAATCTATAAAGCTATAAATTTTTTATAAATGATCAAATGTATTCATTTTTATAAGACAAAATTAATAAAATGTAATGGGTGAGACTTATGCAATTAGTCACATTGTAGAAAGAACATTGAATTTGTTCTTTTTGCTTATTTAACTCGTCTACAATTAGAAATTTTAGAAATTTTGTAGTATTTGATGGTTTTAGAAATAGCCTCAACTTAACATATGAGAATAATTTAAAAAAAACTCAATTTTTTTGGCTTGGTTCTAAAAATAAAGTACCTTTATCCATCACATAATGATTTAGCATTTATCCTAGTGATTACTATAAATTGTTCTTGCATTCTTTGATATTTAAAATTTGTAAACAAAGGATTTAAAATGACATAGTGTATAAATTTTAGGAGACTAATACAAGAATCTTAGAAAAATTGAATGGATGAAATCAAACATGTTTGATGGATACACTAGCACTTGAAAGATGAGGACAATTCAATTTTTTTTGCATGAATGATTCAACATTGACTCCAAGTTTTTTTTATACATCTTTAAATCTTTAGAAATTTGAACTACTTCAAGATCACTTGGAATTAATCCTAAAATGATGGATCTATTACAATGATCATTAGTCATACAATTATCTAATAAATAAATAAAATATATGCACCTACTATGACCTTTCTCCCAATTGCATCTAATATCCTCATCCAATTAAGGGCCACTTCACACACGGGCCAAAAGGTCGAGAGTCCATCGGCCTCCACCAATCGGATTTCAAAAAACCCTGACTTAGGTCTCCCAACCATTCACACAAGATGGCACAATCCAAAGTCTGTCACCCTCCAAACTACCTACATGGCAACCCAAGTTCCTATGTGGCGATGGCCTCGCGACGGACTCTCAACCAAAATTTAGGCCGCCACGTTGTAGTGACCCAAACTCTAGTTGAGAGCCTGTCGAATTTTACCATTTATTACCCATTACTTTGGACTCTTGTCCAAAGTATGGCCATGAATTCCCATGGCCTCTCGACTTGGTCAAGCCTATGTATGAAGCGCCCCTAAGAATTGTGGTTTAAAATGTTGGATAAATATAGATAGAAGAAACAATTGGGAGAAGAGCTATAATATACTAGGTAATGTAAAGTCAAGATGCAAAGAATGTGATGTGATATATTGAGCTGCAAAGAATGTTATTTCTCACAATGGGGCTAAATTTTTCATTATTGGACATGACTTCAATGTCAAATGGTTGGATCTTGGTCATATATACACGATTAAAGGGTCTAAAAGAAGAGCATCATAAAGCTAGAGACGCCCTTAGTTATAGAAAAAAACATGCCTCTCTTTAGTCAGTGAGATCCTTTCATTTGTCTTTAAGATGAACAATAGCCTATTTCCAACTTCATTTCAATTTTTTCCTTACATGCTGAAGAAATACTTTTTAGAACAAAAATATACACCACAAGCACGTGAGGATAGAATTGGAATTTAGGTCGTAGTAGTATGATTCACCTTGAATGGATTTTATTAAGCCTAGAAAGATAGGGCTATAACCATTTATTTCAAGCTTCACTATCCATTTCTTGGTTTGTTGCCATTTTGCAACTAGATATGAATGAAAAATATATTATATATATAAGTCATAATTATATTTAATACAAGTTTTTAAAAAAATTTGGCGAAATTACTGCGAATTTCATAAGAAAAAATGAAGGAAATTTGTATCAAACACAAAATATATTCAAAAATCTGAAAATTTCACTAGAGATATATATAACATCATGGTATAAACCAAAGTTTCTATGTCAATCTAAAATTAGAAAATTAGCAAACCATGGTTGTAGATCCAAAGTTCATATTGCTATAAAATATTGAAATTTACGAGTTTTAAACTTTTTTTCAAATGGAGTAGAAATTGCACTTTATGAACTTCATTTCATTAGTTGGATTCAAATTCAAAAGACATCATTTTTATGGCTAAATATCATATGAAGATTAGATATCAAGAAATCATTAAAATACACTACAAAGGTGATCTATGGATCAAGCATCTTCTTCTTTAGAAAAACCAACAATAATATACAATGAGGGATATTGCAATACTATTCATTGAAAATGTATTCAAGCAACTTCTCCAAAAAATATTAGATGACAAAAAGAGTTTTTCTATCCCACAATCTCAAGTGAAGTCATCCATCACACACTTACTGTTTGTGGAGTCTTTCTAAGGTTATCCTCCAAAGGGTATGGTCCCCCTATGACCAAGATAGTCACCAAAATACTTTGATTATTAAACCAACATGCACATTAGTACACTTCCAAGATTAAAATCATTAATATGCTTAAGGATACTTTACCCCTAAAGGTAAGACCATTCCCCTTGAGTCCAATTGAACAAATTTTAGCCTTTTATCCAATCACAAGTGACAATTTCAGACCTCTTACACAACAAATTGGTTCAGCCTCTAGGTGTAAAATATCCCTTACTTCATATGCATCCCTCCATTCTATAAATGTGCATCACTTCATTCATTGGACACTTTTTGTCCTCCAAGTTGTTTTTTTATAGACCAAAGGCAAGTTACACTTCTTACGCATAAGCCTTTTTTTATTCCTTCCCGATTCCAAGCAAAATCAGTGGCATCGTAGTCACAGTCATTCATTGGACACTTTTTGTCCTCCAAGTGTTTTTTCCACAAACCGAAGGCAAGTTACGCCTCATGCGCAAAACCCTTTTTCCATTCCTTTCCCGATATGAAGCAAAATCAGTCGCATCATAGCCATTCATTGGACACTTTTTGTCCTCCAAGTTTTGTTTTTTCACAGGCCAAAGGCAAGTTACGCTTCCATTGCACGAAAAAGCCTCAACGCATTCATTCCGGCCATTCCAAGCCAAAAATCAGCTTGGCAGAGCTACAACTTTTTGCAGACGACCGACTGGACCCCTTTGTTTGTGCGAGCTTGGCCTTATTGGTAAGTACCAAAACCGCTGATAGTGGCTGAAGGACGGACGGATGGACGGACCGACGGACTTACTTACTTGGTGTCAGACAGCCTGAGACTCATGATGTTTCCTTTGACAATAATAAGTCGCAGCAAGATCACTGTTGTTCTCATGACCTGCACAGCTTGGTCCGTTTGTTGTTGTTGCTCACTCGCTTTTTTCTTTTGTTTTTAAAAAAAAAATAAGCGTGATCAGGAAACACGCTGCAAGGGTTTTCCGTCAGGGACAGAGGCTGATTTCACACAACGTGTTCCCACCAGGTATTGAACCCGCAAACACACGCCATTCCACTTGCTTCCTTTGGAGGTTCGTCTTTCTTAAAAAAAAAAAATTAAAGGTAGGGTGATTTAAAAGTGCCCTTCCTCTGAAAGCGCCACCTAACATAGAGATACATTTCGCTTCTTCCAATGTACCAATGGCATACATCTCAGGAGGTGACTTTTTTTTTTTTAACAACCACTACATTTCAACTCCCAAAATTTGTAACTGATTCTGCGAAGGTCCAAAAAAAAAAATCAATGAAACGACTTGGGTTAGGTTAGATGCCAATTCCATTATTTTTCTTCCTACAAAAATATACTGAAAATTGTTTCCAAGGAGTTTTAACTTCCCCCCAAAATGCAATCAGCCCTTAAAAAAGAAAAAGGTCTTTTTTAACAGCAGACTACTTAGTTGATGCCACATTCAGTTTGAGGCACAGAACTGGAATTCGACGACAACAACCGGGACCTTCAGTAGGTACCATCTGAGTGAGTGAGTTGAAAAGGGTGGAACTGAATGAGCCCTAAAAATCGTCGTCGGTCCCCGCGCGTGATTGTCAAAACCGGACATGAGTTGTACTTGCATGTCCACATAGGGCAGAAAAAAGGTGCAATGTGGAGTGGTTGGTATGGGATATATTGCAAAATGATTTCAATTGATGGAGAACATGAGTTTTGGGTACGTGACAAAAAAAAAGTTCTCTTTGGTTTTCCGTCAATCGTGACGAGGTCAATTGGAATCAAAGGATGTTTTTGGAATATCATTGTAACAAGGTACGAAATGGAGAGAGATTCCTTAATATCCCCCAAGGGACAAGTTGAATAGTCTTGGCTATAGTCCACAATAGGAAGCAACTGGATGTTGCTTTGACTGCCTCATTGTAATATATCTTGTTGTACTTTTTTTTAACCCTTAAGCGTCAACATGGCGTCCGATGGATGACAAGGAATCTAGATTCTAATAGGACAAAAGTTCAACTATTCATCCTTGGAATTGGGTTGTAGAAAAAGGGGAAGTCTTCCACAATCAATGGTTAATATGGTAACGAAAAAAAAGGGATGATTTTCAAGGTCACTTGTTTGTCCTAGCCTTCTAAAAGGGTTAAGTTATGTAATGGACATTGTACTCCCACATATGATAGAGAAAGGTCCAATGTAGAATGGTTGGTAAGGTATTGCAAAATGATGATGGATGATTTCAATTTATGGAGTCATGTAGGTTTTGCATGTGGTCAATAGTTTCTCATTTTTTCCCAATTGCAAGTCAATTAGGAGGGATGTTTTTGGAATATCATTGCAACAAGGTATGAAATTAAGAAAGCTTCCTTAGCACTCTAAAGGACAAGGTGAATAGTTTTGGCTATAGTCTATGATGGAAAGCAATTTGATTTTACTTTGACCATATGTAATACCTCTTTATTGCACCTTTTAAGTTTTGATGGACTAGTGAATTGATGTCAAATACATGGCTATTTGAGTACTAGAATCATAAAATTTATACTTTGGTGACCTTTAGTATATATACAATAATCATGTATATAATTTTTTGAAATAGAAACGTCCATTTTCATTATTTCATCTAATTCAATCTCTAAAATGTGACATCATTCATGTATAAATTTTATTTTTGAATACAAATTAAGCAAATTCATTCATTAACCCCTAAAGTTCTTTGACTATGTTTTCATCAAAAACTCTCTCAAACTGTCATTTTTAGGACATATACCCCCCAAAAAATTTAAACATTTTTGGACAGATCCAACCATAGGATCTTATAATATGGTAATTTGAGAAGATGTAGAAAAAATTTCAGAAATTTCCACAATGTAGATTGCATAATATTAGCATTTTAGTTGACAAAAAGCCTTTTTTGGCCTCCCAAAAAACCAGATAGTTGCACTTCGCAAGGTCACATTTGTATGAAAAAATGTTCAAAATGGTTGCAACTCTTTAGATTCATTCTTCAAGGTAAGTTGACTACATGCTTAAAAAATTTCAGATCATTTGAAATTATACAATATATAGGAAAAAAATAGTAAGTAGAAAGAAGTAGAGAATGAATCGAAACACTAAATTATTAATAATTTAGTTATAGAATTGAAAAATTCCAATCCCAATAGTTTTAATGTTGTTATAAAAAATCTTCACCTAATATTTTTATTTTTTTCCAAAAAAATTGAAAATTGAGTTCAATAAAGAACTTCAAAGTTTATTTTGGAGTAGAGAATCCATAAGTGCCTGTAAACTAAAAAATCTCATAACTTTTGACTCATTAATCAAAATGGAATGATTCAAATCTTTTTACATGTATATAAATCTAGAAAGTTAATTTCAAATTTTTATTTTTGAAAAAAGTGATTTTTTCAAATCTGCCCAGACTGTCGGATGATTGTAAGAAACACTTGTCCTTTTTGTATGTCCCCTTTGTCTCCTTGGTGGTGTTTTTCCTCATAATTTTTGCGGTTAAAGTCCGTTTAAGCTGAAATTTTGAAGAGAGGTGCGTGTTGTTGATCTAAACATTTCATATTTTTTTCAATTTAAAAAAAAAAAATTACTATTTTTAAAGTGGCCCCCGATTGTGTGTCTACCTTGGTTCTTTGGTGGGTTCTTAGTCCTATTTGGCGACCAAAAATGTGATTTTGAAGCCAAGGTTTCGCCATGTTGTAGGTGGGCTAACATTCTTAAGACATTTGATGAGACCTTTGGTAAAGAACCTAGTGTAAGGGCTACACATGGGTTAAAAGTAGACACTATTTGTACAAACACTATGAAGAGGGGAAAATTTTTTATGATGATTTTTTTGTTCACCTGGGATCAGAGAGAATATTAGAAAAATGGATTTTTTTTCTTTGAATTAAATTTTTTTTTTTACTATTTTCTAAGAATTAAATTCAAAAGCATCTATTTTCTTGCATTTTTCTAGGTCACTTTTATTGTGCATAACTTTTAGAGATAAATTTTTCTAGGTCTGAATTTTTTTCACATATACTATTATGAATACTTTACAAATTATCCATATTTTATTGTATTTAAAAAATATTTTATTCCCAAAGTCACAGTACTGTAGAAATAAGGTCATTTTGAGTCAAAAAGGACAAGTGTTTCTTGCAATCACCCTGCTCGAGTTGAGAAACAAACTACATATTAGTCCATAATTTTTTACTCATATTTCCAAATATCCTGAAATTTGTGCACATGAAAGATATTCCTTGTTCACACCTTCTATTAAAATTTGGGCCAAAAATATGGAAATCTCCGCTCACATGCACCTACCCCCAAAAATTATGTTACTAAAAAACGCACCATGGTCCTTTTAGGGGTTAAAGATGAGAAATTCAAGAAAAGTTCATTAGATTTCATTTAATGAAGTAAGATTTTGGCCAAAAAATTCCAATAATCTTAGTAGGAGATTGCATAGCATGTTTAATAATTGCTCATCACCCTTAAAAATGTGCTTTTGTCAAAAATTTCTTCAACACTTTTTGAAAAAAAATCAATTATTATTTTTGCAAATTCCATAGTTGTGAATGAATTCATCAAAATTTTATAATTTTTTTCAAATGATTATAAAATTCCAAATTATTAACAATATAATAAATGATAGAAAGTGTCATTATTAGGGCATCATCAATGGATGACAACAAATATACCTCTAAATTTATTACTAGTATGCCCTATGCTATTGGTACAATTTAATAAAATAAAAATGAAAATATTCTTGAAATTTTGTGAATTTATAAAAATTTTAGATTTCAATATCTTTTCTATTGTAAGTCACAACGCTACAAAACAAAGTCTGTGCACCATTCATTGTAGAGAGCGTCTTAACAATACCATAAACGTGACTAGAAGACACATAGTTCTAGAGATCTCACTATAACAAACAAAAACAAACATACTAATTTCATATATAGATCTTTTGATTGATCTTAAATTAGAACTTAAAAATGTAATTTTTGAAAGCACAAAAATTAGTAAAGAGAAAAGATAGAAGAATCTTTGGATTTGGAACTTGAACAACCAAAATAAAGCTTATTAAAAACAAATTGAAAAACAAAATTTTTCCTAGAGAACCATCTCAAATCATGGAAATTATGGTATTTCCAATATTATAGGATAGGATCCAATCGCTACATGAAGAATCTTGAATTTTTTTCTTAGAAGTTTCCCAAAAGTAGCAAGTAAAATGTCTTGCCCTTAGTTGTGTGCCAAATCCAATTAAAGATTGCCATGCATAAGCCCCCTCACTATTTGAAAAAAAACGTGAGGGGTGGACCACTGATTGCTATTTGTCCTTCCACCCAGCCAACCAAAAAAATCACAGCTGGCCGTACAAGTGTACCACCGCCCCCAATAAATTTTAGAGTGAGTGCACTCAGGTAGCCTCATCGATGTAACATTCATCCAATTTCAAAGCATAATTCGTAACATTCATCCATTTCAATGTCGATGGATTCAATCATCGACGGATCATTCATCCAACCCCGGGAATTGTTCCCTTGTGCATCCAATTTTGAATCCGAACCCCGAATGTACCCACCAGCGACATCCCCGGCCCGCGACCAGTGCGTTACGCGTTTCCCGAAGCGCTGCGGTAAGTAAGTAAAGATCCTTTTCAAACTGAAGGCGTCCACGTTCTGGCGCCACGCGCCGTCGGATGGTGCCACGGGCACATCGTGGCCGTCGACGTAGAAAGAAGCCACGGAAAGAAAGCCCCCAAATCTTTCCGGTGCCTGCGCTTTCTGGCAAGCGAACAACAACACAACAAAGAAAGAGCCGCCCCTCCCTCTCGCCTCGATCGGGGCTCGCACTGCTGCTGCTGCCTGTTGTTGTTGCTGCGGCGAGGACGACGACACGGTGATGATCGTCTGTCGCTCGATCCGTCGTTCCGGGCTGTGTTTCCGGTGGACGGAATTGCGCTGTGCGCTTTCCGTCGAGCGTCTTCGGGCGGAATTTGGCTCCGTAAAGAGCCCGGGGCGGGTCGGTTGTTGGTGCAGCCTCGAGGACGGGAGGGAGGTCCGCAGCAAGGGCCTGACTGCCCTTGGAACGTGGAATTCGGAACTGGAATTTCGATGAAAGCGCGTCCCGGCGTGTCTTACGATGTGATGTGGTGGGGAATTGGCCGTAATTTAGGTCGTTATGGGAGAGTTTTAGGCGGACGACAGACAGTATGTGGACCTGGAGTGATTGCTCGTCGCCCGGGTGATGCGTAGCTTAGGTCTGGGGAGAGGTGCATCAATATATCGTTGCTGTACATTGATTGTGGCGATCTCGGGGTTGGAAGCTTAGTGATTGTTGTTTCTGAAATTTTTGGTAGGTAGGGAGGAGAGAATGACTGGGAGTGCATGCGTCACATTGAAATCGGGCCTCGTTTTGGTAGGAGGCGGGATCGCGTGTTTAGATTCTTGCTGAGTAGAAGAAACCTGGCGTGCGATCGTTGTACAGTACAGGGGGTGGCTTGCTGAGATCTTCGAGTGGTAGCCGCAGGATCGAATTGTGAGTGACGCTGGCTGGTTAGTTTGTATTGGCGCTGGAGGGAATTCTTTCGAAAACAGGGAGAGCTGGACGTGGTGTCGGTCGTTTGTTTGTAATCAAGAGAGCTCTGGCCGAATTTCTGGGATTGAGCAAGTTATTGAGGGACAAATATTTCGTACGGATGCACTTTTGTATTGACATGGGAGGCAGCGCTTGTTGGAGCTGATTAGATTAGAACTAGAAGTAAAATATGCTCAGGCGGGAACGGGAACCTTAATGGCGCGTGTGGATCGCGGGTTCGTAACGCACACCTGGGACTCTGTTTCGATGTGTGCCACGGGTTATCTTCTCTAAGCCAGCCGAATTTGCATACCAAGCTGTACCGTACTTCATATGTGATAGTTGAAACCCTTACATTGAGCCTTAGTGTATTAGGTGAATTGAGATACGGGACGTAGCCTCTGGATACCTTCGTAAATCTTGCTGTGCACTTGTAGGCTGTCCACAGCTGTGTGTCGTTATTTTTTGGGGCTGCTTCGTCCCTAGTTAGCCATCCCGTTGACCCAGGTGACACTTTGACCTACGAATGGATGCGATGGCTCCTCATCAGCAGCGCCGGCGTCGTCGCTCTTCAGTCTCGAAGGAGTTGGCGCACGGTAACAGGTGAGATTATGTTTTCTCTGAATTCTTGAATTTTATCTTTTCGGCCAATGCAATTGCTTCCTCTCAGTAAATCCAGGTTTTATTGTAATGAATGCATGTTGATGCGTTTGAGACGTAGAAAAAGAGCTCGGTTCCGCTGCTGAAGGTTTTAATTTTCTCAGCGTAATTCTTGTTTAGATTCGCATGCTTTTGTCAAGGTTTTCATTAGTGTTTACTACTTAGTATGATTACGCCACAAGCACTCTTGCAAAAAAGAAGGGCATTGGAATTTCCAATTTTCTTCCTTCTGAAATGAGTTTAAGCGTGGTTTTCTTTTAGTTCTTAGGAATTTGGAGGTATTTAATAGACTCAGTTTTCATTATGAGGGGGATTCTTTTCATACGAAGTTGTTTTTTCATAATTTGCTTTTGTTGACTTTTCTTGTTGTCATCCTCTGTCAGGAAAATATATGATCCACGAAGGTGGCATAAGCGGACAAATAGTGGTTCAGATGTAGGTGGACAGCCTCCTGCAGGATGGGTCCTTATTTGGGCTGGAAGGTTTAAGCGTTGGCGCCGACGCTGGTTTGTTGCAAATCCTCCTGGACTGCTTCTCCACTTCAAGAATTCAGATCAAATTGGTCGCCATGGATGCATCAGTCTTCTTGTACGTGTATTATCTATCCTCTGGCATTTGTGAAATCTTGATTTAATTATATGACGCAGAAATGCTTAATTTTACCGGTTTTACGATGTAATCATTGCGTGTGAAGCTGCAACGCACTCTGTTTCATGACTGATGTGCTCTGTTTTTTATTTGACATGAGCAGGGGGCCACAGTGGCTCCTGCCCAAGGGAAGGAGCGGCAGTTCAAGATTATGAAAGGTTCAACGGTATACTATCTACGTACAATCAGTCGTGATTATCGGCAGCCGTGGTTGGATGCGATTCATGAATCCATACGTGTGTATCAAAATTCAGTTGAGAGGGCACAAAGTGGAGCTGATTATGGATCGGGCTTACTGCCTCAATCTTCCGTACCCTCGGTAGAGTCAACAGCTGAACTGGGACTTATTTATTGGTGGAGAGGTGTCTGATATTGACAGTGTAAATGTATTAAATTTCTCCCGAGTTGCTGTTTCCAGAAGAGCATGATCATGCAACTGTGATATTTGGGGTTATGTGATTTAACAAAGGACCAATCACGCTCTTGCATCATCACTTCAGATGCAAATAACTTCATAACTCGGTTTATGACAAGTCTTGTCACTACTCGCGGTAACTCAGTTCTTTTCAGGGGATATGAATCTTCCATGGATTGTTTATGGAATCTGACACCCTATCTTTTTTGGCAGCATGAGAGAGAGGATTGGGACGCTCAAGAAAGGGAGTTTAAAAGAAGAGTTAGAGAACGTATGAGGGACCTGGAACCCACACAGAAGGGTACATCACGATCCCTCAAAACTCTTCTCTTTCTGGTTCAATCTCTAATTCACGTGTCTTTTCCGAAGTGAGAGATTCAGGTGTAGGTTTTTGGATATGATGCTCCCTTATGAGGTTTCTTGACATCCATGGGCCTTCTTTTGAGTCAAACGTAGGCTCAAGATGTTGTGAGTGAAGCTACTTCTTCAAGTTACAAATCTGTGATTACATAATCTTACAAACTATCGATTCCCATGCCCCTGTTTGTGCAGCTTTTCTGGATCAATTGCAGACTCTGCAACAATCATTATCGTCCATCTCAGGTGTTCTTGGATTTGCTGACCATTCGGAGGTGCCTCCAAAACAGACGGCAAACGGGATTCCTGCATTGCCGACGTTGCCTGAGACTAATTGGAGGTCAAATGGGTTGTTCATGACGGAGAACGAAAACGAAAGTTTTGACTCAGATGTCACTCAGCAGCCGAATGTTACTCCAGCGACGGGAGATGACAAAATATCTTCCCCGGAGATAGGAGTATCAAATACTTCCCAGCATCATTCTGGAGCCACCTCTCCTCAAATGTTGCAGTTACAGGAAAATGACCCCCATGGCAGAAGTGGTTCTCGGTCTCTTTTCAAGTGGAAAAGCGACTCAGAGGCCTTGCTTCCTAGAGAGTTTACTAAAGATGTAACAAGTATCAGGTAATTTTCTGTCTTGAGCATGCTGACTCTGAACCTAACAAGGCGCTAAAATCGCATTCCTGTGTCGTGAGCTATATTTGAGCATTCCCTGATTCCGAAATTTATGGAAAACGCACGTGCAGCGATTTGCATATTCTAATGAGGAATAGTAGATAATGAGGTATCTAGTTAGTGTGCAATGTAGTTGTTACATGTGTGGATGAGTGGGAGAGTTGTACCATTTTGAATGAGGCTCAGTGGGATGAATTTAGTTGATTTGCCTTTCAGATGTTTAAATTGGCAGTTCTATTATGATAGTACGTTGTAGGCAGCTTCAATATTCTCTTTTCTCTTTTAACTCTTTCAGTGTTATCTGAAAGCTGGGTATGTGCATTTGATCTGCTAACCTGCCCGTGCTTGTTTGCGCAGGTCTCAAAAGTCGGCGCCTGCGCCCGTTTTCAACGTACGAACTGATAAAAAATTTAGAAGGGACAGGCGGAGAAGTTTATCTTTGTCGCTGGATGAGCGGTCTGAGGATGATCCTGACTCTTTTCCCCAGGATATGAGCTGCATTGGAGCTGAATGTTTTCCAGGAAGGAAGCGTAGTGTTCATGGAAATGCATCGGATACTGAATTAGGATCTAAAAAACAGACTCTTAAGTTTAGTGGTCCTTTGCAACGGAAAAGAAATGGAGATTCCGTCTACGGTTTTACTCCAACATCCAGCCAGGAACTCGATCCGAGCCTTATGAAGAAGTTAGAGCGAGAGCTCTTCATACAAAATAAAGAATCAGATGGGTCATCACACGGATCAGCTTCTAGAACAGGTGGGGCCTCAAGTCATGGAAGCAAAGAAGTCAGGTTTGGGACTCCGCAATTCAAAGCTTTCGACAAGGAGGGATCTACAGGTCCTGGGAGGAACGGGCTATTCAGTCAAGGGCCTCTACATGCCGCTTGGAACAACATGCTGGATACGTACACGGAGGTCAGTTTTCGCATTTCTCTTTTCCATTGTATTTACGTGAAAGTACATGATAAGAATGAATTGAATTTTTTTATGATTAGAATGAATTTTGCACGAAACAAAATATTTTAAAGGTTTAATCAATATATTTTCTACGAGCATTTGTTGTTAATATTTGGGAATTGTCAGCAGATTTCAAGAAGTGCATTGTCAAGTCATTGAGTACTCTACTTTCTAGAGATAGCTATTAGCCTTCTTTTATTTTCTTTGAGTAAATGGTAGAATTATCTGAGCATACACCCTAGGTATGTGGTATCGATTGTCCGAAGCACATTTATATTTAATTTACCTTCCGAATTCGCTATGTTATCTGTACTTATGTCGATGCTTGGTGTCTTTCAGCCCTCGTGGTGATGTTCATGACTCATTTTGTCGCTACATACTAGTACTGTTGTTTCTTGCGGGCTGATGTATTGATGAATGACAGTGATATCTTATGATGAACGATCCTTGTAGGCTTTGAAGGAAGAGATGTATCGAGTGCTTGAACTTGAAGCAGAGAATGCCGTATTACAGCAAGCAATGCGGTCCCTGCCCCAACTTCATCACGATCGAGCCGCTCTTTTGAGTATGAGAGAAAGACAGAAGGTTCGTTTGAGCATTGCAGGGTGTAGGTGTTAGGAGCATCAAGGTCTTCTCGTATTTTGGGGTCTTTTTCTGGTGATCAAATGCAGGAAATAGTTAGCATATGTAAAGACATCTTCAGTGGGCACAAGCATCTGAAAATTCGCTATTTCTTTTGACTGAGAGATAAATTTGTTTGGAAGGTCAAGTCACATATTCAAGTGGACAGTCACTTGCGAAGAAATGCATTTTTAGTGGGTTTTTGTAGTGTTGCATATGTAATAGCATTGGTCGCCCCCCCCCCCCGGGTCGTCTGAATTTTCGTACCCCCGATGTTCATCCTTTTTGGTTGCTCAGCAGAAACAGTGTGATTGTGGTCGCAAAAATACTTCTGAAGAGGACGTTGAGGAAGATGGAGACGATACTGAAGAGGACATTGCAATAGTGCATCCTGATGTTGGTAATGAGGTATGAAGATGACCAGATGTGCTATATTATTTTACCTCACAGATTTGTTAGGTTTCAACTTTGACAAGCAATCGGACTGAATAATGGTGAGGAATATCCGTACTTACAGAGTTTAATGTCCTAAAATTTTAAAACTAACTTACATTAGCATCTTAGCAAATTTTCAAATACGAATCCTAACTCATTTGAACTTGAAACATGTATACTTGGTAAACCCGGTTGGGTTCATAGTATTAATGAAAACATGCATACAGAAACTGACATAATTAAGTAAATCCCTCCAATCTTCTCATTGGGCAGTTTAGTCATCCAGTCGCTTCGATGTTAATTAGAAACAGAGTGTTCTTTTATATTGTCGGGATATCGTTGTTGGAGAAGATGTACTGTATCAGTAGCTACGAGAGTTAAAATGAAATAAACTCTTTTGCTTGAGTTTCGAGGTTTGAAATGTTTGAAATTTGATGCTTTTGTGTGACGGAATATGGTCGCATGGGCAGTGAAAGGGATATTTGCTGTTGGCTATCCAATTTCACTTCTTCAGGTGTTGATTTTTCCATGGTTCTCTATGAGTATCTGAAGAAGCGCTTTCTGATACAATTTATATATCATCGTTGTGATCCTTGAAGCTGTGTGCTGGTTTTATTAGTATGATATTGAAATCATTATCCGGAAGGATGTGAAGAATATTCCAAGAATATGCTAAATTTAGGCATGTGCTGTATATATGGCAGGAGTACTTTGAGGCATTGGAAGTCTTGAATCACTATGAGTTTGCGGCTCGGTCAATGTCACCTGACGAACAAGGAATTCTAGCTGAAACCGCTGATGGTAATCAAGAACCTCCTGAGGAAGCTGAAACAGGGGATCCCGAGTTTTTGTCTGAAGCTGAAGGTGAAGAGATTGATCAACCGAGGACGAGGTTTGTTGCTTGTATACATTCTACATCCCAAGTAGTATTCATCTAGATATGCTTGATACTATTATAGAGTATTATTTTGCTTCTACGAATGTGTCCTGCTCACTATTTCCCTTATAATTGCGTACAGATTACCAGCTCCTAGACCACTTTCACGAGGGTTTACTCTGTGGACAGTACTGAAGAATGCAGTGGGCCGGGATCTTAACCACATCACTATGCCTGCTACCATCAATGAACCCCTTTCAGTACTTCAAAAGTGTGCAGAGGAACTCCAATATCGGTAAACACTTCTGTACCGAATTCCCTTCGTGGTGAACTTTATGCGTAATGATAAATTTAATTAACTTCTTTAAGTTATGTTATAAATCCAATCAATGAACATATAGAGTTCAGCACGGCACAATTTCAAACGCCATATATACGAATTAGGAGATTGAACTTCGAGTCTGCCTTGACCATAGTTCAATTAAATGGTGGTACAAAAACGCCTCTTTGGTCTTACTTTTGCAGGCATTTATTGGAGCAGGCAGTTCAGAAGACAGACTCTTTGGAGCGGTTGCTTTTGGCCACTGCATTCACTTGTGCAAGCTATTATGGGAGCATTCATCGTGATGCGAAACCTTTTAATCCTTTGTTGGGGGAAACTTACGAGTACCAAGATAATCAGTCCTGGTTTCTGGCGGAGCAGGTGCGATTCTGTTTTGGTTGTTATAGACTAGGATACTTCGTATATTAATTATTTATTTAAGAATCATTGGTTCGTATGATCAAGTGAGTTTTATGTCCCTCGGATAAACAAGTTTTTATGTTGATGTAATGATGTTACCAGTAACCAAGATCTTTCTTAGTAAAGTCTATGGTATCATTTCTAGATGCTTCCTGCACCTGAAGCTGACACTGTGATTGATTCCGTGTCTGCAGTCACACGGTACTTATTTATTTATTTATTTAACTTCTTGCAGGTCAGCCACCACCCTCCAATATTAGCCTTTCAGAGTGAAAACACAGGTGGGACATATCAAATTTACGGCGAAATTGAGATCAAGAACAAGTTTTGGGGGAGAAGTATTGAGGTTTGTCCATCCACATGCTCTTGTCACGTTATCATCTAAAAACTTCTTGATGCCACTGCAGCACTGAAATGAATGCTTTTTGGCAGGTGTTGTGCAATGGAGGAGTTCATTTTAAAATTCCCAAGTATGGAGATCATATTACGTGGAACCGAGCAACGCTTTGTATTCACAATGTTGTCCTAGGTAAACCATGGATTGACAATTATGGAGAGGTTTCTGTGGTAAATCACAACACAGGGGAAGTGGCTCGTGTCCGCTTCCACAAAGCAAGCAGTCGAGAGCAATGCCGCCTTACGGGAAAGGTTTGTTCTGCACACTTAATGAAACCTTAAATTTGACTACTGCAATTGGTTACTCTTGTTTTGCTTTTCCTAGGTTGCTCGGTTATGTCTAGCTGAATGTGAAATCAAATCTTCATTGTGAGATAAATCAATTTCGAGGTTTGAAGTTGATGGTGATGCTAATATTGTTGATCCCGATGGCAGATCTATGATGCGAAGGGGGTTCCACACTACACGGTTTTTGGTAACTACATGGAAGCTATTTATTCGTGTCCAGAATCATGCACTAACTTTGATGTCAATGGTCCGGATGTGAGACTACTTTGGAAAGCACCTGAACAAATTGAAGATTATCGTCAGCAATATTGCTTTACTCGATACACTCTGGCTTTGAATGGTGAGTCTGATTATATGTTTTGAAGTTCAGGACGTGATGGGTTTGTCAGAGGGTCAGATGTTTGTTTGTTTGGATCACTATTTTTTTTTCATTCTCCACTTAAGTTCATGTTGTTAATGCCTCATCTGTCAACGCACCGTATTGCTGATGCTCATGCGCTATATCGATGTATTTGTCAACTGCAGAATTGACACCGAAGTTGAAGGAGGCACTTCCTCCCACCGATTCCAGGTTTCGACCCGATCAACGTGCACTGGTAAGCATGATTCGATCGAGGTCATTAGTATTGAGAATACCATTGAACTATCCTTTCTTGGCGTATCATTTTTGCTGAGTACTTCATATCTTCTTTTTATGAATATTGAAGACACACTATAATTGGCTATCCGTCCTCCAGGAGGATGGCGACTTGGAGAAAGCTACACCAGAAAAGCTGCGGTTGGAAGACAAGCAGAGGATTGCTCGACGGGTTCGAAAAGAACAGGGGATCGAATGGCAGAACATGTGGTTTGCTGAGGTGCCCTTTCTTCTCAACTCTTTATTAAAGCATTTTTCGCACGTGACGTCTAATGGTTCTGGAGAAGCAGTGATATCTTGACATGAGCTTTTCAAAATCTTGCCCTTCCAGAGTCTAGTCCATAGGCACCATTTTAAATACTCGACCTGTCAGTCAGCGCATCAGAAACTGATTAGGATCCGAGTTGGAAGATACGAAGTTGCTCTTCTTACCACCACATGTTGACCATTTTTTGTTGCAGCGAGAGCCTGGAGTATCAGAGGTAAAGCCTATTGACGATGGTACCACCGAGCCATCGTGGGTTTTCAAGGGCTCATACTGGGATGCTCGTGAGAATCAAGACTGGGAAAATTGTCCTGATATCATGTAGGCACATGCAAGCCGAGTTGTGAGCGCTTGGGGTTGGAACCCTGACCCTAATATTTTTCCTAGGCTTCATCGCTCAATGCGCACAATACCATTCTTTGATTTGAATGAGTTCATTATTGCACGAATAAACTTGTATAGGAATTACGTAGCTTGAGGCATTGATACAAAGGATGTATATGCCGATTCATGTGCTGTGGCTTTGGAAAAGGATTAATGCCACCATCCAATTATAACCAGTCTATAAGTAGGCTGAGAGAGTTACTGTATAAATAATTTGCGGAAAATTTGTGGATGCGTTGGTTCTTCACCTTTTTGTAATCCATAACATTCTTGAACAGAGATTATTCATATTCCGAAAGGCTATCTTTACGGGCAGAAATTCTCCAATAAAGGATCCTCTTGGTTACATGTTCTCCATTCTCTCATAGCCACTTGATTCTTCCCCCATCTTCTGTAGCTTCACGCAAGGCTCCAGTTAATTTTCTCCAAAAGGACCGTCGTCCAGGTGGGTTAAGAAATGAATGTTTCATTTTTCATTTTTGTGTTAACCCCTTTACCTTTGAGCCCCTAATTGACAAGAGTTTTCAGGTAAAGTGTGTTTTGTCATTCTTAGCTTATTCACATGCTTCTAGCTGGGTTTGGTCTTGCAGATGGTTTCAATTGATCAAAGGGAAAATATTTGGTCTCTAAACTTGGTACTTAAGGTAAACTTTCAGCATAGGTTGGTGAAGATTTAACATAAATTTAGTTTTTGTCAAAAAATACCACATGGCATTTAGTGATTGGTGCAAGGTGATGTGGACTTGTTAAAATCTGATGTGGAAATTTCATTTCATCACCTCTGCCAAATTTGACCTTCACATACAGTACTAGAAATGATGCTTATATAGATGATATATTTGACAAATTACTAAATTGCAAAGTTGAAGTCACAAATATCATGCAAATTTTGGTGAATATTTTTGTTTGTATCTCAATAATAATGACTAAAGCCTATTTGAGATGATGAGCTAAAAACAAGATAGAATAAGAATCAAGCACTCTTATTGGAACTGGTAGTGGAATCTTTTGATCTAACTTTACTTTTGAGATGAAAGCTATAGCCTTCAAGGTAATATGGAAAATCAAACATCTAAGTTGAATCAAGGTGGCCAAGAAAAGGTGGCTAGAGAAAGTGGAAACAACTTCACTTGGATAAGAAAATTAAACCTTTGAAGGTCACAACCCAAATCTTGAACAAGAAATGCTACTCAATGTTTTAAAGTCACATGGCTGGTCTACAAGGGTTATTTCTTCTTTTGACCTTAGGCCTCCATCCAAAATGAACCTAAGATCTCTCAATTCTAAAAAAAGAAATTAAATAACATTTCATAATGTAAAAAGATACGGTACCAAATGAAATAAAACATGTTAAAAACATTACCAGCATGTTGGGGCTCATCATTCCAAAGAAGGTATTTCTTCTTGTATGAAATGGCAACATTCTAAGGTTGTCAATTAAGGTTTGTGAAATTTCTATTATTATAATGAATGTCAAGTACCAATTTGACAATTTGAAAACTCATTCAACTCATTCTGAGGTCCATGCATAAATTTAAATCAATGAATGGACTAGCAAAAGGACAAGTTTCTCATCCACTATCAATTCTTTGAGATGTAAGCATTATATAAATTTGCAAACAGTCCTGTACACAATGAATCGTAATCACTTGAATGGTGCAATTTACATCAACGAATTCATACATTTGAGATTCATAATTTGCAACACGTCACAATCCTCATGTTCCACAAGCCAAATATGAGATTTGAAATACTAAGTACATGGTACTGCTATGAGTTTTACTTCTTCAACCACAGCTGGTTATACACTAAAATATTTCCCTACGGAATGAACCCAATACTACGTGCTGTACCGTTTTGCTAAACTTTTGGATGGGATGACAGGTGGTGATTGGGTTGGTGTCACTGTCCCATAAACAATCAAACGGGGTACCAGCATGCGCACCGTGTTGATGGGTATGGCGAAGTTCACACCTGACGACATCCCCGAGCCTGCAGAAAGATTACAAAACATGAATTAGTTGCTTTTAGAGGGCCTGTCATGTACTCACATTACATGATTTTTGATTCGGTGAAACTCAAATTAGGGGTGTCAGACCTTGCAATTCCACAATTTGGAGGTTCGTTACCAAATTAGATACACAGCAATTCTTCTTTCCCCAATGTAATAGCTCTTTCTATAAAGTATTAGTCCATTTGTAGAGATTTGGAAACGCGATTTTGAAATGACCTACTTCTACAGGACTCACACCCCTTTCATGACCGTCAAGGTAGTAAGCTCACATTATCTTGCAGGTACTATATCTATTGTAAAACAAGACAATGTAGCTTACTTAAATCTAATTTCACAAATGTTTTGAGATTCACAATCACCATTCTGTACGAAGAATAATTTTACCCACAAATATATGGTTCTGGTTCCTACAAGTTCTCCTCAATTCTCTTCTAGACGTTGATTCTTCCACCATCCTCTCTATGGTTCTTTTCCATCATTTTTATGGCTCCACATATGCATACAATGGTTCTTCCCCACAAGGATGATCTTCCAACTGAACCCAGAATGTTAAGTATGTTCACACGAATTATAGGATTTCGACACAGACCAGCGCGAGTGAAGGTCGCAGTATTCACTCCGATGATACGTCCAAACGAATCCAGCAATGGGCCTCCTGAGTTACCTGCAAAGTCCATCTTAAAGGTGTCAAGAGAAGCGTATATCTCAGCACTAGTGCGACTTACTTCTGCAGCAAACTAGAGCAGATTTCAGTAAAACTCTCGTATGCAGTAACTGCGTTTCAAGTGAAGTGCTAGTGAAGGAAAAGATGAATTAGAATCACTAAATAACGTTATTCTCGACATGAAACAAGTGCTTCCTTTTATTTAAATAAAAACATGAAAATTGACAACCAATCGCATGCCTCAACCAGATATATAACTACGGTTGGAGCCCTTTCATCCATAAGTTGCGTGAAATAGACAGATCCCCAGGGATAATGCCAACCTGTTGAGTGGTTGAGTTCTGTAACTATGTACATTTACTACAAACTTTCAATACTATGAACCTATCTGCTTTCCCAGTTGTTGCTCGTCAGGGACAGAATATTGTAGGCACAATGGCTGGGCAAGGGCATTTTCAATTCAGCGTTAAGCATTTACCAGCATTGATGGCAGCATCTGTCTGGATAGCACCTGGAATAGGTACTCCAGCTGGCGATGGAATCTCCCTGCCTAATCCACTAACTACCTGCAGTAACAAGGTTTGACATATTGGTTAAAAGAAAAGAGAAATCACAATCTATACCAAGATTAAACCTGCTGGTGCCAAGGGAGCTTAAACTAATGTAATCAGGGCAAGAATGATTACCCCAGTCGTGAGAGTATGCTGGAAGCCATAAGGATTGCCAATGGCGAAACAGTTTTGACCCACACGAATATCTTCAGATGTCCCCACAGGAATTGGAGTCAACCTTTCAGCCGGTGCATCAATCTCAAAAAACAAAATCACTTCTTCGTTAATTCGACATGGTAGCGTGCACCAGCGTGGAATAACAAAATGACGTGGAAGAAAACATAAGAAGTGTGAAGTCACAGCTATTCCTGGTAATTCATGAACTCATAAATAAACTTGGCTTCGTATACCTTGAGAACAGCCAGATCGTGGCTTGAATCAATGCCAATAAGAGAGGCATCATGCACTGTGATTGTCCCATCCCTTCCGAGAACCGACACCTGGATATTAACAGCAAACCCGTGAATTACCCAGATTTCCACTTAGGTCGCTCACTACAGAAAAATTTAAGAAATTCGGACCCCAAGAGTTTACAACACCTTCCCTGCAATATTGGTCAAGATAGAATTGAAAAAGGAGTCACATTCCACTACATGTGGATAATGGAAGACCCGCCTTCTTGTCTTCATATGGACAACCATTAAATGCATGCCTAGAAATTTGGGATGATTTGAACATAAGGATCACACAGGCCACTTAATTGATAGATTATCTATTAGATGTCTCCATAAACTACTACTCATTGCACAATAATCGGTTTCGTACCTGAGCTTTCTGTCGTCCTGAAGAATCCATGGCCAATCTGGCTATCACGTGATAATTGGTTACCTGCAAAAGACGAGTAGAATGCGACCTCAAATCAGCCTATTTCATATTAAAAACCGATCCATAGGTTGTTGTAGCTCATACCAGTGGGATCCACAAAGGCATCGTTTCAAGCATCTACGGTAAAAAATACATAATCGAAATAGAACCTATTGGTGGAAGCCTCACGAGCATCTATCAGGAAAATGTTTCATTTCGACTTTTGATGCTAAAGCAAAAAATGCAAAGCAATTGCTACAAGGTTTTGGAGACGTACAACATGACCAAACTTGTCCCAGATAAACCCGGAACCTATACCTTCCACCTTCACTTCCTCTTCTTCACTGACAGGTTGCCCTACCACTTTGGTGCCCAAAGTTTGCACGTTCTGAACCGACACCACAGACCTAGTTGCATTCTGCACTTTCCAAACACACAAGACACTTGGTTAATGCTAGTATCCACATCAAGACGCAAATAAAATTGGTAAGAAATGGAGGAAATGTGACTCTTTCTCTATCTTTGTAGCGCTTCGTCCACCATTATAGGTCAACCAAAAGTTTAAAATAGTGCATCAGCAAGCCAGTCTCCACTCCAATCGTGAGCACACGACACTGGTTTGTTCTATTACTGGTGTCACGAAGTAAATTTACATATGCTTATAAATTTTTGCAGGGGAGGAGTGCTAATGATAATTGTGAAAAGATTTCAGCATGAATAGCACTAGTACACCAACGAATGCTAAAAACATTTATTCTTCCCCCATAAAAATTTATAATTACATGTAAGTTCACTTAGTAGCACGCACCAATAGGACAAATCAGTTAAGCCCTTATCTTGATTGTAGGGCCATTTCCGAAAACCAAGAAAATTTTGAAACCTCCTAACTTTTGCATACAGCGTCCAAACAATGCACACTTCCGTGCATTCGATTCCCCAAACAGAAACCCAATACAATTCTACCATTCCCATATCCATGCTCCATGCAAAACATTTCAAATCCCCTCCCATACAACAAAACAATGCACCTCAATTCACAATCACCAAGACCCCAACTACACAACGAATCACGCATAACATGAAGAAACTCCTCACCGAAAAAAGCTCAATCAAGCTGTCCTCCTCCTGATCGAATTCGTCCTTAGACGACGGAAACTCCAGCGCCCGCGACATCAGCGGCACCAATGTCAGAACGGAAGGCGCAGCCATGAAGCTCACCACGGCCACCCTCCGGCTCAATTTCAAGGAAGCGCTCACCACCACCTGCTGGGAAATCCTGCCATGCCAATATACTGAGCTTCGGTGTTGCTTCAAATTCAAACGAGAGGAAGGTGAACTGCGGAGCCCCACGTTCAAGGATTCGAGACATACGGAGCTTCGACAATTCGACATCACTGGAGTCACCTCCATAGCCAGAAACTTATGGGAAAGGAATTCGCGTAGTTGCAATGAAATTCGACATTGATGAAGATTTTGTAAGGGAAACAGAAAGTGGAGCAGATTGATGAAATGTTGGCCGAAATGCAGAATTCTGATGGGGAGGTGAGAGAAGAAGCGGGCGGGGGGAGAGGCTTGGCAGGGCACGGGGATAGGGGAGACGTGGGTTTGGGACCTAATGCCGGGAATGGATATGGATGAAGGGCCTGTGACCGCAGTTCAGAACACTCTTAGGGTGGGCTTAGGACCTTAGGGCCTCCTTACATTATTGTTAGGTGGGTGCGTTCATGGATACTAGAATATAGAAAGCATTTTTATGTATTTTTTATAGTAAGGGTAGTCACACTTTCTACGAAGACAATTTTGTTGAAGAATAAAGAGCTCAAGAGAGAAACTCGAAGCCAATTAGGTGCTTGAAATTATGAAGAAGGTATGACACCCTTTTTTGTTGTCTTGTGGAGGTGTATTGAGAATCAGAAAATTTCCTTTGACTAGGATCGCAAGATGAAGCCGCAAAATGCACAGGCAATGAGTTCCGCACGATGAAAATACAAACGCAGTAAGTAAGAGTGAAGAAATTTTTGCAACATTCTATATACACCTCTGAAGCATAATAATGAACATGGTGAAAACTTCGTAGAAACAATATATTCTGCACTAGAAGCTCAAATGGAAAGTCAATGCGGAGCTGCCCCGTTCACCTTCTCTAGAGATTGCTCAAGTAGTGAAGAAGGTTTGACTATCCCTAGTGTGGACTGCATTGATATTGGTAGAACTCATTCTCCTATTTTGACACTCATCAATGATCAGTGAAACTATTCTTATCTTCTAGTATGTTTTTTGCCCATTGAGCTTCACATATAAACCTACCCTTATATGTTGGGTGTAGTAGCAAAAATGCTACTACATTCCAAATTAGCAACTAGACCACCAACATATAAGCATCTCCACTGCTATTTTGCACTAGGTCTCTAATGATATTGATAAAAAAATTTCATTAAATAGATAAGGATGGTGTAGAAGGTCAATTGAAACTATGTAAGGGAGCTTTTGGAAATTCCCTTTTTGACCATATTTGCTTGATTTGATTTTCGGTCCTCACATTAAAGTACAAATTATTTAGGTGGATGGTTCTTTTCCTATTAGGTTTGGGCAAAGTGAAAATGTAAAGAGGCTCTTAATCCAATGACATTTGGTATCCCTTCGAGGGTCATCCAAGCTTTTTCCTTTCCGAAGAATTGATTATTCTTATTTGATTTTTGGAGTGCAACTTTATTGATGCTATATCCCCATCATTGAGTTGAATTTAAGGTATTTTAGTGAAGTTGGATGTTGAGGATCTATAACCATGTTTTTCAATATGGAGTGACACATAAATTTTTTTAGACCACAATGTTTTGCATTCTAATGTTCTACTTTGAAATCATTAATTTTTTGAACATGATATATATTTTAAGAGTTGTATTGCTCTTAATAAAAAGCTTGGAGTAATTTGTATTTGTTGGCATTCAATCCAAACTATTCTCCTAGCTTATCAATGAGAAGAGATAACATATTTTTGTTTTAAATAAGAAAAGACAAACAAAAGTCATTTCTAACCAATATAATAGATAGTAGAGCAAAAAAAAGAAGCTTACTGTAGATGAAAAAAAAAGCTAAAGACCTCCCACTACTCAACTAGGTGTTACAATCTCATCCAAGCTTTAATTTTGAATTACCTAAGCTTTTTTGAACCTCCAAAATAAGTAATACATGCTTGAGGAAAATTCAAACTATTGTCACACATAACAAAGAAGATATTGCAAAAGACTAAGACTTAAAGAAAAGAAAACCCACAAACCAACTCCATGGTAGTAGACCTAGACCTTTGCTCAAACAACTAGTCCTAAATTTTTTTCACAAGTTCCAAACAAGGTGTATCTTAGCTTTTTAAAACTACAACAATAAAATATCAATGGTCTAAAAACTTGAATAATTATAAACCTTATACAATAAATTAGGTCTATTTAAAGTTGCAACTCTTAGTACACATTCTAAGACAACTCACCTTTTTTCACTCAACTAAGTATAAGGCCTACCTACAAAGTCCAAATTGAACAAGTCTTAGCTTTTTGGAAAGTTAACTGAAACAAGAAGAACTCACTTACAAAGTTTTAAAATCTAATGAAAAGTATTTAAGAAACTATAGTTGAAAGAAAACATGGTAGGAATTGAAAGAGAGACAATCTTCTTCTAAACTATCATGTGTAGAACTTAGGAAGTAACTTAGAGAATTGGAAAAGGTGAATAGATGAGATGGAAACAATATAATGTGTTGATAGTGAATGGGTATCAAGAATGTTGTATCTTGTTGCTCTACTTGGCTCTTTTATATAGCTTACAAGCTCTACCTCCCTTGCCTTTGCAAGTTCCTCTTCCTAACTTGAACTTGAACTTTGAAACATTCACTATTTGCATTTCACCTCTCACAAATTTTAACTACTTCTTACAATTCTTATACTCTACCTCTCACAAGTTTCACCTATTTCTTATACCTAAAAAGCCCTTTGACTTTGACTTGCATCACTTTCTTCTCAAAAGTCCTTAGTGAAGTGATTTTTCAAACATAACTCACTCTTAACACTAACTTCACCTAAGTATTGCATTCATTTGGCCTAAAAATCATTGTTGATTTCTAATACCACCAAATACTTAACACTAAAATATCTAAAGACTATTGTTTACATTACAAACACAAAAGATTGTCCATTGTCAAAGGCTAGGAGGACCTAAAAGATTCTAAAAGGTTGTAGAAGCTATAGAAACTTGTAGAGGCTTCTCAGGAGGTCATACTTGATAGAAGCAGCTAAAGTGGTTTCCAAATTCATAAAAGCTTCTTAAGTACTTTCCAAATTTGAGGAAGATTTTCAAGTACATTTTAAGCTTAAGGAAGCTTCTTAAGTACTTTTCAAAATTATGGAAGCTCCTCAAATACCTTCCAATCTTGATGATGAAGCTTTAGACACTCAAGTATATACAAAAATTGAAATTAAGAGGTTCTTCAATCTCGACTAGGGCTTTTATTTTTGGCAAAATTTTGCCAGGTTGTCAGAAATCTGACCTCTTTGGCTTCATCCCTCTAAAAACTAACCTCTCGAATAAGGCCAACAAGGGGGACATTGGTCTAAAAAAAAAGCCCTGATCTTGGCAATTCATTCTAATGTCCTAGTTATAGCATTCAACCTTAGCTCTTCATTTGAAGCTTTATTTTTTGTTCTTTTGTTCTCTTGAATATATCTTGTGGTTCTAATGAAGTTACATCCTTATACCTTTGCTAAGATTCTTGTATGAAAGCATTCATATATTCTTGTTTTGAGTCTATTTGAAACAATTTACAACCAATTTTTTCTTAAGACGTTCTAAAATACCAAAAATCATAAAATTGAGTATTAATGGATAAACTTAGTGTGTGCATTATTAGAATTTTGTTTGTGTGGTTATAGATTGGAAGCTTCTTTCAAATGAATTTAAGTCGTATTTTCCTCCTCATGTATATTAATTAATTATTTTTCTCAAAAATCATTGCAGCATTTTAGGAATGCAGTACATGTACTTTGCATGTTTGGTATATGTATTTCATTCCTATGGAACCTTGTTGGTATTGATAGACTCCCCATAGGCTTAGATTCCTATAACAAGTTTGAAAGTTTGAAAGTTTTTATAGTTTTGGTTTTCTTTCTTGAAAAAAAACTCTTGAAAAATTTGAAGTCTTATAGGAACTTTGTCAATATTGATAAGTTTTCCTTAAAGCTCGTGATCTAACAACGATTTATTTTGGAATGAATTTTATTTATTATCATTTAAAACATTTGAAAAATCTTTTGGGTTTGAGGTCTTGCAAGGTATTATTTGGCACTTTTAAGATGCCTTTAGGAGCATCTACTCTTATAACATTATTATTTAAAAATACAATAAATTGATTTTTGAAATTTGTAAGTTGCAATAAAAATCTTATGAGGTCATTACAATTTTTACAAATATATGTGTGAAAAATTGTCTTCACTTTGAAGCCTTCTAAAGTAACTTGTGAATATAGGCACCTTGATTTCTTTCAAGGGATAGGAACAAGCTATTTAAATTCATTTAAAATTTAATCATATTTATATTATTTAATAAATATTAATGAGTTTTTCCTTGTCTTTCAATCTTTATAGTAAGGCTTTGAAGTGCCCAAAAGAGGAAATATTTTCATAAAGAAGATATAAGAAAAAATATTATTTTACAATTTTTTGAGTTGTTTGGATTCCCAAGGATACTTATGAGTGCTAATGGGTACTATTTATCATGGTTGTCATAACGGGCGAGTTAGGGTCATCGGACCGGACGGACGAACGGTCCGGACGGCTTTAATTTTGTAACTTGTGCAATTTTGCGGAATGACACGTCACCTCGTCTGCGCCCAGCATGTTCCTTAATCCACATGGCATCCACGTGGCCTATTTTTCCATTATCAGAAAGTCAACTATGTGTTGACTGTATCGGACGGGCAGGACCTCTAACGGACGAGCAAACCGGACGTCCATCTACTATGACAACCATGCTATTTATAGGCTCAAGTGATGTAGAAGTTTTTAGATGTGAAATTTTAATGAAAATTCAATATCTTTGTGGTCTACTAGTGTGCATATTGGTGCCAATAAATATTCATTTGGGATTGATTAAATGCAATATTATTATTAATAATTATAAAAAATAGAAAATAATTGTTTTCATGGAAAGGACATTAATGTTTATTTCCTTGTGGTGGATGTTTATCCCGAAAGCATCTTGGAAGGCATAAAGACAATGACAAAAAATTCATCATTATAGCCTTTAATTTCAATCTAACTAACTCAGCTAACATTAATTAATTATTTATATGATTTTGGGTGTATTTGGATGAGAATGTAGAGGATTTGTTTTAGAAAGTAAAAACGGCTTTTAAGGCTAAACAAACTTAGAAGAACTTAGGAAGTGAACTAAAAAACTAAAAAACTAATATAGAGATAGCCTATACCAACCTATAAAGAATTTTTAGCGATGATAACTAAATTTAATCCATTTGAAAATTGCAAGTATTGTGAAAAGTTAAAAATAATTGTCTTCTACCAAAAAATATTCAATTTATTATATATATTAATAAATATTCAAACAACAAGCTTGAGTTGATTCAATATTATAAAAAAACTTGTCAATTTTATGCTTTATATTTGTAGAGCTGATAAGATATACTTTTGAGATGTTTAAGAATATAAGATGTTTTTTTTTCAAACGATGAAATTGTGATTGTCAACAAAATCACTTTTTTCCTTAAGGCCAAAAAAGATAAGTAGATGGAATTCAAAGTAAGCCCCAATTGAACTCAAATGAATCTAAGTGAGCCAAAGTAATTGTGGTAGACTAATTGGAGTGGTGCAAACCTATTTGACTAAAAAATTAGCCTATATAAGCCTTGATGGTTTGAAGTAGGTTGGAATGATCCAAATCCAAATGTATCAAAATACACATCAAAGTCCACATAGACCATCCTAATGCATCAAAACCCATTCAAATTCCCTCATTTCATGTAAACTCTATTTAATCAACCTCATCTATTGAAACTTAAAACAACTACCAAAAATAGTGAAAAATTGCCCAAACTTCTTGAATCCCATTGTACTCCATTCAAAGACAATCTAAAATCAAGAATATGTATTTTAAATAGTTAGATATATGATGTCAAGAATAATTTGCAATTTTACAATTACAATTCAAAACAAAGAAAAATACCAGCAAGCCATATTTATTTTGGGGATCATATTCTAAAATGCTCTTGTACATATTTCAAACAAATGTTGACAAAGGCATTGGAGAAGAGAGGTTAATGGGTGAATTGTAAGCACTATAATACTTCTTTTTTAATGATATGTAGTCTTACTAGAAAAAATAATCTTTTCATTCATGTCCCTAGAGTAAGTTTTAACGAGTTTAAATATATTCTTGAAAGTTTCTTCCTATAGTAGCAAAGTACTTTATACTCCCTCTGTCCCAAAATGATCTTTTGGTTCCCTTTCAATTTTTTGTCCCAAAAATGATCTTTTAGGTACTCAAAAATTAATATTTTTGATTTAGAAGATTCAATGAATGGACAACAACTTCCTTGAAATATTTAGAAATGGATTGAAATAATGTTATTTTTAATCTTAATCTTGAATCTTTTGTTCGACTGAAAGATCATTTTGGAAAGGAGGGAGTTGTCATTAACACCCTAACTCTAACCTATGGTAAATTGCTATTGTTTAGCACCAAAAAAAATATTCAACAAAATTTTTGTTTCTTAGTCAAGGGTTTCTATACTCTATGCACAAATACTAGCTTTGTTGTGGACAAGAATAGACTTGCCTAAGGGAAAATAATGAGAATTATGTATCTTTGCTTTGATCCCCTATAACTTGACTTTTTTCTTTTTCAAAAACAAATTGACTAAAATTCATGTGAAAATTTCTCTAACTTTCCATTCTACTACCCCCCCAAAGTTGTGAATCCCTCAAATCTAAACAAGTTCACTTAAAAGGAGTCTAAGAATAAACTTCCCTATTGTGTCAAAATTAGAAATGGGTTTTTGAATTTTTTAGAGTTAGAATTGTCTTTGCCAATTACCATGATGCTTTCACCCACATGCAAATCTACATTTTAAGATTAGCCTTCGCCTTGTTGTTTAACTAAAAGCAACCAAAAAATTCAAGTCCAATCTTACAAATAGCTTTTTCAAAAGTTGCTAAAAACATGCCATGACCTTGAAATCCTGTGGAAAATTTTTGAACTACTATTCCAATTCTCCTCTTGCAACCATTACACACTTCCATGTAAGATTCCATTTTTTAGGCACATTTTTATACAAGGTTTGACTAATTCTAAACCCTTAAACCCTAAAACCCTAAATCCTAAATCCTAATCCTAATCCTACCTTAGTGCCATCCAAAGTCAGGCTTTGACAAATTCTCTGTCTGGCATGTGCTTCTCCCATAACGTGCATCGAAGAATTCGCAGGAGCTCCGACAGCAAGGAGCATTTCCAAGTGAGCTCGAGATTGGTTTTCGGAAACAGGACTAGATCGAGCTCAAGACATCAATTTGATCATTAGGTCACAGTCTTTCGAGATTTCCTTCTGCCTTCATTGTTGGTTCGGAGCACAAAACGAGGAGGTGTTTTTTTGGTGGAGTCTAAGTTAGGGTTTAGGATCTGGTTGCAATGGGGGACAATTTCGTGTACAAGGATGTGGAGGGCACGAGTACTGAGTGGGATGACATCCAGCGCAAGCTAGGCAACTTGCCAGAGAAGCCGCCTCCTAAGCCCACTCCCGGCTATGTGCCGGATTCGGATCGAGAGAATGCCCCAAAAGATGCCGCTTGGCTGCAGGAGAAGTCCATCGAGGAGCTCGAGGATTTGGAAGATGACTCTCTGTTGGAGGACGATCGGTTTCTGGAGCAATACCGGTTCAGATTTTTACTCTGTTTTTGTTGTTCAGTGATGTTGTATTTTTTGGACTTGAGCGTTGAATTGTTGCTTTTTTGTAGACTTGTGTGGCACTATGAGCTTCGAGCTTTTGGTGGAGTGCACTTCCAGGGTTTCTTATTGTTTTTTGTCGAAGAGGTGTAGGGTTTACCGTTGAGAGTCTGTGTATGTTCACTCTTATTTTGGTTTTGCAATTAGGGTTTGGGCATGAAGTTTGTGAAGTGAATTTTCTCTGATGGACCAGGTTTACTTGCCACTGTCATATTCCTCGAAGTCTAAATGTGTTTGGACTGGGAATTGATCTCCGTGACCATGTTTGGTAGTGCAACAGTTGCACTGAAAATTGCATACCGCTGATTATCATTTGACTAATGTACCGATTGGTTAGACACCTCTTGTTGTTGCTTCCTGGAGTATTTTAGTTTTGCTGAGTATGACTCTAACTGTAGTCTGGGAGGACAGCGTTTCTTACTGCTGATTGTCGTTCCATGCTGGCAGAAAGCAGCGATTGGCAGAGATGAGGGAAATAGCCAGCAAACCACGTTTTGGCTCCGTGCAGCTGATTTCTGGTTCCGATTATGTAAGGGAGGTCTCACAAGCGCCCGCCGACGTGTGGGTGGTAGTCCATCTTTTCAAAGACGGGTGAGTTTCCAATCTGGATCTCAAGAAATCACCCCATTAGTTTGACAAAGCTTTTGTTGCTAATAAGACATTTGATCGAAATGATTATAATGTCAAATTAGTGTCAAGTTAATGTTGACTCAATGTTACTAGTTGCCAATGTATTATCACGCTAATGCAAATGTTACAGAATCACATCTGTTTTAGTTGCATTACTTTAATAGGAACTCAACACGAGGATTATATGAGTCTACTCCCTGTTAATTTAACATATATGAGCTTTTCAATCTAAGGGGAACTTTTTTTTATTAGTCCATAGTGATGATTACTTCCTCGATTCTCTTGCAAGCCACGAATTCTTGCTGCGGCTGTGACGCAATTGTAGACAAAACTCTAATTATATGATTTTGAAACCATTCCTGGGACAAGTGTTGTTCAACTGCGTGTGTGCCCTAAATGAAATGTGGTTTACTTAAAACGATCGATCCACTGCACCAACAGGTTAGCAGAATGCGAGTTGCTGGGGCAGTGCTTGAATCAACTGGCTGCGAAGTACTCAAATACCAAGTTTGTGAAGATCGTATCCACGGACTGCATCAAAAACTATCCTGACAACCTGCTTCCCACTTTGTTAGTCTACAACAGTACCAACGTGAAGGCGAACTTGGTGGGCCTGCGGAGGTTTGGAGGTCCAAAGTGCACTCCTGAAGGTGAATTCTTTAACCAAGCTTTTCCTTCACTCCTTGCAACGAGGTCATGTCATGCCAATCCACACAAAGTGCCCTGACCCCTGAATCTTCGGGTTGATGCAGACGTAGCGCTAGTGCTTAGTCAGGTCGGGCCTGTTCTGGGTAACTCTGGAGAGACGGACAGTGATGCGGTCAGGCAGCGGGTCCAGAGAGACTACATTGAAAAAATGGTTTTGCGGCATGCAACAAAAGGAGGAAACAACTCTGACGAAGACTCATGAATTGCAAATCCCATACTTACAGTATTGGCTATATCACCATCAGAAGGTCTTGGAAACTGTGCTGAAAGAAAGGAAGTTTCGACACTACTGGAGCAGCAACCCATGCAGCTTGTTTACCATCACCACAGAACTTCAATGCGTGTACGTCACTAAGAGCTTGTTTATAGTTTATTGTTGGATTTCTTGTCGTCCAAGTTGTACTGTTAGCAATTTACATTGGGAGAGTAGCGTACGATCAGACTAAGTTACAGAATCGGCTGTGCTGAATTGGATGGTGCTTGTGTCGCTGTCCTGCTGAACCTTACATGTGTTTACAACTTAAGAAAGCGTGTGGAATGGAAATACTACTGGGTCCAAGTTCTTGCAATTTCAGTTTGGCATTTTGGTGAAAGTAAGGTAACTTGCATCATACAGAAGTCGTTTCTGGCATGGGGAATGGCACAGTCAAATCGTACATAAACTTTTATTAGTAGCAGGAGAAAGCCATGCTCAGCCTTGAAGAAGGTGAGGAGTTAGAAAGGTTGGTAAGATTGGGAGTTTGGGACCACAGCACCAAATACTTGGGATTCTTACTTCTTTGAAACCGTCCCTTTCAAGTTGATTTGCATGTATGCAATTAAAGGTTATAATCAGAGATTATTTGGGAGTTAGAAATCATAAAATAAAATAAAATAAAACTCTTTAGAGAGTTTTTTATTATTTCTGGGAATTTCTGGAATAGAGAATTGAAGATGCCCTTAAAGTGGCCAAATGCATGCCCTGAATTTTCTTCAAAATGATTCAAACAAGTGTCTTGAAGCTATAATGTTTTATTACTTCATGTTATGCCATGTGCAAATTAAAGACATGGTATGGCAAGACAATTTGAGAAAAATTTACACTAAATAGTGAAAATTAGGTTGCTTGAATAATTAGCTTGCTTTACTCTTAGAAAGTTACTTTACAAGTCATTAAAGTTGACAAATATTTTCATAGATGTTTTCATTTGTACATGGGGAGGTCCTTGATCAAGTTCTAATTACTACAATACCTAATTCAAAAGTAGTGCATTTTTGTATAGCAACAGTAAATATTTATATAGTGTCAAATATCAAGAAATTAGTATTGAGCAACCTAATTTACTATTTTGTATATATGATGTGTTTGAGGAAGATAACAAGATTGGGAAGTGTAACTAGGATTTTGCTTTAACCCTTTAGCACATCAATGTCCATTTCTTAGATGACTTATAGGGTTCAAATTCATGTTTTTTTTCTCAATTATTAGTGCTTTGATGAAAGATCCTAATTTTTAGAGATATTATATCAAGTTGATGTCCTATTTAATAGTTGCATATGGTGTTACTAGAATATACATTTTTCTAAAATTATGAATGTACAAATATATTAGGTGTTTGATAAAGCCAAAAGTGCCTCAACTTTAGTTCAAAATTGGATTTGCCAAAATGAGATCATAGACTTAAATAATATAGAAATTTCAACAAATCACTATGTTCAGAGAACCTCATTTCAAATCCATTCCAACAAATTTTACTCAAAAAATGATAATATTTTGCTTGCAATTGCATTTAAAAGGAATTTAGAAATTTTCCTTTCTAAATTTATAAAAAAAATATTGGTGATAGCATTAGTGAATCTAAATATACAAATGGAATCTACAACTCAAAATCTACAACTTTTATTTGTATATCAATTCCAAAATATTCTTCTATATAGTACTTTGTTAATTCTAAATGTCATTTTGTACATTTAGGTATTAAAGTGTGCACATCTATAGTGGTGACTAACAACCACTTTAAAAGGCAATCAATGGCACTATGGCATTTGATATTTTTAGAAGAGACAAATGTATGACTACATTTAGTAATGACATTTCCAAAAATTTAATTAGATGCAAATTACACTTCAAAAAAATGATGTCATTTGTGATTGCAAAAGAATGACTGTAAGCATTTTGTGACTTTAGAATGATTTGGTTTCCCTAATTGCACTACCACTTAGATCTCTACAACATTTGAGTCATTTTGTAGTTGCAATAACAATTATAGGATGAGGAATTAACAAACTTAATGCTTCATCTATAGCATTAAGTTCACAACATCTTAGATGAGGTGATACAATTGATTAAGAATTCTATTGTGGAAGGTGCAATTATAGATAAGTAATGTTTGGTCATATTGTACAACTGTAGGTGATTGTAGAAAGAGTAGAAACTAGAAAATGACTTTGAGGACCTCCGTTACTCACTTCCACAATGTATTCTCTTTTTGATAAATAAAGAAAAAGAAGAACAGCACCTTGCCGTATAAGGAGGAAAAATACAAGCCAAGTAAGGGGGTTGACTATAGGGCCACTAGAAATGACTAATAAATCATTGCAGCATACTAATTGAGCGGGCTAGAAATACTTATATTCTTTAGGATTTTAGGATATGCCAAATTTTTTGTGGATGCAACTTCTAGAAAAAGATTTATCATACCACCAGGAAATTAATAAATACAAAGCAACTAAAGTGCATGATCCTCTTATTATTGTGAATTAGCACATGGGAGGTTCATTGGGAAATGAAAGGTAATCATCAATTTTAGACAACTAGCTTCGGGATTCACCATATGAATTCTACTCATTCTTGTGAGCATTGTTATTGAATGATTGATTGTGGGATTAGAAGGAATTTCCTTCCCTATAGTAGATATGACATTGGCTTTAGATTTCAATGTATGGTTGACTATATTGCCTGCAAATATGGGAGCAACAACTTCTACCTATTTACTTCAAAATGAATGATAAAACTTTGGAAGTTCACTCATTTTACATATACTACACAACCCACTAAAGAATCTGACATTCACTATTCCTTTTGTAGCCATTTAGAAGCGCTTCTACGTGACTAAATGACAAATACATTGCATCTCCATTGAAACTCAAGAATGACTTCTAGCAACTACCTATAGTCATGAAAAAGTCTTGTATTAGAGACAATGTATTGAAGTGTATCTTTGGAACCATGACTAACTAGAATTCATTATGTAAAAGATAGACGTCATTAGTACCTTCCACTCCCCTTTCCTACAAACAATAGCTAACGCTCACGATGAATATATCAAACTCTCATATTTGTAGATTGCCAAAATCTCCCTAGAACTCTTTTGTATGTCAATAAGTTCTCTTCCACTAACAATTAGATGGCTTCGATTACATTGGATGCTTGTGCTGGAGTTGGCAAACTTTGGAGAGCAATGAATCATGTAGTCTCCACTATAGTGGTGATGAAGGTGTCTATGCGGTCCACTACTTCCCGCTTGGCTTGAACTTCTTTACATAATACCATTTTCCTTCCTAGTTTCTCAACAATAGCAAAGAAGAACGCTTGTGTGGCTTGATTAGGGGAAATGCATGGCTTTACCATGTGAGGTAGCTAATTTATGGTGGAAATTCACCACAAGGGAGTTGGAATCATTCTTTGTATATAGGTTTTTTTTTGTATCTCTTGCGACTTCACCCTAGTAATTTTCTTGTGCCAACAAATTCTTTTCTATACACAATTTGATTACACCCACTAAATTTATTGTCTTTGGTGAAATTGACAATGTTTGGAGAACAATCAACTTTGTGGGCTCTAAAGTGGATGGATTTGCACATTTGTTGGTCCTTGACTTCTTGCGCATGCACACAATTCCATTGTTAAACCTACCCTTCAAAACCATAATGGCAAATTTCGTTAAAATGGCAGTATTCTGTTAATTTGCACTTTTGGCAGTTCAGATTGCGTAGTTTGAACTATTTTTTTGTACTAGGATCTACACTAGTACTAGATTTTTGAAATCTACAACTCCTAGAAATCTGAAATCTATACCAATCCTAAATTTTTCAAACTACTCGGTCTAATATCTATGCCAGTCATAGATTTCTAAAATCAAAAGTGACTTAGCTGTTAGCAATGTATACTTGTCCTAGATGTCAAGGTGTGAAAATGGCATATGGAATACCGCCATTTTAAAGAAATTCACTATCATATTGAAAAAAAAAATAGAATACCATTCCTAATAGTGACCTTTTATAACATAAATTCACTAGGGGCTAGCTATGACTTCCATCTGACTCGACCTAGTCAAGTGGAAGTTGCCTTAAAGAATTGCACTTAGGTAATGACACAAAAATGACTATGTCACAACTTCTGCACTACTAGATTCAGAAAGGATGTTACAAAATATCCTTTCTAATCCCTTTTTCAAATTTGTCCAGAACTTTTTGATTACAAGCTCAAAATCTACAACAGATTTCTAGAAATGAAAGTGAGATTGATTTTCCAACTTTCATTAGTTCAAAGTTTTTTGAAAACAATTAATCTACTAGTCTTGAATGATATCTAAAATATTATTTATGACACAATTTCTATGTTTTATATATTCCACACGGTTTGTCTTGCCTCCTACCACCCCACTTGTGTAAAGGGTTTGTTATTTGAACTCTTCATATTCACACACTAAGTGGCTTTTCAAGCCATGTGACACATATGTCAAATATGGTGTATAGTATATTCTATATTGTGTATGGTGTATTTTAAATGGAGTATAATGTATTGTTGCAAAACTTCAAAATGTAATTATATGTGATTGTAAAATGACTACTCTTCATACAATTGTCATTACATTCCTTTTTGCACACATCACTGCAATTTGAAAATTCAAAATCCTAGATCCATGTCACTTTAGAACACTATAAGAGAAGGGGGGTCTTTAAGTGCAAATTTAAGTCAAAAAATGCATACTAAAAGGCATTGTATTTTCAGTAAAAATTGCTAAAAATGTTGTGTCTAGGACTTGTATTAATATATTGTTCTTGAAGACTAGCAATCATCTTTTCAATACATAATGCTATGACTTTTTAGTACATAACTCTATGACTTTTTAATTTGGCAATGCCTACTTTTAACTTCTCAGAAGCTATTCCTACTTTCATGGGATGCCATTTCGACTTCAAATTCCGTGCTCACACTTGTCAAATTTTAATGTCTTGTAATGCTCATAGGTCACAAATTCTAATTTTAACTGCTGCTAATAGTAGGTAAATTTTGAAATCCTATAATTATATATGCTTGCTTCATTTCAATCTTGTGGTTCACTTGTTTCGCAGTCCAACAACCAAGATAAACATGAGTCTACTAGAGAAAAGAAGAGAAATACAAGAACATTCAGATGTAGAAGTAAATATTTTCAAAACACGTATAGCAATCACATAAGTCATGGTTAATTATTATAAATCTCACTAATTCAGTCATACAAAGCAAGGGGCTTAGCAAAGCCATAACATATTTAGCTTAGAAGCTCCTAGCCAAAAATTGTAAGTACCAAAGGCCAAAGCACATCCTAATTGTTTGTCCAACATAAAGAAGGCAAAGATGAAATCATTTCCAAGAAGCAGATTGAACCTTAATTGGACATCTTGCAAGCTCCAACCCATTTAGACTTTGTTGTGTAGCACAGGCATCTTCTAATCTAGCATAGTGCAATAAGTTCCAACAATTCATATCACTCAATGTATACATAAGAACTAGAGATTTATATATTTAGTTTTTTCATTGTTTTTTCATATGTTTTGTATTTTCAGTGGACTTCAGAGGTCATTTAGTCATAGTAGAATACATTTTTTCAAAAACTTGGGACTAAAAAAAGTCGTAAATTCAAGATGAATTTCACCTCCAAAAATCCTTTTCGATTTTGAGTCTCCAATAAAAAGTTATGGACAAAAATCAAAAAGGATGTTTGAAAATGTCAAAATAAATGTTCCTAACTACCCTTCTCTGATTTTTGTTTACAACTTTTGATTGGAGGATTCAAATCACAAAAAAAATTTTGAAGGTCAAAGGTAGCTTGAATTTACAACTTTTTTCAGTTATAAGTTTTGTGAATTTTTTTATTCTACTATGAGAGAATGGACTCCAAAGTTTGTTGAATTGAAAAAAGACTAAATTTTACATGTTTAAGTTTCTTTTAAATCATTATACTTAGATTCTCAAAGATTCCAAAGATTCCAAAAAGATTTCAAATTCAACAAAAACTTGTTGATTGGTCATTCCACTATTCAAATCAATAAAAAGTATTTGTCATTTTGTTGATTTTCACAGAAATTTTCAAGATGATCATTGTATTGTTCCAAATAACACATATTAGTTGATTTTCTATTGTTTTGGTCGTGCATTTCTAATAGTGTATGATGCTAAATGCACATTCTAGAAATCAGGATTAAAATGAAAATTTGAGCACTTCTGTAAACAAATGTAGCCTAAGGATATAAAAGCACATATTTGTCAAAAATCCAATTAGCATTCATCCACTACCATGTAGGATTAGGATTTGCTGTTTTTTTAGCTACAATGTTAGATCTTTGTTGGGCAACTCCATCATGGCCATCAATGTTCTAGCCATCAATTTTCTAGCACCTTCTCCTATAGCAGGCCATCTTTTCCTTCAGATTTGCAAAATTAGCAATAGTGTGCTCAAAGTCCACTAAAAATACAATATAGTAAATTTTTGGTCTATCTTCTTTAGCAAAGTCAAAGATCTTCCTTTCTCTTTTAAGATTGACAAAAGACAACGTGTTCACCAGCTGAGAAGCCATTATAAGACGGCAACTATAGGACCAAAGTCCTGAACATCCCAGGCTTCTTCTTCGTATCACGATGAGCCTTAAAATAGCCACCACCCTTGTAAATATGCACTTTGTAGAGATGTGCTTTGACTAGGAGGCTATTTGGGGGCTCTAATTCCTTCACTATGCGGGTAGCAATCTCTTGGACCCGTGTGAGAAACGGGGGTTGTTCAGAAAGATCACCTTAGAGGCATCTAGTTGCCAAGCTCTTCAAATGGTTTTATCGAGCACTATATACAAGCTTGCCCATAGAGAGTTGGATTACACACGCTGAGTAGTGCTGCTAGGCCGAGAGGAGAGAATGAGAGACTAAACTTGGCTGGTAGACCCTCAAAGACGAGGGATCCCAAAAGGTGGCCGTCAATTGCTCCACATGTAGCAAAACCACAAAAGGCTTTCTTTCCAACGGAATCTCTCTCATTGCAACTAGGATAGTGTCAAAGAATACTTGCTACTTGGCTTTGATATCATCTCCATTGCCATTGTTTTATGTGTTCTATATTTTCAATTCCAGCAAACATGGTCGACTAGCAAGCTTTGAATCAAACATAGCAATAGAAATGGGGACCTACACTCCAACCTTGTTGATCTTACCACCTAGCGTCCCAACTTTTGAATGTGTGACAAGTATAACAAATGCGCAGGATAATCTAGAGTATCATTTTAGGGAACGTCACGAAAAAGAGGTCACCTATACAAGAGAGAAAGGTGAAGAAAGAATCCTTATAAGTTGACTTAGAAGCCCAATGAACCCTAAAGCACTTGATTGATGGATCATCTACAACACAGAAATGCAGCTGAAGTCCTATTAATGAATCATCTATGACACAAACATAAAGATTGTGAAAAAAGATTCCACAATATATCATCTTTTTACAAAGTCTAGAAGCAGTAAAACTACACATGATTACAAGAATTGAAATTGACTCATCTTTTTACAAAATATTTTGCAACTCAAAAGATATTCAAATTGTTGACCATTATTTGATACAGGATGAGCACACACACACAACTCTATTATAAAACAGAAATGAAAAATTAGAAAACAAAGTCAAAACCAAACCTCCTACTTCCATTTCACAACAACCAACTAAAAACCAAATCACGCAATGCCACCTCTCAATCACCAGCCCCTATAATAAGCAAATCCTCACCTACTTCAATGCAAACCAAGATTTAAGAATTAAGCATAAAAAATGAGCCTAACAATGCAATGTTGCACCCGAATTCATTAGAGATCAAAACTTCATGGAGCAATAGCAACTCTTGCATGTTCATGACAAAATTGAAATTCATCCAGAAAGTGGGGAGTTCTTACATCAACATATTGTGAGCTACCATATGTCTCAAAATCTTTGCAACTTTGTTGGCTTGTTAATTAACACAATGACAAATCACTTCAAGGTTGATAAAGTCTGACGTCCAAAGGAAAATCACATCCAAATCACAAACATCGGGACTTAGCATTTACAACATCCAAAACATTGTTGGAAGGCAAACAAGGGGATGGGATGGACAGGGTGAATAGATCTAGGCCATAAGATCAAGTGGATGATGTCCGATCAACAAACTCAGATCGTTAAATCTTATGGTGGACAGGGTGGACGGCATCAACAAACATTAAAAAACTTCAAATGTCATAGGATTCTCCGGACCTGGCATCTACATCTTCGTCTTGGTAACCCTAAATCACTTCAACCTAAACCAAGAATTAAGAAACAACAATGAAAACAAAGCCTGACAATTAATGCAATGTTGCACCCGAATTTATTGGAGATCAAGACTTCATGAAGCAATGGCAGCTCTTGCATGTTCATGACAAAATTGAAATTCATCCAAAGTGGGGAGTTCTTATGTCAATGTGTCGTGAGCAACCATATGTCTCAAATCCTTGTAGCTTGGTTGGCTTGTTAATTAACACAATGACAAATTCCGCGGAAAATTTGACAAACTATGGAAAGAATGAAGGGTAACATTCTAGGCTGCCTTGCCATTTCATTAACGCTGGAAGTGGAAATTCCCTATGCAGATTGTACTATATCTTGATTATTTGTGAGGCTTGTAGAAGAAGGTAGAGGTGGCCACACTCGTCTCTTGTATCCTTGTTCACACCACTTTGCTGATTAAGTCGGGGCCGAGAACACCATTTTCAGTTTTTGGCAACAGCTCATTTTTCCGCCCAAACGGGATGTCACCAAAAATATCGTAATAAGGAATCCAAGGTATGATTTCAATCTAAGTCACAAGTAAGGTACCTAAAGTAGAACCTAAACACCTAATTAGTAGAATAGGATGCACCAATGAGATTTGATGATTATGTTTTTTGGACTTAGTAAATTGGAATAAAAGACAAGAGGCGGGTGAGGGAACGACAATCCCACTATAATTGCAAGTGAGAGGCCAAAGAAGAGGTTGAAGTCATGAGTTTAGGGTCACCTACAATTTTTTAGTTGTATATGAAGTGGTACTTAAGTAGTTTCTTAAGTGACACTTTTATTGTAGAGTAACTGACCCTTCAAGTTCTTGCATGTGAACATGGGTGGGTTCGACGGATGACACAAGAAGTAGGAGGGATTATATTTCAAGTTGTAAAGGCAGCCATTGAAGCGCAATTAGAAGTGGAGCTTTTGAAACCAAAACCTATGGTGATGGCGATAGCAATGGTATTTATTATTCCTAAATCTCTTGCGGCCATGGATTTGGCTACAACCTTGAAGCTTGAATTAGAAGGGATGAAGAGGGAGGCTACAGCCTCAAAGCTTGAGTTAGAAGAGATAAAGATGAACTTGAATGATGTAGCAACCAAAGTTGATAAGATTGGTGATGTAGTAGTACTTCATAAATTTCTAATATAAAAATCTTGAACCTAGTCTACTAGTGGTCTATGCAATAGTCATTTTTACAATGCCAATTATAATAGATGAAAATGAAAATTTTAGAAAATGTCACATCACTATAAGAAATTCATGTTTTAGGTGTCAAGCCCTAATTATTCTAAACGGATTTTAGGTGACGTTTAATGCAACAAACCCATGTTTTTATGTCAACATTGATGTTATGTTGGACATTTTGTTGACACAAAAACATGAGATTGTTGCATTGGATATTACCTAAAATCTGTTTAAAATAATTAGGCTTGTCACCTAAAACGTGGATTTCTTCTAGTGCATTCAACCACTAAACATGTGTTGGATGATTTTTTAGATAAAAAGACAAAACTAACTATTGTAATAATTAAATGTGCTTTTAAACACACAAATTTTTTTGGTCATAATACTTTGGTGTATTTGTTTAATTTTTGATAAAGAATGTACTTTAACTATGAATTGCATCCACTTAATGCAATGCAAAAAAACATTTAAGCACAAAATGGATGAAACCATAAAAGATAAGAATTAGCTAGTGTCTTTTTTGTTTAATTAGAATAAAACTTATAAATACAAGGTACAAAGTGGATAGCTTATGTGTTTACCATTCACAAATGCCACATTTAACTATTCAACTTTTAAAAGTCCATAATCTATCATGGTCATTAGGAAAGAAAATGATCATCAAGAGATAATGCAAAACATTGGGAAGTTTATGCAAAACATTAGGAGATCATTACAAAATATTTGGAGATCTATACAAATATCAAGAGATCTCTCGATGTTTTATTCAGAATTCACTAAATAGTCCAAAAGTAGTTTGATGTGACAAACAAGAAGTTAGAATTAGGACATTATGATGAATCACTTTGTTGCTTCACCAAGTCGCTTTCAAGGATATATGTTTCATTAAGCTCATTGAAGCTTACTCTAGGGAGATAAATAAATATATCAAATCTTACATCAAATTTACATATCACTAAAAAATATTAAAATACAATAATTGCAATTTGTCCACAAGTGTCTCTTATCCAATGCTTCTTTTAGCATTTGTTAGAAATAGGCTCAAAAACATTTTAGAAATGATTTCACTATCAATATGTATTGGTATTTTGTTTTATTTTGAATTGTAAATATGTTGTTGCAAAGTCTTAAAAATATATTTTTTAATTTCACATAGACTTACATCACTTCAATTGGACTTACCATAGTTGCTTTGGCTTGCTAGGATTCATTTGAGCTCAATTAGGTTCAACAATCAAGAATTTGTCAACAATCAATACTTATCAACAATTTTGTAATTTGTATTCACTTCTCAATCTAAGTGCAATGGTGTGTTCAATGAGTTTAGGGTGGTATCATTATTCTAAGCTTCTATCAATGTTTTTGGTACCTAGACTTTGAATGCGCATTGCCATTTTTCTATGATCAAGAGGGTCAATTCCTTTTTGCAGTGAAGCTCTAGGACTCTGGAAGATGTTGTTTTAGTATTCTCAATTGTCTTACACATTCATTCCAAATTGGAAGTGGAGGTTACCTATAATCTTTGGATTGAGTGCATTGGAAATTTGGAATCAAGTACACCAATACAGATTGTGGCTAGCGTGAGAAATTGAGAATACAAGTCATGGATTTAGAGGGTGGAAATTGTGGCATTTGTACCAACTTTGAGCAACCACTACGAACCTTCACTATAAGAAACCTGTGTTTTTGGTGACAAGCCTAATTTTTTTCAACGGATTTTTGGTGATGTCCAATGCAACAAATTCATGTTTTTACATCAACAAAAACTTCCAAAGAACATCAATATTGACATTAAAACATGGTTTTGTTACATTGGACATCACCAAAAATTTGTTTTAAGAAATTAGGGCTTGTCTCTAAAAATGCGGGTTTCTTATAGTACTTGATTCACAACTTTATGGGCATTTTTTGGCTTTCTCCGTGTTCTTCTTCAAATTTGTTCTTGTGTCTAATTTTTGTTGTTTTGTTTGTGTTTTCATGCTTAAGGCGTTGTGTGCTTTACTAGTATCAATGTACTTGAGGTTTTCATTTTTGGAATTTAGGCTTGTAGGTACAAGGCTACAATTTCACGATGGCCCTGAGATTGAAGTTGCCCAATAACTTCCAAGTGTACACTTTTAGATAGTTCTTCTCGCAATAAGTACGGACTGGAGAAGTACTTTTCAACGCCTAAGTCCCACAAGGTAACTTGCATCTCCGAGACACAACTCTCAGATTCCCTCCTTGGAAATGGACTATGTTTTCCTTCATAGTCCAAAGCAATTTCTTGATCCAATGCTAGAGATTTTGAGTGAAGAGAAACAAAAACCAAAGTAAAAGAGAAAGAAAATTGCACCTGCCACCATGATAAGAAGGTGGCAGGAAATGTGGGCATGTAAGTTTATTTGGACTGAAGGAGATTTTGATGCAACTAGCATTCTCACAAGGGTCATTTGTAAGAGTAGTACCACTAGCCAAAAGAAGATCATCGTGTCCAAAGGTGACAACCTCAAGAAGCATAAGGAAAAGAGGATGTGTAAATTCGACACTAAGCCTTTCCCACATTTGAAGACAAGAGACATATATATATATATATCAAATGCAATTGCAAACACCTTTAGTTCTAGAAAGTATGAGTGAGGTGAAGGCTTGTGAACTCCATTGCAGATCAGCTTGTGGCCAACCTAGAAGACAAAGCAAGCAAGAAGATAGTACAATTTTCTACGTTTTTTCAAGTTTTGAGTTCCATCATCCAATATACAATTATAAAAGAGAGGAGTATTTCTTTAGGCATTTGAAAGTTTTAAATGTTCCTAGGAAGCATTGGTCTAAAACATCTAACTGGGAGATGAGTGAACACCTCTACACATGTATTATATTGGCCTTGAACAATGTGATGCAATCAATTTCAATTAGCGTTGATGAGGTGACCCCAATAGATAATACTTCTTAGGTTGGGGTGCACATTTACGTTGTATAGTTGTGGGAAAGAGTACTTCATTTGCTCCATCATTCCTGTGTTTCTGACTATAGAATTGCAGATCACTTAACTAATATTATCATGTATACAATTCTTGGTAAGGGGGGACTCATGTATGAGCAAATTTGAGGTAAACTATTGTCTTTTAGGGAAGACATAGTTAGTACTTTTCAAAGACCCAAAATTGTGGTTTCAACCTAGATTCGTGAAAAATGAATTCCATTTTGTCTAGGAACCAATTCTAGTAACCATCATATAAAGTTAATTGCAGAAATTCTTTCCAACTATTTGATGGTATCATATTTGGAAACCTCTGCTATTTTTTGTATTCATATTTCTACCACAACCACAAGAAACATACAGAGCTCTTGAAACTAGCCAATCTCATAGAAACCAAGGATTTGAAGGAAGTAACTAGGAAACATGAAGATGTAGTAGATATCTATGCAAAGCCCTACCTAGAGCATTATAGTAAAGTAGAAGATATTGTTGGTGAAAATGGGCCTTGACATGTTGGCAGATAGTGGGAATAACAAGGCGAATGCAACAATGGCCAAAATTTTTTATTATCTCTTGTAATGTATTTATTTGTGACTTTTTGCAATCAATAAAGGTCATTAAAAAAAACCCGCATTTTAGGTGACATTTTATAATTCTTCTTAAATAGATTTTAGGTGATGTCTAATGCAACAAATCCATGTTTTTATGTCCACATTCATATTATGTTGAATATATTGTTGACATAAAAACATGGGTTTGATGCATTAAACTTCACCTAAAATTTGTTTAAGAAAATTCCTAAAGGTCATCTAAAACATGGATTTCTTGTAGGAAGGTGTGCCAATCAGATTTGGAAAAGATGTTTGTTGAGAAACACTATAAAAAACCCGTGTTTTAAGTGACAAGCCTAATTTTTTTAAACGGATTTTGGGTGACATCTAATGCAACAAACACATGTTTTTATATCAACAAAATGTTCAACATAACATCAATGTTGACATAAAAATATGGAGTTGTTGCATTAGACGTCATCTAAAATGTATTTAAAAAATTAGGGCTTGTCATCTAAAACATGGGTTTCTTATAGTGAAAACTAAAACTTTCAATACGCTTGAGTTTCACCAATACCATGAGTTGATCTCTCTTTCCTCTACTGAAATGCTAATGGAGTAGAAAGAGATGCATAGAGACAACAATGCATCATAAGTTCTTTTTACTTCAATTGTAGTTCAAATATCTTTGCAAGTTGTCATTACAAAGTCACAAGGGATTACATTTTTGTAATGGAAGAGGTTTTCCAATGCACTCAAGCCAATGTTTAGTAGCAGTTTGCTAGTAAATTCATTCCCTTATCCATTTTTTGTTTTTTATTTTTTTTCATCTTCATTTTTTTAAAGATCCATATTTTTTGGTTTGATTGTGTTGTAATGACTATAATTTCTTTTTTTTGGTGATGATCATGACTCTAGTAGGTTTGTGGAATGAAGTTAGCAATCTTTAGTTATTTCTTACTTTTTAGTACTTTTGATGCTTGTGACTATTTGACTTGCTTGCAGCTAGTTCTACCTCTTTGATGTTTCACTTTTGAGTTCTTTGGCGTTATTAGTTTTTACTTAGCAAAAATTAACCATCTTGATAGGGGCATCTTGCAACAAGACTTGTTGGATGCGTTCACAATAAGAAACCCATGTTTTGAATGACAAATTTTAAGTGTCACAAAATATAAACACCTCTGTTTTTATGTCAAAAATAACATTTGCCATAACATCTTGATGTTACGGCAAAAGTTATTGTTAATATAAAAGCATAGGTTATTAGATTTGATGTCATCTAAAATTCACCATCTAAAACATCTATTTCTTATAGTAATTTGGAATCATATACCTCCAGTATTGGAAGCAAGTGTAGATGGATGAAAGCTTCAATCACCACTTGTCTATGCTTAAAAATTTCTACTCTCACCCACGTGTGCTGAATGGAGGCAAGGCTTTGTATAAAGGTCGACCCAGCTACACCGCCGAGAAGATGCTTTCTGGATCAAACCTAGACAATCAACAAGGGTTATTCAAAGTCACCATCAAAGCAAATTGTAATGTTGTGTGTGCTTCAACATTCCACGTAGATCTTGTGATTCAACTCCGTGCAACATATAACAGTTACAACATTAAAAGAAATTCATTTTTGAATACTTTAAATTGGCATAAATTAATTGTTGTTTGGTACTTAGGCCATTGAAGGATGAGTACTATTTTTCTACTCTCAAGTTCTTGAAATCTTGCTAGAGGAATTAGGTGGGCAAGCACTTGACACTCATGGTACACATGTTTGGCCAAAAATATTATACTATGAAAAAATTTCTTCATAAAGAGACTATTGAGTCTTAGAAAAGTATAGTGAATATTGGCCGGCATAGAGATGTGTGATCTTTGGCTCATTTATCAATATCCTCCTCCATCAACAATCTTTAGTTTCCATGAGATTAGGCTAGGTTTGGGATTCAAGAGTGTTGTCTTTCTTTGACATTGAACTTTAATATGGGGACATGCTTGGCAATGCACACTTGGAGGAACTAGAATGCAAGATAAGGCATCATTAACAACTAGGCCTTCTAGATACAACATTTTTTTCCACTCTAATTTGAACATCTCACATGGTTTGTTTGGTTGTAGTGTATAGATAACTAGCACTAAACTAGGTAGTCTAGATGTTATAGCAAGAAGGGTTCAAATCCCTTGTTACTAATTGTTTTCAATTTTTCTCTTGTTTAGAGTTCATATTTTTAATGCATGTTATCTTGTCTTTATGTGTGCAAATTTGGTGTGCTATTTTTATGTAGAGGTGTTAATTGTATGTGTGATTGGGGTGACTTGTTTATGTTTGAATAATTTTTAGTTCATCATTTTCGAATTTTTATTTGAATAATAATGTGACATCTATATTTGAGTTTATGTAGTCTAAATTTGTGTAGTTGGAGTTTGAATACTTTGAGTTTGAATACTTTGAGTTATATGTTTCAATGTCTTGCATTTTTTGATTTGTGTATGCAAACATCTTTCAAAGTTCTAACATGAACAATTTTGGTTCTAAATCACCATTTTTGTATAAATCTTTCCAACATTTAGCAATGAAAGATGCTAGGACAGCCAAAATGTAATCTTTTTCATACACTAAATTTTTCACCTATTTGCAACTAGCGCTCTACCAAAGAAAAAAAATGTACATAATTCTATCCTTTTCTAGAAAATTTATTTGACAATTTTTACTACTAGAGATTTATATATTTAGTTCTTAAGAAAGGCAGTATATTTTTGTTATGTCCTACTCTTAAGAACAATCAATTTATTGTATAAGAGAGCTATTGGTTATTAATATATAGATGAATTGATCATTTTTTTGAATATTTGATTCTAAGTGACAACTTTAGGCAAATTATTCATCTAAACTTCAAAAAGAACATAATTTTAAAGAAAATGTAAGGAAAAACAAAAATATATCAATAAATAACTACATAATAATAGAGTTATTTAGATATTAAAATAAAATTCATCTAAAATTATTCAAATAAGCATTTGACTAAACTTCTCAGAATTGAATTGTCTTAGCATTTGTTATATTTAGGGTTTAGAAAGAGATTTTAGCTTTGTTTATCTTCCTTAAAGACAATTGTGCCCTAAACAAACATTTGAGAATTTGGGCATGTCAAAAAAGAGTGGGGAGGCTCAAAAGATGGTTTAAACAAGTTATATTTAGTTGTCCTTTTTGTCAAGTGGTTGCAATTCACAACAATCTTTAAATTATAGACTTGAAAAGGCTTATATGGTAGAGTGTCTCTACAACATATTGATTTGTTTTTTATATTTTGTTCAATAAGGAAAAATCATGCATTCATTATTTCAATATTACATGTGTGAGTCATTTCGCACCACAATTCAAATTAAAAATAGAATGATGCTTTTCAAAAGCATTTCTATATTTAGATTTTCATCAATGTATTTGGTTGCAAAGGACTGAAAGGAACCTACAATTTTGTATAAAGATAAGTATTAATGACTAATTTCATGGCTCCTAGGCTAATTCCAACCACTTCCAATGAAAACAACTAAACCTTCTACAAATATATAAGTTGTAGCCTCCACTTCCCATCCATTCAATTTGAAAATGCAAGATGTAGATAATCAAATTCAATGCACCTAAATTTGAGTAACCACCAACACCAATATCTCATTGACCACCAACTACCATTGAATCAAGACCTCTATTCTTCACATCTTGCAATTGTTGACTCAAACATAAGACAACAACACAATTTGGTGTAATGAAAACTTTTAGTGAGAAATATTTGAGCATCAATAATAGGAGGATCACTACATTAATTTTTTTTTAAAAGTCAAGCATTGGTTTCGATGAATGAAAAGTTATGTGGTCACAAAAATTCTTTGACTTTCTTTGTTCATCATTTAGAATTTGGACTTTAAAGTGCTAAAAAGTTAAAGAATAGAAGTTGTATAATCAATTAGGCAAGATATTGATGACACAAGATGTCACAATCAAATAATGATGCTAGAATGTAAGCGCAAAGATGTGAACCTATGACCCTTGAACCTAAATGTAGGTAAAAACCTACAACCATTTGAAGGTGCTTATAACATATGTACCTATAATATAGGTATATTATAATATGAAAAGAATCTATGATATAGGTACCAATAATATAAACACCTATAATCATAAAAAGTATCTGTAATGTAGACTCCTAGGCTCTTAGACTCATAGATTATGTGTTCACATGCTAGCAATTGCCTAATCAAAACACAAGATCCTAGTGTAGAATTTTGCTATAACTTCTAAGTCAATACATTGAAATCTCATAACTTATTATACAAAGTCTATATAGTATATGCAAAAGTGCACTCAAATCTTCTCCACTTGCTCATTAGAATCAATTTTTTTACTTTAAAAAATTATGCTTAATAATAATCAATATTCTTATAATATTGATTATGGGGCACCTACCTTAAGATATCCTTACACTTTTGCAACACCAATTGTTTGCTACCAACTAAAATAGAGTTCTTTACAATCACTTATTGACCCAAATATGACAAAGTGTTTGCTCAAACTAAATACTAGTCTTGTAGTATATTCATACAAACTCCAAAAATTCTCAAACCAATTGTCTTTACTTAGTTTCATTTTCAAACATCATTATATTTTTATCAAATTGTTTGCAAGATTGTTGGTTTGGAAAAAAGTGCATATTCTAGGTGTAAATACCTTATTTTGCCAAAATTTAGAGTGCAATGTGCTTTGATAACCATGATTTGTCCAAACCTCTATAATTTTTGTCTTTTTCTTAGCTTTTGAAATAGTTTATTTTCATTGTCTAAAGTTTTAATTTAAGTTTTTAGAGTTCCAAGTTGTTAAATTGATAATTTTTTGATGTTATTGAAATTGAAAAAAACAAGTTATTTGATTGGTTGAATCCATTATATGTGTTGTGAATTTTAGTCTTTGTACAAAAAATCTAAAACTAAAAACAAATCATACAAGTCTAATTTATAAATTGAATGCATTGTCCTATTCAACAAATATTTCAAAATGCAGGGGCATTAAGATGTAACAATGGTTGGTGTTGCATCCTACACACTCTTTACAATGGCTAATGCAATTCTATGATCTCAAATCCAAAAAATATTCAAATATCATGAGAACCAATGTCATTTGCATATTTATCAAATTGTGAATGTTTTTAATTCAATAAATGTCAACTTCCTTCAACTTTTGTGTACAAAAATTTCAAATGATGTATACCAATATACCAAGGCATAAAAAGATTTTTGGAGTTCTAAGAAAATATTGACAAAATATGAAGTAATTCCAAATTCTAGCATACAAAATCGAGTTTCAGACATGGCTAACTTTGAAATAAATTTTCTTTCAAATCACAATTAATTTTTTCTTCAAATTTCCATGGTAATGTGTTATATGTTGCATACTACAACTTTCATATATGATATATCTACTTTTGGACTTTACCTATTGATGCTTGTGGTTTGGCTATTATATATAAATTTTTATTGATATTTAATTCCAATTTTTTTGCCCTATATTGCATTTTAATTGGACCCTAAAGGTTCTCATTAATTCCTTCAAAATCTTTTGATTTCTCTTAATTGAAAAGATACTATAGGCTTGATTTTTAGTCTTGTAAATTTGAAATTCCATTATTTTTATCTTAGCTTCATTCCATCATTCCAATTATAATTGACTTTAATTTTAATTGTGGCTCTCCAAGGCACCCCATGGTCATAAAGTGAACCCTATATATGTCAATACAAAATTTTCAAAGGTCACTTTAGAAATCAGCTAAAGTAATTGTAATTTAAAAAAGATCACTGAAATTAAAGTTGAAAAAAATGATTTTTGACAAAATGATTTTTGACAAAATGATGTTTAAACTAAAAAAAATGATTTCTTCACATCCAAATTTTTGGGTTCAAAAATTCAAAATTTTATTTTTAGAAAAACAATTTATCAACCATGATCACTTGGTTTGTTATTTTGTACGGCTCATTGTCACCATTTTCAATGTTCTCTACGTTCCCAACTTTGAAAATTTATAACTAATTTTATAGAGATTCAAATATGGTAGAAGTACTTATTTTTGTGAAATTTAAGCATTTTAGCATGTAGGATATGGGAAATTCATCGAGAAATTGTGCTCAATGCGTGCAAACATAAAGATGAAGAAGAATCTTTAAAAATGAATTTTTTTTCCTAAAAATGAATATTTTATTCAATATAAATGAAGATTTTTCATCTTGAGCCATTCTAGTCTCATAAACTCACCTATTGTGGTTAGCTTTGTCACTTCTCCTCAAGCAAGGAAGGGAGAGAGAGATGAATGGACAAGAAAGTTCAAACAAAGAATATTCAACAAAGACTACATCCAACTCTTGTCTACAATAGGTCACCCTATAAAGCCATCATTTGGGAATTGTTATAAATAGGTACATTAACATCATCAAACTTTGGTTACATACTACAACTTTTTCTATTTAAATTTTTTTTGGAAAATATAATAGAAGTACCTATTTCAAATAGACCCCCTATAATGGCTTTGTAGGTTGATCTATTGTGAACAACAATTGGATGCACTATTCATTGAAAAAAGTATTCTCTATTTGTACCTTCTTGTTCACTCATCTCTCTTCTCTCTTGATTTAGAAAGAAGTACCAAAGCTAACTGTAATAGGTGAGTCTATGAAATTGAAGTAGATCCAAATAAAAAATCCACATTTATATTGAATAAAATATTTATTTTTAGTTTAGTTTTTTTGCATTCTTCCCCATTATTATGTTTGCACACATTGCCCTCAATTTCTCAACAAATTTCCCATATCCTATAGGCTGAAATGCTTCGGTTATGACAAATAGGTACTTCTACCATAAATTGTTCTGAGGGTTTATATTAGAAACCACCCTGCACTTTCCACCTACTGTACCCTAATAATGATTTTGTTGGCCCCCCTGGCCAAATACCTCCAAGGCAAGGGAAGGAAGTCGTTCCACATAAGTTAGCAAGTGCCATCCCTTTGTAAATTAATAAAAAACGTGTCAACCATGGCCCATGTTTTCTTTCAAATGGCAACTGCCCAGAAGTCATGAACAATTATGACAAATCATGATCCATGAAACATGAACAAGACTTTTTTTTTTTTTTTAAAAACATGAACAAGACTGACCAAGCTGAGCCCTTTTCCTGACAAGACAAAGGAAAAAAAAAAAAGCTCTTTCATTCAATTGAATACAGTAGGAATTTGTCCATAGAGGAAAAAAAAATACCATAAAGGCGTAGACCTTCCCCAGTCCAGTGCAATCCCAAGAAGACATTACAGTTATAAGGTAGAACCACCCATTGTCGACTACTTAAAGCAATTCTAAACATGATCTGGTGTAGTACGAGGCAAAGGAAATATGTTTGTGCGAGTAAAGATGGAAACAACAGGGATTGCAAAAAAATTGGTAATTTTATTTCTTGAAATCAATTTACTATGAATTTTGGGAGGCAAAAGGTGCTCTAGACCCACAACCACTGTCTAGACTCTTCCAATTCTGATAATTCAAGAACTACTTTCCCGCTTGTTATTTCTTGCTTTCTTGCTCACTACTTTGGGACATGTATCATGAACTTATTAGTCCAAACCTTGAAAAGGAGAAAAATTCACATTCTAAGCTTCAATTGAAAATCTCTTCCAACCTTGGTTGGAAATAATACACCCCACAGATTGAACATGGGGCTTTGATCGGAAATAGGTGGTTCTACCTTAATTGTAAAGTGAAAAGTGTACCCCGGTTTGTAAAAGGGGTGTGAGACAAAGGTTTATGATAATTAGATATAGTATAGTACAAAAAATATATATAAGGAGACGACCTTTTCTTAACCACTTAAAGAGTTACACACATTGGAGTACAAATTTCTTGAGTGCAAAAAATTTTCCATATACATAAATAGAGTTTGGAAGGATTCCATAATTTTTTAGTTCTCAAAACATAATTACTATGAATTTTTAGTTGAAGAATATGTTCCTCTCACATTAGTGACATTAGAGGATTTGGGGGGATCAGGAGGGCCACTTCAAGCAAGTGCATCACGAACTTTTCCTTTGCAGTTTTTGGAGAATGGTTGTTCCCGACAAAAAAAAATTTCAAAAAAAAAAAAAAAATCTTGAAATGAAGAAAACTCTAAACAAATTTCAGTTTTTTCTTTTAAATATTATTTTTTGGGGACGTGACAATCGTTGTGCCACATCATCAAGTTGTCACAGCCCCTTACAAGGCAATTCCCGCAGTCTGGGAACTTGCAACCCTCGTGAGGGTGAAAAACTCTTTTAATGTATAGACTTCCTTATTTTCAACTAAAGGCTAGTTGCAAAATCAATTAAGGGTTGGTTGCAATATTGAAAGTTTTAAAATCAATGATAATGGGTCACAACTACATCAAGAAATTTACCATAATTAATCACTGTTCATCTCTAGCTAAGTGAAATTAAACCACCCTATACTACTAGAATGGAAGGGTGATTGGAAAGAGGTTGACTCCTACAACACTAGATTCCATGAGATCAAGTTTGGGTGTTTCAAAGGAGTTTTATCTTATGTTTTCTCAAACTCCAATTCTTGATCCTTTATTGCACACACTTTACTATTTATCCACCTTACAATGCTAAGGCTAAAAAACATCTAATGGATAACTTGATTGTTCAATATAGAATCAAAGAATGCATCAATTGGTCAAATAATTAAAGCATTTTGGAGACTACCTTGATTATAAAGGATTGCATCTTTTAAAAGTTAATTCTATTTTTGAGGGTTGTAGGGAATAGCAAAATTTTACCCTAAATAAATAAAATCACTTACTAGTCCATAAGATGGATGAAAATAGAAATATTGTACTCTTAGACAAAGATCTCTCACCAAATCATTAAGGGAGCCAACCCATTTCTGATAATAGACCCATTTTCGGCCTATAGACTACACTCTTTTTTATCAACACGACATTGATGAGGGCATGCAGTTGTGGCACATTAGGATTGGTTGCAGGCTTTGTTTATTTCAAAAGTAACCTATGGTCGGAAATAGGAAGGCCTACATAACATAATTGTGTGAAACAGAATCTTCATGAAAATAATTCATAGAAATTCCATTTTTCATGAAAAAATTTGAAAAAAATATGGAACATTGCTCATTTCTATTTCTTCACCCAAGCAAATTTTCTCCCTTAGAGATCGCCGTCTTCGCACTTTCTCTCTCCCAAAGAAAGAGACTCCAAAGCACTGCCTCCAACTCCCCCCAACGAATCTCCTCCACCCAAACTGTCCTACATGGCACCCCTGTCCCACTGGTCCATCTGGACAGCGACCCCAAACCAGCCACCTGGCACCCCACCCCACCCCCACCGAGCTTCGTCCCCCCTGGCCCCGCCCCAAAGTCCGGCCTGCATGAAACTCCACCGCAACAGCAACTTCCGGAACTCTTGCGATACCCACGCGCCTCGGGATTCATCACCTTGGAGTAGGTTGCAAGAAATTTGGTCGCAAGCGAGAAATCTCATCAATCAGAATGTACTCTCCTCTCTGCGCAATTGGAGAATTTGGAGAAAAGTTTTGTGTGGATTTGGAGGTTTGCAGCAAGTTTTTGGTGAATTGGAAAGACGGGATGAGAGCTCGCAGTGGGCCCGGAGAAACAGTTCGAATTTGGCGATGGGGGTACCACTGTGCCAGCCAGAGCCGTTGACTCTTGGGGTTTGTGGTCGCAGAATAGAACTTGGGGATTGGGGCATCCCCAATCACGCTCTTGAGTGGTCCATGATTTCAGGTTGTGAGATCGAAGTACGAGGAATGAATTCGTTCTGAGCTCAACTTAGATTGGATGTGACCTTACGTCCCACCTGTTCGGTAGAATTTCATAGAGCAGTTTGGATCGGGAGGCACCAGAAGTTATGAAACTTTGAAATTGCGAAGGTTGGGAAGATTATTGTTGTAGAGAGCAGCTGGAGAATCTGAGAAGAAGAGGGTTGGGGGTGGTTCGTTTCTTGCCCTTGCATTCCGTGGGGTTTTTTTCGCAAGGTTTATGCAACAGAGTTTTTGTGTGAAGCATTGGTATGCATTTTACTGTAGGTGGGAATTTTTCGCGGACGTGGGAATCCAAGACGAGGAGGGTTAGCTGAGGGTTTTTATCTTGTGCTTGAATCCCGTGAGCGCTCCCAAGATTGTAGAGCATTGGTTTAAGGGTGGTTCTTCTTGTGCTTGGATCCCGTGAGCGCACACAATGCAAAGTAGGGCGTCGGCGTCGTCCTTGGTAGACGAGGCGAGCTTACTAAACGGCAACGGGTCTCACAGCAGTGTTGGTACGTTGCGAAATGGAGGAGCTGGTGGAGGAAAGGCGCTGTCACCCAAGCCTGGCAGCAGTTTGGTCAAAGTGTTCTGCGTCTTCCTGTTGCTCTTCGTGGGAATCGGGGTGGGTTTGGTGTTCGGCCTCCACTTCCAAGGTGTCTTGAACTCCTCCATGCTGTCGTCGTACGTGAACAGCGTAGCGGTGCCGTCGCCGCAGCAGCACTACCACCTGCACTTCATGGCTTCCCAGACGCAGACCATGGTGCATGGCATCAGCGATGCTGAGCTCCTTTGGAGAGCGTCCATGGTACCCCAGCGACCGGGACTCCCCGTGCGACGCACACCGAAAGTAGCCTTCATGTTCCTCACCGTGGGGCCGTTGCCGCTGGCGCCGTTGTGGGAGAAATTCTTCCGAGGGCAGCAGGAGTTCTACAACATTTATGTTCATGCGCTGCCCAACTATGAGCCCAACGACCAACCTTCGTCTGTCTTCTTTGGGCGCCATATCTTGAGCCGGGTTAGTCTCGCACAATTTCTCGCTCTCACCACTCGAATTGGATCAAAATTTTCACAGGTCCTCGTACTAGATCTTTCGGAATTCTGTTCTTTGTCCGCGATCTAGTCTCATCTAAGATCACTCCAGAACGGATCCATTCGATTCAAACGAGGGTCACTCCAAATCGGATCCATTCGATTCGTGCGAGAATCACTCTAAAACGGTTCCAATCGATTCATAGAAGGATCACTCCAAAACGTTTCCATTCAATTCGTAGGAGGATCACTCCAACACGAATCCATTCGATTCATACGAAGATCAGTTCGAAACGGATCCATTCGATTCATACGAGAACCGGTTCGAAATGGCTAAATTCGATTCTTACGAGGATTCGTTCGAAATGACTCATTCTAGGATCGGCTTGATTCTTGAGGTGAAACGTAAACCCTAACTTGGGGATTTGTGCCTTGTTTTTGTTTTTCTTGCAGGAAGTGAAATGGGGCGACATCACCATGAACGACGCAGAGCGGCGTCTCCTCGCAAACGCACTTCTGGACTTCGACAACGAACGATTCGTCCTCTTGTCGGAGAGCTGCGCGCCTCTCTGGAACTTCACCTTCACCTACAACTACTTGATGAACTCCAACCAGAGCTTCGTGGGCGCTTTCGACGACCCAAGTCCAGTCGGTCGCGGTCGGTACAACCCAGGCATGGCTCCCGAGGTCAGCCTCCAGCAGTGGCGGAAAGGCGCGCAGTGGTTCGAGGTCAACCGGGAGCTCGCCATCTTCATCATCTCCGACGTCTTGTACTACGAGAAGTTCAAGCAGTTTTGCACAGGGATCTGCTACGTGGACGAGCACTACATCCCCACCATGATGTTCGTGGAGTTTCATGCGAAAATCTCGATGAGGAGTGTGACGGCCGTGGACTGGTCGCGAGGGGGGTGGCACCCGGGGAGCTTTGGTAGGAATGATGCGGAGGGGTTTTATAACCGTATTCGGAATGACAGGAAATGTGTGTATAATGGGGAGCCGGGACATGTGTGCTACTTGTTTGCCAGGAAGTTTAGGCCGGACAGCTTGGAGTCGTTGCTAAGGTTTGCCGCCCTGCGGAAGAAGTTGCGCAAGCTGATGTAACAAGGTATTCTTCAGTATGGGGAGTTTCTGTGGATTGCAGGTGGTGAGGAAAGGAGAACGAAACCCTAAACCCTAGATCCATGCCGCCGAAGGAGAGAATCTTCACCGTTTGGAAACAAGCCACTGTGAAAACAAGCCTAGACTTCATTCTTATTCCCTAGCTATTCATCCTCGTTCTCTCGAATCAGAAACTGGAGGGCTAGGTGCTCTGACAAGCTCTGTTGCACACTTCTTCATCTTTAATGCTGGTTGAATTGGGGTTGAGTTTAACACGTTATCCCTATTCCTTTGCAATGAAGGATTGAGAGGCAAACTCTTGTACATCCTCCATGCAACCTGGATCATTTCCCTTTCTTCATCTCGATGAATTGAGCTTTGGCTGCTTTATTGAGAGAGCTGATTGAAGGACTGTAGGGAAGTCTCACCGGTTCGCTACATTCATTGAGATGAGGATGGGGAGTGCATCTTGACTCCCTCTAATTTTTTCTTACTTCTTTAAGGGTTTTATTTATAGGATCTTGGTGTTGTGTTGAATTTGACACTTATGCCGAGATATCACCCTGCCATGTCTTTCTTCTCCGGGCTTCATTTTTCTTCGAGGGATGCTTCCAGTTTCAACAACGACCAGCTGAAGTGTGTACGTGATTACAGTCTCTCAAGAATAGCAAAGTCGGAGAGGAAGAAAAACAGCCACATTTATTTCGGGCGGGTTTGTAGAGCTTGTGTCAGGGTTGACTGATCCAAGGAAGGAGTGATGCAGGGCTTGTCTTGTATTCAGGTTAGAGTTCGGTAGAGTGCAGTCAACATTTTAGTTTGACCTCGGAATTAAGTAATTTCATCGCAAATGGTCTTGAAGAATTACCAAGTTCGGTGGTCCTCGACGTGCGAGCAGAGATGCTGCAAGAGTGTACAGACTGTGACAATAATTTATCAATGAGAAGGAGTCATGCTCCGACCTGTGTCTATGTGTGTGCCATGGAGGTCTTCTCCTACCTTTCTCTCAAGACCTGTGGGTAAGTCTTCGGGCATTACTTAATCCTGCAATGTATTGTATCTTGCTCTAAACTCATATTTTGAGCTCAGGAATTGTTTTGTAGTAATTTCGTTTTGTGGAGAGCTGAGATCACACAGGCAAGTGTTGCATTCCAATGCTGCTGCTACCAAATTGCCTTGGCCTGACAGGTGACGATGGCTTTCACAATGAAAACTCTGCCTCCTTGATTATGTGCATGAATATGACCTTCTCATTGCCTTTTTTCGCTGTTCCGGTACGCCTATGATAGAGCTGGACTAACCTGTCTTCTTCCAGTCTCTCTCTCGTCCATTTATTCTTTAACTCTCTTCAGAAACATTGTTGTTTCATGCAGGTGGTGAACATAGTGTATGTGAGCAGATTGTCTTTTTCTCAAACCTTTCAATTTCGAAGCTACTCTGCATATTGTTTATTAAGTACATGATCTTTGCTGCTGCTGTTGTCGTCGTTTCTTCTACTCTTTAGCCTTGTCTTTAACCTTTTTATTCAAATAGTTGAAGTATGTCCCTTACAAACATATCGATTTTAAAACTGAGTTTTGATATGAAGTCGACTCATCTTTTCTTGTAAGAGCGCAAGGTCATCAAATACTCAAAAGATGTATTCATTCAAATTCATGTGTTCATTCAAATTCATGTACTCAATAAGACTCGAATGTAATTGTGATATAGGATTCCCAATACTTTTGCATGAGTTTTGAATATATGGAATAAATGCTTAATAGGGTGGGTATAATCCAAATCACACCTTGTCTAAAACTACCATCTTCACATTGTGTACATCTCCAAAATCAATGTGTTCACATGTTGAAGAAACATTTTTTAAACCTCTACCAAAATCAAACTTTGACTTTTTCAACAAAAAAATATGAAAAATTTGAAGATATAAAAATTTGACTAGTCTAATAATAGTAACTAGGCACAATAGCAAAAAGGAAGTGTGTGTGTGTAGTGTTCTGGGGTGCCCACCTTACATGCCAACTTAGACCTAGAAAAGTTGGGTTTGTGACTTCAAACTACAACTTTAGAATCATTCAATTTATATTTTCCCATATTGTGACTATTTAATCCCTAAAAGCCCAAGGGGTTTGGACAAAACAAAAATGAATTTAAAAATATAAGTTCTATAATTTTTTGGAAATTTGCTTCAAGAAAGATAATGTAAAGCACAAAAATTATAAACTATTCATACATCTGAAATTATTAAAAAAAATTTAGATTCTCTTCAAATGAATTTTGAAGATTTAACTTCAAAAATTCACCAAAAATACAATTTCTCTCTTTGGCATTTGAATTTTTGTTTATTGGTCAAAATCGTGGTTCTATTGGTTTGTGAAGGAATGCATAAGATCTAGTAATGAAACACCAACTCATTTCCCAAGTAGTAAGTTTTCAACACTAGGCAAATTCTAAATACTTTGTGCTATTTCTCTAATAATTTTTGTTTGACTATAGTGATCTTAGTTTTGAATACAAATATTGAAAGGCAATCCAGTCTTTTTTTAAATAACTAGAAACGGAATTTCTTTTTTTGTCCAAAAATGTTGTTTGCTTGAAGACTTCAGATTTAAGAATGAAATTTTTATATTTATTATTTTTGAGAATGAGTTCATATATTTCTAGAAGTTATAAAAAATCTAGATTGTATTGTAGAAAATTTCAAATACTATAAAATGTTGAAGAATGAAGAATGAAAAATGAAGAAATTTCATCCTAAATAGAGAATTACCTCAATAAATTTGAAATTTTATTTACAAGGCTAAAATAATAATATTGAACATCATGGTGTAAACCAAATTTTTGTATCTTTCTATAATTGGAATATCAATAGATTTGTGGCTATAGGCCCCAAGTTCAATTGCATACAAATACTCAATTTTACAAGTTTTTTAGAATTTAGAATTGGAGTAGAAACCTCACTTGATAAACTTCATTTTATATTTTGGCGCAAAGTAAAATAAAATTAGACCAAGAGCAATGCAATAGAAGCTATTGAAACACACTACAAGTTGATTTGTAGATTAATCCCTATCTATATTTATGCATGTTGTGTACTTCAATTTAGAACGAATTCCTATAAGCTCAAAAAAAACCGTGGACATTTATAAGGGGTTAAACATCTTTTTGTTAGAAAAGTCAACAATACCATCATGAGAAATTTTCCAATAGAATCCTATGCTAAATGCATTCAAAACACCACCCCTTGAAAATTGTATCTCTTTTTGACATAAAAGGTCCTTGAAGTCATGCAAATGATTCAACTAAGCATGTAGGTTATTTCAAGGTTAAGCAAAGATACTTGTTTGTATATAATAGTATATTGTATAGTTTATATGATTTGGACATGATGATTATGACTCGTTGTCAATAGAATAAATACAACCCTAACTCCTAAGTTTGGTGCATAGTAGTCAATTGTCAATTGTACTTTGTATATCAATTTTGTTTTAAAACTATCCATTACAATTGTTTGTACATAATAGTACATTGTACATCATATATAATTTGTTATCGGTGATCTTGTCTTGTTTTCACTAGAAAAATGAACTTCATCCCTTATAGAGGAATAAAAATATATATTGTACATTGTATATGGGGTGTTGCTTCAAGATTAAACATAAGATTTGTTTGCAATAGTACATTGTATATTTTATATGATTCAGATTTGGTGATCATGCCTTGTCATGAAGATGAAAAATGCCCCTACGTCTTAAGCTTGGTGCATAAAAATTAAGGTACATTGCATATTGTATATCGATGTTGCTTCAAGCATTGTACACTTAATATGATTTGAACATGATCTTGTCTTGTTGTGAATAGAAGAGACATGACCTTACCACAAAAGGTTGGTGTATTGGAATAAATAGTATATTACACTCTAACTTTATATGTGTGTTGTACATAATAGTACATTGTACATTTTATATAACTTAGATGTTGCATGTGATCTTGTCATATTGTGACTATAGGAAAAATGACTTTGATCCTTGAGGTTGGTACATAGGTATAAACAATAAATTGTACACATTATATAGGGGTTGCTTTAAGGTTATACATTACTCAAATATGTTTGTATATAATTATACATTATACAATTATATGATTTGATTTTAATGATCTTATCTTCCTATGACTTGAGAAAATTGACCCTAACCTATAGGATTGGTACATAGAAATAAATTGTATACTATATGTAGGCATTGCTTGAGGTTTCAATATAAGATTTGTTTGAAACAACTCATTATAAACTTTATATGATTCTATTTTGATGTTCCTACGATCCTATCTAGTTGTAATTAGACAAAAATTGACCATGACCTCCCAAATTAGTGCATGGGAATAAAATGTTCATTGGGCTATGTATATAAACTTTGTTTCAAGATTAAATAAATATTTTGATTTTTAATGGTACATTGTACACTTTACATAAATTTGAATTTGGTGATCTTGTCCTATTATAGATAGAAAAAAATTGACCTTAATACCTGAGGTTGGAGCATGGGAATAAATACTTAATTGTACACTATCTATTGGCCATGCTTTAGGCTTCAACATCAAATTTGTCTGTACATACTAGTATAGTGTATACTTTATATGATTTGGATTTCATGATTATATCTCATTATAAATTGAAACAATATAACCTTCATCCCTAAGTTTTGTGAATGGAAATAAAATGTACAGTACATTGGACATCATAAATAGACTTTGCTTTCAGATTAAATACAATTTTTTTTGTAATAATAAATTGTACAATTTATATGATGATTCATATTTTGTAATCCTACCTAGTTGTGCCCAAAAGAAAAACGACCATGATTCCTAAGATTGGTATATAGGAATTAATAGTATGTTGCATACTATATATAAGTGTTGCTTTAGAGTTAATTAAATATAAGATTTGTTTGCAATAGTATATTGTATACTTTATATGATTAAATTTTTTTGTTGATCATGTCTTGTTGTAACAAGACAAAAAAATGACCTTAACCTTTAAAGTTGGTTTATGGGAATGAATAATACATTGTATACTTTCATATGATTTGATTTTTGTGATCCTATCTAATAGTGAATAGAAAAAAAACTTCTCCCATTTTAAGGTAGGTGCACGGAAATAAATGTTTATTTTAGGAAGTCCTACTAATCCTAATGCCCAAGGCAACAATTTTGTTATTGCAATAACTACTTTGAATTCAATTTCAATTACAATGGCTAGCTATATTAATATTTTTATTATATTTTTAGTTTGTTAGGGTTGGAAATACTTACCTCATGGAAATGATGACTTTTGAAGAATGCAAATTCTACTATAGGCATGATATAATTTGTATATAGGAACTATCATTAAGATGTATTAGCAAAATGCCTCAAAGCTTGAGGTTTTTTAGTATACATTTTAATCTTTCTAATCACTAAGCATTTGCACAAAAATAAAAAAATTATCTTGCTAGAATAATCATCATAGTAGTAGGATTGATTTTGTTTGAGATTATTGACCACTATATTCATTGGTTTGTAACTATTGAAAGTCTTAGAGTTGCATCACACAAAAGTAAGCCTATTTATTCTATAAATAGGATATACTTATGTTTGTATCACATAAAATTTTCATGTAAGACTTTACAAGTTATTTTATGATGATGCTATGCTAAGTAAAAGATATGTAATGTATTTAAATTGATCGTCTTCAAGTCCTTTAAGTCTTAAATTCATGCAATTGCAATTGCCAATGAAACTAAAAATAATATTCATTGTTAAAATTTATTCTTGTATATGACAAGCTTGGCAATAGGATTACTTGTATTGATATAACCTCTATCTTGGTTTCATTTACTACTATTTTACATATGATAGAAAGCTACTAGTTTTATACGAGCTTCCATTTGGTTTCTTTCCTATTAAGGTTGATATGGTATCCCAAATTGGTTTCAACTTTTGTGTGTCTTAAAGAGTTGGTTGTTAAAATTCAAGGTGTGCAAGAAGTCATCTTCAAAGTTTTAATTTTGGAAAAATACTAATATTTAAAAAAAATTAGAATAAATGAATAGCCAAAAATATAATAATAATAAATTTTTCTTTGATTTTCAAATTTTTGATAACAAATTTTGCAAAATATGATGAATATCAATGGGGCATTTCATTCAAGACGATGTGTGTAGGTGAGACTACAAAAAAAGAACAAGGTTGCTCATTGCCAGGTAAGCAAGGAAGACATTGAGATAGAGTGCTCAACAAACAAAGTGCTTATGCTCTACCAATATACTCACCAGGTCCTTCCCTCATGGTTTCTACTTGCATAGATTAATCCATCCTTATTGTTGTCACAAGATGTGCTACTTTACTTGGAGAACTTTGAGTTGTGTGTCAAGAAGTGATACATGTTCAAGATAAAAATATATAATACCAATTGTTTAAAGAAAAAGTTGGGAATAACTTTAGTCATTTCTAAAATCAAAGTGAGAGTGAATGTATTTATTTAGCAATAAAAATAAGAGTAAAAGGCAATTAGGCATAGTGGAGGAGGTATATAAGAACATCAACTTAGGAAAAGAAACGTCTTTTCTTTTGTTGTTGATTATTTAATTAGACTTATATCTGAGATATATAATTGTAGGTTATTAGAAACTTAAGCACTTCACTTGCCTAATATTTATTTGTTTTTGTGCCACATGTTTTTCTCTCAGAGGATCCATTCAATCACATGTTGACAGATGTCAATAAAATCTAAAAAATAATTATTCTGCTGCCCAAGCTACTAGTAAAGTTACTACAATATTTATCACTGACAGTGAATGTCGTCCACACAAGAGCTCGTAATTGGGTGGTTAATGCCAAGCAATATGCAGAACAACCTTGTTATCAGATTGAGATTGTTCTACTGTAGCTTGGGACCACGGTCGTAGGTGCGACCACGCCGATAGGCCCATCCCCCTCGCCGCGCAAGCGAGAGTTGAGTGCGCAGCGGGCTTCGTCCCCCGCGCTCTGCGTTCGGGTTCCCTTGTGGCCGCCACTTGCGTGGATCGCTTCATCCTCGTCGTTGTCGTCAGATCTGCAACTCGGGTTGCTTCCTGCTGTCTGTCAAGACAGCTCGCAAAATTAATTTGCCCTCAAATTTATAGTAACAATGGTTCCCTCTCTCTGCTCTCGTTCCAGATAGAATCCCCGTCGAGCTGCCCCCCCCCTACCCTACTTTCTTGGTTGCATGCGCAACGGAATATGATCCCGAGTGGCGTGCTTTTGTGTGTGAATCCTGACTTGGGTTGGTTTGCAATAGGTGGATTGCGCGAGGATCCGAGAGATTAGGCCTTGAAACCCTAAGTTGGAAAATTCAGGGGAGTGTCGAGATGTTAGAGATGAAGATTCGGAAGTAGCGAAGCGAGGCGGGGGGAAGGAATTTGAGTTTTTGTGGCGAGGATTGTGTTGGCAGGTCAATTGGCAATGCCGAGCGCGTGGCAATTTGGATGGGGGGTGCGGGTGATGTGGGTATTGGTGCACGCGGTGGGCGTGGGCGGGTTGTTGTTCTTGGACTCGGATTTGTACAGGCACACGATGGCGTATTCATGGTGGGCATGGTGTTACTACCTTTTGCTGATTGTGGTAGTGATTCAGTACTGCTGCACTGCAGGATCCAACCCTGGGTACTTGGAAGAAGTTTTGCGGAAAGACCCTGGGTATGAAGCGCGGGCAAAGTCTGCTTTGGATGGGACTAATACTAGAGGTGCATGGGCGTCGTCGCAATCTTCGTTGGCAGCAGCTGAAGCAGGTCGGAGCTCGTCATACTATGGTTCGTTTCCCGAAATCGCCGGGCAGTCCGCAATCTGCTCGCAGTCGTCGTCACGGTTTACAACAAATGGGAAAGCCGGGGGCGGGTATTCCGAGGCGAGCCCTTTGTTGCTGAACTCGGCGAATGTGAAGCGCGAGGGGGGCGATGGTCGTCACCTGGTGCGCGCTTCCAACAGCTCCTCGTTGTCGAGTGGCGGAAACGTTGGTGGGAGATGCCTGTACTGCCACTGCTGGCAGCCATTGCGCACCAAGCACTGTCACGACTGCGACAAGTGCGTGCTGCGGTTCGACCACCACTGCGTGTGGCTGGGGACGTGCGTGGGGCAGAGCAACCACCGCAAATTCTGGTGGTACATCTGTTACGAGACCGCGCTCGTGATGTGGACGATTGTTTGGTATATTACCGCCTTTGGGAGAAGTATCGGCACTACGTCGTTGCCGGAGGAGTCTGTGGTGTTGCTGGTGATTCTGGCGCTCATTACCACCGAGTGCTTCCTCATAACCCTATTTCTCTTCCATTCCTTCTTGGCCGTGACCAACCAAACCACATATGAATTGACGCGGCGACGGCGGATCATTTATCTCAGGTCGCTCCCGGACAAGGTGCACCCGTTTAGCCAAGGCTTTCATGCGAATTTGCATTCGTTCTGCTGTACGCCGAGCTCGGCCTACCCAATCTACGTCTTGCCCAGTGCTGAAGAGTTAGAGCATATGGCCCGACCCACCTCCTGCTTCAACTGTAAGTACTTCAGCTATTGTTGACTTGGTGGTGGATCACGATTAGGGTTACAACCTGGTGAGATTTGTAGTAGCGCACAAGCTAAAGGGACCCACTTTGTAGGTGAAAATCAATTTGCTTGCCTTTGGTAGAGAGAGAGAAGAGTAATTAGGTTATTTGAAGTTGTCATGTAATATTAACTAAACAGGTGTAGGGTCTTCTAAGATAAGACCTATTCTTTTTTAATTATTTTGTACTTCTGAATTGGGTGTACACACCGGACTGATGATGATATTTTACTAATAAGTCAAGTGATTGCAGTCCAAGGGGATAATTAGTCTATTCGGTTCCAGAAATCGCAAAAGTGATTTTCTTGGATTTTTTGCAGATTGTGGATGATGGATAGGGTGTAGTGCGGACCTCTTGTTTGGACTTGGCTGGTAAGATTGCAGTGATATACTTTGCTTCCTTGGCTAGAATACCGGGGTGAAATGAGTTGCCTGTGACTTTTGCATTGTCGTCGAGGATGAAGAGCGATTTAATGTGGCAGTAGCTTCATTTGTAATTTACGTAATCCTCTGAGTGCCAAAGCTAAAGCAGAATGTCCACTTTGGAAGTTATGGGTTGATTAGGGTAACTTCCAAATCATTGTTTTTATGGTTCCAAAATGTAGGATACGATTTCCTCTTTCTATTGGTACTCTTTTTTTTCCTTCCTTCAAGCTTCTTAAATGATTTTAATTCAAATCCTGTAGACATGGAAGTAGCCACACTCGGCTATTTTGGGCATTGAGGGTTTAAGGTGACGGTCCTTTCTGTTTCTCCTCTGTGTATCTCTCACCCTTCCCACTTAGTGAATTCTCATTGTGGGTGCGTCTGAACTACATGCCTATTTCTAGTGGGATGTAATTCCAGTTCTAAAGATGGCCTCTTTAGCCCATGTCTATTTCCTTTGATTCAATTGTACCATGTTCAAGATTGGGCTTGACATACGTCCTGCAGTCTTGTTTCATTTTATTTCCAGGCAGTGGCGCAAACTGTAATGCTCAACTGCGGCTGCACTTCCTGGAAGTGGACACTTTCAGCCTCTACCACTCTCTTTTCTACGAATGTCCAGGAGATCGACAGGTGATTCCTTTATTGGAGATAAGGGCATTTTCTTTTCCATCTCTCTCTCAATGGTTTCATAAGCTAGGAACTCGAGGTTCACAAGGACCGGCTTCTGGCACACAAATTTTGTAAATGATGATAGTGAATTCAGGAGACATGAGCACTGGGTATTTTCTAGATCTCCCCCGCGTGTTCTGCTCACTGTCTTTTTACTGGCTGTGAGTTGACACTGCATTGTTCCGTTGCAGTTTTCCAAGTGTTGGGTTTCATTTTGCATCCATCGATTGCCTGTTGTTCACAGGCTCGAGTGCAATGGTTTCACAAACACCGTGGGCAGTGTGGGTTTCACAGATGAAAGAATTCTAGGCTTCAGTTCCGAATGCTCGCTGAGTTGTATGAAATCTCACGCGCATTGGAACCCTTAGTTACTTAAGTATTAGATGTTGTGATGAGAGCACTTGATATCTCGATTTCTCCTTGCCTGATTCAGGTGCCTGAGTGGCCAAGTTCGTTCAAAGCTGATGGGAGCCCTCGTCAGCATCAGTCCAGGTTTTCCGCCAACCACCCTCACACAGTGGTCCCTGTTTTTCTTGCTATAAATTGCCATCATGTGCTCTTTACTTTTAAGGTATGATACCTTTGGCGGAGTCCGTCCAGCCTGAAGTGGGAAACGTGTATGACCTGGACTTCTAGACGGTGTACTATCTTATACAACAATACCTGGTGTCACCCACCAGGCCTTTTTATCTACAGTTGTACTGACTATGCTCTCCTTTTTTCTGTACACTGTTCGACAAGGACACACACCCTGCAAATATCTGTAAGCTTACTGTACTTCAGTGTGCTCTCCTTCTTGGTGCTGTACACGCACTTCCGTGCAGGAGTGTGAACTGGAAGTCTGGAACACTACACTGAGTTGCCCTAATTGTAATTCTAATGTGTTGGGTCATTCCAATTTCATCTCTAATCAATTTGATCAAAAGAGAAGGTTATCTTTCAAAGATTTATGACATTATTTTTGGAGAAATAGTCATACTAGAGGTCTCTACTCATTAGGACTTCAAAATGCTTAGGAATAAAATGCCTTGCTTAAGAGGAAATGTTGTTCAAGTTTGATTTAGATCAATCCAATAATCTCTCTAAGATTATAATCATTGGGAGGTTCAAGATTCTTTAGTTTTGTTGAAAGGGAATTATGTAAAAATAGAGACATTAGACTATTGTTTTTGAATGTTGTTTTAGTTTGCATGGATGGAAGAGACCAAGTATTGTCACTTGAATGTTCAAGGCTTATTGAAAAGGTGGTCAAGATGCAAGAGTTTATTGTTTTCCCTTTAAATTAGACTAATTCATTTGTTTTATAACATTTCACATATTTTTTCAATTAATTGAAGAAATTCATAACAATTGTTAGACTATTGTATTATACCTAATAGTAAGGTTCAACATTTGATATTGAACAATTAATTAAAGTTTACAAAAATTCTTTTTTTCCTGTACAATTTATATAAAAATCCCAAAAATTTTGTCATGTATTTTAATGAAAAAATTATTATTAGCATTAGTTTATTTTTTCATATTTTATTTTATTTATTTTATTTTCAAAACTCATTGTAGATTTAATACTAAATCTATTTGGTACAAATTCAATAAGTTTATTATATAATGACTTTATGTTTTTTCATCAAAACTAAATATTTAAGCTTTAGTTAATCTAGTTTAAAACATTTTGAGTAGTTGAGTGTTTCAATCAAACCGTGGAGGTTTGATTGGATTGAAAGTTGATTGTGTTTTTTTTCCCTTTGGATGAATAGACAAAAGATGGGTGTGAGTTTGCATGTATTAACAAAATAGTATAATTTGATATTTTTAAAAATGATTTATACCACATGTATAAATATGCTTTAAAAGTCTATTTGCAAATATTGATATTCATGAAACATGTTCTTTCCAAAGTTTGGAGGAACTAAATCTTTGTATAGAATTATAAATTTAGGAAAGAAAAAATGAAGTGCTTCTTGAAGAAGGTAAAGTAGTGGAAGTGGGGGTAGTTGTAAGCTATGGTGTAGTAGTTCCAAGACAAGCTCTTTATGCATTCTTGGCAATTTTGACATAATTTTGATTTTCAAATCATTTAATAAAATATTTAGTATTGCATTATTAAAAAATTAAAATGACTAAGTTTTAGACTAAAGATTGTTATTATGTGAACCTAGAATCATAAGCACATGGACCTAAAAGACTATATATGTATGTTGTTTGTATTATAGAAACCTTTTATGATTATTGGATATGTATATTATAGATATCTATGTTATAGGTATTTATGTTATAAGTATTTTTAATACTTGTAAGATATCTACTTGTACATATGTTCAAGGCTCATATGCTTGCATTTCCATACTTACATGTTGGCAATGTTGATTTTAGACTTTATGTATAAATAAATAGTAGATTGAAGTTTTAATTTACAAAAGAAATTATATTGAAGATGTAGAATTTGAAAGCTTTCATTTAATAATACTTTGACTAAACAATGATTATACTTTGAGGTTTAAGAAATCCCAATTATATGTCTTCATTTGAATTTTCATTACAAAGCCCATTCAAGGATTTGAACTCTAAATGTCATCCAAAAACCAAGACCATAAAAAAATTTAATTTAAAGATATAAGAATCAAACTAAAAATATTAATATAAAAAATAAAAAATAAAGATAAAAATATTTGATTATTTCATTTCACATATTTGACTAATTAAATACCTTAGAGTTGAAAATTTTATTCACAATTGATTGAATCCAATTGTAGGATCTTAATTACTAAGGGTAAATAAAACTTTCAAAAAATGCTTTCTATTTGAAAAAACTTTCAAATAATTGATAAAAATAATTGATAAAATGATCTATTTTTGTAAAGATTTCTTTGAAAAGTTAGTAAACCACATTTTGATAGGTGCCATTTTGAAAATACTAAAATACAATGAAAAGTAGTGCATCATGACATAAAAAATATACTATGCCAATGCCTAGAGAATAGATCTCAAGATTGACAACTATCAACATTTTAATTGTCTAATTTAGGTGATGATTAGGTTGAAATAGTGTAGAAATGTTATAAAAGCTCACATGTTTCTATGTTTAACTTTTAAACAATGAAGTCATCCATCAACCACTTTTGGACCTTAATGTCCTTCAAGGGTTAAGTAATCAAGAAGTTGAAAGTTTAATATTTGAGGCAAATAGGACTAAAAAGGTGTTGTAATTTATTAGCGTCTTTAAAACAATTGTGCTTGGATTTAGAGAAATTTGTTGGTTTGGAATCAAGTGGTACAACAATCATAACAAGATGTTGCAATGGAGTTTAACAGTCAAAAGAACTATTTTTTTAGTATTCATTGTATTGGCACAGAGGATCAATCTTCATGTGCTTGATGGTATAAGTAAGGTGAGCACTTCCAAATGGGCCACTAACTCAAAACCACCATCATCACTCAATGTACATCTCCAAAATCAATGTATACCTATGTAGAAGAAACAATTTTAGAGCCACTACCAAAAAACCTTTGATCCTTCATACATTTTGCAAATGGTATCCAAATGTTACTTTCTTTGGTGTGTTAGTGAAACCTCCTTTTCAATTGCCATGCCAAGAAAATTGATGAAAATTTGGTGAGCCTAATAATAGTAACTAGGCACATTAGCAAAAAGTAGTGGTTTGGGGGATACGTCAACCTTTGTGATTCAATCATGTAAAGCATCATCTAATCTCATTGATATGCTTCTCATTTAATCCCTAAAGTCACAAGGCCATTTTCTATCAAAAACCACTCAAAACTTCCATTTTTGTTGCACTCACTTAAGAAAAAAAAACTTTTTTTAGAATCCAATTGTAGGATCTTGTACTTCACTTGTCTTAACTCGTGTACAAAACATTTCATGAAGTTTGACCATATAGATCAGATGATATTAGCATTCAAAGTTTTAAAAAAAAATATTTTTGAATACTAGCTTGCAATTTCAAATGACTTTGACGGTATTTGTTGAATTTTTTTGCACTACATATTTTGAATTTAAAAAAATTTATGTTGAAGAATTGAGTTGAAAGTCTATAAATTAAAAAAAAAAAAAAAACACACTTGATTTTCATTCTTTAAAAAATTGTTAAGTTGAAGTAAGTCCAAGATTGAAAAAAAACTAAATCATTAATAGCTCTTAGATGGAATTGAAACACAATAATCCCAATAATTGTTTTAGCAAGAAAACATAACATTTTCAAAAAAAAATTGTGAAAAATTGTGAAAATTGTAGTTAGAAATGAATCCCACAAGTTATTTTTTCAAGAAGATGCTTAAATTGACCGAAATACAAGATTGTCCTTAACTTTCTTATTATTATTCCAAATAGAATGAATCCAAGCTTCACATGTAAACAAAAATATAACATTTTAGGAAAAAAAATTTAGAATTTATTTTGTTTTTTGTGATTTTTTTTGTGCCACCTGCCAAGTTCAATTCAAGGCTTTTTGTAATATAACTTTTGCTCTTGGGCACCAATTGAAATAATTCGTTTTTCTATTTTATGGAAAAGTTTCAAAAAAATTCACCAAAAATTGAGGTCACAAGAGCCTGTTCAAAATCTGATTTGTCCCCCAAGGGGACTATGGGACTTTAGGGGTTAAAAAACTCTAAAAAGGGCAAGTCACATCTTAGTGGGCTAAAAAAAAGAATTGTTTGATCACTTTGATGTTTAAAACTCCTTGAAAAGATATTTTTAAAATGAGATGACTGTCTAGGTGACAATTAGTAATAATATTGAAGAGTATTTTCAATTATTTTCGTGAAATTGAATGTGAAGATGGTGATGGTACTAATGATAAAGTAACTACACCTAAAGTGCACCATATAAGCTTTGTGGTATAATCAATGTATTGTAGAAAATAACATTTTTGCACTTTGCTAAAGGACTATGATTCAAACTACAAGTGGTTCTATAATTTTTGGATGAATTGTGAAGTAGTTACAAATTTTCAAAGGTTCAAGGTGTAGGATGTTAAAATTGTCATGTAGGTGATGCCAAAATGAATTTGATGCACATGAAGAAATGACAATAGAGAGAAGTTAAAACAACACAAAGTGCACCTAAAATTGACTACTTGTACAATTGCCTCTTAACCTCCACAATTCTATTAATAGAATTGCACACTACTTAAGATTTATTTTATGTTTGTCCTTGTCATGCACCTCCTTTTGGAAATCCTCCTTGTTTATTTTATCGTTCAAAAATAGGAATTGATATTGAAAAGTGGTCCATTTTAGGTATAGTTATTTTAGTTCAATTTATACAAAGCTATAAATTTTTAACCCTCGAAGGACGTTGAGGCTGAAAAATGGTAGATGGATGATTTTATTATTCATTGTAGAAATAAAAAATGCACATATTTGTTCAATAATTAAAGCAATTTGGATGACTACCTTAGTCATGGGAGACCACGTACTTTTAAGCACACCTATTGCTTGTATTTCTTGGTTGATACTTTACATAGTTTGTCAATATTGAGTAGAGTATTTCAATACAAACTAGTCTAGTTGATTTCAGTGTGAAGTCTAAAATTTCTTTCAATTTGGATGTTGATTCTCATAGAGACAATTGATTTGAACATTTCCACTGTAATCAATGAAGATAATGAATATCACATTATTCTTGACTTAAGCCCCTCTAAAGATTATTTACAAAGGCTATTGTCTAAAATTTGTTGTAAGAAGTTTTGTGACGTAAGAGAGGCCACCCATTTATGACCACTTAAGTAGTTTTATGTATATAGAAGGTAGGTTTCTTCAGTGGGTAAAATTTGTAGAAATAGACAACAAGAGGTTTCCATAATTTTCTTGATTTTTTTTTGTAGAATATAATTATCATAAATTTTTGAGCAACAAATGGGCTTTCACCTATTCTGGTGATATAGACCTTAAGTTCCTCTTTCTAACCAAGGTCTAGTTGCAAAATCCACTAAGGGCTAGTTGCAATATTGAGAGCCTTGTAGCCAATCACAATGGGCCACAACTACACCAAAAACTGCACTATAACTAATTACTATTTATCTCTTCTATACAAAAAGAGAACAACTTATATTGCTAGAATAGGCCGTCGATTGGGAATGGATTGCCTCCCATAATCATGATAAGAAATAGGACAAGAGCAAATTTAGAGGAGGCTATAATTTATCAATCTTTTTTAGGTGAAGAAGTGTACAAGGGCATATAGAGGGCACACTTCAATAAGAACAATACAATTATTTATTTAGGTTACCATGGAAATCATTTGTTTTGATACCATGTGAATTCTGGCTCAAGAAGATACAAAAGCACCCATTAAAACTATTGTGGATGACCTTTCCTTTTCACACAAATTTGGAAGATGAATAGTTGAACTTTAGTCTTGCATGGAGAGATTTATTGTCATTCATCGGCTGGAAACCATCTTCAATGTTGTTTACAAGTTAAAGGACAAGCTAGTGACTATAGAAATCATCCCTTTTGCTATAGTGTGAATCATTGGCTTAAAAAAAAATGCAAAAGTGTTCATTAAAAGTCAAACTATTATACTAGACATCTCTTTTTCACACAAAATTTGGAGGATGAATAGATGCACTTTTATCCTACATAGAAAAATCCTTTGTCATTCATCAAACAAAAAATAGCTCCGATGTCCTTTAAAGATTAACCATTAAAGGATGCAACCCTCCATGACCGAGGCAATCACCAAAACTACTCCAATTATTGAACCAATAGGTGCATTTTTTATTTCTATAGAAAACAAAAGTCATCCATCAACCTCTTTTTGGCCTCAATGTTCTTCAAGGATAAAACCCTTAAAGATAGGCCCAAAATCACTAATTTCAAGCCTTACCATCCATCACTCTATTTGTTGTTGTTTTGGAACAAGATGTAAATGAAAAATTTTACATTTCTTTTTAAAAATGAAGTCATATATCTATTACAAATCCTAGGACTTTCAGATTACTGTAAATTTTTTAAGAAAAAATTGTAGAAAATTCATATTGAATATAAAATATACTCAAAATCTGAAATTTTTACCATAGATGTATATTATAGTGTATAACACCATAGTATAAAACAAAGTTATCGTGTAATTCTAAAATTCTAAAATAAAAAAACCATGGCTATAGGTCAAAATTCATATTGCTAAAAAGTACATATTGAAATTTACAAATTTTTCAAATTTTCAAATTGGATTAGTTGAAATCAATTTCAAAAAATATCATTTTTATGACTAAAATCTACATCAAGATAAATAGGAAGAGATGGCCAAAATATACTACAAAGGTGATCTTGGATTAAGCATCTTCTTCTTTAGAAATTTCAATAATATTATAATTAGGGAATTTGCAATACTACTCACTAAAATATACTCAAGCAACTTTTGGAAAAATATTGGATGAAATAACAATTTTTTTTCCATTCTATAAACTTAAGTGAATCATCTATCAAACAAAAAATATCCGTAGCATCCTTTAAGGGTTAAAAATATTTAATTCCACTAAAATGCCTTCTAGACAAGTTGACATGGCCAATTGGAGTGGCGTAGAGATTATGAAGATTTGTAGTCAATTTGGTAAGTACTAAAAGATTACCATATATTAAGGTCTAATTTGGCATTTCGGTGCTAAAATTGAATTTCTACGATAGGTTCTCAAGGATTCATGTGATTTCACACCATTTACAAGATGACATGTGGCACTTTTTTTTACAAAAATGATTTAACTTATACCAAATTTGATCTTCACATGAGGTAGAGAAGAGTATCATATATGCCATGATCAATACATTAGAAGATATTTAACTACTTGGAGGGCTGTAAGTTCCCTAAGGTTTTTAGATTGTAAGAACTCGTTGCACTAGCTACTTGACGTGTACAATGACTACCACATGATTAAAAATTTTAATTCAAGTTTATTTTTCAACTTGTTTTTTCATTTAAAAATTTTTCAAAAAAAAATCTAACAATGGCTGTTCTTAGGCTATTGAAGGAATAGTGATGGAAATGGCCTTGAAAAGGCCCTCCCAATGTCCCTTAAATCCTCTAATGATTGATGATGTGAGGTGGGAATTCTTTGCATTTAGGGTGCAGGTATTAACAAAATGGTGCAAAAGAAGCTTCATTGACTTGCAATCTATGGTGAGCTAGAACCAATCTCTACAATGAAAGTATAGTAACCATTGTATTTTTACAAATATAGCAAGTGTGCAATGAGTAATTACAACCCAATGTGAATATTTTCTTTTTATTATACATATAATAATTAAGATTTGCAATATATTGCAAACCCATCACTTGGAATCTATTATATGTGTTGCATTGGAAGGTCTTTATAAGAATTTTGATTAAATTTTGGAAGAAACTAAGGATTTGTGGAAAAATTCTTCTAAATTTAGGTGGTTGTTTTCACATCCAAAGAAATATCTTTTAGGTCATCTCAACTTTGAAGGTAGGAATGATGATATTGACTTTGACCTTTATGTTTAATTATTTCATCTTTATATTATATGTATAGTATCATAGAATAGGTTTCACTTCTGTCATGTCATGGCTTTTGATTTTATTTGGAAGACGATTAGACTAGGACAAGTTAGAAGGGTGGTAGATTCACAACCATCAATTGGTTGATGGACTAGTTCAAGTGCAATTCCTACCATGAATATAAAAAGATTTGTTAAATTAGTACAAAAATTGTACATTGGAGTACTAATCAAAATGGTATCTTTGAATTTGTAGTGAAAGAAATTTCAATGCTGTCAACTTTGATAGCTTCCCAAGAGCTCAAAAATTGGTATTTTACCATGAAAATTTTGACACAACATCATCTTTACACTTATGAAAAGTTTATTGAATTTCAAGGAAAAAAAAATTCCTAAAAAAAGATATTCAAAATCTACCAACATATATAGTTGTGAATTTTTTCTCATGCTACTAACTTTGACAACCTCCCAAGGATTGAAGTTTGTTTTTGCCATGGAACTTTTGGCATAAGACCATATGTATGTTGATTACATGTGTAAAAATTTTTGAATCCAAAAGATCCGTAAAAAAATAAAATATTCAAAATCTACCAACATATATAATTGTGGAAAAACAATTTCACTGTTGCCAACTTTCACACTATTCTAAGGGCTGAAAAATTGTTTATTTACCATGAATTTTTAAAACAAGGATCATCTCTATGTTAATAATATGTGTGCTAAATTTCAAGGTCAAATAATTTTAAAAACAAAAAAATTTGAAATCTACCAACATGTGTAGTTGTGAGAATGATTTTTTCAACCCTTGGTATAGTGCCATTTTTTAGGTAAAGTTTCACACAAATGTAGAAAATCATTCTCACAACAACACATGTTGGTAGATTTCAAATATATTTTTTTGTGTGCATTTTTTGGCCTTGAAATTTGTCACACATTTTAGCAACATAAAGATGGTTTTATGCCAAAATTTTCTTAATTTAAAATCAAAATTCAGCCCTCGGAAGGGTCTTGAAGTTGGTAGCCTTAAAAGTTGGTAGCCTTAGTTGTTTTTCATAGCTACACATGTAGGTAGATTTTGAATATATTTTTTTATGTTACTTTTTTATCTTTGAAATTTGGCACACATCTTATGAACATAAAAATAATTTTGTGAAAAAAATTTCATAGTAAATAAGCAATTTTTCAGCCCTTCGGAGGGTGTCAAAGTTGGCAATAGTGAAATGGATTCCATGATTGTTTCTCAAAACAACATATGTTGGTAGGTTTTGAATATCTTTTTTTGGTAAGTATTTTGGCCTTGAAATTTGGTGAAAATATTATTAACATAAAGATGATTTAGTGACAAAAGTTTCATGGTAAAATATTAATTCTTGAGCTCTCTTGAGTCTCTCAAAGTTGACAGTATTGAAATCTTTCACTGTGAATTCAAAAATGTCATTTTGATTGGTACCCCATTGTACAAGTGGGGACAAGGCTTTGTTGACATATTATTGTAAATCTAATTGGTCTTCCATCAAATCACTATGGCATTATTTAAAAATGTGGTACATTCATTAGTAATGAGACAAACAAGCAAGATATTTGAGAATGTTTTGTATAAAAAAGTTCATATTCATGAGGTCTAAGTATTCAAAATTGTAAAACCAAGACTTGTGAAAAAAAATTGATTATAGCATACTCTTTTATTCATATGTAATGATCAAAAAATAATTTCTCGATGAATGAATTGAAAGCAAGGTAAACTTACAACTAGAGACAATGATACATAACAAATTTTGATGGGATCACTTTTCACCATCAACATTCGTTTCAACAAAATTTTGTTATATATGCATTTAAAAGATACATCAATTTTTTGGCATGGACTTAACTCCTTGATCCCTAAATGTCCAAGGGATATTATTGCGTCACTTAGTGCCACTTACGTCTTGCAACTCACCAATGTATCTAAATGCACTTCACTTCTAGTGAGACCAACAATTACAATCTTCTAATACTATACATGTTACTCATCCACAATGATTGGTTCCGATTACTACCTAAGATACTTTTTGAATTTTACTAGCTAATTTTTTCGAAATTCCCATATTGAATCAATTTTTTAAGTATTAAGCCAATTTTTTTTCCTATTATTTATTCAAAATAGAATTTATAGATTTTCTTACTGATTTTTTGTTGATATTTTCAAATTGTAAATGGGGGGTAAATTTCCAATTCTATTAGCTAACTTTGGAACTAGGTGCCAGTTTTTCCTGAATATTAGTTCCAACATTAGTTACAGGTTTCCATTCCTTATGACTCCAATATATCATTGAATTTCTACAAGATAGTAGACATGTCATTTTATAACATGGGGCAAAGCTTCTATTGATGTCCAAGTGCTTAGTGGTCGCACTAATTAACCTTCAATGGTATTCAACTTCCCACTAGGTCTAAGCAAGTTTACTTTGGAACTCATTTCAAGGCTCACTAATCAATATTCATTTAGTGACAATATAGTGTAGACTTGGAAACCAACCAATTGGTATGAAGGAATACCTCAAGAGCACTCCATAGTACCATGAAGGTGGCCACTATGGCTCACTATCCATCGAAAAGATGGCACCTACCCTTATCAAAATCCCCCCCCCTTCGATGATTACCAGCTATTGATTAGATAGAAAAAAAGGTAACTACCTTCCTTGCCATTGATTAGGTTTTTTAAAAAAAAAACAATAGCCGTTGATCTTCTCCTGAGGTTTCCTTTGTGGCCCTCGATTGGATTGGCTAGGGTTTTGTGGTGAGGGTTTTGTGTTGGCCATCGGCCCATCACAAAGTTGGCTTTGTCACGAAGTCTCTGTAGCGCTCTTGCTCTATTCCAAGGTTGGAGGTGTTGGAGCTCCGTTGCAAAGTCTTTTTAGCGCTCTTGCTTTGTTGCAAGGTTGGAGATGTGGGAGTTATTGGAAGTGCAGCGACTTCAAGGTTCAATAGTAGGTACAATATTTTTTTCTGTTCTTCTTATCTACGTTTTGTGAGAAGAAGGTGTGAGTTTGGATGCAGGTTTGGGGTGGGTTGCAAATTTGGAATTGGGGTAGCGTTTTGTGGCAAGGTTTTTATGGCGTGGTGTGGTGTGGAACCTTACAACAAACCTTGCTTTTGCCAGAACCTCATTCCTCGTTGCTTTTTGCAATTGTCCCTCGTTCTTTGTTTTTGCTTCTTTTGCAATAATTTGAATCTTCTCTCTTCCCTTGGACTGGCATAGGTTGGCAATTCTTATGCAATGTGAGTTGACTTCCCAAAGAACCTAGGGTTGTTACTTGGGTAGGGGGATTTGAATCAACTTGCTATAGTAATTTGTTACTCACTAGGATTTTGGTAGAACTTGGAGTTGTTACTTACGGGGGGGAGGAACTTAAGTTGACTTGCTACAAAACCTCTTCGTGTTGCAATTCTACGTAAGATTCTAGTCTCTTAACTTCTTTCTTAGTCCTCAATTTCATTGCATTGCCTGCTATAGCTTCTATACGTAGCTGTCAAGGTGTCATTGTAAAGGTTTATTTGGGGAGGGAGGTTTATTTGAGCTCTTACATGTAAATGGACACAATGAGAGGAAGATGTGAGTTAAGATTTAGGGTTGGTTGAAGACTTGGATGGGTTGAAGATTTGGAATTTGGAATATGTATTTGCAGGAAGTGACACAGAAGTCGTTGTGGAGGGCGAGACAGAGGCACTTGTTGTAGGCATAGGAATTTAGGATTTAGTTTGTAGCCATAAGTTAGCTTCAGCGTATTCAGTTAGCTTTATCGTGTTCATACATGTTCAATTAGTTCAATATGTGTACGGTGACTGTGATAATCTAAATAGTTTTTTCATTTAGAGACAAGCATTGAGATACTTCCCGTGTCTTGAGAACTTTGGCTTTTCAAATGATATACTTGTTTCATATACTTTTTCTTTTGAGATGATAGTATACATTTTGACTTTTGAGATTATACTGTATACTTCCTTGGTTTTAAAATTTTGAATCTCAAAATGGATACCTCTCCTCAACTAAGCTTAAGCATATAACTTTTATTTAACATAATGTATCACTATTCATAATTCATTTAAAAAAAGATCTTGACAATTAATAGTACCAAACTCAACTTTGGATACCTCTCCTCACTATCCTCTCAAAAGATGCCACCTCACTATGACATCATTTGAAAGTGAGGAAGGAGATCTTCCCTCCCTTCATACTATATTCTCTAGAGGATTTGGTAAGCCCCCTCCTATGGGTCTTTAGAACATCCAAGACACACTCTCCATTTAGAAAAACACCCAATTCCTATGTCTTAGCTTCAAATTGAGTTCTAGGACCTTTGAATCTTCCCATCAAGATAACTTTTAGCTCTCGATTTCAATTATAGAATACAAGACCATTTTCATGATTTTTAAAAAAAAATTATGGTAAAATATTTACTTTTCAAATACAATAAGTATCAAGTAAGTTATAGCCCTCCAAAGGTCCAAGTCCCTTAGGAGGTGTACATCTCTTAAATTCTCACTTCTTTTGTTTGTTCATAACTTCTAGCTTGTAGGTAAGATCTTCATGAACCTTAACATTCAATTTGGAATCCTTGTCTCATTATCTTTTCAAAATATATGGCATGCCCTATTTGAATGGAGGGATCTTCCTAAAACTCCTACTCCTACCCCTACATCCCACCCCTTGGGTTTGTGATGGGACACTTCCAACTTTGAAGAGCCATAATTTTTAACTTTGAAATTGGATCCTCACATTCTTTAGACCCATGGACTTGTATTATTATCAACTTTCCAAGCATGTGTGACATGCCATCCACTTCATCTTGACCAAAGTGTTACGATGTTTTGTCAAGTAGGGCTCTTCATTTCTCTCTCCTAATCTCTTAAAAGGCTCTAAGGAGACACCCCAAGGTCCCCCTTGCTCACCAACTAAGATGACATAGGTACGCCTTCAAATGAAGGCTATGACAAATTTAGAACAAAACAAAGATGTGCTATAAAGTATGCCTATTTCAATCTTTTGGTGTTTGCATAAAGACTAAAAATGATAGATATAGTCAAATTTTGAGTATATTTATAGATCTCTTTCAAATTGATTTTCCACAATTACTATTATGTGAGCCTAGAAGGATGAGCACATTAGCCAAAAAGATTATACATCTATGTTAAAGGTGCCTATATTATAGATATTTACACTATAAACACTTTTAAATGGTTGTAGGATATTTTATATATATGTTCAAGGCTCATAGGCTCACATTTCCATGCTCACATTCTAACATGGTTGATTGATTTTAAAGCAAGTTTTTTGGAAAATTCACCAAAAATATACTTCTATTTATATCCAAATTTTTGTATAATAGGCTAAAATTGCAATTTCAATTGATTGTATAAAATATCAAAATGATTTAGGATGAAAACATCAATGTTTTTTCTAAATAATGCCAAAATCATTTATAATGAAAATTTTCTATAAATAATAAAATTGTTAATTCTTAAAGGATATTTTGGATTCTTAAAAGGTTAATCTCGTTTGGAATTCAATATCTTTATATATGAAATAGGCATCATGAGGCCTTGCTCAAAAGGCAAATCAATCACTTGCTTCCGTCCTCCTTCAACCAATGGCCAACTTCAAAGTTCCTATTTCAATTTTTGATACACTTTCCTATACATGAATTACACATTTACATTATGATTTGAAACCCCAAAACTAAACACAATAGATTCATCTCTTGGAGACAAAGATAATGATATTAAGAAATTGATATGTAGTTTAAGTATTAGAGATTTTATTTTGAAAATTCTCTATAAACCAAAATTCTTGGACATAGTCAACCCTTAGAGGTTATAATTGGGCAATATTGAATATTTTGTACTATTATACTTACAAAATTTTTGCCTATAAAGATTTCCATACAAAATAAAATATATCTAAGAGAGTCCATTCCAGCATGTATGATTTAACCTTGTCTAACCTTAATAACTAAGATACCCTCTATAAAAATCTAAAATAACTCAATCTAACCTTGAATGGTATATGGTAGAACTACTCATTGTCAACCACTTTAGCAATTCTGTGTATGTTGTGGAGCAATTTAAGACAATGCAAATTTTTTGCCATGTAGGAAGACAAAAATCATGGAGATTGTAATTTTTTTTGGTAATTTTATGCCTTGAATTGAAATTACCATGAATTTTAGAAGCCAACAATTGGTTCAAACCTATAGCCAGCATGTAGAGTTTTTGAATTCCGATCTTTCAAAAACTACTTTCCATTTACTACCTTTGGACATGTATTGTGATTTGATTAGTCTTAACTTTAAAAAGGAGAAAAAATACGTTCAAAGCTTTAGTTGCTAATTTATTCTAGCCTTGGTTGGAAATAGTGCACCCTATAGATTGGGGATGGGCCCTTGGTTGACAATGGGTGGTTCTACCAAACCTCATGTTTGGATGAATGTACGACACTTTTGAATGAATAAATGCATTTCCGTCTATACTTCTGGAATGTTTCATCCATAGCTTCATCAACTGAAACCAGTCAAAAATGGAAAAGGGAAGAATGCGACTTTGCTGCACCGACCATGGCGACGTGTCCACCGACGTCTGAGTTTCGTAGAACGCAACGGCAACGTGAATCCGCGGCGTGCATTCCGAGGATTCCCTGTTCCTGTTACACAAATGTGGCTAAATTTAGCAAAACATTGAGGCGCTAAACCCTAAACCCTGAAAACTTCATCAGTCCCAAATTCGATTTTCTTACGGTGTCTTCAGCAAAGAATCGAGTTACGAAAATAACATTTGGCACCACTGCCGAGGACGATGCTATAGTGCTATGTTGTGCTCCTAATCCAAATGAGATTTTTATAAGTACCTTAACTGAAGTCCCTGCTAAGCAAAAACTGCAAAAAGTACAAATATCACAGTATGGTATTTCATATATATATCACTGTACCTATTCTATATTCATGTATAAAATAGATTTTTGGGACCGGAAGTTTGTATTATTGCAGGCATATTTCAAAGAAGAAACGGTTGAAGTCGAGGGGTTATTCCTACTTCTCGTTGCCAGAAAACAGTTGTTAACAACAAAACTGCTAACTTTAAGGGTAACGTAGCTCCATTTGGATGGGACCGTCCTGTCCGGACCCACTAACTTCGCACCCGCGTTGTCGCGTCAGCCTTTCCCGGTTTCCGTTGCAGTCCACTTGGCAGCTGTACAGATGAGGAGATTTTCTGCTCAACTCCCAGCAGGCCGGGCCCTCCCCCATTCACCGGCACCACCGCTCAGCCGCCACGTTAGTTCCCCCACATCGATCCTGCTGCAGCAGCTTTTCCCACCTGCAATGCCAAAGCCTGCACTTCGGCCACTTCCACTGCAACCTTGAGCAGCGAATCCAGCAACGCCACCGTCGCGCCGCGACTTCTTCAACGCAAATCAGTCAAGCGAAGCCAAGCCGAGCCAAGCGAGACGTCAAGCAGTTCAAACGTGCACACGCCCCGAGAATTTCCCAAACGACTGCTAATCATGCGAGCTGATCGATCCATTCGACGTGACGCTGACGAAGTAATGGCTGCTTTGATGGATCGACGGGTTCACACGTACGGGGTGTGGGGCTCTCGATCGGCGCACTGACACCATATCCACGGGTTGATTCCAAGTGGAGATATTGCTATGATGGTCTGGGCTTAATTATCTTGCGTGGAGGTCGTCATGGATCGTCGTCTCTGCTTTTGAATTGCGGAACCAGCAGTTGGAATGGGAGCTTACGATGCATTAGGTGTGAGAATTAGTTCTTAGTTCGGTCACGGGAGGTAGAATGATTCATACTGCGGGTGACTGATCACGCGCGTTGGATTGCCAGCTAGCTTGTTGAATGTTAGATTAACGGGTGCAGTGTGAAGGAGAGCGTTGGTAGCGATGGGGTGGCGTAATGAAGTTGTGATTGTGGCGACAGTGGCAGTGGTGGTGTTAGCGGCGACGGCTGCAGCGTCCCCTCAAGTGGGAGCTTTTGGGTTGACAGAGAGAGCTTTGAGTGTCCAGAGCAGAGCAGCTTTCGGCAGCTTCGACGAGATTCGTGGTGCAGGTGCTTACCGGTGGATTCTCGCTAGCTAAAGCTTCACTGCCAATTCTGAAACGATTCTTAAACTGCAGTGCGAGCTCCAATATGCAACACAGACTTTTTGTATCCCGATTGTATCCCGATTTTTTTTCCGATTTTCTGTATTCTGAGAGTACTAGACTTGCTTGCAACAGGGTATGAGTATGGGGAGCATCGAAGGCAGCTGGCGGTGAGTGGGCTTTTCACAAGCAAGCCCTTAGCTGTGAAGAGCGACCGACGCGATCCCACCAACAAGTTCCGTCGTTACCGCGGGGGCTTCGACGTGACGAGTAAACATTACTGGGCGGTAAGTGGGATGACTGTGTTCTCCTGCTTCGAGATGGCTATGGCTATTCATGGCATTTTGGCTTCGCTGGCTATGGCTATGAGCTGACATGAGCCTATGTTTTCTTGCTTCCCAGTCGGTGGCTTTTACGGGCGTGTACGGGTACGCCATCGGGGGGGCATGGCTACTATTAGGTCTGCTTCTGGCGCTTCTGGCGTGCTGCCGGCGCGGGAAGAGCGGACCCAGGGAGCATCACTCGTCGAATTTCTACTTAATCCCGCGCCTCCTCGTGCTACTGCTCTCGCTCTTCGCCATGTAAGTCCCACATTTTTTCTTCGGGGTGTTTGTTTGATAGGGATTAGGTGGTTGAGCATGCAGCTTGTGGACATAACATTTCAGAGATTGCGCACCTGAATTATAGAATCCGTGACGCCTTCTTTTACACAATTTGAACAAGCGAGAGCTTGTAAACAAATGTAAAGTCTCCATTCACCATATAGTAAGGGATAGGTTCCATTCACCATACAGATGAATTTGAACCTTCTCGTACAGCAATCTAGAAACTTGCACCTTCTTATATTTTACACATTTATTTTGTGTCACGCTAAAAATCAATTACCAAAAAGCTATGTATCAATAGATCAAGTGTTTTCACACCCAGCTCAAATCAAAGCTGACATGTATGGTCAATGGAGACACTATTGTACTGTTTGTTTAATGGGAGCTCTACCTGAAGTGTCGTCGCCTGTAAGAGTATGCGGCGCTTCGATTTGCTCTGATTAGTACGATTTTGTGCTGGGTTCGCCTCGGGTAAAGTTTTCAAGTGGTGTGATGCCATTTGCACGTAAAAGTGATTGTGATCATGGGTTGTGCGCTGGAAATGTAGAGGTTGCGTGATAGCTTTGTTCGTGCTGAACCACCGAGCCTTCTCCCAAACCAACAAGGTGAAGACGACGGTGGTGGAGGCAGCGACGTTGGTAACGGATACGATCCACACGGTGACGGCGACGCTGGGGCGAGTGGAAGATAAGATTGAGAAGTATCACATTCCGGGATGGGAGGCGTTGAATGCCACTGAAGCGGAGCTCAATGAGCAAGCCGGGCTCGTCACGGCCAAAATCGACCGCAATGTGCGCAAATTCAACCGGCTCCTCAATGATGTGTAAGTTCACACGACTTCTATATTCTCTTTTGTCACCATGTTTTAACCGTTGTTGCGACGATTGCAAGACCATTTAAAAGCTGAAAAGAGCATTATTGGATACGGCTTTTCTTCTAGTAGTGAAATCTCTTGCACATCTCGCGAAATTTCTGCAATCGCATTGTAGGTTTATGGAATTTTATGCTTGAAGTTCCATCTGTCGCTTATGGCTTTTCTTCTATTAGTGACATCTCTTGCATAAATCTCTTGAAAGTTTTAAAATCTCACTGCAAGCTTATGGAATTTTATGCTTGAAGTTCCAATGCATGGGGTTTAAGGTGGTGGTTTTGTGTTCTCCGTGGCCTGCAGGGAAATTGCGATAATTCTAATCTTATCACTGGCTCTCTTTCTCATTGTCATCGGATTAGGTATTGCTTCATTCTTCTTGTCGTTTCTTAATGTTGTAGCCTTCTGCGTTGATTACAATTGAAGTTACAACTTAAGCAATATAACCGATCAATGAAGGAGTTAAGCAGATCACTTTATAGTGCTCATTGGAGAGCTCAACTTCGGGTATTGCAAGAACTTAACTCACTTTCGAAATTTTCATGATTGTCTCATATGTTTGTTCAAATACGTGTTAGTCAAATCCATCAAAGCAGTCATACAGGAAGAGGGTTTTCCTTTTCAAGCAGTACTTTCAAGGAATGAGGAGTTCTTAGAACGAAACATCACCCCAAAGCACTCTCCTCTTCACCTAGAGAACGGATTCTGGAACATTTAGGAGTTAAATCTTCAGAATTTGTAGGATACGTGCGGTTGAAGCCGCAGCGTCTCTTTTGTTTCACGGTATGCTTGATGACGTTTCTCCAACTGGATTCTCTGCAGTTGCGTCCTTCGTGCGATTGAGACGACTTTTCTTCATGTAAGTTGTTATACTCCATCCCTGTAGCTAATTAGATAAGCAACCTATTTAGAGAAATTCAAATTCTCATGGATCATTCTCTTGTGACCCACCTAGAACTCTTGAATTACTATTACCGTGTATAATATCTCAGTCTCTCATCAATCTCAGGGACTGAATGCACCGATTTCCAAACTCTATTGGTGTTCTCAATAGCCACTATCACTTCTATATTATGACGCAAGAAATGGTCATTTCTGGAGTGGAAGAAACACCAGATGTGCATAGTCTCCATTGTATAAATTAAGCCCCTATTTTATGGTTTTGTAAGACAATGGGAAAGCCATTTACACTCGAGCTCGTACATTGAAAAATGATCAACTAATGGGACATCGTGGATTCTTTCTCTTATCAGGGTGATCGTGCTGGCTTGGATCTTGACTGCCTGCACTTGGCTGCTGTTCGGCCTAATATTTGCACTCAGCAAGTAAGTTATTTCCTCTCGACCGCAGCCTCTTCCTTTTGTTTTTGAAATTTTGGGGGGAAGCTGAAAGTGTCGCCAAATCCCACCTATGCTTGAAATAAGACACCTGTCTAAATCACCTACTATTAAAGAAAAGTTTAAACTCGTGACAAATGGTGAGTAAGGGTAATGCGAGACTCGTAGGGAAATGCATATAAGGTAGGTACACCCAAATGTGCCACTGACCTTAAACCGCCATCTACACTGTGTGTACATCTCCAAAGTCAGTTCTGTACCTATGTGGAAGAAATGCTTCAAGAACCAAACTTTGTTCCTTAATAACTTTTGCATACAGTATCCAAATGCCACGATCTTTGGTGTGTTGGAACCTCCTTTCACTTGCCAACAAGAACATATGAAAATCTGACCAATTTAAGGATAGCAAATAGGCTCAGTAGCAAAGAGTGGCGGTTTTGGGAGGTACCCACCTTAAGTTAGGGAATGCGCATTTATAATCTTCAGTCATTGCAATGGAGCATGGAACAGGAGTACCCCTATCCAACTTACTGTGGTCCTCTGCAAAGCCTGCAGCAAGTGTGTCTGGTCAAGTGTAATGGGTTCAGTTCCTGCTGGATTTTGCTGTTAGACTGACATTTTTACAACTGGTCGTTGCAGTGCTGCATCAGATACTTGTCAGGCGCTGAACGAGTTCCTGGTTTCCCCTGTCAATACGACCTTGGACAATTTTCTGCCATGTGTGGACTCCGCCACGTCCACCGCTGCTCTGCAAGAAGTTCGGAAAGGCACCGGCAACATCATTGAACAGGTTTGTTTTAAATAAAATATTTGTCAACATCAAAAGGCTACGAAATCATTTCGGTTGTACACAACTTCTCTTTTTTCCTCCATCTATAGGTGAGCAATGGAGACAACTAATAAAGACTAGGTCTGGTAACCGGTGAGAGCAGCTAGGTCTTGTGGTTTGACTACTCCTAGTAACTCCTAGTGGTTGCTCTCATGGGTTATGGAATCCATATATATAAGCTACAAAAAGCTTTGTTAGTAGTTTATTTGCGTAAAGTAGCTGCATTGCTTTGCAGGAGTAGTTTCTCTGATGTTTTAAGATCTATACCTCAGTTTTTGAACATTGACTTAAAACTAAACAGAAGAAGCTCCTCTAACTTCACTATAGATGTAGCTTGTAGCTTGTAGCTTGTGCTTGTGTTGATGCAATTGGTTGCTTCTCATCTGTAAGAGTGTCAGTACTTTGCAGTGAATTTATACTTGAGGACTGGTTTGCTTGATGACAGGCCAATTCTACAGTGGTCAACATCCAGAGGCTCAATAACTTTCTGGGGACAGGAAATGGTTCGCTTCTCAGTTTGTGTGACCCTATTGGTGGCCCGCCAGATTATGCCTACAATGCGACTTGTCCAGCAGGGACGCTGCCGATCGGTGATCTTCCACAAGTAAGTAGTTTCCTCAGCCAAATTGTAAATGGGTTGTCAATTTCGTTGAACTGACACCACAAAATTTCTGGACACCAATAATCGTGACATTCATCTGCACAAAGCTCAAAAAACGGGACTGGTGTAGATGTACATTTCAGGTGTAGACCGCATTCTGAAAAGGGCTAAAGCTATGGAATTCCGCCAATTTTACAAAATTGACTTTATTCCCGCTTCTCGGTCAATAAAGGTGTCAAGAGCTGGCTGGCAAAAAGAAGTCTATTTCCAAAATTGCGTTCTAAGACTCTACGGGGGGGTTAATACTTTGAGGAAAGGAGAATTGCATTGAATCAGATTTAATAACATACCAGAAAATTGCTAAACCGAGGACATCCCTGATGTAGAATTCGTTCTTCAAAAATGTTGTACTGTTCTGTTTCATTATTCTAAATTCTTTTCTATTGGTTAACCGCAGGTCCTCGCGCCTTATGTGTGCATGGAGAACATGTCAACGATTGACTGTCTCAAAGATGCCCGTTTTGTGAGTGCTGAGAATAATGCAACTCTCTACGAATTCTCAGAAGGTATCTATCTGCTCTCACCACAAAATCACACCTGGTCCTGAATCGTTGAAATCTCATGGAAGTGCGTACACCCAGATTTCTTGACTATCTGCGTCTCTAATATTACATCTCTCGCCAAATCCTCGTTAATGAACGTAGCGAATTCAACACCCACTGCATACAGTCTGGATCAATGCGATAACAAGGAGTTTACTTAGTGTGAAGTAGAGTTATAACTTCTCATCTACTCTCAAACATCCTTCCTACTCGTGGTCCATTACGGCTAACTAATTTGAAAGTCATTTACGTGGACATTATTATTTTTCTCTCACTATGGGGGCTTGGTGTTTCCATGGCAGGAGCGCAGAACATGCTAAACACCGTCCCCAAGCTAAGCAAACTGGCCGACTGCTCCTTCGTCACGGACACATTCAGCAAGTTTGTGAATGAGAGGTGCCAACCTCTGAAATCCGCGCTTCGCCACCTCTGGATCTTCACGCTCCTGCTGTCCATCTTCTTAACCCTTCTCACGGCGCTCTGGCTTGTCACCAACCACCGCAACACTCATCAACGGCGCATGGACTCCGTGCACCAGTATGTGGGCAAGCAAGGCAGGATTTAAGGGTTGAGCACAACCCTAAAACCCTAAACCCACTTTTTTTTTTTCCCAATGTAGAAGTGTCCGAACGGGAGAGACTCCACTGCAAGACTGAAAGTTGCGAGACGATTTGCAAAACACTTCCCTCTCCTCTCTCGCATGACTTGACTTGAAAATTGTTTGCAAAGTGCGTTGTTAAGCGCCGAACATCCGACCATGTTATCGTTTAGGCAACGTCGTCATCAGTGTCCTAGAGATGGAAATTTCGGTTTGAAAACTCTGATTCCTCCTATAGAGAATGTTTTTTCATGAGGATGCTCCTCCAGTTGAGTGAGCATCTGAATTTTGGGTGAAGAATCTTTGGGGGTAGTTTTTTTTTGGGGTTGGAAACTGCATATGGGAGTGTGTAATTAGGGTTAGAGCAGCGGGGTAGCAGAGTGTACAATCTTGTAAAGGATCTGTTGACACTATTTTCAAATGATTTGAGGTATCTGGAAAGTGGTGGTTGTGTTGGAGGAAAGTGAATTTTAATATTGCCAGATTACTTTAGTTTTTCTTGGAATTTGTCCAAAACTGAAAAGAAAGCTCAAGTTTTGAAAAGTAATATTAATTTTTTTTGCTACATAAATGCAAACGAGACGTGTTATGGATAATATAAGAAAAGTAAACACAAGAATATCACTTATGGATTGAAAGATTAGAATATTTGATCAAAAGATAGGTGCTGAAAATACAAAAGAGATTAGAAGTCTTTCAATTTTTTTTTTTTTATGCCAAATCTAAAATTGAGGTGATGAATGACATAAAAAGCTAAAGGATAAAACATGTATAACTATAACCAAAATTCAGCTTTTCAAAATCTATTCTACAATTTTTTGGGGTGATAATTTAAAATGACTTCATCCCCAAGATTTAGTGTGTTTGAGGTTCATCTCTAGCACTAAAATATCAAGATTTGCAATGGATACCCTTTCATAAGATCTTCAATAGAAAAATCATGAACAATTTTTTTTAAATTAGATTTTTGATGCTTAAAATGGACTTTAAAGGATTTTCAATTAAAAAAGAGTATACCAAAAATAGCATTTTGGTAAGATTTTATTTAACTTCAAAGTTTAATCATCACCAAAATATAGTGCATTGGGCATTTAGGGATTAAGAGCAAAATCTATCTTGCAAAATACTACTCCCTAAAATTCAAAAGAAACATGGATCTTTTTCAAAACACAAAGGTAGTATATTTTTCAAATGTATGCTTTTTAAAGTAGACAAATAATTGTTGAATTTTTTTGAAATAGTATATATGAAAATCAACTAAGGATAATAGGAAACTAGAGTCAAAAATTTTAAAAATTATTTGAAAAATGTCGTATCACTTTTTGATCAAATCCCAAAGAAAAAAATGGGGACAAAATTTATATACTATGATATTCTTGACAAGTTATAAGTCTCTTTTAACCTTAAAGGACACTACAACTAAAAAATGGTCAATAGATGATTTCATAAAAATGAAGTATACACCTATTGGTTTAAAAATCAAATTAATTTTGACAAAATACCTTGGTGATAGGTTTTATCTTTTTAAGGTTAAAGAAAATTAGATATTTAAAAGTGAATGTTCTTCTAATAGATGCCTTCCTAGTCCCTACTACAATGAAAGGATGACTTCTCAGGTGAAGCTTGTGGTCTTAAACCCTAAAGCCCTGAACCCCATTTTTTAGTAATAAAGTGATTTTGGACAGCTCACTATAGATGGAGTTTGTTTTTTTTCTTTGAAATTTTAACATGACATGTACTCGAGAAGTAGCTTTAAGGCCCAACAATTTTTATATCTTTTGACTATATAGCTAAAAAGTTTTTGTATGAAATGTGATTTTCATCACTCAACAGGCAGCTTGGGTAGCAAAAAAAAGTTGTTCAAAAATCACTATTTTCAAAAAATCAAAATTTGAAATTGATTCTTTAGATATAAATCCACATGGAAAGCTTTGAATCATTCCATTTGGATGGATGAATCAAAAGTTATGAGGAATTTTAGTTTGGGGTAGTAGGTAGATAGTTATGGAATCTCTACTCTAAAATAAACTTTAAAGCCTTTTATTTTACTCAATTTTAAATGTTTTTGAAAAAAAATTAAAAAATTAAAGTGTACATTGTTTATTACAACATTGCAACCATTGGATTTCAATTTCATAAAGAAATTATGAACAACTTAGTACTTTGAATCATTTTCTACTTCATGCTACTTACTATTTTTTTCCTACATGCTACATAATTCCAAATGATCTAAAAATTTTCAAACTTGTAGCCAACTTGCTTTGAAGAATGAATTCAAAGAGTAACCACCATTTTGGACATTTTTTCATGCAAATGTGACCTTGTGAAGTGCAACTGCTAGGATTTTTGCAGGGAAAAAAAAAAGATTTTTGTAAATTCAAAAGCTAATATCTTACAATCAACAAGGTGAAATTTTTTGAAATTTTTACCACATCTTCTCAAAATAGTTTACTACCAGATCCTATAGTTACTTGTGTTTAAAAATGTTTTTTTTCAAAAATTGGATACTTGCACTAGAAATGGCAGTTTTAGAGCATTTTTGGTGAAAACATAGTAAAAAACCTTTAGGGGGTAATCCTTAAGGGACTAGGGGTATTTGACCATAACTCTTGTTATCTTGACTAGATCTTGTAACAAGCATAATTACTCATTTTTTATGATCACCACTATTGAAATGAAAAAAGACTTATGTAGCTTTCCTATGAAAAAAAGATCAACAAAATCACACAATTCTTGAGAAAATCCCAATGTTGACAAGATTGACGAAAGATGTTCGATTAGCTAGTACTTTGTGCATATCCTAAAATGGGAAATTGAAACCAGAATGCTCAAAAGTGCTCCAAAAACTCTATTTTTTTTTTCCATACATACATATCATCATGATATTGATGTATAATTTTTTTCAAATAATTTTGAGGTGTAGAAAAAAAGATATGAGGTTGTAACGTGATAGCCCAAAGAATCTTCTCCATTCTCCAAAAATTCACCAAAACCTATATGATCATTTTTCAATTGGATTGTACCAATAGATTCTATGGAACAAACCATCTAAGGTCTCTTTGTTGTTGAAAAGTTGTTGGTGAAGTTAACATATCAAATTTTTTACAAATGTAGTTGTAAAAGCCACATGGTAGCCTTACAATCCTTTAGGGGTTAAGCATTGAAGGTGTTTTTATAACCTACCTATTCTTGTGTAGTATACAATACTACAATAACATTGTTGGGAGGCAATTGAAAATCTTATCATTTCTATCAAGGTTAAATTCCACCAATAGAGATGTTTTGTTCAACAATGAAGACAATTGTTCATGAAGAATAACAAGAACTCTTAAACCTATAGGCTTTCATTTCAATATATTTTCTATCGTCTATTTAAAAAATACACTAGTGTCATTTGAGACATTGAGCAAAGTGAACCTCTAAAGTAACACCACCTAATTGTGACCCTTGTCTAAAACCAACCCCTACAAATTCTTGTCTAAAATGTACTCATTTCATGAAAGCCTGAAGTTGGATTTAGAAACATCTATTTCCAAAACTTTAAAAATTCTTAGTTTTTTCATACAATGTTCAAAAAATGCATTTCAAGAAAATCTAGAATCCCCTTTCAATATGACCCTACAAAAACTTTTTCAATATAATAATTGGAACCCTCCTGAATTGCTTATTAATATTCCTACTATTACTCAATTATTGTGCTCATTCCTTGCATTATTCTTGAAATAGTAAAAAGATTGAATTACAAAGCGGTGATGTGCGTAAGATTGTGATTTTGAAATACATCTCACAAGAGAAAACGGAGGACAAAACCCCCAATTGATAAGCATGTTCATAACCGCCCGCTTCAGCTCACATGGCACCCCACCCCAACACATAAAATCGTGTAAACTTCCAGTGAGCTTCAAATTTATGGAGAACTCCCTTCAAATTCACAAGCAGAGTTACATACTCCACAAACAAAAAGATCAGAATCTAAGCCCCAGGCACCGGCACAGTCTCTGCAGCCGCAACCTCTGCGTCATCTCCTACAGGCCTCTCAATCTTGGCACCAACTTCCTCGCTGTAGTCCCCATGAACCTGTAAACCAAAAATGACCGAGATAACAAGGACGCAATCAGACATACATTCACCCGTCGTGAAATTTCACGCGCAATGGAGTAATAACAACTCGAGTATATACAAGCATCCACGACTAGCTTGCACACAACCTACTCATGCAAGTGCAAAGACCCTTAAAAGCACTCAAGAATAACACTTACGATACAACTACAAACTAACCTCCATCAACTTCATGAGGTCGAACTTGGGAGCCTTGAGGATCTTCACTTTCCGGATGAAAGTGCTCTGGAGAGGGTAGATGCCCTGCGTGGCCTTCTCGATCTCCTTTCCAATCACCTCGGGGATGAACTTCGCCACCAACTCCTTCAAGTCGCAACTCTGGGCCTCGCGCACCATGATCTCTCGCATCTTGCGCCGAATCTGTAGTTCAAAAGCGAGAAGTTACATGCAACAGCAACAGCAAAGTACGTTTGCATGGCGTGTACAACGAGGTCCATCATCAAAGCAAGAGGTTCAACTAACTAACTAGGATATCTGCCCTTCTCCCGATGAAAATTATAACAAGCACTGAATGCAGAAGACTTGGAGTTCTTAATATTTTCTAGTGGTGCAAGATTAGGGTTTAGGGTTTAGGGTTTAGTTGGGATTTACATCCCCGATAAAATGCATAGTTTCGGTTTTCAAGATATACACGAAGAGAACACAGGATTAGTTCAAACCTGACGAATCTGGCTCGATTGGGCATAGCAAGTCTTCTTGATCTGGTTCGGCCTCTTCTTCGTGAACGCAATGCAGAACATGCGAATCTGGAAGTTGTCGGTGGTCTTCACATCCACATGAGCCTCGATCAAACTCTGCCACTTGCGCACCAGAGACCGCAGCTTGTCGGTCGTGAAGTCCATGCCCTGCACCCACGCAGCATAGCATAAGACTCTCCGCATCGAAATTGCGCCTAAAGAACCGTCCCATACACCCCACGACCACTAAACCCTAGATTTCTCTTCCGGTGAACGTACCCAGAAGTTGGTCAGAACATTCTTGCCCTGCACATCCTCAGCCCTGAGCTTGATCTTGCGGAAAGCCTGGTCCTCATCCTGCTGCAAGTCAGCCAGAGAGACCTCGAACACCCGTCCCTTCAACCCATCGGACGCAATCTGTTACACCCATCCAAAACCACCACACTCGCGTCAAATTACGCAGAATAACACCAAGTGAAAATTTTTCTCACTCAACCCCAAATACAAAAAACTCTCAGTAAAACCTAAACCCTAAGCAGACTAACCTTGGTTCCTTGAGTCCTGGTGACAAGCGTCTTGCCCAACGACCTCTGCGTGAAGGTGGTGGGAGCCTTAATGTCATACCAGTCCTTCTTCGAGAAAGGGTCAACACTGCAATTCCGCAAACCAGAATCAGCAAATGAAGGGCAAATAACCATGAATTCAGAAACCCTAAAATGAAAATTGCGAAAGCTCATTTGGAGCAGATACTCCCAGGTTCGAAGAGGTGTGGGAATGTCGTACATCTTCTTCTTGCCACCCTTTTTGCCCTTGGAAATGCGTTTGTTCTTGCCGACGGCCATGGCTACAGGTCAAGCTCGTGAGCTCCGGGGGAGCTGCTGCGGAGCGATGGTTCGTCTGAAAAGAGGTAATATTACATTCAGGCCGTGTCTCATAGCCGCAGCTCTCGAACTCCAAACCCTAATTCGTCGACCCGTTCACACTTGCCATGTCACGGCATTATTTTGTCCACGCCCGTGCCAACTCAGCATCTGGTGAGCTTCGACATTGCTCGTGTGCCATTTTCATTATTGACCCTTTAACATCTAAGTATTCGAACTAAAGATAATAGGATTGCTTTTGAAAATCTGTAAAAAATAATTGAAATTCCTTCAACATTATATGTATCATTGACTCATGACAAACATTCTTACTTCTTTCTATTTGATATATTATATGTAGTTGATTGTTTTTTAAGCTTCCTCAATGTATATTAATTGGATGAAGTACATTTTTCATAGCATTTTTCAACCATGCAATGAATGGTTGAGCACTTAAAGTTTAAGGCCTTAATCCTTAAATGTCCAAATTCTTTAATTATTGAATTTTTGCATAATTTGGTTTATATATTTGCACAAATATATAATATTTACCTCAATTTCATCAAATTGGTAGTAGAGAATTTTTTTGGAAGAATCAACAATTATTTTGGAAGAATGTGAAGTCATTTGGACAAAACTTGACTAACCTTCAAGCAATTTCTTCATCATTTAGAATATGGACATTGAAACATTTAGGGGTTAAAGGTCTTTTAGAGACTTTAATGTATATACACTATTGTAAATAAATAGCATGTTCATTCTATCTCGTGTCTAGTACATACTAATTTTAGCTTTTATTTAGTCTAAATGGTCATATATTGACCATTAGAAGGTGGTTGGATTAGTGTTTGAAGTGTGAACAAGGTTTTGGAGAGTTAGTTTGAAGTAGTTCCTAACTTATTCCTTAGCCATCCCTTTGCCTTCTTCATTCTTTTCAAGTTTTGTTTTGGTATGTATGAAGTGTTTGAGAGCTTAGAGATGAAGTCTTGATGGTCTGAATTTGATGAATATATTTCCAAAGTAAGTTATCAAAAGTGTTTCTTGTTGCTCACATATTTGGCAAGACTAGGCCTATTTGATTCAAAGTAGAAGCACACTAGGAAAATTTAGATGTTAATTATTGGATGGTTAGCATTCATGGCCTATTGTTGTACAAATTTGCCTTTGGACATTCATGTTTAAGTTTGCACATCTAGCTTACAACACCTTTTACTAGTGATGCAAATCAAGTGATATGACCTCCACGAGTCCCTTGGGGCAAGTTCCTATAATCTCAATTTTTAGCATGATATTTTTGGATTTTTTTCACTGAGATAAGAAAAATTATTTTTTTTGAGGAAATATAATTTTTATTTCAATTAATGCTCGGGAGCAAAAGTTATGTCATTCACCAAAATTAGACAACAAAAATTGAATTAAAAAAAATTATATAGATTACATTTTTGTATATGTAGAAAGATTTCATTCTTCATACTTAGATAAGTAATGTGCAAATTATTGAGTTTCCTATTTTGCAAGCAATCTTAGTAAATTATTGATATATAATATATTGAAAAAAATTTATTCAATTTTCACAATTTAAAAAAAAATACCACATGTTTTGGTTCACTTTCTAAAATAGTCTTGATATTGGGGTTAGAATGTTTTAATTCCATCTTAGAGCAATTACGGTAAGAATTAGTTTCTTTTAATCTTGTATCTACTTTGACAAAAAAGAATTTAAAGAATGAAAATCCAGAGGGTTTTTTTCAATTTTTTTCCAAAAGTTTAACTCAATTCCTCAACATAAGGTAAGACGATTCAAAGCTATATAATTTAGGTAGACTAGATGCAAAAAAGACTTGTTTTCTTGACTCTAAATACTTATATCATATAATTTATACAATCAAAGTTTTTGAGATTTCTTCCAAATATTTTCATACTAGTCAATTGCAAGATCATATTGTTAAATATACAAAAGAATAAATGTTCAAATTTTTTTTTTGCATTAAAAATGGTAAGATTTGATGGGTTACATAGAAGCAAATAAACAAATAAATGAAATTATTCATCATCAAGATTTTACCATAGTTGGGTGTAAGGACATCAAACAAGAAGCTTGAAATCTTATGAACTTAAAGATAAATTATTTAAGAAATTAAAATCTCAAATTGTTTATTATATGTATTTGGTTCTTGAAATTTTGTAGTAGTTTTATTCTAAATATTTTTTAATGGCTTTAAAAACAATTTTTTTTCAAATATGCTCAACAAAATTGTCCTAGGATCTAAAGTGCTACAAATGCCTTAGGAAAGTTATTCTAACTTTAGAATAATATCAAAAGAGATGTGAACAAACATTAAAGTCAAATTGGAGATTTTAATCAAATTAGATTGAGATTTTGCCCATTTTTTTAATTTAAAGGGCAAAATCTCCAATTGGATCTTCAATACTCAATCTTGCAACATTCTTGAACATTACTAAAAAAACCAATGTACTTTTTTTAAAACTATTATCACACTTAGTTAGAAGTGTTAAGTAAATTGATATGAAGAACTAAAAACACCATCTTCATCTTTCAAAATTGGATGAATTAGTCATATTTACATTAACTATAAGTGAAATATAATATAATTAATTATTACTGTAATAGCATTATTTTTATAAGAATATAAGCACTTATAAAATAATTTCAATCTTATACAAAAGATTAGGTGTAAACTAAAAATGTCATTCTCTATGAACTCAACGTTGTTTCTGCAAATCACAACTAAATATTACAAAATTAATGTATTGCAAATAGAAAATAAAATAAATTAGGGTGCTAGATTAGTTTGTATATACCATGTTGACGTATTTCAAGACAAAAATTAAATAGATTAACCCTTAAAAAAAAGGACCATGATCACGTCACCAGTATTAATTTCAAGCTTCACTACCCATTTCTTTATTTGCTACCATTTTGCAACTAGATATGAATGAAAAATTTTACATTTATTTTCAAGTCATATGACTTATAAGTCATAAAATTTTCAAATTTTGTAGGGAAAATTTAAAATTATAGTAAATTTCTTAAGAAAAAAATTAAAATAATTCATATCAACTACAAAATATAATCAAAAAAATGAAAATTTCATTGTAGAAGTATATTATAGTACATAACATCATAGTATAAACCAAAATTATTGTGTTATTCTCAAATTAGATAATCAATAAACCATGGTCATAGGCCCAAAGTTCATATTGCTATAAAATATTGAAATTTATAAATTATTTAAGAAATTTAAATTGGAGTAGAAATTATACTTGATAATATTCATTTTATTAGTTGGAATTAAATTCTTGAAATATCATTTTTGTGGATAAAATTTACATCAAGAATAAATAGCAAGAAATGGACAAAATACAATACAAGCAAGGTGATTTGGGAATTATGCATAGTTTTCTAAAGAATTTAAGTCAATAATAAAATATGAAGGAATTTCAAATACTATTTATTGAAAATGTAGTTGAGCAACTTTTTAAAAAATGAATAAAAAACGTTTTCTTTCATCCTACAATCTTTGGTGAAGTCATCAAAAAGACAAAAAAATGTTTATAGTATCCTTTAGGAATTAGTTCCATAAGTAAATTGAAGTGTTTTACCATTTTGTGGATGAATGATGAATGTTGTGATAAGTATACTTCATCTAGTTAATATTCATTGGCTAAGGAAGCTTCAAGAAAATTCATCTAATATATCAATGGATAGAAGAAGAAAGAAGAATGCTCTACATGTTTTCCATTTTCATTAAAAATGCGATTTGTGATTGAATTGTAGACTATACTAATCATGACTTAATTTACTTTCTACCAAACAATCATCAACCTTTATGAGGATATGATTGAAATTTTCCTAGTCAATGCTTTGAAAGACAATATGAATGATTTTTTTTCAATAGGTAATTTGGACAAGGGCAAATGATTGATTGAATTTTGGATTATTGTTATCAATGACATTCATGATGCTTTTAAGCAAGGATAGGATATTTCAACAATCATGAAACATGTTATTAGATTATGTGTTTCAAATAATTGAATTAAAATGGGTAACAAACATATTTTTTGGATGTGCAATACAATATTTGGAGCTTGGGGAATTCACTCCTTATAATTATTATTATTATGAGATACAATGTACTCAATGTTTTGAAAAGAGTGCAAAATACACCTGGTTTACATTAGTTGCCTCCCCCCCCCCCCAAAAAAAAAATGCTTAAGTTCGAAATCACCGTTGATCTTATGAGATCTAATCTGAGCCATCTAAATATTGAACATGGATACAAAATGAATATTGAATATGGATATGGTATTGCATATGAATATGTAGTGAATATTGGATACGAGCTATGGATACAAGCTATGGATATGATATGAATTATCCCGTATCGAATGGCATTCCATTGCATTCTAGAAATTACAAATAGATAGGGGGATGAGATGTAATTATTCAAAATTAATAATTTTTGAAGTGGGGGGATGCAAAAATTGAATTAATTAAAATAAATTTTTCTAAGCTCATAGGAAGGGAGGAGGGGGTTGAATGAAACAAATTCATTTTTTTTTTGGATCACATTGTGATCAAAAGAGCAATAACTACTCAATAACAAATGCATGATTGAAGTATTTAATTGTAGATATTATTTTTGGTTGACGGGATTCTAGGTACCTTTCAATTACATAGAATTCTATATTATGTTATATTATTTAAGATCTTGTTAGTATATAGAAGAAAGGTGGTTTAGGAATTTAAGACTCTTTTGTTTATAAATTATAATTTACAAATTTTAGATTAGACAAAGGAAATTCAAACATATACTATAAGAACTAGCAAAAATTCAAGACAACCACATGAGTAATGACATTACATCCTAATGAAGAAACTAGACATTCTAACACTTTTGCACAAAATTGAACAAACACATGACAAAATCAGGACGTCCTATAATAAAATACATTCTCTGACAACAATACATCCTCTTGAATTCCCCTTAAATACTTGAACAAGCTTATGCACATGAATTGGAAAAATCCACATTCTATGAGTAGCTTTGCCTTGTTGTCAAAGTAGATGGAAGGCAGCAACCAAAGAGTTAAAATTTAATGTTGGAAATAGTTTTCCAAAATTTGGAAAACTTGCCTCCCTTTTTTTCACGACACGGATGTGACCGAAATCCATGCCGGCCATCAATTGAGAGATGTTAATATATCATTCACCCAGACCTTTTGTCTCATTTGTGCAAGTTTGGCCAATTCCGACTACATGGAAATTTGCTCTGAGATGGATGCCATCTAGCTATTTCCACTACTCTGAGAAAATTAGCATAATTACTTCTGGGCGATTTTGGTAGATTCCCTGTGCAAGTAGTTTTGGTCGGGACTGCCAAACAGACTGATATCTGACGATTTCCCCCAAAATGAAATTACGATTCAAAGTTCTAATGAAATTCTTGAAGTTTCATTGTGCATGGCACCGCACACCAGCACATGTGATCATGTATACGTATATATATTCATTCCTAAATCAAAGAACTTCAGATTTTCTACAATTCACACAAAATTTGATCATGGGTGTATTTCTGAGAATAGGGATACCCTCTGACAAGTGTTAGGAATAGGAGAAAGCTTACCTGGTTACATGTGTTGTGAAATAGTTGTATCTGGGCATCCACAAGAAAGTTATCCTAACTTATTTAATGTCTTATGTAAAGTTACAGAAAGAGCTCTCCGTACAAGAAAAATGATCCACAGTTTTAATCAAAGAGCAACTCGGTTCAAGATTTGAACTCACAAATTTGTAAAAACATGATCGGATACCTCTCAAGCTAGTTCAAATGTGTGTACTAAAAAAGCAAAGAGACAGAATTCAGAGCAGCAACAGTGAAATGTAATTAAGCTAAGTAAGACTACGACCCAATGCAATCTGTCTGCGAGAGCTGAAACTCGAGCAGGGCGTCAAAAAGTTCCTTGGGCTGCGGTCAGAACGACGTAATCACTAGGCTATGTACTGGCAGAAAGGCTCAAATGAGAAGTGGACTATCTGTTCTAACAGAAGGGCAATTGAAGCCATTCCCAGGTCAGTGAATCTGGTACTGGAGTTCTGAACAGAATGTGGTGACAGTGACGGTCGAAAGTCATCCAGGGCAGGATCAAAGTATCCGGCCAGCAGGCCAGAAGGTAAGCTTCAGTAAAAATATGACAGTAGTAGACACAAGAATTTGGTATACTGAGACATCCTTCACTTGACTTGCAAATTTGAAAGCACAGCTAACTACAGGCGTCGGAAAAAATACGAATGGACCAGGACTATCAACGACTGTCGGCGCCCCATCGTCTGCCAGTTCTTCGGAGATTTTCGAGGTATTGAATACAGCATTAATTCCATGTACTGCAATGGTGGCATCCGTGTAAAGGTCAGGGTCGACGATCACTGCATCGTCCACTTCGTAAGCACTTGCAGTTGCATTCGTGACCTTAATCGTATGGTTTGACACGTCCGTCATCAGTCGACTTCCCACTTCGAGCCGGAGGAGGTTTGAGAAAGGCATAGGGACTGTAATGATATGGAATCTTATAACGTCCTGCAAACGTTCTTCTGTCTTCGTCTTTTGAAAATCGGACAGAGCTTTGTTGCAGGGCGCGAAGACTGTTATTCCCGGACGGATGACCGACTCTGTCATGTTGTCCAGCAATGCTGCGAATGTACTATACTTCGTCCCGACCCGCAAAGCCCGCACGACGACTTGGTGCATCTGACTCTGACCGTGATGTGATATCACGGGTGCATGGTTAGCATTATACTTTCTTGCTACACCACTGATTTCGAATTCCTCTTTCGTCGAGGCAGCGATCACTGTGCACGCAATCTCGCAGCAGAGAAGCATCCCAAGAAGAATAAACTTAAGTACAGCGGCTCTTGTCTCAACTCTCTGTGAAGGCTCCATCAAGAAATAGTTGCTCGTCGAACTTTGCAATTAACCGTCACAGTGTAGTTACAGAGTTCGGTTAACGCTCTGGGAACACCTATTGAAACCAGCAGGTAAAATTATCCATCAATTCATCACTTATGATTGCGTCTCATATTTTTTAGTAAGTTCAAGAAGCGCAGTGACAGCATTATTTTCATGCAAGGAAGTATCCCTGACCGATTGGAAACTAGCAAGGCCCCGGTGCAAGAGATTGTAAGCATGCATTTCAGCCGGCGGAAATTCTAAGAGGTTCAAGAATGCTTGCAATCTGTGCGCAGGTGTGGAGACAAGCCAAAAGGAACGTGCGAATAGGAACATTGCTTCTGCTATCTTGAACACAAGCTGCCTTCAAATAATCAAAGACTGATGGCCACTCTTGATTTTCCATTCAGAAGTCGCCATTTCCTAAACTCAATCCTAATCGTTAGCTGAAGACTTCTCAGTTTCTTGTCCCAGACACTAATCAAACGCATGCTAACACGTACTCATCGCCTCAGTCAAGACTATTCACCACAAATTTACTGTTTCTAACAGAATAAAAAAACAAAAAATGACTATCTAAGATCTTGAAAGCATTTCTTCCACACAAAGGGGAAATCAACTAAAGTAAGCGACAGAGCAAGATCACTTCCGAGACTTAGTAACTAATTCTCAGACAGCTATCGGCCTTGAATATACTTCCTGCCTAGCTACTCTCAACGCACACGAAAAGGACTACAAATAGAGCGGTGGAAATTGATCAATTACCTTACAATGGAGACCTGAAAATTTCTCCTGAAACAGATTGAAACTCCGCGGAAGGAAGCGATGCCTGAAGACGCTGAACGCAGGTGCACATGAAAGTAAGTAAAATATAATGCTGCATAAGAAAATTAGCGGCAGCAAGTGAAATTCAAAGGCCACGCTGACCAGCACTGCGACGGGATTGCGACGCAGGTAAGTGATGAGACCGAGTAACTGTGGAATGAAGGCGATCAAGAGAGCACCAAATAATCTGAGCGCTAAAGAACAAGAGCTTGGTGAAGTGAAGTAGCTGAGCGATGTGACACTAAAGGCAAACAGCGAGGTGACAATTGAGGTCTCGTTTGAGATTACCAAATCCAAAGGTGATCTCGTGTGCCCTTGTGCTGTTAAACTTCATATTGCAATGACAGATTGTCGCGCTCATGTCGAAGGCGAACGCCCACTTGTTTGCGCTCATGAACATTAGATAAAATAATTGGATGATATTTCTCCGGGATGAAAACATGACAAATTTTGTGACAAAAGTCATGATATTAAGTAAAAGCACCTATCTATAACCAATAAATTTTATAATTTTTTTTCCATTTAAAAAAAAAAATTGGATGATTACAATATGAATTTTTGAAGTTCAACAACATGAGATAATATTTCAAATTGTTTTCTACATTGATTCATGTATGTAGCTCTATATTTTGCACAAATAGCATTTCTATAATTCAAGAATGGTTTAAGGTCTGCAGTTGAAAATAGGTGAATGCACCTTAACTCAATAGGGATATTGAAGAATAAAAACATTCAACAAATGACTTTCAAAGAACTTGTACTGGAATTCAAACAAAAAATACATCTTCAAATATGATAATTAATGTTTGACTATCTTGATGATATGGTTGCATCTTTTTAAAGTCAATTATTGGCAAAGGATTTTATAAACCCACATGCAAGCAATTATACAAAGTTTTCTTATATTGACGTAGACAAGTGATTGCATAGGGTAGCAATGGAATGTGACAATATAGAATTTATTAATGTTTAGCAAAATTCTGAATTTAAATATTCAAGTAGTCTTATTAACTCTAAAGTTCCATGACTCTGTTTTCCTTGAAACTACTCAAAAACTGCCATTTTCAATACAAGTATCAAATTTTTGGAAAAAAACTTTTTTTTGACACATATAACCGTAGGATCTTGTAGAACACTGATTTGAAAGGATGTAGAAAAAATTTCAGAACTTTCCATTGTGTGGATTGCAAGATTTTAGCATTTGAATTGACAAAAATCCTTTTTTTAACCCTGCAAAAAACTGGGCAGCTGTACTTTACAAGCTCACTTTTCTATAAAAAAAAATGTTCAAAATGGTGGTGCTTCTTTGGATTTGTTTTTCTAAACAAGTTGTTTACATGCTTGAAAATTTTCAATCCATTTGGAATTGTAAAACATATAGGAAAAAAAAAGTAAGTAGAAAGACATAGAGAATGATTCAAAATACTAAATTCTTAAGAATTTAATTATGGAATTGAAAAATGTCAATTCCAATGGTTGTAATGTTCTTATAAATAATGTACATCTTATGATTTTATTTTTTTCAAAAAATATTGAAAATTGAGTGAAATAAACAACTTCAAAGTTTATTTTAGAGTACAAAATCCATAACTACCCGCAAACTAAAATTCCTCATAATTTTTGACTCATTGATTGAAATGGAATAATTCAAAGCTTTCCACACAAATATAAATATAGAAAACCAATTTCAAATTTTTATTTTTGAAAAAAGTGAATTTTTCAAATCTGCCCGGACTACCTGAATTGGGAAACAAACAACATATTGGGCCATAACTTCTGACTCCTATTTCCAAATGTCATGAAATTTGTTGCATATGAAAGATATTCCTTGTCCACACCTTCTACTAGCATTTCAGCCTAAAATATGGAAATTTCTGGTCACAATGACCTGCCCAAAAATTCTATACAACCAAAAAGCATAGTCCAGTCCTTTAGCGATTAATAATGTCAAATATAATGGTATTGAATTTATAATATAATATAATATTTTATATTTTATATTTTGATACTTAAATAATATTTTGGACATAATAGTATTTTTGGATATTATTTATATTCTATTTGAATATTTCAAAAGTTGATTTATTTACTAAATTAAATATTTTAGTGGTATTTTGATGTTCACAAATTGATTTTGTAAATATGGTATTATTTCAATTATTATATAAAAATACATTCTTGTCAAATTTTAATTTGTACTATCAATCACTCCCTCCATCCTATAATACTAGTCTTTTTTTGTAGTAATGAAAGTACTAAGAATTTGGCAAAGATTTTTGAACTTCAAGATGTCTATGACTTTTTTTGAGCTTTTTAGAGTTTATTCTTGAGTAGGTCAGTGTTGAAAAACAAAAGAACTACATGCGATAAAATATAGGGTTTAATATATTCATTCTATATAAAATTTGTAAACACATTATATGTATTATAAGGTGATTTAAAAGTGTGAAACATGATTATTTGTAATATAGGGTTATACATAATACCATAGAATTGTATGAACTATATATGTAAAATAGCATATATAGAAAAAGGTACTAGAAAAAAGAAAGAGGTATAAATTATAGAGGCTTTAAAATTATGAATGGGGATGAGAAATTTGCTTTTCTATTTTAGACTCAATACTTCACAAATAACTCAACTTCATCCTAGTGTACATATATGCAATGAAGTACTCCATATCATATATATAATGTTTAAAGTTTAGGGTTCAATTATTGGATTGAATGGCTATTGAAAAGGTGTGGGAGCAAAAATACATTGACCTTGTGTGAAATTGTGACTTTTAAAATGCGTTATTAAATATAGGTTTGGTTATTACTTAGTACTTGATTTGTTCTTTTGTAGCATTCATTATATTTTCTTTTCTTTTCTTGTTTTTTTCTTTTGTATATTTGTTTTAAGCAATGCTAATATACTTGCTCTGTACTTTGACAATTCTTAGGTAGTTGTAAATTTTTTTATTGTAAGTAACATAAGATACATTTAAAGAATTCAAACAAGAAATTATAAATACTAATAGGGTTCCCTAAAATACTAACATTTATCATTATTTAAAAAAATACTGTGTAATATAATCCATTCTACTTGGTAAATAGCCCTCCATAAAATAGGACATTATGATAGGCCATTGCATTTTCTAAGAGGGAGTGACTTCCTCAAGAGTTTGCTCAAAACTAAACAAAACAAAAAATACTTTTGATTAGTCTTATGAATCTCTTAAAAATTGTAATCATGCATATTAAAACTAAATGTGATGTAGATCATCTAAGAAAATAAAACACAACAATATCATTTATGAATTGAAAGATTATAATATTTTATTAAGAAGATACATGTTAAAACTATAAAAATGATTAGAAGTCTTTCAATCCATTGTTTATATGCCAAATCTAAAATTGAGGTCATGAAAAAAATATGAGACTAAAGGGCATGACTTGCATAACCATAATCAATTTACAATTTTGCAAAATCGACTCTAAATTTTTTTTAAATGAATTTCCAATGTGATTTTCCCCTCAAGATTCAAATGTACCACATGATCTACATGAGCCTTTGATTGACTAAAAATAAAAAAATAAAATTTGCGATGGATGGCCTCGCCAAAAATCTTCAATAGAAAAATCATGAATTTTTTTCTTAAAACAAATTTTCAATGTTTAAAATAGACTTCAAAAAATTTTCATATGATTAAAATAACTACCAAAAATAGTGTTTGGGTAAGATTTTATATAAACTTCAAAGTTTAGTGGACACCGGATTCCCGCTCTCTGAGGGACTATCTGCTTCTTCCGTGCCGCCACATTTGCACTCAAATTTTGGTGCCCTACAAGAGAGCGATGGCGATAGAGAGAGAGAGAGAGAGAGAGTCGCTCAACGAATAATCCTTGGTGATTAGAATCGGTTGTGCGACATTGATGAATCGCATTGTGGCAGTTTTGTAGAATCATGCTGGCGCAATTCATTCTAAACAAGTTCGGAAAATATGAGCAGAGCAGCTCCGCTTTGCATATGTGAGTTCTTGAGCTCGAGCTTGTTGTGCAATTCGAAGGTGTCTGTGCCGATTGATGTGGATGCTTATCAAACGAGGATTTAGAAATTGCAGTCAAACGATTGCTTGCGTGATTGCTGGCCAATTTCTCTTCCATCAATGCCAGTTTTAATTAATTTCAAGAGATTGGCGAGCCGCATTCTTGCCTGTATGATTTACACAACTACTGCTGCTCGAGGATGCAACTGGACTGTTGCAGGTCTTCCAGAGCTTAAAACAGAACAGGATTGACGAGCTGAGGTTGGAGACGCAGAGTCCCCCATCAATCGCCTCTGCCATGAGAGGAGTCACACGCCTCATTCTGGTCGGGGATCGTCACCACCTTCCGCCCACAATGAGGCTATGTATTCGAGGTTTGGATTACCGACTTTGAAACCCTAATTAGTACGAGTACATGTACTGCGTGATCCATTGTTCATTTGCGGTTTAAACTTGTGGATTTCTCTTTCAATTTGCATAGATATAATGTTTTTGGCTAAGTATCGCTACATTACGACAATTTTTAGGTTCAGTTACCAGCGCATAAGAAATCTACGGTCGACGATACTCAAACTTTAGAGATTTTTATTTGTTGTAATAGAAACTGTATTGGAACTACACAAATAACGAAAACATTACATGCAAATCGTCACAACCAAATTGGTAGCCTCAACCAAATTCTTGGAGCCGCTTACCCAGTGAAGAAATGGAACTGAAAATGAAATCCCTGTTATTACTGTGGCTAATGGTCGCTGATGTCTCTTTCAGGTTGCAGAGAAAACCTTCTATACTTGGCAGTGGTCGTAGCCCTTCGAGAGGCTGCCAAGTTTTCACAGCTTACAACCGTGCTTGCCTCCAGTCACAGGTGGACGGCAGTAGAAACCCGATGAAGAAGTCTCTGCGCTGTCTTTCCCTACCCAAACTCGCAGTTGCACCCACTGCGCTGTCGACGGACTGGTCATGGATGGGATTCGCTCTCCCTGCTTCCTACCGGGCTCCCTCCGATCCCGAAATTGCAAACTCGGAGTCCAAGTGGCACTGGCAGCCGAGCAGGTGTCGGAGGTGTCGGGTGGGACCAAAATGGTGAATCTTCTCGGTCAAATGTGACTGACTGTAGCAATGCTGACCGCCCGTGATTACAGTATATTTCTCTCTGTGCAATTTAATTGGAGGCTTGCATCGAATATTGCATACAGTAGTTTCCACCAGCGCAGTGGCGATGCTGGGTTGTTCCAGCATCTCGTGCAGCATTCGCTCGCAAGTTGGATGAACGTCAGTTTACAGTAACTTCCAGATCACTATGACGAGCATTCAGTTTGAATTTCGCTGAGCACGAATCTGCGTTTGACCGTATTGAGAATCGATCGGCATGCACTCGACGGGATCCGGGGGAGATATCGTGGTCGAGCAATTCTACTGAGGTTGACTTCGGCGAAGTGTATCTGTAGTCGTTTTGACTTGTGTTGTAGTTATTGCCGTTTAAATTATAAAAGCTGTCTTGTTAATCTCCAGTTGCTAGTACTTGTTGTCGACGCCAATGGAGCGGACACTTTGGCGATCGAAACGGGTGCATTGCAGAACTACTTCCAGGTGTCGCAGCGAGTAGAGAAGGGGAGATCGAAGTCCTGGATTTGGGATCCATGTAACTGAGGTAGAGTATACAATTTGCGGCATAACAAGCAATTTAACACACGTAGGGGTGTGCTTTCATGGGGAGCTAGTTCAGCATCGGGCTGTGGAGAGGACAATTTGGGTACAACTGAATGGCCAAACTCTCCTAAGATCGAATTTCCTCAATTACTGTATGAAGATTTCTTAATCCATCATTCAAAATCAATTTGTAAATTGACCCGTTTTCAAGGGACTGTGCGTCTTTGCCCACCCCATTTCCAATGACCAGTGTCCATAGACGATATTGGCCTAGTCATTACTACAACCAACTTGCTTAATGAGGACCACGCAACCGAGTATCTGAATAGATGAGATGTAGCAGGGGGTAATTAGTGGACATAGGATCAGGTCTCTACCGGTGTTACTAGCCTCTCCCTTGTGTTTCTAACAACCTGGCCCTTGTACTTGCAGGACTCTCTGGGATCTGCTAGGGACAGGAGGAGCTTGATATTCGATGCGGAGAACGCGAAGAGAGATGAAGAGCGAAATCTCGTGATGCTTTGAGTGCGCTGTGCTACAAGTTGCACTTGTTTGCGACAATATTGTAACATATCAGATACATTGAGGTATATCCAAGACATGAATTCCATTGGGAGATTTTGTTATTGCATTTTGGTGTCGGGTTAGTAAACAGATTTGAGCAGTGGCAGAGATGGAGAAGAAGGGTTTATGTTTCCTGTGACTCTGGAGGCTTTGGCTATATGAGTTAGCCATTGATGATGCCCACCATGATAGTGTTGTCAAGTTTATTGATTTCTTTCTCCATTTCTGAAAAGGTGCAATCTCTATTATGTGTAATTTTGTATTGCAAGCATTAATTTCCTCTTGATTGTTGTGTCTATTTGACGTTGGTAATACCTATGGGATTTGCTTAGAGAAGATGTCTTCATGTCTTGGACTTGTAATCTTGTTTTGAAGGTAAAACACGTCAAAGGATGTGGGTTTAGGATTTTCAAGCTCCTAATTGAAACTAGGCTTTGTTTGAAAATCTGCAAATAATTTGTTGAGAAGGATGATGTGATTAATGATCTTGCATGAACTTTGATTAAGGAGGGGTGAAATTAGGTGATGTGGAGAGGGGATTGTAGTATCCACTACCTCTCTTTGAAACTTGTGCAAGTTGAGGTCTAGTTTGTTGTAAGTGAGATCACACCTTGATGCAAGTAACTTTGTTGAATGCTATTTGAAATGTCACATGTGATGATAGTGTACTATATTTGTACTACATTATGATAATAAGTGCTTGAATCAATTCCCTCGATTACTAAGCTTTAACAATGTCACAAAATCTAAGCAAGGAATGTATGTTAGGTGCCTATCCTTCACATATTTTTTGTAGCAATGTGATCCATGTTTATAGTAGAACTTCCCACTCAACTACTTTGAAGTTATGGTTCTTCAATCTCTTCAAATTTTAGTGGTTTTTAATTTGAATACTTCTTGATTGAAGTGAAATCTCCCCTACAATCAACTTACCAATAGTTTAGAAACAATTTGGTAGAGATCCTTGAGAAATTTGAGTTGTGAGGGGTTTGGAGTGTATTTTGAATTTGTAAGTATCCTTTGAAGTCATATAATGCATATGGATTAGGTTGGCATGTAGGTTGCTGAAAGAGACTTCTTGGGTGAAGCAACCATGATTGACTTGAATGGTTTCTTTTTTATTGAAATTGGGATGTTTTAAACCATATGTAGTGAAGTCTACTTTGATAAATGAGCACATCCAGGGGTTGAAGATTGGTCAAGTGAAGAATTGTCACCGCCAAGTGATATTAGTGAATCCATTTACAATTAGAGATGGAGAGGAGGAATTTGGATGGTGGATGGCTATGCAAGGTTTATCTCTTGTGGGCCATGGCATGCACCAATATGTTGTTTAGATGTGTGTTATGTTTGAATGGAGAAGGCCAAGTGTTGTTCAAGTGGAAGCAAGATTTTTTGGAGGATGTAGACAATAGCTTGAGCAATTGGAATGCCTTGGACGACACTCCTTGTTTTTGGAATGGTGTGAAATGCACCCAAGGTTTTGTAACTGTGTTGGACTTCTCTCCTCTCTCTTTTTGCCACTTGATGGGAGACATCCACGCCCTCACTCCTTGTAAGTGACTTTCTCTTGTCATGGATGTGTTGATTTTGAAGTGGTGCATTGAATATGTGGCATTGTGACTTGGAAGTTAGGTGAGGTTAGCTTTATTGATGTTGAGTGTGTTGGCATGCAGCAAAGTTTGTTAACCTTACAACCTTGAACGTGGGAAACACAAGTTTGAGTGGAAATTATCCTGAAGACATCACAAATTGTACTAATCTGGTGTACCTCAACCTAAGTTGGACCCTCATTGGCGGGAAATTTCTACATAATCTTCCTAAACTCCAACATTTGCAAGTGTTGGACCTAACGTCTACAAACTTTGAGGGTACTGTGGAGAATAGATTTGATGAGCTCCCGGAGCTACGAGTTGTGCGTCTCGTCTGGAGCTACTTCGAAGGCCAAATGCCAGATTCCATTCTTTCACTGACGAAGCTTGAGGAATTGGCTCTGTCACATAACAATTGGAATGGTACACTTCCGTTGGGCTTCTTCACCATTCCAAACCTTAGAGTCCTGTGGTTAGGGTCAGACTTGGATGCCCTGGACATGGTGCCATGGCCGAATGTGAGCTCATGGGTGGGCCTGGAGGATCTTTGCCTGGATGGCGTGAATTTCCCACCATCCCTATTTCCAACACAACTATTGACTTTGACAAAGTTGAGGACTCTTTCTCTTGAGAGGTGCCACATCATGGGCCCCATTCCCTCTCTTGAAAGTCTAACGCATTTGGAAGAACTCTATCTGGGTAACAACTCGCTCAACGGACACATTCCAGACATGTTCGGAAGCATGCCAAACTTGACAGTACTATGGCTTTATCAGAATCAGCTAACGGGGCCTCTTCCACTCTCTCTGTTGCAATGCAGAAGGTTTGGTGAATTCATTGCTTTCGAAAATGGCTTGAGTGGGGACTTGACTGGCCTAGCAAATCTGAGGGGGAGCTTGAACTGGCTTGACATGGGGAGCAATAACTTCAGTGGAGAGATTCCGGCCAGTCTGGGAAATTTAACGCTTCTCACATTACTTGCCGTGAATGATAATAATCTGAGTGGCCAGATTCCACCCATTTTTGGGACCCTGTCGCTTCTCACATATCTCGATCTGAGTTTAAATCATTTAAGTGGGCCCATTCCTTTTGAAATTGCCAATTTGGATCGGTTATCTGAACTTCGTCTCCAACGGAACCAACTAACTGGTGAAATCCCATTTGATCTTGGGAGGAATGCTTTGCTTGAGCACGTGGACTTGGGGCACAATCTTTTTGAAGGTCCTCTGCCTCCATATCTTTGTTGGGGCAACAATGTGTCGTTGCAATTCCTTGGATTGTATGAAAACAGACTGATGGGTACGATTCCTGACATGTATGGTAATTGCACGAACCTTAGTGTATTGCGATTAGATGGCAACCAGCTGGAGGGTCCTGTGCCGGCGGGCTTGTGGGGAGGCACCAACTTGGTGAGGATGCAATTGAGTGGGAACCGTTTGAATGGAAGTATGGACGCCAACATCGGAAACGCAAAGTCTCTCTCCATCTTGTTTATCCAAGACAATCAGTTTTCGGGTCCCATTTCTGCAGGAATTGGACAGACCAGCTTGGTGAAGTTCCAGGCCAACTCTAATGGGTTCAACGGCACCCTCCCTCCCCAGCTGGGTAACTTGTCGAACTTGACGCAGCTTGTGCTGGGTGCCAATTCATTCCATGGTGCAATTCCTGCAAGCTTGGGCAATTGCTCTGAGCTTTTTCAATTGGACCTTTCTGGAAACCATCTGGACGGCACCATTCCTGACGAGCTGGTCCACCTCAACAAATTGAGTGTTTTGGATGTCTCGGAGAACAACCTCACGGGAACTATTCCTGCAGGCCTGTTCAGCATGGTGAATTTGCAGACGCTGAATGTAGCCTTCAACAACTTGTCGGGGGTCATTCCAATAGAGGGAAATGGGGTGACGTTCGTAACGGTGAACTTCACTGGAAATCCGTACTTGTGTGTGGAGGGCTCCTGTGGCTCCAATTCCTCTGCCGTTGCCTTGTCATCTCCAGGTGACGGAAAGCAAGCATGGATTGTCGTCGTGGGGGTGTTCGGTGCTGTGGCGGTTGTGCTGTTTGTGTTTGTGTTTCTGGTTGTTAGGAGATGCAAGAGCACCTCGAGTAAAGATCGAGACACGGTTGCAGACGAAGACATGTGGACTTTGACCTCATTCACGGACAAGATCTTTCGTGACCATGAGGTCACAGTCCTGGACGAAGAGAACGTGATCGGTTCTGGCGGTTCGGGGAAAGTGTACAAGGTGACACTGGGCGACGGCGAGACTGTGGCTGTCAAGAAAATGTGGAATGTGACGAAAGAGGAGAGTAGCAAGGACCATGGCTTCGAGACTGAGGTTCGCAAGTTTGCTGATTCTCTTCAGTGCATTTTCTGTAGCCACGAATCTCGATTGTGCTGCCCGGGTTCTGATGTTCTGTTGTGACCCTGGTCAGGTGAGGACGCTCGCCAGCCTCCACCACCAGCACATTGTGAAGCTCTTGTGCTGCTGTACGAACCGGGACTGCAAGTTGCTGGTGTACGAATACATGCCCCAAGGCAGCTTGGGAGATATTTTGCACGGCAGCAGGGCGGAGACGCTCCCTTGGGAAACTCGGTACAAGATTGCTGTGGGAGCAGCCAAGGTGGGTCTCTTAGTCTTAGGAACTCGAAGGTCACCTCTCCAGTGTCGCCATATTGTTTAGAATGGCATGATTTTTTGAATTTCTAGACGCTCCTTTGGATGCCGTGATCTGTCCCAGTCCTAGTTTTTTTAGGTTTGTGTCCTTGAGTTTTGCGATTCAAGTCCCGCTCTTGAATTAGTATTCGACATCTCATGTTTCCAAATCATTTGGTCTGACGATGTAGAATTGGTTGTTCGGTGTGATGTCAGGGACTCGAATTTTTGCACCACGACTGCGCACCCCAAATCTTGCATCGAGACATCAAGTCCAACAACATTCTTTTGGGCTCGGACAATGAGGCGTACTTGACTGATTTTGGCATCGCCAAGTTTGTTGAAACTGCAGCATCGCATACGTTGTCCACAATCGCTGGCTCGCTGGGCTACATGGCTCCAGGTGATTTGCTTTCGTCTGAATTGATCGCGGCTGCTGAATTTCTTCATGGAATCAGTGGCGCTGCCCCCCAATTTGGTGATTGACTTTGTATCCCCGAGTCTCACATATTGGTGGTCCTTGTTCGTGCGATGATCTTTGCAGAGTACAGCTTCAGTGCCCGAGTGAATGAGAAAATCGATGTCTACAGCTTTGGCGTCGTGCTATTGGAGTTGGTGACTGGGAAACGTGCGATTGACCCAACCATACATGGAGAAGGTGGTCCCAACCTCGTGCAGTGGGTTAACGAGAAGGTGCAAACTCCAGAGGGTGTGTACGAGATCTTGGAGCCGAGCTGTGAGAGGAGCTCCCAGGAAGACATGATTTCCCTCTTGCGACTTGGCATGTTGTGCACTAGTTTCGTGCCCGCAAGACGTCCGTCAATGCGCGATGTTATGACTTTGCTGGTGGACATTGCTCCGAAGTCTTGTGTGAACTCAGACGTTGATGGATGTGAGGAGGGCTTCCATGATCCTTTACAATAGTGATACACGAGCACGTTCTGTGCATACTATTGAGCTAACTGTGTATCTTTGGGTTGCTTTATGCTGATGTGAGTTGGATGGATTTGATGGAACACAGGTGGTGCAATAGTGATAAATTTTGTGCTAGAGTGTTTGCACTTAGATTTTTGTATCCTGTTACCAGAACTCGAGGGTTTACTGTTGGGTAGCTACGCTTGCAACGACACCTATCCTGCCTATGAATGTTTCAGATTTGTGTGACATCACTTATATGCTCACGTGCCAGGACTGTTAACTTTGGCCGAAGCAGGTAACTAAGTCTAATTCCACTAGACAGTGCGGGCGGCAGAAATAGGTAGATTGTTATTGGCTTTTCGTAGCTTGCAAGCATTAAATTTTTTGGGGGTGACTGATATCCTTGCTTACAGGAACCAGAGGTTGAACTCTGTAAGCATGTTTGTGGCTTTGATGTAACCGCAGCCATTGTAGCATACTTCTGTGCGTATGTACGACTCGTCAATCGATTTTCTAATGAATGTATGCAGCTAATTCAAGTTCACCTTTTTGGCTGATTGTTGCTAAAATCTGGACTAAATTGATTTTAGGTCAAGAATTGTTGGATGCAAAAAACATTGTCTCTAATGAAAAACGAAATTCTAAAATATTGAGTGGATGAACTAAACTTGAATCCATTAATTACAAATATAGATTTTGTGGATGGCTTTTTAAATAAGTATGAAATTGAAAAACACTGGATGAAATTTGGATTATGTATGAATTTGTGTAATGAAGTACCAAAACATGGGATGAAAGTTCAATTTTGGATAAAATATGAATGAAAATGTGAAGACTCAATGATATTTTTAAATCTTGGATGACTTATGTAGATGAATCTTCAAACTCATTGCATCATTGCAGCTGAAATTTTTGATTTTGGTTGATACATGGATGGATGTTGGATTTCAAGTAATACACAAACATAACTTCAATAAAGCCCATTTCAAGACAAATGGAAAACTCTCATTGCATTAGGAGAGGCATAATCTTTTCTATAATGTGGTCTTGCATTACAGTTATGATGCCCTTCTTTTATAAAACCCTCCATTGAGCATGGTTGACCAAGATCCAACCATCCAATAGTGAGGTGATGTGAAAGCAAAGCCTCATTATGAGAAATAACATCCCTAGTCACTACCATGGCTCAGCCTGTTATTTCCCATAACAAGGTTTTGCTTCACATAATTTCCAAGTTTTATTTCCAAGTTTTGTCCAATATTACGGTCACATTTTGGAAAGACAGGCTTGAACAAGTCACCCCAAGAATCTGGTGTAGCAAACGACTAGGAATATCAATAGAGGTGGACAGTGGCACCTTAAAGATAACTTTGAAAGTACTGAGTTTCCCCATTTAGTAAGAATATAGACTGAAGATGAAGTCGAAAATATCACAAATGTCTCTGCACTTGATCATCTGAGCAAGATTAGATGCATCTGGAAAACATGGGGGAAAAGAAGAGAAAAGGTCATGCGCTCCAAAAACAAGATAGTACGAACGGTAAAATATTGTGGGAAAATGCAAAATGTCAATTACCTTGTAGTCCACCGGTCAAAGCCAAGATCCGAAATTTCTAAAGTTCCAAGTGAAAAAGGAGCCTACTAGAATGACTAACCTCTATGGACCTGCTTTAAACTGGGAAAAAGTATTAAAATTGCAACCAAAATTATTGGGAACGTTCTCCAAACTCGCCCTATGAAGCTGCGTGAATTGCTTCTGGAATTGCGTTTTGTAAAGCACGGAAACGGTTCTTACGCAGCGACGGCTGCCTCCTCAGTGTAAGAATGTCCTTGATTGAAGTTGGGAGGCTTTGGGATCAGACCAAGCGTCTCAAACATCTGTCGGTCAGCATCTTTATCATTATTTGGTGTTGTCAACAACTTCTCCCCGGTGAAGATTGAATTGGCTCCTGCCATAAAGCACAATGCCTTCACAAAGGCAACCCAACAGTCACATGGTTACTAAGCTAAACGAATTCAAAAGTAGAGAATCGATTGTCAAAAATTTAACATTCAAGAATAACACAAATAGATAACGTGAGAAAGTACCTGCTCTGGCTGAGAGAAACGCACACGTCCAGCTGACAACCGCACCATGGCTCTTGGCATGACAATGCGAGCGGTAGCAATCATGCGTACCATCTCCCAGACTTCTACTGGCTGTCGCAAACCACGAAATTTGGTTAAAACTATGTCGTGGGAAAGATACAGTCAAGGAAAAGAACCATCAAGCTTAATCTTCCCAAAGCTGCAGCAATTGGCTGAAATCAAACGAGAATAGTGATATTAATTGTGACGGAAACATAACCAAACAAAAATAGAGAGATTCTCATACAACCTTTTGATTTTGCAGCGGGGTACCCTTCACTGCAAGGAGCGCATTAATAGGAACACTTTCAGGGTGCTCTGGCAAGGTCGCTAAAGTGTGAAGCAGACCCACACGATCCTCTTCAGCTTCGCCGAGTCCTATGATACCTCCTGCACACATAAGATACCGAAACAGACACGTTCGCAAATCAACAGATGAATATCACCAGCAGAAGAACGAGCAAAGCAAAACCAAATACACTTTCAGATTAACAGTGAGCCTCAGGCTCTGAACTCTCAGCGAAGGAGGAATGGACATAGGGAAGAGATTCTGGATATGACACCTGAGCATACGCTAATCCCAGCGTCCCGAACCAGGGCGAGAGTTTTGAGTCGCTCATCATAAGATCGAGTGGTGATGACATTGGGATAATATTCTCGGGACGTGTCCAAGTTGTGGTTGTAAGCAGTAAGGCCCGCAGTCTTGAGTTGCTCGGCTTGCTTCTGTTCCAACATACCTAACGTGCAGCAGACCTCCATCCCCATACCCCTGCAGCGCAAGGAAAACCAGGGGCAACATGAGACAGTCAGGTTCACAATGAATTCTCACGCTCAAGCTCGTAAGCAAACAGCTGAAGGAGATTTTCAAGCAAATCCTAAGAGAGTAGAGGTGGGCGGCCATTACCGAATCTCCTTGACGTAGTCGAGGATCTGATTGAAGTTGGTTTTCCTGCCAACTGTGTCTCTCCAAGCAGCGCCCATGCAAAACCTAGAGCTCCCTGCTTCCTTGGCCTAAAAACAAGAAAAGAACGTCACATGGTCAGCAACCAACTTCATACTCATGTAGATGGGGCCGGCTATGGTGAGAACGAAGCTGCTGCGTACCTTTTTCGCAGCTTCCAGAACTATGTCTTCCGAGAGCAGCTTCTGAGCTTTGACACCTGTGTCGTAACGGGACGATTGAGGACAGTAGGAGCAGTCTTCGGAGCACCCGCCCGTCTTGATCGACAGCAATGTACACTGCTGCACTTCTCGCCATTTATGCGTGCTCTTGTGCACTTGCGCCTGACAAATAATTGAAGCCCAGCTTGCGTCAGGAACCAAGCAATTGCATTGCGAAACTAAAGAAACTCCCTAAAATCTCGTTCCCAAAGACGACGACGACAATGCAAAAGGCAAGTCATACCCCATAGAGCAGAAGATCCATCAATGGCGACTCGTAGATGGATTGAATTTCTTCTCGCCTCCAGTCGTTTCTCGGCTCGCTCCGCATCGCGTACTCTCCAGCGAACGCAGCTGGAGACTCCTGACTCGAGGAAGCGAGCGATGCCTCCGGTTCGCTGTGATACTTCCGCTCCGCACTAGAAGACGACTGCGTCAACAAAGTAGGCGCAGCTGCGTCCCAGTTTACTGAATTGGACGATGCAATCATCTGCTGCTGGGAAAATTGTGAGATTGAGGCCAATCGACGAAGAAGAGTAATGCGCGAACGCATTGCGACCAGCCATGGCTGCGAATCGAATGCACAAATTCCTCGAATGGCACCAAGTTTTACCCTAGAAAACCTAAATTTAAAGAGAGAGATTCACCAGACACAGAAACTAATTCAAAATGCATTCCAATCAATGCCACCGTGATGCTGCTTCTGCAATTGCGCAGCTATAAGTTAGTACGATATAGAATCTCCGGGAAGAAGTTCCCGCAAATCCTCAATCGAAGAGGGGGTCACTGGGTTCAATAAGAGCCGTAGCTGGAGTTCAGGAGAAGAGGACGAATTCTGGACGGAAACCGTCGTGGCGACGGTGACTCCAAGGCGACGGAGCGTTCGACTATCGTTGGACAGAGGAGACTACCGACGGAGCATTCGACCGTCGTCGGACGGAAGGAGCCTATTCTAACCCTATTCTAACCCTGATTGTCCTAATAAGGTACTCCGTACTATAGCACCTAAAAGAGACACTTTTTCTAGTCCCACTATTTCAGAGATCAAATTAAAAAAACTATCTCAGAGGTCAAATTTTTTTTTAAATGATGAGATTATTAGCAAACTTAACTCCTCAATGCTCAAGTCTTTTCAAGTGTGTTTTGACTATGAAAAAAGAGCATGGATTTATAGTTATCCACAATGAAGCAAATTATGTATTTTTTCAAAATCTAAATTGTTGTTTGAAGGGCTTGTTTATTAGTATGCATACCAATTTTGAGTGCAAATTTGCATAAGAGTTGTGAGATTATAACTAGAGAAATGTAAGCTTTTCTATTTTTAGTATATTGTCCTTCCCCATAATGATTCAAAAATTAGCACATAAAATTTTTTAGAATTGGAGGTGACATGAACAACTACAAATTGTGTTAGCACACTAAAATGCACTTTCAAAAAACTTAATTTCACATGAAAAACTATCAAATTCATTACACAATCTACCTTGCAATTGTTGATATGAAATTTTTTTTATAAGTATAAATCACAAATAACTTTAAATCAACACTTGTTTGTTTAAATTTTCAATGATGAAAATCTTGAAAACACTTTACTCTTTCCATTGGAACCATTTTCAAAGCAAATAGATAAGTACAAGTTTTTAGATCTAAAATTAAGTGAAATTGGCAAACTTTGCTCTAAGTTGGGAAATGAATAAAAATTAGCAAATTTTATTCTTCTTCTAATGGATATATATGGCTTTGGAGACCTCTCAACAATTAAATATGTACCTCTTTTAGTAAAAAACTAAAGTTTTCAATAGTTGACCTTCAAAATTGCCCCCAATTTTTTTTAAATACTCAAAGCAATTTAACTACCTACACCAAAATGAGCATAAAATTTCAAATTAACAATGTATGGTTAGTTGGGCATTTAGGGGTTAAGAAAAATGCAATTCAAATGATTTTATAACTTTTTGGCACTCTAATAATAATTTGACACTATACTAATGTTGAAAGTATAGCTAATAGCTGATATATAATACAAGACTCACCTTGAATTGGCACCCTTGAAATACGAAGTGTCTCAACTCTCATTGCACTAGTAGAAACATAGTTTGCATAGACTAATTAAGTTTTAAGACCTATAGTTGGTCTAACACATAAGCTTTCATTATTTGCTTTTAAAACATTGTTAGTATTAATTTTGAGTCATGTCTAACTCCTTAGGTTTCATTGGTTGCTTTTGAAACATCATTAATACTAATAGTAGTTTTGAGTTATGTCTAATTCCTCAACTCTCATAGGTTGCTTTTGAAACATTAGTAGCAATGGTTTTGAACCATGGGCGTATTTGTTCAAGGTCATTTTTAGGTGTCAAGGAACAAAAAGTGTTGCAATGAGGTATTTAATTTTGGAATATTGAGGAAAAAATTAATGTCACCTACAAAATTAGTGTCATGAGTAAATTTTGCTTTTGTAGAAATTGATTCAATCAAATAATCTTTCAATTGCACTTATTCAAAATTAAAATATATCTAGTGCTACATAAATTATTAGGACAAATAATTGTACATTGAAAACTAATTTATCTTTTGCTATTGATATTTTCATTGAATTTGTTCCTCAAATATTTTCATCAAAGTGAATATATTAGAAGAAAAGCTTGGAAGGTGAGTCTCATAATTGGGTGATTTATGCCATAATGGGCTTGACATAATTTTTTGTCTAAATTTAGATGAGAAATTTAAAAGAATGTTATTACATACTCCTACAAAACATTAGAGGAGATTTGAGAGCATTAAGAGACTATTTTAGACTAGTTCTAACAACATTAGAATGTGAGCTTGTGAGCAAAGCCTATAAGTGCTAAGCAAGGATTCTATAGGTGTTGAGTACAAATTTCCATAAGACAATAGGAAATTCAATAAATTGCTAAAAAAAAGTTAGGACCTACTATTGTGTACCTATGATCGTGGAATTTTTGAATGAACATAGAGGTTTTGGATTTTTTTGTACTCTAGAATTTGAAAAGTATAGAATTCCATGTTTACAAACAATATAGGTGTTGAATGTATAAAACAAATCTTATGTGGGCTCAATTCCCAATTGAAAAGATATTATGACTCCAAGTCCAGAAAAGAAGAGCATGGTTACTTCAAAGATTGATCCTTTCACTTTACTAAGACTCTTCTATTTATTGCGATGCTCAGTAGTAGAGCATTAGCAACATGTGGAATGGACTTGCTCCTTCAAATTGTGGGATAGATGTCTACACGCAAAGGGGTCAATTGATCATAAAGAACCTCCTCAAAAACATTAGACATTGTAAATAATCTTTGAGGTGACATAAGAGGTCATTTTTGGAGCTTGAAGCCTATCTCTTGTAATAAAATTGTTTCTTAGCATGTCAAATTCATATTTGTCAATACAAGCCACACATCTTGTATTAGGGGCCAATCAATAATCCAAAGACATTTAGAGCCTCCAACATATTGTAAAATATCATCTAGACGAAACCAGAAGTTTGTCATGATCTCTTTATTTTTGTCATATTGTTTCTTTTTCCTACAATATATTGGAGTTGGAGTGCTTTTGGATCCTCTTACAATCTGGGCAACACAACGAATGTTCATTCCTCATTGTTGGACGTGGCATTTGCAATTAGACTTTTGTAAAATTTTAGCAATGTGCCATTGCATAATGTTACAGTCAATCTCAAATGTTGTCATCACATGACAAACTTGCCTATTGTTTTCTATAGTGTTTATTTCCTTTAAGGACTCTTTATAGACGAGTGTAGATTAGAGCAACATTCTTTATTGTGAAAAGTTAACCTTATCAAGTCAATAAAAATCACCATTGTTATATTGCAAATGCGTTCATTATGTAAAATATGTGTTTATATAATATTTAATCAACTTTTTATTATAATAATAGAACACAAGGATGACATCACTTGAAGAAGCTTTAAAGTGGTGCCTTCTCACTATAAAAGAAGAAGACACCACCCTAAAATTTCATCAATTTGATATTGTTCTCTTAAGGGAAATTTAGAATGTCAAATTAAAGGATTTTTTTCTGAGTTTCTAAATGAAAAGTTTCAACCGGAGTAGGAATTTGAATTTTCTCTATCTCAACTACTAGATCAACTCCTTTTGCCACTAATACTAATGCCTCTACATGAGTGTCCACAAGATGAAAACGAACCTTCTCGGCCATTGAAGCAACCTCATGTGGAGTAGCGATGGCATGAGAATTCGTAGTGCAACACTCGGGCGTTAGTGATTTTGTTATAAGTTGAGTGTGGTGAACTTGAAAACAATGAAGTGGCGTTCAAAAGATGTTTTGAGAGCTTAGATGATAACCAAGACTATTGTATGGTTCAACCTATCAAGAGAGGCCGTGGCCATCAACATTGGTTAGAAGGTCCAATTAATCTTTTGATAAAGATAAACCATACATATTATATTGCAGCTACCATTAGACACATCCTTAAGTGCTTGCAAATGGAATAATGTTTATTTTTAAACTCTATTTTTTTTACCTCTAATAGACATATATTTGATTCTAGTTGTTTAGTTTTATATTTTGAAGTATTTTCAAAAGTTATTTGATGTATTTGGAATAGAAAGAGAGAATAATAGAGATAGTTTACACTTTCAATTGACTTAAATGGCTTGATGACTAGTTAAAAGGATGTATAAGGATTAAAGAAGGTCAAAAAGGGTAGCTAATGAGATTTAAGATGTCTATGTAATTTAAGCATGGGCTAATGTGACCTTTGGGGTTAGATAAGGAACTGAGGTCTCCTTCCTCCTCCTTTATTCTTAATTTTGGAGAATATCGAGAGCTTGAAGAAGAATATTTCAATGTGTATTGTGAATTTGTAAATGAAATTTAAAGAAAATGTTTATCATATTGTTGTGATTTTAAAAAACTATGATTTATTTTATTTGAAGCTTAGATATGAAAGTTGTAAGTAATAAAGTGAAAAGATGTCTGTTGCCTTCTTAGATTGTAGGCCAAAACTATGAGTACTTGTAGAAGTTTGATTAGAATGTTTCTGTTTTTCAGGGTTGACACGACATCCGGACATCCGGGACGTCTGGACGCGGACATTGTGTCCGCAGCGTCCGCCGGGACCGCCTCGTCCCCCTGTCATCTTGTTCGTCATGTCCGCCCCGTTTGCTTTGACGGCCCTATTTCCCCCGACCGCCCTACCCAAACTGCCCCGCGGTCACTTCCTTAATCTTTAAACAATTAAATGTTAAATGAAGTGCAATGGTTCGCGATTTGTCATTAAAACAATGTCTCTTATAAGTTGAAAGATTATAAAGTTTGACCATGAGTCCATGATAGTCTTGAAACTATAAAAAAATTCCAATTTATTTTCAAAAGGCAAACTAAAAAAGTTTGTGACTTCAAATATATATATATATATATATATATATATATATATATATATATATATATATATATATATATACTATTTAAAAAATCGAGATCAACACAAATACAAATATAATCAATATGGACAAAATATATTGAATTTAATATAGAATACCATACATTGTGCACATTTGGCTAATTGCACATATAATTTTTTTCATTCCAACTCTATATTTCTAAACTAATTTTTAATGCCTATATAACCTATTCAACTACTACTTCTGTACTACAAATCTAATATAAATGGCGGAAATGTTCATCTAGCATCGGCCAACGATATGTATTAGAAAATCGTGTAATCACATGGGCCAAACTAGTATTTTTATCGTCAGTCTTCGAAGAAATGCGCTTCAAGTAAGCATAAAACACTTTTGCAAAGTCATGAAAGGCAAATTGTGTCGCACTAGGTGTTTTAAGTAGCAAGTTGAAATACACCTCTGATATGTTATTTCCATTCATCTGCCAAACAATTTTTCGAATAGCATACTTTTCCGACTTACGTGAATACATCGGAATGACTTCCACATCTGCACCTACTTTATGCAAATATGCAATACGTAGATCCAGCCACCATCTCCTCTGCAAAGTCTGTTTCATCTCATCTGCTGATGTGAATGTGTACAAGGACTTCATTGGCTGAGAAGCTAAGGTGGTCATACCCCAATTGCAAATTCCAATGTACACACGTAAGTCATCCTTTGGAAAATGCAACAAGATGTTGTCCGGAGAAAGATCATTGTGCAAATGTTTAGCAAGATGCACTGCATATATTATATGCATAAACGCCCATGTCAGCTCTATGCGCTTCTTCCGATATCGCCCTAAACAGTGAGCTTTTACAACCTCCTTTTCGGTTGGATTCGTATACATCAAACGGATTTGAATGTTGTCTGGAAAGTCCTTATCCATATTCAACATTTGTCGAAGAGTTCCACCATTCCACCAATACGCATAACCTTCATACGTCGTTCCGTGCACCGCAGCAAACCATATCACACCCGCGTGTGGAATTCGAACAGCCATTGATTCGTTTTGATGTTCTAACTTTACAAGATTGGGTCGAGTTTGGTGGTGAATGGATTTTTTTGCCGCAAACTCCCAATAAGGAAGTACTTCTGGACATCCTTCAATACGGACCTTTCGAATCATTGCATATTCACCTTTCATCGTTCTATCATCAACAGGAATCACGCGTGTTGTATCTGGAAGTGCTATTAGGTGCCGTTTGGTCCTTTCCGCTTCAGCAACTCCATCATTGCTTTTCCACCAAGCAATCGAATCAACTCGATTTTGCCTTTTGGCGAATGGAGTACATTGCCCCCTAAACAAGTCCGCTTTCAAAATCACTTCTTCAAACTGGGCGTCATTGGGTTGATATTCTTTGCCATATTTAACCAAAATGACTTTGGAATTCCACAAAGCGTCATGAACCTTGTTCTTCAAACATTTGGTGAAGTACGTTTTACGCATTTCGTCATGCCACTTCGCTACATTCAATGCATCCAACAACATCTGTGTCATGTCTACCTTGAATTTAGACACGCACTCCTCTTGATATCTGATGTACTTGTTGTCTAAAGACAATGTTGTTTCCGATTTATAAAATTGAACGATGCGCTCAATCATGAATTTTTTGCATTCCTCCAAAGGACCTTGGCAAGCTACCTCCAAGTTTGATGGTCCCTCTCCATGTTTAAGCTTCGCAACCTTCTTCTATCCCTTCGTCATCGTGACAAATGAAACTGATATAGATGAAATTTTCTAATTTAAATGTGAATTTCACACACATGTTAAAAAAATTGGCAACAAGAGGCCCCAATAAACCACTCTTGCCTTGCCTCGGAAAGGAGCCAATGGAGGATGAACCACCAAGCTCTCCGCTCCACCTTGCATTCACAAGGGGCAAAGCAAAAGTGACAATGCGGACGGCCCGTCCGCCCCATCGGACGGCCCTAAACCGTCCGCCCGATCGAACGGGCCGGGGGTGGCGGACGGATCGGCCGTCCACCTCCCTGAAACCCTAGAGCCCCGTCCGTCCGATCGAACGGTCCGGGGGGGGCGGGCGCATCGGCCGTAACGGGGCGGACGGGGGACGGGGTGGACAGGGCGGATGCCAGATCGGACAGACAGGGCGGACGCCAGATCGGATAGACAAGGCGGACGCCGGATCGGATGGACAGCGCGGACGAAGGATGGGACAGACAGGTATTGGGGCGGACGGGGCGGATAGGGCGGACGGATATGAGGGCGGACGGATACGAGGGCGGATGGGGCGGTTTGATCCTGAAGCGCTCCGACGTCCATATTTTACACGATAAATAGAGGTCTTCATGACACTATATAGTCCAACTAACTTTTCATTCATTCAATGTAAAATTTGAAATTAAAAAAGGTAGCCTTCCTTTATGACCAAATTTATGAATTCTTGGTAAATGATATTTTTGTACAAGATATAAGCTAAAATGTGCAAAAATTCACGAAAGGATTGCGACGTTTAATATATGTACCCAAATATTCACATTGCATTGTGTATAAAGCAATTGTAAGAAGGTAGTTGAATAAAAATTCTACTATTAAATTGAATTAATTGACGTCTAATCACTTAGTAAACCGCTAAATGTCCAAGTCTTTGCAAGTGTGTTTTGGCTATCGAAAAAGAGCATGGACTTATAGTTATTCCCAATGAAGCAAATTGTTCTTTTTTTCAAAATCTAACGGTATAGATGTTTAACCCCTAAAGTTCTTTTCACTAAAAACACTTCAAAACTGCCATTAAAAGTGTAAATACCAAGTCTTAGAAGAAAAATACTTTTGGGCATATGTAACCGTAGGATCTTGTAGTAAATTAGTTGAAAAAGATGTGGAAAAATTTTTAGACAAATCCACCATTTAGATTGTAAGAGATTAGATATTGAGTGCTTTATTTAAGGGGGCTATTCAATTATGTCTATTAATGAACAATTGGTAGGCTAACAAACCTAACTTAGCATGTATTTTAATATTTGTTGCAATTGTTTTAGGAATATTATAACATAATACTATTATAATATTCTTATAAATGATATAGTACTAAATCATTTCAAAATCAACAACATTTGAACACAATCTGTCAATCTTGTCTTCTATACTCCTTTAATGATATATATATATATATATATATATATATATATTAGATAAATCAACATGAACAAATCAATGATTATATATTTCATAAATGTATTCTTCATCAATCAAATAAGAGTACATGTTTAAATATAGACAAAGATGGTTTCTCCATTTGTCCCAAAAAATAGATAAACAAATAGAGAAAGATATGAAGTGAATGTTACTTGGAGAATTGGAGGGAAAGAAATTGAAGTACTCAAATTGCATTTTATTAAATTGAAAAATTGCATGTGGATGGCATGAATTAATCTTCATAGATGCTAAACTCATACGAGTTGCATTTCAACATTTATGATTTATGCAATTGATTGAATTGAAAGCTCTTGTAATTACATTTTCAAATTTTCGATTCAATCATTCAAATTTGCAAGAGTGATTTATGATAGATTTATAACTTTAAATGTGAAAGCATTGAATGCCTTTATGCGTTTGTTCATCAACATATTAATTTTAAATAAATAATAATTTTTTTTTTATAACATATGCATAAACCATTGCATTAAAAAAAAAACAACTAAGAACCAAGCCAAATAGGCTGGTCAAATGAAGAGAACAAAAGAACAAGAGCTCTACGAGAAAGCAAAGGAAAAAAAAGAAAATATCAAAAGGATTCAAAGGAAGGAGCAAGATGCATTCTTGCAAGACCGTAGAATACATAATGATTTCAAAATCCAAACACAAATATATTTTCTATTTTAATGAGAGTCAAAAATGAACTACCCTGCTCTCAAAGATTGTACAATGTACACGTTATACAAAATGAACATATAACAAAAAGAGTAGAAGACATCGTTTATCATGATTGAAAACTGAAATGATTTTTTCTTTCTATGTAGAATATTTTATAAAATGTAACAATGTATTTAATTATCTTAGTAATTGGTAGAAATCTTTGTGCAATACATAGAAACATTTCATTCATGTGGAGTTTTTTCATTTATTTAGGATTAAAATTGAAGTATTATACTCTACAAAGTACAAACCGAAAACAATACCATACACCTAAGTTCAAAAGTTTGCAATTGTTTCGTGAATTCATTTTGAAAACTCAAACGAAGAAATATTTTATAATCAATATCTTGTTCATTTGAATCATTTGAAAATTTGAATTCTGAATTCAATTCCTATTTATAATAGAAATTATGTTTGTCAATTTTTTAGATCTTTAAACAATGAATCCTCTTTTTTAAAATTAATATTTAAAAACATTTGAAATAAGAATATTGGAATTACCCTTCAAAATAAATATAGCACATGTAATCATGTAAAATTGTATAATGTATTCTACTCAACCAACTCAAGTAACGAATTTTTCTATGTTTTTAAGGAAAAATATAGCCATACATGATTTGAAAGTTAAAACATTGATTCTTTTTCTTTGTTTTCAAATCTAATCAAAATTTCATTAAAAAATATGAAAGACTCAATGTTCATTTGAAGATCGTGATGCACTTTTAATGAGAAATCACAACCTTTCATTAAATATCATGAGGTTGAAATCCATTAAACTGTTATTCTAATTATGTATTGGGGCTTTTTTTTTAAATTTCATTTGCTTACAATGAAAAAGGAATTGATTATTTCTGCAAAACATTTGATTTCCTAATGAACTTTAAAAAAATCCTCACCATCTTTAGATCTTCTCAAAACCTATTTAGAGGGATAATATCAGTAAATAATCCAAACATATTCAACTTAATCACATTCCCCTCATTCATAAAACAATTTAGGGGAGAAAAGAAAAGATTTAGGGTAATTAGGGTATAGGGTTTAGGGTTTACATTTTTTTTTTAAATAAAATGATAAATCAATTACATTGATCCTCATTTAGCAGTGATTATTAGGCTGTTTTTTTTGGAAATGTTACCGCTCTTTTTGAGTAATATCGGCCTCATAGGATGCTCCAATGGACATCTGGGCGGATGCCGTCGGCGGTCAGTGTTTAAGTGGGGCGGTCGGCGTGTCCAAAGCGCGGACGGCATCGAAAGGCGGACAGTGCGGACAGTCCCGTCCGACCCGTCTGGCCTGTCCGCCTGACCGCCCCGTCCGACCACCCTGTTCGACCCGTTCGATCGGTCCGTCCGCCCCGTCCGCTTCAGCCCCATCTAGGGCGTTGCTTGTTTTTGAATGTAAACTCTAAAAATGAACCTTAAATTTTCTAGTGGGGACTATAAATGTTAGAAGAGAAGCTTTTGTATTCACTCTCGAAAAACCGAACGCTAAGATTTCCAAGGGCTATGAGCTTCAATTTATTGTGTCTCTTGCTTGGTAATGCATAGTTCGGTGGACGGGGGCTTTGATTTTCAAAGCTTTGTGTGACTAATTTCATTGATATTATATACATTGTCACGTTGTGGGTTTCAAATTTAAAACATTCTATTGATTTCTTTTGAAATTGAGGTAAAACATACACTTGTCAGTATGGTGGCCAAACCGACGGGGGAATTTTCTCCTTGATATAGTGTGCAAGAGGATGGTAAAGTAAAATGTAGGCTTTGTAAAGCGATCATGTCAAGGAGGCTTAGCCGTATGTTCAGCCACTTAGGCTATTCTGGGCCTGGAGGTGTACGTGATAAAGGGGTGAGCCTTTGTCTACGATTACCAATGGCAGTTCGAGATTTATTTCGGCATTGCGAAGGAGTTTTTCCAAAACGAGTTGTAATGGACAATGTGGATGGCAACCCTGGCCCTTCAGATGTCCAAGAGTTTTCGGCTGGAAAGGCTATGTCGCATTCTAACCACGAAGACTCTTGTCCAGCGTCCAAAGAATTGGTATCAATGGTATGTGCCACAATTGAAATGACTTTGAGTACGGAGGCTTCTGATGAACGTGAAACCCTGAGGGCATCAAGTTCTAGGCCTCAGAGGCAAGGCAACTTAATGAATGGGTTTGAAGAAGGTCATAGACACAAATTACATTCAGTGTGGGCAAATTTTTTTTATTCGGCGAACATACCATTTTCCGTGACTCGAAATCCAGCTTTTAAAGAAGCAGTGAAGAAAACGGCTGCGTTCGGTAGGCCATACATTCCTCCCTTATATTACGACCTTCGGTACAAATTGTTGAATGAGGCGAAGACCAACATTCAGACACAATTGAATGCACGGACTGAAGATAGCATTCAAAAATTTGGAGCAACATTGTCCATTGATGGATGGAGCTCAGTGACTAATCGACCTCTCATCAATGTCATGCTTGTATCATCCGCAGGTGAAGAATTTCTTGGATCTGTGGATACAAGTGGTTGTGAAAAAAATGCGGAGTACTTGGCAGTTGTGTTGGAAAAGTTCATTGAATAAATGGGGTCCAAGAACGTCGTGTTAATAACTACGGATAATACTCCCGTGAATCCGTCCGAATGGGATGTAATATCTGCAAAATATCCTCATATTTTTTACCAAGGGTGCGTGGTACATGCATTGAATTTGTTGTTGAAAGATTGAGCTGCACAGAAATGGATTGCTTCCAAATTGGATAAAAGAGTTCTTGTAGCTAAATTTATCAAGAAGAGACATATGCCGCTAGCTCTATTGCGAAAGTATTCGCCAAATCTTGGTCTTTTGATGCCTGGGGATACAAGGTTCGCCTCTAAATTTATCATGATGGAGCGTTTGACAAAATTGAGAGGAGCATTGGAACAAATGGTGGTAGATCCGCAATGGGTTGAGTATGTATATACTCTCAAGAAGAAATGTGGAACCAAAGTCCAACCAAAAGTCTTGGCCTTAGCGGTGAAGAAAATTGTTCTTGATGACCATTTTTGGAATCAGTCCATCAATTATGTGAAGATGGTTGAACCAATCATATATGCACTCCGCGATTTAGATTCAAAATCATCATGCATGGGGAAGGTGTTGCATATCATGAGGAAGTTAAAGAAGCACGTGAACGGATTACAAAGTCCACCATTTTGTTTGCTAGCAGAACTTGCAATTCTATTGGTACAGTCTTTTTATGCCCGAAGAAGAATGGTGGACAATGATCTCCAATCAGCCGCAGCTCTTTTGAATCCATACCTTTTTCATGACAAAAAGCTAGCGGATGACGCAGATGCAATGTCAAGATTTAAGAAAATTTTGGAGAGAATATGTAAACCGGATGAATATGCAGCAGTGGTGAAGGAATTTGTGACTTTTCAACATAAGGAACCTCCATTCCACAATATGTTGAATCCGAAAGATCAAATGTTGTCCGCACATGCTTGGTGGGATTTTGAAGGTGTATGTGGCAAGTTTATAGCTCCATTAGCAAAGAGGATATTGGCTCAACCGGTGTCATCATCTTCATGTGAACGGAATTGGAACAACTATTCTTTTGTTCACAACAAATCTCGAAATAAATTGAAGACGGAGAGAGTAGTGGATTTGGTGTACGTATATACCAATTCCAAAGTATTAAACACATCGAAGGAAAAAGATGAAAAAAAATGGTATAATGATAATGTGGATCCGATGGAATCAGAGGATTCAGATAGGCCGACGTTAGAAGACGATGATGACGATGATTTGGAAAGGGCCCTTTCAGCTGTAGATGGCGGGGATGACTTCAATCGTGCGACAGCATGGGGAGATGAAGACGTTATGGAAGGCTTTCCCGATTTGGTGAATGATACGCATGATTATCATCTAAACTGCAAGGATGTCGTTCCCGACAATGCAAACGATGCATATACCTTTTATGAAGACGAGGACAATGTAGGATTACAGGAGAATCTACCTTCTTTAACTGCATATTGCAATGGAATGGGATTCTTGAATAGCGAAAACATTCTATCGGAAAAGGCAAACGCTATTGCCAAAGAGGTGAAAATCAATGAGAATGCTATTAGTGATGAGGGGAGAAATGAAGAAGTTTTAATTTCTCAATCTCCATCTGTGGCATTAAATGTAGTGCAAGGAAACAATAGAAGAGAAGATGCGGTCATGGAGGTAGATGTTCCAAAAGATGTGGGCAACAATAGTGGTGATGAGGGGGAACCAAATATTGCGGTACAGAAAAATAGTGATTCACTTGGGATGGCAGTCACAAATTCGGCAATTGTGAAGAGTGATAAAGGAAAAGAGCCAATGAAGTCAATTTTTGAAGTACTGAGATCTAGTACTCTTCCGCCAATACCGTTGAAGTCTGTTAGCACACGATTGAATGATTCTCAGAGCTTTGGATATGGAAAACGCCTAATGAACACTTCCAAAGAAATTTCTACAGGCGATAATCTACGGAAAGTAGCGTCATCACCTACAAGCCTAAGTGATACAGATAGTGATCGGATGCCATTGGCATCTTTGTGTGCTCGCATTTTAGGAAAAAGAATGGCGCAAGAATCCATCAAATCAACAAATGGCATTCTATTACTTCAAAAGAAAGCCAAAGTGGAGATAACCGTTCATGAACATGTCGACCCTACATCGAGATTGATGGTTCAAGAATCGAGTAAGGTAAAAGTGAAAAGAGAAATGCATCCTTTTGCTATCTCTCCAGTGAAGAATAGGACCCATCTTGATGAAAATGTTGCTACTTTGTCAAATAGAAAGAAAAAAAAGGTTCCTATTTAAAAAGCCTTTAATCGTTCTGTCAAAGTAAAAAAAGAAAAATTAAATTTGAAAGAAGGGAATAAACCTACTTCGAGAGAAGACTTAAAGGAGACAATGATACTTGATTTCAACAATGAAGATGACTCCAACAATGAAGATGACTCCGATAATGAAGATTTTGAACGGAGAGCTGCAGGAGAGAATAGTGGGGCTGAGGTTAAAGGAGATGTGGATTGGCGTCCATAGGAATTGTGGAGATGTGAATTTAGATGTTTGATTGTTTAGTTGCTCATGATATGTGGAGCTCATGTTGACAAATGACAATGGTTTCTTCAATCATTTTATTATAAAATTGTTTGTTTATTGATGATATACATCTCGCTAGATTTTAAAGTGATTTTGTTTCTAAATCAAAATGAAATTCAACAAAAAATATTAAAAATATATTTCATATTTTAGCTTTTACATAAATAGTGATATACAACTCTATTGAATCGCAATTGCAATATAAGAAAAATCAAAATCCAAATGACTTCACTCTCAATCTCTCATTGGTGAAAACAATCAAAACAAAAAAATCCAAAACGGGTTTTCTAAGCCGCCCCGTCCGTCCGCCCGGCCCGGCCGCCTTCCGACGGCGGGAGGGACACTGTGTGCGCTAGCATTCGTGCGTCTGGACGTCCGGATGTCTGGAAAACGGACGCTATTTTGGGGCGGACGTAGAGATTCGTCAACCTTGCTGTTTTTGAGTTTTAGATGAATTATATACAAAGTTATTAACTTTCTAAAAATTTACAGAATTTTTAATTTAAAGTTTTTTTGAGAAGGTTATAAGTATATAGGTAAAGAGGATGTAGATTAGTTATCAAATTTAAAGCTTAGAGATAGTCTTAACTTTTACAAAGCACTAAGAGCAAAGTTTTTATATTTTAGAATTGAAATTTTTGAATGACATATATCATAAAGTTATCTTTCTAAGAAAATATAGCACAAAGAGTTTGGAGCTTGTATGAGATCGGGATAGACTTCGAAGTGGAGACATGAACAACTGCCTTTGATTTGAAGAGTATAAACTTCAAGATCCTATGACTAATGAGTAGTAACTTCTTCAGATTTGAATTTTAGAAAGATTTTGTAATACTTTTTTAGCTTTTCAAGATGATAAGACACTCTTGATTTGGAGTTTTGGATTGGCTATGGCATATACTTGAAGTTTAACAACAAAATTCAAGAAGTTTTTGCAAAGGTTTTGGTTTATATATGAATTATATAGTTTATACATGACTTATACGATATCTATATATATTATGTATGGATATGAATATCTATATTTTATATGTATTATATAAGTATTGATGTTTTGTATTTATAATGTATTTATACATGATAGATATGAGTGTATATACATCCAATGTATACATATTGTATAAGTATGAATATCCAATTTTTATACATTTTGTATACAAAGTCTTATACTTTTGTATATGAAGATTTATATTTTTTATACTATATGAGATTTTTATCATAAACATCTCATTTATTATATTTTCAAGTGATACACCTTTTTATTGTTTTACACCTTTATATTCTGAACCAATTTGGTTGCAGCCCAAAAAATCCAAGTTTTCTTAAAACAAAGGCCTCACAACCTGACACTGTCTGATCCTGTGGGGAGGTAAAGCTTTCACTTACCACTTCCAATCACCTCTTTACCGTCCAAATGCAGAATACGTGTTGTAACATCAGTTACTTTTAGAAGGTGATTTAATGCCTTAGCAATCTTTTTTGAGTTGCTACTATGTCTAGCGGCTCTTAACTTAAGCTTTTGTTTGGATGGCCCCATCCTTGATGCTTTGCCTTTCAAAAATGTTTGATAATTTGTCATCTGCATAAAGGCTCAAATGTTATCATTACAAGTGGCAGCAAACAAATGAATACCTCAATTACTCAATTATTATAGCCATTTATTATGGATTGTTTCTGATAAGTTACACATTGGCATATCCACCATCTCTTCAAAAGATAGGCCCTAGAAAAGCAAACAAAATTTTTATCAAGTTTCAAAAGGAACTTAAAAAGAAACTATTCAAGATTACCATATATTGTTGACCATTATATAATACTAAAGGATGTTGTGCAATAATCTTTAATCAATCTACCTTGTGACCAAGGTACTTCTCAACACTAAGAGGTAAATCACCAAAATCTAAATGAATTACAAATTATTTTTTTAGTAGATACATGATTATACATAAGTACATTCAAAAATTGAAAATGTAGTGAACAAAATCATGAAAACTAAAACACTATAGAAATAATATCATTTGCATGAAGTCAACCAAAAGGCTATATGCAAACAAACTACCCTCATGCTCAATATAAAATTTAATGATATTCCAAAGACATCCAGAAATTTTTGTTGAACGTTGTGCAATATTTTCCATCACTCTACTTAGTGGCTAAGGTACTTCTCAATTTCGAGAGGTAAATGATTTAGATCTCATTTGATCACAGAATCATTAAACAACAATAATTAAATTACTCTCATTGATATTCAAGAAGCAAAAAATGTGGTGAATAAAATCATAAATTTAAAAAAACAATATAGAATTGAATACCATTTGGATGAAGCCACCCCATTGGCAATATTGAAAGTGTCAAAAAGCAAGCCACAAATCAAAGTCACGCAAGTCATCTTCTAAAGGAGTTCTTGATGATAACCACCAAGATCAAATAGCTAAGTATAGGGTCTTTGTTTCCTCTATAGTTTTGGACTCTAGCTTGTATTCTTTGCAAAGATGCGTATAGTGATGTTGCATATCTAATTTGATTAGCTTCTTTATATGTTGTTGCAATGAAGTACTCCAATACAAGAGATATGTTCACTCCCCATTCTTCATTCGAATTTTTGGATCACCCATTCCATATACAATGCAAACAGCATTCCAGTTTGGTTGTGCATTATCCACTATAAAGCCTTAGAAGTTGTTATTTTTGACTCCTTTTTGTTTCATGACATTATTCAATGACTGCCACATGATACACTAAACTGCAATGTCTTTCAACTATATATCACAATTGACAATAGTCATCACTTTGCAATAGTGTGAGTCATATACTCATATACATGGCACACCACGGTTGTCCAATCTTTCACCCATTTGAAGCAATCAAACATAAGCAATGCATTTTCAAGATCTCCTTGGGTTGCATGCGCTTTACCAAGTCACTTCTACTTCCAGGCCCTTCTACCAACATCTTGAACAAATATACCCAAGTTTTCTTACCCTTGTCCTAAAAAGACATTGTTATGAATGTATTCAAACTTTGAGTTCCGTTTCATATTCATGATGCTATCTAGAACCCATCCTTACATGTGCTATGGAAAAATGAAATAATATTGCAGATGTTTGGAGAGCTTAGTATTTGGAAGCTACCAATAACATCCTCAAGTAACTTCCCTTGCAACATTTTTTTGGTTCCATCTCCATTGTATATGAGGTAGTTGTTCAGAAATTCCTTGCTACCTACAAGAGCTATGGCAAAATTTGTGGTAGTAGGGGTTTTGAAAATTAACATTCATTCATTGAATTGAAAGTGCTTCTTAAAGCTATAGCAAAAATACTAAATATTGTGTATTTGGAAGTTTTAATATAAATTAAGTAGGTGAAAAATCATTTTTTGGAATTTTTTTGTTCCATAATTCTAAATCATCCCTCCACTAATGCTACTAATCCAATTTTTTGAACATTTAAGTAAATATGTTCATTATAATTTTTATCAAATATAGATTAATTATTACAAAAATAAAATAAAAAACAAAAGGATGACAAAAATTGGGCTAACGGCACGGAGCTATTCTAGTCCATATCTTAAGTTAATTAGTTAGCTAGTTTGTTTTGTTTTATTTGTTATAATAAGATCTCTTAGACCGTGAGTGCTCCAACATAGTCATGTTCTTCATACCATCAGAAAGCCCTTGGCAAGGAGGGGTGCATGGGCTTCATTTCATGGTGTTTGGACCTAGGGTGTGAAAGTTATGGATTTTTGAATTTTTTTGTTTCTTTTATTTTTAAATTTAAGGAAATTTTTTTACTTTTATTTGACTATGGCAATGGCACCAGGCACACTAGTCTACACTTTGAATCCCCTAATAACATTCGTGGTACCTTTAGAAAGCTCTCTACAATGACGGATGCCCGAACTTTGTTTTGTGGTGTTTAGACCTATGGCATGAAAGTTATGGATTTTTGAATTATTTTTAAATTTAAAAAATTGCACTAAATCATCTTTTATTTGAAAAAATCATAACTTTTACATTGCATGTTCAAACTCCATCAAACAAAGTCCTTGATTGCCTCCTTTGTGCATAAAACATTCTATTCTATCAAGAAGGCAACTTCTCACATTGCAACAAAGCCCTTGCATCCCTCTTTAGTTTTACGGCATTCTAAATCAAGATAGAAATAATATTGAATTTCAAAGTTTAAAAAAATATGAGTTAAAAAATATAAATATTTAAAATTTAGAAAATTACTTTTGATTTTATTTTGAGCGTAGAAACGGCACAGGGCACACTAGCACCTCTTAGTAATAATCAGATAAATATAGAAGAGGGTTAAAATTAAGTTTCTGACGGATGAATGAAATCCATCCACTCTGATCGGATGAAACTGGGTCTTCCTCTTCAGTTCAGTTCGTCTCTCCAGTCGTTACAAACTTCGTTTGTGCCATTGAAAGCCAAAGCCAACGCTGTGTGTCGAATTTTGCTGTGGACAGGGCAGCGATGGCGGCCATTCCCGCCGCTGAAGAGGAGTTTTACGTCCGCTACTACGTTGGTCACAAGGGAAAATTCGGCCATGAGTTTCTGGAGTTTGAGTTTCGTCCCGATGGCAAGCTCCGCTACGCCAACAACTCCAACTACAAGAACGACACCATGATCCGCAAGGAGGTCTTCCTCACCCAGGCCTCGCTCAAGGAGTGCCGCCGGATCATCACTGATAGCGAGGTATGCGTGTGTGTATTCATGTCTCCATTCTGTCGTTTTTTTCCGTCTCGATTGGAGGTTTGTAGTGATTTTTAGCGCATTTAGGGTTACGTATTCGAATTAGGGTTGATGGCATGGGGCACGTACTTGTTCGAGTTTGTGAGAAAGAATCATGGAGACTTTGCGATTTCGGTCGCGTGGACTGGTTAGTGGGTTGTTGGATCCTCGTAAATCACTAACCCTACGGAGCGGAGCGGTTTCGGTTTGTGATTTCGTATTTACGGTGTAGGCCTTTCCCTTCAGGGTTGATTTCTATTTAGGGTTAGGTCAATTTTTATGACATTAAATTTTTGGTTTTATTAATTCCCTAAGGTATGTGTTAGTCTACTGCACAAGTTCATTTGATTAGTGTAGGGTACACTGATTGTTTTATATCATATTTTTCTCCCAGAAATCATTTTACTTATATTGGTTTAGAGGCTACTAAGAGCTGAAGGGAGTATCTCCTTGGCCTTGAAGTCATAATGGCATAAAATATTGAAAAATTATTTTTAGAACAATGCGATATTTAACAATGAGTGCGTCTTGCACTAATTGAATTTACCTTGCGTAGTTTCTCTTGTTGACTTTGGTTTTTAATATCTTGGTCTTTAGGGTTGTTCAGTTTTGGATCGTTTAGGTACTACCGTAATGTTATAGGAAACGGTTTTGTTCAGTGCTTGCCCCACCCACCCACCCAAAGACCGAAAAGCCCGTTTTAGCCTCATGTTTTCTGAGCAGCTTTGAGTAGGTTATATGGTATTTTCTGACTTCCGCATCCATTGCTTTCAGTTGATTCTGTTGGCAGTTGATTTGACCCCATCTGAATTGTACGTTTCATAATATGATTTATCGAATTTTTCTTTCTAAATGCATGAATTCTGGGTGCTTTTTGGTAGTAACAAACATTTGTATCTCGTTGGACTTTCAGATATTGAAAGAAGATGACAACAATTGGCCAGAACCTGATAGAATTGGAAGACAAGAACTGGAGATTGTGATGGGGAACGAGCACATCTCATTCACTACGTCAAAGATCGGTTCTCTACTTGATGTACAGAGCAGCAAGGATCCTGAGGGTCTTCGAATTTTTTATTATCTTGTCCAGGTACCTCATTTGGAACATCTGCTAAGACTAGCACGAGAATCTCTTCGGTTGGTCACTGTATCATATCAAAGTTACAACCCTCGGTGGTTTTGCGAAGGCTTTGCTACAGATTTATTATGTTACAGCCCCTGTAGATGTAATCATAGCTTGTGTAGGCTGTTGCTTATGTGTAGAATTTCTGGTGGCCTGTTTTTGTTTTCTAATGCCCTTTGTGTTACTGCTATTTTGCAGGATTTGAAATGCTTCGTTTTCTCCCTTATTGGACTGAACTTCAAGATCAAACCCATCTAACTTGCACGGCGAATGGAAGGGCTGTTTTTTACTTAGGTTGGATGTCCTTATTGTTGGACAGTTAGTGTTCCCAAATCTACTGGACTTGTCATAGAAATGTAGTCAGTGAGAAAAGAAACCAAAGTTAGGGGATATACAATCGAGTTGATGTGCACGCGAAGGCATTATGCGTTGCAGTTCGTTTGTAAATCATTAGCGAACACGCACGGCTTTAACCATTGTATTCAATCTCATACCTCAAACCCGATTTTTAATTTTTAATTTTTTTTTTAATGTTCTGTAAGTTCGATGTGACGAGAATGCAAATTTGCTCAAATCTTGATTGTGAGTCTGTATACTCTCGTACTCAAGAGTCGTCCTTGGAAACATGCTTTCAGAAAAGGAACAGTCAGCATACAGGAATTGACTTCTTTTTTCTTGCACCTAGCATAGCAGAAGATATTTCAAATTCATGAACAAGGAGTGCACCAGAATATGATTCGAAAGATTTACAGACCGGGATGGAGTCGGGAAGTTTCTCGGGTCTAGTAAGTACCTCAACCATTTATGCAGGATAACCTCGAACTCTCAATCACCAAGGTAGTTATACCCTTCTCCTTTTTTATGCCCTTCTCTGTTTGCCACCAATTTCTGTCAAATAGGTGTCCATTGAAGTGTCACTAATATGACCTCAAACCACTTGCTCTGAATGGCTCCTACTTCACTAATGGCACTTCGTGGTTTTAAAGGAACAAGCTTTTAAGTGAATGGTTTGGGGTCTTGTGCAAGACACTTCAATCATGCACCTATTGAACACTTTGAAGTTTCTTCTAGTCTTGACTTTGAAAATTCACAGAAAATTCAAAAAATCTACAAATTAACTTTTATTTTTTTCCTGGTTTCCATTTGCCTAATGAACAATAACAACTGTTTCTACTCTACCTTAGTCACTAATTCAAGTTTGCAGACTGTTGAACGCATGAGCTTGTTGGACATTTGAGTTCCAATATATTAAGGTATTATTAGATTCGGTCAACAATCAACATACGTTTGCGACTTTGCGGTAACTTCGTACCTGAATGGGATCAATGATCTCCGCATCGCCAGCCAGGTATGCACGTATACCCTTACGAAATGCGTCAACTTCGGAATATAAAAGTACAAGTTGATTCTTGTGAGAAAGACTGTTCGAGGACCATGCAAGCATCCGAATCCATTTCAGTTGTTATATAAGTTATTAAGTGTGCGTAACTATGCCCAAATACTTTTTCATTAAACACTCTTGGTTTGTGTGTCACAGAATCCAATAACGTCGTAGCCAAGAAATTGAGAATGCACTGTGGATTCCGAGACTTTCAACTGTGTCAACTTCGGGAATACTGGAGTTGAAAGGGGTAAGGTACATGCACCCATAATCATCACTGTCCAAAATGTGACACCTACATGTAGATTGCATGGTAAGTCTAAAATGTAGATATTCATTACACAAGATCCCAACACAATCAAAACTTGGGGTCCTAATGGCATGTTTGATCCAACCCTTTTTTTTTACTTTTTGAGAAAGTGCCAAGATGGCGATCACTTGAATTATGGTGAAGCATTGTATTTCTACCTCCATCCATCTTTTAGTTCAAAAAGCACTTTTCAATTATATTCATACACTTTTTCATCCAGATTTGGCAAATTCATCCATATTTTTAATAAAAAATGGAAAATTTTTGGCAAAAAAGGATTACTTTTATCTAGCAAAAAGTAGACATTTATTTTGAAATGGTGCTATTTGGCCCCATGGTGTTGGAAAAAAGGGTTGGTTTGATCCTTAAAAGTCTATTGTCTTTAGTTTGTGCTTGTCTTTGTGCCTACTCTTGTTTGTTTATTAGTTGGGGTTTGAATTTTTCTTTTCTAGAATGATTCCATACATTTGTGTCATAAACAAAAACAAAAATATGGGAGGTAATGAGAGCAATTTTAGTACCTGTAGTGACAACAATTTGAAAATTTATTACTTAAAAATATAGTGTCCAAATGATGCATATTTAAGTTCATTGGAATCCTCTTTCATTTGCCATTGACCCAATAAAAATAATGTATCTTATACAATAGTGATAGTCACATTGTTATGAAGATCTCAAATGAAAAATGAATACAAAGAGGGTTTTGCTTGTTTCAAAGTCAAAATACAAGCTTACAACAAATTTGCTAAACAAAATGACATGTATTCTATAATGCTTGCCACATATTATTCATCTCCAAGTTTGGAGACAAAACTTACGACAACTCTCCAACCTTGACTCTATAGCCTAATGGTAATTATATTTGATTGTTATTAGTGATAATTATTGTTGCATTCACCTTATTGTGTATTACACCATTATATTTGAATTTAGTAAAAAAAAAGTAAATAGTCATTTAATATATAAAAGATGAGACCTATTACCAAGATACTTTGCTAAAAACCATTTGATTTATGGACCAGTAAGTACAATAATCTTAAAAATCATCCAATGCCTTAACATCCTTCCAAGATTAAGCCTTCCATAATAAGTGAAAAACCTTGGATTTGGTTTTGAAAGAATTGTTGATAGAATATATTTTTTGCATTTTTTTTGGAATGTTTCAATCCATTTGTATAGTGAGTATGGCTTACCAAGCATCACATTTAGGTTGCAAAGTCTAAGCATTATTCATTATTTAAAGTATGCCTTGACCAAACAAATATTGGACAAACAACAAATGCCATGACCTACTTCAAGGATGTTTTTTATTCTCCCTTAGTTGCTCAAGGTCATGTTCTTTTAAAGGTTAACCCTTAAAAAAACATTTTATGTTTAGGTTTGGTCAAACTTCATTAGATTTCTATATTAAAATGTATATTTTAAGCAATTGGTATTTTCTACAAGTCGTAACATATGTCTACAGCTTATTCTCATTTTTCAAAATTAAAAACATCACATTGAATTTTATATGATTTTAAAAATAATTTTCTTTATAAAAATCATAATAATTACAAAAATGACTTATTAAATATGAAAATCTTTGAAGAAATAGATATAATAGAAACAAACATCCTGGTTTTATTGACGTGTTTCTTGAGATGACACCAAGAAAAATTCAATAGAAAAAGTTCAAAAGTGGTGTATTTGGAATAGTGTCACAAAAATTATAATTTTCATAATGTTGAAAAAATAAATAAAATGGAGGAAATTGTAGATTATTGGAGCTATATAATTTCTAGTTTAAGTTAAAAAAAAACAATTAAAATCAAGAATTATGTGAAAATTCAAGTTTTGTCTTTTACAATGCCCATGGGGCTTGCAATGTCCTTTAGAAGTTAAATAAATTTAACTTACTAAAGATTTACCCCTTCAATTCAATTTAACTTAGGTTCAAGTCTTCCAAAAAAGTACCTAACATTCAATAGCCTTCACGCTTGTTGCCTTTCTTCATGCACCTTGTTCATCACATTGAGCCTCCACCTATCCACTTAGCCAATCTTCCTATTTACCTATTAAGTTAGGTTGTTTGTTTATTTTGTTTTGTTTTATTTGTTTCTTACATTGAGATCTTCCGGACCGTGCATCTCCCGTTCACGTGTTTGGTATCGTTCCTGAGTGAGGAGGGGTGCATGGGCTTGGTTTTGTGGCATTTGAACCTAGGGCTTGAAAGTTATTGAGTTTTGAAGTTTTTATGAATTAAAATTATTTTCATTTATTTTTTCTTTTGTTTTGACCATGGCAACATCACAAGCCACACTAATATTAATGAAGAATTGTTGGGTGTAGAATATTCCACACCTTTTACTCTAGAGCCAAGGCCGTCACAATGCATGCTCCTGGGGTGTTATGAAGCTCACTTCGTTTCATTCTAGACTTTTGTTTGTTTCATTGTGTTGATTTTGAACCAACTAGGAACCACCCCACCCGTGCCGTTTGCCGTTTCTTCCGCTTGCCTGACTTGCCCTGGCACCCCCCCGCCCCGCCCTCTGACAGGAATCTGAGAATAGCGTTCCAGGCCGACTCGCCTGCTGTTGCTGCTGCAGCACTCCTGCAGCTGCTGCTGTTGCTATTTCCGTCTCCGTCTCTCTCTCTCTCTCCCAATCTCTCTCTCAGATATGCCAAGCTTTGGACATATTTACAGAATGTCAAGATTCTCCCTTCATGTTCCTCACCGGCGTCGTGCAGTGCAGTACCCAAACTGAACACAACTCGATTGCAAATTTGGAACTGTTAAGTTGCCGCAGTACTCCTCCGATCCCCGACGTACCGAAGACATGACGACGACGGACGGATCCCGATCCATCCCGATCAACCCGATCGATCACTTGGCGCCTGATCTGATCTGAGTGAGTGAGTGATCGAGTGCGTGCGTGGTCCGTCCGTTCGGAGATCGTTTCCCTTTGTTTCTATTTCCAACCTGATTAGCTTGAGCTAGTGGGAGGAAACTCTCGGTACGTGGGGTTGCCTTTTTTAACCCCCACGGCCGGAACCCACTTGAACTCAAACTCGCTTTACTTTGCTAATAATCTCTAGTATGGATCGGAGTCTATATTCTTCTGTAGCAAGCTAGCTACTGTAGCTAGCAAGAGATCGATGATGGTCACAAGTGGCGTGATTCTCTCACGGCTGAAGAAAACAGTAAAAATAGCTAGAGGCGCCATGTCATTGATCGAGAGAGAGAGAGAGACGGAGACGGAGACGGAGGAAGGGAGGGCGTACTACAGTACTGTTACAGTAGATCGGCATCTCGCAGCAAGAATGTTAAAACACTGACAGCCAAACGGTTTATGGCATCCTGAATTCCTTATCTATCGCTCTCTAGTTTCTAATAATTGTTTGAATCTCTGGCATGGCTAGGTACAAGCACTAATCGGCAATGTGGTTTTTTTGAATTTTTTTTAAAATTTATTTTGGGCAGTGTGTGTGTGTGTGTTGAGTGGTTCTGGTCTGAAGGGGTGAGAGGCTTTTTATTGACGTTGAAATTAGGACAGGCTTATTATTCTGCCGCTCTGTTCACGTTTCTTGCTTGCTAGATTGCAGAATCTGGAAGGAGGTACTAATTCTGTCATCGGAATTGGTGAGCATGTCCTGTTTTTAAAGCCTAAAGGACCAAGGCACGTTTTGGGCACAAATTGTGAAAAATGGTCACTGTTTTCAGGGAAGTGAGAAAAAAATTTAAAAAAAAAGGGGGGTGTTCAAAATTCAATCATAGGAAAAATTTCAGAAACTTTGGCTGCATATATTGAAAGATTATGATGTTTGAAGATAGGAGAAAAAAGTTATTTCCTTGTTCTTGCCCAACATGGCGCAAGATGTTAAATCCTACATTCAAAGTAGGCCCAACAAGGTAATTTTTTGGTTCTCTAGGGGTAAAAGTAAAAAAAGTCCCCTATTTTGAGCCGTATCTAGGGTATGTTCTAAACCTCTCCTAGCTAATTTGGGGTCTCTAATTGCAAATATGAATTCAAAATTTGCAAAAAAAATTCTGTAGAAAATAAAAATAAATTCAGCGTTTTTCCTTGGGGTAAATCCAAGTTGTTGGACCCACTTTGAATGCAAGATTTAACGTCTTGCCAACATGGCTAGCAAACTTAAACTCCTCCTAAAGTGAGATTTTTACATTGTATGTGGTTATTTCTTTTGACATTTGCATCTTGTATCATGTAAGTTACATACTTGCCAAATTTCAAAATCATGGGAGGAGTTTTGCACATGCTACTCAAAGCTACTCAAGCTACCCCAAAAGTTCAAGGCAGCTTAACTTTTAATCTGGGAACTTAATCAAAAAAACAAATTATATTCAAACTAAAGAGGTACATGTTCATATCTTATGTCAAAATTTGAAGAACATTGGTAAAAAAAAATGACTTTATATGTACCTACCCAAGATAACCTATGTACATTCAGTGGTCATTTGATCCTTTAGGGGTTAATGTTTGAGAGCTCACAAAGAGCCACATATTCTGCCATACACACAGCTATGAGTCTTGAATTGTCAAGTTGGACTTGCATGGTAGATTGTACAAAAGGTAAGGTAGGTGCACCCAAGTGCACCTCTTTCCATTTTCCACCATCTACCTTGAATGGCCAATACTAGTCATTCCAAATTCCTACATGATTTTAGGAGCAACTAATGAAGGTTAAAGAGATTTAAGAGACAATCAACAAGAAATGAAGTATTTTGCATTATTTTGCATTTCATGAAGGTAAATTTATAGGAAGTAGGAAGTTTAATGTCATATGTAAGTCCCCTATGCTTTCAATTTTGAACTTCTATAGAATATAGTTTTAATTGTGTTGAAAACTTATGAAATGACTTAAATTACATTTGTATTGAGTTTACTAGTAACTTCATCACGAAAAGCAATTAATAATTGAACTTGGTGATTGTGAGACCAAATAAAGTAGTGCATTATAGAAAATCTCGGGCCTATGGAGGGCCATTTGACTTTTGGCAAATGTGCATCTATAATGAATTTTTTTAGAATTTTTTTAATAAAAAATTTGATAGGATATTGAATTTGACTTTTACTAATAGTTTTTTTGTGAGACAATTTTGACTAATATTTTTGAATTTACACATTCTTGTGCAATCAAATGGTCCAGCCATGGCTTAAATTTTTTTGTAATGGATTTTAGGTGCCTTGCCTATTATGTAAAGAAGGTCAAGTAGGACCTTAATTTAAAAAACAAGGTACTACAAAAGGTGTAGAGCTTCTTCTTTTTTATGCATAATGTTCAATCATTTGGATGATGTATAAATTGTTTCCAATGAAGCCAAACTACACTTCCATTTATAATTTGACCAAGAAAAAATTGTTACATATATTCATGAATAAAACATGTAATTTTTACGACTCTTGAAAGTTAGAAAATATGAATTAATTTGATTTTTTAAATGCTTAAAAAATAATGTCAACTTCTAATATTCTCCAAAAAGGAGAGGTAAAAATTGCAAGAAGGAATCATTTGATGTGGATTTTGCTTAAAATTTTGATTGGACTTAAAATTCAAAAACTGAATTTTATTGAATAGTATAACTTCCTAGCTTTATCATTTTATGAAATTTGTTTCTTCCTAACTATTTGACAATTTAAAAGGCATGTCTAAGAATAGAATTAAAAATCTAAGATTTTGATTTTTAGTGTTTTAAGCTTTGTTTTTATTCTCCAAATAAGCATTATCTAAGAATATGCACGAGATGATAGAAAAAAAAAGTTGCTAATAAAGCCAATATAGAATTGGAACATGTCAGTTCTAATAATGGAATATTGTAGCAAAGCAATTGAATCCCATTTACTTATACTCTTTATGAAAATTTTGAAAGTTAGCTAGAAAATTATTCCCGTATGCTTTTTACTTCTTATAGATTCAATCACAACTTAGAAAACTATACTCCTTATATTTTTTACCAAACTAATTAGAATGGAATAAACAAAAAGTTTCCTTGTGCACATTGAATTATCCTACAAGATAATTCATCTTTAAATAATTACTTAGAGAATTTTTTAATTATACATATTCTTGACAAGAAAACCCTACCTACTACCGTATAGCTTTCTAGCAGTTTGGTTAGAAAATAAACAATTAAAAAGTTGCCTAAATTTCTAGATAATGACTAATATAGTTTGTCCCTAAACAAAATATAAATATAAATTAAAAGATTGCGTAATTCCTAGAAATTCAATTTGCTCCATACAATCTTGCATCTCTACTTTGTTAAAAAATTGTAAACATATATTGCAAAGTTTTTTGCCTCACAACCATTTTGACTATTCTAAAAGTACAATCTCTCACAAACAAAACATCTCTTTCACACACAACAAACATTAACATTAAATAAAATCCCTAACACACAAGGTAGAGAGTTTAAGGTTTGGAGGTCAAAACAAGAATTTAGATATATCAATGCATCTATTTTAAATGAAAATAACTACAATCATCCAAAAATTGTTTGAATAAATGTCTCACTTATTTTATTTATATTTTAAAACTATCCAATTTTGATATATTGGTTTTTGGATTGCCTAATTATTTTTTGTACTTTGATTAATTATTAGGAACAAAAGTTGTCCAAGTTGCTAGGAAGCTATGGTATTTCTACAGATTATATAGTTAGAAAGCTAGGAATTTGAGTACAATTTTCCTCTTTCTATAAAGCTTTCAAGGACAAAAATAGAAAATCACATTAACTTCACAAAATTGCAAAAAGACATTTTTCATTACTTTCATATATTTTTACTATAGGTTAATGTGAGAATAAAACTTAAAGTAAAATTTTAAAATCCAAGAGATCAAATGTCCAAAAGTAGATGAAGGAAGAAACTACTTGGAGTTACTTTTTTCATCCATTCTTCTATATTATTTTTAGTAGTCGAGATTAGCATCTCTCTATCAAATATTTCTTTCTTTCTAGAAAATGAGATCAAAACTTTAATGTTAATATGAGGTCCAATAGATACTTAAAACAAGGTTTGTAAGGTTTGATTTTTCCCAATGAATTAATTTTCAAAAAAGTAATTTCAAAAAACTTTGGTGTAAATAATTTTGGCAATTTTGACCATCGAATTCTATAGTATACTATAGGCAACACTTGATGTAGCAGTAGAGTTTAACCCTTCCTAAAATAAGATTTTTACACTAAACATGGTTACTTTTTTGACATTTGCATCATCATCATATAAGTTACTTACTTAGCTACCAAATTTCCAAATTGTTGGAGGAGTTTTGCACATGTTGCTCGAGTTGCCTCTAAAGTTCATGGCAACATAATTTTTATTCCAAGCACCCAATTAGGATATCAAGTAGAAGAACAACTCTTAGATTTTTGTTTTCCTTGCTAAAATTATAGTCAACTATTGGAATCTTGCTTGGAGTTTATTGATTTCAATTTTTTTTAACCAATTCAAGGATATAGAGCATGCGAGTTAGAGTTATCCTATTCTCATCTTAGTTTATATCATTGCATCATTCTCCATTGTTCTAGGGTTTCTAGGATGTTGCACCTCTTATGGTTTTTCTTTCATTTGTCTTATTTTCTACTATTTGCCATTCTCATGTTAGAAATTCGTTTCATCATTCCATTCTTCATCTTGGTCAAAGAAGACACACTTCAGATCAAGCATTATTCTATTTACTAGTGTTTCTTAGCCTCCAATATTGTATATATTTAAATGTACTAAAGAAATATAATTAGTTTGTATAGAGGGCAGAGTCATTTTTTTAAGTAGTTGTCTTATTGATTTGCACATTTGTATAATATATAAACTTATACTTGGATTTTCATAAAAATAAATTTGTAAGAACAAAAGTTCCTTGAGATATTATAACTATATCCTTTGTAATTCACCTAATAGTACCTTGGATAATATTAAAAATTTACAAAATTTAAGGGAGCCTAAAATTCAAGAAACCTAAATACTGCCCCCCTACGCCCCCCCCCCCCCCCCCCCCCCCCCCCTTAAACTACCTCAATTACATACATGTATGCTAAACAAAATAGGGAGTGACCTCCTTAGGATTATTAAATAATGTTTAGTTTTTAAATGTTATAAGAGATATATTTAATAATATTAAATGAACTTAGAAATAGAATTTGCCCACACTTGTATATTTGGTTGCATTTCCAATAATTTCTTGATTACTTTGACCTCAAAAATTCAATTTCTTTAATTTATAAAGGACTAATGAAGTACTAGCACAAGGCATTTTAGAGGGTACCTAAGGCCATGGTACTTTGATTGCTGGTTAAGGGCAATGGAAAAAAGAAAAAGGTTTTCGGCTATAAAAATTGCTTTTGAAATCTTTTATTATATTTCTTTTCCTCTAACTTAAACTTTTTTTAATACAACAATGGCCACAATTTAGATGTAGAATAATTATTTTTGGTAATTTTGGTAAATTTACAAACATTACTCTATATTTTGTTTTTCACAAAAGAAACATGGTAATGAAAGTTGTATAAGTCATCCACAAAGTAAATTCAAGTTTTAATTTTGGTGTGGTAATTTTCAACCCATCCATCTACATCACACTAAATTATGCAAATTGAATTCTACATACTCTAATTTTTTTGACTTTGAAGTTGAGTTACATCCACATGGATATTATACAAGAAGAAAGACTTAAACTTTGATTACATAAGTCTCTCAAATGTCAAAGAATTTCATATTGTTTTTTTATTGTATATTCAATATGTAGGTGAAGTTAAGATCCTCCAATTATAATTGTCATTTCTTACAATTTTTTCTATTAAAAAATCGAGATATAAAAGAAGCCATCATTTTGCAATTTTGAGGCTTAACATGCAATTTTTTTTAATAACTTAAGCTTTGAATATTCCAAAATTTTATATTTATTATTCTATTAATAATATAGAATATATTAAAATTATGATAAGCATTATTGTAAAATTCAATAATTTACATTATGAAATAATATAATTTGAACGATTTGAATTCTATTATTCATACAACATATTTATATTTAAGTATTTTAAAGTTTTTGATTTTGTTGGATAATTATTGGATAATATTTTCTTAAGCTTGACATGGTCAATTTATCACATTTAAATGTAAGATCTTCATACCATTTGATTGTGAGATATGATGGTGTGGATATATCTACTGTACACATCTACCTTCTAAAAATTTGAAGTCATTGTGTGTTAATAGAATACATTTGAAATTGTCTATATTATAAAATTTCAAATGTACTCTATTAACACATAATGAATTCAAAGTAATATAACTACATCATTTTGTTTTAATAATAAGGGAAGAACATTAGTGCCACTACAAAAACTTTACTTTTGTGTAATTTGGTACAATACAATAATATTTCGGCATACACTAATTCAAAATACCATGACTTTAGTAAATGAGTATGACATACACTATTAAGACAAATCAAAGTAGCCGTGATACAAATAGCTTCTTTTACCTCAATAGTTTAGTTTTGTAAACTAACTTCTCATTGATTTGCACCAAGTATTCTATATAATTGTCACTTTGATTAATAGTTCCTTAAAAATTATAGCAAATGATCATTCTAGAATTTGACTTGAAAATGTTATTCTTTTATAATCTTTTATAAAAGTTTGAAATATGTAGAGAATTAGACAACCAAATCTAGGTGAAATTCTTCTGCATCATTTGAAATATTTCACTTATCGTGAAAACACCAAAAACCTAGTTTGAAATGACCTAAAACTACCAATAGAATCCATGAGGTTACCAATTCATTTCTCCACGCCAACATTGCTCGCATAGGGGCCTATGGTATTCCATAGTTTGTGTCCGGTCTATCTTTGTTGTGACCCTATTTTTGAAGGTAGACATCTAATCTTCTAGATTTGAGTATTATAACCAAGCTAAATGACAATGTCAATGTACTAGGTAGTTCTACTTTTAAAATTCATAATAACCACATGTCTTATCCTTTTTAAATTTTTATTTTAAAGTTAATGATTTTTATTTATTTATTTATTTTATAAAAAAGGGCGAGCCATTGCATTAAAAAGAGAACACACCAATAGACAAACAAGTAGGAAGACTGGACAAATGAAGAGATAAGAGCAAAAGGGAAAAAAAACAGATAACTTCAAAAGAAAGAGCAAGGGGGAGGGCCCCTAACAATCCACCTAATAGAATGCCCTACCATACTAGTTAAGAAATTATCTCAAAGCCAAGTATTATCAAATTGGCGCCAAATCCTCTCAGAACTATGAGACAGCATCCTAAAATCCTATTGGGTCCTAAGAAAGACAACCCACCCATAATTGATAGGGCCTCCCAAAGTGAGGTTTAACCCCTAAAGGACCAGCTTTGTATTTTTAGCATTATAAATTTTTTGGGCAGGTACTCGTGAATGGAGATTTGATTTATTTTGGCCCAAAGTTGTTCACAACGTGTGGACTAGGAATATCTTTTAATGTGTTGAATTTCAAGACATTTGGAAATACAAGTCAAAAGTTATTAAGCAATATGTTGTTTACATGTCAACTTGGGCAGCTTGGGCAGCTCTAAAAAAATCACTTTTTCCAAAAGTTAAAACTTGAAATTGGTTTGTTATATTTATGTATACATAGAAAGCTTTGAATCATTCCGTTTCAATCAGTGAGTCAAAGGTTATGAGAATTTTTAGTTTGCGAGTAGTTTTGGACTTTCTACTCTAGAATTTACTTGTAAGTCCTATATTTAATTCAATTCTCAATATTTTTGGAAAAAAATAAATTGATAGAATGTAGATTTTTTATTACAACATTTCAACCATTGGGATTGGTGTTTTTCAATTTTATAAATAAATTATTAACAATTTAGTATTTTGCATCATTCCCTATTTCATCCTACTTTTAAAAAAAATTCTATATGTTAAACAATTCCAAATGATTTGAAAATTTTCAGGCATGTAGCAAACTTGTCATTAACAAAGAAAGTCCAAAGTTTCAATCACCTTGTCTTGTTTTTTCATGCAAATTTGACCTACTGAACTGCAGCTACCTCGATTTCAGCAGGGTCAAAAAATGGCACTTTTGCAAGTTCAAACACTAAGATCTTGCAATCCACACGGTGGATTCTTTTGAAATTTTTTCCACATCCTTTTAAACTACTATACTACAAGATCCTACGGTTAAATGAATTAAAAAAAATTAGTAATTGTACTAAAAATGGCAATTTGGGAGCGTTTTTAATGAAAATATAGTTAAGGAACTTTAGGAATTAAAGAAAAGGAAGTGGCCATCTAACTTGAGCAAAAACCAACAGAGCCAAAGAGCCGCACCTCCACTGAGAGACCAAAGAGTTTTGATTTGTCTATACCTCCGAGGGAGTGTTGAGCTGAATATACATTGGATGGCATTCGATCTCTTATGGGGGCCTAATGCTCGAGTAGAGCCAAATAAATGGTACCCAATTGATTGGGCATAGTCCCAAATGTCTTTCAATTGTAATGATTTTCAATTGCTAATACTACTAAAAATGTTTGGTTATGTTTTTCCGTAGAAAAAGGTGCCTCCAACTATGCTGAAACGATGAATTCCTTATTATGACGATTTTGGGTGCCTTTGCACCTTCCAAAAACTCACTCAGATATGGAGACAGAATTTCTTTTCGTAACTTTTTCAATATTTGAATTCCTGTGGGAATCTGACCCTCACGTACTAGCCAGGTAGTCCTTCAGGGCTTATTATTATTATTATTATTATTATTATTATTATTATTATTACTATTTTATTTTTTATTTTGGAGTCCCTGACTTTATTTGTTTATTTACCGCAGTGAAGTTACTTACTTAACCCGAGTTAATGGCCACAAGGCCTTTATATCCTTTTTTTGCCTCCCACTGACCCACCTTACTTTAACTTAACTTAAGTTAGTGATGACGCACGTCGGACCAGCAGGCCACGTCGGCAAAGGCCCCTACCCAGAATTAATTGCTAATTGCACGAGAGGGAGCACTGAGCAGACCGTCCGCCATTAATTCCACTAACTGACTCGCCTTTCTTCCCACGTGTAATCTTAATTCTTTTTAATTTTTCAATTTTTAATTTCTTCAGAAGGTTCTGTAGGCTGGAGTTCAGTTGAGGGGGATTTTGTTTTTAATTCATGCCAAGTCAGCATGCCAGGTTCAGGTGAAAAAGGGAATCAGACGAGCTGGCTTCGTGCAAGGCAAGGCACTGAAGGGGAGCTTTGCAATTGTAGGGGAAACAAAAAATTAAATAAAGAAACAGGAAAATTAATGCATAACATTGTTAACAGAATGGGTTGGTCACTGCGGAAATCATCCTTTTTGGTACAAGGGGGGTCAAGTAGACAATTGACTTGCATTCTTGTCTTAATTGCATTTGAGTGGATAGTGAGGAGGTACCCATTATCCACCCAAAAGTGATTCCATTTTTAGGCTTATTTTTGGGTTTTAAAAATTTTAAATTTTTTATTTGCACCCCCTCCCTCCCCTTTCCCCCTTCCCCCCCTTGTAATTTTCAAAAACCAACACAGTGACAATCAATATGGGATAATTCCTCTTGTATCTGTATCTAGTACTATATCCATATCCATATTCAGTATTGTATTCATATCTGATATCTGTACTAAGTATTCATCCCGTATCCAAGTCCAGTATTGTATACATATCTAATATTTGTATTCAATATTCATTCTGTATCCATATCCGGTTTTATGTACGTATCCAATATTCATTTTATATTTCATATTTGGATGGCTCAGATTAAACTCACAATATCAACGGCTTGTGATTTTTTGAAAAATCAATGGCAATTTTGAGGGTAAGCATTTTTTCTTAAAAAAATCAACAACCTATAAATTTTTTGAGAGAGGGGGGGGGGGGGGGGGGGACAACCAATGCAAACCAAGGGGGAGCCATCTTTCTAGAGGCTAGTTGGTTATTTATCAGACTACTTTGATCCCTATCATCTTTCCAAGGTTAAAGGACATGGTCCTTCCATGACTACAATAGTCACCAAAATTGTTTTGATTATTGAAGCAATATGTACATTTTTGCTTCTATAGTGAAAAGTGAAGTCATCCATTAACTTATTTCACCAAAACTATTCTAATTGTTGAATCAATAGGTACAGTCTTTGCTTCTATAGTGAATAATAAAGTCATCCATCAAACAATTTTTTAGTCTCTACATCCTTTAAGGGTTAACCATTTCCCTTCAAGAATGAGATAATGGCCATCTTTAAATTACTGAGAATGAATTTAGTTTAATATGTAGAGAGTCATTGGTTGGTTGAAAAGTTTACAATGCTAGTGTCATTGGCTAAATAAGAGCCACTAGCTAATTAGGAAGTTGCGATGTTAATGGCTTACACTTTCTGGGGGAGCAAACAAGATCTTTTAGTGCTTGATAATAATGCTATGTGAGAAGTGAAGAGAGAGGTAAAAAAATTGTACATTTTAAACTATAGAAAGTAATAATACATGGCATTACTTGAAAAAGGCTAAGATTTTTGTTTGTATTATTGACTTGCAAATGCTTTTATTGTAGAAGTCAAAAGAGAATTTTCAATTTTTTTAAATGCATGTTTTGGATTTTGTATGAATAAACTCAAAATTCTCAAAGTAATGAACTTATATTTTCTCCTCGAAACAACCTTACATTCTCTTTTATGAATGTTGCACACTTTAGATTAGAATCTAGATGGAATTGTTTAGTAAACATATTATAATTAGGTGTGAAAACAATAGCCCCTCAATGCTTCAACGTTTAGATGATGAACAAAGACATTTCAAAGACTTTTTTACCACAAAACTTCTTATATATTCCAACCAATGCTTAACTTTTTGTATTAAGAATTTGATGATATATATATATATATATATATATATATATATCATCAAATTCAGGAATGGTTCTGGGTGCTATAGGGTTAGATTACCATATCTAATAGTTAGAATTATTCAAAAAAAGGTTTCTTAAAACAAATGCCAATTTTTTTGGGAAACTATATATTATACCTACTTTTTATATTTTTATTTTGAACCATATGCTAAATAACATTTTCCAAATCTAATTTGTCATTTGATAGAGAATATTGTCCCTAAACACCACAAATGGCATTAGTCCTTCCAGGACCAAAGAACCTACTTTAGGCTTTTTTAAAATTTGGGCTACTTCTATTGAATTTTCGATAGCTTTTACATAAATTTGGAATTTTTGTATGAAATTTTTAGGATGGATGCTACTAATTGTAATCTACATGTAAAGCTTTTTTTCATGTCATTTGAATAAATATTGCAAAAACTAAAAGTTTTTCTTAAAATTTCAATGTCAAACCAGGCAACAAAAAATCTATTTAAAAAATTAATTAATTATTTTTTTGGATTAATATAGATTAATACCTACTCAATAAAACTTGAACCATTCAATTTCAAATAACGAAGTAAAAGTTATGAAGAGTTCTATTTTAAAAGGTAATTAAGGTAAACAAAACATATAAAGTTGTCTTTTGCTCTTGATTTTGAAATTTAAAAAGAAAAGAAAAAAGAAGGGACACTAATTGTTTAATATAATATAATCACCAATCAGATTAAGAATTTGCAATTTTTTGTAAAAATTATTAATATATTAGTTTTTTCTTTCATTAAACAATATTTTCCATTGTATAATTATTTTTAATGAGGAATTTGAAAGTACTTTGGGTTGAAAAAACTTATATATATTTTCAATCTATTTTCAAACATGTTGACTAAAGTTTGAGATCTGATGTGGCATTAGTGTGCCCAAGTTAGATTGTCCTTTTTTAGATTATTATTTTTATAGTAAATATTAAATATTTATTTCTTTTATTTCTTAAAATTTAAAAATATATATTATTTTAATGTTAAATTTTGGTCATTGTTCCTCACAAGGATGTGAGTTCTATAGATGGGAACTTCTTAAAGGGAAGTAGACCTTTTGAGGGTTGACTTTTTTCCTAATGAGGCACATTGAGCTTGTAATTGGTAGGGATATTCATTCTAAAATTTTAGGACAATGTACTAAAAGAAATTAGCCAAAGGACTATAAGGTTGAATTTTTTTTAAAACAAATATTGATGAAGATTTTGACCTTGCCTTGAAGGTGAATATTATAAAGTAGTTTTGGGCCTCTAAACACATTGGTTAGGTTTAAAAATTCTAATTTTACAAATCATTGAAGTTTATAGATATATGGAAATCTATATATAAATTAATTTTAAAGGTTCGGTGAATATACATTCTTCATTTTGATTTCATACTTTTGAGTCCTATACAATTTTGAATTGGAAATTTTATTTTCAACTGAAAGCTTTAATATAGGTTATAAATTAGTTGTAGCAAAAACGCATAGATACTTTGGTTTGAATTTTGGTATAAACATCAAATTTGGATTGAAAAATTAGTTGGAAAATCTATTAGTTAATGAACCATGAATGTATGATGGAACTTTGTGTATTCTAATATGCTAGTTTTATATAGGTACTAATCTACTAGAAGATCATCTTTTTTAGTAATTTTCAACTTTAAATTCTATAGAATGGATACTAAATAGTACTCTAATTTCTAAGACTACAAAATCCACATATTTTTCAAAATAAATATTTTTACTAAATTAATTTAGAAAATGATAATAAAATATTCTATATTAAAATAACTTATTCTATGATTGTCAATTACATCTTATTACAATTTTCAAAATTGTCCTAAAAAACACTCAATCACCCAATTACACAAGCACTAGCAGAAAAGGGTGTCTGGCAACACCAAGTTGTGATAGGAAAGCTTGGTTCCACAATCCCATAAAGGCACTAAACTAGTGTTATATGGCCCTATTGAACCAAACTCTTTTATTGTAGCTTCGTGCTACAAGACCTTCACTTTCTAGTCCTTGTATGCTTGGAAGTAATGATTTAGTGTAGTTGAAGTTCTTATCAAAGAAAGCTACAATGGAATAAAATTGAGTAAAAATTTAAGTAAAGAAGGTTCAAAGTCAAATAATCTAAATCCCACAATGTGTTAAAAAAACTTGTTTTCTTCACCTTAAATGCAGAAATCTTGCAATCTTTGTAGTTGAAAGTTCGAAAATTTATTCAACACATTCTTGTATGAATTAGGTGTATGATATTATGATTAGATGTGCAAAAAAAAAAAAAAATTTGCAAAATCTTTTACTCTTTGCAATAGAAATGGCAATTTTGAGTGTTTTTTGGTAGAAAAAAAAGGCATTGGTCTTTCAGAAGTTAATACTCTTGCATTTGAAATATTTGTTGAATTGGACAATGCATTCCATTTATATTTCACAAACATATAATGCACCTTTTAGATTCATTCTTCTTGTCCAAAGACTAGAGTCTATAAAGCACATAATTGATCCTACATATCCACAAAAAATTAAACTTATCATTGTCAATATTGTCAAAAAAAAAATTGCCACTTTTATGAATGTCGGTGTAGTATTTAACAATTTTCATCCATCGGGTTTTTCTTCCCTATCCGGATGAAATATAAGCGGATGAAATTCATCCAGATAGGGATACGGAGCACCCCTGGTGGGGATGCTCTACCGCTTCAAGCACATGGTTCAGATCACGTATGCATAGTTACATTCCCAACAGTAGTAGATCTGCTCTGAAGCTCACTCTAAAGCTGATTGAACATCCAAACAGTTCGCAGATCCAACTTGTGTCTCGAAGCAAAACAAAGGCGAAGGCTATGGCGCGCGGTCGCGGAAGTCGAACTGCTTGCAGCTTTTTGAAAGTCCCGTCGATCGATGTCACCAAAAACCATGCTTTTTTTGCACAATTTCAGTTGATACATGATTGCTGTTAACGTTGTCATTCGTACTCGCATTCACAGCGTCGCATCAATGTACCCAACAAGAGTTTTGGTCACCATTGATCATTTTTCTGATCTGGTCACGTCTCCCCTGCTGATATATAAATGTTTCAGACGGCCACACTTCCAGCGTGACTGCGCTAGAGATCGATTCGATCCAGCTCCGATCCAAACATGCGCTTGCAAGCCACGCCTCGTCATTCAGGTAACAAGCCACGCCTTCCCCGAATACGTGAGAGTTACTCGCATCTTTTTTTGCTTAACAGTAGTGAGGCAGGCACGTTGGAGGGAGTCGCATGGAAGGAAGTAAATTGAAGAGACCTGAAGAGCTTGTTGAGCAGCTGCTGTCGCAGCAGGCTGGCTGGCTGGCTACAGGCGTCGTGGACTGGCATTGGACAGTAGTAAGTTAGAAAAGTTTTCAGTTCTTTACTACGAAGTTACTCCAGCCTTGAACCCAGACTTCACTTCACACTTGTGGTAGTGAGGAGGCATCATAATAATATTAATAATAATAACACCAACATTAATAATGCATGCTTCAATCACGCCTGCGACGCACCCAGCCAGGGGCGCTACTCTACCGCCGCGAAAACCACGTGAGTTCGTCAGTCAGTCTGTCTGTTGAGGGAGACGGACGCTTCCGGTAGTTGCAAGTTTAGTTATAAAGGACTCAGCTCGTCCCGACTCGTCTGTCACTGGGGCTTTATTAAGAGGCGGGATATGATCCAGTTCCCAGTTTCGACCTTTGAGGCGAAAGTTCTGACAGGGGAGCCCTGACACATCAAGCGGGCACTCGTGAGAACCCCAAGACAGCCTTTCTAATTAAATGGAAGACCTGGGCAAGCAGTTTTTAGGTCTTCCGGGTCCCCGGGTGTGCCTTTGATAACGAGGATAGGGATCGATTTCTGAGGTAAAAACGTTCGCCAGTTAAAGAGCATCCTCAGTCGAGGCCTCTACACTCTACCCTTCAAAGTACTGGACAGGTTCACCCCACCTTCAAATTCAAGAGACCCGATCACTCTCTACACGTGTTGATTCAAAAGTTTTGATTTGGGCCTTGTTTTCTTACAATGACCAATCACAAATGATCTAATTTCGAATGCATGACAAATTCCTTCATGGTTTGCAATCTAAACTTAGTCTTGGAAGACCATTTGAGGGGCTCTAAACTTACTCTTAGAGGACAATTTTGAGGGGCCGTACACACTCACCAAATGCCGTGTGAACTTGAAGGTCCCTTTCAACGAGGCTATTTGCCAGAGCCAGAGTGCCACTCTTTAATTTAGAGTGCTGGATTGAGGATACTCTAGGTGAACTTCGCCAACGTGGAAACTGGAATCGTTGGTTTGGTGTCCGTTTGGTTCCCGTTTGCTGTGGGCACTTCACGAGCCCGAGCAGTAAAATTTTAAAAACTCCATTTTCAGGGGAACGGGGGGGGGGAGTTTCTTCTTTGTTATATTAGCAGCGAAGAATCACTGCAGGTCGGGCGTTTGATATAAAAAGCAAGCACTCGACGATGCGGGCCCCAAGCGTTCTTGCGACTCCCCCTCAGCGGCTGAGCCGCAGCCAGTGGCGACTCGAACGTACAGGAGAGCAATGCTTTCGCAAGCTATTCCAGTCGCAGGGGGAGGCAAACTCGGAAGTCAGCCACTCAGTCGGCTAATGGCAGCAAGCTTAATTAGTAGATGCCCTCCCTGACGGGCAATGTCGAAACGTGCACACTTTCAAGTCCAGGCTGGAGCTCCCGTCTCCTGTTGCTGTTGCTGCATGGCCTGCCTGCAACCTGGAACCCAACAACCTGCTAGCTGCCCACCTGGACGTTCAACAGTGCCGTGGCGTATAACTCAATTGAAGGTGCCCGGGGAGGGAGTGGGCATCAACTGCACTAACTTACACTACACTAAACTAAACTACAATTCTGCTCTAGATCTGTACAGTCCAGGTACACATGCCAGAGCTCTAGCTATACCTCCTCGTTCTCCTGCCTGGTGTTGCGAGTGGGTGGGCATCCCTTAACTCCACTTACACTACACTAGACCTGTACAGTTGAGGTACACATGCAGAGTTCTAGCTCGTCCTCCTCGTTCTCCTGCCTGGTGTTGTGATGATGGGATCGCCCCACTCCGGGTTCGCACTATCTCCAGGATGATCTTAACCTAGGCCCGATTTCGGCCCTTAGCTAGCTAGGTACACCTACTCGTTGCACGACGGGCGATTGCTGCAGCAGCAAGCGCTTTTATTGCCCTGCCCGGGGTTTTGAATCCCCGTTAAGTTACTGTATTACCTTCGTTGGGAACGCCTCGTCCCCGTGGATCCCGTCACGGCGTGCGGGCGGGCGAGCGGGTACGTGGGCGGGGTGACCAGTTATTGGCGTTGCCGTGCGTACTCTCCCCGCCGTTCCCCAACTTCAGTCCCCTTCGCAGCCTGCCTGCCTGGCTCGCCGCCTTCGCCATGCAATAAGTAGCTGCCAATGTGGCGGGCTCCTTGCACTCACTTCTTGCACAACCATTTCAGTGCCTCTGGGGGTGTACCTCTCAGTTGTACACCCGCAAGTCGTCTTTGCTCCCTGGAGTAGAACTAGGACTCCTGGCATAGGTGTGGGAGTGTAGTTCTCCTCATTCAAAGAATGGTGCATTCTGAAGATCGAGTTGATTCGATTTGATTCTCAGCAGTCAATGTTGAGATTCACGTCCGTAGTTGCGAAGCTCTCGTTCTCTAGCACTGGTGTGGCTGGTCCGGCCTTGGTGTGTGACTGTAAGGCTCTCCTCATTCGAAGAATGGCGCATTCTGAAGATCGATTCGATTCGATTCGATTCTCGGGAGTCAATGTTGAGATTCACGTCCGTGGTTTCGAAGTTTTCTGTCTCCCGGGCTGGTAGGGTTGGTCCGAAGCCTAAGTGATCACTTGTTTGATCACTTGTTGATCACTCGTTGATCTCTTGTTTGATCACTGGATTTGCTACCAGTATGCGTGATCGTGTTTGTATTATTTTGGTTTGTTCCTTTGTAGAATTCTTTGTTTGGGAATTACATGTTTTTTCCTATCGAACTATCATAGGTTAGATTCCAATGCAATCGTCGGTACGTGTCACGAGAATGTGGGACGGGTAGAGTGCATTGAGAGGTCATGCATGAATGGGGTCGTGAAATTATACCCGAATCCAATCTGAACGAATTCAGTCTTTGAGATTGAATGCGTGTCTCTGAATTCCGAATTTGGTTCTTCCAAGGGTAGAACGGATTCGGCGATGAAGCTGTCGGAAGTGATGACATTGTATAATTTTGAAGATTTGTTCAAAGGTTCGAAGACTTGAAGATTTCGGCGTTCCTGAACAGCTCTGTCGCTCACTTACATCTTGGAGTACTGCATCTTCACATTCGTGCACCTTCGCTACCCTGTGATCTCACCCACCATGATGCTTCCATTCCCGCACTGTACAATTCAATGTACACCAGGAATGTAAGACTGAAATTTCTGAAAGGGGATGGACACACGCAAGTGATTCCATTCCATTTGAATGTCGTAGTGGAATTTTCATGGTGGATTGAAGAGGCCCAGTGTTTGCAAATGTTGCCAATGGGGAGATGCAGCACTACAAGAAGTGCGTGGGCCATGGGCTATCTCTAACCGATCTCCACTCCGCCTCTTTTCCGGCGAATATTCTCTCCACTTCCAATTTCAGGGGCACCCGTTACAGTGAAGTCTCGTCGTGCCACGCCCGGCTCATCACTTTCGCACGCCTGCAGAGATGCCGGACCGGGAGCCCGCGGCGCCTCTGGACGGGGGGCTCGTCGCTTGCCCGTCATCCATGGCGGCGCCCTGCGCAATCAATTTCTACACTCCAATTCCTGCACGGTCTCTATAAAAATAACGGCTCCTCGTCTTTCTTTTTCCACAAGTAAGTTAGCTTTGGGTGCTATTTCAGGGTAGTGACAGATTGACTTTGGAAACGAACTAACTCATGCTTTTCGAATTGGGTATTGGGTACAGACAACTGTAGCAGCCAGCCAGGTAGCTCCAAATTCTGCAACTCCAGCCAAGCCAGGTGGCAAGCAACTGGACGTAACAGGTACACTTTGGGGCTCAAGCTCTCATCACATCATGCTGGTTCCGACATCCTCGACACGCTAAGTAAGCTATCCTTAGATAAGACAACTCTCGTCTTGGAAAGAATCTCACTTGTTACCCGCCTTGGTTTGCGCACCGGTGGTACAGTACGAGAATTCAAATGCAATTCAATAGTAACCTTAAGAAGGAAAAAGGAAAAAAAAAAGTGTCATTGCCCCACGTCTTCGTGCGCTTGTTGGTACTTGCCAACGGAACCTCGGTGTGACCAAACTCATGGAAAGTCATTGATAATGTCTGGTTCATGTACCTGAGAGCCGAACGCTAGCTAGCACTAAATTACCGTACTACTTCCCCAAGTGGCAACCTTTTCTTTTCTGAAACTTTCTAGGACTGTTCCTGTGTGACCTCCGGACACTTTCTGTTGTTGATATTAAAGTACAGCTAGTGACCCGGCCTTACCTTTCGTTTCTTTTGTGGTAGTTGCTTCCCCATCGCCGGAGAGGGCTCTTGCTGTTCGGAGCATGCATGTACTTTGTGCGATCCCTGCACTTCAGGTTGCTATTTACTGAATCCCGGAGTCAATTCTTTCACTGTTTCGGCTGGAATAATGGAGCTTTCCAATCCCCACTTGCTAAGAAATCCAGCTAATGATTGCTTGCTTCCCGACTTTGCCCATCCACTAGCACATGAAGGACATACAATTTGCAAGCGAGTCGACGAACGAACCAACTTCCTGTATGGGAACATTCAATTTCGTGGAGCCCTGGGCGCGAGCATCTCGCCACAGTGCGTGACAGTGACGTCCAGTTGATGCCTGCGTATGCATTGGGATGCGATTTTTTCTTCAATTTTCCTTGTTTTTTTTTCAAAAACGAGACTTGCCTGAGACTCATTGCATCAAGGCGGAAACAATACACTGAAGCAAGGTCAAGCATCCCCGGGTGGGGCAATCGATCCCCAAACTGGGAGAGTGACAGAAAAGGCCAAAGAAAGATTGGATTTTTTCGTACAAGTGATACCAATCCATACCTTGGCAGATCTAGTGATGTAAAATTTAGTATTCTTATTTAATGATTCTCACGATCATGTGCAAGAGGCTAAAATTGGGCGCTGACTTGGAAGGAAGAGACCGGTAGATGCAGCCAAGCGCGTAATTAGTGAGATAGATGAGCTTGCTACAGGAAGTTTACTGCTTCCCGGCACTGATTTGTAGCGAATTACAAGTTAAGCTAAACTTAATGCATCCGACATCCAAGGAAACTGAAGCTTATTAACTTTGGTCCTGATTCCTGAACATTCGTCTGTTGTGCAGTTGCTGTCTGTCTGTGGGGGCTGGCTATGGTGTGAACGAGATCCGGAATATTCGACTGTAGCAAAAGCGGCAGTTCAAAGTCAGCAAATGAATGCGGCAGTTCACAGTGCAGAGTCAGGAAGGAATTACTGAGTGTAGGAGGTCCTTAAATCGCTCGTTTAAGAGTTGAAGCTGAAATTTGGGGCAGGTGAAACTTCTTGAAATGTTTTTCTGGATTAGACAAGTGGAATTGAAATTTAACCCAAGTCGTTTTATATTTTTTGGAGCTTTGTGGGATTTGTTAAGAAATTCTGAAGTTGAAATGGTATAGGGCTCTAAAATCGTCCACCTCCTCAAATGTACACTGCTTGTACATTGCTAAAGGCTATGAAAAAGCAATATGTATATTTGAAGAGGTGAATGACTTTAGAGCATGAGTGCTTATAGAACCTCTTAGCTTAGGTAAAAGGTTACCTTAAGACTCAAACTACAACATCATAGTAAACAATTGTAACTCCTAAGAGCATTCATTTAGGTAGTCTAACATTCTTTCTTTTCTTCATTGATAATTAGCTATTCCTCGTGCCGATGTCATAATGCTGATCAATAACTAAGGTAGAAGGTTCATGAAATGCCCACTTAAGAATTGAAGATGAAAATTAGTTTAGGGAGGTTTTAGGGTTCTTGAAATATTTTCCAGTGAATTTTCCTTTGAAAGACAAATGGAATTGGCATCTAACCCGGGGATTTTCTTATTTTTTGGAGCTCCGTAGAATTAGTTATAAAGTTTTGAAGTTGAAATGTAGTATTTACTAAAAGTGTCCATCTTTTGAAATGTACACTACTTGTACATTGCAGGCGTAATGAATGAACAAAATGTATCTTTGTGTTAGAGGATACTTTTAGAGCCCAAGTGCTTTATGAATCTTTGATTTGATGTCATTCAGAATTGCTACAAAAGCAATGGCCAATCCCTTCTTCAATCTTCCATTTTTTATTTTTTAAATATAACAAATTTTTAATATCATTGTCGTGTAAGGCCATGTGTGCAATCATTTCTTGTAATAATTTTCTTTTCTTTTAAAATTTGTTTGGCATATGAAAATATTATGCAAAACCAAAAAAATTTAAGTCATTTTTCTCATGATTCTTAGAACAAGCAATACTATGATCTTGTCTATATTTATTGAGTTCAAAACTTAAATCATAATAGATCTAGATCTAACTTGTATCCATATCAATTGTGCATGAGTTATAATCAAAATATATAGAAGCTTTTTGCTATCTAAGAATTTTGGTACATACATAAGTTATGCTAGTAAAATGATATATTAGTGTGTCCAATATATATCCAAGATTTGAACATTGCAAATTGGAATCCATTTTCTCTAAATTTCATTGAAATTTGAAGTTGAAATTCTCCCACAGACTTGCGATGCAAAAAAGACACAATAATACTTTAAACACATAGGTTTCAAAATTGATAAAAAATTTGAGTTTGAAACATTTTGTATGTGTTCCATATGAGGATGAGAATGAGATCTTCCTATTACAAATTTACAATTTTGACTAAATATTGACCCCAAAGTGACTATTTTCTAAACTTTTGGATTTAAAACACAAAGGATATTTATGGATTAATTTGCATGCCCAAATGGAATCAATATTTGTTTATTGCACCTAGTAGTTGAGTTAAATATTCTTTGCCAATAATTAATTAAATTTGGCACGTGTAATTCAACAAATGTCTAAAATAAAAGATTTGGTTTTATTTTATGCTAATTCTTTTGAAAAACAATATTCCTAAAATTTTGATGTTTATTTTTAGAAATATTTTTTGCCCATCTTGACCACTAGGTACAATATTATTGTTGGAGTGATCATCAAAAAAGTTACAACAATTAAAAGGGTCATTATACTTTAGTATTGGCACTTTATAACCAAATTAAAATTTACAAGTATGCTTGAATATTTCAGTTCAAGCTTAATAAGTAAAGTTTTATTATCATTTTTGTAAAGATCCTATCGTTCATGGAACACAAATATGTTTCATCTCAAACAATGATTTTTCCAATCTAAAGAATGAATTTCCAAAAGTGACTTCAATAAAATAAGTAATATGAAAAGTTAAAAAAAATTAAATTAGCTATATTTTATATTTTAACCACTGAAGACATGGAACTTGAAGACAAAATACAAATGCATCAAAGAAATTTAATTTGTATAATTATTTTTAAAGATTATGCCAAGATTAAAAATTATCCATGTGATCAAATCATAACAATATTTTTAGATTTGTTTCATAGTCAATTTTGAAGAATTGACTTCAAAATTTTGCCACAAATATAGTGTTTGCTTTTAGCATTTGAAACTTCCTATGATTTGCCAAAAGTATACCTTCAATTGATTTATAAAAGAATTTAAAAGATACAATGACAAAAACATCAATGTTTTTTGAAATAGCAAAGTTTCTTATCCTAAGCAAAGATTAAATAAACTGTCATTGTAGTATTTTCTTCATAAAAATTTACAACTAAAGCAATTTTAGTTCAAAATATAAAAATAAAAAGACTGCCAAATCTACTTTGTTTGTTTTTTTAATTTAAAAAAATCCGTAGAAAGGTTTTCCCAAAATGAACAATATTAATAAAGTTGTTGATTAGAGTTTAAAGTGAAACTCATAACAACAAAAAAAATTCTAAAAATGATTACGATTCAATTTACAATCAATTTGAGATTTTTATTTTTATTTATTTTTATTTATTTTTTAAATTGGCAAATACAAAAGAATTATAATTTTATAAATTTGATTTAGAAATGATTTTTTACAGCTTTATTTGAAAATCATAGCTAAATAATTCCTTTGTATTACACTTTACAATACACCTTCATATTTTTGTAACTTTGAATTACCTTTGAAAGGTCACAAAGGAGTTATTTTATCTTGTAGACTTTAGTATAAATTCCAAAATATATTATTAGAATCAAAAAGATTATTTATGTTTAGCCATAAAATGACACACTTACCACAATGGTCATCCACCATACACTTATCTATTGATTGAATGAATATATGTATTCTTTGTTTCTATAAAAATGTTGAAAGTGATTCTTTGAATAAACTTTATTTTCTATTGTTCTAAAATTGTTATCTTATAAAGGATACATTTTAAGACAAGAGGAAGTATAAATCTTAGTACATCAAGATTTCAAACTCATTTATAGTGTTTGCACCAAGGGGATAAATCTTCAACCTAGTTCAATGGTATTATAACTTAACCTTAAATGCACAAGGATATTTGGGTGTCAACAAAACATCAAAGTTATATAAAATTTTACTAAGGTACTATTTTTGGTAGTTTTCCGTAATTGTAAATCCTTTAAAGTCTATTTTCAGCATCAAAATTTTAAATTGAAAAAAATTGTTCTTGTTTTTTCTATTGAAGTTTTTCTCCAAGGGTGTTTATTTCAAATCATGATTTTTCTAGTGTTGAAGGCTCATGGAGATGAGCCACAAATACATTGGATTTTGAAGGAAAAATCACATTTGAAATTCATTTAAAAAGATTGTAGGATAAACTTTGAAAAGCTATAAATCAATTATGCAAGTCATATATTTTAGCCTCATATTTTTTTTACTACCTCAATTTTGGATTTGACATGTAAAAAAAGTGAATTGAAAGTCTTTGAATCACTTTTATAGTTTTAATACCCTCCTAATCAAATACTATAGTCTTTCAATTCATAATTGATATTGTTGTGCTTTCTTTTTCTATGTGATCCATTACACATATAGTTTAAATTCATATGATCACCATTTTTTTAAATTGATAAAACTAATTAAAAACTCAAACTTTTTGTTGAATTTTATACAAACTCCAAGAAGCTCAAAAAAGGTCTTAAAGCATTCAAGGGATAAATTCTTGAAGGTTATGACTTGTATTCATGGGATATGTATTTTCAAAATAAGAAGATGTTGGAAAGAAATAGAAAGGATATTTAAAATATACTAGTGAGCCCTGTGCCATTGCCAAGGTCATAATAAAAATAAAAATAATTTTCTAATTTTTTAATTCATACAAACTTCGAAATTCAATAGCTTTTGCACCATAGGTTCAAACGCCATGAAACAAAGCCTTTTGCACCCTCCTTGCAGAGAGCTTTCCAATAGTACCAAAAACGTGATTGGGGCACATACAGTCCAAGAGATCTCACCGTAACAAACAAGACAAAACAAACAAAGCAAACAACCTAACTTATGATATGGATAAGGAGAGTGGAGTCATTTTGTTCCTTGTTCATCCTTTGAAAGTTATTTTTTCCCCTTTTTGTCAAAGAATCCTCAATCACAAGGAAAATGTTTATCTTTACACAATTTTATTCTCCACATGGGTTTTATCCTTGAGAAGAGGTTACATAACATTGTATAACCAAGCTCTGGTCCTCCCCATGCTGGGCAGGTGTTAAGTTATGCCTTCCTAAACACCCGAGAAGGAATTCTCAGTTAATGCAAGGATTGGGGTTGGCTGAGAAGCCACATAAGACAATTTTGTTCACTGTGGGTTCCCTTTTCAAGGGTGCCTAAGGGAGCCAGACATGACGAAGACCAAGAAGACTCCCAAGAAGCGAATGCTTGCGCCAAAAGCAATTCAACAGTGAGTCAGTTTCCAGATTTTAGGACAAAGATCCAAAGACCTCTCGCTGGATTCGATGAGGAATATTAGGTTTTGGGGTTTGGAAGTATGCATTATCAATAGAGTTTCGATTTTATGGCTTAGATTGTCTGCATGTGTGTGTGCGCAGGTACAAGGATGACGTTTCGAATCCACAGAGAAAGGATCTCAGCATTGAAACGCTTCCGAGAAATCAGTGTCAGTTCGCAATTTCAAACTCTTTAGGATTCCAATTTTTTTGTTTAGTAATACGTACGAATGGATCGGTTCCTTAAGTACACGACCTTCGCAATTGATCAATTCGTACAGATGCCCTTCTGTTTCAGAATGTGTGAATTGGGTTTGGACGTTATGATAATTACAATTAAGGAAGGGCGATTATGGAGTGATTTAGAACCAGCTTTCAATTGGTTTCCGAGTTTGGGGATGCAGACCCAACATTTCAACAGCACTTTTCTTCAAACTCAACTCTGCACATGGGCCACCGTCGGTACCAGGTTCTGGTGGATACCAATTTGATCAACTTCTCTATTCAAAACAAGGTATGAATCTAGAGTGTTTTACCAGCTTTTGGTAACATTACAGATTTTTTCCATGGGCGCCGGCACTTTCTTGGGTGTAGGGAGTTGTCTAATTGTGAGACAGTGACACGAAGCTGGAATCTTGTGAGTTAATGATACTTTTTTATTTCGTTTCTTAATGTAAACGAATTAGGTATTAGAATTCAGATTCTGAATTTGAATGCGTTGTTTCTGGTGTGCAGTTGGACTTGGAGAAGGCGATGATGGACTGTTTGTATGCTAAATGTGAGTAAGTTGCTATCGCAATAGGTCCACTGTTGTTTGTTAGATCCTTGTCAATAGACGTGTAGCAATTTCGTATTGTTAGGTTTGGACAATTTTTGACCATTTGACACTTTGTATTCAAATCCCACGTCATCTTCCAAGGGGTTCAACTGATCACATGTGGACTCGTGCCACTTGTTGGGGCAAGGGGATTATTATATGTGGAAACCAACTTAAGTGGGGTTATTTCATCAAGTTTTCTGGTTGACTGAATCCATGGATCTGAGCTTTTTTAGAGGGCACAGTACTCCTCGTATCACAGATTGTGTAATGGCTGAGCTAGAGAAATTGAGTCAGCAGCACCGAGTTACATTGAGGTATTTTCACTTCCGTTTGGTGTAGTAAATGTGCCTCCTGGTTCATTATTCTTGTTTTTCTCACTAAGCGGCAGATTCTTTGAAATGCAAACCTTTAGTAGCTTCTTTTGGTCAGAATAAGTTCATCAGAAGATGCAGGAGTATTCAATGACAAAAACTATGTTGGCCTTACAAATTGCGAACAATTGCTTCTCCTGTCTGGTTGCTGCTGTTGTAATTGTAATTTTTTGTATTTCTTCTCATTGACTAGTGAGGGAATAGGCTTTGTCCTTGTTGTTCCGAAGTACCGAATATTTTTCTGGTGTTGGACCAAGTATTTTTTGTGAAATATTTTTATGGAAATGATTGGCAGGATCCTCGATTCGAGACCTTATCTTGCACTCACAAGGGTACATGACTGCATTGCGGAGCGTGCCACTCGAGTGAGACATATTCTCACGCTACTAGTTTGCTTTATATTTTTGTGAGAACAACGGAACGCTGCAATTGCGGCACTCTTTCTCTGGGATAGGCTTCTTGATTATTCGCTACAGTAGATTGATGCATGATGAAGTTCAATCTCCTGCAAGTTTGCCATTGCACAGCTCATATATTCTACTACTTTGGGCGTTAACGACCTTGTCGTGGTCATTCTGCAGAATAAATGCTACATTGTTGCCACATGTTGTCGGGATTTGAAGCGTTGCATTCTTAAGGTCAGACTATTACACATGCTGAGAGAATACTGTTTTTTCTTGTCTCATTCAGTTCATTTATCATCTTCTCAGCATCTTTTGGCAGAAACAAAGATCAGGATTTGGGGGAAAATTGTTGGGATTTGGGTGTAAGGTAGGTACACTGACCTTAAACCACCATCTATACTATGTGTACATCTCTAAACTTAGTTTTGTACCTATGTGGAAGAAACGCTTTAGAACCAAACTTTGTTCCTCAATAACTTTTGCATACAATATCCAAATGCCACGTTCTCTCGTGTGTTGGAACCTCCTTTCACTTGCCAACAAGAACATATGAAAATCTGACCAATTTGATAATAGCAAATAGGCTCAATAGCAAAAAGTGGTGGTTTGGAGAGTACTTACCTCAATTCAAAAACTATATGAATAACCAAATTTCTAACTCAAGGACTACAAACCTAGTGCTAATCAGTGACATGAAATGAGGGATGGTATGCTAGCTATTTATTTTGTGTAATTAAGTTCTCAGAATTTGGCAAAGTCATAGCAAATGATTCTTGAAATAAGTGTTACTTTCAGGGACTCCACACTAATGGAAGTGGTAGAAGCTTATGACCCAAGGAATTACTCAAATTTGGAGCGCAAATTTCTTGACTGCAAATTTTCCCTTGTGCAGAAATAGAGTTGGAAGGATTCCAAAAAAATTTAGAATTTTTTTCTCAAAACATAATTATCCTAGATTTTTTAGTTGAAGATATATAGCTAACCTACACTCATCATATAGACCTTCCTATTTCCAACCACAGATTGCAAACAAAATTGATCAAGGGCTAGTTGTAATAATTAGAGACTTATAGCCAAACATAATGCACCACAATTGTGCCAGATGATGTGTCATAATTGATCACTATTCATCTCCCTATGTGTAGAATTAGGTAGCCTACACCACCATAATAGGGAGGTGATCAAAAAAAGGTCGGCTACCTTAGTTTATTTATGAACCACTTGCTATTGTCCATTGCCTTCTAGAAGCATCTTTGCACAATTCAAAGAATACCATCACATTGAAGGAGATTAAAAATATTACAATCCATTCAAATGGCCAAGAATAATAAGCAACTAGTTCAAAGTTAGCTAGTGGAATTGGGGAAAAAAATGATTGCATTTTGAAAACTAAGGATGAAAAATCAAGAAGAATTTGGTAGGGTTGGAAATCAACCGGTGCCCCTTAAAGATTTGAAGGATATTTCAACCACCTCCTTTTAACACTCATCAAGTTTCAGGTGCCTTGAGATAATAATTAGTGGTTAATACCTAGTTGGGGTGAAAAGGCAATTTTGGAGGATGGATATTGACATAAGGGGTAAAGGGCCTAGCCATTAAAGATAAGATTGACAAGAACAATGCGTTGAAATAGTCATCACCTCAATGCATTGCCCTAAATTGCTTGACACATACAAAATTGACAACCATGAAGAGCAAGACATTATAAAATGACCTTACTCAACAAGGGAAGAGGAAATTTTGAAAAAAACAAAGCAGAGTTTCAACAACTAAAAATTGCAAAGAGCAAGAAGGCCACTTTAGAGATTCAAACACTAATCCTTTACATCCAATGACCAAATTGAGTATGTGTACTCAAAACCACGAATACGCAAAGAAATCCCACCTAATGTAGGTAGGACCTTTGCATGTACTTGGACCTAAAAGCTAAGGTTGCAAGGGTGCAAGGTTGTGAAGGAAGTTGTAAAATTCAAAGAACACCATACAAAGTCAAATGAAAGGCTCCAATCTTTGTATGAAATTGGTGAAAAACATTGAAAAATGGATTAGCTCAACAAGTGTGGATGAGAGAATTTTAAAAGAATACATTAAAAAAATGCAAGGGTATAGATGGCTTATCTACAATGAATGCAAAACAATTATTTTGCAAGTCATTGTTGTGTACAGTCATTGTGGACACTTGTTTTTTAGTAATCATGAGCAAAATTTTGACAATAAAAAATATTAAGAGCAAAGAAGAGACATTAGAACTTCAATACAAGGTAGGGACACTACTAGAAAATGAGCATTTTATAACTACAAAATATGACTGCAGTGAGTTATAAAATCAAAAAATGTGACTCAAGCAAAAAAACATTGTAGATGACTCGCATTGAGTCATTCACTTTCAATTATATGACTAGGCAATTATATTTTGCAGTCATATGGATTTGGGGTATAACAAACCATATTTAGACGTATTTTGCCAATATGGTGTATATGTTGACTAGCCTTAGAGGTTTGACTTTTTCATAAACTGCCCGGGTAAATTTAAAAAATCCTACATGGAATATGACTCACCGTAGTCATATTTTTGCTGACATGGAATATGACTGCAATGAGTCATATTTTGAGTGATATGGAATATGACTATATTGAATCATATTTTGAGTCATATTTTAAGTGATTTGGAATATGACTACAATGAGTCATTTTTTGAGTCGTATTTAAAGTGATATGGAATATAAGTACAATGAGTCATATTTTGAGTGATATGAAATATGACTGCGGTGATCAAGTCATATTTTAAGTGATATGGAATATGATTGTAGTGAGTCATATTTTGGTTGATGTAGCATATAATTATAGTGAGTCATTTTTTTGTTCAAGTTAGTTCTAAAAGATAGTAAGAAGTAAAAGTTAAAATATAATAAGAGGCAACAAAAACAAAAACAAAAAATCAATTAGAAGCAAGACTAAGACAAGTTAAGATGCAATAAAAGATAATAAGAGGCAAGAAATAACAAACAATGAAAAATAATGTTTAAAAGACAACAATTTAGCAATAGTTAAGATCCAACTTGAAGCAACAATCTTGAAACAACAACCTTGAAGTAACAATTTTGAAGCAATAATTAAGAGACAACAACTAAAAAACAATAACAAACTAGCAACAACTCTAAAGCAACAACAAACTAACAACAACTAAAAATAAAAAACTTAAAAACAACAACAGAAAAGCAACATCTAACTAACAACAACAAAAAAGCAACAACTAACTAACAACAACAAACTAACATTAACTAAGGAACAACAACAAATTAGCAACAACTATGAAACAACAACTAGAACCTCAATAACTAAACAACAACTAAAACACAATAATACAACAATTAGAACTTCAAAAAACAAAAGAAGGAAGAAAAAACTAATTAAAAAGAAACAACTAAACAACAACTACTAAAACACAACAACACAACAATTAGAACTTCAAAAAACAAAAGAAAGAAGAAGAAACTAGAGTAAAAAAACAAAACAAAAAAGAAAGAAGATGAAGCAAATGAAGTGGTGGCTAGGGTTTTAAAACCCTAAAAAAGTGGCGGCTAGGATTTTATAATTTTGAGCAATAATTTATTTACATTTTTTTCAAGTTGCCCAAATTTTTAGGAGGCTATTTGAAAAAAAAACTTCAAAAGAAATGTGAACCTACAAAAATGTGACTATAGAATATGATTGCATGTAGTCATATATGCAAAAATATAATTAACAAATATAATTGATGTTCCCGTAATACATTCCATACCGTTTCCTATAAAATGTTAGTTGTTCTCAATGAATGTATATTATATGTTCGTACTGTAGAAAGGCAGAATATAACTGTGAGTAGTTGCCAGTCATCCCCAATCATATTTTAGCAATCATAAAATGCTCATTTCTTTGTAGTGGGAGCCCTATTGTTATGCACTTAAGGTTTGCTAGTCTAAATTTGGAGCATCAAGCCACCAACTTGGTTGAAATTCGAAACCCACTAAGCCAAAAGAATTCACTTCACACTTCAATATACAAAATTATATTTTAGAACTACATTTTAACAACAAATATAAAGCAACACATGGATGTATTCTGGCAATTATAATTACTTTAGACCCCTTCATTACGCACCTTGGTTGCACAATGGACCCTACTATTACGCATTTAGACTTTACCATGTTTTATCATGTTTAATTAGACTGCTAAATTGTATAAGATCATATTAGGATAGTTTGCAATTTGGTTTGATCTCTTAGTTCATGTTCTATCTCCAAATTTTCATTATTTTGTACAACCTCAACATCATCATCACTTGAAATTCTCATGGATATATTATTTCCCCATCATCAAATTGGGCTGATCATGGAAACAATTAAAATCACAAAACTATATACAAAAAATCCAAGAATATCAACATTGAGAGGCCGCTCTTGCTTAGACAACAACCACAAGAAGTGATCTCCCCATCATTTAAAAAAACAAATGTCTACCTTGACATAGAGTGTCAATACACCAATTTTTTTCTCCAACTAGGACGACAACCCTTAACAAAAATCACATACTCAAACCAAGTAATGCCTTGCACATGTAGACACCAAACTAAAAAAGCAACACTTTATGAATACTACTTTGAATTGTATTAGTAAACTCTTGTTTGCATACAAATCCATTGTAAAAATCAAATCCCACAATAGAACAAAATTACGACAAGGGCTCAACACCACTATAAGAGAGGTCACTATGTGTGACCAAATGACCAACACCTCTTTAAAGGTCACTTAGTTTATTTGTAACAAACTATGTGTGACCAAATGATATTTTGGATCCCTATTTACTTTTTTATTAAATATAATTTGAAATTATAATTTTGAGCTTTGTTTAAGAACAACTATAAGTTTCCATTACCAAAAATTCCCAACCCAAATAACATATGAAATGATTTCTAAAAGAGGTTGAAAAAAGAATTGAAATAGCATGTTTTTCAACTCAAATATGTATAGAGAATACATTTAGATGACCATTGCATGAATATTCAAGGAAAATGGACTTTCAATAAAGAGTTATTTTTAGCAATTATTTTATTCATTTTTTACACAATTTTTTCTTATATAAAATAGGGGTGTAAAAGTTATTTTCAGTTCTACAATATATTTCTTTCCTTCAAAAATTTGTAACTAATTATAATTAACAAATAAAAATATCAATAATTCAGAAGATAAACTTTCAAAGTAGAAAAATCTATTTGTGTTTTCTTTTCTTTTTATTTAAATTTTAGGATATAATATGGGGGTCCAAAATCTTATCATACATAGTTTCTAATGGATACTCTAAGTCACCCCTTGACCAAGCTATTTGTAACCTTATGTTTAAGACTATACTTTAAAACTCACATAAAACATCCCTTTCTCTTGTAGTGCACTAATGAATGAAGATTAGAAGAAAAATCAAGCTAATGGAGACATAAAAACAAATCAATCTCATTCATGCAAGTCATCAGTATGTTTGCAACTCATTGTTTAACAAGCCTAAAAAGACAAGAGGCTTCCATTTACCTTGCAATTGCACATTAGATTTGAAAAACGCACCATGTCTCAAAGAATGAAGAGCCAATCCACGAGAATGTTATTATTATACTATACCATTTCTCAAACTTGTTGCTTAACCCTAAAACTGATTAATGTACAAAAGTGCACATTGTTCTTGCAACCAATCTCGTAGATGCACCTTCTGGTTTTCATATGTCTTCTAGAGCAAGCTCACGTAGGCGTGGGGGAAATTGGTTGACACTTCTTCAAAGATTCTACTAAGTTCAAATTCAAAATAGGTCTTGCGATTGTACAACACGAGTTAAGATACAAAATTTGCAATACTTAGGTGAGTGCAAGAATCCAATGTTGTTTTTTTCCAAAAATAGATTTGGATTTTTTCTAATCTAGATTGAAAGAACTGATTGTTTGAAAATTAATATTATACTTGCGCTACAAAATAACTAGGTCACACTAGAGGATGAAGGGACGGTTCTAACAGTGGAACCAAGTTGATATCAATAAAGACCGATGAAGGAGATGAACTTTGAGGTTTGACGCTCAATCATACTTAGGGTCCTAAGGTGTGCAATTATAGGCTTTGGCGCAATAATAGGACTCCCTACCTTGTAAGCAAATCCTTGACATCCATTTGCCAAATTGAAATGTGAATCCCAATCATGACCAAATACACTACCAAATCCAACCAATGCAAGAAAGACCCTACACCTAAACCAAAGATGCAACCAAAGATGCAATATTCATTAAGGTAGATACACCCAAATGTGCTACTGACCTTAAACTATCATCTATATTATATTTACATCTCCAAAGTGAGTGTTGTACCTATGTAAAAGAAACACTTGTAGAACCAAACTTTGTTCCTTAATAACTTTTGCATACAATACCTAAATGCCGCGTTCTTTGGTGTGTTGGAACCTTAAGAACATATGAAAATCTGACCAATCTAATAATAGAAAATAGGCTCAGTAGCAAAAAGTGACAGTTTGAGGAGTACCTACCTTAGTACTTTCTATTTGAAATTCGCTATTTAACCAGTGTCAATTTGAGTTTGGATGGAATTGGTTAGCACCCGAGGAATTGATATTGCAAGAAATGAACTGGTTGATTTTGCTGTTGAGAGGATGCAACCGCTGACCATTGAAGAAGGAGAAGCGGGACCAATTCCGTGAAAGGAGGAAATCATTTCCGCGGGGGAGCTCCCAAAATTTCCTGAACACTGATCCATTCATTAGAAAGTGCAGATTTCGCAGCATTATTAAGTAGCAGACTAGCAGAGGAATCATGGATTGGGACTTTGCTATCAGTCTGTGTTTTGTCTGCTGATTCTGTGTCACCCTCTTGCAGATTCCTGGTGTCCCAATTATGTAGATAATTACGCAACATCCATCACCTCAATTTAGAGAGATTACCTGAAGCTACTATTGGAGAAGTTAATGATCTTTACATAACCTTAGGAACAGTCGTATCTTATATCACTGCCGGTCCTGGGATTGTTGTTGTTTTGTTTTCCTACAGCTAGTTGATTCTTTGCATCCACAGTTTGAAGCTATAATTATATTAGTGATGTGTATCAGTTTCCAAGTTAACCTGTAATGTCTAATTAGTTTCTGTACAATTTCTGGTTAATTTGTGACTCGCAGCTCCACGAAAACGAAGACTTGGATGCTTCTCGATTCTCGTCCAGAAGTGTTTTTATGCTGACACTGTAATTTAGAAGTGCTCAAATCTCAAATTCCAAGCGCGCCGGTGTTTCGAGGGCTTTTCAGCAAGCCAAATGAGATCGAGACGGTAACTGCAACCACTAGCTGAACCAAAAATTGAGCTCAGTATCATTCTGCTCAAGACTCTCTACTTATTTCCAATTGCAGATGAGACTTACGAAGGTGTTTTAATGAATTTGCACTTAATTGGATGGTATTAACTGGAAAACTGGAATTATACTCATACAAAGTCGTGAGTACGTGTCCGTGGCACTTTCTTTGATTCATCACCGGCACTATATTTCAACCAGAGTTGTGTGGTTAAGTTATCACAGTTGTTTTAAATTCCACTGGATACTTGTATTGAAAGTAGCTCAGGAAGTTTTTGGTGCTATACACCGCATCGAATTCAAAGTCTTTTCAAATCTACTTCAAATATTTAAGGGTGGACTTGCGGTACCAAGGTAGGTACCAACATTGGTGTAAAAAATCAGTAATACTCTGACTTGTACCCGAGTATATATATATATATATATCCATAACCTTACGTTACCCAACACGTCTAAATGAGTGGATTGATCGATCTTAACATCCACCCAACACCAATTTCCACCCTCACTAAGTTAAGCCTCACAAACAAGATTTTTTTAATTTATAGGCCGGCTTACCTGTGGATGTTGATCGACATGAGTAACTTCAAATGGGATCATACGTTTCTTCATGATAGCAGCTACGTTTGTTAATGATCCATGAGTTGACCGTTAATTTGTTTACAGTTTGTTTACCTTACCACGAATTTGAAGCTAGTACGTCCGCTCTTCTGTTTGAGATCTGGCGGAAACTTACATGTGATCGCACGACAGTTTTTTCCCACAATTCACTGAGAATAGTGCGTTTCTAAGTACTGTAACTGCAGGAATGAAAATGATGCTTTAATTTCCTCTCAATTCAGTTCTCGTAATTTAGAAGAGTTTCCGCTGTCGGCGACGTACAGGGAGATTGGTCTCTGAAGTCATATTAAGCTGTAATATGAAGATTACCGTTTCTTTCTCTCAACCGGTAACTAACCCACCTGCTTGGAAAAATTGTTGAAAAAACGGAAGGTATGTATGCACTGGCTTGGTGTTAAAAGAGTGTTGTTAGTGAGGGTCTTAGGAACAAATTTAGACCTACTTCTGGACCAGAGTCACATTCCAAACATCTTCCCTAACACCCGAAGTGCAAACATAAGGTAAGTCCAAAAACAAGGAAGGAAGTGTACTTGAGTTGAGGTGTGCCACTCGCAAGGTTTGTTTAAGGACAGATTGAATTTAGTTGTTTATTTCAAACTCTTTTTCCAATGCTAAAAAGTCCCTCCCTCAAATTAACTTTGATGGTTTCAATTGTTGTTAACGTAGGAAGTCTATATAGCGATTGAACTCTAAAAGCATTAATTCTCTATTATAAACTCCGATAGTTTCATTCATTGTTAAGATTAGTAGGAAGTCCATAAAGCAACTAAGGTAGACATGCCAATCACCGCATAGGTGAAATTCAAATATATCTCCACAATACAATAGGAACTTTCAAGCTATGAAACTTGGCACAATTATTCAATGTCATGTTAAGAATCACTTTCCAAAAAAATATGCAAAATGATTTCCTCTTGCAAATTTCTTTCCAAATTGAAAATAACAAGGCTAAAATCTTCTTAAAAAAACCTTACAGCCCTTCACTGCACAATGTGTAGTGACTATGCAGTGGTGCAAATTCGCATTACACCGCTTAGTTGTTTGAAGCTTGGTTGTGTTTAGTGACTATGTAGTGACTATGCGGTGCAAGTTCAGTTTTAGGAAGTGTATGGTCAATGGCATACTTACCTTAGATCCTTAATAGCGTTTTGTCGTACAAAAGAACATATTTCTTTCTTCAGTGTAAAGATTGCATTTGTTAATGTACCAATTGTAATAATATCAAGGACATGCCACACTTTTGTGACCTAAGTAATGTGGTTCCAACTTCAAATTTTCAACTAATTCTATAAAGCTCCAAAAAATATGAAATGACTTGGGTTAGATGCCAATTCCATTTGTCTTTCAAGGAAATTTTATTGAAAAATATATCAAAGAAGTTACACACACCAAATTCATTAGAAGAGTTTTTCACCCTTGGGAGGGCTATGAATTCCCAAACTGTAGGAACTACCCTGCAGGGGGGCGCGACAACTCGGTGACATGGCACAGCGACTGCCACATTCAAAAATAATAATTTTTTCAATTTATTTCTTCATTTCAAGATTTTATTTTTATTTTTTTTAATTTAAATTTTTTTTTGTCAAAAACAACTATTCTCCAAAAACTGTAGGAGGATAGTTCACAATACTCCTATTTGAAGCAGCCTTCCCGATCCCTAGAAATCCTCTAATATCATATTAGCTCTTAATCTTTAAATGACAGACCAAGATCCTTGTACTTGGTTTCACGTAAGTCTTTGATGAAAAGCAATTTTAGGATTTTTTTTCAAATGTTTCAACCTACTAGACCCACTTCTACAATGGATAAGGCTTGTTAAGCATTGCATTCAAGCTACAAAGCCAAAGCATTGTTCATTGATTAAATCTACATGCTTTGACTATACAATCCTTGAACAAGGAGCATGTCCCACTTTAAGAAGATTTTCTATTCTCCCAAGAATTGCCTACCAAACCAAGAGATGTTGTTTAATCCCTAAATGACTATAAAGCCTTTATTAGGCATTTTTATTTTTCATATAGGTCATTGTGATTTCAAAAAAGATTATTTTTAAAATTCATTTTAGGATAACATGTGCTATGTTACCAACTTTCTAGCATGCTAATTTGTACCCTTTTGAATAAGCAATTGAAGAACTATGAAGTGAAATGTGTTTTTGGTCTTACAACTTGTTTTGAAATTTAGTTGAAAATCCATGAATTTAAAAAAAACAAAACACACACACACACTAAAATATAAAGAATTTTTGACTTGTTCTTTGACTACCCATACTTGAAAAAACAAAGACTAAATTAAACATAACTTTGTAAGTACCAATCAAAATTGTATGAAATTTGTCTTGCATTGAAGACAATATTACTTGCATGTGCATTTATGCAAAAAATCCTAACAATTGAATAAAAAAATTGAGATTACAATTGCTTGCTTCATATAGATAAAAGTCAAAAAAATACTATTTAATTACATAGGGGTTAAGAGTTAAAGGGGCTCTTTATGGATCTCCTACCTTTAATTAGTACAAAATTACATCAATTGTGTATAGTCTACCTTCTAAAAGGGGAATGTTTATGTATTTGATCCTATTTTGTTGTGCATTTTGATGTATGGAGGTGAATGAATATGTGTAGAGTGAGTGTATTTTTAATTAAATAGACCTAACTTCTTTCTTTCATTGTTGTATAAATTATTCGTGATAGTAGCTAAGTTAAATATGTCCACAATCATCATTTTCCTAAAAAAAATAACTACATTTCAATCCAAAGTTGATATTAAAAACTTGACATAATTGATTATATAAAGATATTAAGAGTTAGAATATGAGAGCATATGAGAGCTTAGAATCAATTATTACACATTTGTAGAAAATCATTTGAATATTTATAACTTAATCAAATATTGTTCAAATATTTCTTACTAGAGTGCTTCAACATCCTTGTCCACTTGCCAAAAGATCTAATTAAAAAAAACTGTACTTAGTATAAAAACCATAGTGTAATTAAAAAATCAAAAATAAAACTAAATTAATAATAACACTAATACAAAAATTTTAATTGTCAATCCCAATTGCGGCAATGTTTTAGTAAGCAATCTAAGCCACCTTGTGCAAATTTATAAAGCTTTCTATTGGTGACAATTATCAAAAACTATTAGCAATTCCAATTTTGTCCTTGCATGAACTTTAAGAAGTATCACCAATACAACATTAAATTAGGATTATGAATGTCTTCAACTTTACACATGATACAATATGGCTATAAAGTACAAGAACCTTTAGTGAATGATTTTGATTCCATTCAAAGACAATGTTTACCTAATATTACGATTCCTTTAAGTCTTCACTTTGAGAATTTATAAAAATTACAAAAATTCTCTCTAATAAACAACAAAAATAATTGAATTCTTTTGCAGTTCCTATGTGCCTTTGAACAATAAAAAATATCTTATGAGTGATTATGACTTTTAATCTATTTATGCATGTCAACTTAAATTAACACAATTTTTTTTATAGTTCTACCTTAGATCAATTAATGGACAACTGAAGTTGGAAATGCATATGACAGTTTGATTGGAGTAGGAGGTCCATAAAGAGCCCTTTCAAGAGTTGATAATTAATTTGGGGAGGTTAGACTTCTTAAAATATTTCCAAATAAATATCCCTTGAGAGACAAATGGAATCAATATGAAACCCAAGTCATTTCATATTATTTGGACCTTTGTGGAAATAGTTATGAATTTTTGAAATTAAAATGCAATGGTCACTAAAAGCCATCCACCCTCAAATGAACACTCTTTGTATGTTACAGGTGTAATGAAAGATCAAAACGTACCTTTGCATTAGAGGGCGCTTTTAAAGCCCAAGAGCATTATAGACCTCCTACCTCATTAGAAGAAATTTGAAGGCACTGGAAGCCTATTTCAAGCCTATTCCCCCGCAGTTGTTCCCTGCAACAAGGGAAATGGCCCACTGTTAGAATTTAAAAATTAAAAAAAAATTGAATTTTTTTTTGGAACAATGATGTGGCAAGGTCTTGGCCACGTCAATAGTTTAGTTCCGACGCTACACCAATCTTGTTCCTAGCTTGATAACTCACAAGCTTTTGGAGCCCTCAAACTTCTTCTAATGTATAAGTTGGACATCCAAAATGCACCACTAACCCAAAACTGCCATCATCACTCTATGGTAAGTCTCCAAAATCAATACACACTTATGTAGTAGAAACACTTTTTGAACCTCTACCAAAAAAAACATTGACCATTAGATGTTTTTTAGGGGGTCGAGAGGGCCGTCTAGGCTTGCTTCTAGTGTTGTTCCCCAAGCAGTCTGGGAACGGCCATTGAGAGAATCTTCTTTTTGAATTTTTTTTTAAATTTTAAAATGCGAAAAAAAGTTGAAAAAAAGTTAATTTTTTTTTAATAAAAGAAAAAGAAAAGGTGATGTGGCAATCATTGTGCCATGTCCCAGAGCTACTGCGGGATACAGAATGAAAGTCCATGTATAAAATTCTGAAACTGAAATGAATTGCAACATTCAATTTTCCCTTCAAGACCAACTCCGAATTTTTCATACCATATTTTCAGGTCAAATTTGGCACCTAAGTAGGTGTTGAAACAATTTCATTACAATTTGGCAACATGATTTAATTTTCTTGAACTATCGGCATATTGTTCTTCCTAATTTTTCGATTGCTCCTTCTCACTTTAATGAAATCGGGATTGATTTTTTTTTTCTATTCATGCATAAATGTGTTCTACTTTCTAAAATCATTAGAAGATTATCAATTGTTTTGGAGGTCTTTGAGTTCCCTAAGGTTTTTAGACTTCGGAAACTCACTACACATGCTACATGATGTGGCACAACAATTGCCACGTGATTTAGAAAAAAAATTCAATTTTTTTTCATTTAGTTTTTTTTTTCAAAATTTCAAAATTAAATATAATAATAATAATAATATTAACCATAATCATAATCATCTTAATTTGACAATGGTTGTTTTCTAGCTACCAAGGGAACAACGATGGGAACGGCCTTGAAACAACCCTCCTAGCCTCTCCAAATCCGTTAATGTTTCTCAAGAATAATGTTTGGATATTTGTCCGAATTGGCAAGCAACAATGAAATTTTTTGAGATTTTTCATAAATAATGTAGTTGCACAATTTTTCATATTTTAGACACCTTCCAATTTTTTTTTTCCTAATTATTCACAAAACTGAACTACTACACGTAGGGTACTTAATCAGGTAAGGATCTTCCGCATCCTGACCAGGCAAGGTTCCTACTACGGAGTGTCGGAGTAGTAAGTTACTTGGTGACACACGGATACGTTAGAGAAAGGCCCAGGGAACAAAAGACACAGGGAAGCTGGTGACGTCGCTCTGACCCCCCGAAGCGGTGGATGCCTGCTGGTCCAATGAGTCCGGCCTGCCGCAGAGTGACGTGCCAGGGATTTTCAGCTTTCCGCTGCGACGGAAAAGGACCGGTACTCTGCTGCTGCGGCTGCCTAGCCTTACTCCCTCAAGTGTGCTAATTGTGACTAAGGTAGACAAGCCTATTACCACTCAGATTTGCAATCTGAATGTTGATTTAGGACCAACTCAAAGAGGGGCACATACAATATTTTCCAGAGGCTTGCGCTTGTTTCACAAATCAAACCCAATTGGAATTATAATTTTCTGATTAAAATTGTAGTTTTTATGAATTTTTGAAGTGGTTTGCCCTAAAATTATTGAACCGCCTACAAAGTGAAGTCATAGATGCCCTCTTGACAATCCATAAACACCTTGGGTATCTATTAGCACTTATTTAAGTATCCACCAATTAAAGATGGACATGTTACCCAAATAAAAAATAATGCACTAATTTTGTCAAAAAAGTAAATGGATTGACAATAGATGAGTTTTGTGGCAGTAATGGGGCGTAAAGTAGAATGGTGGTAATAGGGAGATGGTGGAGATGGGCTGGTCTATCTTAATTGCAACAATTTGTTGGTAAGGTGAAAACACACAAAACATCAAAATAAGCAATTCAACATAGTTGGAGGCACCTTTTTTTTTAAGAAAAAACAAAAATAAACCATTTTTGTAGAGTTAGCGATTGAAAATCATGAATTTAAAAAGAAAAAATTTAAAAAAATTGGATAAGACATGTAATCACTATGAAATTTCAAAGTAGAACTCCATAGGCCATTGAAATAGTCAAATAGCTTGTTTTAATACCAGAATTTAGAGAATAAGCAATTGACAAATTGTAGTTAAGTATGGGAATGATTTCATTTCAATTTGTAGGAGTGACTTCAATACTTTTTGTGTCTTGAAATAAATCTTGAATTTTCTTAATTTTTTTGTTTCAAATTAATTTGATGTTACAATGGTTTACAAAAATGAAACAATGGGTGGCCTCACTTGATGGTGTCAATAGGGCAATGTAGAGTGACCAGTGATTTGAAGTCAAAGCATCATTAGGAGTTCATCAAACTTCAACCCATAAGCTAATCAAACTTAAATTGCAGGCTTTGATCGTAGTTTAAACTCAAGAGCTTATCGAAGAACATTGACAAAAATTGATCTAAGCTAGCTAGTAATGTAGTCTAATGTGGCCAAGACCATGCCATATCATTTCTAAAAAAATATTAATTTTTTTTTTTTCAATTTTTTTTGCATTTTAAGATTTCAATTTTAATTTTTTTAAAGAGTCTTTTTCCTAACAATTGACCATTCCTTTTGGGGGGGAATAGAGTTGAAATAGGCTTCCAATGCCCTCAAAAATCTTCTAATGAGCTAATCAAAGAATGATGACATGAGCTTATCAAAAGTTGAATCATAGGAGGTGATTGAAGTTGAATGTACAAGAGCTAATCAAAGCTCTTTGCATATGATTTGGAAGTAGAATGATTGAAATTCATTGCACACAAGTTGTTAGTAAAATAGGAGAAATCTGACAATATTGCAACCTATTTTTAACATGGTCCACTTAACCTTTGACTTGAAAACCTTCATGCATATTAGGGTTGATTAGATGCTACAATAACTACGCATTCCCATCCAAATAGGAGCACTTTGTGAGTTAATTTGGCCTTTCTTAGGAAACTTCAAATTTATATTGAGACAGAGGGAGGAGAAGTCTACTTGTAAGGATTGGATACATAGATGGTTTTGGATATTTCACCTTATATGTTCACCTATTCATTTTTTTAACTAGTACTAACATTGAAATGGTTAGTTAGTACAGGTGGATAATTACTTGATATGAGAATTAGGATGCCCAATCTAACAACATTGTATACCACAAGTGCTACAATGCCACAACTACAATCGGTGTTGAATAGTACGTCCTTGTGACAAATTGTTTAGACCATATTAAATATACATTGTGGTGTAGTACAACTTTTGCAAAAACACCTTGTTGTATGAGAAATTGTAGTGTTTTTTATAGTCTCCTAGTTAAATTTAATGATTCTTCCCATAATTGGATGAAATTTTGTAAGGATGAAAATGTGATGGATGAAATAATGACTTCTTTGTAATTAATATATAGGATAGGATTGATCCCTAGAAGAGACCGCATCCAATGGGTGGAGTATGTATAATTTTAAAAACACCATGTGGAATCTATTGATAGAAAATGAATGAAGTGCATTTAACTATGTTGCAAAATGAATTTTTGTCTATTTTTATATGATGTGACCAATGTGGTCACTAAGTGCTTCATGGTTATTGTGCAAGACTCTAAACGAGTTCATGTAAAGATGTAAAGAAAAGAAAAACTTGCAATAATTAAGATTGGATGTCTAGATTTTTTTCATACCACATTATTTCATATCAAGATATTTTTGCTTATAAAGTTCAAAATCTCAACCTTCCTTCCATTAACTTGAAAGGATTAAAGTATCAAATTGGAGAAATCTCAATGATTAATTTGTTGTAGATTCTTCTATTAGTTCTCTAGCATTTGTATGATAGAGGTTTCAAAGACATTGCTTTCAATTGCAAATATTTTATAGTACAAAGGGTGCAAGTATGCTTTCATCTTCTTAAGCATCTTCATAATTTGGAAAAGTTGGAATACCTTTGATCCTTGAGTTGTTTAAGTTTCATAGTTGCAAAGACTACTTGCTCTAATCTTGGTAACTTGTCTTTTTGAATTTTTACCCATTGATACCTAGAGAATATTCTACCTTTTTCTTTTGATTATTGTAAAGCATTAGGAGACATTTGAAGGCTATGAGAGCCCATTTGGGGCTTGTCCTCCTTGTTGTTCCACCACAGCAAAGGGAACATCTAGTTGTCAAAAAAAATGCAAAAAATTTTAAATGCAAATTCTTAAAATGCAAAACGAAGTAGAAAAAAATTGGAAAATGACGTGGTAGGGTCTTAGCCACGTCAAGAGTGTTGCATAGTCACTGCAAAAATATAGCACCCATAGATCGTACAGCTTGATAACTCATAGGTTAATGAATATAATTAAGAAAATCTAAAAGATGTAACAATAAGTTTAAGTTGAATGGATGAAAAAAACAAGATTCTAAGTACATGAGACTTGTTTGCATTCATGTCTTATTAAAAATTTGAGCGTTTGGTCTTTTAGAGGTTAATCTAAACTTAAATGAAATTTTTAGGACAAAAAATGGTGGGAAACTTGTAGTGTAGTGTTTTGGTTTATGATAGATCAACAAAAATAATTATAATTCTCATTATTGCTAAATAATGTTATTACTTTGGTTTGTATATATATATATATATATATATATATATATATATATATATAATTTATTTTATTATTTGTTTTATTATTTTATTATTATTAATTTTTTTAATTTTTTGTTATTAATTAATTGACCCCCCCTACTACAATTGAATTTTTTTGGAATTTGAATTCAAGGTAAGTAAACCTCACCTACCTAACTTAAGGAAGTCATCATTGTATTTTTTTAGTGCCAAAACGACAATGGCTCTTGATTTCTCTCCACATGAGTGATAATTTTCATTCATCTTTAGATAACAAGTTTTTTTAGTGGTTTTGAGACCCTTTGAAGATAATTTTAGGTCATTCAAATTATTTTTGGAAACTATGTAGGTTCCCAGTTGTAAAAAATGTAGTGAAAATAGATCACCAATAGTTGTGATATGATTTTAATTTTTCAAATTCTTTTGCCAAAACTACAATTAGGGTAACAAAATCATCTTTTTGCATTTGATTTCAACAAAAATATAGCTCCCAAAGTCTAATTTTCACTTTATTTTGAATTTCCAAAATATAATTAATATAATTGAGTGTTGTATTATAATTCTAGATCATTCACAATGATGTCTTTCACTTAAAAATACATTTGTTATAAGAAAATTCGTTTTTCTAGTATATTTTTTAATTGATATGAATTTTCTGAAGAATTTCTTTTAAGGTTGTAGTAAATTAAAATTTTCTCCAAAAAATTTATGAACAATTTATGATTAATAGAAAGATGTATATGCCTTCATCTACTAAAAATAGAGGTTGAATTTTCATCCAAATTTAAATTGAAAAATTTCACAAGGGATTTAAATCTTCATTCCATGGTAATAGGTCTAACATTTAGGAATTAATTCTAAAACTTTGAAGAGGATAGAAACATGTTCAATGAATGACTTTTAAATAAACTATAGAAACAAAAATGCATCTATTGATCCAAGAATTTGAAATTTTTTTTGACTACATCAATATTTGCCCATGTTGTGCTAGAATTAACATATAGAGTCTTAGCATCGGTTGATGAATCATGAATGTCTTTAAGAGCTTACTATGACCATAATAGCTAGAGGAAATAAATGAAATACATTCCAATATGATATAAAAAAAACATCTTTAGGGATGTGACTAGCTTACTCACTTCTTTAGTGCTCTATGATTATTGTACAAGCACCAAATCCATTCATGTAGAGATGAGAAGAAAAGAAAAACTTGCAAAATGTAGACTAGAGATCTACATTCTTCGCAATGTAAGTCACCATTATTTTGAAAAGAAATCCAAATCTATATTTCCCTCCCTATTAAAGATATACATGAAGGTTTGAATCAACACTAAGGTGCCATTAGAAGAAATTTACCTAGTTTGAAGGGTTGTGAGTTCTATGGGGTTCTCAACCCATCGGAATGGCAGTTGTTGTTTGACATGGCACAACAATTGCCACATCATTTAAAAAATATTTTTCAACTTTTTTTTTCAATTTAAGAATTTTCATTTTTTTTTTCAATTTTTTTTTATGGTTTGGCCTTCTTTAATTGTAGGGGAAACTATAGAGGACACATGCCTAAAACGGGACTCCCACCCCCTCCGAAAAAAACTCTTCTAATGTGAAATTGAATTTCCATGTTAGATTCTCAAGGTGCTATGTCACCTTACACCATTCACAAGATGACATGTGGGACTTTCTTTTTACAAAAATAGCTTAATTTCTAGAAGCCCAAGGGTTAAGGACAAAATACAAATGTGTTATAAGATATAAGTTCCATAATTTTTTGAAGTTTGTTTCAAAGAAGATAATGTGAAGCATAAAAAATCAAAAGTATTTGTATAGTCAAAATTATTATGAAACTATTTTTAGATTTTCTTCAAATAAATTTTGAAGATATAGCTTCAAAAATTCATCAAAAATACAATTTCTATCTTCAGCATTTGAATTGGTCAAAATTGTGGTTTCTATTGATTTGTGGAAAAACACATAAGATCTAGTAATGAGAACAACAACACTTTCTCCAAATAGAAAATTTTCCAATACCAAGCAAATTCTAAATACATTGTGCTATTTCCCTTATAATTTGACTATAGTGATTTTAGTTTTGAATATATCAAAATTGAAAGACAAACCAATTTTTTTCTGAATTTTTTTTTCTGCTTGAAAATACTACTCAAAGTTAGGCAACAACTATAAAATGGTCACTTGAGCACTTAGGGGTTAATTTATGTTGAATTTGACCTTCACTTAGGATTCTAGGGTTATGAATGTAACTGGAAGATGCACATCCGTACCTTTAAGTTAGTTTTGTTTGTTTTGATTATTATGTTGAGATTTCTGAAACCTTGCATCTACCAATTACGTTCTGAGTACCATTAAAAGACCCTCAACAAGGAGGGGTGTCTGAGCTTTGTTTCATGGCATTCCAACTCATGGAAGAAAAGATATTGAATTTCAAAATTTTTATGAACTAGAAAATTACTTTTACTTTTATTGTGGATGTGGCAACAACGGCACAGGGCACACACTACTAGTTCAATTTAGGTCACTTTACGTCGAGGTGCTGTCGTCGGCTCGTCGCTTTGAATTACAAAACCCCGGAAATGGAAGCCAGAGTCGATCCAGCAGCAAGCTTGTGATGCATCTATTGTCCAACGAAGTTTGCGACCAATTCAATGCTGTCGCCATAGCCATAGCCGCACCCTGCACTCCGGAGCAACAGCTTGAATTCCGACCGCCATTCAACGGCCTCGTTGCGCAATTCAAATTGCACAGCCTAGCTAGCTCCGCCACTCTCAATTTTCAAACCAAAACCAATGCAGCTAACTCCGTCGTCACTAAGATATTTCCCTTCGCACTAGCTCGTCCTGCTGCGTCGCATTCTTCGCAGTAGCAAACATCGAAACAACCAAACGAAAACGACGAAGAAACAGCGAAGGCTAATGGATTCTTATTATCACAGCTGCACGTCAGTATTAACGTATGCTGGCGACGTGGACAATGGGTCGGAGCCAATGAAATGGCTGGAACCTGCCTTGGCGGGGGGAGAGGCATTTGGGCGGGCAGTGGTAAGGAAGGTAATAAGGCCATAGCTAAGGCAGGAGTGTGATTGATGGATGACTAGGTTGCAGCACAAGCATTTTCTTGTTGTTGGCAGGGAGCGTCAGTTGCAGTGTGAGTTGCAGAGCTGCAGAGATCGACGGAATTTGTCCATCATTGTACGCTGTCAGTCGATCACTTCGGGTGCCATTTGCCGAGTGACTCATTCGGACAGGTAGCTCGTGGTTTCTCTGGTGCATGACTGTGTTGGTGGAGCTAGTGTTGTATGCATGATCGCGAGCTAAAGTTAGGTCGTTGCTGAGAGGAAAGAGCGGTTGGTTAGCCGTCGTGTGCATGTCGTCCTGTGTCCAATTCATCCCGTTCATCGATTAATCCAAAGAGCAGGTTCGTGAACGAGCTGAGTTTTTCGACTTTTTAAAATTTTTTTTTGTTTCATTAAATTTTGTTTTGGAGGCGATCTGGAGTGGTTCATAAGTTTGGCATTAATTGACGTGTAAGTTAATGGTGCGTTGACGGTCATTTTCGAGTTTGCACGACCATTGGAGTGCTTTAGTTTGCGTTTCTTTCGCTTGAGCTGTAGTTTCTTGTTTTTTTGGCTTATTCTGTCGTAATCTGTGTATACGTGCGTTTGTCGCTGGAGTAAAGGGAGCTGATTATGTTCTTGTGTTTTGCACTGAGGTTTTTAGTTGTGCTTAAGTTAGATATATCCTAAGTAGAGGTTTGCTGTGAAAGTGGGGAAGAGCTTAAGTAGTGTGCCTAGGCTGTCCAGATGAATCATATTTTAATCGCGTGCGCGTTTGCAAGTGTTGGATCATCTTGCTGGTTTGGAGAGTATGTACGAACCGCATAATTCTATGGTTTTGTTAGAGCTTAAAGTTTACGTCTGTATAACTTCAAAACGGTGCACATACTTATTTTGAATTTTGGTCTGAGTGCGTACAATTCTCGTCGATTGTACGTCAAAGCACAGTAAGGTTCGTGAGCCGAGCTTTTGTTTTCTGTACTTTTCGCTTTGGAGGCGATTTTGAGTGGTTCGTAAATTCCCCATTGATGTGTAGTGTTGTGCTGAAGTTCTTTTTTGAGTATGCGCAACCATCCGAGTGCTGTAGTTTAATTTTGTTCTTTCAGTTTCGCTACATTTTCTTGTTGTTAGGCTGACTCGGTCGTTGCGAGCAGTAGGCTGTATTGTAGCTGGAATAAAGTTTCTGATCGGGAACTCGGTTCGTACTTGTAATTTTGTATCACAGTTTTCACTTGTGGTTGCACATCCTAGAGTTTGTTGAGAGATTGCGTGATTTTGCTAGAAATAGGTCAACCGGCCAGATTATATGAAGAATCACATTCTTCTCGTTTCTTGGATTATCTTACTGGTTTGTGTCTATAATTTTGTGTTTTTTTTAGAGCTTGAAGTGTCTTTACTCTTTCGAAACGGTGCACGTACATGCTCTTTGACTATTATGCAGCTCCGAGTGACGTATTGTCGCGAGATGTATCCTAGAGGCTGATGTGAGAGTGTGTGAGAGGAAGTGCAATTCGTATTAGCTCGTTTGCTGGACCATCTTACCTATTTGGGGAGTATGTAGTAATACTTCTTGTGTTCTGTTGGAGCTTGAATTGTGTGCATTGTTTCTAATTGGTGCTTATTGTGTGTTATGCAGGTTTTTCGTAAGTCAAAATGGTTCAGCAACCTGTGGCGGAGGCCATTGCAGAGACAACATGCGGCTCACTTCTTCGCGAGCTCCAGGTCCGTTTCTTTGCTTGGGTCCAAACGTGACGCGACTTTCAAAAGGATAACTTGAATCTCTTTTTTTCCTTTTGAATGTCAGCACCTACTGCACGACGTTCTTGTGTCATGCTCTAGTTCGGGGTGCTTATTGCAGCGCATTTGGGACGAAGTAGGAGAAAACGACACTGAGAGAGACAAGATGCTGTTGCAACTGGAGCAAGAGTGTTTGGAGGTTTACAGGCGTAAAGTGGATTCGGCCAACCATGCTCGAGCTAGCTTACATCATGCTCTTGCTAGCGCGGAAGCAGAATTTTCTGCACTGTTTTCTGCTCTTGGGGAACCTACACTAAGTCAACGTGTAAGTGGCAGTATTGTCTCATTTGCTCATGTTTGCAGTCTCATTACTGAGCCAAAAGTTAGGGGAATTTCAATTCACTTTAAGCATTTGAACATACGGAGGAGTATGATTTTAGGGAGATCTGTGGAGATCTGTGGAGAGATCTTTGTGTGCAAGAGCCAAATCCGTTGTTATCGAGTTTTTATGTTTATAAATTTTGAATGCAATTTCAAAAAGGGAGGTGGAAGAGCACTATACGTAGCAGTGGATAACCCCATTTCTTTCCAAGTCAAGTCATGCTCGTATCACTCTCTAAAAAGTCAAGTCTCTGTAGAACAAGCTAGACAGTGACTGCATAAAATTGCCAGAGTCGTCAATTTTTTGAGGTTGGACTCCTCTTAGCATTTTCTATGTGAGCTAGTTCGTCTTTACGTTTCAATTGTATCCCAAGCAGATAAGATAAATGAAACTATTAGTCGCATGAAAAAGCATGAACATTGGTGGATTGACATTCATAAATCATGCAGTAGCTTGTTAGGAACAGATTTCTTGTTCCATGCATCTTTGATGATTAATTCCACATTACCTGCACCACAGCAAGACAAGAGGACTGGCACTTTGAAAGACCAGGTTGCCGCTATCGAACCTCAATTGGAAGAACTTCGTCGAAGGAGAGAAGGTCGGGCGAAACAGTTTTTGGAGGTCAAGACGGAGATTGCCAAGATTTGTGAGGAAATTGCTGGAAAATATGGAGAAGTATATATTCCTGAAGAGAAGGATTTGACACTTAGGCGTTTGGATGAGTATCACGGTCAGCTGGCAGCACTCCAGAAAGAAAAGGTAGGCGCTTGGACACCCTTGAACCAGTCGTCATTACCGAGAGAAGTAGCTCCAAACCTGGCACCTAACGAATAATGGAAGCTCATGGACAGCAACAGAGTGAAATAAAAAATAAAAATCTAGTAGTGTGGAAGGCATGAACTTGATCAGATGGTCTCACTAGTGAATTCAGTGACTATTTTTCAACCAAAATCAGAATCAGTGCTTGTAGCATATACAATATTTCATGCCATTCGAGATTGATTCCAAATATTCATATTCAGTTCCGTGTACACTAGGTGGTGGTTTTATGACTCACTGCATGCTTTTAGGACTTCCTTAGTTTCGACGTTATTTCATGTATCAGTGTTTGAGATTGTTAATAATTCCCTCAACCTCATTGGGGATTATCCAAAGGAGTACCAGATACGATTCAATTCTTTTCCTCAAATATGAGGAACTTGAGTACTCTCCAGGTATGGAGAGCTAGATTTTTAAAGTTATACCAGCTTCACATGAATGAAGCGGGATCGGCTATAGCTTGCATGTGCGTATAAACTGGTGCTCAGAGTTGGTCTACTGTGGTGTTGGCAGAGTGAGCGTCTGCACAAAGTGCTAGAGTATGTGAACCTAATGCATAAACTCTGCTCTGCCATGGGCATGGACTACTTCCAAATTGTTACGCAAGTTCATCCTAGTTTGGATGACTCGCAAGAACTTGCCAAAAGCATCAGCAACGAAACCCTTGAGCGCCTCGCGAAGAAAATTCATTCCTTGCAAGCTGAAAAGAAGAAACGGGTGCTGAAGGTGCTTACTGACCTGGATGTTACACATGTTTTATGAGATCAACCGATAGAGCAGGAATCACCTCAATTATATAAGAAATTCAATCATGAATTAGAGATGATCGGAGATGCCCAATAGGTACAAGTTTGAGGATTCTTGCTTTGTCAAGTTTACCATTTTTTTGAACGCTAATTTTGATGTGCTTCATGCACTATCTTTTGCAGATTAAAGATCTTGGAACGTCAATGCTAGATTTGTGGACCTTGATGGGCACTCCTGTTGAAGAGCAGCAGGTTTTCCAACATGTTACTAGCCACATTTCAGCTAGTGAGGACGAAATTTTCGGGCCAAGTTCTCTCTCTGTAGAAACTATCGAAGAGGTTTGTTGCTAGCCTCAGAACTTGATTGAGTGTACTTGTCTTCTTTTGATATCACTACAATTGTGAGATCTAGCGGTGACTCGTTATATTTGTTTCTATTCATCTTGAAATATATTGAGAATAGAACTTTGGCAGTTCTTCATCGGACAGGTTTGTAACAGCTTTGAGTGGCAAGGATGCTACTGAACCTTGCCTTAGCTTCTTATAAGAATTACTCTGGGTTGTACGTGTACATTAGGCTCAGATTGAGGTAGGACGACTGGATTTGCTGAAGACCAGCAAGATGAAAGAGCTTGTTCTGAAGAAAAGATTGGATCTAGAGGAAGTATGCAGAAGTGCTCACTTGGAGCCGGATATTAACACAGCTGCGGACAAGCTTACTGCCGTGATAGATGCAGGTATTGGGCGTCATTGGAGATTGTGAGACAATTTCGGTTTCAGCATTAGTATTCTGTAAGGTATCTGTTAATCTTGAGTTTATACCTGATGGAGTCAAGTTTTGAAACGCAGGGATCGTGGACCCATCAGAGCTCCTCTCAACACTTGAAGAGGAGATCGTTCAAGCGAAGGGAGAGGTAGCTAGCAGGAAGGATATTATGATTCTATTGGAGAAGTGGATGTTAGCTTGTGAGGAGGAGGGATGGCTGGAGGACTACAATAAGGTACTTGGATCCCATCTGTTGGAGGTGTAAATACATGTAGAGCAAAACAGTATAGGAGGAGGATAATGTCTGAGCAGGTTGAAAGGTTTCCTTCCTAATGCGACTTTGAGGGCTGGGTTTGTACGTGCTTCAGGATGAGAACAGATTCGCCACCAAAGGTGCCCACTTGAACCTCAAACGAGCGGAGAAGGCACGTGCAGCCATCGCTAAACTTCCTGGTATAATCGATCACCACCTTTTCTTTTGATTGTTTGAAGACACTTGCCAATGCTTTTTAGCGTTTCTAGGTGCACGAGGTCTCACATGTTGTTCTTTCGGAGCTTAATTCAAAAAAACTGAACTTTATTGACTGCAACAGCAATGGTTGATTCCTTGGTACAACGGACAAAATCTTGGGAGGAAGAACGAGGTCATCCTTTTTTGTTCGATGGGGTATGTTTTCAAATCTTTCCCATCTACAAAGTGTTGCTACTGGTGATTCTGAGCATTTATCTCTATTTGGTTTCTAGGCTTGAATTCATGGCCAGATCTCACTGTTGATGACAATGGTGGCAGGTGCGTCTGCTATCAATGTTGAACGAATACAAGAATCTCAGAGGAGAGAAGGAAGAGGAAAAGCGCCGTCTAAGGGTACTGCTTTATCTTTCTACACTTTGTTTCTTCGTCGACTGCCCGAGAATGCGAATCTCGTGAATGAACATCATCATAATTATTGAGGACATCGTGTTTCTTTTCATTTCATTGAAATGAGATGATTCTGACATGTACTATCGACGTTCATGTCACTGAAGTGGTTATCATTGATCTTTCCAGGACCACAAGAAAGTTCAGGAGCAGCTTCAGACTGAAAAAGAGACTCTCTTCGGGTCGAGACCCAGTCCTGCCAAGGGTGCTTTGAGCACCAGGAAAGTGGAGAGAGGTCCTCGGATCAGCAATATTGGAGCTAATGGACATACTCCAGCGAGCAGGCGGTTGTCACTGGGCAATGCCATTATGCAGTCAGCAACACCAGAATTTTCTCGTAATGGATACGTTAACTCACGGATCGCAGCCTCGAATGGCAAAGATTCGAAACGTGAACGAGTCAGACATGCCGCCCCTCTCAGTTTCGCCGCAATTGACAAAGAAAACACAAGCACTGGTGGTGGATCGGCTCCTGTTTCGCCTCGGATCCAGTTCTAGGCATAATCGGTGCCTCACTTATTTTCCTGGTACGTAGACTTTATGTATCTGGAACTCTATGAGGCAGATTGCTGGGACAAATATCGACTTCGTCCTATCTTCTTCACGAGTACCGCATCTTTTCTCCGAGGAAGAGACCCGAGTCGTCAGTTTTGTCTGCACGTGGGCGCTAATTCTGCTTCTACAAATTGCTACAGTCATGCTCATCCTGACTCATTTCATGGCAAGCGCTGCTCGTGTCTTCGCCTGCCATTTCAAACGCCTTGTTTTAATTTACTTTTCTTCATCTTGCAGTGCAGCAACTGTTTGTGGCCGGAGATGATGGGCTATCTCAGCTCTTGTAACCCAGTCCAGCTTTTTTGCACAGCAGCTTTTTTCCAAGACAGACCTAAGAAAAAACTGGGTTTCGGCAACATTGTTTTTTGTTGGAGCTCAGGGCCAGCAAGTGTCGCCTTCGGTGACTTCTCTCTAGCATTCAGGAAGGTGCTCACAACCTATGATCGAACAGAAGAGTTAAAGGAAGCATTTGTCCTCGATCACTCTCTTTTGCGTTCCCGCTTGTATAAATAGCACAATCTCCGAGCAACCAGCTAGGTTTCTCTTTGACTAACGTCGTCCAGTTCTCTCGCCTGATTCTAGAGCAAACGATACCTCGTTACTGTCCATTTGAGGTCTGGTTGTTTTGAATCATATCTCGGGTGTTTCCGAAGTTGAGACCTGAAAAGGAAGGATAAATGATTGGAGAAAAGGCTAAAATTCACAGGCTGTGGATAATACAAATCAGGTATGCCCAACGCACATTCGCTCAACAATGAAGGAAACTAACATTGTATTTTACCTCGTCAACTGGGTCAAGTTATTTTGCACCTTTTCTGCTCAATTGGTTGTGTTTTTTCTTGCATTCTCAGTTCATATTTGCAATTTTGACTCTGATTTGGATTATGCACTTGGTTTGCGTATGCACAATAGGTCGCCGCTCGCCAGTACATACTTGAACTTGCAATGCAAACCAATCGCCATATCTCGTTGTCAAGACTTCCAGTCCTCGGTATATAGTTTTCTATTGAAGAAAAAGTGATACTATTCATTTCAACACTATCGGCACCTAAGAACGATTGATTTTGAGGATTCTGAATAAATTTGGACTAATTCTATATCTACTGTCTCTTTTCTTTAGCCCCTCAATTCCAGGTGTTTTGCCTGACATTTAACCCTTGAATTTCTTGACATCCTTATTGTGGACGATGAAGAGATTCGAACTGCTGTGGCAGTGGTCCGTAGTCACAGACGAACAGCAAGAGTTTTTCATTCATCCATTTTCTTGGGGGCGTCGTGAACGAGGTCCAGACCTTTTGGAGTTTTCAACACACCTATACTTCAAATTTTGGGAAATGAAGAAGAAATACAAAGTATCAAGGTGAGTCGCATTTTTTTGCATGCCCACGGCAGCTCAGCTGGATGAATGAAGTTTGTAAATAGTTGAAACTTTCGAAGTGCTTGGTCAGCATGAAATCTCTTATTTTTCTTCATCGCTGCCTTTGAGGGTGACGACAATATCTGGTCATAAAATGGTGAATATTTTTATTGTCTAAAGTTGGTTGTAATGCTTGTGAAGTAACATGAGCTGAAAGAAATTAGTGGCTAAGTTAGGGGCATTTCACACATGGGCCGACCAAGTCGAGAGGCTATGGGAGTTCATGGCCAAACTTTGGATGAGAGTTCAAAGAAATGGGCAATAAATGGGCAATTTGATGAACTCTCGACCCAAAGTTTGGATCGTCACAAAGTGGCAACCCAAACTTTGGTCGAGAGTCTATCCTGAGGCCATTGCCATGTAGGAGCTTGGGCTTCCATGTAGACACTTTGAAGGTCGATGGACTTTAAATTGTGCTACCGTGTGTGAAGGGTCAAGAGGCCAAAGTCAGGATTTTTTGAAATTTGATTGGTAGAGGTCAATAAACTCTCAACCTTGGGCCCATGCGTGAAGCGACCCTTAACTTACTTCAAAATACATGATACTCATCATTCTCACATGCATATAGTTAGCAAGGCTTGAATATCACAGAAATTTAGTTTTCAGTGTCATTTAATTTGACTCCTTGACGGAAGTCACTCTTGGGATCTGAAATGAAACTCACTCTTTATGTACTTGGAGTAAATCTCTCTAGAAAAACTTCATAGAATATAATATTCTTAATTAGTCCACAGAAAACAGTTTTCAATACTTCGGATGATCACCAAATTTTCTCAAGTTTTAGTAAGATTGTGGGTTGCAATAGTGTCAGAATTTTGCTTTAACATGTCAATTTTGTTGGAAGATTCAAACCTTGGGCAGTTGAGAAGTCTTCAATAACTTATTGTTTCAGCCATCCATTCCAGAAATTCCCTTTTCCGCTTCTGTGGGCACAAGAACACGTAGATGCTTCTGCTGTCCAGATTGGATCTTTGGTTAAGTTATGGGTATCCAATTGTCCATCTCATTGCAAGATCAACTTCTCATTACATTTCACCAAATCTTTGTATTCAAGGGACTACAGTAACTGCACCTGAAATGGACCACTCCTCAAAATCAAACCCTATTTTTGAAGGAAAAATGAATAGGGAGGATACCCAAAATGGTGCTGCATGCAAGGACAAATGTAAGGTGAATTTTGAGAAGTGTACAACTTTATTTATAGTATTGTGGAAGTGGTAACCTTCCAAGTGGTCAATTTTGGGTACACTTTTTGTTGTTTTAACTTCTCTCTCATGTCATTTATTTGTGTGCATCAAATGCATTTTGATAGTTCTTACATGACACTTTTAGAACCCTACACCTTGCATCTTTGAAAATTTGTAACTAATTCACAAGGCACATAAAAATTATGGAACCACTTGCTTTTTGATTCGTAGTCCTTCAAGAAAGTGCAAAAATTATTGTTCATTTTTTAAAGCATATTGATTAGTCACATAGCTTATTCATGTGTAGTTACCTTACAACCATGCTTCTCACTAAGAACCATTTAATAATCCCTAAAGGACCATGCTATGCTTTTAGTTATATAAAATTTTTGAACAGGTGCATGTGACTGAAAATTTTCATAATTTTGACCCAAACTTTGATAGAAGGTGATGATGAGGAATATCTTTCATATGCATTAGATTTATGACATTTGGAAATAGGAGTCAAAAGTATACAATAATATGTTGCTTTTTCTCGTAACTAGGCAATTTGGGCAAATCAAACAAAATCACTTTTTTCATAAACAAAAGTTTGAAATTGATTTTCTAAAGTTATATATACGTGAAAAACTTTGAATCATTCCATTTTGATTAATGAGTTAAAAGTTATGAGGAGTTTTTGTTCATAGGCAATTATGGATTCCCTACTTTAAAATAAACTTTGAAATCCTTTATCTTACCCAATTTTCAGTATTTTGGAAAAAATAAAATCATGAAATGTAGATTGTTTATTACAACATTTCAACCATTAGAATTGGCATTTTTCAATTCCATATTTAAATTATTAATAACTTAGTATTTTGAATCATTCTTTATTACTACCTACTTACTATATTTATCCTATATGTTGTACAATTTCAATTTATCTAAAAATTTTCATATATCCAACTTGTCTAGGAAAAATAATTTAAAGAAGTACCACCATTTTGGTCATTTTACCATAGAAAAGTGAGTTTGTGAAGTGCATTTGCCCTACATTTCGTAGAGTAAAAAGAATGATTTTGGTGAATTTGGATGCTTATATGGTAGAACCACCCATTATTGACCAAAGATCCATTTTCAACCTATAGGGTTGAAAATAGTTGCAATTAAGGTAGGAACAAATTTCCAACCAAAGTGTAGAATGTGTTTAGTATCAAGTCATAGAAATTTACATTGCATTATATTGCTCCAAAATATATGCAAAATCCCTAAAGTAGTTAACAATAGGTGGTTCTACCATATTTTGCAATCCACGCGGTAGAAATGTTTGAAATTTTTACCACATATTTTTGATACTACATACTACAAGATCCTAGGGTTACATATGTCAAATTTTTTTTTTTTACAATCATGGAACTTTAGGAGTTAATACTTGAAACCAAGTATTAACATTCATTTTTAGCAATTCAGCTTCACATTTTGTTAATCCCAAGAAGACCAATCATAAATTCAATCAAATTTCTATAAAGTCAATTTTGAATGTATCTTTTTAAAATATTGACATGACATGTAAATATATGTACCACTTTCTTGGAAATATAATTTTTTTTCAATTATGTTTTCAGATTGAAAGTTATACAACTTGAAATTTTTTAAACAATGTTGGCAATTTTGGATGATATGTGCAAAACTCTTCCTCCATCTTTGAAATTTAGTAGGGACATAATTAAATATTATGATGTAGGAAGGAATTGTCCTCCCAAAATAATGTATAGTGCAAAAATCTCACTATAGGAGAAATTAAAGTTTATTGATCCTATCAAGCATGGTCGAATCAAAAAAACTCTTCTAACTTCAAATGGTATAATCATTCAGTCTCTAGGATTGAAGTTTCCAAAATCTTTTCCACTCATTTATATAGTATCCTATAGCGTTTTGTTTTTTCATTTTTTGGAAAATGCCAAGTTGGCTCCAATTTCTATTCATCCATTGCCCACATGGCGAATGAATCATTAGGACTAATAAATGAGATTGACAATGCTTTCATTTTTGGATGAGGAATGTGGCTAAGATAATTTTGAGGTGGTTGCTTACTGTGGCAGTAAGGAAAATTCTTTTTTAGCTAAAGAGGTGAAATTATTTGTTGAGTGTGGAGTATGTAGCACTTTCCAAATTGAATAGAAGGAAAATTTGGCGATTTTAAAGGATAGTCTTCGTGCATTCAGGCATTAACACAAATAACAATGAATTAACACTTGAATTAGAAAAAAGGAATATGAAGCAAGAAAGAAATGAAAACAACAATTCATTCATATAAAAGCTTTGTGGACACATTTGGCCAAGCTAGGGACCACTCCACTAAAGAGAAAGTCCACAGATTTTGTAAAGTAAAATCAAAGGCCATATCACTACTCTGCACCTTCTAGCCATTGACTATAGGTATCATCATAGGGAAAACTCTCCAAGTTGAAAATCTTTTGGGAATACATTCCCACTACATAATCCAAGTGAACATCTAAGGCATTCTTTAACTTGTTCTTGAGAAAAGTCAGAGAACTGAAACATCTATCATCCTCTACAGATCCTAGAACTTGCACAATGGCAATTTGAACCAATTTATAGAACTCAGAAAATGATTTGACTTTGAAGACAATGCAAGAGTCTAAATAATGCTATAGACGAGTGAAAGGGGTGAGGTCAAAAGGAGCTTCCATGTGTTTCTATGAATTGTTTGCCATGGCTAATTTGAACAAATCCTGTTGAGATTCCAATTTATAACTGTTAAGAATAGGTGCAATGAGTTTCTTTACCTTTTCAACTTCAATCAACTTTGGCTCACAATAGTAGGACATCAGCACAGCCAAGTGTTTTGGAAAACACTCCTTTGCCTCACTTTGCAACTAGTATTGCGGGTATACAACACCTAGAGCATCCATTACCTCATAAGAGGGAAATTTGCTTCCTAACTCCTTCAACAATTGCTTGACAACCCCTATGAAAAAACAACAATCATGTCATTAGCAACTTCCGGAGAGAAATACATCACTTAATCTTCATATTAGTAAGAACCTAAATTGAGAACTTAATGCAATCAAGAAAGTGTACCAAAAAATCAATACAATAAGAAGAACCCATATTTTTTCTACAAAGTTTAAAAAAAAATAGAAATATTTGTTTATATGAAGATTCAATTCATCCCTTGTGTGAACAAAAACAAGAAAAGCCCTAAAATTGTGAAAAAGAACAAGATTGATAGCTCAAAGATATGGCCAAATCATTAAACATGAAGAGGCCTAAACTAGGAAGAACATTCAAAAGTATTACCAAACCAACAAGAGAATAATAGTCAAACGAAAAAGCATGATGGGGACAATATGGTGATACCTGAGCATTTAGTCTTGATTGAAGTAACCAAGAATGCAAATCCATCTCTATCTATAAGTGAGCCATCATGCATTGCCCACAAGGTTTGCCCATTAGCTACAAACACCAATTGAGCTAAATCATTGTTCAAATCTGACACCCACTTCGTGTAGATTTGATTGTGAGAGCAATCTAAGATGTTTTTGAATACCCCCAATTCATCCCCATTATATGTTGTAGCCCTATCAACATACAAAGTATAGAATTGCCCCTCTGCCATTTTCAAAGCAGCTACAAAATTGTAGATGTACATGTCCTTTTTTTAAGCAAATGCAACCAATAAGTCAATTATTTCTAGAAGCGACATCAAGGCAATCATGCCTAGAAGAGCATATAGGTCAAGAAGCAAGCTCAAGCATTTTTGCACAAGCGAAATACAATAAATTAAGGTTGAGAGCTTAAAATACTGTAAATCCAAAGACTACAACTACTCACTAACTCTTTCATTGGAGAAGCTACTGAATTGCAAGCTGGAAAGAACATAAAATAATAAGACAAAAACCAATGCAGACTCCAATATGTTCGATCCTCTATCCAGTCGACCAAATATGGTAATCATCATAGGTAGCTATAAGTTACAATTCACCACACGCAAACTGTACCAATTTTTCGGATCTATCAGCTAGAGCTTGCTCAACCACTTGACAACTAAAAAAATTCATGATCAACACACATGCAATTGTAGAGCACATATATATCAATGAAGCAACTACAATTCTGACACTAAGATTGACACTCAAAATTATAGCTTTGATTGATCAAGCTACAACTAGCCATCAGCTTTCAATACAAGGATAACAATTAAAGAATATAATTCTATCATTGAAAATGCAACATATTGTTATTATTACTACTACTACTATTGTTATTTTATTGTACTAGTTGTATAGTAGAAACTATCCCTTTGCTTCAATATATTGCCTATGAATGTTTAAAATTGAGTGGAACAAAATTGAGCAATTTTTTTGGGTTAAATTTTTGTTCAATATTGATTACAAAAATGTTCCAAAATGAAACTTATTAAGATGAGGGAGAAGTAAATAGAGCTCGTTACATGCCCCAAAATTCGTTTCTCATTGCTACCAAGACAATGAGTGTTGAAGTATATGTTTTTTTATTACAATAAGCATTCTTCAAAACCTCCTTAGGATGGGCAATGCAACCCAGATTTCAGGCTACGCGGGCACAAAATAGAAGGTTACGGCCTTTTTTATTGAATAAAACTTATTAAGATACTATTGATTACAAAATGCTCTAAAACAAAACTTACAAACTACTAAGATGCTTACCATGCAAGTTTGACACAATTTGACGTACTTGCATTCGCGCTTAGTTCAAAACAACCTTCAATTTGAGTCTGTCAGTATGTAAACCTAATCAATTCAATTGTCTGTAGCGAGTCTAGGCACACTTGTACCCAAAGAACCTTCAAAGAGACATCAACAATCAAAAGACTCCCTAGTAACTTAATGAAATCCTCCAAGGCCAAGCCACAACAACGTGTTTTGTTTTTGAACACTAACAAGGGATAGATGATGCTCTCAGTACCACTGGTGCGAACTAATAATCAAACTACTTCATTGATAATCAAACTATTGTACTGATAATCAACTAGGCCGACACCAAGCAACACTAAACAGAGACCACGATGACATCACCGAACAATTTTGAAATGTATTTAACAGGGCTTGCAGAAGTTTCTACTAGGACTGAGAGACAAAAGACTTCCTCAACTGGGTCATTCTGTGCCACGTCCAGCTTCATTTTTGCAACAAGGGTACAGTAGTTAGACAGAAGCCTTCGTAATGGCTCCAACAAAGAAACCCAATGAGTCGTCACATGCCTCAATGGCTTCAAACCTTTTGTCTCCATCACTTCAGCTAGTTTCTGGTATTCATTGAGGTGCTTGGGGCTCTTTGAGAAGTAAGAGTGCACTTTTTGGATCACTTGCTCCACTACTGCTAATATGAATATAGCAGACAAGGACTTGGCAGCTAGATTGCATTTGTATGCCATGCAATGCACACCTGTGCAAAATAGAGCCCACTTACTGGTGATTTGGGTTGTCACTCCAATACAGATACCTTGAAACGTGCTTACTCCATTAGACCCAAAACAAAGCAACTTCCTAGAGATTTGCTTGGAAGTGAGATTATCAATAATCTGTAAAGCCTTCATAATGAGCACAATAAGGCTTTCAGCATTGGCTCCTTCCACCAAACGTTGTAGTGAGATTAGGAATGGGATCCTAATATAATCTTCTGTAATGTAAGCGTCAATGCACAACCAACTTTCATTATCAACTATTGTCACCTCATCACAAGTGAGAGTGACAAATTGAGCAATTTCTAGCTTCTTCTTCATGGCTTCTTTTACTTGGAAGTACAAGAAATCAACCATCTTCTACTCAGAGCTGTCTGACCAATGCATTCAAGAAAGGCATACAATGCTTGCCTCTCATCATATTCCATCATAGGTCTACCAACAAACAAGATTTGGTATATAGTGGAAAACTGCACCAACTTGCCTGAGTGGGAGATTGAGGTGTTTGTATTTAGGTATTGAAGAACTGAAGCTGGTTTTTTGGTTGCAAATAGTCTCAAATTGATTTGATGACGACTTTTCTTGGAAAAATACCACTCACCTGCTTTAACTTTGTATTGAGGCATATCAAAAGCTACCTTCTTCTTGCCCTCATGCTTCATCAATGTATCCCATTTTTGACCTAAAATTTTTGGCATTTTTTTGAAAGTGGAACAAACCATGCACTTAACAAAGTGAATGGTTCATGTAGGGTCTCTAACTAGTTTAGCCCAAACTAGTTTGGCAGCCCACTCATTTTGAAATTGATAAGTGCAATCATAACTTGTTTTTTACTTTTAGGGGGCAGGAACCTCTTCCAAATCATCATCAAAGTCACTATCATCTTCCCCATCCAAAATCTGCACTATATCTTCTCTCAGTTGGAGGTGTAGTTTATGATCAACTACTACAAAGTCCATTAGTACAGTGCTGGAACTTCCAATGTGTGACTCACTTGGATTCTGGATTTCTAAGATCACTGTGTTTACAGACACATTGTGTGATTGAACGTTTGCATATGCGCTCTAAAAGCTACCGCGATCCAAAGGTCGTGGATTGTTTGGATTTCGGGAGCTTGTGAAAAAACGAGCAATAGATGTCTTCTGCCATGCACATCGCCGCACCAAATTATAAACCGAGCACACTTCCTTACCTTAGATCTCATGGCAGAGATCAATAGCCTCTTTCTGAGCTTTCCGTAAGGCCCATACTGTTGTGCACCTTTGTTCTATAGTATAAAGACCAAGATTCTGGATCTCTCTTTCGAGATTGATTGGCACTTCAATCGGTGTGGACTGCTCCTATATTTTAGAATCCTCACCTTGCAAGCTCAGTTCAACCAAGCGTGGACAGTTGGAATCGGAAGCCATCACTAAACCCACTAAACCCTGATATTTTTTATTTGTTCAACATCAATTCCTAAGTGTACCAAAGACTCCTAAATGTGAAGCCCTAATCCAAAGCCAGACACCCTAAACTTAAACTAAACCTTTCCAAACTAAGCACTTTAAACTCTCTCCAACCCTCTCCAAACTAGGCATCCTAAATTGACTCTAACCCTCTCTAAACCAAGCACCCTAAACTCTCTTTGACCCTCTCCAAACTCAATGAGCCCAAGCTCTCACACCGACATCTTGCATTCAACAAACTTGATCACAAAGCCCTTCTCCAAACAGAAACACTCTACATTAGTACAACTTACAAAATGCCTCTCCCAACGACGTCAAGTGAAATCTCTTCCCTTCGAGCTACCACTCCCTCCACCTACCGTAAATCCTAAACTGCAGCATCGTTGGTGATCACGTCAAAACCATGGTGTTGCCTAACATATAGTGATGGAGACCTGAACAACCACCGTTGGCGACAAATTCTTGAATCATGACATTGTATGCAGGACCCACACTTAAAAGCAAAACTCACACCCTAACACTATTGTGACTACAATATACTTCAATTTCGAAGTCATTGAACTCATTGCACTAGAAATTGAAGGGGAGCATCTATGCCTTCAAGCTACTTGAAGCCCGCCAACCTAAGTAGTTGATGCCGTGGTCGTGGATGTCTAAATTGACAAACCACAGTAAATGAAGAGGAACAAGCTGCAAAGCCATGAATCCTGCACCTCACAACGTGGTAGACATTCTGCAAACTCTCTATCGCAGAAGATCAGGTACACGCTTGGCACCACCAGTGGAACTCCACCTGCTTGAAGTGTAGATCTGCGAAATCTAGAATGAAATGTAGGGTTCCTCAAATTTGCACTAGTGATCTTTGACAATGAAGTGGAAAGGATTTGGCGATTCTAAGCATTACGAGCTTGCTCAATTGGCAATAAATTCTGCATCACTGGTGCACCAACTAGTAATGCATCCAAGGTCGATGGAGATTTCCAGGCATGGTGGAGTAAGGGAAGGGAGGAAACAAGCGTCTGTGGTTTGAAATCTTGCACTCAAGCCACATTAAAGCGAGCGATACTTCAGACTAGACTTAGTGCTTTCTGGCCTTGTCCAATGAATGAGGGTCTATTCTATGGCCCTTCCTTTTTTATTAAATTTTTTTTTTCTATAGGTCGTTTTCACCAACTATTTGTCAGTGGTGCTTTATGGCACCATATTGCCAGAAAAAGAAGGGCTAGTATTCTACTACAAATTTATATGGTCGAATTCCAAAAAACTCCATTTTTTCCCTTATTGCTCTAAAAAGTGGTAGTTTTTGAGAAATAATGCCCAATATGTGCCCTCGTCTTCAAAGATAAAGTAGAATTTCCATCAAATATATCAAAAAACTGTTCACTTTGTCACACATAAAAAATTAAAAATATTTTTTATTTCAAAATTCACAAATATTCCAACCTTTTGCTTACTCCAAATTGTTGTGACTTTAAGGTTTAAAGTTGTGCATCATATATATCATTGCTACAACCATGAATTGCATAACCTATTTCAAAACAACTACACTAAACAATGAAATTAGATTGTCCCTCACTAATTTCTTGATATTTTACACTATATAAATATTTACTATTGTGATGTTGTAATCTAGATTTTGCCTACTTTAGTATGAAGGTACTTTAGTTAGAAATAGCCAGGACTTTAGTATGAAGGTTCAATATCTAGGAAATGAGCATTCACTTTAACTTATTGTAGCTAAAGTCACATTTTAAAATAGAAATAACTTAGAATTTCAATTTTAGTGAAAAATAAAGCTAAATATTCCATTTGTTTTAGGAAAAGGAGATCATTCATTTATCCAACAACGAATTTATGTTCAACACAAATGTATACAACAATATAAGGATGCAATCCTTGTCTTATTCTAGTATGTTGAATCAACAAGAAGCATGCTTAAGCGAGAAAAAACATAACATGTGAGTCACCTTGTATCAAAATTTCAAAAATGTTTGTTTAAAATTGAATTTATAAGAAACCTATTTAAATTTCCAATTGATTGCTCAACAACCACTTTGTCCCATAGGGATTAAAAAATACATTGAATTACTTTTTAATCCCCAAAAGACTAGAAGCCCATTTGGAGTTTTTACCTTTTTTTTTATATAAAGTTATAAAATTCAATTTCTTAAAACTATTTTGAATGGAATATATGCTATAATATTAGTTTTTGAGTGCACTAATTTGTGACCAATATGACTACTAATAAGCAATTGTAGAATTATGAGGTAAAATATGTTTTTAATCTCAAGTCAAGTAGCTAAGGAAACTTTTTTTTGGAATTAATTTTTAAGATCCCAACTTCACCCCTAAAGGACCAAATGTCCATTCAAGGGATAGTTGGAATTTAGATAGGTGATGATGAAGTAAAAATGAATGGGCGTTTATGAAATTTTGACACAAGATGGATACATTCACTTCCTTAGTGGGAATGTCAAAAAATTCCAATTGGATGTCTGAATCAAAACTTACCTTGCCTCCAAAAATCTAAAAAATTTGGACAATTTAGGCATTTTTTGCTAATTTCTTCATCTCATTCTTCAATTTGGCATGTACATAACTAGCATGACATGATATGCAATTTTATAAAAGAACTACTCCTAGTGCATAAATCTCATTCTAAAAGGAGTCAAAAGTCTACTAACCTTGCCAAACAAGTTTGAAATAAAACATTTCATCTAACTACAAACACTAGTATCTTGAAAATCTAAAATCTTAAGATTCTTTAAAAAAATTCTACACATTTCAAATTTTTGTCTCTAAGTTTTTACAATTTGTATTTCAAACAAAAATTTCTTTGCTGCATAAGAAATCATCAAAAAATGACTGATGTATTGCTTGTTTCCTTGATGTCTTTGTATTACAAGATGATTTAAAGTAAGGTACAACTTTTATTTGCTTTTGAAATTTTGCATGAGTGTACCTCATAAGATGCAATAATCAATGGCGTAGAGGCTCAAAATTTTGTAAAACAAATTTTTACCTCAAGATGGCTCAAAGTCTACTCACCCCATTTTGCAAGAATTGAAAGAAGTTTTTTTCTTACTTCAAACATTATAATCTTTCAATCCCTATGGTCAAAAGGGCTAAATTATTTCCACACTTTGGCATCATAGTCTACTATACTTTTGTTTAGAAAAAAAAATTATTTTCAATTTTGTTCAATGCACTAAAAAATAGTAGTTTTTGACAATTTCTCTTGAAAAATACCTTTTGATCATTAGGAAATGAAAAAAGATTGCATATTTGATTGGATGAAGGTTAGATTTTTGCTTACACACTTCACTTTTTCAAAGTTTGCGCCCAAATTTATGATTGTCTTTCAAATTTTTAATTCTAAAACAAACCAATTTTGTAAATTAAGGGTTTGTTAATTTATAGATGTAGATTTTGTGAAGAGAATAACTAATACAAATTTTTCTTGTCAATCTCTTTCTGCATCAAATAATGAATAAAAAAGCTACTTGTAAATATCTGTAGGCATTTTGGAAAAATATTTTGACTTATCAATAATTCATTATTTTTACCTTCTCATTTAATTCAATAATTGGGTCCCATTGTAATAACACTAATTTGCACTAATTTGGAAGTACACAAAGTTGAGAGGCCCACCAAAGAAGTAGTTCAATATTTCAATAAAATCAATATTAATAATGTAGCCTATACTATTTTCATACTATCTCATATAAAGTATAATGTGATTGTCATCCAATTGTCATCTATCTCTCTTTCATCTCTCATCCATCTTTTGTCCAAATGTTAATATTAATTAGAATACATTCATTCAAAATTCATCCAATTAGTATGAAGAGTCTCAAACTATTCAAATTCACCCACTAATTGAATTAACTTTGAGTAGTAAGGTAACTAACCCTAGTTTTGACACAATGTCTAATCTCCCCTCTTTAAGCTGTAGATGCAAAAAAATTTCTTCCTAGATGCTCAAAGTGTGAGAGAAAGCAATACCACTTGGATCCCCCCCAGTATGAATTTTTAAAGTGTCAGTTATCCAATAGCCCATAAGTGCCATTACATCACTCCTAAACCAATAAAAAGTACACCAATAATGGTCACTTTACGTACCTATAATGGCCACAACACTGAGCCATAATGTGGCCAATTAGTCATAGTCATTGATAATTTTACACCTAAGAGCTGTACAAGAGTCTATTTCCACCACTCTCATACCACAAATCCTCAACAATGTCCAATTTGAGTTTTACCAACTATTTTCCTTTAATTCCCCTATCAAACCAATTTTTCAAATATCAAGTTAGGATTTTTCATACTCTATTTTTTACTCTAAATAGAAATTTTGTAAATTCTTTCATCAATTTTTTTCTCCAATTTTTAAAAATCCCAACCTTTTTTTTCCCAATTCCACCCACTTACAATGAACTAACCGGCGATTCTCCCATAACATTGCTCATAGAGTGTCACAAGTAGTCACAGGGCAGGGATAGGGTCAGATAGTACTTCATAGATTTTGCACCATCAAGAGTTTTCAGCTGCTTCGTCGAAAGTTAGGTCTTACTCACGAAGATTGCGAAGTCCATGGAGCCGGGATTCATAAGCAAATTTGGAAGAGGAACTGAAAGCACGTTGACAAAAGTTGCTTCTGCTTTCCTCAATACCTTCACCGAGACATTCGTTACAGTAGCTATGGCGCAGTAGAAAGTAGAGTACATTGTAGAGAGACTTTAAGGAAAAATTTTCGATAATTTTTGAATTTATTTTTGTTGGATACAAGAACTCTTTCCTTGCTGATGCTTTTTGAAGCTCCCCACAAATTTGATTGTGGCCCTGATATGTTACTTATTAGGATTCCGTCAACTTCTGGAAGCAACCGACGATCTTGAGATGGTGGAACCGCGGAAGCATCCTCTGTGGAAGACTTTAGGGAACTGAACGCGGAGATCTTCGGTCGTCAGTTGAGGTTTGCAGACCAGAAACCTCTACGAAATGTACGGAAGATCAAACGATTTTTTTCCTTTGGTGATAATTAGGTGATTTTGGGAACTTTATAGTGGAGTTTCGTTTCTGAAGCTTAATATCTATCGTGTGTAAGTAACTCAGTAAGTGGGTTTAGTTCGATCTTGTTTTGTGATTATCATTCGTTGAGTTTGAAACCTAATTCAAGGGAGTTGAAGCAGACATGGACTAGGAGATGGTGGACGACTTCGCGCCAAGGATTTTGAGGACTTGAGCGCAACTGCAAGGGACAGAGTAATTAAGGCATGGCGAAGCTCTTCTTTGAATTTTCTTATCGATTATTGAGTTGCATTTTCCTATCTGAACGTGAAGTGTGTGTGAGTATTTTGCGATTGCCTTTCTACTGGGAGATGCCTTCAAGCGATTAATTCTAGCCGGAGTTTGGTCTCTTCTTCTTGTTCTGGTGAATAGTAGACTCCTTCTGGTGAATTGTCAAGGTGTTGGAAATTTCTTGCACAAGTGGAGACTGGTTGGAAGAGCCTGGCTAATTTGTAAGGGCATTGATTATTTTAAAGTGAGTGATCATGGATAGACCCTGGGAAAATCTTCAAATGTACATGACGCAGTTCTTGATAGATTGTTTAGCTTTCTTGATAGGACTGAAGGCATTACCATAATGTAGAGTCGAGACAGTGGTGCAGAAACGACACTTCAAAGAGGTCGTGGTGTAGGACTGATTGCTTCTCTAATTTGTCGGGCATTCTACTATGATTGATTGTTTGTATACATGGGGGTTCTTTCATTTACAAGTCAGCCTCGGATTTGAGAACTTCCGTAGGAAACTTTCGCGCGCTGAACCATTAGAGAGCTCGAGTAAATGTTGTCACCGACAGTAAAATAACCCTAATTAGCTATACACCTTAAACCAGAGTGTTCTCTGTCTAGAACATGCCATTTGCTTCTTTATAAGTTCTGAGCATGACTTATGCATCGACAGATTTGTAATGTTGAAGGAGGATTGAGGAGTTGACTGCTGGAAATTTTAGCAATGGCGGACCTCAGTAGTGTGCATCGATACGCCGCTGGTGGGCTATTCGCCCTGGCCTTGAGCCAATCTCAAATTCAGCAGCTCACCGCCTTTGAACTCGCACGGAATACTGATTTGGACGATCGGCAGTCTGGGAATACACTTTTCGACGAGGATACGACTTCATGGAGCGCCCCAGATTATGGATTGCTGCGACACGTCTTCAGGTTTGTTATCGTTCGAGCTTCTTACCATTGGTGATTTAAGTTTCATGTCACATGATTTTATCTGTTTTTAATTGGCGGACAGTATCGTCTTCTATTCTTTGACTACAATAGATTCCTACTTGAAGTGGAAATGATGCATTTGCTAGGAGTCTTTAGACTTGAGAGTACTTCTGGAATCATTGGGTTCTCTCATCCTCTTCAAATTGTCAAGAAGGCGTATCTGTGTTGATGCCTAGGTTTCTTGATTATGGTTTATATATTTCTTGGAATCTGACGGCATCTTTGAACGACACAGGTATTTACAAGTAGATGAAAAGGCATGGGTTGGCCTCGAGATTACGTCTATGTCTCCTGGTGGAAAGCATCAAATTGGAGCAGTAAGCATTTCAATCTTGTCTTTCTTCGATTTGGTACTACTTTTCAGGTCGCTATCCTGTTTGTGATTTGACTCTTTGTACTTAGCATGTAGCTGGTCATTGTTCTGGTTTAAAAAGTGCTTTTCGACGTATTGTTCGGAAATTTCCTAATCAAGAAAATGCACTACAGTACTTGAGATTGCTGTCAGAAGAAGAGAGTAACGCTTCGTCAAGCAATGGAGTTCAACGGACGATGGAAAATGCTGAAATTGCTGATGCATTTGGAGATGCTCGCCATGGAGGTACTGAAATTCTGTATCTCTGTAATGTTGCCTTCCTGCTCGTGTATTAATGTATAATGTTGCCTTCCTTTTTTTGGTTTTGCAAATGCTGGTGCAGCCGCTCTGTATGTAAATCATATTGAATGTGCTATTCCCCCCTCCCTTGTTCTTCTCTGTTTCTGGAGCATTTACCTTTTGATTGTCAAGTTTCTTGAGGATTGAAAATGGCGATCTGATTCTTTTTTGCAATGATCCTACTCTTTTGTTGGGTTCTTCTTATAGGTATTTAGAGATGCTACTGAATTAATTCAATGTATTTGATGTGATGTTCCTGTTCATCTCCTGGTTCTGCTTGCTTGCTACATCAGATTCATCGATGATGGATGGCAAGGAGAAGAACAGAGTACAGGAGTTGGGAATGTCCTCTGAGTACAGCAGCAGGTTTAGTGAAGCTGAGGTTAAGACGAAGCAACGGAAGATTGCCGTGATGCACGAGCTGCTTGTGGCGTGTGTTTCCGACATTCCTAATGACAAAGGTGTGAAGACTCCGAAGTATGGGTACGATGCACGCCAACGTGTAGCTCTACGCTTGCTTGCTCTCTGGCTTGACATTGAATGGAGCAAAGTGGTGTGTACATTTTCTTCCCATGTCTATTCATTTTAGCTCTCATTGTCGTCTTCGCAACTCAGACATGAACTTGGATTGACCATGGGAGAGAGAGGTGTCAACGAGTCAGTTTTAGTGACGCTATTATGTATACTATACAATAGTTCTTTATACTTCCTCCGTCTTGAAATAAATCCGGGGTTTCCTAGAAATGGCTAGATTAACACGTGAGTTGTTCCTATTTTCAGGGCATTGCGTAGTTATAGTAGCTTCTACTAAACCTCACTACGAGTGAAAGAATGAAAGTCATTAGTCAAGCGGCACATGTTGAAAACAGGCGGCGAAATTGAGGATCACGTTGGGATCCCTGTATTTCCATTTTTGTTTGAGGCCCATGTGATTTCCTTTAATAATTCTATCAAAGAAAATATTTGTCCCGTTTGATTGTGATAAGTCCTAAGTGCTGTTAACCACTTGTTGCATATTTGTCGGTCTCTTAGCTCCCGAGCGTTCAGGAGCACTCTATTTAGAATATACCTATATTTACGGATGAAGTGATTTCAGGTAAACTTGGAGCTAATGGTGGCTCATATGGCCATGGCCGCTCAAAAAGAAAGAGAACAAAACCATCATGACGATGAGGAAGTAGCAAAGAGCAGGTGGCAGAGACTGAAAAGAGGAAGTATAATTGGTGGGGCAGCCGTCACTGGAGGATTACTTTTGGCTATCACTGGAGGTAAATACGATCGATCAAATAAATCATGTCTGGTTTTTAATGCAAGGATTATCATGGTGTGGCATGTAGCCTTTCTTCGCTGCTTGTGGGCTTTCTTTTCTGCAGATATTGCCATCGGTTCCACTACCTTTCGCTCTTGGTCCCTCCCACCGTATGGCATAGAAAATTTGTAGTCTTTGGGACAACCGATTCCTACTGTTTATTAGTGACTACTACTTTCCGGAATTTAGTTTGGTGTCTTTGCTGCCTGTATTACTCCGGAGGGCTTTTCGGCAGTAGCTTGTTGCACAATCGGGTTTACTTGTGTTCTATATTTTGAAAGTTTGTTCGTTTTCCATCAGGGCTGGCAGCTCCAGCAATAGCAGCAGGTATGGCAGCTGTTGGAACAGCAGTGCCTGTACTTGGAGCCGGTGGACTTGCAGCAGCTGCTGCGATGGCGGGTACCACAATGGGTTCCGTGGCGGTTGCAGCTTCCTTTGGAGGTATGGCCGATCAACCAACCTGATACCTAGAAGGTTATCTTTCTGAGCTCTGAGTTCACAGTTTACCCAGCACTGTGTAAGTGACTTAAGAACAAAATTAGCCTTAATAATATATGAAAGTTTCGTAGTGAAGCACTCATTGAGGCAGTCCCAGCAGATGTGGGAAAAAATAGAGTACGTAATCTGAATAAATTGTTTCCTCTATCACAGCTGCTGGAGCTGGTTTGACTGGTTTTAAGATGGCCCGAAGAACTGGTGGGATTGAAGAATTTCAGTTTGAGCCAATTGGAGAGAACCATCAACAGGGGGTGCGTTTGTTTTGCCCAGTTGGTTATTTCTTGCATACTTGGGAAATTTACAAAGTGTTGCCATAAGATGCACGAACTTGGATAGTTTCACCTTCAGTGTAGTTAAACCCAAACTATGGGACTAAACATCTTTTGTCTATTGTGTACTTTTTGAATGTGTTTTACAGAGACTGGCTGTTGCGATTCTCGTTTCTGGTATTGCTTTTGAGCTCTATGATTTTATTGAACCATGGGAAGGACCGGATGCAGACCTAGAAAGGTTCTTCTCTTGCCATGCTAATTCTATTTATAGTATATTTTCAATTGTTCTGTGTTCTTATTTCTATGTACTGTACAAATTCTGGAGATTGTTTTATTGCTCTGCTCTTGATACTTTAGTCCTTGCTATATAATTTGCTTTTATCTGTCTGAAAAGTACGGTTTTTATTTTCACCCTTTCATGTGAAGCAAAAGTATCTGCATTCAATGCTTGCGTAGACAACGAATTCTGTGGTTGATTTCTGATTGTATGTCACTTGGGGAGGTGTTATAGATATGCTCTTCAGTGGGAGTCTGAACATGTTCTGGCTGTCAGTACAGCCATTCAAGACTGGCTCACCTCCAGTAAGTAATACTTTGCTCGTATTCAACTACTTTGACTCACCATCTCATTTCTGACTTTGGTTCTTAGAGAAGCTAGTAAGTAACCCCATCCTGCATATACGGAACGTGTCATTAGTGGAATGGACCCAGAACAGAATGCAAGTCTATGTCAAAGTGCTAATCACATTCATGAATACCATACGATTGGCAACATACCCTAATATGAACATATTTAATACTATTTATATTTCTGGTCTAAGTGGCACCATGACGAGAAGCACATTGACATGATGGTCGCTGTGGGCGTGATGTTTTGAGGTGGAGACGTTACCATTTTCTGCCCAGGCCTAATCTTCTTTCTATCTTTACGTAGATCTGGAGTATAATGACTAGTTGATTTGTAATTTGTCTTGTTCGTCCAGGTTGGCGTGCTGTTCTATTATTTCTACTTGTGGTACTGTAAAAGATCTAACGAGATTGTGGCTTACTAGATGTGGCGCTTCAGCTAATGTCACGGGGAGCAATGTACACCGTTCTTGGCGGTCTCGTTGCTGCTTTGGCATGGCCTGCCACTTTGCTTAGTGCCACTGATTTCATTGACAGCAAGTGGACAATTGCTATTGACAGGTGAGATCCTTGACCATTTGAGGGGACGCTTTCCAATCTACCGAGATAGTTTTCTCTTCTCTGGTCCATCGTTTCAATGTGGCATCTTCAATCATCGCAGATTTAATATCAATGGCTGAAGGTGATTTGGTTTTGTAGGTCTGATAAAGTTGGAAAAATATTGGCAAAGGTTCTCTTGAAAGGTGCTCAAGGAAACAGGTGAGCAGAACCTCCCTGTACTAGTTCTGCAAGAGCATTCTTGTCTTATTTATTTTTTGCTTCGTTCTTTACAATTGCTGAGCTGTAAACGTTGGTCTTTTATAGTGGTTACTCTTTATCGGCGACTTAAGAGTTTGTAGATTCAGAGTTTATTTGGGATAGAAAGAGCGGTGATCATATCAGACAATTTTGGGTGATATTTTCTGTGCAGACCGGTGACTCTTATGGGATTTTCATTAGGTGCCCGGGTTATATTTTCATGCTTGGAAGAACTGGCAAAGCTGGGAAACAATGGTATTCTACTACTTGCATCTTGACGTAGATTGGTAATATGTAGCTTTGAGTTTTTGGTGAATTGATTGCTTGCTTTACTAATCCAAATAGGAGTTGACAAATGGGCCAAATACTGGCCTCGTAGAAACTGCAATGACCGGTAGTTTTCCCGTTTCGATTTTCTGATGCATGTTTGACTTAATTGGGAATAAATAGGTGGAATTATTGAGCGCGTGGTGTTACTTGGAGCTCCTCTCATCCTCAATAAAGCGAAGTGGGGGACTGTGCGGCAGGTATATTATTGCAGTTCTCGATTTTCTAATGTTTTCCAGGATTTCATGTCCGAACTGATGTTTATTTTTTATTTTCACATAATCATGACTTTTCTTGTGACCCGATCTTTTAGAGTTCTGTGACTCGGTAATATGCAGCTCATGTGCCATTTACCGGCATATCCCTGCATAGTTATCATCTGTTGCACTGTACCATAATTCCTTTGCATTACAAGGTTAAGTACGAAGTTATGTATAATGCTAGTACCTTCCTCCGTTAGACTAAAGGCGCCCATACTATTGGAAGCACGGCATTGGTATACAACTCCTCACGTGGTAGATTTGGTAACAGGTTGTTGCAGGACGGTTCATAAATGGTTATTCTACGAACGACTGGATGCTTGGTGTGGTATACAGAGCGAAGTGAGTTTTGTTCTTTACAAGCAATAAACCATGATTTTTGTTGATAGAGAGTGGCCAACTTTTCTTATTTCTGATATATGTATTAGGTTTCAGTCTCAGTCGTTTTACAAGTTACGATTTCTTGAGGGAACAGTCGGCTCCCCTATTATTCTTAACGACTTTAGCAATGCAATGCTTGAAGTTGACACCGAGAACAAGAAACTGGCTACATTTTATTTTCTTCAATCAGTGACCTATTAGTGGAAACGATGTTTTACATCTGCACACAGTAGCCCGATCCTTGTTGATCATTATACTCATTACTGCTGTGGTTACATCTTGGCAGTTTTCTCTCACAAGGACTGGCAGGTCTTCAAGCGGTGGACGTGCCTGGTATTGAAAATGTATGTGATAAGAATTTATCTGTAACTGTGGTGCTGTTGCTAGTCCTAGACTATCCTAGATTCATTTGGTGCACCATGGCAGCACTTTCTCTATGGCCTCTTCATCCTGAATTCCTGGCACGTCTGCTTGTGCTGTAGTTCAGCTGTAACCCTCCTCTTTGAACCAGTTAGATGAAGTCGTTGATTCATGTGATTCCTTCTGTCAGTTTAATTATCTTCTGGGAATTTTCTGGACAGTCATGTGGGGTGGTTTCCTTAAATCGACGAAATCTGGTGTATGCAGGTGGATGTGACGGAGATAGTGAAAGGTCACTCTTCTTATCTGGAGAAAGCAGCTTACATTGTACAGGCCCTTGATATTGATAGCTTCTATCCGACTCACAACGGCAAGCTTCAACAGCCAGCACAGATTTGAACTTTGACAGGCAATTTGCATGGCTCCCGGGTTTTGCCTTCAACTTCCTGGTTGACCTGGGCATCATTGAGTTGCAGAATTCGCTACTGCTGCATTTTTATGCTCTTGCTTGATTTTCCAATCATTGTTCATCCAACTGTTGGTCTTTGATTTGAAAGTCCTGCTAGCCGAAGTCATTATTTCCAAGCCTAGCATGAAATTCATCAGTCACAGGATGCAATGATATTTTTATTTTCTTAGTCCTTTCACAGGTCATCAGTGACACCAAATCAGTGTAGAAGTTAGTATGTCACCCCACTTCTGCTACTACACTGGATCTGAGGCGGCTTTTCTTCTTTTTTTCACAAATTAGAAATCTCATTTTAAAGGAATTCCAATTGACATTGTATCAGACCATCGATTTGACTTCTAAATGAAGACATTGAATGTATTTAATCTGAAAGTTACACCGATCTTTTATGATTTCCACTTTATGTTTGTTCATGTTTTGGTTATCGCAACTCTTCCTTCCTTATCTTGAAGGAGAGACTGCCAATGTGGTTCTATAATGATTGCAGAACCTGTCATTCAAGGACGATTCAAGTTTTAGGGCAATTGCCATCTGCTTCATATTTTGGTGTTCTATCTAATGTTCAGGCTTTGAAAAAAAATCTTCCCAGGAAAAGCAATATAAGGCATTCAGCTTGCAACAGACATGGGCAGCCAGAAATTGAAAGCTGATCTGCTGCAATACTGGATTCTTGTGACAAAAATTGTGACGAAAATGATGTGAAAGTGATCTCAAATTAAAGTAGGCAGTCTTTTCTATGTGATTGCTTTCTATGTGTGTTGTATAGGGGGCCTAAAAGTATATTGAAAGTACACATATTGCTGTTTTCCTAATGAGGTGTTGAACCCATTTTCCAATTGAAGGTAAAGATGCCTATTTCCAAGCAAAATTTGCTATCCAGGTAATTTGGAGAAGCTATTTGTCAACTCAAGAATTTTTCAAAGATTGAGAAGTCATTTGCAAGTAACCAATCAAGACATTATTGACAAAAAATGCATTTTCTGTGATTTTTCAAAGTGTGTTGGCACTAAATTGATAAAGCATGCATAAACCTATGCTAAACCATATGTTGATGTGTCTCCTTTGTAGGTGCACTGTCATGTTGCTAAAGGATTGTTGCTAAAATTATAGTAATTGGTGGGTGAATGACTCAAATAGGAGGGTCCAATAGATATTGGAACTCAGTGACTAATGACATTTAGGGTTATCTTATCTTGAAAACCATTATAGTAGCTAATTTAATTTTGATCACATGTACACCTATATACATTTTATCATAAGTTGTTCTCTTTTTGATTGTGGTAGAACTACTCATAGTCAACTACTTTAGCAATTCCACATATGTTCTGGAGCAATATAAGGTAATATAAGTTTTCTACTCTATTAGAAGATAGAAATCATAAGGATTGCAATTTTTTTGAAAATTTTATGCTTTGAATTGAAATTACTATGAATTTTGAAAGTCATCAATTCATTCAAATCCATATTCAATATGAAGAGTCTTCTAATTCTGATGAGTCAAAAACTATTTTCCCACTCACTATTTTGGAACATGTGTCACAACTTGATTAGTCCTAACTTTTAAAAGGAGAAAAAAAACATTCTAAAATTGAGTTGAAAATTTTGTTCTAGCCTTGGTTGAAAACAATGCACCTTATCGGTTGAGTATGGATTCCTTGTTGGCAATGGGTGGTTCTATCATAGGTGGAGATGAATAGTGATTAATTATGGCACAATTTCCAATATAGTTGTAGTGCATTATGATTTGCTGCAAGACTCTCAATATTGCAACTAGCCCTTGGTTGATTTTAGAACTAGCCCGTGATTGGAAATAGAATAGAATAGTATAGGTCGAATAGAATCTTCCATTAAACAATTTATAGTAATTATGTTTTGAGAACAAAATTTTAGAATCCTTCCTAATACTCAATTTCTCTACACAAGAAAATTTTCTCACTCAAGAAATTTGCTCTCCAAATATGTGCAATTGCTTACATTATTTAAATGGTTGGAAATGGCTTGGCTACAGTAGAATGGCATGGGATTAGGTCTCCATGATAGCTTTGTCCTTGGATTGTTGTTTTTTTGGTGCTAAGTTAACCCTATAATGATGCCACAGACACTAAGTGTCCGATGGATGACAAAAAATTCTCCTGTATAGGATAAAAGTGCAACTATTCATCTTTGGAGTTTTGTTGTAAAAACGAAACATCTTCTACAGTAGTTTGACTTCGAATGAATACTTTTCCATTTTTTTAAGTGATCAATTCCCAAGGTATTAGAAAATGATGACTTCTTTGGAGATCAACCTGTCCTTGCAGGGTTAAGCTTCATGCATTGCACTTTTTGTCACGGCAGTGTTCTTGTTGTCTTATTAATTGGAGGACCTTGTAGCAAATTTGTCTTTTAAATGGCCCTTGTAGCAATGAGTTGTCACTATTCAAAAAAGTTTACACACACTATAATTTATGTAAATTTATATGTATTAGATAATCAACGAGCCACGGTAGCAACGAGTTACGAGTAGGTTATCGAACAGAATTGGTTGTTCACTTTTCAATCACAACCTTTGATCTTCATGATTCAAAGGTGTAGGAATCAAGTTGAAAGAAAAGAAGGTTATGAGTTACAACTTGTGATGGTGATGGGTTGCCAATGAAACGGTGCCACATTAGCATTTAAAAAACAACTGGTTATGACTTATGTAAACTTATATGACTTATGTAAACTTCTGTAAACTTATATATAACTTGCATCCATCACATGAACTGTGCTCCCTTGACAGTCAACATAATAACGATTGCTGTCATTGACAATTGAAGCACTTTAATTTTCAGTTTCATGTGCAATTGAGCATTGGTACAACATGTTAAAACTTTGATGTTTGCTTTGGAAAGATGATTGGATGGGAGCTTGAATTGAGAGCTGAACCACTGAGGGTTCACACTACCTAACTACCCATTTCTTCACCTACTTAATGTGATGTTGAAATCTTCACACTTTTATTGATGAGCGGTGGTGTGATGTTTCAACACATTACTACTTCTATGTACATTTCAACCAATTCCAAAAGTAGTCTACCCTATGTGTAGGTCCGTTTTTGTAAATGAATGAGGGGAAATTTGTAACATGTATAAAATTAGAAAAAGTGTACAACTATCTCTAAGAAAATCTTCAACTGAAAAAACTCCATTGTTGCCAATTCAGCATAATATCCAAAAATTTATTCTCAAGGATTTTTGTTGGAAAAGGAATACATTTATGCATGAATAGGAAAAGAAAATTAATCCATGGGAAGAGGAGTGTTGAAAACTAGAAAAACTCCATTGTTGCCAATTCAACATAATATCCAAAAATTTATTCTCAAGGATTTTTGTTGGAAAAGGAATACATTTATACATGAATAGAAAAAAAAATCATCCCATTGAAAGATGAGTGTCAAAAACTAGAAAAACTCCATTGTTGCCAATTCGGCATAATATCCAAAAATTTATTCTCAAGATTTTTGTTGGAAAAGGAATACATTTATACATGAATAGAAAAAAAAAAATCAATCCACTGAAATAGGAGTGTCGAAAAATTTGAAAGAAGAAAGTGTTGAAAGCCAAGAAAACCAAGCCAAGCTACCAAATAGTACAAATTCCAAAATTAAATAATTTGGCACTAAAGTGCCAAATCTAAGACTTGAACTTACAATAGTCAATTTCTATAGATTTTTGTAATTAATTCAAAGTCAATCCATTCTCAAATTTCCAGAATGACCAATCATCACATGGAGATCACCTAGTTGTGGAAATGAGCCTACAAAGACAATTTCAAGTTTGTAATGCTTGTAGAATCTAGGAATATGCAAATAATTTGTATACTAGAAATGAATAGAATACAAATTTGATATGGTTTTATGGATTGATTAAATATGTACTATTACTATTAAATTAACAAAGATGTGAGGTTCTTGGTCATTGCCGATTTTCACTACTTATTTTTTCAACCTTTTTTCTTTTAACAATCAATATGGAATCACAATTGTTTCTTTCAAAATTTATCATATTCCCAAAAGGACTAAAAATTCATTTTGGACTTTTGCAATTTGAGGGACAATCCAATCCTTAGTCAAAAAGGAGGGATGTGTGTCATATTACTATCTTTCTAATGCACTAATTTTTGTCCAATCCTATTAAGGAGTTGGAGAATTATGTGGTAAAATGTGTTATGAGTCTAAACTGGGGCAGTTAATTTTATTTTAATTAATTTTGTTAATCCAACTGTAATATCATGTATTAAATTTTTTTTAAGTATATTGCTTTAAATTTTCAAAGTGACATACTTCATTGATTGTAAGACATATATCTTCGCTACTTTAGGGAAAAAAATTCATCCCATGACTTACGACATGATTGCATAGTTAATCTCTAAAGATATTTATCTCACAATTTCATTAAAAATGTATGAGATCAATTGGAAGAAATCAAAATTCAAATATAGAAAGTTTTTATTGTTGTCTCACTAGCTTGCCTTGAAAACAAAAAATTTAGATTGGACATAATTCTATTACCACTAATTTAAATTCTATGAAATTTGACTTGCATTCAAGACAATTTTTATCAATATTTCATTTATGTGCAAAATTCTAATTGTAGAATCAAAAAATTGGGATTGCAATTGCCTATCCAAAATTGAAGGGATAATCTAAAATTGTGAAGATGTATTATAAATTGCAACTTTGAATAATAATTTAATGATGACTTTGAAATAGTAGTTATAAAATATGATCCTTAGATTATATCTCTACTATTAGATGAATTACATTAATGAATATTTTCAATTAATTTTGAAATTGATAATTGAAAATTTCTTCTAAAATTTATTGTACATTGAATATTTTTTATTTAAAAAAAAAATACCCTAAAGTTCAAAACCTCGTTGTTTTATTCACTTTAGATGCAAATATCTTGCAATCTAAGTGGTCAAAGGTTTTTTGAATTAATTTGTACCCCATATTTGTAGACTAAGCAAGTGCAAGATCATATTTTTGGATACTCAACGAAAATAATTTTAAAATTTTTTTCTTCTTAGCAGTAGAAATGAGAGTTTTGAGTGTTTTTTTGATGAAAGAAGGACCTTGAGATATTAGGAGTCAATGAAATTGATATTCCCTCTTTGAACCAATAGGGGAGTCATCAAAGTAATAGCAAGCTCCTCTATTTAATCCTTAAGAAACATTTTGTGTCTGAGCTTTGTTAAAACTTTTGTAGATTTGTACACTAAAATACACATCTCAAAATTTTGATATTATTTGCATGTAAAACAATATAAGTATACAATATAAAAAAATTACTACATGTGAAATACATTCAGAATATCAAATTGGATTTTATAAGATATCTTAAAGAAATTTCTTTATAAAAATCATAGTAATTACAAAAATAATTTGATTAATATGAAATTTTAAAGAAAAATGGAAACAATAGTAATAAACACCATGGTGTAATTGGTGTACTCTTTGAGCTTATCCTTCAAAAAATTTGATAGAAAAGTTCAGAAGTGGTTTCTTTTGAGCTTTTAAGATGCTATCTTCAAAGTATTACAAAATAGCCTTTTTATAATCATTTTGAAAAAATTAAAACAAAGTAAAAAATAGATTATTGGAGCTATATTTTTTCAATTAAGATTAAAAACATTTAAAACCAAAAAACTATATGAAAATCCAAGTATTGACTTTTAAATTACTAGTCAAGCTTGCAAGGCCCTTTAAAGGTTGTCATTGAATTTGAATACATTGATGGCATGTACTCTACACTTCATATCCAACTCATTTCACCAAGTTCATGTCAAAAATCTAAGCATTTGGTATGAGGCAATCAATGAAGTAGAAGGAATTTTGACAAAAAAACAAGGCTAATAAAAAAGGTGAAGCCCAACGAGAAATGCCTATTTTTCAGGGCCAAAATTCTTGACAAGAAAGAGATTGCTTGACATAAACGCTTGTCAAAAAATGGATTCTAAAATATGTGATCAATGAATGAAAAATTTGAAAATTCACTCATTACACACATTTCACATCTCAAGGAATTGACAATTATAGGAAATAATCTAGACACCTTTTGAACTTAACATTTTTTGGTTGTTCTTTTTAGACAAACTCTCCTAAAACTTGCTAAAGGTTTTCTATAACACTGACCTAGGACTCCCCTTAAAGTAGTGTCCTCTAAAAGCACACATGCTCTAAAAGTGATCATCATATACAGGGACACTTTGCTTTCCTCAATGCACCAATAGTGTACATTTTAGAAAGTAGTTGCTTATAGTGACCACAACGTTTCAACTTCAAAAATTCACAACTAATTCCACAAAGGTCCCAAAAATATGACATGACTTGGATTAGATGCCAATTTTCTTCCTAAAAAACTTTACTGGAAATTGTTTCAAGGAATTCAGCTCCCGTAAAACAAAATCAGCCCTCAAATGGTCGCTTTAAGAACAGACTACCTTACTTCATCCCCACTCCTTAATATCACATTGTTTGGGGGATATTGAGGGTGTGATATTATCAAATTGAGAAACCGTTGACTATTGAAGGACGCCCAGCAACTGCACCTGGGCGGGAGAATGACAGACAGTTATGGAAGGCAATCGGCAGGCAGCACGGGAATAGGGCTCCATTCATATCAATACAGCCTGGCTCACTCTTTACAGTAAGTTATTGGGACCCCAAATAGACTGAGGTCACTATTGCAGGGTAGTTACAACCCCCCCTTTTGTCCTAAAGGACCTGCAGCCAAAAATAAAATTTCAAAATAAAATAATAATAATTTTTTGACACAAATGAAAACTTAGATTTTATTGCAAAAAGTACTGCTAATCATGATATTCTATGCAAAGGTCAAGTGCAGCATTAATTAAGTCATTTTGTCAATCAAGTTCATATGCCATTTTGTGAATCGGTGTGAATCTATGCAAAGGTCAAGTGATGTGAACCTCTAAGAATTTGATGTGGAAATTCAATTTCGGCACCTAACTATTGATTTAGAACCTTCATATATTGGGTATATAGTGTTTGCAATACTAATTATGAAGTCTAATACTAAATTTCTATGGCACTACTACAATTAGGCTACACACCAACAATACTATTTGTCAACCATAATTTTGATTTTAGTAGTGTTCATCATTCATGAATGTTGACATTTAATGTACTAAATGTCAAGAATATCAATAATATTACTAACATTGAATGTCAACTTGAACATTGTTTATCAATTAAATGAGAGTTATATTGAAATGAATTAGATAAATACAGAAAGGAACACCAAATGTAACCTAAGTACATAAGACTAAATATTTTTATTAATTAGACTATTCAAATTAATCCATCTAGTACAAGATATTAGTTATAGACTTATGTACAATAACTGAGGGTTATATGATCATATATCCAAAGAAGTTCACATGTAGTTGAGTACTAGAGGAGTTTTCCTAAACATTCACCAAAAATCTAACTTCGTGGACTGCGTATCTTGTTTAAGGGTTAAACTCTTTAAAGCTACAATTTACACCTACAAAATTATACTCTTAAAAGAAAATGAATTTTTGCACAAAAATAGTGAGGTTCAAAATTTCAAATGAAGTCTATGACCAATTGCAAATGAGTAAATTAAGATAAGTTATAACATCAGTTTCTGTGAGCAACAAAAAAATCCTGATTCTAGTTATTAAAAAACAACATTTCAGAAACTGTGGTTGGTTGGTGCTAAAAGACTGAAACGCTTGTCAGTCCTGCCGATACCACGACCAGCCTTTACAGGAAAGGAGATCGAGTTTTTCAGAATAGAAGGTGAGAAAACCCAAAGCCACACACATCCGGCTACTGACACTTGCTTCAACCTTTCTTACCTCTGGCAATGAAACACGTTTCACCAAAAGAAAACGATGCAAATGAGCTAATCTCTGACGGACTCCACGGACCAGAAGACTGAGCGAAAGATGGAAACCTTGCAGCACCTGGAACCTGCCTTTCCGAGGAGATTCCAGTATCTCTTCACATCAGCAACTCGGAAGGGAATACTACGCATCAAAATAGGTAAAACATGCTGATCCTATTAATTATAGTATCTGTAGAACCCATGGAGCGATTAATGCGTCGAACTTTATTATTAGCGCTCCTCCACTTTCTCTTTATACAGAACCGTCAGCTGTTGCCAACCTAGGAGTACCGTATGACGCGCCTCTCAAATTACTAGTTAGTACTCTAGCTAGTAGCCACACGAACCTCGGTCCCAAGTTGCCTCCAATCGATGCAGACTCGATCTCATCGCCATCACTTCTTCTCAACTTCACAAGAGTCGCAACGTACTTGCAACTCGCATCTTCGAATTAACGTAACTGTTGGGGTTTCTGTACTACAACAGTGATAGCCTCATGTTATTCAGACCTGCAGGAATTCGGACCGGTGAACGTGTTGGAGATCGATGTGTGCATGACACTGTAAGTTAGATTTCTAGATCCGAACTGGATCGATAGTGAGTACGTGGCTGTCTGCAGAGATGATCGATGTAGGGAGCGAGAATCATAGTGAGAGAGAATATGTGTCTCTGGTACCCGGCTTGCAATTTGCGGTTCACAGTACTCTTGCTATCGGGGGAAAATTTGTGCATGCTACTGTTTTTATTGTTTGATGCTAGCTCTCCCCTCATTACCCCAGTTCGTAGTCTGGTGCAAATAATCATCTACGAAACCTCTGATACATAAGTTTCCCGGAAAGGAGATCGATCAGTAAGTGTCCCGTCAACTAGTCGTAGATCAATCTACGAGTTGCTGCGTTGTTGGGGCTGGTGGCGATGAGGTTGTGTATTAGGATGAGAGAATGCTGGTGCGCGGTGATGGTGGCTGTACTGCTAGCAGGACAACGGGTGGTCGCCGGGACGGTGGACTCCTGGCAGCTCGTGATTGCGAACGCCGGCGTCTCAGCAATGTCCGCTACCCTCATGTACACAAACAGAGTCGTCTTCTATGACAGAACCAACTTCGGCGCCTCGAATCTCACTTATCCCGACGGCTATTGCCGCGACAACCCCAGCGACCTCCGCCTCAAACACGACTGCACCGCCCACTCCGCCGTCCTCGACCTCGCCACCAGCACCGTCTCCGCACTCAAAATCTTCTCCGACCCCTGGTGCAGCTCCGGCGCACTCAAAGCCGACGGATCCTTCCTCTCCACTGGCGGATGGAGCGACGGATCCCACGTCATCCGCACCATCGGACCCAAACCCACGGATGACTGGCACGAGTTTCCAGACGCCGCAAACGCGCTCGTGTCTAGTCGCTGGTACGCTTCGAATCACATTCTTCCGGATAATCGTGTCATCGTTGTCGGCGGACGGCGTGCCTTCAGCTATGAGTTTGTCCCGAGAGCGGCCAAGGAAGGCGAGTACCAGTTCCAGTTCCTGAAAGATACCAACACGCCAGGTTCCGAACACAACTTGTATCCGTTTGTCTTCCTCAACACTGATGGTAATCTCTTCATCTTCGCTAACCAAGACTCGATCTTGTTTGATTACAAGCGTAACGTGGTTGTAAAGAAGTACCCCAAGATTACAGAGGGGCCTCGAAACTACCCAGCGTCGGGATCCGCAGTGTTGTTACCGTTATCGGCTGCGGATGGATACAAAGCCGCGGAGGTTCTCATCTGCGGGGGTTGCAATGTGAATGCGTTTCAGAATGCTGAGAAGGGGATCTTCGACGTGGCGTTGCAGTCGTGTGGAAGGATGGTGATCACGGCAGCGACTCCCAAGTGGACCATGACGAACATGCCTATGCCGCGAGTCATGGGGGATATGTTGTTGCTAGCGCACGGGGAGGTTTTGATTATCAACGGCGCCGGTAGAGGCTCAGCGGGGTGGACAGATGCTTTAGATCCAGTGTTGACGCCTGTGACGTATGATCCAGCCAGGAACCGATTTTTTACGTGGACCAATACGACAATCCCGAGGGTGTACCATTCCACGGCGCTTGTGTTGCCGGACCAGAGGATCTTTGTGGCGGGGAGTAATACGAATACGGGATATGACTTTAAGATGGCGCCGCCGGTGTTCCCGACGGAGTTTCGGATTGAGAAGTACTCGCCGTTTTATCTGAACAAGGCGTATGACATGCGGAGGCCGAAGATTGTGGCGGCGCCAGGGGGCGTGAAGTATAATCAGAGCTTCATGGTGTCGTTCCAGGTCAGTGTTCCGATCTCTGACTTCCCCGCTCCTGTGGTTTGAGAGGGTGGCGAATGTATGCAAAATCTCCATTCAGCATATATTAAGGAAGAGGCTCTATAACCTCTATTCAACTGTGAGCCTGTGCTTGAACAATGTAGAAATCCGGGCACATGTATGGATTAGGCTACGAAGTCTGAGGAGATTTGCATTATGCTGTTGTTTTACAGATATCTACGCTACAGATCATCATATTTTACAATAAAATTTTATCAATTGACATCTGGCTAAATAATCACATTTTGATCCACTTTACCACTAGAGAAATCCCAGAAGACCATCGACTCAATTCCATCGTGCAAGTATGCAATTTCAGAGTTTGAAGACGCACAGAATAGAGTCCGAAATTTCATACTTAAGTTGTGAAACTGTTTCATGGAATTGGGTCTACATATGAACTTTTTGGAATTCTTTGGTGAGGTTCCTGTCGGTACACAGGGAGATTAATATCTCTACTTCCCTGATTGCTTGCCATTCCAGTGATTTACAGTATTTCCAACAGAGAAAATTTGCGCCAATGATCTCCTCTGTTTGGAGTGTTTGCCGCACGCTTTTCCCTGCTTTCCCCCCGTTCTTCTTGCAATGAAAATCATCTAATAAAGTATTTCTGATTCTCCAAGTGCTAAACCAAAAGAATGGATGAAACACAGGAGAAATCCACAATGCCCATCATTTTTTAAGGAGTTTCATAAACAATGTCCAGAGATGATAGAATAAGATACATGGACATACTAGCTAGGAACGGAATATGACATTCTTGAATTTATAGAGGAGACTCTTTGCTTTCCATGACTCCATCAAGGCTCCTTTGAATCACTCTAGAACTGTATCTTAATTGCAAGCTTGCATTTAGAACGGTATTTAGTGAAAAAAGTCTTGATTAATTCATGGAAAGCAAAGGATCTCCGGCCTTGAAGGTCAAGAATTAATGTGATAAATGTTATGAATTTGGACACAATTAGAAGGGCAATTGTCCGATTTGCATATTGGATTGTTCTCCAGTGAAATCTATCGATACTGAGCCTAATAAATGGAATGGCTGTGTACGAATGCAGGTTGCGCAAGCGCCAGTGACGCCTTCTGTGCGTCTGTACGCGCCGCCATTCACGACGCACACGTTTTCCATGAACCAGCGCTTGCTGGTGCTCAAGATCGACACACCCGTGCTGGTGACGAACGCCACCGCGGGGAGCTTGTTGTATTCCGTAAACGCAATAGCGCCCCCAAGCTCTGTCATTGCACCCGCGGGCTACTACTTGTGCTCAGTGGTGAACGCAGGCACGCCTGGCTCTGCCGTTTGGGTTAAGGTCGGAGCATAGTGGCATTATATAATTAAATATAAACTTCAATTTCGCAGTTAAGTTTACAGTGTTCCAATTCTTTCGGCAGTGTCAATGAATCCAATTCTTTATCAAGGTGTAGAACGCCTTGTGTAGAACGATAGTCAGTGGTTTTTGCAATAGACTCATTCATTCATTACTCATCTTGAAGTCATAGGTAGTGTAGGTGGAAATAGTCCATCTACAGATTTACGGGATTATGGGAAGACTATTAGATCACTTGAAGTCTTAGATGCAAGAGATGAGTTTGTCTTTTAGATATTCATTTGGGAAGGGCTATTGTAGCAGAAGGATCTCTCCAGCGCTACGCAGGGATGTTATGTACTCCAACAAATTTTAGTTTTCCAGCGTGTGACTTTTGAACTGTTGGAAACTCGTACTCTCTAGCTAGTGCTTAGATGGGGTTTGGGTTGGAACCTCGTAGCTCTAAATCTAGGAGGGTTGTCGAATCTGCGTTTCAAAGCAGTGGACGTGGCTTAGTTCTAGATAGGGGTGTCAAAGCCTGTTCAATTCCTAGTTAGGAGCCCTTTTAGAGCTTTAAGACTGGTATGGATATGAGGTTTCGAATTCCATATGCTCCAGCCGCCAGGTCCTAATTGGAGCCCTTCTCCTAATTTGCCAAGTTCGTGAAATCATGCCTTGTATCTTAGAAATAACCCTAAACTGAGTACTAATGGTGAAAGTGATGTAGTGTAATCTAGTCTTATTCTTATGGCCAAGAGAGGAATGCCATTGGTGTTCTGCGTCTTGAGCTTTGACCAATGTAATTTAAAATGATTCGAACTCTTTCTCAGAAAAGTAATCTTTGATTCTTTAATATTCACTTTGGTGGACGTTCATGCCCCTTAGTTATTTGGCAGCAATGAGGAACTCATAGTTCGAAGTTGCCAAAATTGAATGCAAAGATGTACTCTCGCTCTTTTGAAGTTGGGTGCCCATCAGAGTGTACGTACATGGTTTTTGAGTGCCTCCCAATTTAAGCAGTGTTTTAGGTTTTTCAAATCCGTCGGAATCAATGATATGGAATGGATAAACAAACTTCCTATTCATCGTCCATCTATGCAGTAAAATGTAGACTGACTGCATACACTATTTCTCTTATTGATATGGTTGGATACGGAGCTTTAATGATTTACTATAGAAAACTCGCTCTCAAAACTGTGAACACCAACTCAGATCTGCATCTCCCAACGAAGGATAAGTGATTAGCGCTCGCTAGCAATTCCTGTATGTTTTGATCTTGATGTGATCAATCGAAGCACATGATGCCCATAGCTACGGAAATTTGAATACAAGCATTCACACTTCCATATACCGTATCATTTGAACTGTAGAAAACTCACCCACGTTTTACAGCTTTTAAGAAGATATTTCAAATTTCATTCATTGAAAACTGTTGAATTTGAGACAAAATATTCCGCTCTTTTTTAGTTCAGATTTTAACAACAGTCCAAAAGTTAACTTGAATTGGCTGCAAACATTAATTAGAAAATAAATTGACGAGTCGCACACACGCACAGAAGTACGCTACAATTACTGCGGTTAAATCAAAGCCACAAACATGCTTACAGGGTTCAACCTCTGGTTCCTGTACACAAGGATATCAAACACCCTCCAAAATTTAATGCTTGCAAGGTTCAAAAAGCCAATATAAATCTACCTATTTCTCCAGCCAGCACTGTCTAGTGGAATTGGACTAAGTTAGAACAGTCCTGGCACGCGAGCAAATAAGTGATGTCACACAAATCTGAAACATTCATAGGCAGGATAGGTGTCGAGCAAGCGTAGCTACCCAACAATAAACCCTCGAGTTCTGGTAACAGGATACAAAATCTAAGTGCAAACACTCCAGCACAAGATTTATCACTATTGCACCACCTGTGTTCCATCAAATCCATCCAACTCACATCAGCATAAAGCAACCCAAAGATACACAGTTAGCTCAATAGTATGCACAGAACATGCTCGTGTATCACTATTGTAAAGGATCATGGAAGCCCTCCTCAGATCCATCAACGTCTGAGTTCACACAAGACTTCGGAGCAATGTCCACCAGCAAAGTCAAAACATCGCGCATTGACGGACGTCTTGCGGGCACGAAACTAGTGCACAACATGCCAAGTCGCAAGAGGGAAATCATGTCTTCCTGGGAGCTCCTCTCACAGCTCGGCTCCAAGATCTCGTACACACCCTCTGGAGTTTGCACCTTCTCGTTAACCCACTGCACGAGGTTGGGACCACCTTCTCCATGTATGGTTGGGTCAATCGCACGTTTCCCAGTCACCAACTCCAATAGCACGACGCCAAAGCTGTAGACATCGATTTTCTCATTCACTCGGGCACTGAAGCTGTACTCTGCAAAGATCATCGCACGAACAAGGACCACCAATATGTGAGACTCGGGGATACATAGTCAATCACCAAATTGGGGGGCAGCGTCACTGCTTCCATGAAGAAATTCAGCAGCCGCGATCAATTCAGACGAAAGCAAATCACCTGGAGCCATGTAGCCCAGCGAGCCAGCGATTGTGGACAACGTATGCGATGCTGCAGTTTCAACAAACTTGGCGATGCCAAAATCAGTCAAGTACGCCTCATTGTCCGAGCCCAAAAGAATGTTGTTGGACTTGATGTCTCGATGCAAGATTTGGTGTGCGCAGTCGTGGTGCAAAAATTCGAGTCCCTGACATCACACCGAACAACCAATTCTACATCGTTAGACCAAATGATTTGGAAACATGAGATGTCAACTACTAATTCATTTCATTCAAATATATACCATGTTCAAGAGCGGGACTTGAATCGCAAAACTCAAGGACACAAACCTACAAAAATTAGGACTGGGACAGATCACAGCATCCGAAGAAGCGACTAGAAATTCAAAAAAATCATGCCATTCTAAACAATATGGCGACACTGGAGAGGTGACCTTCGAGTTCCTAAGACTAAGAGACCCACCTTGGCTGCTCCCACAGCAATCTTGTACCGAGTTTCCCAAGGGAGCGTCTCCGCCCTGCTGCCGTGCAAAATATCTCCCAAGCTGCCTTGGGGCATGTATTCGTACACCAGCAACTTGCAGTCCCGGTTCGTACAGCAGCACAAGAGCTTCACAATGTGCTGGTGGTGGAGGCTGGCGAGCGTCCTCACCTGACCAGGGTCACAACAGAACATCAGAACCCGGGCAGCACAATCGAGATCCGTGGCTACAGAAAATGCACTGAAGAGAATCAGCGAACTTGCGAACCTCAGTCTCGAAGCCATGGTCCTTGCTACTTTCCTCTTTCGTCACATTCCACATTTTCTTGACAGCCACAGTCTCGCCGTCGCTCAGTGTCACCTTGTACACTTTCCCCGAACCGCAAGCTCTGATCACGTTCTCTTCATCTAGGGCTGTGACCTCATGGTCACGAAAGATCTTGTCCGTGAACGAGGTCAACGTCCACATGTCTTCGTCTGCAACCGTGTCTCGATCTTTACTCGAGGTGCTCTTGCATCTCCTAACAACCAGAAACACAAACACAAATAGCACAACCGCCACAGCACCGAACACCCCCACGACGACAATCCATGCTTGCTTTCCGTCACCTGGAGATGACAAGACAACGGCAGAGGAATTGGAGCCACAGGAGCCCTCCACACACAAGTACGGATTTCCAGTGAAGTTCACCGTTACGAACGTCACCCCATTTCCCTCTATTGGAATGACCCCCGACAAGTTGTTGAAGGCTACATTCAGCGTCTGCAAATTCACCATGCTGAACAGGCCTGCAGGAATGGTTCCCGTGAGGTTGTTCTCCGAGACATCCAAAACACTCAATTTGATGAGGTGGACCAGCTCGTCAGGAATGGTGCCGTCCAGATGGTTTCCAGAAAGGTCCAATTGAAAAAGCTCAGAGCAATTGCCCAAGCTTGCAGGAATGGCACCATGGAATGAATTGGCACCCAGCACAAGCTGCGTCAAGCTCGACAAGTTACCCAGCTGGGAAGGGAGGGTGCCATTTAACTCGTTGGAGTTGGCCTGGAACTTCTCCAAGCTGATCTGCCCAATCTCTGCAAGAATGGGGCCCGAAAATTGATTGTCTTAGACAAACAAGATGTAGAGAGATTTTGCATTTCCGATGCTAACGTCCATACTTCCATTCAAATGGTTCCCGCTCAATTGCATCCTCACCAAGTTGGTGCCTCCCCACAAGCCTGCCGACACAGGCCCCTCCAGCTGGTTGCCATCTAATCGCAATACGCTCAAGTTCGTGCAATTGCCATACATGTCAGGAATCGTACCCGTCAGTCAGTTTTCATACAATCCAAGGAATTGCAACGACACATTGTTGCCCCAACAAAGATACGGAGGCACATGACCTTCAAAAAGATTGTGTCCTATGTCCACCCACTTAAGCAAAGTATTCCTCCCAAGATCAAATGGGATTTCATCTATCAGTTGGTTCCGTTGGAGACGAAGTTCAGATAACCGATCCAAATTGGCAATTTCAAAAGGAATCGGCCCACTTAAATGATTTAAACTCAGATCGAGATATGTGAGAAGCGGCAGGGTCCCCAAAATGGGTAGAATCTGGCCACTCAGATTATTTGCATTCAGGGCAAGTAATGTGAGAAGCGTCAAATTTCCCAGATTGGTCGAAATCTCTCCACTGAAGTTATTGCTCCCAATGTCAAGCCAGAACAAGCTCCCCCTCAGATTTGCTAGGCCAGTCAAGTCCCCACTCAAGCCATTAACGAAAGCAATGAACTCACGAAGCCTTTTGCACTACAACAGAGAGGGTGGAAGAGGCCCCATCAGCTCATTCTGATAAAGCCACAGTACTATCAAGTTTGGCATGCTTTCGAACATGTCTGGAATGCGGCCGTTAAACGAGTTGTTACTCAGATGGAGTTTTTCCAGATGCGTCAAGCTCTCAAGAGAGGGAATGGGGCACATGATGTGGCACCTCTCAAGAGAAGGAGTCCTCAACTTTGACAACTTCAATAGCCCTATAGGAAATAAAGATGGTGGGAAATTCATGCCATCCAAGCAAAGATCCTCCAAGCCCACCTATGAGCTCACATTTGGCCATGGCACCATATCCAAGTCTGACCCTAGTCACAAGACTCTAAGGTTTGGAATATTGAAGAAGCCCAACAAATTTGTACCATTCTAGTTGTTATGTGACAATGCCAATTCCTCAAGCTGTATTAGTGAAAGAATGGAATCTGGCATTTGGCCTTCAAAGTAATTCCAAGCAAGACACACAACTCATAGCTCTAGGAGCTCATCAAATTTGTTCTCCATAGTGCCCTCAAAGTTTGCAGACGTTAGGTCCAACACTTGCAAATGTTGGAATTTAGGAAGGTTACTTAGAAGTTTCCCATTGATGCGAGTCCAATTCAAGTTGAGGTACACCAGATTAGTACAATTTGTGATGTCTTCAAGATAATTTCCATTCAAACTTGTGTTTCCCACGTTCAAGGTTGTAAGGTTGACAAACTTTGTTGCATGCCAACACACTCAACATCAATTAAGCTAACCTCACCTAACTTCCAAGTCACAATGCCACCTATTCAATGCACCACTTCAAGATCAACACATCCTAATCTAAAATAACACATCCACAACAAGAGAAAGTCACTTACAAGGAGTGAGGGCGTGGATGTCCCCCATCAAGTGGCAAAAAGAGAGAGGGGAGAAGTGCAACACAGTTACAGAACCTTGGGTGCACTTCATACCATTCCAAAAACTAGGATTGTCATCCAAGGCATTCCAATTGCTCAAACTATTGTTTACATCCTCCAAAAAATCTTGCTTCTACTTGAACAACACTTGACCTTCTCCATTCAAACATAACACACATCTAAACAACACATTGGTGCATGCCATGGCCCACAAGAGATAAACCTTGCATAGCCATCCACCATCCAAATTCCTCCTCTCCATATCTAATTGTAAATGGATTCGCTAATATCACTTGGCGGTGACAATTCTTCACTTGACCAATCTTCAACCCCCGGATGTGCTCATTTATCAAAGTGGGCTTCATTGCATATAGTTCAAAACATTCCAATTTCAATAAAAAAAAGAAACCAGTCGAGTCAATCATGGTTGCTTCACCCAAGAAGTCTCTTTCACTAGCCTACATGCCAACCTAATCCATATGCATTACAAGACTTCAAAGGACACTTACAAATTCAAAATACACCCCAAACCCTTCACAACTCAAATTTCTCAAGGGTCTCTACTGAATTGTTTCTAAACTATTGGTAAGTTGATTGTAGGGGAGATTTCACTTCAATCAAGAAGTATTCAAATTAAAAACCACTAAAATTTGAAGAGATTGAAGAACCATAACTTCAAAGTAGTTGAGTGGGAAGTTCTACTATAAACATGGATTACACTGCTACAAAAAATATGTGAAGGATAGGCACTTAACATACATTCCTTGCTTAGACTTTGTGACATTGTTAAAGCTTAGTAATCAAGGGAATTGATTCAAGCACTTATTATCATAATGTAGTACAAATATACTTCACCATCATCACATGTGACATTCCAAGTAGCATTCAACAAAGTTGCTTGCACCAAAGTGTGATCTCACTTACAACAAGCTAGACCTCAACTTGCACAAGTTTGAAAGAGAGGTAGTGGATACTACAATCCCCTCTCCACATTGCCTAATTTCACCCCTCCTTAATCAAAGTTCATGCAAGATCATTAATCACATCATCCTTCTCAACAAATGATTTGCAGATTTTCAAACAAAGCCTAGTTTCAATTAGGAGCTTGAAAATCTTAAAACCCACATCCTTTGAGGTGTTTTATCTTCAAAACAAGATTACAAGTTCAAGACATGAAAACACCTTCTCTAAGCAAATCCCATGGGTATTAACAACGTCAAATAGACACAACAATCAAGAGGAAATTAATGCTTGCATACAAACTTACACATAATAGACATTGCACCTTTTCAGAAATGTTTAGGAGAAAGAAATCAATAAACTTGACAACACTATCATGGTGGGCATCATCAATGGCTAACTCATATAGCCAAAGCCTCCAGAGTCGCAGGAAACATAAACCCTTCTTCTCCATATCTGCCACTGCTCAAATCTGTTTACTAACCCGACACCAAAATGCAGTACAAAATCTCCCAATGGAATTCATGTCTTGGATGTACCTCAATGTATCTGATATGTTACAATATTGTCGCAAACAAGTGCAACTTGTAGCACAGCGCACTCAAAGCATCACGAGATTTCGCTCTTCATCTCACTTCGCGTTCTCTGCATCGAATATCAAGTTTCTCCTGTCCCTAGCAGATCCCAGAGAGTACTGCAAGTGCAAGGACCAGATTGTCAGAAACACAAGGGAAAGGCTAGTAACACCGGTAGAGACCTGATCCTATGTCCACTAGACCACTGCTATCAACGACATCTCATCTATTCAGACACTCGGTTGCGTGGCCCTCATTAAGCAAGTTGGTTGTAGTAATGACTTGGCCAATATCGTCTATGGACACTGGTCATTGGAAATGGGGTGGGTAAAAACGCACAATCCCTTGAAAACGGGTCAATTTACAAATTGACTTTGAATGATGGATTAAGAAATCTTCATACAGTAATTGAGGAAATTCGATCTTAGGAGAGTTTGGCCCTTGTACCCAAATTGTCCTCTCCACAGCCCGATGCTGAGCTAGCTCCCCATGAAAGCACACCCCTACGTGTGTTAGAATGCTTGTTATGCCACAGATTGTATACTCTACCTCAGTTACATGGATCCCAAATCCAGGACTTCGATCTCCCCTTCTCTACTCGCTGCGACACCTGGAAGTAGTTCTACAATGCACCCGTTTCGATCGCCAAAGAGTCCGCTCCATTGGCGTCGACAACGAGTACTAGTTAACAAGACAGTTTTTATAATTTAAACGGCAATAACTACAACACAAGTCAAAAACGACTACAGATACACTTCGCCGAAGTCAACCACAGTAGAATTGCTCGACCACGATATCTCCCCCGGATCCCGTCGAGTGCATGCCGATCGATTCTCATTCGTGCTCAGCGAAATTCAAACTGAATGCTCGTCATTCGTGATCTGGAAGTTACTGTAAACTGACGTTCATCCAACTTGCGAGCGAATGCTGCACGAGATGCTGGAACAACCCAGCATCGCCACTGCGCTGGTGGAAACTACTGTATGCAATATTCGATGCAAGCCTCCAATTAAATTGCACAGAGAGAAATATACTGTAATCACGAGCGATCAGCATTGCTACAGTCAGTCACATTTTGACCGAGAAGATTCACCATTTTGGTCCCGCCCGACACCTCCGACACCTCCGACACCTGCTCGGCTGCCAGTGCCACTTGGACTCCGAGTTTGCAACTTCGGGATCGGAGGGAGCAGGGTGAGCGAATCCCATCCATGGCCAGTCCGTCGACAGCGCAGTGGTTCCATCCTTCGCTCCACTCTCGATCATACGTGCAACTGCGAGTTCGGGAAGCGACTGACAGCGCACAGGCTTCTTCGTCGGGTTTCTACTGCCGTTCCACCAGTGGCTGGCGGCAACCTATGAAAACTTTGCAGCTTCTCGTAGGGCTACGACCACCGCCAAGTATAGAAGGTTTTCTCTGCAATCTAGCCGAAAGAGACATCTGCGACCATTAGCCACAGTAATAACAGGGTTTTCATTTTCAGTTCCATTTTTTGGCTGGGTAAGTGGCTTCAAGAATTTGGTTGAGGCTACCAATTGTGGCGATTTTCATGTAAATAAATGTTTTTTCTAATATTTTTGTAGTTACAATGCAGTTTCTATTACGAAAAAAATCTCTAAAGCTTGAGTATTGTCTACCTTAAATTTCTTGTGCGCTTGTAGCTGGACCTAAAAATTGTCGCAATGTAGCGATACTTAGCCAAAAACCTCATATCTACGCAAATTGAAAGAGAAATCCATGAAATTAAACCGCACATGAACAATGGATCACGCAGTACATGTACTCGTACTAATTAGAGTTTCAACGTCGAAAATCCAAACCTCGAATACATAGCCTCATTGTGGGCGGAAGGTGGTGACGATCCCCGACCAGAATGAGGTGCGTCATGGCAAAGGCGATTGAAGGCGGACTCTGCGTCTCCAGCCTCAGCTCGTCAATCCTGTTCTGTTTACGCTCTGGAAGACCTGCATCCTCGAGCAGCAGTAGTTGTGTAAATCCTACATGCAAGAATGCGGCTCCTCAATCTCTTGAAATTAATTACAACTGTCATTGATGGAAAAGAAATTGGCCAGCAATCACGCAATCATTTGACTGCAATTTCTACACCCTCGTTTCATAAGCATCCACATCAATCGGCACAGACACCTTCCAAACTGCGCATTAAGCTCCAACTGAAGAACTCACATATGCAAAGCGGAGCTGCTCTGCTCATATTTTCCGAACTTGTTAGGAATGAATTGCGCCAGCATGATTCTACAAAACTGCAACAGCGCGAATCATCAATGTCACTCCACCGATTCTAATCACCAAGGATTATTCGTTGAGCGTCTCTCTCTCCGTCGCCATCGCTCTCGTCACCAAAATTAGAATGCAAATGTGGTAGCACGGAGGAACGCCAAGAGAGCGGGGATCGGTGGACGGATGATAAATGTTTTCACGAGCACTCATCCCACTCACGTGACCACCTGAACATATCAGGAAAGTAACCCCCTGTTGAAACAATACTGCTGCACAGAGGGTTAACGGTATAGTATTGAAAGTGTATTGTTGGAGTACAAAAGCAATATTGCAACAATGTTATTTCAATGGAAATGTAGTGTATTGAAATGTGTATTGATGATTTTAGGAGGGCCATAAGAGGAAAGATATCATACTTAAATAATAGTCAGCGTATGGCAAGAATTGTAGAGAAAGGCATAGTCCTTAGAGGCTATTCAATCAAAGTCATTCCATCATACATGAGAGGGTACCAACTCAAAGCATACAAAGATATAGATGTTAACAGTCTGGATGACAATGTGTACAGAAACTTTATGTATTGCTTCTTGATGACATTCTGGGATGGTACTTATGGTGTAGATGCATTTATGAAAATTGTAAAGATTAGACAGGGAGACAATTTGAAGTACTTCTTTACTATAGAAGTAGGAAAGAGGTTGACAAGGGATAAGTTGCATTTCTACTTGTGCAAGTACTCTAGCATGTTGCATATAATAGAAGCTAATGCCAACATGTTAGCATTCGTATTTTGTGAAGAGGTGAAAGGAATAAGACTAATTATGATAAGCTGTATATTTGAGCTGTTTAGGTATAGGCTCTACGATAGCGAGAATATTGATGAAATACACAAGGGTTTGCGATATACGTTGTACATAGGCGACACCACTGCCTGCTTAAACCCTGAAAAGAGGTTAGAAGGATTTAGATCCCTTGAGAATATGTATGGAGAATACATTAAGGTTCTACACAGGAGTAGAATCAATGGAGAAAGTGTAAGCCTAGCAAATGTGAGACAGGTACCTATCATTACACCTCATTGGAACAAGTCAACAATAGTTCAAGCAATTGGAAGAGCGGTAAGGAGTTAGTCCCATGATCTACTAAGAGAAGAGGAGAAGTTGACATATGTGTATAGGCATGTGGCTCTAGTAGATAAGAGTGGTGAGCATGTGCCATCCGTAAGCATAGACATGTACAAATACTTAATCTCTAAGAGGAAGTCTGAGCGTATAGAAGATATAGAAAACGTTATAAAAAGTTGCTACGTCAACTACTACATAAATGCCGATACCACGACAATGGTGTAAGGACTTGGTGAGGACTTGTCAACATACGTTCTGTAGTATTGCAAAGACATAGAAGCTTCCATATGAGACATGGTTAGCAAATCGAAGGAAATGCTCTCAATAGATGAGATAAGTACACTACTAAATACTAAAAAAAATGTAATAGAGGCATTGGTCAATAAGGGTATTACCCTTGATAGTAGGACTGCCATCAGAGAGTCAAATGGTATGTTGTATTCAGAGCTTGTTGTAATTTCTAACCCTAATATCCAATTATCAAACTTCAGACGGGACACTAGAAGAGGCATTAGCAACTTTGCAAAGCTATGCTACGAAAACAAGAGAGATCTCATAAGCATTGTCTCATCGATGACGATGTCTCAAAAGGTTTACCTACTTGAGTCTGCGATAATAAACGATAATGAAATTGTCAAGTTGTTCTTTGAAAACTCTTTCAATTACATAGACGATAAGTACTACCACATACTATATTACAGGGCATCAAACGACAATGACTCGTATGCACTTTCCTTAGAGTCTTTTAAAGCATGCTTGAAGACAAGAGTCCTAGACACTATTTGGTCTCTAGTAGACATTGATCAAGAGCCTGATATAATCAAGAAAATAATAACAAAGTCCAAGCACTCTAGAGAGATAATAGAGACAAAACTTCGGATATATGCAATATTCTCTGACGGAGACAATAGGTTTAGAATACACAACTCTTTGTCCAAAGACGGAGAAAAGTCGCTTAGAGACCTAAGAAGCATCAATAGAGGTAGGTGTGCAGACTTTCGCAGCACATCCATAATGGTGAACATATTGTTATTCTTTCTTGCATATGAAGTCAAACCTACCAATATCCTTAGTGTCACACGACTGTCCAATTATAGCTTGCTAGGGCTAGAGGACTTTTGGACAATAAGAAGACTCAAATACCAAATACACTTGTCAACTCTAAGTACTACCCACTATTACAGCTTTTTTGACTATATGAGGGAAAAAGTGTATGCATGGTTACTTACTAGAACTAAAAAGGACCTTGCGTTCATTATAACTAAGATTTTAACGGAAAACAACATGTATGTGGTTAATTGAAAAATAACATTACCCTACAATTGATAGTATTACTAATGCGTAGCCATGGCCTCAAAGAGAAAAGTCTTATACACCATTGACCCTCTCCGTATTAAGTTCATAGTTGTTCCATCTATGCATGCAACTTCGGGGTCAAAAGGAAAGTCTCCTTTTCAAGGTGGTGGGAAAAGAATTAACATCTCATACAAGGCTGAGGATGAAAAAGAATATCCTTTGCTAATATAGCACCAAGGGGATCTATGTTTTATTGGTTTGGGATACAAGATGATACATTTTCTTCTTCTAGAGGGAAGAAAGGTAAAAATATGTGTCTTGTTATAGACCATTGATGAGGACAAGAACAGTAACGAGAACCACTTTTGTGTAAACGTTCATTCAATATACGAGCATTGTATAGAGTACATAATGGCTAATGCTGAGAAGATAGGCATCAAAGTGTCAAAAGATACAATAAGCAATACATTTAAACATCCGTGAAAAGAGTACCAGAAGGATGGCAAAAAGTCTATACAAATGTATGTAAAGCTCATCGTAAGTAATGAGAACTCAAAGATATGGACATCCTTTTATAATAAGGACAAGAAGCCTATGGAATGGAAATCCCTTGAGGGAGTCCACTGTCGTATATACCTTGCTGTCTTCTTTGACTCCATATATGTATAGAGAGGTACCAAGACTTCACTACAATGCAAGCTCTCAAAGGGCGTTGTAAAGGTGGTAAAAAAAGCCTCTCTATCACTTGATATGAGCATGTTGAGCATCAAGGACAAAGAAGACTAATATTCTTTTTAAAAAATTTGTATTGACGCTTTTCAACAACTCATGTGTTGTGCATGGATAATGTCATTGCTATTTATATCGCTTGTCGTGCTGAGTATTGCTTCCATATTGATAGTAGGGAATGCTGGGCCTTGCAAAGATTTCACATAGTCTAGATCGTGAATTGTTAGAAACATTGCTTACAATGTTGTCTAGAAATCTTTCAGAGATGTAAAACCTGTTTATCAGGTACTTAAATCTCTCGGATATTTGTTTGGTACTACCCTCGAGTCTGAAGCACTGAAGACTTTTATAGACTCCCATATCTATACACTCTCCAAACTATGTGATACTATATACAATGTAGGCAACTGCTAGACACTGTTGTGAGGATACGAAGTATATGTTTGACACTATAATGTGAAAAGAGACCTTTTTGTTGTTACTATCAACACTTTGGTATGCAAGGACATTGATGTTTTCTCTCAATACCTTTCTGAGAATAGAGGTGATGTGGCTTATGAAAACGTTAGTTTCTATGCTCCATTTGTGGCTTGGACAGTCTATATCAAGTCTGAACTTTTGGATTCCTTCCCTTATCACCTTTGAGAGCTTTCTTTCATTAGAGCTAAGTTGCCTATACTAAGACAGAAAGTCTTCCGAGTTTTGGAAAAGGGCAAAGTATCATCTATCATTGTTGTCAATCCTTTGGACTATGCATCTATCCTTGTTTGTCACTATACTAGTCAAGGGGCCAATCTTTATTGTATTGTAGAACATCTTTCCTTTATACATAATTGCTAAGTACTGCTAGTATTCATTTGCATAGTAGAAAGCTTAGAACATGCGGTAGTTGTGGAAGTAATTTGCTTTCAGTTGTGTTTGTACGTGGTGGTATGACACTGGTGCGATGGCATCTATCTTTGTAAAGCTTTCTGAATCTAATTGGGACAACTTTGAAACTCCGATGCTAGGATTTTTCGATGCATACAATGAAAAGTATGTCGTCAAAAAGATACACAAAGCATGTGTGGGATTTAGTACATCAAAGGAAGGTATCTACATTTATTTATTTCCAACACTATCCACTAATTACAAACTTATAGCATCTCTTACAAGTTCTAGGGATATCGTATTTTCGTCGAGCAAGTTCTATACAGTTGGTGGTGTAGTCTTTTGCATTCCTAATGATGGTACTAAAGATGTTGCACAATTTCTTGGCCTAGATTGTAGTAGAAGCAAACACTATAGTACCTTGCTGAACAAGTGGTGCACACAAGTAACAAAGCGGCAAGAAAGGGATAGAAGAGATGTATATGCAAGAGTATTGCCTACATGGCCTTGTGACATCTACTACATACAATGTGCTGATGACAAAAAGAAGGAATTGGTTAGAGACATGATATGTGCATGTCCGAAGAACCCAAAACTTACGATATCAAAGATATTTTGTGTGATATATGGTACCAAGTTCATGTGTTTTGACTTTGACAAGACCATACTTTACTTCTTTGACACTAAAAAGTAAGCTTCTATGAGCTCTAAAGCGTCCATGATGAGAGAAATTCTTGTCAGCATCTATAAGTTTATAGCACAGGTGTGTGAATCTTATATGGAAGCCATTGAGTACACCACAAAGATAATGGACTTCATACAATCCTTTGACAATAGGAAAAAGATAATGCATACATGTGTAGGAATGCTCTATAAAGAGAGCTTCGAAGAGCTATTAGACTCATGAAAAGACATAATAGGCATGAAAGGAAGGGTGTATGACTTTGTGGAGAACAAGCTTGGAGAAATGGAACCAGATGACTATGTTACATTGTCCACGTGCATCCCATTTGTGCACATTGACTATAATTCTGAGATAGTTGAAAAAATGCGTGATCTTTTGGTGAAGGTGTCCCCTAGCAAAGATATACGGGTATACTTTATAAGGTTTATTGCTTCATGTCTAGAAGAACGAAATGCAAACAAAATATTCTCTATATGGTTTGGATCAGGAGACAATGGTAAGACCATCATAGTCTCTCTAGTAGAGCATGCCTTTGGAGACTATACTATAAAGATGCCAACATCGCTACTCATGGAAAAAAGAGTACAATCATTAGCAGCTACCTTAGAGATAACAATGCTCAAGGGAAGACTTGTGGCTCTTGTACAGGAGCCCGATGAGGGTGACAAGCTTAATCTTGGCATTATAAAGGAATTTACTAGGAACGATAGTCTCTACATAGGAGGCTATACAAAAAAGGAACTATTATACCTTAGATAGCAAAGTTCGTACTCATTGCAAACAAGATTCTTCAAATGAGTACCTTTGACAGAACAATATGGAGTAGGGTCAAACTAATGCCATTTATATTGACCTTTGTTGACAAGTTAGAGTCTCACCACGACCCTCTTATAATGCATATGAATGATATTAACTTCTCTAGCAAGATTCCTCTTCTTGCTCCTATATTCATGAGGCTGATCATAGAGGAGTACAAGTACTACTTGCACTACGGCCTTGAGGAGCATGAAGAGGTCAAAGAGTATACAAAGACAATTCAAGTCTCAAATGACATGTTTGGGCAATTCCTAAGTAGTAATACCATGAAAAGTAATAAGAGCATTGTTGCTATAAAAGAGTTGTATGATGCTTATAAAACATGGTCAAAAGATATGTTTCCAACAACGAAGATGAGAGATGTATCATCTCTAAGGCAATATCTGCTTAAGAACTCATACATTTTAGATGACGTTGAGCAAATTTAAGGTCTATCTCTTATGTAAGAATTAAAAAAAACAATCTCATAGGAAGGAACTAATAAAATTTTGTCTCTACCACAATCCACAAGTTGGCTAGGGTACAAGTAAGCATTCATTAGTCAAACACAACACATGATGTAATACAACTTATTATTGCTAGTCTCTAGGGAATTGTGCTTGTTATCGAGCTGGCATTGATACTAAGTGCATCTTCTTTTAATACTGACATTATCCCAAGTAGTTGGTGCCTCTGAGTTGGGTCTACTAACTTCAGCCTTGATCCTAATGGATACAGGGATACATATAAGGGCTCCGTAGGAAGGTCTCCAAACAATGATTCTATATATCCTATTGTAAACTCTACACGTACAATAGAGACTTCTTCACCTCTAATGTTGAATCCGTACATTGCCTTGGGGACTATCTGAGAGTTTGCCATACCATAGTTTTGTTGGCATCCTATGATGAGACCAGCAATAAGCTGAACTAGTCCACCCTTGTATTTGGAATTAGCTACATGCTTACTTTCATGTGTTGCCCATAATATTTTATTATCCATGCTTTCTTCTCTGTCCGTGTAGGTTGCAATCGTTTTGGTACCAATGGTCATACTAAGTGTGGATGCAATCATCTCAAGGTGTACACCATCATCAAGACCAACCTCCGCGAAGAGGACGTCAATCATCTAAGTTATGTAGTCCTCAGATCTCTTTGCAGTAGAAAAAGGAGCATTGTTGATGAGTACACATTGTAGCTTCCTCAAGAATCATATTTGTTGAGGGCCAAGGTTAGAACCATGAGTAGGTGCAAACGTGATTATCTCGTTGCGGCCAAAGTTCTTGAGCAACAAATGTTCGAGTGTGGAAGGTACTGGAAACTTTCTACGTCCAGAAAAGATATCCTCTAGATTCTCTATCCCAATAATCTCCACCCTCAGAGCATCCTTCTTGTACCTTGAGAACTGTGAGCTACACTTCTTGAAGTTACCTATGGAGAATCTAGGATGAAAAGAGTCAAAACCATCTGTGAGGTCTCTCTTCCTTACTTTCCAACGCTCTCCCGCCATCGTTAGCAGTCCAATCTGGTATTGAAGCCACACATTTAGAATTTGTTAACTTTATTACTCCACAACTCATACTTCTTGGACCTAGGTGTCAAACAATCAATAAACATAGGACTATAGTTGTTGGCAATAGAAGCAGTAGAATTATCGGAGTCGTATCATCCAATGTCACCCGCATATGGGCTACCTTTGTTCTTTATAACTAAATTGTTAGTGAAAGCGGATCATTTTATTCTCTGACCATCCTGAAGCTTTTCCAAAATGTTGTCATCACATTTGTCCCATTTACTATGCATATACATTGTCTTCTTAACAGTATTTGTCTTATAGTATGGATTTTCTAAAGGATTGAAGAGTTCTTCAAGTCTCCTTCTAGCTAACCTCCTATCCCATTCCATTCACTCGATAGGTAGTTTAGCTGCAATATCAAAAGGTACATACGGAATAACCGCCACTTTTAGTTCCTCTTTTGCAGCCTTGATGTTGAGACCAATGGTATCCATCTTTTGCTTGTCTATTCAACGGATCAACCCATCTATAGTCAACTCATATATATTATCTCCCTCTTCCTTTCTTTTAGTGATGGGCGTGCTCTTGTATGTCTCTCTCTTCTCACAATAGCAACTAATAGTAACTATTTCTTTCTACTCTTTGACATGAGAATGTCTAACTTGTAGCCTCTTTAATAACTCGTATTTCTTCTGCAATGTCATGGAGCATATGGCTTCCCATGCATGCTCAAGTATACTTGGAGGTAGTATAGGATATGACTTCCTATTGACCATTCTACACCTTATACCCCATTGGCTATACTCGTAAGGAATCACTCCGGAATCATCAGCAGCTCTTATCTGCTCCTCAATAGGAGGTTGATCAAGTAAAGCTTGTGTCTCTCTCTCCTCCTTTTCTTTCATCTACACAACTACTCTCAGCTCTACTATGTCTTGTTTTATTCCTCTTGCTAGGTTTTCTCTGCTGCGTTCATACATATTAGGATGATTTGATGGCACTAATACACACTCTGCAAGTATAGGGAGGGTCATCTCCTCTTCTCTCAGTTTGTCAAGGTCAAGCTAGGCCTCGTGAAGCTTCCTCATGGACTCATTCCTATCATGTAATGACTCAAACACTTCAGATACTACATAAGCACCATTGGGATAATGAGTCTTGTGAACACCGTGAAATGATGATCCTTGTTTTGCCGCATGCTCACACTATCTCTTATGAATAGTATTGTTATTAACTATTGCTCGACAGCGTTGAGGCTTCTGTAGGGGATTTCTATCACCTGCCATAATTGCACTCTTGTGAACTCCACAGAAAAGAGAGTTGTTTTTTGCTTTATTTGGACATGCTTTTGTACTGCAACAAATACACTTTTAATACTATATTGTGAAAAGAGTGAAACCATTGAAACAATATTGCAACAATACTAACATGGAGGGGGGGTAGTTCCCAATGAACAAGCCAGGGCATTTTCTATCCCTATCCCAATGAATTTCATCTAGATAGGGAATTCACCAAAGTTCTCTATCCTTGAAAATTTAGGGAACTCAATGTACAATTTCCTATTAGAGCATTTCCACCAACAAGCTTCCCTATCCCTATCTAAATGATTTTCATCCAAATAGGGAAGAAACCCCTCAGGCATGCTACATCTCCAAATTTTTGGAAAAGAGAGTTCCCAATCTTTCATATTGGATGCTATATAGGGAAGTCAAGTATGGTAACCTCTATTTTATTATTAGTAATAAAGTGTTTATATTTTATCCATAAGATGACTTGGACTTCACCAAGTATCCCACATGTCATTACCAACAACGTGTAACTCTACAAGTAGTTCTTTTGGATTTAGGGAAGTGTTGTTTTGATTTAGGGGACGATTGGTAGGGAGGGGCTTTTGCATCCCTATCTTCCGGAGTGGGTAATGTATATAGGGAAAGGAGTAGGGAAGTAGATTGGTAGGGATGCTCTTAGGGAGGAGATATAGGGAACTCAAAGTCATCTCTCTTTATATGTTTAGGGTAGAGCAATACTAGTGGAGAAGACCATTCCCTATGCCTATATTTGGTCTCTCTTCAGTCATATATAGAGAAGAACTAGTGGATATGCTTTTAACTAAGAGCGCTTGCAAATTCGAGAAGATCATTTTGGTTTAGAGGGAGTATTTGTCTATTTTGCATTGATGTAGCTAGCTTGATCACTATACTTTAAAATTATTTGAACAAGATAGAACATGAATTATCTTTGGAAGGCAAAAGTCTATCAACAATGTAGGAAAAATTTATCAACTCCATGATGAACAAACACATTCTTTGTTTCTAATCTTTTTAATTTAAAAAATAATCATTCATTGTCCGCTTTTTGACAATACAAACATTTTAGGGCTATCAAGGAAAATATTGAAAAAGATAAACTTTTTTTCATTTAGCTTTTTGTTGTTTGTATTTGAACTTACTTAACCTATTAAGCAATCAAAAAAGCAATTATATGTATGACTAATAAACGAATTGAACCAACAAAACAAGCAACAAATTCAAGCATATTAAAGTCGAAGTCACTTACAAGCTTGGTGGATATATACTATTTTGTTGTTTTTTATACACTATAAGACAAAATCTTTTAATTTTTCAATGAACAAATGTACTTCTTCAAGCTTCAACTAATATATTTGCTATATTCTCTACAATGGAAAAGACGTGAAAGCAATGCCACTCATTGAAAGAGGTACTAACCTAGATCATTGTTCTTTTTCAATCTCTTATGTCGACCACTAGCTTCTTCAATCTAAAGAAAATTTAGATGCATTATGATGTAAGAATTTCCAAAAGCCCTTATTAAACTTTGATGGAAACTCAAAAAGAGATTTTGATTAGACCTTCTTTGTTACTATAACACTCATTGTTGTTCTCAATTACTAGATCATCAATTGTACAATTGTAGAAATCAACAAATGCAAATCACATTCAACAAACTTTAAACACTTAATCTTGAATGTTTGATGAAATACATCTTACCTTTGGGAATTTAAAGGAAGAAGCAAAATTTTGGCATAGAATTGTACAAAATCATAAACTACATTGCTAAACAACATAAGAGTCTAGCACTTTGGCTAACAAGAATATCAAGCTCAAGAAGGTTGTCATCAAAAAGATCATTGCTCCAATCGTTGCAATCTACACACATCGGAGGAAATTGATAGAATGCTAAAAATTCAATCTTGGTTCATTAGCAAGGAAAACAACATTATTGGCAAAAATAGAATCATTACGACATCCAAAATTATAGTAAGGATTAAGGCTATAAGAAGTGACACCCAATACTACTTGTCTATAGACACTCACATAGGGATTTTCAATGTCATTTAGAGACATCAATGGTGCTAGTATGTGAGCATAGAAATGCAAGCCTATGAGCCTTAAACATATGTATAATAGATATCCATTAGGGGAGATTTGAGGCCTCTAGAGGGTTGTTTCAATTTTGTTCTTGAAAATGTTCCCGGTATTGTTGGTTATTGTCAGGCCAGCAATTACAAAAAAAATTATTAAAAAAAAAGTTTAGTCCTTAAAATGCTAAAAAAAATCTATGACGTGGCACTCTCTCTACCACATTGGATTTGCTTTCCTGCAAAAGTTTTGGTGTTCATAGGGCTAATAACTCACAGTCTTCCAAAGACCCCAAATTCTTCTAATGGGCTACAACCATTTGAAAGTGCTTATAATATAAACATTTATAATACATGTATAATATAATTATGGAAGAATTTTATAATATAGACACCTATAATATAGGTGTAAAATCTTCTAAGCTCATGTACTTATGATTTTAAACTTATATAATAGCAATTGCGAGTGCATAAGAACAAGTGAATAGAGAAAAACTAAACTACAACAAAAGGTACAAAGAAACATGGCGAATTTCATTAAAATGGCAGTATTTTGTTAATTTGGCACTTTTAGCAATTTAGACCGCACAATCTAAATCGTTTATTTTGTACTAGAATCTATACCAATACTAGATTTTTGAAATCTACATGTCTCCTAGATATTTGAAATCTATACCAATCCCAAATTTTTCAAACTACTTGGTCTAATATCTATGTTAGTTATAGATTTCTGAAATCTAAAAGTGACCTAGATGTTAGCAATGTATACTTGTCCTAGATGTCAAAGTATAAAAATGGCATATGGAATATTGCCATTTTAATGAAGTTCGCCATAAACTAAATGTGTAAAGTACAAAAATCCATCTAAACAAAGTCTAATAAAAAAATACGATGGATACATAATACAAATGCTCAAAAAACAAGATATAAACATGAAAAAATAATCATTTCACAAAGTCTCCCTATAAAGAGAGCTTTAAAGAGCATTCACATGACCAAATGAGTATAATTACAAGGAACTAGGGTTTATGTAACTTCTTTAGTGAATCCTAACCATTGATGCATTGTCACCATCTTGCCAATTTACATTGTTGATAATCCAATGGAGGCTTTTCAATATAATGTTGCACGCATTCATCCAAATCTCCACAGATTTGTTCATGGAATCAATCAACACTATTCATCATGTGATAAAAATTAGCAATTTGTCAAATCAAAGCCACATGTCTACTTTCCATCCAACATTTGGAATTCAGAATATTAATCAAACCCAAATTAAGACGTACTTTTAATTTCATCCACAAATCATCCCAAAATGTAAAATTCATCCATAATTCAAAATGTCATTGACAATTCCATATTTTCATCAACACATCAACCAAAATAAAAAGTGTCATCTAATATTCCATATTATCATCCATCTATATTGATTTCCATCCTCAATTCGTATCGAATCAAAATTTCATCCTACTATTTTGCAATTTTCATCCAAAATTCATCCAAAATTCAACATCCATATATCATCCAAATTCAAAGTTTCATCCACTATATTGCAATTTCAGCTTTCATTGAATATATTCATCCATATATCATCCAAATTACATTATTCAATCATATATCAACCATATTTAGAGTTTACCTACCAGATTGCAATTTCATTATTGATTGGGCACATATACACTCATTTGTAAGCCAAATTAAAAGTTTCATCCACCACAATGCATTTTCATCCATGATTGGGTATACTAAGGCAATTGTTATCTATGTTCTAAAGGCTTTCATTGTCTTTGTAAATGAGCTCTTCATAAGTAACTTCATCTTGTGGGTCAAGGCCTTTCCTTCCACATTAGAACAAGAAGATCAATTTGGGACAAAAAACTAAGGTCAATAGGAAGATCATTTTGAGACGGAGGGAGTAGTAATTAAGTAGGTACTCTCTAAAAACTATAGGATCCTCAACTTGGGCTGATTTCAAACTAATCTAAAATAATCAGGTTGAACTAGGAGATCAAAATATTAGATTGCTTGAAGTTGCAAAATTCTATGAACAAAATAATATTTTGTACAGATAGCTTGTGCTAATTCATTATGACTCCAAAATCTTACATTGAAAATGTAGAGGCCAAAACACAATTTGAAAGTAAAGTTTGTATAAGACACAACACTTAAAAATTAACTCAAAATTCAATTCTTTCAAATCAACAAAGCAAGAAGAGATAATACAAAATTTGGAAGTTGAGTGTAAGAGATCCAGCTATTCCAGTCTCGAAGATAAAATGTCTTCTTGCCCGCCTTTGTTCCCTTGGTGGATTGCGGTTGTCTTTATTTTGAAAATAATTCACCAAACATCCTCTAAAGTCTCCTTGAAGAAGGACGATCAGACGACCTTTGCTTCCAAAAATGTAAGAAATTCCAAAACATTTTGCATTCTTAATACCGGTAATCCTGGCACTGTTGCAATGAACGACCACTGCAAGTGATCAAAATATAGGTAGTTACAATTGAGCCGACTATTTTCAGCTCTCATCTTCCTGCAGAGTTGCCAAGGGTGTGAATATTTACCGGCAGCGTAAAACATGAATCATAAAAGATTCATAGCAAGGTTGCTGGGAGACAGTACATTACAAATTTTACACTAAAATCCCCTACACAATTATAATTTTCACAATCAAGTCAGCGTCCAGAGAAAGGCTAACCTTGAAGATGTGGAACGATTAGTCTCAGGATTTGTCTCAGGATTCAATGATATTTAAGGAAGCATTGGAAGGGTGGGTTATCCTGCCCAAGCATCGAAATTTTGTCAGCATGCTTCAATCTCTGCTTCAGGGAGGTCATACAATCAGGGAGACCATCCTGAAAAGCAAGTATAAGGTAGGGACACCGAAAAATCGCCATTCGTTCGGCTGGTGAACCTCCCCTTAATCAATATGTACCTATAGTCGAAGAAGAAGCATTTCAGAACAGCGACCGATAAAACTTCGATGCAATATACTCTTGCATATGGTAGTCAAATAACAAATTCTTTCGTGTGCTGGAATCCTACATCATTTACCAACAAAAGCATATAAGGTATATATAAATTAGACCGACCTAACCATAAGAACTAGGCTCAACAGAAGAAGTCTGAGACAGAAGAATGTTGGCTGTCCCTACCTTAAGACTGGTATTATTGCGTTGAGATTACACGCCGTTCCATGTCCGGCATGATGGCAATAGCTTCCAGCAGCTCCACGCCCCTTTCATGATGGACATCATAATATTCACCCGCGTCTATGATCAGCGCAGCTTTTCTCTGCAGAAAGAAAGCTGTGGCTCCCAAAAGAAAGATAAGGCCCCAGCATGCAACTTCATAACACCAGAAGAGCGCAACAGAACACGAAGTTCCCAGTCTCAAAGTGAAGCAGCCCAAGGCAACGGAAAGGAAAGCAAACGTTGTCATGAAGGATAAATTGAGCGTTGAAAGACACCGCACACTACCTGAAAGTCCACAAAGAAAACAAATCATCACGTTATTTTCTTTATTGAGGTTGCCATGGCTCTTCTCTCAAAGAAAACATACACAATTGAGTTAACGATTGTAGATTCTTACAGTGAACACTGCATATATATGTGTTTAAGTTATGTTCCAGGATTGATGAGAATCACGCACCCCGCTTTGCTGCACAACGGTCGTTCTCCACAACCTTCAGGCAGCTATGCCTTTCCGGAGCTACGTAGACCACTGAGATCCCTGCAAGGCATGCAACAAATGTGAAGTAAGAATTAGGTTCCATTGCTACCTCGCAAGCTACTCTTCGTTACATTTCAACCCTGCAATCTACATTACATTCATGAGTAGGGTTGAGCTTGCACACTTTCCACTGTAGCAATTAAGACAAAAAGATCACTGATTAAAGCAATGAAAGAACTAGGAATGTCAACATCCATGAGCCCCCAGGACTTTGCAACTTTAGAACCATGGAAAAGAGTTGACCACTTTAGATCGATGTGGCAAACACTTAAAGAATACAACTTCAGAACCACAATGATTCAAATTTACTTTCTAATGTTTAACTCAACATGTGAGTAGAAGTGTGTCAAAAGAAAGTAAACGACATTGAATACCGATTCTCTCTTGCTACCCAAAGTATGAGGAGCTGATTGTAAGAATGGTCTTATGTTGCTCACACCTAAAACCGGTGAAAATCAATTTTCTGCAACATTCATGAGTGCGACCAAAGAACACTCTTTTTCTTGTGATGGACACCCTTCTCCAAAACCACACGGTCTATCATCCCAATTACTAGCAAGAATCAGATCATTTACGGGAGATTATTTTTGACTTTGGTTCAGCAATTTTTCTTGCGATTTTTCGAACAAAACATTTCGAATAAAAAATGGATTCACCTAAATGTGTGCTATCTCCTGCAAGCAAATGATATTGTGAAACTCAAAATTCAAAGACAACCACAGAGAGCTAACCCCAAACCCTAATTCATGAAATGGCGACATTCAAAGAAATGGAATGGCAACGAAGGCGCACCGGCGAAGAGGTAGATGGCAGAGAAGATGAAAACGATGGAGGACGGTAGAAACACAACGAGCCAGAACGCATCCACCGCTTCTTCCTCGCTGTACACGCGATGCCTACTCCCGGCGCCCAGATGGTACGACGGCAGACGCCTGGTCTGACAGAACGGAAAGGCGTCGCCACTCACGGCGAACACGACGTCCACCATGATCATCGTGGCCACCACCACGGCGGTCCACACCACCACCACCACGGCCATACACAGCGGCCTCTGCAACCTCGCCCACACGCGCTCCTCGTCTCGCAGCTCTTCGTAATCCTCGCTCGACATGATCATGGACTCCTGTAGGGACGATGCCGCATCATCCCCGGAATCCATGACGATTCAAGAATTCTCTCAGCAACCTCGTACCAATTCTTTACAACCCCGCCATGACACAATTCTGTCAACACCAAAGTATCGATTCTTCACACACACGCCATCGTGCGATTCTCGAGACAACAACGTACCGATTCTTCAAGCACGTTCCATCACATAATTCACTCAGAAACATGTCTCTCTCTCTAAAGATTCTTATAACATCGCCAAATCCACTTTCATCGACAACAGGATGATCTCGCACATCACCCAAACTCGCACAACCCCGCTAAGCTCGCAATTTTCATGACGCGGCCTCTACCTAAAAATATTCCAACGATTCCCACTGCCAAAAATTCCGCAAAATCGAACACTGGGCACGTTGATTTCTAGCCATTCCATGGAATTCGGCACGAGGAGAGACCAGCGAGAAGAAACCATGACGAAGTTCGTCAATGTCGACGAACGTAACCAGGTGACACAGGGTACTAGTCTGGGTATCATATGGGTATCATATGGGTATCATCCATGATACATACATATAGAACTGGTAGAACTGCGAAGAGAAGTCACTGAATGAGAAGGAAGAAAGGTTGGGAGAGCGGCAAGATGGGCGTGTCGGTAGCCAGCGATGGCGACGACGATTACAAAGAGGAGGGCGGTCCTGCGGCGTCTTCCAAATCTTTGGACAGTCTGGCTGCAGGTCTTAGGGTTTAGCAGAGTGGCTGAGATTGCTGAGGAGTGAATCTTTTGTGGTTTTGTGGTTTTGTGTTATGTTTTCTTTCGGTTGCGGAGACTGAATGTGGAAGGAACTTATGGAAGGATCAGTAGCAGGGAGAGTATGGATTTTTCTGCAATTAGGGCATGTGATGGGTGAATGTCTGGAGATCAGTGGCGGTCCTGCTGTTAAATTAGGGTTACACACACTGCCGTTTCTTGCAGTCTACCAAAATGTGCATGAAATTGCGATGTTGTGAGATTTTTCGGGTGTTGGCTTGCATATTTTATGACAACTGCTTACACCATGCAGAAGTTAGGGTACTGACTGAGAATGCGTGGATGTGTCTTGCTCAACGCAGAGGCAACGATGGCGTCAGTGGAGGCTGATGGCTATACAGAGGTCCGTAGCTTAGCCTTCTCTCCAATACGTAAGTGCTGCCTATCAATTTGGTCCATGACGGTGTGAAATTTTTGGGGTTCAAGATCACGAGGCATTTTCACAGTGATGAACTTTTTGATGGAATTTGCTGCTCGACACTTTTAACACTCTGGAGCCATCATGCCAGAGTGATCTGTGCAATCTAACGTTGGTGTGTCTGGATGGGATCAGCTTTCGCGAGAAGAAAGGGCTCGAAAAGCGTTGGAATGTGACTGTGTGGCTGAACTTCGTGATGGCCCTTGTGGCTCACAATTCAGTGAAGCCTTTTATTGCTTTCTCACAAGTACAGCTGCAGAACAGGTATGGCTTCAGAGCTCTAAACCCGAGTTCCTTCCATTTTTTCTGCACACCATTTAGGTATGTATTGTAATGCCTCTCAGAGCTACAGAGTGCCTGATTGCAAATAGCAGTATTTGCTTACATCCGCTTTGGTCCGACTTTAGAAAGTAAGAGCATGATAGGCACTGTGTCTGCTTTTAGAATTTTGATGTTAGTAAGGCTGATTCTCCATGTAAAGCCAATTCTCCTAGCCTTTCATAACCCATAAGCGCTCGGACATATTCTAGAAGATGAACTGTATGCTTCAGGTTATTGTTTCGTCTAAATATCTTCTCGTTCATCTATAGCAAGTCTTGATGAAATTGAGGTAAATAACACATTCGTACATAGATATACACAAAAATGTGTTTAAATACAAAAATGGATTCAGGCCCTATGGGGTCTCTTAAAATTAGATCTCTGGCAATTAATCCGTGTGGTAATTTAGTATGCCAGTGTACACTCTTGTTTCTTTTGCACTCCTTAGTGTGTCAGTCTACACCTTCAAGCTTTTCCCAGGCCCTCTAACATTGCGTGGGTTGAATGTGTCTGTGCAGGGCTCAGACTGCATAAAGCCATTCATTACAATGCAGACTTGTATGACTGCCAATCCGGCAGCCTTTGTTAAGTACAGTAATGATGTACACGGGAGCAATAGTACTTCTACCGAAGGTGAAATCGAGTCACAGCAAGATCGACCGACTGTGCCCTCGCCTCCAGCAGGAGTTGTGAGGAATCCTATCTCGTAGCTTCGACAATCAGATGATCAGACTTCTTTTTCTCAAAACCATGAGCCAGAAATTTTGTTTTGCAGATTAATAGCAGGGGTTAAATAACTCTTCAGTGTCCATTGGTGTTGCCATTCTCTTATACAGGACTCCATTGGTGTTGCCATTCTATTATGCAGGGCTTCATTGGTGTTGACATTCTATTATACAGGGCTCCAATTTGGTAGATATCTGAGGAATTAAACGTTAGAGTTTAGGCAGGAGGGATTTGCATCGGCAGCTTATTAGTTGAGCGAATGTTAACCCTTGAAGGCTCATGAACATGAACAGATTGTAATTTGACTTTGGGGAATTAAGAGTTAAGTTTTTGTCCACTCAAGTGTTCATTCTTGTGTTAGTAGTTCTCCTTTTGAACTTCTGAAATTGCTACAAGTATGAAGAGTATTTCACTTGGATTTCTTAGTGCTGTTTTACACTTGGGGACCAAGCCAAGTAAGCAAAAATCTTGAGCCATTTTCATTGGTAGAAAACAGTAATTTTTTAATTTCTTGCTTTGGTGTAAGTGTAATTTGAAAATCATTTATAATGAAAAAATCAAACTTTAAGTACAATGTGCCCATAGTGCTAAAATATAGTTTCTAAATATGCCATTTTTATTGGTACAACACCTTATAAAGAATTGAAATGTAAATAATGTGACTTGAATATACAATTAACAAGGTTGTATATAAAGTATTAAATGAAAATAATTTGGACCAATAGTCACAAATATCTATTTTGTATCAATGTTAAGTAGATATTTGTGATTATCTATAAGAAATTTTATAGCTATTGCAAATTTTTAGGGTAAATTCTTGGAACATATGAAATATTCTTTCGTAGTAGTTTTAGTATATTGGTATGCATATTTAATTATAAAATAAGAGTTAGATTTGGCATCCTATATGTAATTTCACTTAGTTAGTATATATATAGTTGTACATTAGTATTGGACATTGGCTCATTGTCATCACGAATAGACACCTTCTCTAAAGACAAGAGTTTTTATCTATCTATCTTATCTATACATTAGTAAGGCCTTATAGAAGGGGCAACCTAGCTTTAAATACCAAGGGAATTGAAACCTAAAAGTGATGGATTCAAACACCAAAATATATATAGTTTTTATTAAAAAAAAAAGTTGTGATTTTTTGACAATCATTACACATATATTTTCCAAAATGAATTTAGTTCAATGTTTTTTTTAATTATTTTGAACCAAATACTTGCTACCTAATACATCTCTACCCATGTGACAAAACTTCATGAAGATATCAAGTCAATAAAATTGTATCAACTATAATGAATTTTAGAATGATTTTGGATTTTTATCAAATAGGGAGGCTAAAATGAGAGATAATATTTTATAATTTAAGTTTTAAATCATTGTTATTATGAAAAGAAAAGAAAAAAGAAGTCTAAATACCACTATTGTCTAATTTGGAATTTTAGCCCATGGAATTTATAAAACTCTTTGTCTTCATGAAGTCAATTGCAATAATCTATTGAATATTTGGAAATTAAAAAAGTAAATTAGAATGGAATAGAAACAAAACTTTTAACCCTTTGATTTTTGAGTTTTTGAATATTCAAAACAAACATTTTGAAAGTTACAATCAAGTTTGACCAAAGCAAATTTAGTTTTTGGATTAAAAAACAATTAGAGGTTAATTTTCAACTAATCACAAGTTTTTTGAGTGATTTCAAAAACAAAAGCTTTTTCCATCATTTCTTTTAGAAGTGTATATTTTATAGAAGAAAAAGTAATATTTGACAAAGCTACCAATTATAGAAAATATTTAATTCTTTTGTACCAAATAAAATCTTCTTGTAGATGCAAACATTAATTGTGTATTTTTCATTCCAAAATTGTCTTTGGGTGATTTATTTGCTGCATGTGTAGAGAAGTCCTAACTGTATCCTTGGTCAAGCCCTATAAACCATTTATATGCTTGAAAAATTGTTCAAAGATATTTAAAGTAGTATTTTATATAGTGAGTTAAAGCAAAAGCATTCTCAATCGAGCCTCTACATAGGCTTGACAACTTGAAAGTCACAGTGGATTTCTTGGAAGGGGAAAAAGAAGTTTATTCAACTAGTCTACAAATAAATTAGACCCTTGATGGAATTTTGTTTTACACAATGGATAAGGTAATTCATGATTGGTCCACTATCTATTTACAAAGACAATGTCAATGTCAATGACATTGAAGCAAAAAGAGGCAAACAAAGTGTTTGTGTTTTGATCCCCCTTTCCAATACCATCAATTTTCTAATAAAACCAAAGCCATTGATGTCCATAGAATAGATGATTTTGGGCATCCAAATATGGATACAAAATATAGATATGGATATAGTTATCAAATACAAAAGACATGTGGAATACATACATATTTGCACGAATTCATTGATGGATATTCTATATATTGATTGCATTCCACACAAGTTCCACAAGAATACAAATATGTTTTGGATGTAGGCTTAGAAACACAATTCATGAATTCATTTTAGAAGGAGTTTATTACAATGTACTCAATTTTTTTGATGTAAAAGTTTTACTTACAACTAATAGAAACATTACATGTGTACCCTTTTTAGAATTTTCATAAGGAACTTAACAACCAATGGAAAAATGACATATTTACCCATTTTAATTTTTGTATGCAAATTGGAGGAAAAGCACATATGTTTTTCTTGGAATCGACATTGTCACAATAAACTCAAACCAAGAGGTAGTAATTCCTTCTATATTTTTTATGTTGACCTTTTCTTCAAGCATAATAAAAAGTTTGTCATAGAGTCCCTTGAAATTGAAGTTGAATTGAATTAATAGTGATATCACCTAAAAGTAATATTTTTTTTAGTACCACTTCTTCAAAAGGCTAAATGACCAAAACAATTTGATGAGATAATTACTAAACTCTAAAAAAATGAAACTCAACTTAGTTTTTGTTTCATAATTTTCTATATAAGAGGTTGTGATAGTCCTTTAAAATCTACCTAAATGATGTTGGTTGTTTGGGTTGTTTGTTTGCTGTAGTGAGATCTCTGGAATTGTGTGTCCCCTAGTCACAATCTTGATATCATTGAAAAGCTCTCAACAAGGGAGGATACATGGGCTTTGTTTTGTAGCATTTGGACCTATGACATGAAAGTTATTGAATTTTGAAGTTTTCATGAACTAGAAAATTAGAAAATTACTTTTACTTTATTTTTGACCGTGGCAACAGTACGGGGCACACTATTTGAAGTTGAAATGCGCTGGTACTTTGAAGGGAGAATGCAGGGGCCTGGACTGGCGATGGACTAAGAACGGTATCCATCACAATTTCGGATCGGAGGGAGACCGAAGCAGGCACGGAACCAGGTTCGGCTCAGGCACGGGTAGTAGAGGTTCGGGAATTAGGGTTTTCGGGACGTTCAAGGGGGCGGCTGCCGTCCTATGTTCCCCCTTTTGCTGTGCGGAGCTCCGTCGCCCTGCTCGCAGCTCTCGCCGTGCGTCGCAGCTCCGCCACCAGCAGTCATGGTGTCCGGTTCAGGCCTCTGCGCCAGGGCCGTCGTGGTCGACGCCCGCCACCACATGCTCGGCCGCTTGGCTTCCATCATCGCCAAGGAGCTTCTCAATGGCCAGCAAGTGGTACGTGTGTGATTCTCTTCTCGTGTTTTTGTCCTTGCGTTTGAAGCCGTAAATTCAATTTAATGTCGTCGAATGTTTGTTTCGAATCAGGTTGTGGTTCGTTGCGAGGAGATCTGCTTATCCGGGGGCCTCGTGAGGCAGAAGATGAAATACTTGAGGTTCTTGAGGAAGAGAATGAACACCAAGCCTAGCAAGGGACCCATCCATTTCCGCGCTCCTGCTCGCATCTTGTGGAGGACCATCCGTGGGTAAGCTTAGGAATCTTTTCTTGTATTTGGCAATTAGGTAAGGTTTGGGGGGTTGTGATCGTGGTTTTGTGGAGCTAGGGTTTTGTAAGAGATCGGCTTTTAGGGTTTTAAGCACTTCTCAGCCACATTCTTTTCACTCATGGGGCATGCTCTTTCTAATCTGAAATTTAGGTTTAGGGTAGATTGTTGATGTGCCCGATGGATATCTGAGGTATCAGGACATGTCGAACAGCTGTTGTTTCTCGGAGTTTACCATCGGAAGTATGTGAGCGGGACTCGAACGTGTTTAGTAATTGAGGCCGCCCGTTGGCGTTGGCGTTGACGTTAGACCTTGGTGCAAAGTTAGGGTTTGATGGATTTCATACCAGTCATTGAATTATGTCGAAAGGAGTTGCATTCACCGGTCGAGCTGTCTGCTTGTGGTGGGATAATACTGTTTTGGGGGTGTATAATACGCACATTTAATGTAACGTCTTACGGCGATCTCAATCGGTGCAGTCGTTAACAAGGTTATCCACCGTTTGCTGTTATAAACCGACCTGATATTACGCGGGCATTTCATCTTGTACTAGAGAATAATGCGTCATGCTTTCAAGCAACCCCCCCGCCTAGTGTCTTAAGAGTCCTCATTGTGTAGTGCGGTTTTGTTTCAGAATGATCCCACACAAGACCAAGAGGGGAGCCGCTGCTCTTGAGCGTTTGAAGGCGTTCGAAGGCGTCCCAACTCCTTACGACAAGATGAAGAGAATGGTTATTCCAGATGCTCTCAAGTGAGTCACCGGGGAAGCTATTTGCACCACTCCAAAATGTATTTGGTGCAGAGTGATTTGTGTATTAGGATGTCCTCTTTCCTTATATTAGGTCATCTCTTGCAGGAATTATGTATATGACTCTAACTGAATTCTCTTTGTGTGATTACTATCTGTTTCAAAGAATTTAATGCCATGTGGTAAAATGATTCTTTTCTTTTTTTAATCACCGATTTCCTCTTCAGGGTATTGAGGCTGCAACCCGGACATAAGTTCTGTTTGTTGGGTCGTCTGTCCGAGGAGGTTGGATGGCACCATTACGACACCATCAAGGTGCGTTTTGTTTATTCTTTGTTGTAAGCTCCTGGCAGGCATCAGTTCTGACCTCGGTCCAGATATTTGACGAATGCCACCTGCTTCTATTTTGGATACTGTGTAATTTCTTCGGATAGATGAAGCTTGATCCATCACGGTTTAGAACATTTTTCTAAATGTCGTTTTGATGCTAGAATATTTTTTACTTTGTTACACTTGTCAAGCCGTCTGTTAATGGTTTCTTCTGGTCTGCAGGAGTTGGAGGAGAAGAGGAAGGCCAAGTCCAAGGTCTTTTACGAGCGCAAGAAGCAGCTCATTCAGCTCCGTCTCAAGGCCACGAAACGTGTCGAGGAGCAGCTCAGCTCTCTGCAAGAAACTTTGGCACCCATCAGTTACACTTCTTAGATTTCTGCATAATGAATTTTGTTTTAATGCCCATGCTTCTTTGTGGCTAGCAGTTCACATGGATGCGGTTTTGATGGAAATATGATTGACGGGTTGCAGTCCTTCGTTCAAAATTTCTACGGATGTATGGATACTCAGCTTTTGTGTCTTGTACTTTCCAGATTTATGATAGCGTGACTTTTGAGACTATGTCAATGGAAGTGTGTAGTAGCCCAATTTTTTTTCACTTCTCTTCGCACCATATAGAAATTTGAATTAGTCAGCGCTGACTGCAAACACTTGTCAAGTTTGTTAAGGAATATGGTGCTGACATGAATCTTGACATGAACTGAAGATTTGGTGTTCGTGTTCCTCATCTTCGAGGATTAAAACAATCTAATGGCTCCTTCCCACACGGTTTTATAGGTGGTCCTTGGCACCTGCTTTGTGCTTCACGGGACATGGTTCACTGATTCGTCAAGCTTAATTAACGCCAGACTGGGGTTTTCGCTTTGCGTTGCCGACGTCTTAGTAGTTTATTTCGGAATTCCTCAGTAGTGTTAAGAAATAGAAACCTCATGTTTGCAGAACCGGTCTTTCTTATCGTTGCTATTTCAGGAATAGAATGTAACACCTCGGCCCGAACCCTAAACCCTAAGGCCACAGTGCTCATTGACGTACGCATTTTGACTCGAGCTTCACCACCGCTATTTTATTTACGTCGTTTCGTTAGTATTGTATTTGGGTTTCTTTACCACACAAATTGTACTCGGTTTAATTTTGCACACGTTTTTTACTAACATGATTCACGTTATCTTTAAGGATCCTTTGACATTGCTTCTGTTTGGATTATTATGGAATGAAACAGTATGTTACCTGAAAGTGACCCCGTCCGTATTGTGTTTTTTACCTAAACACATTAAGGAGCTCTTTTACCTCCACATTATGGAGTACTTTTCATCTTAAACATCTTCAGGAAGTGTAGCCAACACAACCAATTGGATACAACACTTCGGAATAAATATGAGTTACATTTACGTACATTAACCTCTGTATGCCCAAGGTCTGTATTGAGCTTCTTGGAATTTGCTGTAAATTGAACTCTGATTGTATCAATTTTTTTTAATTATAGCTGTACAAATTCAAACTGGACATGCTAGAGATCTCATAGGAAAAGATAACACAACAATATCACTTAATCACTTATGGAGTGAAAGATTATAATGTTTGACCATGTGGATGATAAAATTGCAAAAGTGATGTGAAATCTTTGAATCCTCTTTTCACAAGTCAAATCTAAAAAGTTGGTGACCAAAAAAGTATTAGGTTAACCCCTAAATGCCTCAATCCTTTTTTGATTTTTTGCTCATTTTTGCTTATATCTTTGTCATAATGGAAGGTTTTTTCTTCGAGATTCAAGAATTAGATTGGATGAATGAAAAGTTTGTTAGACAGTACAACGCCTAGAAGCGCTGTGTTCTTCATCCCAAATATGGACATCAGAGTGCTTCACAGTTAAAGGACCTAACATGTATAACCCCAATTAATATATGGCTTCTTAAAATCTACTCTACAATTTTTTATAATAATATTATTATTACAATATGTATTCAATAGTAATAAAATATTCTATATGTAAGATATGTAAGTATAGTAGCAATAGAATATTGTGATACTTTATATATATGTAATACTTTTATTACTATGTAAAACATATGTCACTTTTTGCATCAATAATTACAACTAAGTATTCTTGAATTTTTCTTTTTATCAGTCAATAACATAATATTGTTTACCAATGACATAGAGGCCCTTTATCATCTTTGAAAAGAGGACCCCTATAGTAAACAAAATGGTCTTATTTGGATGGTTTTTTATTCAAGTTCAATCCTTGAATTAATTTATATGTCCCTCTTGAGCATCTAAAAAGGCATAATACCTTCCCAACATCGAGAAGAGCATTGCACAGTTATACAATGTTATTGATAAGAAAAGTAAAAAAAAATACATTAACCAAAATATTATGTGACTTTTTATATCTTTGTCTTTAAAATTAAATTTAAAAAAAAGCTTGGTCATTATCTCTAACATTGATGTAAACTTGGAAATACCCAAAATGTGAGGCAATGTGTAAAATTGATAGTTTTGTGTCAATTGAAGGCACTAGTGAAATATTGAAAGGTGTCCTTGACATCCATGTAAACTTATAAAATCTCCCAAATTTTAGGAAATTTGTGAAAAATAGATTTTTTGTCAGTTGATGGCATTACACCGAATTGGTTATAAGATATGGTTGAATAATTAGTCATCGAATAAATTGTTATGATCTACATTAAAATTCACTAACTAGATAATTAGGGTGTCACTTGTATAATATTAACATATTTTTATAATATAATAATAAAACAATATAAATATATTATATGATAAAATAATAAAATAATATAATTTATAATATTGCACTATTCTAATTAATAAACTTCATCCAAAAATTGATGAATCTTATATACTTTGGGGATGTTTTTAACAATGTCACCCAAATTTTAATGATGCTAGTGTGTAAGCATGAAAACACAAGCATGTGAGCCTTGAACATATCCACAAGTATTGAAGGTACTTATATCATAAACACCTATAATTTAGGTATCTATAACATACTTACACTATAATCATAGAAAGTTTTTATAATATAAACTCCTATAGCATAGGTGTATAGTCTTCCAAGCTCATGGGCTCACTTTCCTAGCCGTCTCATATAATAGTAACCCTCTCCAAACTTTACTTCTATGTTTTACTTTTTTCTAGTGTAATAGTAACCAACATCCAAAATCAATGCAATTTTGGTAAAGTTTTAGTGAAAATTAGCCAAAATTTCACTTTAATCCTTAAAAAGAATGAACTAGTCACCATGGAAATCATTTACTTTGGTATTGTATAAATTGTTGGCTTCAAAAAAAATGCAAAAACACTCGTTGACGGGGTGACCAAAAGAAACATGTTCCATCGCTCCAAATCGATTGATGTCTAACATAGTAATGAATTTGCAAAAAGGACAACAATTCACACAATTGGGGATTATTCTTCAATGACTCGATCAATTCAACCGCTTGAGTAGTTTTGGAATATAATTGCTTCAATGTAAGGTGGGTACTCCCCAAACTGCCTCTTTTTGCTATTGAGCCTATTTGTTATTCTTAAGCTGGTCAGATTTTTCATATGTTCTTGTTGGCAAGTAAAAGGAGGTTCTAACACACTAGAGAACGTGGCATTTGGATACTGTATGCAAAAGTTATTAAAAAAAAAAACTTTGGTTCTAAAAGTGTTTCTTCCACATAGGTACAGAATTGACTTTGGAGATGTACACACAATGTAGATGGCAGTTTAAGGTCAGTGGCACATTTGGATGTACCTACCTTAACCCCTCATGCAGGTTGGCAAGAAAGGTATGGGATATGTACAAAAGGAGAAAATTGATACATTGGGGCAGAAGTTCGGCCCAGAGTGTCGTACGAAGTTGAGAATTTTGCACAACATACACTATACACAAAGGGTGAAGTCTTGAAATTTTGACAATGTTCGGAGGTGGGAGGGTAATACAATAATTGTTGGTATAAACTCAGTGGTTCAGGCCATGAATCTGTGGGAGTATGGGTATAAGAGAGCCAGCTTGGGTATTTAGTACTTGGGCAAGTCGTTTTTTGTACAATATAGGAAGTTGCCGTGCATGGCAGTCCATATTTGGCATGCAAGGATTGCAATGGAATCCAGTTTCCCAGTCACAAAAGGGGAGCTTCAACAGGTCTCCTTAATAAGCGTACATGAAGGACAAACTGTGCTGTCGGGAGAATGGGCCAATTGGGACTCGGTTTAGCTTTGAAATGATGCAAATATTCGTCACAAACGCGCATGTGTCAATGTCCCTATTGCGCCACACAAGTACCCAACTGCCAGACCACCTGCTGGGCCAGTTCCACATAATGCGGAGGAAATACGTATCGCGCCCACCGTCCTGCTACGTTGAAGTCCTGATATTTTGCCTTTGTATGAGGCTAAATACAGCAAAATGCACCTAAAACCAAGCTAGCATTCTTCATTTTGACCCCCAATTTTTTTTTCTTTCATCCTTGAAATTCTCCAGCACTGTGCTCCCAATATTGTAGTTCTAATACATCACAGTGGGAGCCCAATAGGTAAGGTAAACCTGCCTATGACAGGCAGAATGGCTGATCTGTCCTATTGCCATTGACAAAAAAAATCTGATTTTTTTTTGTACAAAGACAAATGTGAGAAATGAAGGAAGAAACTAGAATTTTATTTTTTCGACAAAATATGTATTTTTTGTGAATTTTCGAAGTTTGCTGTCCAGTTTGCCCAAAAAAGTCTGTAGACTATCCCAAATCAGCAGAAAAGTGTTTCCATGATGGTCATCTTACCACCCAAAGCAGTCATAACATTCTTTAACATGGTTACAAGATTTCCTAACATGGATATGACATAAAGAAATTAAAAAATAACTTTTTACTAACAGTTTACACTAGAAAGGTGTCAATGTTCTATCACAGTTATTAATAACTCCATAACCATATTCCAAGGCTTTGATGACAACTAAAAATCAACCTAATGTAGTCTTAATTCTATTTTTAAGAAAAAGTTTCTCATGGGTTGATGGAAGACTGTAATGGGGGAGTTCCCTAGGTGCCTGTCATGGGTGATTTGCCTGTCATAGGCATGTTTACCTTACCCTAAACTCACTGAATTCCTGAACCGTAGGCCAGAACAGGCCGGTTACTGCAAAAAGGGTTAAGTCTCAACAAGTCATGGGAATCAATGCAAGAAGCTTTTGATTTACTCCAAGTCACACATTAATTCCCATCTTGCAGATGAAAGGATTTCCACTCTCATACATAGTAAGCTTAGAATTTACACTTGCGCTCCGAATTTCTGTGCAATTTCAGATGGCAGAATTCAAGTAAGGTGCAAAAATTATTTAGGCAACCCAAAAAACAATATTTTAAAATTGGACAATTTTATAATTTAACTCAAATAAGTTAGACATTCATTCAAGTTATTCTTATGTATCAATTTTAGATGGTTGCTACTCCTTTTATCTAAGGCAACTGTATTTATCTAAACCCTTGTTTTGACCTCCAAGTTCTAAACTCTCTACCTTATATGTTACAATTTAGGATGATTGCATTTGAAAGATATGCTTTGTTACTTTGTGAGAGAATGTGCTTTAAGAACAATCAAAATGGTGAAGCAAAAAACTTTACAATCATAAAGGTTTATATCGCTAACAAAAAAAATAGATGCTACAAGATTGTGTGGAGCAAGTTGAATTTTTATGAATTAGGCAATCCTCTAATATATATACATATTATTTTGAACAAACTAGATCAATAATTTTTCAAAAACTTAGGCATCTTTTTAATTATTTATTTTTTGACCAAGTTGCTAAAAAGCTACAGAACGTCACTCTCAATTATCATTTGAATGCAAATGTGATAACAATTGATATGGGATATACGATTATAATATACACATATGGAAAAAAAAATTCAGATTTTTTAAGCATGTTTGTATAATTTGATATGGAACACTTTATGAGTATTTTTTTTTCACTTATATTCAAAAATTCATAGTAATTTCAAATTTTCAACAAAAAAAACTTGAAATTTTGATGACTTACAACAGATAAGCACTTCCATCTCAAAAAACAAATACAAAAACTTTCAACCACATATAGTTGCGAAATGGAAGAGTGCAAAGAAAGAAACTTTGCAGTGATGTTTGAGAATTAAAGTGGTCATAGGCTAGTACTCTTTCAAAGTTAAGGTAGATTGCATTTGCAAAATCTTCTTTCTATCCTCATTCTATATTGTCAATTGATTTTCTTTTCCAAAAAAATTAAATCCAAATCAATCTATGAAGTCCCAAAATGATTTTGCTAAGGTACATATACCAGATAGAATTTATTTGTTTATTTATTTACACAAATGAAACAAAATTTCCTTGGAAGAGTAATAAACATACACACTAACCACAGGTGGTCTAGTGCGAGAGATAGAATTTAGAATTGTGTGCTTTACTCCTATCAATGGTGTACAGATTTGCTTTCTTGACCAGAAAGATGGGATTTCCTCTCTGCAGTTTTAGGTGCTTCTTCTTTGCCTCGTCCTTTGTAAGTTGTTCCAAGTTTTGTCTTAATCAACCACATGATCATCTAAATAGGGGATTTTTTTAACATAATTTTCTTCAACAATTCTTACTTGTCAATTGTCACATGTTTTACTGAAACTTGTGACAACTGAGAATTAATTGTGCAGCAACATTGACAAACTCGTTGCACAGAGAGGACGAACGTTTTTCTACTACTAAATACTTGCTTAGCGTAATACAGGATTCAATGTAGATTTCAATTTGGAAACAAGAAGATATATTTAGTTGCTGTTGTACTGTACAGCAGAAACACCAATTCATGGTGGTGTTGATATGGATGAATCAATATAAATCTGAAAAGCCTTTTGTGTTCTGAAGATTGTTCATGAAGATACATCCCATTGATTTCCAGATGATGATTTGTAGTTCAGGCTATTCCTCGTCCATGAGAATCTCGCCTTCTTCCTGGCCTTGTTCTTCTTGTACTTGTTTCCTTTGGGCTTTTTCTTCTTGCCTCCTCACAAATGCTCACATGTGTAAAGTGAGGTTCCTGCGGTATTTGAAACCTCAAGTTTTGGAACTTAGAGGCCACCACTCACACTTGATCATCTTCATGTTTTGTGAGATTGTAAAAAAGCTTGCACATCTTGTGCAAGCAAAAATGGTGCATGCAACACGTGAGGCTCTTCCCTTCCACAACTCCATGCTTCATCAAGTGTTGAAGCACATGGAAGCCCTTGCAGAGGATGGCCGTCATTAGATGGTTGGATTGGAATTTCCAAATCATGGTCATGAAAATGTGGAGGCCTGTGATGTACAATTTAGGCATGAAGACTTGGTGGACGGTGGGTCTATTGTTGGTCTTGAGAACGGCCTGGTCAAGAGGATGGAGAGGTGGCAATTGCTTTCCAAACCTAAGGCTCCTGCAAAAAGCTTGAGAAAAGCTTTGGATATGTTTTCCCCCTTGTTGAGGCCCCCTTCTTGATCCAAGAGTGCATTGAGCTCCATGGCTTGATTTAGAGAGGAAAGCAAAAAGAATGACCAGAAAGAATTGAAACCAAAAGAAATGATCACAAGGAGTTGAAGTAAAAAAGTGAAATGAGGAAGAAATAGAGAAGAATAGAGCTTGGAAAGTCAAGCAAGTGAAAGTAAGAGCCAAGAAGATGAGAGCTTTGAGAAGAAGGGGAGTCCTCAAGTAATTATACTTTCTAACAAGGTGGCTTAGTGCCCAATCAATCAATGACAAAGTAAAAGTAGAGGTAATTATTGGTTAGCCATTTTGAACCAATGATCTAATTCAATGTAAAAATAATTAGGCAGCATTTTGATCCAAGCATAATTTATGCAAAAGTAACATCTAGCAAATATTAATGAAATATTTTGAACTAGTCATGGTTAAATTAAAAGTAATGGCAAACTATTGGTTAAATGCTTTCAACAATACAGCTTGATCTGAGACAATCGTTGGAATGTTGTAACATGCCCTATTGAGGCTGAGCGCGGCCTTTCAGCTGGTCCTGCCTAGTTTTCAACGGTGTCTCGCTCTCGCTTTGTTTAGCATGGGAGCTCGACACCCCAATGATTGTGTTCACGACGAAGTTGAGTGAGAGTTTGACGTACAACCATTTGCTAGCACTACAACTTGTGCTCAGTCAATTGCATGTTGGAGTTATGCAATACACATTGTTGAAGCTGCAACCAATATCTGGGTCTCTACAAGGATTGAGTCGATTGCTAGGTTATGAGAAAGCTAGTACTACAACAATTGAAAATTGTGAAACGTCTCGTCAATCACTCTTGTGCCTCATGATCTGTCTCTTCTACAAACCGCTCAATCAGTCTTAAAAACGTTGATACTTTGCTCAGAATCAACAATAGGATGGAAAATGGAGAATGGCTGAAAAATAGCCATGACATCATTTAGGGGTTTAGGAGTTATTAACCCTTGAACACCGAGGCGGACATTTTGTGTCCAATGGATGACAAGGAATCAAACTGAATAGGACAGAAGTGCAACTATTCATTCTCAAATTTTGTTTTGGAAAGGGCAGATCTTCCATAATAGTTTGACTTGCAATAACTATTTTTACAATTTTGGAGGCTAGTGAAAAGGATGATTTTGAGGGTCACCCCTTCGGCATTCCAGGGTTAAATGAAAACTCCCATGGCAAGAACCCCCATACTTCCGTTCCTTCGGGAGTCGTTGATCCCTCTCCAAACTGCCTTGGGCTTCTCCACACACGCGTGCTGGTAATACACGGAAACCTCTCCTCCTTCGGTCTCCGCCTTTCGAATCACGGATGGCGCTGGGGATTTCTCTTCGAAACTCTGAAAATCCCGAGGCACGAACTCGTCTCCCTCCAGCTGCTCATCATGACCACGGTATACGTCAGGAAATATCTATTTAATTGCCAATTCTCAGCTCAAATGTCTCCAGAAATTTGCACTTGTGTAAGCAATCGAAACCCTAAACGACTTCCGGATCGGAAAACTTGCCCAATCCAAATGTCCAACAATTGACCAACATTTGCACTTGTCCGAGCATTTAATCGCTTCTGCGATCTGAAATTTTCCAATTCGCGGTTCAAATGTCCAACAATTGTCCCCAAATTGATTCCTCCCCAAGCAATCTAAACCCCAACCGATTCCGCAAATTGAAAGTTCCCAGATGTGGTCGGATTTCAGTTTCCTTACCTCGATTGGCAATCCCTTGTAGTTGATGACAGTCCCCACTTCCCTGTCCGCAATTCGATTCGCAGCCTCTCTCCCTACCCTCACTTGAATGTCCACACTCCCAATCACCTTCTCTATCTGGTAACTCCCGGTCCGCAACTTCCGAATGTCCAACGTCACGCGCTTCGGCTCACTCCAAGACGACTCCCCGGACGAGCTCCCCCACACCAGATTCGATTTCAACTCGGAGAGCAACACATCGGCGTTCGCCACCACCTTCACTTGGTGGAAAATCTCGATGATGAGCTTGGCTTTGGCCGCAGTCCCGAACAGAGACTCTCTGCATAGCATCCGAATCGCGGAGTTCCAGGAGATGTTTTTCCCCGTGGGATCGTGGTTTGCAATATGTGTGGGAGCCTTGGAGTGCGAGTCGATCCACACGACAGCGTAAGAGGGTCTGGTCTTGCCAAAGCCGTGACGCCGCTTCAAATTCGTCGCGGACAAGACGGTGATCTCAAGTTCTCGTTGCATTCCCATCGCACAATCCGATTTCAATCGACTGCTGTGATTTAGAAAACTTTGTTCCTGTCAATTCAACCTCTTGCAATTTCCTTCAATGAAACCTGCAGCAAATTTCTTCAAATCTAGTGGAAATTTTTTCGACCTCTTCGCAAACGTCTTCAAACTTTTCCAAACTTCTTCAAACCGGTTGCGCTGACTCGGTTCTCGAGTAGCAATTTGCTCCGAAATGAATTGCTCTCGAGCATTCACAGTAAGTGTCAATGGAGTTGTTGCCAATGCAAGAGCTGGGGACCCAATTAACATGTGATCGCCGGGAGAAGCTCGAGTTGTTGCTGGTGCTTGAAAGTGGGTTTGAACTGAAGAATTTTGCTGTGAGAGTCTCGGCGATGGCGGTTAAGTATCACAGTGCAAGCGGAGGATCAGTACATCACAGCAATGCGCGTCGGAAATTCAGTCTTCACAGTCGCAGTCAGGAACAGTCGGGTTGACTGCCGACCAAGTGGATTCAGTAGAATGTCGTCGTCTTGCGACGTGGATTTAAAATTTCAAAATTTGGGGGGAGCACCCATGGAGCTGCATTTCAGGCGACGGCAAAAACAGCAACACTTGCTGGGCAGTTTCCGGCGTGGACTGGTTTGCTGTAGACTTTGAGGATGCAGTGTCAGAGGAGACATTTGAGCCAAAATAGCCCATATTCATAGTTTTCTATTGAGAATCTGTTTTTTTTAATATATTTTTTTCAAGTACATTTGCTTTTTAACCCACAAACAATTGCAACGGCCAGGGAGAAGTGACTCCTCTATTGCCCAGCCAGAGGGTAAATGTAAAAATTGCCCTCTACTTTGTGTTGCTTATATTTTGTATTTCATCTCATCTCCTAGCTAATTTGGGGTTTCTGATTGCAAATATGAATTCAAAATTTGCAAATTTTATCATATGTGGCAAACAAAAAATTTGAGTGTTTTCTGCAAGGGTAACACATGGGGCAATAGAGGGGTCAATCTTCCCTGGCTATAAACAATATGGTGGACATTTTGTGTTTGATGAATGATAGAGAATCCTTCTTTGTGTTGTAGGACAAAAGTGCAACTATTCATCTTTAGAATTTTGTCGTGAAGAAGAGAGGTTTTCTCCAGTATTTTAACTTCCAATGAGTGCTTTTGCATTTTTTTTTAAACCAATGATTCCCATACTATCCAAAAAGATGATTTCTATGGTCACCAATTTGTTCTTTAAGAGGATTAACCTTGCAATGATGTCGAGGATTAATAATATCTAATGTATGAGTTTCAAACAAATTGTAGCCAAACAAAAAATGCATCTACTCATAATTTTTTATTTAACTACCTTGGAAATAGGGCAACAACTTTCTAGGGTAAATCCTGTAATGTAGAGTTGATCATAGTGGAAATCATCCTTTTGGGTACCATGTGAATCATTTGTTTAAAAGATATCTGGCAACACTTATTGGAGGTCAAATTACTAGTGTAAGACCTCTCCTTTCCAAATAAAATTTCAAGAATGAACATTTGCACTTGTATTTTATATAGGAGGATTTATTGTCATCCATCAAACATTTAGTGTCCACAATGATACTAGGCAAGGGTTAACCATTACAAGACATTGCAAGTCCTACAAGCATTTTAAAAGTCAAAATTTGAATTTTTCGCATAGTTCTTGATTTAAAAATTTTTTTAATCTTAATTTAGAAAATATAGCTCCAATTATCTATCTATATATTTTTATTAATTTTGAAAATTTATAATTTTACAACACTCTAAAGATAGCATCTTGAAAGCTTAAAATACATCACTTTTGAACTTCTTCTATTGAATTTCTTTTGGTACGAACTCCAAGTATATATCAATTACACCATGATGTTTGTCACTATTATTTTCATTTATTTTAAATTTTATAATATTTATAGTAATTTTATAACTACTATATTTCTTACAAATAACTTTCATTAAAAAATCATGGAAAATTCAGTTTGATGTTTTTAATTATGAAAAAATGAGATAAAATTTTAGACATATCCAACTATATACAAAATTATTGAATTTTTGAAAAATGTGTTTTCATGTAGAAATCTAATGAATTTTGACCAAGCTTGAACATAAAATATTCTTTATGAGTTAAACTTGGAAAGAAGCTAGCCTATCAATAAAGTAGTTGACCAATATTATAAGAGATTTGGACCAATAAGTGTATTCTTCATTTCTACAATGATATCCATTGACTACTTTTGGGCTTTAGTATCTTTATAGGCTTAAGTAAACAAATTTATAAAGTGTAACCAGGTACTAAATAATGCCCTCAAAGATTGGGTTTCAAACTAGTCTAAATTCAAAAAATGAATTGGTTTACCTTATGTGACTACTAATTCTCTCCATATATTAGGATTCAAATTGCTTTAACATTGTAAATAGTGACTCTAGTAAAAAAACATCTAATGAATAATTAGATCATTTTTTGGCTTCTTTGATAATAGGTCTTGTCATTTTAGGATTATAGCATACAAGTATACTGTCAAATGAGAAGTCTTGTCCCTTTAGGGTCAAAGAAAAAAAGCACCTCACAATAAGGTTTGTCCATGGATGAAAGTATATTAGTTTATATAAAAATCATTGTTCAAAATCATTTAGTGGATGCTAATTGTCCACATTAATGTTACAAAGGTTAAAATTTCAATATTTAGGATGTAATTTAAATTTTAAGATTCAAATTGTATTTATGAATATTGGTGATAGCAATTGTAAATCTACCTAGATAGATGTGATTTATAATTTAAAACCCACAACTCACATCACATCCACATTAGTTTTGAAAGGCTTTGATTATAAATTACATTCACGTTAATTCTTGAAGGTTTTGATAATATTCTCTAAGGTTATAAAATTTTACATATTAAAAGAAGAATTAACAGTTAAAATAGAGGGATTTCATCAATGAAGTTTTCACATTCATGAAAGTGTGTCAAACCTTGTGATTTCTATTTTATAACTTACATTATCAAACTTTGCAAATCACAATTTTTTCTTCAAAATACTAGATCCTTTGTCCCCTCCATATACATTCACAACAATGGAAATTATTAAATTTTGAAAGGGACAAAAATAACTTCATTACACCACTTTCCAATACAGATAAGATTTGATGTAATGACTAATTTTGGATTCAAATAAAAAAAAAATTTTGTACCAAATGTTGGATGATAATTTGTACTAAAATATAGATCAAATTTGAATGAATAAAATACAAATTTGTAGATGAAAAATATTTTCTATTGAATAGTGGCTATATAATGGATCTTGCTATTGCCACCAAAGAGAAAATTTTAAATCTTAAGGAATAATATTGAAAAAGATTGATAACACTAAAGTTCTAACAATGGGCCTTAATTATATGCAAATTAGGATTAAGTAAACATAGTGGCATAAATCTAATACACAATGTAAAAAAAGCATGATAGTTGAATTAGAAATTTGTTGTGCCTACGAGCATTTTGAGATTACAAGACAACCAAACACCTCAAATTTACCTACTTTGAGATTATGTCAAATAATGACAACCACCACAATTTAGTGCCTCCCTCACCACTAATTTTACCCATTAGGTCCTTACCAACAATTATCCTTTATAACATAGCTTGCTCTGCCATTACTTTGTCCATAGTTGTGGTTCTACTTCTCAAGGTCAATGTCAATGAACCTTAAAGGAGTTTCTAAACACTATTATGAAATCATCTTCTCTATATGCAAGTTCAAACACCCCTATTATCTTCTATGAACATATTTGTACAAGAAAAATACACACCTAACTCTAAAATAACAAGACCTATCACCAACATACTTTGTCAAAAATTAGAGAGAATTGAGAGAGAGAGAGAGAGAGCCAAATCTTCACTATGCAATTCCACATTTAAAGATACAATAAGTAATCCAGAGAAAGCAACATAAGGAAATGTATCATAGGAGAATGCCTTCAAATCGTACTCTACATGGTTTAAGATGACCTTAAACTACCTCGGGTGATAAATGGATGATAAATACTTCTATTGGAATCCATGAGGTTCTTGGTTCAACTCCCCATGCTAACATTGCTCATGTGTGGGCTATTAAGAGGGGTTGCCTTAGATGTCGTATCGTGTTAGTTTGACTATAGCCCTTGAAGACCATATGTTTCAAAAATAAAAAAATAAAAAATCATACCCTACAACAGAATACATAAGGTAGGAGGTTCAAATGTTGAAGGCTCATTTTGAATGGATTATATAAATGGACCCTGAATCATATATAACATTTTGGAAATGGATGATTCTTTTTGTTGTCAAAAAATGGTAGTGTATATGCTTCACTTGAACACAATTATGAGTTCAAAATTGATATTCAAATGAAAATAATTTACTAGTAATGGAGTTTTGATTTGACATAATGTAAGAAACTAGAGCTCTTATGTAATTAGTAAACTAGAACTTACTATACTAATTGCTTAATTACAATGGGGGCCTACATTAAATGCTTCACTTTTTGTTCATGAAGTGCTTGCTTTTCTAAGCAAAAACTAACCATTCAAAGCACTATTTCCATTTGTTATTGGATTGCTTTTCTAATAGAAACTAACCATTGAAAGCATTATTTCCATTTGTTATTGGATTGCATTGGTGTATTCAAAGGCATGTTTGCAAATAGGAATAGCAATATACGGCCATATGCCTCCAATAATCCGTATTTATTTCAATTCAACCCCCCAAATAATGAAAAATTCGGGATACAGTGCTTTTCTATTGCTTCCTTTGCCAAAAAAATTCCAACACTTCTGGCTCACAAATTTGTCTAGAGACGCCTGTCTTTCCTTAAGAGCCTCCTCCCTTACCAGTCTCTAAAGGCTTCAGCTAAAACCAACCTAGATTGTATCAATTCATACCCAGGATAACACGAATCAAAGACACGCAACGCAACGTCTTTTCTGCAGCGAAGAAGAGACCGAAGAACTAATTTCCATACAGAAGCTCTCAAACACTGAAACAAAAACATCCTGAGACCGAAGGGAAACACAAGTGCACAACCGAAATCAAGTCTGTAAAACCTTGCACCGAAACCATGTCATTAAAACAAATGCACCAGCCCAATATCTCATACATTGAGCTAATGAAGCACAAACATCCTGAGATCAAAGGAAAACACAAATGCACGACGGAAATCACGTCCTCCACAACCTGTAACCCTTGCACCAAAAGACATGTCTTTAAAACATACGCACTAGCCCAATATCTCACACACTGACGCACAAACGTCCAGAGACCGTAAGGAACACACAAGTGCACAGCCAAAATCAAGTCCTCCACAAACTGCAAAACTTTGCACCAAATACCTTGCCATTAACGCACGCACCAGCTCAATAATACATGAACATCCAGCAATGGAAGCAACAAGGTTTCATCTCCTCATTTTCCCAAACTTGGGGCGATTCGCCTTCCGCTCCGCTTTCTCCAGTCTCTTCCGCTCTCTCTCGTCGATGGGACCTTCCGGGGGAGCAGGTTTCAAGAAATTCTCGTACACAAAGGGCCAGGCCTTGTAGATCCCGAAGCCCGGGATGACGAGATACAACCACCAGAACTTGTCGGACAAGATGGAAGTGACTTGCAGGAAGCTGGTGATGTAGAGCAAATCGTGCATGTAGCTACACAGCCCTCCGGTGTTCATGTCGAACCCGCCGTCCACGATCTCGCCAGTGGTTTCATCCACTACCGGCTTCGCCATGCTCGCCAGCTGGTCGTACACCAGCTTGTAAATCGCGGACGTGAAGAGGAACATGACCCCGTGGAACCACCAGAGGCTGCGAAAGCGCAAACCGAATCTCAAGAGAGCGTAAATCGTATTGGAGATGAGAATCAAATTGCGAAGAAAGGCCATGTGCTTTTCGTTCTCGTCCTTCCGCTTCTTCGCACCCTTGTTGGCCATCGCTATCACCTAACCAATTCTCGGGGGTGAAATGGAACTCAGCTCAAATTGCGCAAAACCTGACCTGGAAACCCTAAACCCTAACTTCGTAGAACAGACACTCGAACTCTCGACAGGGAGAAATCGGACCCACCCACAAACCAAGGACACGAATTGAGTTGCCGCAAAGGATTTCTCGCGCATTGGGATGCCGCAGAGGATTTCTCACGACTTGAGATGCCGCAGAGCATTTGGGCTGAAGTGAACATACGACCTGCACATGTGACTCATGTGTGTTTGGCCTGCATTTTGGGCTTTGTTTAGACGCAGTACTGAACATGGGTTTAATGTAATGAAATGAGGCCTTCGTTTAGGGTTTAGTTTTCCTGAAAATTTCAAATAGAAATGTTTTTTAAATGTTAAATCTAAAAACTACACAAACTTTGGTTCACCTGATTCCTTATAAACTAATTCAATGAAGTGAAAGTGGAAAAGTAAAAGTCAAGTACATTGACCAAATCTTTTTAAGTATTGATTTAAATAAAAACATTTTATAAGATTCTACAACAACTCCAATAAATTACATTCTACCGTCTTAGAAGTTCTAATCGAACAAATATTACATAATTTCATAACACTAAATCAAACTTGAACAAATGGCATTAAATCAAAGGAATGTCATACCTTAGAAGTAGCTAAACACATAACCACTAACATCACAAGCTTTTCAACCACCAAACTAGACAACACTAACTAGAACGAAGTGGATAAGGTACAAGCACTTGAAAACATCCATGTATCCAACAACATCTCTTTCTAGGAAGGAGAGTCATTTTAGAACATAAATGTAGATATACCAAATAAGCTTATTAATTATTGATTGACATAATAAGCCATTTATGATTCAGCTAGATTTGTGTTTCAAAATGATTCACTTTTCTAAAAAAGGATGCCATTGGGTGCTTTTACTTTAGCAACAACAAAGATGAAATCAACAAAAGGATGAAAACATAGTAGGAGAGGGGTGAAATTATGGAGCACAAAATCAAAAATTCTCCTAGATATTTTCTTCAAGCCTATTTCTTCACCTTTGGAGGAAAAGAATGACTTTCAAAATTCTCAAAGAATGAGAGCTCCACAAGCACTATAAGGAAACGAAGGTATAAATGACTTGTCTACAATGACTGTAGTAGTCATTCTTGTCCACAATGGCTACAAAATAGTTGTTTTATAGTCATTGTTTAGTTAACAATCATTATAGACAAGTTGTTTATACCCTTGTTTTCTTGTAGTAAAACCATGGATGGCCACACAGAAATTGCCACGTCTCAATTCTCCGGCGAATACCCTCTGCAGTTTGAGACCTAATCTCGTGATTGTCGTCTCATTTGACTGAGAAAAGTGAGTGCGGTACTGCAGTGTGAATAGGTCCCGGAATTAGGGTGTAGGGTTTTCAGGGAAGACAAAACCAAAGCTCTTGGAATTGAATGCTCTTTTCAATTGCCCATTGCTTGCCGAGAATCTTTCTCTGGCCGGCATTGGGGTGCTGCAGCCATGGCGGTGGGGAAGAACAAGCGTATCTCCAAAGGGAAGAAGGGCGGCAAGAAGAAAATGTAATTCGCGCCTTCCTTCGTCACGAATCTGTGTTTCCGCCCGCGTTTCAAGTCAGGCTTTGCTCAATTTGTATTTGCGTTTTTTGACATGAGGTTTTGAAGTGCTGCGCAGTGTCGACCCTTTCTCCAAGAAGGATTGGTATGACATCAAGGCTCCCACCACCTTCACGCAGAGGTCTTTGGGCAAAACTCTCGTCACCAGGACGCAGGGAACCAAGGTACGTCAATGGCGTCCCTTGCTACAGCTTTTCGTGAAGTTCCGGTTGTCGACTGTGAGTAGGGCTGGGCGCTTGATTTGGGATTTGACAAGAGTTTAAAACGTTTTGGGTGTCGCAACAGATTGCTTCCGATGGATTAAAGGGACGGGTGTTCGAGGTGTCGCTGGCCGACTTGCAGCAAGATGAGGACCAGGCTTTCCGCAAGATCAAGCTCAGGGCTGAGGATGTGCAGGGCAAGAATGTCCTCACCAACTTCTGGGTACGTGTACCGGAAGAGAAAATTAGGGTTTGTCTCAGCTCGTAGGCACAATTTCGATGTGGAGAGTCTTATGCTTTGTTGCGTGAGTGCAGGGCATGGACTTCACGACCGACAAGCTGCGGTCTCTGGTGCGCAAGTGGCAGAGTTTGATCGAGGCTCATGTGGATGTGAAGACCACCGACAACTTCCAGATTCGGATGTTTTGCATTGCGTTCACGAAGAAGAGGCCGAACCAGATCAAGAAGACTTGCTATGCCCAGACGAGCCAGATCCGTCAGGTTTGAACCAACCCTGTGTTCTCTTATTGCATATCTTGAGAACCGAAGCTGTACTTTCTGGAGAAGTAAATCCTTACTGAAACCCTAAGCCCTAATCCTGCACCACTAGAGTGGATTAAGTATTCAAAGTCTTCCTGATTCTTGTCATGCTTCTTATTGGGAGAAGGGCAGATTTTCAGGAATCTAGTTAGTTGGTTGGACCTCTTGGATTGATGATGAACCTCCTGGATTGAACACGCCATTCAAACGTTCGTTACTGTTTCTGTAGCATTAAATTCTCAATTTTGAACTACAGATTCGGCGCAAGATGCGAGAGATCATGGCGCGTGAAGCCCAGAGTTGCGACTTGAAGGAGTTGGTGGCGAAGTTCATCCCCGAGGTGATTGGGAAGGAGATCGAGAAGGCCACGCAGGGCATCTACCCTCTCCAGAGCACTTTCATCCGGAAAGTGAAGATCCTCAAGGCTCCCAAGTTCGACCTCATGAAGTTGATGGAGGTACGTTATGTTCCCGTGTCATAAAATGTATCTGTCATTCTAAACACGCATGTGCAAGTTGATCACGTGTTTTACCTGGCTTCTATTCTGAAGGAATCATCTTGTGACCAGCAGTTTAGTCATTGAAAGGCAAGTCAGCTCTAGTTTTGTCACAATAGGGGTCGTTGACCTGAACACCTGCAATATATTTTCAGGTCCATGGAGACTACAGCGAGGAAGTGGGTGCCAAGATTGAGAGACCAGTAGGAGATGACGCCGAGGTTGCAACTGCGGAGGCTGTGCCTGTGCCTGGGGCTTAGAATCTGATGTGTTGCTTGCGGAGAGTTAAGCTTTGCTTGTGAATCTGAAGGGAATCCTCCTTCGATCTGAAGTTGCCTGGATGTTGAAACGATTTTCGCTTGGCAACGGTCGAGAATCGTTAGTTAACCAAATCAATGTCTGAATGCGATTTGATCAGCATCTGGATTGAACCATTGATATCCTCTTGCGAGTAGCCTGACCAACAAGGTCATTGTTTGTGCCTTGCTATTTGAATGCAGAATTCTGGTTCTCCACTATACATTGGAGAAACTGGCTGTGCTTCATTGAAAATGAAATGAACTTCCGTATGAGTGTACTCTTGTGTGAATCAGTGTACATGGTCGGTTACCTTCACATCCACAAAATAGAGGTCAAGCATGTCTTCAAGGATTTCTTGACATGCATCCAAGTTCCATCTATAGAATTTGTGTGAGCTTCACTCTTAAGATGTTTCAAAAATTGGGAGTGATTCATTGTGAGGTGCTCATAGCCTAGTTGATTTAACCAAGTAGTGTTGTGTGTCCTACAACAATCACTTATGATTGTTGTGTTTCCCCCAACATGGGTTAGTTAAGGTTTTCTTGATTTTGTTAGAGATTGTAGCCAAAAATATGGATGCTACATTTCCTCTTAATCCTTCCAAACACTCACTATCCATTTCTTCTATTGTACTTTTCAAATTTGTTCTCATCAAATTCTACTATCTTGTTCACTTCATGAATCTTTCTCACTTGTTGTAGAGCTTTGTTGTAAATATCCTAAAGAAATTGTACCAACCCATCAAGGTATTCTTGTTTGTTCAAGAATCCATTGTTGTAGATGCTTGAGAGAAGCCTTTCTTCCAACTTTATATAATAGTGAGGATTTTGGAGAGAGGTAAAAAGAAGATAAGGTGACTTTTCTTAGAGAAAGAATAGTTCTACATCCCTTTTTCATACTTCTCCACCTATATCCATCATTCTTCTTTGCCTCTAATTTCCCTCTTTTCATCTTCACATCTATTGTAGTTTCTCTCAATAGGGATAAAGCCTCTCTCTTCTAAAAACTACAAGGCACTCTTTGGAATGCCAGTGATCATTGATATCTTAGCCTAAGTGAGCTTCAACTTTTGGGTGCTAGTGATCATTGAGTGAGCTTCAATTGGGCCTTCATTAATCCTACAAACCTACAAAAATTGCAAATAAAGGAACTCAAATAGAGAATTAGTTCCATTTTGTAAGCCAAAGCATTCCAAGCAAACTTTGGAAGCTTGTTGAAGTTTATGAAATTCTTGAATCCCAAGTGTACTTAGAAGATCCCAGATTTGGATCCTAGGATCTCCATATTTGAACCATGCCCTCTTCCAATCATTAATTACTTTGCCTATGTACTCGTATATGAGGGGCCCATACTGTTTTGACTTTGAAGTTTCAGCAACCAAACTTTGTGTAGTAGTTTCAAAATGAGTGATTTCTCAAATATGCATTGATAGACTATGAGATGAAGAAGTCTCTCATTGCTATCAATACATAATCCAATCATTACTCTCATCAATGCAACTAAAACAAATGGCTAATTACAAGTGTCTCAATCCAAAATAGAATGTAATTTTTATAAATCTCTTTCCAAATATAATCTTGAAACCAATTACAAGTGTCCCAAATCCAAGTACAAATGTATAATTTTTATAAGTCTCTTTTTATATAATCTTAAAACTAATTCATAATATATTTCTTGATATTATCTTTATTAATTGATAATTTTAGAAAATCCTATTCAACAATCTTGAAATATTACTATTCCTATAATCACATGTCATTTTTGTTTTTAATAAGAATGATGTTAAGAAATATATTCTTTAGAATGATGAGTTTCAATATGCTATTATTGCTTTTAACATGTGTCTCATAATCAAGAGGCTCTATAACTTCTTATATTTTTGAATCACTACATAGCTAGTCTCACCTTGCCATAGAAACAATAAATTGAAATAACATATTGATTTCTTGCCTAGATTGATTTAAGGATGGTCATGGATACCCTATAGCAAGAGTTGAACATGCACTTCAAACTTCACTTGAATTCCTTTTTCTAAAAGACACAATTTTGATGATCCTTCTAACATCTTTAATTACAATTGCATTCATACACTATGAAATCCTTTTGCAAAAACACATTATTTTATATTGTCATTTTACAATGGTTTATATCCCTTGGTTATATAAAAAACTCCACCTTATTTTTGAAATAGATGTTAGTAGCATCCCCACTCAAAATTGTTATAGTTGTAATTAGTAGTTGCTGTAAGAATATGGAATATTCCTTCAAGGATTATTAGGTTGATGTTCAATTAAGATATGCAATTAATGTTCATTCATTATGTTCCTAATTTGCAAATTTTGGTGAGGCCCTAGGCATTTCCATACAACATTTGGTTCTTATTCACATGCCCAAGTTAAACAAAGAATAGTCTCTTTAGAGATTAGTAGTTATTTATCATTGACTTAATTAGAAGTGAATTCAAAATATTGATTATGATACAAAAGGACATAGCTAATTCTTACTTTTATCAATAAACTAAAGATAATGATAAGCTAAAAATAAAAACTATGACATTGTTTCATTGGATAAGAAGATACAATCCATATCAAAAGGGGTTTGAATCTAGTATAAAGAACACACTAAATTTCAATGGAATGAATGGATGGTCTTGGTGTAAATCCAAGAAAGACCACAATGAAAAATAACTTCATTTATTTTTTAAATAAAACAATGTAGACTTCAAGATCAATTATATAGACAAAATTTATGAATGTGAGGTTTTATGGGTCATAGACACCCAAAATTTTGTTGGACATTTTTGGAGCTAGGAAAAAAATATTCTTAGAAACTAGAAAATAATAGAATTATCCTAAAAGTCTTGAAAGTCATCCTCTCTTTGGCTTTTAGTTTATTTCCAATCTGAGATTGCATTTGAATTTTGAATCAATTTGTCTTTTTTGGATTGACAAGAATAAATGATTACATGTAATGTAATCATGCTAGGTTGTCTTTTTTCACAAATAAAAGTAATAAACCACCCTTGCAAATCCTCATCACTGAGTGAAGTTCACATCATACTAGTTGTATAATTTCCACTTCTATTTACTATGGCCAAGAATTGAAGCTTTGAAGAATTTAAGTAATTTTGGAATGAGCCTCATCTTAGAAGTGTGAAAGACTGAAGGCATCATGCTATTGACAATGCTTATAGATTATTATGATTGACTACTATAGTATTATGAATCGCACCCATTAGAGCATCATCCATGGTTAATCATCAATCTACTACACTATACTACATTTATGGCTACTTTGAGGTCTCTTGATTTTGGTCATAGCATGTGCTAGTTGAGCAAACCAAATGGCTTCTATGTTTCCTCAACCCTATACTCTCTATAGTAGACAATTTTGTAGCCTTGGCAACATAGTTACCAAATTGATAACTATGATGTTTTAGCGAAGGTTGCTACTATGTAAGCATAGGAATGTGAGTCCGCGAGCCTAGAATACTATACACCTATGTTATAGGTGTATATACTATAGAAACCATTTATGATTATAGAATATTTATATTACAAATACCCATAATTATTATAGGTGTTTTTGATACATACATCTTCTATAGAGTGTGTTATCTATATCATAAGTACCTATATTATAGGCTCAATGCTCTCAAGTTCGCATTCTTAGGCTCACATATTAGCACCGTTGATGTTTTAGCTATTTTTTGTCCTTAAATTAAAGTGCAATTGGTGCAATTTGATTTAGTCATGACCATTTAAAATTGACTAGAAAAATAGAAAGAGGATTGGAGAGTGCAACAACTATCCTTGCAATTGTTATAAATACGACATCTAAAGGAAGCCAAATGCCAAGGACAACAAGAATTTTGTTGTTAGAAATTTGCAAATATCCATTTGAGCTATTTGAAAGGTCTTTAAAGAGTCTACAAGATACAAATGATGTTACTATGACCTATGAAGTGGGCCACTAATGATGTTTTTATGGAGTACAAGTTCACCCTAATTTATAAGCCAAACTTCCTATACCAAGCAAAGAAACTTAATAGCTAGAAAATTTGAAGAATTTACAAAAAGATGAAAGGGTGCCAACAAGATAGAGTTCTAAAAAAGAGCGGTCCATCCACCTCAACCTTCTAGAGACATTTTAACACTAATTGGTCTAAAACTAGCAACTTTAAATGAGATTCTTTTTGTTTTGTTATTTTGAATTTGTTCTTCACAAATGTAGGTGCTAATTCAAATAATTATGAAATTAAGAAAATAATGATGATTTTGTTTATCACATTCAAGTTACTTTTTAGAGTTTCATCAATCATAATAAATCAAAAAGTAGCTCCAAAAAGATTCCAAGTATTCAAAATTAAGAAAATTTCTTTACAAGCTAAGACTCTAGAGCTACGTAATTTACATGTCATAAAGGTTTCTATAAAATTCAAAAGTTTTCAAAAAACAACAACTTATACTTGAATGTTGAATATTTGAAATCTATTTTTATAAAAAATTTAAATAAAATAGGAAGGTAAAAATCAGATGTAGGTTGGTGATATTTTAAGCATTGCACCAAAAATAGTATTTTTTTCCAATTATCTTTCATGTATGCAAATTAAGATCTTTTGAACACTTTCTGATCATTTTCTAACATGGAAATTGAACTAAGCTGTATACTTGATTTGCACCTCAATATAAAATGTGCATCATTTATATTAATTTCAAATGTTCAAGATTGTATTTATCTAAAATATGAGACCCTATTTGTGCCACTGTTCAAGAACTCATCTATATATGTTATTGTGTATCAATAGTACATATTTCCCAACTTCAAATGAACTCCACTAGTACCTAGTATCCAAGTCAAGGCACAAATGGTCCCATGGCACATATATATAGGATCTCCTACCATAGATCCAAATAACCACTTGACAAAAATTTGTAATTATTTCAGCCTATATAGCTCTTAGTGGAGATTGATATAACAAAAAATATATATTCTAGAATTAGTACAATACATTCAATATTAATGAAATAGAATTAGAAATACATTCAATATTAATGTGTACAATGCCTTGTCATTGAAACATAATTATGAAACCATATAAAGAAATAATCAAGATAAAGTAAACCAAGCAAAAGATCTATCACAAACACTTAGGGAATGACCTATTAAAGTCTTGCATCAACCTATGATTGATTTTTTTTCAATAAATGAGGTTTAGGTTGAAAAAGAGTTGTCAAACCATGCATAGAAATCATCAAAATAAGATAAACCAATCTATGACAAACAAAAGATCCATGACAAATACCTAGGGAATCATCAATTAAAGTCTTGGATAAACCCACAATAGACTTTTTCCAATAAATGAGATTTGGGCTACATTATGTTGAGTTCATGCAATAATCAAATGTCTTGGATGATAGTAACACAAAAAATTAGTGACTCCATTAGGAACTTCCACCTTTTGAGTGTAAATTCTTCACATTCAATGACTTTTATACTCCATATTGTAGCCCCATGTTAAGAAATGTTGTAACTACTTTAAGTGAGTAAGATGACCATTACTAGTATACATTTTGTAGGTTTTAGAGTAGTTTAGAGACTCTTTGGAATCAATATGACAATACACTTCAAAAATTCATAACAAAATTCATACTTTTCCAAAAAATAAAATTTCAGTTTTTCTTCCCATTTCTTACAATTATCCTTACATGAAAAAGATTGAATTAAAAAATTTTCAACAATCCCAATAGGACAATCCAATCATTTTGCCCATTGTAGTTGGGTTTACCTTAACCCCTCATCACCAAAGGGGACCAAAAGAATCCTCACATAGTTTCAAGTCCAATTCAAAGTGTTGTAACTTTGGTATTTGATGTTCAAATTCAATAAAAAAAATTTGATGAATTTTTTATCTCTCTTTTTGTTTGTATGGTAAGATTTTCAGATCAATCCAACATGTATTGATTAATTGGAAGCCAATCAATGTTCATAGGTTAAATTTGAGTCCACCAAATTGCATTTGATGGCTAAAACTTGGGGAGGTTGTATCTCCTTCATCCAATGTTCATTTTAATAAAATTTAGTGGGTTATGTTCCCCTTGAAGTCTAATTATTGTAGTAAAATTTTCATGTCAATTCAAGTTGTTTAAGAGCAATTCAAAGTTTAAAATCTGGACATTTTTGAATTATAGTGAACTTCAGTGGCTTGTTTCTTCTTCATAAAGTGTTAGTTTCCAATCATTTTTTTGGGAAAAGTTGTACATGCAAGTCTAGTCTATGTGGCTAAATTTTCTTATCAATCCAAAAAGTTATGAATAATTGAGAAGCATTTTAGTAGAAAGAGGTTCAACTTTAGATGTGTTTTTTGCAACTTTTCATACTTTTTTTTGACATTTTAAAGCCATTTTGCAGGTCTACACTCTACACTATGGGTCAATTGAATGATATTTTCTTTCACCAATTTGTTGGTATGTTGGTTTTGAATCACTTTATAGTTTAACATTTTTTTTTTCATTAGATTCAATTTAGAAATCAAATTTCACCTCCAAATGTGTTTCTAGGAAAATTTCAACATCCTTTTTCAACACTAAAACATAATAATATTGCAATATATGTAGCCAAATGACTCCAAATTTGATTCATGTCATTTATAACATGTATTGTACAAGATTGTATAGTTGAGATCTTTATAACTTACTAACATTTACATCTATATCACTTCAAAAGCAAAGATGGTGTTTTTTGAAACGGACAAGGCCTTAGACAACAAAGGGTGAACCCCCAAAGGACAAATTAGTGATTTATGAAAATCATCCCTTTGGATACTATAGGAATCATTGACTTAAAAACAATACAAAAGCACTCACTGAAAGTCGAACTACTGCAAAAACAACAACTCAGTCCCCTTTTCCCAACAAAATTCCAAGGATGAATAGTTGCACCTCTATCCTACACAATAGGATTATATGTCATTCATCCAACACAAAAGCGTCCACGGCAGCGTCGTTTATGGGTTAAGTAGGTTGTGAACCAAGCAACAGGGACCGGCACTCAGTCATGCAAAGTAACGAAGTTGCCGGTTCTCTGCACAAGTGACGAGTGTCAGAAGATATTTGCCCTGTCACGAAGGAGTTGGACCTACTACGCAAGCTGCAATTCCACTTCCACTTACAAAATTAAAAAACAAAACAAAACATACTCATCAACAGTTCCTTGAATCATCAATCAGAACTTCCAAACTTTTACTGAGTGAACTGTTAAGTTAACATTGTAGTGTGGTCCCAAACGCGATCATTTTTCACAGACAGCTACCTTGAATGCCGCAAAAATTCATAGTCAACACAACTCAACTGATGAATTCCCATTTTTTACAGCCGGCAATCAACGTGGGGTGCTGGAAATTTGGCAAAATTTAGCTGCTGTTACAGATTACTGTACTGTACTGACTTCGTAAATTCTGAGTTAGTTTTCTTACGATGTTACAGTCCTGTACACTTCTGTAGGAGAATCACTGCAGAAGAGAGTCAGTAGTTCGTCGCAGCAAGCAGGAGAATCAGTTGAAGCAGGAGAAGCAGTTGAACTGGTCAGTCTCACTGTGGAGTGGTAAGCTTATTAGCTTACCAGTAAAGTTCATGCTGTTGTTGACGTAATTCTCAAGGCGGTTCTGAGTGAAGCAGCAAGCATCATTCCAGCTGAGTCCCCCATCCAGGGGCTTCTCTGATTCATTCCAGGTGGATGCTGAAGCAGTAGCAGCATGGTCAAGCCGCAATTCAGCTCTAGAGATCATTTCCTAGGTGGAATCCAACTTCCGTCTTCTGCCCTTTTCCCTCTGTTTTTCTAACATGCGCTAGCTAGCTGGAGTATAAATCCATAAGTTAGCGACGTTGGACTTAGGTGGAGAGTGGGGAGTGACGAATTTAATCGTATGTTAAGGAGGGTGATCGGCGTTGGAATTCGGGCGCCAGACTATTGAAGCAATTGCTGAACTTTTTTTAATTGTTGAAGCACGAATTACTGGGCTTTTGAGAGAGAGGGAGATTAGTGGTCTTCGTGGGAGGAGCTGCGATTCTGCCAACTAATTTGGACCTTCTGTTGGTGGTGATTGCTTTGCAAGCTTGCAAACTTTTGATCGAAGGTACGTTACCTCCGCTCCCCTTGATCTGTCAACGTTGCCGAAACTCTTAGCATCGTGAGACCTTATCAACACTTGGTAGAAAGACTCTCAATTCGGAGCCTTACATAGTTTCTTGCTTCCTACACGAATTCTTGGTACACCCCGAGAGTACGATACCACCTTCGTTCTGTTTAGAATCATCGCTTCCGGGAATTACAATCTAGGGTTTGGTGCACCATGGCAGGAATTCGACCTTCAAGATGGATCGGAGAGACGACGGTGCAGCAGAAAATCTTAAAACGACCGTGTGATCTGGACAGAAGAGTAGCCATAGCCGAGAGAGCTAATTTGAATGTCGTCAAGCCAAGATGGCGGGCTGTGGGGTTTGGGCCGCTGGGCAACAGAATCCTCATCCCCATCCCCATCCCCATCCTACGTAGAGGATTACCGCTTTGGAGGGCCGGAGTACTCCAACACGCCTTCGTACTACCCCGATCCTTTTCCTGCACCAAGCGCCCCTTCATATCCCGAGTATGAATCCCCTTATCCGCCATATCCACCTACTTCTCAATCCTACAGCAACAGCTCTTCTTCCTTGTACCCACAAATTCATGAAGCTCCCCCCCAGTCGTCGGGATACTACCCGCCATGGCCAGGCTCTCCGTCTCCGTATGTGACACCTCCACCTCCGTCGGAGCATTCGAATTCGTACGCTCCGTATCTTTCAGGGTACGCTTCCTATGAAGCTCCGCCGCAGGCACCTCCAGGAGCGAGTGGCTATGGCGGATTTGAAGCTTCAGTGCCTCCGCCTGTGCCTTACAACCAAGTTGCAGATCCCACTACGTACCCACCGAGCTCGACATCGGGATATGCAGGGAGCTTAGTGCCTGCTCTGCAGGATCTGAATTTGGGTGGCTATGGCGGAGATGATCGGTTCCGCAAGCAAAGCATGCCGGGTAAGCAATGCCCCCATTCTCGTCTTTGTTTTTGTATGTCTGGGTTGAATTTCAGGTGGTGATTCCTTACGCAATTCTTAGAGCGATTTTCCATGCTGTGCTGGAATCGCAAATGAATTTCTAAGTTTTCTGAAGTCGGAATTGCGTATGTTGAGTTTCACGATGCTTTCACTTTCACTTCTCCGGGAGTAGGGAGAAGCTAAGTTTGAGGAGTGTCTGTGTCTTGTTGTCAAACTAAAAGCAACCCAAAATTTCAAATCCAATGCTAGTAACAGTTTTTCAGAAGTGGGAAACTTGCCTCCTCTGAAATTTTTATTGGTCAACAATTCCGATTCTCCTCTTGCAACTTTTGCAGACTTCCTTGTAGAACTCTTTTGTCCTTTAAGCAAGGTTTGATTGATTCAAGGTGCACGGGGTAATCAAAACATATTATTAGGAATTTGAATACTAATAGAAAGACATGGATTTCGGGTGGGTTTGGCTCAAAATTCTCTCCGTGACACTGCTTGTGGTTGCAGCTGGGAGGCCTTATTCTCGCTCGGATTCAACACCTCCGCCATTCGCTCGCAGTAATTCCGAGTTTTCATACCCTCAAATCCCAGCTTCACTTGGAGGACCTTCACCTGCTTACGGTCGTAGCAGTTCTGATTACATGAATCCACAACCGCGACTCTACCCTTCCAGTGCAGCTCCGTATAGTGGTAACCCAGGTACGAAGTTTTCTTGTCCAGACTCACTGAAGTTAGCTACGCTCTTCGTTCTTTACAGTTTTGTATGTAAAATAAGATTACCTGTTTCCATAATACATGGCTACGCTTTGATACTTTACCAAACCTTGGCGGCATGAGACATTGATTTTACGTAACATGGAGAAAGTGAACAACTGCCATGGGTAATTTTGAGTTTTTATTTTGGGATAGAAGCATAAATAGATTTGAAGTTTCCAAGTTATCAACTAAATTGCCCTTGACATGAAAGAGATACTAAGACACTCTTCCTCGACAGTTACTGTTGGTGTAGGAGATCCAAGTTTGGATCCCCAGACTAATAACGCGACAAACGTGACCCCTGCCTCGCCCTCATTCCGGAATTCACCTCGAGGGGGAGGCACTTTGCTCCACGGGACATTGGAGGTGACGATCTTCGCAGCAGTGCGGTTGCCGAACATGGACGTGTTCTCCCAAAAGCTCTCGGATTTTGCGTCAGGGCTCTCCATCCTCCAGAAAGCCAAGAACAAGAACAAGCTGAATGCGCCCGCGCCCAACGTGCGCGTCACGAGCGACCCGTACGTGACCGTCGTCCTGGCGGACGCTCGAGTGGCACGCACCCGGGTGGTGAGCAACAGCATCAATCCAGAGTGGAAAGAGCACTTCTCCATCCCTGTGGCGCACTTCGTGCACTACGTTGTGTTCACTGTCAAGGACCAGGACATGCTTGGGACGCAACATATTGGTGAGGTCAAAATCCCCGTGGAGCAGGTTAGTCAAAAACATAACCAACGTTTCTTTTGGATGAGTTATGTCCGAGCAAATTTCACCGACAGCTATGATTTGTGAGCCATTGAAGTTTGATTTCTCGGACATGCAAATGCAAATGGTGGTCGTTGAGCTTAACTGTAGTCTACGAATGACGTGTGAAATGTTGTTGCAATAGTTACCAGAACTCAAAGTTCAATTCCGGGCCCCAATTTCTTAATTTCGAAGTTATGCAATGACAATCTATTTCTGATCTAGATTCATTGTGAGACACTGTAGGCGCACCCATGGTTTTTGCCCATCCTACCATAGCTTCATCACAGTAGTGCAGATGAATCACAACTTGCGTAACATACTTGAATGAGTAGTACTAGTAATTCCACTTCGCTTCACCAATCCTCCCTAAAATTCCTGGACCAACTCATCTCTTGCATCTTAGACCTCACAATTGAATTGAAAATTCTCACACAAATCTCGCGACGCTGTTGATGGAACAACGCCACCTATTGTGCAATTGTAGAAGGACCCCGACCAAGCACTTCCAAGAATGTTAATATGTGCATTGTTGAAAACTTGATATCCTTGGTGTGTTGCAGGTGCTGAATGGCGGTGTGGTCATTGGTTGGTTCGATGTGTTGGACCCGCAAGGCCGGCAAACTAAGCACAATGCGCAGCTGCAACTGCAAGCAAGTTACGTTCCAGTGGAGCAGAATGCAGTGTACAATCCGAGGCAGGGCACGACAAGTGCCGAGGATTCGCACGTCGTGCCCTTCACGTATTTCCCTTCCCGGAAGGGTTGCCGTCTCACTCTGTATCAGGATGTGCACCTGTACGACGGGTTTCGGCCGCGGATTCGCCTGGAGGGAGGCAAGATGTACGAGCCGCGGAGGTGTTGGGAAGACTTGTGCACTGCCATTCATGACGCGCAGCACCTGGTTTACATTGCGGGCTGGTCTGTGTATGACAAGGTGAAGCTGATCCGAGATTTCCAGCGGCCGGTACCTGCCGGTGGCAACTTGACTTTAGGGGAGCTTCTCAAGCTGAAGGCCAGCCAGGGCGTGCGGGTCCTGTTGATGATCTGGGATGACAGGACCTCCCATGATGTTACCGTGGTTAAGACGGTAAGCTTGTTCCAAATCTTGGAAGAATTTATCATCCAAATATCATCCAAATCTATCATCCAATTATCATCCAATTATCATTCAAATCTATCATTCAATTATCATCCAATTATCATTCAAATCTATCATGTTGCCCTTTTTGGAGAGGGCCAATTTCATTTATTTGATGTTATTGTTGAATAGGAAGCAGTCCTCAATGTATGATATGAAGTTGGGTATACATTTCTTTTTTCCTTTTTGTAAAATATATGAGTTGTTCTTGACTTTTTGGGGGAGGTCCTTCTTTGTGTTTTTTGTGAACTATGTGCATCTGAGGGGTATTTCTTAGGAGGTCATAAGTAGCATGCTTGAAATAGAAGCATTCTAGAATGTACTTGAAATATTTGAAGAAGGTTCTTTGATGTGATTTTTGAAGTCTCTATTTTACTTATAAAGTTTTTAAATTTTTAGTTGTCAAACATAAATGACATTTTATGTTTGAACTTATGTACTATTCTAAGATCCAAGCCAGTACACACACTCAAAGTCAATGCTTATGTATACACTTTTGGAAGCTAATTGCAATCTACATTGTGTAAAAGAAATTTCAATAGACAAGGAAGTAGTTATGAAGACAATTTCTTTGAAAATCTTCCCCTCTCATGAGATTTGTTTTAACATGATGAGTATTGAAATGATTGTGATTGAAACCTTTTTAATTTTTCTTTTATCTTAAATTCAGGATGGTGTGATGAATACCCATGATGAGGAAACGAAGAAGTATTTCAAGGGCACAGGTGTGCGGTGTGTTCTAGCTCCACGATATGGTGCTTCAAAGATGAGTTGGTTTCGACAAAAGGTACTTTCTTTCTTCCAATTGTCTAAAATTTCTTCCTTGGTTTTCATTGGAATTTCTCCATTTGTCTTGAATTTTGGAGTTTGAGAATTTTTTTTAAAGTAGGTCCAAATATGGCCTTGACAATCATGAATTGGGTGACCAAATATCATTCAAGATCCTATAATTATTTCATAAATAACAAAATACATAGTCTCAAGTAGAGACTATTAGTTATAGAATACAAAATTGTGTCATAGAGTGTGTTTGGGTGGTGTTGTTAGTAGAACTAACCTTGATAGAATCTTTATTCACCTTGGTTTGTTGGCCTTAAGGATGGCACTTGTAATTATGTTGTATATTGTGTAGTTGGTAGAACTACTCCAATAGACTCTTCATACATATTGGTCTTAGGTACCAAGGGTTGAATTTGCTATTTGTGTCTACATGGGTAGTTAGTGGAATTATCTATAGTAGACTCTAACAAATTCACATTAGTCTTTAAACACCAAGGCTAGAACTTACTACTCATAATTTTGATGGTGTGATGTAGTTAGTTGCATTACCCCAATGGACTCTTCATTGACTTTGGTAATTAGGCATCATGGTTAATATTTATTGTCTTCACATGTACTTCCATTAGAATTCATAATTGTCACTTTCATTGCCACATAGCATAGGTTGATTGGATGAGTCAAGGTGATTTTGATTGATAATTCCATTCCTTAGTTGCTTCTTGAAAGAACCATAGATCTCCAAGATTCAAAGGTCTTGATGTAGACAATGTGCAAGTGAAGGTTATGTCCAATAACTAAATGCTTCTCCATGGCTTGATCGATTATCTAGTACATTAACAAAAAGGTGGTTTATGTATGTACAGGTTGTGGGAACTTTGTACTCGCATCATCAAAAGATGACAATAGTTGATAGTGGACCCAATGAAAGGAGGACTGTGACAAGTTTTATAGGTGGTCTAGATCTAACTGGTGGTCGTTGGGACACTCCTACCCACACTCTCTTTGCTTCATTGGAACAAGAACATAAGGATGATTTTCGCAATAAATCATGGCCGGTATGTTTCCTCTTCCTCCTACATGGATATGCCATATTTCTTATGCACATAATAATCCATTTGGGGGATTTTCAAATACTTAAGAATTTGATTTTTAGAGGTTTTTTAAAAATAAAAAATAAAAAATTGACCACATACATACATATTAAGTGCTTGATAGAAGGTTTGTCAAGTTGATTGAGGTATTGTAATGCTACAAATTAGAAGCTTTTGTGAATCAAAAAGTACACTTGAACATTTATTAAAGAATACAATTTAACATTATGTCTTATAACCTTTCCAAACCTCTCATTTCTCCCAAAGATCATAAAAATTTAGTATTCTTAAAATGATGAGACACTTCATTGGAAGCCCAAAGAAACATTTCTCCCCAATTAATGTACAAAAATGTCAACTATTGTATTGTATACATACATAAGATAAGACATGGCATTATTTATATATTTGTGTACATGGGTCCCTAAAGCATTATTGAAGATTTAAGAATACAAGCTCAAGTATTAAGGTAGGAGGTTCATAAATTGTCCATTTAAACTTATCTACCTCAACAATGATAGTAATAGATATTTCAAGGAGCATGTCATTCCTTCCTAGATAGGGGATGCATTTAGAACCAATTGAGTTAAGGACATGCTACCTTACTTTCTTTTTGGGTGTGTATTAATAGAGCACATTGCTTTAATTTCCTTGTTTTTTGTTTTAATTTTTTTAGTGTGGGTGGGTGGAAATAGTATGCACCTGATAGTGGCGGTCCTCGGCAACCTTGGCATGACTGGCATTGCAAAATTGAAGGCCACGCAGCGTATGATGTGCTCACCAACTTTGAACAACGTTGGAGGAAAGCCACCAAATTGCACGATGAAGAGCTATTGGATATTGATCGACGGACCCGCTTATTGGGTCCTTCCAATAGAGCTCCTCCAAGTGGTGATCCAGCTCTCATGGTCACAAACGACAACGATGTTGACACGTGGCAAGTACAGGTGGGTCTCAAATCTCCTAAACTTAATTGCTAAATATAAGGACGTTGCAAACCTAAAAGGTTTGATGGATGATTTCATTGTTAACCTTGTAACAACATGGCAACCTAAAACAATGTCCTATGGATGACAAAGAATGATCTTTCTATGTGTGCATGTAAGACAAAAGTGTAGATGTTCATCTTTAGAATTTTGTGTTGAATCGAGGGGAGGTCTTATATAGTAGTTTGACCTTTCATGAGTGCTCTTGGGTTTTGTTTTTTAAAGCATATGATTCACATGGTACCCAAAAGGATGATTTTCATAGTGACCAGCCTGGTATTCCAAGGTTAACTATAAAAAAAAAAAGAATGCACCTATTGGTCCAATAACCGGAGTATTGGGGTGACTACCTTGGTCATGGGAGTTGCATCCTTCTAAGCTTAAGGATCACAAGCAAGGGATTTTTCTTTTTCATTTATTTTGGACAATGTAGAAAGGCAATCTTTGTTGGAGTGATGCAATTGTTTACATCTCTATGAATGGATGAAATGTGAAAAATGAGGATGAAATTTAACTTATTCATCCAAATTTTTGTGCATTCATCCAAAACAGAGCAATAGACTATGTAGCAATTTTGTGTGTTTTTTTGTTCCTGCACTTGGAATCCACTTTATTAGGCAATTTGAATGCAAATTTCTAATTTGTTTTGTCACTTCCCCTCATTGCGCAATTTTGACACATGGCATTGAATTGGCATCAATTGTATGTATTTTTGTTGCAGATTTTCAGGTCCATTGATAGTGGTTCAGTGAAGGGATTTCCAACTTCTTTTGAGGAGGTTACAAAACAGGTAAAAAAAACACCTTGCAATTAGCTCACAAATTTGCAATATGTTTACATTCTACCCTCTCTAATTGCACATTTCCAGTGAGAAGCTTCGCATATCAAGTCATGAATACATCTGATAATGGGAGCCTATTTGTCCCTCTCAAGGCAGTGCAATTAGAGAAGATTGAGTGTAACTTTATAGTTACATGGGTTTGTGAAATATATATAATAAGAGCCCATATGTTCCCCAAAGCAGTGCAATTAGAGAGGGTTAAGTGTCCTGTACATTTAAAGTCACGAAACAATTCTGTGAACATATTTGAATTTAAGCCCATCATTTGTCTCCTAAGGCAGTGCAATTCGACAAGGTCAAGTTAATTCACATACAAATGCCACAAAAGGGATTTGTGAGCCTTTGTGCAACTAGAACCCATTTATCTATAAGATAGTGCAATTAGAGAAGGAGTGTACTTTGCTTTAATTTGCAGGATTTATACATTAGAAACAAATTCTTGGTGTATGTTGATTTTGGGTGTATGTGTTAGTAGAGAAAGATCTTGGTTTGTGTTTTTGAGCATTAGAATCATTTTTTTTTTTTTTTTTTAATGGCATGAGAAGCCCAATTTTAGACACTATGGTTTTTTATTTTTGTGTATTTGACATAGAAGGTTTATAAATTGAGACACTTGTTGAAAATGCAATGCAGCATCTTGTGTGGGGGAAGAGTGTGGCCATAGACATCAGTATCCACATGGCTTATGTGAAAGCCATTCGCTCCGCGCAGCATTTTATTTACATTGAGAATCAGTATTTTCTGGGATCCTCCTACAGCTGGCCAGACTACAAGACTGCAGGTAAATAAATAATGAATGTGTTTTTGAATCTCCTTAAGTTTGACAAATTAATGCAATTGCCAATTTATCTCATGTTTTTCCTACTTGCTTGTTTGATTCTCAGCTATGGTGGGTAAAACCTCCCAAACCGCCACTTGCTTTGCTACTGTGCCTAGTTACTGTTATTAGATTGGTCAAAGTTTCATTGTTTTTTTTGTTGGCAAGAGAAAGGAGGTTCCAACACACCAAAGAACACAACATTTGGATACTATATGCAAAAGTTAGGCAAGGTCAAAGTTTGTTTTGGTAGATGTTTGAAAGTCATTGTTTCAATGGACATACATATTGATTCTTTTGGAGATGTATACAGAGTGGCAATGGCGGATTTTTAGATAGGGTGCAATTTTGGGTGTACCCACCTTAGATTGTTTATTCCCAAGAGTAATTGAAAAGAGGCGAAATATTCTATCTATATGTTGGTAGCCAATAGTTTAACAAAGAGGTTTCCAAGGTTAGAGAATTTGGCTTAATATGTAGGTTTGAAATTTCAAATGAAGTTGGAAAGAAAGTACAAAATCAGTAATGGTTGTATAATTGTGATTTGTATAGACTTACTACCTCATATGTGGGGATGTGACTTTTTATGTTGGCCATCTCAAGGTACCTTGTTGTGATTTGTGCTATGTAGGTGCCAATCATCTTATTCCTATGGAACTTACTTTGAAGGTTTGTAGCAAGATTAGAGATGGTCAACGTTTTGCAGTGTACATTGTGATTCCTATGTGGCCTGAAGGTGTCCCTGATAGTGCTGCTGTTCAAGAGATTTTGTTCTTTCAGGTGTGATTTTGTTTCTTCAATCCCTTCTATCAATTTATTGCTAATTTGTGGTTTACATTCATCACTATACCAATTGCAAGAACATAACCGTAATGGAATCCATTTCTATAGCATCCACAATACAAAGGATTGAATATAGTTTCCTCCTTTATCATTGTTTGCATTCAAGGATTATCTAGTTCATTTCAACTCAAGGATTTGGAAATTGATGACTTATTTGCATATTTGTTATTGATGATTTGGAAAAGCATTCTAACGTGGGACATGGAAATTGGATGAGATTAGACGCAAACAATGAAGATGATGTATAGTTTGGTGGCTGATACGCTAAGAGATTGTGGACTTTCACATCAACATCCAACGGACTACTTGAATTTTTATTGTTTGGGAAAGAGAGAAACCAAACCACATGGAGAGCCTGAGCCTCGTAACCCACCTGATCGTAATTCAAAACAGGTGAGTTCATGGCATTCTCTAATCCAAATGTTTTATTTCAATTCATTGTAATTAACATCTTGCATTTCAGACTACTAACAAAATTGATTTTATTTGTGTGAAAGTTTGATTGATACAAAAAACTCTTCACAATAATTTGAATGAATCTTGGATGAACGTAGTCCTATTTAGTGCATACATTAGATGAAAATTGGATGAATGCAAATGAAAGTAGATGAAGTTAGACAAATGCAAACGCAAGATAGATTACAATTGAGAAAGTATGAAAATAATGTAGACCACATTATACCATGTTTATTTATTGTAATATATGAAGAGAGGAAAGTAACTCCAACCGCTATTGGACTAGCTGATATATTATGAACTACCACATCAGTTCAACTCATAAATTCACATAATTCTCAAATTTGTGTGCAAAATAGTGTTACAATTGTTGGTCACACCAATTGTATTAACTTGCAATTATTTTTTTTAAATCTTCTGAAAATCACAAGTGTTCAATTTTTTTAGTTTTCCAAAATTTTCTCTCCTTTTCCTGCTTGTGATCAATTCGTAGCTGATCCTCTTCCTCAAACTGAATGTCGATGGGAAATCCTTTGTAATGCGCAGGGGAAGTCCCAAAGAAACAGACGAATGATGATCTACGTGCACTCCAAAGGAATGATTGTGGACGATGAATATGTGATCTCGGGTTCCGCCAACATCAACCAACGCTCTATGGATGGCTCGAGGGACACCGAAATCGCCATGGGCGGTTACCAACCCCATCACACTTGGGTGGCCAGACAGAACCGTCCCCGTGGGCAGGTGCTTGATTGCTTCCACTTCTCTGAATACGCAATTTCAATTTGTTTCCAGTTCTGAATCAGTATTAAGGTCGGCACAAGCACATTTAATCACCTCTATTAGCGGTCAGCGTAGTTCCCATTACATTGTTTGCAATTGCAATTGAAAGAGAATTCCAATGCAGCAAACATTACGTTATTTGGATATCATATGCAAAAGATATGAAAGTTCAAAGTTATATTGGTAGATTTCCAAATACCGACACTTGGACAGCTGTTAAGGTGGTCTACAAGTTTGACTCAATGGCAATTGTGTGATTTCCTACCTTATTTCAAAACTATTCAAGTCCATACTGCGAAAAGATCTTTGAACGATTCTGTGTGTTTCATGAGAGACAAAAGATTAATGAAAGCCAAGAAAAAAGGTTTTGTGAAGATTAAACGAAAGATGCAAATGTAGTTCACAGCTATCATGCGCATGGAATTTGATCAGCATAGGTGTAAATCAATACCTGGAACGCTGTGCAGGTATTTGGATACCGGATGTCGTTGTGGGCAGAGCATTTGGGACCTGTGGAACCTGTTTTCGAGGAACCTGAGAGCTTGGATTGCGTCCGCAGAGTGAACGACTTGGCAGAAAAGAACTGGCAACAATATACTGCCCCGGAGGTGACCGACATGGCAGGTCACCTCATTCGATATCCTTTGAAGATTGAAATCAATGGTAACATCACAAATTTGCCAGACCACAACACTTTCCCTGATGTAGGAGGAAAAATTATGGGGTCCAACCAAGAGAACCTTCCTGATGATCTTACGGCGTAGTCCCATAATACTTCTATAACGTAATCAAACTTACTCACTACCTCAATATCCTTCCATAGGATTCCACTTCAAGAACATTATTGAAGCCGCAAGCCTTGGCCATCACCCTGTGACCAGTAAGCGCAAGAGTGGTCTCACGTATGAGAATCAAGCGATCCCAAGAGGCTGTCAATTGACAGGGTCCTCACTTTCCAAGAGACAAAGGAGAGGCCGCAATGTCTGGTATAGAACGATATGAGTAGGGCAATGTAATAGGTTGGTCATTTTCCCTCTAATTGGGAATAGAAGGCACTTGAACTTGATCAACATCGTCTTAACCTCTTATGAAAGTAAGTACTTAAGCAATGACTTCCTTGCCTGCTACTAACGTAGGAGGTTCATAAATTGACCAGGTTCTAAATGTGTCCCCTATCTAGGAATGAGTGACATGTTCCTTGAAATATCTATTACTATCATTGATGAGGTAGGTAGGCTTAAAAGGATGGTTTATGAACCTCCTATCTTAAGAGATTATGGAGGCAGCAGTTTTTGTACATACAGAGTTTGCTCAGAGAGCTCCATGCAGGATTAGTTCCTGGATGTGGATTGGTTATCTCCAAAATTGAAAATCTTGCAATTTAAGATCACTGGAGTTGCTTGGAGGACACACCTGACAATCCCAGAAGCGTACACCTCCATGCTTCAACCGGCATTTTGGCTTGCCTCCTTCAACTGCTTCAAGTTTTTCAATCGGTCATTGTAGCAGCCTATGAGGTGGGATTGCTGAGGAGGTTTGATGCTTGAAGGAACTGATTGATCTATTAGTAGATGAAATCCTCCCACCTGAGTGTCACAAGACCATGTATGGTTAGGCTTCCCTTTCAGACCAGTCTAGATATAATTTCAGAAATGGGGATTACTGCTGTGTTACATGGAATGCTTGAGATTGCACCTGGTTACAGCTTTGAGGTGGCAATTTGTGCTCCATATCGACAAGGGTGAGCACATCATCGAGCATTCCAAACTTGAGCTCATGGTCTACAGGGGTATCAGCAGCCAAACTTGGAGACGCATTCACCTGCAAGTAGGTTTAGAAGATTTAGAAGGCTAGCATGCCAGTAGCCAAGTATAAATAACCATCAATCAGCGCCACATGAGTCTAAGATAGTGCAGCAGTACCGAAAATAGAAAGAACCTTTTGCGTATCTGAAAGTTTTGGAGGAATTCCCTGAGAATTTACCTCCAGAAGCCAAGGTTTCAATGTATCATCCACAAGAATATCGTAGCCGTAAAGCTCAAAACAATGCTTGTCCTGAATGATGACGTTCTGAACTGCCAGCAAAGACCGCAAGATAAGCATGTGGATGTTATGAAAGAGCCCATTTACATCCTGTTCTCCATGCTTCGATATCATGTGCATTTTAAGGCTGTGTAGGGACCTGATTGAATGACAACGTCACTCATTCATTTTCAATTCATCAACATCAAATCAAGCATGTACTTCGATAAGGTAGTCTATTATTTGAATGATGCAACGCCCGATGCAGGGCATTACGGGTTGCTGTTAGAGCACAAAAATGTCACGATGGTGGTGCGTGTACTTCACTAACCATTTGGTGCCCGTCTTAGATTTGAAGGTGGGAGCGTGCTTCTGGATGGAGAAATTTGTAAGATGCACCAAGTTGTTGACAATATCTTCCTTCTTTATGCTGAAGTGTGCAATCGTAAATCGTGCAAATCCAGATCTGTACACATAAGCCTGCCACAAATCGACTTACAGCGGTAAGAGATGCACGCAGTACACGGGATCGAAAGTAGCAGAATCTAAAGAGCGACCCACAATTCCAAATCCAAACCAGAAGTAGAGTATGTTCCCCTCTTCATCAAGTAGAATACCAGTTTGACAATTTGAATAAGTACCTTGAGTGGAGCATATGAAAGAACAACCACGTAGAGACGAAGATCAAATTTCTTTCCACCTACTAAATAAGGGTTGTCAATGTACCGCTGCACAATGTAATTCTCCACCTAAACTCTCCACTCACATAACAAACAGCCCATGAGAATTAGTTCATTTGTGTGCTGTTACATTCGTGAAATTTCATTTTCTGGGCTTTACAATAATCAAATTCTAGGAAATATGCAAACGAATATTTTGGCGAGACCTTTCACAGATAACAGAAAGGTGAACCGAATGTTTATACTCGTTTGAATTCTCTTACTTGAGGATTCTCGATTTTCCAGCGATGGTCCTTTTTCCATTCACTGATCTGATTCAGCCTCGTGAAGAGGAATATACCCCGACCCCTTGCTTTTCCCACCGGTTTCATTATCCACACACCCTGAAATGGAAGAAACGAGACACTAAGGTCATTTCATTGTCAATCAAAGTGCTGGTATATCAGTCCTTTCAGTATCCATTTAATACTAATTCAAAAAGCGACAACGTGCTGAAATGCGAGATGACACTTACAACTTCCTGTAAACTTCGAGATCCCTTAGGCAACTTTGTAAGACTCTGAGTCTAGAATCACAGCATGACGAAGGTAAGTATCACACTGCGAGGGGAGATGAGACACCTCAATATTCACAGACCAACAAATACATGAAAATGTACTAATTAATAGAATTAAGATTGACAAGAACCTCCATTTCTGCTGTAATGTTCATGAAAACAGTGACATACTGGTGATGTTCTCTTAAATTCTTCAACGAAGAGGCCATACTCGGCAGGCAACGCATAGGTCTGCGGAAAGAAGTTGTACCTGAGAATCGGCGATGGAGATACGGTTAGGCAATTCGGAAGATGTGCAAAATCAACAGGAGTTGTTCATAGAAGGGCGGTGTATGGAGATAATCAGTTACGCCGTCGTTGCAATCTGCTAAATGCTTCTCTCCAGAGAACAACTTTAGAATGGCACATACTTTCCTGCTTCGACAAGTTGACCATCACGCTCCAAAGTCTTTTTCATACGCTTCAGGTTCTTAATCAATAGGTCTTTCCTTGTCAACTGTGTCGGCACGAGCTCCAATAAGTCATTAACCCGTGAGGTTACAAAAGTAGCAATTGAAACCTCAGCGTAAGCTATTACAGATGAAACAATATATGATGCCTAAAAGTCGAAGAGCAAGATCCTTCAAAGGAGACAGAATGATACCTCATAGTAATTTCGAAAGTGATTGAATCTCTGGTACCGGTATTCCACGTATGCAGGCAAACAATGTGCGAAATCAGAAATGCATTTATCAGTCATGTAGGATTCAGGAATTCAAAACGCAACATCAAAGCTCCTCTATTGTGTGTGATTTAGTCACCAGGGACGAAGTTACATGCTCACCTGATGATCTGCGAGGTGGATATGATCGAAGAACTCATACATCCATCCGACATCCGACCAGAAAAAGTCCCAATCCAATTCGCTGCACCCTCCGATGTTAGCAACATCCACGACTAGAACAAATTAACAGAATGCAGTTGACAGGATGAAGAAGCATCAAACTGCAAAATCTGACAAAGCATAATGCAGCTTACCCCATTCTGACTCAAAAACCCACTGACATTTCGAGCACAGACAGGAGCGGACATTCGGGAAATTCAATCGTCTGAAAAAAAAAAAAAAGATTTACTTGATCAATATACCTCTCTGTCTCAATCCATCCTCGATTCTTCAAAACTTCAGCAATCACAGTCGTCTTCCAGAAACACCGGAATCTGATTCTGCAAGACAAGTGTTCATAGAAATTGTACCCACCTTCAGTGGAGACGTTTTAAAAACTCACTCCAAAGTTCACAGGCATTGCATTAAAGTCCAATATGCAAACGCTAACCCTCATGCACGGGATTGACACCGTGCGTTGCAAACGTCCTCATAAACCACAGAATTCATGCCTGACGGCAGCAAATTCTCAACTTACGTATTTTTAGAAGGAGGCTTCAGGGCCATATTGGTGGTGGCGGTGAAAATTTTGTTGTTGATGTTGTTAGCTGAGGGTAATCTCTGAGGAGACCCTACAAAAGTTCAAGTACCCCCTACATCTGTTTCAAGGTTAGAAAATAGCGCTCAAAAAAAAGAAAGCAATATTGCCAGATCAGTAAAGCTTCAGGAACAAGTACGGAAGAGTTGACTGATCGAAATTCCCATCGACAGTGAGCTCTGAAGGCAGAGGTCCGCATTTGCAAGACTTCGCATTCAATTGATTGCTGCGGATCAGGTGCATGATTCAAGTCATACGAGATAGAGCCAAGACTAACTTACGTGTAGATGGAGATGACTCTCTATCAACAAACGACGACGGAGAAAATGCCGCGGAGTATCTGCACCACATTGCGGCAACATCCACATTAGACTCGTGCAATTTACCACAAAGTGCCCAAAGCTGAAAATACGAAGTCCACTTTGGGAAGCTCATAGTCGACTCTAGTCGATTCAAGTAACTTTCAAAACATGTTACAAGCATTCAAAAATGTCGGTATGATCTCTTCTTTCGATTAGTACATTTTGTTAGCTTCCTTGAAACTTCCAAAACGATTGATTTCAACTCCATAGATGTGGAAGCAAAACCGCTTCCAGTCATTTGAGCAATTAGAGTTAAAACACAATATCTTAAACAAAGGACTGTCTTTCAATACCGGTATACCTATCTTGCATATAGCTTGGATAGTCGTGGTGACAAAGGAAGTACCGGCAGAAGGACGGTCTCGCATCTTGGATTTTCTCCAGATTTTGCTTCCACAGATGTTCCACTGTGAGCGCCTCTAGACCTGGCCGTGTGCTCATATCAGTATTTCATTCCACTGACAGATATCATCAACCAGATATGCCACCCACAGGAGAAAACAGAGTACGTACCTCTGTGGTCGATGGCTGGAAGGCGGATCGGGGAGGCGGGGTGCCTGGTGGGCTTGGTAGAGAGCAGAGCCATGGCAGAGTCGACGAAGATCACCGAACCGCAGCCGCAGTGCTGATAACGGTCATGGCATAACGGAATCTCCCTTTCCTGCCTTCAGGACATGTTCCCCTCTTACAGCTCCCTTCGCTCCCATAATTCCTCATCGCTGCAAAGAATTCCTCTAATTACATGAGACTCGTGCAGCAGAGCAGAATATGCTCAAGCCAAGTCGCAATGCGCATCAATATTCGAGACGACGACGTTAAGAGAGCAAATATTTTGCAGTTTCATTTCCTTTTGCAGCAACATGGAGAGTTTCAATCCTTATTTGAAATTTGAGGGCTCTGGACAAGTAAAGATTACGAGAAGATAGGGTTAAGTCTCGATGTCCGATAACGAACTGCACCATTAAGACTCTTGAAAGATCAGTTATCTGCTAAACAGAGCGAAAAATCAGCACCATCTCTAAATAGCCAAATTACACCAGAGAAACTCCTCCACTTTAATTGTATCCCATACTCGGTAGAATCAGACCTTGAATTAGTAGCCATTACTCGACAATTCAATTCCGACATGATCGACTGAATAGACTACCAAACTCTAATGAAGCTAATCTGCTACCAGTATACTTATTCGAAATTTTCAGGCTCTGAACAAGTGAAGATAGCGAAAAAGATAGGATCAAGTCTCGATGTCCATTAATCAACTAGACCATAAAAACTTCTGTATGTTCAATCACCTATAATACAGAGCGAAAACTAAGGAACACTTGCGCGAAATAGCCAAATTACAGTACTACTTGCGCGAAACCCCTCATTTTCATTGCATCCCGTACTAATCTAACCTGCAATCCATTTCCTGATCTCTCGCCATGGCCGACTGAGAATTCCTAAACCCTAATTCTCCCAATTGCAACCTCCCCAAACCCTAATTCCGCCATATGGGCAGCGGTGAGTTCCCCAGTCCCCCAACGATCTCCATCCCAATGCGCTACGCCGTGCTGCTGCGCGACCTGCGCTTGTCCGTGCCCGTGTTCGACGACAGCTTCAATGCGGACGAATTCGCCACCATCTTCGGCGCGCTCAAGGGACTGCAAGTGCGCATGGTGAAGTTCGAGCACAACTTGGACAAGATTGAGCTGGGCATGAACAAACTGGAGCATCGCATCGACAGCATGGAGCATCACATGGAGCAGTTGCAGAAGGAGCTCGATCCGGATTCTCCACAGCAGCAGCAGCAGCAGCAGCAGCACGATCTGCTGCTACAACAACAACAAGAAAAATAACACTATTACATTGAAGATTCCTCTGTTCCAAACAACTGCTCTCAAGACCGTGGACAGCATTTTGTGTTCTGGGAAGATCTCCCAGTAAGTTAGCTCTTGGCTTTGGGACGCCCTTGATGAAACTCACATGATCCCCTATCACCACCTACGCATGGTTCAAATACGCTTGGTTTCTATTATTGAATTTCCTTAAAAAAAAGATTGGCAATTGAAAGACAATTCCAGCATAGCTTACTGTGCATTGTTTGACACTCTGTGAATCAGTTACAAATGCTTAAAGTACTGATTCTGGGCGACATTCTCGTGAGGAGAATGGGTACATTTCAAATAAGATCTTCAAGGTTCACTTTTTTGACTAATTTTCTGTCAAACCTATTCCTCGGCTAAAGTATATGAATAAATTCAAAGTGTTGATTGTTGGTCCTGGATTCTCGTGTGGAGCATGAATTGGTTGCAATTACGAGTATTAGCTCCAGTTGCTTCATATGTTGTGGTATAATGGGATTTGTATGAGATTCGCGCACGTGCGGATGAACGGTGCTGTTTGATGCAATTTCATGAGAGTAGCCAGATGTTGATCAGTTGAGTTTGATAACAATCTGCAGAACAATCGCCTGCATCTTCCTCTTCGGGTTGCTGTACCTTTCCTGTTGCAGTACATCACTTTGTACAATCCGGCAAGGCAAATGCAACCAGCTTCTTCAACATAAAAGCTTAGCGTCATGTATTTTTGGTACACTTATAATCAGCACTTTGGAAATTCACAATTTATTCCTAGGGTGCATGTCCACGAAACACATGCAGCTACAGGAATTTGAAATCCTCTTTCAATTGCCAAGTACAAACAGTACGCGAAAAGAAACCAAGACAATTCCATGACACGAACCAATGCTCTCTACTGGTATTGGTTTTACATGTAGTACCTAATGACAATTTTGTGATCAAGGAAGAATAAGAGAACATAAACTTACTTCAATCTCTTTTTGAGAGATTGGAGTCTCGTGTCCCACACTAATGCAATTTAATTAACCTCTTGTCATGAACACTTTTCCCTGCTTTTTCGGTGGTGCGCCACTGGAAACATTCGAACGCCACCAAACTGATACTTTTTCATTCAGTTGGGTTCAAAGTGTATCATTTGCTTTGTTGCTTTAATTTGCAGATGTCAGATGTCTATTTCAGATGTCATAAATCTCCCCTGAAAAAACCTCCCATTCTTCATTCCATATCGGTGGCAGCTAGCCGGCAGATGCCAGAGTTGATTGAAAACAATTTCATGAGTTTTTTGAGAAAATTCCGGCAGTCAAACTTGCACCGAGTTTGAGTCTTCGCAGCTCACTCTTTTACCTGCAGTCAAGTAAGTACTACGGCACTTATTGGGTGACAATGATGACTCAGCCAAATATTATTGACGGAATCAAAATCCCAGGTGTCAGTCAGTACGTGGTACGTGTACGTTTCATGAGCGAAACATCTCCAGGCACTTTGAATTGCTGTGGGTGCCTGATCGCTATCAAATGTACAGTACAGAACATTAGGACAATGGCGCTAAGTAAATGTTTTGTTGGAATATAACACGGACTCGATCATCAGCTTCGAGAACTGACCAGATTTATAGCCTGAGAGCAATTTATCATCCTCTTCTGTCAATGTAGAGAGGTACCGTACTTGTGAGGAATGAAGACATCCTTCTCATCAATCAAAGCAAACGCTTACAGAATCATCGATCTTCTGCTGCGGTTTGTTGGTACCATGGACTCCACTTCGAGCACCGGATTAGTAGTAGCCTTGAGAGGAATTTTCCATCCTCTTCTAGCTGTCAATGCAGACCTCTTACTCGGGAGGAAGACATCCTTCGCATCAATCAAAGCAAAACGATTACAGATCGAATCATCTTCTGCTGTGGTTTTTTGGTAACATGGACTCCGCTTCGAGCACCGGATTAGTAGCCTTGAGAGCAATTTATCATCCTCATGTAGCTAGCTGTCAATGCAGACACGTACTAGGGATCGAGGAAGACATCCTTCGCATCAATCAAAGCAAATGTTTACAGAATCTTCTGCTGTGGTTTGAATTGTTGATAACATGGGCTCAGCTAGCTTCGATCACCGGATTAACTGCCTGAGAGCAAATTTACCATCCTCTAGCTAGCTTCTGTCAATGCGGACAAGTACTTGTGAGGAAGACATCGATCCGATCCTTCTCATCAATCAAAGCAAAACGTTTTAACGTAACTTACAGAATCATCTTCAGTCTGTGTCCAAACTTGGATCGGAAGAGTTACGAAATATATTAATTTAAGCGTATTACTCAGTTGGAGAACTGTTACTGATCATGCCACCCACAAAGATCATAAGTGTCCTTTCAACAGAATCGCGGAGTCAATCTCTTTTGTTGACTGACTCACTGACTGACTGACGACCTGAGTGTGTCCAATACTCCAGCTGTCCAGTCGGCACTCCAGCTGGGTTTTGGATTTGAGGAGGATCATGATCATTTGGAGTTTGGACTGAAAGGGGAGACACACACACACCCCAAAACCAACACTTTTTGCTATCGTGTGCCTAGTTTATATTAATATACTGGTCAAATTTTGTTTAAATTTCTTGTTGGGAAGCGAAAGGAGGTTCCAACGCACCAAAGAACGCGGCATTTGGATAATGTATGCAAAAGTTAGGAAGGGTCGAAGTTTTATGGGATAAGGTAGAGGTTCTGGAATCGTTTCTTTTGCATAGGCCATTGATTTTTTAAATTTAAAAAATGCTTACCTTCAAAATTGCTGTTGATTTCTTAAAAAAATCACAAGCCATTGATCTTGTGAGATTTAATCTGAGCCTTTCAAATATGTAATATGAAATGAATACTGGATACATATACAATATTAAATATGGATACGGGATGAATATTGAATATAGGTACCGGATATGGATAGAATACTTGATATGGATAAGGGATGAGTATTGAATACGAGTATCGGATACAGATATTGGAGGAATTGTCCCATATTGATTGTCACTATGTTGGTTTCTGAAAATTATTAAAGGGTGGGGGTTTGTAAATGAAAATTTTAAAATCATATATTTTAAAATCATAGTGTATAGTGACTATACTATACACTATAAAGTGGAAGTAATTGCTAGTTACAATCAGGAATATATTAAGTGGTACTTTGCTCTCTTTACAATATGTTATTAGTTGTCATCTTTCAAGCCCATGTAAGTTACATCTGTTGTTTTTAATATTTAATTAGTGTCATCGTACAATATAATATATGAATTGAAAAAGCTGATAAAAATGATATTCACCCCAGGGGCAAATATTGGAATGTATGGAAAGTTTGATAATAATGATGGAATACCATAACATTAACGTTTTGGTGCATTCAAGTGCCATGTAGTAGTGGGAGGTTGTGGGTTGATCAATTTTGGTAATAAAAGTTAGATTTTGTCACTTAAAGGATGTGGCTTCCATGACCAAAGTAGTCACTTGAAACATGTTTGGATTATTGAACCAATAGGTGCATTTTTTGTTTCTACAATGAACAATGAAGTCATACATCAACTACTTTTCAATCTTAGTTGGTATTTCTTCAAGGGTTGAGAGTACATTCTTCTTCTCCCCTAATTAATGACTTTGTCACCATGGACACATGGGCTTTTAGTCAAACTCTTAGAGGTCTTATGAGCCCTTCACACTATGTCTCAAGTCCCAACTTAGTTTCTAAATCTTGGTTCAATGCAAAGTCTCAACTTTCTAGGGTGGTAGAAGGTGAATAAAAAATAAAAAAATATAGAACTTGGGACAAATAGTGTGAAGGCCAAAGTATCAACTTTAAGTCCCAACTTGTTTTGGATATCATATTATACAACAATTAGGTGCTCCCCAAATGGAGTAACAATAGTAGAAAAGAAGAATCTAAGTAGCAAGGATTAATGCTAGATCATGGTGCCCACGGCCCTTGTTGGCACTAGCTTGATACCAATATTGGGCTTGGAAACCCTACTTTGATACTATTCCTTGGTGCTCTGAGACCAACATTCTATTAGTGCAAATAGTAAAAGAAAACATTTGGAGGGCACTTTTAGCATCAAATCTATATTGGACAAATTTAAAAGAAATTCCAACTCACTAATTAGGATGCCTAAATATTTTTTTTTCTCTCTATTGGAACTTAAAGGCCAAGTCGAGTTTCCATTTTGGCCTACAAATATCACTTTTTGTATGCCAAAACTATTGTTGTATAGGCATTTTTGAGTGATGTGGAACTTCAAGCTTGCAACTGATAGTCTAAAGCTCTAAGTTTAAACTTTCTAGTTTCTATCAATCAAATTTTTGAGATTTCAAAGAGGCTTGGGACTTTAGACATAGTGTGAATTTTGTGGCCCTAAGTATTTATGTCATCTAAAGTTTTGTAAAATTCCTATCATGCACTACAATACAACTTTATATTTATATATATCATGATCATTAAGGTATAAAGATATTGTTAAATATATTAGTATCATAATACAATCCACAAATATATAAGCACAAGGAACCTAGGGCACTTTAAAGATTAATTACTCAATTATTTAAAGGGATTTTTGGATTGAATATTTTTGCTTTTATATTTTTATTCTAGATTCTAGATTCTAATGTTATTGTACATAAATTCAAATTCATACCATATACATGGATTATATCAAAAATTTAAATTTTCAAAATTCAAATTGAGACACGTGACACATATCTTACAGAGCTATATACAATTTTGAGATGTATAATGATTTGGATGTTGTCATGATTATTGATACTTGTTTATAAATTAGAAAAAACTTTATGCAAAACAAAACACCAAAGCTAGCTCTATTATGCATATTTGTATATATGACTAGTTAAACTACCCCCAATGGAATTTAGAGTTTGGACACAATTAGTCCAAATGGAGACTAGACAAAGTGTACAAGAATGCAAGTAAAAAAAATGTTCCAAAGTTTTTAATCTTTCGATATAGATATAAATATTTAGGAAATATCTATGATTCACCTTTAATATGCCAAAGCAAACTATAAATAAGGTAAAAAAATATGTTTTTCATTTGTTTTCAAAAATTAGTAATTGCAAGTTGTCAATAATAATATTTTTGTTAATTCAAGATTTAATAATAAATAAATAAATTTTTGATTAAAATCTTTATGTAAATAGCATTATGTGTTTGCTATTGTGAAAAAATTATGCCATAAATATGTATGTAACAAGTGAGTTTTAAGAAATATCTATAAATTTGTTGTTTATAAAGAAATTATAATTTACTACTTATAAAAAATTTGGAAGTGTTAAAACAAAAGAAATTATATTTTTATGAAGAAACACCTTACAGGCCCACTATTTTATAGAGAGGTATACCATATATTGTCTTTATAGTAACAAAAAAACTCCTTCCCGTTATGGATTTTAAGATTTGCATTAAATCTTTAAAGATGTAGGATTCATTATTTTAAAATGACTATTTTGATTGATCATGTCATATATGGTATAATCTAAATGAAAAAAATGTTTACATAATTACATTGAATCAAGAATACTATTAGTGTGAGTGAATTCAAATTTTCATTATTTAAACAAACAATAATTGATGCGTATATTCTTTAAAAATGCCAAAAAAATAGAAGATCAAGCTGAGCCTTGATTGTCCTTGAAGGATCAGAATAGATGATTCTAGTTATAGAAGACTTTGAAGCTCATTTGAAAAAGATACCACCTTACTATAAATTGCATTAGTTAGTGAATTTATGAATCAATTCATAGTCTTTGAAGATATTATATTTGAATATTTAATTTTCAAATTTAATCTATTTATTCATGTTGAAACTTCCTACTTTGATAAAGAAGTGAGAATATTATCAAGTCATCAAATCTTCTATAATGGCAATATTTGCATGTATATTTATAAAAAGGAAAGTCTCTTGTTTTATCCATTGTAGTTGTTCAATATAGAAGATCAATCAAAATAGTTTAGTACATGTCATTGCATCACATGTAAAATGCATGCCTCATAAGTATGTGCATCTAGAATCAAACTTTCCAATTGCCACTTTTACATTTAAACCAAGAGACAATATGAAAATATAAATAATGATGACATAAGATGTAAGCAAGGAAGATATAAGAGTTTGTAAAAGTCTAGTGTCTATTTTTTGGTACACAAACAAACAATACTTTGAAATATCATGACTCATTGAAAGATGTTCAATTAATGCATTATTTTAAATTCTTCTTTCACTTGTTGTGAACATCATAAAAGGCGAGGCAGATGGGCAAAGCCCTCTTTTTCTTTTATTTGCTAGTATGATTCTATTAAATAATTTATGTTTAATAAAAATAAGTGTACTTAGTTGTTATTAATATGATTGCATATTTCTTAATTACTTATATAGAAACAAAGGTGAACAAACTATGCATCAATCTATTTCAATTTAAAATTTAAAATTTTTCAAACTTTTCAAATGAATCTTGTATCAAGATTCAAGTTTATCATAACTAAAGGTAACAATAAGATTGATTTGATTTTTTAGCATTCAATAATTATTATAGATGCAATGCAAGAACTTTCTTAGGTACTTGTACAAGAATAATATCACTTTAACTTTAATGTGACAATAGATCTAACACATTACCTACTATCAAATTTGATATTTCATTTAAATTATATTCATTTGTAATTAATTTTGTTTTATTTTGGAACTATTGGATTTTATTGCAAGAATTTTTAACAATTTACAAGTATCAAGTCACTTTAGTTTATAAACCTTTTGGTACAAAAAGCATCTTTATAAAATTATATAAAACTTTAATTTGCCTCAATTATAGAACAATAATATTCCATCGCTTGTTGGAATCAATAGAATTCATCTCTATTACTATACTTGGTGGTTAAAGTTGGCACTTCCTACCACATATTTAATTAAACTTAACAAATATGATTTAGCAAATACTTAAAATTACAAAGATTTGTTTTTCCATACCATTTAAAAAAATAGTATCCCAACAATTCTATCATGTGTTTATAGAAATAATATGTATTGACTTTGGCCACAAGTTACTATAGTTTTCATCTTACAAATGCACTGAAAGTCCTTTAATAAACTTGTTAGTTGAAACATTGCCTTATTTATGCAATGAATATACTTAGACACTCAATGTGCTTAAGACTTAATCAACAAACTTGAAGCCAAGTATCTTTGTCTAATTATTTTAATTTATTTTCTAAAGTTGAAGGTTTCAAATACTACAAGTACATTGAAATGGTTATTGAGTATGAACCATTTTGTTTTTCCTAAGTACATATTATTACACATCATGATAGGAATTTAGAGACTCTAATTATTCATCAATTTTACTTGGCATTGGTGTAAATTGTTGTAAATGATATTATTTAACATCTTGATATTTAGGATAGTATAATATTATAAATAATAATAATATATTGGTATCATAACAATATGATTAAATAATATTAAAGCATTAAAATAATAATATGATATTATTATTATATTATAAAAGTGACACTGTAGTTATTTACTAAGTATATTTTAAAGTAGACTATACCAATTTACTAAATGACTAATAATTCATCCATACTAAATAATCATTTAGGTATAGTGTCAAATCAACTTATCACCAAAAGAAATGGAATAATTAGTATCAATATCAACATCCATATACACATTTGTATTTGTATATATGCTTGTTATTGTTTGTATCTACATTTGTATCGATATATGATAAACTTGCCTAGGTATGTTGACCCCTCATTTTGATTTTATTTTATATTCAATTGATTCTCAACTTCTTAGTAGCTAGTGGCTAGTATTTTTGAATCAATGATGTTTCAGTTATTTTAATTGAATAACTACAATATCTTAATCAAATAATATATATTGTGGAATCTATTCTTATTTAAAATAAAAAAATCCATCAAGTTATATTCTAATCACTTTGGTAGGTAAAAGAGTGGTGGTAAAACATTAAGACTATAGGAGTCATATTTTCCTCTTGATTTAGTATGTCATATATGACCTTGGTGAAATATATTTTGAACTTTGAAATATTGAAGCAAATTTTTTTCTTTATTAGAATAAAAAATTAAAATAGTAGATGTTGAAAAAAATTGAAAGTGTAGAGTACCAGTAGGTCATTTCAAAAATCTTTATCACTAGATCATCTCAAAAATTTGAAGTAGATGTTAAAAAAAAATCATCAATTTGTAGTAGATGTTGAAAAAAAAATTATATTGACAATTTTGAAGTATCATGAATTGTCAAGGCATTATTTACATATTTGTAAATTAGAAAACTTTATAGTAAAATATTGTTACAAATTACCTTGAAGTTTCTTCTTCAAATGATCATTCATGATATTTCATCTATACAACAATTTATGACTTTTTCTAAGCATCTTTTAATATACACAAATAGTTTGCACTAGTACTATAAACCACTCTAATGATGGCATGTAATCATGAGTCATCCTATAGAAGTTTTACTATGATCATGTAAAAAATCCAAATGTGAATATATGACCAACTTTTTGAGGTGTAAAATTGGCTATAATGAAATGTGCAAGTAACAATTTAGAACTCATTTAGTGAATACAACTAATTTTTTTATTTTTTGGGTGAAATATCAAGAGAAAATGTTTGTTTTAGATCCTTGAGATTGAAATTGTTTAAATTTTTTTCAAAGGCATTGTAGTAAAGCAAGATGACCATCATTGATGGATTTTTTTTCTCATTTTTGAGATGACTTAGTGGCAATATGGACTTTAGTATAGTGAGCACTTCAAAAATTCATGTTACAACTGCACTTTGTCAAAGTAATATTATTAATTTTCAATTTATGTCAATTTTTCTTAAAAATTGCCTTGAAAGAAAGAAAATGTTATCATCTAACACCTTATCACAAAATAGAACAAAAAACAAGGCCACAAATTAGAGTACTAGTATGCTCAAATTTCAAATACTTGAACTAAAAATATAGACTCTTGTTGAAGGTAATAGTTGATGATTGTAATTTTCAATACATACTTTCAATGGTTTTAAAATTTAGAGTGAATTCTATCTCTATGTACACCTTTCTATCTTTTTAAAAGCTTCCAAGATGATACAATTCAATGCCTAATTTTGACTGTTGGGGCGTTTAGTAAGTAATTAGAGTAGATTTCTATATATGAAGAAATCATAAAAACACAAAAGAGACAAGACAATTATTGATTAGTTCTATATGACTCCACTAGCATAGCAACCACTAGCCAAAGTGCTCAATTGATAGGATAAATAATGTAGATAACAAAAACTTACTAGGTGAAAACCTCTCTTGTCTTGTTTTTTCATTGGATGCACTACATAAATAACGGATGATCATCATCAACCTACTTCACCAATACTGTAGAATGTCTCTATCAATCATACTCCACATGAACACAAGGAATAATTGGTATTCCTCTCTTTTAATATTGCAAAGATCATTCCATTGATTAAATCACTTCTTTATTGTGTCCAAACTATCACATCACTTCCTTTTTGAGATTATTAGTGTTCAAACAATCCCATTACTTCATTTTGAGTGTTTCATAGACTCATATAAATTCATTTTGATGTCCTAAGTGTCACACATTATTACTTCTAAGGTAAGAGGTTTTAAAAGTGTACATGTTCTAAAAGCATCCACCTCTATGTACATGTTGCTTTTTTGTAGCCTTCAATCATATACAAACAATGTACATTTTAGGAGGTGGATGCTATTAGAGCCCTATGCCACTTTAGCTTCAAAATTTCAAAACTAATTTCACAAAACTTCAAAAAATATGAAACGGCTTGAATTACATGCTAATTCAAATTGTCTTTCAAGAAAAATTTACCGAAAAATATTTGGAGAAGTTTCACCTCCCCCAAAATCAGTTCCACCTCTTAAATGGTTGGTTTATGAACCTCCTACCTTATTCTACTGATTTGTTTCCCCACTCTCATAGAAGTGCACAACCATTATTTTAATCCCTAACTGCCCAACCGACCAAGTCAAAATACACATTGCAGACTCCGGAAAACGATTTGGACATGCCATGGCCGCCATTTCCGAACTCCATAAAGTCACGCCAATGCTGGGGTGCGCGGCACGGATTGAGAACGAGGTCATACACATGCTGACACCCTGACGCCCCCTCAACGGCAGCCTTGAAACCCGGTAGAGACCCGGAGGGTACCACAACGCCATGCAGCCACGAAGAAGTGACTGACTGACTGACTGAATTCGGAGCTTGCTTGCGCGCTTCGCCTTTCTGCCTTTCTGCCTGCTGCGAGCTCTTGCCATGATATCATGAAGCCCGCCCGCATTCAAAGCTTGCAACACCTCCACTAATATTTTACTCATGAGCCCTAGCCTCCAGCTGCGTGCATGCCCCTGTCGCCCGCAGCAAACCCTGAACAGTAGTCAGAGCTAGCAAAGCGTCAAAGCTTCACTCGCTTGGAACCGTTGGCATGTGACCAACAGCAGCTGCAGCATTATCCATTGATGGTGCCTCATGAGTATGTTCTCATCATTCTCTTCCAGCTTGTTCGGACAAGCGATCATTCTCATTTTAATTTCCTGATCTCTGCATTGACCGATCGAGGAAGAGCTAACTAGCTAGAGCCTTCAAGAAAAATTTTCGTTGAAATAGTTTGAATGTACGTTAAGTTCTGGTGTCGTCGCTGGATATGTAGACATACATTGCTCTTGAGAAGAGAAGAGAAGAGAAGAGAAGAGAATGGAATGGAGGCGTAATTGAATGCGTGTCATTTGCGTTTTTTTAGGTTTGTGACGAAGTGGTTGGAAATTTGAAGGTTCCAGGGGGCGGAGCTTTGTTATGGAGAGCTGAGTAAAAATTTTACTGGAGAGGGAGACTGACTGAGGAGGATGTAGAGTTACCATGGAATGCGTTACTTGCCGACACATGCGAAGAAGGACGCCTCACGTGTCGTACGAGGGAGTACTTGAGATGAGCCTCTGTTTTCTCGTGTTGGCCGTGTGGAGAGCTATGGCGAAGACTGGTGCAAGTGTTCTTGGTTTTTGAAAGATCACGCTGCATGCATGTGTCACTCTTCTTTCTAACGGAGTTCATTCAAGAGCGGGCATGTACGCACGTAAGAGAGGTTTGTCTTAAGGGCATATTTTATTTAGAGACAATCGCTGAGAGTCTCTGTCTGGCGTCAGATTTCAAGGGAAGGACCAAGTGCTTGCTCAGGTGCTTTGGTGTGAAATGGAGCAATCTACTTCGGACATGTCCGTGGCGCTGCACGCCGACTGTGTTTCTTGAAGAGTACGAAACATTGACCGGAGTACTGAAGAAACTTAACCGTTACAGTGCTAAAACCCCATCTGGCAGCGGCTGCCATGAAGGTTTACTGGATTTAGTGGTCCTCTTTGCAAAGTGCGACATTCTTGCCGTGAGAGACAGTATTAACAGGGAGCTCTCGTATTTTTGAATTCTTGGAACGTTGCCGATCACGTGCAAGAAGAATGCAGGCTCATTACTTCCGCAAGCTACTGAGGTGCAAGTATATATACATCCAAACACAGACGAAATTCACCCTGCATCGTCACATCTTCTAGGGTTCATTTGTAAGTTTCGATTGCTTGGGCCCTTTTATGCGGCTTGCTACATTGCCAACCCGTTCAATTGAGGAGTTGCATTGATAGAGTTGCCATTGATTTTATTTCCTCTTGTTAGTTCGGGCGATATCAAAATTATTAATATCTTTTTCATAGAATGCAATTTATCACTCCTACTAGTTTCGAGGATTAGTACTTTCTCATAGCGAGTTTGCGAGTTTTGCTGTTTAGATTGCAGTCGATAGGAGACACATTTGAAATGCATATCCAAAACATGCGAATCCGCGCGCTTGATTTGTACCCTGGCGCTTCCTCCTAACTAATCAGGCACTTTGTCCCCGTGCATTGTGAGTGAAACGTCCTAGCACTATTAGCAATTGTAACTGATGGCAAGAATTGCAATGTGCCTGGGAGTCTTTATTAAATCTGCTGAATTTGTCGTAATTGCAGATGCAAGGGAGCTCGTTGTTGGTGTGTATGGAAACAGCGACTGACCATTGCTGAGGGAGTGAGGGGGTTTCGTGGCTGAACTCACTGGCCGGAAGGAACTGAATATATTTCTGGTCATACGCTTGCTTTCTATATTGTTCAGTCATGTGTATCTTCACCCTAGTTCTGCTTGGTTTGCTGCAAGTAGTAGCCTTTAATAATAATTTGCGTCCCGCTCTGGCCTTGAATTCTGAGGGCACAGCATTGTTGGCACTTAAGAACGGGCTCAAGTGGCAAGGTGCTGATCCTCTTTCGAATTGGCTGGCCGTGGACAAAGACCCATGTATGTGGACTGGAATTACTTGCAACAATGTTTCCCAAGTCAGGATGGTTGCTCTTCGTCATGGTCTTCAGGGACCGATTGCTCAGGAGCTTTTCACATTGGTCCAGTTGGAAGTGCTTGACCTCAGCAGTAATGGACTCTCTGGAGCTCTTCCTCCTCAGATTGGTAACTTGACCAGTCTTCAATACCTGGATTTGAGTGCGAACCAACTGTCTGGAGCGATCCCGTTGGTTTTCTACAACCTTTCCAAGCTACTGAACGTTGATGTTAGCAACAACGCATTTTCCGGGGTGCTTCCCAGAGAGATTGGGCGATTGACTAATGTGCAGTCACTTGTCCTCAGTTTCAACTCCTTCTCAGGGTCTATTCCCGGAGACATAGGCAATCTTGTGAACCTGAAACGGCTGGATCTCAGTTTCAACTCTTTCAACGGTCCGATTCCCTCTCAGCTGGGTACATTGGTCAACATGGAGGATTTGCGTTTGAATGGCAATGCTCTGTCTGGCAAGCTACCCACACTTCATATCATGCCCAGCCTCAGTACTATTGATGCAAGTGGCAACCAGTTAACTGGAGATCTCTCTCCCTTGGTGGCCGCCATGAAGAGAGTCAAACGCTTGGACTTGAGCAACAACTCTCTTTCTGGGGAGATTCCTAACAAGCTGTGGACTTTGACATCCCTGGAGGAGCTGGTACTTGGAAGTAACGGTGGTTTGATAGGCACCATCCCTAAAGAAATTTTTAACCTTGTGAACTTGACCACACTGTCCCTCCGGGAATTGCGACTTTCAGGATCTATTCCAGAGGAAATCAGTCAATGCACTAAACTCGTGAACCTTGATCTTGGTGGTAATCTCTTCACGGGTACTATTCCTGCGTCCATAGGAAACCTGAAGAATCTGGTAACTTTAAATCTTCCAAGTACGCTTATTAATGGCTCTATCCCTTCTTCTCTTGGCCAGTGCGTCAACCTTCAGGTCAGTATGCTTATCAAGTCCATGATATGGCCACTGGAAACTAACTGTAAGCTTAAAGAAAAATATGCTTGTGTGATTCAAATGTAGATGTCACATAGGTGCACTATTATTCTTGGAATCGAAGCTGTGAAATCGAAAGCAATTCAATTTCTTTTTTCTGTTCCCATCGTAATTATTATTTAACAAGAAACTGAAACAAGGCGCAGCAGAAGTCGGCAGCGGTTCCGGCTGCAATGATATATTTGTTGGTTTATGTCATGTCAATTCTCAATAATTTAATCTTCCATTGCGAGAGCTGATGGAGATCTCGAGTTATTGTCAATCTGGAGAGCTGAAGATTGACAATGCTCATTCTTGCAGGTACTAAATCTTGCATTCAACACCCTTGAGGGTCCGATTCCTGACGAGCTGGCCACCTTGACAAATTTAGTTTCCATTTCTCTTGACAAAAATAAGCTGACAGGACCAGTGCCATCATGGATTGGCAAGCTGCAAAATCTTTCGAGTCTTACCCTTTCCGTGAACCAGCTCAGTGGCGTCATTCCACCAGAGATCGGGAACTGTTTGAGCCTAAGGACTTTGGGGCTTGAAGATAATCGGATGACCGGATCCATCCCACCTGAGATTTGCAACGCGGTTAATCTTGAAGTTGTCACTCTCGGGGGCAACATGCTGACGGGCAATATCATTGATACCTTTCGACGTTGTACAAGCCTCACACAGATAGACCTCACTTCCAACCGTTTGTCTGGTCCGCTTCCTTCATACCTTGATAATCTTCCTGGATTGGTTATGTTTGCAATAGGGGCGAATCAATTTTCGGGAGTCATACCAGATTCTATGTGGAGCTCAGGGACCTTGCTTGAACTGCAACTGGGGAGTAATAATCTTAATGGAGGTTTGTCTCCATTTATCGGCAAGAGTTCATTATTGCAATATCTGGTCTTGGACAATAACCAGTTTGAAGGCCCTATTCCTGAGGAGATAGGAAACCTGACGAATCTCTCCTTCTTTTCTGCACAAGGTAATCACTTCAGTGGGGCAATCCCGGCTGGGCTTTGCAACTGTGTGCAATTGACCACCCTGAACCTTGGAAACAATTCCCTCACAGGACGAATCCCCTCCCAGATAGGGTCACTCGTCAACCTAGAATACTTGGGACTCTCTCATAACCTTCTTACAGGGCAAATCCCAATTGAAATTTGCACTGATTTCCAGGTGGTCTCTATTCCTACTTCAAGTTTTCTGCAGCACCACGGAAAGTTGGATCTCTCTTGGAACAATCTTAGCGGTCAGATACCTCCTCAACTTGGTGACTGTGCGGTACTAGTTGACCTCATCCTGGCAGGAAACCACTTCACAGGTTCTCTGCCCCGTGAGCTGGCCAAGCTTTCAAATTTAACATCATTCGATGTTTCATGTAATAATTTGACTGGCACCATCCCACATGAATTTGGTGAGTCACGTAAGCTTCAAGGCCTCAACCTGGCCTACAATCATCTCACGGGGACCATACCCTTGACGTTGGGATACATCAGCAGCCTGGTGAAGCTCAACCTAACAGGGAATCAATTGACAGGGTTGTTACCTCCAGGTATTGGAAACCTGATTCAACTTTCTCACTTGGATGTCAGTAACAACCGCCTATTTGGTGAAATTCCAAACTCCATGGCTAGTATGGTTTCCATGGTTGATTTGGACTTGGGTGGTAATCGGTTCAATGGAAGCATCAGCGGTGTCTTGTCCGAAAGCGTCATGTGGCAGCGGTTTCAAGCACTTAACCTGAGAAACAATCTATTCTCCGGTAGTATCCCTTCTTCTGTCGGCAACTTCACTGAGCTATCATTTCTGGATCTTAGCAACAATCACTTCTCTGGCAGAATTCCTAGTGAATTCGGGAGCCTCAAGAAGCTTGAGCACGTCGACCTTTCGAACAATGACCTGCAAGGTGAATTTCCTGCGAGTTTATGCGACTTTAAGTCTCTTTTGTTCCTCAACATATCCAGCAACAGGATTTCTGGGCGCATTCCCAACAGTGGATTTTGCCAGAGACTCAGTCCATCCTCAATTCTTGGGAATACAAGGCTTTGCGGGGAGGTAGTGAGAAGATGGTGTGCACCTACATCCGAAGGTGCTGGCAGAAATATCAGTAGGGGAGAGATCTTGGGCATTGTAGTTGGATGCTCAATCATCGTTCTGAGTTTCGCTTGTTTCATGTTGAGGTGTTGCTGGTCAAGACGACGGCGACGACGTAGTGGAGTACCAAGGGATGCTGAAAAGGTAAAGTTGAATATGATTTCAGATGCTGATACTTGTACGACCATGAGCAAATTCAAAGAGCCCCTGAGCATCAACATTGCGATGTTTGAGAGGCCTTTGATGGCGCGTCTCACGTTGGCTGACATATTACATGCCACTAATAACTTTTGCAAAACGAAGATCATAGGAGATGGCGGGTTTGGTACCGTATACAAGGCAGTTCTATCTGACGGAAGAGTAGTGGCCATAAAGAAACTAGGAGCTTCTACCACCCAAGGAGACCGAGAGTTCTTGGCAGAGATGGAAACTTTGGGAAAAATGAAGCACCAAAACCTGGTTCCTCTCTTAGGATACTGCTCCTTTGCTGAGGAAAAGTTGCTAGTATACGATTACATGGTGAATGGAAGCCTAGATATCTGGCTACGGAATAGAGCTGACGCACTGGAGGTTTTGGACTGGAGCAAACGCTTTAAGATTGCAATGGGGTCGGCAAGAGGAATTGCATTCCTGCATCATGGATTCATTCCTCATATTATTCACAGAGACATCAAAGCAAGCAACATATTGCTGGATGAGGATTTTGAGCCCAAGGTTGCGGATTTCGGACTGGCGAGATTGATAAGTGCTTACGAAACGCATGTGAGCACTGCTATTGCCGGTACCTTTGGATACATCCCCCCAGAATACGGGCACTGCTGGAGGGCTACAACTCGTGGCGATGTGTACAGTTATGGGGTGATCCTCTTGGAGCTTCTGACAGGCAAGGAGCCAACTGGCAAAGAATTTGATAATATTCAGGGCGGAAATCTCGTTGGGTGTGTAAGACAGATGATCAAGGAGGGCAATGGTCCTGAGGCTCTAGATTCTGTCTTGGCCAATGGTCCTTCGAAAAATGCCATGCTATCGGTGCTGCTTATCGCCAACATGTGTACAGCTGAGGATCCCGTTCGAAGACCGACAATGCAGCAGGTGGTACAGATGCTCAAGGATGTTGAATCGAGGTCCCAGTTTTCAACCTCGAGCAATTTGTAATTTTGTGAGGTACGTTTAGATTTAAAGCAGTCAAGGCTAGCTTTTTTCAAGGTTTGACTGTTAATCCTTAAGAGAGACAGTGTACATTGTAAATCTCAATGATGTTTTTGAAGGCAGTTTCATGATTCCAAGATTAAGTTTAAGCGTGCAAGCAACAAACGTACGTCATCCAGCAATATCGGTTTCCCCACTACATGCAGAAGGACTCAATCGTGTTTGATATCAAGACGTCCAGTTACCATGCCTTCGAAATAGTGGAGCCATGTCTCCCTTTTCCGCCCCTCACTTCGTGGATTGCTTTGCAGGAACAACAGCTGATTCTCTGTTGCTCGGTGTTTGTGTCTTTTGTGAGCGGGAGACTCTGAAGTCAATATTGTAGAAAAATCTGAAACGGAAGGACGAGACATCAATATGCCCGACTATGGTACGTACTTGTTGACACATAGAAGTGCTTTAAATTCTTAGTGATACATTAATCTGTATCATCCATTTTAGCCAATTCCTCTGGGTCGTTGACAAGATAAGCAGATGATGAGCATTTGTTTTGCAGAAACAACTTCTGCATGAATTTTGAGGGCAGAGCGAATCAAGAGTGTGTTCTTTCTAACTCATTAGCTAAGTATGCCCTCTAGACAATGTAGAGGAGGCTATTTATACTAGTTGCAACTACCACTCTGTAGAGAGATCCCCATGAGTGTACTAACTTTGACAAGTGTATGGTATAACTGGAGAGGATACGCTGCGATTCTTCTGTTGAGCAAAATACCATCTTTTCTCCAGTACCTGCGTTAACAACTTTGGGTAATGTCAATGCTATTTCGTGTTCAGGTGTGCGCAATGGGAGACTTGTGCTTCTGTAAGGACGAGTATAATATTTACGGCTCTCATATGCTGCAGAAATGGATTCCAGGTTCACGTGTTTGAAGCTCGGCCATCACGATTAGTATATCTATGTCTGGCAAGTAAATCAGTATAGTCAGCTGATTTCGTTAACTGCGAATTTGTACATTAATGTCTCTTTCGTTTTGATTGAACTCTCGTTTTCCAATCCTTGGTCCAACAAATCGATCTAAGCCAGAAGTGGTTACACTGTTACTGCTTATGTTTTGGTCTTCAACTATCCCTGTTTAATACAATTGGAAACATACTGTATTTGGCCTGGAAGATTATTGGTTTAGCCTAAGTCTAACTCGCTCACTTAGCATTTAATTATACCGGGGCCTGCGTGCATTTGTTTTGGCGACCACTTTGTAATTCTTTGTTTCTGCTTTGGAAACAGTAGAATGAGTCCAGCATTTATTGATTCTTCTGACCATACTCTTGATTGTATCACAATTTTATGGGAAAGATTCCAACAACTTAACCCTTTAGGTCTCGGGCATGTTTTTCCGGTAAAGAAAATTTTGTGTGAATCATTTCCAAATTCTCCCCCCCCCCACCCCTCATAACTGATGGTCAAATATGAGATACTAATCAAAGAGAATGGGATCAGGCTTGAAAATGACCATGATTCACCACATGAAATGCAAGAAATTTATAATAAAATCATTGCATAAAAAAAGATATTTTTGCCATGATCAGTCTTTGCAAAACATTAAATAACCATGTATCTAGAAATATCTTTCATCAATTATTTCTTTTTCACAATAATTATACCTAAACATCTAAACATGGTCATGTGTAAAACCTAATAACTTTGATGTGCAATTTTGAAGATTAGACTTCTCCATGACATTGTGTGTATATAGAATTAGCTTGTGAACCCCACTTGTAAACTAACTACCAAATCTTGATAGATTTTCAACCAATTTATTTTAGTTGTAGACACTTCAAAAAACACTTTTAGGTGATATGGGATCTAAAGGGCTAACTTGTAAGTACGCAAAAGACAAAAATGTATTTGATAAATTAGTTTTAGCAATAATTATAAAAATAATAGTGATGAATGCATATATTCATTGGTTAATAGATAGTTGTATAGTTGATGAGTATAGTGATAGAAACATTATTTTAGGATCAAGATAGAAACACCTATAATTGTCACTTCTAGCATTGAGAATAATACTTATTTGGATACTATATACAAAATCTATATTAGTAAACTATCTTAACTCCTAAATTTTCTTTATGTTTAGAGGCCTAAAATTTCTCTGAAATATTTGTCTCTAAAAGAAAGCGAAAATCTTCATCTATATTTATTTTTTAATGAATCCAACCGTAAGATCCTTTGGTTATTTTTTTCAAATAAATCATTCCAAAGTTTTTGAATGAATATCCCCACCAATTGCAAGCTCAATGTCTAAACTTCAAAATGTAGACTTTTCAAGCCTTTCCAAAAGGTGAAATTTTGTCTTTCACTATTTTTAGAAAAAATGTCCTATAACTTATGCATTTTAGTCAATATATTGGAAAATGGGTTGAAAATATATGTAAATAGATGTAACTAAAACAAAATTCTTATTCATCTTAAAAAAATTATAAAGTGGAAGGTAGTACAAAATAAAAGAAGAAACTAAATCGATGATAACTTTTACAAGAAATTGAGAATTACCAATTAATTCCAATGGTAGTACAAAAACAAAATAAGTATCTTTTATTTTTATTATTAACAATAAAAATAAAATACCTATAATCCTAAACAATAGGTATTCTTTATTTTTGTTTTTATTTGAAAATTTTCAAAATTGAGTGCAAAAGATAACTTTATATGTTTTTCCTACCTTCAGTGCCTACAAAATAAAAATCCTTATAATTTTCACTTCATTTTTTTTTGAATTGAATAGTTCAAATGTTTTTGAATAGACATCAATTTATGCGATTCAAAAAAATTATTAATCTTTTTTCAAAAATATACTATTTCCATTGATTTTCAATTGAATAGAAAAATGCCTTCTAATTTTTGCAATATTTATTGGAATGATATGAAGCAAAGTTTTACGTATAGATTAGAATGATTAGCATCCATCCTAAAAGTTTCATGCCAAACTTACAAATTACATTATCAATAGAACTTGCTTAAGTTTTCAAAAAATCCAAAGTGGACTCCTTAGTCCTTTAGAGGTTAAGTGAACATTTGAAAAAAGTTTAGATGGTCTTTTAAAATAATATTTACTTAATGCCTTAAGATTTTAAGTTTCAATTTGAATGTCCCTATATTTTTTATTAATGATAGTTTTTTCTTCATATTTAATCTTTCAAGACCGTGGAGTTAAAAAGTAGCTTATGCATTAGAAGAGTTTTTCACCCCCAAGAGGATTGTGAGTTTCCAGACTGCGGGAGCTACCCTACAAGGGGCCATGGCAACTTGGTGATGTGGCACAATGATTGCCACGCCCCAAAAAATTCATTTTTTTTTCATTTTTTTTCCTTCATTTCAAGATTATTTTTTCATTTTTTTTATAAATTTTTTTTTGTCGGGAACACACGTTCCCTCCAAAACTGCAAGAGGATAGTTCGCAACGTTCCTACTTGAAGTAGCCCTCTTGGTCCTTAGAAATCCTTTAATGAATGATTTTAGATTTGTAAAATGTGACAGTAGAAAACTATATTGTTTCATCCTTCTTTTAGAATTTCTCAATGTGTCTATACAATATAGTATTGAAATCCCCTCTTATGTTTGAGGCAATTTTAATTTCTCTACAAAATAAGACAATTGAAACATTGATCCATAGTTTATACTTTCTTGTTTTTTATCTTAGTTTGAGTCATCAAAATAATCTTTCTTGACTTTGAATTCAACTACACGAAATTATTCTATTACAAGGGTGAAAAATATATGTTGCAACAAATGAAAGTCATTATAATAATTTTTCAATCTACCCTAATCTAAATATACAGATTTCAGTAGTGTTATTTTGATAAATTAGTGTTACACTCATTGTTTGTAATGCGATACTCTAATGTCCTAAAATGAAGCTTACCAATTACAAGTTTATTTTTTTGCAATTTGAGGACTCCAACCTATAACTTGATGTTTTATCATAGGATAATAAGAAACTTTGGTTTTCTTTACAATATTCGTTACATAAAAAATATTCTCAACTTCTTAAAATTCTAAATGCTCAAGGCCTTTTTTGAGCTTCTAGGAATTTATTCTAAATTGAACAAAAAGCCAACAATTTGATAACTTATATCAATTTTTTCAAATTGTAATAGTACAAATTCAAAACTAGATATGTTAGAGATCACATAGGAAAAGAATATACAACATCATGTATGGATTGAAAGATTATAATGTTTGATCATGAGTGTGAAAATTGTGAAAATGATTTGAAGCCTTTCAATCCTTTGAAAACCTCTTCTACAATATTTTAAAATGAATTTCTAATGTCAAGTTTTCTCCAAAATTTAGTGTTTTTGACGTTCATTTCCAAGAGCTCTCAACACTAAAGAAAATCAAGATTGCAATGGACACCCCTGCACATAATCTTGAATAGAAAAATCATAATCAATTATTTTCAAAATCGGATTTTGATGCTAAAACTAGACTTTAGAAAGAATTTTTCAAAAATATAAACTACTAAAAAATAGTAAGTTGGTTAGATTTTATTTAACTACAAAGTATTGTCGGCACCAGAATTTGGTGCCTTGGGCATTTAGGGGTTAAAGAATGATGATATTTCATCCATATGCTACAGAATGCTGCTACGGAATTCATCCACAATCATGGATGTAAATACCAAGTTGATCATTCCGTCCGTCCACTTGTGCACTTCGGGCGGAAATGGTTCCCAAGAAAATGGTTCCAAGAAGTGAAGGACGGCGTTTAACGGCCTCAGTGGGAGCGAGTGTAACCGTTCACAATGAAGCTTCAGAAACGCAGACTGAGCTTCTTCCCGACTTCTGCACAAAGAGATCATCGAGCTTCAGCTGTACAATTGGTATTTAATTTCTTTCTTAGTTTTCAATTCCCTTTCAGCTTTGATGTGATCAATTTTGTACGTGCAACTCACTTCTTCAATTCTTCGATTCTAATCAGTGGTGAATTTCCAAGTGTGATTTTCATAAGTAACTCAAGTTGCTGGAAACCTTGCTAAATGTGCTAAAGAATCAAAGACAGTAACACTATTCTTCACATTTCCAGTAGCAATTCGACATAGTTTTGGTAGAAGTTTAGCCACATGATTTGTGAACACTGATGATAATTCACGTACCCATGTAGGTAACTTGCAAGCTGAACTCATCGCCTGTTAATTGCGGTGCTCTTAATTTGCTTCAATGTAAGGAAATGTAAAAAATGCAATTGATTTCGTTGCAAGCGGTGATTCTGGGGGCACATATCCATGTCGCATGCGTTGATCTATAAAAAAAAATATTATTTTATCAGTTGAGTGGAGTTGAGTGGAGTGTAGCTAAGCTAGGCAGCTGCTGATCTTTTGAAGAAGTAAGTACGTTAATCGGTCTGTTTGTATTGCTCTGGCTCTTGATTTAACGGCATGGACGGGACTCATCTTTGATAGCAGAGTGACGACTTGCAGTTGGAAAGAAAAGTGAAGTATTTTCAGCAGCTAGCATGGATCAAGGAAGCAGATCGTAGCAGCCAACAATTCTGAAGCATTTTAAACCACATATATTCGATCTTGAGTGCCTGTTTGACTGGTAAGTGGAATTTATTCTCGACTGGTTTTATTTCTTGAAACAGTATTTGGACGGAGGTTTAACTAATAAATGCAATGTTTTTTTTGCCTTGTACAGAAGTTGTTAGTGGATGCACACTAATTGATTACGGGATGAGGCTTTTTTGATTGGATTTTTTTGACTCCGAGCTTGCCGGATGATCGATCGCAGCCTGTGTAATCTGCTGTGGAAATATGTGAACACGGGGTCTTGTCTTAAGGCTACCTTGTGTGGGCAAAGGTAATTGTTACTAATTGCAACTTCTTTCTAAAAACGATCCTCACAGTTTCTTGCCTTCAACTGTACAACAAGATTAGAGCTGAGGTTCATTTCAGTCAAACCTATTTCCAACATTTTGGTCATGCATAGTTTGTTCATACGGAATCCAAAAAATTCTTTCTAAGAAGATGTTGAATCCCTCACTTGACTCCCAACAAGACCCAACGAAAACTTAAGAGAAGGAACCACAATCAAACACTTCTTCGAATGGTTTAAGGTGCAGTTACCCCAGTGGAGTTTTGGTGGAAGATTGGAGACAGTTTACAAGAGCCTCTCTGAAATAAAGAACTCAATAGGTTTTGTTCTCAGTGAAATAAAGTATCTGCTTGTTTCCCGTCCTCCCAGAAAAATAAATAAAAGAACTCAATATTTTGCCCAGGAATTAAGGTAATTAAGCAGTTGCGAAGAGCTCTGTTTTGTCTTGCTTTTTGACGTCTCTTACCATAAACCATGTTGGTGGAATGTCAGACCAATCCTCTAGATTTCAAATATGAATCAAAGTGGATTAGTACATGAAAGTTCAATTTCTCTTCCAAGAAAGAACTAACTGAATTGAAAGTCTTCACTTCGAAGGAAAGTTTTTTGAACTTATTTCGGTTGTTGCTTTTGAACATGACCTTTTGTGAGTGCCGACTAATGAAACTTCAAAGTGACGGCTACTTCTTTCATTTGTCAGTGGCGACAGGGAATTGAATTTCAGAAGTTGCGACACACTGAGGCCGAATCCAGTGACAGGAAGCTACTGTAAGTTAAAGGAAGGGCCAAGATGGGGCGGGGCAAAAGAAAAGTGGAAATTCATGACAATTCAATGACAACGAGAGCGCTGCTGATATTCTTAACAGCAGTGTTGCCAGCAGCCATGGCGACAGAGTACACCGTAGGAGATGCAACAGGCTGGGACTTTGCTCCCACCTCTTCTTACTACTCGGATTGGGCTTCTGGACTCAAGTTCCTCCCTGGTGATAAGCTTGGTACGTGCTTTTTTTTTTTCCTTTTAATTTTTAATTTCATTTGAAAAGAGACTGTCTACTGTACATTTATAGAGAAAAAAGAATAAGTTTCAAGAGGGGTCGTACTGGTACTGCTTGAAGTAATATTTGTCTTTTTTTCCCTTAAGAATGTCAAAGTTATAACATGATTGAGGTGAGCAAGCCCATTGCAAGCAAAAATACATTATTGGTGTATATTTCAGAACTTGAATGTACACTAATATAGTTTTACTTGAAATGGTCTCACTTACTTTAGTCCATGCAGATGGGGTGTATTTGGTGAACAATGTAGCTCATGTATAGATTATATAGATTATTGGTATAAATATATAGATTTTTGGTATACATGTATAGATGTATAGATTATTGGTTTCTATTTGCCTAATCCCTAAATGTCCAAGTTCAAGCTCAATTAGAATACCAGCCTTGAAAGAGATTGCAAATTGAAAGTGACTACTGCTTTGAGAATGTATTTCTATAGGTCCCAAATCTTGTGTTTTAGGATATGCACACTTTTCTCTATTAATACATTATGTTACTTTCTTTAAAGCTTTGTAGACTTAGAATTATGTGGCTACTTTTGGCCATTTGGGCCTTGGAAGCAATGATTGAGAATTTGACTTCAATTCTCATCATTCAGTTTAACGTGGAGAACGATTTGACTGGGTTATTGTTGTTATGATGATATGTGGCCAGTGTTCAAGTATTTGCCAAGTGCACACAACGTGCAAGAAGTGACTGAGGTGAACTACGCAGCATGCAATAGTGTGAGCCCCATTGCCGAATACGAAACTGGAAATGACATCATCACACTCCCCAAGCTGGGCACACACTACTACATTTGCGGGTTTTTAGGGCATTGTGACCAAGGTGGCATGAAATTGAAGGCCATGGTCAATAGTCCAAAGGCAACAAATTCATCTTCACCATCGCCATCTCCATCCCCAATGAAAACTCCTGAATTACCATCCCCTATGACGAGCATTATTCCACAAATCCCAGGTGGAGAGGTACATCCCCATCTACCACATGGTCATGGCCATGGGGCCGCTAACCCTGCTCCTGCCCCAATTTCTACTCCAGGGGGTCATTCCCATGCCGCCCCTTTTTCCATGCCCTTGCACCTCACTGGGTTTTTGCTGATGTCTTGGGGCATTGCCTACACTTCCCTCTTTTGGTAGATGATGACTTGGTGGCTTTATCACAGACTTTTGGTACCAGACTTTTAGGAGGTGGACTTTGTTACTAGACTTGTCATAGGAGACTCATATCATAATTAGACTTCAAGTTGGAGACTCACAAGGCTTAACCATTATTTAAGCTTCTTGAAGTTCATATTTTGGATGATGAACAAAGTGATTCAGATTTTGTTTCTTCTAAATAACTTTTTGTTCATCCAAATTGAAACTAAAAATCTGTAAAAATTCTCTTTCTCTTACAATTAATGAATTTGAAGTCAATAATATATTTATACAAAAATAAGTAGAATTCATAAAAGGATCTGGGCATCAAAGATTTCATTTTCTCATTGAAAGCTCTGGCTTCATGCACTATTATGATATTCATGTTTTTTTTTTCAGATATACTATAGCAAGCTTTGAATTGAATTAGGATTCAATAGAGTTTTGGAACACAAGAAATGACAAGTTTTTAGCGAGCTGTGCGCCACCGCAATTTTCAAAACTTGAATCACCTCACTCTGTGAACTCGTCCCACAGTTGGAATCGAAGACCTCGCACAACCGCAGCCTCTGGTGTCACCACTCTCGTATGAACCCGGCCATTGCATCAGGTTTTCTCCATCTACGCTTTCTTATGGATTCGCACCACGTTTTCCAGTCACCAGCTGCAACAGCACAATGCCAACGATTCTTTCTGTCACTCGCATTCCAAATGAGTACTCTGCACAGATTATGCCACCCACGGTTCATACCACAATTAGACCATGAGGTTGGTGGTGAATGGACACAACTACAGCAAAGCATGTTCAATGAATCCGCTATCATTCAAAGCCATGGATGGACTTTGGAAGCACTTCTTCCCCTGGAGGAATTGTAGCCTAAAGAGCCAACAACTGAGGACAACAAGTGATGCGATGTGGCTGCTTTCGACCATCTTTGCAATCCCCAAATCAGCCAGTTTCGCTTCCACCAAAATGTTGTTTGATTTGATGTCTCGATGTAGGATTTGTAGGATTTGGGGGTGAGCAGTGACGGTGCAAATATTCCAGTCCTTACAAGTGCAGAAAACGCCAAATCGCATGATCGTCCTCAGACCACGAGCATGATTCCAAGACCCTCTAGTCCAGACGGTGGGAAACTGAGCAGTCAAATTTTCGGTTTCTAAACATGAAAGACAGGCCGCCGTGTCGAACCGTGGCAGCTCCCATAGCAATCTTGCAGCCATTTGTAGCGCATTTCACAAGGAAGTGTATCTGCCTTGGGGCCGTGCAAGAGATCTCCCAAGCTGTCGTTGGGCATGTACTTGTACACCAACACCTTCACGATGTGTCGGTGTTGGATGTTTGGCTAGTGTCTTCAACTGCGAACTGGTGTCCGAGACATTCCAGTTGCTCATGCTGTCGCCTACATCCACCAGGCTCTCTTGCTTCCAATTCAGCAGTAACTTCCCTTCTTCGTTGAGAGACAGCACACATCCTGACAACACGATTGTGGACGCCGTGGCATACAGAAGACAAACCCTCCATAGCCGCAAGATGTCAAACTTCGACTTCTCCATCGCCACCGATGTTTCCCCAACTAACACTCCAGCGTAAGAACTCCTCAAACGCCCAACGTGTCCATTATTTAGAGAGGGGTTCAAATATGGCTAAATGCATCCGAATTCCCCAGTAAAAACATCAAGTTATGTTACTGGTGCAAATAATCAGATCCTACAGATTCTTGGTTACTTCGCTCAAGAACATCCCCTTAGGTCACCTGCGGACAACACATCATCCCATTACCAACGTCAATTTCATTAAATTGGCGTGCCGGACCCCTCAAGCAAGGAAGGAAATAAAATGATTTAGGGAGCCGGAAAGAAATCCTTGCAAAACGGTGCACAATGCTGTGGATAAGATGCAATTTGCATATTAATCTGCGAATCTATCGGCACAACAAGCTAATGGAAATGTCAAAGTGCAGCTCGGAATGTCGCCAATTTCTATGGAATTGACGCTTACCCCTATGATACCAAACAGAACGTATCTATCTACGTATCTATCTCACAAATTGACCAAATCTTAGGAACTTGTGAAGAAAAGGGATCAAATTACCTTACAAATCCGTAAAGAATCCTCCATTCCCCCTTCTGCCTCTTCTCAACTTGTCTCGGGCAAGATAAGCGCCAAACCCACCAAAATTCAAATGCCAAACCTCCGATTGACGAAAGACGGATCTGTGCTTTGCAACCTTACATGCTGCTCGCCAACTCGCCATGTCCAACACACGTCAACGAAGTCAAAATATCGCTGGCATTTCAACTAAGATTCTCCGAACTCGCATCCCTTAGAAACCGCAATCTCGGTCCGGGTCTATCATGTAAGGTCTCTATTCACCATACAGGTGAACTTTGAACCTTTCTCTTCAACAATCTAGAAACTGCACCATCTAAAATTTTGCATATTTATTTGGTGTTCAGCTACAAAACAATCGCAAAAAAATCAAAATGTCTTTAGATCAAGTATTTTCACAATTCAAAAGCTCACCTGTACGGTCAATGGAGCCTCTCCCCTTACTTGGCTGCGGTACTTAAACCCTAATTTTCCAAGCAGGCACATTCTGGTCTCTAGATCCGTTTTCTTGGAAAATTAGGGGTAACCCACATCCCAGCAATTCTGTGCGCCTTTGGAAACCTCCGCAGCAGGGTTTGCCCTCCAGTCTGATTCAATCATTCAATGTCATGACTTAATCATTCAAAATTCGTCAACCACGTGATCATGAAGATGCCGACCTAAACTAAATCTGCAAGCGATCGCCCAAATTACTGAACTGTAAGACCGAAAGAAACATGATCGAAAACAACCGAAGTGGCCGTAAAAATGGATCCACAGGCATGGCGGCAGAGTGCTGGCTCACCGATCAATGGCACAAGTGCTCTTACTGCACCTCCGCCTCCAGCACCTTCACCTCGCTCTCATCAGCCTGGCGCTCTTCGCAACCCCCAAAATCTACTTCCGAGGTGAGACTCCTCCTTCTGGTCCAGAAGTATTTTTTTTCCGGCGATTTGTCGTTAAATTGCACCAAAATAATTGACCCGACACGAAGCCCTTAGAACATAAACAGTAAAATTTTGGATAAAATTGCTAAAATTCTTAAAATTATAAAAAATTCTTGGATGAAATTGCCAGAGAATGGGTGAAAACAAAATTATGGATATCATGTGATATGTGAGTGCTAATGTGGATGAATGTCGAAATTGGAAGTACTACTGTAACATTTTGTATCGCCATTAAAAATGAATAAAAATCCCTGCTTCTGGATGGTGATTCTCATACGCAATGAACGAAATTTCCAAATAAAAAATCACAAACCTACAAATTCGCTCCTACTTAGTGCGTCAGATGACGTTCTTGATATCCTTTCTATTGCTTTCGGGTGACAATTGGCACATACGGATATGATGACGTCAAATCACTTCAAATATTCACAACAAATTCATGCTTTTTGAGAAAAGCACGACTCCACTTGCACGTAATGTTTTTTTTTTCTTGAAACTCATGGACAAATTCCATTGATAAGGAAAGAGTGCACAGCCATTCAGTTTACTGTTGTTAGGCGTCTTATTTCTCCTCGCACGAAATGCAAAAAACTCTAGCACTTCCACTAAAATACTGCTGTAGGACGACATACTCAACCTTAGCTTCTGCTTACGCTGAACTTAGATCTGACACTCCAATCCGAGATTACTAGTACGATTGCCATTTATAATCTCAATTGCTCACTCCCACCGGGTTTCTTCATTGCCTGCTTGAAACCTTAGCAGATCCTCTTCTCGCTTGCACTGATCTTAGATCTTGCTTGCATTGATCAATCGGAGCTAACAAACACGATTTCCATTTATGATCTCAGTTGCAGGCATCTGAATTCGGTAGCACTCGAGGGGATTGAAAGATTGTTACGAGCAATTTGAGGTATACCCTTTCCCTGTACAAAGAAGCTACCCAAATCCTCTCTCCACTTGAATTTCTTTGCTTGCCTGCTTGAAACCTTAGCAGGTCATCTTCTCGCTTCCACACATCTTAGATCAATCGGCGCAAGCTAACAGGATTGCAATCCATTGCAGGCATCCTAATTCTGTATCACCGGAAAGGCTTCAGCGATTGTTACAAGAAAATTTTGAGACATATCGGTGGTGATGGCGGCGACGCAGCATGAGTATGAGTTTGTGCTGCTGCACGGGGGGTGTTACGGAGCGTGGGCGTGGTTCCCCGTGGAAGCTGAGCTTCGGAAGGCGGGCTACAAGGTGACAGCCATGGACATGGCGAGCGCGGGTGTGCACCCTGCCGACCCGGACGTCATCGCCACTTTTGACGAGTACCACCAACCTGCGCTAGAGTTCTTGGAATCCCTGCCAGCGAAGGGCAAGGTACAGAAATCTCCATTCTATTGGGGCACCAGCCAAAGCTAAGCCGTTTCACAACATTTGTATGTGATTCCCACATAAGTTAATAGATGCTGAAGGCACGGAGTTGATTTCAATTGCTTTCCATAATTAAACTGGAGATTCCCGTACCAGGATGCTAAGTTCACCGGTGAACACAGGTGTGCCAAGTTATCATTAGTAGAGAGGAAGAAGGATATCAAAAACGGAAGCTCTCTTACGAAACCAAAAATTTTACTTTCGAAAATTCTTGATGCAACAATACAACCATACATCATGTCCTAGACTCTTCGCAACCCTCGGGTTCTGGAGGATGTCTAATCTTTATGCTTGTTGGTGGGCTTGTGGGTTCAACGGAAGCAGGTGGTGTTGGTTGGGCACAGCATGGCAGGGTTCGCCCTGGCGCAACTCATGGAGAGGTTTCCTGACAAGATTAGTTTGGCGGTCTTCGTAGCAGCAGTGTTGTCTGCAAGTGGTGTTTCCCTTAGAGCCGACACCGGTCTTGGTCAAATTGTATGTCAGTCTCACAAACCTTGAAACCTGAAATGCTAATTGTGTATTGAAACTGATTGCAACTTTAGGGTGATTTCAAGATCTTCAGATTAGATTGAGCTCATATCAATTATTTCATTACATCAGTTCATGCAATTGAGCTAACCTGGAAAACCAACTTGGTCTATTCTTGCCTGCAGATGACGAGTCATGCGTCACCGGGTTCCAAGGAAATGGGGTTTCACTTTAAAAACGGAGTTGAGAATCCCCCCACGTCCTTTTACTACCCCGCTTCCACATTGAAACATATCTTTTTCAATGACTTCGATTCAGAGGTACCACATCTCAACACATTAATCCAATTGCGGTCATGAAGGAGATTTCCATTGAATTGACAGATTTCAGTTAACAATTGCTTTAACACTTGTGCTAAACTGAAATCAACGCCACTCCTGGCTATCAAATGAAAACTGCTTGTGGATTTCATTGCTGACAATCGGAAACTAGCCAAGATGAATCGAATTTACCTTCATTGTCTTGATAACTGACAATTCCAGCTGAAATCAACGTGTGCAGGATATCGTTGTGTTGGCGTCAAAGCTGGTCAGGCCTTACCCAAACCAAATGCTGGCAACGTCGATTACATATACAAAGGAAAGGTATGGACAGGTACCGTCAGTGTATATCAAATACTCGAACGATCACACCTTCACGCCTGAAGGCCAAGAATACGTCTCCAGTCATTACGGACCGTTCAAAGAGGTTATTGAGCTCCAGGGTGGCCACTTCAACTTTCTGCAACGACCTGGTGAGTTCACCAAGTTGCTCGTGAGCCTTGCTCAGAAGCATAGCGTGTACTAACTGATCAGAACTCTACTGCTCCTTAGGTTGTCAGTTTCCGTGGAGAAATTGTGACACTGCTGCAGTGATCTCAGCCCCATGGGAACCTTTTCCAAGACGTTCTGGATGAGCTTTCGCTCTATTTGGTTTGTGATCTTTGTAGCTGCCCCAGAGTACACTTAAACGTAGAACTCTTTTAGGTGACAGGCTCAGGACTTGGTAGTAATGTTGTAGTTTACCATGATAATCCAATGGGGACGCCCTTCAAATGTAATATTAATTACACAAATTTTTTCACATGGGTTTGAAGGATACATTCAAGTATATTTTGTGGCAAAATATTATGAGCAAATAAAAATATCAGTTAATGGCCTAGGAACAAACACGGTTGATGAATTCATGCACTAGTATGAATTTCATCCAGAACAATATGTTTGTTCCGGATATGTCCAATGACTTGCATCATGCACAAATTCATGTGCATAAAAAATTCCCACCTGGGGAAGAAATAAAAACTTGGAATGCGAAATGCAAGATACAATAAAAGGTGATCAAGTAGTGCGATGAGTGAAGTGACTGTGAAGAATTGTTGTCAATGGACTTCGAATTCAATTGTTTTGGCCCTGTAAGGACGGGCGTGTCTCTGCGGAAATCATACTTTTTGACAGTGTGCACTATCTACTTTGAGAAAACCAAAAGCACTCATCGGAGGACAAGCTACTGTAGAAAGTCTCCCCTTTTTGCACGAAATTTCAAGGATGAACAATGGCATTTCTGTCGTACATGCAAAGATTCTTTGTCATTCATCGGACACTTAGTGTTCGCAGTGTTGTTATAGGGTTATAAGTATCTGAGAAGAACATAATATTATTTGAAAAGAATCAAGGCCTCTAGTGTTCCATAATATTATGTTCTTCTAGTGTCCCACTAACTAGAGGCCTTTTCCCTTCAAAAAACACACAAAATTGCCATTTCTATAGCAAGGAGCAAAATATTTTAAAAGAATACTTTTTTGCATATCTAACCGCAAAATCTTGCACTAGACTAGTGCAAGAATGTGTGGAAGAAATTTCATAAACTTGGACTATTTATATTGCAAGATATTTGCATCTTAAAGTGAAGGGAAGGAATTTTTTTGCACCTTGCTCAATTACATATGTTTTGGGCTTTAAGTCTTCTTAACTTAACTCCTAAATGCCCAAACTATGTTTTTCTAGCAACATAGCAATTTGAGGTAGTTCACTACAAATAGAGGGGGTTTTCTTTGAAATTTTAATACAACATGTGTCCAAGGAATAGCTTTAACTCCTGAGCATCCATAGCAAATTTAGTGAAATCTAGACCTCTTCAACTTCAACCCACTCAAGCTTTCTCCTAAGAAGAGATTTACATGATCCAACTATAACAACTGGTAGTCAAGAGAAACTCGGAGGTGTGAAGAAAAGGACACGTTCTTTGACCATACTACTCAAAAGATTATAGTAGTTAAACAAAAATATTTTTCAAAATGGAGGGGTTAGATTTTGGCCATTGGGGCACTCAAAGGTTAAGGCCCAAAAATTTTCATAACTTTTGACTACGTGGTGAAAAGGTTATTGCTTGATATGTATTTTCATTACTTTGCAGGAAGCCTAGGCAACAAAAAAAAATTCTTTAAAATCATTTTTTTAAGAAATTAAAATTTGAAATCAGTTCGTTAGATTTATATGTACTCAGAAAGCTTTGAATCATTCCATTTTGATCAATGAGTCAAAAGTTATGAAGAGTTTTAATTTGCAGGAGTTTGTGGGTTGTTATTAATCTCCACTTTGAGACAAACTTTGAAGTCCTTTATTTAACTCAATTTTCAACATTTTTGGAAAAAAATAAAAACATTAGATATATATTGTTTATTGCAACATTACAGCTGTTGAAATTGGAATTTTTCAATTCCATAAATAAATTGTTCAGAATTTATTATTTTGAATCATTTTCTCTTTCTTTCTAATTCCTATTTTTTTTTCCTATATGTTGTACAATTCTAAATGATTTGAAAATTTTCAAGCATTTAGTCAACTTGACTTAAAGAATGAATTCAAAGAATAACCACCATTTTGGACATTTTTTCTTACAAATGTGATCTTATGAAGTGCAGTTGTCCAAAAAGGATTTTTGACACTTCAAATGCTTATATTTTGCAATCTTCATGGTGGAAATTTTTGAAATTTTTTGCACATCTTCTTAAACCAGAATATTATAAGATTATATGATTATATGTGTCTAAATTTTTTTTGGTATTTCTAAAATTTGGTATTTGTACTAGAAATGGCAGTTTTAGAGCAATTTGGATGAAAACATAGTTAAAATCATTGAGGGGTTAAAATTTTTGCTCTATTGATTTATAATTTATAATTTTATATAATTAAGAATTTAATTGAGTATCTAGAATTTTTTTTCTTAAATACTTATTTTTCACCCATTAAAAAATTGTTAAGTAGAAGTAAATTCATTATTGAAGGAAAAAATAAACTATTAATAGCTCTAAGATAGAATTGAATTACAGTAATCCCAATATTGAGATTGTTTTAGCAAAAACATTTAACCTTGTCTATCAATATTTTTTGAAAATTTGTAAAAGATGCATTCAAAAATGAATTCTATAAGTTATTTTTTCAAGAAGATGCTTAGATTGCCCAAAAAACAAGATTGTTTATAACTTTCTCATTACTAGTTCAAATAGAATGAATTAAAGCTTTAAATGTAAGCAAAAATATATTCTATGAGAAACAAATTTTTAAAATTTTTTATTTAAATTTTTTTTGAGAGTTGTTTCTACTGAAAAACTAAAGAAAGGGCTTTTTATGCCATCACTTTTGCTCCTAGGCATCGATTGCAATAAAAATCATTTTTAGAAAGCTAATGTCACAAAAAAATTTAGAAGATCATAACAACTATCAAGATCATAGGAACCTGCCCAAAATCCATTTTGTTTCCAAAGAGGACAACAGGATTTTAGGGGTTAAAATAGCACAATTTCTTCTAAGATTGTAAGAAAGGCCTCTACACACATATATTAACCCCTAAGATCTTCATTTTTCTAAGTGTTTATGCTCTTTCCATCTCTACATTAAGTTAATCTAAACCTTGCACAATAATTGTGAAGGATCAACCTACCATACAAGATTACAAGTCATATTATTGAAGAATAGATAAAACAATATTTTTTCAACATACTTAGATGTATTTCATCCATTTTATGTAGCTCAATCAATGAGCTACTTATACATTCACAATCTATATAGTGAATGTTGGCTCTTGTAGGGATTAAATCATTATTACAAAAGAATTTGAATCTTGAAACTTTAGAGGTAGAAGAAGAGTCTCAAATGAAAATTACAATGACAAATTTTGCAATCAACTCCATCAACTTTGAAAAAGTATAGATGAAGTGGTATTGTATGAAAAATAATTGCTTTTAGGCTTCTTTTTTTTCCATTTTGTAGAGTGCAAAATTGACATGCTTATGGCCAAACTTGAAATATCACAATAGTTTCACTTGTAGAGTGAAAATTTACATTGATGTAAAGGTCTTTTGGTTTATAGTTGAAAATTTGAAATAATAGCAAGCATTTACAAAAAATATATGTTTGACTATCAAAAAACTTGGAAAATTTGTCAATTTCAACAACCTGAATATTGGAAAAGTTGTCATTTTGGCAACCAATAATTATTTTAAGTTGTCCAACAAATTTAGGTTCAAGTTGTAAAATTTATGTTGTCACTCTCACGTCAAGACTAGATCAAATTAGATTGACTTTCTAGTGCTTAATGAAAAGATAATAAACTAATTTTTGAATTAATTGAAATTCCTACAACATACCTATTGTACATTATTGATTCAAGTAGAGGAATAATACCTTCTTTCTATTGATAGATTATATCATTTTTCTTTAAGCTTCATTAATAAACATTGATTGAATGAAGTGCAATTTTCACAACACCCATCATCCACCCAATAGATGGTTGAGCATTTAGAGGTTATGGCTATGTGAACTGAGATTGTGAAGGTGAAAATACTACTACAATAGAAGTTATATTTATAAAGTGATCCATAATACAAGGTAAGAAATGACATTAAATACTATATAAAGAGTTATGATATATAGCTCTTTAGAAGAGGTGTAATGTTATGAATGGGATCATTGTAACTATTGATTGTATACTTACTAAATGCTTTGATCTAAGACTCTTCTTTCGATCGATAAGTTGAAAAAGAAAATTGATACTTCACTCAAACAATTGCAAACTAATAAATTTATCCAAGAACACTAGCCAATGATCAATTTGCTAATTCAAGTGACTTTTAGAACAATGCTATTAGGTGAGTTTGCAACTCTAGTCTCTAAAGATATTTCTTCAAGTTACAATAATTAGCATTGCAAATTGATACAATTCTATCACCTTAGTTACCATTAATTAAACATCAATTGCTTCATTTAATTTCTGTTAAAGCACTAACTTATTTAGTTGGAATACTTACAATTTGTTGCAGACAAGTTTGCAAGACAATTGGCTAAATTACCAATCTCAAACTTTTATAAAATAACTCATTGTAAAATGCATGCAAAAAAAACCTGGCCAATTCAAATACTAAAATTCACAAATGCTTCTTCAATTGTTTCAACAACAATTAATTGCAACTCATCTCATTCATGCAAATTGCTTGACTCCTTCGTCCATCTAGCTCTCTTCCTATCTTAATCCAATTGGTCCCTTACTAACTGCCGACCAACAAGCTAATTTGCTAGATCAACTTGCTCTACCATGCAATTGAACTACGCACTCCTAGAATTCTCATAGACTAGTGGCATTCAACAATTTTAATTGATGATTTTACAAAATAGGATTCTAAGGATTTACAAGGTGCAATAGCCATAGCAAATTTACCATCTCTCACAAAGAAACTTGCAAACACAAAATTACAGTCACACTCCATAACTCACAACTTAAAACTTTGAAATTATCAAAATAATTGAAGGAATTTACCGTTTACATAGAAAGTTACCAATGAGCCATATACATGAGTTTTAATGTTGATATGAATTGAGAAGAGAAAGAAAACTCACCCCAAGCTAAATAGCTTCAAAAAACTGCATGACAACTTGCAATATGTTTGATATGGCAAGTTGCCACCTTTCCTATCATGTTAATTTTCCCGTTTCATATCTACAAATTGTCTTTTTCACACTCATACAGGTTTTCTATCAAATTAACATTACAAAATGGAAATGGATCCTCAAGTCTAGTGCAAGCACAACATAAAAAAGGAACAAGGCAATTGGCTCAAAAATTTTAAGATTACAACATTTAGGGGATAATGCTAGTAGGACTACCTTATCCAATAAAAATGAACTTTGCTCAAAATTTTTAAGATTACAGCATTTAGAGGATAATGCTAGTAGAACTACCATATCCAATAAAAATGAACTTCATGGTTTTGATCTCATTTTTTTTGTTGATTATTTGGGATGTGGACATAAGCTAAGCAACCAACAATATAAAGATTACTCAAGTCAAGCTTAAGACCCGTCCAAAGTTCATAAGTTGTAATATAATTGCTTAAGGTTGAGGTATAAGAGCAATTACATAGATACTAGGCAATAGCAACAATTTCAACTCAAAAGGGATTGGAAAGTTGAGCAACAAGGATCATATTGCAAGTGGTTTCAATTGACATCCAATTCTTACATTCAAAGATTCTATTTTGAATAGGGTTAGAAGGATTAGTAAGATGACATCATATGCTCTATCCAAGGCAAAATTATTAAAGGCATTTGATGTAAACTCTTCCCCATTATCTAGTCAAAGGATAAGTATCTTGTGATCCCTAAATTTATTTTTCACAAGTGTTTTATAATCTTGAAAAAAGAATAAAATTAACTTCTAATTTCTTAGTCAAAAAATACCCAAAAGCGAACCAAGAGAAGTCTTCAATGAATCTATAGGTGAAAATAAAGAGCACCACCAAGGGATGATAAGCCATAAATCTTTGTTGGAGTTTCAATTTACAATTTGAGTACTTCTACAAGTGGCAAAATTCTAAACAACTATATTTAGAATGAATTTGTTTACTTATATGATATTCTATAGAAAAATATATTGATGTAAAAGATTTCATACCAAAAGGACTAGCCCCCCCAAAATGAAGGAATGCTAAGGTAAGTCTTGAAAAATATACACCATTTTACACTATGAAAAAATCTTTAATTTATAATTGTAATCCATCAATGATATATAAAACATCAATTTGGAATACTTGTTATCATCTCTATGTACTTTAAAGTCTCTTTTTTTCTTGAAAAAATTTATATACACAAAAAGCAAGTTGATATGGTGTTTACATTGTGACAATCCATAATAATCTATACAAGAGTCCTCCTATACTAAATGTGAATGATTTTCTAAACATTAATTATATGATTGCTTAAGTAACCATATATAGAATAAAGTGTATGACTTCTTTATTAAAAAATATATTTTGTATTATATGCAAATAGTGCTTGCAATGAGAAGTGGTCCTTGAAAATGGCTTTGTGATAGTGATTTTGGTCCATTCAACTAGATATTCATCCTAATAGCAAAGTGAATTTAAAATGTGGCAAGCCTATGACCAAATTATAGAAGTGCATAAGAGTTAAAAAAATGTATATTTATATGTCGAATTTGATAATGCCATTTGATGGTATCGTGATCAAACTATTATAAAATTGTAGCTATACTAGATGAATCAAAAGGTTCAATTCTACTATGTGTCCAAAGTAAATAAAATACCATCTTTGTTTAGGTAAAACTTAATTTGTTCCTTGGAATTCAATGGCTTAGTAATAATGATGTATGGAGTGCAAGTAAAAGTGAAAGTAGTATTTTTAGTGCTTGGGACTTGAGCCACTAATAAAAGATCTTTGGCTAATCTAGAAACAAATAAGTCATTGGAAATGAAAATTGTTATTTCATGGGTGCACAAGTTAATTTACAATTTATTGCATCATTACAATGTTTATGATTATTGCAAAGAATTGGCACTATTTTGTAATCTGTATTAACTATGTGATTTCTATACATTAATGACAAGTACACAAGGACACAAATCATGCACAAAAATTTATTATCTTTGTCGTGCATTTTATGTTTGTTGAAGTACACCAAAAATCTATGACAATAATGTCATTGCTATTTGTATTGCAATAACGGTTATTAAATGGTATTAATGTTTCAAAAAGTATTGTCAATGTTCAATTGTTGATCATCAATCTAATTATCAATAACTTTTTTCTTAACTAAATTTCTTACATTTTGTTTGTTAGCACCTAATTAGTATACATTCTAAAAGTTTTCATTTACATTTTTCATAATGGTGCCAAATGATTGAACTAAATTCATCAAATTTTAGTTTAAGCCTAATCTTTTAGTAGGCCACCCAAAAAGTTGTTGGCATAGTAAAGGAATCACTTCATTAGTACATGGTGAGTATTGAGGGTAGAGAAATTTTGTTTATATTAAAATTAATTCAATGAACACTCAAAGGATATGGAATAACTTGGAGATGAGAGCTTGATTGTTTATTGTCAAAATGTAAGAATTGTGTTGAAAGTAGAAATTCAAACCTCATCTGGGCATAGTAAAAGAATTTTTTTTTAAACTTTGAACTAAAAAAATTGGGAAATGAAGCTAGCTTTTATCTCTAAAAATTCCTTTGAGATTCAGAACCTCCAATCAAAAGTTATGGACAAAATTTAGAGAGAATGTTTGAAAATGTTCAAAAAAATATCCCCTCCAACCCATCTCTAAACTTTGTACATAACTTTTGATTACAGGCTCTAAATGTCAAATGAATTTTCAAAGATAAAAGTTAGCTTGATTTACCAACTTTTTTAGTTCAAATTTAAAAAAAAAAATTCTAATATGCCTAGATGAGGTTTGAATTTCTATTGTGAACCAACAATTCCTACTTTTTAATTGATTTAGTATTGAAATTGTGAAAGATAAAAATGTAATATTAGTGCAATAACTAAGCACAGATATGATATTGTGTAATTTTTCACTAATTTTATATGTCTTAAATAAATACTAATGTTACACAAAGTTAGTCGCTCATCACTAAACCATTCAAGTCATACATATTTTGTCATTCATAGTTATCATGTGATTTTAGTACTTTGAACTCAAATATCAATGATATGCCTAAATTTCATGGTATTAATGAAAGATAATATCATGTTGTAATTCACAATATTTTTAAATGAATGAATGTAACATGAAAGTAGTGTCCAACAATAATCGTACAATTATTATTGATAATTCATGACATAGGAACTTTGTAATGAGGTTGATGAAGTTTTTATGTACTTTGAGTCAACAATATTTACAAAAAAGAGCAAGAGTAGTTTCCCTATGCATGTTTTAAGATGATGTTGGGAGATGAGAAATTCAAGCAATTGTGATCTTCTCGAGGCCTGCCTTAAGTACCCTATTTTTCATCAACATCAAATACTCTTTAAATGAAACATCTTTGTACTTGCGTGGATGCACTTCATTGACAAGCTTTGTAGGGGCGGAGATAATCACATCAAGGCGTGGATTCTTGAAGAAGATGAGTGAAAATCTTGATGTGGTCGAATTCAATGCCACTCGGTGTTGCACACTGCAGTATTGTCCATTGCTCCAAATCTATGCATCAACAATCAATTCATACGATTGGTGAGCACAAGACAACAATTCTAGATTTCAAATCTAAATCTTGAAAAATAAATGTAGAAATAAAATCAAGATGACCTCGTAGATGGCCTATCAATAGTTCTTAGAGCATGTCAAGTGGTGACACCAATAATTGTGTTTAACAATGACTAATTACTATAAAAAAATATGTGATTTTATTAATGCATTTTTATTGACATCCACTTATTTTTATGTAATGATATATCTAATGTCTTGATGTTACATCTAATGTCATTGTTAAGTAACATAAAAATAGATGGATGCCAATAAAAATGTATCTATAAAAATTTGGGGTTCTTATAGTGAGATAGGAAACTAAAGGAGTATTTGTATTTGATGAAAACAATAATATTAGGAGGAGTCCTTAGATACACATTGGGGCTATTAGAGTGACTTTTCTAACACCACTCTTTGCACCAAGTGTAACATATTCAAGCAACTAAGGTTTACTTTTGGCAATCCAATTGATGGGAGGATCATTGTTTGGTATTCTCTCCTATATGAAGAAATATGAGTAGTCCTCTTATTTGTTGATTAGGACCCAAAACAACTCACAACCAATGAATTTACGTGAAAGTGAAATTGGCAACAATTACTTCAAAACAATAATATGCCATTAATAAAAAGGTGAAAGATAGAAAATAAAGTTCAAACGAAACACTTTAATGTCCACATCCTTATTATAACACAAATTTAATATGAGGGCCCTCGTGATTTAGATGATGGAACATTCACTAGCGTAGTAAGACAAAAAAAAGACTTGATAGCCTTTAGAATCATGTGCAACTAATAAGAGATGTGACAAATTTTGGTGAATAGAAAATTTCTTGGAAGTCTTACACACTTCCAAGAAAATTTCCAAAGTTGACCAAGGGGTTTAGAATAGGAAGAGAGATATGCTACCATTGAGGTCCTCCTCCTCTAAGTCACACAAACCTCCATATTAAGACTACATCTAGTTATTATCAAGGACCAATAACTAGTTGTCATCTCGCGTAATAAAGTTTGAATCTTGTAGATAATGGGTTTCAAACCTTGAAGAATAGAGAATGGGGATGATTTGAAATATAGTATTCAAGAGCATGAAATTAAAGTATATTATCTATTCTAAACAATAGCCCCATTTGTGCAATATAGGATGACATATTTTCATAAAAGACAAGGATATGATGTGGTTTAGCAACTTTGTTGTTGTGTGACAAATAACATAGTGGTACCTTTTGTATGACGAATAACACCTTGACATCTTTTATAAACACATTTTAGTATTTCAATTTAAAAAAAATAGATTTACTTAGTATATATTGAGAATAGATTGAATTGTAATCTACACTTCCTTAATTTTTACTAATTCCAAACTTGATAAAATAGTAGTGCAATCTTTGTTATTTCTATTCCATGACTGGTCTAGAAGAAATTATCCCCCCACTATTGCTCAATGGAATATATGCTAAAATACTTAACATTGTCCGAAATAGGTGATAGGAGAGCCAACCCATTTCCAACCACTCAAGCAATTACGAACATGTGGAGTGCAAATTTCTTAAGTGCAAAAATTTACCCTACATAGAAATAGAGTTTAGAAGGATTGTATAATTTTCTAGAATTTTTTAACTCAAAATATAATTATTATGAATTTTTTAGCCAAATTGTACTATACAACCTATATAAGTCATGTAGGCTTTTCTATTCCAACCATAGGTTGGTTTCAAATCAACCAAGGGCTGATTGCAATATTAAGAGCCTTGCAACCAATCATCATGCACCAAAACTACTTTGGGAACTGCGCCACAACTTCATAATAATAGAACAGCCTATAGGCTAAAAATGGGAGGTGATCAGAAATGGATAGGCTCCTATACACGAAAAGAAAACACGCAATGACCAAACCCTAATTCAAGAGGAAGCAAGCTAGCCAAGCTGTAATTAACTTACCTGCAGCATGTCCCCGACGTTGACGACGAGGGTGCCGACCTCGGGCTTCACCGCCAGCCACTTGCCGTCTTTCAGCAACTGCAGACCCGGGTACTCTTGATACAAAATCGACAGGGTATGGGGGTCCGTGTGGATTCGAAGGCCGCGAGCGAGGTCGGGTCGAGGACATGGCGGGTAATGAGCGGCGGCGAAGTGCCCAGACGTACTGTCATGGAACGCCTTGAATTTCTGGGATTCAGAGTCCCCGGCTATCCCTTCGCACAGCAACCCAATCAGTCGATGCGACAGGGAGTCCATGTGCTCCATGTATTGCAACAGATCCTGGCTGCGCCATAGCCACTCCAAACCAGTCGGAAACAAAACTTTTGACAACAGTCGAGTATACTCCAAGTCCCGGATTCACCAGAGACCATCTGTGATGATTCTACGTGAGCTTAGCGAGTGAACTCTTTTTATGTCCAAGGATGTTAAGGATACGCAAAATTAATCTAGATTCGCAGGGAAAGGCAGCTGCTAAAAAATGTTGTGACGGGAGGAAAACGGTGATTCCTCATCCTGGAGGACGAAACCCTGTGGTACGTAGGGTTTCCACCTCTGGAACCTCCACAGTTCAAACTATTCGAAATTCGGAAAACTGATAATTCAGGAAACAGCGCAAGTGCAAGGCGATGCTAGCTTACAATTCAAGTGGTTAATTAAATACCTGACTTGTCCATCATCCTCTCGCCATACCTGCTCCGCCAACGCTTGCAGCGCATTGCCTTCTCTTTCAAAGTTGAGTCTCTCCGACCAACAAGGATGCCGACCATCCGCATCCACAATCCTATTCCCGGGGGTATACCCCTCGAAATTTCTCGGATAGTCCGACTTCACCCCCATCTTCTCCTCGATGGGCCTCGCGAAGAACTTCTCCATATGCGCCATGATCTTCTGAATGACCTCGTGGGGGACCCCATGGTTCACCACCTTGAAGAACCCCCACGTCTCCGCAGCCCGAACCAACTTCGCCATCACTTCCTCATGGGACCTTGCACCATCGAGGTCGGCGAAGTCGATGACAGGAAACTGATTCTCAGCAGCGAAGTTGTCGAAGGGAGTGTCGTATCGAAGCGCCTCAGGGAGCACGAACTCTTGTAAGGAGTGATGGTGGTCGATTGGGAAGGACTGGTGCTGGACATCAGGAGCTGCCATGGTGGAAGAAGGTGGCGACGGCGATAATGGTACCAATTGCTAGCCAACATGTATACAGTGGGGATGGTTTCAATTCCTAGCACACATATGTACAGTGGGGATCGAGGTGATCAGATCTAAACAGAGCGAGAGTGGAGGATGGATGGCTATGGCGGTTGCAAGGTGTGGGGTTGCGTTTGTGAAAGGGCAGAATTGAAGACGTCATCAGTGTCAGGATGACGTCCAATGATTACAGTATGAGGAATTATAAATCTTGCAGATTTTTTCGGAGGTTGAACTTTGTGAGTTGGACTGTCATGATCGAGTGATGGCATATTGGCATGCTGACGCACTTGATTGTGCAAAGAACCTCATTCTCCGCAGTATGCGAGGATTGTGCCACGAGACCGCAATCGACCGAGATACGGGCGGAATTTTGTGCACTTGCAAAAGATTCCAAAAGACCGTTCCCACCTGGCGTTTGGAAACAACTTAATCTCATGATTCCAAACTCTATGAGAGGGCTAACCCATTGTAGACAGAAGAATTGCATCGTGCCCAATTTGGTAACAACCTTCCTGCAAATGACGAGCTTTGATAACCCTATCAAATCCTCTAGCTTTCAATTTTCATAGAAAGTTGAAACCCTGGCGGGCCTCATCTAATCCTGTAATGGATTGCAGCACAAGACCTTCAACTATGGCTTGCTTTAACGATCCATTTCATACAAATAGCATGCATTTCTCCACCCACAGCTTTCAAGACAGAATCAATCATCAGGGAACAAACTCAGAGTGTCTAATACCGAATGGATGCATAGCCAAAGCCAAACCTGAGGTGACGGGTTGAAAATCGTTCATAGTTGCAAATTGATGTCATTACGGGTCTCTCTAAAATCAGTCCAAATTTCAAGTTCGCTGAACCAGAGGCCTGACAGCCAGCCCGGCATGCAAGCATCCACAGTTTTGGGTAATATGGCAAGATCGTAATATTAGGGCTTCGAAAAGCTTAGGTTTGATCCTGCTAAACCCTCACCAATTCTCACCTTCTATACACTTTGCAACTGATGATTTATTAAATCATGAATTTCAAATATTTGAGTTTGGAACCCACAGTACGGAAGTGAATCCATTTTGCCAATCCTTTCTGGGTTTTGGACTTCAGAAGTTCCCAGTGACTTTCATTATTCGATGTCATCTCGAAGTGTAGCGCGCGGCGCTTGCACTCCGGGTGCGCTGCAGCTCTTTCAAGCTCGAGTGCCGCTATCCACATTATCTCTGTTTTGGAGCAACGGCAGCGACTTGTCTTTTTTAGAATTTTTTTCATTCAATGCTAATTTATGTATTCCGACCGGTTCTTGTGCTTCTAGGAAGAAACGTTTGGCACAGGTTCAAAAAATGCAACAATCCGAAGTACTTAAACCCTGCAAAAGTTCTTGAATTAGCTCAAATCCCCAGTCTCGAACAAGATCAACCAACTCTTCTGCAGTCTTCAATTCAACAAGTGGTCACTTGTAAGTTAGGTAAGGATCATAATCCTCAACAACAGAGGCAATTCGAAAGAACTTGATACCGATATATTTCCAGTTATCTTGCTACCTGACTTTCCATTTTGATTGGAACCCAGCTGGCAGGCGTGAATTTGATGAGCCAGATCCGCAGCTTCAGACAATCGATCATTTGAGAATGTTCGACCAAAGATATTTGCTACCGGCCTTTTCTCTGCAGCCAATCAATACTATGAATCAAAACTCATGAAATTTTGCACCGTCAGAGGTGAACGGAATACTAGGCCCTAAGTAGTAAAGTAGCAAAAGAGCTGAGCATCTCAAAATCAAACCGATGAACTGTACCGTTTCTGGATAGATTTAGCTGCCCTCCGTTCGCAACATCTAGAGCATAAATAACGTCATACATCAGACTAGCAGATTGCTGCAATTCGTCAGAGGACTCTTCTCCATGTAGTAACACAGTCACAAAGAACTACTCATAAGCGTGACGAATTTGGGTTGGAGCTATACTAGACAAGAAGGTCATGTTATCAGCAGGTTGCACGACACGGTACAAATGGAAGCCCGGCTAAAATATGTTCCAAAATCCTTTAAACAGCTGAAATGATATCAGAGTACCTGGAAAGCAATCCGAAAAGGTTTAAGTGAGCCAGTCATGGACGTGAAATTGGAACTATGCAAGTGGAACCGTGCCGTAAACTGTGGATCGTTACGAAATCAACATCAGGTACAGTAGAGTTGTCCTGAAACTCATTGCAAGTGAGGGAGCTGACCTTACTTCTGTGAAGAAGTCGGGGTGAATTTCATGAATATTGGCTTGTTTAAGTGTTTGTCAGCCGTTTTTTGGGGGTTTCAATCGTGAATTTGAAACAGTATTGAATTGAAGGATATAGCTATGAGATTGACCGCTCTCAGACCCAAATTGTAGATTCCAATTCTCTTGCGATGGAGCTCGCCTGCCTGGACTTGGGACAATGTGTTCTAATCGCAATTCAGTGTCATTTTGGCTTGTTGAAAAAGAAGAGTATGTCCCCTTCAAAAGATTCCGAGTAGCTAGGTTTGACCTGACGATTGTTCAACTCCACCACTGCGTCCATTCAGCTCAATTTTGGTTGAATAAGCGAATGGATGAGAATGTGATCATTCACTTAGATGAAAATATGACATGATTTCGTGACATTGTGCTTGGTATGTTTGTCACATCCTAATAGGTTTACAGTGAACAATTTTAATAAGTCTATTTTAAAACTAGGTATTTCCTACTATTGGTGATGGAATGCTTCTTTTGTTCATAGAAAGCTAGCTCAAAGGTGATAAAAATTGTATTGGTGCAGGAAGATTAGGCTTTCTTTCTATTGGTGATGGAACAAATGCTTTTCTTCTATTCTCAGGAAGTTCGAAATTATGTAAGGAGATTGTGCTAGTATGGTTTAGAATGTAGTTTAGTTTTCTTCCATATATTTATGTTCAAAAATTTTGAATTTTTTTGTGTATGAGTTTAAGGTAGAGAAGAGGTGATGTAAGCTTGAAGAATGAGAGAGAGAGAGTTCCAAGAGGTATTTTTTTAAATGTTTTCAATTGCTGAATTGCATGGTTTGGGATTGAGGATACAAGCACCAAAAAACAAAAATCATTCTATTTTGTAATTGTGTTTTTTATTTCTTTTGCTTGCAGTTTTTAAATTTTGTTTTCAAAGAAACCCTTCTAAAGTTGTAATTACCCATTTAGAGATTGAAAAATGTTAAAAGAATTTATTTTGAAAAATACTTGTAGACAATGTGCTAGGTTTTTTTTGCTCTTGAACCAAGGCTAGTGTATAGCTTGTTGCTTTACTAAAATTGACTTATTCAAATTTTTTGTTTGTTTTATGATAATAGATGTGTTGTTCACTTGGTTGAATTTGGTGAATGTATTGTTCTATTGTGTACTTCTTGTGAGCTTGATAAGATTCAAGCAAGTGATATTGAGTTTGTTGATATTCTTTTTTTATAATTCGTCTAGATTGAATGATACAATTTGCTCACTTTCATAAGTGAAGTGATTTGACTTTAATTTGAAGTTCCTATTTTGAAGATATGTGTCTAGGGGGTGATGGTCGGGATTGGATGGAGAGGGTAATAAGATTAGTAATGTCATTGTTTGTTGTATTTGTGTAGAATTGTGTGTTACTGGCAAACATTTCCCCTTGAAGGATAGAAGACTAAGAATCATATTGTCATAATTTGCAGGATTATCTTGGACATAGGATAACTGGGCCTTCAAAGTGATTTTGTAGTCTTGTTATTTGGAGATTGAATAAAGAAAGGTTGCATTTGCTATTAAAGTGAGTTATTCAATGTTTTGGCATTGTTTTAGCATTTCAAAATTTTCTACTAAATTGCATAATACTTGCATAGTAATACTTCTTATGCAACTATAAAATGATTGAATTGTAAGAAAAATAAAGAAAAATGAGATTCTAGTTGAACTTGATTTGAACAAAATGAAATTTGACAAAATGTCAAAATGCAAAGCAACTCAAGTCAATTTGATTGAATTGCCTTTCTAATGCAAGTTAGGTCAAGATTACAAACTACAAAGGTAACAATTAGATGTGATGTAGCTCGAAGGTTGAATTCCAAAGTTGTATTACCTAAAGCAACGAAGTCGCAAGCAGTGTCATTGCTAGAGATGGAGAGGAGGAATTTGGATGGTAGTGGCTATGCAAAGTTTATCTCTTGTGGGCTATGGCATGTACCAGTGTATTATTTGGATGTGTATTGTGTCTCAATGAAGAAGGCAAGGTGTTGTTCAAATGGAAGCAAGATTTTTTGAAGGATGTAAATGACAGCTTAAGCAACTAGAATGCCTCAGATAACACTCCTTATTTGTGGAATGGTGTGAATGCACCCAGGGTTCTGTAACTATACTAGATTTCTCCCCTCGCCTTTTTTGAAACTTGGTTGGGGATATCCATGCCGTCACTTTTTGTAAGTGTCTTTGTCTTGTTGTAGATTCATTATTTTAGATCGTGTGTCTTTTATATTGAAGTGGTGCTTTAAATAGGTGAGAATGTGATTTGGAATTTAGATAAGATTAGCTTCATTGACTTAGAATGTGTTGGCATGCAACAAAGTTTGTCAATCTTATAGTCTTGAACGTAGGATTTATGAGTTTGGGCAGAAATTTCCTTGAAGACATAGTCAATTGCTCCATGTTGGTGTACCTAAACATGAGTATGACCTTCATTAATGGGAAATTTCCAAATTACTTTCCTAAACTCCAACATTTGTAAGTACTTGACCTAACAAGTGCAAATTTTGGAGGCACCTTGGAGAACAAATTTGATGAGCTCTATGAGCTACAAGTTTTGCATCTTCATTGGAATCACTTTGGAGGCTAGATGCCGGATTCTATTCTTTCATTGATAAAGCTTGACAAATTGACTCTATCACATAACAACTAGAATGGTACACTACTATTGGGCTCTTTTAGCATTCCAAATTTGAAAGTTTTGTGGTTAGGCTCAGACTTGGACGTTATGGATATGGTGTCATGGCTGAATATGAGCTTATGGAAGAGCTTAGAGGATCTTCATTTGCATGGTGTGAATTTCCTACCATCTCTATTTCCAACAAGGCTATTGGCGTTGACAAAGTTGAGGACTCTTGATCTTGAGAGATGCAATATTATAGGCCCCATTTCCTTTCTTGAGACTTTGACACATCTAGAACAACTCAATTTGAACAACAACTCACTTAGCAACCACATTCCAGACATGTTTGGAAGTATGCCAAACTTGATGGTATTGTGGTTGTTTTGGAATCAATTAACAAAGCCTTTTCTAGCCTCTTTGTTGTAGTGCAACAAGCTTTGGCAACTTATTGCTTTCAAAAATGAATTGAGTGGAGACTTCGCAAGCCTAACAAGTCTAAGGGGCAATTTGACTTGGATAGATATTGGAGCCAACAACTTCAATGGAGATATTCCAACTAGTTTGGGAAATCTAACACTTTTCACATATTTGTCGATGAACAAAAATAATTTGAGTGGCCAAATTCCACCCATTTTGGGGACCCTATCGCTTCTCATAGACCTCAACTTAGGTACAAATAAACTTAGTGGACAAATTCCACCCATTTGGGGAACCATGTCACTTCTTACATCACTTGATCTAAGTTTAAATCATTTAAATGGATCAATTCCTTCTGAAATCACCAATCTGGAACAATTCTTTGAACTTCGTCTTCAACGAAATGAACTCACTAGTGAAATTCCATATGATCTTGAGAAGAATACTTTGCTTAAGTGGGTGGACATAGGACACAATTTTTTTGAAGGTCCTATACCTCCGTATCTTTGTTGGGGTAATAATGTGAGTTTGAAATTCCTTAGATTATATGAAAACAAATTGATAGGTACAATTCCTGACATGCGACAATTGTATGAACTTGAGTATATTGCGATTAGATGGCAATCAACTTGAAGGTCCTATACCAACTGGCTTGTGGGGAAGTGCTAATTTGGTGAGGATGCAATTGAGTGGGAATCGTTTCAATAGAAGTATGAATGCTAGCATTGGAAATGCAAAATCTCTTTCTATCTTGTTTGTAAAAGACAATCAATTTTCAGGCCCCATTCCTATAGGGATTGGATAGACCAATTTAGTCAAGTTTCGGGCTAATTCCAATGGATTTAACAACACCTTCATTTCCTAGTTGGGAAACTTGTTGAACTTGATGCAACTTGTATTGGGTGCCAATTCATTCCATGGGTGCCAAGCTTGGGCCATTGCTCTAAGCTTTTTTAGTAGACCTTTCTGGAAACTATCTAGATGGCACCATTCTTGATGAGCTAGTCTACCTTAGCAAATTGAGTGATTTAGATGTCTCAAAGAACAACCTCATGGGAACCATTCCTGTAGGCTTATTCAATATGGTGAATTTGCAGACGTTGGATGTAGCCTTCAACAACTTGTTAGGGGTCATTCCAATAGAGGAAAATGGGGTGATGTTCGTAGCTGTGAACTTCATTGGAAATCCGTACCTATGTATGGAGGGTTCATGTGGCTCCAATTCCTTCGTTCAAGATTTAGCCTCTAAGAGGGATAAAACGCAAGTATAGATGGTGTTGGTGGGGGTATTTAATGTTGTAGTATTTGTGGTGTTAGTTCTTGTTTTTAAAAGCTATATCAACCACGCCTCACTACAAGATATTTTGCACTTGCCTAAGGAAAAAAGCTCATGGACATTGATGTCATTTCACAATAAAGTGTATTATATAGATGAAGTCACAACTTTGGAAGAAGAAAATTTGATCGAAGCTAGAAGTTCAAGACAAGTGTACAAAGTTACACTAAGTGATGGTGAGATAGTAATTGTGAAGAAACTATGGAATGTGAAGAAAGAGGAGGGGCCTTGTGATTATGGCTTTGGTAACGAGGTTTGAAAAATTCTCCGTTGGTTTGCATTAGTTGCAAAGGTGTAAGTGAAATTCTTTGCAAATGATGTGTTATTCATGTGAAAATTTGATTATGGATGTGTATGAGTTTTTCTTGTTTGGATGGGGTGTAGTTGACAATAGTGGCCAACATCCATCATCGGCACATTGTGAAGCTTTTGTGCACTTGTACCAAAGGTGACAACAACCTTTTGGTGTATGAATACATGCCCAATGGTAGCTTGGGAGATTTGTTGCATAGCCTCAATGCAAACCTAGTCCCTTGGAAAATGCGCTACAAAATAGCCATGGGAGCTACTACGGTTCGTCATTGAAGCCCATTCTTCATTCTCCCAAAGTAGAATTGTGACCACTCCATTTTCTATTTGATTGAAATGCTTGGAAGTCAATTGTATGCACATAGGTGCTTAGAGAATAACTATTGGATTTTGCATTTTCTATGTTAGTAGAAATTGGAGTATTTGCACCATGATTGCTCTCGACAAATCCTTCATCAGGATGTTAAGTCCAACAACATTTTGGTGGACTTGGAATATGAAGTCTACTTGGGTGATTTTGGAATTGCAAAAATGATAAATCCGGCAACATTGCTTGACTTGTCTTTAGTTGCTGGCTCAATGGGCTACATTCCTCCAGGTAAAGAATTGGATTCATCCATCCCTAGTTTTGTTTGAAATGGATAGTCGATTTTTTAAAGATGTGGAGTTGGTCAATCATTGTTCTAAATTGCAATGGGTGATTTCTTGTGTTGTGATTGTGGTGTAACTTCATTTGGGATGTTGGGTGTAGAATACTCATTTCGAACACGAGTGACAGAGAAAATTTATATCTATAGCTTTGGTGTTGTATTGATGGAGTTGGTGACTGGAAAACATGCTACAAACTCATTAGAGGGCATAGATGGCATGAACTTGGTGCAATGGGTTTATAAAAAAAAGTTGACACCAAAAGGATTGTATGAGATTCTAGATTCTAAGTGTGGGACAAGTTTATAGAGTGAGATGGTTCAAATCTTGCAAGTGGGGATGTTGTGTACCAATTACATGCCTACAAATCGTCCTTCAATGTGTGAAGTTGTAAAAATGCTCAGGGATGTGGCTCCCTAGTTGGGCATGAATGTTGACTACAACAAGGATTTAGACTCTTTTAAGTTTGATGTAGTTGTATGAAGATAGCTATGGATTTGATATTGCACTTCTTTTAATGCCTATGATAAAGCATTCTAATAGGCCTTCCTAGATCTAACAGGTGGAAGCAATTGCAACAATTAGCTTGGATATGAGGCTTGATGACTTTTATGATGGCATAACTTAAAGTGTTTGTATATCTTTCCATCATAGGTAGGTTGTCTTGAATTGTTTTTTGGTGGTCTTAATTATATTTTATTTTGCATTTTGTATCATTTGGAAAAGAAGAATAAATTTGAATTGTTACTTAAAATCAAATAACCTTTGATTCTCATTATAAGACAAAATATTTACAAGAATTGTAAACAAAAGGAATTTAGGCACAATTATGGTTCAAGCTGCACCACCTCACCAAGTTAGATACACTTGTTAGTATTCATTGCTCAAAATCACAATTCATGACCTTCAACTAATGCCCTTCCTTTTCATATTTGTGGATCATCAAAATTCTAAGACTCCATTTGAAAAGTTCTATAATCAATAAATTTGGTCTTATAAAGTAAAGAAATTTGTAGTCTTTCCATGCTACCAATATATAGTACATTCCCCAAATCCAAAGGTAGTTTGCAATGAGAATGTGCTTATTTATAGCATTAAATTTTGGCCCATTCAAATTGTGAAAAATTATTGAATCCTTCTAAATTCTATTTCTATACATTAGAATTTTTTGCAATCAAAATACATGCACTTCAAATACACATAATTGTTTAAGTAGTTGGAAATAGGTTAGCTCCTTTAGATAAAGAGCTTCAAACAACAAACTAATTGGGAAGTTTGGAACAATCGCCATTACTCTAGGTGTCCACTAAATATGCAACGTTCTTCAAATATCAAATAGTGGAGGATCCCAATTCTAAACAATCTAGAACGAGTATATAGTCAACAAAAATTTAGGGTAGGATTACTAGTTCCTCCAAATTCTTCACCCATTTCACGTTGACATTTCAACTAAGACTCTAAACTTGCATCCTTGAGAAAACCACAATTTTGATCCAAGTCTATAATGTAAGGTATCCATTCACCACACTCAAGGAGAGGTTCCATGCACCACATAGGTGACCTTTGAACCGTTCCATACAACAATCTAGAAACTTACACCATCTAAAATTTTGCATATTTATTTTGTATTCAACTACAAAACAATTGCAAAAGACAAATGTCAATAGAATTAATTGTAAAGTGTGTGCAATTTAGGACCAAAAAATAGAGTTTGAAAAAAACACAAGACAAAACACCTTGAAGTACTCAAACTTGCTTTAATAGAGTTTGGTGATATGTTTCTTTTGTACTACTATTAGTTAAACCTTCCTTTGACACCCTTTCTAAGAATTGAGGTTCTAATAGATCAAGTGTTTTCACAATTTTGCACAATTCAAAGCTCACCTGCATGGTCAATGGAGCCTCCCTTACTTGGCTGCGGTGCTTAAACCCTAATTTTCCAAGCATGGCACATTCCGGTCTCCACAATCTGGTCTCGGCCTAAACTAAATCTGCAAGCAAACTAAACGCCCAAATTACTGAACTGTCAGGCCGAAAGAAACATGATCGAAAACAGCCGAAGTGGCCGTGAAATGGATCCGCGGCACAGTGCTGGCTCAACAATCAATGGCACAAGTGCTCTTCCTGCACCTGCGTCTTCAGCTCCTTCACCTCGCTCCCATCAGCCGGGCGCTCTTCCGCAACCCCACAAATGTACTTCCCAGGTGAGATTTCTACTCCTGGATGGTGATTCTCATAAGCAAGGAATGAAATTTCCAAATCGAAAATCAGAAACCTATAAATTAGCTCATTAATTAGCTCCTACTTGGTGCGTCAGATGACGTTCTCAGATATCCTTTCTATGGATTTCGGGTGACAAGTGGTATGATTGGGTCAAATCTATTCAAATATTCACAACAGATTCATGCTTTTTGAGAAAAGCATGACTCCACTTCCACTAACTGTTTTTAGGTATCCTAATTCTCCACGCACGAGATGGAAAAAAATCTAACACTTCCAGCATACAGTAGGACGGTGGGTTAGGATGGTTTTCCTTACCTGACTAAAGCTCACTGCTGTTTGCGAGATGCAGTCGAAGGTCACGTTCGGGGCAACCTTTGACGCAGCGAGCAACAGTTCAGCTTGGAACTTTCGAAGCAATTTCCGTAAACCCTTTCCCGTAAACAGCTCTTTCTCAGTATCCGTCCCTGTCAACCCCTAATTCATACAAAGAATAACAAAGAAGCTACCCAATCGACCCCAAATTCATATAACGACTTACAAGGAAGCTACCCAATCAACCCCCAATTCATACAAAGACTTACAAAAGAAGCTACCCAAATTCTCACTCCACCTGAATTTTCTAGCCTGCCTGCTTGATTGAAACCTTAGCAGATCATCTTCTCGCTTGCACTCATCATAGATCCACCATGACAATCGGCGCAAGCTAACAGGATTTCAATCCATGATCTCCATTGCAGGCATCCTAATTCTGTAGTACTGGAAAGGCTTCGACGATTGTTGCAAGAAAATTTTGAGACATATCGGTGGTGACGGCGGGGACGCAGCGTGAGTATGAGTTTGTGCTGCTGCACGGGACTTGTTATGGAGCGTGGGCGTGGTTCCCCGTGGAAGCTGAGCTTCGGAAGGCGGGCTACAAGGTGACAGCCATGGACATGGCGGGCGCGGGTGTGCACCCTGCCGACCCGGACGCCATCGCCACTTTTGACGAGTACCACCAACCTGCGCTAGAGTTCTTGGAATCCCTGCCAGCGAAGGAGAAGGTACAGAAACCTCCATTCTATTGGGGTACCAGCCGAAGCTTCGCCATTTCACAACTTTTGTATGTGATTCCCACATAAGTTAATAGATGCTGAAGGCACGGAGTTGATTTCAATTGCTTTCCATAATTAAACTGGAGATTCCCGTACTATGATGCTAAGTTCACCAGTGAAAACAGGTGCCATGTTATCATTAGTGGAGAGGAAGAAGGATATCAAAAACGGAAGCTCTCTTACGAAACCAAAAATTTTACTTTCGAAATTCTTGATGCAACAATACAACCGTACATCATATCCTAGACCCTTCACAAGCCCTCGGGTTCTGGAGGATGTCTAAGCCTTATGCTTGTTGGTGGGCTTGTGGGTTCTCCTGAAGCAGGTGGTGTTGGTTGGGCACAGCATGGCAGGGTTCGCCTTGGCGCAACTCATGGAGAGGTTTCCTGACAAGATTAGTTTGGCGGTCTTCGTAGCAGCAGTGTTGTCTGCAAGTGGAGTTTCCCTTAGAGCCGACACGGGTCTTTATCAAATTGTATGTAAGTCTCACAAATCTTGAAACCTAAAATGCTTGACCTTTTTAATTGTGTATTGAAACTGGTTGCAACTTTAGGGTGATTTCAAGATCTTAAGATATCAACTCATGCGGTAGAGATAACCTGCGAACCAACCTCGTCTATTCTTGCCTGCAGATGACGAGTGATGCGACACCGAGTATCAAGGCAATTGCGTTTCAATTCAAAAACGGAGTTGAGAATCCCCCCACGTCCTTTTACTACCCCGCTTCCACATTGAAACATATCTTTTTCAATGACTTCGATTCAGAGGTACCACATCTCAACACATTAATCCAATTATGGTCATGAAGGAGATTTCCAATGAATTGACAGATTTCAGTTAACAATTGCTATTACAATTGTACTAGACTGAAATCAACGATACTCCTGGTTATCAAAGAAAAACTGCTTGTGAGTCTCATTGCTGACAATCGGAAACTAGCCAGATGAATTGGAACTTATCTTCATGCTCGTGGTAACTGACAAATCCAGCTGAAATCAACGTGTGCAGGATATCGTTGTGTTGGCGTCAAAGCTGGTGAGGCCCTACCCAATACAAACGCAGGCAACGTCAATTACATACACAAAGGAAAAATATGGGCAGGTACCGTCAGTGTATATCAAGTACTCGAACGATCATACCTTCAGGCCTGAATGCCAAGAATACGTCTCCAGTCGTTACGGGCCGTTCAAAGAGGTTATTGAGCTCGAGGGCGGTCACTTCAACTTTCTGCAACGACCTGGTGAGTTCACCAAGTTGCTCGTGAGCCTTGCTCAGAAACATAGCGTTCACTGACTGATCAGAACTCTGCTGCTCCTTAGCTTGTCAGTTTTCGTGGAGGAGTTGTGACACTGCTGCAGTGATCTCAGTCCCAAGGGAACCTTTTCTAAGACATTCTTGATAAGCTTTCGCACTATTTGGTTTGTGATCTATAAAGCTGCCCTAGAGTACACTAAACGTAAAACTCTTTTGGGCGACAGGCTCCGGACTCAAAAACTCATGTCACGCATGTGTTCAGGATATAGCATGTTCAAGTTGTCCAATCGTGTGTAAACGAGGGGGGAGCACAAACCAGATTGTGATACTAGTAAAGATATTTGGGAGTTCTAACCAGCCGCCAAATTTTAGTTGATTCGAGACGGAAACCCTTAACTTTGACCATTTTCTTACTACAGGACGTTGATTATGTCAAATTGCTAAATATTCTTTCCAAATATATATTTTCCAAAATTGGGTTACCTCTCTACTGCTGGAAGGCCAGTAATACAGCATGCTTTCTTTCAAAGAGAAGGTGACGTGTTACATCTCGCTACAGTTATAAAGTGCTGTAACATAGATCTGCACAATTGCACGAGTCGAACGCACAACTTGACTCCTAAAAACCATTGCACTATCTTGCAAGTCGGGCACCAAACCACACCACAGATAAGTCATCAAGCGTGATATCATGAATAACGTCACAAAGACATTGCAGGTCATCTGCCAAAGAGACTCCCTTACAGAATGTTTGATCTTCAAAGCATAACCAGGAAACTGGTTATGTCAAATATCACATGAGTGACACTACTATGCGCTTCGCCCTACTCAGCTACAAAATTACAGTTACTGTCCAAGTTCAGCTTTCTTCTTGGCCCACAGCCTGTCAAGAGCGCTGTCAGCATCTCCCTGCATTGTAAACGTCCAGTTTTCGAACTTTAAAAAATAATACAGCTCCTCTGTAAAAAGTACACACACACTGTGGCGTCCAAGAAAAAAGACCAAAACAAGAACCACCGGCACGCAGGAAGTAATATGTGCTAATACCAGTACCTGACCCAAGTAAGGAAAAACATGAATGCAATTCACATGCACAGAGACAAGGGTAGAGAGTGGAGATAACTGTGTCCCAAAACAGACCTGAGCGCGGACAAATCCGCACAAGGCAAATGTGGTGAATTGTCCTGTGTAGACGCCATTCTCATCAACGTGACCGACGTTCAACTGAACTGAGGCAACATCCTTGGATGTAATCAACCTATTGGTTGAAGAACTGAAACATACAAGTATTTTAAATCAATGTTTCTCTCCCAAAAAGTGAGGCACAAGTGTCATGGAGCGCTACAAGGAAGTATGCATTTGTAAGCAAATACTTGCAACAGGACACAGAGTGATAGTGAGATTACTTCGTTCCCTACGGTTCCGTGAAAGAACAGAGGATGTGATATTAGAAGAAGGTAGCATTACAGACGTCTGTGTCTGCAATCTCCAGTTGTGCCAAACACAAATTTCGAGAGGAGAAAAAACGAATTTTCTAAACACGAATTCTCAAGAAAAACATACCAGTCAATCTAGAGACGTCCATGTGGTCTACTATATGCGAAGTGCGTTAGAGTTGTTTCTCACAACCTCAAATATGCTATAGAGGACAAGTATACAAAGCATTAGAATCACAAGATCGCTCGCTGCAAGACAGACGCTGTCTGACACACGCCAGACAGAACCTCAAGACACACGGAAAGACGAACTCGAAGCGTACCACTTCCTGGGAATGTAAAGATCGACGTTATCTCCTTCCTCGTTCTGCATGGTCGCGTTGGAGGCGTCCGAGGACGGTGAAATCGCACTGGAGGCAGAGCGCAGGTGATGGCGACGACGTCAAGACGGAGAGGACGCAAGGAGTTTAAGCAAAGAATTAGGGTTTTCTCATGTAGACCCACAGTCCCCCCCCTGCGTTCCTTTCTTGCGCGAACTCCACGGGAACCCTTGGGAGCGGGGGTATTAGAGACTGACTGAATAGGTTGCTGAAGAATGAGGAGCTCAGGAGAGAAATTCCGATCAATTGGGTGTCTAAAATTATGAAGAAGGTGTGACACTTTTTTTCTTCTGTCTAGAGGAGGAGTGTTGAGAATTGGAAAATTATACTTGACAAGGATCGTAGGATGAAGTTGCAAAATATGCATGCAGTGAGTTCAACACAATGAAAGCACATATGCAACAAGCAGGAATGAAGAAATTTTTGCAATACACAATATACACCTATGAAGAAGAATATTGAACATGGTGAAAGCATTGCAAAAACATTTCTCAGGTGATGGCTCAATGAGAAGCCAATGCAGAGCCACCCTATGCACCTTCTTTGGAGATTGCTTGAGCAATGAAGAAGGTGTGACTACCCCTACTAGTTTATGTAATCCAAACAAGACGTGTGGGCCCTACAATATCTCCTTCAAAAACAATATTATATGTGTATATCAAAGAACTTATTCTCCCAACATATAGATGGGAATTATTCTTAGAAATTGAGTAATATTGTTTGTAAAACCCATATAATCACTAACATACACCTATTGCAATTATACCTGTTAAGATGATATTTAATGGAGGCTATCACATATTTGAAATATTTGAGGTATATTTTAGATATATTCTAGTTATTATATAATTAGATTCTTCAAATTGAAAGGATTTAATTTTAATACTCCATAGTATATGTTTATTACCAAAAATAAAATAAAAAATTTGGATTTATATTTTAAAAAATTAGTCAAAATAAGGAATTCAACAAGAATTAAAATCATTGTATGAATGTCAATCATACTTTGAAAACTTGGAAGAGTCCAAAGCAACTTTTAAATAGTCAAACAATTCTTGTTTATACTAAGAAGCAAATAATTATGATTTTATATTTTTGGTATAGAAGTTGTCAATGGCATATCTATATTATTGAATTAAATTCAAGCTATGTCCATAAATTTTAATCTATTATTTTATTAAAACAAATTCTTTTTCCTTTAAATTAGAGACAGCATAAACAAAAAAAAATTATGAATAAAATGATTTTTAAAGAAATAATAAAATCAATTTGATGCAAATGGATTATTTTTAAAATTGTTAAATTTTTTAGAAATTATTTTAGAAAACTTGATTTCAATTTGAAAAAATAGAATTTTGAAGGATTTTAGAAATTTTTAAATGAGACACAATAAAAATATCCATTTGAAAAGCAAATGTTGAATCTACAGTAAGACTATTGTTGATTAGCATTATATAACAAAACTAATCCAAAACAAATTTTATTTGGATTTGATTTACTACCCATTATATATGATATCTTATAAATAGCAAAGTTTTCTTAAGCCATATACATGATGTGCAATGTAGGGTACAGGTTCAAAGATGCTCTACTCTTGAAAACAATTTAAGGTTCAAATGAAAAATCTTAGCATTGTAGTTGGCCAAAGCTTGTATTGGATTCATGAGCTTTTAACCCCTAGAGTTCCTAAATTACATTGGTTTGAAAGGATGTGATAAAAATTTCAGAAATTTCCACTATGTAGATTGCAAGATATTAGCATTTGAAGTGACAAAAATCATTTTTTTGTTCCTTTGAAAAATCGGGCAAGCTGAACTTCACAAGGTCACATTTGTATGAAAAAATGTTCAAAATGATTGCAACTCTTTGGATTCATTCTTCAAAGCATGTTGGCTACATGCTTGAAAATTTTGAAATCATTTGAAATTGTATTACAAATAGGAAAAAAATAATGAGTAGAAAGATGTAGAGAATGGTTCAAAATACTAAATTATTAACAATTTATGTATGGAATTGAAAAATGTCAATCCCAATGGTGGTAATGTTTCAATAAACAATCTTTACCTAATGTTTTTATCCTTTCCAAAAATATTGAAAATTGAGTTCAATAAACAACTTCTAAGTTTATTTTGGGATAGAGAATCCATAACACCTCATAATTTTTGACTCATTAATCAAAATGGAATGATTCAAAGCTTCTAATGTATATTTAAATCTAGAAAACCAATTTCAAATTTGAATTTTTGAAAAAAATGATTTTTTCAAATCTGCTCGGACTGTTTGAGTTGAGAAACAAACTACATATTAGGCTATGACTTTTGACTCATATTTCCAAATGTTGTGAAATTTAGTACACATGAAAGATATTCCTTGTCCACACCTTCTATCAAAATTTGGGCCAAAAATATGGAAATCTCTAGTCAGACGCACCTACCTAAATTTTCTATATTGCCAAAAAACGTAGTTTGGTCCTTTAAGGGGTAACTAAGAATAAAAAACAAATGAGTCTGAAATGACCTAATACACCTCTTTGATATCAAATCATAGAGAGAAAAATTTAATAGTCTAATAAGTATTGAAATAAGCACAATTTTCCTAGATCTAATTGTTTTTTTAGTATTTTGGTGAAACATGAAAAAATCAATAGCCATATAATCTCATTTTAATGAACTTAAAATTAATAAATGTTATACCCTTAAAACTTTAGGCATTACAATTGATCAAATTTGTGAACTTCAAAAATAGAAAATTTACAAATTCAAAAACCAAATATGAAAAATTTATTGATTGTAATTTTCACAAATTAAATTTTCATGAATTACTTAACTCAAAAATTATCAAATTTACAAGCATATATATTTTCACAAGTTTTCCTATTTCAAGAATTTTCCTATTTTATGAGTTCATTTTTTATTTATGACAATTTCATATAGTATCGATTTATAATACAATGTAGGAATAATTTTTAATTTTTAAAGCTAAGTCAACTATTTAAGAAGTTCAAGTTTAAATGCATTAGAATCCTTATTTTAATTTCCGAACAAGATTCGACAAAAAATTTCATAACACTCATTTGTAGATTTTGAATATTTCAAGAATTTTTCAATATCCAAATCATGTCACTAGTATGCTTTGTTTTTCATCACTCACTTTCATGTTGTTTCTACTGCAATATGCTTTTTAGGTCTTGAGGATAATGCCCTATTTATGTCTCTATTTGTTTAGTTCTATCTTTGACATGATTTGCCTCCTCTTTTCTAGATTTGAAATAGGGTCTTAGTCTTTCTTAAATTTATTCTAGCTTCAAGCAGTGCAATTTGAGTTTATTTACGTCCCATGCTGCACAATCAACTTCTGATTCTTTTGTCATGAAGATTTCACATTCTATGTCCCATTGGATTTTATAGATTGGATCCTATGTGAATTTGTAGTTGCTCAAACATTGCTTTCACTTACATAGTAATTCGAGTTGTAACACTTCAAGTCACAATGTTGGAGTTGTAAACTAAGCTTTTAGATTGATGACTTAGTGTGAATTATGCCATATTTAACTACTTTTGGACTATTTGGTGAATTCTAAACAAAAGATTGTGGGTGTCATGGGCTAAGCCCAGTTAGAAGCTCGGATGTACACTCACTAGTCTAAGATAACTTCAGTTCAAAGATAGAACTTAAAGTTAACTTTCAGTTTAAAGATAAAACTTAAAGTTTACTTTTAGTTAGTTAAAGTAAAAGCTAGACAGAGATTAATATACAAGTAAACACTTATTCATTGTAAACTTAATTTCTGAATTAATATTATATTTTACTCAGTAGTATATGTTTGTTTTGACATCTATACTCTTACACAAACATCTAACAAACCATCAATGGCACATAGCATGCACCACCCTAGATCACCTCATCCAAAATATTTCTAATAATAATCTCAATACTCGAAAATTGCAATGTACCCCCATTTCCCCAACTTAAAAACCATACATCTCAACAAGGTGGTTTCTAATCGAGAAAATTATTAAACAAAATGGAAAAATCACCTTTCCACATATCATTTAATCAAGAAAGCAATGTACATAACAAAAAACACCATACACCAAACAACACATCCAATAATAGAAGAACTACCATGGTTGTCATAGTAGACAGACGTCCAGTTCGCCCGTCCGTTAGAGGTCCCGTCCGTCCGATACAGTCAACACATAGTTGCCTTTCTGATAACAGAAAAATAGGCCACGTGGATGCCATGTGGATTAAGGAACATGTTGGGCACGGACGAGATCGTCAGGGCGTGGACGAGGTGACGTGTCATTCCGCAAAATTGCACAAGTTACAAAATTAAAGCCGTCCGGACCGTCTGACCGTCCAGTCCGATGACCCTAACTCACCCATTATGACAACCATGAGAACTACCTAATCACACCCATATCTACATTCCACTATCTCCAATACAAAAATCCAACCAACAAGAATATATTAAAACACTAGCCAGCTTAGCCAAAAATGAAAACATACAAGCTCATAAGATTACTACACAATATACTCAAAATTGTATAAAAGAAGAAATCTCAAAATACATATAGACAACTATATGAAAAAAGCCCCTAAAAAATAAATTAAAAAGTATTCAAAAACCTAAATACACCTCCATTAGATTGCATTATGGACAGACACAATAATCTATTAACCAACTCGGAAGATATAGCCAACAAAATACACATTCAACAATCAATTAGTAATAGACTTACAATTCCAACATGCCATTATTTACCAAAACATTCACTACACTATTCATGTGGAGTAAGGCAATATCCATGGCATGATTTAGATGGTTTCATCACATGTAAAAGAACAATCTTCAAAACCCCTCTATACAACTACCTCAATAAAGGAACATATGACATTTGCTTAAAAAATCTAGCCAATAACAAAACACCAGGCCTAGACCTAATTCCTAATACAATCCTTAAAAATAAGCTACAATGTTTTCATAATTTTTTTTAAAACAATATTATAAACAAAAATAAATCCCAACATCCTAAAAAACAAATACATGTAACTATATTACTTTATAAAAAGGAAATCCTTTCCAACTATCAAACCATAGACCTATTGCACTTGCAAATACTGTGTATCAATTTTTCACTGGTACCATAAATCTAATCTTTGTAGAATACAATGAAAAACATCCAATCCTTCATAATAGTCAAGACAAATTTAGAGTAGAAAGAAGCACATCATGGTATCTCCAACTCCTCATAGTAGCTTTAGAAGATGCACGATTTACAAATCAAGACATTTATATATTATACATAAACTTTAAAAATGCATTTGGATCAATAGACTACATAAGACTTCTTGCCATAATATTAGACCTTGGATATCCAAATTGAAAGGTGCAGTAGCATTAATAGGAAATATCTACTCACACTCCAACATGATATTTGCAAGCAAACACTTTGGTAGCATTACACCAATACTATGGGATGATGACCCATTTCCAACCACTTAAGGAATTCAGCATAGTTGGACTTAGGGTATATTCAGAGAAATATTTTTCCCATGTAGACAAATTGATTTAAGAAGGATTAAAAAAATTTACATTTTTTTTTGTCAAAAATGGAAATTATTTTGAATTTTTTTCCTAAAACTAGTAGAAAATCTAGATTTTTTGTTGTTTTGGTCGCATTGATTTGGACAGAAATTTGTTGATGTGGACAGAAATCTGTTGAATTTTTCCCAAATCAATGCAACTAAAACAACATAAAATTTGGAGTTTTCTAGTAGTATAAAGATTTTGCAATAATTATTCTTGTTATGTAGGCAATTGTAATTCCAACCATAAATTAGTTACAAAATTGATGTAAGTGATAATTATGTATATGCCATGATCATTCTATACTTTCAAAGTATACTACTTGGACATTTTTGCAGCTCTTATAGACCCTACTGTATGTGAGTTGTAAAATAAACATATATGAGTGTAATATAAATAGAACTATGATTGGAAATAGAATAGCCTATCCTATGGAAATGGGGGGTAGTTAGAAATGGGTTGCCTACTCTAATACAAAGAGGTACCATTCAAGGAGACACCCTAAGCCCCTACCTTTTTTCTTATTTTTCTAGAACCACTATTCAGATGGCTCCAAAAAGGCAATAATGGTTATACATGCAGTACATCCAAAATAATTGTGAGCTTTATAGTATAGATAGATGACTTGGTAGCTACATCAAATAAACTTAAATCATTTCAAAAACAATTTAACAAACTAGATAAATTCTATAAATGTTTTAGAATGGACTTAGAAGTATCAAAATGGACAATCATAGATGCCCAAATAAATAAAAAATAAAATTTACACCTTCAAGACTCAAATACATACCATGAATATTAACTATAGAAATCAACCAAATAATATCAATTTTATACCAAAATGAACCTTACGCATATTAAGGTATACAACTAGTACCATCATTAAAATGGAACTTACAAACCCATATCTCTACTAAAAAAATAACAGACTAATGTGCACAACTTACAAATTGCCCAACTACAATAAAACAAAAAAATCAACATAGTCGACACCATAATTAGAGTTAGCATAGCCTATAGCTTTTATGCAATTCTATATTTTCTACCAATAATTAAAAAATTAGATAAAAAAATCATTGGAATTCAATAAACCGTGTGTAGACTACCAAAATGCACTACAAATGTAGTAGCACAACTCCCACATGATTTCTTTGACCTAGAAGCCTTCTCACTTAAAAATGCATATTTATATTGTATCAATGAACAACTTAGAAACAACCTCAATGACCTAGGAAGACTAAGAAAAATATATAAAAGACTCATTCACCATATTTTAGCCAAATACGGATGTATAGAAAACATCCCCATAATCAAATCACATGATTGTGTCTAATCACCTACAACAAAAACTCTGTTTCTACTAAAACACAAAGCATAAATTCACCTCAAGAGTATAAAAGAAAGCATCAATTCCAACTCTATACAATAAAACTTGAAAAAGAATGAATGTTGCAAGCTACTATCATTCTATCCCTCATAAACCCAAATCTCTCTTTAAATGCTATATAAACTATTGTCACACAACATATATAAAATAAAACACATCACACTTCCTAATGGCACAAATCTCATTATCTCATGTCACCAAAAGATTTTAAAATATACTATCAAACACCAACTAAAATAGAAAAAAATGCTTTAAACATAGCAAAACAACTTTTCTACTATCCAAAGTGTACTTTTGAATGCTTGAACCCTTGCCTAAGACACCCACAAATTCTCAAAGGACAATACATGTTAGACAACTAAGATCTAAATCCAAGGACTTTAGAAAATCTCCCACATCTAGAACCACCACTACTATAGCAACAAAATCCACCTACATACATCCAAAATAATTCAAGTACATTTCCAATACATACTATAACAAACCATAAAACTAAAGAAATAAAAGGCAGATACAAAATTTCAAAAAAATATAATACATATCTATGTCAATAGACACTACAAGATAACACAACTTATACTAAATGGATGCCACAAAGAGATCTTTTCCCTTTTAGTCAACCAACAATAATTGCACACAACATCAATATATTAACACAATATTATACAAAACAACAACACAAGCAATACAATAACATCATCATGGTAAACTTCAACCATGAACAACCTAGAAACACAATTCATTCCACCTCCAACAATAATCCCACTTACATTTATCTCCACTACCAAATGCAACCCAGAAAAAGATAGACTTACAAATATACACACTATAATAATACAAAATGAAAAAACACACTTTATACCTAGATATTGGTAAATACCTCATTATCATCCCAACTATCAGACTATAATGGCTTCGGAAACAATATTACACTACTAAATACCACACACATAGCTTGGTACCACCTACAAAATCATTCAAAACCGAAATCATATGGCTTTATCAAAGATACAAATATAAAAAATCAAATAAAAATCCATTTAGGTTATTACAGCACATCCTCCCACAAAATATCCTAGACTCCATGACAACAACATTCAACATATTTCATTCATATTTCTCTTTAATAATTACCTCCTCTACACAAATCACACAATTTTATTCCCAATTTGAAAGAGACATAATATTTGGCTCACTCAGAAAAGCCTTTCAATACAAATGAAAGGGTATTGATTTTGCACACCTACAATGAGGAGACAACCCAACAAGTATTATATTGGGCAAGATTAGTAGCCAAACATGATCCAAACACCATAACCATACTAGTCATACTAGATATCAATTGGTACCAAAACTTTTTTCCATATACCAGACCATTTGATGACATATATTATTGCCCATTTTACTGCAGATACGAATATATATGAAAAAAAAACAATTCCCCTTGAACTTAATAAACGACCACATATTGAATCCTTTGCAATACATATTCTATGTATACATTAACAAAACAATAATATCGGCCCACTCAACCAAATAAACTCTTTCACCTCAATCCTTAAAACTATGCAAATACAACAATATTACATACAAATTGCTCATGCAATAATGATGTAGTTATGAACAAAAATACCAATTGGAATAAATTCACATATAAAACCAACCACATTCTAATAAATATACATATGCCCCCAGTACCAACATATACACTAATTTTCAACTAAAATTTCCACTATAATATAGTTATTATATTGATGGATCCTCTATACCACCTAAACAACACACAAATGACCATTAGGTATGCAAAAAAGTAGGATAAGATATACACAATCCTTACAAAGAAGAAATCCAAATCTCTAAAAGACTATCCAATCTCCAAATATGTTTTAAAACCAAGTTAATGGCCATACACAAAACACTACATATAATGACTACAAGCTCCCCACATGAACCAATACATATATTTACCGATTGCCAAAATTGCCTATATGTACTTAATACATAACTAAAACACCCTATATTGCACCACAACCATGCAAATAAAACTGTACTAGAATCTATGATAGTTATGCTTCAAAGTTATACACAACCCACAACAATATCCAAAATTAAAGCCCATATTAATATTATACGTAATGAACAAATAGACAAACTTGCTAAAAATATTACAACAAAGAAATACAAATTTACCTCAAAATCATATGAATTTGTACACACCATGCCACTGTACTACCCAAAAGACGAATGGCTAGGCCTAGCCCATCAACCTAAGAAAGGCCCAATTAGATACCTTCAAGCATACATCAACAAATACGATCATGATAAAAACCTAGTAATATTGGCACAAAGATTTCCTAACATTAACAAATGGACACTCAATCCTGATATAGATAATGACCCCTCTAATGAATTTTACTCTAACCTTGATATAATAGATTCACAAAAAATAAGCTTGTTAAAATTTTGCATTGGCCAATACATGGGAAATGCTAGAAAACAACTATTTTTTGGCACAAAAAGATTTCTATCAATGACATGCTCTATATGTAAATCACAAGATATAGACACATGACTCCATATACTTCTAAAATGCAATCAACAACATATCCATGCTTCTAGGATCAAAAGACATAACAAAGCAATATGGAAATTACAAAAGCTAATTATATCCAACAGAAAAACTAGATACTATACTTTAATGAATGCAAGCATATTCAACAACAATCCACAAGAAAATATTGTTCCTTCATGGCTCTTACCTTATTCTTGCGAAAGACAAAAATGTTACTATAACACTAGATTCAAACCAAACATATGGTGTTAAAGGACCCCCCTACCATAATAATCCACCACCTAATCCTAATAACAATCTCACTATACATTTCATATAATTCACATATACTAATGATAGATTCTTCCAAATCACAATAGATAATAAAATCCAAAAATACCAACCACTAATCAATAGCATCATGGCCCTCGGATGGAATGTTGACCTACTTATTGTCATTATAGTAGCAAGAACTAAAGGAACAACACATGCTCCATCAATAAAACTCCTTGAAAACAAATTCAACCTATCTAAAGTTGCTTTTAAAATATACTTTTAAAACAATCAACACTATTGTCATACAATATGGTGGATCAATTATCCTATATAAAAGAAAAATAGAAAACAACCAACCACTCCTAATTCAATAAGAAATTGTATTAACATCACTTCCCACTACACCTATAATATATACCCACCTATTTTTCAATCTCGATTATTTTAAATTTGGTTACTTGTAACTAAAGTGTCTATTCTCGTAAGGAAAGAGTAGTTTTGCATCAATGACCCTTATCCATAGCCAAGGAGGATTGACCCTTGTATTACCCCAAGTTATACCCTTTAAAAAAACACTAGAATTTTTTATTTGCCACATATGAAAACATTTACAAATTCTAAATTCATATTTGTAATCAAAGACCCCAAATTAGTTGTGGATCATGAAGAAATACAAAATTTAATTAACACAAAATAGGGGACAATTTTGACATTTACCTTTGACTGGCAATACTGGGGTCAATTCTCCTTGGCCCTTAATCCATTGGACACTCGCTCACTGTCATTTAAGAACAAACACCTTATTCACACCAACTTTATTTGAAGACCAGATTTTTTATAGGAATATTCGCACTTGGTGTTAGGGGTGATGTTTGAAATGTGAATCCAGTCCAAAAATAGGTCTAAATTCGTTCCTAAAACCCTCAGCAACAACACCCTTTAACACAAAGTGTGAACCTAAGCTTACCTTTAAGCCACTACTGGGCTCTCGCAACCTTTACGAGGTCAAGTTGTCCAGCGACTACACTAAATACAAAAGTAGTGTGGGCGGTAGGCGAAGCTTATTATTGTCTCGTTCGCGTGCGTCTTCCGGTTACAGTAGTATCCGGAGATTTGTCCTGCCGCTTTCACGTTGTTCCCGTTTTCGTAGCTCTCTTCAGTTGTGTATGGTTGCGCATCTCTTATCACTTGCACTCCATTAATTTTTTTTCCTGTTCCGGCATCACATAGAGGCGGAGGTTTCGTGGAGTGCGTTTTTCATGGTGTTGTAGCGGCTGACAGGGTTTTTGGACGATTTTTGGGCTCCGGATTGGGTCTGCAGCCGTCGCATAAATGATCTATACTGCTCTCGACACCTTTTATGTGACGGAGGAGCAGCTTGCGAACTCGCCGTCGCGGAAAGATGGCATTGATGAGAGAACGGAGTCCACCCTGCGTCGCTTTGGCTGTGATCTCGTACAGGAGAGCGGCATCCTCTTGGGATTGTACGTGCTCGCACTTCTCCTTGCGTTGGAAGATTTTTTTTAATAAATTCGAAGCATGCTCATGTCCTTGTTTTCCTTTCTTTCGGTGCAGCGGCCAGTCTTTAGGGTTTCATCGGGTTACAGCTTTTTAGGGTTTCGTTGATGACTTAGACGTGTTGTGGTTTATGCTAGGAGTGCAGAAGCATTTTTTTTCTCCTTGTAATCAGCAGCAGGTTCTGGAACTGATTTTCGTAATCATTTATCTGCAGGCCTCAGGCAGTGATGGCGACGGGCCAGGTTCTATTTCATCGATTTTATTGCAAAAAGTCCTTTGCGCGATTCTTCGTGAAGGTGAGTGATCTTTTCTTCGGCTAATTTGGGTTCAAAATTCAGATGATTCGAATTTTTTCGTGGAATTTGATGCCCTCATTCAGTTGTTGCAAAGTGGATGAGCTTGAACAGTAGTTGTTGTCATTTCAGGTGTTTTGTTTTCTCATGATCGGTGTTTGACTTGGTTGTATCATTACCATTGCTTAGGTTAGATTCGAGGAGCCGCCAGTAAATATAATATTTGCTTGAATGTGCGTAACTGTTTTAGTGGATATGAGTGAGCTATAATACTGAGAGCTTCTGGGTACGGAGTGTAACTACATATTGAATATTCTTTGTTACGGCCCATCTTACTGGAGTTTGTAATTGCAGAGGGTGGCAGCCAGTTGTGTATGGCTAGCAGCTAAACTTGAAGAAAGCCCTCGGAAAATTCATGAAGTGTTGCAAGTGTTCAATCGTATGGAGCAGAGACGGGGAAGCCTCCCCCTTGAATTCTTGGAGATAGCATCACAGGTAATCCTTTGATCCTTTCGTAACCTCACCTCCGCTGTCTCACACGTAATTTTTGCTACTTTACAGGTCGGGCTTGACTTTGTTTGTATTAACGGGGACCTTGAAACTGCAGAAGTATGAGGAAATGAAGACCGACTTGATTAGGACAGAGCGACACCTTTTGAAGGAGATGGGATTTATCTGCCACGTAGAGCATCCTCACAAGTTCATCATAAGCTATTTGATGGTGCTTGATGCTCCTTCAGACCTGATGCAAGTAGCGTGGAGCCTTGCGAATGACAGGTACATGAAAGTTACAGTAATGTTCGTAGCCCTGTGCATGATTCCTTTAGAATATCTTCAGTGTTTCGTTGTGACACTATGTAATGATTGCATTTGATGAGTTCTTAACGTTTGTAATGTTTACATTTGTAATAGTTCTTAATTGATCAGTGGGTTTGCGTTCCAGTTGGCTTTCGGTCATCATTGTCAGGGCTGATAATTTATGTGTTCTGTGTGTTGCAGCATAGGATCATGCTTTGAGACGGTGTCACGAAGCTGTATCACTTGAGTTGTTCATGCAAGAGCTGATGCACCTTGTTTCGTTTGATGCAGCTTACGCACCACACTCTGCGTGCGCTTCAAGAGCGAAGTTGTTGCTTGTGGAGTTGTTTATGCCGCAGCTCGGAAGTTTCAAGTGCCATTGCCTGACAGGTGGTGGGAAGTGTTTGATGCCAAATGGAGTGACATTGAAGCAGTCTGTAAGGTCCTTGCAGAGTTATACACACAACCGAAAGGGCATTATGTTGAAGTTGAAAGGGACAGCAAGTCATTTGTTTTGACCAGCAAAGCGTGGGATATTCCTACTGAAGGACAGGTATGTTCATCCTCGTCTAGCTTTTACTATCCTGTATTTGCCCATTGTCTTAGCTACATTACAGTACTGGTTTCTACATCAAAGCTATCCTTCTAAGGTGGGCCTATGTGTTGCAGGAACGACTGATCAAGACTATGGTGAATGGATCCACTTCTGAGCAGGTACCGACCACAACAAGTTCAGATGCTGCCACACAGAAGGAACCAGCTTTGAAAACGCCTGTAGATAACTTGAAATCTACAGCAATTAAGGATAGGAGTCATGATATTGACGAAGTCCAAAACTCAAATGCTAATGGTGAGTTGAGGGATGACCCTGTTGTAGGAAAGGAAAAAAATGTCCATCACAGGGAAGGTGAAGCAGGGGATAAGATTAGGGATAAGGACATGTACAGACAAAGGCCCCATGAATCTCGTGACAGTGGGCGGGGTCACGATGCTGAACGAGAAAGGGCACGAGGTAGGAATCGCGACAGGGATAGGAGAGACAAGGAACGAGAACGTGAAGATCGAGAGAACGCGAAGGACAGGGACTACCGCCGGAAGGAAAGAGGCAGGGACACAGGTGAATTCCCTAGACCAATTTCGTGACATTTTGAAGAAATGAGGTCGTATTCCTTCTTTGGATCAAATTGTTTGTTGGGTAGAACTGTGTGCCTCTGGTGCGTTCGATAAATGTATAATGACTTAGTCAATAAGTTTGCTTATGACAGATGTAATTACAGTTATAATAGTAAGCTTTGTCTGTTTTAGCGGTTGGTGTTGCCAATATTCGGAATTCTTCATGTTTGCCTGCTGTCATGCATGTTTAATCTCACGATCTTCTATTTTGTTTTTGTCATCAGCATTCAGTAGTGATTGATGTGTCGGACATTATAATTCGAGTTATAATTCTTGCAACGTTGTTCAGAAGTTGATATTAGGTTTGTGATATGTGCCTGACAGTTCTTTCTGCCGACCAGCAGCTGTTGAATGGCCTTTGCTATCCGTGCAAGCGCTCCGTATGCACGCTTTTGCTGGCATATTGTAAATGCTGATGTGTTCCATGATGCTTTGAAGGCTCCCTGTCTACATAGATAATGTGAGGCCGTTCAACAGCTGTTCTGGTAGGGAATATTGATATACTGTTTCTGTGGCTAATATTAATCCTGCCGTGGAAGGTCTGTGCATGTATGGGTGATGCGTTTATTGCGAAGTACAAACTAATCTAAACTTTGGGCATTCTGAGCTTTTATTCTAACCTGCGTTTGCACTTCGTACGTTTTCAGGTCATGGTGAGAAGATTCGGCATAGTGCAGTTTCTCGAGGTGAGGAGTTGATGCATTTAGTGCTCATCAGCAGTACTGCAGTGTGATTTCAGTTTTTGATTCAGAAGAAGACGTTTTAATTTGCAAATGGTCAGCAGCTACTAGAGGACAATTTCTTTTCCTTTTACTGGTGATTTTTCACCAATTTATGTAAATTATGTGGTTTTTCTAGAGACCTATAAATCACACTAAGTCTTTCGTTATGTTGTTTTTCTCTACAGAACGGGAGTTTCAACTGGCTAGAGAGAATGATCGGCATCAGCACCATCGTCGGCAAAATGTTTGAGAAGAATCTCATGGGAACTATTCTGTGGATTATGCATTAGTAGAAGAACATTGTTTCTTCTGTTCAAGTAAGGCATGCATGCATGCTGTTTCATAATCATAGCATAGGCTCCTGTACTGATGGCTAGCGGTTTCAGATTTTCAGCTGTACCTTGTTTCATCTCCATAAATGTTGCTGTTTTGGACGGACTGATTTTCAGCGGCTTCAATTGGCAGAAGCAGCCTCACACAGAACAAGGAACATGGGGAGAGGAGTTCTTGCTACAACTGAATTGGATGGGCTCTGTCGACAATTTTACGGTCGGTTCCTGGACTCACGTTCGGTGTTAGTGGAGCGCTAGAATGGGTGCTTAGTAGGAATTTGTGGACTCGTAGATATAGTCAAATTGGAACTGCTTGGAAATGCATTGTGGTAGCTTGAAAGTAACAAGAAATCATAAAATTATATAGCTGCAAGAGTAGACTTGGTGAATTTTTATCTCTCTTTACTTATAATTGTACTTCACTCATAAACATGCCGTTGTGTGCCACTTCCATGTAGTTCATGACAGTGATACCGTACAAGCATTTATTGTCTAGAGAACGGGTTTCGTTGTATTACTGTATTTTGGAGGCATTGATACAAATCCTCCAGTCTCTAGGACATTTTGGATCTCTGTCTTTCGCCATTGCTTTTGTGTATGAGGATGGAGCACTCCATTTACTAATCGGATGTGCATGCATGTGCACATACTGTAGCAGCCCCTCATCCCAGCAAGAAGCACCCTGTTTACTCATGGGGGACAACCCGGCGTGTTTATGTTCTTGACTAGCTGGGGGTAAGTGCGAGCTAGCGATCAGTTCATGCTGCATTTGACAGCTGCAGCAGGTAATTCAACAGACCTCAAGCGCAAGCTCCGGAGAAGGATCTCTTTTACCCAAAGTTTTCCAGTTGCTAAAGATGGTTTGGGAATATTTTATCAACTCTAAGTGGCATTGAAACTGGTTAACCCTACTTTATCTATTATGTTATGGTAGTTCATGTGTTTCTTCTCTGCTCTTCTATTGTCATCTGGTGTTGTGATTACCCAACGTGATTGTAGCTGTTATTTTTCTAATGTTGTTGACTATTTTATTGTTTTTTTTACATGTTCTGACTTCATGAGTCAAATCCTCCAAGACACTTTCTAGCTCGTGTTGATGACTGTGCTTCAGGGATTCTCTAGTGTGGCCATGGGGATTCGTGGTGGCGACATGCAAGGAAGACTTTGGGCCAGCAGCACAGGGTTCCTTAATCTACAAACAAGTCAATTTGTGTCTGATGTACGTACTATGTTTTGTCCTGCAGGCCTTTGTTTACCATCGCATAGTGTTGGTCTTGTCAACTAAGGTCTTCAGGCTACAGTCATGCATTAAACTGTTCGCTTTGCGTTTGTTCTGGTGTCCCAAACTATTACAAAAGCATTCACTCTAGATACACTAAGAATCTTGAGCTTGTAAATTGCTCATTTAAATGGAAAGATTGTGTATAAGGTAGGAGATTCATAGAGCAACCATTTAAGAGCTGGTTTCAATTTCTTGGAGTGTTCAACTTCCTGAAATATTCTTCAGTATAATATTCTGGAGAGGAGTAGAAACTGAATCTATTGCAAGCTGTTTCATGTTTGGATTCTTGAAGAAATAGTTTTGAATTTTGAATTTTGAATCACAAGGCTCTCAAAGTGACCCATGTTCAACATTGGTACTTCAAAAGGCTATTGGCAAACTAAGTGACCCATGTTCAATATTGGTACTTCAAAAGGCTATTGGCAAACTAGTTAAGTTAATCATATCTTTGTCCTTGATTTTTATAGGTATTTCAATGTGATCATCTTGATCTTAGTGACATTGTGAGTTCTCCTTGCTAGAGTGATCATTGTCTTTTTAAATTAGGTTGTGAGGAAGGAGTGGTGAACTTTGAAGTTAGTCTTGGTTGTTCATACCTTATGTAAAAAGCTATGTATATTTAGTACCTTGGAACCCTATGAAATAAATTTGGTTACATAATTGTAATTGTTGAAGTTAGTACATCATCTAGGAAGATGATATGCACTTCTTTTTACTCCTTTGATAAAATAACTTGATCTATCTTAGTTTTGAGAATTCAACAATTAAAATAGCATCTTATAGGAATATTTTTCTATTATTACTGCTTGGAAATTTAAATGTCAATAAATTGTTGATAATATTAGTGAAGTAAAGAGAATCACAATCCTAATGGTTTTGAAATTTATTTGTGTTTTAGTGATATTTTACAATCTTTAAAGTTGTAGTAGTGCATATTGGATATCAAATACACTTTGAGTGGATATCCTTGAAGCATAAAATGTTTTAACTATCAATGGTGCATTTGAAAAGTTGTTCATTTGTAAATATTATTGTATAAAAGTTCTTAGCTATAACTCTACAAATAAATAAAGTTTTATGCCATTAAATTTATAAAGGAAGAAAGTAGTCTAGTGTAGAAAGACAACCTAAGGAATAGTCCAACATCATCAATGTACATTCAAAACAATTAGAAGTATGTTATAATTACTAGCAAGGGTTATTAGATTCAAAGCAATATACTCTCTCTATGCCACAATACTAGTTCTTTTTTTGTAGTAATAAAAGTATTAAAGATTTGGCAACAATTTTTTTAATACATGTTGCAATCAAATGCTTTTACAAGCAATGTGCAATGCATCTTTTTAAATGCAAAATAAGTGAATATTAATTACAATCAAAGAATGATCAAAAGCACCAAGCTAGGTTGCAATAGATACAAAGTGTCACATAATTATAAGCTTTATATATGAGACTTTGTAAGCAAATACTTTGGCCTTTTCTATAAATTTAGATCTTACACCAAAAAATAATTTGAATTCAATAGACTCTATAAAAAGTTCAATGCCTTACAAGCTTCGAAGCCTCAACTTCAAATTGCTATATAAAATTTTATTCTCAAAATTTTATCTATAAATTAGACAACAAATTAGACTCCTTACACCTATGCTTCATTTCATTAGTTAACATAAAAAATAAATCATCTTCAACCCTAAATTCAAGTCTAAAGCACATTTGCTAAAATGAACAAATAATTTAGAACAAATGAAAAATCCAAAAGGGACTAGAATTATAGAACAAGAGTATATAGATTTTGAATTTAAACTTCCATAAACACAAATCATACTATTCATTACAAGATATGACAAGCTTAAGAATCCTTTCTAATTCTACATATGTTTGCATTCAAAATTGGATGGACTTGCCCACTTACTACCAAGTAAGCATGTCTGGCAAATTAGCTTATAAGCAACATTCCCACTATCTTTTAAGGTAGGTCCATAAATACCCATTTAAGCCTACCTACCTCATCAATGGCAATGATAGATATTTCAAGGACAATTTCGCTCATTCCTAGTTATGAGACACATTTAGAACCAGTCAATTTAAGAACCTCATACCTTATCATTCATATGCAGGATAGTCTAAGTTATGTTGTTTTATCACTCAGTATGACAAACTTGTCCCTTGACCTTTACTGACCTTTCTTGCAATCGCCTCACAACATGCTCAAGGTCTACTTTTCTAAGGAATCATGGAAGCTCTCCTCAGATCCATCTTTGCTAGTGTCTGAATTCACGCAAGCCTTGGGAGCAATGTCTCCCAGCAATGTCACAACATCCCGCATGGACGGTCGTCTCGCAGGCATGAAACTAGTGCACAAAATGCCGATTCGCAAGAGTGCAATCATGTCTTCTTGTGAGCTTCTCTCATAGTTGGGGTCCAAGATCTCGTACACCCCTTCTGGAGTTTGCACCTTTTCGGTAACCCAATGCACGAGGTTGGTTCCAGCTTCTCCGTATATGGTTGGGTCAATGGCACGTTTCCCAGTCACCAACTCCAAGAGGACAACGCCAAAGCTGTAGATATCGATTTTCTCATTCACTCGGGCACTGAAGCTGTACTCTGCAATTGTCGTCCCAATCACAAGGAATCCCTATGAGACTTGCGGGATAAAATTAAATCACCGACTGGTGTGACAGCGTTACTACTTCCATGAACTAGTCAGAAAGAGATCAATTTAGACGATTCAAGCACATCACCTGGGGTCATGTAGCCCAGAGAGCCAGCAATTGTAGACAATGTATGCGATGCTGCAGTATCAACAATCTTGGCTGTGCCAAAATCCATTAGGTACGCCTCATGATCTAAGTCCAGCAGAATGTTGTTAGACTTGATGTCTCGATGTAAGATTTGGGGTGTACACTCGTGGTGCAAAAATTGAAGTCCCTGTCATCACACCGAACACCCAATTCTACATTGTCAGCCGAAACAATTTGGAAACACAATTTGTCAACTAGAGAGATTTTCATATTTTATTAGGTCACTATGTTCAAGAGAGGCTTTTCAATTGTAAATTCAAGAGCATAAAGCACTAAAAACTTGAACTGGTAAACATCAGAGCGGTTCTGACCAGCATCTAGAACTCTTTAGTGCCACGTCCTGGAAATCCTGCTATTTTAGAGAATATGGCGTTCATGAGAGGTAAATTTCGAGTTTCTAAAAGTGGGGGACGCACCATCGCTGCTCCTACAGCAATCTTGTACCAAATTTCCCACGGAGGGGTCTCTGCCCTGGTGCCGTGCAAGACATCTCCCAAGCTGCCTTGGGGCATATATTCGTATTCCAGCAAGTTGCAGTCCCGATTCAGTACAGCAGTACAAAAGCTTCACAATGTGTTGGTGGTGGAGCCTTGCGAGCGTCCTCACCTGAGCGGGGTCCCAACGAAACATCAGAATTCGGACTGTAATGTCTAGATCCACAGCTACAACAAAATGCCTTGGAAAGAATAAGTGAACCGGTGCAAACCTCAGTTTCGAAGCCATGATCTTGCTACTCTCCTCTTTCGTCACATTCCACAGTTTCTTGACAGCCACTGTCTCGCCGTTGCTGAGTGTCACCTTGTACACTTTCCCTGAACCGCCAGCTCCGATCACATTCTCTTCATCCAGGGCTGTCACCTCATGGTCACGAAAGCATTTGTCCATAAACAACGTCAACGTCCAGACGTCTCCGTCTCCAACCGGGTCTACATCTTTACTGGAGTTGCTCTTGCATCTCCTAAAAACCACAAACAGCACAACAGCCACAGCACCGAATACCCCCACGACTACAATCCATGCCGGTTTTGCGTCACCTGGAGATGCCAAGCCAACGGCAGGTGAATTGGTGGCACAGAGGCCCTGCACACACAAGTGCGGATTTCCAGTGAAGTTCACCGCCACAAACATCGCACCATTTCCCTCAGTCGGGATGAACCCCGACAAGTTGTTGAAGGCCACATTCAACGACTGCAAATTCACCATGCTGAACAGACCTGCAGGGATTGTTCCCGTGAGGTCATTCTCCGAGACATCCAGAGTGCTGAGTTTGTTGAGATGGGTCAGATCGCTGGGAATGGCACCGTCCAGGTGGTTCCTGGACAGGTCGAGCTGCACAAGCTCTGTGCAATTGCCCAGGCTCGTAGGAATGGCGCCGCTGAACGAATTAGTGCTCAATGTGAGCTCTGCCAAGCTTGACAAGTTTCCCAGCAGGGGAGTGAGGGTGTCATTGAACTCGTTGGAGTCAGCTTGGAACTTCACCAAGCTGGTCTGCCCAATCTCGCAGGAATGGGGCCGGAAAACAAGTTGTCCTGCACATACAAGATTGAGAGAGACTTTGCGTTTCCGATGTTAGGGTGCATACTTCCACTCAGACGATTCCCGCTCAATTGCATCCTCACCAAGTTGGTGCCACCCCACAAGCCCGCCGGCACAGGACCCTCCAGCTGGTTGCCATCTAATCGCAATACGCTGAGGTTCTTGCAATTGCCATATGAGTGAGGAATCGTACCAGTCAGTCTGTTTTCATATAATCCAAGGAAATGCAACAACACAGTGCTGCCCCAACAAAGATAAGGAGGCACGGGACCTTCAAGGAGGTTATGCCCCAAGTTCACGTGCTCAAGCAAAGTCTTCCTCCCGAGATCATATGGGATTTCACCAGTCAGTTGGTTCCGGTGGAGATAAAGTTCAGATAACCGTCCCCAATTGGCAATTTCAGGAGGAATCGGTCCACTTAAATTGTTTACACCCAGATCGAGCGAAGTAAGAAGAGACAGGCTCCCCAAATGGGTGGAATCTGGCCACTCAGATTATTTGCATTCAGGGAGAGAAGTGTGAGAAGCGTCAGATTTCCCAGACTGGCCGGAATCTCTCCACTGAAGCTGTTGCTCCCAATGTCAAGCCAGGTCAAGCTGCCCCTCAGATTTGCTAGGCCAGTCAAGTCCCCACTCAAGCCATTTTCGAAAGCGATGAATTCACCAAGCCTTCTGCACTGCAACAGAGAGGGTGTAAGAGGCCCCGTCAGCTGATTCTGATTAAGCCATAGTACTGTCAAGTTCGGCATGCTTCCGAACATGTCCGGAATGTGGCCACTGAGCGAGTTGTTGCCCAGATGGAGTTTTTCCAGATGCGTCAGGCTCTCAAGAGAGAGAATGGGGCCCATAATGTGGCACCTCTCAAGATAGAGAGTCCTAAACTTCGTCAACTTCAATAGCCCTGCCGGAAATAAAGATAGTGGGAAATTCACGCCATCCAGGCAAAGATCCTCCAGGCCCACTCATGAGCTCACATTCGGCCATGGCACCATGTCCAGGGCGTCCAAGTCTGACCCTAACCACAGGACTCTAAGGTTTGGAATGGTGAAGAAGCCCAACGGAAGTGTACCATTCCAATTGTTATGTGACAGAGCCAATTCCTCAAGCTTCGTCAGTGAAAGAATGGAATCTGGCATCTGACCTTCGAAGTAGTTCCAGACGAGACGCACAACTCGCTCAAACTTCCGCTCAAAACTCGTGTTTCCCACGTTCAAGGTTGTAAGGTTGCCAAACTTTGCTACATGTCAACACGCACCATGTCAGCAAAGGTAAGTGCACTATTCCCAAGTCACTCAGTTAACATTATGACAGCAACTTTCGACACACATGGACAGTAGTACAATAGGGCCACTCCAGAGGATTCAGACACTAACCGAAAGCGAGGGCGTGGATATCCCCAGCGAGGTTGCAAAATGCGACAGGGGAGAAGTCTAGCACTGATACGGACCCCTGAGTACATTGCACACCCTTCCAGAAACAAGGACTGGTGTCCGAGGCATTCCAGTTGCTCATACTGTTGTCTACATCCACCAGGTAATCTTGCTTCCAATTAAGCAGCAACTTCCCTTCTTCGTTTAGCGAGAGGATACATCGCAACTGCATGATTGTGCACGCAGTAGCCCATAGAAGATAAACCCGCCATGGTCCAAGGACACCAATATTCCCCGTCTCCATCTCTGGTTCAAATCCACGTACTATCCCGGCATAGCATGGGACTCCAAAGCTCTTACCAAACTGACACCTCAGATCTGAACCCAAAGCATCCGATCTCTTACAACAATGTCACAACCGTGTTCAACTGTAGCCTCAAAATATTTCAAAAGTTTGCGCTCTGTATCTCTTATCTCGTTCTCTGCATCGAACTTCAAGATCTTCTTTTCCCTTCCAGATCCCCCAAAGAAAACTTTATGAGCAAGGCAGCGATTGCAACAAACTCAAGAAAGGTCGACAACACTGAAGCCATAAGGGACCTAATCCTATATCCTATTCGTACGACTGTTACGAATAGCAACTACTCATCTATTCAGACGCTCGGTTGCATGGCCTTCAATTAGCAAGATGCAAGTTGGGTGTATACATGACTTGGGCTAATATCGTCTATGGCCTTTGAAATTTGAAATGGAAATGGGGTTGTCCACTGCCCCTTGGCTTCAAGAGCGGTCTACAACCTCCCAGTTTGAAAGTCTGAGTAAGAAATCGCCATACATTGATTGGGAAAATTGGACATGAGGAGAACTTGGCTTCTGTACCCGAAGTGTCCTCTTCACAGCTCGATACCCATGAAAGAACATTCTTACATGCATGTGTGAAAGTGCTTGAAGTGCCGCAATTCGGATCCTCTACCTAACACAAATCCCACAATCTGGACTTGCTGTTCAGGTCTCCCCTTCTCTACTTCCTGCGACAAGTGGAAGAAGTCCTGCAATGCACCCGCTTCGATTGCCAAGCAGTCCTTTCCACTGGCGTTGAAGATGAGTGCTCGCAAATGAAGATTAACATCCGACAAACTCCTTATACATAAAACAAGTAAAAACTTCTACAGATGCACTTCCCCTAAGTCAATCACGGAAGCGCTGCAATTGCAAGATTCGATTCCAGTACAGGATCGGTTCTCATTACGGTCAACGCAGATTCGTGCTCGGCGAATTTCAAATGCTCGTCACAGTGATTTGCAAGTCACTAAACTGATATTAATCCCCCTTGCGAGCGTATCCTGCGCGAGATGCTGGAAGAACCAAGCATCACCAATATTCGATGCGAGCCTCCAATGAAATTGTTGAGAGAATTATGTAATCACAGAAGGTCAGGATTAGCACCGTTAGTCAACCATTGACCAAGGAGACCCGCCATTTCGGTCGCGAACTCCTCCTCTCCTAACCTCCTCCAACTGCTTGGCTGCCAGCGCCACGTGAGCTCCGAGTTTGCAACTTCGAGACCGTAGGGGGCAGCGTGAACGAATCCCAACCTTGACCAGTCGGTCGAAAGCTTCACAGGGGATCCAGCTTTCACTCCACTCCCGACCGTACATGCAACCGCAAATATTGGGAAATAACCGACAGAGGACAGACTTCTTCGTCCACTTTTTCGTCCGCTCCTTCTTCCTTTGTCTGGCGGCAACCATAGCTGTACGCCTGAATACTTCGAAAATTTCGAAGTCCCTTGAAGAGTCTGCGACCACAGCGAAGTACGTTAGATCTCTCTTCAATCCAGTCAGAGACATCCACGACCATAGCCACAGTCGCACCCGGGTTTTCATTCTCATTTTCGGTTGCTCACTCGGGTGCCTTCAAGGGTCTGCTCAAGACTACCAATTACGTCGAATTTCATGCTGTATTACTGTTAGTCTGGGTAGCTAAAATGCAGTTATACGCTTTGAGCTGGAGCCAACAAATTGTCGAAATCGGGCGAGAAATAGCCAAGAAAAGAGTCTCTGTGCAACCCTGCAAGACGCATCTATGAGTTTCAACCGTCCATGAGCCATGAATCACGCGAGACCTTGACTCGAACTAGCTACTTTAGGATTCCAAGTCGGTACTCCGCACCTTGCATATGCTTGATGATTGTGGAGTGAAGATGGCCGAGGCGACCGGTGTCGGATCGGACTCTGCTCCTCCCACCTGCGATGCCGCCTCAGCTCATCCATCTTCGGTCTGTTTCAACTCTTGAAGACCCCCACAATCCACATCCTGAGCAGGAATTGCGTACACACGCAAAAATGCGGTTCTTCCATCTCTTGAAACTGGTGGCGTCGATTGAAGAGGAACAGTTCAGCAATGACGCAATCGATTGGCAGCAGCTCAGAAAATTCTATCCTCGTTTGGTAAGCACCCACATCCATCGACACAGACAGACGACAGCTTCGAAACTGGACCTCAAATTAAGCTGGAGATCACGAGATCCCATTTGCAAAGCGGAACTGCTCTGGTCATGCTTGCCGAATCTATTGAGAATGAATCGTGGCACCAGCTTGATCTCACGTACACTCCACTGCAGCAATTCAATTCTCCAAAGTAACACAACGGCGATTCTCTTCACCAAGAAAAAAAATTTGATCTTGATGAAGAGAATTAATGACATCTCTTGAATGACACAACTAGACATCAGCATCTGAAATGGGTGTTGCACTACTTTGAATGCACTCTCGGAAAGTGTCAGAAAAAATGAATTGTCATTAAACCCTTGGGAATCGGATGTGTACACAGTGCACCAGTGTAGTTAGGGTAACAATGTAATTAGGGTTTAGGGTTTAGGGATTGAATCCAATTTTCTGTGGATTGAATATGATTTTGAAGTTGTGTACGTTGAGTACTACAATATGAAGTTATATTTACTCTGACAATTATATTTACTATGACACTGCACAGAATATTGCTTGCAAATATTAAAAATTGCCAAAAATTACACTAATCTTCATAGAATTTTCAGGTTTTTCTTATGAAACGGACACTGATAATTTATTTTGGGGGGATTTTTTGGATCAATTATGTGCATCATGAACTCCAATTTTTGTACAAAAAATTGAACCTAAAAATGTATTATATGTTGTAAAATATAAATTGAACGGATTGTTTGTTTCAACAAATATTTCAAATGTAAGGGCATTAAAATAAAACAATGGTCCATATTGCAACCTATACTTTTTCTCTCTCTACAATGGCTAATGCAATTCAATGCTCTCAATTCCCCAAAACAATTCAAATATTGCAAGGACCAACATCATTTGCATGTTTGTCAAATTATTCATATTTTGATTTCAATAAATGTCAATTTCCTTCAATTTTGGTTTACAACAATTTAAAATGATGTATATCAACATACCAAGGCACAAAAAGTTTTTTTGGAGTTATAAGGAAAAATTTACAAAAGATAAAGTAATTCCAAAGCATAGTGACCAAAAAAAAGTTTTAGACATGACTAACTTTGAAATTAATTTTTTTCAAATCACAAATAATTTTTTCTTCAAACTTCCATAATAATGTGTAGTATGTTGAACACTACAACTTTTGTATATCCACTTTCGAACTTTGTTCATTGATGCTATGATATGGTTGTTTGAATGAAAATGTTTCAAATTTGTATTAAGTTTTGTTAGTCACCAAAGAATATTTGTCAAAATTCATATTCAATATGTGCAATGATAAAAAGGTCTTGATGAACACTTTCATTTGCTTCATTTGAATAAGATTCAAAGTAAATTTAAACAAAAAAAAAATTGTATATATAATAAAGAGGGGGAGATTTGATTTTGTTTCATAGGAATTTTGCATCTAATTTTGGATCAATCTTTGTAGAGGTGACAATTTGTTGGAAGTTTTTGAAGTTAACCCCTAAAGTCCTAAGGCCCTTTTTCTATCATAAACCACTCAAAACTACCATTTTGCTCCATTCACCCAAAAAAAAAAAAAAAAAAAAAATCATTTTTTTAGAATCAAACAATTGGATCTTGTACTTCACTTGTCTTAGCTCATGTGGTAAAAATTTCATGAAGTTTGTCGGTATAGATTGGAAGATATGAGCATTCAAGGTTGAAAAAGAAAGTTTTTGTAAACATTGGCCTACAATTTTAGATGACTTTGATTGCCAATTGTGGAGTTTTTTTGCACTACAGACTTTGAATTTCAAATTTTTTATGTTGAAAAATTGTTTTGAAAGTCTAGGAAATTTTTTTTAAGAAACATTTGATTTTCATTCTTTAAAAAAATGCTAAGTAGAAGTAGGTCCAAGATTGGAAAAAAAACTAAATCATTAATAATTCCGAAATAGGATTGAAAGACAATAATCCCAATGGTGAGATTGTTGTAGCAAGCAAACACAACATTTTTTTTAAATTGTGGAAAATTGTGAAAATTGCATTAAAAAATTAATCCTATAAGTTATTTTTTCTAGAAGATGTTGAAATTGCTTGAAAAACAAGATTGTCCTTAACTTTCTCATTATTAGTCCAAATAGAATAAATCAAAGCTTCACTTGTAGACAAAAATAAAAAAATTTAGAGAAAAAAAATTAAATTTTTTTATTTATTTTGTGCAATTTTTTTGTGCTGCCCGTAGAGTTCACTTTCAAGCTTTTTGTGGTATAACTTTTGCTCCTGGGCACCAATTGAAATTAAAATTATATTCCCATGTAGATTATCAATTTTTCTATCTTATGGAAAAGCTTCAAAACAATCCACCCAAAATTGAGGTTAGAGGAACCTACCTAAAATCTTATTTGTCCCTTGAGGGGACAATGGGACTTTAGGGGTTAATTTGATCAACAAAACATCATTTAACTTATAATATAGAAAATTTAATACCACTTTATTTTTTTTAGAATGTTGTTATATATCATGTTGTAAATAGATTCAACTTCTAAAAGATCATGTGTTGCATAAAAATGAATACTACCTCCATCTCAAAATGATCTTCTTGTTGAACAAAATGTTCCGGATTAAAGCTAAAAATAACATTTCAAGGACTTATTTCTTGCTATGAGTAGAATTTGATGCACTCTTAGTGTCTTAGAAACTTTAAGTTTTGGAGCCCTTTTCAAATTGTAGTTTTAGTGTATTGAAAAGTACAATTTCTTAGGCATTTTTGAAGAGCACCACTAGGCATTTCATTGTTGATTGTAAGGCAAAGCAAAATCATTATTTTATGGCAATTTAGTATGGGTGTAAGACCATGTGTAAACATTTGTTTTGCCTCCCAAAGCTTCATCTCCTTCAATTGGGCAATATTCAATGAGATGCAAAAATAATAACAAACAATGTTGATTTACCCCTTCAATCATTTCATTTGTCTTTTGATTGATGATTGCATGGATGGAAGTGGAACTATTACGTACATGGAGTTGTTTGGTTGGTCTTTGATAGCAAGCAAAAGTCAAATCTAACCAACTCCCAACGCCACAAGTACAATATGAAGATCATTTTGGGCCAAAAAATTAAGGCCAATAGGAAGATCATAATGGGATGGAGGGAGTAAGTATTAAGCAAAAAAAAGTATTTAATCTTCTAACATTCAATATGCATTGGCTAATTTAAACAAAAAAAAAATAACAACATAAGATTTGCATAGTGACAATGATGATGTCATAATTAAAGGAAAGGGTTCAATAAAGCGAGTAGTTATAGCTTAATAAAATTATGAATTTATGACGGGTTTTTTTTTCATGGTATACATTGTTTTCTTCTTTGGTTTACCTTGAATAATTTATATAATCTTCTATAGATATAAGAGCAATTATTCTTAACAATTTAGGCCATTGCTATTGAACAACTTTAGAATAATTGATGTGATTAAAGTTTTGAGTTTGTAGGGGTCCCAATAAGTTTATAGTAAGGGATTTTTTAATTTCATTTGTTTTCAACATTACAGAAAAAGTCTTAACTATAATAATGAAGCTATCTATCTCCATAGATAAGAGGGAAACATGAAATATGTAGGTGAAAAATACTTATTATTTCAAAATTGTGTATCCAAAAATTAATGATATCATCCAACTCACCAATGTAGCAATTTTATGATCTATTTTATCTATTGAAAAAGAAAAGTAGGGTGCCAATTATCCCCTTGAATTTTTTTAATATTTTATTTGAAAAATTGTTCCCTATAGCTTGTAAAGAATCTAAACATAAGATTTCCATTTAGGCAAGTTCATCATTTTTCCCACCTCTATATGAATTGATTCATAACCTTATACAAACTACTCATAAAGCATGAGGTGACAAACTTGTCACATTACAAAAGAATAAATTGAAAATGTTAATTCAAGAAATCAAATCCTTCAAATAATAGTAGACATTTAAGTTTTGTACCATTGGATATATGGAAGAGTGGTGTTTATGGGTTGTTAATAGGATGCTCATGACTACACTCTATGAATGGTAGTTTGTAATGATTTCAAGGCAAGCCCCACCAAAAATTCACATAAATTACAATTTTAATGGCAAAATTATAATTACTCTTAGATTTGATTTGTGACTGAACAAGCATACACCTCCAAAAATATGTGCCCTTCTTGGAGTTCGGCCCAAGGTTGTCTCCGCTCCTCCCCCCCCCTCCAATCTTCCAATGGCTTGTGTAGTCCAACTAACTTCTCAATATAAAAGTAGGAGGTTCTAAAAGCGCACAAGCTCTAAAAGCACCCCATCTCTTTCAATGTTACACAATATGTACGTATTGCTTTTTTATAGCCTTCAGGCATGAACAAACAATGTACATTTTAGGAGGTGGATGCTATTAGAGCTCTATACCACTTCAACTTCAAAATTTCATAACTAATTCCACAAAGCTCCAAAAAATATGAAACGACTTGGGTTAGATGCCAATTCTACTTATCCTTTAAGGAAATTTTACTAAAAAATATTTCAAGAAGTTTCACCTCCCAATAATACAATTCCAGCTTTTAAATGGTCGGTTTAAGAACCTCCTACCTTAATACCTGAATCTTGAAAAGTCAACCTTCCTTAAAGACCAATTTCGTGAAATTGTGGTAAATGATATTTCTGTCAAAAGATACAAGCAAAAGAATATGCAAAATAATTTTTTTTTAAAAAAGGATTGAGGCGTGAAGGGGTTAACAAACTGAACGACTGATAACCGTCCGAGAAGCTTAAGTCAGTCGTGGAAAACCGTCGATTTCACAAGCCGATCGACGGCGTCTGGTGAGGGCACGGTGATAGGGCGAGACAGAGCAGAGAGTGAGTTCGCAGAAGAGGCACTACTCACATCCAGATGGTGGTCGAGGATTGCCAGAGCACAAGCGACCTATGAAGCTTTTTGCATTCCTTTGGCCTCTTCATTACTGTACAGTACTGTACAGTAACTTATCTTAAGGAAGCTTAAAGTTTCTAATTATAACGATGAAATAGCACACGGCAAGCTCTTTCCCCTCCTCCTCAACAAGGAGCTTTCACTCTGTCTACGTACGCCCATAGCCTCATGATCAATCTGCACATCAGTTTGCCTCCCGTTACTGTCGAATCTGTCAGTTCAATTTCTGCCAGAATTGCATTACTTTCGATTGTATTGCTCCCGAAAATGGACCTTGCAATTGGTAACGAAGGACGGCGTTGAATACCCACGTACATGGCGGCACGATTCATACAAGCTGATGAGGAATTTGAAAAATCATTCATGCGTCGAGGCTTCTTCAATTCCCGACTCCGACTCGACTCCATTAGGTAGTCTCGGCTCATTCAAGAAACGGCTAATTAACCGAGACCGATTGAGAGGCATGTGTGCGCGCATGCAGGTCACTTACGTACGGCGAGATGTTTGATTTGCAAAACTGACATGAGGGTACGTCGTGTAAATAGGAATTGATTGGAGGTTGGAGAGACTCAGAAGAGGGAGTGGCACAAACAGCGCCTGCATGCACATACATGGAGGCCGGTAGGTTAAGGAAGCAGCAATGTCGATGTGAATTGAAGAAATAACAATCATATATCAGCTGGGTAGCTATTAATATTGCAAAAGTGCGCCGGTTCACGAAGGGATACTGCATGCATGCGCGTGTCCTCAGGCTGGTACGTCAGTATGTGGAATATATACTTCAACTCGGGGGTCATGAACCATGCGCATGATGCATCCGTCAATCCGTGCGCGCCTGTTTTCTTATAATATTTCATCCAACGCTGTTGAATGCACATAAATAACGGTTACATTGGGGGAGAGTGGATAAATCGAGTGTACTTGGAAACACTTTGCTCGCTGATTGATCAAACCTAAGACTTGGAGAACTTGAATGGTTGCTCTCGTTCCTAAAACCGTGGGATGAACATGGCCTCAAATCTTTCCTGGCCAGGAGTCCATCCTGGTGACTTTGCAAGGGTTTAGAAGAGGCTGAAAGAAGTATCATGTTGTCGGACAGCTAGTGTGTCCAGAACGTACGCCCTTCTATCTTTCTTTGATACACAAGTAGCAACTCTGCGAAACTTTGAGATTGAATAAGGAATTATGGAACGCGTAAATAATATGAAATTCTTGCATATATTTTGTGTCCTCACTCGTGAGGCCCGATCGAGTCTCGACATTGTTCTTTATATACAGACAGTCGGTTATTCTGTTTTTGGCAGTGTCCTTTTATTTCTTATGAAAATGGGTTTTGATAAACACTGGTCCGCAGCTTGAGTTCTTGGAATCAGCCTTTCGAAACTGCCCGAAGGCAGGAAAAACGATTGAATGATCTTACGGAGCACACTCCAAGCTTCTATTTTTCACCGTGTATACAGGATGTTTAAGAATGAGCAAATGGTGTAGTTCAACCGTTTATCCTCTTATTCGTGCAGCAGTTTCTTGGAATTAATTCTTTGAGGGATCGATGCTCATTCTGAATAATCTGACGGGTCAATTGTGTCATCATAATTGCATTTCAATACCGAACTGAGAGTTTACACTGGTAGCAATTTTCGCAGTGCACCGCCAAGCACTGGCACAGGTGCCATCATACAATAGATGTTGGTTTTATTTGCGGCGTCAAACACTGGCAATTAATCTGAGCGAGAGAAACATTCTTGAAGGTTTCAGCCCTAAGCCTAAACCGGTGAAGATAACACGAGTTGGCTTCGTCATCCTGCTCGAACAGCATGTCAGTCTGTCTTCAGGTTGAGGCTTTCATACAGTTTACGATATAGTTTGTTATTTGTTCAGTAGATTAAAGTTCTGAAATTTATTTGTATTTAAAATGGCAGCTTGTCCTGCTGCAGTTTCTGTGAAGATTGGAGGCCGTAAATGGTATAAATTGACTTCGCCCAACCGGTCGTAGTGAGGTTAAATTGAAGATGGTCCAGCCAAGATTAAGTTCCGGCACTTCAAAGTATTGGTTGAGAGCAAGGAGTGGCAATAGGACTGGAGGAAAAATCTTCGTCTCAGTGGATTCCCTCTACAGCATCTTCAAAGAAAATCATGTCAGGTCGACGCCGAAGAAGGAAGAGGCACCCGCTGCTGACATCGCCATCACCACTTCAAGTAGCCGAACTATGCAGGGAGCTTCTCCGACTATGCCTAATATCCGGAAAAGTGCACGTCTCTTCGAAAAACGTGCGGCGTTATTAAATTGCCCCCGTGGAAGTCCACAATATTGGCTCCGAACGAGGTCGAGAAGGAACAAGCGATCACTCTTGGTTTCGGTGAAGTCTCTCTATCCTTCAGGTGAGCAATCCTTTTACAGCTTGCACCTCTGTTTTCCAAAAGCACAAGTTCTCGAGTATTTGTCGATTTTCAATCGTCGTGCTTCGGAAGCCGAGAATTAGATCAGTTTTGTAGAGTGTGTGAGGGTAAAGTATTAGATCAGAGAATACCCGTGACACATTTTGAACCTCCTCTACCAGAACAAGAGGGAAGCAAGGAAGATGAAAAGGACTTCAAGACTTGCAGTGGCTGCTGCCAACAAGCGCCGCAAAGAAGGAAAAGCACTCGTTTATATGAAAAGCGAGGTGCCTCACTAATGAGTTGTCGAACTGGAAGGCCTGCCAGAGTTCGGCGCAAAATCTCAAAATTCAAGAGGAAAAAAAAACACATATGCTGGTTATACAAAGGCACGCCGTGGATGGGAGGCTGCTATAACTCTAAAATACTTGCTGATGAACGGATTAAAGGACTGAGAATGAATTGTGCTTCTGGAAGCAAAGGTATAAGATAGCTTCAGATTTTGTACCGGTATGTACAGAAGGATTTCTCAGTGCAGCGTGATTCTCCAGCGATATCTAGCTTTACGATCTGAGTTTATAAGGAATGCCTCGACAACGCTGATCTTATCTGTGGTGAAATGTGGCAGAATTTGGTGGCGACGTCGCCAGTCCCTCTGGTAAACGATTCCACGATCTCGCAAATCGCCCTGTCTTGCAGCGGCTCACTGAGCGTGGGGAAGAAGATTTGCTGCAGAGCATTCTTGAGAAGCTTCCACCTGCCAATCTTCTTCAAGCTGCTCGAGTGCGCACTTCCTACTGAATCTCTGAATTTTCCTTCTTGAAGTGAAGATTGTACTTACATGGTGTGATTTCAAGCGACGATATGGGCACATGAATTTTAATTACAACTAATGCTAGTACGGTACTATTTTGCAGGTATGCAGATCATGGGCAAGACTCTGCGAGTCAGGTTTCCGGGAAGAATGCCACCGGAAAGGATGGTCATTGCCCCGTCTTCCTCGTGGTGCTACTCCAGCCTTCCCGGTGAGTAATCATAAATTTCACTACACACTTCCACTTGTCTACATGGTTGTCAAATTGAACCAACTTACGAAAATGTGGAGAGATCACTAGCCATTCATGATAGCAAGTTGAAACTAAAGTTATAACTCCTAAATCAATCACGACCTTGCTGCAATTCGTCGAATATTTCCATAGCCTCTACACCATGACCACAGCTAGCGACACCTATGATAAACTCATGAATCTAATTGATGTACGTTGAACATGCAGTGGAGGTCCCTGTACTACAGACACGCATGCCGAGCTTGCGGCAAGGTGGGAGAGTTCTTCGTGAGGAAGACTCTCAACGGCAATTTTCAGTTTCTTTTGTGCGGTGGCTGCATACGCCTCCCAGATGTCCGCAACAGGTTGGTGCAATACTCCATCGATCTCTACGGCGTCACCGGCAAGCTCTTGGCTCCAAACATTTCTTCGAGGGGAGCCAGCTAATGAAGACAGTAAGCGCTCCATGCATCGCCGTCGTCATCCCGCCCTGCCACAACAACCCAATGAATCGGCACCATTTCCATCACTAGGAATTCGATCCCTGTCGGTTGATTTTCACAAAACTCGGCACCAACCCTTCCTCTGTCACAGATTTTGCAAGAATTTTCCTTTCCATTCCACTCCATTTGATAATCCCACAGGTGTATAGTACATAGGTGTCCATTGCGATTGAATCGGAGACTGAGAGGTGGTCCAAGGTTTCGTTACACAATTGCAAATACCAGAAATTTTGTACTGTAGTTCCGTTTCAAGAGTGAATGCGACGCATCCTTGATTCATCTCCTCTGCTTCATTAACCGGCTGTACCGCGGACGCTAAGTGTACGATGAATGACAAAGAATCTTCGCATGTAGGACAGAAGTGTCATTGTTCATCCTTGGGAAAACCTTCTACAGTAGCTTGTGCTCGAATGAGTGCTTTTGGTTTTCTTCAGGTAGATGATGCACATTGTATCAAGATGATTTCCGCGGAGACCCATCTGTCTTTACATGGTTAATTCGATTCTGTGAGTGAACAATTGGAAAGGAGCAATTGAATGTCTCTTGGTGTTTCTTATAACAAATTGTTGATATCTTTTTTATCATTGAAGGATCAGGGTTGTTTTGGTCACAGCAAGAATATAGATAGAACGTTTAGCAGTTGTGGGATTACTGAGTAAAGAGAGGATTGGAGTTTAGGTGAAAAAAAGTAGTCTTAATAGATTGGAGAATCAGAGTAATAGACAATGATTGGATGTGCAAAAAATTAGGACAATCCATCATAGGTATCGCGAAAGTTTTCTTGACAATGTATACAATGTTGTTGACAATGTATACGATGTTGTTGACAATGTATACGATGTTGTTGACAATGTATACAATGTTGTTGACATTGTCGTATGAAAAATGTGCAAATATATATAAGCTTGTAGTAGGCACTAGCAAAGTCATAAAAGAATCACTTCAAGGACCTTTGGATTTGGTAGACATTATTTTCATGATTCATACATAGCAATCAACACTAAAAAAGCAACTTCTATGTGTGAAAATACATGCTTAATACAAGAAATAGTTGACATAGGTGTATACAAAATCTTCTACTATTTAAAATTGTCATTTTAAGAAAATATACCTTTTGTATTTAAAAATATATTTTTAATACGAAAAACATTTGAAGGGGGAATATACAAAATCTTCTACTATACTTAAAGTTGTCACAAGCTCAATTGTATTTCTTTCATGATTGATTGACACTTATGTAGGGGTAGTTGAAGCTAGCATCTACAACTAAAGATGGAAAAAAGACTCAGAAAAAGCACATTACTCACTATTTTATATGAAAGTATTGAAAACTTACATTGTTATATACAATATTAAATACCATATTTCTTGTGCCACTTAATACCTATCTACTTGTGCCATCTTCCACTTGTCTTTGATTTCTCCCAAATAAACATTGCCAATGTTGTTCAAGATATGGAAGGAAAACATATTTTCCAATTTTTTTCACATGTTTCTATATACTATACAAATACTAATAAGCATAGTAATGTAGAAATGTAAATAATTCTTGTTGCATGGAATCGTATTTTCTAAATTGGATTGCTCCGATTTATTCTCTTTTAAAAAATTAGGAACCTCTATTTCCTAAATCACTTCCAATTCTTCTCAAATTACGAGTTATTTTTGTTTTTTTCACTTCAGGAAACAATTTCTGGTTCCTTGGGCCTTACCCCCTAAATGCCCAAGGCTTTTTTTGAACGTCCTAGAATTTGTTCTAAATTAATTGAGCAAAAAGTCAACATATTTATAAGTGCTATAAAAAAAATTGAATTATAATTGTATAAACTCAAACTAAACATGTTTGAGATGTAGAGGAAAAGAAAATAGGACAATATCATCTATGGATAAAAAATTGTAATGTTTGATCATAAAGGTGTTAAAACTATGAAAGTGTTTTGAAGTCTTTCAATTATATTTTCATGTATCAAATTTTAAAAATTGATCACCAAAAAAATATGTTATTAAATGACATAATATGCATAACCTCAATCAATTTATGGCTTCTCAAAATCTAATCTACAATTTCTTTTAATAAATTTCTAATGGGATTTTTTCTCCAAGATTTAGTGTCTTCCCAAGTGTCTTTGAGGTTCATTTTCAAGAGCCCTTAATATAGTAGAAAATAAAGATTTGCAATGGACATCCTTACACATAATCTTGAATAGAAAAATCATAATCATTCATTTCAAAATTGGATTCTTGATGCTAGACTAGACTTGATAAATAATTTTTTTTTAATTATAATTTAATAAGATTTCCTTTAACTTCAAAATATTGTTGACACCCAAATTTTGTACCTCAAGTATTTAGGAGTTAAAGGAGTAAGGTTTCACTACGGGATATTCAAAAACATGACTATTAAATAAAGTAACAATAGTTACAATAGTGAAATCTTGCTTGGACACAATATGTTTGGTTTTATTTGGAGGAGGCATAGTAGGTGATCTTAGTTCAACAAACTTAAAGAAAAATTGATAGGAAAGATAGTGAGTAGTTCAACAAACTTGCTAAATTTAATTTCCATTCAATATGGTAAAAACAAAAGTTCAATAAGTTTACTAAAACCACTATAACTCTTTCAATTATAGGCAAGCAAAAGAAGGAAAATTATTAAATAAATAATACTTAAAAATACGTAAATATCAATTAAATATTATTGTGAAATGTGTCATTGTTACGATCATATTTATTTTCTCAATTCATCCTTATATTCCATCATTTAAATCATTTTTAGGAAAAAATATGATGAAATTATTTTAAAATTTGAGAATAAGAATGGTTTGTTTTCCTATCAAAAACATCTTTGTGTGTCTTTTTTTTTTAGGGTTTTTTGATAGGTGCTAATTAAACAATCTTCATTGTGTTTTTATTAATTAATACAAATGTACTAAACAATCTAGATTAATATTAATATCAACATTAGTAAATAACATAAAATTGACATTGTAGTTATATTATTTTTGTATACAAAATTATTTGAAGAATTTTGGCTCTAAAACAAATGTAGGTTTAATGCTAAATTTTGTATGTATAATATACACTAAAGTAATGAGACTATAATACAAATTTCAAGATTATCATTGGCACTAGCCATTACAATTTTGAATAGTTATATACCTTTCAATTAATTAATTAGCTAAAAAAATACTAAAACTATTGATAATCAATAGTTATTGGTTGAGGTTATTGATTATAGACTTTCTTATACTACATTCATTCCACAATCAAGGAAATTTATGGTATAATTATAAAATAGGATAAAACAAAACATAACAAACAATTAATTGGACACATAATATTATTATTATAAATAGTTGATTTGGATATTTAAGGTCTTGGATCAACTAAAAACTGTAGAAAATCATTATAGAAAAAACATATTATAGATTTGGTTATAGGAAAATTTAGTGACAATATACAACATAAGGGTTTGAATTTCAAGAAATCATAAAAACATTGCTACCTTTTGGTATGAAAAAAAACAATGATGTATTATATGACAATTTGATAAATTTTCCAATGATGAAATTTGAATTTTTTAGTTATTATGTACTAGAGCAAGCAATTGCTTATTTTTTATTCAAATTTTTGTTTAAGAGTTTCACATTATTAGCAATTTTCCACCACTAGAGTAGAGGATATTGAATCTTGGAATATTTGTATCATTTCAAATTAAAATTCTTTTGAAATAAAAGTATATGTGCAATCCAATTTTTCAAAGTTTTGACTAACTGTCATTTATAGTATAAAAGGTAGCTAGTAACTATTAGTTTTCTAAAAGTAAAAAGCAATGAATGATAAAAGACAATTAGATGAAGGATTTCAAAGGATGTGATTAGACTAGATAGGAAGAGTAACAAATTGTCTTAGTATCAGTTGATCTTGAAAATATACTTACCTGTTTGCTAGTTCAAGAAGGACAATTTGTTAATTTTCTCACTTTCACTCTCTTGGTCAATTTTTCACGTTTAAAATTGTTACATTTTGTATGTTGTGAACTCCTTTAATTACTATAATACAAATTGTCTTTTTAAACTTATTATCTTGCACATTAGCGCCATTGTGAATTATTGTGAAATCCAATGATTGGATTGTTTTATCATGTGTGCCTGTAATAATTTGATGAGTTATTTCTACTTGTATGTGTTGTGTGTCTAGTTTTGACAAATTGTGAGTTCGTAATTGTGCTTAGACAATTTGGCTATTACTTGATTATATTATGTGAACATATTTTGGTATGATTAATTGTCTTGTATATCAATTGGATGCTTGTAATAATTTGTATTGTGGCCTCTATTTTGAATTCGGTAAGACTTTAATTTTTCATATTAAATTATCAAGTTGTAGTGTATGTTGTGAATTGTAACAATTTGTTGCACGAGCTCGGTGCTTGGATATGAGCTGGACTAATTGTCAATCAAAAAGATAGAGATCATAGTGGAGCAAACAAAAGACAATTTGCAAATGGAATTAGCAGAGAAGTTTGTTCTTGTACTTCATAAGTTAATTCAAAATCAATTGTCTTAGGTAAAGGAGTTAATTACTTATGTGACAAAATTAAAATTATCTTAATTTGAGATAAATTGATGGAAAAATAAACAATTTTGAGTAGTGTGAGGAAATAAATTTGTTGATGGAAATCTAGCATGTTGTCCAATTGTGATGTAAGCCACAAAATGAGACAAGTTGTTGTAAAATTTAAGCAATGATTGCAGAATTAGAGAAATTGTTAGACTACTTGCAAGGAGAGCATTTAAAATAATAGTTTGTAGAATTAATTAAAATTAATTATGTTATCTCAAAGAGAAATATAAAATTGTGTATGATTATAAGTTAACCCCTAAAGGACCAAACTACATTTTTTGGTAACATAGAAAATTTGGGCAAGTACGTGTGACTAGAGATTTCCATATTTTTGGCCCAAATTTTGATAGAAGGTGTGGACAAGGAATATCTTTCATGTGCACAAAATTTCAATAAATTTGGAAATATGAGTCAAAAGTTATAGCCTAATATGTAGTTTTGTTTCTCAACTCAAACAGTCCAGACAAATCTGAAAAAATCATTTTTTTCAAAAATCAAAATTTGAAATTGATTTTTTAGATTTACATATCCATTAAAAGCTTAGAATCATTTCATTTTGATCAATGAATCAAAAATTATGAGGTGTTTTAGTTTGCGGGCAATTATGGATTTTCTACCCCAAAATAAACTTTGAAATCCTTTATTAAATTCCATTTTTCATATTTTTGGAAAAAAATAAAAACATTAGGTGAAGATTGTTTATTAAAACACTACAACCATTGGGATTGGCATTTTTCAATTCCATAAATAAATTGTTAATAATTTATTATTTTGAACCATTCTCTACATCTTTCTACTTACTATTTTTTTTCTTTATGTTGTACAATTTCAAATGATCTCAAAATTTTCAAGCATGTAGCCAACATGCCTTGAAGAATGAATCCAAAGAGTTGCAATCATTTTGAACATTTTTTCATACAAATGTGACCTTATGAAGTTCAGCTGCCCGATTTTTCGCAGGGTCCAAAAAAATGATTTTTGTAACTTCAAATGCTCTTATCTTGCAATCTACACGGTAGAAATTTCTGAAATTTTTACCACATCTTTTCAAACCAGTTTACTATAAGATCCTACGGTTACATGTATCCAAAAATGTTCTTTTTCTAAATTTTGAAACTTGTATAAGAAATGGCAGTTTTGGAGCGTTTTTGGCGAAAACATTGTCAAGGAACTTCAGGAGTTAATACGAGTGTTTGGATCAAGGTTGCAAGTTTGATTACCAAACTGGATGGTGTAGCAGTTAGACTAATTGTCATTGAAAGTCACTAGCTACCAGAGATCAAATTTTGAATTCGGTTCTGCAAAAATAAGAAATAAATTGACAAATTGTGAGTGAATTTATAATTAGAACAATTATGGTTATGTATACAACTAATTGAAGAATGTGATGGAAGAGTCATTTATTTGTGCTTGCAAATTATGTTTCAATAGAAGACTAATTGTTATAGAACATGTGCTTAACAAGCTATGGTGTTGCTAAGGATTGAACAAGACAAGTTGGTCACCAACAAATTTGTAAATGAATGATTTATCTTGGTTTTATGTGTGTTAGTAATTGTGGGATGTTGAATTTACTTATTGTGCATGAGTTGAATTGTACGATTTTGGGCATGGGAAAGTTATCAAATATTTTGTTGGAAATTCTAAATTGTTTAAGAATCTAATTCCTGTGTTGAATTGTACAACAAATTGTCAAAGACTTTTAAATGAATTGGTGAATAATTCATTGCCAAGGTTATTGCCACAGTATTGTTTTGAGTGAGAAAACAAAGATTTGTGTTGTTGTGTGTCATATGTGACAATGCACAATGCATTGAAAAGAAGTGTACCACCCTAATGTGCATTAGTTGCCCCCTCCCCTCTCTCAAAAAATTTACAGGCCGTTGATTTTTTTTTAAATGCTTACCTTCAAAATTGCCATTGATTTCTCAAAAAATCACAAGCCATTCATCTTATGAGATTTTATTTGAGTCATTCAAATATGAATATTGGATATGGATACAGTACCGCATATGAATATGTATTGAATATTGAATACAGGTGTTGGATATGGATAGAGTATTGCATACAAATTTATACTAAACACTAAATATGGATACCGGATATGGATACGGGATGAATTGTCCCATATCGATTGTCAAACAAGTTGATTTTGGGAAATTACAAGAGGAGGGAAGGGAGGTTGGAAATTAAAATTTTTAAATCCTAAATTTTGAAACCTTAGTGTATTGTGACACCAAGCATTGAAAAGTGGTAGTAACTGCCATCCACTACTTGTCTTCCTTGGGAATTGCCAACCTAAAATTAGTGACTAGTAGTCTAAATTTGATACTCAATAAAAAAAATACCGCAATAGTGAAGACAAATAGCTGAAGAATTAGCTACAATAGAGAAAGGCTAGAATACAATACTTGGGTATCGTAGGAGTCCTAATTTTTATAAGATAGTATGCTTTGACAAATTGTTTGTGAATGTGCAACTAAATATAAGCTTGATGATTGTATTATATACATGCCTTGCATTTGGATAGAGACAATTTGTTGTAGGACCGAGATTGGTTTGCTACTCATCTAACTAGTAACGAGACTAGTTAAATAGTGACTAGACAAATTGTCTTGGTAATGCAAATCACTAGTAATTAAGAAACTTGTGTATAACTATACAAATATATTTATAAATATTATATTTGCATTGGTCTAGTAGTAGAGCATGCGCATAACAAATTGTGGTCAAACTTGACAAATTGTTGGAAAACTCCCCTAGAATACTAAACATGACTCGAATTGCATTTCATGCGTTTATAGCATTATTTAAAGGACTAGCAACCAAATTCCACCTTGGAAAATAAGAGTGTACGCAAATTGTTTTATAGTAAAATTATTAAGTAAATTTCATATCAATCTAACTTACAAGTGATTTCTAGCTTCAAAACAATAGACTATTAGACCATTCCCCTAGATTTAAGAACCCCTATCACTATAGTTATGGGTTTTGCAAGATAGGCAAAACGTAGACTACAAATTATAAGATCAATTAAAAAAAAAATAGAATTAAGAAAATAAAAAATAATTGTGTTTTGAGTAATAGGGAGTTTTTTTATAAGGGATGTGGTAACATGTGAGTATAAAATCTATCAGCCTAGGAGCCTAGGAATCTATATTATAGACACTTTTGTGGTTATAGGTGTCTATTTTATAGGTACCTATATTATAAACTCTTTCCATGTTATAAAGTGCTTATGTTATAGGTACATATGCTATAAACACCTTCAAATGGTTGTAGTTACTTACCAACAACTAGATTCAAGGTTTGTAGGTTCATGTCTCTATGCTCAAGCATGAGCATTGTTGTCTTGATAAGATTGAAAAAACTTAAAAGACATGAACTCATGTATATTGAAAGTTTCACAAAATTTTAATTTGAAATTTTGAAATAGTCTACAAAAATGTTAAGTAATTTTGTTATCAAACAACTACAAAATATAGGAAAATCAATTAAAAGAAATTAAATTAGCTCAACTTCAATCATTTTAATTGTGAGAATAATACATACTATTTAAAAAAATCCATAAACTAAATACAAAAGGTTAAAAAATCTATACTATTACAATATATAGTTTGTTTGTTTATTTTGTTTTATTTGTATAACATATGTTGTAATCTTTTAAACCACGAGGCTAAGAGATATTGACTTGATTTCAATAGAAAGCCCTTGAAAATGGTGTGCAAAAAGAGAGTTTTGTCACATTTTGACAAATGAAGTGAGAAACATTGAATTTTGAGGTTTTTGTTTCATCAAAAATTAGAAAATTGGTTGTATAGAGACATGAGGCTATTATGTCATTGGACCCACAATTTGATGAGCTATACAATATTTCAGCAACTACAACATTGCACCAATACTTTACTTATATTTTTACTCTAACTTTACTTTCATTCATTCTTACCTTCATCTTTTCACTTTCAATTTTATTTTTATTTGTAAATTGTTTGGCATACTAATTTTATATACATAGCAAATTTTAAAAATAAAAATAATAATAAAAATTGATGTCACAAATATTGTTAAACATTAGTCATACAAATAATTTCAATAATTAAAATGTGAATATGAAAAGAAATATTTATATAGGGATTAATCATTATTTTGGGGACAATTACAAATGACTAATGGTGCTAGTATGTGAGCTTATAAGCACTAAGCCTACAATATAGATACCTATAATATGGATACCCACACTATAGAAGGTATATGTATCATAAACACTTATATTATGGGTATTTGTAACATATATACCTATAATCATAGATGATTTTTATGGTATATACACCTATAATATAGGTGTATAGTATTCTAGGCTCATGTGCTCCAATTCCTACACACATAATAGCAACATTCCTCTTAGTAGAAGTTTACTTATTAGGAATAGGTCGTTTTTGGTTGTTTTCACCTTAATGGTTGTGACATCTATACATGACATATTAGTCTACACTATTAAGACATACATTTGTTTTCGTTGTTTGTTGTCATACGATACAAACAAACAAAACATAATGTGTGTCTTACATACATTTTAAGGTATTGTACTACATATTGATATTGTGTAAGATTTTAGAAAATAACATTATTTTAAATGTCTCAATAAGGTGTGATGATAGTAATACATATTGAAATTTGTACTATGCACTTTCACTGTGCTTCATTTGTCATTTGTCATTTGAGTTTTTTGAATTTAAAGACACACAATATATTATTGAAAAGGTATTTCCAAGACCTTTTCAATAGTATATTACAAGCTTCCAAATTCCAAAAATCGAGGTTGCAAATGGTGAAAGAAGTTTTCTGCTAGTTTAGAATGGACGTCTACCCGACTGCCAAGTCGTCTGCCAACTCTGCCGGACCACCATTCGCTAAGTCATGTGTTGCCCACTGTTTGTTGAGTCTCTAGCTTGACTGCTTGTCTACTGAGTCGTCCCTGTCTACCGAGCCATCCGATGAGCCATTTCTACGTCCACCATATACTGTCCGCTTGTTGGTTGTTTGAGCATTCACTGAGTTGTCTACTTGTGTAAGGTTGAAAGTATTTTAATAGCTTTGGATTTGAGTATTGAGGCTTTTTTGTGGCACCATAGTATTGTCTTACAAGATGACATGCAGTTAGGGATCACGTGTTGTAAAGAAAAAGATCAATCAAGGATCACCTGCTATAGAGAAAGACTCCAAATCACAAATGAATTGCACCATAGGCTTCAGAAGGACACTTTTAGTCAAATGAAATTCCTATCCCTTTTTCTTAAGTTAAAAAACCACCAGAAGCTAGCATCAATTTAAACTCCCCAAAGGTTAAAAATTCATCTTTGGGAAGTTGACTTTTTGAAGAAAGTAACTAGGGTCTTAAGTAGGTATGATGAAGTAAAAAAGACCTAATTTGGATCCCATTCCAACTTTGTACACTCTTGGTACATTGTTCAATTCCATTATAATCTTTAAATTTGCCGGTCTTAGAAGAATCTTGCTAGTTTGGAGTCTTTTAGTTATTAAAATGTCTTGAAATTTGTTAAAGTGTGTTATTAGAATTAAAAGACAGTTTAAATTTTAGTGAGATTTTCCACACTTTGGGTATTTTTCATGAATTTTTCATTGTGAAATTTAGCAATTGACCATCAAAAAGAATATCTTTTGACTACCAAAAAATTCTGAAAACTTTTTGAAGAACCTCCCATAGAATTCTTCAAAAGATGTGCAAGCCCATATTTTTACTTTGCACAATTGAAGAAAGAGAATCAAATTCCACTATCTCCTTTAATTTTTGGTGAATCGGAAATCTTTCATAGGGAGGGGAAACCTCACGAACCTACTTCACCGTTAGATTCCTAGCATGATTTATATCTCAAACCACCATACTTACGCCATAGAGACCTTCCTCTGGTTCATTTTAAGTTTTCTTTACCTATATGCTAACAATTGGGGTTTCCACTATTTTGTCGATACAATGAAGAAATTGAAACCTATCTTTGAGATTGACTTAGGATCTTCACATATGTTCCTTCAAACCAATTTGGTCATGTTCTGTCATGTGCAAGGGAAGTTTAGCCAATTGGGGACAATTCTACTAAATGGTTACAATATGTACAACTTTGGGGTTTCTACTCTATTTACATGCGGGATTTGGATTACGTTTCAAGGAAACAAGCTAATTAGAACCAAATACTATAATAGCATGTAACATACTAATTTTGGCTTTATACTTTTTTTAAGGGCTTTTTGTGTAAATCACTTCACTCAAAATACTAACAAGAACAAAAAGAATGAGTCCCAAGTGACAAAATGGGCACTCACGACCAGGTGGTGAGGCTAAATAACAAATGCCACCTAGGTTGGTGGAAACTACCTGAACAAAACACCTCATTTAGGCACCAAGAATTATATACCAAAGACAAGTTGGGACTCTAGCCTTCATACTATAAACTCCCAAGTCCTTTGTATAAGCTAGTTTGATATTTTTCATTCACCTTCTAAAACCTCCACAAATAGTTTGGACTTGAGACACAGTGCGAAGCGCCCCATATTAGTTGACGAACTACTCATAGGTTGGTCAAACTTTTCAAAATCTCCTCTAGCTCACAAATTCAAATAACTTAGGTTCATAATACCACCCAATGCACTCACTCAGATCAACCGATTGCATTGAGAAGACTGTTGGGCAGTCTACCTTTAACTTAGAAGTGGGTAACAAGCCAACAAGTCCTACTAAATAAGTTAAGTTAACACCATTAATAACCTAACTAACTTTGCATTCAATAGGAGGTGCAAACCATGGGTAAGCTTAGAAGCCTGATGAGAACGTAAAGCCCCATGCAACAACTTACAGCCAGGAAACATCAATGCAAACCATATTTTGAAAATGAAATTTAAGTTCCAAGCTGAAAGGTAGAGTTTCAAGTAATTGAAACAAGTCACTGCTGATTTTCTCTCATTATGAGCTGCGCCTGAGACGATTCAATTAACTGAGGGTAAGCTTATTAACTGAATTTAAAGGTAGTCAGTTGAACTTCAACGTAATTCTGAAGCTGGCCACAACCAATTTCTGTTTCAAAAAAACAAACTTTCTAGCTGTCTAAACTCGAAAAAGGCCTAATAATACGGGCTCACTCATACTCTGGAAGTCTCATAAACTTAAAGTTATCTTTTACATTCATTCAAGCTTAAAACTTAAGCTTGCTTCAAGAGCTTCACTCGTTTGTTAATGAGAGTTCATTGAAATTGAAGATGGCTCTGACAACCTCAGGAAGGGGAAGTGAGCTACTCCTGGTAGTAAGTATTTAAGTAAGTTAATTGATGAAATAATACTGTAATCCACTCCCCTGCCGCAGTGCTGGAGAATTACTTAAGGTAGCAGATCCATAAAGTGATCATCTAAGCGCTGAAACTGAATTTTGGGGAGGTAGAACATCGTGAAATATTTTTCAGTAAATTTTCCTTCAAAGACAAGAGGAAATGGCATGTAACCCAATTTGTTTTATATTTTTTGGAGTTTTGTGGAATTAGTTATGAAAATTTGAAGTTGAAATGCCATAGGGCTCTAAAAGCAACCACCTCCTAGAATGTACACTTTTGTACATTTTGGTATATTGAAGAAATCAAAATGTACCTCTATGTCATGTTTGGTTCAAAATGCCCAATCCGAGTGCGAGCTTCCTACCTTAGTATACAATTCAAAATTTTCCCTTTCTCTTTCACAAAGTCAAACCCAATGTTCCACGAGAATTGGTGGTTAGTACTTTGTTGTTAGTGGGTGGAACTGGAAAAAAAAAATGTTTGCAATTTGAAAACACACCAAAAAAAATCCATTGAAGGAAAGATAAAACTACTATTTGGAGGAAAAGATAGAAGAAGAAACAAATTTATTGAATTAATACTTGAAAAAATGATTCAATATGGGAATTAGAGGATAATAGCAAGTAAAACTCGAGAAATATTCTGAAAGTTGGTTTCACCAATTGGAATATCAAATAACCCCTATATCAAAATGACCTTTACATCCCTACTTCCAATCTTGACCCTACATTTTATTGTGGGGTAACTTTGTCCCTCTCAAGGTTATTATATTCCCCTTTGATGTGAATTTATCCTATGAAATAGAGGTTTGAGATTAGAAAGAGGTTTAACTGGGTTCTTTTAACTCTTTGATTTTAGTGGGGTTAATTATCTACTTTGGGGTTAATCCATAATAGACATTGTGTGTTTTTTAATAGAAATTGCTAGGTTCTAGTGCATTGAACAAAATTTATTTATTTATTTTTAGAATTATAATTAAACAATAGTATAGTAAACCATTATATTAATGTACAAACATAAATATAGCCCATTTCAATATGTTGATTGCAAGATTATGATGTTTAAGTTTAAAAACAAGTTTCTTAATCTAACTAGCCATGATCAATTATAGACTTTGAGCCCTCTAGAATAAAAAAAAATTCTATATAAAATGAGAATTTACACCAATTAATGGTATATCTTGTTAGGCACACATGCAAAGTCTTAAAAGCAAATAATATATCTACTATATTCTAAATCACATGGTTTTATGAAGAGGTAAAGTAATCTAGCAACACACTATTGTAGCTATCCTTGAAGATTTCTTGTGCATTGAACAATTAATTTTTTTGAAATTCAAATAGTCAAAACATAAAGTCAAACCTTTAGGTTATATGGAAAATTTTCAATATCTTTAATTACAGTGTTTGACATTAGAAGATAATTTTTTTTCAAAATTATGCGATATAGTTAACAAAGTTTGACCCTTTTTAGAGTGAGATTTTTGAACCAAAATTATTTTTTTCTTTAACTATATTATATTGGTCACATACATGTCAAATTAAAAAACTAAATGAGGTGTTTGAAAAGATTTTTGAACTACTTGAATTGTTCAAATTTTGTGGGAGCAACATAAAATTTCACTTAGGCATCCAATTAGACCTTTTTTGTAACGCAAAAGTAGTTAGTGTATGCATCTTGCATCAAAATTTCATAAACATTTGTCCAAAATTAATGTCCTATTAAGTTGTCCAAATGTTCAATTGTCCATTCAATAGACAATTGTCCTTTAGGAGTTATGATATGTTCTTTTGGTGTGAATGCATCCATACACATGCCTAAATATAATTGTATAAAAACATTTGTAGAATTTTATGATTAGTACTTGGTATATGGAAAAATTTATTATGGAACAACAAAGTAGTGACCTAGTGATATATATTTTCTAAAGTGGTGAATACTAATATCATATTGTATACATGCGTATGTATAATGTGTAGATACAATGCTTAACATGTGTATTGTACACATGCTAATGAATAAACATTTGCAACAAATAGATAGTTCACTCAGTGCATTGAATTGTTTGCTTGAATGAATTAAAATTTTCGGAGAATACAAAAATATGAATTACATTGACTTGAATTTTTGGTAAAGGGCAATGGTTTTTTTTTTTTCTAATAGCTTCAAACCTAAGTGAATTCAAATTGAGAAAAGTTACAATTTTTTTCCACAAAACCTTAATTTTTTGGTTGTACCTAGGAACTAGCTCCATTGGGTAAATATTAAGCATTTTCAAAATAGTAAGATTTTAGTAGTACATATAATCCAAAAAACTAATACTATGTCCTTTGTGATTGATCATTGGCATGTATATGGCACCTAGAATTAGTGTTTGAAAAATTCATAATTTATTCATAGTCATCAAAAAATACATGCTAAGAACAACCGAAACCTCTTTCAATTGCCAACAAGATCCAACAAAAACTAACTAAGACCGAGCATACAGACGATTTTCGGTGTCCCTCCCAAAGGCGTGTTTTCTTCTTCTTGCAACCCAAAGCCGAAGCCCTGCCTTGCATTCCTTCCGTCTTCCACCGTTGATACTTTGATTACGGTATAATTCCCGGATTTGCAGCAGCAGCTGCAGCAGCATTGAAGACGAGGAAGAGAGTCTGCGGAGTACGATATGAATGGCGAACAATGAAGGCCTGGCAGGGAGAGATCGATCGATCGGTCCATTTTCAAACTCCATCATTAAATGGCGCTGCAGACCGTCTTGATGTCCCATCTTTACTCTCTCAGGCGCCGGCGCCTTTTCTATTCCCAAGTGTCACCATCGTCTCCACCCCATCCTGCTCATTGCTAGCTTGGCCCTTTGCGTGAAACTCTTTCCGGCTATGTCAGCACCACTTCTGCATTCTAGTTCCACTGCTCGCTCTTCATCTTCCGTCTTTTCGTTCTTTCGTTTTGAATGACTATGATTCTTAACAGAGTCTTTGGAATTAAATCAATAGTGCGGTCGGAAGGCTGTGTTCATTTTGTTTTTTGATTCCTGAAGCTGGGTGACTTCTTTTTCGACTATTAGTGTAAGCTCCATGAAAGGTGTAACAGAGGTGAGGATGCGTGAGCTGACAATGGCGAGCTGAGGATGTTGTAAGAGAGTATGCTGTGAGGATCGGTTTCGGTCAAGGAGAGCTTCGCTGTAGTTGTTGAATTTTGGCCTGTTGTGAGAGATAACTGTTGTTTTTTACCGTTGTTCGACCTGACGATTTCGCAGACTCTCACGCTTCCAATAGTTGATTCTGTGGCTCTGCGATTGCACGGCTCTGCCTGTGGCTTGTGGTCTCGAGGAGTTTCTGCATTTCGACGAGTGCAACTGCAGAGATTCTGGTGGCCGTTGTATGCGCTTATTGTACGTATTACCTTGGCTGTGAGAGGTCTGCGTGAGGAGGATGCGCAGTTCGATCGGTAGGTGGCTCAGGAGCTGACCGATTGTGCGGTCGGAGATGCTCAGTGAAGTTGCAGCGTGTGTACACGCTCTGACTCAATCTGACCTGGTCGCACGAGTGAGCTGCAAACCGAGCTGTGAACGTCTATCTTCAAGGAATATTTCACCAGTCGGCCTCACTGTGCATGCGCTTTTCTCCAATTTCTCCTGGTGGACAGGGGAAGTTGATCTCTAGTGATCCACAATTATTTTGCATTTCTTGCTGGAAGCTGTTCGTATCAAACTGAATTGCTCAGCGAGATCTTGACGAAATCTAGGTGAACTCTCCCGCGAATATGTTGTTTATGTTCCCGAGTGTTATTGGGAAATGTTGGACTACTTCTTAAAGCTCTGAATTACGCGAACCTTAGCAAAGTTCTACGCATCACGGAAGAGCTAGTTCCCGAAGCTGTTTCCGCGCCAAGGTGCCTCACGATGGAATCGGCGTCAGAGTACTACCACAAAATTGAAGTTGTGTACCTGCTCTACCAGGGGACTGGGCAAGCCGATCATCCGCACTTGATACAAGTGCAATATCCCTCGCACCAGCAATCCCCGACACTCAGAGGTATGCGTTGCCACTTGGTTTCATTCCTCGATATTTCTCAGTAGGTCCGACTAATTTGAACAAACTGCATCTCCTTCTTTTGACACTCCTCAGTGGCAGTATTCCCAGAATCAAACTTCGTCTCTCAAGTCGAACTGAAGTGAATTGTAGACTTAAAGTATCGCACACAATCTCCGTGAAATTTAGCTTCTTGTTGTTGAGAAAATTGACTTGTTCAGGGATGTGTATCTGAGCAGATGTGAAATCACGTTTGACCGCACTTCGGGGAAGAGGCATGCCTGATTCATATGCTTGGTCATACAAAAGGTAACGATGCATACAATTTAGCTCTTGCTAGGAGTGACGTTAGGTCTTCTGTTCTGATTGTATTTAGGTATCGGTACCAGGAGTCAAGTAGAGCGGCATGGATTTTCCTGTCTTAGAATTTTGTCTTGCTGTGCGTCACTGTGAAACTTAACGAGCACAAGCAATCGCAGTCATGAACGGGATTGGCAGACATTCCGCACTGCAAATAATCTGCTTTGTGTTCGTTTGATTATGGTGTCTGAAGCATTCTGGAGATTCAAGTGCCTTCTAATATCTTACGCTTACAACTTTCATTGTTCACTCAAAAAATCTTCAATGTGAAAACTGAATCAGGTGCCCTTGATTTCTTATCATACAGGAGCTACAAGGGAACCTTTATCTGGTGTGACGTGTTCGACGATGACGTTATTCTTCCACTCGGCGGAAGCGGGGAATACGTTCTCAAAGCTATGGAGGTTTTTGACACCTCTCAAGGTATTTACATATAACGAAATTTTTTGGCTATTCTGGATTCAATTGGTTTGCGCATATTAATGCAGGTGAAAATCTTTCAGATCACATTTGTTTGCATGTGGTCTCACCACAGATCTCACACGGAGAACGACATAAAAGATTTTCCAGGCACTCGAGATTTGTCGTTTGGTTTGGATTTCAGGTGCGAATAGTTGACACATCATTGCCTGCTTCTCACGCAGACGCCTTAAAACGAGACGCTAACGCGGAAGCTAATCAACCGTACCAAGAGGTTATTCACTCGGTGACGAGGAGCTTACCGACTGTCTCCGGAGCTACTGTGAAAGCATTAAAGCAGGAAATAACTAAACCTGATGGCGTTCTTGGCAATGTACGCAGTACAACTTCCAACATCTGCTCAGAATCAAAACAGAAATCTATTGGCAGCTCCTCTCTATCACGCATCGAAATGAAGACGTGGCCCACTGAACACACTGATGCGTGCAGTACCGGAACGTCTACAGTTGCCTCCGATGACATCGTTGAGAATAAGAGATGCCTCGATAAATTCAGACGAAGTGAGTCATCAACGAGCGCAAGCGGCACGATCAGTAGTACAGGAACCCAGACCGAGCCTTGCGCCATTTCTGATGATAGTTCGGATGTATCGTCCTTCGACAGTAAGGGGCAATTTGAGGTGAAGGAGTTGCCGTCGGGGCCGTTGGTGCGATCGAATGACAATGGTGAGGCTTCAATGCGTACGATTCCTTCGTCAGAGATCTTCCGAAAGGGACCCGTAAAGAGTAGAACATGGGCTGTGAAAGAAGAGGATCTTTCTGCGCCAATCAATATGAGAACCTCGAGGTGTAGTGATGAATTTTATGAAAGGGGTTCCATGGCCAGTGTGGCACGGGATATTCCAGCTAGTCCAGTATCTCGACCTTGTTTTCCAGGGCACCCACTGATGTTCATGCTCAAGAAAGCTGCTAGGTTTCATCGTTCGCAATTGTGCAGGAGAGTGGAAGTTGTAGAAACGTTCCGTGCTCTGCCCCTAGAAGAACCGAGTTTTTCTCGGTACACTTCGAAGAGCAGACATGGAAAAGGGTCAAGAAGAGTAGCCCCAAAACCTCACTTTAGCAAAATCGTGACCCTGAAGTCGAAGCCTCAGAGGAACAGAGTTTCTTCTGAAGAACCAGAGAGAGAGACGAGAAGTCTGTCTGAATTTTTGGAGACTAGAAAGAGCAGATCTTACTCGGAGAGAAGTACCAACCACGGTGCTAGGGGTACTGGATCTACCCGACACCCTCGATCTGAGAATAAGGATGCTTACGGTAATGCCCGATGTAGAGAAGTGGCCGGTTCCAAAGCCGTTATGTTACCGGAACGAGTTCCAAAGGAGGATGAGAAAGTTATGTCCGATACGAAAAGCCTCCTGAATCCCGAATTGAAGAGTTTCAAGATGGTTTCCAAATCTGCTGTTCGGCAGACTTTAAATCCTGGCGTTGATCCATCCACTTCTCGATTCAATCCCGCGCCTGCTCGAGGCCTTCAGCTCCCTACGGTTTCCAGGGCCCAAGAGACCACGAGAGACAGAGCTCCTAAACAACATAGATCTCTCGTCGCAGGCTTCGTGGATGTACCGACAAGGGGCGAGAGCTCGATTCTCGTGTAAATTACTCTCTCTCGTCTCGCGTTAGTGTTTCTGATAGAAATGTCTTGGATTATATCATTTGAAATGTTCGTGCTTGCTGGATGAATTCCAGTAAGAGATCTTTAGGCATATTGAATCCTTATTGATGATTTTCGAAAGTGGTTGATGTCTTGGCTGTTGACAGTGAGGATTCTGCTTCGAAACCCCAAGATCTCAAATCGCTGAAAGTCCCAAGAAATATGAGCAAGAATTGCTACTTCAGCCTCCCCGTACCAAGTGCAGAAAAGAAAACTTCCGACTTCAAAGTACATCCCTCGAGAGAAAGTTCTGTATTCGGATCTGCAGCTATACTCTCTGACAACATGCAAGAAGTGAAGATGGTGAACGCAAAAGTTGAGGTTCAGGCGGTTCCCGAGACTGAAACAAGCTGCACTGAAGGTGGATCAATATGGCACAAGAATTCGCCACCGAAATACAGGGGTTACAAGTCCACTAAAGGAGAAAGGTGCACGGTTAACTTCTCTGTAATGTCATGATTCCTGTTCCTTCCGAACTACAGCCACTATGAGAAATTTAGGAGGCTGTGGATACAATCATTCGTAAAACCAATTCTATTTCGTTAAGAAACATTGGAACCCTTAACAACTGTCCAGTGTTGATACTTCGTATGTGAGGTTGCCTTTTTATATCGCCTACAGTTTATTTCTTAGTACTTGGTTCTCTAAACGTACGGAAACCATGCGCATTACAGACCAGGTCCGCCAGGTGTGAAGGAGCTGCATTGGGAGGGTGTACCACAAGAGACAGTCGACCAGAGTCACCCTCCTATGGATTTGGTTCTTCATGAGTGCCTGTAAGTGCCTCAAACTCGAAATTATCGATGTGAATGCCGGGTGCTTCGCCCTGCCATAATTATTACCTCTGAAGTTCGTATCATCTCCAAGGTAATTTTTCGTTTTTAGATACTTGTGAAATCTTTACTTGCTTGCTAAGGGTTCTAAAGTGTTGTGGGTGTGGTAAGTGTCTATGCAGTCGATGCGGGAGGACATTCAAATCGGAGTCGCTGAAAGTGCATTTGCGTGGCTGTCACGTTGTAGACAAACCCAAACAGTCGGTTGTTTCCAGAAGGAGAGTATCCCTGTAAAGAGCACCACCCGTCTGGACATCCACACTTCTCAGCGCAACTTTTACTTAGACATCGTACAAACTCAGGATATATGGAGCGAATCAGTCAGGATACCAACAAACGTCCACGAGTATTTTTTTTGCTGCCCGTGAGAATGACGCAACTGTCAAACCTTCTGATTGTAATCCATGATCTAGTTTACAGATATAATGCCGGCTATTACCGAAGGTTTTCCCTCTGGCAGGTTTATCTTTTTTTTAGGAGTTCAAAGACACCTCCTTGGTACATATATTTCATAATCACTTCCTGGTTTTGCTTCAATCTGGCGCCAGGGGAATGGTCATTATATAGCTTCAATCCAGACCCTCGTGCTCAATTCTTGCGTTCCGAGCTAGAAATAAAAATGAAAGCAATAGTCGAACCATGTCACTGAAGTCTCTGCTTTCTATGATTTGCATTGCTTATCTTCTTAATGACATTAAACCGGATGTTAACTTGAAATATCTTGGTACTAATCTCACACCTGATTTGTGACTTTCTTCGTGCTGCGGGGATGTAGGGTATCTAGAGCAGCTAGAAAAGGGTGATCTCTAAATATCATCTCTATGTGAACTGTCTGTTTCGAAACAGGCACTAAAACGTTTTACACTACTTATCGAGGTTGCAACTCTTATCGAGTTTTCTATTATGATTGAGTCTATCGGTACCCTCCAAAACGAACAGAACATTCGTCGTCCTAAATGATTGTAGGTTTCACCCACTAATAGGAGCAGTTGTTACCCGAACATAACTGTCACCTTTGTAAATGAGTATTAGTTTTGCGATCCGAAGCTAAGAGGTTATTTTAGGTGGTAGCAGCTGTATTAGAGAATCTTACTGTGTTACTAAATGTTTGCCCTAATAAATCTGGTTACCGGAGTTTACGTTCTAGAGATGTCTTCGTATCTTTCGGTGGATAGTATCATGAAAAGCCGAACCACTGGTATCCCTCCCAATTTTTAGTGGACAATACATTTGAATTTTTATTGGACGCCTTGATATTTACCCTAGTCACATCTTGTCCCTAAAACGAAGTTTAAAAAAAAAGAAATCTTTTTCGTACTTCTGAGCCGCAAAGAACGCTTAAAGAAATTCGTCATCTGAATATCAAATGGTCCTAATATCAGGTGAGCTTCATCATTCTAACGCAGATTGCTTCGTGTATTTCTATAAGCTTAACCTTAAATAGAACCCATTTAACCTTGTAAGGGTGATCGATTAGATATTAAGGTATTTTACCAAAAAAGGATCCAATATATGAACGACCAGTAGGTGCATTCTTTAGTTCTACAGAAAATTTGAAATTCATCCATTGGCTATTTTTTGGTCTTAATATCCTTCCAAGATTGAAGTCAGAGGACAATTACTCATTTGATGAGGTGAGGCATGTTCTTTTCCTTAGAGTGGGGTTTAACATTATGAAGCCTTTAAACTTAAATCCTTGATTAACCTTGGATAACCAAGATCCAACCATTCAACTAATGAAATTATTCATGGTAATGTGAAAGCAGAGACTTGGTATCAGAGATAACAGCCTTTGCCACTCCCTTGGCTCATCATGTTAATTCTCATAATCAAGCTTTGCTCGCACATGACCGAGTCCAACCCATAATGATTGAAACAAGCAACTATACTTCTAAAGGCTCAATCCATGGAGCATTAGGTCGTTTTCTGGAGGGCAGTTGATCCTGAGCGTAGCTGTCAGTCAATGGAAAGAGTCACTAAGCCCCGTGCAAGGCGAGCACTGTGCAGGCGATTGTCAGTCAAATCAGATGCCCCATGGTGTTCCGGAGTCAAACACATCAGCGACGCCGAAGCTCCGTCCTGCTCAGATTCCCGGACGTCTCCGCGAACCAGGCGTCGCCCGCTGGGCGCCGAAACCCCCACACTAACTGTTCTCTGTTGTGTTCCAACACAGTCCCTTATTAGTTTCTGCATCTTATTATTCTCACTGTTTCTCGGCGCGCTTGGCACAAGCCATGCAGATTCCCACACTGTTCTCCCAGAAATTCAGTACCCGTTCCAACAATCCATGAATTCGTTCTAATTTCGCCTGTTGCTGCATTTGTGTTTGTTTCTTCGGCATTGCAACCGGGATTGCAACAAGCTAGCATGGGGTCGTTTCTTGCCGAAGAGTATGTGAGGCTGTTGTCTATTGACGAAGAGGGTGGAGGAGGGATGGAAAATGGAATCGATCAATGCCTTTGGAGAATCGGGATGTAATTCAGGGCAAATCGTTTCCTTGAACGTCGAAATCTACGATTCGCAATTTTGGTTCTGAGTGCAAGGGAGAAGTTGTATCTGTTATTTGGTCAGCTGAAAATGAGAGTGGCATACTTGGACTTCACAATATGTTTGGGTGACGAAATTCTGGACAGAGTTGAGAGACTTGGGTTTCGTATTCTGTGAAGAAATTCTGGACGGAGTTGAGAGAGTTGGGTTTCATATTCTGTGAAGAAATCCTGGACGGAGTTGAGATTTGAACTTCAAATTATGTTTGGCTCAAGGAATTCTGGACAGAGTTGAGAGACTTGAGAGGCTTGGGCTCCGATCGCATTATGTTTGGTACAGAGTTGAGAGCCTTGAACTTCACATTATGTTTGGTTGAAGGAATTCTTGCAAGAGTTGAGAGGCACTGTGGATTTTACACTGTGCTTGGCAGAAGGAATTCCTGACACAGCTGAGAGACTTGGACATCACCTTATGTTTGGCTGAAGGAATTTTTGACAGAGTTTACAGGTTTGAGTAATGATGTCTTTGCATTGGTGCACAAGGTTTGGAAAAACTACTTTGGGATTGCAGAAGAGTGGAATACTAATGGCATACAGGAATTTAACAATTCTAGCGTTGGTTGCCTTCGTCGTCGTGGCTCCGCGCGCGTCGTCTCAATGGATCCCCACGGATGTGCAATGTTTGCTCGATTTCAAGCGCTCCGTGACGGACCCTGGCGACAATTTAGCAACCTGGAACGAAAGCGACGTGGCGAATGTTTGTTTCTGGGACGGCGTGCAGTGTTTCGGCAACCAGGAGCTTCCCGTCTACCGCTTGCTCTTGTCCCGTTTCGGTCTCTCCAGCCCGTGGCCCACGGCGCTCGCCAAGTGCACCAGCCTGCAGACCATCGACTTGTCTTACAATTCCTTCGCAGGTCCGATTCCCGTGAACATGAGCGTCGACTTCCCCAACTTGGTCACCCTGTTGCTCCACCACAACAGCTTCAACGGCTTAATCCCTGCCAGTCTCGGCGACTGCAAGTACCTGAACGATCTCGTGTTGAATGACAATAGCTTTTCGGGGGAGATTCCAGCGCACCTGGCTGAAGCGCCTCGTCTCTCTAGACTGGACTTGTCGAACAACCAGCTTTCAGGCGTCATTCCAAGTGCGCTCGCCGTGTCCCTTCCTGGAACAAACACACCGAAGTTCAATGCTTCATCCTTCGACGGAAATCTCTACCTCTGCGGTGCGCCCCTCCCCAAACCTTGTCGCAAATTGCCCAAGAAGGGCATCTCCAAAACAGGGGCCATCGTGGGCGGCATCGTCGGTGGCGTGGTGGCGTTTCTCACCTTACTCGCGTTAGGGTTTTGGTGGTACCTCCGTCGCTCGCGGTCGAAAGCGAAGATAGTTCAAGCCACTTTCGCGAGACGACGAAAGCCATCGCGAGCGAACGTTTCCTTCACGAAGGACACGAAATGGTTAAAACGGATTCGCGACCCGAGCACCATCACCGTCGCCATGTTCGACAACCCAACCTCGAGGATCGGGTTCAAGGAGCTCATGCAAGGGACGAGCAACTTCAGCAGCGAGAATGTGATTTCCACAAACTCAACTGGGACGTTGTACAAGGCGACATTCGACGATGGGTCCTCGGTGGCGATCAGGCGGTTGCGTGTAACCTCTCATAACGATAAAGCTTTTCGTACAGAGATGGAAGCGCTTGGAAACCTCAAGCATCGGAATCTTGTGCCGTTGCTTGGGTATTGCGTAGCCGCGGGCGAGCGATTGCTCGTCTATCAGCACATGCCCGCGGGGTCGCTGTGGGAGCGCTTGCATTGTGGGTTTGAGAAGCTGCCGTGGGCAGATCGCGTGAAAGTTGCGACGGGGGCTGCGAGGGGGTTGGCGTTTTTGCACCATAGCTGCAATCCGCGCGTGCTGCACAGGAACGTGACCACCAAGGCCATCCTGCTCGAGGACGACAACGAGCCGCGCATCACCGACTTCGGACTCGCGAGACTCACCAATCCACATGACACGCATGTAAGCTGCAGTCTTGGAATTTTCTATCAAAAACGTTTTTCTGATTTCTTTTCCTGCATCCATATGGCAACAGCCGCAGTCAGTTGTAGGCAGAAATAACAGACTGAGCAAGTCCTGGCATTTACTTCAAGGGCGACACCCTGCCCGTGGCGATGGTTTTGATTTCCCCATCAAACCAAATGACTGAGGTTAGACTACAGATGGGCAAGTTTATTTCCTTAAAATGTTGATATGAAATCAAAATTTTAGGTAAATTGTCAAGCAATAGTTAAGAAAATTGAAGCAATATTTCAGTGCAAGTAAGAGAATACAAAGTAATAATTAAATTATATCAATGGAAAAACAATGAATAAAAAGAATATTATAGATATTGGTGGATTTGGCTGAAATTTTCCCCAGACATTGATGAAAAGAGAAATGAACAAACCCTAGTACCACAAGCTGCATGAGCAAGTAAACAAACCAGCAATCATTAGTGTCACAAGAAATCCAACGAGCTAACAAACAAATGATGGGACGGGCGTGAGCACAGGTGAGCACGTTTTTCAATGGCGACTACGGCGACGTCGGGTACGTGGCGCCGGAGATCACGCGCACCTTCCAGGCCACCATGAAAGCCGACGTCTACAGCTTCGGCGTGGTGCTACTGGAGCTCGTGACGGGCCAAAAGGCCACAGATGTCACACCCATTGTCGGCAGCAAGGATTTTCGAGGGAACTTGGTGCAATACGTGACGGGCTTGTCGCAGGCCGTGCAGGCGGTGGATCCATCGATGAAAGACCGTCCCACCGACAGCACCACCGACGACAGCGCGGTCGATGATGAGATTCTCCAGATTCTCAAAGTGGCGGTGTCGTGTGTGTCGGCCGAGCCCAAGGAGCGTCCGAACATGTTCGAAGTGTATCAGCTGCTCAGGGCCATTGGGCAGAAGTATAATTACACTTCGCCGTATGATGATTTGCCCACATTGTGTGAGAATGAAACGCATGTCGATGTTCATGAAACCATTCTTGTCCAAGTTCACTTCGACGAATGAACAGCTGCTTGGCGTTTGGGTTCAGGTTGGAAACCCTGTAACTCTCAGGCAGCTTGAAGGTTGCAGTAGGAGCTATTTTCATATTCAATTGAACTCTAGGCTATAACTTAATATTGGGTTTCCACTGGTGGAGGTTCCTTACAAGCAAAGGTTATAACAATATTTTTGGGTTTTTGACAGATTCTCATTTATTGGCTCCGGATTGAAGAGGAGGAAGTTTTGCATAGACAAAGCTACATGTGAGGACCTTACTCGAAAAGCGAGCCAGCACTATTGAAACAACACCTCTCCTTGTTTCTTAAATGACGGATTAAGGTCAAGTGACGGAAATGCGTGTTTCAACAATAGCTCACCACATTCTGCAAGCAAGTACGAGGTTAATTGATATTTGCAAAGCCCAGAGGTGACCTGATTTGAAGAGGCAGCTTGTCTCTTTTTGGTTCAATCTTAAGCTGGAGTTCCAACTGCTTTGGAGGCAATGTAGACATAAATGTTTCTTGAACAAGATGGGCTGAAAGGTGTAAGACATTCAATATCTCAATCAGGTAGCGTCATATCGTAAGAACTGCTGATCACCATTGTAAAGATGAAATATTTATTTATTTGGATTAAAATTTGTACGACTCCAAAAGAGATGATCGTTATCTCCTAAAACCTGTTGCTACACTCGTTCTCCTACATACAAAATTTAGCAAAAGAGCGTAGGAGTGAGAAAATGCTGCCAGCTCCTAATAGCACTTTGGCAAGCGGCTGCGTATTCCAGAGTCGGAACATCACCTACATTTGAATCCGACATATGATCTACACATAGCTTATACCATTTAGAATCTACTTGATACTGGAGGAATCAACAAGGTTTTCAGTTTTAAAACCTGCAGTTGTACGCTCTAGTAATCAGAGATTCTGAAAGAACATAATGTACAATCTTGGAATAACAAAACTGCTAATGTTACAAGTGAAAAATGCTAAGCGCACTCTCTCAGAAAAGAAAAAAGAACAAAAGAAATAATGCTTCAGCTCGGAAGAGCTCAAATAAATTTGTGCAACAACGAGCGGCGTGGGCGAGCTTGTCGCCTTGCATCTGAAGCACTCTCCTCCTTCTCAAGTAGAAACCCACCCTTGTTGTAGAGCTTGACGGCAGCATCATTTGTGGCCACGACATGGACGTACAAACTGGTTATTCCTGAAACATTTACCCAGAAAGGACTTGGTTAGATCAAGCAGTGGGCCCATTATCTGTCACCATGGAGAGAAAAGCTTAAAAAATAATATCCCTTAGTCAAGAATAGAACTGTCCCTAAAAAAGAGCGTAAACCACAGGAGCAAAGTGAGAAATCGTGGTCAAGCATACCCCATAGCTGAGCAATCTTTTGAGCCTGCTGTAGGAGGGCCACACCGATGCCCCGCTGGCGCATCAGAGGCGCCACGCATACATTTGAGAGGTAGCCTCTTCCACGATCTGCATTGAGACCCTGCATTGCGATTGCCTACGTTTATGAGAAGCCTAAATCTCGACAGTAGGTTAAGTTTGGGCTCTTATACGTCGATGCTCGGTATTCCCCTTCCATCACTTCATTCGCATCATAAGAGAAAGAAAAATACCACCAAATTAATTGAAATTTTCGGGACAGGAGTAGTATAGAGCAGCAGGTTGGCGTTCTATATGGTATCGATGGTAACGAAGTTCAGTCCAAAGTACAGGGGACCCAACTGTACTTCTAAAACTCAAAAGTCAATGAGATCAACTCCTCCTAGATCCTTTTTTCAATCCCCAAGTCGCATAGCCTACACAGCCTTGCAGGCATTCAAGCTTTAGCAAAAACCCTACTTGCTTTACTCGATAGGGTTAGTGCTTTATGAGGGTCTTCAAGGAGCACCTTGAAGCTAGAATCAGAGATCTTCAACTGGGTGAAGTTTTCAGAGCATCTGGCCAGGAGGAAGAAACCCTGTAGTGTGCTGGGTTCCCTCCTGCATGTCCTCTATAGTACAAATTAGCCAACACTACCTAGTGCTGTAAGCTTCTCTATGGCATGCTGCATCAGTAAGCCTTGACAAAGACAGGACTTCTATCACAAACCGAAAAGCAGTGACCTCATCTTACATCTTTTCCGAAAATTCTGATACTCTGCAATCAGGTGGTTAACAAAAATCGGAGCTCACCTCGGGTTTATTCCCTACGATTTCTCCAGGTAGAATTTTCCCTTGATTCAAATCAAGAGATCCTACCAGCACGTGCTCCTCGCCATTTACAAACGTCACCTGCTCAGCGAGCAATCACTCTTAGCCCACCCAGCAAGCACACGAAACCCCAGGTAGAGGATTCTCTTTCCCTCACATTTAAGAATTTTAACCAATATGTACGAGTACGCTTTTGTTCGGAGATCAGTCGAAAGATCTCAATGCAGTGATCACTTTCGGTACAACAAGAGCCAAACTCTCTTGCGATCAAATGTTTCTCACTCAGTGTATGATGAATTCATATGCGATCTACCAAAGTGCGAGGTTGTAGACCACTATTGAAGGTACAGTACACAACCCCAATTCAAAAAAAAGATCAGTGGAAATAGGAATTTAGCCAAAGTCACTTGCTAATTGAAGGGCGACAAAGCTGCTGTCGGTAACAAGGGTCAGCAATAGGAGACGGGATCAAGTCCCTAACAGTTTTAGTAGATCATCTACCTTACTTTGCAATTAAAAGCATTCAAACGAAACTAGGATAATCAATCCATGCAGGGAATTTGCAGAAGGGAGGTATTCGCACCTTCAATGCAGGATGGAGATCCACGATCGATCGATCATCAAGGCAGGCGAGGGGATAGAGCGCCAGAGTGCACACTACGCGCTTATAGCCTTGCTCCAGTCCAGCCACTTTAGATGTAAGCGCTGAGAACTCGTCGTCAGTCTTCATCTTGCGATGCAACTACGCTAATTCACAAGCCACACCGACCAAAAATCAGGCCAAAATCCCAAACCCCACTCCCAAGTACCACAAGGTAACCACAATTTCAAGGCAACCACAAATCCAAGGCAACCCGAATTTCATTACCTTGAGGGCTTCTTCCGTGCGTCCTTCGGGGTACGTATAGAACGAGAGCGCACGCAAATAGGCCGCGGCTCGAATGACATCTGGCGACCGTCCTTCATGGAACACCAATCCCTCCTTCACGCATTGCAGGACGCTCGTCTCAAAACCAATTCCATCAAACCCTACTTTCTCAACAGAAACCTCGCAAGGCGCCGCGCAAGCTGTGATCCTCACGCCTACTCGCACCGGGGGTATTCTCCTAACAGTAACAGGCTTCACGAACCCCAGTTTACTCGTCCGAGCAGAAACGACAACCAATCCCACAGGGGTGGTGGACAACAAGCTGGGAATCGCCATTGCACCACCTCGGACGTCAAAACTTCAATGAAACCAATCGTCACCTCACCATCGACAAATTTCTGGCGACATCGATCGGGCACTAAACTCTATAACCCAAAATCAATCTCGCACCCACAATTTCCAATTATCACAAGCACACACTGCTGGCTCCTACTGATCACTTCGCATGCAATTCGGGACACAAGCTTACGAAATTCGCATCATATACAAAAGCGAAAAGGGTCAAACTCTGCATTCGGAAAAATCAAACTGAAGGTGCGATGAATGATTGATTGATTGAGGTGATTAGTAGCTGCTAGTAGGGTTACTCCGTTGCATGTGGGCAACTTGCTGATCTCTTATCCATAAAAGGCGTCCTCCCCACCTTTTGATGTGCCCTTCTTATGACTTTAGGTTGACAATACTATGCTTTTCACAGAATCGGTCGATCGCAAGCTGCTTCGAAATGTGACTGTGGAAACTTGTCGTTTGCTGATGTAGAAACACGAAACAAATGTGGCGACCAAGCAATTCTACGATCGGGAATTCGGAAAGTTCACTGTTCACGGTGAAACCCTAAACCCTGCAACACGCCGAGCAGAGCGTTTTGCATCACTTCTACACATGTAATTTTTCATACCTCACCTAACCTAAATGCATCCAAATAAGCAATTGAGCATTGTTCCTATTATTCAATTGCCTAATTTTTGTTTGAACTTGTTGTAAGTCAAAAGAGTATTCTAGATTCCCTTCTCATATGTTTACTGAACACTAGATGAAGAAAGTATGAATTGTTAAAGTGCTAAAAATAAGTGTCTCTGAAATTGACCCTAAACTCTTGTGAATAGTGGGAGTACATTTTAGGCAAGAGTATGTAAGGGTTAGTTTTAGAAAGGAATTAAAATTAGGTGTACTAACCATAATTTTGCATCCAATATTTTTTTAAAGCTTTACCAATAGAATAGGCTCATTGTTTAGTTAGCTTAAAGAAGCATACTATTGTGATTATTTTGGGGGGTTTATAGTTCATTGTTTAGATTTTTCAGATTTTAAATGTAGTATAGTATAGCAATTTTGGTTTCTTGCACTAAAACCTTCATTCTTAATAATCCTAGCATTGACTAGGATAATTGCAAATGATTTCAAGAGCTTCCTATCAGAGTTGTATGATAAAGATGAAATACATTGAAGTATATTGAGAAAGTAAATTTTGTTCATTCCTTAGCCATTTGATTGGCATGGTCACTTGATGTTTCATGATTTTTTTGCAAGGTTCTTAATTATTTCATATACAAGTAGGAAGAAATGAAAAAAATTGTAAAAGGGAGGATTTCAAGTTTGGAACCTTCCTAGGCTATAATTTATTTTGCTCTTAAAGTTCCAAATCTACCTTCTTATACCTACCAAGAACTTTGTGGATAAAGGTATGTAGAAAACTATATACATGATACTATATTTGACTCTCAAAATACAAATTATATACTAAAATTAGCAAATCATACACAATTGAATGGATATTTCAACAATTAACATCTTTCATTAGTATGCCACTTTGAGAACAAACCCCTATCATGCTCAAATACGGCTCTATACATTTTGAGAGTTAGAGAGTGTGACCATTTTGTAGCTTCTAAAACATGTTTGGGACGGAATAATGATTCAAATTGGGAGTGCCTATGTCATTTGATCTCGATGAGTATGAATACAAATTTTTGTCATTAGTACACATCTCAATTCATGCACCTTCTACATCAAATACTCAAAATACCTTCAAAATTAAACTTCCAATACCTTTGAAGGTTAAAACTTGATTTTGACTTCCAAAATGACTTGTTTTGCTTTCAAATGAAACTAACATAATAAAGCTTACAAAGTCCATCCTTTCATGGTTAAACTTCTTCACATGTAATTTTTGGTATAGCAAGCTTCAAGCTTCTTTCTAGTCTTGAGCCAATAAATGTAAAAAATTACAGCAAATTAAACATTAGTGAGTTTGGGATTTTTTTCATTGTAATTCAATGGTCGAGTAATATGAGATCCATATTACTTGATGCAAGCCTATTTGAGATTGTGAACACAAAAATCTGTAATGTATCATTGCTTGAATTCATATATTTTCATTGCTCTTTAGATAATACCTATTTGTGAATAAAAGTACTAATGTTGTTTTCCACAAAGTTATTTAGTCTTTTTTTATAATATTTGTAGAATGTATTTTTATGTTTGAACATGAATCCTCTACAAGGTCCTTTATAACTTATTTATAGAATTGGATTATTTATAAAAATATTTGATTAATTATTAAAAACTTCAATTTTTGTTTCATCTCTACTATAAGATAAATGCAACATTAATCTTTGTTTTATTTTCAAATTTCATTGTTCCTATGTTTTTAGGTTGACTTAGAATTAAGCTTAGAACACCCATGGAATAATCTTGGATTAAGTTGCCAATTGCCTTTAGTTTAAAAAGAGATGATCTCTTTATAATGTACTTAATTTTTGTATTTAGTTTGTAATACTTATAGTTAACTTGCCTTAGTTGGATGTAATAAATTGGAACTCCTAGCTTTTGATAGAGACTTCTAAATTGTAAGAGGGCTCAAAATAGATGCAAAATTTGTGGTAGTTTGCAAAGTGTAAATGAAAATTTTAGTTGTTGAATTTGTATTGGATTTAAATTATCAAGGCATATTTGCTTCGAGCTTAGAAAACTCCATTGATCTAATAGAGGGCCTACTAGTGATGTTGTATGGAATCATGTTGCAATAAGTTGTTTTGTGCATGACAATAAGACCAAAAAAAATAGAAATGAAAAGTCTAGTTGACCATTAGTATGAACAAAGGCTTACATAATCAAACATTATAGATGGCAATTGCATGTGTAAGGTTCCGGATTGAATCTATGACTAAGTATATTCTATACTATTGAACCAAGTTTTTTTGGTATAGAACAAGTTTATTTAGGCCTGGGTCAAATGGTGATAAAACAAATTTGACCCATATGTGTAATTTTGTAGCTAGAAGTTGTAAGGGTGGTACATACTAAATCTTCTATTGACAAAGAAGAAAATTCAATGTGACTTGGATGCATGTAGTTCTACCTTCTTATTATTATCAAAATTCAAATGCAATCTAGACTTGAAGAAGACTCTCCTTCTTAGAAAATGTAATGGCATACAATAACGTCTTATTTTATAGGGGGCTATTACTTGCTAGAATGGATTACAATACATGGTATTTTTTAAAATAATGGTGAATGTTAGTATTTTTAGACACCCTATTGGTATTTATAATTTCTCATTTGGGTTCTTTAAATGTACTTTATTTTACTTGTAAGTAATTTTTTTACAACTGTCTTAGAATTGTCAAATTGCATAGCAAGTCTATTAGCGTTGGGCACCTAATACACATATGCAAAAGAAAGAAATAGGGAAAGAAAGGCAAACATAATGTATGCTACAAAAGAACAAATCAAGTACTAAATAAAACTAGGTCTGTGTTTAATAACACATTTCAGGAGTCATAATTTCACATGAAGTGATTATATTTTCCCTCCCGCACCTTTTCAACAACAATTCAATGCAATAATTGAACCCTAAACTTTGGATATTATACATAGGATGTAGAATATTTTATTGAATACATACACTAGTGTGAAGTTGAGGTTGTTTGTGAAGTATTGTGTCTAGAATAGAAAAACAAATGTCTCATCTCCATTCATAATTTTAGAGCCTCTATAACCTATATCCCTCACTATTTTTTAGTAGCCTTTTTTATATATGCTATTTTACATATGAATAACAACTTTTTTTTTCATTTTTTGAAAAAAAACTAGACTAGCTTATTCATACTACCTTGCAAAGACCACATGGCGAGGGCTATGATTCAAATAATGAATCCTATTGGCCATGGTGATTTTAAGGATGGATGTATCTAACAAAAATTGTAAACGATTGACAATTTTTGCCACTTGGGAAATTAAAATCCAAGTGAAAGAGGCAAAATTGTGTTGAATTTGTTGTGTACTTTGGCACTATTGTAAGGAGATTTTTGCTAAATAAATAAGGCAAATTCATGAAATTAGGCACTATGTCACATATATTGTCTATAATGGAAAACAAGCCATTTAGGCATTTACTTCCAAAACATATCTATGATATAAGAAAAATCAAATTTTGTTCATGGATACAAATGCCCAAGCTAGGGCCCATCCATTCAAGAAAAAGTCCTTGATCAAGCATGGGTCTTGGACTTGACTAACCTTAAGTTTGACCTCAAAGTCCATACTAATGATCTATTCCTTTGGCCCACTAGATACAAGCTTTATCATAGGAAAAAGTCTTTAAGGAAAAAATTCTCCGTGAGTACATACCAACAATACATTCCAAATGGATATTTAAGGCATTCCTTAATTTTTTTTTTAAGGAATGAAAGAGAGGAAAAACACCTCTCATCTTCAACAAACCCAAGAACTTGCACAATAGCCACTTGAGCCAATTTGAACTCAAGGAATGCTTTGACTCTCAAAACAATATAAGCATCCAAATAACACCATAGACAGATTAAGGAGTTCAAGTCAAAGGGAGGCTCTATGTGCTTATGAGCATTATTGACCGTAGCCAACTTAAATAAACCCTGCTCTGTTTCTATTTTGTACTAGTCCGAAATAGAGGGGATTAAGTGCTTCACCTTATCAAATTCAACTAACTTTGGTTCACTGTAGTAGGACATAAAAATTGATAGGTGTTTTGGAAAACACTCCTTTGATTCACACTGGAGCCAATAATGTGGGTATACAATTCCAAAGGCATCCATGATAGAGTAAGAGGGAAGTTTTGACTCCAACTCCTTCAATAATTGACAAGTTGCACCTATAGAAAAAAAGAATTATGTAATTAGTAGTCAATTTATACCAATGTATGAATGGAAAAGTGACTAACTAAAATATGAGGTAGCCTTGAAATAAATACCACATTGCAAATCACACTAAAACCATCATAATACCATACAAAACACTCAAAGTCACTGACCATAATATGAAGCAACCTTAACAACCAATACAATATTGAAAACCAAACTAATAATCTATGTATAGAAATGGATGAATGCTGAAGTTACTAATTAGAATATGAGGCGATCTTGAAATAAGTAGTATACAAGTTAAAACCACACTAATACAACACTAATACCACACAAAAAGCTGAAAAATTAGTAACTTGAATATGAAGCAACCTTTGAATGAATATTGCACTTGCAAACCTTGTAATACCACCCTAATACTATAATTGAAGTTCAAAATCACTTATTCGAATATGAGGCAACCCATAGTTTCTATTGTATGTTTCTAATATACAAAAATACTGAGCAAAACATAAATAAAGCATTACCACAATATAAACAAGAAACAATGTGAAGAACACTTATACACTCTGTCTTTATAGCAATGACAATAGTAGCAAAAACATCTCTATCCATAGGTGATTCTTAGTGGATTGCCCACTCTTTCTCTTCATTTGCTACAAAAATGAGTTGGGCAGAGTTATTATTCAAATTAAAAACCCACTTCATGTGGATTTGACTGTAAGAGTAGTCAAGGAGGTTCTTGAAGGCCCAAAACTTGTCCACAATAAATGCGATGGGCTTGTCAATATATAGCATGTAGAACTGTCTTTTGCTATTTTTAGCACATCTATAAATTCATAGATGATATTGCATTTTTGTGTGAAAGTCACTAACAAATCCATTTTTCATAAAGGACATAAGTGATATCATCCCCCAAAATAAATATGGGTCTAACTTGAGGTTGAAACATTTCTACAAGAACAAGTAAGGATTTCACTGCAATTCCAACTCATTTGTAAAAGACTTCCTATTGTCTACAATAAACAACTTCTATGGGAGTAGAGTCATTCTTAAGCCAATATAAAAACTAAACCTATTAATGTGAGCTATTTTACATAGACAATAAACCAAATTTGGTTAGGGCACATATGTCCTTGCACTACAGCCAAAGCCCCACACTTGTAACAAAAAGAATCAAAAGCCGTAATAAAGGGAATAGGGTTTGAAATTAGTAACATATACATCTAGCAATCTAGGCTTACAATCGAAGATTAAGCTACAAGGTTGTACATTAAGAAACAAAATGTACAAATAAAAGTTAAAACTGGAGCAAGCACAAATTGTAAACAAAGAATGGATTGAGAGTATCTACTTTGACTATTCCAAGTTCTCGTTGTTGACCAAAATTTGATAAGTGGCACCCTTCCAATGTTGGAAAATGTCTCTTTCTTGTGGCTCATCAAATACTTAAAGCCAAATTATTCATTTCATGGATTTCAACCTCAATGCATTAGCTAAATGCCTTAGAGCCAGTTGGCCCATACATCACATCTTTTAAAATCTATATTCGTAAGTTAGTTTGAAGGGGAAAAAAAGACCAATCAAACTGATAAAAACCCAACCCTAACTTATAGGATATTTATGAATTGCATGGTTGTTACTCATTAAATCAAAAATCAATTGTTAATCAAAATTAAAAAATCAATGTTTAATCTCAAAATCAATTGTTAATACAAAATCAATTCATAATGGAAAAATTAGAAATCAATTGTTCCTCAAAATCATAGCAATAAAACAACTCTTCAACAAAAATCTCTACCTAGAAATCAAACGAAAAACTTTGTTGATGATTGCTTGTTGCTTGTGCAAAGCTCAAGTTTTCATGAAGAGGGACTCAAAGCTACGTACACTTGTCAAGATCCATGCATCTTATGAATATTACAAAATAAATTCCAATTGTAAGCAACTTGCAAACATTGCTACCATTAGATTGTGCCTATGGACCTCACTAAAGATAGTTTTAAAATTATACCTCCAACCATCACAAACAAACTCATTGCCTCCTATCCATTATAAGAAAACATGGTTTTTTGAAATGTTAGAAAAAACGCACAAAAACATTTACTTTCTATCAACTATGATGTTTAAAAAAATGTGTTATAATTGACAAGCAAAAAACATGCAAAAAAAGTGCCCTACATGTAGCTTGTTTTTTGTAAAACATGAATGAAATGGGGGTAGAAGGACATCCGCAATGTGTGACACATAGAGGGGTAGCCACTGTCACATAAGCCTTTTTGGGCGGGCATTGCCACATAAGATACCTTTTTCATCCATGATGTGTTTGGTGACGTGGACCTATAAATAATTTGACGTGGTCGACATGTTAGCATGAAAATTTTAATACTATTTTTTGAGACATCAATTAGTACATACCATACTTGTAGGGCAATGTCAACAAGAAATAATTAGTTAAAATAAATTAAAAATAAAATAAATAATTTTTAGAATTCACCAAGAATTAAAGAAAATTTACCATCTACCATCAAGAGAATTTTTGATGACAAAATGAAAGAATTCCTTCATTGAAAATTAATGAAGATGGAGATTACAAAGGTCATATTTGTATCTATTCTCTATTCATGGTGAGACAAAAGATATGGGATAACTAGAATACAAAAAACTTGGCAAATATACTTCTTGACGTTGTTTCAAACATTTAGATGTTCATCCAAACATTTTGATGTTGTTTTAAGCATCTCAATGTTGTTTCTAACATCTAAGTCATGTTGTCTAAGATATTTTACATTGAACATAATGCTTGCTGTATATATCCCATATGGATTGTTTCCCTTCCTACCACCCTACTTGTATAAAGGTCATCTCTTTTGATTCATAGTGTTCATCCGTCCATTTATTTATTTTTGCTAAGTATGCCATGTGGGTGCCCTTCCCCTGAATTTTTCACACATGGTCAACATTTTACCATAGACCAAATAATTTTATTAATTTATGCATAGTCAAAATGGGTCTATTTGGTGATGTAGTTGAAGCACGTTTTTTTGGACATGCCAAAAAACACTCGTTGTTAGAAGTGACATTAATATGTTTTGCACATTCCATAACCACATTTCCAACAATGTCACTCACAATTTGTACCAATGTAGGCATTCCCTAAAAAACGGAATGACATACAAAAAAACAAGCTACCTTAGAGCAAAACGAGGCCCAAAATGCAATTTTCTTATAGCAATCTGCTACCTCTTAAAAAATATATCTAATATACTACCTCCTATTTCATATGAAGAAGTTTGATGAAAAACTAGACAATGGACTTATTGTTGAACTTGTACAATTTGACTTATTTCAACCCTTTTACAAAACACGCATTTGCATTTTTGAAGACTAAAGGACAATAATTATGAAGGTTAACACAACATGACCTTATTTCTATAAATTCAAGATCAAGCTTGAAGTCAATATGATTACTTCTTTATACTCTTGATACCAATGCATTGGTAATCAAGAATATAATAAGAAAAAAGTTTTTTCAACTAATCAAACCTCTACAACATTGTTTTTCTCCAAAGTCCGGCTTTATTTTTACAAGAACAGTACAATAGTTCGCAAGCAACCTCCTCATCGGTTCCAACAACAATATCCATCTAGTTGAAACTTGTAAGAGAAGCTTTAGTCCCTTTGTTTTCATAACCTTTGTGAGTTTTTGATATTTACAAAGATGCTTTTAGGATTTGTTGAAATAAGAATGAGTCTTTTGAATTATATGCTTAACAATTGTATATAAGGGTAAGGCAAATAAAGATTTTGTAGCTAGGTTGCATCTCTGAGCCATGCAATGGCCTCTAGTGTAGAATGGAACAAATTTTGTTTGAATTTGGGTTGTGACTCCAATACGGATGCCTTGAAACATGCTCACACTATTTGCTCCAAAACAAATCAACCTTCTCAATACTTGCTCAAAAGTGAGGTTGCCACCACTCTATAGGGCCTTCATGATGACTAAGATGAGGCTATCCACACCCACTCCATCTACTAAGCATTGTAAGGAAATTATATGTGAAATCCTAACATAATTTTCTACCATATATGCATGAATACATAGCCAACTACTATTGTCTAAAGTGGTCACCTCATCATAGGTAATAGCCATGAAGTGAGAAGTATCTAACTTCTTAATTGTATATTTGACTTAGTGGTGTAAGCAATTAACCATTCACTAGAAGAAATTTGGTTTCGTTTTATAACCTCGAATTTTTTGGAACGGATTTTTTTTGACATCTATGTTGACATTTAGTTCTTTTTATGTTTTTCACAATGTTCATTGGATGTTACTTTTGACATAAAACACAAAATGACAACATAGATGTCAAAAAAAATCCATTCCAAAAAATCTAGGCTTGTCACGTAAAATATGGATTTCTTATAGTGATTTGTCATGCAAAATTGTTGCTCCAATGCATCCTTGGTAGAGTGTGCATAACAACACAATTTTTTTGGAATGAACCATTCACATGGTGATGTTCACTTGCTAAAAGATAGATGCTGGTTGCCTACTTGCAAAATGCTATAAATTTATTTGATGCCACCAAATCTTCAAAATGTACCACTTGCCCGTCTTAACGTTATACTTGGCCATATCAAACACAACCTTCCTATTTTCTTCATGTTTTTGAAGCTTGCGTATCCCACTTTGAACCCAAGATCTTCGGATTCTTACCAATTGTTGAGCAAGATTATACACTTCACAAGATCGACGTGCCCATTAGTCCCTTGAATAGGTTCTGCCTATACCAACTTGGTAGCCCACTTATTTTAGAAGCTTTGCATCTAATAGTTGGTTTCCATTTCTTTGATTGACACAAAGTCACAATCAAAATCTTCTAATTTTTGGATAATGATAGTGGTACATTACACCAATTTCAAATAAACCACAAACAAGATGTTGATTGCAACTCTCAATGTATACTTGAGCTTTAATAATGCAAATTGTAATTACACATAAAAAATTGTGTAAGTAAATGCATATGGGACTTGAGCCTAATATTGAAGTTGTGAAGATGTGTTGTGTGTGCAACATCTTTTATAGCTAGGCTGTAGATGGAGACTTCTCTTTCATGCAAAGTTAGAGGAAATCAATTTCCAAAAACTCGAACAACAAAAAGTCTTGAAAACAATATTTAATGGAAGTACTGCAATGGATACTAAAGAATAGAAATTGACAAAAATTCAATCAAAACTAACGAAAGAATGATGAAGTTTAGTCAATGTTGTAACCAAATCAAGACGTTTCCACTAACAACATAGTTGATAGAGTTTTGTTAATTTTGTGTCATATATGACACAAAATTCCTTGTAGTGTGGATACAAAGGACGCCTTTATCATCACCACTATGGAGAGTGCAAGTATGACTGCTCTTCAAAAGCTATTAGTGGCATTAGAGACAATTAATCTCATCAAAGCTATTGAATTGTTAGTAGAAGAAAACCTATTGGCATTGGAAGTGTACCTGCACAATTGTAGGCACCAGATCCTTCATTTCAACGCATTTTATGCAAACTTCAGCAATCATTGTATAGTGACAATATAATGGAATTGTGTTAGTGTACTCCGTGTGAAGAGGCTCGTTTTTTTATGTACATGCCATGATTTAATTCACGTCTAATGCATTTACAATTGTTACTTCAATACATAATGGTTGTCAAAATAGGCCTTGTTCCCTCCCCTAAATCGCATTCACTTGTCTATTACTAATATTTTAGTTGCATTCAAGTTGGCGGCCTAGGAAAATCTTGCCCGAAAGGGCAAAGCCTTGCAGTCCAAAAATTTTTGTACACACCAATGACCCTCCTACAATTAATGATTGACTAATGTACCTATTGTCTCCTAGTTTCCTCACTCGACCTATTAGATTTTGTGTTACTAGAATGTAACTACTAAAGTTGGTGACCTAGAAGCCACAACATGCATGTGTCCACTTCCCTAACCCGCTTTCCATATCAAAAGCTTGAAAATCCATTACTTAGTCACAATAGGCAACTGTAAGTCATGTTGCAGTCACATATTAATGACGGGAAGTTTTGTTTTGTGACTAGGAAGTCATGTTTTGTGATTGAGTCCTCCTTGTTGGATGCCCTAAATTTCAAACACCGAAATGTCAATGCCGTTGTAAAAAAACAAACACTATGGATGATAAACAAACATCATCCATACTTTATTTCATAGTCATAGTGACAATTGCAAAATAACTATGATGTTGGAGAAGTCTGAAATTTGGTGCAATTACAAAGGGTCTAGTCACATATTAGGAAAAATCTAAGCCCTTGGAGGATCATTAAGGTTTGTTTTTTTGGCACGCTGTAGTGCAAATACAAAAAAATAAAAATCATTTTTTTGGAAAAAAAAATATTTAAAAATATTAAAATTTGATGTGGAGTTGACGTGGCATAAATAGTACCACATCAGCTACTTTTATTAAAAAATTAAAAAAAATTAAAAAAAATAGTTTGAATTCCTCTCTAATTGCACCTCGGGGGGGTTTCAAAATTCGTAGCCTTTTCGAGGGCTGAATTTTTTTGTAATGTTTTAGTTAAACTGGACATGTAATCATACTTGTCCAGTTGCATTAGGCCTCATTTTTTTGTAGTAATTGATACTCAATTACTAGATGAAAAGCTTGTAGCAGATGAATGCTACTAGAAAAATAGATGAATATACATAATTGCAACTTTTTGTGAAGAACGTGTGAAAATGTACTCAAAATAAATAAAAATTCTTCATTTCCACCATGTACATTTAGCACAACAAATTTTTTGGTAGAATCGGAAAGAAATTTAGTCCATTTAAAGATTGCTGCTCTTGAAGTTTTTTAGATCTATTACCATGTTGGGTAGGCCACTTAAATGATTTTATTTTGAAGATAATAGTATCCCCTATATGACATTTAGTAACCTTCATGCCTATTGCTTTTCCTTCATGCACCCTCCTCATCACATTGAACCTTTATCTGTCCACTTAGCTATTGATGAAGTATTGTTGAAAGTAAAATATTCCACACTATCTACTGTAGAGCCAAGGTATTAACATTGCATATTGCTAAATATTATGTCCTTTTGTATAACATTCTTGAGTAGAAAAAAAATATAGTCTCCCTTAAAGTTCTAAATTTTTATATGTCACTGTAACACAAGTCAAGAATGAGATGTTCTAGTTCAAAAATCTTCCAAAATGAATAAAAATTTATTTACAACTCCTTGTCCAAGGTGTCGTTGTTTTTTTGCAATTTTCAGAGTGTTTTTCTTATTTTTGAGCCATGGCATTCTAGTGTTTAAAATAGTTCATATCCCGATTATGTTGGGTGTCAGAGACTGCTTACAGTGCTGGACTGAGGTGGGATTCTCTTCACTCCATGTGCAGTTGTGCACCCACCCTTTCCCCAACAGGCCGTTTTCAGAACTTAATTTAGGTCAATTTAAAAAGCAGCAAGATTCGGGTTTTTTTAATGGAAAAACCAAGCTGGAGACAGGTGTCATGGACTCCTGAGTCCATGAACAAAGCTCTTAAAAGAAGAGCTCCTCAGACCTCCTCCGTCCTCAATCTCTGTTGAATCTTCTGCCAAAGATTTTTTTAAGCGCAGAACCTCGAACAACGCAGCCCACAACAACAGCAGCCATGCAATCCATGTGCAAGCTCTGCTCTGCAACTGTCAACACAAATTCCTTGACATGCAACTTATCACAAGGACGACGTCGAAGGCATGGATTCCATAGCCTTCCAAGTTTTCAAATTAGGGGTCCACACACTGCCCTACTTAATTCATGAACTCATTCTGTCTAGTCGACAACACTGAAAACGTGTCAGCATGTGACAAGAGCCAATTCTGAGTCATCAATCTTAACTTAATCTTTCTTTTGCAGCCACAGGAGACAAGCAAGTACTTAACTTACACACACAGGAATCAATATTCTAAGGTAACGCGCATTGGGAAAATAAAAAACTGTGTCGTAAATGGAGCCTGGAGTGAAGAATTAATTATAAAATAGTGTCGAATAGGGTCATCACTTCAAAATTGGGCAGGTACTGACAGAAATCAAAACATGGCAAACCTGCCTGGTTTTCTCACAATCTTTCTACCTACCTAAGCGTACTGTAAGTTAGAACCTTTTTGAGCCTCAAGAAAACAGTTATAACAACATACCCCATCCATCTCTTGCAAGAGATTTTAACCGGTAAATTGCACTCCCTCAAGTTTGTATCAAAGCCCATACGAAATCGATCAGTCCAATGCACAATTGGACCATGTACACATACCTTACAGTCCGCTTTTCATGACAGAATCCCTGTGTCATCACTGTCATCTCCAGATGGTTACTATTGCTAGGGCTAGGAAGAGCAGAGAATTCAGCAGCTGGGTTGAAGAGAATCCCGTGGTACCGCTATTTCTTACAGGTGTTGCTGAAGTACTGCAAAAGATCGACATATCACTGTGTAAGAGTAGTAGCGAAAGTTCAGTGGTGACATGGTATCCTACATGGCAACAACGAGCTATTTTTGAATCAGCGTTGGTAGAATATCTTAAGTTTCAGAAAAAATGTGCTAACTTCACGTGAAAGTGTGACCTCAAAAAAATAATGTACGCACGCCACCTGTAGGGTAAGCAACTCCATTGAACTTCACCAATGTGCACGAGGGCGTGGTGAAGCCCAAGTCGTGAAGATACTCTCAATGGAGTGAGTGACTAAGACTAAGAGTCGCTTCACACTGAAGTCCAAGCCAAGAAAATAAAAAATTCTGAGCATTCATTGGTTAAGTTGAACTGGTTGTTTTTTAACGATTTGCCAACGGGAGTGCTCAGAACGTTTTTGTTTTCCTGGCTTGGCTTGCTCCGAAGTACACAGCGGTCCTTATTCTACGTAAAGAACTGAGGAAATTGCCGATTGCTTACACAGGTTTCAACTGCATGTGGTGGCTTATGCTCCAGCTTACGTTCTGTCACCCCAGCTTACATACATTCGGTGAAAATAGCATACTGCTTGCAACTAAACAATGACATAGATTCCAACAAATGTTGCACACTTGCAAGATAACAAACCACCCCTACACACACAGGTCTGGATACACATGAAGTATGCAACGGCAGAATTGTACCTGGCTGGATATAGACAAGAAGCGTAGCCTGCACACAACAAGCCCACATTCAACCGAAGTGAGGTCAGGCCACCTAAAGGAATGACCAAAGACATAGATTTTACCCAATTGCAAAAACAGAATGAGGGGGTGAGAGACATTCCTGAAGCTACCAAGTTTACAATTGGCAGGGTTCATGTTAAAACCTGCCTTACTTGAAAGGCATAATTGCAATTGGCAAGGTTTATGTTAGAAACTATCTTACAAAAATGGCGTTGCAATTGGCAGGGTTTATCTCAGGATTTATCTTAGAAACTACTTTTATTGAATGGCATAGCAATAGGCAAGGTTCAGGGTTGGAATTCTACTAGTTTGAATGGTTCCTACTGAATTGCAGGACCAGCACAGAAACTTACTTGGGTCCAAGGAAACGACTCGAGCCGCCCCCTCGAAGTTGCAGGCTGAGGCCGGATCGGTACTATTTACATAAAACTCGTTCATAGCGTAAGAAGCATGAGAGTATCGAGTATCAGGAAGGAAGCACGTTCCATTGGCTTGAATGGCTGCGCAGTCGACTTTCCCCACACCACAGGCGAAGTCTATGGATGTTTGCAACACGGCCTCCGAAATTCCCTAGAAACAAAAGAATTCACAAACCAGCACACAAACAATCAGTCGCTTATAAGCAAACAAACATACTCTGGAACCACAAACTCTGCATCAACAAACTCCTGAATATATACAAACTCTTGAAAACACAAACTCTTGGAACCACAAACTCTGCAATCACAACCTCTGGAACCTCAACCTCTGGGATTACAAAACTCGGCAACCACAACCTATGGAACCACAAAACTCAGCAACCCCAAACTCTGGAGCTACAACATTGATGTAAACCCAAGCTCGACTGATGTGATTTCTGCATTCCTTACCAATTTGGCAATGCACCAGGTTCGTTGTCCCCCAGTCGAGGAATTGTTTCCCGCCGTGATATTCACCGCATACAAGGGCGTCGAGTCATTGTTAAACATCCCGAAGTTCCGTTGCGACGACGGTCCCACATTCAGATTCTCATTATAAACCTCATACAGAAACGTATTGACCTCAATCCCGGGCCTCCCCGGCGTCCCCACTCTCGACCCAATGTGCTTCACCAAGTTCGCATTGTATATCTCCGCATTCGCCACCGAAGCCCCCACCTCGCCTGCGTCCCCAGCAGTCGGCCACCCGCTCTCACTCACGTACAGCGCGAGCTCCGAGTGATTCGCTCTCGCCAACGCCGAGTACACCGCGTCCACTTGCGCATCGAACAAATTCGTGTATGAGAGGTTCGTGCCCGTGTCGAGCACGCCGTTACTTGTGTTGAAAAGGGCGTAGTCTAAGGAAATTGCATTCGGTTGCGCGGCGTAGGCTTTCCATGGGTACACGTTCACCATAAACGGGGACGATGTTTGTGACAAAAACGCTAGTAACGCTGAGACTTCGCTGTAAGAAGAGTTGAATTCTCCAGAAGATGGGACGTAGGACTGTGAGAGTAAGTCCATAGAGCACGGCGACGAGACTTTGATGCTCTGTACATTGTTGGCCACGAGCGCGGCGTAGAGGTTGCTCATGGCTGGGACGAGTGAGGAAGAACCTGTTGGGAAGCCTGTGAGAACCTCGTTGCCGACGCCGATGGCGATGATGTCTGTGGAGTTTAGAAATGGCAGGATTTTGGTGGTCACCCAAGTGGAAGCCGAGGTGTTGGAAGTGGCGAGATCCAGAAGCTCGGCGTTGAGGATGCCCACGATGAGCTGGATGTTGGAGGTTTGGAAGGCGCTCAGGGTTGTAGGGTCTGCGTCGTAGAGACGCACTTGGGAAATGCCGAGCGATTGAAGGAGTTGCACGGCTTGCGTTGGGGCGGGGAGGTTGTCACCGTTGCGACCGTAATTGAACCCGACGAAAGCTCCTGCAGATGCAAAGAAAGATGGATAAAGCTCATGTACACGAATTTTGCATGAACACGAATTGTTCGTTGAAACAAGGAATTGAGTGTACCGTTTATGGAAGGTTACTTGGGAGCGAGGAGTACCTGTGGTGGAGACGAAGAAGACCAGGTATAGAGCAAGCTGCCAAGCGCAGCCATGCCTGACCCTCACCATGGAGGACTTACGAACTTGCAAGGATTGCAGGTGAGCAGAATTGGTTGATCACCACTTGAATGTTCACTTCTCTACGTACTTGCAAAAGCCAGATGCGATCCGTGAGAAAATGAAACACTCCATGGTTAGGTCACACTCGTCTAATATTACACACTGACGACAAGCACGCAACTCGTGCAGCTAGAAATGACACTCAATTCTTTCTGATGAGATTCACTTTCCATTTGTCGGTATTGATCGCACAATGAAGAGTAACGACGACAAGTTCCAGCATCAACTACGAGCAGCATGACCCAAACCACGGCGCTAGCTACCAATTGCTAATCGAGCACACATACATATACACACACATACAAACACACAGCTGAAACTTACAAAAACGTCGCATGACAGGATTACCTGACTACGAATCTTGAGGAGAGAGGAACGATCCACTACAGCAACATAAAAAAAAAAAGCGCCCCAGCTGGCCATGGACACCCACGAGTACGTACAAACTCTCACCAGCTTCAGAAACTCACACGCGTGAGATCGAACCGACTTGCACCAATTCAGTAACCAACCAACCAACCAACCCAATTAACCAATCAACCAACCTCTATGCTTCCTGGGAATCAGGATCTGGCAACGGCAGCTTCGCTCCCTTGAACAGATCGATCTTCGTCCGATCCTCCACCCAAGCTCAAGTTGCCGGCCTTCAATCCACCAAACTCCAATTCAACCGAGCTTAAGTTGAAACGAAACGAGACCTACAGATTGAACATCTACAACATTATTTCACAGGAGGGGACTGAGAATGGAGATAATAAATGGATCGTATCCCTCACTGGTGTGGATTTGCTGCAACAGGGAAGAGAAAACTCCAGCCCTCGGTCGACAGTCGACACGTAGTAGCTCCAGATTCTCTAGATTCCAGACTCGTACATACTGTACGAACTCTGAAACCGAATGACTGCGGGTGGCAACTTGGCAACCAGGGAGACTAGCTACGATGAAAGAAAATGGATTTGCGTTGGGAGACAATGACAAAGTTGTGTACGTTTTGTGATCAATGAAGCGCCATTCATGGAATCTATAACTAATCGAAAGCAAATGATGAATGGCAGGAATGTAAATCATGTAATGACAGTGAAGATTGAAGGAGAAAGAGAAAGGAGTGAAGGACCGTTGCGTTTTGAGAGGGAGATATTGTCAGAGAAACGGTATTGTGTCGACGTTGTACAGTATGTGCGGTTGTTGGACCCGTCGGCGTCCGGCCAGGGGATGCATTAGAAGCTGGACTCTTCAGTGGTCTCAGATTCAACCGGTTTGTTGTGTAAAGGTCCGTAGGAGGTTCATAAAGTGCCCATTTAAGAGCTGGAAATTAATTTGGGGAGGGTAGACTTCTTGAAATATTTTTCATTAAATTTTTCTTGGAAGACAGATGGAACTGGCATCTAATTCAAGTCGTTTCATATTTTTTGGAGCTTCATGGAATTAGTTATGAATTTTTGAAGTTGAAATACAATGGTCACTAAAAGCATCCATCTCGTGAAATGTTCACTATTTTGTACATTTTTGGTGCAATGAGAAAGCAAAATGTACCTCTATGTTAAAGGACACTTATAGAGCCTAAAGCACTTTATAGACCTCTTACTTTACATACTTTGGTTGTAACCCTTTGGTAATTCTTAAAGATCTCAAGCCCAATTTGGGATGAAACGTCACATGTGTTCTTGAATATTTGACATAGGAGGTGAGTGAATTGAGATATACAATAGTGATGAAAGTTTGTATTTATGTTGGTTTGAAAGCAATGACATTGTATAGAGCTTCCAATGTGGATAAGTAATGCACTTTGTACATGTCTTGGAAGTTATTAAGTGGTCATGTACTTTGTACATTAATATGGTGATTTATTTGAGCATAATAAGGTTTAGATGCATGTTAAAGGGATTCAAACAAAAGATTCTAATTGAAGAATTGTCAATCTTATAGTATATGCCTTCTTATACTTTAGGTGACATTGGGGTTTTTTAAGAAGCAATTTAGAGGTATGTTGGAGGCTATTTACTTTTTTAGATGATGACTTGAGATTTTGGAACAAATCCAAGTCTACAACCTAGTTTTTAAAATTTATCTTGGTTCAATAAGATGATAACCTTTGGATACAAATATTTATAATGATGAAAAATGTTGTCTATTCTTTATTTGACTTGCTTAGTCTAATTGTAGCCAAGAAGAACAAAAAGTATTGTTTGTTAATTCTTATTTATATAGGCATAGGATGTATACTCTTCTAACTAACTCATAGTGCCAATTTGTTTGTGAGAAGTGAAATGTTTGTTGTAAGCAAAAGCAAAATCCCATTGATTTTAGGTGACATGGTGTGTGTCATCAACAACTCCTTGAGACATAAATTGATCTAGCCAACAAGGCAAAAACTACTTCACTTAAGTTGTTTTTATTGGCTTTATGATTTGTCTATTGTATTGGAGCTATCAGTGGTACTAGTATTTTGATTTCAAAGCCAAAAATGGTTGCTAAGTAGGTTTACAACAAAAAGCTAAGTATGTAGAGGTTGTTGTGTTGTGGAAAGTGCTTTTAGGATTCTAAAGTAATCCTTTTAGAAACTTTTGGGGAAGTTCGATCTTCATGTGGCACTTCTACCAAACATCCATACGTGTTGCACCATTTTAAACAACATGCTACGCCATTTTAAACAACGTGCTTCTAAAACATTGATAAGGAAGTTGAAACATTTCTACAAGTTCTTTGATATGAAGGTCTAGATGGAAAGGTACTAGAAAATGATGATCACTATAAGAAATCCACATTTTTTTGTTACATTAGACTTTAAAAGCGGCATGTTTTTGTGAACAATAGGACGTTGGAGATTGAGAGGCAATGGGGGGTAGAATTGGAGTAGACATCATAGTGAACTATGTATATCAATGGGAAACAACATTATGTTAGGGAAAACAAATATATTCTATGACACATCCAAAAAAATGTTGGCATGTACTTTGTGACATCCAAAAATCCCGCAACAATGCCACATCAACAAGGATTTATGGTTTGACTATGGAAAAGTTTGTAGAAGTTACTAGAGACTAAATTGAAACATTGACCAAAGTTGAAAAAAACAAGGTAAGGGCAACAACATGGTAGTTTTTTGCAAATAAAATAAAATGGCACCTAACATGGCATCCAAAGAGGATGATGTGAGCACACTTTGACACCATCTAAGAATTGAAAAAAATTGACATCAACTAAAACATTAAGATGTTTTTTGAGACATTAACCAAGACATCAATTAAGATGTTTAAATGTTTTTTAGACATCAATTAAGACAAAGTCATATTCATGAGAATACTCAAGTTTGAAATTATATTTTTTATACAACTCCAAAGTTTTATATATCCCATATGGTTTGTCTTCCTTCCTACCACCTACTTGTATAAATAGCCTTGTTTATCTAATATCAATATATTCACAATAATTGGCTTTTCAAGCCAATATGATATATTGTGTATGGTGTATTTAGTATGGCCTATTTTGTATAGTACATGTATATCTAAGTTGACATTGCAAATGTTTGAACATCTAAGTTGATGTTTTAAAAAATACCTAAATGTCTAAGTTGATGTCTCAAAAAATTGAGACATTCATCAAGCATGTTCAAAAAGATGTCATTTGTGATGTTTTCATGTCTATAGACATGCCGTAACACATGGCGGATGCTATTTGATGTTCTAATAAATTATTCCCATCTCACTATTGACATCCAAAAAAACATATGTGTGTTACAACAGACATTCAAATTGACAAGAGACAAGATCTAGTGCAGTGATGATGTTAGCAAAGGCCCATATGAAAAAGTTGCTAATGTAGCATTAAGCACCCCTTTGGTGCTGACGTGGAGGCCAAGTAGCAACCACATGGCAACTTTTGAAGGCCTTTGAGGACCATGTTTTTTGTGATGTCCTCCAAAATTTTCTTGAAACTAGACCATATTTTTTTAAATTTTTCATGTTTTTTGGCATGTTCAATTTGATGCATTTTTTTAGACATCTTTGTTTAACATGGCTAACATCCAAATTAACATACTTACCGTGTTTCTTTGCTTGTCACAAAAAACGCGAGTTTTTAATAGTGGATGCAAAGGATGAAGCTAAGGGTGATGATGTTGCAAAAAAAATGTCATAGAAAGTGTTGACAATGGCACTAGCAAAATGCAATTTAGATTCTATTTGGCTTGACAATGCGAATATGCAATTTGCAACAATCATGCTTTCAATTTGAACAATATAATGGAAATTGTAAGCCTTCTTGATTGTTGAACTACTAGTAGGACATGTTATATGCTAGTCATTAGGATGAGTGCCACCTAACTATGATCATTAATCCTTTGTTTCCAGGCTATAATATTTTGCCAACTATTTCTAGAAAGAAATCATAAGTGTTGCCAAATTCTCTTACTTATTAAAGATTGTTACCAACAAGAGTTTTTTAGGAAAAAAAAGTTGTCACCTAATTTCATTTGTTATGCTACTTAGAATAGCCTTGAAGCTAAATATTTGTCTCTCAGTTCAACATTGTTGCCAAATGAATTTGTCCCCCTAACTTCAAATATTGCTAGAATAGTGATGCAACAATTAATATTGAAGTCATCTACGCTTTAGTTCTTATAAGTCCAGACAAATCACTAGGTTTGATTTATAAATATAGACTTTAATAAGTAGTAAGAGGACATCTCATTGAGGCATTGGAGCCTATGCTTGTGTTATGTAGGTCCATATCATGCAGTCACATAACATTATAGAATGAAGAAGACATCAACATATAAATGAAAAATTCATTTTTTGGTTATGAAAATCAAGTTTGACTTTCACAAATGCAAAAAAAATGTTGTCATGGTAACTGGTAATAGGAAGTGTTGATGGCCAAATTGATGTTCCAAAAGTCACTACGTTGTGGAGGTTTTTTATATCTCAAAACTATAGTGTATACTTATAATCCAAATGAAATAGTATATGAGTATAGCATATAGGACAATTGTTAGATACACAAATATTGAACTAAAGCAAAAGTCATGAGATGTAATAGAGATTGTTGTAGATTTTGCAACTAAACCATAAAGTGGTTGAGACAAAGTATGAATGACTATGAAAATTGGCACCAACGAAAACTCTTAAAAGGCTAGGTGATGTATTCTTATCCTTGTTTTGAAATTCACCTTCTCAATTACTAATTGCACATCAAGATTTCGTCTAAACAAAAAGAAAAATTCCAAACTACAAGAATAATTTTCACAAATATTGTTGTAGCAATGTGGTGTTTATTAGTAGAGCTTTAGAAAATAGAGAACATTGTTTTATTCCTAAAATCATCCAAACCATTGAATTATTGTTATATAGAAGTTGATTGGCCTTTGTTTTGTACTTTTTTATAAAGTAAAAGGTTTTGAATTATTAACTAGTGCTTTTATAAGTGCCAACAAAGCCCTCAAGTAGGATTGACATTTTCCAAGGCCCACTTGTATGAACAATAGTAGAAAAAACTTCTAAAAGACAACTGCAAAGATAGGTTCTAAAACCAAGTGTCAACATACCTTAAGAAATTTGGATAAATAATAAGTTTAATTTATTTATGTTGCCTAATACAAGGTCTTAATTAAAAATAAGCTTAGTTGTAGCATGGCTCTAAATTTAATGGTGATATTTACTCTACATTCTACTTGGAATTGGTTCATGGACTATTTGATAATTTAAGATGTAGATTAAACTTGAAGTAGTCTTAAATATAAACTATTTTTTGAGCAAATACAAATTTGAAGTATAAAAGTGAGTAGAGTTTAAGTAAGTACAAGTTTGGAGAAAATAAAAATTTGCTACTATGGATTTGTATGACAATTTAGAACAAATTTATTTGAAATGTAACTTTTTTCATCAATTTTACCACTTCAATTTCTTCCCAAATAAGGAAATTAGCACTATAGGTTTAAAAAAAATCACCACTTCAAACATTAGATACATCTATTTATGTTGAAATCAAACATACTTAATTGCATAGATGTTAAAACCAAATATACTTGTAGACCATCATTAGAAAATATCTTATATATTTGCAGATTGACTTTTGTGTCTTCTTCAATTTGCACTTGTGCTTCAACATTCTAATAGATCACCTATGCCAATCATAAATTTCATTCAAGTTTTTTACAATGATCAATGACTTAGCATGCTTGAATATATGAGGATCAAATTCAAAAACAATGAAATCTCCAAGTCAGATTTTGAAATGTTTAAGTCAACTTAAACCAATCTCAAGATGCCATGTCGCATTTTAAACAAACAAGTACAATTCAATTAGTTCTATCCTTGTAGCATTGGTACACTTTTCAAGTGAAGTACCTACTCAAGCTTTCTCACATGTAGCTTCTACTAATGCAAAGCTTCCTCTTTTATGTTCAAAATCCAATAAAATTATTTAACTCATGAAGGACCAAGCTACGTTTTTTGAGAAACTCACTATGAATGGAGTTTTTATTTGATTTTTGCTATAATTTTCATAGAACATGTGCCTGAAGAGTAGCTTTAAGGTTTGATAATTTTCATAACTTTTCATTGCATGGTCAAAAATTTATTACATGATATGCAATTTTATTTGTTCTCAAGCAACTCAAGCAACTTCTTTAAAAATCATGTTTAAAAATAAAAAATTGAAATTGATTCTTTAGGCTTATATATATGTGAAAAGTTTTAAATCATTTCATTGTGATTAATGAGATGAAAGTTATGAGAACTTTTAGTTTGTGGGTAGGTATGCTTTAGGGGTTAATTTATGCCAAATTTCACCCTTCCGAAGGGTACCTACACACACGGCTAGTGTGAACGGAACTAACCCACCCCTGAATGAATATGACTTGGCACTTGGTAATGTCAGATGTCTGTCCAGTCGAATTGATTACCAGCAAGCCACGTCACCTCCTCTCATCTTAGAAAAGGGCTTGCGTGGCAGCAAAGGGCACCTCGGTGATGCATTTCGAGACGCGTGTCGCCAACCCTCGCACTCTGCTCTTCCCACCGTCTATAGCCCGTAAACACGCGGTTCCCATGTTCTCAAAGAGGACGACAGCAATGCTCTAGTAACATCAGTCCGTGATCATATGTGCGGAAGGCGTACATGTGACCGGATGACCGGTTGTGCCCGGCTTCGCGGTGAGAACTAGAGGAGCAGGCTATGGCGGAGTGGCACCCACTTCTTATCAGTTGCAATTAGCGTCGCGTTGTGATAAACATTTTGTTGAAGAGATCCGCGGTGGGGCGCCTGCGAAGAGAGTTCTAAGTTAGGTTTTGGTGTTCGTTGTTTGGTGTCTGCAGTGACGTTGGATTTGGTGCAGTGAAGCGGAAGTTGTAGGGTTTGGAAGGAGTGTTGCTTGGGGTTCGGAGCTATGGCGCTGGAATGGGCTGCGTTAGGGGCCGTCACGGCGGCGGAGGCGTTGATACTCTTGCTTCTCACGATGCCCGGATTGGGAGGTATGCGGAAAGGTTTGATTTCGGTGGCCAGGACCGCGCTCCAGCCGTTGCTCGCCGTGGTCCCGTTGGCGCTTTTCTTGGCGCTGGAGATTTACTGGAAGTATGAGCACTTGACAGTGTGCGAGGGTCCGCAGTGTGGTCCTTTGGAGAGAGATCGCGCGTCCAAGTCGGTGATGAAGAGCCAGCGGAACGCGATTCTTGTCGCCGGAGCTTTGCTGTTGTACTGGACCCTGTACCGCGTCACCGCCATGATGGTAAAGATGGAGCAGCTGAGCGCGCAGTTGAAGAAGATCAAGTCTTCAGATTAGAGGCAGACGAAATTTACTTCTGCTCGAATTTAGTTTCTTTGGTGCCTATGTAATGATATACATGGGGTTTCTATCACCAGTAGAAGGTCCGACGCAAATTAGATGACTTGCTTTCAGGTTTTTGTGGAGGTGGTGTAGGCCAATGTGGAATCTGATGTATAGATGGAAATACTGTCCACTTTGCTCTCTTTTGGAAAGATATTTGTAAGTCTAATTTTGCCCATCTCTATGTCCTGGTGTTTTGGTCCTTTCTGTTTTTTTCTTCTCTTTTCGGGGAATTTGTAAAAGCTTAGTTCTTGTGCTGCTCCTTGAACCGCGTTACTGCCATGATGATGAAGATGGAGCAGCTGAATTCGCAGTTGAAGAAGATCATGTCCTCAGATTAGAGGATGACCGAACTGTTTCTACTCGAAATATGTTTCTTGTTTGCCTATGTAATGCTTCGCATAGGGTTTCTATCACCAGTGTAAAGGTCCGACTCAAAGTAGATGACTTGCTCTCAGGTTTTTTGTGGAGCTGGAGGTCAATGCAGAATCTGATGTATAGATGAAAATACTGTCCATTTCGAGCTCTTTTGGAAAGATATTTGTAAGCCTAATTTTGCCCATAATCATTGCCCTGTGTGACTGGTATTGGTGGTGCTTGGTCCTTTCTGTTTTGTCTCCTCTTTTCGAGTCTTTTAGTGCATGAATAGTTAGCAGTGCTTAAATGTATTGCTGAAAGTCTTATTATGCTCTAAAGATCATTAGGGTTCATGACTTACATTTGAGCTTCACTTCTTAGACTTCAAATTTTGTTGTGCCATCTTCCTTCAAATTTTTGTTTTCGATGACGCCCATGACTTGTTCTGGCATAGTATGGCACTTCACGAAGTTTGCTGAGCATGTCGGTGCATTTGCTGGTATGCTGTTACCTGAATGTTTTGTAGGATGTTTCCTGATGAGGAGGTTACGGTGAGAGGGACTCACGTAAGGTAGGATGACCATGACCCATTGTCGTCCCTTAGTCGTTGCACACATTTCGCTTCTCTTGACCGGATTCAAATTTTTTATTGCATTGGAACGGCAAACCAGGGATTTTTCCACATCCATTGCTGAACTCAGACAAAAAGACACATTACAGGAATTCATTGCAAAAACATATATTTTTCCACATCCATTGCTGAACTCAGACAAAAAGACACATTACAGGAATTCATTGCAAAAACATATATTTTCCCACATCCATTGCTGAACTCAGACAAAAAGACATTACAGGAATTCATTGCAAGAACACATAGCTTCCCGAACCAGAGATTTTTGCATGCATTTGGTGGACTCAAGGCAAAAATGAATACTCATTATAAGAGGTCAAAGCAAAAACATATTGGTTCGAGATGAACTTAAATACCTTGGGTGATGGATGGGTGACAAGGGACTTCCGTTTGAATTTACTAGGTTCTTGGTTCAACTCCCTATGTGGGGTTTCTTTGTGTTGGCACATGAGGAGGGGGTTTGTCCTTCCTCTTGTTGTTGATGGGATACTTAATCCCTAAAGTTCCTTGACTATGTTTTTATCAAAAACACTCTAAAACTACTATTTTTTATACAAGTTTCAAAATTTAGAAAAAGAAACATTTTTGGACACATGTAACTATATGATCTTGTAGTAAACTAGTTTAAAAAGATGTGGTAATAATTTCAAAAATTTTCACCATGTAGACTGCAAGATATTAGCATTTGAAGTGACAAAAATCATTTCTTTATCCTTGCGAAAAACCGGGTAACTTCACAAAGTCACATTTGTATGAATAAATGTTCAAAATGATTGCAACTCTTTGGATTCATTTTTCAAGGCATGTTGGCTATATGCTTGAAATTTTTTAATCATTTGAAATTGTACAACATATAGGAAAAAAATAGTGAATAGAAAGATGTAGAGAATGGTTCAAAATACTAAATTATTAACAATTTATTTATGGAATTGATAAATGCCAATCCCAATGGTTGTAATTTTGTAATAAACAATCTTCACCTAATGTTTTTATTTTTTCCCAAAAATATTGAAAATTGAGTTCAATAAAGGATTTCAAAGATTATTTTGGGGTAGAGAATCCATAACTGCTCGCAAACTAAAACACCTCATAACTTTTGACTCATTAATCAAAATTGAATGATTCATAGCTTTTAATGTATATATAAATCTAAAAAATCAATTTTAAATTTGGTTTTTTGAAAAAAAGTTTTTTTTCAAATTTGCCGGGACTGCCTAAGTTGAAAAACAAACTACATATTAGGCTATAACTTTTGACTCACATTTCCAAATGTCCTAGAATTTAGTGTGCATGAAAGATATTCCTTGTCCACACCTTTTATCAAAATTTGGGCCAAAAACATAGAAATCTCTAGTTACACGCACCTACCCCAAATTTCTATGTTGCCAAAAAAAGTAGTTTGGTCTTTTAGGGGATAAAGTGTAATTCTTGGAATTTATTAAACTGAGTTGCTTTGGATGTTGTATTGTGTCAATCTGACTACAGCTCTTGAAGACCGTATGTTTTAATAAAAAGAAAAGTAAAAACATTATTTTGTAGGATTTGGATTGATTTCCCTACATTGTTGCACCTTTGTCATGTGTAATTGCATGGTGGTGTTCCTTGAAGTTATGATATTGTAACTTTTCAACCCAATCTTGTTCTTTGAAGTTATGAAACTAGGACTTTTCAACCCAATGCCAACCCTTTCAATACCAATTTCACATTGAAGTTGTCACAATGCCAAATCCATAATAATTTTTATTTCAATAGAATGTAATTGGGCCCAAAGTAGTTGTGGCAATTGGAATGAGGGTAATTTTTGGTCTATATATCTTAGGTGTGACTATAATTGTAGTGAAAGATATCAAATTCAACAATTCAGCAAATGATGTCAAAATTATTTAATTATTTGAGGTGTAGTTTCCACATAGATGTGGAAATGGAAATGTGCTTGTAATACTTGTTTGAAAGTAGAAAAAATGTGAAGACGTTCAATTGGCATGAACTTATATAGTCTTCAAATCTAAGGTTTGTGCATGTATGATTATCATTACTAATGTCCAACAGATGTATTTGGACTTAAAAGCAATATGAAAACATAGTTATTGATGACACAACTATGTACATACTAGAAAATATTCCATAAGAGCCTAAGAGGGCTTCATGTTGAGTTTTGTATACCTTCAAACAATATTTTGAAGTTTCATAATTTATTCATATGATGTTCAAATAATGCATACTAATTGAGTGTATTGAAGTCCTCTTTTGCTTTCCAATAAAATCCAATAAAGCAATGTATGTTTTATATTCATAAATATGTTCAAAATCTATTTATTGTCAATTCCTTATAAATTCAATTATAAGAAAAATATTATCATTTTAAAAGTTTAACTTGTTGGAATGAATTTGAAATGAAGTTTTCTTGATAAGGTGATTTTCTGAAATTTTTGTGTTCTTAAAATTTATGACCTCATTTTTGCAAATTCAGATTTGAACTATAGTCAATGCAATTTTGGCTTAGTGAATCACTTGACGTACTTCTACATTTGTAATTTAAAAAAAATAAGTACTCTAGTAATACCAAATCCAACCTTTAGATAGAACAAGAACTTAATAAAGTATCTCCATAGATTAGGATGACTTCATCCAAGCAATAATGAGAGAAAGACAAGAATTTGAATCTATTCATCATCCATAAATTAGACATTAGAGTGCTTAAGGGTTAACAATATTAGCACATTGTAGTAAAAAATGTTGCAAGTAGAAGCAATGTAGATTTTGCCTCAACCCCTGAAGTTACTTGACTATGTTCTCACCAAAAACACTCCAAAACTGCCATTTTTAGTGCAAGTACCAAATTTTAGAAAAAAAACATTTTTGGACACATGTAACTATAGGATCTTGGAGTAAGATGGCTAGAGATGATGTGGAAAAAAATTTAGAATTTTTCTACTATGTAGATTGCAAGATATTAGCATTTGAATTGACAAAAATCCTTTTTTGGGCCCTCTAAAAAACAGAACAACTACACTTCACAAGGTCACATTTTGTATGAGAAAATGTCCTAAATAATAGTGCTTTTTTGGATCTATTCTTTAAGGCAAGTTATCTACATGCTTGAAAATTTTCAAATCATTAGAAAGACATAGGAAAAAATTAGTAAATTAGAAAGAATTAGAGAATATTTCAAAATACTAAATGGTTAAAAATTTAGTTATGGAATTGAAAATTTCCAATCCCAATGGTTTTAATTAGTGTTGTTATAAAAAATCTACATCCTATGATTTTATTTTTTTCAAAAAATATTGAAAATTGAGTTAAATAAAGGGCTTCAAAATTAATTTCAGAGTAGAGAATCCATAATTGCATGCAAGCTAAAACTCCTTTCATCTCATTGATCAAAATGGAATAATTCAAAGCTTTTCACATATATATAAATCTTCAAAACCAATTTCAAATTTTTATTTTTGAAAAAAAGTAATGTTTAAAGATTTTTTTTTGAGCTACCCGGATTACTTGCATATAGATCAATGAAAATTATATATCATCCAATAACCTTTTAACCAAGTAGTTAAAAGTTATGAAAATTGTCAAGCCTTAAAGCTATTCTTTGGGTATAAATTGTATGAAAATTTTGAAGAAAAAAATAAAAAATTTATTTGCAATGAGCTACCTCAAATGGCTATGTTGCCAAAAAAAACACAATTTGGTGCTTTAGGGGTTAATTGGGCAGAATAAATTATGCCTTCCATATTAAGCTCTTGAAAACATTCATATTTCACCCACTAGATGTTGACCTTCTTAGTAGTTTAAATTTCTTTAGTGTTGAAGTTAGATTCAAATTTTGTAAATATTGAGTTCAAAAAAGGTGGATGACTTTAAATGTCTAAATAGCCATAAGGAATACATCTATATTGATAGGCTTGAATTGAATCATAATTAAGAGAATTTCAATGACATAAGCAAAGTACAAATAAGGTAACTATGACTGTTATAGACTTGATAGATGAATTATAAACAATAATAAGAAATAATAACCTATTGAGTCGTTTTAGTTGTTAAGGAGGTATTTACTTGCAACTACTTTTTGAAACTTGACATGCAATTACTTAACGTACTCTCAATGTAGACAATTTTGATTGCCTTGAGATTTGAAAACACTCACACAAGAAATTATAATATTGTAAGTCTCTTATTATAGTTCTTTGCCACTATCTTCATACTTAATTCTATAAACATATTTAACCTCTTAACCCATTAAAGACCAGGTCGATGAGTGCAAATGAATATCTAGTTGAAAATGATATGTTTTCATCAATAGCTAGAGTGACTACTAATGAAAACCTTTTGTTTTTAGCTACAATCATCTACCAGTCATCGACCTGGTCCTTAATGGGTTAACTCCTAAAGTTCCATAACTATGTTTCCACCAAAAAAGCTCAAAAACTGCCATCTTTAGTACAAGTAGCAAATTTTGAAAAAAAAAAACTTTTTTTGACATATGTAATTGTAGGATCTTGTACTATGTAATATCTAAAAAATTGGATAAAAAATTTAGACATTTTCACTGCGTGGATTGCCAGATAAAAGCATTCAAATTCACTAAATTCTTTTTTTTTGCCCTAAGAAAAGCCATGCAGCTGCACTTCACAAGCTCACTTTTCTATGAAAAAATGACCAAAATTATGGTTCTTTTTTGGATTCTTTTTCTTAGAAAAGTTTTCCACGTGCTTGAAAAATTTCAAATCATTTGAAATTGTACAACATATAGGAAAAAAATAGTAAGTAGGTAGTAGTAAACAATGATTCAAAATACTAAATTATTAAGAATTTAAATATGGAATTGAAAAATGACAACCCCAATGGTTTAAATGTTGTAATAAACAGTTTACATCCTAGGATTTTGTTTTATTTAAAAAATATTGAAAATTGGATAAGATAAAGGATTTTGAAGTTTATTTTAAAGTAGGGAATCTATAATTGCTTGCAAACAAAAAATCCTCATAACTTTTGACTTGTTGATTAAAATGGAATGATTCAAAGTTTTACCTTGTATATATAAGTCTAGAAAACTAATTTCAAATTTTGGTTTTTTGAAAAATGTGATTTTTTCTAATTGCCCAGTAACGAAAAAAGGTAACATATTAGGCTAAAACTTTTGACTCCTATTTCCAAATGTCATGAAATTTTTTGCATGTGAAATATATTTTTCTCGTCCACACCTTCTATAAAAATTTCAGCCCAAAATATGAAAATTTCTGGTCACAATGATTTGCCCAAAAAATCTATACAAGTAATACAACCAAAAAATGCAAGCCGGTCCTTTAGGGGTAAAGGACAAGATTCATTGTTAATTGGTCAAATATCATGTTTGAGTTGAATGTAGCCTATTAGATTGTGTTCAAATATCAATCTTATATTTATATTACTTGAAACTAATAATTGTATATTACTTTGAGAAATTTCAATTTGTTTTGTGAAAAATTGTAATTGTTATCATTTTTTTGAAAAAAATGAAGAAAAAGAGGTAAAAACAACTTAAATAGTACAAATTATTTGAAATTTTTTCAAGAGGTACAAATAGCAATGGAAATTAGTGTGAAAATTTCTCAATTGGTTTTTTTATTTTTATACTCAAAATAAGTATAGCAAAGACTTTAAAGTCACATTTGGATATTAAACCAAATTTATACTTTTTATTTAATTGATATATAAAACTTTCATTTTTTTTGCAGGTAGAAGAGTCTATTTTCTTTATATATATATAATTTTTAATTTTTAATTTTTAATTTTAATTAATTAATTAATTAATTTTTCACAAAAGTTGATGGAAATATCAAATTATTGTGATTTTTTAAAGTTAAAGGTGGAAATAAAATTATATAAAGTATACAAAGTAATTTATATTGGAATAATATGGAATTTTTTTTTTTATCATAATTGAGGGTTAGAATGAAAAAAATAATTTTATAATTTAAATTGAAAATATATTTCAAAAGGAAAAAATATCAGTGAAAATCACATTATATTGTGTTACTTGGATTGTAACACATTGAGCTTGCAATTGCAATAATTCTTCAATCTTTGGATTATTGCATTCCAAGATGAAAGAGAAATAAAACTTGTTAAGCTTCATTTTCTTAGTTCAAATTAATTCCCAGAAATGATTATATTGAAAATTACAATCAAGGTTGAGCAAGGTGCTTCCACTATTGGGATGCACATACCTTTAGGAATTAAAGTCCCAAATCATATTATTTAATTGTACCATTAACAATCTTTAATTAGCTTTTCTTACCCAACCACAACTAGCTACAACAACAAAACACATTTGCATTGAAATTATAACAATTTATAGACAATTTGTTTACTATTGTTCTATTGCCTAAATAGGAGTCAACTTTGTCTTTAAACTTCCTCATCTAACCTTCAATAAAATTTGCTTTAAGTTGGATGTAATCTCACATTAGTAGGAAATTGTGAAACCTTGCATTTTCAAAGCACATTTTGCATTTGTGAAAGCATCTAAACTTGGAATCATTGAAATTTGGTATCAAGAGGATGACATTTCTTTTAAGTTACGGATTGTCTATTGTCATTTATAGTGAACAGCGATCTCCCAGCTTTGAAATACCATGAGAAATCACACATATTGATGATCAAATCATGCTTGTACGCAAACATGAACACCACAGCTCTTTGCCATCTCCCCAAAACACACTCCATGTATCAAAGTGCTTCAAATGACACAAAGAGTACCTTACCTTGACTTTCAGTGCCTACAACACCCAGCAGTAAGAAAGGTGTCCTCTTAGCAAAGAAATTAGCAAACCGTATCGTTATTAACTCCCAATAAAACAACATACTTACAATATCTTGACTGTCTGTCAGGTCCAGGAATTGACTAGATTCCTGGCATATGTGAGTAGAAACCAAGTCTAGCATATTCTAGCATAGGACACGCAGCAGAATCGCAAGTGAGTACGTAATATTGAACTCGGAAATACATGAATTTACAAACTGGACTTGGGGAGTGGCAATTGAATAGCCGTGCGGGCGACCACAAATTTTCTGTTGTGAGTGATGGCAGCCACATGAAGGTCATGCTTCTGGTAAATTTTGAAGTTCTCTTCGTCTGGAAAATCTACCACAAGTCCCACATCCGCATTGCCAGAACCGATACCTGCAATTCACAAGATAGGAAAGGTTACTAATGCTCACAACATTTTTAGTCAGCACTTGGTTCGGTTGCTAATGCTCACACTCCTGTTACGAACAGCAACTCATTTCTTCCAATCAACAATTGGTTGGACTTCAATTAGCAAGTCACAAGGTAAATAATGTCTCTAGTCACCGATCTTTGAATGGAAATCGACTATCTACAGCCTCAACCTTGAGTCATTAATTGCATACGAAATTATCATATAGATTGATAAAACACTTTGATCTCAAGAGAGTTTGGCTCTTGTTGTACCAAAAGAGATCAAATCCAGTGAGCTCTATTTGAGTGATATTTCGATGAAAGCACTCTTACGAAATGGCTGAAGTGATGGAAACAGTATCCACTACCTTAAATACACCGGCATAAAATTGCACAAAGAAATATAACAATCATGAAAGAGTGAAGGAGAGTAGCAAAAACCTAGATCAGAGTTGATGTCGAAGTTGATCCAGGAGACGTGCTTGCCCTTGACAATCTCCTCAGCCATGTCGGACAACGTCTTCACCACCTCAGGCACATCCTCCTTCTTCCCTACGGTGAGCAACACGATGTGCCGCAATGGTCCCTTGGTACTGTCCCCTGCCATCGAAACTGTGCTGATGAACGACAGAGAAATCTGGTTTAGGGCTCCAGAAATTGCAAGATTGATGATCAACTCGAAGGCATGCTCAATGAAGGCTCTCAATTCAAAGTGAGGTTCCCAAAATCTTGAAAAAAAAGAGTAGGGATTGCTCAGCAACCAGCTCAGAATGAGTGAAGCTGAATCAGAACTCAAGAACATGAAGCGAATGGCTAAGATTGGGATACCCATCATCGTCGCCAAAAATACAAATTCATCATCCTATAATCTTGAGCAATCGGTTCAACAATGGGTTCAAATTGCTTAGGAAGGCATAAACCACCTAAACATCTGTTGAAGTGCCGATATCAGATCATCTACAAATACAAGCTTGAAACTGCAAAAAAATCGCATAAGGAATCCAAACAATGCATTATTTGGTCTGCTAGAATCTTCTTTCATTCGCTGACAAGAACAAGTAAAAATCTGAAAACTATCCTCTTCGCCAGAAGTGGCGATTAGGGTGTTCTTACTTTACTAACTCTCTTCGTGATTCTTCAATCAAACACAAGAACCGGACTCCCACAATCAAGTGTAACAATAACCTAGACTCAGACACTTACTGGGTGTTTCCAAGCGCGAAATTGAACTTGTTTTTCGTCGAATTCCACCAAGCGCGGGGTCCCAAGAGGAGTGTGAAGAGTACTGTACAGTAGTGAGTACCAAGAACACAGATTGGAAGACGGCGTTTCAACACCGTATTGAGGTGAAAAAACAGAGGTGCCGTGCTCTGCTATCAAGAAGAAAGAGACGAAGATTACAGTGAAATTGCTTCTTCCTTGAAGATGCGCCGCGGTCATTGCTTCAAGGAACCAGCAGCAATGACCGCGAGCGATTTTTCATCCGTTTGAGTTCTACCTCGAACTCCGTCATGGTCCACTCAAAAAGTACGAAGTACATATTGCTTCCTCAATGTACGCAAAATAGTGCCTTAACAATTAGTTCCCTTCAATCAACAAAGTTACTTTACAAGCCATTCATTTGTATACATGGAGTTTTATGAGTCCCCATTACAACAATACCTAATTCAAAAATAATGCATTCTTGTACAATAACTGAAAATATTTATACAATGTCAAATGTCAAAAAATTAGTGTGGAACAACCTAATTCCACTATTTTGTGTACCAATTGTATTCACTAATGTACCAGCACTGAGCACACCATGGATGCACACTTCTAGTATCATTTCAAATCCAAAATTCATAATTGATTACATTAAAGTCTAAAAACATAAATTCCCTTAGGTTGAATGCCATTTTCATTTATGAATTAAGAAAAATTTATTGAAAAACATTTCATAAAGCTAGATTCACCGTGAAATTGCAAATGAATTAGTGAAAGGTCACTTCTTGAATTTCCTATCTTAAAGATAGTAAGTTTATTTTTTAAAGAATTGTTATGAATAATTGTAACTTTAAAAAAATATTTATATTGTTGATTCATACAAAGCCTCTTTTTTTTCCATTGGTATGTTACACAACTTAAGGGGAGGTTTTGACAATGAGTATTAACCCCTAAAGGACCAAGCTACATTTTTTGGCAACATAGAAATTTTGGGCAGGTGTGTATCACTAGAGATTTCTATGCTTTTGGCCTAAATTTTAATAGGAGGTGTGGACAAGAAATATCTTTCGTGTGTACTAAGTTTCAGAACATTTGAAAATAAGAGTAAAAAGTTATGGCCTAATGTATAGTTTGTTTCTCAACTTGGGGAGTTTGAAAAAATCTGAAAAAATCATTTTTTTCAAAAATCCAAATTTTAAATTAGTTTTCTAGTTTTGTATAAGCATAGAAAGCTTTGTAGCATTCCGTTTTGATCAATGAGTCAAAAGTTATGAGGTATTTTAGTTTATGGGCAATTATGAATTTTTTACTCCAAAATAAACCTCAAAGTCTTTTATTAAACTCAATTTTCAATATTTTTGGAAAAAAATAAAAACATTAGGTGAAGATTGTTTATTACAACATTACAACCATTGGGATTGACATTTTTCAATTCTAGAAATAAATTGTTAACAATTTAGTATTTTGAATCATCCTCTACATCTTTCTATTCACTATTTTTTTTTCTATATATTGTACAATTTCAAATGATCTCAAAATTTTCAAGCATGTACCCAACATGCCTTGAAGAATGAATCCAAAGAAGCACCACCATTTTGAACATTTTTTCATGCAAATATAACCTTGTGAAGTGTAGCTACCTGATTTTTCGTAGGGACCAAAAAATAATTTTTGTCACTTCAAATGCTAATATCTTGCGATCTACACAGTGGAAACTTCTGAAATCTTATCCACATCTTTTGAAACCAGTGTACTACAAGATCCCACAATTATATGTGTCCTAAATTGTTTTTTTTTCTAAAATTTGAAATTTGTATAAGAAATGGCAATTTTGGATTGTTTTTGACAAAAATAGAGTCAATGAACTTTAGGGGTTAATCACTATGAGTCCTAATATTGAGTGGATAGATTATGAATGTCTTTAAGAACTTATTGTAGGAGCTACAAACAAATCAAGCACATCTAATATGTTAAAAAAGAGATTTTTGTCTATTCTTCAACAATGTGACTAGAGTGATCCAACATTATAACCAATGTTGTGACTTCATGATTTTCATGATGGTTATGAATTAGTTCATACATGTATGGGAAGAAAAAGAAAAACATGGAAAAATAAAGATCTTAAGATCAAAGTCTTTTCAAATTTATTTTGCTTGCAAACCTCCAAGTCTACATTCTTTGAGCCACAAAGAACATACCTAAAACAAGGATTGGAACTAAAACCTCAATTTTGGAAGAAGATAACTCAATGTAATAAGATTGCATACAATCATGCCTTGTTGCCATTCCTAAAAAGAAATTAACCCTGTTAGGACGGGCTGATCTCTAAAGAAATCATCATTTTCTAATACTATGGGAATCAGTCGCTTAAAAAAATGAAAAAGTATTCATTGGAAGTCAAACTACAATAAAAGATGTTCCCTTTTCACAACAAAACTTTGAAGATGAATAGTTGCACTTTTGTCCTATACAAGAGAATTCTCTATCATCCATTAGACACTTAACGTTCATAATAACATTATAAGGTTAAGTAAGAATCCAAATGCAATCTAAGGAGCCAAGGACTAACTTAAACAGAGGGTAGTACTCCATGACTATTAGGATGTCTATTTTGTTCATGATATGAATTTTCCTCAGTTTCTCTTTAGAAATCCATCCTAATGACAAATCTTCAAAAAAAAATCCAGAAATTATTTCACAAATAGGAGGCATGTGAAATCATTTATGAAAAAGAAAAGAAGATATTTCCAATTAGTTATAGTGGCCAAATGGGGCTCACATCTTGGTTACAGGCCCGTCTTCTCAGGGTTGAATACCTAGCAATCAGCAAAGAAAATCCTACATTTTGATGAATGTCGCCTTTGTCTTTCCAATTCCCTGTTTAAGAACTACAAGTAAACTGCCGTACTGGCCACGAAAAGAATACAGAATGATCTTCAAAGTACTAGTAAGACTTGGCAAAAATGGCGACCTCAGAAGCCGGATTTCCTGAGTAGAAACAGATGCTGTTATGCTGCGGTTGCTCAAAGGGGAAGCATCTGATGGTAGCTCCGGTTTCCTCCTTGACCCGAGCTTCGTCTTCATCACTTGCTGCCCAGGGCCCTCTCGCCCACTTCCCTTCTTGGACAGCTGCTTTCAATTCTTCGTAGGAGCCAACATCCACAATGTTGCTGTCCCGAAACGCAGTCGCCCTTGCCAACAAACTTTCTTGTACTTCTTCCAGTCTCTTCTGAATGAACTCCACCAAAGAGCCTTCGTCCATCGAAACTCCAAACTGCTTCCCATCTTTCCCGGGCACATCCCTCCTTGCAACCACCACTACATTCTCTGCCACATCACGAGGACCTATCTCGATCCGAATCGGCACGCCTTTCATTTCCCAGAAGTTGTACTTCCATCCAGGAGTTTTTTGCTCCGTAGCATCCAGCTTTACACGCACACCAGCAGCCTTCAGTATGCGCTCTGTTTTCTCAGCTGCTGCCATCACGTCTGCCTTCTGTTCTTCCTTCTTCCAGATTGGGACCACCACAACTTGGATAGGAGCCACTCTTGGCGGAAAGAGAAGCCCCGTGTCGTCACCATGAGTCATTATGATGCCTCCTACCATCCGAGTGCTCATACCCCAGGAGGTTTGCCACACGTACTGAAGGTCATTATTTTCATCTGTGTACTGAGTATTAAATGCCTTGGCAAAGTTTTGACCTAGGTTATGGCTAGTCCCTGCTTGTAAAGCCTTACGATCGCCCATCATGGCCTCGATTGTGTACGTGATGGCAGCACCAGCAAACGTTTCGGCTCGCGATTTACGACCAACAACAACTGGAATGGCAGCCTGTGTGTATGCAAATTCTCGATAGACCTCAATCATACGTAGTGCCTCCTCCTCTGCCTCTTCCGCGGAGATATGGGCTGTGTGCCCTTCTTGCCAAAGAAACTCTAGTGTTCGTACAAATGGTCGGGTTCTCATTTCCCATCTGCACACATTTGCTAAAATCATCTCAGAAGGCTATTCACGTGAACAGCAGAAAAGCCTCTGCGTTACATCCCTGATTTGAGGTTCAAGTTTCCATAAATAGAGAGTAATGACGAGGGACAAAGTAACAACACAGTCAAAAGGTAAAATTATACTGACAGCAATAGTGGAAGACAGATAGGAAACGCTTACCTGTGCACATTGGCCCATTGATTGATCAAAAGAGGAAGATCTCGATAGCTTTGGATCCACTGAGCAAACATATGGTTCACAATTGTTTCACTTGTCGGGCGAACAACTAATCTCTCTTCAAGCTCTTTGCCTCCGCCAATTGTGACTAATGCAAGCTCGGGACTGAAACCTTCCACATGGCTAGCCTCCTTCTCAATGAAAGAGTATGGAATAAGCTGAAGCAAAACAAGTTGGAGTGAGCCCAGAATCAGAAAAAACAGACCGATACGTTTCCTGCTTTAGGGGCACGACAGAAAGTTCCTTCAGATACTCAGAAAGATTGAGAGCTCGCTCATCCACTGGTGGCAACTGCTCAAACTTCAAACTTACTAGTTCGCGCCATTAAACTATCAATCATGGCTTGTTCTCTACCATACCTATACGAGATTACAAACTGAAACCTCCGTGAGAAAAATCTGCTCCATTTCATTCCAACCACGAAAATTTCCATACCTGGGGGAAATACATGTTGGAGTGACCAGTCTCCTTAAACCTTGCATCCAACCAACTCTGAATGAACTCCCAGATGGCGTATCCATAAGGGCGGATCACCATTGTGCCTCGTACAGGTCCATAGTCCGCTAGTTCCGCAGCATCAATTACATCCAAGTACCATTTACTAAAGTCTTGGCTGCGAGGGGTTACTTTAAGGTTCTTCTCCTTGTTTTTATTGGTTTCTAACTTGGCTTTCGCTTTGGCTTTCGGAACCTGAATTGCAGCCGAGCCGTCTTCCCGTTCTTGCGTATCTACAACGGTTGCTCGAATATGGGTGGTGAGAGGTCGAAATGCAATAGAGACTCCATTTCTTCTCGTCAGTCCTGCAGCAACTTGAAATATCATAACGTGGTACAAAGTAGAGGATACCAAAACCTGATCCGGTGTCCTAAATTGATACCTGTAACCAAAAACAATCCGTCTAGTCATACCCGGTTGGCCTTTGATAAGCAAGTTGGGTGTAAGCATGAATTGGCTAAATGTCCACGGCCACTCATCGTTGAATGGAAATGGAGTTGTCTGCTGTCACTTATAGTGATCTGCAACCTCCCACTTTGGATTATTGCAAAAGAAATTCATTTACTCAGTGAAATGTTTCTATGTCAAGATAGTTAAGGGTTTGTACGTGAACTCTCCAGAGCTTTATTACTGATCTCCCAATAAAAGCACTTTCCTCCATATTGGTTGACATGCTTAAAGTGACGGAAAGCGTATCCTCTACCTGAGACGCTTCTTTCAGCAAAAATGTCACCACCTCGGCAGTGGCATCTCACACAACAAGCGGTTTCAATACTAAGTCAACGAGCATCCAAGCTACAAAACTGTTTTCTGTGGACTAACCAGGCGCTCGGAATTTTCCACCGATGCGCTCCAAACGCAGCTTACATCCTCGGGTAACTCCAATGGTAGCCCTCAAGTTACATAGCAACAAACCGCACTCCATCACCATGGCCATCGCGCCCTCCCTCTATCCTCTCCCACTTCCCCCATTAGAGTTCATGAACACATAATGGAGATTTAAGAGTATATTCATCCATTTGAAATATATCATAAACAAATCGATTATAGAAAACAAAACAAAGCACAATAGACTCCAAGGTCTTTGAAGCTCTCTTTTTAAACAAGGAATGCTAATTATAAAATTTGAGGAGTTCGAACCCTGGAACAACCAATTTGACTATGGAAATGACGCCATCAATGAGCATCACGTGCAAATACTTTGTTAAACTGAAGTCATGGCCTTGCAAGTCTTTACCCTGAAAGACAACACAGAAAACAACGTTAGCAATTCAACGGAACATGCCTATGAACTAGCTCTTTCAACAATCAAACCATTGTGCACACGACAAATGACAGTAATGAGCAAAACTGTCAACCTTAGTTGGAAGGGTACGTGAAGTATCCAACGCTAGTTGCTTTCCTCAGGAGCTTGGATTGGCTTGCTGATTGATCTTTGCATTTTCTTTCTTCTCGACAATCGTCACACAAAGAAATCTGCATTTCACCAAAGAAATGGAGGGACTTAATAACAGGGGCAAACTCGAGCTTAGGATGGTGTACATAAGTAGCATAATACTTGAGGGTAATGTAGCAGAAGTAAAGTGAGGTAAACTGTGCCACATTAACTCCCACTTCAGGATTCCAACACACAGCTGCTACAAACGCAAAAAACTGAACACGAGAAGAACCGACCACAACTTTAACCACACCCAAGACAGCAGAGCATACAGAGCACCAGAATCAACTAGTTATACCCATCCAATCTTGTAACTGAAGACAATGTCAACAAGACAATTCACCGTCACCAATAATCACTACCCTTTCTGTTCACAATCCTGTATCTTGAATGTGATAAGACATTGAGATATTCATAATTGCATTGTGTGTTGTGCAGTTATTGCCGTCAAAGCCCCCGACCTTCCCCTGTCCGCATATTGACTCAATGCTTGTTGCTGCTTTGTACCCTTATTTGCTTAGGTGGAGCCTATGATCACGAAAAATTCAAATTCACAAAACAGCCCCCGGATGACACCCAAAGTGTGTATCGAAGAGAAAAGACAAGTAGAAGCTTTAACGTTTACATTGTTTCAATCTCAAATTTCCTCCTACACAACAAATTTGGGTTTGGGTTTAGAAAAGCGTTGAGATTTGGTACTCGGAGCAACCAGAAGACGACGAAGCACCCCAACTCCAAGCCGTTGATCCCCAACCACGGCACCACACTCTCCACAGGATCGTCTTGAGCTCCTTCGAGAGACTGCAATACTTTACATTACTGCGAGGAGAGATTACCAGTACACGCATGTGAGCCCAATTACAATGACGAATCCTGCAATTCTGCATTCCAAAAAGACCAAAAGTGGCGAGAAGGCTATCAAAAAGACGAAATTAGAACCGAGGTTGCAAATTGCCATGCCTACATCAAGCTCGTGGAGATTTGCCAGCGGCAAATGGTAATCGGAGCAGTCACTCGGCGCTACTACAGACCAAGAAAGCGACTCAAAACCCCGGAAGAACAAGAATGTGAAGAAATCGGAGCGAAAACCCTAAGGTAACTACCTGAGACTAACCACAATCCAACAAACTATGAAATTCGCAGCAACTGTAAGAATTCAAAATTTTGAGTAAGCTAGGGCAGTATGAGACGAGAACCTACAATAGAATTGAGTACAATCAGCAACATGCACATTCGGCATGAGATGACATTCTGCACATGAACAGAGGAAATCTAAAATACCTCAATTGCTCAAACTAACTCATCAGTCACAACTACAACACTATCACTACAACACAGAAATTGCAAGGAGCAATTCGTTCGCATTTTAAACAATAATCAGACTTCTCCAATAAAGAAGGAAAAAGAAAGAGCTATTCGTATCCAAAAACTCAAAACTCAAACGAACAAAAAACTACGTCACGACTCACAACATAAACGTTTCAGGAATCGAAAAATCCACGAAACTCCCGTCATTCGTAGAATTAAGGCTCAATTACAATGAAGATGGAAAAATTCTTGAATTGAAGAGACTTGAGGGCACAATTTAACTTACATTCTAGAAGCACAAACAGCTCACCATTGCTCTCCAGGATGAAGCTCTCCAAACCCAAAGCCCCACTGCAAGACACTCTGGCGAAGGCTAAGCCCTAAAAAAATTGGCGAGACGAAGTGATTCCTGATCTTACCCGCAGAATCTTGCGGTCCTCAACCGGGTATGAAATGTACACAAGGCATTCCCGGACTGGGTAGGGTCCACGTGTGATACCCGGTTTAGACCAGGTTTCAGAGAACCACGATGTACTACACAAATTTATCCTATTAGTGTGTGTGACACTATTTTAAATTATTGTAACTGCTTGTTAACTTTTCATTGGTAATGTGGCACCATCCCATTGGCAACCCGTCACTATTGCCATTACAATTTGCAATTTATAACCTTCTTTCCTTTCTACTTGCTTCCTACACTCTTGGATCATGAAGATTAAAGATTGTGATTGAAAAATATATAACTGGTTACATATGATAATTTATTCACTACTATAGTAGAAGCATCCATATTCAACTACTCTAGCAATTCCATATATATTTTGGAGTAGTATAAGGCAATGAAAATTTTCTGCCATGTCAAAAGATAGAAATTATACGGATTGCAATTTTTTTTGGTAATTTTATGGTTTTTTTGGTTTTTTTAATTCCGATCATTCAAAAACTACTTCCTACTTCCTACTTTGGGAGTTTGGGACATGTGTCATAATTTTATTAGTCCCAATTTTGAAAAGGAGAAAAAAATACATTCAAAGCTTTTGTTGAAAATTTGTATCCAACATTGATTGGAAATAGTACACCCTACAACCTCGTGATGGGTGCTTCTACCATAACACAAGTCACTAGATATCTAATGCATAAATTGACATTTTTCTAAATTCTACTCATTTTCAAAAAATATAATTTTTTACTAAGACTAATTTGTACCCTCATTTATAAGGAAAAATCAATGTAATCTAGCCAAAGCTTAAGGTCCTCCATTGGGTATTCCTTGAAAGTCCATATTATTTTTTGAATTTTTTCATATTACCACTTATGTCCTTTAGAATCATTATAAATATTCTAAATATATTATCCTATTTTTCTCTTTACAAGTGTCATATTCTATGATGCACATTCAGTCAATCGTGTGTTTTCATACAATTTCAATCAATTATACCAAAATTCACTTAAAAAACAAAAAATCTATTCACAGACCAAAAAATCCAATTATTATTGTCTCTTTTTTGATAATTAATAAGAAATTTGGCAATATATTCTTAAATTTTGATTGAACTCCAAAAAACAAAATCAATCATTAATTTTTGGGAGAAATATAAAAAAAAAATTGTGGTACATATCCTAAATGCAATTAATTGGTGTTATTTTTTTCACCAAATTTGTTAACTTTAATCTTTTTAAATTGTTAAAAAATAATACATTATTTTGTTTAAAAGCTCAAAATTAATCATTGAATAGAAGTAGATATCCAAAATCAATTGCAATCAAAATATTTCTTTTGTTTGAGAAAATTCATATAGAATTATAGACATACTATTGAATTACAAAAAGAAGCTAAATAAATATTAAAGCCAAAGTATTACAAAAGTAAGTAATTTCTATCATTGAGACAAGTAATAGTGTGGCATGTGAAAACTAACATTAATCCTTTAAGGTTCAAAGTAGGCTACATTATATCTACAAGTAGAAATCTAATTCATTGAATGCCCATTAACAAAGTGAAAAATATGCAAACTTTTTTTTAAGAAAATTTGCTACCTTATAAAAAAAAAAAATTTTGTGTGTATGAAATTGTGCGAGGGAAATATTCAAATAGTTTGCCTTCTAGTAACTTTGGAGTGATTTATTTTCTAGCTAAGGGTATGAAATTAATCATATTGTCAAAATTGATGACCAATAGATATTAGGAAGCCACATGGTCAAAATATGGGATGAAGTTCACTTGACTTGTGTGGTTTAGGGAAAAGTGTAATAAGGTAAAAAAAAAGGGGTGCACTATTCATCGACTCTCTCGTTGTTGCTTATAAAGCTCAAATGTTTGAGAAGCCTTAGTGTGTTGTATTTAAAGAATTTTGAAATAAAAATTAGAGAAGTTTTGAATTATAGTGTGATATTTCTAAATTGATTTCACTTGCTTGATTTGAAGTTGTCAATCGAAACTTGTGCTAGTTTGAGTGGAAGAAGGTCTATCACCTTCTATTTAAAAGGGCAAAAATTTCGATTGGCCATACAAGACGAACACGTCTTTTTTGTACACTGAAATTTGAAAAGAGTGTAGAAAATTGTATTAGATTTTTATAAAGCTATCACTTATTATATTTGAAGTTTGTATGAATGAGTTGTGAGTAACAAAATGAAAAAAGGTTTGTTACTCTCTTTTCTCAAGGGCAAAATTTTAAATGGCTATAGAAACTGAATAGAGTATTAGAATGATTTGAAATTTGGAGAAAAAGTAAGAAATTGTACTAGATTTTCAGAGAACCATCATTGATCTCATTTGAACTCTAGATATAATGGCAACACTAGATTAAAATTCAACAAAAGAATAGAAGTTGAATTTTGGAGTTTGGAAGTTGAAGGAGGTTTTGAAGACTTGTATGTTGTGGCTTGTCGCTTTCATTTCTTTGTAAATTTTGTTGTTATCGGTGGCATGGTTCAAAATATTGCTTAGTATTATTTTGTGTTGTTGTGACGAAGTGATGTTAATTACCTACATGGTCGAAATTTGCTTTGTTCTCACAATGAGGCTAGATTGATGACCAATAAATAGCAAATTTGAAAGATTAGGATCCATTTTCACTAATAATATCTTATGGTATGCTGTTGATTCTACCTGTTGTGTATTCTGTGGTTTTTTAATTGTACCTTGACCTATGAATCAACCTAAAGCCATACATGATAAGTCAACATGGAGTAGGTCTATGGTCGTGTAGGAGATTTAATGATCAAATTTGAAGATTCTACATGACTACTAATTTATTTCTCAAGCCAATTTTATTTAGTTTGTGGATTTTCAAGTAATAAGTTCACTTGCCTTCATCATCGTTATCCTATTGTAGGTTGTTAATAGAGTGAATTTGAATTTGACAAGCTCACTTGCCTTCACTATTTCATGATTTTTTTTGTTCCTGAGTCATTTCTGGTTGTAGCCAAAATCCCCATGATTCCCCAAGGCAAAACACTCTTTACACAACAACAACTTGCTATAGCTTGAACTACCTAAGGCAAATAATTGAAAAACAATCCTAGCCTATAGGCTATAGGGAACCCATCTTAACAATCTATCAATCATAACTACAAACAAATCATTGTAGAGCCATCACGACTTGAAACAACCTTTGGCAATCTCCTACTAATCAATTTGTCTCTTCCAAAGCCTAAAAACCATCTTCCACTTTATACATCTAATTACCCATCGTCAATTAGACCTAGTCAAATATATTACATCAATCTGGCAAAACTCTAACAAATGTTGTTGAACTCTGCGTCATTGCATTTAATCCACAACATCCAAAAGACAATCGTGCAAAGAACCACCCTAACACTATAGGAAATCTATGTTTTAGGTGACAAATTTTTAGTGACATCCAATATAACAATCCATGTTTTTATGTTTAACAATAATGTTCACCATAACGTCAAAATGTTATGGCAGACATTATTATTGACATAAAAACATGAGTTGTTACATAGAATATTACCTAAAATCCATCACTTAAAACATGAATTTATATACTTGGAGTTCAAAACGCTTTAAGCATTATATCTTGGATACAACTGAGATAGTAGGGAATTATTTAGATATACAGGCAGCATTTCTAAGTAACGAGAGGATGCTTCAAGCATTAGTTGTAAATTCTATAGATCACCAGCACTTAAGTGAAATGAAGGAGAGTACGCTAAGGATTATGAGAATAGTTTTGCTGCGGCATTAAGTAGGATTTATCATATTATAAGACTACTTAAAGCAAATAGGAGCCCACAAACTTATGAGGTGCAATCTACGCTTAAAGTGGTTGAAGAAGTCCAAATATTACAGAAGAAGGTTGAAGCACTGCCACTAGTTGTAGAGCATGAAGATGATCAACAATCTCTAGGAAATTACAATGCTTTGTTTGATCGCTTAAGCAAACTACCTTTTATTAGTTGGAAAGCAATTAAGTGGATGCTAAAGGATTTTGGTATGGCACAGAAGTTGGACTCACCGTTGGACAAAGTACTGCGTAAAAATAGTGATGAAGAGAATATGAAGTGGACAATACTTCCTCCTACTGTTGTGATACGCGATCCAAGATTTTGTCCATACAAGAGGAGATATTGGTGGGATCCTACAACCACAATTGATAGTGTGGAGTATAACTGGCCAAGAATTCAAGGCCCGTTTTATTCTTTAGAGGAATGTGCAAATGCTTACAACAAATTTTTTTAGCAACATCAAAGTTATCACAACTTAATATGCTTCAAAGCAGAAATCTATTCAGCCATTTTGGCGGTTAGTGTTGTTCAATGCGGGTTGTCATCGACATTAACTACTATGAAGCTGGTAAAAAGGAATATTGGCTTTTCATGAGATTGCAGTATTCTAGTTCTAAGTTTACTCGTCTACTTGAAGTGATGTCTATTTCTAACTTCATTGTGGGAGTACATCATGCCTTGGTGGATGAGCAGACTAATTTTTACCAGCCTTGCCAGCATTTTTAGGCTCATCAAGTACAATACAATTTTAGATGACTTAAAGTAGATGATCACTTGTTTCAATGTTTACAATAAGCTCAAGAATGAGAGAGGAAACATAATAATAACCAAGTTAGTAATAAGCAGAAGTGTTAATTTTGACAAGGGCATCAAAAGCTTAAGTGGGGGGCTAAGTAAGTGTGTAAATTTGGTCTTAAAGCAAAAAAAACTGATTGGGGTTAAAGTATGTTGAGGACTTGTAGATACTTTTGGTATAGGGAATGAAGATTCTCCTATTTCAAAATTAGTGGTACTATCAACAAAAGGGTTTTCTATTTCTTCACAATTTTGGTTTGTGGATTCTTCAAAATATTCTAGCATTGTAGGATTTATTTCAACATCAATGTTTGCCTCTTCTATTTCACTTTGAGTTTGAGTTGTATTTTGGGCACGACATTGAATTGAAATTTTCCTATAGAAGATTCAATCTCTTTGGAGTCCTATGGTCTTGGAGGGTTTCCAAGAGGTGAAAGCAAGGGTGAACATATGTTGCAAGAAATTTTCTATCTTTATGCAACCTCTGTGTGGCTTCTCTTAATAAACAATCAAAACTGTGATTAGATATTTTAAAGAGGCCATAGGATTAAAAAGGTAACTCTAGTTTTTAGAGCAAGACATGAGAAATACTAGGGACACATTATCTCATGCTTCAAGATAATGGACACTCAATGTTTACCACATTATCCCTTCTACTTCAACTTAGGTTTTTATAGTTGCTAATCTCGGCTTTGACAAAAAAAATATGGGTTATTGCTTCTACAGGCTAACGTAATTGAAAGTAGTGGGATAGATTAGACTAAAAGAGGGGCTCATTGGGTTTGCTTTTTCTTTACACACAAAATTTGGAATTAGAGACGTTACTACTAGGTTCATTGGACCGTATGTAAATATATATATATATATATATATATTCTCTCTAGAATTTTATTTCCAATCTAAGCAGTATAGGCCTATGGTATTTTATTTTTAGTTTGAGATTTTAGCTTTTCATATTGACTAAATAAATAGTATAAAAAAAAGTCAAATAATAGCTCACTTCTCTTTACCACAAATCCTTTTTTGGTTTCTAATTGCTCCCAAATTTTACTAAATATAATTCTTTTTATATCCAATGGTAGGTTCTCTATTCTGAGTTTTAATTGTCTATCTTTTATGTGGTGTCCACTTAATTGGAAACCTTGCCCAAAATATGCATTTATATAAAGATGGTAAAGGGTCATAGAAAGACAAGGTCTAGAATCAAATTCCTCTATTATTTATGGTGTCTCCCCTGGAAATATATAACCCATTTTGACTCATTGGAAAACTTATTTTCTTTCATATAATTTTAAGTTGAATTTTCTACTTTCCCTTTGGGATGGATGTGAATATATTAGAGTATTTATGGCTATTCTAATTTGAAGTAATTCATCTAAGGGGATATGAGGTCTTCCTAATAGATTTAATTTTCTAGCAATTATATCCATATCCAAATCCAAATCGTATGGATTGCACAATTGTTTTGTAGGTTTAAAAATTTGAGGGGGTACAATTGTTTTTCTTTTAGTACTATCAAAGGCTTGCTTTTTAAAGCAAGTATTTTTAATATGTCCTACTTTCTCACACCAATGACAATGATTCCCTTCTCTAAATTCCCTTATTTTGCTTGATATATATACTCTGGTATTTCCAAAATTTGAATAATTCAAATTTGATCTTTCTATAGGAAGTAGAGATGGTTGGGTGGTTGGAAAATTGGAATAATTATACGTAACGGTAGGTGAAGCTTTATTATGCTTTTCCTCTTTAGCAAAAACAACAGGTAATACTTCATTAATTAGGTCCTCTCCTACCTTTCTTCTTGGTTCCATGTTTCTAATGGTAACATGCTAGTTTTCTTATTTTATTTCCTCAAATATATCCCATTTAGAAATTTTTTATTTCTTTTAAGGAAGGGTGTAACATAATTCGAGGTAAAATCATGTGTCATTCTTTGGAGTATTTAATTCTCTCAAAAGAAGATACACATTTTGATTTTTCCTAATTATTATTATTTTTTAAACTTGTCCTTTATTGATAGAAATAAAAAGTTAGTTCTTTTCTACATTCTAGCCACTGTTAGCCAGAATCATTCCCCGACAATGGCCCCAAAATGTAATTTGAATTTTGCCTACTTCGCAAAAACCCCAAGACTACAGTATAGAGGTTCAATATCCAAGGAATGATCAAATAGTCTAATGTATTGTGACTACAATTACTTTTATAAATAGAATTAACTGTACAATATCAATTCTAAATGGAAATAACGTTAAAATATCCCATTCGTTCTAGGAATTGGAATCACTCATTTAACCAATAACTAGTTTCCATTCAACACACATGGATGCACAATACAAATATGTTGTCCTAGTCTTAACCTAATATGTTGGTTCAAACAAGAAGCATACTTATGCAACTGAGGAAAAACATAACACATAGCTTTAAGCATACAAGTCTTCATTCCCTATTGCATTTGCTTAAAACATAGGCTCATGATATTCGCTTAAAGCGTCACTCATCACTCATCAAACCATATATTAATATAAACAATTTCATCATATTTCAATGTTTCAATATTTGCTTATAGCATTCTATAATAAATTGCTTGAAGCCATTCTATCAAAACAATTTAACTGCATACCCACTCAGTTCAATGTAAGGCTATCCAATTGCTTTAAGCATTTACCAATACAAGATTGTGACCTTTACAAATTCCCATTCACACTCTTTAATCAATTTGAATTCATTATCACCAATCCTAACACAACTTCAAGCTATAACTTTGAACACAATGATCCAATCACTAGAAATATTCACAAATTCCTACAACACCCAATCACTGGGTTTTCTACACAATACATATACAATCTAAGTATATTTTGATACACTCATACAATATCCAACTTCAAACCATAAATCTAATTCAGTTCATACACTTAAAGCTAACTCTTAGTCAGAAGACTTAATATAAATCACTTAAAGCATACAACACTTGCACATAAATTTGCCTATAGCACATACAATAACACCTACATGCATAAGCAAACACAAATTGGTCCAACCATTCAAACATATATATATATATATATATATTACAATTCATAGTTTTAAACTACAATCTTTCCAATCAACAGTTGCTTCCAACCTCAATATAATCACACACTGCTCCAAGCTTTTACAACAACCAAAATGATTCAATCAAAGTCAGATGTACAATTTACATAAGCTTTGAGTACAACTAAGCAACAATTCTTTTCACAAAAAATTATACACACAAAATAAACATCCAATCATTGGAACTTGAATCCAATCAAATACACTTAAAAAATACCCAATCATTGGGACTTACATACAATTCAAAAATATATGCTTAAAGCTTTTTACAAAAGATTGTTCACTGAACATCAGTAAAACTGAAAAACTTGGATACACACATAGAACAACAATGAAAAACATGAAGTGGAGAGAGTAACACACAAGAAAAATCCCCTCTAGGCCTTTACAATACCAGTTTAAGCATCTTTCCAAATCCAACTCAATTAAAACCGTTAAGAACTCAACTCTTACACTCCCTTGAAATCCCATGGCAATACTCTAAATCAATAGCATTTAAGCTTCTATCACCATGTATTCCTTAAACCGAGTTTAATTTGAACCCTATTCATATAACAAAACAAAACAATGTTTATTCATCAAATTTACACGCTTACAATGGACTACAAGCTTGTAAACATCTAAAGGTTGATGGAGCTCTAATTGCAATCCAACTTTCTAATGTGTGCGACACAACATCGGATTCACAATGTATAGTCATTGGGAGCACCAACACATTCCCACTATGTAAAAATCTAGCTCACTTTTTTCCTCCTCAGTCACATGCTTCGGGTTTTAAAATTGGACAAAAAATCCCTAAACCTTCATCCAACCTCTATAAACCATTATTTTCTAACTAACCCTATTAAATACTTTAAAAGGAATCATGTATTCATAATCCTATTAATTTTCTTACTGATTTCTAAAATAGAAGATTTATAACCATCCTATTTTATATATATGATTGTATAAATCACTTATTTCCTATGCTATGGTAAATCTAATAATTTTCTAAATTTTACCTTGAAAGAATTAAATTGACCCTATTTTTATCTCACATACTTTTCTATTATATCAATGCTCCCCCCCAAGATTTGTACCAAATTGAAGGCTAAAAATGTCAAAATACTAAAAGTAAGCTCATTGAAAACATATAGAAATAGATTGAATTTCACAAAAGCATTCTGTGTACTTTTTTCTAACACTTTTTCTTTCACTTTGCTTTTCAATTAATTTTTTTTCCTTTTTAAAAAAATAGTTCCTAAAAAATTGTTTACACCTAGGAAGTAATGATAGGGTGCCATAATATAGGCCATTTTGCAAAATTATGTAATATAGGGCTATATATAATACCATAGAATTATGTGAACAATACATGTAAAACAATATATACAATTATACAAAAAGGGTTACTAGAAAAAAGAAAAGGGTATAGATTATAGAGGCTTTAAAATTATAAATGGAGATGAGAAATCTCACTATAAGAAACTCGTGTTTAAGGCGATGAATTCTAATTTTTTAAATGGATTTTAGGTAATATCCAATGCAACAAACCCATGTTTTATGTCAACATTGATGTTTGTTGAACATTTTTGTTGACTCAAAAATAAGGGTTTGTTGAATTGAAATCATGTAAATTCATTTGAAAAAATTAAGAATCATCACCTGAAACACGAATTACTTATAGTATCGGCTTTTCTATTCTAGACACAATACATTACAAACAACTTCAACTTCACTCTAGTGTATGTATCCAATAAAATACTCTACATCTTGTATGTAGTATCCAAAGTTCAAGGTTCAATTATTGAATTGAATTGCTGTTAAGAAAGAGCAGGAGGGAAAATATAGTGACCTTATATAAAATTGTGACTTATAAAATGTGTTATTAAATACAATCCTAAGTTTTATTTAGTACTTGATTTTTTTTTTGTAGAATTCATCATGTTTGCCTTCCTTTCCTTGTTTCTTTCTTCTACATATATCTTTTAAATAGAGCTAACAAACTTGCTATGCACTTTGACAATTCCAACGCAATCGTAAGAAAATTACTTATAAGTAATATTTTATACATTTAAAGAATCCAAATAAGAAATTATAAATACTAATAGGGTGCCAAAAATACTAACATTTATCAATATTTAAAAAAAACCAATGTATTATAATCTATTTTACTAGGTGAATAGCCCCCTATAAAATAGAATGTTATTGCACACCATTACATTTTTTAAGACGAAGTGACCTACCTGAAAATTTGGTATAGCAATTTGGTGTCCAAGGCATCATTGCATTGGAAGTTAGCACTACTTGGCCCTTGTTGTGTGAACAAATGCAAATCTTGTCAAAGCCTTGCTACGAAGGCTTCATCTACACTATTGATCTATACTAAGTTGGATGGAATAGGGAGTACATACTCCATTCAAGTCAAGCCTAAGGTGAGTGATGAATTCTTTCTCTCACTCTATTATCAAATCAATGTCACCCTCATTTTACTCACCATTTGCTAATCAACCATATTTGTCGGGCGGCAATCAAACTACCTACCTACCATGTATTTCTACCTCAAGCATCTCCAATGTTGGTGAAAAAACTTCCCCTACCTCCAACTTGTCTAAGAATTCCAAGTTATCAAATGCCAATGTTGCCAAACCTTCATCAACACATGGTGACACTCTTCTAGGAGCGAATTTTCCTACATATATTGCCTCAACATCCTTACAAACCTTGGAATGTCTAGCACCTTTCCAATCAACATTTGTCCTAGTTGCCACTAGAATAACATCTTCGCAGTTGTTAGAAGGCCATTGACTCCATGCTAGGTTGTCTTGGTTGTTAGGGCCTCTACTTGAGATTCCACAACTTGTTAGTTGCCCTCTATTCACTATGGACCTTTTGCAAGGTAGATGAAGAAGATTGAAGTCATGGGAACAATTTTAAATATACTCTTCTCTTGGATTGGAAAATTACTTGATTGGCCTATTTTTGCCCACCCGTCTCCGCTAGTATTCTCGTGATATCATTTGAAACAAACTTAAAATATGTGAGCTAGTTTGAGATAAACTTAGGATTTGATATAATATGCTCTTAGTCCCTAATAAACTTTTTCCCATCCACTTCACTCAAATTCTAGAATTCCATGGAAGTAAGAGTTCCCCTTTCCACTATCACTCAAACCTACTTCCTACTCTGAGAGCCAACAAATCTACTTCAATATTTTCCACACTTGATTATAGCATTAGAGCTAATCCACTTATTTTAGCTTGCCAATGTGTTATAGAATAGTTGTTACCTTTGGGCCAGCCAAAAAATGCTTGAAGGTTGGATAGAGCATTCCTATCAAGGATTTCCCCTATCCTTCCGGATGAAATTCATTTGGATAGGGAAGAATCCTCCTCCCCACCAACATGTTGTATCCTCAAAATTTTAAAGGAGTTCCTAATTTCCCATATGGAATGATGGATAGGAAGCTAAACTATAATAATATGTACCTAGGTTTTGCTCCAAAAGTGCCTCTTTTCAATCCTATTGCTAAATATACTTCACCTTCCCCACCTACAAATATACCATCAACAACTTCCTTTACTAGCCTTGAGTTAAGCATTCTTGTTATATTTGTTTATTAATGTGTTGATTGATGGTAGGTAGGCTCAATTTTTGTTGAGTTTGATGGTTGATTTACTAATTAAGCTACTAATTAGTATGCTTGAGGTATTAGTTAAATTGAATTGAATCTAATTACAATAAGATGAAAATAAATTGATGGAAGAATAATTTAATAACTAAATTTTTTGAAAAGAATATTGAAGACAAATTTGGAGATGAATGAAAATTATTGATCTATTGTAAAATAGTTGCACATATCCGCCTCGAGAACCATCCACAAACCACTTGCTATTTTAAAGGCTACATCCTAAAAATACCCTAGAATATCTTTAAGCATCACTCACATAGGGCCTTTAAAAGCTAATTGGTTTGTTGGCATTGAAGTCTAGCATATAGGTTTGAAGAATGCAAGGTCTATAGTGGGATTTTTATGGAGTAAGCATTAACAATTTTTGTATGGTCACTTGTTACTTGTCCAAAACTTGGAAGAACCCCATCTAAGATTCCTACCCATGCCAACCCAATCGCCTACCATTGCCTACAAACTTAGGATCCATACTACCATAGCCTTTGTAAAAGTTTGCCTCCTAAAAAATATGCCACAATTGCATGTTTTTGCAAATGTTCGGTTTTTCTTTGGACCAAATCTTAATTTGCTTTTACCTCAAAGATAGTATCATTGAAAAAGAAGCTAGTGTTGTTCCTAAAAAATCTAGCTAAGAGTTCCTTGCTTGCTATCGTGACTATAGAATGATAGTAATCATATTTCCTTGTGTTGATTACTATCGCAATAAGTTTCAGTTCTTGTGCTTCCTCTTAGACCACCACAATTCTAATTCTCACATCTTCTTTCTTTGTTGGTTCAATTAGAACATGTTCCATCCTCAACAAATCTGCATACAACACCATCTTTTTCTAAATCTAGTTCAAAACTCTAACCCTAATTTAACTATTTTCTCTGTCTCCACTTCCTTCAACCTTGGTGTTGCTCATATGAGAGTGTGGGAGGTGAAACGTGTATTTGCTAGTTACATTCAAAAGTTGATTGAGCACAATTGAGATCTAAACACTATAGACCATTAATCCACACACAACAATTTCACTACATTGCACAAGCAACGTTGTTGGTGCTGCATGGTGCTTTGCTATCCTAGATCAAAAAAATTTGAAATGGAAAATTCTCCTTAAGCTGCAAAAATCAATGCTTAAAACTCAAAATTTTGGAGTAGCCACTACTACAAGAAGCTTGACAGGAAGATTTTTCTCCAAATTGGATGTCATATACCTTTACATCTTTTAGAGTTGATGAAGTCCCATGTCTTCTACAAGAGAAAAGTTTTCAGATTTTTAGGTTAATTGAAGATTAGAAAACATTGTTGGTTTTTTAAGAACAAGTAAAACAAAATCATACCAAATACAAAACATATAAAAATTTAGAGAACATGTATCATACAGTGTAGGAAATTACAATGTAAACCAATCTTCTACATCATCATTTATTTAGAAACTTATTTATAGGCTTTCAACTTCAAACTAATATATTATGCAATATTCATTTTAACTCCTAAAGGACCATCATGCATTTTTTGACAATATAGCAATTTTATGTAGAGTAGTGTGAATGAAGATTTTTAAGCTAAAATTTTAATGGAAAGTGTGGACAAGGAATATCTTTCATATGCATTAAATATTACGACATTTGGAAATTTGAATCAAAAGTTATGGCCTAATATGTTATTTTTTTTCATAGATGGGTAATCTGAGTAGATTAAAAAAAATCACTTTTTTCTAAAACAAAAATTTGAAATTGGTTTTATAGATTTATCTATACATAGAAAGCTTTAAATTCTTCAATTTTGATCAATGAGTTGAAAGTTATGAGTTTTTGGTTGCAAGTAGTTATGGATTTGCTATCTAAAATAAACTTTGAAGTCCTTTATTTAACTCAATTTTTAATATTTTTGAAAAAAAAAATCATAGGATAAACATTCTTTATTACAACATTGCAATCACTAGGATTGGCATTTTTCAATTCCATAAGTAAATTCATAATAGTTTTGTATTTTGAATCATTTTCTACTTCTTTCTACTTGCTATTTTTTTCCTATATGTTGTGCAATTTCAAATGATGTGAAATTCTTAAAATATATATCTAATTTGTCTAGAAAAATGAATCCAAAGAAGCACCACCATTTTGGACATTTTTTTGTAGAAAAGTGAGCTTGTGAAGTACAATTGCCCTTGTTTTTCATAGGGCCAAAAAATGAAATTAGTAAATTTAAATGCTTATATCTTGCAATTTACACTGTGGAAATTTTTGAAATTTTTACTACATGTTTTTAAGTCAGCATATTACAAGATCTTGCTATTACATGTGTCAGAAAAAGTGTTTTTTTCAAAAATTTGGTACTTGTACTAAAAATTGGCAATTTTTGAGCATTTACAGTGAAAACACAATCATGAAATTTTTAAGAGGGTTCAAAGTCTCATAAACTAGTTTGCCATGGCACAAAAGTTCATATTTTTTTCACTTTGAATGCATTTGTCTTGCAATCCATATTGTCAAAGTTTTGGAAAGTTCTTCCACACATTCTCATACTAGTATATTGTAGAATCATATGGCTCGATATGCGAAAAATAATATTTTAAATTTTTTTCTCTTTGCAACAGAAATGGGAGCTTTCAACCATTTTTGAGAAAATAAAGGCCATGGGACTTTAGAGGTTTACAATGATTTAAGTGGAGTAGAAACTAGACATGAAAAAATTCAATTTGTTAATTCTATTCAATGGCAAATGCAAAACAAGAACAAAAATTTTGTACATCAAAATGGAGTTTTAAGAACATATAAATTTTTTTTGAAATATATTGAAATCCTAATTTTTAGACAACAGTCACAACACATTAAATGAAATGAAATGAAAAAAACTAGTGCTTGAAGTAATATTTTAAAGAAATACTATTTGTAGTGTATCTAGAAGTATTATAGTTTTACTAATTTCTATCTAATATCTAGGTAGTGATACTAATTTTGAAGCTTCACTAAATTTTGGCTACTCAATGCACCAAATTGCAACTTGGAGATACACATCATCCCCCATTGAAAGCATTCACAATGAAATGTGTCCCATTTGACAAAGTTTAAAATCCACTATCAAAGTCACTTTGGAGTACCATCCTTCATTTCAAAAGATATAGATATATGAACAAAGTATGAGAGCGTCTCTACCAAGGGTATTCTATATCTCTATCCAAATGTATTTCATCTAGATAACCCCCACCAAGGTCCTACATTTCTAAAAATTTAGGGGAAGCAAGGTTCGATTCAATATAGGATTTAAAATATATAGACCTCAAAATCATCTTTTTGTATATGTATGGGAAAGAACAACACTAGTGAGGAAGAGCATTCCCTATCCTCTATCCCCATATTTGCTTTCCCTACGTCCAAATGAAGATGAAATAGGGAAGAATTGGTGGGGGTGCTCTAAGGAACAACAAGCTAACGATGCAGTAGAAAATGCTGAATGTTGTATAGTGTAACAGTCTAGCAGACTACTCATGCAATGCCAAGATTCAAGAAACAAAACTCAGTCAATCAATCAGGCAGGCCAAAGCAACTGATTGATTAGCTACTTTTAATTCCGATTTTCCGACTTTAGGGTACCGTGATATGCTACTTACAGTGCAGTACCCTCGTCTGTAGTCGGTTGCCAAATTAAAATTTATCCCTGAAAACGAAGCTTAATCATGCACTTCTGCATTTGAATTGAAACTGCTGGTGAATTGCACTTCGGTCGAACACTCACCAAGCACCCGCGTTTTTTTCTGGAAGAGAAACTGCAACTAGCTCTCCTTTTCTCTTGGTGGCCAAGTTACATCCTCACAAAGAATATTAACAATTATCAAACAAATTCAAGCACTCTGCCAGTAGGCCCAACTCCAAATCCCTGCTGGCCATGCTCTAAGTTACACACTGATCAATTTGAGACTCTGGTCAGCTCCAACAGTTGTCAACTACAGGAGCAGAGAAGCACACCCAAGACCTGGTGCTTAACTACCTAAGTTAAATGCTCAATCAAACACGTTGCGAATACTACATATGACCATCCGAGTCGGGAGTTGCTTGAAGAATGGATATCCACTTGATTTTATTAGCTTTATCCAATGGAACAAAATGACAAGAAAATTCTGAAAGCCGCTAGCTAACAAACTATTTGCGATGGGAAAAAAACAAAGTCGCTTTTTTCCGCAACGAAGGTACAGTGATGTCCTTGAATGAGTATAACGGGCGACCTCCTAAGTGCTGGCTCTGCCTCATCTACCTAAGCAAGTATGAAAGCGAACCAGTGTATTTGAAATTCCTCCCTCTGAACAAATACAGTATACAGGTAACAAAAGTGGGAGCTATGTTGAGTACTTGAAAAGCAATGTTGCATCAATTGTTCAAGCGAGGTACAAATCAATGACTAAGCACGGTGGTGTCCTTACGGGCCCAGCTTCTCGTTTTGGAGAACGGCCGGACTTTCTAAATACGTTCTATCCAGGTTGTAGTAACATGAACTATCATGACAATTATAAGAACAATGCCGGCGGTTGATCGCTGTAATCTACACAACCCTCTTTCAGGGCTTCGACAAATAAAAAACATAAATTCCCTACCACTACCGTCCGCGTTTCACTCGACAACGAAAAAGTGCCAATCGCTACAGTAAATTGAATGACTCTACACAACCCCCCTGAATCAAAGAAAAACCCATCCCAGAGCTATATCCATGCGTGACCGCAGATCCAAGTATACCGTACCTTCACAGGGAAACTTCGAAAAATCCACAGCCCCTTTCTGGAATTCACAACCCAGATCGCAGCAAACGAATTCATCTCCCCCTATTCTCTCAAAGCTCGGTTGCGAATACCTCTGGATCCATTGCCACACCTCAAACGCTATACAACCCTCAATGTGGATTTCAACAAGTCTTGAACATGTTGTCTTATTCCCATCGAGACCTAAACTAAGGAATTCCTCCTCCGAGAAGTACAAAATCGCGTTTCACAGGTTACTCCGGTTGACGGTGAAGAAACCAAGGTGGTGTCGGGCAGACACAACTGTGATGAAGCCCAGGGTAGGTTGTAGGCGATCCGTGGAGTATGTGTAAAAAGACACGGCTTTTAGAGTTGCGAGGCCAGGTTTGACCCCCATCCCCCGCCCCTGGATGCCAGTCGCCACTTTTGAAAGGTCCTACACAGCGCACAGCTCCATACCACCTGGATTCGCTATCTGAAGTTCGCTTGTTCCTCTGATTGGAACTATTATAGACAGAGTTGAATATTGTGATCATCTCCGAACAAGGATTCTCTAGCAGATTTGTTGAGCTGACGAGCTTTTGGAGCACTGTATCGCCCACCTGAACCTTGTTCAACATATTCTTTCCACCACCCGGCTCCTTATGAAGAACAAACATCATGAACGTACGGTATCAAGATTGAATCTAAGAGCCACGTGATGGATGTCGGCTAGCCAATCCATTCTATTCGGTGCTGGTTAGGTCGGGATCCAGAGGAATCTCCAGATATTCGTAGTTCAACATTTATTGGTTGGAAGCCTCACGATCTAAACCTTCACCACCTTGGTCAGAGGAATCACGCTCAGGCTTTTGATGTTGCTGTTGTTGTCGTTCGTGCTGCTGCGCTGATTGCTGAAGGAAGTCCGATTGTTCCGTCGTTCCACTTTCTTGGCGCAAGATTGGAGCCTGAATCGGAGAACAATGTCTCTTAATGCCTGTTTGGACTTCTGCAGAGTCCTCCTGTTGACGATGCCACGCATGGTGAGCTTGCTCTGGTGAGTCCTGAAGTTCTGCATGTGCAAGGCTCAGAGATGTGTTATTCGCCTCTGCCGCCCCTTTCGCTTGATCCGAGCATCCTTGCGGGTAGTCCTGGTGTCTCGCAGTTTCGCGTTTCCGTTTTTCCAAGACCATAGGGCTTGACCGACTTGAGTTAGAATCCAATGCGGAGGCCACACTCTCAGTGCTCGATCTTGCTTTAGGATCCTCTCTTTCCATCATCGAAATCGCTGTGCTTTTGAGTGGCGAGGAGCCCTCATGACCACTGGAGCTACTAGTACTAGCATGTAAGCTGGTCCGTATTGGAGCCCGTCCATGCTCAGGTGATACGTGTTCTTCCTGCTGCTTGTGTTGCAAGGATTTGAAAGCACTCAGCTGTTGTCCCTGATTCCCAAGTCGAAAGGAAAAAAATTCTACTGGAGGTATGGCTGATAGAGATGCTGACCGCGGAAGACTGCCACCATTGTGTACTGACGATAGATTTCCCGGTGAGGACGCATACACGTCATCTAATAATCTTGAGGGTAATGTACGAGTAGCAAAGTTAGGTATTGACTGCAAATGGGGCATATGAGAGGCAAGAGGAGCAGCTCGTTCCAAGTCAACCCCAAACAGTCTCGTTCCGCTGCTAGTACTGGGAGCTTCTTCGCTCTGTGATGATGTGCTGCTACTGGAGGCAACAAGAGACCGTTCATGGATGAGACCTCCATCTGTGTCTCTTGATTGCCGCAGTGCCCTATGTTCAATACCCGCAATGAAATTTTCTGTAGATGCGTGACATTTTAACGGCGAAGAGTGTAAGCCAAGGTTGAGACTGGCGGCGACCATGCTTGCTGTCACCGAATCTGGAATACTTCCCGAATTACTAGATCCCAAAGACGCACCCAGAGCTGACTGCATCATTTGACTGTAGATATTGCCGTATAGCAACGTCTTCTCCATGCTTGGCTGGATGTTTGAGGAAATCCCTGGGACCTGGGGAGCAGAAAAATTGAATGGCTGCCACATCGAAGTGCTGAAGGGACCGCCTGAGCCCTTCGATGGTGCGAAGGAGTTGTTGCACTGTCCTGTCCATGCACTTCGAAACGTGGGTCTATCAGACGTGGAAGTCCCTCCTGGAATCATCTGTTTTCGACGGAAGTCAATGTAAAGTTCTTGGCTCGAACCTCGCTCAAATGACACTATATCACCAGCATCGAGTTTCTTCTCCTTGACAAATCTGCTCCAGCCCTTGGTGAGCACGTAACTTTGGCTACTATTCCAATATGAGTAACGGAATCGCCAATGTTTTCCCGAGACGTCCTCAAATGAGAGCGTTTGTCCTGGTGAATTTGCGGATAGATCAAGAGGAAAGCAACGCTCGGCATGCTGTTTTGGAATTACAAGCCTGTTCAGCTTACCAACGTCACTAGGAGTGACCGCCTTGTCAAATAAATGTTCTCGTGTCGGTGCGCTCTCCTTTGGCACATTTCGGCCACTCGGAAGGTTTGGTGGTAGGCACATTGAAGTATCAACAGGTGATGCGCTCGATCGCAGCCCAAAAGATCCGACTGAAAGTCCAGTGGCGGGAGTAGATGATCTGCAAATGTCAAGAGCTCGACGTCGCGCACTGACTTGGCTCGCAGCTGCATCCATATTGAATACCTTCTTACATTGATCAAGCTCTTCGTCATACGTGTGGCGCCTCAGCATCTCCACAATCTGCTCTTTGCTGAAATTTCGCAGGAACTCGGATTCATAATCATTGTCCTGGACTGGACGGAAATTTGTCATTGCATCACGCCCTCGAAACTTGATGGCAGCCCTATCATACGCCCGTGCAGCTTCCTCTTCCGTGTTGAAGGTTCCCAACCAGATACGTTGATGCTTCTCGTATATCTGTGCTCCCCATCGTCCATTTGATTGGGGCACCACCCCTCGGAATTGGGAAGATGGCAGCTTGCTATTGTTCTGCTCTCGGCCACGATCGTCACCGTAATCCGAGTCGCCAGAACCTGAAAAGCTGGGGCCACTATGTGTTCGTTCTATGCTACCCCTTTGTCCTGGAACCTCCCAAGCACCTGAACCTAAATAGGCACTCGGACCACTGTTTGTTCGTTCTAGCCCACCTCTTCGTCCAACATCCCATTGGCCCGATGGCCAATGCTTCAAATCTGCTCCTCGTTGATACTCCGCCTCCAATCTGGAACCTGTTCCATGTATCGGTCAAGGCTGAGCTCAGTTCAAGATCGAAGTCGACCAGTCAAAGAGATCATTGAGCTCTAGATCTGGTCAAGGTCGACTCAAACCTCGAGCAAATCTGAGCCCTCTTTCAATTTGCATAAAATCTAGCAACGTACCGTTCCAATGATCCAATGTTCCCTTAAACACATGGCCCTTTCCCTCTTCAAAATGTGCCATTTTCATTTGTTATGGGTCCCTTTTCCCTGATGTTTACAAGTCCCACAGGTGCAAGTACCTGGGAAAAGAGGCCCAAGAGTGCCCATGCCAATAAGGAAATCCAAGATTTTCTCCCTGCAAAACTTAAGGGAGTAGTGCTTGAAGAACAGTTAAAGATGGCCGTCTTACCTAAAAGATGCAACGGTTGGCTTCCCTCTCCGAAACTGCTTGTGTTCGAGGCAGGATATGCTCGGTGCTCGTCAACAGCAACCCTAAAATAGTTCTCATTTCCTGCGACAGTCCCCGATGAGTGAGGCATTGAGAAGTCGTGTACCTCAGAACTACCATGCAAGCGCCTCCTGTCGTGATCATCGCAGCGAAACAAACTAGCGGCTGCATGAATGGGAAACTTGGTGGCAGCTGCTGTCTCTGCGATACCCAGCATAGCCGTTTTCTCCTCCACAGAGTAAAACTCTGGGATTGGGGAGACTGGATTGGGTCTTCTAACTACTGAAACGGGGGGGCAGGTTTCTGCTTCTTCCGGCCCTCCACTCGGACTTCCCACAATCTTAGAGCTAGAGACATCGCTATCTGACGAAGTGGCTACGGATTCGAAGTTGTTCAATCGTAAAGTAACGTCCGGCCCATGACAAGGCTCGCTGGACAAGCGAGACACGGGTTTGGACCACATGCCGACCACCTTCTCATCCTGCGGCCAGAAGAAAATGAAATCGACGTACGTCACATTCTGTTCAGTATTAACATGTGGCCAACAACATAGGCGGAAGCTGGAGTATTGTTGCCTTCCGATTCATTTACGAAAAGCCAATGCCAATGCCTTCTGTGATGATAAAACTATTCTGTGAAGCACATAGAATCACTCATGTGATCGACGGAAATTCTCGGAAACCGTCTCGGTTACTGTGCCTTCTCTCAAGACAAGCTATTTCCTAATCTATGACTCCATCCGGACAATCATGCAGTTGAGACCGGGATAAGCTCCTAAAATGCAACATGTAATTGTAAAGAGCAGATGAGCACAGCTTGAAATCTCACCTTGGTATTCAGACACATCCCTCTGCGTTGGTTCGATAAGACGGCAACTGGACATGGTGATCCCTAGTGACTCCGGTTCCGAAGGCGTGCTCTACGTTAATCTCCAGTCTTTGACGCAACTTCTTCGTATTCCGATTGAGAAGTACGCCAGAACCGGCTGATCTGCGTATTAAAGAAGGCGGTCTGAGAACACACCTTAAACTAGAGAATTCGATATCACACTTCGATGCGGTTGCACTATTTCAAAAGCAGTATAATCATGAGATAATAAACCCGGAAAGAATAAGGGGCAATTCAGCCCGTAAATGTAATGTATGAGAGAACTCAAAAATAAAATTACTTCCTTTCATCTGACTCTCAAACCCTAGCTAGCACCACCACCAGCGTCTATGAAGCTGAGAATATCATTAGAAACAGTTCAGGAACTTTAGCAATATCAGTTTTCAAGTCTCTCAGAACCGACCAATAATAGAATGCTTAGTCCTACAGCGAGGTGTTACTTGATACGCAGGCTGAAATAATATATGTTTGATTCCTTTATAAAAGGAGCTGATGCACTATTTCCAGTCAACAGGAGAGGTTATACTGAACTTTCCAATTCAAAAAGGTAAAGATCAACTTCGCTTGACTGATCTCTAGCAACTTTTCACTGTACATTCTTTAACTGTCATATCTGCAGGTCCATTTCAACAGAACTTCCAGGGAATGCCATTGCAGGCTGTGTGAGTTATCCTTCTACTTCTCATCTACAGATCACTCAGGATGTTAACCAGACTTCAAGTTCCACAGACGGCCAGAAGATTCCTAAAGCGACAGTTCGAAATGCAGTCAGCACATCTTGCTCTTCGAATTTCGAGGTTCAGAGATCAGGTGTTTGCCGGCTTAGAAGCTCTGTCGTTAGTAACCCGAAGTGCAAGCATAAACAACAAAGTTTAAGAGGTGAGAGCTGCTGCTTCTGGCTTGCATGACATGACGTCGAGTGACGACTACAGTAGACAGTTCATCGTCTTGCACTAAACCGGAGGCTAACTAGCTGCGAACGATTTCTTCTGCTTTCACTGTCAGATTCTCATTGCTAGCCCCTACAACAAAACTGAGAAAAACGAATGCAATAACCGCATCCACGGAAGTGATACGTTTCAAACCGCACCGACACTCGAAAACCAAGACCCTGACCGAGCCATATCATCTAGTTCCAACGTCGCAGCTGCCTACTATGCTTCTCTCCACCTACAAGAACCTACGAATTCTGGATACAGCAATCTAGCGGTAAACAAAGATTTCCGCCGGAAGCATCAATCACTTCGACGCGAACTAACTAGAGTAGCCAGAATCTGGCATCGGTCAACATACACCAGTGACCTGCTACAGTGTATGAGATTGAACCGCACTCGCAGGCGTCCATCAGAAACGTAACACGGCCTGCAATTACCGGATCTCACCTCAATGCTGGATCTTACAAACCCGCGAGCGAAACAGAACAGACTCCAATCTCGCATCCTCACTTCACAACCTCAATGCAGGGACGTTCGCCTTGTTAACACCGACAGGCACACACTCAAACAACAACAACAACAACAACAACAACAACAAAGGAAACGCACGCAATAGCAAGTCACACACAATGTTAACCCGCCAATCCCCGAGGCCACTCCAACCATTCACGAAATTGGCATTACCTGCCGCAGCGTCATCTGCTGCTCATTACATACACTCTCGCTAGCTCGCTCGCGCTTTCCCTCTCTCTCTCTTTCTCTCTCGAGCGTTAACAATCCTCCTCCGTAACCATCCACTCCAGCCTATCCCCCTCCTCCGCCGTCGTCGTTCCTCGCGCATCCACTACGTGTGATTTCCCAAGGCTAGCTAGCTCGCGCTTCCGCTGATCCCCTCCGCACCGCCACCGCTACCAATGCTCAGGCTTCGCATCACTCCACACGACGACCAGGCTCAGTCAAAGCCACTTTGCGCTTCAGCCCTTCTCCAACTGCTCCCCTGTAGCCACAGTATTCAGTACTCCACGGAAGGAGAAACCAGCAAGCCCAGACAAGCCCAGCCAACGCCAAGCCCAAGGCCCAGCAGCCCCAGGCGAGCGAAGCTCACAAGCCCAAGGCGAGAGGAAGCAGCAGCGCAGGGCCCCTCCAGCAGCTGATTTTGCACCAGGCAAGGGGAAAGCCCGCTTGCTTCCTTCGCATCCAGCCAAGAGGGTCGTAGCAGCAGAGAGTACAATGCAGAGAGCACGTGACTAGTAAGTTAGGAAGGCACTAGTAAGTCGCCAGAGTGGCGTCAGGCAGCATAATGAAGGCCAGGTAGCGGGAGGCGGAAGGGACTGAAAGGGAAAAAGCGGGCAACCGGAACACGGGAAGGAGAGGAAAACGGGGGCCATTTCTCCATTTCATTTTTCTCGCCCTTTTAAATTTATGACCCCCGCCTAATATGTCCCTGTCCGAATCTGCACCCTCCGATGGGGGAGCATCCGAGGGTGGACAGCGTCGACCAAGAATGGCCTGCGTCTACCGACGGCGGGCTGTCAGTGCCGCAGGGGGCGGGCGATCGGGCGAGAACCACGCCTGGAATTTATTGTTGTTTCGGGGCTTGTATTTTCGGGGAAAAGGACCCCCCCTTCAGTCAGGCCTTCACCAGGCACCACCCCCACCCGGCCCGGGACTCTCTCTCTCATTTAGCCCCTGTCAGAAATTGTGACGCGGGGGTGACATAAGACCCCAGGCATTCCTTAACCCCCTAAGGTTACTGCTGTATGAACCCAATTCGAGCATCCCCAAATAGGATGGGAGCCCTATAACCGAACTAATGTCGAAATTTTTTTATTTGTTTTTATTTTTGAGCATGTGGTAGTATGTGGTAACTCAACCCCCACATGTTTTGTGATTTATTATTTCGTTTATTTCATGGGACTCTAAATAGGGTTGAGTTTGAGAAGGGTGGAGACAAATGGAGCCAGCCCATGTTTCGTTTTTGTTTTTTTAACAAATGAAACGGAATAGCCAGTCCATGTTTGAGTTTGAGTTTCACAGTAGTGTGGAATAAAGCCAGGGAATCAAGGGGGAACTGAATTGGAGGTAAGCGGTATTTTGGAAGAGCATGGGGCATTTTTTTATAGATACGATTACCTTTTGAGGGGATGGGGTTCCGTGTGGGACATCGAAGTCAATGGGGACGGACACGTGGAGTTTCTATGTTATTCGAAGGAGTGCTGCCCCCCCCCCCCCCCCCCCCCCGATGAGTTAGTAACAATGATCAGGGGTGTACTTTCATTTGTGTCCAAAAAAATGAGAATAATTTATATTAAAAAATGATCTGGGTGGAGATTTATCCGGTAGAGTAAGCAAAACATCGTCGTATGATTCAGGCACCCTATGTGAAGGTCAGATTTGGGATAAATTCAATCATTTTTGTAATAATAAAATAGTGCCATGTGTCGTCTTGTGAATGGTGTGAGGTGACATGGATCCTACAAATTTGGCACAGAAATTCAATTACGGCATCTAAGTGCAAAACCAAGCCTACACAAACAATATTCAAATTTGTGGAGAATCTTGAAGAATTGGCCTTGGGGGAGCTAAATTCTTAGAGAATTTTTACCAAAATCTTATCTTACTTGGGTATACTAAAATAATTATTTAGTATGGACTAAACTACTTATTATTACAAAGACATACTATTCAACATTGGTTGTAGTTGTGGCACAATTGCATTGTGGTATGTTACAATGGCTTTGCTAAATTCGTTATTTTAATTCTCATGCTAGCTAATTATCTACCGATACTACAAAAAATGGAAGAAGTTTGGATGAAATCATCAAAATTGTCTTCAAGATATTGAACTAATTAAAGTTTTATTTCTAAAGGCAATCATTGCATCTTCTTGAGGAAATAACCTTTACTATTCATTTTTTAATTTAGTTTTCAAAAATTTGAAAGACTAATGTTCCAAAAAGTTAAATTAATGTGCAAAAGCAATCGCACCATTGAAATCAATGTGTTTCAATTTCATATCTAGAACTATCAACAATTTAGTTTTTCCTACTATATTGTATCCATTTCTATTTAACTCGTTTTTCAAACAATGAAAATCAAAATTTTCTCTTCAAATTTCTTATGCTAGATTTTAAACTCAATTATCCAACATAAAAAAAATTAATGCAAGATCTATAGTACAAAATTTTACGTTGAGAAGATTCAAAGTCTTCTAAACTAGTCACACAAGATGTCAAAAAAAGCTAAGTTTTTTTTCACTTTAAACACAACTATCTTCCAATCTTTGTAGCCAAAAAATTGAAATTTCTTATACTAATATGGTACAAGTTTCTATAGTTAGATATTTAACAATAAAAGTTCAATTCAATTTTGATCTTTACAAATTAAATTGACTATTTTGTGTGTTTTTTGATGAGAAAAAACATCACAACTTTAGAAGTTAATAATTGAATTCAACTAATAAAGAACTTCAAATATTGATTGATTGATTGTGTCTTCATTGACTATATAATGAAACTTGGCATTACTTTCATTTCATGAATAAAAAGAAATTGATTCAAATTCACACAAAAATTACAACTAAAAAATCTATTCTAATTTTTGTTTTATAATTTGTTAATTGACCAAATGCCAAAGTTCACTCTCAAAAACACATACGTAACAAATTACTTATGTAATACTTATTGGAATTGTACAAAACAAGCTTGATGTGAAGAAAACAACCAACCATTAGGTACTAGACTGGACTATATCACTTATTTTATGTTATTTCTACCTTACACCTTGGTATAATAACATTATTTATGAACAAGGTAAAGGGCCCTTTTGCATCCTTCAAAAGGGGATCCATATAACGAAGAAAATTCTCTTCTATGGCTCCTTAACCAACCAACTCCAATCCTTGCATTATTTAATAAGTCTCTTCTATGCATCTAACAAAGTGTTATACATTCCCAACATGAATTGGACCATTGCTTGGTTATACAATCCATACCTTAAGTTAACCCCTACAGGTCGAAGACTATGTTTCTATCAAAAACACTCCAAAACTGTCATTTCTGATTCGAGCACCAAATTTTAGATGAAAAAAATTTTTGGACACATATATCCATAGGATCTTGTAGTAAACTAATTTGAAAAGATGTGAAAAAAATTTCAGAACTTTCCACCATGTAGATTGTAAGATATTAATGTATAAAATTACAATAATCCTTTTTTTGACCCTTTGAAAATACGGGCAACTGTACTTTACAAGGTTACATTTGTATGAGAAAATGTCTAAAATGGTGGTTACTCTTTGGGTTCATTCTTCAAGGCAAGTTGGCTATATGCTTGAAATTTTTTAGATCATTTGAAATTGCACAACATATAGGAAAAAAATAGTATATAAAAAGAAGTACAAAGTGAATCAAAACACTAAATTGTTAAGAGTTTTAATATACCATTGAAATTTGCCAATCCCAACAGTGGTAATGAAGTAATAAACAATATACATCATATAATTTTGTTTTTTTCAAAAAATATTAAAAATTAAGTTAAATAAAGGACTCCAAAGTTTATTTTCAAATAGGGAATCCATAACTATCCGCAAACTAAAACACCTCATAACTTTCATTTTGTAAATCAAACTGGAATGATTCAAAGCTTTCCATGTATATATAAATCTAGAAAACCAATTTCAAATTTTTATTTTTGAAAAGAATTATTTTTTAAGAAATTTTCGGGCTACCTGTTGAATATTGAAAATTACATATAATGTAATAACTTTTGAACCATGTAGTCAAAAGCTATGAAAATTGTTGGGCCTTAAAGCTACTCCTTAGGAACATGTTGTGTGAAATTTTATTTATTTTTAAAGTAGAAAATCTATTTGTAGTGAGCTACCCCAAATTGCTATGTTGCCAAAAAACGCAATTTCAACCTTTAGGGGTTAATTTGTTTCTTTGATATGTTTGATACATTGGGATCTCCTCAACCTTGCATCCCCAAAATTGTATTCTTCATACCATTGGAAAGCCCTCAACAAGGAGGGGTGCAAAGGCAACTTTGTTTCATGACATTTGCACCAATGTATGGTGTGAAAATTGTCAAATTAAAAAAAAATTCGGAATTCAAAATTTACATTTATTTTAATTTTATTATAACGAGGGCAACGACACAGGGCGGTATTATGTGCAGGAGTAGTTTGCATTGCTTATCATATGTTTGTTTTTTCTTAAAGTAAACTTACTATATTCAGGTCGAGCACTGAGGGAGGTAAGTTACTGTGCATTATATCAATATTCTCCCTTATAAGTTGAATTCTCCCTGGTTACTGGTCGTTTGAATCTCGGGTGCAAATTGCCTCCATCATCCAGTCGTCACTTCTCCGAAATTTGCGTGAACATAAGGTTCGTGCCGTGTGGGGTCTAAACTTTAGGGGAGTTAATTTCCCTTAACTAACTGAGGTTTAACTTTAACTTAACCGGAGTTTGAATAGAGACCCTCCCTCCTCTCCTCTCCTCCTGCGTGACTGCGTGGGCAGTGGGCACTGTTCTCCATGAGTCTGCAGACATGACATGCAGTGTCTAAATCCAGCTAGACAGACATAGTGAATCGGTACAGAGCACCAATGGAAGCTTAATTCATGTTTCATGTGGAGGCAAGTTGCTGCCAGAGATGGATGGGGAATACCCTTAATTAGGAAAGGAATTTTCATCCGAGCACCACTCTTGGATGAATGGAATCGATGGGGACGGACGGACGGACGGAGGTACTGTACTGGGATAGGACATAGGCGGCATGGACCCTCTTCTCTTCCCAATTGCTGAAATGTAAGGAAGGTAGGAGGTCCATAAACTGACCATTGAAGAGGTGGGACTGACTTTCTGGGAGGTGAAACTTCTTCAAATATTTTTTCAGTGAATTTTCCTTGAAAGACAAGTAGAATTGGCATCTAACCTAAGTCGTTTCATATTTTTTGGAGCTTTAAGAAATTAGTTATGAAAATTTGAAGTTAAACTGGCATAGGGCTCTAATAGCGTCCACCTCCTAAAATGTACACTCTTTGTACATAGCTGAAGGCTACTAAAAAGCAACATATACATGCAATGAACATTTAAGAAGGTGGATGCTTTTAGAGCTTGTGTGCTTTTAGAACCTCCTACCTTAATACGCCTATGAACATGGTGGGGGCTCAACTCCCGATCCCCTTCATCCACTTGCTTGTAGACCCACAAATTATAAACATTATATATATTCACTAGTGTGCCTTGTTTCGTTGCTGCAACCAAAATAGAAGTAAAAGAAATTTTCTAAATTTTTTAATTCATAAAAAATTTTAAATTCAATAATCTTCATTAACCGTATGTCTAAATGCTATGAAACAAAACCCATGCACTCCTCCTTGTAGAAAGCTTTTTAACATGACCAAGAATGTAGCTGAAGGACACACGGTCCAAGAGATCTTATTAGAATAAACAAAACTAACAACCTAACTTTAGGGCAAGGAGGTTTTAATTCTAGTAAGGTAGGAAGTCCATAAATGGCTCACTTTTAAAAGCTGAAATTAAATTTTAGAGAGGTGGAACTTCTTGAAATCATTTTTTTAGTAAAAATTTTCCTTGAAAGATGAGTGGAATTGGCATCTAATCCAAGCCATGGTTTCATATTTTTTTTGGAGCTTTGTAGAACTAATTATGGAATTTTGAAGTTGAAATGATATTGGGCTCTCAAATTGCCCACCTCCTCAAATGTACATCATTTGTACATTCCTAAAGGCTATGAAAAACAACATGTACACACAATGTACATTCGAGGAGGTGGGCAATTTTAGAGCATGAGCGCTTTGAGAGCGCTTCGTATCAGTTACCTCTAGAATTTTGAGACAGTGACTCATGGTACATAAGTAGCTGTTTACATTTTGGATGAACGTGGTATTGCTAATTGGTTTGAAATTTCAGATGATCTAAAATGCAACTAAGGTGGGTGAATCAAACGGTGATGAAAATTCGGATGTAATAAATAACCCTAATTGAAATCATACGAAAATAGTGTATCCCAATAATATTGATTGATTTTATCTAGAATACAGTGAACTACCCTATATTGGAGAGCGTGCCTCCCAAATTCGTATGAAACTCCCCAAATTAGTGCAATCGGGCAAGTCCTGTTCTTCCTGACTGCAGGCGCACTAATTGAATTGACTTGAGGGGCGAGGGGGGGGCAGCCGGGGAGCCGGGGGGAGCCTTGCTGGGGGTGTCCTCGAATGTCAACCGGTGAGTGGGCACTGTATATGATTCACTCCTCCGTCCGTCCACCTATTTCCGTTCTGTCCCCGGAATTTAGTGACAATATTATGTCTTGCCCTGTGAGTACCGAATTTACTTCCACCAGTGGAGTGGCCAGAGAGGATTGCCCCCCTGTATTGCCCCGTCAACGACGGGTAAATGTAAAAATTGCCCCCTATTTTGTGCCATTTAAATTCTGTGTTTCTTCACACACGAATGTGAGGCCTCTCATTGCATACATGAATTCAGAATTTGTAAAAAAATTTCATACGTGGAAAATTAACAAATTCATTGTTTTCTACAAGGATAAAACACAGGAAAACACAAGGGCCAATCTTCCTTGGCCCCTAGAATAGGATCTGAGTGAATCGGCCCCCTAAGTCATTCCAAGGGTGCATTTAAAAAAACGGCCCCCCCCCCCCCCCCCCCCCCCCCTATTTGGGGCCTAAATTTTCAGTTTATCCTATACACCTCTCCAAGAGAATTGAGGGCCTCTGATTGCAAATATGAATTCAAAATTTGCAGATTTTATCATGCGTGGAAATAAAAAAACATTTGAGCGTTTTCCCTGGGGGTCAGTTCAGTTCACCCCGGCCCAGGGTAGGGCACTCCACTCAGGGGAGGGAGCGGATGAATCCCACCTTGATTGCTCCCAGCCTGCCTGCCTGTCTGGGAGGGACGGAGTGTGTCAGAGGCAGCAGACAATTAAGTTAGTTAAAAATATATATATACTCGGGGGACGGAGGCAATCAACAGAATCAACAGGTAATTGGAGCTTTCCGCCCTCAACCAGTCGCCTGGAATATGGAACGCTGGAACGGAAGGGAACGGAAGGGAACGGAAGGGAAGGCCCCACGCACTACTTGGGAAACGGCCTGCCTGCCCGCCTTTCCTTTGCCCTTGGGCAGAGTGAGAGCATCCCGTCACTGCAAAAAAGATCATAAGCCCTGCCATGGGAGTCAGAATGGAAACTGACGGAACACCGCTCATTTCCGTTTCGGCTCCGCCCCCGCCTGCCCTTTTAAAATTTCTTATTTATTTTTTATCAGGCCTCCGTCAAGAAGAAGAAGAAGAAGAAAATGGGCTGAGATTTGGGGTACTTTCTAGATGTCTCCTAGATAATTTGGGGTCTTGGACTGCAAATATGAATTTCATAATTTTCAAAATATATATATATATATATATATATATATATATATATATATATATATATATGTGAAAAATAAATAAATTTTGCGTTTTGAAATAAATCCAGCTTGCTAAGCCTACTTCGAATGGAGGATTTAACGTCCTCCTTTATTATGTACCAACCTTCCATGATCAAAGTTGTAAAATTAAAATCATATTCATATTTATATTCGTCTTGGAAGAGCAAATCGGCATGTTGTGTGTGTGCAAAGTTCACAGAGGGAGCTATAATATTCATTCTAAGTGGGCAATTGCATTGATGTATGGACCTGGAGGGTGGAATCAGAGAGATCAAGTAGGAATAGCGGACATGTAATGATTTCCTTCAAGATAGACCAATCTCCACCAATGGGGTTTGTTCACCGATTTTTCTTTTGGTGAAACATGTAGTCCTTCCGTTTCCCGCTCACTGAGGCCAGCAAGACGGCAACTGATGCTCACGACTTGTCTTCTACTACGTGTTTATTTTGTCCACCGATTTCACATGGCAGGAGGCCCTAAGACAATCAGTTGTTCACTGTAGGGGGGTCTCTCCTTTTCAAGAATGCAAAACGGACTCCTCCCCTCCTCCCTCCTCCGTAAACAATGGTATGTATGCCTACCCTAATATCAAGTGTCAATATTTAAGTGTCAAGGCGTTTGAAATCAGGGACACCCAAATAAGAAAGGGTGGTGGGTGAGAGGGTCACAAACTGGGGGCCGAGCTTTTTCACTGATTATTTTCCTGGCCCCCCCACCCGGTGTCTGGCCCTGGCTGCAGGCATGTGAGTAGTGCCAGTCAGCCCAACGTGTGGATGCACAGACACGGAGCCTACCCTAATTAAATGGTAACACTATTTGCACGTCCCTGGCCGTCCGTCAGGTGCCTGCGGAACCTGCGGTAAGAAAGGGACTAAATATGATTATAATGGGGGCGTCTAATCCTTCCGAGTCAGTCAGGGGTAACTAGAATGCTCCAAAAATATCTTTTAAAATAATAGCCCTCAATCCTACTTGGTAGGGGGGGAGGGAGGATGGATGGAGCAACCCAATGCAATTCAACCCAAATTGAGTGGGTGGATGAATGAATGAATGAGCTTGCCTGGCGTGGTGGTACTCGATGAATTCCATCCATCCGTCCGTCCTTGCCTTTAGGGCTCCATAGATGGTTCGGTTTCAATTACCTCGTGCTCAGCTCAGCTCACTCGGGTTCAGTTGGTCAGGAATATGTCAAAACTTTGGGCTATTGCCAGTAATTGGTAGAATGTCTTACGAAAATGGAAACTAAGTTACATACCGCCGTATCATGGGTTGACCTTTGACCTAAATTGGGTAGGGTTTTTTTTTTTCATTTCTTTTTTTTGGGAGGGGGGGCACAAAAAAGGCAAGTTCAATTCAAGGTTGTGTATAATTTTCAAAATGTGCCGCCTCACTGCTGCATAAGCCCAGTTCCATTAGAAAATTGCTCGGTTTTAATTTTTTTTAATTTTTTTTGAGGTTTGAGGGTTTCCCTTGATTATTTTTAAAAAAAACATTTGAAAAATAATCAAGTTCAAAATGAAGCATAGGGTGCTGAAACATTGCATTGCTCATAACTCTTTGGGAGGCCTTGTTGGACTCTAGTTGCATGGTGCAATTGAAGGCGAAGCTTGCAACTCATCAACACCTTCAACAAGCCAATGATATTTGGCAGAATTTTGATGGTATTTGGATCCATTCACCAATTTTTGCCTTTAGAGATAGGGAGCTTGTTGTTTGGAATAAGTGCACCCCTCTTTCTTTGTTCACTTAGTTTGGTTCTATTTTTTTTTTTGTCTATGCTCATTTCTCTTCATTGTCCAGCCATTAGGGTTGGCTGTTGTGTATTGTGGTTTTTTTTAATGCAATGGTTCTTCCATTTGTTTTAAAAAAATCGTATTTCTTTATGACATTGCCTTCTTAAATTTATTATTTGGAAGAGAGCCTCGTTGAAATTAAATGTTGCTTCAAAGGCAACAGAATGTAGAACTGCAACCCAATCTAGATATAATCCCACTAGGGGAGAGACATGGGCCACCTCTATATGGTTTACGAAAAAAGTTTTAATCCAAATAACTAAAGCATTTGGTACCTAAGGATCTTTACAGGACAAATAGGTTTGGTTTGCTCTCACTTGTGGTCAAAATCTACCAACACAACTTAATGTCTTCGGTAGCACAATCACTTTTCATCTTGTTTTAAGGGCATCCTCCTATGTAATGAGCCTATACTATGTAAAACCAATCTCAATATCCCATTTAAAAGAGGTTATATTTGTAATGAGATTAGTTGAATAGTTGGCTTGGAATCATTTCTACCTTCAAATATTTATCTGGTTTATGTTTATTTGTAGAAATCCACTAAATTGAAACAAATTTACAATGCATTAGGGGCAACCTCAAGAAATCTTGAAGAGAGGATAGTGAGGACTTTCAGAACACTCAATCTGAGTATTTAAACCTGATTTCCAGATTAATTTTTCAACCTCCTCCCTACTTGTATTTTTTTTCCAATCAGTCCCCCTTGCAATCAATATGGGATTATGTGCATACAAGTTGTATATGTGTATCAATATCCGTATTTGTTTGTACATATCCCATATGTAATATTGTATTCAATATGTTTATACATATTTGTATGTACATATTCACTGACGGCCAGGTGGTGTGGGAGAGTTTTTTCTTGAAAATAGATGAGTGAGATGAAGATGTATGACATAGTACAAAATACATATTTTATTGGGAAAAAAATAGAATCAATGTCTATGATGGGTACATGGAAATCACATCAATGGTTCACAATTTTTCTCAAGGTGTGGAAGGAGTCCAAGTACCCAGTTCTGTAAACACATAAGATAGTAAGTTGAATGGCTAACCAAAATTAATTGGACAAGAAAGTGATGGAGACATTGAACAAGAAAACAAAATCTAACCTTCTCTACAAGTAGTTTAGATTAATTTTGATTAACAAAAGCTCTCAAGGATTTTCTCTCTACTCAAATAATCTTTAATAGAAATTGCAATGCATTAGATGAAATTTGAGGCCTCCAACAACCCATTTTGGGCCTGTTCCCTTGTAGTGAAGGGGACAATTGGTTGTTCTTGAAAAAAAAATTTGAAAAAATAAAATAAAATAAATAAAGTCTTAGAATGCAAAAAAAAATTGAAAAAAAATTAATTTTTTTTGGACAATAACATGGTACTCTCTTGGCCACATCAGACTACATCGCTGGTTGTGTTCATTGCGTTCTCAAGGCCTAATTACTCACAATCTCTTGGAGGTCTCAAATTTCATCTAATGAGACAACGAATTCAAGTGTAATGCATGCCTCATTAGAGGGTTTTTTTGCATGCTTAATTCACCATCTCGACTTCTATGATTCAATATTTGAATGTTTTGGCCTCAAAAAATCAAGTAATTGTTGAATGACTACTATTAACCCTAATGACCCAAGTGACCATTTCCTAATCACCATTTTTTTAAACTATTCATTCTCAAATTTTGAGGATTTTTTAATCAAAATTATTTCTAAAAAATAGATTTTTTTATGAATCTAGTGGTGGTATTTTCATCAAATTCCACATTAAACTTTGCCTTTTGGAATTTTTTTAAGCTCAATGGTATAGTACAATTTCTTTTTTTTTGTCATTTTTGGGTTTTAGTCTTGGGCATGGACTAAAAAGTTAGCCAACCAATGTGATTGTTGCCTACCTTGAAAAGGATAGATCCAAAGAACTCAAAGAGAAGACAAGTGTGCCCATTTTTTTTCTTACAAACACTACTCTCATTGAGTGACTACCATTAGGGGTTAAGGTACTACCAATTGCCAATTTTTGGTCACTTTAGGGATATTGAAGTTCAATTGCCATTTGAAGAGTGAAATAGAAAAATATTTCATGAATGCTATAAATTTGAGATTTTAATTTAAATGCTAAAATAAGATTTCACTAATTTTATATTACTCTAATATAATAAATAAATCCATCTCAATTGTTGAACTTCCTACTTTGAAATTTTGTTGATTTTTTTTTAATATTTCACACATTGCAAAGTGATTATGATACTATTAAGTCTAGAAATATTTCACAAAGTCGACTCAAAATCTACTTGATGGTGAATTTTTTCCAACCCAACCATGTACATCAAATTAGGAGTGTAAAATTAAATTGTATGTTTATTAAGTTTCATTGAATTTTGTAACTGAAATACACTTTTATCATAATGTTGTGAAGAGAAAAAAACAAACTTAAATATAGATTGAGTGTTTATATCTTACCAAGGTTGTTATTGATACATTTATTAAATTAGGGTCTCTTCTATCTAATGTAGTCAACAACGTGTTCATGTTCACTTTTAGACAAGGTATTTGACATGTCACTGGACTCATCTAGTTCCTATAATATGTCATATGGTAGCCATATATGCACATGGAATTAGATGCAAATGAATAAATGTTGGGTATGAACAAAAAGACATGGGCAATAGCAAATGGGAGTTGGATGCCAACTGTGGCTATCTATTTTTTAGCCACTTCTTCATGGCTTCTTGTATGTCATGTCATTTGCATTTACATATATGTCCTTTCTTTTCACACCTTGGTCTTCCCATTCACACCTTAAACATCTCCATTTGTACTTTGTCATTATGTTTATATGCAAGTCCTTTTATTCCCATCCATATCTTTTTGTTTGTACCTTGGTCCTTTGTTGTTGTCTAATTTCCATTGTAGAAATTCATATAAAAAACTTCATTGATATTTCATGTTGTTAAAGTAAAGTATGAGAATTGAATGAAAAAAATCCCAAAATCCTAGGCCTAAGTCTAAAATCCCAATTCTTTTTCCAATTATCCAAAATTTGTTTGATGTGATAATCCTAGATCTTGCAAATGGTAAACATTTTGAGTGTGGAACATTTGGTGCATATTTGGTATGAAGTTCAAATTAAAATCCAATAATTATAATTTCATACTTTACTAAAAATTTCATTAATTCTAATTCTAATCTAATATTGAATTAGTGACAATTTTTAGCATTTTAGGGCTCAATATGTAAAGTAAAGTCAAGAAATGAAGAAATATGGGTCAAATAGTAGATTTAGGGAATCATTGCATAGCAATTTTAGACTTTAAGATGTATGAAAACCAATACTTCAAATCTAACCTATTTCCAAAAGTTTCAGCCAATCGTTTTTTGGCAAAATGAGAAAAATAAATGGGAAATTCTGTTAAAATTGGTGCCATTCCACAACTTCAAAGTGGTACTTTTTACAATTCAAATTGCACAGTTTGAAATCTATACTAGTCCTAGATGGATGAAATCTATACTAGTCCTAGTTGGTACTTTTAAAGGTTTAGACCATGCAATATGAAATTTGTACTTGTTTTAGATGAAACTTTTGTGGTTTTGACCATGTGATCTGAAAATGGCACTTGAAATACCACCATTATTATAATGAATTCCCATATAATATCAATACTTCTAATACTAACATGAATGAAGTTATGACGAGTCTAATGGGATTAAGAAAATTCAACAAATTGCAATGAGGTTCCAAACTCCTAACCTCTACAAACCATATAAGAAAATATACACCTTTTGATCATAAGAGTTCTAGGATGGTTTAAAAACTCTTTGTGTATTCCTAATGTTTAAAATTCCATGCTAAAAAAACAAAGGAACCTTCTTTAAATTATCAAGAAGACCCCTTGCCATAATAAAAGTAAATATACAAGAACACTATTACTAATAGCAAACATGTGCAGATGTCCCTCTTGCAATGAAATTCTGTTTCGTTTGTGTCAAAAAAACAAAAATAAAAACAAAAACAAAAAACTCATGAGCAGATGTCCCTCTCACTTGCAATGAAATTCCGTTTCATTTACCGAAGTGTCCAAAACAAAACAAAGAACAAAAACCTGTGCAGATGCTTATTCAAAATAATAACTTTCAGATGAAATCACCTTCGTTCAACTGTCTCACATGAATAGAGACAGGTACCGCCTTGGTACAATTTTGGCCTTCTGCATTCTGCAACACAACGTTTTAACGAACATGACCACAGATCCAAACACGAATGCCGAACCGGGTCCGCTCCATTTTCTCCATTTACAACCCCCCGAACCCAAGCAGCAGAGTTCGTTTACTTGCAGTACACACATTGATTGCCAGTCCTCTGGCTGCTCAATGGACTGATTGCTGCGTTAGATGGTCTCCTGGAGCCAAAGAACTTAATGCAGACCTTGACAGGCACGTCGTGCAAATCCCATCGCTATTGCGCTGGATCATGCACCTCCCTGTTGCAATCCACGCCAGCTTCTAGATTTGGAGGAACTGAGGAAGGAAGGCCGGGTCCCTATATATGGAGATATATGAAATCAGTAAGTACCACGGACACTATCCAATTTCTCGTTTCGCAGAACGAAATTAAATCAGATCCATTGAAAATCTGAGGTATATGTCCATGGTCAGACCCATTCGATCGACCTTCATTGCTTCCCTTGCATTGCTAGTGGGGTTATTCGTTTCACTGAATCGATCTTAGTGGTATAATTATTTCGATGAATTTCAGGCTGATTAGAGAGGTTCCGTAAGCTTGTCGGGAAGCTAACAGGCCATAACTTCACAGCTGCATTTGATGGAAGGGGAGGACGTCGTCCTCGCACCAGCAACGAAACGAGAGTTGGATATGGCAGGACTGCAGGAGCTGAGGGGTCTGACGGATGCAAGTACAGTACAGCGAGTCAGGCAGGACCATGATTTTTTCCAATTTAATGTATTTAAGTTTGATTCTTTTCTTTTCTTCCAGGAGGTTTGCGTCGTGGTGATTGATACTACTTGCATTGGTGATGAGTCCTCTTCCCTACCATCCCCATCAGTACAACCTTCAACAACAACAACAGCCCTGGCCAGGCTTCGTCGCCTCCCGCCCGCCCGGGACCCCACTGCCTGCTCCATGATTGGAGTGCTCAGAGCCCTAGCACATGCCTTCGCTGCTGGCGCTTACCCACCGCCCGAAGCCATGACCTCATCTTCTAGCTAACCGCTCCCTTTGCTTCCGTCCCAATTCCAGACTTTGGAAAATTGATCAATCCATATATACCTTAATTTCTTGATTCGGATTTGTGTATTTCATCGACAAGTCGATCAGTCAGAAGCTCGAGGAGAGTGCATGGGTGCACCATGTTCGGACCGAGAAGCTCCCTGCCCCTGGCCCCTGGCGTGGCCTGCTGATCGAATTGAACTGGGTTGCTGATCGATGCATGCTAGTGCAGCTGCTGCTGCTAAAGGAGTAGCAGTAGCAGTAGCTGCAAGCAGGTGCAGTAGTACTGAGACTGGGTTTACTTGAGTGTGTGATGTTCAATGATTTTTCATAAAAAAGGCAGCTCTGATCTGCAGCTGCGAGATAGACATTCGTCCAGTTATAATCACGTTATCAGTCCGCTCGAGCAGTCCAATCATGGAGCGGCCAGGCGCCAGTGGGGGCGACATGATTGGAGTGGGCAGAGATGCACATGCCAGCAGCAGCAGCAGGCCGATTATTTCATTCCCGCTGAAGTAACGTTTAATTTCCACTTATACAAATGCGTCTCTCATATATATTCCAGTACCATCTATCATCTCTGACACAGGCATTGCTGGAGGCTAGGGCCCGCCGCATGCAGAAGTACTACTATCCACCCAAATTCTCGATCGGAATATTTATGCATTTTCGATCTGGCCTCTCTTCAAATTCAAGCATATATCTTAAAACGGAATAAAACGAGCCACTGGTAGTCGCAGGCAGCAAGTACAACAGCCTGATAAGTGGCGACATCTCGGGAGTTGGGGTAAAATATTCGCAAAAGCTGGAAGGGGGGGAATGGACATTATCAGACTGAGGCTGGGATGTGCAGAAGTTACTGCAGGGGAGGCATGAATGGGGACGGAAGCGTACCTCTCACTCTAGCTGGCCGCCACTTGATTCTAACTGGAACAGCAAGCTTGAATACGCCATTGCACCAGCTTATATGCGAATTGGTGAAGTTGGTGGGGGTGCGAGCCTCCGCTGACACATTATTATGACACGGTGTGTGTAAGAAGATACTTGAGGACTCCCTTGCTTGCTTGCTTGTTAGCTAGCTAGCTACAGCCTAGACTGCGGCAAGTGCTGCACCAGCAATGGAGCCCTCCCAGCTAATTCCAAATCATAATCCAACACCGACCTGGTAAGCCATCATGGTGTCTCAAGTGCTCAGACAGACAGACAGACACCTGGACGGTTTAGTAATTCTAGAAGCTTTCCACTAGGTTCGGTCTTAGTTACTACCCGGGATCGGATCGATCAAGTTTCGAAACCCCAAAAGCCATTCAAACCGTGAGCGCAATTGCACTGACAATTAAGCTGGAGTCGACGTCGACAATCCAAACGACCCAGGCACCGTAGCTTAGCTAGCTTGCTAGCGTCAGTCCGGTTTCCTGTCAGAGATGATTGAACGGTGTGTGCCCTAGTCAAATCGGAGCAAGCGAGATCCTCCATCGGTCGACGGCCGCGTGGACGAAACTAAACGACCCCCGTCGATCGATTATATTGCATTGGAGGTATTGCTTGGAATTCGATCCTTGACCTCCCGTCCTGCCGTGAATTGATTGACGTTACCCACGGGTAGGTACTTAATTGATTTGTACCCAATGAGTCCTCTGGTGGAGCTCGACATTATTGAGGGGAGAAAGACAACAACAGCGATGGCTGGTCCGGCTAGTAGTCTGCATGGCAAGCTAGCTGGTGGAAACCATTCATTCATTCGAACGATCAAGCACCCTCAATTCAATTCCAGATGATTCATGCTCGCTTGCTCTCTGACACATTCCACGACTTATGAATCTCGCATGCAGCCAGTCGGCCGCAAATTTTCACCCAAAGCAATCTCTCTAACTAAGCAACAAGTTTCCGCAAACCCTCCGATCCGGTCCTCGCCGCAAATTATTAAACCTGCGGCGGATCGGAGTCACTACGACGCCGGCGAACCGGAGATGATCTGGCCGGCTCTCGATCATGCATCCATCCGTTTTGACGCCGGATCATCCGTTTCTTCGACGGTATTCGTTCGTTTCGGGTTTCGGGTTCATTCGCTGTCCGGGGTGTTTCATGATTTGAGCAACTTGCACTCACTCTCTTTGCTCACTTGCTGCGAGTTAAGCTTGTTGATTAGAGTAGCACGGATTCTGGTTCATTGTTTTTCTTTTTTTTTCTTTCTGAGCAGCAGAGAGATGTACCTGATCAGATCGAGCCCCGAAGAAAGGAGGGGCCCTGCCTGGGGCCCTGCCTGAACCTTCTCTTGATCAGGTCTATCAAAATTCCCCTGACAGTACTTAGCAGTTACATCCTGCGACAGACATTCATGCAGGCTGGCACTCCCTTTGACAGCAATAAAAGGCATTTGGGCGCAGACTTGGTCAGTCCTTTTGTCACAATGATGCCAGCGGCAGATACTAACTTTCAGCATTGCATGCACTGCCCTGCAGCTGCAGGGCAAGGAAGATAAGAGTAATAAGACTCGCACTCAGAGCCGACTTGTGGTTTTAGGTTTAGGATCGGTTGATCACCCCAGCCTGCTGTATTAGCTGATTTCCGGCCTTTGAAATAAGGTAAATGCATCCATTACCGTCCATTTTAGCAATTCAGCATAGTTGGAGGCATCTTCTTTCAGAAAAAAAATATTTTTTTCAGTATTAGCAGTTGAAAATCATGAATATTCAAAGAAATTCAAATAATTGAATTTTTGGATAAGGTGTCTAATTTCTACAAAATTTTCAAAGTAGAACTCCCTAGGGCACCCTAAACCACACTTTTCTAAATTTGTTTTGATTTTAACACAGAAATCTAAAACAATTAGAGCCCACTAACCACAATTAAGCATGGAGACAATTTCAAGGTACTTTGGAGGATACTTTAAAGGAACTCTACAATCAAAGTACGGATATATGGATGGTTATGGATGCACTTAACTTATGTAAGAAAACTACTCCCTCAATCTCCAAAGAAGTGTCCTCAATGCTATTGAAAACTTTTGATACCAATTTCATTGATCATATAGAGAAAAAGCATAAATATAGAAGGGTCCAAATTTGATATCTATTGAATCAATAAAGGACATTGAAAGAATTCGAACATTGCAATCTAAACGAAATTGGATAGAAAAATGCCTCCATACAATATTCTCAAAATTATAACCAATTAACTTATGGTTGGTGCTTGAAAGCCCAACTAATCTTTATCCCTTAACTACTAGTTACTCCTTTTGTGCCCAAAGGCATTTGCCTATTTACTAGGTGGCCTTGCATATAGCAAGTCCCCCAATTCCATTGCAACCACCATGAGCCCTAGTACGGGGCCTACTTCATCTAAAAGCTTAGTCGCTTTATCTAAGTTTTGATGCACCTCCTATTTAAACTCCATTATGAGTCATGGGACCTTTTTAGAGCATTACACCATTTTCACACTTCGGAAATTCTAATACCCTCATTGGCTTGGTTCCCCTCAAGGTAAAAGTAGAAGTAATATCATTTTGTTTATTATTATCTAGATAGTGTGGGTGGTGAACTCACATGTTTTTTCTAGTAAACGAAACAAAATAGCATCTTACTTATAGAAAAAAAAATTGAACAATTCATTCTATTGAAAAAATAGTCAAGCTCTTGCTGGTTTGCACTTGGTTGTTTCATACTCTTTTTTATTTCCTAGGAAATTTTTCTCACTCGTACCAAAATTTCAAAATAAATAATAAAATAGTCCTTTGTTAATTTTCTGTGGAATAGTAAACTTCGTTTTGATAATAAAGATTAAGATGTCACGGATGGAAATTTATGTGCATGAATGAAATTGAAGAGTTTGGAATTAAAAGAGTTTTGTGAGACAGTTATAAATGTGGCTGTCCATTTGAGTGGCATTGCTATCATTGTTGGACTTCAGTGACACACTAGTGGTTTTGTTGCTTCTTGGGTGTTTTTTCTGAAGATGGAAATGAAGCCAGAGTGTTCATTGCCATAGCCACACGAAGTCCGTTTTTGGATGAGTCTTGAAACTGGAAATTTAATGCCCCACTGCAGAGGTGGAATGAGTTAACCCTATAACGAGGCAGCCCCCATCATCAAGGTAGTCACCAAAATTCTTCCGATTGCTGCACCAATAGGTGCATTCTCTTTATCTACACTTAAGAGTGAAGTCATCCATCAGACCATTCTAACTGTTAACTTCAGTTCCTTTCTTTGAAGGTGGGTAACCTCCAAATTGACATTGTTTGCTAATGCAGAAGGTTCACAAATCAACCACTTAAGAGCTGAAACTGAATTTTTGGGTGGTGATACTTTTTGAAATATTTTTCAGTAAATTTTCCTTGAAAGACAAGTGGAATTGGCATCTAACCCCCAAGTTGTTTCATATTTTTTGGAGCTTTATGAAATTAATTACAAAATTTTGAAGTTGAAATGGCATAGGACTGTATAATCGCCCACCTCCTCAAATGTACATTGTTTGTACATTGTTGAAGACTATGAAAAAGTAACATATACAAATAGTGTACATTTGGAAAGGTGGGCAATTTTAGAGCTTGTAAGCTTAAATTAGAACCTCCTATCTCATTGTGCCTAGTAAGCTTAGCTAGTGAATGGAGGGAGTTTATGAGGTGACTTGGCTTTTTGTTGTTCTTTTTCACGTATCATTTGATGTTTCTCCACATTCATTCGGCTGTTTCCTAAGCTTAGACATTTCATTTTGTAAAAAAACTAATTTAAGTAGGAATTCCAATCATTTTCTTTAAATTTGCCAAAGCAATCAGTTAAAAAATCAACATATGAAATACAACTTATTTCAAATACTATGTTGATGGAAATTCACCAATTCAACTTAGGCAATTTATTTGCATAATACTATACTTGGATTGCAAGTTCTACTTAAATTAATTTTGAAGAAAGTGCCAATTTTTTCTATTAAATTTGGAACCCAATAGCCAAATCAGGCTATAAATAAATGTAACGATGAAGAGTGGAGAGGTCATTTTTATAATAAAACCCATTTTTTGTTATGAATCCTCAAAAGATATGGGACAATTTGAAGATGAAAGTTTGACTGCTCATTGTCAAAATGCAAGAATTTTGTTCAAAGCAAAACTTAAGACCTCATTTGGTCATAGTAGAATGCCTTTCCAAAAACCTTTGAACTGAAAAAAAGATAGGAAATCAAACTAAATTTTGTCTACAAGAAAAAAATTATGAACAAGATTCAGAGAGGATGTTTGAAATGTCAAAGGAAATGTCCCTTCCAATCTTTCTCTAAACTTTGTCCGTAACTTTTGATTGGAGGCTTGAAATATCAAATGGACTTATGGAGATGAAAATAAGTTTAATTTTTTATATTTTCCTAGTTTAGAGATTTTTGAAAAGGTTTATTCTAATTTATTCTACAGTATGAGCAGTTGAGCTTCTACTAATCCTAATTTATGTATTCCGCATGGGATATTTTACCTGCTACCAGTACCTCATTTGTATAAAGAGCTTGTTTTCTTTTTTGACGTAGTTTTCTATTTGATTATATAACCTAAAATTCTAAAATTAAAATGATAATTTAGTGATTTCATTTGGTTGAATTTGTACTAGTTGCTAGATTTTTTCGTTCTTTGGTGCCTAGTTATCATTATTAGATTGATCAAATTTTGATATTTTCTTGTTTGCAAGTGAGAAGAGGTTTCAACTAATTCTTTTTGGAGGAGGAGGGGGATAGTTCTAGATTGCATCGAAAAAAATTAATTGGGCTAGTAGATGATGAAAAACTGTAAAGTTTTTCACCAAAAAATTTAAAATTAGAAAATAATTGTGGATGAAATTGCCAGATTGTGGATGAAAATAGAATTAGGGATATGTAATATGTGCTAATGTGATATTTTCTATCCCATATGTGAATGAATGTTGAAATTTGGGGCACCACTATAATATTTTAATCGTGACTTTGGTACTTCATAAAAAATGAAAAAAATAAATGGTTCCAACACACTAAAGAATGCAACATCTTAGTACCTTATGCAAAAGTTATGAAGGGTCAAAGTTTTTTGGTAGTCTGGTAGATGTTCTAAAATCATTTCTTCAACTTATTTACATGTTGATTTTGATAGCGTGATGATGAAGATTTTAGGTAGGATGAAATTTTAGGAGTACTTATCTTCTTTCTCATGTTTCTTATTAGGGACCCTCAAATTCCAATTTTATATTTAAAAATGAATTTTGTAATTCAAATTTTCAAGCTTCTAGTTCAATTTTTTTTTGCATTTGAAACAATGAAAATGTCTTCCATACCAAAAAGAATAAAAATAACCCTTAAAGGGCCAAATGTTCAAATATTCCGAACAACATATAAAAGCAAGCAAGTCGTGAGCACACAATTTTTTTCCATCCATGTAAATATTTGTAGATTTTTTTGAGAACTCTAGCTCTTTCATTTGTAAATATAGATTTTTTGCAACTTCTTTTTGCAAAACTTCTATGTTTGAAAGAGTATAAGAATAATCAATGGGAATTTTTGTACTACAATGAAGTGTTTGGGACAATGCATTTTATTACAATAAATGTTAGTAGTAGTTGCAAAAAGATGGACAATATATATACTAATTTTTCTAAATACTCTTAGCAATCAAAGTGATTTTTTAAATTTCAAATTAATCAAAGCAGAAAAGGTTCAAGTTTTATTTATTAGAAGAAAATTGAATCTTTTTACTTTATTAGAATTGAGGATAAAAAGTTGTATTGCCTAGTTGATGTAATCTAAACACTAAAAAATATAGATTAAAAATTGTACTTTAATCATTACAAACATAGTGCATTTTTTTGTTTTAGGCATGTGTGACATGTCAAAAATGTAATCAAATGATGAAAAATGAAACCTAAAAAGGAAATTGTAAATTTTTTCTCAAAATGATATATATATATATATATATATATATATATATATATATATATATATATATATATATATATATATATATATATATATATATATACACACACACACGGCCATGCTAAGTTCATTAAAAAAAAATGAAGTAGATTGAATTGGAATAAGAAGTCTAAAAATTATAGATGTTTAAAAAGTTGATAAATTAAAATTTTATGACACCAAAATCACTTCACCATAGCTTGAAAACACCCCAAACTCAAAACTAATTTTTTCAAAGAAAAAAGGGACCTACAAAAATAACTTCAAAAAATAAACAAAATGATTTTTTACTAAATTACAATAATTAAAAATTAACATTTTGAACTCAAAGAAGAAATCATTTTTAGTGAAGATTTCAAATATTCAATCTACAATAAATTTTAGAAAAAACTTTTAATTGTTGGTTTTAAATTATATTGAAAAAAATTAGCTAGTACAATAATCAATAAATATGATATGTGGATTACACTTTGAATTATTATTTTAAATTGCATTTTATAATGCAATCTCTATAACTTTGGAAATTAAGACTATCCCTTGTCTTTAAGGGGGTACAAACAAAAGTCTTTGGTCTTAAAATGTTCACAAAATCAAATTCTAGCTATTGTATTTGGATTTCATACTACAATTGATGCTCAAAAACTTCAAGTAAAATGATCACTTGTTAGGTGTTACTAACCTTGGCTACCTAAATTTCAACCCTTGAAATGTAAATATGAATACTAAGGGAAGGCATAATGAGTATTAGTTGAAGAAGTTTTAAAAATAAATTATTATACATGTGGCACTCTATGGATCTATCATTCTATGAGCTAATTATATTTTATTGAATAAGTGTTATGTTTGATCTATAGGTGACAACCATTGTCAATTATTGATATTTTCTTCATATGAACTTTAGAAGAGAATTTTTCTTCATTTGTAGGCCAAAATTTTGTATTTTCACTTCAACATGATGTTTCTTCTATTTTTTACAAATACACTTAATTTTTCATCCGAACTCCAAATAATGGATCAAACATATTGTAATGTTTGACTATTACAAGTGTGGAAATTCCAATTTAACATTCATGACCTTAGAAGCAACGTACAAAATAGAAAAAAATTCAGCAATAAAATTAACATTTTGTCACAATTCTTGCACAATTACATTCTTGCAATATACATTCATATCCAATTTTTAAATCATTGTAATGATTTTCAAAAGTCATCAACACATTGAGGAAATTGGTGATCTATATATCCAATTATAAACAAACAAACTTTCATTTGGATTTAGATTTTGGATTTTTAATAATTTGATTTTGGATTTAGCTTTAAATGGCTTGAATGCTTGTGAAGGAGGGAATTGTGTAAAAAAAATGCATTGACAAGGAGGGTAGAATGAATAAGAAGACACATGTTTTTGCACAATTCATGATGACAAGGGATATTGCCCGATGTAAAACATTGGGTAGACATTGTAGGAAATGAAAGAGATGACAAAGATTCCTTGGATGAACATAAACTTTTTGGATGAAAATCTAATGCCTCTTTATATGGGTGGATTTATGTAATGCACTAATTATCCAAAATATATAAGCTACCCAAATGAACCTGGATATTTTTTGGCAAGATTTATACTTATCAATGAACATTTTAGGATTGTGAGTAGAAGGAAATAACCAAATATTGTCTAAATGACTTGTCCATTCAACAAGTGGGATTAGAAAATTAAAAATTTATTTTTGCATAAGTGTAAAGAAACATCTTCAAGGTTTTGATAAAAATAAATTTAGCACTTACATATATGTATTAAAAACAAGATCCTACAATCAAATATTTTATATAGTCTACAACTAGCTTGACCCTACGAGTAAGCTCCAATATGTAGGAGTTATTTGTACCCAGGGTTGACGAATCTCTACATCCGCCCGAAAAAGGTATCCGTAACCCGGAAGTCCATCCGCACGGATACAGCGTCCTTTCCGCCGTTAGAAAGCGGATGCTTCAGCCGCGGCAGACGGGCGGGACGGACGAGATGGGCGGACGGGATGGGCAGATGGGATAGGCAGACGGGCGACCGCGGGACGGTTGGAATAGGGCGGTCGGGAAAGCAGATGGGGGAGATGGTCAGTGGTCGGAGCAGTCAAGCGGTCGAGGCGGATGGCGACATCGGGTGCGGCGTCCGCTGCGTCCGCTAGACTTGCGAATGTCAGCGGATGCTATGGACACAGCGTCTGCGTCCAGACGTCCATCCGTCCTGTCAACCTTGTTTGTACCCCTATATATATAAAAAATTACTCTCAATTTTAATAGTTTTTGCATATGTTGGATAGAAACCATTCTCATAATAAATTGATATCAAAAACACAAATTATTAAATAATAGTGTAGTTTAATTTTTGGATTTATAAGAATAAAATATTTTTTAAATTAAAAGTCTTCTCGTGGATGATTTAATAAATTGCTTTTGTCAATATAGTTGGATTAGTAGGAGGTGATCCTAGGATACAACCTTATCACCAAGTTAGTTAGCTCCAAAAATTCAGATTTTTAAATGAATAGGTATATTCTTCATCTTTACAAGTTTTTAGAGAGTCATTTATAAGATACTTTTAGTCCTTTATGTTGTTATAGGATTTGGCTATGGTGAATGTCATAATGCAATGATACCATTTTATAGATTTAGTTGTAACTTTTAAGTCATCTATTATTACAAACTCAAGCATTTTGTACATGTTGTCATGAATATAGTATATTAGACTTAATTTTTTTAGTATTATCTTATAGAGAGAGTAAACTACGAGTTTCTAATTTTTCATAAATATAACTTTGTGTCATCAAAATGACTACAATATAGCTTGGAAACATTAAAATCTTTTTATTCTCACATTAAAAAGCATCATTTATCAACAAATTTTATTTGGATGTATCGAAAATATTCTCATGGCTTAAACCCTCACTATACATAGGATTAAAGTATTTGTGCAATAAAAAATTATCTCATGTACAAGATGGAAATTGCTCACAAAGATATAAGATTTAACCTCAGAAAAAAAATAGTTAAATAAAAAATAAAAAATAAATGTAGATACAAACTTACAAATAAAATAAGGAAGTATGCATAATATTTTTATAGTAAATATTGGTCACTTTCAATGGTCTAATTATATTGCTACAATTGGTGAATCACAATTTTACAACTTTTCTTTGAAAAACATCATTCAATTGTTTTTCTATATTGCACTTTATAAGTTCACACCTAGTAGAAAACGCTGGAATTTCAACAAAATTATGTTGCACAGTGACCGAAATTTAACAGATTTTTGTCGTACAGTGACTGGAACAACGTGACCGAATCAACATAATTCTGTTGAAATTCCAGTGTTTTCTAATAGTGTCTTAACATTTTTGTAAATTTGGACCACCATTTGACCCTCAAGGATTAACACAAATTATATATTTTTTTATAGACAACTTGACTATGAGTTGATGTGTCTAACTCATGATTGTTAAGAATATTCCCATGCATTGAACATAAATATGTTGACGTAAGTTAAAAGAATTTGACTAATGTATAGAACATAACAAATTACAATAGTCATTATTATATTTTCAATACATTGCTATGCACCAATGTCCAACATAATGTCAAGCTACAATTATTTATCTTGTTAGAGCATTGTCTTATTGTAATATAGTATATCGAATAAAAAAGGCTAGATTGTCCTATGCAATATAAATTTTGTAATAAAAAATACAAAAAAGAAAAAAAATCTAACAAGGAAGTAGAAGGAAAATGGTTTTGGAAGAGGGTTTTGGTGATAACTAGATATCTTGGTAGCCATATTGCATCTTGTCACAAGCTTAAGGCAATTTATGTGGCGCTCGTTGGCTTATTATTTTGCTTCACTAGGAGTGTCAAGACGTGCGTCCACATATTGTTTAGTGAGCTGTGAAGAATTGAACTTGGACAAACCCTAAAATGCAATGGATTTTTAGCCACTAGTTCCTTGAGACTTGGTGACCAAGTTTTTATGCCTAAACCTTCACTCTCGCTTAGTTTCCCTAATTTTTTTTCTTTCTTCCATGATCTTTATATTATCTTTTTTTTTAATGTTTTTTCAATAAGGCTTGAGGGTGGATATGATAGGCTAAAATTAGAAAAAATATAAACAAAAATATATTAGAAAGGATGAGATGGAATAGTACCAAGAGCATCAAAGGTCAAGGGGGTGGATAAGAGGAGGTGGCAAGAGCATAGAGGAGAGTGTTTTGATATATATGTGGGCCATAAAGATAAGAAAACAAGCAACAAAGGTGAATCTCAAAGGGCAACAAAGGTAGTATTTAGTGTGAACATTTTGGATGATTGAGAGGGTTTGGTGAACATTTTATCAGGTCTTTATTAGTGAGATAAATAATAAATGTCAAGACTTCGAAGTTTTGATTTGTGCTAGGGAAGGAGCTATGAAGTGATGAAGTGGAGAGGGTCCCAAGACTATGGCAAAGAAGAGCAAGAACTTTGAAGGCATGGTTATGACCAATATTATATTTATGAAAATGAGAATTTGAGGGTAGCACTTTGAGTGCTTTATAGCTCAAAAGCCCTATAAACTTAGGAGAATTTTTTTGAAGAATCATTATATGGAAGTCAAGGAGTGTGAAAAAAATTTAGAGTCAAAAAAAAATATTAGACAAGAATTTATGGAGTGACAAAATAGCTTGGGTTGAAATAATGAAGGCATTAGAGAGCATGGACTTTGAAGGCATGGTTCTCGGCAACTATTATATATAGCTATGGCACAAAGATTTTGAAGGCAATTTTTTGCACACTTTATTAAGACTCTATCCAAATCTTGAGTCTAGAGGACTTTCAAAAGAAACGTTAAAAGAAATATGTTGCTATGGGTTTGAAAGTAGTATAGTGACATAGTTTGTTATAGGATTTTAGTACTTTGGGATGATAATGGTTAAAGTTTGAAATAAGATAAGTTTGTAGAAGTTTATTCTTGATCAATTAGTTGCTAAAAAATTTAGTGTTTCTTAAAGCAAATACTCTTCTCAACAAAGTGTGACAATAATTTATCAAAGTCAGACTATTTTATATTGGTACAAGTTTAAACATTATTGGTTTGTAAGAACATACAAAAATAAGAAATTTAGTGGTGTTCATAAAGAAGTATGGTTGGTGACACATGTAGTAAAATGCACTTGATCTTGGGACAAGGGAGTGGGTTAACTTGAACTGTTAATGTCAAAACATCTAAGCCTATGACTATGTAATCAAACTTCAAGATTCTCTACTTAGATGCTCTATTTTTCCGTTAAAAATGAATTGAATGATTTATTTTAATTTTATAGAGATGATGTAAGTGTTTATTTACCCACCCTTGGTAAATATACGAGTACAACCACATTCTAATTCTTGTGTGAATTTTAGCTTAAAAGGTGCCTAAGCATTGTTCATTGTGCCTTTCAAGAAATGAATCTATTATGACCCCTAAATGTCCTAACTTGTGAGATAATCCACAAAATTCTACTATAATTGCAAAAATTAAGCCTAATATTTGAATTACTACAACCACACTGGTTGCCTAAGGAAAATAGTTTTGGCTAGAAATTAACAACACAAGGTTAAAGAACATGTCATTCCATTTCTAAAAACATAAATCTCAAATCAATCAAACCTTCTCAGCACAAGATATAGTTGGATGAAGTTTGACTGCTAGTCCATTCTTCAAACTTCATCCATAATTTCCTCCTATCCTACAATTGAAAATTAATTTTTTAACTTTCACTTCTAACTTCTAGTCGGTATTTTATTTTTTATTTTTTATTATTATTTATTGTAAATGAAATTTTCTTAGTTTCATCCATTCTAAAAACTAAACTTTGTTTGCTTCTAAATTTCTTGTTTTATCTCCAATTTCAATCTACTTTATGTTTTTGGAAACCTCTAGAGTTCTACTAGAAGATTCCAAACTCAACTTTGACTTAAGTCTTTGGAAAAATATTTTGACTTGCCTTTAAGCCTCAATCTTAATTAAAACTCACTTATTAAAAGACAAACAAGGGTTTAGTAACATACCTTGAATTGCACTTCATCATATTGTTATTATAATGCATCCTTGAAGTCCTTTGCTTGGGCCATTGCTCTTCTTTTCAAATTTTGATGTTCTTTGCTCACTACTATATTAATGTAAGTTATTTGCTACAATTAATCAAAAATCTACCTTCTAACTAGTAGTATTTCTTTCCAAGTTTCTCTTTCCACCCACATCTTTCTTTTCTAGGATTATCCTATTCTATTATAAATTTTCTATTAGTTAGATTTTGGATGCAACAAAAAATTATCACCTCTTTCTAAATGATAGTTGACAATTGGGGCGTTTACTCCCCTATCAACTATTAAATATCCTCACTCCTAATGGCTAGTCAAATTTTCTTGGATGTTCTTCCTAACCCCCCTTCTTGCTAAATGATCACACTTCTCAAATCCTCCTTCATTAATTCTTCTTGGTCTCTAAAGTTTTAGAGCTTTGAGTTGTAGCACAATTGAGAGAATTGTCTTCTATTTGAGCTTTGTGAAGGTTTTTAGGCTTCTAATTTAGCCTTTATTTCCTCCTGCTCTACCATCTCCCTTCACTAGTTGTACCCGATGTTTGTTTTCTCCAATCTATATCAATCTATTTTTAAAAGAACCATTTGTCGTGAAAAAATCTAGTTAAGAAGGGACTCCTATTCAATTTGGTAGACCTCGTGGAAGCTTGCAGAGTCCTTAGCCATTGGTGAAGAGTCCCTAGCAAGCTGCGAAGAGCCTAACCAATAGAAATTCCAACATCTAGGGCCCCAAATGGAACCTCTAGGCAGTTGGGAGGCCCTAGCCAAAGGAGCCTTGGTAGTAGGGAAGGGAAGCCCTAGTAGTAGGATGCCTTCGATGGATAGAGATTAGAGGCTTGAACTTACTAAAACAAATGCGTTTGTGTTAGTTTTTTGGCAAAAACTTGACCCAAATTTTGTCACCACTTGTATATTTGGAAACAAACTTGGCTTTTTTGATGGAATTTTTTCTAAAACATCTATAATCAAAGCTACAATGTGATTTGGCTAACCTCTAATTCTAATATTTGTCAAAACATCTATAATCAAAGCTTTACCATGATGAACATCCAAAGGAAAATCATATAATATTTTAGACAAGGTTAGTTATAACATCATGATGATACAAGAAGTTAGTATAAGTGATTAGTATGAAAAGAACTTGAATATACAACACAATTAAATAGAACACTTGGTTGGTACAATAACTTAACAAAGATGTACACTAAAGTCCCCCTTAGTAGCATTGCCAAGGTACAGAGGGGGGTCACTTTACAATTAATACAATCAAAACAAATAAGTATCAACTCAACAAATACTCCAACAAAACTTGCACAAACATTCCAACAAATTAGTACAAAATTCAATTAAGACTTGAAATAAACTAGTAAGATTTGGAGGGACCCCGAGCCCTTCAAAGCTTGTAAAAATAGCAAAAAATGGAGCTTGAAATGCTCCCAAAACATACATTTTGCAACTATGGCAAAAAATAGATAAAAAATCCAAGTTAATGGACCAACATGTTAAAGTGCCAAAAAATGGCTACAAGGGATGCTTGGAGACAAGAATGAATGCCATTTTGTATGTTTCTAAAGGCACTACCCCCTCATTTCCTACATGGTAATCTTATCGTTTAGGATTTTCATTCTAAACTTCCAATTTTGACTTTTTACATTTGACCAAAACTCTAATCTTTAGAGAAAGACTTCAAATCACAAATAGATTGTGCCATTGGCTTTAGAAGTTTATTATTATTCTATAGGAGATATCCCACTTCTTATTCTATCTCCAAAAACTCATTAAAACCTAACACCAACTTAAAACCAAAAAAGATTAAAAATCCAACTTTTGGAGTTTGACCTTTCTATAAAAATTAAGTAGCATAACCTCTTTAGTAGGTATAAAAAAGTAAGAAAAAACCTTGGTCTCCATTTGAATTTTGTATACTCTTGAAACATTGGTCAACTTTACTATAATCCTTAAAATTGCTGGTAATTCGAGAATCTTGTTGGTTTGGGTATTTTTGGCTATTAAAATTTCTTGAAATTCTTGGAGTATATTATTAGCATAAAATAATCTAGCCAATGTTTTAGTGAGATTTTACCCCAACATCGGTAATTTCTACAAAGTTTCCATCATGAATTTTAGTAGTTGATCGTCCAGAAGAGGACCTTTTGACTACTAGAAAATTCTAAAACTTTTTGTGGAAACTCTCATAGAATTCTAAATAAATATGCAAAATCATATTCTTATTTTGTACATGTAAAGAAGCAGAGTCAAATCCTACTATCTCCTATAATTTTTGTTGAATAGGTAATCTTTCACACAATGAACAATCTTGGCAAACCGATTTTGTTGTTGGATTCCTAGCGTGATTACCGCCTAAAACCATTGCCCATAGATTGTAGATGCCCTACACCAATCCATCTTGAATTTTCTTCACTTACTTGCTAACAATTGGAGTTTTTACCATTAGAGGATTTTTTAGGGCAATAAGAGACTATGAGTTACCATGCCTCGAAAACGCTGTGAATGCATTGTGAACTTAGCCAACAATGCAGTTTGATGTGGTCACGCAAGTGCCACATCATTCCCCCCGAAAAAAACTTAATTTTTTTTCAACTTTTTTTTGTATCTTAAGAACTAATTTTCTTTAAAAAAAAAATTTGACAACCAGCCGTATCCTTTGGTGCAGAGGAAAACAATGGAAACAGGCTTAAAACGGCCCCTTACAACCCTCAAATTTCCTCTAATGTATTTCATGAAATAAAATGTCAAAATGAAATCTCACTCTAGGAATCAATTTAGGTTCTCACAAAGATTTCCTTGGACAAATTTAGCCATGTTTTGTCACATGCAAGGCATATTTAGGCAATTTAGGCAATTTCTACTAAATACTCTTTCCTTGTATAATTTTCAGTGTCACACAGATTTGTGATTAGGTTCAAAACAGTATGAGGTCTTTATTGTGGAATGCTTTGTATATAGTCTTATATCCTTAAACACCCTAGATAATCATAAACCTATCCTAAAACTCCCTTTTTCCCAAATTCCTACCCTACAAATTCCCACTATATCCTAGAAATCGTCATACCTAACTTTAGTTTAGCATAAATGTTTGATAGTAGTTTCAAATACTTGAAAATTTTAAAAAATATAGATCAAATATATAAATAGCTACATACCAATTTTCATGCCATTATAATATATTGTCCAATTTTAGTGGACATTTTTCCACTACCAACTTTCTAATTCTTCCCACTATGCCATATAAGCCGCCATACCTAGCTTTGGATTAGCATAACTTTTGTAAAGTATCTCCAAAAGACTTGAAACTTTGTCACATTGTATATCAGATATCCAAATATATACACACCAAATTTCATCTCATTATAAATCATTTTCTGACTTTTATCAATATCTTTCTACTATTGACTTCTTAATCTTTCATTGCCTTTTCAAACGAGTTGTATTTTGGTGCATAACTTGTAGATCCTAAGTCCATTAAAGCTAAAACTTTGATGCAAGATAGAAGATAAAATAAAAAAGATACCCTCAAATTTTTCTTTTCATTGCATAAGATCTCAATAAGAATGTAGGTCCTTAACCCCTAAAGGACCAAGCTACGTTTTTTGGTTACATAAAATTTTTGGGCAAATCAAGGTGACTAGAGATTTTCATATTTTTGACCCAAATTTTAATAGAAGGTGAATACAAGGAATATATTTCATATGCACTAAATTTTATGACATATGAAACTAGAAGTCAACAATTATAGCCTAATATATATATTTTTTTGTAAATAGGCAGTTTAGGACTTTAGGTAGATTAAAAAAATCACTTTTTTGGGAAATAAAAATTTGAAATTGGTTTTTTAAAGTTACATAAAAGTAGAAAGCTTTGAGTCATTTTATTTTGATCAATAAGTCAAAAGTTATGAGGATACTTTTGTTTATAGGTAGTTATGGATTTTCTACTCTTAAATAAACTTTGAAGTCCTTCATCTTATTCAATTTTCAATATTTTTGGAAAAAGAAATTAGAGGATATAAATTATTTATCAAAAGATTCTAACCATTGGAATTGTCATTTTTCAATTCTATAAATTAATTCTTAAAAATTTATTATTTTGAATAATTCTCTTATGTTGTCTCCTTACTATTTTTTCCTACATGTTGTACAATTCTAAATGATATGAAATATTTCAAGCATGTGGACAACTATTTTAGGAAAAAGAATCTAAAGAAGCACTATCATTTTGGATATTCTTTAATAGAAAGGTGAGCTTGTGAAATGCAACAACCATGTTTTTCTCAAAAATGATTTCAATGAATTTGAATGGTTATATCTTACAATCCACCTGGTGGAAATTTTTGAAATTTTTACCACATGTTTTTAGTTAATATAATACAAGATCCTATGATTATATATGTCAAAAAAAATTTATTTCAAAAAAAGTTACTTGTATTAAAAATGGCAGTTTTTGAGCATTTTTAGTGAAAACATAATCATAGAACTTTAGGAGTTAAAAACACCCTCCTTGGCTACCTTTGAATCCAAACACCTTCATTTCAAAGCCTCATAAATTTTTCTCCATAATATATTTAGATCCAAAACTTGGCATTATAGTAGATCAAATATTCAAAAACTTAGATCCAAAAGCTTGCATTCATCCAATACTTATCCAAAATGTAATACAAAATTTCCTCAAATTCATGCTTCTTTCAAAATCAAAACCCAACAAGTACACAACTTGCACCCAAAAGTGCCTCCTACACCTCTAAAACACCAAGAAGAGAGAGAGAAAGAGCAAGGATCCAGCCCAAGCTTTAATAGCCACTCAAACCTCAAGACGGCTAGCCGCTAGTGATCCCTAATCTAACCCCACTAACCCTAGTATCAACTACTAACCAATCGGTTATCAACTCGCTTCATCAAGAACAACTAACATAAGGAACTAAATACATACAAACCCCAACACTAAATACTCTATTTAAATAAATAAATTTATCATTACAAAATAGGAGGTCATAGATGGACTTATGTGGCTTCTAGAAATTCTAGAAATTTTATATTATTTTGTGAAAATTTAAAATTATCATGAATTTTTAAAGAGAAATGATAAAAATTTTATATAGAGTACAAACTAAGCTAAATATTTTTTTAAATTCATTATAGGTTTACATTGTGGTTTAAAACATCATGCTATTATCCAAATTTCTATATCATTCTATAATTAGAAATATTATAGATTATAACAATAGACTACAAATTCAAATGACTATAACTACTCAATTTGGAGAATTATCCAAAATTTCAAATTGTAATAGAAACTAGACTTAATAATTTGTATTTCAATAGTTCATTTCAAATTCAGAAATTATCATTTTAAAGGCTAAAATACATATCAAGAACCAAGAGGTATAAATTGCCAAGTATACAAGAAAGACATTTTTACGATTTTGTGGATTTAGCATCTTCTCTAGAAAATATTGTAGTTGCTCAAATAGGGGCTATCTACTACCATGTGGCATATTCAATTAAGAGATTTTTTTATATTAGATGAAAATCATCTATTTTTTAAATTTAAATTAACTTATTTTGACCACGCATTAGTCACATTTGACTTCTTATGTATTGGAGAGTTGAATTCATTTGAAAGCTCTATATTGCTAATTCAACATGGACAAGTATTGTGTTTCCCTGGATGCTTGAAATTGTGAGTTCTCCAATTCAACAATTCAATGAACTCATCTTAAAGTGTTTATAATCTTTTCAATATTTACTATGCAATATATTTTTTAGCCAATCCAAAGTAGAAAAAATGCAAACCTTGGAAGTGCAATCATTCCACACCATGTCATCTTTATTATGTAGAAGTCAGAGGACTCAACAAATATAAATGTATATATATTTTTTTCCTTTTTAATATTACTTTTATTTCTCGATCAATTGATTTAATAACTTTTTCTTGAAAGATTTTGGAGAGTATTAGTAGGGGGTTCCAAGCAAAGTAATCTAAAAGTTGGTCCATCTATCCATCCACACTCTTTGTTGGTGTGTTGGACACCACATGTACTTAAAAGAGCTTTTATACATATAGCTAAAAAAAATACTCCAATATCTCATTGTTTTCCTCTATATGGGATATGAAATGTTCTAGTGATGAATTTTTTTGATATACACAAGTTAAAAAATAATCATGTTGTTGAAAGTTTGCCCATGGATAGGATAAAAGAACTCTTGTAAATTAAAGTTATCTTATATATAGGTTATAAAAACTCTAATGGTTAATAAATTTCTATAGAAAAGAAAAAATTATCCTTTCAATAAAGATTCTCTTATACATATATTAACCCCTAAAGGATAAATACTACTAAGAAAGTTAAGATATTTTGTTGTTTTGGTCACGTTGGTCTAGGCAAAATTCAACACATCGCCATTCAAATCAATAGATTTCTATCCACATCAACAAACTTCTGTCCAAATCAATGCGACCAAAACAACAAAAAATCTAGATTTTCTACTAGTAGAAGTGTAGAACATGTGTTTTTTGGCTACTTAGCAATTTTGGATAGGTAGATACGTGTGACTAGAGATTTGTATATTTTTCGCCCAAATTTCAAGAAAAGGTAGGGACAAAAAATATCTTTGATATGCACAAAATTCCATGACATTTAGAAATATGAGTAAAAAGTTATTACCTAATATGTTACTTTTTTAGGCAAATCCAAGCAAATAAAAAAAATCACTTTTTTAGAAAACAAACATTTGAAATGGATAATCTAGAGCTAAATATAGAAGGAAAGCTTTATGTCCTTTGATTAATGAGTCAAAAGTTATGAAGACTTTTGTTTGCAATCAATTTTGGATTCTTTACTCTGAAATAAACTTTAAAGTCCTTTATTTTACTCAGTTTTTAATATTTTTGAAATAAATTAAAATCATAAGATGTAGGTTGTTTAATACAACATTTAAACCATTGAAATTAGTTTTTTTCAATTCCATAAACAAATTCTTAACAATTTAGTATTTTGAAACATTCTCTATTATTGTCTATTTACTATTTTTTTCCTACATGTTGTACAATTCCAAATTATTTGAAAATTTTCAAGCATGTGGCCAACTTGTCTACAAAAAAGAATCCAAAGAAGCACTACCATCTAGGACATTTTTTCATACAAAAGAGAGATTGTAAAGTGTAGCTGCCTTATTTTTGTAGGGACAAAAATGATTTTAGTGAATTTGAATGCTTATATCTTGCAATCTAAGCATTGAAAATTTCCAAAATTCTTATGACATGTTCTCAAGTCAACATACTACAAGATCCTATGGTTTTATGAGTAAAAAAAAAGTTATTTTTCAGAAATTTGGTACTTGTATTAAAAATGACAATTTTCAAACGTTTTTTTGTGAAAACATATTAGGCATGGGACTTTGGAGTTAAAATACTCACATAGTTAAAATCTCTTTTAAACATATTATCTAATCTTTATAATTCTTAAAGGCTTTCTTTGTCAAAAAATACTCAAAATTGCCATTTCTATTGCATTCAATGATTTGAATCACAAAAATATAACTTTTTTAAATATCAAACCATAGAATATAACACAAAATCTGGACAAGAATATGTGGTAAATTTCATATGAAGTTAAACCGCAAAGATTGGAGGATATTAGCATTTGAAGTGATGAAAATTCTTTTGGAGAGATGTCATCCTACATTACAAGACTGAATCCTCTGAACTTCTATTTTCTATACTTTAAGTATGATATTTAAAAAAATTATATTGAAGAATTGAGTCAAGAGCCAAAAGAAATCATGAAAAATAAATAAATATTTTTCTTAAATTGCTTAGTATAGGTAGGTTAGAGATGGAATGAAAAAGTAAATTATTTATAATTCTAAAATATTATTGAGGCTGAATCATTTTTAAATTTAGTTGCATAACTTTGTTTTCATGCCCATACTAAAAACATATATATTTTTATAACACTTATATGTTTTTCTATTTTGAAAAAAAGATAAAAAAGAATTATTCCAAAAATTGAGATTATACAAGCCTACCTAAATTCCCATTTGTCCCTTGAAGGGACTTTGGAGGTTATATATCCTTGTAAATAAAAGTTATTCTATATAGAAGATGAAAATTATTCTTGTACAAAAGAAATAGTCTTAGAAAATTTGAATAATTTTTTTCAATAATAAAATTTTAGGCTTTCTATCCAAAATATTCAAAGTCAAATACAACACATCAAGTAAAAGTCTTACTAGAAAAAGTCACTAGTATGCTCTCTATTTGAGAATTTTCTTTATTAAAAACACATCAATATTTACTGGGATTACTCCGCAATAAATTTTAATAAAATTTATTTCCATAAATAGATGTTACAATTTTGGGGTATTTATGTTGGCTTTATTAAAGACACAAGAGAAGTCAACAACCTAGAGACAAAGATAAAAAAAAAAGTAGTTTGTATACATTCAAAGTGGCATGAAAGTTTATCTTGAACCTCAAAGGTTCTAGAATAACCGACTTTTACACTTTATGGAATTAAGAGTAAGTGAATTATGTTCACTCTAATGTTATTTATAGTATTTATAATATTTTCCAGTTGTTTAAAATTAATTTTTTTTTAAAGATATGAAGTAGTTAATTTCTAAATTTTTAAAGTTGCAAGTTATAAAATTAGACATTAATTGTAAAATTTTAAGTTGTAAATTGTAGTATATCCAAGGCCACACTTAGATCTTCATCTATCTTTATTTGTTAATAAATTCAATTGTAGGATTCTTTGGTTAACTTTTTAGAATATACCTTCCTAGAATTTTAGAGTAATGAACCTTACCAATTATAAGATCATGATCATGCTTGAATTTCATAAAGAAATGTAGTTCTTTTCAAATAGTTAGGTTTCATCTTTCAATATTTTTAACCAAAAATGTGTATGTCCTACAACTATCATTTCTCCATAATATATTGAAGAAATAGGTTAGGAATACATATTAAAAAACTCAACAAAAAATACTTTCTATTCATGCTTGAAAAAATTAGTGAGTAAAAAGAAGTAAACTATGATTAAATATAAGGTAAACCAACCTATGACAAGTGAACTTCTTAATACAAACATCTATCCAACAACCCATTATAATTTTCCATCAATCTATGTTAGGTTTTTTTTAATTAATGTGAACAAGACTTCATTAGGTAGGTGAATGACTAAAATCAATGTTTTGCGTGATGGTGATGGAGATGTTAGAGATTGTTTGAGGAACTTGCACCTTTCTAGTGTAATTCATTACATGAACTACCTTTTTTTTTTATTCATATATGTCATGTCTATGTTAGAAAATATTTCAACCATGTTAGGAAATATTACTTTTTCAAGTGAATATTATATAATTGCTTCAGTTGTTTCTAATACCATTGTAAATGTGATATAACCACACAAAAATAGTGATAAAGATATAGATGTAAAGATTAGTCTTGTTCTTACATTAGGGATTCTTTCCTATCTACTAAAAATTATGATCAATTTATTAATTATAATCATTCAAAATTTTAAATTATAAAAATAATATTTCAATTCAAAATTTAAAACTTTGGAATCTATAAATCTATAGATTCATGAATTTTTACTTTTCAAAACTTTTAAATTGAGAAAATTGAAGTTTATACCTTCAATTTGTAAATTTTAAATGATTCAATTTGAATATTTGAATGGAAATTTATTTGTTTAGTTAAATTTATAAGGATTTTTCATTTTATTAAATTTTGAATTATCTGAAATCAAACAATCCTTGTAACAAAAAAATTCATTTGCCAAATGCTTGGCAACACAAATAATTTATATGGAATTGGGTTGAGTGACTAGTTTAAAAAAAATTTAAGGCTGTATGGAAGATAATGAATTTTTCTATTTCAACTATGTTTGGAATTACATTTGCCCACTTTAAATTGATAATAGGACAAGGGAATGTTGATCATGACCCTCGTATGTGATATTGAAGATACTTGACTATTTTGTATTTTGTCCACATGCCATTTCATGTATCCTTTCATCCATGGTGCTTTCAAGCTTTTGCCTTTCAAACTTTTTGTTACCATGTGAGATAAAAAATTGTTTAAAAATGAATGAAAAATTCAACATCTTTGCATTCAAATTTTTTTAAATAGATTTCACTAGTTGTACAACAAACAACAAAACTCTAATTAATAATATTTATCCAAAATCTACTACAAACTAAAACGAATTAATATAAATGAATAAAAGGTTTAAGATAATCCTTCAAACAGTACTCTAAGTAATAACTCGTCTACTCACACTATTTTTTAAAAATTTCTTTGTAATGCTAGTAGATTGGTAAACAATAAAATTTGAGTACTAAAAGCTCAATTCACTTAAAATTTAATCAAATTGAAAAATAAGATATTCTAAAAAATTAAATAAAGCAAAATAAATGTCTATTTAATTATCAAATTGAATCATTTTAAATTTCAAAATTTTAAAGTTTTGAAATATAAAATTTCAATATTTCAATATTTACAATCTTCAACATTTAGAATTTTAATATTATATAAGTTGATCTGAATTGTCATTTAGAAGAGCAATAATGTGTAAATGTAGCAACAACACCTATATTTCTATCTATGCAATACATATTATTATTTGTTGTGTTATTACAAAAAAAAACAATAAATAGAATATACTCAATAGAAAAATATATTTCATTTTAGAAATATAATTATATCTCATTAAAAATTTAATCAAATGTAAGATTTATCGATTTAATTTTTACAAACAACAAATCTTGAAACTTCTTAACTAAAAAATTAAAAAAATTAAAATTCTATAAATAATTCTAGTGATGATTTCTAGGTCAAAATTGATTTAGTCAATTTTTGAGTGACTTTTGGAATTTTTGTATTTAAAGTGCCTTCAAGGCACCACAACTAAAATGGTGAAATGAAGACAAAACAAAACTAAGGTAATGAAGGCATTCCCAAGAGGAAAATGGTAGAATGACTCCAAGATAAAAATTCATAGAATTTCAAAGTCATAAGACTAAAATTGAAGCTCATAGTATCTTTTAAAAAAAATGGATTAAAAAATACTAAATATTAAAATTGAAAGGTTTTTGAGCCAACCAATGGAATTTCTATATTGACAAATATAGAGTGCACTTTGTAAACATTAGGTCCATTTAAAGTTACAACTAAGAATATGGTGGAATGAAGTTACAACAAAATAATTGAATTTTGAAGTTACATGACCAAAATTGAAGCCCATAGAGAATCCAATATTTTTTGAATTGAGGAAACCAATGAAAGGTCCACTTTTCTACCATGGAGTCTAGATCTATAGAAATTTCAACGTCTTTTAAATTGAAAGAGTTGAAAATTAATTCGAAGGAACTAATGGAAACCTTTAAGAAACAATTAATCCCTAATGTCCCAAGGCCATTTTTTTTCTCAAAAACCACTCAAAACTGCCATTTTTATCGTATTCATTCAAAAAACCAAAAAAACATTTTTTTAGAATCTAATCATAGGATCTTATACTTCACTTGTCTTAGATTATGTAATAAGAATTTCATGAAGTTTGAGAGAATAGATTGGAAGATATTAGCATTCAAAGTTGAAAAAAAAAGTTTTTTTGAATACTAGCCTGCAATTTTAGATGACTTTGACTACCATTTGTGAATTTTTTTTGCACTACAGACTTAAAATTAAAAAAATAATTAGGTTGAAGAATTGAGTTGAAAGTCTAAAAGAAATTTAAAAAAACAACAAAAAAACACTTGATTTTCATTCTTTAAAAAATTTATAAGTAGAAATAGGTTTAAGAATGAAAAAAAAAACTAAAATTATTAATAGCTCCAAGATGGGATTGAAAGACAAAAATCTCAATGGTGAGATTGTTTTAGCAAGCAAACACAACATTCTAAACAAAAAAAATTGTAAAAATTGCATTTAGAAATGAATCCTATAAGTGATTTTCTTAAAAAGATGCTTCAATTGCATAAAAAAACAAGATTGTCCTTAATTTTCTCATTATTAGTCCAAATAGAACAAATCAAAGCTTTACATGTAAACAAAAGTATAAAATTTTAGGAAAAAAAATTTAGGATTTGCAATATTTTGCAATTTTTTTTGTACTACCCACCAAGTTTAATTTCAAGCTTTTTGTGGTATAAATTTTGCTACCATTTAGTGATTGAAATAAAAATTATATTTCCACAAAGCTAATCAGTTCTTCTATATCATGGGCAAGTGTCAAAAAAATTACCAAAAATTGAGGTCACAATAACCTGCCCAAAATCTGATTTGTCCCCCAAGAGGACAATGGGACTTTAGGGGTTAATTTTCATAACAAAGGCATAAAATTTGGATTAGAATCTAGTTTCAAGAAAATATGAGAGTTGAAAAGGGTCTACCTTTCATCTATAGGATCCAGCATCTTTGGGGTTTCTATATTGAGAAATGTAGGGTTCAACATTGGCCAAAATTTCTATGTCAACTCAAGTCTAGAGACTTAATGAAACCCTCAAAGACTAAGCCTATAATTATTTTTCAAACTTCATTTTATAAATACCTATAAATGTGATATTTTATATTTATTTTTCAAAGAATAATGTGATAACATGTCTTCTATGAGTTGTAAGAATTTCACTTTATTTTTAGAAAAAAATTGAAATTTTCAAGATTTAAAAAATAAAAGTGACACCGATTTATAACAAATGTAATGGATGCTCAAGTGTTTTTTCAAAAATCTTTCAATAGATTTATATTATAGTGTAGAATATTATGATGCATTTTAGTTTTTACATCATTTTAAAATTAGAAAATCAACATCCTATGCTTGCAAATTTATTTTTATGAATTTTGGATCGATATTTTAGAAGATTTCCTATATTATAAGTAGAATGATAAATGAATAGTTGAAGAGTCTCAATCAAAAATTGATTACCAATACAAATCTAATGTTTTTCAAGCTTTAATGTATGTGAGGAAATTCCCTCACCAAGGTCTCCAAACCCAAAAATGAGTCCTTGAAACCTTCAATCAAGTGTCACTAGTAGCATGGAGAGTAGCAAAGTCCTAGTTAGTATGAAGAACATTGTAGCCTTAGTGTTCACTATAACACTAATCCTTCTATTCGTTTAAAACATGTTGAAATTGGTTATTTTTGTTGCCTTTTAGACTCCACATAACCTTTCATGACCCATATGATTCCCAATCTTTTCTTTCAAGCTTTTGTATATGTTTAGATTGCTAAATTTGTTATGCCTTGTAGCTAGGCCAACAACAAAAAATTTATTCCAAAAATAAGCCAACATGGATAAGTAATAGATTTTGAAATAGTTTCTTAAAGTTTAATTAATATTTAACTAATTCAAATTAAAAAGTATGTAAGATATTTGTATGATACAATACACAAGTTTTTTTTTGGCACAATTTACTAAAATGGAATGGTTTAGTAAACTTGAAAAATATTCATGATAAATGCACATTAAAATTGAGGTTTAAGAAAAGGGGAGGGGACCTATGCTACTTGAATGCCCTCTAAAATAATTAAAGAAACACCTTCAAGTATTTGAAATTAGAAAGTTTACACCAAGTTGAGTGTTTAGTCGTAGTGCATCATATATACTAAATTTAGAAATCTCATTGAGAATCATTGAGATAATTTTTCATTTTTGTAATATATTTTCTTACAATTGGAATAATTGTATCTTTCAAGTTCATACTCTAAACTACTTTAGAATTTTTTTTAATTTTATATTCAGCTTTGAAGTTCAAAATCTTCTATTAGATATATATACTATGTACGTGTAAAATACAATTTTTAATGATATACAAATTGTGAGGTGAAATTAGTCTTTGAATTTTTTTTTGAAGGTTATAAATTCTTTGTGGAATAAAGGGCAAGCTATTTTAGAGCAAATTTGGAATATAATTAGTGCAAATTGAGCATTTTATGTACAAGATAAGACTTATAAATATTGTAGTTACCTTATATTTATTGAATATTGGTTGAAAGATTCTTAAATGTTGCAAATTATACTATCATTTTTATACAAAATGAAAATAAAAAATATTTTTTATTGACTTTGAATTTAGAATGATATAGAACTAAATCTCATTTTTTACTAAATAAACCTTTAGAGCTTCAGGCTTCTTAACTTCTTACTAGCTATGCACAAATCTAGTGTTCTTTCTTCTACTATAGGCCTTAAAGTTTCCTTTGTTGTGGAACTATGAGTTCCCCTAATTGATTGGCCAATGTTTGTTACTATGAAAAGCCTTCAAAACATAATTCCTATACAACAAGTCATTTGCACCATTCTTTCTTACAAAACAAAAATGTCATATTTCAAAGGAATTTCCACTCCTAAAATTAGAATTAAAAAAAACCTTGGTAATCATGTCAAGCCTCTCTCGAAAAAAATTTATACTTGAAAAATTTTCAACTATATTCATAGCATACCATATACTATATTCAAGGTTAGCATCTTGTACCAAATAATTATTTAAAATTTTTTGGTGAATGTGATTTGGTAGACACTCAAAATAGAAATGTTTCTTTTTTTCTAATGAATTTGCAAAATAATGATATCTCATAAAAGTTGACATCTAATTAGCTACAATACTTGATTTTTGTCATAAAAGAAAACATTTTGTTTTCTTACAACTTCAACTTTTGGAAGGAAAATAGATGACTTCAATGTATTGCTACAATTTCACTCAATATTAACCTATCAAGTAGATAATATCCAATTTAGAAGTAATTTAGTTATTAAGATTAGAAAAATAATCAATACTTCCTACCCTTTTTCAAAGATGGAGATGCTTAAAATGTAATTGGAAGTTTATAAAATGAAGTGTTTTCAACATCTGAGTTTTTGATTTTAAAAGAAAAAAGTATCCATTTCCAAATGTCTTGTCCAGAATGCATTCCAAAAATGAGAAAATAATTGAAAATCATATTTATCACAAGTTGAGTAGTTGTATTTGTAGTACTAATAAATAGAAAACTAGACAACTAGTCTATGCATTAAGGTAGATGCTTGGTTTAAAATTTTAGAAAATTTGATGAAATTTTAAAGTAATATCTCATGGTTTTTCATAAGAATTGATTAAAAACCAAATCACAATTCAATTGCATAAATATCAATAGGTAACATCAGTATGCACTTCCTTCTTTTTAGAATTAATCTAAAGAAAGATTTTAAATCAACGTTGTTGGAGATTTGATATTATAGTGTATATAATCAAATTTTGTGAAATATGTACTTGTATATTTTATATAATGACATACTTGTCAAATATAGTTACTGCAACAAAGGCAAAAAATAGAAAACACTTGTGCATGACAAATCACAAGAATGTTCATTGCACTTTAGGAATTCATTTTGAATGCTGGATGAAATAATTTAATGATATTTTTCAAGGATGAAAACATGATAGATTTTGTGATAGGAATTGTAATAGGGATCTTAACAATGTGTACATTATATAATAGACATTCATACAATATTACAATTGGACCAATAATACAGTAACCAATATTTATGAATGCATTTGAAATCAAAAACTCAAAATTCCTTCTAAATTGATCGTGGATTGAATATTAGTGATTTCAAAAGATCATTTCTCCTTCCACTTAGAGTATTAAGGTTTGGTTACAATGGTGTTTTAAAAACATTCTTATCATACTTATTTTTTGAAATAATTTTGAAATGATAATTTATTTAACTTAAATTAACTTACTTCTTGAGGTAAATCAAAATATTTATATTTGAGTTAAGGAAAGTCAACTGAGTTGTACCATAATTAACTAATATTTAAATAACTATGGGCAAATTCATAGTTCATAAATAAAACAAATAGCATGTAGAACATTTTCTACTGAAATTGGCAAAAAATAGATATATTGCAAAATAGTAGCAATCCAGTGTTTTTCATTAAAAACAAGGCCAATTTATAATTAAATTCAAAATTTGATGAACAACAAAGAACTATAGAACTACATATTCTGAATTTTAGAACTATAGCCAGTATATTAGCAAGAAGACAATACATTTCTAAAGAATTAGTCACCGCAAAAAATTTATTCATCCCTATCAAGTCATCCATATTCAATGGATTGTGCTACCTCATAATGTATACATATAGCTAGGCCTTTGTAAGGACTTCAAATAATCTAAAAGAGATTAAATAGGATACATTACAATACTAATGAAACTTACAAAAAGTGTATCAAACAACAACCAATACATTTCTAAAGATGCCACCAAAAAATTCCATCCTAATCAAGTTGTTCATACTTAATGGATTTTGCCTCTTCATTGGCGGATTTAAAGTGATCTTGAGCATTTTCAAACTTATATAAAAGATAAATAACAAAATAATAGTAGTAGAAATGTCTGTAATAACTTAAATGGTATTTTGAAGTAAGAGTTCTTCAACAAATGGAGAAGAAATGCAGCAAGCGGGATCTAGAGTCTTCCAAAGTGAAACTTCACAAACGTCGACTATGAGGGCCTAGTTTTCCTTGCAAACCTCCTTAGACCACCACTTAAAGCAACTTGTAGCACTAAGAGAATTTTTCAAAATTGACGCAATATTCTTGATAAAAAAATGAATGAAAATTTATAGATCTTTGACCAAATATCCACATGCAATTAGCACACCAACATTGTGAACAATTTTCTAAGCCTTTGGATGCTTCACAATGTTTTGATGGAGACCTAAATGTTTCTACCAATCTGTTAATACAAAGAACTACACATTTTTGGATGGGATATGGTAGACCATTGGTTAATCATTAAACAAAGCACATTGCAAATTGGGATAAATATCAAATTCCAAATTATAACTTAATAAGAGATATAGGAGACAAGGGATTGAAGATCCATGGAATTCTTACAAAATTGTCATCTAACAATAAAATGAATGAGCAATAACATTGGGATATAATGAAAAAATTTAGCACTCTTATTGGTTGGCAACTAATAAGTGAAATGAAGGTGAAATTAGTAACAAACAAAACTTGCCATGCTATAAAGATGAAAAGAGTACTAAATGAAGGATACAAATGTGTTGTAAAGACTATAAATTTACATTAAGGGGTACATTTCAATGAAAGACTAATATATACATAATTGAAATATATAATAGACATTCAAGTGAATCATGCATGCTTTGTTTACTTAAACTATAGCTTTCAAATATATTCGATTATCTAAAATTAATATCTAATTATAAGAAATGTATAATTGATAAGAGTTTTATAAGAGATGAAGTCAAAATTGAAAAATTGAATATTAGCTTGCTACCAATATGCTAAATATCTTCCTTTAAGAGGATATTTTCCAAGACATCAAAATCTTCTAAAGTATATGGAACCTCAAATTCTTTTTGAAAATTCAAAATAAATTGAATAAATTGTTTATACAATGCAAAACATGGGAAGCAATGTTTTTGACCAATATTGCTATTTTGTTCACAATATCGAGAAACATAGTGAGGTCAAACATCATCAATTCTTCAAACATTGGAATTACCATCTATTATAAAAAAATGCAAGATATTAGATTTGCACTTCACCTCTTAAAACAAAGTATAGGTAGAAATTGAAGGTGAATTGCAAAATACAAATTATTTAATATAGTCTTATAAGGTGAGTCATCAATGAAAAGGCACTTATTAACAATTGCACCTTGATGATATAAGCCGTGAGGAGAATTAATCATCCATGCTATGGATTCAATAAAGAAGTAAATATATAGTTCGAATTGTGCCATATTTGATCTTTATGTAGTAAAAATTGTAAAGGGTTTGCATTATGACATCCTTAGTATGAAATTGAAGTTGAAAAGGTTGAATTTGGTTCGAATAGTCACTACTTTTTGAACTCAACAAATACCACCATTTGATTACTACCCATGATAAAAGGCCAATCATTATTCTACAAGCTTGAGTGATACTTTTTTTTAATTACCATTGCATATGTGTAGGGAACAAGTAGATTTATATTATCTAAAATCCAAATGGACAACAACAATCCCATCTAGGGACAACAATGAGAGCTATATATTTTTCTTTGACCACTTCTAATGATTTTTTACTTTTCTCAAAAATGAATTGACTAAAATTCATTTGAAAAAAATTCCTGTTTTTGTCCTAAGCTTCTACTATAAAAATAATTTCCTCGTCCAATAAATTTCAATATGTGCAACAACAAGAAATGACAATGGATCATCTTGTGGTCTACTACAACATAAGGTGGGTACACCCCAAATCATACCTTGCCCAAACCCACCATCATCACTCTATGTACATCTCTAAAATCAATGTGTACATGTGCTATAAAGACATGATTTCAAGACCTCTACCCAAAAAAACTTTGGTCCTTCCTAACTTTTGCATGCGATATCTAAATGCTGCATTCTTTGGTATGATGAAGCTTTTTTCTAGTCACCTATTTGAAAATTGAACTAGTGTAGTAATAATACTCCCTTCATCATGAAATAATCTTCCTATTGGAAAAAATGTTCTTGATTAAGGTTGAAAATAATATTTATAAAACCTATTTTGCATTGTAAATATAATTTGGTGCACTCCTAGCATCCTAGAAACCTTTGAGTTTTGGAGATCTTTTTCAAAGTGCAGTTTTTGAATATTGAAAAGTGGAATTTTTGGAGCATTTATAAGGATCACATGTGGATGTTTAATTGGTGAGTGTGAGGTCATCATTTTGTAGACAATTAGTATGGATCCAAAACCATGCGTGCAAGACCTCAGTTCTACTTCCTAGAGCTTCATCTCCTTCAATTGGGCAATTAACAATCAAAGAGACACAAAAAATAAGAATGAATGGTGTTAATTGATCCCTTGAATAGTCATTCCATTTGTCTTTCAATTGATGATTGCAAAGAAGAAGGTCGAGGGAACCAATTCTTGGAGTTGTTTTGTTGGTCCCAAATAGCAAATTTGAAAGGTCAAATCTAATGAACCAAATAAATCCACAACCATCACAAAGTACAACATGAAGATCATTTTGGGATGAAAAACGAAGGCAAGTAGTAAGATCATTTTGGAATTGAAGGAGTAGTAACTAAGGTAACTTTGCCCATGGCATACATAATGGGAGTCAACAAATCACAAACAAATTTATATTAATGGTATACATTCCAATTTTGAAATGCATACCACTAGAATAATTTTGCCTGTGATGGGTTCCCTCCCATTTCGCTTGTCATAGTCACGACAAACCTTAAGGCATAAGGTAGGTACACTCAAATGTGTCACTGACCTTCAATTGCCATCTACATTGTGTGTACATCTCCAAAGTCAGTTCTCTACCTATATGGAAGAAATGCTTTTAGAACCAAACTTTGTTCCTTGATAACTTTTGCATACAGAATCCAAATGCCACGTTCTCTGGTGTGTTGGAACCTCCTTTCACTTGCCAACAAGAACATATGAAAATCTGACCAGTTTAAGTATAGCATATAGGCTGAGTAGCAAAAAGTGGCAGTTTTGGGAGTACCCACCTTAGTAGCCAAATCAAAAGTGGCGGTTTCGGGGTCCCCACCCACCTTATTGCCAGGGTGTTTTTTTTAGCCGTGTGTCACCTTGTTGGCTTCACTGCATGCATAGGCCAATTTGGGAGGGGACGACAACAGAGAGGTCAGAATCTGGCAGGTTGAGTGAATTTTTTTTGCGCAAAATTTTGTTCAAAGAAAAAACACTGCTTAACTTATTGCATTCCTTCCTTGCTTGTTCCATCTTCAGTCACTCATTCAAGGGCTGGCAAACATTCAAAGGATATATATTTAAGTCAACCTGACTTCCAACCTCTTTTTCTCAGTCCAGAAAAAAAAAAAGCCTAATTAATCAGTCACTGTTTCTTGCCTGTAAGTCAGTAAGTTATGGCATGACAAAATTATCATCATAATCCATAAATTATAACTTACTAAAATTGTGTCTGCAAAATCTGAAACCACGGTGGCTTTGTCAAAAAGGAAAGAACTGAAGGACGGACAACCCATTCAGTGTGTCTGAGTGATCCCGGACCCCCCAGGGGCCCAGCTACGGGCGGGATCCGTGACGTAGGGCATCTTCTTCATGACAGACAGACAGAGGCTGAGGCCGGGCGGGTCCAGGTGAGGGTCCAAGAGGGGTCCGAGGAGCCGGGAGGGGTCGAGGCCCTGCAGGCAGGCACATGCAAAAGGAGTCTCCCTTCAGAATTCTCCATGTGTGCGCTCCATGATGATGCCAGTCCTTTTGAAAATTCCTTTGAAAATGCAATCAGTTGGTCCGGGCCGGGGCCGCGGTTGGACAGATGACAGCAATTCAGAAAACCCATTGGGAACAAAAAGAAAACATTGGGAACAAAAAGACAACAGCAGTGAGCAGCAGCCCAGGAATGGGAACATGCCCCACCTGCACACACACACCTCCCTCCTGCATCATTTTGTGTATCAACTGATTGTTTTTAAGCAACAAGGCAGCAGAGTCCCTTTTGCATCCTTGAAAAGGAGACCTTTGCAGTGAACGAAATTGTCTTATAAGGGAGGCAACCCATTCCTGACCACATAAGCAATTTTGGGTATCTGCAGAGTGGGTAAGTTTCTTCAAATGGAAGGTATAATTTTCTCATTTGTAGAAATAGGCAAGCAGCACAAGGTTTGCATAATCTTCCAGATTTTTTTTCCACAATATAGAATTACTATGAATTGTTGAGCCAAAGATGGACTTTTTCCCATAATGGTGATATACATAGACCTTCCTCTTAAGTCCCTCCCCTGAGTATTATGCCAAAGCAAGGAAAACATAATACCTTCACAGCATGGGGGCGGAGGGCCATTGCCTGGTTATTATACAATGTTATGTGACTCATTGAAGTTAAGTTAATTGCAGCCTACGTAAATCTTACTACATAATTTAGATTGAAAGACCTTTTCTGTTTTCTGCTTAAGTTACTGGAAGTCCTAAAATTTGATGAGTATTCTACCTTCGTTTTTTTCATATTAGTGGTTTGCACTACTAATTATTAATAATGATCGGAATGAGCATGAACCAGGGATGAATCTGCTAAGTTAATTGGTGTCAGTTGCACTTGACCTTAGAATTAAATGTATTTGAACTTGTAGTTTTAGATTGTATTTAAGGTAGGAGGTTCTAAAAGCACACAGGTTCTAAAAGTGTCCACCTCCTTAAATGTACACTGCATGTACATACTTAATTTTTGTAGCTTTCAGCCATGTACAAATAATGTACATTTTAGGAGGTGGACGCTATTAGAGCCCTACGTCACTTTAGCTTCAAAATTTCATAACTAATTTCACAAAGCTCAAAAAAATATGAAACGAATTGGGTTAGATGCCTACCAATTCTACTTGTCTTTCAAGGAAAAATTATTGAAAAATATTTCAAGAAGTTTCACCTCCCCAAAAATCAATTCCAACTCTCAAATGGGTCGATTTATAGACCTCCTACCTTAGTTTGATGTTGTTAATTTGCTAGCTCTAAGTAAGAAGACGACATGAGAGGTATATAGAAGGGGAGGCAACTTTGCATTGTCAAAAGTCTCTAAAGGCCCAGGCCCTTTGGGATTTAAAAACATTATTGTTTTTGAAGTGTTATAGATCTAGATGTCATTGAGGTATAGAAATCTCAATTATACAATCTTGTAAGGTAGAAGGCTCATAAATCATTGCCCATCTAAGGGAAAATGAACCTCTATAGGAAAATTAGCCAAGTGTCACATTTTTCACTCATTTTTGGTAGAAAGAAAAAAGACAAATGAATCATTGGAAATTTAAATCATAATTTTTATACTTATTATGAATTAACTATAAATTTTCAAACTGAAAAGGTGCATAGGTAGATATTGAGGCTCATGGGCTAGACTAGTGTGCAATCAAAATTAGCATTTGATTGGAGCACTTCAAACTTATGATGTTTCCGTAATTTTGGCTCTCATAAAATGATTCACATCATGTTTTCATTTATCTTAGCCTTATATAAATGTGTATTTTACTCACTACAAATTAAGAACAGATTTATGAGCAAAAAGCACTTTGAATAGATTTTGATCCATTTTTGAAACTCTTTGCACTATTTCTAACAGTTCTATAGGGTGATTCTAATTGCCTTGGCAGAATTTGAGCCTCTTGGTTCTTATGTTAGTGTATGTGTTGTAGATGACGTGAATCAAATTTGGAGTCATTTGGCCACATTTATTGCAACATTATAATGTTTTAGTGCTGGAAAAGGATGCTGAAATTTTCCTAGCAACATATTTGAAGGTAAAATTTGATTTCTAAACCTACTCAAATGAAAAAACTTTAAACTACACAATGCTTCTAAACTACCATATAACCACATTGGTGAAATAAAATATCATTCAAATGACTCATTGTGTCTATAAAATGGCACGGTAATGTAAAGAATAGTAAGAAACATTGCAAAAAGCACGTGTAAAGTTGAACCTCCTTCTACTAAAATGCTTCTCATACACTCATAACTTCTTGGATTGATATGAAATTTTAACCACACAAACTAGACTACATCAGCATATGCAACTTTTCCCAAAAAATATTAGAAATGGACATTGTATGATTGAAGAAGAAACAAGTTGTTGAAGTGCATTGTAATCCGAAAATGTTTTGATTTTGAACTTCAAATTGCTCCCAAATATTCAAAACAACTTGGATTGGCATGAACACTTTAGCACAATAACTAGACTTCAAGGAGAATCTAAACCAACCATATATATATATATATATATTTATTTATTTTTATTGAAAATAAACATTGGATGAAGGAGATACAAGCCCCTAAAGTTGTAGCCATCAAAAAACAATTTGGTGAACTCAAATAGAACTTATGAACTTTGAATGACTTTTAAAAAAAATTCCATCTTGGATTGATATGAAAATTTTACCACAAAACTAGAATAGAGATTATAGATTTTCCAAAAAGTTTTATTAACTCCAATTTAACTAATTATGGATTATTGCTTAGTCTAGAATTAATATTGCATTTGCATGAAAATGATGAAAATATGATATAAATATAGTCCAAATGTAGACTTTCAAATTAAAATGGATCAAATTCATCATATTGGATCAAATAAAATTTATAAAAAATAAAAAATAAAAAAATATCACTTACTAGTTGATGAATTTTCAATTACAAAGAATGTTCATAATTGGTTTAATTGAGATTTATTAAATTTGGACAACAAATGCAAAAGTTGTAGCACCTCAAATTGGACTTCCAAACTACGTGGGGACACTTTTAGAGGTTAACATCTAAATTGAGGCAAGTCTTGATTCTATTTGAGTTACAATTCAATGACACAAGGAATTTGCATTTATCTCCTTGGTGAGAGTACAATTTTTTCTTCAATTAGGCACTTGGATCAAAAGTTCTTTTGTCCAAAATTTTGTCTTGTAAGGGAAATAGCTTTGGATAGAGATTGCAAAACTCTGAGTCCTTCACTTTTAAAAATTGATAAACCAAATGCAACTAACATAATATAGGATACAACTTTAAAAGAAAATAACCATGTGTACAATTGCAAAAATCTCAATTTAGGAGGAGTTAAAATTTGGTGAACTAGCTTTTGGGATGAGTCTAGAAATAATTTTTTTCCTTTAACTTCAATTTGTATAGTCAAAATTTCTAAGTTTTTTTTCCACACATTTCTATAGTAGTTTAGAACAAATTTATATGGTAAATTTCTTTTTAAATATATTTTTTCATTTATTTCTCATTGTCCTAAAAATTCACAATTTATGGCAATTTTTGCCTAAAATGCACCCTAGTTTTTTAAGGATTAAATTTCTATTTTTGTCAAAGTGCATAAATATTATACATTGAAGAATAAAAGTTTAATAAAATAATTAGATAGTGTTGGAAAATTGATATGTGTATATATATATATATTTTAAAACTCTAATATCTTGTAATTCTTGTAGTCAATGTATTTACAATGTTTCCTTCACTTTTTTCAAAATACAATAGTCTAAAGCAAGATTTAAAATCCAAAAGTAAAAAAATAGTTTTATTTTTATTTTTACTTTTTTTCTTTGTATTAGAAATAATAATTTGAGTGCATGATACAAAAATTTATATTTCAACCTTTCAATATTTTTATTTCAAATATTTTCATTTAATTAATAATTTCTAAAATACTCTTAAATTTTAAGCCTATAATGTAAAATAATTCAAAATTTCTATTTTTTTTATTATAGTATTTTAAGAAAGAAATTAAAATGTCTTAAATACAACAATGCTCACAATGTTTGGAACCTTGTAATATTTTAACTATTATTTTTGACAATTTTTCATAGAGAAATGAATGAGATCCTTCAAAATGAATCCTAAGACTTGATTTCCATCAACACTACTAGGCTATGTCAATCTCCTCACCAAATTTTCAATATAAATACCTTATTTAGAGGCAATTCTACTAGTTTTTAAACCGTGTGGTTTCTATTGAGACTAATTCAAGGGAAACAATCAAATTTTCTCTATTACAACTATAGTTTGTACAAATTTATAAGTGAAATGACCAAAAAATACAAAACTACCTATAGCTACAAGCCATAAATGTTCAAAATAGAACTTAAACTAAACCAAATGCAACCCTCAAAAAATTCCCTTGAAATACTTGAATCAATCAAAGTATGTCCAAAAATAATTTTTGAATTAATAAAGATGCTAATCTAACTTTTGTTCTCATTTCATTATCTATCAATTGCTTAAGCCATTTTATACAAGCCTATTATCATCCACAAAAGATATTCATTTGCCTTAATTGACACCATTTTGCAATTTTGCATAGCCAAACAATTAAAAAATATTTTTTTTTTTATTGAATTTGTATAAGAATGGTATTGCTATAGTATTAGATAGTTTGTAATTAGACATAGGATGGTAATAGTTTGATGTATTCTAAAGCCTTTTTTTTTTGCTTAATTGAATCTCTATTGTTGATTCTTTCAAATTTAATTCCAACAAAAGTTATCCAATATTTCAAGATAACAAATTTAGACCTATAATAAGAAGTTGTGAATTATTTGTAAAAGCTAGCTTCAAATTCATGCATGACCCATATGTCAATACACTTATCCCTTAAAGGACATTTTGTATCCTTCGAGCCTTTTGTCCAAGGAATAATTGAAATTGGGGGAGTGTCAGTTAGTGTCTCTTTAAAAAAAATTAGGCTTGTTTTCTCCCTCCTTCTAGTAGGCATCAAATGTGTTTATGCTTGATTCAATTTTTTGATTGTTGGAAAGAGAGAAAATGTGATCGGTAGGTGTGGAGGTCAAGATGCTACTTTGCCATAGTAGCCCAAGATAGAGTGGTTGCTTGGATTGTGCAGAAATAATAGAGTTAATTGTAAAGTATGTACAATACAAAAGCATGAACTAGACTTTGGGAAAATATGGAACAAAAATCCTTGGAGCACCAAAACTAAGGTCTGATGAAGTTTAGTGATGTGTTTCTTTTGTACTATTTTTAGTTAGACCTTCCTTTGACACCCTTGTTTCAAACTGGGGGTTCCTTTACAATTAACTCTAATATGTCCAGAGACATTTCTTTAGATTGTGTAGAAACTTGCCTAGTCTTGACAAATTATTTGGGCTATCTCTTGAGAAACAAAAATGTCCTTTAAGGGTTAACCTTTTCTAATGGCACACACTCTCTCAAAATGGCACACTTCCCTATATATTGTCAAAATCTATCACGTTGTGTCCTTGGTCCTCTCGGCAACGGCTTGACCAGGTCGCCAAAGGAAGTCGCTCCCGAAGACCTACGCTACGTTACTAACAATGGCTATAATTTGTTGGTAGCGCGCTCGCGATCGCAATTCCGCAGATCAGCAAAAATGCAGGGCTACTACAACTACAGACTCACTGGAATCCAAGTAGCAGCAACATAGAATGCAGCAGTAGAAGCTTACAAATTTTTGTGCAAAACAATAAAAACAAAATTCCTTTGCCCCTGCCAAACTGAACTGAACTTCCTGTGCAGCCTGACTCCAACCTAAAAAAGTCGATGGCGCAATGTCCATTGTCCCCCTCTCAGTTTTGGTTTTTCGTATGGACACGATCAATCCAAACTTAATAAGCTGATGTACCTTGACTTGACTTTTGTGTGGGAGAAGGAACAAAGGAAAGGCCAGTTCTCCAAGGAAAAAAAAAGTTGAAGTTCAACCCATTTAAGTAGCATTTTTATGTGGAGTATTTTATGACTCAAGAATTGTTTAGGTTTTGTTTTTTGTTTAATTTGTGGGTGGGGGGGAGGGCATCATGTTCAAAGCGATGATCATTCAACTGCTTGCGGACAGACTCTGGTGTGGCCGACAAGAGCTGCAGCAAATGATACCGTAAGTTAGGTCTGTTTTTCCTGTGGATGATTTGATCATCGTATAATTTCTGACATGAACAAACTAAGCCTTATTGCTCGCTCACTTGACGCTCGCCCTCTTGCTCAGAAATAGTCTCGTCAAATCAGCTGCCTTGATATCGGCCTTGGATTAAGTTAGATCAGTCCCATTTGCAGTTAGATGAGATAGCCCAAAGCTTTCAGGCAGGATGATTTATAAATCTGCCTGTCGGATTTGCCCAATCTCGCAACCCAAACCCACCCCCACCCCTTTTTCCAGGAAAGGTGTTTAAAATACCCACCTTGTGTCAAAATCTGAGGAACATCTGTTAAAAAAATGACTTCATATGCACCTACTTGAGAACACCGACGTATGTTCAATGGTTATTCAATCCTTTAGGGGTCAAATAAGATTGAATGTACAACAGCTATATTTAGTGTCACCACTATTGTTTTTAATTTGTATATATAATAGAGGGAATGACTTTGGTACATTGGTGTAGCATGATGATTGATGGGATAGGTAAATCAATGTGTTGAACTCATAAAAGATTGCCCAAGGTATGTTTCAATTTAAAGTGTCATTTTCAAGTGCGTTGAGTTCAAATTGGACATACAAATGAAAAAAAAATTTAGACATACAAAAAATTGTACTAGATAATGGTGGAAATATATGGAAAAAAAAACTCCAAAGTTTTGACCATCTAGATTGTAAGATTACAACATTTGAATTTAAAAGGGAACCCCTAGCCATAACCAACAAGGTCAACAATCTTTCACATCTCTTGGAAAGTATTGTGGCACTCAAGTAAGGGTAGTTTACAATTGCATAATATATTTATATCCACATATCAAAATTGGTTGGTTATATATTGGTTGAATTTTCAAAATTAGAAAATGGGATTTTGCCCTTGTAGCTTCAAGTTGTCTCCTTTACCCAAACAACATAAATTTTGATGTAGAGACCTATTCAAAAAAACTTTAAAACTTTAATGCCTAAAATATAGAAAATAACTAAAATTTTGTAAAGTTTCAATACTTATAATTTTGCAAATGCAAAACCAATATTGAATTCAAAGCTAATATTGATTGTTTAATATTCCGAGAACATTGTATAATCTTGTAAAATTTGTGTAGAAAAATGAAATATGATTCTATACTTGTATACAAAATATACTATGGAATGTGGGTACTTAATATGATATTGTAGTCATATGTAATGGTATCAAAATACAAGATATAAATATACAAGATAAAAGTTTTTTCCAAAAATAATTCTTTGGGATAATCTGAGGGTGAAGCATCATAGACTCTACACCAAATAATAACTTTCAAAGTTGGTTTTATAAAATGTTTCTATAGGGCATATTTGCATTAATTTTTTTGTAATTTCTTTTTCAATTTTTCAATTAACTTCTAGTTGGATACATTACGTATAGATGTTGACTTTGACTTTATCTTTTAGAAACTTGAATGCTCTCCTTTCACACCCCTTTCCAATGTAAGCCCATAACTCTTCTTCATTTTTTCAATTGGATTTTATATCATGTGCATGTAAATTACTTGAATCTTTTTACATCATTTCTACATCCATGCCACATCCTTTTTACATCCATACTAAAGCTCTTCATCATTTTACATCAACCTACATTTTTCACATTTTTTTCCACTTTTTTGGATTTTCTATAATTTTCATGAAAATTGCTTGGAAGGTCTTTTCAATGCTATCCTCAATAGACAAAGTAGTAAATCCAACAACTACTATCAAAGTTGTTAGACATTAGATTGAAATTGTGTTGAAATATGGATTTTTACACCTTTTCAATATACATATCACATCTTTTTCACATTTTTGATACACCTATTCACATCAATCCCACATCTTTTTACATCCATACAACACATCTAAGTTGTTGCATCCTTGTGACACATTTCTACTTGACCTCTTTGCTACATTTTTTCACATCTAAGTTGTCACATCTGTTTTATTTTTAAAAGGTTGGATGTATGAGGGGAAGATGACACATATTGAATCCAATCTTGCTTCAATTTTTTTTCCAATGCCTACAAAGTAAAATATCTGAAGTACATGTGGTGTAGGTCAGGTCAGCTTCACATCAAATCTATAACATTGCATGTCCTTACTTAAAAAATGGATAGGATGGGTGCATGCAAACAAATACTTTAGATGAGTTTTTTTTGCATCTTTTTCACATCCAAGTGAAGTCCTTTTTACATTTGTAATACATCTATTCAGATCAATCCTACATCTTCTTCACCCCCTACCTCTATCACATCCCATGTTTCTTTTTGAAGTCTTTGCGACATTTTCTTACATCTCTATCACATCTTTTTTCTATTCTTAAAAGGTTAGGTGTACAAGATCAGATGACATATATTGAACCCAATCCTACTTCAATTTTTTTCCTAATTCTTACAAGGTAAGATATGAAAGGTGCGAGTGGTGAATACAGAGGTTAGATCCACTTCACATCATATCTATGACATTGCATGTCCCTACTTCAAAAATGGATAGGATGGATGCATGCAACCAAATCCTTTCGAAGTATTTGGTTGAGGATGCCTAGCTTAGTTCTTTGACTCCACTTGTATTTATAGTTTACGTTACTCAACCAAGTAGCCTAATTTTTCAGATATGCAACTCCCTTTTACTAGCTTCAACACTTGTTTTTTAAACTTCCCCTTTGCAAAGGACTGGTTTTCCCACATGCCTCACGTGAACATTGAACACTATTAGAAACATGGTCCGTGTAGACTAAGCTTTTTAACACCCACACTTGGTCTAACTCATCAATCACTCGTTGTAAGTTTAGAAGTTAATTAATAACCTTGTAAACATATATGTGATGGCCTAAAAGTGTTTGACTCAAGACAAAGAATCCTTCAACGTAAAACAAAAGTGCAGATATTTCATCTTTAAAACTTTGTGTAAAAAGGGAAGGTCTTACACAATGCTTTGACCTCCAACAAGCAC